>OX637396.1:20936200-23436200 GCA_951799425.1 Ilex aquifolium | reverse complement strand
TTAAGAATGTTTCTTATTTGATGGATATATATTTAGTTGCTCTCATGACATGAATGGTTTCATAGTGTAATGTCGTCCAGGGTGTGTTTTGGGGTGTTACAAAGTTGGTATCAGAGCCTAGGCTTTAGGTCTTACATGGGAGCTGTAGGTTATGGATCACCATTAGAGACATAGGATTAGGGTGAAGGAAATTGTGGTCTAGTTTGATATAAACTTTATGCTTTAGACTAAATCTATACTTAGGATGCCTTGTACATCAATGAAACTAAATTGTGAATTGATGTGCAGGATGGACGGGTTACGAGGGCGAGGACGTGGGCGTGGTCGTGGAGGTCAAGCAAATCCACCACCACCACCACCTCCGGATGCCATGCAAGGCATTTACCAATGCTTGAGGGAGCTCAGCACTTTGGTACAAAACCAAAATGGTAACAACAACCACAATGGTGGAGCTCATCCTCTCGCTCAAGTACCGGGCAACGGAGAGGAGAATAGGAGAATGGTAGTTCTCCGAGAGTTTCTGAGGCTACACCCGCCTACTTTCCAAGGGAGCTCTAACCCTTTGGATGCGGATAGATGGATCCGCCGAGTGAAGAAGATTTGTGACGGCATGGGAGTTGCCGAGGACTTGCGGGTGGGCTTAGCTATCTACCTGTTCGAGGGGGAGGCCGACCATTGGTGGGAATCCGTAAAGAGAAGGAGGAACACCGATACACTCATTTGGGAGGAGTTCGACCAAATCTTCCAAGACAAGTACTTCCCCGAATCAGTCAGAGATAGAATGAAGGCCGATTTTCTTGCTCTACGACAGGGCAGCATGTCTGTGGCCGAGTATGAGAGGAGGTTTGATGAGCTATCCCGTTACGCTACGGAGTTTATAGCTACTGAGGCCGACAGGGCCAAGCGATTTGAGCAGGGCTTGAGGCCGACTATCAGGGAGAAGTTGGTGGCTCTCAAGATCAGGGAGTATGGGGATCTGGTTGATAGAGCCGCACTTGTGGAGAGAGACATGGAGGATACTCAGCGGCGACAGAGCCTTATGAGGGGAGGTCCGATCAGGACGGGTGCTAGCGGCAGTGGAGCACAGAGGCCGACACCATACCGTCGCCCAGACCAGGCAGGGGGACATAGACCGCCGGTAGCTTGAGGAGCAGGAGGTGTACCGGGGAGGACAGCCACAGACCCCCGTCACTGCTTTGCATGTGGAGAGGTTGGGCACTACAAAAGTCAATGCCCATCGTTTCCACCAAGGGCCAATTAAGCAACCGGACAATTACCCACAAACAAGCCACCTCTACAAAGGCCAACACAGCAGAGACCGTTACAAGCTCAAGCCCCCGGCGGCGCAAATCAAGGAAGGGTTTTTGCTTTGACCCAAACGGAGGAAGATGCCTCCAAGGCAGTAGTTGAAGGTATTGTTCTTCTCTACAATTCTTGGGCCCGAATTCTATTTGATCCCGGTGCGACTCATTCTTTTCTACGTACTGCGTATGCTACTAATTTGGGATTGGGTTTCGAGAAGCTAGAACATGCATTGAATGTTGACTTGCCTACGGGAGAACGATTGGATACAACTAGGGTATGTAGAGAATGTGTGTTTCGCATTGGGGAGCAAGAGTTGATTGTAGATTTGGTTGTGTTAGACATGAAGGGGTATGACGTTATATTTGGGATGAATTTGTTGTCCGCTTTCCGTGCGGTGATGGATTGTTTTTGCAAGCGGATCTCATTCCAATTACCGGGAGGGGTAGTCTTTACTTTCATGAATGATCGTAATTCTTCCCATCCATTTCCTACTACGGGTAGTAAATTCTTGAAAGCGAAGGCGGGAAGCCTGTTGAGTTTCTTAGCCAGCTTAATGGGAGATGATCGGGATAAATCCCATGCGGACGTAGTGTTGATAGTATCGGATTTTCCGGATGTCTTCCCTGACGAATTACCTGGGTTACCTCCACAAAGGGAGATTGAGTTCAAGATTGATCTCTATCCAGGAACTGAACCCATATCCATTGCCCCTTATCGAATGGCACCTTTGGAGTTGAAGGAGCTAAGGAAGCAATTGGATCATCTATTGGCCATTGGGTTTATACGTTTGAGCACCTCACCTTGGGGAGCCCCGGTCCTCTTTGTGAAGAAGACAGATGAGACACTACGGTTGTGCACGGATTACCGAAGGTTGAATCGGGTTACCGTGAAGAATAAATATCATTTGCCCCGAATTGACGATTTATTTGACCAGTTGAGGGGTTCGAGGTACTACTCCAAGATTGATCTTCGCACAGGGTACCATCAACTGCGGATTAAGGAGGGGGATATTCCTAAGACTGCTTTTCGTACCCGGTATGGTCACTTCGAGTATACGGTGATGCCGTTCGGATTGACCAATGCCCCCACAGCCTTCATGGATTTGATGCACAGAGTCTTCCGGCCTTACCTCGATCAATTTGTCATTGTGTTTATTGATGACATATTGATTTACTCCCAGATTCAGGAGGAACATGCTCATCATCTCTCTATTGTGCTACAAACATTGAGAGAACATAGGTTATATGCGAAGATGAGCAAGTGTGAGTTTTGGATGAAGGAAGTGAAGTTCCTTGGCCATGTTGTGTCCGAGAAAGGAGTAGCTGTTGATCCCGCAAAGATTGAGGCTGTGATGAAATGGGAACCACTGAAGAATGTGACCGAGATACGTAGCTTCTTGGGTTTAACAGGTTACTATCGGAGGTTCGTAGAAGGGTTCTCAAAGCGTGCGATGCCGATGACTCGCCTTACAAAGAAGGGAGAAAAATTTGTGTGGACTCAAGCGTGTGAGCTAGCCTTTCGCACCTTGAAGGAGAAGTTGACGACGGCTCCTGTCCTCATTATTCCGAGCAGTGGGGAGGGATATGATGTGTACACGGATGCTTCGCTACGAGGCTTAGGATGTGTTCTAATGCAAGGAGGGAAGGTAGTTGCTTATGGATCGAGGCAACTCAAAACTCACGAACAGAACTATCCCACTCACGACTTGGAGTTAGCCGCTGTGGTTTTTGCTCTTAAGTTGTGGAGATGTTATTTATACGGGGAGAAATTTCAAGTGTTCTCAGACCATAAAAGCCTCAAATATATCTTCACGCAGAAGGATTTGAATCTCCGCCAAAGAAGGTGGATTGAGTATTTAGAAGACTACGAGTTCACGCTCAATTACCATCCGGGGAAAGCCAATGTAGTCGCCGATGCACTTAGCCGAAAGTCTTGGGGTGAACTCAATGTTCTTGCAAGTAAATGGAAGTTGAGGGATGCCCTTGGAGATTTTGATCTATGGGTTGGAGAAGACGGATCCCGACCATGTTTGTTCAACCTTGAGGCTCAACCTACTCTCCAACGTAGGGTTGTAGAATTGCAATGCTTGGATCCTGAATTAGCGTCGATGCGAGCTAAATTGGAAAATGGAGAAACTATGGAGGGTTGGTCTTTAAGAAATGGAGAATTGAGATATGGGGAGAAGCTATGCGTTCCAGACGATTCGTCCCTAAAGGAGGAAATACTTGGAGAGTGTCATCGCTCTAAGTTTGCTATCCACCCTGGTAGCACAGAGATGTATAGGGACATGAAGCGTCAATATTGGTGGAGGGGAATGAAGCGAGATGTGGCCAAGTATGTGGCAAAATGTGCGGTGTGCCAGCAAGTGAAGATTGAGCATCAAAGGCCAGGAGGAGTCTTACAGTCTTTGCCTATTCCAGAGTGGAAGTGGGATCACATCACCATGGACTTCGTGTCGGGTTTACCAAGGACATCGCGCGGGCATAATGCAGTATGGGTCATTGTGGATAGACTCACCAAGTCTGCTCACTTTTTGGGTATGAAAACCACGGATACATTCGAGACTTTGAGCCAGCTGTATATCCGGGAGGTAGTGAGGTTACACGGCGTTCCGCTCTCGATTGTGTCGGATCGTGACTCTAGGTTTGTGGCGAGATTCTGGCAGAGTCTACAACAAGCGATGGGGACGGAGTTACACTTCAGTACGGCTTTTCATCCCCAAACGGATGGCCAATCCGAGAGGGTGATACAGATTATGGAGGATATGTTACGCGCTTGCACGTTGGACTTCAAGGGGAGTTGGAACGACCACTTACCGTTGGTGGAGTTTGCTTACAACAACAGCTATCAGGAAAGTATTGGGATGGCACCGTATGAAGCATTGTATGGAAGACCATGCCGATCACCGACGTGTTGGTTAGAAGCCGGCGATAGTAGTTTGTTGGGACCGGACATTGTTTGAGAAACTACGGAGAAGATTCAACTCATCCGAGAGAGGCTACGAACGGCGCAACGTAGACAGAAGAGCTATGCGGACCACAGACGAAGACCCTTAGAATTCAAGGTGGGAGACTACGTATTTCTCAAAGTGTCGCCCAAGAAAGGAGTATTTAGATTCGGCAAGAAGGGAAAGTTAGCGCCAAGATATACCGGGCCATTTGAAGTGATCAAAGTTGTGGGCAAAGCGGCGTATCAGTTGCGATTACCAGCTCAGCTGTATGGGGTACATGACGTGTTCCACGTGTCGATGTTGAGAAAGTGTCAATCGGATGCAACGCCGGTTGTAGACTTGGAAGATATTGAAATTCAAGATGGAGCAACCTATGAAGAACAACCGTTGAAGATTCTCGATGCCAAGGAGAAGGTGCTCCGTAACAAAGTCATCCGACTAGTGAAGGTTTTGTGGCAACACCATGGAGTGGAGAAAGCTACATGGGAACCGGAGCAAGAAATGCGGGAGAAGTATCCACATTTGTTCGCTACTTGAGGTAAGTTTCGAGGACGAAACTTTCTTTAAGGGGGGTGGATTGTAACACCCCGCATTTTCTTTTATATATGCATATAGATATATAGATATAGCAAATAATGGTTGTAAAGATGTGGATAGGGGTATTGAAGTGTGTTTGAACTTTGTAAATTTGAAAAGTAAAGATTTAAAATGTTAATGAAAATCATAGTTGAAATTTAGTTTTAGTGAGTGAAAATATAAAATGTTAGGTCCTATAACTTGTATTAGATAGGTTTGGTGTATAAATATGTGTTGGAGAGGTTTGTGATGGATTCGGTTAGTTTTGGAATGGATTGGAAATGGAAAACAAAAGAAATAGGCAAAACTGGTACTGTGTACCGGTACTGGGTACCGGTACCCCGATTCCAGAAGGTTTCTGGTACCGGTACTGAGTACCGGTACTACCGAAACCAGACTGTTTATTTTAAGTCGCGAACAAGCCGATTTTTCCTCCACTATAAATACATTGTTGTCACCTCCTTAGCCTTCATTACACCACTCCAAACCCTAGAAAACATAAGAGAGGAAGAGAGAAAGAGAGAAACACAAGATCAAGAGAAAACAAGAGATTGAAGGGTTGATTCAAGATCAAAGCCCTAATTTTTCCAAGAACATTAAGGTAGGGGATTTCTTCCTATTCTCTTACATTGAGGCTAGGATTAAATTATATGTATTCTTTTGGTTCAAAATCCTATATACTTGCTATTATTTACTTGATTCTTGATCCTCTTGCATTTATTGCCATGTTTTAAACCTTGTGGCAGTTGGGTAACCATTAAAGGTCCCTTTTTCATTCTCAAACCCTAGTTTTAAGAAAAATGAATTTTTCCTCTTTAAATTTTCGTTGTTCTCACCATCATAACCTTAGTGCTTGATATTGTATAACAAAATGATGTTTATGGTGATCTCTTGCTCTTTATCTTCAATTATGCTATGGTACAAATTGTGAAATTTGGGGATTTTGGGATTTCTGGTAAATTGAGAAAATGTTTGTATTGATATCTCTTGTATGATTGTTGTGATGGACTTGAATTGCTTTCGAGCATTGCCGTAGAGTGTTAGAGGTTAGTCTATCCCGGTGGGGGTTTATGGTATGGTTAGAATGTGAGATATTTGTGGGAATTTTATCGCTTGCGTGGTTGTACGATACGAACATGGATTACTATGGACCGGGTATCATGTAGTGGGTATACGTCTTTATATGCCACGCGGGTATGAACTTTTCCTACCACATGGAATGGGTAGACGCCTTTGTACGCCGTGTGGGTATAAAATTTTCATATCGCTAATGATCACGGGTTAGTAACGTGGGTTGTATCGGACACCCAGTGTGGGTCATCGTGTATTGTACCATAAATTGTTTTGACAAGAGTTTCGGGAAGTATGAGATTCTGCGAGAACTTGTTGAAAACGGTTCATGGTAGAATGAATTACCAATGGTATATGGTGTTTATTTATCCATTTCGATTACTATGGCTACTTAAACTTGAGATCTATTTAAAATGTCCTGCTTTTCCTTCAAAATGTTATATATGCTATTTGTGAAAATGAGACCAACCGTTTTATATGCTTTCCTAAACCTTGTTTGAGTTTGGGAAGATTTTGCTACAGAGCTTCGTGCTCATCCCCTACAATTAACATCTTTCAGATTATGCTATAGAGGAGGAGTTTGGCGCTAATGAGCCGGGCATTGGGGAAGCCTCATTAGAGGGGTACCTGGATCCCGAGTGGGACATTTAGAGATGCCCCTTTTATTTTTGTACTAGACTAGGAACCAATATGTACAAACATTGTAAAGTCTAGTTTCTTTTGAAATTCCGCTGCAATATATTCATGTAATTCTTTTGGGTTGTAATGGCCTTAGTTTGGCTTATTCTTTTGGGATGATTGTTGTGGATAGTATATATGGTGAATGAAATATTTTGGATTTGATGGTTAGATAGACCCGGTGTGGTCAAGGTATTATAAATGTACAGGTTGTGAGTTTTGGGAGAGCTTCCCGTACGAAGGAGACTCTGCCCAAATTTTGTTAAAATTAAGAATGTTTCTTATTTGATGGATATATATTTAGTTGCTTTCATGACATGAATGGTTTCATAGTGTAATGCCGTCCAGGGTGTGTTTTGGGGTGTTACATGAACGCATCAAAATTTCAAATCATATTTCAATTTCGTAAATGACTTTGGGTATGGTCACTCAATCGTGGTTCACAAGCGTCATTCAGGTTTTTGGTAGAGTAGAGGTCATAAATAGGTTGTTAAAATGTGTAGAGGTTGAAATAAATTGGAGTGGAAATGAAAATGAGAGCAAAGGGAAGTTTTTGAAAAAAAAAGCTACAACCTACCGGTAGGTTTGGTTATAGTGCTACTGGTAGGAATTTTCTAATGCACAAACCTACCGGGAGGTTTTGCGTCGTTCTACCGGTAGGTTTTGCCCAGAAAGCTGAAAATCGAGGGTTTAAGTTCATTTTTATGGGGAAACTATTCATGTCCTCCATAGTTCTCGACCTCCCAAGCATTCCTCTCTCTCTCTAATCTCCTCCAAACTTCAAAGACCCCTCACCCCTCACCCATCATTCAAATCTTCTATATTTCATCACTAGGAGCGATTATTGCTTGGATTTCACAGCAATTCATTGAATCTATCACAAAACCCTAGTTTTCCCATCTTTTTCCCCAAATTCCATTTCACTTTGGTCTTCTCCAAAAGCTTGAAATCCTTTGAAATGGCTTGCATAGGTAAGCTCTTTCTTGACTCTTTCGATCCCACAACCCGTGGGCACGAGTTCCCACAAGAGGGGAAAGGAGGGCCCTAGTGGAGAGAGTGGGGAAAGGAGGAAAAAGTAATGTAATGATGCTTGCATGAAGAGCATAGACAAGAAGAATGTGACGTGTGAGCGTCACGTGGACAGGCCCACTCTCGGGTCGAATGAAGAGGTTGTAAAAGTGATAGAGGGGCATGAGATTGAGATTTGGTTTGAGTCGGTTAGTGGGTATAACCTGGCGATGTGTAGGGAGTTTTATAAGAGGTTGAATGTGGTAGACGAGGACCTTTGCATACTCAAGACCAATGTGAGGGGGAAGGTCTTTGAGATTACCCTAGACTTTATTGCGACTTTAATGAAGTACCAGAGGCCTCCTCCCAATACCCCAGTGTATCCGCACAATGTCCAAGGGAGAAAATCACTCCCTGAGTATGTGCAGCTGACATATGAGGACCCGACACAATTTGAAGGGACAATTCAAGTCGAAGGGCTCAAGCACTCATACGGGGTCATGAACAAGATCTTGCACTACAATTTGATCCCCCGGGGTGCAGAGAAGAACCCGAATGTGGAGAAGCTTGCCCTCCTCCATGCATTTATGACTGGGAAGAGAATGAATGTGGTTTTATTGATCTGGGAGTTCATGAAGGAGTTCGCACAGGCTAGAAAGCCGAAGGGGTATCTCCCATTCGCCAATCTAGTCACGAGGATGTGCTATCACAGTAAGGTCAAGGCCTATGTCTCCGATGTGTTACTACCTCCTGAATTTGGAGCTATCGGGAAATCCAGTAGCAGTAAGAGGACATCGATGAGTAAGGGTGAGAGAGCTAGAGCCCCTAGACCTGAGTCATCTACTATTGTGCCGTCTACTGCTGGGCCTTCCACCTCTGCCCCTCCCTGCACAGTTGCGCAGCGCTTAGATGCCTTGGAGGGGACTATGCATGGGCTTTCATTGATGATGACCATGATTTTTGAGCACACCTTTCCGGGAGAGCCAATCCCCGGTGGACCTCCTCCTTCTGTTGGACCCTCTACCTCCGCCCCCATGGCTTCTACTGTTGTAGAGGTAGAGGGTTTCGACGACGACGTCTCCAGTGATGAGGAGGAGAACGAGTATGAGAGTGATGAGGATGAGGCTGTGCTTGACTTACGGATCACCCTAATCTCCAAACACGAACCCTTGATATGTATATGACTTATATGGATAGAGAAGTGTCACTCTCCCTAGGGTTTGATGCTAGAAATGGGGAAAACGTGTGTGTGGATGAAAATGTGTGTGTGCAAAAGTGCTCCCCAAGCGAAGAGAGACTTACAATTGTCGTGTTTTACTTGGAATGGGTATTCCAAAGTCGTCTCCTCAGGGAAGGAAGATTGAATTGTAGCTGATTAGCACACAACTTTGTATATTTTTAAGATGCTAATCAACTCATTTCACTTGCTTTTGAGCTTTAAATAATCTAAGTTATGATGATTGAAGTTGTTTTGTAGTTGAATGAAGCTAAATATGGCCTTTAAAGACCTTCCCATACCACTTGGGATGAAAGGAGTTGAAATGATAGTTTGAGGATAGATCGGGAGCAAAGAAATCAAGAAATTCAGAAAAGGATGCATAACAGTACCGGTACTCGGTACCGGTACCAAATGGTACCGGTACCCAGTACCGGTACTGATTTCCTGAAGTGCTCAAATTCTGCAGATCTGCTCAGCTGTCTTGTGGACCCCTCCATGCTTTTCTCTGACACGCCCACCTTATTGTTCATCATGATTCACACTCCCTTCTAGACTTGTGGAGTTAAGGCATTGAATGAGAGTGAGGATGGGATGTGCTGGGTGTGCAGACATGCTCTGCCACCCCCTGTCTTTCCCTGGCTGCTGCATCCCTATGAAGGAAAATCACATCTGTAGACCCACTTCTCTCTCCAGGCACGTTTTTGGAAAAGGAAGAGTCTCCTGCAAGAGAGGGCATATGTATTACATTAGATAGTTTTAGAGAGAGAAGCTCTGGCGAGGAAGATAATGAATAGTAGTTTTAGAGAGAGAAAGTTGTGATTTTTGCATTTCTTTTGCTGCATTGTCTTGTAATCAATGGTAGGAACCTTTATATTATGAATGAATGCCATTAATGTCATTTTCCCTTATGTGATTGCTAGTTTAATGCTCCCATTTAAGTTCTACCATTAATGCTTCAAAAGTTATTCATGTTCATAGCTATAAAATAGATTTTCATGCCATTCACTTCTAGTCTATGATTTCTTGTGCTTAGGTACTTCAAAACTCCATAGCCTTAGAATGCATTACCTTTACATTATCATGTCTAGTTCAAGTATGAGTAGCTAAGCACTTTTTGTTGGCAAGACCAAGGGGAATCCTTATTGGGGTATACCATTTCAACTCTTTCTACACCCTCCCTTTAGAGTCCCATGGTTCGGTTTAACCAGATTGAAGGTGGATGATTTGGTGAGTCTTTGATAACCCGTAGGCCTAGTCACGGTTTATGCTTAGGCACTCACCATCATCATCCTCGGCTTTCCGTGAATCAACCGTTCATTCTTACTCAATCGGAGGAGTGATTTGAGTTGAGATAGTATACCTATTGGAGGGACCTCTTGGAATTGCCAACACTTGTTCTCTCATTCTAATTTCACCAAAACACATTTCACCAAACAATTTCCAACAACAAGAATTTTACACTTTCTTTTGCACTAAATCACTTTCACATTTGCTCACTTCCTTCCCTGTGGAATCGACCTTGGAATACTTTCCAAGTAAAACACAACTCACGAAAGTCTCCTTGCGATTGGGGAGCATTTTTGTGCATACACATTCCATATCTACATCATCCCATTTCCCTTTCCTATTGCCCTTTCTTTTCACACTATCCCAAAGGGGGAGAAATCCTTCCTTCCGCTCATACATTGCATCATTTGAAGGATAATAGTTAAAG
The DNA here is from genome assembly GCA_951799425.1 of Ilex aquifolium. Lineage (NCBI taxonomy): Eukaryota > Viridiplantae > Streptophyta > Magnoliopsida > Aquifoliales > Aquifoliaceae > Ilex > Ilex aquifolium. The sequence continues at coordinate 23,425,679 of OX637396.1, read as the reverse complement.
GGTTAGGAATAGGATTGTTTTTGCTCAATCATTTTTGGCGCCGTTGCCGGGGAAGGCAAGTGTCAAACCAAGAGAGTGATTTCCGAACAATGGAGGTAAGTCCCGTGATCTTCATCACGGGCTGAGGTACGTTGTTTCGTGTATATATTCTTGTTTGTTTACAATTTCATTTGTATAGATATCTTGTTGCATGTGGGGAAGGGACGACTATCACCGATTAGTTAGACAACCCTTAGGCCCCAATATGAACATCGACCAAGACCCACCCGAGGATGCGGGTGACAATTTCGAAAATGTGGATGTCAACCCAAACATCCAAGGGGGTGGAAATTTTGACAATGTCGGGGTGAATCCAAATGCTCAAAGGGGTGGGGGGTTACCCGAAAATAGGATGCCTAACCCAAGAATGCAATATCCCCCTCCCGATGCTTTTGATAATGAGGATGCTAACCCGAATAGGCAAATGGGTGGGGGATTCCAACAACCTAGGATGCCCAACCCACGAGTGCAATTTCCCCCACCTAGGAATGAAGGGAACATCCAACTTGACCCTCCACCAAGAACAATGCGGGAGTTCCTTCAACCGACCCGTAGTTCCACACCATCATGCCTTGTCCTTCCTGTCCAAGCACATCTCTTTGTAATCAAACCATGGATGTTGCAACTACTCCCTAAATTCCATGGGGTTGAGAAGGAAAACCCTTATAGTCATCTAAAGTCTTATGAGGAAATAGTTGCAACCTTTATCCCAAATTACAACATGGAAGAGATTGCAAGGATGAAACTTTTCTCTTTTTCCTTGGAGGGTAAGGCAAAGATTTGGTTTGATTCCATGGGACCTCGGACCATGCTATCTTGGGACCATATAGTTTCATTCTTTTTGAAAAAGTTTTTTCCGGTTCATAGAACCACTTCATTGAAAAAAGACATTCAAAACTTTTCTGAAAAACCCAATGAACAATTCTATCAGTGTTGGGAGCGATATAGAGATTTGATTCAATCCATACCACATCATGGTTTTAAATCGTGGCAATTGGTGAGTTTCTTCTATGAAGGAATCTCACCAAACCATAGGCAATTTATTGACATGATGTGCAATGGTGAATTTTTGAACAAAGACCCTGACGAGACCCTTGATTACTTTGGTACCTTGGCCGAAAATGCACAATCGTGGGATGTTAGGGATCCAAGTGATGTACCTAGGACAATGCCAGTGAGTAGTCAACCACCACGGGGAGGGATGTATGACTTAAAAGACCGTGAGGATCTACTTTCCCAAATTTCCAAATTGTCTAGGAAAGTGGATAGCCTTGAGGTGGAAAGGAGACGAGAGGTGTCTCATGTGTCAAGAGCCGAGGAGGCTTGTTCTATTTGTGGGGGTGTCGATCATTCCACGTTGGAGTGTCCGAGCATTCTGGCACTTAAAGAGACATACCATGAACAGGCCAATGCCTTCAACCAACCGAGGCAATCATTTCCTCAAAATTCCAACACTTACAATTCAGGGTATCGTGATCACCCTAATTTCAGTTGGAGGAATGAGAACCCCATTCCTTATGGCTTAAACACATATACACCTCCCGCACCTCCTAGGCAAGGCCAATTTCAATCCCAGGGTCAAGGGCAAGCCTCTAACTCCCAATACCCACGGTCTAATCTGCAAGGGTATCAATCCAATCCTCCCCCACAAAATTTCTCCCAACAAGGTCCGTCTAGTTCTTCCATTTACCAACCCCCTCATAAGAAGAATTTGGAAGATATGCTCCACAATTTCATTCAAACCCAGACCACCCTCAATCAAACCTTCACTAATTTCATGCAAAGCCAAACCACCTTCAATAAGGACATTTCGGCCCAACTCACCAAGATCACCAATGCCATTGGGTTGTCTCAACAAGAGAAGGGAAAATTTCCCTCTCAACCCCAACAAAATCCCAAAGGTCAAAATGTGGTTGAGTTGGCCGAGACTTCCCAGGAGGGTTTTGAGCAACTCAAAGCTGTCACCACACTTAGGAGTGGTAAACAAATTGAAAAGATGGTGGTGCCAAAGTTGACACCAAAGGCCGCATTGCCAAAAGAAAAAGAAATTGATAATGAGGCCAAAGAAAGTGTGGTCGACAAGGGCGAGTCGAGTGAAAAGAGTGAGAGAGATGGGGTTGATAAAGAACATGTGATTGATGATGGTTTATGCTTTCCTTCTATGTCCGCCCCTTTTCCCCATCGGTTGAAGCCACCTCTCAAGGTGGCTAATTATTCTGACATTTTGGATTTGTTTAAGCAGGTAAAGATCAACATCCCGCTCCTTGATGCCATCAAGCAAATTTCGTCATGTGCCAAAATATTGAAGGACCTATGCACGGTGAAAAGAAAGTTGAATGTCCGGAAGAGGGCATTTCTCACTGAGCAAGTGAGCTCAATTTTGAGGACTAACACTCCTCCCAAGTTCAAGGACCCAGGCTGCCCCACCATTGCCATAACCATTGGAGATTGTCGGGTTGAACAAGCTTTGCTTGATTTGGGTGCCAGTGTCAATCTCCTCCCCTACTCAGTATATCAACAACTCAAGCTTGAGGAGTTGAAACCTACTCCTATCACGCTTCAGCTGGCGGATCGCAGTGTTCGCACACCAAGGGGAGTGGTTGAGGATGTTTTAGTCCAAGTGGACAAATTCTATTTTCCTGTTGATTTCATTGTACTCGATACTCAACCTGTTGCGAATCTTTGCTCCCAAATTCCTGTCATTCTTGGTAGACCCTTCCTTGTGACATCTAATGCTGTGATAAATTGCAGGAACGGTCTCATGAAGCTAGCCTTTGGAAACATGACAATGGAGCTTAATGTGTTCAATTTATCCAAGCAACCGGGGGACGATGAAGATGCACATGAGGTTAACCGGATTGATACTTTGATGGAGGAGCACATGGAGATGATGAGCACCTTGAGTTTAAGAGAGGAAGGGTTTGTTGATGAGGAAGAAGTGAATGTAGGATTGGATGGGCATGGAGAAGTGGAGAGTTTGAAGGGGGTGGATAAGTGGATCCCAACATTTGAAAGACTCCCACACCAAGAGAAGAAGATATTTCCATCCGATGTACAAATGCCTACCTTGGAATTGAAGCCACTACCTTCCCACTTAAAGTATGCATATCTTGGGGAAGATGAATCATTCCCGGTGGTGATTAGTTCGACATTGGATGCAAAGCAAGAAGGAGATCTCTTGGAGGTGCTGCGGAGACATAAGGGAGCAATTGGGTGGACAATTGCGGATATCAAGGGGATAAATCCTACCATTTGCACACACCGGATCTACCTTGAAGAAGATGCAAAACCATCTCGCCAGCCACAAAGGAGATTAAATCCGATCATGAAGGATGTGGTACGGGATGAGGTTTTGAAACTACTTGACGTGGGCATTATCTTTCCAATTGCCGACAGTAAGTGGGTTAGTCCCACGCAAGTAGTACCCAAGAAGTCGGGTGTGACTGTGGTAGAAAATGAGGAGAATGAACTCATTCCAACAAGGGTAATCACTGGATGGAGAGTGTGTATTGATTACCGGAAGCTCAACTTGTGCACAAGGAAAGACCACTTTCCAATCCCATTCCTCGATCAAGTGCTAGAACGGGTAGCGGGGCATCTTTTCTATTGCTTCTTAGATGGATACTCTGGCTACAATCAGATAGAGATTGCCCTTGAAGACCAAGAGAAAACCACTTTCACTTGCCCCTACGGTACCTTTGCGTATCGTCGCATGCCTTTCGGGCTATGTAATGCCCCTGGAACATTCCAACGTTGCATGATGGGGATTTTTAGTGATATGGTGGAGAAGATTGTCGAGGTGTTTATGGATGACTTCTCAGTCTTCGGGGATTCTTTCGAGGGGTGTTTGGGGAATTTGAAGAAGGTGTTAGAAAGGTGTGAGGAGAAGAATCTTGTGCTGAATTGGGAGAAGTGTCACTTTATGGTGACGGAAGGGATCGTGTTGGGTCACATAGTGTCGGCAAGGGGCATCGAAGTTGACAAATCCAAGGTGGAGGCCATCTCCAACCTTCCCACGCCGACAACTATCAAGGGTATCCGGTCATTTCTGGGCCATGCAGGTTTCTATCGCCGATTCATTCAAAATTTTAGCGCATTGGCCCGACCCCTGACCAATTTACTGTCTAAGAAGATTCCTTTTGAGTGGTCGAATGAGTGTGAGGCATCATTTAAAAAATTAAAAAGCATGCTTGTCACGCCTCTGATCATGCGACCACCCAATTGGGATCTACCTTTCGAGCTTATGTGCGACGCGAGTGACTACGCGGTTGGCGCAGTGCTTGGTCAGAGGAAGGACAATCGACCGCATGTTATACACTACGCTAGCAAGACACTTAATGAGGCACAAATGAATTACACTACCACTGAAAAAGAATTGCTAGCTGTAGTGTTTGCTCTTGATAAATTTCGTTCATATATCATTGGTTCACCTATTGTTATCTTCACTGACCATTCTGCCTTAAAGTACTTGTTATCTAAGCAGGATGCGAAGCCAAGACTCATTAGGTGGATCCTCCTCTTACAAGAATTTGACTTGACCATTAAAGACAAGAAGGGAGTTGAGAATGTCGTGGCGGATCACTTATCCCGACTGGTGGCACAAGAGACAAATGAGCACATCCCTATCACAGACTCCTTCCCTGATGAGCAATTACTGTCCATTCATTCTCATTGTCCTTGGTATACTGATATTTGCAATTATCTTGCAACAAGACAAATCCCACCACACTGGAGCCCTGAGGATAAAAGGAGATTTATGGCCGACGTGAAGTACTTCTACTTCGATAATTCATATCTGTTCAAGTATTGTCCGGACCAGATCATGAGGCGATGCGTGCCTGAAACCGAACAGCGGAACGTCCTGGCCTTCTGTCATTCCCAAGCCTGTGGTGGGCATTTCTCCGCCAAGAAAACTTCTTCAAAGATTCTCCAATCAGGTTTCTACTGGCCTTCTTTAATTAAGGATTGTATTTCATTTTGTAAAGAATGTGATAGATGCCAACGTTTGGGTGGCGTGACCCGAAGGAATATGATGCCCCTCTCCCCTGTACTTGTGATAGAAATATTCGATTGTTGGGGCATCGATTTCATGGGTCCCTTCCCTATGTCGTTTGGCTATCTATACATTCTGCTGGCAATGGACTACGTGTCCAAATGGGTGGAGGCTATCCCGACAAAGACTAATGACCACCGGGTTGTAGTCAAGTTCTTGAAAGAGAACATTTTCTCGAGGTTCGGGATGCCTCGTGCTTTGATTAGTGATGGTGGATTACACTTTTGTAACAGGCCAATTGCATCGTTATTGTTCAAATATGGCGTTACACATAAAGTATCCACCGCTTATCACCCACAAACAAATGGCCAAGCCGAGCTAGCCAATAGGGAGATCAAGACCATCCTTGAAAAAACAGTTAACCCCAATAGGAAGGATTGGTCTGAGAGATTGATTGATGCCTTATGGGCATATCGTACTGCCTACAAGACAGTTTTGGGCATGTCTCCCTATCGGCTTGTCTATGGAAAGGCTTGCCATCTGCCGGTAGAAATGGAACACAGGCCCTTTTGGGCCATCAAGACTTTAAATTTCAATATGAGAATGGCCGGTCAACATAGGATTTTAGAAATGAATGAATTGGAAGAGATTCGGCGGGATGCTTACGAGAGTTCAAAAATTTCAAAGGAACAGGCGAAAATTTTTCATGATAACTCCATAGTGAGGAAATCATTCGAGCCCGGGCAAAAGGTACTCTTGTATAATTCCCGTCTCTCCATTTTTCCCGGAAAGCTAAGATCCCGTTGGGATGGCCCCTACCTCGTCAAGGTGGCCTACCCCAATGGAGCTGTTGAGATTACCAACCTCAAAGATGGCCAAACATTCAAGGTCAATGGCCAAAGACTTAAGCCATTCTTTGAGGGCTTTGAAAACCAAGTGGTGGAGGAGGAGTTAACCGACCCGGTGTATCCGGAAGTGATTGAGGAATAACAATTGGTCCCTTGTTCGCATGTACAGTTTCTTTTATTTTAATTATGTCATGTTTTTATTTTATGTCACTTACTTGTGTGTTGGTGTATAGCTTTGTTTTCTTTTGAATCCAGATCTCGGTGCTTTTGTCGAAAGCAAAATTGCGAGGTGTTCTCTTACCCTATTTATCTTTTTATTGTCTCCCATTGCATATTATATCTTTTTGTTGCATTGAGGACAATGCATGGTTCTAGTTGGGGGGTGAGGTGCACCATTTGTATGATACACCAAGGTTGTCTGAATTTTTTTTTTTTTTTTTTTTTATTTTTGCTTGCAATTGTGAAAAATAGGTGAAATTTTTGAAAATTTTTGATGAAAAATACCTTTAAGTTGATCTGTATTCCCTTATGAAGTGAGTATGAACTGGATGACATGTTGATTGTTGCTGTGAACCTTGTGCACATGAGCTTACTATAGAAATGGATCCTATGCATAAGTATCACATATGTATTGATTTTCGAACTCATCTGTATGTGATTTCTGAATTTGTAATTTCAGTGATTTACGGGTTGGATTCATGTTTTAAGCTTGACATAAGTAGTGGAGATGAGTAAGGACCCATGAGAGTTTTAGTGCCAAACCTTTTTGGAGGGAACTTACGTTTACTCAAAGAAAATTTTTTGATATCAAGTTTGTTCAATAGTCTCATTATGCTTGCTTTGGTTAGTTGCATTTGGTTAGTAGACTGATTTGTCTTGATCATGTAATGCTCTCCCCATGTGGACCTGGAAGTGATCTTAGACCATTTTTGAATACTTGAGCCTTGGCCCTTTTACTTGAGAAAATTTTATCCCTAGTGCCGTGATTGAGCCTATTTTAAAATTCGTTTCTATGCCACACATTTGACCAAGCCAATGCAAGATGATAAAAATCTACCTCACCTTGGTTGTTCCTAGAGTTGAATATGAGTGAGTGCAAAAGAGAAGGAAGTATGGTGTGGAAACTCTAACAAAAGGGATGAATGATTTGAAACTCAAAGAGTTGAATGAAAATCCAAGAAAAGGAGAAAAAGGGGTGAAAAGAATAAAGAGTGATCAAAAGAAAAGGATGATGTTAAGAAAAATAAAGAAAATAAACAAGGGGTGTGGTGATGGTGAGAAAATCAAAATCCCATGAAAAAGGAAGTGTTTTTCCAACATTAAAGTCTCTCACTCGGAACAACCCTCTTTGTTGTCCTTTTTCCGTCATTTCTTTTACTTAGATATCACCCCAGGGCCCCATTACAACCCTTAAAGCCCTAAGTGATCTAGAGAAGCATGGGAGAAGCATGTTTGTTAAAAAAAATGATAAAGTTTAGTCTTACTACCTAATGCACTAACATCCTATTCATGAGACTATGCCAAGGTTGCCTCATTGTCACATATGAACTTCATTTTTGGATTACATGTGAGCACTTTGTTTTGAATACAAGATTCTATATCACATGTACACATGGAGTGCATACCAGTATAACATGAGTGCGTTTTTTTTTGCTTAAGAGTGTACCCCGGTGAGTTTTGCATTGAAACTGAGTTTGTCTAGCCTTTCGAATGTGAATTCTGTTTCGTAAATGCCCAAATTACTTGTTTAAATTCACATGCACACGAGTTGAAAATTAATTTGTAGGTGCATATTTCTGACTAGCATTGAGGACTATGGTTTTGCTCATGTACATCTAGTTCATTCAATTGAGAAATTTGTTAAAAGCTCCATGCTTGCAAGAGTGAGGGAATATTTCTCAAGTTATTGATATTGACATATTTTAGGAATGAATTGATTCTGAACCTTATGATGTTTATTTTGGGTGCTCATTTTGATAGTTGAGAACAGAATTTGAATTTTTGTATGATGAATGTTCATAGGTTTAAATCACCTTGCAATTTCAATCATAAAGTGAGCATGATGTTTCGAGTTGTGGTTTATAATTGGAATATATCTTGTCGAATGGAGTTGGAGTTAGAAGTAATGTGATGAAGTGTCTAGGAAGGGCCTAAGTTGATTTTGATTGAAGGAATGTTTCAGCAGGAGTAGTTTGGCGGACAAAGCAGAACAGTACCGGTACTCGGTACCGGTACCAAAAACCTACTGGAATTGCAGTACCGGTACCAAATGGTACCGGTACCTAGTACCGGTACCGTTTGCCTGACGAAAAATTTTTTTTAGGGCTTTTAATTTCAAAACCTAAATTCTACCTTTCATTTCCCTCATTTACTCCTTCCCTATCTCCTTCCCCCCTACCCGACGGCACTCCAAGGGTCAAGAACCCTTTCTCTTTCCCTCTTCACTCTCCCCATTTACTCCTCCCCTATCTCCTTCCCCCCTACCCGATGGAACTCCAAGGGTCCAAAACCCTTTTTCTTCCCCCTCAGTCTATAAAATCCCCTTGAGCTAGATTATTTTCCACAAGTCCTCCTCCATTTTACCCTACCCTTATAGCCGAATCTCAAGTTCCTCCTATTCTCTCCATTCATTACACAATGCCTCGCACAAAGATGGTCGGATCAGGACCAGAGCCCAGTTCTCCTCCTGCCATGGGTTCTGCCAGCCGCAAAAGAAGTGGAGAAGGATCGAGTGGGGACCTTGAGAAGCAGAGAAAGAAGGCCAAGAGGGATGCTCGACGCCAGTTGATTGACGGTAAGAATGTGACCTGTGAATGGTTTTTGGATAGGCTTTCCCTTTCCCCCATTCATCCTGCGGTGAAAATCATTGAGGGGCATGGGATGCAATTCTGGTTTAAGGAGGTTGTGGGATATAATTTGGCCTTGGTGAGGGAGTTTTACCGTTCACTAAATTTCATTGAGGATGATAATGAGGGAGTGTTGAGAGCAAATGTTAGGGGTAAGATTATTGTGGTGACCCCTGATGTCATAGCCACATGCCTTGGGGATTACCAGAGACCCCCATCCAGACCACCCGTTTATCCTCGCAAAATGGGTAAGCCGAAGACTAAAGAGGAGCTTGTCGAGTTGATGTATGAGGATCCTGCTACGTTCAGGGGAACCTTTCAGAGTGGGGGGTTGAAGCATGTTTATGGGATTCTTAACAAACTCCTTCACTATAATCTTTACCCAAAATTCGCAGAGAAGAAACCAAATGTGGAAAAGTTGAACCTTCTGGATACCGTTGTGTCGGGCAAAACAATGGATTTTGCCCTTATCATTTGGGATGTGATGAAGGACTTTGCCACCACTGAGAAGCCGATGGCCAATCTACCATACGGAAGCTTGGTCACCCGACTTTGTGACCATGCTAAGGTTAAGGGCTATGGACTGGAAAAACTGACCCCCCCTGAGTTTGGAGCTATTGGCAGGGCCAGCAGTCAGAAAAGGAAGGCCATGAGCCGTGGGGATCGGGCTCAATCTGACTCTGAAGAGGATGTTGCACCTGCTGTGCCCACCATGCCATTCAAGCCTGTTGTGAAATGCTCAACCCATCAGAGACTTGGTGCCCTGGAAAAGACAGCGCATGAAATTAAGACCTCAGTTCAGGAAATGGCAACAATGTTGAAGGAGATGTATGTACACACATTTCCTGAGAAAGCTGTCCCAGAAGTTCCGGCTGCTCCTTCAACCTCCAGAATGGATATGGAGGAGGAAGATTCTGAGGCTGAAGAGGATGAAGAAGATGAGGAGGGGGATGAATTTGAGGGGGATGATGAGAGTGATGGAGAGTAGTTGTGCTTGGGATTCTTGTGCTTTGTTTCTTTTTTTGTTTCGTTTTGGGATTAGGTGAAGTTGGGGAGGGGAGATTAGGCTTTTCTTTTGATTGTTCTTTTCAATGTCCTAATCCGTTTTGTACTCCAACTTTGTTCACAATTTATGAATCCACAGTTATTCCTTTTTGCTCATTGTTTATGTTGTTAATTGCATTTTGATTTTTTACTTTTCATTTGACTGAATGGTTGTTTAAATTGATTGATTGTGTGATTTATGGTTGCTTTGGTTGTGCTGGGAAATGAACATTTTGCTAAGGGACTAGCAAAACTTAAGTTGGGGGGTGTGATTAGCACACAACTTTGTATATTTTTAAGATGCTAATCAACTCATTTCACTTGCTTTTGAGCTTTAAATAATCTAAGTTATGATGATTGAAGTCTTAACATCAATTTGTTGTTTTGTAGTTGAATGAAGCTAAATATGGCCTTTAAAGACCCTCCCATACCACTTGGGATGAAAGGAGTTGAAATGATAGTTTGAGGATAGATCGGGAGCAAAGAAATCAAGAAATTCAGAAAAGGATGCATAACAGTACCGGTACTCGGTACCGGTACCAAATGGTACCGGTACCCAGTACCGGTACTGAAAACCTACTGGAATCGCAGTACCGGTACCCAGTACCGGTACTGATTTCCTGAAGTGCTCAAATTCTGCAGATCTGCTCAGCTGTCTTGTGGACCCCTCCATGCTTTTCTTTGACACGCCCACCTTACTGTTCATCATGATTCACACTCCCTTCTAGACTTGTGGAGTTAAGGCATTGAATGAGAGTGAGGATGGGATGTGCTGGGTGTGCAGACATGCTCTGCCACCCCCTGTCTTTCCCTGGCTGCTACATCCCTATGAAGGAAAATCACATCTGTAGACCCACTTCTCTCTCCAGGCACGTTTTTGGAAAAGGAAGAGTCTCCTGCAAGAGAGGGCATATGTATTACATTAGATAGTTTTAGAGAGAGAAGCTCTGGCGAGGAAGACAATGAATAGTAGTTTTAGAGAGAGAAAGTTGTGATTTTTGCATTTCTTTTGCTGCATTGTCTTGTAATCAATGGTAGGAACCTTTATATCATGAATGAATGCCATTAATGTCATTTTCCCTTATGTGATTGCTAGTTTAATGCTCCCATTTAAGTTCTACCATTAATGCTTCAAAAGTTATTCATGTTCATAGCTATAAAATAGATTTTCATGCCATTCACTTCTAGTCTATGATTTCTTGTGCTTAGGTACTTCAAAACTCCATAGCCTTAGAATGCATTACCTTTACATTATCATGTCTAGTTCAAGTATGAGTAGCTAAGCACTTTTTGTTGGCAAGACCAAGGGGAATCCTTATTGGGGTATACCATTTCAACTCTTTCTACACCCTCCCTTTAGAGTCCCATGGTTCGGTTTGACCGGATTGAAGGTGGATGATTTGGTGAGTCTTTGATACCCCGTAGGCCTAGTCACGGTTTATGCTTAGGCACTCACCATCATCATCCTCGGCTTTCCGTGAATCAACCGTTCATTCTTACTCAATCGGAGGAGTGATTTGAGTTGAGATAGTATACCTATTGGAGGGACCTCTTGGAATTGCCAACACTTGTTCTCTCATTCTAATTTCACCAAAACACATTTCACCAAACAATTTCCAACAACAAGAATTTTACACTTTCTTTTGCACTAAATCACTTTCACATTTGCTCACTTCCTTCCCTGTGGAATCGACCTTGGAATACTTTCCAAGTAAAACACAACTCACGAAAGTCTCCTTGCGATTGGGGAGCATTTTTGTGCATACACATTCCATATCTACATCATCCCATTTCCCTTTCCTATTGCCCTTTCTTTTCACACTATCCCAAAGGGGGAGAAATCCTTCCTTCCGCTCATACATTGCATCATTTGAAGGATAGTAGTTAAAGGGTTAGGAATATGATTGTTTTTGCTCAGTCAGTAGCGAAGGTGATTTTGTAAAAATAGAAAGGTGTAAAATCTTGTGAGTTTGTGTTTTGGTGAGTGAGGATTTTTGATAAAATGCACGAAAAATAAGGTTGGCTAATTCGAAGAGGTCATTCCAATGGGAATGCCAAATCAACTCAATTCATTCAATCAATGGTGCCTAGGTGTTTGATTGATTCGTAGGAAGTGAGGGACTAATGTGAGATGTAGGCTCAAACATACCCCGTGACAAGTCTACGGTGTATCAAGAGCTCACAACCACTTCCGCACTCAACCTAGTCAAACCAAACACTTTACACTACAAGGAAGAATGGGGGAGAGTTGATTTAGCATACCCAAGAGGAAGTTCCCCTTGGATTAGCCAACAAAAAGCTTAGCTACCCATATTCAAAGCAAAAACATACATATTGTAAAGAAACATGGAGATTAACTAGAAATGAAATAGAGATGAAGTAAAGCCTTGAACTTGTGTTGATGCAATAAAAAGTTAAACTACAAAAGAGAATTCATTTCATACCCAACAACAAAGATTTGGAAAGAAAACCCAAATGTAAACATAGAAATTCAAGAACATGAAACTAAACATGATTACACTTGAAAAATATAAGATTAAAGTGCAAGAAATAAAGATTACCAGTGAAATACAACTTACTACAAGTGAAATGGGTGAGAAAATGCAAAAATCAAACTTTTCTCTCTCTAAAACTATGTCTTCTTTCTTGGAGCTTCCCTCTCTAAAACTATGTAAAAGCTGAATAATGGTGTAGAATCCCCTTCCATTTTCGTCCATGGTCCCTATGGTCTGTGAGAGCAAACATTCCAAGACTGGGGGAGGATTGGACACCTACACAAGCAAGGCCAGGGCATGCCTGCACCCTCCCCATGCCTTGACCAATCTCTCTCTTTCTCCCTCCTCTTTTTCCATGCTTTTCCTTCCAAAATCATGTTAGGTGTAAGAGGGTATGCTTGCATGTAGAATTTGTCAGGGCATGTGTGGGAGAAGCAGAGGTAGGCCCCCCCAAGTAGGTAAAGTCTGAATTGAAGGCTTCTGTAGGTTTTCTGGGCAAAACCTACCGGTAGAACGATGACAAAACTTACCGATAGGTTTTTTCCAGTAGGCAAAACCTGCCGGTAGGTTTTGGCAGAGGCAGCAGTAGAAGATTTTCAATGTACAAAACCTTCCAATAGGTTTATGACCAAACCTACCGATAGGTTTTCACTTGATTTGCCATTTTCTTGGATTCTTGACCTTCCGAGCCGCCCGTTAAGTCTCCCCTTCTTCTCCATTGTCTTTAAGCACTATGATGGAAGCTTAAAACACGCCATTACCCACTCATTACCTATAATCACACAAAACTCTATTAATTGTTAGATTAAATGCATTTTCTCCTATTTTCACCACAAAAGCAAGTATAAAAGGGTGCAAAAAGATACATGATATGCAATATTTTGTGCTAATCACACCCCCAACTTGAGTTTTGCTAGACCCTAGCAAACTTTATTTTCAAACCACAAAGCATAAAACTAAACAATCCACTCATGCAAGGTAATTCACCAAACAATCAAAATGCAAAAATCACAATGCAATTAAATTAATGACTTTGGGTAAGATGGAACAAAACAAATGTGGTCCTTTTCATTCATTACTTCCAAAAGTTCAGTACAAGGATTTAGAATTCAAAACAAAATGGCCCAAAGATCTTAGAGACTCTTCTACTAGGCCGACAATTCTAATCCTATCTGTGCAACAACTAAAACCAAAAAGAAACAAATACAAAACATCCTACTCATTGTCCTCATCTCCAGCCTCATCCTCGTCACTCACATACTCGCTCTCCTCCTCATCACTGGAGTCGTCATCGTTGGAACCCTCCACCTCAACAACAGCGGAAGCCATTAGGGTAGAGGTAAAGGGTTTAACAGAAGGAGGCGGAGGTCCACCGGGGATCACCTCTCCCGGGAAGGTGTGCTAAAAAATCTTGGTCATCATCAATGAAAGCCCATGCATAGTCCCCTCCAAGGCATCTAAGCGCTGCGCAACTGTACGAGGAGGGGCAGAAGGCCTAGCAGTAGATGGCACGACAGTAGATGACTCAGGTCTAGGGGCTCTAGCTCTCTCACCCCTACTCATCGCTGTCCTCTTATTGCTGCTTGATTTCCTGATAGCTCCAAATTCAGGAGGTAGTAGCACATCAGAGACTTAGGCCTTGACCTTACTGTGATAGCACATCCTCGTAACTAGATTGGCGAATGGGAGATTCGCCTTCGGCTTTCTAGCCTGAGCGAACTCCTTCATGAAATCCCAGATCAATAAAGACACATCCATTCTCTTCCTAGTCATAAATGCGTGGAGGAGAGCGAGCTTCTCCACATTCGGGTTCTTCTCCGCACCCCGGGGGATCAAATTGTAGTGCAAGATCTTGTTCATGACCCTATATGAGTGCTTGAGGCCCCCGACTTGAATTGTCCCTTTCAATTGGGTCGGGTCCTTATATATTAGCTACACATACTTCGGGAGTGATTTTCTCCCTTGGACATTGTGGGGATACACTGGGTATTAGGAGGAGGCCTTTGGTACTTCATCAACGTCGCAATCAAGTCTGGAATAATCTCAAAGACCTTCCCCCTCACATTGGTCTTGAGTACACAAAGGTCCTCGTCAACCACATTCAACCTCTTATAAAACTCCCTACACATCGCCAGGTTATATCCACTAACCGGCTCAAACCAAATCTCAATCCAATTCCCCTCCATCACTTTGACGACCTCATCATTCGGCCCGAGAGTGGGCATGTCCACGTGACGCTCGCACGTCACATTCTTCTCATCTATGCTCTTCATGCGAGCATCATTACATTGTTTTTTCCTCCTTTCCCCACTTTCTCCACTAGGTGTAAAACCCGAGAAAATTTCAACCTTTGTGAAAAAGGGCAAAACGGTAAATTGCCACTACAGTACAGGTTGTAAACCTGAATTTTTCTAGAACTCGGATGACGAAACGGACCTCACCGTTGGATTCGTCTCGCGAAATCTAGTTACCACGTCAAATTTCGTTGAATTCTGAGATAGTCGGATTTTTCGCGTTTTGCGAGGCGAACGGGCCCCGTGTGACCCCGTACACGAATTTTTTTATAAAATTTCCAAGTTTGGGGAAATATTAGAGACAAGTGAAATAAAAATATTTTAAACTTAAATCGGGACGAAATTTAATCGTTTCGGGGTTAAAACGGACCCGGAAAAGAGAGGCCGTGTGGCGCGTTGTGGGCCAAGTGTTCCAAGGGTATATAAAGGGGGGAAAATCAGATTTTTCCCCCATTCTTCTTGCCGTTCAGCCGATAGAAAAGAGGAGAGGGAGAGAGCTTGAAAATCTTCACTTCTCTCTACGATCTAGAAGGCTACGAAGCTCGGATCCATTCAATCCAAGAATTAAAGTCGCTCTACTCATCGAGGGCTACGCGGCTATACCAAAAAGCACAAGTTTTACCGAAGGTCAAGGTACGGGATTTTCGGGAAGTGAGGGTTTTTGCTTGAATCGAGTCTTGGAACTTCCCTTGGTCGTTCCTCACGCTTCAAGAGGTAGGGTTTCTTCCTACTAAGGTTTATTCCAAGCCTATAATGTTTTTATGGAATGGGTAGGATGATAGCCTATGTGTCTCTTGCCTATTGTTGTGAAATTGGGTGAAATGGGGTATTGAAATGGGTAAAGGAAATCCTAACTTGGATGAATATTTAGAAGTTACTAATTGTGATTTCTATGAATTGGATATGTGAAATGAACCCAATGTAAATTCATGTGTTATATGAAATTGTGGGCGTGTTATGTGTTTATATATATGCCATGAAATTTTAGTATGTTGATAACATGCTTGGAATTTGTATTATGAGAATTATATGCTTTTGATATGATTTTGCCATGGAATATGAGAAATGTGTTGAGAATGTTCATATGTCACTCATATCATATCGAACATTGTATTGGTGTTGCAATGGAGCACCACATTTCATATGCACGGGAACATCGCATTTTAGGAGGTGTGTGTGCATGGTTATTTGTCTTCACCACACATGGTGGATGACGAGTGAGCTCGGGTAATATGGGTCGATGACCTAGACGAGTCGAATGGTTTATATGTTGATAGGGTTGGGGTAGCAAGAAGGGCTAGAAAATCCCTCGGGTGAGAGACCCGGTGATTGGATACGCACTCCGTTGGTATAAGAGCCCATAAAGTGTGTCGGTGTACGCGGAACCGTTGGTGGAAGTCCATGAATTCCGTGTAGGTTGGGTGACCTTTGGTGTGAGTCCATGAACATTCACCTCTACAAAGACCCTAGAATGAGATGTCATTTGATGTGAAACATAAATGACGGATTGGTACACATTGGCACTTGCATGTGTAGAGGAGCCGGGAAGGGCTCGGTTGATGTGCATGAGTGAGTCTCACCTCATTTCATAGCATGGCATTACATGTTTCAACATGGAATATATTCTTGTTGTGGATTGTTGATTGATAGCATGTGACATTTCATATGCATTTAGGTTGGGGAGTAGCCTCTCTAGGAGATACCCTATTGAGTGTGGCTCACCCTTTATGGGAAAAACATTTCAGGTGTGGGTTTTGCTCCGGCGGATGGCTCATTTGGAGAGCATCAAGCATGAAGGGGGCCGGCTTGTGGCCTTAGTTTAAGTTTTGTAAAACCTTTAACAAAATTCCATTTTGATGTATATATATTATGGAATGAATTGTAATAGATATTGTATGAGTTGGGTATTATATGGAAAATCTCATTAAACATGTATTGAATGAGTTTGGAGTGTATGGGGTAGCTTTAAGGATGGTTTGGAGGGGAAAGAAATCCATTTTTATGCTCACAGTCTGAAAACCTACCGGAAGGTGTGTGTCGGCCTTCCGGAAGGTTTTGCTAAAAACCCCAGCTTGCCTTGCTCACAGCTAATACCTTCCGGAAGGTTTTGCCCACTGGAATGAACCTTCCGGAAGATTTTAGCTACTGGAGTAAAACCTACCGGAAGGACTTGTCTACTGGAGTGGACCTTCCGGAAGGTTTTGCCTTGGGTTTCTTTTCGACTGCCGAGTTCTTCCGGAAGGTTTTGTTTTCTGGAATGAACCTTCCGGAAGGTTTTGGCTACTGGAATGGACCTTCCGGAAGGTTTTTGCTACTGATGTCGACCTTCCGGAAGTTCTTGAAATTGATCTTTTTCATGTAACAGTTCCTTCAGCGACCTTCCGGTAGGTGTATGTCGACCTTCCAGAAGGTTTTTCCAAAAACTTGAAATTTTCAAAATGCTTAGCCATGCTTTTGGGCTTTGTTTTCTTTGGTTTCTATGACATAAATGGACATAAATGGAGGTATAATTGACCTTGTGGATGGTAAATCCGATTAAAAGCATGTGAGTGACGTGGTGTCGGGTTATACGACTATCACGAGTATTTCCGTGGGTTGACGGATGGTCAACGGTTAATAAAGGACCCCCGGAAATTTGGGGCGTCACAGCTTGGTATCAGAGCATAGGTATGCGATTTACCTAGGGCTTGATGGGGCATGGGTTTAGACCATTGCATTCATTGTACATTACATGTTATGTGCTTAAATTGCTACATGTTATGTGATATGTGGTATGTGTATTATATGCATGGTAAAATGTGTATGGAAATGGACACACTAGGGTTAGAGAACTTAACCTTGGGAGTGGGAAAGCAAATGAACGGGAAGGTTCAAAGTGAAAGGGTCCACTATTGGAGGCATACGCTCTACTAGTGAGACAATGAGAAAGATTTGAGCGTTTTAACTTTGATCCCTATCTAGGGATACTAAGTTGTTGTGCCATTGCCATTTGACTTGTGTGTAGATGGCAAGTGGAAGAAGAGGACGTCGAGGCGGTGGGCGGAACAATAACCAACCACCACCGGTCTTCGATCAACGAGCGTTTACGGAAACCATGGGCCTGATGGCGGCTACTGTTGCACAAGCTAGTGCAAATGCCGGACATGGAGGCGCGAGTAACCTCCAACAGTTTAAAGCACACAAACCTCCAGTCTTCATGGGAGGGGCGGACCCGATGGTGGCCGACCATTGGTTCCGGCAAGTCAACAAGATCTTAGGGGCGATGGAGGTCACCTCAGACGCTACTAAGATAAGGCTAGCTGCATTCCAGCTAGAAGGAGAAGCCCAATTGTGGTGGGATTGGGTGACGGCCTCGAAGAACTTAGAGGCCATGACATGGGGAGAGTTCAAGGAGCTCTTCATGGGTAAATATTTCCCAACGGCCGTTCGACATGCAAAGGCCCGCGAGTTTCTAGATTTGAAGCAAGGGTCAATGACAGTGATGGAGTATGTGGCTAAGTTCACCGAATTAGCCCGATTTGCTGATGATTACGTGGCCACGGATATGGCCAAGGTAAGAAGGTTTGAGGATGGGTTGAAGCTATCCATCCGGGGAAAGATTGTGGGCCTCCGCCTGCAAGACTTGGACTCTATGGTCGAGACAGCTATGGCCATTGAGAGGGAGGTGGACGATGCTCGAAGCATCCGTGAGGCGGGTGCTAAGGATAAGAAGAAGGAGGGCCAATCCTCTTCTTCTAGTTCGGGGAAGAAACAGAGGACCTCTGCTCCTCAAGGACAGGGCCGCGGCTATCAAGGCCAAGGCCAAGGTCAGCTTTCCCAAGGCGGGAGAAACTTCAGGACTACCTACCAGGCGGGCCAGAAGACATGTTTCCATTGCCACCAACCGGGGCATATGAAGCGGGATTTTCCGCAGAGGCAAGGATCCCAGAGCTATGGGACACCTCAGTCCCAGTCATCAGTGGGACAGTCGCAGACACGCCTTGTTCCTCCCTACCCCACCACGGGCCAGGGAAACCAGTATCAGTTCCAGGGCGCTACTCAGGCCCCTACCACCTTTCGAGCGGGGACTCCGCAGTCGGGCCAGATGGGCCAAGGCATGGGTCGAGGCCGAGGACAGGGCATGCAAGCCGGGACTTCGGGGACCCAGGGGCGTGTCTACGCCATTACACCTCAGGCAGAGCCAGTGGACCAGTCAGTCATTCAGGGTACATTTCTACTTTCTCGCCTATGGACTAAAGTGTTATTTGATTCTGGTGCATCACATTCATTCATTTCTGCATCATGTGTGAGGGATTTGGGCTTAGAGGTTGATACCTTGGAGGAGCCGTTATATGTGAATTCACCCCTAGGAGCTAGGGTGTGTGTGAATCAGATATGTCGGGGTTGTGAGCTAGAGATCTCGGGGATTCTACTCACCGTGGACCTTAGGGTTATGGACATGTCGGAATTCGATGTCATCCTTGGGATGGACTGGTTGGCGGCGTATCGGGTCGTTATTGATTGTGATAGGAAGAGGGTCACCGCCTATACACCGGACGGTGTTTGTTTCAAGTTTCAGGGGGAAAAGCATGATGCTCTACCTCAAGTCGTGTATGATTCACGATGGCATGGGCAGTTGATGGGTTGGCTTGCGAGCCTTACCCTGGAGGACGAGGCGAGACAAGAATTGGGTCTACCTCGGGTGGTGTGTGAATATGAGGACATTTTTCTGGACGAGTTACCGGGATTACCTCCCCATAGGGATGTGGACTTTAGCGTTGAGTTGCATCCGGGAACTTCGCCCATTTCTATGACTCCACATAGGATGGCGCCAGCTGAGTTGCAAGAACTCAAGGTCCAATTGCAAGAATTATTGGACAAGGGCTTTATTAGACCGAGTACCTCACCTTGGGGCGCTCCGGTGCTGTTTGCCAAGAAGAAGGATAAGACCCTTCGATTGTGTATAGACTATCGACAGTTGAACCGGGTCACCATCAAGAATAGGTACCCTTTGCCGAGGATCGATGATCTGTTTGATCAGCTGAGGGGAGCGCGGGTCTATTCAAAAATAGATCTCCGCACGGGCTACCATCAGTTGAGGATTAGGGAGTCAGATATCCCTAAGACGGCGTTCAGAACGCGGTACGGGCATTTCGAGTTCACGGTGATGCCATTTGGGTTGACGAATGCCCCGGCGGCATTTATGGATCTCATGCATAGGGTGTTCCAGCCCTATTTAGATCAGTTTGTCGTAGTGTTTGTTGATGACATCCTGATCTACTCCAAGACAGAGGAGGAGCATGAGGGTCACTTAAGGATTGTTCTCCAGACCTTGAGGGACCACCAGTTGTACGCCAAGTTCAGCAAGTGTGAATTTTGGCTTACGGAGGTGAAATTTTTGGGACACGTGGTGTCGGCTTCGGGGGTATCAGTTGATCCGGAGAAAGTCGAGGCAGTTATGAGCTGGGAGAGGCCAAGGTCAGTCTTCGAGATACGTAGTTTCTTGGGATTGGTAGGGTATTACCGGAGGTTCATCGAGGACTTCTCCCGACTAGCCGCACCTATGACTAGATTGACCCGGAAGGAGGTCAAATTCGAGTGGAATGATTCGTGTGAGAAGGTATTCCAAGAACTAAAGAGGAGGCTCACTTCAGCTCCTATCTTGATTGTTCCTGAGAGGGGGCAAAACTACACGGTGTATTGCGATGCCTCCAAGGACGGACTGGGTTGTGTCTTGATGCAGTCCGGGAGAGTGGTGGCTTATGGTTCTCGACAGTTGAAGAATCACGAGCAGAATTACCCTACGCATGATATGGAGTTGGCGGCCGTTGTCTTTGCCTTAAAGGCTTGGCGCCACTATTTGTATGGTGAACGATTTGAAGTGTTTTCGGACCACAAAAGTCTGAAGTACATCTTCACTCAACGGGACCTCAACATGAGGCAGCGTAGGTGGATGGAGTACCTAGAAGACTATGACTTCACTTTGCATTACCACCCTGGTAAGGCAAATGTGGTGGCTGACGCACTTAGTCGGAAGTCACGGGGTGTCTTAGCTAGTGTGGCTTCCCGGGAGTGGCGGATGCTTGAGGCCGTGGGCCAATTTGGGCTGCATTATCGGGGTCGGACTCAGGGTGTTTTAGGGAGTTTGGTGGCTACGCCTTCCCTACTGAGCAGAGTGATCGAGTCAAAGAGACAGGACTCAGAGTTATCATCCATCAGGGACCGAGTGCAGGCGGGTACTAGTGACGAGGGTTGGGCCATTCACTCGGATGACAGTCTTCGGTTTAGGGGAAGGGTAGTGGTTCCCCAGTCGGCGGAGCTGAGAGAGGAGATCCTCAGGGAGTTCCATTGCTCTCGTTTTGCGATGCACCCAGGCGGCACGAAGATGTATCATGATCTTCGTCGCCAGTATTACTGGAGCGGAATGAAGAGGCAAATTGGCGACTTTGTCAGTAGATGCCTCACATGTCAGCAGATTAAAGCCGAGCACCAGAGGCCAGCAGGGTTGCTCCAGCCCTTGGAAGTGGCTGAGTGGAAGTGGGAGCACATCACAATGGACTTTGTGACCCACTTGCCACGGACATCACGGGGACATGATGCGGTGTGGGTGATAGTGGACCGGCTTACGAAGTCGGCACACTTTTTGGCGGTGCGGATGACCTTCACTCTGGAGGAATTCTGCAGGTTGTACATAAGGGAGATAGTCCGGTTGCATGGGGTACCCGTATCTATAGTATCGGATCGGGATCCCAGGTTTACGGCTCACTTTTGGGAGAGTTTCCAGCGAGCCATGGGGACTCAGTTGAGGATGAGCACAGCCTACCATCCCCAAACGGACGGTCAGTCGGAGAGGACCATCCAGACATTAGAGGACATGCTACGGGCATGCGTCCTAGATCTCAAGGGTAGCTGGGAAGAGCATTTGCCCTTAGTGGAATTCGCCTACAATAACAGTTATCAGGCGAGCATACGGATGGCACCCTATGAGGCGCTTTATGGGAGGCCTTGTCGTTCTCCGGTTTGTTGGACTGAAGTTGGGGAAAGACCCTCTACGGGTCCAGACTTGATTAGAGACACCTCGGAGAAGGTGAACCTAATAAGGAAGCGTCTTCTCACGGCTCAGAGCCGGCAGAAGAGTTATGCCGATAGGCGGCGGCGGCCTCTGGAATTTGAGGTGGGAGACCACGTCTTCTTGAAGGTGATGCCTAAGAGAGGGGTGATCAGATTCGGCAAGCGGGGAAAGCTGTCGCCGAGGTATATTGGGCCCTTTGAGGTGCTTGAGAGAGTTGGCACTGTGGCTTACAGATTGGCGTTACCGCCAACTTTATCGGGTGTTCACGCCGTATTCCATGTCTCCATGCTCCGGAAGTATACTCCAGATCCGACGCATGTTGTGGATTGGGGCGAACTCATAGTTGATGCGGATGGGACCTTCGAGGAGGGACCAGTGCGTGTCATGGATAGCCGAGAGCAGGTTTTGCGAGGCAAGACCGTGAGGCTAGTGAAGGTGTTGTGGCAGCACCGAGGAGTGGAGGAGGCAACATGGGAGCGTGAGGACACCATACGTGCCAACTATCCTTTCTTATTTGAGGATGGAGGTACATTCTTATAGTCATTTAGTATTATATGACTGTTGCATATGCGTGTAATTGTGTGTGCATGAGTGTGTGAATTTCGGGGACGAAATTCTTTTAAGGGGGGAAGAATGTAAAACCCGAGAAAATTTCAACCTTTGTGAAAAAGGGCAAAACGGTAAATTGCCACTACAGTACAGGTTGTAAACCTGAATTTTTCTAGAACTCGGATGACGAAACGGACCTCACCGTTGGATTCGTCTCGCGAAATCTAGTTACCACGTCAAATTTCGTTGAATTCCGAGATAGTCGGATTTTTTGCGTTTTGCGAGACGAACGGGCCCCGTGTGACCCCGTACACGAAATTTTTTATAAAATTTCCAAGTTTGGGGAAATATTAGAGACAAGTGAAATAAAAATATTTTAAACTTAAATCGGGACGAAATTTA
The DNA here is from genome assembly GCA_951799425.1 of Ilex aquifolium. Taxonomy (NCBI): domain Eukaryota; kingdom Viridiplantae; phylum Streptophyta; class Magnoliopsida; order Aquifoliales; family Aquifoliaceae; genus Ilex; species Ilex aquifolium. Next base: position 23,403,118 of record OX637396.1, on the reverse strand, counting down.
ATCGTTTCGAGGTTAAAACGGACCCGGAAAAGAGAGGCCGTGTGGCGCGTTGTGGGCCAAGTGTTCCAAGGGTATATAAAGGGGGGAAAATCAGATTTTTCCCCCATTCTTCTTGCCGTTCAGCCGATAGAAAAGAGGAGAGGGAGAGAGCTTGAAAATCTTCACTTCTCTCTACGATCTAGAAGGCTACGAAGCTCGGATCCATTCAATCCAAGAATTAAAGTCGCTCTACTCATCGAGGGCTACGCGGCTATACCAAAAAGCACAAGTTTTACCGAAGGTCAAGGTACGGGATTTTCGGGAAGTGAGGGTTTTTGCTTGAATCGAGTCTTGGAACTTCCCTTGGTCGTTCCTCACGCTTCAAGAGGTAGGGTTTCTTCCTACTAAGGTTTATTCCAAGCCTATAATGTTTTTATGGAATGGGTAGGATGATAGCCTATGTGTCTCTTGCCTATTGTTGTGAAATTGGGTGAAATGGGGTATTGAAATGGGTAAAGGAAATCCTAACTTGGATGAATATTTAGAAGTTACTAATTGTGATTTCTATGAATTGGATATGTGAAATGAACCCAATGTAAATTCATGTGTTATATGAAATTGTGGGCGTGTTATGTGTTTATATATATGCCATGAAATTTTAGTATGTTGATAACATGCTTGAAATTTGTATTATGGGAATTATATGTTTTTGATATGATTTTGCCATGGAATATGAGAAATGTGTTGAGAATGTTCATATGTCACTCATATCATATCGAACATTGTATTGGTGTTGCAATGGAGCACCACATTTCATATGCACGAGAACATCGCATTTTAGGAGGTGTGTGTGCATGGTTATTTGTCTTCACCACACATGGTGGATGACGAGTGAGCTCGGGTAATATGGGTCGATGACCTAGACGAGTCGAATGGTTTATATGTTGATAGGGTTGGGGTAGCAAGAAGGGCTAGAAAATCCCTCGGGTGAGAGACCCGGTGATTGGATACGCACTCCGTTGGTATAAGAGCCCATAAAGTGTGTCGGTGTACGCGGAACCGTTGGTGGAAGTCCATGAATTCCGTGTAGGTTGGGTGACCTTTGGTGTGAGTCCATGAACATCCACCTCTACAAAGACCCTAGAATGAGATGTCATTTGATGTGAAACATAAATGACGGATTGGTACACATTGGCACTTGCATGTGTAGAGGAGCCGGGAAGGGCTCGGTTGATGTGCATGAGTGAGTCTCACCTCATTTCATAGCATGGCATTACATGTTTCAACATGGAATATATTCTTGTTGTGGATTGTTGATTGATAGCATGTGACATTTCATATGCATTTAGGTTGGGGAGTAGCCTCTCTAGGAGATACCCTATTGAGCGTGGCTCACCCTTTATGGGAAAAACATTTCAGGTGTGGGTTTTGCTCCGGCGGATGGCTCATTTGGAGAGCATCAAGCATGAAGGGGGCCGGCTTGTGGCCTTAGTTTAAGTTTTGTAAAACCTTTAACAAAATTCCATTTTGATGTATATATATTATGGAATGAATTGTAATAGATATTGTATGAGTTGGGTATTATATGGAAAATCTCATTAAACATGTATTGAATGAGTTTGGAGTGTATGGGGTAGCTTTAAGGATGGTTTGGAGGGGAAAGAAATCCATTTTTATGCTCACAGTCTGAAAACCTACCGGAAGGTGTGTGTCGGCCTTCCGGAAGGTTTTGCTAAAAACCCCAGCTTGCCTTGCTCACAGCTAATACCTTCCGGAAGGTTTTGCCCACTGGAATGAACCTTCCGGAAGATTTTAGCTACTGGAGTAAAACCTACCGGAAGGACTTGTCTACTGGAGTGGACCTTCCGGAAGGTTTTGCCTTGGGTTTCTTTTCGACTGCCGAGTTCTTCCGGAAGGTTTTGTTTTCTGGAATGAACCTTCCGGAAGGTTTTGGCTACTGGAATGGACCTTCCGGAAGGTTTTTGCTACTGATGTCGACCTTCCGGAAGTTCTTGAAATTGATCTTTTTCATGTAACAGTTCCTTCAGCGACCTTCCGGTAGGTGTATGTCGACCTTCCGGAAGGTTTTTCCAAAAACTTGAAATTTTCAAAATGCTTAGCCATGCTTTTGGGCTTTGTTTTCTTTGGTTTCTATGACATAAATGGACATAAATGGAGGTATAATTGACCTTGTGGATGGTAAATCCGATTAAAAGCATGTGAGTGACGTGGTGTCGGGTTATACGACTATCACGAGTATTTCCGCGGGTTGACGGATGGTCAACGGTTAATAAAGGACCCCCGGAAATTTGGGGCGTCACACTAGGGGCCTTTTTTGCCCTCTTGCGGGAACTCGTGCCCACGGGTTGTGGGGAACCTGGCCCCAGTCATTTAGTGTGGGAAAACTAGGGTTTTTGAGAGAAATCCAACAAATTGCAGTGAAATCAAAGTAATAACCACTCCTTAGCTTTGAAATATGGAAGATTGGATGATGGGTGAGGGATCTTTGAAGTTTGGAGGAGTTTAGAGAGAGAGAAGAATGCTTGGGAGATCAATAGTCGAGGGAAAAGTGAAGGGTTTCCGAAAGTTCAGACTTAAAACCCTCATTTTCTGCTTTCTGGACAAAACCTACCGGTAGAATGACACACAACCTACCGGTAGGTTTGTGCACTGGAAAATACCTACCAGTAGAATGATAACAAAACCTACCGGTAGGTTCCAACTTTTTCCAACATTTTCATGTGCTCCTATTTCCCTCTTCACTCCACATTTATTCAACCTCCACACATTCTAGCAACCTATTTATAACTTCTACTCCACCAAAAACCTAACTTACGATTGTGAACCATAATTGAGTGATCATGCCCAAAGTCATTTATGAAATTGCAATATGATTTAAAATTTTGATGCTTTAATAAACATGAGACATGGATTTCTAAATCTAACTACCAAAATGAATACCCAAAGTGTAAAGCACATATTCAAATGGTAAAGGCATTCCTAATTCTTCCCAATATCGAAAGTTTGAGCAATATTCCAATCCCACAAGCATAGGGTTACATGACGACATTGTTCAAATACCCGAACTACGCACACATGAGCATCACCATGGCTTTAAATCCTATTCTAGAGTATGCACCTACACATTCATTTTCAAACTCGTGTGTGTGTGGAATGAACATGTAATTTAAACATTTACCCGACGTAATTCAAATTCACTTAGCTATCCAAATTCAGCTTTGATACAAACTCACCAAGGGTTTCTCTAAAAAATGAATAACACAATTATTATCCTGGCATGCTCTCCATGTGTATATGTGAGATAGAATCTTATGCACAAACTGAAGTATGCTCACATATAATCCAAAAATGAAGTTTTTGCCCAAAAATGAAACAACCTTGGCATAATCTCATGACAGGAATGTTAGTGCACTAGATAGCAAAATCAACTTCTCTTTTCTTTAAAGGTGTGCTATCACCATGCGTTCTCTAGATCAATTAGGACTTTCAAGTGTTGTAATGAGGCCTTGGGGTGATATTGAGGCAAGTGAAATGAAGGATAGAGGATAACAAAGAGGGCTATTCCGAGGAGATGACCTTTATTGTCAAAAACTTCCCTTTTTTGTGAAATTTCCAATTAACACTTTCACTTCATTCTTTGTTTCTTTTTCTTTCTTTTCCTTACAATTTTTCTTTTTCTTTTCTCATTTTTTTTCCTTCTTTCACCCCTTTTCTCTCTCCTTTTTATTGGATTTTTCATTCTTTTCCATTCAACATTTTGAAATTCGCGTCCTTTATCCCTTTTGTTGGGTTTTCGCACCACTACTCCTTATGATCTCTTCTGGTCGGTCTCGAAGCAACCAAGGTGTGGTAAATTTTTATCATTTTGCAGTGGCTTGGTCAATTGTGTGGCATGAAAATGAATTTTTAACGAGGCTCAATCATGGAACTAGGGATAATATCTTCGCAAGAAAAAAGGCTAAGGCTCAAAGTAAGTCAAAGATGGCCCAAGATCATTTCTAAATAAGCATGAGAGAGCATATTGCATTTCAAGACAAAGTCAATCAACCAGCCAAATGCACTCTAACCAAAACAAGCATAATGAGATTATTGAACAAATTTGGGATTTGAAAATTGTTCCTTGAGTAAATGTAAGTTTCCTCCAACAAGGATTAGCAATAAAGCTCTCATGGGTACTTATTCATCTCCACTATTCATGTTAAGCTCTAAAATGTGAACTCAATCCATAAATTATCGAAATTACACATTCAAGGTGCACGTATGGGTGAGTTCAAAAGCAAACACGTATGTGATACTCTTAGCAATAGGATAAACTTCTATGATGCTCTCATGTATTCAAAGTTCAAAGCAAAGATCAACATATCAACAAACCCACAACACTCTAAATATGGGATTATGGTTCAACATTCATATATTTTTCACAAAAAAATTCAAAATTTTCACATATTTCTCAACTATTGTAAACAAAAATCTGTAGAACATGTGAATGGTGAATTTCACCACAAAATGGTAGGGTTAATTGCACTAGAGGTCCCTAAAGTATGGGGTTTGTCTTATTTTAGTCCATAATGTTTCAATTGCATCATTTTAGTCCCTAAAGTATTGAATATGTTTCAATATAGTCTGTCAAGCATACAACGTCCAGATTGCTACCAATTTTTATCATAAACTTGTCATGTAATACCTAAATATGGTCAAAAAATAAATTTGATAGCTCTTAAACAAAATTTGGGTAGCTCTTGACAAAAATTGTGTAATACGGATAGCTTTTGACCAAAATTTGGGTAGCTCATGATCAAAACTGTGTAATTTGAGTAGCTATTTTGAGTAGAAATTAGGTCAAGAATTATCTAAATTATTTTTTTGTCCATATTTAAGTATCACGTGACAAGTTTATAATAATAAATCATTAACAATCTGGACGCTGTTTGCTTAAGGGATCGTATAGAAACATATTCAATACTTCAGGGACTAAAATGATGCAATTGAAATATTGGGGACCAAAATAAGACAAATCTTATATTTTGGGGACCTCCAGTGCAATTAACCCAAAATGGTATTATCAACAAAAAATTTTCAAAAAAAATTGGTGTATCATACAAATGGTGCACCTCACCCCCCTTTAAACTTGATTCATGCATTGCCCTCAATGCAACAAAAAAGATATGATATGCAATGATGGACTTAAAAAGACAAGTAGGGTTAGAGAACACCTCTCATGGAGCTTTGACAAAAACACCGTAATCTACACATTTAAAGAAAGAAAACAACACAAAGATGAAAGTAAGTAAACAAAATAACTTGGAAAGTAAATGATAAAAGAAAGCGAATGTACACTAAAATCTACATGAACAGTTATTCCACCAAAAGGTCCGGGTAAACCGGATCCACCAACTCTTCCTCCACCATTTGAACCTCAAAACCCTCGAAAAATGGATTAAGTATTTGGTCATTGACCTTGAATGTTTTGCCATCCTCGGGGTTCGTAATTTCCACGGCTCCATTGGAGCAGGCCACCTTGACAAGATAGGGGCCATCCCAACGAGATCGGAGTTTCCCTTGAAAGATAGAGATTCGAGAATTATACAAGAGCACTTTTTGTCTAGGCTCGAATGTCTTTCTTACAATGAATTTAGCATGAAAAATCTTAGCCCTTTCTTTGGAAATTATTGGGCTCTCATATGCATCTCTACAGATCTCTTCTAATTCATTCAACTCCAACTTCCTATTCTCACTAGCTATTCTCAAGTTAAAGTTCAAGGTCTTGATGACCCAATACGCTTTGTGCTCCATTTCTACCACCAAATGACAAGCCTTACCATAGACTAGCTTGTAGGGTGACATACCTAGAATGGTCTTGTAAGCAGTGCGATAAGCCCACAAGGCATCAGTCAACCTAAGTGTGTAACGCCCCAAAACACACCCTGGACGGCATTACATACTAAAACCATTTACATCATGAGAACACTAATATCATCCATAAATAAATTAAACTTCATTCATCATCCATAAAATATTTACATCATCATCCAAAAGAATATGCCCAACCATGGCATTTACATCTCAAAAATTAATTAAAGTAGCACAGCAGAATAGCAAAAGAAACTAGACCTTACAGTGTCCAAAAGAATAACCTAGTCTAGTACAAAAGAAGCTACATCTCTACATGTCCACCTCGGGATCTAGGTTCCCCTCGAGTGGAGCCTCCCAATGCCCTGACTCGTCGATGCTGAGATCCTCCTCTAGCACCAAATCTGAAAAAAATGTAATTTGTAGGGGATGAGCACGAAGCTCTGTAGCAAAATCTTCCCACACTCAAACAAGGTTTAGAAAACAAGTAAAACAAGTCGGTCTCATTTTCACAAATAGCATATATACCATTTTGAAGGAAAATCAGGATATTTTAAATAGATCTCAAGTTTAAATGTTCGCAAGAATTTAAATGAACCGTAAAACTCAGTCACAAGTATCACCATAACCATTTCCGACAGGTCCTTGTGGAGTCCCATACCTCCACAAACACTTGTTGGAAACCATTCCGTAACAATAATAATAATCTCATGTTCTTATGTATATTGGTTCATTCCCCGTACCATGTATGTTGATTGCTTCTCATGAATCTACCCAACGATTATACCTAGTCCACCTATTTACATCATAATCACAAGCACTATAGAAAAAGGCGTCTACCATCCCAATGGCAGTGACGAGTCCCTTCCTAGGAAAAGTATACTATCCCTTGTTCGAACTCCAGTGAACGATAGTGGTTTCATTACCAAATGACAACCCACTACAAGTGCTAGGAAACCATCTCACCCCCACTGGGGTAGACTAACCTCTAACACTCTACGGCATCTCTCGAAGGCAATCCAAGTCCCTCACAACAACCATACAATTGAGGAAACCAACATATTCTCAATTCATCAACATTTCAAGGAATTACCAAATTCCACAATTTCTAATATAATGTTTCATAATATGATGGAAGAAAATGAGCAAGAGATCATCATAAGTAACATTTTGGTGTACAATATCAAACACTAAAGTTTTGAAAGCAATACCAAGGGAAAATAGAGGGAAAAGTCCATTTCTCTTTAAAACCAAGGTTTGAAGATGAAAAGGAGAAATTTAATAGTTACCCAACCATCACAATGTTCAAAACATGGCATTTATTTCAAGAGGAACAAGAATCATGTATTTAATAGCAAGTACATATGATTTTAAACCAAAAGAATACATATAATGTAGCCCTAGCCTCAATGTAAGAACATAGGAAGAAATCCCCTACCTCAACCAAGTATCTCTAGCAACCCAAGCTTTAAAGACTCCCTTTTCCCCTTTTTCTTGCTCCCTTGCTACTTTCTCTTTTAGTTCTAAGAGGTTTGAGTGAGGGTGAAGTGAAAGTATAGAAGAGAGAATGGGTGGAGAAGTGGGTTCTTGAAAAACTAGGGTTTGATTTTATTCAAGGTGTAAATCTCTCTTGATTTTTGGTGTTTTTCTCTTCCTCTCTCTCTTTCTAAGGCTACCTAGGGTTTGGAGTGGTGAAATGGGGCTTAAGGAGGCGGCATTAAGTATTTATAGTGGAAGAAATGGAGAAAGACATGCAGTCGGATCGGGCTGGGCTTTATCGGGCGTACCGGTACGGTTTAGCTACTGGAGTTCGGCGTACCGGTACGCGTACCGGTACAGTTGGACTGCCAGATTTTTGTTCCAACTTCCAGTGCGATTTTGACTCATTTAGAGGTCGAATTGGAAAATTTTCATGAGATACGCTTTTGTAGCCCTAGATGTCTAATATCTACTGTAAAAATTTCAGATCAATTGGACTTAAGAATAAAAAGTTATGGTCAAAATACTAAGCAGTGTCCAAAATCCTAAATTCCCAAATTTTCTCTAAAATGTGTTTTAACTCCAAAATACTTTCTAACTTCTAATACACCTCATATTACCTCTCCCAAGGTTTTTCGACCTTCCGGACTCAATGGAAACCTTATTTTGACCTAAAAACCTTTAGAAACTTGTATATTCACCCTTTCCAAGTTTAAACATCTTTGACACGTAACTTCCCAATCAAATTGTCTCCATAGCATTTATTCCTACGGTTTATTCTTATGTCACTTCATATATCTACATCTTTACAATTATTATTTACTATATATATATATATATCTCTATAAATATATAAAAGAAAAATTCGGGGTATTACAAAGTGACCAATCCTTCCTATTAGGGTTCACCATTTCTCTCTAGGATGTTCTTTATTTCCCTATTGGCCAACTCGGCTTGGCCATTGGTCTGTGGGTGATAAGCGGTGGACACCTTGTGTGTGACGCCATACTTATGCATTAAGGATGCAAATGATCTATTGCAAAAATGAGAACCACTGTCACTTATCATTGCGCGAGGCATCCCAAACCTTGAAAAAATATTTTCTTTGAGAAACTTGACCACGAACCAATGGTCATTGGTCTTGGTTGGGATAACCTCTACCCACTTGGACACATAGTCCACTACCAGCAAAATATAAAGGTAACCAAAGGACATAGGGAATGGACCTATGAAGTCAATGCCCCAACAATCGAATATCTCAATTACTAACATGGGGGACAAAGGCATCATATTCCTACAGGTCACACTACCTAATCTTTGGCACCTATAGAATTCCTTGCAAAATGAAACACAATCGTTAATTAAAGAAAGCCAGTAAAAACCAGATTGCAAAACCTTAGCCGACGTTTTCTTTGAAGAGAAGTGGCCACCGCATGCCTCGGAATGACAGAATGAAAGGACTTCCCGTTGTTCATTTTCAAGTACGCATCTCCTCATCATTTGGTCTGGGCAATACTTGAACAAATACGGGTTGTCAAAATAGAAGTACTTCACATCCGCCATAAATCTCCTTTTGTCCTCTGTGCTCTAATGCGGTGGTATTTGTTCTGTGGCAAGATAATTACAAATGTCAGCGTACCAAGGACAAACAGAATGAATAGAAAGTAAATGCTCATCAGGGAAAGAGTTAGGGATAGGAATATGCTCTTCGGCATCTTGAACTACAAGTCGGGACAAATGGTCCGCCACCACATTCTCCACTCCTTTCTTGTCTTTAATGGTCAAGTTGAATTCTTGTAGGAAGAGGATCCACCTAATGAGTCTCGGTTTTGTGTCCTGCTTAGAAAAAAGATAATTCAAAGCAAAGTGATCAGTGTAGACTACTATAGGTGAACCAATGATGTAAGACCTAAATTTGTCCAATGCAAATACTACTGCTAGCAACTCTTTTTCAATGGTGGTGTAATTCATTTATACTTCATTTAGAGTCTTACTAGGGTAGTATATTATATATGGTCTCTTGTCTTTCCTTTGACCAAGCACAACACCGACCGCGTAATCACTCGCGTTGCACATGAGCTCAAATGGTAAGTCCCACTTCGGTGGTCACATGATTGGAGCTTAAGTGAGCATGTTTTTGAGTTTTTTAAATGATGCCTACAATCATCCGACCACACAAAGGGGACATTTTTGGAAATCAAATTGGTCAAGGGTCTTGCCAATGCACTAAAGTCTTTTATAAATCTACGATAAAAACCAGCATGGCCATAACTGGGCACCTCCCTACTTGGCGCCAGCCTACTTGGTGCCTCCCTACTTGGCGCCTCCCTCCTGGGAGCCTCCCTTGGTGCCGCCTGAGCCTTGGGCGCTGCCCTACTCACCTTGGGCGCCTTCCATGATGCCGCCCATGCCTTCTCCGCTACCAACTGATTTCTTATTTGTGGGATCACCATTGAAGTCCCCTCTCACCTCCTTCAAGCTCCTAGTACTCATTGTCTCACTTTGATTTGGAGAAAAATGGAGTTGGGAAAAAATAACTTCTAAGAAAAGCCTCTACGGAAATGGCTTCTAGGAGAAGCCTCACAAGAAAAAAATATATAGAAGGGAAAATGAGATGGGGAGACTAAAGGCCTCTATATATAGGCACGATTTTTCAAGACCCAGAAAAGGGAATTCCAAAAAATGCAAAAAACACCCAATGTCAATAGATTCAACAGAGTCCCTGAAGAGGAAGAAGATGAACTCCGGAGGTATGCAGAAATGGAAAGACGAAGAAGCAACCATGGGAAGCAAGCCACTCGGAATAGAAGACTCACTCATGCCCTCAACCCCTTCACCACCATCAAGGCTTGAGGCATGGGGGACAAATGACGAGCCCAAAACCAACTGGGCCCAGGCCCAATAAATCAACTAAGCCCAAGTCAGCTAAAAGGCAGCCCAGGCCCACTTTATCGATCCGACCCAGTCCAGGATCCAAGGAGCCCGGGAAGATAAAAACACGTGGGAGAAAGAATATCGGGATAGACACTCATGGAGATCAAATCCTACCTTGATTGTACTTAGCAAAAAAGTAGTGCCCCTCTCCCTCACGTCACCGCCTCACCACACCTATATATTGTAAGCTCTCTCCACATGGAGAATCACCTCACAACATCTTGACAACATCTCTACATCTTGAGATCTCACAACATCTCTACACCTCCCTACACACCAAGTCTCTCTACCCTAACCATTGTAATTCTCCCGGAGTATACTCTCCCGGTTACTTTATTCATCAATAAAGATCTCCAGCCACCGCTGCCATTTCTCGAGAGTGGAGTAGGTCACCCGGACCGAACCACTATATATGTTTGTGTTGACTCATTATTTACTGTTTTGTCATTGATTTCTTTACTTATTATTCATTAATTGCATCTTTTCACATACTCGACTGTTGATCTTGCATGAGACCAATTTGTGCATCATCAGTTTGTAACACACTTGTAAAAGACATATTTGAGTATTGAAACATCTGCATCTGTATTAGCAATATGTAATAACAATCAAAATACATGACCCAGCTACAAATTAAAGTTAGTGAGTTTATTTTAATTGTATATAACCATATGACAAAATACCGAGTTGATCGCTTGCATGCTCGTATGAACATTTGGTGTTGTCATACCAAACATGAGAACAAACTACAAAGAATGAAACAACGAGTAATTTAATAATACACTTACAGACAAAAAAAAAAAAAGATTCACGTGGATAAAAAATTCGTTTAAAAGTATAATTATACTAGGTTTTGGTAGTTTTCATTCATTTGCATCCCAAATGAATGTAAAGTTGAAGCACTCAACATAGATGATTGCACTCCTAAAATAAAAAAGAGAGAAAATTAAAGTATTCATTTTAAAGTTAAAAAAAATATTTTATATGCTAAAAATATTTTTACCTGTCATGGCGTTAGTAGGTTGTGGTATTTGAGATATGCTTACATCTGCCTTTCTAGACTTATTTTTGTTCTTCTCCAAAAAAACCTTTCATTTGACCATATGTTTGACCTTTTTGTCTCAATCTCGCGGGATTCAATATTTGGAGTCTCATTTCTTGATAAAAATTTATTTATATCATCTTCAAATGTATCCGTTTCACTGGATATTGCATTAAATTTTATAACTTTCTCAAATGTATTGTCCATATCATGATCTGCAATCTCAGTTGTAACATCAGAATTAGCACTCAAATTCATAAGACTAATAAAGGCTTTGGGCATTAACTTGTTAAGGCGCGATGTTTTTTTCTGAGTTTCCACTAGTATCCAATAGTGGAACATTCTGTCTATCCATTACAATCCCATGCTTCGCAGCTTTTGTCCACCTCCTCAATATATATTGTTCGGGAATTTTTTTAACGCCATTCAAATTTAAAACTCTCAATGCATGGCGGCACAAAAATCCCAATGACTTTAATTGCTTACAACTACATGAGAGTGAATAATCAGAGGAGTTTAAACTGTATAAAGTGTTCTTGAAGACCACCCTCCCTTTTCAACTTATACGTGTGCAGTGCATCAGTATAAGTGGATTCAACTTCTACTTCAGAGAGAGATTGCAAAAACTCGCCTTGAAACACCAAAAAACATTTTATACGTATACACCTTACATGCATGTCTAAGAAGCCCAGTACTACGAGAAATAATACGAGGTTTTCCATGAGCACAATTGTGATCGTCATTCACTTCAGCCTCATGCATCTTTTCAGCATTTTGTTCATAGTGATGCACAAATTCAGTAAGACTCATTGTCTTGTATGCTATATGTTGGAAAACATTATTTGTACTTTCACTCCTTTGACTAGCCCGAATGTTGCATGAAAATGTATCACGACCAAAGACTGGAGCCCATTTTCGACGAATATCATATAATTTTCGAAGCCATGACTCATTCAAACAACCCCATTTATCAATAATTTATGCCCATTTTTCCTCAAATTCGCTTTCACTTTCACATTTATACAAAAAGATACGAGAACATCTCCCTAAAATCAGAGACCAGAAATATTCGAAGTAGCATTTTTTGAGATATGCCACTGACATAAGCGATGATGCGTATTAGGAAGCACTCTCAAGATGACATTTTCTATCGCATGGTCTTGATTAGTAAAAATAGTTTTGGGTGCCTTGTAATCCATAGCTTCAAGAAAAGTCTCAAACAACTAAACGAATGAAGTTGTTGTCTCATCATATAAAAATGCACAACCAAATAACACATTTTTTCAATGATGATTAACCCCAACAAAAGGAGCACAAATTATGTTATATTTATTCGTACGGTAGGTGGTGTCAAAAACTACAACATCTCCAAAACATTCATAATCCATTTTGATAAGCCATCCCTCCAAAAAAAAATTGTCATTCGATTCTCTTCGTCAACTTGTACAATATAAAAAACATTTGCTCTTTTGCTTGCTTGTGCTTGAAATAATTGATTAAACTCTGTCCATCACCAGCTTCAATCTTTTTTGATCGCTCAACTTGTATAAAATTTTGACAATCACGCTCAATAAATCCAACATTTTGATAACCATATGCTTCATTTAACAAGTATGCATATGTCTTCGTTGCTCTTATACCAGCTTCAATCATGGATTTGATAACACCCTTACTTGTGTTATGTATTGCACGTGCAAACCTTATTAAATGCCTTTGGTTTGGTTCAACAAATGTAACGCCCCAAATACCACCTTGGATGGCATTACATTCTAACAACCATTTATACCATGAGAGCAACTAATAAAAAAAAAATCCATAAATAACCGGGGTCCTTAATTTAACGAAATTCGGGCAGAGTCTCCTTTGTTCGGGGAACTCTACCCAAAACACAACCTGTGCAGTTATATTACACCGACCACACCGGGTCCATCTATCCCTCAAATATTAACAACATTATCCGAAAAGATTTCTATTCACCACATGTAAAATTCACAATAACATTCCCAAAAGAATACGCTAAGTCTTGGCCACAATATTAAAAGAATACGCCCACAATGGCCTTTACATTCCCAAATGAATTAAATTAAGATAACGCAGCTCAAAATAATTTATCTAGTCTAGTACAAAATTAAATGACGTCTCTAAAGGTCCCACTCGGGATCCAAGTATCCCTCTAAGGAAGCCTCTCCTTGACCCGGCTCATTAGCCCCGAGCTCCTCCTCTAGGGTAGAATCTGAAAATATTCAACGGTAGGGGGTGAGCACGAAGCTCTGTAGAAAAATCCTCCCAAACCCAAATAAGGTTTAGAAAAGTATGTAAAACGGTCGGTCTCATTTCACAAATAACATATATAATATTTGAAGTAAAACAAGGACATTTAATTAGATCTCAAGTTTAGATAGTCACAACAAGTGGAATGGATAATTCAGCACATTATACCATTAGTAATCCATTCTACCATAAACCGTTTCCAACAAGTTCTCGCGGAATCCCATACTTCCCGAAACTCTTGTCGAAACCATTTTTGGTACAATGCATGATAACCCGCACTAGATGTCCGACACTACCCACGTTACTAATCCGTTATCATTAGTGCTAGAAAATGTTCATACCCACACGGCGTACAAAGACGTCTACCCACACCATGTGGTAGGAAAAGTTCATACCCGCGTGGCATACAAAGCCGTCTACCCACTACATGACACCCGGTCAATAGTAAACCATGTTAGTATCGTACAACTATGCAAGAGATAACATCCTAACAAACATCTCACATTACTAACAATACCATAAATCCCCAATTTCTCAAGCAAATGTTCATAAAATTCCACACACCCAACATGAGGCAATTTCAATAAAACAATTTAAGAAAAACACATGAGATCATCGAAATATCATTTTATTACTCAACACAAAACACTAAATTTCTTTTTAAAACAAGACAAAAGAATATCCAAGGAGAATCCACACTTCATGAAGAAATAGAGTTTTGAAGTGAGGACATGTGAATGTTGGGTTAGGATATCAAGGGCCAATGGATATAAATCTTGAAATCAAGAACAATTAAACACAAGATCTTGAAATTAAGAATAAATGAATAACAAGGTTGGACATCAAGGACAAAAGAACAATCAAGCCTTGACATCCATAGCAACAAATATCAAGCTTGGGAATCCAAAAGTGAAGGAACAACCAAGTTTTGTCATTTATAACAACAAACATTAAGATTAGACCTCATGAACAAGGGAAAAATCAAGAGGAACCCAATTTCCTTGCAATTAGAGTTTCGCAGGCACACCAAGAGATTTAGCGATTACCCAAGCACAACATAGTTTAGAACATGTAATATTTAAGGTTAGGAATCAAGAGAAAAGGAGAAATCAAAAGAAAACACAATCTCCTTGAAAATTTGGGGTTTCAAAGGCATACAAGGAATTTATGGCTATCAAGCCCTAAGTTCGTTCATGATATGGTAAGGGATTACAAGAGCAACAAGAAATAGAGATTACATAACATACATATAAGATTTGGAAGCAAAACATACATAAATATAAACCCTAACCTCAATGTAAGAGAAAAGGAGAAAACCCCTACCTCTTCCTTAGTTTGGTGTGAAGACTTTGATGATTTGATCTACTTTGAGGTGAGAATCCCCTTCCTTCTTCCTCCCCCAAAGCTCTCTAGGGTTAGGAATGGGGAAAATGGGTGAAGGAGGCGGGTTTGGTGTATTTAGAAGGCAAGAATTGGGGAAAATCGCGAACTGATCTGGGTATATGTAAATGGTACCGTCCGGACGGTGCCTTGGACGTCCGGACGCTGGCAACTCTCGGTCCCAGCTTTCTGTCCCAACTTCCAGAGCAGTTTTCACCAATATAGAGCTCGAATTGGAGAATTTTCATGAGATACACTTTTGTAGCCCTAGATGTCTACTATCTACTGTAAAAATTTCAGATCAATTAGAGTTAAGGATAAAAAGTTATGGCCAAAGTACTAAGAAGTGTCCAAAATCCTAAATTCTTAAATTTTCTCTAAAATGTGTTTTAACTCCAAAATACTTCCTAACTTCTAATACATCTCATATTACCTCTCCCAAGGTTTTTCGACCTTCCGGACTCAATGAAAACCTTATTTTGACCTAAACACCTTTAGAAACTTGTCTATTCACCCTTTCCAAGTTTAAACATCTTCGACACGTAACTTCCCAATCAAATTGTCTCCATAGCATTTATTCCTACGGTTTATTCTTATGTCACTACATATATCTACACCTTTACAAATATTATTTACTATATATATATATATCTCTATAAATATATAAAAGAAAATTCGGAGTGTTACAACAAATGAGTGATTATGCTTAGTGATTAACTGGCTAATTGTATAAACACCATTTTTCACTTTAAACACCACTTGAGCCTGATAACCACACCTAGTCTCTAACCTCTCCGCCTTGTTCACTTGAGTAGGATTTGTAAATTCCCTAAACCCCTCTTTTGAACACACAAAGCTGCGACGAATAAGTTCACCAATGTTTCTTTTAAAACTCTTTTGATCTCTTCGAATGCTGAAACCTTTGTTATATGCATATTTGTTATACATATTAAAAGCTTCTTGTTCACTATATGCAACCATGCCAACTTTTAACTCAAATTCATTACTTTGGCTACTTTTTTTTTTGGGAGGGGAGAGGGGGAGGGGGACTTGAACCCTTAACCTCAAGAAGGTAAAACCTTTATAAGGTAAGGAGTACCATTGACCAAAGGCCCATTGGTATTACTTTGGCTACCTAACACACCATTTGGGACATCAATATTGTCGTAAACATAGTTCTCTTCAACATCATCATCATCACTTTGGTCTGCACATATTCAAAAATAATACAAGACACTATTTTAGTGGTGCAAATAATATTTACCATTATCACTACATACCATGCATACCAATTTGTAAAAAAAAAAAAAAATAGCAATTGAAAATGAATCCTAAGTATCTCAAAATAAAATTTAAATTACACATACCTAGTTGTACAATTTCTTTTCCTTTGCTTGACGTCATTGTTGAAATTTTAATAAATAATTGCTGAAAGATAAAATTAACAATTAGAATTAAGGTCATAATAAAATTGATTAACTAAATTTTTTAAATAACAAAAATTAATCTTTTCCATGCCTCCATGCTGATACACATGACACACACACAAACCCACACAAACATTGCACATGCACATTGCACACAACACACACAACGACTACACATGCACAATACCTTCAAAGGCCAAAACCGACACATTAAACACCACCCACAAAAGGTAGCACTTAAATGTAAAATTAGAGAAAACAATACCTGTGTAATTATTTTTTTTATCAGCACCTGTGTAAATGTCACTTGCAGGAAAAAATGGCTATTAGTGAAACATGTTAGAAATGGAGAAAGATGGATGGTGCAACTTAGAGAGAGAGAGAGAGAGGTAGGTGAGTAAAGTTTGAAAAGTTGTAAATAAATTCAAAGAGAAGAAATCTTCCATGGCAGGACGTCTGAGGGATGAAGTCGGCTAAAATGATAGGCATGCAGTGGAGAGAGAAAAGTTGAAGGAGAGAGAAAATAAAAACCGTTATCTCCGTTAACCGAGTTAGCTCATTGGCTGACTTGTTATTTTTTTTATTTTATCTGACACTTTATTGAGGTGAGTGTTTTTGATTGGTGTTGAGTACCAAATATGCATTGCCAGCATGGTACCATTCCGTCCCAACATGTGGATTTATGTCAACCCTGCATGTGTTTCATGTCATTTATCTAGAGCATGTCTTTCATGTCATTTTTGTTGGTTAGGACGTATAGATGAAGCATGACAAATAAACGAACTTATGATCGCTCTCTGTACCGGTAAGAGAAGCAAACACAATTTGTGTTGTTGAAATTTGGGGTGACTCTAAGTTAGATTTTTGCACAATATTTTTTTCCCAACATTTGATGGTCTGACACCATTGATCTACTTCATAAGCTTGATTCGAGTTCATGAAAATGTAATATGTTGTAGCACAAGATGTATGTTGTCATTTCCCCTCCATATTCATGAAAATATCTAAGTTGTATTTACAGGTTGAAATTTTATGAATTCCTATTTTAGAGGAAATTCTTGCCAAACATTTTGAATTTATTAGACGCAGAAATGTATTCTGTCTACGCAGTCCACTATGTGTCTATTTGCTATTTAGTTTGCTACTATTATCATTAGAAATCAACACTAAAATTAGTATTGTAGTTAACAAGTGTGTAATGGCCTGATCAGTTGGGCAGCATACTGGCTCTGGTACCATGATACCAAGTGAGTTTCAATATGCTTACTGCAGTTTGACAAATACTTAGCTTTCCTAGAGAATGTTAGCAAATGGGCATTGGGTTGAAAGTGGGGTGATTGTCATATAAAGTATTGGATATACCTTAAAGCTGTTGAATTTGAGAAGGTGATGGAGTGAGTTATGTTTAACCAGAACATTGTTGTAAAGTTTGACAATGGTTATGAAGTCAATTTTGTAAAATATTGCTAAAAATTGCTAATTCGTTACAGTAGGTTTGATTACAAGTTTTTCGTCTCTCACTTTTCTTATTCTCATCATTCTAACCTCCTAATTACTTCAAATTCTATGTCTTTCTCATTGATTTTATGTATTCTAAACAAATCAATTATAGTTTAGATACCATATTTCTTTATGACAACAGAAATGTAAATATCACATTATTGGGAATTCGTATTTCCTTCTTGCTTAGTCTATGAAAATCCTCCCACATTGTAAGAATGTCCCTTTTGAGAGCAAAGTTATTTGTTTTCTTTAGTATTTGGATGTTTATTTTATGGTTGTATGGTGACAATATTTAGTTCCATTAGTGATGAAATTGGCTTGAAACCATTCGATTCTAGATATTGTGGATTGCGATTTTTTGTGTTACATAGTACCTTTAGATACTAACAATTACTAGTTTTAAATAAGATAAGGACAACTGTTGAAGATATTCTTAGAACTTCTAAGAAACACATTGATAATTTCATATAGTATTATATAGTTTGGAAATCTAAACTGACAGGCGGGCTAATTCAAGGTTTAAAATTTTGTCTTGAAAATGGCTAAAATATTTTTGTTTTTAAGTAGATCGAAATGAATTATTAATTAAATTAAAGTTTTAATACTTTGAAGCGTTTTGAATATTTTGAAGTATTTCGAGATATTTTTTTATATGTTTTCACTATTGTTTCAAAATTTTTTAAGGTGTTTTAACATATTTTGATCAATATTTTAAAATATTTTATAAATAAATTTTATAAATTTTTATTGATTTCTATTATATTTTTAAATAACCACATTAATGCATGGAAATAAAAATTTCAACATTTAGTTACTTGTGTCATATCAAGTGTTATCTTTCATGGTCGTTTATAATACATTGTGAAAATGCTATATGAAGAGAGGATTTCTCTTTTATAAAGAGAAAAACTTTAGTATGGTACCAAAATATTTTTAAATATTAAATCTCTATTTTTTAACTAATAAAAATACGTCATATGTATAATTTTCTTGTTTTTTTATTATTTTATTTTTTTCAATTACAAATTACAAATTATTTCATTTAAAATCAATAGAGATTCAACAAAGTGGATACTATAACTGATGATACCTAAAATAAATCCTAGATATGAACTCAAGCACATAGCCCAGCTCAGGAGGTCAGGCGAAGGGCTCATAGCTCAGAGGCCTAGAGCCAGAGCTCCCTACAGGCGAGATCGCAACAAGGAAGAGAAGGAGACAGCTAGACGACAGCAGATACCGGCAGAATAACTAGGAAGCAAGAACCAAGACACGAAACTCTCAAACCACCAAAATCCTCTCCCAATATTAAGGAGGATCCCACGGTAGAAGGCAAAGATCTCGGGATATAGATCGTTTGAAGCCAGTCATATGGAGTTTTGGGAAACTCCGGGATTGAGAGGAGAGAGGGAGGAAGATCCCTTCATGATAGGAAGTAAAATCGGATTAGAGGTAAGTATGAGGCTATAAAAGACAGGGCAAGCCTCCATTGAAAAGGGAGAGAGAACCACAAGGAACCCTAATTTCCTCCACATTACGCTGTAATACACCCAACACCATCAATAAGAAAATAGGAGCAAGAATCTCCATTGCAGAGTGGATTAGCCGAGCTCTCAGGCCGGTGAACCACTATAATTCCGTTGTGTTATTTCCCTTCCCTCAATTCCCCTAAGCATCTACCAGTATTGTTCGGCACGAACCTTGTAGCTCAGACACCATACTTAATTTCACGTATACCCATACCCAAAGCTCAGCTTCAATAGAAAACACCATCAGTTTGGCGCCGTCTGTGGGAACGACTGTTCCTGTTACAAATAAGCTGACCTCTCAGTGACTGATGGTAACAACTCGAAACATGAGCAGAAGCCAAACAAACCCACTACGAATGCAAGATCAGTAGGAAGCCACCAACGGCAGACAACCCGAGAATGTCCAAGAGACTAATTCCCCCATTAACAATGAGATGGAAGCCCTTCGCCTCGTCAACCAACGTTTGCTAAGGGAAAACGCAGAGCTATCGAAGCTCATACAACACCCACAGGAGGCACGACCGGCCCAAGAAGGCCAGAATAATCCCCCTCACAGGAAACAACGACACTTGGACCCCCTTAGAGAGGTCAACGAAGGAGGAGAAAGCAGCCAGATCAGGGGGCATGTTCCCTACATACCCCCTAGGAATGGCCACAACGAAGAAGTGCAAAGTCAGAACGATGGCGGCAAGAGAGACGATTTTTTCCCTTACCAACAGGACAGGAGAGAGTAGCACTGGGAGCAACGCTTCAAGGACATCCAACAAGAGCTCAGCCATATGAAGGAGGCTGTAAAAAGCAAGGCTCCGGTTACAATGGATGCCCTAGTACAACAGACCGAGTCCCCATTCACCACTGGAGTGCTGCACAGGATGCCACAAATAGAGGTCTTTGACGGAACGAAAGATCCCGTAGATCATCTCAACACTTACAAGAACCAGATGGAGCTGCATGGATACCAGGATCATGTACGTTGCAGAGCCTTTGCCATCACGTTGAAAGGCTCTGCCCTAGCCTGGTTTCACAGGCTTCCACCAGCCTCGATCTCATCCTTTAAAGAGCTCTCCATAGCTTTTGTATCTTACTTTATAGGAGCTCGGATATACAGAAAGCCGAGCTACCACCTACTGAATGTGAAACAGGGACCCCAAGAAAACCTGAGGTCTTATGTCCAAAGGTTCAACTCGGAGTCAATAAAAGTAGACGTCCCAGATGAGAAGTTTTCCATAACAGCCTTCATAGCTAGATTAGGAGTGCAATCCAAGGACTTAATGTTCTCCATATCCAAGAACCCTCAGGCAACCATGGCCGAGGTGTTGGCTAAGGCTGAGAAGTACATAAACGGTGAGGAAGCCCTCCTCTCGAAGGTGGGGAGCTCATCCACACATAAAGATAAAGGGAAAGAAGAAAAGAAAAGGGACCGAAGTCCCAGAAGAGAAAGAGGACGGGATAGGTCTCCAAGAAGAGACAGAGACCGCTCCCCAAAAAGGAGAGGTAACGTCAGGGATCGATTAGGCCCGCCGCAGCCAGAACTGCAGCCAAGGTATCCACCTCGGCAGCTCACTCCTCTAACTGCAACGGTGTCCCAAATCTTATATGAGGTGCAGAATGAGAAGTTTCTAAAGTGGCCACCCCGAATGAAGGCAGACCCAACAAAAAGAGATCCCACGAAGTTTTGTGAGTTTCACAGAGATCATGGGCATCAGACGGACGACTGTATCCAGTTGAAAAGGGAGATAGAGTTTCTGATCCAACGAGGACATATGCGTCGCTACGTAGCTCAGGAGGATCGAAACCGAGCTCAGCCCCCATCTCAACAACAAGTTCCTGCACAACACCAACAACCCCTAGGGGAGATCAGAGTAATATCTGGTGGATTCGCAGGAGGGGGAGAGACCAGCTCAGCCAGAAAGGCCCACCTGCGCAGGATCAGAGCTGGAGAAGCCCTGGAAGTACAAGCAGTATCTAAGGCACCTCGACTAAGCACATCCATCACATTTTCAGACGCAGATTTGGAAGGATACCAACATCCCCATGACGACCCGTTGGTAATAAGGGCGGTGGTGGCCAATAGAACTGTTCATAGAGTTCTGATTGACAACGGGAGCTCGGCAGACATTATTTTTGCCTTGGCGTTTGACAAGATGGGCATAGGCAGGAAAAAACTCGAGCCGGTGAGTGCACATTTGTTAGGATTCTCAGGAGAAAGGGTGTTACCCCTTGGGTCAATATAACTTGTGTTAACTATGGGGGATCCACCTTGCCAGACCACCACCATGGTTAAGTTCCTGGTGGTTGATGCCCCATCCGCATATAACATGCTACTGGGCAGGCCATCCCTCAACGCAATGAAGGCTATCCCCTCGGCTTATCACATGGTTTTGAAGTTTCCCACTGAAAATGGGGTTGGAGTGGTCCGTGGAGATCAGCGAGTAGCAAGAGAATGCTATATGGCCTCTATAAAGCAGAAAGAAGTTGAAAGTGTTCAGCTAGACGAGCTGGATATGAGAGATGAGCTAGATACGAGACCCATGCCATCAGAAGAACTGGAACCTGTTCAGCTTGATAAAGATCCAGAACACCTTGTTTACGTCGGATCCAGACTGAACAAAGGTATTAAGGATCTTCTCATCCAGTTCCTGAAGGAGAACATAGGAGTATTTGCTTGGCGCCAAGAAGACATGAGGGGGATTGACCCTACAGTCATCACGCACAAGTTAAGTGTGAATCCTACCTGTAAGCCTGTTAAACAGGAAAGGAGATGTTTTGCTCCAGAACGCCAGAAGGCAATTAACGAAGAGGTCAGCAAGCTCCTCCACGCCAAGGCCATCAGGGAAGTGGACTACCCTACGTGGTTGGCAAATGCGGTTCTAGTGAAGAAGACTAATGGGAAATGGCGACTCTACATTGATTTCACAGATCTCAACCGAGCTTGTCCAAAGGATAGCTTTCCTTTACCTCGGATTGACCTAATAGTGGATGCCACCGCTGGACACGAGCTCCTCAGCTTCATGGATGCTTTCTCAGGTTATAACCAAATCATGATGGACCCAGCTGATCAGGAGAAAACTTCCTTTGTAACTAAACAAGGGACGTATTGCTACCAAGTCATGCCCTTTGGGTTGAAGAATGCTGGAGCCACCTATCAGCGCCTGGTAAACAGAATGTTCCAAAAGCAAGTTGGAACCTCCATGGAAGTCTATATCGATGATATGTTGGTAAAGTCGTTGAAGGCAGAACTGCACATCAGACATTTAGCAGAATCATTCCGAATCCTTAAGGAGTACAAGATGAAGCTCAACCCCGCCAAGTGTGCTTTTGGAGTATCTGCAGGAAAATTCCTAGGCTTCATAGTCAATAGTAGATGAATTGAGGCTAACCCCGAGAAGATAAAGGCAGTACTGGACATGCAACCACCATCCAACACAAGGGAAATCCAACGTTTGACAGGAAGAATAGCAGCCCTGAGCTGTTTTGTGTCCAGATCAAGTGATAAATGCCAGCCTTTCTTTCAAGTCTTGAAGAAGGCGTTCCAGTGGGATACCTGGTGCGAAGAAGCATTCCAGACACTAAAGACCTATCTAAGCTCGCATCCTATGCTGGTGAGTCCCTTAGAAGGAGAGGTACTCACACTTTATCTAGCTGTCTCGAACTTTTCGACCAGTGCAGCGCTAGTAAGGGAGCAAGACAGAGCTCAGCAACCAGTATATTATTGCAGCAGAGCTCTGAGGGGGGCAGAGGAAAGATACCCCAAAATGGAAAAACTCGTCTTAGCTTTAGTCACCACTGCCAAAAGACTTAGGCCCTACTTCCAGGCTCATACTGTCGAGGTACCAACAGATCAGCCGATGAAACAAGTGTTGCATAAGCCAGAGTCCTCAGGAAGGCTAGTTAAGTGGGCTATAGAGCTCAGTGAGTTTGATATTAGGTACAAGCCAAGAACTGCAATCAAGGGGCAAATTCTAGCAGATTTCATCGCAGAATTCACGACGACAGCACCCTCGGAAGACACATAGTTGATGCCAGACCTCCTTACATGGAAGCTTTCAGTGGACGGAGCCGCCAACGCTCAAGGGAGTGGCGCAGGCTTGATTCTAACTTCCCCGGATGGAGTAGATGTCGAGTACGCACTCAGGTTTGGATTTAAGGCTTCGAATAATGAGGTTGAATATGAAGCTGTCATCGCTGGGCTCAACCTCGCTCACTCAATGGAGGCGGAGCAACTGGAGGTCTGTAGTGACTCCCAACTAGTAGTAAAGCAAATAGAAGAGTCTTATGAGGCTAAAGGAGAGAAAATTGCCCTCTACCTCAGAAAAGTACAAGAGTTGATGAAAAAATTTGTACGGGTTAAAATCAGACATATCCCCAGAGCTGAAAACTCCAGAGCCGACGCCTTAGCTAGATTGGCAACAGCTTCACATGAAAGCTTAGATAGGATGATTCCAGTAGAGCACCTAACGGAACCGTCTGTATGCATCAAGGACGGGGAAATACTGCCCGTGGAAGGTCAACCGAGCTGGATGGACCCCATCATGGGGTACCTTCAGAATGGAACTCTGCCAGCAGATCCCAAAGAGGCGGCGAAAATAAGGACCAGGTCAGCCAGATTCTCTATTTTGCAGGGAGATTTATATAAACGAGGTTTTTCAGCACCTATTCTTAAATGCGTGGGAGATGAAGACGCCAATTACATACTCAGGGAGGTTCATGAGGGAATTTGTGGCAACCATATCGGAGCTCGGGCTCTAGCAGGGAAAGTATTAAGGCAGGGGTACTATTGGCCTACCATACTCAAGGATGCGGTAGACTTGGTCAAAAAATGCACTATTTGCCAAATACATGCCAATATTCCTCATTGCCCGCCAGAGCTCTTAATAGCAGTAGTAAGCCCCTGACCTTTTTAGCAATGGGGTTTGTACATACTAGGACCTCTCCCTACTGGCATGGGACAGTGCAAGTTCGCTATCGTTGAGGTGGATTACTTCACCAAATGGGCTGAAATGGAACCCTTGGCCACAATAACGGAGCAGAAAGTTCAAAACTTTGCGTGGAAATCAATAATTTGCAGGTTTGGAATTCCCAGGGCAATCGTTTCCGACAATGGGAAACAGTTCGATAATTCCAAATTCAAGAAGTTCTGTGCTGATCTGGGAATAAGGAATTACTTTTCGGCCCCAGCTCATCCGCAATCCAACGGACAGGCAGAAGTCACCATCAGAACCATCAAAGCATCCCTGAAGACCAAACTTGAAGCCTTAAAAGGAAAATGGGTGGAACATATCCCTGAAGTACTATGGGCCTATAGAACGACAGTGAGGTCAGCAACTCAGGAGACACCATTCGCCCTGGCCTTTGGAACAGAGGCAGTGGCACCTGTGGAGATTGGAATCCCATCCCCTAGGGCAGAATTCGCGGAGTCTCAGCACAATGATGAGTCTTTTCTGTTAAACTTAGACCTCTTGGAAGAAAAGAGAGAAACAGCTCTGCATCGCATCAAGGCTTACCAGAGGAAGGCAGCAAGGTATTATGACAGAAAAGTCAAACACCGGAGCTTCAAAGTAGGAGATCTGATCCTCAAGAAACTCTTACTGGCCAGGAAGGACCCCACTCATGGGAAGCTGGGACCAAATTGGGAAGGTCCTTACATCATCTCGAGGGTAATCAGACCCGAAAACTATGAGTTGCAAACAGAGGAAGGAAAGATCTTACCTCATTCTTGGAACGCAGAGCATCTCAAAAGATTTTTCCAGTAAGTCTTTTTTGTAAAAGAATTATTATCAATAAAACATTGAATTTTGTTGTTTCAGAAAGGATCTATTGAAAAGGCCAGGTAGCTCAATAGGAACTTTCAAGTTCACAAAATCGAGCCATGTAGCTCAGTAGGAACTTTCAAGTTCACAAAATCGAGCCATGTAGCTCAGTAGGAACTTTCAAGTTCACAAACTCGAGCCATGTAGCTCAGTAGGAACTTTCAAGTTCACAAACTCGAGCCATGTAGCTCAGTAGGAACTTTCAAGTTCACAAACTCGAGCCATGTAGCTCTGTAGGAACTTTCCAGTTCACAAAATCGAGTCATGTAGCTCAGAAAGAACTCGTAAAGTTCACAAAATCGAGCCATGTAGCTCAGAAAGAACTCGTAAAGTTCACAAAATCGAGCCATGTAGCTCAGAAAGAACTCGTAAAGTTCACAAAATCGAGCCATATAGCTCAGAAAGAACTCGCTAGTTCACGATCAAGCTGTGTAGCTCAGGAAGAAGAAGAGAGAAGGAGCCCCTTCTGTACTCTTCAAACCTAGTAATTTTGCTTCAAGAAGAGCACAACAGCCCTCAAAGCAAAGGGGGCAAGGGGAGTATATAAAGCAAAGCGAGAAAGTACACAGTTCGAAATCAAAATTCAAATGCATATATGTATGCTAATCCAGCAAAGGGAAATTAGTAAAAAGCAGATGGATATTGCGAAGTAATGTAAGTCCTAGCCCAAAGCAAAGTTACATCTCAAGAACAGAAATTACAACTAAAAATCCTAAGTCTCTGGAGGAGGAGTAGACAAAAGATCCAGCAACTCAGCGGATGCAGCCTCAATAGAAGAAACAGAGCCCGGCAGCTCAGGAGGCAAGGATCCAGAAGCTAGAGGAGTAAAATTCTCAGGAATGTTGATCCCAGGAACCTCTGCCCTGTCTAGTAATGATCCTTGTTCAAGGGCTTCGGTCACTAGGTCAACAGAGAAGGATGCAGCAGGTACATCCTGGCCTGAGGCTTCAGGGAGAAGAGCTGAGGTGTCTTCCTCAGAGTCAGTTTCTTCCAATTCCCCCTCTGTTGGGATAGGAAAATTAAAATCCAAGTCGGGAAAGGTCTTGGAAGCTCTACGCTGGAAGGCGAGCCACCCCAGAGGCCCATTGGGTGGTGGCTTCATCAGTCAACTCGGCGATTAAATCATTCTTCTCCTTGAGCTCCTTGTGGAGAATCCCATTTGCCTCGCAAATGGTGTCGTATTCTCTCTTTGTGAACTCGAGAGAGTTGCGGGCGTGACAAACATCCTGATTAGCCTTAGCCCAGAGCTCAGTTTTATGCTTCAGCTCATCCCCCACAATTCTTAGCTCATCACGAGCCTTCTTTTCTCCTTCCTCAGCCTTAAACTTGACTGCTTTGAAGCCCTTGAGGTCAGAGGATTGCTTCTCCAGCTGTTCAGTTAGGCCCTTCACTTGGTTTCTGAGTTCCTCATTCTCAAAAGATAGCTCCGCAACCTTGAACTCATATGTCTTCAGAGCTTTAACAGAGGGCTCAGAAGACCGAACTCTCCTCAGCAGGCCCTATACATGGATGGCCATCTAAAGAGGCAAAGGAAAATAAGTAAGTTGAAGACAGCTATGACATAAGGTTAAGCAGATGCATGAGAATATCAAGACTTACGGTAGCTGCTCCCTGAAGAGCTGATGCGATAGACTCTTCAAGCTCCATAGAGGCAGCCCTCTTGACGTCAGACTCAGGAAGAATAGAGGAAACAACCCCTGCAGCGAGCTCCATGTTTTCAAAAAAGGAATCCTCTTCTTCCTTCACTTCGGGTTGTGTCCCCTTTTTGATCCCAGGACCCACCAGAGATGTCTCAATAACTTTCCCTGAAGAGCTATATCTAAAACTGCGGGATGGGAAGCAAGGGATCGTTTCCAAAGCCTTCTCGACCTTAAACGAGGAAGGAGAAGTCTGATCTCCCGCTGAGGTAGGCTGAGCTTTTGGAGAAGAAGGGGTCTTCACGATCTGAGGAGGGCTGGGGGGAGGAGCCAGTTCCTTGACAGCAGAGGAAGAAGTTGGTTCCCCCAATTTTTAAACTTTGGTTTGGGGAGCAGAGCTGCTCCCAGAACCGACCTGAGCCTTCCGCTTGCTACCCCTCCCACTCTTTGACAACTTGTTCACCTTAGCCTAGATTTCCTCGGGGTTAAGCGTCATGGTGGAAGATCTTGGGAGATCTGAGCTAAGACAGTTAGACAGGAGGGAAGAAATAGAAGGTAAGACAAAGAAGACAAAGAAACCCTTAGGAAAGAGGGGTTACCGGCAGCTTCTTCAGGTCTGACAACAGAAATTGGAAGCGGAGCTTCAATCTCCACCTCAGGAAGGCTAAACCCCCTGTCCACCAAAACCCAAGGCAAAATGAGCTCGGAGTACCTTCTGGGGTTACACTTTGCTAATTTCAGCTTCGCCTCCTGTTCCTTAGCGCTGAGTTCGAAACGAGTACCTAAAAGACACAAAAGCAGAGCAGAGTTAGGAGCTCATGATCCTTGAAACAAAAACTCAACTAACCTAAGTAAGGACTCACCCAAGTTTTCCGGACGAGTCCAGGCCTTGGGAATACCAAGAGTGTCCGACCTATCAGCAGGATTGTATTCCCAATTGGTGCCCCCGATGAAGAAGAAATGTTCTTTCCAATGCTTGTGGGAGGTCGGAATATTAGAAATAAGCTGCCTAGCATTGGCACGCTTAGAGGCATACAAGAAGCCTTCAGGAGAGGTCGGTTTGACATTGAAAAATTCCAAGAATAAAGGAAGGGTAGGAACCCCGAGGTTTAGGTCTTTGAAGAGGACCAGAAGACCCGCTAAGACACCCCAGAAGTTGGGAGAAAGCTGAGAGGGGCACACGTTGAAGTACTGCAGAATATTCTTGAAGAAGGGATGCATAGGAAAGCGAAGGCCATTATTAAAGGCGGCCTCGAAAAAACAGACCCTTTTATTAACTTGGGCAACATAGGGAGTAAAACTGTCTGGGCTCAAGAGCTCGACGCCAACAGAGAACCTATAGCGGGTACGCAAAACGTTTAACAAGAAAGGGTTGAGCTTGCTTGGGCCCACTTGCTCGGCCTGCTTAAAGGCAGCTCCTAAGTACGTTGAGACATCAGAGATCCCGACTCCACTGACCTTGCCCTTGCCTTTGTTAGACTTAGAGGTCAGGGGAGAGGATGATGAGGGGGGCTCCCCGGTGTTGACCTCGGAGTCAACAACATCAACCCCAGGGAAATTGTCAATCTCGTCACCTACTTCCCCTAATTCAGTCTCTTCCTCGGCGGACCTATCTCCTAAGAGGGAAACAGAGGAGCGAGTGGCTCCAAAAGAGGCAGACATGGTAAGAAGAGAAAAAGGAAGATTAAAAGAGCGATAAAGTGAAGGGACACTGGTCAGGCACTCTCTAATGACCCTGGGGTCAACACAGTAGCTCCCAACGGCAAGGATATGTACTATAGAACTCCAATCCACAAAGTGGGGAAATGGAGTTAGGCAATGGTCACGATTCCAAAAGTAAAAGAACAGAAAAGCCCAAAAATGCAGCAACCACCTTGAATTCGAGGGATCCAGAGCGAAGGAGGAAGTGAAAGGGGCAAAGGACGTACCTAACTCAGGAATGGCGACGAACAAAAGCCCGGAGCGATATCGAAGGAAAGAGGCACTGCAAGTCTTCAAAACGAGAACAGGGAATTCGGTTTCGAACAAGAAGTCAGGAAATTTCAAGTAGGATGGTCTGAAATCGCAAGAAGAGTGGAAACGAAGAGCAATGAAGAAGATGAACAGTGTTAGAAGGGGGGTTTTGATGGCCGTTTGGGCATTTATGGCTTGAAAGGATGTGGGCTGGAACATGCGCGGGAATCGAGGAGGCCATGATTGCCAGAAAATCGTCAAAAAGGCAGTACCCTTATACGAACCAAGGTTAGTCACGAGCGGACTCTAGCTCGGTTTAAAACAGCTCAGCCCTTGCCCAAGCTCGCTTGAACCAAGGGCTGGGGGGCAACTGATGATACCTAAAATAAATCCTAGATATGAACTCAAGCACAGAGCCCAGCTCAGGAGGTCAGGCGAAGGGCTCATAGCTCAGAGGCCTAGAGCCAAAGCTCCCTACAGGCGAGATCGCAACAAGGAAAAGAAGGAGACAGCTAGACGACAGCAGATACCGGCAGAATAACTAGGAAGCAAGAACCAAGGCACGAAACTCTCAAACCACCAAAATCCTCTTCCAATATTAAGGAGGATCCCACGGTAGAAGGCAAAGATCTCGGGATATAGATCGTTTGAAGCCAGTCATATGGAGTTTTGAGAAACTCCGGGATTGAGAGGAGAGAGGGAGGAAGATCCCTTCATGATAGGAAGTAAAATCGGATTAGAGGTAAGTATGAGGCTATAAAAGACAGGGCAAGCCTCCATTGAAAAGGGAGAGAGAACCACAAGGAACCCTAATTTCCTCCACATTACGCTGTAATACACCCAACACCATCAATAAGAAAATAGGAGGAATCTCCATTGCAGAGTGGATTAGCCGAGCTCTCAGGCCGGTGAACCACTATAATTCCGTTGTGTTATTTCCCTTCCCTCAATTCCCCTAAGCATCTACCAGTATTGTTCGGCACGAACCTTGTAGCTCAGACACCATACTTAATTTCACGTATACCCATACCCAAAGCTCAGCTTCAGTAGAAAACACCATCAATAACCTTAATAAAGAAATAAGGAAAGAGATAGGCATTGCATAAGTAGTCTATAGTACGAAAAAAAAAAATTGGTACCATACCATTATTTATAATTTTTTTTTTGTGTTTTTATAATTTTTGTAGTTATTTTTATCATCTATTGTGATAACTATTTTTATTACTTTTGTGATACTTGTGATCAAATTTTTTAGATCGATCTCAAGTATCACAAAAATGGTAAAAATAGTTATATAACAATGATAAAAATATATATAAATATTATAAATTACATATAAAAGTGATAAATTATTTTATATATAAAATAATTCATAAAAATTATAAAAATACATTACAATTATAGAATTTAGAGGTGTAATACCAAATTTTTTTTTTTTTTTTTTTCAGTAGTCTTATCTTCTGCTACTCCATATAGCTGGTGCCAGAAAAGTCAGTTTAGGGATGGCGCAAACTCTGCCCCTAATGTGATCTCTGATTGCGCCAAACGATCCCTCGCTCAACAAACTGGCAACGCTCACGTTACGTCGGCGCCCCCTCTTCTGTTTTTACGTAATGCGCACCCTCTTCTGTTTTTACAGTAATAACGTGATATTATCGTTACATTGAATATTTTCCCGCAAACTATTTATTTAATGTTGGAGCTCATTACTTTAATAGTAATGAATAATCATTTCAACTTTTTAGTTGAGACTTTAGGTGATTCATGAAAAAGGATATCAATAAAATTTATTCTTGAAGTTGAGACTGATGATCTTATTTAATATTAAGACTCATAATTAATACGTTACTAATGATCACATTAAATAATTAGAGATCGTTAGGGAAATTAGTATATTTAAGTGGGCATTGTTGAAATTTATTCTTTTTACGCATTTAGCTTTTCTAGATTTACAATTGAAAATACTATTAAAATTTACAAAATTGGCTCATACTTTTTACTTACATATGTGGCAAGTGTCCCGTAAATAACATTTCATTCACGAATTTAAGACGACAAACAAGAATAACAAATGGTTGCATCAATTTGTAAAAGGTGGGGCTATTCTGGCCCCATAAATCTCCATTCTCATACTATTTAATTTCTCATTATCAAACTATTATATCCACCACGTTAGTAACTAAATTCACTACATGCTATATACACCCCATTAATAGTTAAACTCATTCATTCTATGTACTTCCCTTTAATGAAAGAAGACAATTAGTTTGAATGCATAAATATATTTATGAAACAAGAAAAAAAACCAAGCAAAACTGAAACAAGGACAAAAAAACCAAAAAAGAAACAAGTATAAAAAAACCAAGCATGCTAAAACAAGAAAAAAAGAAAAGAACGAAACAAGAAAAAAAAAAGGAAAAAAAGAAGCAAACCGAAACAAGAAAAATGAAAACAATAAAATAAGAAAAAAACAAAAAGAAATAAGCAAAACGAAACAAGAAAGAAAAACAATCTAAGCAAAAATTAAAGGTACAAGTAAAACTATAAGCCGCAAACCGAATATGAAAAAAAAAAGAAGCATCAAGTACAGACATAAAATCGAACAAGAAAAAAAAAACAAGCATAAATGTAAAACTTTAACAAGATAAAAAAGAACAAATAATCTGAAAGCAACTTCTTATCTTTTTCTTTAGTTTTTTTAGTGGGTTTAATTTTCTCTTTTTCATAATTCTTTTTATAGAATTTCCTACCCTTTTTATAAGGTTTGTGATAATTTTTTCTTTTAGTAGAAATTTTATCTTTTGGAATTTCAAGATTATAAGCGAATAGATTGCAAAATTAGCCAAGCTCTTTTCGACCAGTTAATCTTTATCTCTTAAGTTGAGCTTTAAGATTTAAATCATTACAGAGGGCTAAACCTTCTGAAATACATTCAGAAATTAGTTCTCCATAAGTATAATTTTCATAAGAGATTTTAAATCCTCAATGTCTTTGTTTTAAGCAAATTCTGATTCGTTCAGCAAATAAACTAGGTAATCCGGATATAAATTTTTCTTTCCAGAATTCATTGTTAGCATCAGGTCTTAATAAAACTTTTGCCAAAAATACTTATTTATACCACCTAAAATGTGTTAAAGTGGGACATCTTAGATTCATTAAGAGTTCTTTGTTTTTATCTATATTTTGTAAGCTTATGCCAACAAAATGTTTTAATATAGTTTGTATTAACGTGTAGACATCATCTTCTTGAGTAGTTATGCTACCATCTTCGGCGGTTATTATTTTTATTGCATTTAAGATCTCATTTTGCTGAGTTCGACTTAACTTATCCCACCAGCCTTTTAATTGACCAGTAAGTCTTGCAGTTATAAACTTGACAGTATCATGATCGGAATTACAATTAGCTTGACATATCGATGCATACATTAAGATTTTATGTAAAACTTGGTGAATTACATATTCTGAGATACCATCAATATTCCACTCATAAATGGAAGAAGCATCATATCCCAATTGATCACGGAAAAATTTTTCTTCATATAAAATATCTTGAGGTGTTGTTCTTTGATAATAAGCTCTTAATGGAGGAGCTTGTGCATAGATATTAGTTTGATGCTTTGGTTTAGAAAATCCAATTTTATTTATTTTTTCAGACTTCATCTGGTGTAAAGAATCTTCAAATTGGTGAATTTCAATATCTGATTGCTCTACACTTTCTGCTTGAAAAATTACATTTAAAGACAAATTTTTTAATTTCTTTTTAAGTCAGTTATGAACTCATCTTCCACTTTGTTATGCAGATTAAATGTGGAAGTGTCAACTAGTGGTTTAATATTGACCTTTTCGAGTTTAGTCTTTTGGGAAGATGAAACTTTTAGTTTTTGATTTGTTAGTAAAGTTTCAATTTTGTTCAAATGTTGCCCGACAGCTTGTAAGCAAACATTTGTATAATTATTTTGTCTTATAGCAATATTTGTTCCTGAATAGCATGCATTCATAACAATTTCTTCAGAATCCTTTAAATTTAATTTTATAGCTTCAGTAGTTGGTGGATAAAAATTATTTATAGTTTTACCATCCAATGTTTCCCATTTATGTTGAAAATTTCCAATTACATTTAGATGTTTCAATAGTGGGTTGAGCATAATATGTTAAAAACCAGTTAACAAAAGGAATTACCATTTTTTTCCCTTTCTATATAAAGGTAAAACATTTCTTTATACTTTTTATGGTCTTCCTAATTCATGGTTTTAAAATACCAATTCCTAAATTTCTCATATTTAGGGAGATTAAATTCTCCATTAATTTCTTTTCTATTAACAACAAATTCTTTTTGGTGTAAATCCATAAAGACTATAATTGGAATCCGATTTCGGATGGGGTTGGATCAATATCTTCTTCTAGAGAAGATTCATTAAAAGTTTATTTATCTTGTCTATAGATTCCATGTGAAATTTGATTACAAGAGATTTTTATACCTTCAATTATGGGTTCTTTTTCTCTTTTTCGATTAGGGACTAAAGAAGTAGACCTTCTAGTAGGAGTATAATAGACTGATGAAGTCTTTGATTTATCAAAAAGTTTTAAATAATTTCTAGAATTAGTTATAGCAAATTTTATCATGACATCACCCTGAGATGATTGGGCGATTTGAGTTATTTCTTCATTAATCTCGGGTCTTTTAGGAACCACAGATTCCAATTGTCAGGTTTCTGGAAACTAGATCTCTGACCATTTAATGGTTTTAGGAACTTCAATTTTATTTTTAATTGTGTTGGTTTCAAATAAAGTTGTTTGACCTTTAAAATTATGAAGTTTAGCTTCAGGACATAGAGTATTCATAACTTTATAATATACTCTATAAGTGAAAATCATTATGCCTGTTCCATCTTTATAATTATAACCATAAATTTTAATATTGCATGTCAAAACATCCAAAATATTCTTATCTGTTAAAGATACAGAAAGATTAGGAAAACAATTAAAATAGACTGGACCAGTACTTAAGCTGGACTGTATAACACCCATTAAAGATTGATCAAAATCAAGACATCTAGCATCTCTTAATGCTAACATAACAGAGACATTTAATCCTTGAAGAGTTAATGGTTTTAAAGCCACTTGAACTAATCCAATATGCAAAAATTTATAATTTTCTTGAGCCTTTAAGACTTCTCTTTCAATTAAAAGTTGTAAAAATATCACCTTCTTGATCAAAAGGAATAGTCCTTTCGATCGTTTTAATTGTTAAACTCGATTTAAAATCGAAAGTGCCAATATTATAGATTTTCTTAGTAGGGTACTGGGATATATCTCAGTTCTGTAATTTACTTTCAATGTTGGAGAATTCTATTTCTTCCATATTCTTAAAATATACATATTTATGTTTATTATAAAATTTAAATAAGCTTAATGCCATATTTATTGAATTACCAACGGGTTTTCTGTTGACTTATATGTTTCACTATTACCTTCTTCTAGTTGCTACTGTAATTCGTCTCTTAATTCTGCTACAGTACTGCTACAGTGTACAATGAACCTTGCTATTATTATTCTCATAGTGTTTTCCTTCTACATCCTACTCTTACTGTCAACGATTTACGGTGAACCAAAAACGGCCTCACTCCTATCTCTTGGACACGGCCAAACATCTCACACGCGACTTTGGTGCAGACCCGTATGAATAAAAGAAAATCATTATAACAGAATGACCTAACAGGTTCAGAGTAGCAATAGTATAAGAGAATTAAATCACAATTACATAAGCAACAAGAATTAGTAATAGATCGACATATAAATCAACAAAATATACTTAAGCTGCCATATATGACTCTAATACCAACAATGGGGAGGATCGATCTATCAACACAATAACAGCGCAAGCTTTTATTTAATACAGTAATTTGTACAAGATTTACTTACAGAGGTGGTGTGGAAGGTAGAAGATGGAGGCTAACTATACAAGTGGAATGAGGTTCACAGAGGGTGCAAGAGTACAATGAAGGATAGAGGGAGGAGAGGTAGCAAACGAAGGATGTCCTCAACTGGTTGAGGCTGCATCCTTTAAATAGATTCAGACATGAAATCCGAATTTCAAACTTAACCTATACTATTCACAACTTTATGTTGTTTACAACTTTAATAATTTACATTGACGTCAGTACATACGTGATCGCTACTATACAAGTACTGTTTGTGACGTCATTGCTTTCGTCACTTATTCCAATAATTTTTTGGCGACGTCATGACGTTCGTCACCCCTTCAAATTTGACTTTATCCGATGGTTCGTCTTTATCTGATTATTTCCTGTAAATCAAATTATACAGCATATTGCGACTGTCATCATGAAGATTTATCTCCATATCATCGTTTATTAAATCTTCATTAATAGAGATGTCACCTTTAAGAGGGGTATATCCCTGAGGATCCATAAAGTCGTCATCAGAGTCAATAGGAGTAAGAGTTTTCCTATTCTCCTCAACTTTATCTTTCCCTTTGCCTTTTATGCGACTGTTGGACTGTTAGCGAGGTCCATCTTTTCGGTTTTGTCCATTCCAAATGTAGACATCACCTGAAGACGTCATTCCTCCATTATTGCGGCTTTAAGCTGCTCAGTATTTAAATGCGGTTATTCCTTTTTAATTTGGTCTTTCAGAACTTCAACGGGATTAAATCTAGTATTTATACTGGTGGAAATTATATCTGTAGAGGTTGAAACCTTTTCTTCCTCTTTTTTCATGTCTTTAAGACATTCCGCTATAACTTGACATTTAGATTCAAGCGGATAATTATTCCAGAAACGAACATGATATTCCCTGATTAATCGGGGATGTTCGTTATGATTAAAATCAAAATCCAAAGTCCACACCCAAATTCATGGAACAAAGAATTCGAGTGAGAATTTTATTATTGGCTTGGCCAAAATATCATTGTCCTTTAAGGACGGACTTTTGTCTTTATACAAGTCAAATAATTTTTTCATAGGTTCAAGATGTATTTCTGAATGTATCCTGTAATTATTTAAAAATGCATTAAACCAGGCAATATAATTGTTCTCCCTATATGGAGATGATATTAAAGTTTTGGGAATAGCTAAAGGATTTTTATCTCTAGAGCTATACTTATACAATGATGTCTCATTATTGTCACTTTTATGTGACGAACATTCACCTTTATGTGAGGGTCCTTCACCACTTTTAAGTAATGCTTCTTTAAGAAGTGAAGTAGCTATAGCTGTTTGATTTTTAACAGCTTTAAGCTATATCTCATTACAAGGTGGGTAATAAGCATTTTTTATATGCATTAAAATAACTAGCATCCTTATATGGATTAAAATAATATGCATTTTTATATGCATAATAAACATCTTTATATGCATCAGAATAGTATGCATTTTTATATGTATAGACTTGGGTTCTTACCATTATTCCTCCAATTCGTTTTAGCATAAGATGACAGAATTCTTCCAGAGCAATATTCTCCATCCATTGCTTATATCGCCAATCATAATACCAATCATTTATTTCAAGTATAAGATAGAAATTAGGAAAATCCTTATTAGCTCGAGCAATTCTTAACATAAAAAGAGGAACATCATCAATTAGTTGATCTTCCATAGCATTGCAGTAGAGACACCAAATTAAAACTTTGCAGTAATTAGTGATGATGCACAAATTGGTCTTCGTGCAAGATCAACAATCAAGTATATGAACAGGTGTAACTGATTGATTGAAAATTACGTCGTTCCTAACCTCGTAACATCACCCTCACCCTCAATGTGTGTATGTGGCTTATAGTGATGGGGGAGTGTCACTCTCCCTCCGGGTAATGCAAAAGATTAGGCAACAACGAACAAATGGTGGGAAATGGATGAACAAAATATATGTGAAATGGAGAATGTGTGTGCACAAAAATGCTCCCCAATCGAAAGGAGTCTTTTGTGGTCGTGTGTTTTACTTGGAAAATATTCCAAGGTCGTCTCCTCAGGGAAGGAAAGGGAGTTTTGTGAAAGTGATTTTGCAAAAGTGAAAAGAAAGTGTAAAATCTTGTATTTGTGTTTTGGTGAGTTTTGTTCAAAATGAAAATGCAAGAAAACAAGTGTTGGCTAATCCAAAGGGTTCATTCCAATGGGAATACCAAATCAACTCAAAGCCTTCCTCCGATTGAGCATGAATGAACGATTGATTCGGGGGAAGCTAGGGACGAGATTGGTGAGTAATCTAAGCATAAACCGTGACTAGGCCTACGGAATATCAAAGGCTCACCAACTCATCCACTCTCAACCCCGTCAAACCGAACCATTTGACTCTAAAGGGAGGAATAAAGAAGAGTTGAAAATGGTATTCCCAAGAGGAATTTTCCCTTGGATTAACCAACTTAAATCCTAGCTACTCATATTAAAAATGCAAGACAAGCATAATGTAAATAGACATGTAGAAGAAATGAAGATTAAAACTTAACTCAATGCAAGAAAACTTAAACTAAGAAGAAAAATATTCAAAACCCATTTCAAAGCTTGAAAATGAAGAACACTTATATAACAATGGTGAAATCTAAAACATGCAAGTAAACTTGGAATAAACTTGAAACAACTAAGATTAAAGTGCAAGGAATGAAGATTACAAGAAGTTTAAAGCTTACAACAATTGAAATGGAAAGGAAAATGCAAAAACATAAACTTACATTACACTATTCATCATCTTCTACATGGAACTAAAACTAAGCTTAGGTAGCCAACTCTTTACAAATGAATGGAATGCTGAATATAATGGTGTGAGAGAGTTGCATTTTCGTCCATGAGGCTCCCCTCTAGCTATGTGTACGAGCTCCCATCAAGAGAGGGCTGAATGGATGGCTTGACAGGCTAGGAGATCATAGCCCTGGCAGCCCACTTCCCCCCATTCCTCCTTTAATGCATTGGCCTTTTTAGTCTTCCACTTGAGTGTAGGAGGCCTGTAAATGTGTAAGGAAATGTTGGGATAGGCGTGGGAGAAGTGTAGGTGGGACCCCCAAGCCTCAAAGTTGAGTTACAGGCTGTTTTCGCGACCAGAAGGTCCGGAGTACCGGTACCGAGTACCGGTACTGTTTTTCTGCACTGGACCACCTTCGGTAGAATCGGAATAACTCTTGATCTAACCGTTGGATTGAGCTGAAATTTTGACACCAAACAGAAGACACCCATATCTACAAATTTCATGTTTTGAACTTTTCCAAATTATGAGTATATCATGGTAAAAATGGAGGAATTCCGAGGCAGTGCTTCCAATTGTTGCTGCAGCTGGTGCCCTTGTTCACAAGCACCAATGCCTTCTTGATTTCTTCACTTTTAAGCCTCCAATTCTTCATGTATTGTGTCCATGACTTCACCACATATCCATCAAGGTTGCAATGTCCTAAAATCAATCATTTAAGCTATAAAAGGTTGCAACATCAAAATATCAACATTATAGACAATTTTGGCTAACACTAAGTATTTAAATGCACAAGTTGAGTTATAATGCATGTAATGAGCCCTTCAAATATGCAATATTATGCGCTCATCACACCCCCCAACTTAAGCTTTGCTAGTCCCTAGCAAACAAAATGTAAAAGCAAGCAAACAAAAATAAACCTATACTAATTCCGCAATTGCATTTAGCACATGCAACAAGCCTTTAAACCCCTAGGTGATCCCTAGTGGACGAGTTTTG
Organism: Ilex aquifolium; assembly: GCA_951799425.1. Classification (NCBI taxonomy): domain Eukaryota; kingdom Viridiplantae; phylum Streptophyta; class Magnoliopsida; order Aquifoliales; family Aquifoliaceae; genus Ilex; species Ilex aquifolium. Next base: position 23,364,613 of record OX637396.1, on the reverse strand, counting down.
TCTCGTGAAGGTTTCCAGTGAAGGTACCTACAAACTTCTTGCTAATATCCAATATTTAAAGTATATTCCCCTATCTTAACTAGTGATGGGATTTCAATAAAAAAAACTATGTTCAAAACATCCTAACTAAAAACACATGCAACACATTATAGCTTTAAATACTATTCTAGAGTATCCACGTACACATTTCCTTTCAAAACTCGTGTGTGTGTGAAATGAACATGTAATTTAAACATTTACACAATGGAGTTTACATTCACGTGGCTATCCAAATTAAGCTTTGATGCAAAAACTCACCAAGGGTTTCTCTCAAAAATGAATAACTCAATGATTATCCTAGCATGCACTTCATGTGTATATGTGAGATAGAATCTTATTCACAAACCAAAATGCTCACATATAATCCAAAAATGAAGCACATGTATACAAATGAAACAACCTTGGCATAATCTCATGAAATGAATGCTAGGGCATTAGATAGTAAAATTAACTTCTCTTTTTCTTTAAAAGTATGCATCCCCCATGCTTCTCTAGATCTTTTAGGACTTTCATGGGTTATAATGGGGCCTTGGGGTGATGTTGTGGTAAGGGAAACGAAGGATATATGATAACAAAGAGGGTTGTTCTGAGTGAGAGACATTAATCTTAGAAAAACACTTCCCTTTCATGGGATTTTGATTTTCACACCATCACCACATCCTTTGTTTCTTTTCTTTCTTTTCCTTTACATTTTTCCCTTTTATTTTTCTCTTTCTTTTCTTCTTTTTCACTCCCTTTCTCTCCTTTTCTTGGATTTTCATTCTTTTTCCATTGAACTCTTTTGAGTTTCAACATCCTTCATCCCTTTTGTTTGAGTCTCCACACCATCATTCCTTTTCTTTTATCATCACCCAACTTAGCACTAGGAACAACCAAGGTAAGATAGATATTTATCATTTTCATCGGCTTGGTTACATGTGTGGCATAGAAACGAATTCAATTAAGGCTCAATCATGGCACTAGGGATAAAATTTCACAAGAAAAAGGCAAAGGCTCAAAGCATTTCAAAGATGGCCTAAGATCATCTCTAGATAAGCATAGGAGGAACATTTTGCATTTCAAGACAAAGTCAATCAACTACCCAAAAGCACCTAACCAAAACAAACATAATGAGATTATTGAACAAATTTAGAATTTGAAAAATTGTTCCTTGAGTAAATGTAAGTTCCCTCCAAACAAGGATTGGCATTAAAGCTCACATGGGTTCTTACTCATCTCCACTATTCATGTCAAGCACTCAAATGTGAACTCAATCCGTAAATTGTCCAAATTACACATTCAAGGTGCACAATGGTTGAGTTTGAAAGAAAACACATATGTGATACTCAAGCATAAGATAAACTTCTATAATGTGCTCATGTATTCAAAGTTCAAAATGAAGATCAAGCAATTCACAAATCTCATAACAATTAGGATAGAGGAATATAGTTCAATATTGACTATTTTTCACAAAAATTGTCCAAAATTTTTCAAAATTTTCACATTTCCAACTTATTCTATACACAAAGTGGTGGAACATGTGAATGGTGCACCTCACCCCCCAACTTAAACTATGCATTGTCCTCAACGCACAAGGAATCATGCAATGAAAACAATGAAGGTAAAATGGGAAATGAGATACCCCTTTTTTTTTTTTTTATATATATATAAACATAAAAGAGAAAATGAAACACACAAAGCTCATTTACACCCCCCAACTTAGACTAGAACATGGGGGAGAAATGCTGGTGATGCCCTCAAAGCAGGTGGAGCAGCATTGCAGAGATTGGGTCTGTCAGGCAAACAGTACCGGTACTGGGTACCGGTACTGCGATTCCAGTAGACTTTTGGTACCGGTACCGAGTACCGGTACTGCGATTCCAGTAGACTTTTAGTACCGGTACTGTTCTGCTTTGTCTGTCAAACTACTCCCGCTGAAACATGCTTCATGTTAAAATCTAAACTACAATGATACTCACCATTATACTACAATGACATGAAAAATAAAAATATAACAATAAAAGAGATATAACTACTATGTACATGGAAACAAAACAACAAGGGCTCATGTCAATCCGGCTTCAATTCGGATATGACCCTACGCCCATGGATTTTTTTGATTTTAAAATTTTTTTGTTGTATAAATGCCCTTTCTATCCAATCTATCCAACCATACAAGGGATAATAATTCAAAAATCTCAACCGAACCAAGATGTATGCGAGTTTATGCAATGCAACAAATGGAATATGCAATTTCTCATTAAGAACACTTGACTCCATTTCAATGCCCTCCCCAAGTTGAGAAATGTGAATCTCAACACCACTCAAAGATGGCAAAATGACCTTGGGCTCATTAGCCTCATGTGAGATAATAACTTCATTAAATGTTTCACAATCTAGAGTGGTGGGAGATTCAACATCAATATGCATTTCAATGGGGGGATCATTCTCAATACATTGACTATGCTCAATGTGTTGTTCTTCATGCATAACAATTATAGCATTAGTCAATGTATCAAGTTGTTGAGTTATTTGGGCATTGAATTCCATTTGGTTTTGCATAAACTCGCCTAATTGGGCATTGAATTCCAATTGGCATTGCATAAACTCGCAAAAAGTATTTTCCAATGCTTGTACGGTTGGGTCCTCACATGTTGGATAGTGGGAGAATTCATTTGGTGGTGTGAGATTGGATGAAAAATTGTAAGGTTCATTCTCCCAACCATAACTCGGATAACTCGGTGTAACATAATGGTTGGGGTAAAAATTTTCGGAGGCCAAAAATGAATTTGAACCTTCGCATGCAAAGTCTTGAACCGGATAATTTATTGGGCATTCACTAGTGAGGTGTCCATTCTCACCACAAATTTCGCAAACGTATTCAAAATAAGGGGTATTTATTGGGCACTCACTAGTGATGTGTCCATACTCACCACAAATCTTGCATACGTTTTCAAAATAAGAGGCCATTCTTGGGCACTCACTAGTAAAGTGCCCATAGTCATCACAAATTTCACACACATTTTCATAATATGGGGCATTATATACATTTTCATAAAAATTACAAGACATAATACAAAACACAAACTAAAACAAAAATATTTACAAGTTAGACGACATACCTTGGCCCGTGATGAAAATCACAAGACTTACCTTATGCCGTCCCAAAATCACCTCTTGAACTCGACGCTTAACCTTCCCCGGCAACGGCGCCAAAATGATTGATTGGAAATGCGGTGCCCATTTTAAGCTAAAAATGAAGAACTTGAAAGCATAAATGGTGAAATGAAGAACATGTAAGTAAACTTGCCATAGACTTGAAAGGAATGAGATTAAAGACAATAGATTAAACTTAGAAGATCCTTACAAGAGATTACATGACAATGGAATGAAGAGAATGCAAAAAATGTAAACTTTCGGCACTATTCATTGTCTTCTTCATTGGAGCTTTCTACATCTACTCCTAAGCTTAGGTAGCCAACCCTTTACAAATGAATGGAATGCTGAATATAATGGTGTGAGAGAGTTGCATTTTCGTCCATGAGGCTCCCCTCTAGCTGTGTGTACGAGCTCCCATCAAGAGAGGGCTGAATGGATGGCTTGACAGGCTAGGAGATCATAGCCCTGGCAGCCCACTTCCCCCCATTCCTCCTTTAATGCATTGGCCTTTTTAGTCTTCCACTTGAGTGTAGGAGGCCTGTAAATGTGTAAGGAAATGTTGGGATAGGCGTGGGAGAAGTGTAGGTGGGACCCCCAAGCCTCAAAGTTGAGTTACAGGCTGTTTTCGCGACCAGAAGGTCCGGAGTACCGGTACTGTTTTTCTGCACTGGACCACATTCGGTAGAATCGGAATAACTCTTGATCTAACCGTTGGATTGAGCTGAAATTTTGACACCAAACAGAAGACACCCATATCTACAAATTTCATGTTTTGAACTTTCCCAAATTATGAGTATATCATGGTCAAAATGGAGGAATTCCGAGGCAGTGCTTCCAATTGTTGCTGCAGCTGGTGCCCTTGTTCACAAGCACCAATGCCTTCTTGATTTCTTCACTTTTAAGCCTCCAATTCTTCATGTATTGTGTCCATGACTTCACCACATATCCATCAAGGTTGCAATGTCCTAAAATCAATCATTTAAGCTATAAAAGGTTGCAACATCAAAATATCAACATTATAGACAATTTTGGCTAACACTAAGTATTTAAATGCACAAGTTGAGTTATAATGCATGTAATGAGCCCTTCAAATATGCAATATTATGCGCTCATCAGTAACTAATGAGCAATAAACAGGCAATCAATGGCAAAACAGTAAATAATAGCAAACACACAAAGATTTATATTGGTTTGGTTCGGGTGACCTACTCCACTCTCGGGAACTGCTGCAGTGGCCGGAGATCTTTATTGATGAACAATGTTACCGGGAGAGTAACTCCGGGAGTATTACAGTGCTTTGGGAGAAAGAAGCAATGTGTGTAGGAAGGTGTAGTGTGTGTAGGGATCTCAAGGTGTAGAGGTCTCAAGGGTCATGTCAAGATGTCTCTCCTTGTGGAGAGAGCTTACATTATATAGGCTTCGTAAGATGGTGAGGTGGTGACGTGAGGAAGGGGGTTTCTACCATCTTGGTAAGTACAATTTTGGTAGGAATAGATCTCTTTGGTAAGCATAGTTAAGGTAGGAATAGATCTCCGTATCCCGATATTATTTCCTCGTGCTCCTATTCAGTCGGAGGAGAATTCTGGGCTAGGTTGACTTGAGCTTGAGCCTAGACTTAAGTTGGAGTGGGCTGGACTTGAATCGGAGTACCAAGAGTCAAGAAGGCGAAGGGGGACCAGGGAGGCAGGCCATGGGCGGCGCCCACTTGGAGACCTCATGGGCGACGCCCACTTAGGCCCCTTGGGCGGCGCCCCCTCCTTGACGTTGGCCTCTTGATTCCTTCGGTGCCCTCCTTGACGTTGGCCTCTTAATTCCGTCGGTGCATTGGACTTCCTTTTGATGGGTTGACCCAGCCTCAATTTGGGCTCCTTTCTGGATACTGAATATTTGGGTCTCTCTTGGTTTATTTTCATTGGGCCTGACCCAGTTAATTCGGGCTCATCATTTGCCCCCCATGCCCCAAGCCTCTGACATTTTGCGAGAGGAAGGGGTTGAGGGCATGTGCTTCATCTTCGCTTGAGTGAGCAAAAATTTTCTTGCTTCCTATGGTACTTTTTCATCTTCGGAGACTTGCAGGATTTATCGGTATTAGATTCTTTTTTTTTTTTTTTTTGTCTTGGGCGCGGGCCCTCCTTTGTCCTTTTCTCTTTTTTTTTTCTTCCTTTCTTTCTTGGCCTGCTTGGGCGCTGGCCTCCCTTGTCACTTTTTTTTTTGTTTTTTTCTTTCTCTTGGACCCCCTGGGCGCCGCCTCCTTCATGCCTTCTTCTTTTTTTTTTTCTTCTCTTGGACTCCCTGGGCGCCGCCTCCTTCATGCCTTCTTTTTTTTTTTTTTTTTTCTTTCTTTCTTCCTTTGGCTTGGGTGCCGCCTCCTAGACTCCTCCTCCTTTTTTTTTATTTCCCTTGGCTTGGGCGCCGCCTCCTGCCTTCTTCTCTTTTTTTTTGTCTTTTTCTTTCCTTGCTTGGGCTTGGGCGCCGCCTTGGTGCTGGGTCCTTTTTTTTTTTTTTTTTTTTTCTTTTTCTTCCTTTGCTTTGGCGCCGCCTCCTGAACTCCTCTCTCTTTTTTTTTCTTTTTCTTCCTTTGGATTGGACGCCGCCTCCTGAACTCCTCTTTTTTTTTTTTTCTTTTTTCTTCCTTTGGCCTCCTTTGGGCGAGAGGGTGAACTGCTATGGGCGCCACCTAGAGGCTTGTAGGGTGCTTTGAGTGAGGCCAAAAGGTTTGCAGGGTGACGCCAGAGGCCTTGAGTCTTGCTATGGGTGGCATCTCTCTGGTGCTTAGTCATTAGCTGACCTTGTCTTTGATTACAAGCGTCCTGTTGATAGGGCGATTTAGGGTGGTGTTTTCTCCTCCTCCCAAGAGGGCGAGGTTTGATGCCCCTAGTGCTTCTTGGTCCGGGTCCGATGGCTAGATTGCTTCCTAGGAGATGAGACCCCGTGGTGCCCCCACTCATTCTCTGACTGTGACTCATGTGTGTATCAAAGCTAGTTGTTGTACTGTTGCTGGAGTTGAGACTCCAGTGTAGACGTCTTGAGTTTCAAAAGTGTACCTGACAAAAATAATGTTATCCCAACATTAGAATATCTAACATGATTACCTGGAGAGAGAGGCAGACTGTTTGCATGAGAGCAAATTCATTGTAGATGTCCTGTGGGAGGGCCGCATGAGCTGAGGTTGAGCTACTTTTAGTCTCGGAGGATGGCTGTCGTGGCAGACTACATAGGCCGGGCTACGTATAGTCTCGGGAGATGGCTGCCGTAACAGAGGTGACTACTTGTGCGAGAGTAGAGTCATAGAGGCCAAGCTACGTATAGTCTCGGGAGATAGCTGCCGTAGTAAAGGCTCATTCCATTGAGATGGAGACGAGGAGGGCACTGAGGAGCTGGGCGCCTGAGGTGCGTTTGGTTAGATGGGACGAGACCCATCGTCTAGGCGACATCATTGGAAGCGCCCAAGGTGGAGAGGGCGAGACCCCTTGTCTGGGCGTCTGCTGCTAGGTGTCTAGTGATGGGCGCCCTTTGTCTTTTTGTCTACCTTGTTGTGTCATGTTCTGACTTTTGTAAGCTGTTTGTAAATTTTAGGAAGACAAAACAATTCTGGACACAATAATCTCCATAGAATTTTATTTCATAAAATAACAAATAACAAGATAAATCAACTAATAAAGGATAGATAAAATCTTCAGGTGTTCGGTGTCCCGTAGGTGGGCCACGACTTCCCTGGTGAATTTGGAGTCACCTCCTCCTAGCTCTTAGGCGATCGTCTGGATTTCTCCGAGGGGTTGCTGGCGTTCTCTGTCATCTTGGTCCCGACCAGGTGGCGGGGCTTGTTCTCTACCAGCAACATACTGCCTCAAGTGACCACGCTGTATGAGTTTCTCGATCTGCCTTTTAAGATCAAAGTAGTCGTCAGTGTCGTGGCCATGGTCGCAGTGGAAGCGATAATACCCTGCTGGGATTTTTGCGGTTTTGGGGCGGACTTCAGTTTTTTCGGGCCAGCGGAGTGTGGGGTCATCATATATCTGAAATAGGATGTGCTCCACCGAGGTATTGAGTGGCGTGAGAGCTTGTCGCTCTCTCAGAGGTGGGTGACTAAGACGGTCCTTGACAGAGATTCTCTCTATCCTATTTCTTTTGTTCTCTACCTCCCACTTGTCTTCGCAGGTGTCCTTCCTTTTCTCCCCTCCTCGAGAGGACTCACCTCGACGGACCTTGGTGACGTCCTCGGCATTCATATACTTCTGGGCCCTTGACAGCAGCTCGGGCATGCTGGAGGGCGGCTTCTTGAGGATAGAAAACATGAAACTGGAGGTGCGAAGGCCGGCGATGAAGGTGGCTAGGGCTACCTTGTCATCTGGTTCCTCAATTTGGAGAGCCTCCTTGTTGAAATGGGCGAGGTAGTCTCTGAGGCTTTCATCCCTGTCCTGCTTGATGGTGAGTAGGTGGTTTACAGGCTTCTGATGTCGGCGTCCCCCAATGAAGTGGGAGACGAAATATCTACTCAGCTCTGCAAAAGAGTGGATGAAGGAAGGCTTGATCTTGAAGTACCACTGGCGGGCAGACCCCTTCAAGGTGGTAGGGAAGACTCTGCACATAACCTCCTCAGGCACATTATGGAGTTGCATGAGGGATTTGTAGGTGTCCAGGTGGTCGAGGGGGTCTTTGGTGCCGTTGAAGATCTCGATGGTGGGCATCTTGAACTTCGAGGGCAAAAGGTAATTGACAATATCAGCAGTAAAAGACGTATCAGTACGTCTTACCAGGTAGTTCACGACTTCAGGCGCCTGTACCTTGATGGCGTTGAGGGCATTACCGAGTTGGTTCTGCACCTTTCTAATCTTCTCGTCCCACTGGTTGGGGACATCTTCAGTTGGATGATGGTATTGGCTTTCTAGTCGCCGTGTTGGCTCTTGCCGTCTTCGTCCTCCTGCGCAGGTACGTGTGGAGGAGGAGGAATGCGCGAGCTCCCTGCGCGCTGAGGAGGGACTACTGGGTGAGGAGCGTCTTGGCATGGCTTAGGGGTATTATGGCGAGGACCCCCAAGGTGAGGGGTTGTTTGATGCCCAAAAGGAAGGGGTTGCTGCTCCTCTACCGTTGGAGGGAGTGACGCTCCTCCTACAAGGTGAGGGGCGATGCCCCATTGGGTGAGCATTAGTTGGATGATTTGCTGGTTCTGTTTCACCAACAGCTGCATGGTCTGCAAGAGCTGTTGCTGTTGTCCAACGGCTGAAGTTGCCGTGACAAAGGGTTCCGAAGGTGCGAGGGGAGGCGGCGCCTCCTCATGGTGAGCTGGGTTGTTGTCTCCTGGTTGTTGAGACCTCGACCTCATAGTGATTGCCATTGATTGAAAGAGTAGGAAGGTATTAGAAACTTAGTTGTTACCACAGACGACGCCAAACTGATGATGCACAAATTGGTCTTCGTGCAAGATCAACAGTCAAGTATATGAATAGGTGTAACTAATGAGCAATAAACAAGCAATCAATGGAAAAACAGTAAATAATAGCAAACACACAAAGATTTATAGTGGTTCGATCCGGGTGACCTACTCCACTCTCGGGAATGGCTGCAGTGGCCGGAGATCTTTATTGACGAACAATGTTATCGGGAAAGTAACTCTGGGAGTATTACAGTGCTTTGGGAGAAAGAAGCAATGTGTGTAGGAAGGTGTAGTGTGTGTAGGGATCTCAAGGTGTAGAGGTCTCAAGGGTCATGTCAAGATGTCTCTCCTTGTGGAGAGAGCTTACATTATATAGGCTTCGTAAGACGGTGAGGCGGTGACGTGAGGAAGGGGGTTTCTACCATCTTGGTACGTACAATTTTGGTAGGAATAGATCTCTTTGGTAAGCACAGTTAAGGTAGGAATAGATCTCCGTATCCCGATATTCTTTCCTCGTGCTCCTATTCAGTTGGAGGAGAATTTTGGGATAGGTTGACTTGAGCCTGGACTTAAGTTGGAGTGGGCTGGACTTGAATCGGAGTACCAAGAGTCAAGAAGGTGAAGGGGGACAAGGGAGGCAGGCCATGGGCGGCGCCCACTTGGAGACCTCATGGGCGACGCCCCATTGGGGTACCCTTGGGCGACTCCCACTTGGGCCCCTTTGGCGGCGCCCCCCTCCTTGACGTTGGCCTCTTGATTCCTTCGGTGCCCTCCTTGACGTTGGCCTTTTAATTCCGTCGGTGCATTGGACTTCCTTTTGATGGGTTGACCTGGCCTCAATTTGGGCTCCTTTCTGGATACTGAATATTTGGGTTTCTCTTGGTTTATTTTCATTGGGCCTGACCCAGTTAATTTCGGGCCCATCAATTAGTTTGCCAAGTAGAAGCAAAGCTAAAAATATCTTCACCTACACAATCACAAATACAGTCAAGAAGTTCTGGAGATTTGGCAATGGGGCCAAGTGGAAATGAATCTTGGGTAGGATTCATTTCTGGAAGTTATTGTTTTCCTACAAGAGCATTACTCCAAAAAGAGTTAGAGATAAGTGAATCAAAATGATTCTTTTTATAAATCAAATTTTCTTTAAGGTGATTTATCATTTTTATTTGAGGTGGAGTTACAAACTCAGATAATATTTGTTGACCATTTATGGTAGTCAAAATTCCTTTAGAGTCTATTCGCTCTATAGGTTCAATTAAAGATAGAAATGGTGTTCCCAAAATTACTAATTAATTTAGATTATCAATAAGCATAAAAGTTGTAGAAATATAAATTCCTTCAATACATATATAAACATTGGAAAGTTTAAAATGTAAGTTTAATTTTGAACCATCAACGGTACTTACTGACTAAGTAATTTTTTCAAAATATTTTGTAGGAATTAATCCTACTTTTATGCAATTCATATCTACTCCGCTGTCAATTAAAACAATTGTTTCAACAGTGAATTCAGAATTTATTACTAATATAATTTTAACATACAATTTCTGGTAAGTTATATTTTCTAATACATTTAAGTATTCAGTAGAAGAATTTATGTATTTCTTGTCTTCTTCTTTAATTGACATTTTTTCTAAAGCCAAAAGCCTCTACTTTATGAATTTTATGTCATATTTAAGATAGTGAATTTCTTTTTTAAGATCTTGTAACGAAGTGGGGGAAACTTCCTTTATTTGGGGATTATCAATCATCATGCTTTCTGTCCTATTAAAGACCTCTTTTAGTGAATAAGGCTGAGACATTGATGATCTCTTTTTTTCTGGATTTATCTCCAAATATTGTTCAATAACTTTTTTTTTCGAATCTGGATCTTGAATTTTATCTATAAGATCCAGAATTAATGTTTGTGACTTAGTCAAAGTATTTATACTTAATCCATTCATAGCTAAAATAGCTTTATAATAATTAGCTTCTGCCTGACAATGGGTGGACCAAGCTTTATCTTGTTCTAAATTTTCTTCTTCTGAGGATGAATTACTTATTTCATTAATATTATATTCTTCTTAAGAAGACAAATTATTAGAAAAGTCTTCACTTTCTGAAACATTTAGCATCTCTTAATGCTAACATAAAATAGGAATTCAATCCTTGAAGAGTTAATGGTTTTAAAGCCACTTGAACTAATCTAATATGCAAAAATTTATAATTTTCTTGAGCCTTTAAGACTTCTTTTTCAGTTAAAAGTTGTAAAAATATCACCTTCTTGATAAAAAGGAATAGTCATTTCGATCGTTTTAATTGTTAAACCCGATTTAAAATCGAAAGTGCCAATATTATAGATTTTCTTAATAGGGTACTGGGATATATCTCAGTTCTGCAATTTACTTTCAATGTTAGAGAATTCTATTTCTTCCATATTCTTAACATATACATCTTTATGTTTATTATATAATTTAAATAAGCTTAATGCCATATTTATTGAATTACCAACGGGTTTTCTGTTGACTTATATGTTTCACTATTACCTTCTTCTAGTTGCTATTGTAATTCGTCTCTTAATTCTGCTACAGTACTGCTACAGTGTACAATGAACCTTGCTATTATTATTCTCATAGTGATTTCCTTCTACATCCTACTCTTGTTGTCAACGATTTACGAGGAACCAAAACGGCCTCACTCCTATCTCTCGGACACGGCCAAACATCCCACACGCGACTTTGGTGTTCTTTTTGGTGTAAATCCATAAAGACTATAATTGGAATCCAATTTCGGATGGGGTTAGATCAATATCTTCTTCTAGAGAAGATTCATTAAAAGTTTCTTTATCATGTCTACAGATTTCATGTGGAATTTGATTACAAGATGTTTTTATACCTTCAATTATGGGTTCTTTTTCTCTTCTTCGATTTGAGACAGAAGAAGTAGACCTTATAATAGGAGTATAATAGACTGATGTAGCCTCTGATTTATCAAAAAATTTTAAATAATTTCTAGAATTAGTTCTAGCAAATTTTATCATGACATCACCCTGAGATGATTGAGCGATTTGAGTTATTCTTCATTAATCTCGGGTTTTTTAGGAACCACAGATTCCAATTGCTAGGTTTCTGAAAACTGGATATTTGACCATTTAATGGCTTTAGGAACTTCAATTTTATTTTTAATTGTGTTGGTTTCAATTAAAATTGTTTGACCTTTAAAATTATGAAGTTTAGCTTCAGGACATAGAGTATTCATAACTTTATAATGTACTATATAAGTGAAAATCATTATGTCTGTTCCATCTTTATAATTGTATACATAAGTTTTAATATTACATGTTAAAACATCCAGAATATTTCTATCCGGTAAGGATACATAAAGATTAGGAAAATAATTAAAATAGACATGACCAGTACTTAAGCTGAACTGCATAACACCCATTAAAGATTGATCAAAATCAAGACATCTAGCATCTCTTAATACTAACATAAAAGAGGCATTTAATCCTTGAAGAGTTAATGACTTTAAAGCCACTTGAACTAACCCAATATTAAAAAATTTATAATTTTCTTGAGCCTTTAAGACTTTTCTTTCTGTTAAAAGTTGTAAAATATCACCTCCTTGATCAAAAAGAATAGTCATTTCGATCGTTTTAATTGTTAAACTTGATTTAAAATCGAAAGTGCCAATATTATAGATTTTCTTAGTTGGGTACTGGGGTATATCCCAGTTATACAATTTACTTTCAATCTTGGAGAATTCTATTTCTTCCATATTCTTAACATAATCATCTTTATGTTTATTATAAAATTTAAATAAGCTTAATACCATATTTATTGAATTACCAACAGGTTTTCTATTGACTTATATGTTTCACTATTACCTTATTCTAGTTGCAAATGTAATTCGTCTATTAATTCTGCTACAGTACTACTACAGTGTACAATGAATCTCGCTATTATTATTCTCATAGTGATTTCCTTCTACTTCCTACTCTTACTGTCAACGATTTACGGGGAACCAAAACGGCCTCACTCCTATCTCTCGGACACGACCAAACATCCCACACACGACTTTGGTGTAGACCCATAGGAATAAAAAAAAATCATTATAACAGAATGATCTAACATGTTCAAAGTAGCAGTAGTATAAGAGAATTAAATCACAATTATATAAGTAACAAGAATTAGTAATAGATCGGTATATAAATCAACACAATATATTTAAGTTGCCATATATGGCTCTGGTACCAATAAGGGAGAGGATCGATCTATCAACAAAATAAGAGCTAAAGCTTTTATTTAATACAGGAATTTGTACAAGATTTACTTACGGAGGTGGTGTGGAATTTGTACAAGATTTACTTACAGAGGTGGTGTGGAAAGTAGAAGATGGAGGCTTATTATACAAGTGGGATGAGATTCAGAAAGGGTGCAAGAGGACAAGGAAGGATAGAGGGAGGAGAGCTAGCAAACGAAGGATGTCCTTAACAGGCTGAGGTTGCATCCTTTAAGTAGAGCCGGACATGAAATCCGGATTTTCTTCTACATCCTACTCTTGCCGTCAACGATTTACGGGGAACCAAAACGGCCTCACTCCTTTCTCTCGGACACGGCTAAACATCCCACACGTGACTTTGGTGCAGACCCATAGGAATAAAAAAAAATCATTATAACAGAATGACCTAACATGTTCAAAGTACCAGCAGTATAAGAGAATTAAATCACAATTACATAAGCAACAAGAATTAGTAATAGATCGGCATATAAATCAACATAATATACTTAAGCTGCCATATATGGATCTGATACGACCTAGGGGTAGGATCGATCTATCAATAGAAATTTGTACAAGATTTACTTACAGAGGCGGTGGGGAAGGTAGAAGATGGAGGCTTATTATACAAGTGGGATGAGGTTCAGAGAGGGTGCAAGAGTACAAGGAAGGATAGAGGGAGGAGAGGTAGCATATGAAGGATGTCCTCAACAGGCTAAGGCTGCATCCTTTAAATATAGCCGGACATGAAATCCGGATTTCAAACTTAACCTATACTATTCACAACTTTATACTGTTTACAACTTTAATAATTTACATTGACGTCAGTACATACGTCATCACTACTGTACAAGTACTGTTTGTGACGTCATTGTTTCCGTCACTTATTCCAATAATTTTTTGGCGACGTCATGGCGTTCGTCACCCCTTCAGATTCGGCTTTATCCAATGGTTCAACTTTATCTGATTATTTCCTGTAAATCAAATTATACAACATATTGCGACTATCATCATAAAGATTTATCTCCATATCATCATTTAGTAAATCTTCATTAATAGAGATGTCACATTTAAGAGGGGTATATCCTTGGGAATCCATAAAATTGTCATCAGAGTCAATAGGTGTAGGAGTTTTCCTATCCTTCTCAACTTTTTCTTTCCCTTTGTCTTTTATGGCGACTGTTGGAGTGTTAGCGAGGTCCATCTTTTCAGTTTTGCCCATTCCAAATGTAGACATCACTTGAAGACGTCATTCCTTCATTACTGCGGCTTTAAGCTGCTCAGTATTTAAATAAAAATTTTCCTTTTTAATTTGTTCTTTAAGAACTTCAACGGGATTAAATCCAGTATTTATACTGGTGGGAATTATATCTATAGAGGTTGAAGCCTTTTCTTCCTCTTTGCCCATGTCTTTAAGACATTCTGCTATAACTTGACATTAGATTCAAGTGGATAATTATTCCAGAAACGAACATGATATTTCCTGATTAATCGGGGATGTCTATTATGATTAAAATCACAAGCCAAAGTCTACACCCAAATCCATGGAACAAAGAATTCGAGTGAGAATTTTATTATTGGCTCCAGATCCTCGAGCTAAAGGGTGATTGTTACATTTGAGGGCTTAGTATATTTTGTCTAGAAAATCCCCTTGGAAAGAATCTTATATTATGTCCAGAAAAATCCCTGAACAACACAACTTTAAATCTCAAGGATTCTAGTCACGGTGGTCTCCATCACTGCTTACTTCTAAACACCAACATTAGTTTCCTGTGGATTCAACTCTGGACTTAATCGGATTATTATTACAACTTGACCGACTGCACTTTTGTGTACACATTTCGGATCAAGTCAAGTTTTTGGCACCGTTGTCGGAGAACCAAAAAGGTGTTTTAAAGTAAAAGGTAAAATGACCTTCATTTGTGTATATATTTTTTATTTACTGTTTATAATTTCTCTTTTATATTTGAGGACGATCCTCAAAATTTGCCAAAAGAATCTGTTGGGTCTATGAACCAGTCTGAACCATCTTCACCTAGATTAGTAGCAGACTCTTTTGACGAGAGTAAAACAAATAATGAGTGACAAAGAGAAGTTCTTGTAAAAGAGGGGGAAGTGTCTAACATTCGCACTTTGCGGGATTACTTGAATCCCACACAAAAATAGTGTCCTCTCTTGTTTTGTTTTTCCTGCAAATGCGCCCCTCTTTAATGTAAAGGTGGGGACAGTTCAACTACTTCCTCAATTTCTTGGACTCGAATTTGAAAACCCATATCTGCATATAAAATATTTTGAGGAAGTATGTGGAACATTTCAAGACAACACTGAGTGGCCAAGTTGAAACTTTTTCCTTTTTCTTTAAAGGACAAAGCTAAACAATGACTAAATTCTTTAAAAGCCCATTCAATACCTCACTGGCAGGCATTACAGAATGAATTTTCCAGAAAGTTTTTTCCTTTGCACCGCACTAATGCACTCAAAAGACAAATCATGAATTTTTTGGTTAAAGGAGAGACCTTTTACCAATGTTGGGAGAGATTCAAGAATTTTCTCTAGTCCTGCCCACACCATGATTTTGAGAATTGGACTTTGGTAGGATTTTTCTATGAGTCCTTGTCCACTAGACTACGTTAGTTTGTCGAAATGATAGTCCAAAGAGAATTTATGAGAAAAAGTCCGGAGGAGGCATTCAATTTTTTTGACACCATATCTGATAGTTCTCAGATGTGGGACTCAGCCTCTCCTTCACTATTGAAGCCAGACCATCTACTTGCCATGGGGGTAAGTATGTCTTGAAAGAAGATGATGACCTAAGAGCAAAAATGTTCACCCTGTCTCGAAAGCTTGAAGCCTTAGAGATGAAAAAGGTCCATCAAGTTGATGTTGGCCCTCCTACAGAACAAGTGTGTCGAATTTGTGCGCTAATAGGACACCCTACTAGGACGTGTCCGACCATTCCGGCATTCAAAGAGGTATTGTTGGAGCAAACAAATGCAATTTTCAACTTCAATAAACCTTACTCCAACCCATATTCTGAAACATACAATCTAGGGTGACGGAATCACCCGAACTTCAGTTGGAGAAACACTCAACCAACTCCCATGAACCCACAACAAGGTTCACACCCACCACCTCAAGGACCCTCCACATATCAACTATACCAACCACCACAAAAAAGGAGCTTTGAGGACACACTGAATCAGTTTATGCAAAGTCAAATGAACTACAACAATAGTTCCACTCAAGCCTTTTCTGATTTCAAAGCACAGACTACCCAGTCTTTCGAGGATCTTAAAAGCCACATCCAAAAGCTAACCAAATCCATGACCACACATGAAAAGCGCAAGTTTCCGGCCCAACCATAACAACCGCAAGGCCAATTCCAAGTGGGAAATCCTTCAATCATGGAAAACCCACAAGACCAAGCCCAAGTTGTCACTACATTGAGAAGTGGCAAGGTGATTGACAAAACCATAAGAGACATGCTAATTCCAAAGCCAAGACCTGAGTCAATCCCAATCACTACACTAGTAGAGCCTGAACCTATGATTGAACAGGACTCAGAACCATCAAAGGAAAAAGAACCTTCGTGTGCTATCCCTGCTCCTTTCCCTCATAGACTCAAAACATTACAGAAGTTGAATAACCAGCCAGAAATTTACGAGAGTAAAAATTAATATTCCACTTCTGGATGCAATCAAGCAGGTTCCGTCCTATGCCAAGTTTCTGAAAGACTTGTGCGTAGTCAAAAGAAGCCAGAATATCCAAAAAAGAGCCTTCTTGACAAAACAAGCCAGTACTCTACTTCAACACAAAACCCCTCCAAAATACAAGGATTCGGTGTGTCCAACTGTGGCATGTGTCATTGAAAACTTCATAATAGAACAAGCATTGTTAGATCTTGGAGCCAATGTCAATTTGCTCCCGTTCTTTGTTTACCAGCAGTTGGGACTGGGTGAACTCAAACCCACTTATGTCACACTCCAGTTGGCAGACAGATCTGTCAAAGTTCCTAGGGGCATTGTTGAAGATGTACTTGTCCAAGTGGACAACTTTGTCTTCCTTGTTGACTTCATTGTTCTAGATACTCAGCCAGCAATGCATTCAGAGAATCAAATTCCCGTCATTCTTGGTCGAACCTTCCTAGCAACCTCAAATGCACTAATCAATTGTAGGAATGAAGTCATGAAATTAACTTTTACGAATATGATTCTCGAGCTGAATATTTTCAATATTGCTAAGCACCCAGGAGAAGACGAGGAAGTGAGAGAAATATATTCCATTGAGTCTCTGATACAGGAACATCTGGATAACACATTTTGTGAAAACCCTACTGAAACTTCTCTGTTGGAGTTTGTCACATCTGAGACAACAGATGATGATAAAAACCCAAAGAATTGCCCCGCTCACACTGTTGGGACATGGGCACCCAAATTTGAAGAAATCTCACCAAGTGGCACAAAACCACTCTCATCAAGTGTCAAGCCACCAAAGCCTGAGCTAAAACCACTCCCATCTGACCTCAAATATGCATTTTTAAGGGAGGACGAGTCATACCTAGTGGTAATTTCATCTAAGCTTACAATCTTGCAAGAGTCTAAGCTGATTGAAGTTCTCAAATGCCATAAAAGAACTATTGGGTGGACCATCGCTGACTTGAAAGGTATAAGCCCGTTAATCTGCAATTATGCTATATACCTTGAAGAGGATTCAAAACCCTATCGTCAAATGCAGCGACGACTGAACCCTCACATGAAGGAAGTTGTGAGAACTGAGGTTCTTAAGTTGCTAGATGCAGGGATAATCTTTCCCATCTCTGATAGCAAATGGGTGAGCCTAACCCAAGTTGTGCCCAAGAAGTTTGGAGTCACAGTGGTCAAAAATGATGCCAATGAACTAATACCAACTCGAGTCGTCACAAGATGACGAATGTGCATAGACTATCGAAAGCTCAATTTGGTAACTAGAAAAGACCATTTCCCTCTTCCCTTTCTTGATCAAGTTTTAGAGAGAATTGCAGGTCATGAATTCTACTGTTTCCTGGATGGGTATTCTGGGTATAATCAAATTGAGATAGCACTAGATGGTCAGGAGAAAACAACATTCACATGCCCCTTTGGGACCTTTGTAGTCAAAAAGATGTCGTTCAGACTTTGTAACGCTCCTGCAACATTCCAAAGGTGCATGCTGAGCTTGTTTAGTGACATGGTTGAAATTTTTTTGGAAGTGTTCATGGATGACTTCTTTGTATATGGTGACTCGTTTGATTTGTGTCTAACAAACCTAGAGAAGGTGTTGATAAAATGTAAGGAAGCCAATCTAGTGCTCAATTGAGAGAAATGCCATTTCATGGTAACACAAGGCATTGTCCTGGGTCACATTGTGTCATCTGAAGGCATGAAAGTTGACAAGGCAAAAATAGATCTGATTGAGAATTTGCCTGCTCCTAAGACTGTTAAAGATGTCTGATCATTTATGGGACATGTAGGGTTCTATAGGAGATTCATAAAAGACTTTAGTACCATAGCTAAATCCATGTGTCATCTTCTGAGTCAGGATGTAATTTTTGTGTGGAGTGAAGCATGCCAGAAAGCTTTTGACAAGCTTAAAGGCATGTTAATTTCTGCTCCAATAATGCAACCCCCTGACTGGACTCTACCCTTTGAACTAATGTCTGATGCAAGTGATTATGTTGTAGGCACTGTGTTGGGACAAAGAAAGGACAAGAAACCCTATGTGATTTACTATGCAAGCAAAACTTTGAATGATGCTCAAATGAATTATTCAACGACTGAAAAAGAATTGCTTGCTGTAGTTTTTGCTCTGGAGAAATTTCGTTCTTATCTTGTTGGTTCTTCTGTTATAGTGTTCACTGACCATAAAACATTAAAATTCTTGCTCACAAAAAAGGATGCCAAGCCAAGACTCTTAAGATGGATACTTACTCAAAGAGTTTGATATGATCATTAAGGACAAGAAGGGTGTTGAGAATGTGGTGGCAAATCATTTGTCCAGGTTAACGTATGAATTTCATGAGGATGGACTGCCAATCAATGAAAATTTCCCTGACGAACAACTGTTTACAGTCATGGAAACACCATGGTACGCTGATATTGCTAACTTCCTTACTACTAGTACGTTTCCTCCTTCCTTTACATTGATGGATAGGAAGAAATTTCTGAGGGAGGTTCGTACTTTCTTTTGGGATGATCCATATGTGTTTAAGTATTTTAAGGACCAAATCATAAGGCGTTGCATCTCCGAGCATGAGAGTAGGCAGGTAATATCATTTTTTCATTCTGAAACATGTTGTGGCCATTTCTCATCAAAGCAAACCTCTGCGATAATCTTGCAGTGTGGATTTTATTGGCCCAAACTTTTTAAAGATGTCCATGCCTTTTGTCTAACGTGTGATAGATGCCAAAAGTTGGGAAGTATTTCTAAAAAAAATATGATGCGCTTAAACCCCATTCTAGTGATTGAAATTTTTGACTGTTGGGGCATCGATTTTATGAGACTATTTCCCCTTCCTCTGGCTATATATACATTTTAGTGGATGTAGACTATGTGTCCAAATGGTTGAAGCAATTCCATGCCGAAATAATGATCACCGAACAGTGATTAAATTTTTAAAAGAAAATATTTTATCCCGGTTTGGAATTCTGAAATCCATCATAAGTGATGGAGGTGCTCATTTTTGTAATCATCCTTTCTAGAATTTGATGAAAAAATACTTGATTTTTCACAAAATTGTAACCCCCTATAATCCATAGACTAGTGGACAAGCTGAATTGGCTAATCGAGAGATCAAACTAATTTTAGAAAAAACGGTAAACCCAGACTGCAAAGATTGGTCGTTGAGACTAACTGATGCACTGTGAGTATATCACACTGCTTTCAAAATAATTTTGGGCATGTCTCCTTATCGATTAGTCTATGGCAAGCCTTGTCACCTACCTGTGGAATTGGAACACAGAGCATACTGGGCCCATTAAAGCAATGAACTTTGACTTGGACAAAGCTGGACTCTCAAGAAAACTACAGATTAACGAATTGGAAGAATTGAGAAATGAAGCATATGAGAATGCTAAGTCCAGAATGAAAATTTTTCATGACAAGAATATTGTGCGGAAGTCCTTTGAACCTTCTCAAAAAGTCCTGTTATATAATTCAAGACTCCATCTTTTTCCTGGTAAGTTGAGATCAAGATGAACTGGGCCTTACATTGTCAAAATAGTTTTTGGACATAGAGCAGTGGAAGTGGAAAACCCATCAAACGGTAATACTTTTACTGTCAATGGCCAGCGTTTGAAACCATTCTTGGAAAATTTTATTAAAGATGTAGAAACCATTCTTTTAATGAATTCAGAATATTCCTCCGAGATTTGCGCCTGTCGACACAAAAAGGAGTCGGGTCAAGAAAAATCCGACCCAACCTGATCCGAGAGGACGCCTTTATAAGGCCTCCAACCCTTTTTCCCTTTTTCCCATCCGTCGCAGTTGTTCCCCTCCTATTTTTCTCCTTTTTCTTCTTCTTCTTCGTTGTTCTCTGTTAACGACCCACCCCTTACAAATCCATGACCACATATCCCACATACACAATCCTTTGCTTCATGCTTTGCATTTTGATCTTGTATTTTCTCATGGGTGTCCTGCTCTTGTTCGCACTCACACACAAGAATTTTCATCCTACCCAAAACCCAGATCTTCGTAAAGATGATTAATTTGTGTATTATTGTTTGTAGGTTTCGGCAGATGAATAGATCTTTACCTTTCAACCTCATTTCCAAACTCCATACACTGGTAAATTTGAAACATTGGGGACAATGTTCAGTTTAGGTTGGGGGGGGTAAGAACTACAGTTCATATCTTGTGTATTTTGTGCCCGTAAAATTTTGTTGTTGTTGTTGTTGTTATTGTTGTTGCTTTCGATCATATTTTCTATAAATTGATAATCATGTCTTTAAGTCAGCTTCAATCGTCTATGTGACTGACAAACATTAAAGAACCAGATAGAGTGTCTTAAAACTTTGCAAGCATGGATAGTAAACTTTTTTGGTTCAGTCTGAGAGTTTTACGCATTTTTCCATCTGATGTGCATTCTGTGATAATGAGAAAGGCAAGATTGGTAAGAAAAACCAAAATTCGAGAACAACAAGCGAAACCACTGTGTGGTAGAAGCACTTTTGCTAAACGTTGTCGTGCCAAAAGACTTGGTGCTTATAAACAATGTGGCCGAGTCTTTCACATGAAAGAATATAATCAGTGTTCTGAACCAATTTCTGGTCGCGCACTCGATCGATTAGACTGGATAGTGAATGAACAGAGTAATGATTATTCTGACACGCCATGCTATTTCGGTACCTTGCTTAACCGGTTTGTGCGACAGGAAATTAGAAGAGTCACTGATGGTTCAAATGGCACGGAGACAAAGGAAGACTCGGATTATACTGCTTTTTGACAAAACTGTGAAAAATTGTGTCTTTGGGGATGAAAGGTAAGGGTCCGAAATTTTGTAAAAAGTGTAAAAATATTTTTGTTAAATGTACAAAATCTTTTGATTGAAATGGAAAATATGGGCCGAGTAAGGAATATCCTAGAATACCAACCTTAAACGTGGGTAGGGACTTATCCTGAGACGCCATGAATTTTTAGATCAAATTTGTGTGTATACCCTTCCTTTATTGTGTATATGAATTTGCATAAAAAATTTTGATTTTTGATTTGGCGTTCGAACGTCAAGTGACGTTCGAAACGTTACCTGCTTGCAGTACTTAAGCATCTGATGAGCCTCTGAAGAAAACTCAAAAGTATTGGGAGCTCTCCACGTTCGAATGCTAATACAAGTTCGAACGTTGGATACTTACAGTACTTTGGACTCTGATGAAAACCCAAAAAGTACTGGGATCTCCAAGCATTCGAATGCCTGGAGAACGTTTGAAGCAAAAACTCATGTTCAAACGTGAAATCCATGTTCGAACGACAGTTGCTCACAGTACTTTGGCCTTTGAAAGAACTCAAAAGTACTGGGAGCTCTCTACGTTCGAATGTCAGTATAACGTTCGAACCATGTGTTTAAAATTCTTCTATCCACATTTAAACGTCAGTAACGTTCGAACGTTGATACCCAGTCTATAAAAGCCTAGTTCGTCTTCTTCATTTCAAAATCCTTCAAATCCCCCAAAAACCCCCAAACCCTAAGGTGACTCTTCACTACCCAAGCCTCAAAACAACCCCCATTCTCAATTTCTACCATAAATCAAACAACCCAAACACATTCCACCTCATTTCTCACTATTTTCACCAAGAAATCCAAGTTTTTAAAACCCAAAAACCCCTAAAATCGAGAAACCATGCCTCCAAGAATGAAGCTTCCCGCTAGGCGCAACATAGTCGATCAAGAACCAAATATGGTGGAAGAGGTCATTTAGGAGAGGGAAGGGAGGCCCAAAGTCCGAAGGTATGACCGAACCCGCTTTCCCAACGCACTCAAGGCAAACAGGTATGAGAATTTTTTTCGAAACCATGTTGTAGTTTGCGAACGGACTGTGGTTTTGATTGATTTTACGGAGTTGGGGATTTTTGAGAACTTTGAGGCGAGGGGATGGATGTTGTACTTGAGAAACGGCGGAGAGGCTGTGATTGACTTGGTGCGGGAGTTCTATTCCAATGCCGAAATAGTCAATGGAACGATAAAAACTTATGTGAGGGGAAATCATATTGATGTAAATGAGGAGTACATCCGAGAGTTGAGACAAGAGGTACCACGGGTACCAAGGCCTACCTATCCCCCAAGGAAAAAGTGGGCATGGATGTGGAGGGTGCAGAGTTGACGGGGCTGGCCACTTTTTCATGGACGGGGCAGAGATTTTTTCGACAAGGGGAGTTGACCGACAAGTATAAGATGTTGAATTTGATTGCGGTCTCGAACTTCGCCCCCATAGGACGCAAGAATGAGATCCTCCCCGAGATGACCTGATTACTATACGCACTTGGGAAGGGCCACAACATAGACCTCCCCTCATTGATTTTGCCCGATTACTATACGTTTGAACGTTGTCCTGCACTATTAAGGACCAGGATGATGAGTGCAAGGGCAGTGGTTCATGGCGTATGGAAGTAGCTCTCACAGAAGAACAGAAGCCACTTGAGTGGGAGATTCAAACTACATCTGTAAACCCCCACATTCTTATCGTCATATAGTAACATAATTATTATTTTGAAATGCTAATATATGTGAGGATGTAAGCATGAACTATGTAGATTGTAAGAGTAGAAATAAAAATGTCAGGTGAGGTAATAGAGTATGTAGTATAAGTTAGAAAGTGCTCCGGAGTTCAAACACATTTTAGATAAGATTTGGGTAGAAAGGATTCTGGACACTTCCTGGTGTTTGGACCATAATTTTTACTCTGACGTCCGTTTGATCTAAAAATTTGACAGTAGACACTAGACTTCCAGGGCTACAAAAGTGTATTTCACAAATATTTTTCAAATCGACTTCTAAATGGGCCAAAACTTCATTGGATTTAGCTGAAAATGGGATAACGTTCGAACGACAACCGTTCGAACGTGAAAGTTCGTTCGAACGATAGTTCATTCCAGTACTCTTGTCTGATGGAAAAACAAAAGTACTGGGAGCAACAGACGTTCGAACGCCAAAATGACGTTCAAACGTGAGTTACGAAACAGAGCATCAGATTTACGTCGGTTGGACTCTTTTCTCATGCTATAAATACATAATGCCGCCTCCCTTAGCTCCAATACAACATTTCTAACCCTAGAGAGTCTTAGAGAGGAAGAAAGAAGAAGAAAAACACAAGATCAATGAGGATTTTCACCTTGAAGTGGATCAAAAACTCTAGTTCTTCACAAGAACACTAAGAAAGAAGGTAGGGGTTTCTTCCACTCTTGTTCATTGATGCTAGGGCTTATATATATACATGTTTTGACTCTAAACCTTATATATATGTATTGGAATCCTTATTTCTTGATGCTCTTGCAAATCTTACCATGTTTTGAGTGAAGTTATGGTTTGATAGCCATAGAAATTCATGTTCTTGATGTCAAACCCTAATTTTTTTAGAAATATTGATTTTTCTTCTTGATATTCCTTTGTTCTTGATTTACTTGTGATTTGAGAAAATGGTTGGTATTGTATCTCTTGTGTGGTTGTTTGGATGAACATGGGTGACTATTGACCGGATATCGTAGAGTGGTGTAGATGCATTTCTTACTCCGTGCGTGTTTGAAGGTTCCCTACCACTTGTAGTGGGGTTGGTGTCTTGCGAGGACCAAACTACGATTCGCTTACGTGGAATCAGGGCTGAGGGTTAGTATACTATTCCTCGGTTGGATCGTCCATGCCGATGCGTCGGTATACGCCCTTCCTAAAGTTGAGTATCCTTGCGAGGATTGGGTGTGTGCGTGTGGGCCAGGATATTCTCATGTGTGTATTCATGCGAAGTCTTACTTCCTACCTGAGATACATAATGTGGTTAATGATACAATTGAGGATAATGATACAGATACAAATGTGGGTGAAATGGTTTATTGTGGGAAATGATTAAATTGTGGGTGATGGTTTATGGTTTGGAAATTGGTTTATTTCTTCCTTTAATTTATTGCTACCATGTAAACTTGAGATCGGATGAACTGTCATGTTTTATTTCAAAGTTATATATGATAGTTTATAAAATGAGACCGACCTGTTTGATATATGTTTTCAAACCTTGTTCGAGCTTGGGAGGATGTTGCTACAGAGCTTAGTGCTCACCCCCTACAAACAATATATTTTTCAGATTATGGTTTAGAGGAGGAGCTCGGAGTTGATGAACAGATAGCTTGGGAAGCTCAATTGGATGGAAGCGTGGATCCCGAGGGGGATGCCTAGAGTTTTTCTCCTTATGTCCTAGACTAGGAGATGCATTTTTAGACAATGTATGGATAATATTTTTTTTATTACGCTGCAAGATAAAACTTGATTTTTGGATGTAATGGCCATGGTTTGGCATATTCTTTTGGATGATAATGTAGATATTATATATGATGAATGAAATTTTCTTAATTTATGGATTTTATTAGTTGCTCTCATGATATGAATGGTTATAGATAGTAATGTCTTCCAAAGTGGATTTTGGGGCGTTACAGGTTTGGTATCAGAGCTTAGGAATTAGGTCTTACATGGGAGCTGTAGGTTATGGATTACCACTAGAGAGGTAGGACTAGGTCGAATGAATTGTCGACCTAAATCTTATACAAGCCTTATGCTTTGGATTAAGGTGATAGTTAGGGTGTCGAGTACATCAAGGAAATTAAATTGTCAATTGATGTGCAGGATGGATGGTGGACGTGGACGTGGGCGTGGTTGTGGAGGTCAAGCAAACCCATCACCACCACCACGTCCCAATGCCATGAATGGAATTTGTCAATGCCTAAGGGAGCTAACCACTCTGGTATAACATCAGAATGGAAACAACAACCACAACGGGGGGTTTTAGCCATTAGCGCCTGTACCAGGCAATGAGGATGACAATAGAAGGATGATAGTTCTTAGAGAATTCTTGAGGCAACGCCCACCTCCTTTTCAAGGAAGCTCTCACCCTTTGGAGGCGGATAAGTGGATTCGCTGGGTGAAGAAAATGTGTGATAGCATGGGAGTTGCAGAGGATCTACGGGTCGGCCTAGCTACATATCTACTAGAAGGGGAGACAGATCATTGGTGGGATTCTGTGAGAAGATGGAGGAACACTGATGTTTTTACTTGGGAGGATTTTGATCAGATCTTCAAAGACAAGTATTTTCTTGAATCGGTCAGGGACAAAATGAGTGCAGATTTCCTGGCTCTAAGATAGGGTAGCATGACAGTGGCAGATTATGAGAGAAATTTTGATGAGCTATCCCGCTATGCCACGTAGTTTATCTCTACTGATGCCAGGAGGGCTAAACGATTTGAGTAGGGCTTGAAGCCTGCCATCAGGGAGAAGCTTGTGGCTCACAAGATCCAGGACTATGGGGATCTTGTTGACAAAGTTGCACTGGTGGAGAGAGACACAAAGGACAACCAGTGGCGACAGAACTTTGCAAGGGGAGGTCCGATCCAGACCGGTGCTAGTAGCAGTGGAGCGCAGAGGGTGGCACCATACCGTCGCCCAGACCAGGTGGTTGGACATAGATTTCAGGCAGCTCGAGGAGTTGGAGGCTTATCGGAGAGGGTAAGAGTAGACCCACGAACCTGCTTTGCATGTGGAGGTTTGGGGCATCTTCGGAATCATTGTCCGATCTTTTCACCCCAAAGGAATACCCAGACAGCCGGACAGGTGAATACAACTAAGCCACCACTACAGAACCCACTACAACAGAAACTGTTAGGAGTTATAGCCCCAGACGGTACCAATCAAGGAAGAGTCTTTGCTTTGACCCAACTGGAGGAAGATGCTTCCAATGCAGTTGTGGAAGGTATTGTTCTTTTCTATAATTCCTGGGCTCGAATTTTATTTGATTCCGGTGCTACTCATTCATTCATACGCACTACATATGCTATTAAATTGGGATTGGAATTTGAGAATCTAGAACATTCCTTGAGTATTGACATGCCTACGGGAGAACGGTTGGATACTAGAAAGGTGTGTATAGGTTGTGTGCTTCGAATTGGGGAGCAAGAATTAATTGTAGACTTGATTACATTCGACATGAAGGGTTATGACATAATCTTTGGGATGAACTTGTTGTCCACTTTAAATGCAGTAATGGATTGTTTTTCGTAAAAGGATTTCATTTCAATTACTGGGTGGGGTAGTTTCAGTTTCATTAATGATCGGAATTCTTCCCACCCATTTCCCACTATGGGCAATAGATTATTGAAAGCTAAGGCGGGGAGCCATTTGAGTTTCTTGGCCAGCTTAATGGGAGATGATCGGGATAAATCCCATTCGGACATGGTGTTAATAGTGTCATATTTTCGGATGTCTTCCCAAATGAACTACCCGAGTTACCCCCACCGAGAAAGATTGAGTTTAGGATTGATCTATATCTGGGAACCGAACCCATATCCATTGCTCCCTATAGAATGACACCTTTGGAGTTGAAGGAGCTAAGGAAGCAGTTGGACTAACTATTGGCTATTGAGTTTATCCGTTTAAGTACTTCACCTTGGGGAGCCCCGGTCCTCTTTGTGAAAAAGCATGACGAAACACTTCGGTTATGCACGGATTACCAAAGGTTGAATCGAGTGACAATGAAGAATAAATATCCATTGCCACGAATTGATGATTTATTCGATCAGCTGAGGGGTTCTAAGTATTACTCCAAGATTGATCTTCGCACAGGGTACCATCAACTGCGGATCAAGGAGGAGGATATTCCTAAGACAGCTTTCCGTACCCAGTATGGTCATTTCGAATATACGGTAATGCCGTTCGGACTGACTAATGCTCCTGCAGCCTTTATGGATTTGATGCACAGGGTATTCTGATAGTATCTAGATCAGTTTGTTATTATGTTTATTGATAACATATTGATTTATTCACGGACACAAGGGGAACATGAACGCCATCTCTCGATTGTACTACAAACATTGAGAGAGCATAAGTTGTATGCTAAGATGAGTAAATACGAGTTATGGATAAAGGAAGTGAAATTCCTTGACCATGTTGTGTCAGAACAGGGTGTAGCTGTTGATCCCGCGAAGATTGAAGCTGTGATGAAATGGGAACCACCGAGGAATGTGACCGAAGTACGTAATTTCCTGGGATTAGCAGGCTACTACCGGAGGTTTGTGGAAGGGTTCTCAAAACTAGCGATGCCAATGACTTGCCTTACAAAGAAGGGAGAAAATTTCTTGTGAACTCAAGAGTGTGAACTAGCCTTTCACACCTTGAAGGAGAGGTTGACAACAGCTCCTGTCCTCATTATTCCGAGCAGTGGGGAAGGATACAATGTTTACACCGATGCTTCATTACGAGGCTTGGGATGCATGCTAATGCAGGGAGGTAAGGTAGTTGCTTATGGCTCGAGACAACTAAAGATTAATGAGCGGAACTATCCCACTCACGACTTAGAGCTTGCTGTTGTGGTGTTTGCTCTTAAGTTGTGGAGGTGTTACCTATATGAAGAAAAGTTTCACGTGTTTTCTGATCATAAGAGCCTCAAGTATATATTCACACAGAAAGACTTGAATCTTCGGCAAAGAAGGTGGATTGAATATCTCGAAGATTACGATTTCACACTCAATTACCATCCGGGGAAGGCTAGTGTAGTAGCAGATGCACTTAGCAGAAAGTCTCGGGGTGGAATCAATGTTCTTGTTGTTCATAGGTGGAAGATGATTGGTGCTTTAGAGGAATTTGATATATTAGTGGATAGACAGGAGGACCGACCATGCTTATTTAATCTTGTAGCTCAACCAATTCTTCAACAAAGGATTGTGGAGTTGCAACGATTAGATCCAGAATTGGGAACTATCCGGGGTAGATTGGAGAGGAATGAGATTGTTGAGCACTTGTCTATACATAATGATGAGTTACAGTTTCGTGGAAGACTATGTGTACTAAACAATGACCACGTAAAGGAAGAAGTGCTAGGTGAGTGACATCGTTCAAAATTTTCCATACATCCGGGTAGTACCAAGATGTATAGAGACATGAAGCGTCAATATTGTAGAAAGGGATGAAACAAGATGTGTCCAAGTACGTTGCAAAGTGTGCAGTGTGTCAGCAGGTGAAGGTGGAGCATCAAAAACCCGGAGGGTTACTACAATCCTTGCCTATTCCAGAGTAGAAGTGGGATCACATCACCATGGATTTCGTGTCCGGTTTTCCTCGGACGTCACGAGGGCATAATGCCGTATGGGTCATTGTAGATAGACTCACCAAGTCCGCTTATTTCTTGAGCATGAAGACCACTGACACTTTAGAGACCTTGAGCAAGCTTTATATCCGGGAGATTGTTAGATTACATGGAGTTCCACTCTCTATTGTGTTGGATCGTGATTCTCGTTTTGTGGCGCAATTTTGGAAAAGTCTACAACGAGCCATGGGGACAAAGTTGCACTTTAGCACCACCTTTCATCCTCAAACGGATGGCCAATCTGAGAGGGTGATACAAATTTTGGAGGACATGTTACGAGCTTGCGTGTTGGACTTCAAGGGAAGTTGGAGTAATCATTTGTCGTTGATGGAATTTGCGTATAACAATAGTTTTTAATCTAGCATTGGCATGACACCTTATGAGGCATTGTATGGGAGACCATGTAGGTCCCTGACTTGTTGGTTAGAAGCTAGAGAGCGTAGTCTGTTTGGGCCAGAAATTGTTCGGGAGACTACTGAGAAAATTCAACTCATTAGGGAAAGACTACACACAACTCAAAGTAAACAGAAAAGCTATGCGGATAAAAGAAGAAGACCATTGGAATTCCAAGAGGGGGACTATGTGTTCCTCAAGGTGTCACCCAAAAAGGGAGTGTTTAGATTTGGAAAGAATGGGAAATTAGCTCCAAGGTATACCGGACCATTTGAAGTGATCAAAGCGGTGGGCAAAGTGGCGTATCAACTTCGGTTACCAGCCCAGTTGTCAGGGGTACACGACATGTTCCATGTGCCAATGTTAAGAAAGTGTCAATCGGATACAACGCATGTCATGGATTTGGAGGGAATTGAAATTCAAGATGGACTAACATATGAAGAACAACCGGTGGAGATTCTCGATACCAAGGAGAAGGCGCTTCGCAATAAAGTAATCCAACAGGTGAAAGTCTTGTGGCAACATCATGGGGTGGAGGAAGCTACCTAAGAACCAGAGATGGAGATGCGAGAGAAGTACCCTCATTTTTTCTCTACTTAAGGTAAGTTTCGAGGACGAAACTTTCTTTAAGAGGGTGGATTGCAAAACCCTCACATTCTTATCGTTATATAGTAACATAATTATTATTTTGAAATGCTAATATATGTGAGGATGTAAGCATGAACTATGTAGATTGTAGGAGTAGAAATAAAAATGTCAGGCGATGTAATAGAGTATGTGGTATAAGTTACAAAGTGCTCCGGAGTTCAAACACATTTTAGATAAGATTTGGGTAGAAAGGATTTTGGACACTTCCCGGTGTTTGGACCATAACTTTTTACTCTGATGTCCGTTTGATCATTAATATTGATAGTAGACACTAGATTTCCGGGGCTACAAAAGTGTATTTCACAAAAATTTTCCAAATCGACCTCTAAATGGGCTAAAACTTCATTGGAAATTTAGCTGAAAATGGGATGACGTTCGAACGTGAAAGTACGTTTGAACGACAACCGTTCGAACGTGAAAGTCCATTCGAATGAAAGTTCGTTCTAGTACTCTTGTCTGATGGAAAAACAAAATTACTGGGAGCAACAGATGTTCGAACGCCAAAATGTCGTTCGAACGTGAGTTACGAAACAGAGCATCAGATTTACGTCGGTTGGACTCTTTTCTCATGCTATAAATACATAAGGCTGCCTCCCTTAGCTCCAATACAACATTTCTAACCCTAGAGAGTCTTAGAGAGGAAGAAAGAAGGATAAAAACACAAGATCAAGGAGGATTTTCACCTTGAAGTGGATCAAAAACTCTAGTTCTTCACAAGAACACTAAGGAAGAAGGTAGGGGTTTCTTCCACTC
Organism: Ilex aquifolium; assembly: GCA_951799425.1. Taxonomy (NCBI): domain Eukaryota; kingdom Viridiplantae; phylum Streptophyta; class Magnoliopsida; order Aquifoliales; family Aquifoliaceae; genus Ilex; species Ilex aquifolium. The sequence continues at coordinate 23,334,165 of OX637396.1, read as the reverse complement.
TTGTTCATTGATGCTAGGGCTTATATATATATACATGTTTTGACTCTAAACCTCATATATATATATTGGAATCCTTGTTTTTTTGATGTTCTTGCAAATCTTACCATGTTTTGAGTGAAGTTATGGTTTGATAGCCATAGAAATTCATGTTCTTGATGTCAAAACCTAGTTTTTTGAGGAATATGGATTTTTCTTCTTGATATTCCTTTGTTATTGATTTCAAAACTCTAGTGCTTTGTTTGAAACAATAAAATTTTATCTTTTGATGATCTCTTGTTTATTCTTCTTGAATTTCTCCATTGAAAAAATACCTATGAAATTGGGGGGTTTTTGGATTTACTTGTGATTTGAGAAAATGGTTGGTATTGTATCTCTTGTGTGGTTGTTTGGATGAACATGGGTGACTATTGACCGGATATCGTAGAGTGGTGTAGATGCATTTCTTACTCCGTGCGGGTTTGAAGGTTCCCTACCACTCGTAGTGGGGTTGGTGCCTTGTGAGGACCAAACTACTATTCGCTCATGTGGAATCGGGGCTGAGGGTTAGTATACTATTCCTGGGTTAGATCGTCCATGCCGATGCGTCGGTATACGCCCTTCCTAAAGTTGAGTATCCTTGCGAGGATTGGGTGTGTGTGTGTGGGCCAGGATATTCTCATGTGTGTATTCATGTGAAGTCTTACTTCCTACCTGAGATACATAATGTGGTTAATGATACAATTGAGGATAATGATACAGATACAAATGTGGGTGAAATGGTATATTGTGGGAAATGATTAAATTGTGGGTGATGGTTTATGGTTTGGAAATTGGTTTTACTTATTCCTTTAATTTATTGCTACCACGTAAACTTGAGATCGGATGAACTGTCATGTTTTATTTCAAAGTTATATATGATAGTTTATAAAATGAGACCGACTTGTTTGATTTATGTTTTCAAACCTTGTTCGAGCTTGGGAGGATGTTGCTACAGAGCTTAGTGCTCACCCTCTACAAACAATATATTTTTCAGATTATGGTTTGGAGGAGGAGCTCGGAGTTGATGAACAGATAGCTTGGGAAGCTCAATTGGATGGAAGCGTGGATCCCGAGGGGGATGCCTAGAGTTGTTCTCCTTATGTCCTAGACTAGGAGATGCATTTTTAGACATTGTATGGATAATATTTTGTTTATTACGCTGCAAGATAAAACTTGATTTTTGGATGTAATGGCCATGGTTTGGTATATACTTTTGGATGATGATGTAGATATTATATATGATGAATGAAATTTTCTTAATTTATGGATTTTATTAGTTGCTCTCATGATATGAATGGTTATTGATAGTAATGTCTTCCAAGGTGGATTTTGGGGTGTTACAACATCTGACGTTTGAACGCCATCAAAAAAAGACAATGAACACCGTTCGAACGGCAGACAACGTTCGAACATTGTCCCTAGACAGGCTGCAGAGTGGATGGCGTTCAATGGAATTTGAAGGCCTTACACTATTTTTTTGCACACTCCCGTTGTCCCCTCCTCCTTGCCTATAAATGTTCCCATTGTGGGAGCTTCAAGGGAGACTGGACTTACTCTAGACCAATATTTCCTAGCTAGTTGTAGAATTAAATTTAGACTAGATTTACATTTACTTGTCTAGAGGAGGATAGATCGTCTTTTGGTTGAGGTGGAAACCCTCCAAAAGTGACTAGCTTTCTTCTACTTTCATTATTAGTTTCATTTTCTTCCATTGCTTGAGCTTCCTTCTTCCCTTAGAGGAGTGAAACTCTTCCACTTTTCTAGAGCTTTGACAAAGCCGTGAAGGGTGGAACGTGATTCACTCATTCTTCGTTGAAGATCGGCTCCTTGTGTAGTGTATTTTATCTTGTAACTCTTCTACTTAGAGGGATGAGCATCACTCACTTTTCTAGCTTTACCAAAGCCATGAAGAGTAAGTATTTTCTCATTCACTCTTTAATGAGAGGTGATGACCATGTATAAATCATCCGGAAGTTATATTTGTGCATTTCGTTTATGCTTAATGCTTTATGTTTTGCTTGTTTATTGAATGATTGAACGCATCTAGCAAAGCTAAGGTACTTTGTATAACAGTGAGCACTTTCTATTGATGGCTTGATCCAAATGTATACACCCAAGTGCAGGCGGTCAAGCTGTAGTAATAATCCGGTTTGAGTCCGGAGTCGAATCCACAGGGAACTTTTGTTGATATTTCTAAGGCAAGCAGTGGTAGAGACCTTTTGATTGTAACCTTTTTGATTTGCTGCGAGATATGGGTTTTGCTGGACAGAATATAAGATTCTTTCCAGAAAGATTTTCTTAACAAAATAGGAGATGAATGCTAATTAAAAAGAGTCACCCTTTAGTGCAAGGATCTGGACATGTAGTTAGTTATCCGGTTTGTCATAATTGTGCTTGATAACTCAATTAACTCCGGTGTCAACAGCAAGTTAATCGGAAGATAAAGATGGATTGTGAGAATTAAGAACATGATTCCGATGTCTTTCTAGAAGTTTACAAGAATTGCCTGTGCCGAGACTTAACCCGTCTACAAACAAGCAAGTGTTTCTACAAGACATCCAATCATGATATTAATAGTCCATTCTTTAGATGAAGTACATTAAGGGGGGAGATTGAAGGGTAGTCATGAGGATCTAGCCGGGGTACTTGCCTTGAACTGATGAGTCTTTCTATGCAGGAGTCATCCATGTCATAGAAAGAACTCAGAATTATACAAAGTACCTTAGCTTTGCTAGATGCAATCAATCATCCGATAACAAGAAGAAATAAACGTTAAGCATAAAAGAACATTGCACAAATATGATTCCCGGATAACTTGTACATGTCTTTCTCCTCTCACTAAAGAGTGAATGAGAAACTACTCACTCTTCATGGCTTGGGTAAAGTTAGAAAAGTGAGTGATGCTCATCCCTCCAAGTGGAGAACTTTAAAAGATAAAGTAACAACAAACGCGGAGCGAATCTTCCACAAAGAATGAGTGAATCACGTTCCACCCTTCACGGCTTTAATCAAGCTCTAGAAAAGTGGAAGAGTTTCACTCTTCTAAGAAAGAAGGAAGCTCAAGCAATGGAAGTGAAATGCATGAACAATAAAAGTAGAAGAAAGCTAGTCACATTTGGAGGGTGGCTTCCTCAATCAAAGATTGGAGGGTTGCTTCCTCAACCAAGATGTGAGCTATTTCTCTTCTATGCATGAGAAATGAAAGCATAAACATAAGCATAAGCATAAAACTACTGTTATAACAAGTAAGAGATGTTGGGCTAAAGCCAAACTAATCTCTAAAATAAAGACTTCATAAGGAAAATGAACTAACTACAATGAGAGTGGGAGTCTAAGCCTCCATCACTATCTACTTCCTACTATGCTCTTCTTTTAGCTTTCCAACAAGGGGAGTATTTATAGGCAAGAGGAGGAGGCAGGGGGGGGGGGGTGAAAGAATAGTGTTTGCCGCCCAAGTCCAAGTGAACAGTCAACAACTCTGCTGCCAGTCTGTGGATAACGTTCGAACGTGAGTTGGCGTTCGAACGTTCTTTCTGTTTTTGCACTGAGGGCATTTGAACGTTGACTGCCATTCGAACGTTTCTTCTTGTTTTTGCACTAAGGGCGTTCGAACGCCAGATTTGCTCTGACCCCTTTCACTCGAGTGATCTGTGGTCTTCTGTGAAGTTCAGTTCCAACTCTCTGCAGTGGTCTGGTCTTCCATCAACTCAAGTGCACGTTCGAACGTGAGTTGGCGTTCGAACGTGCACTCAAGTACTTCAGAGCTCCAGTCTTCTTTTCTAACTGCAACACGCCTTCTCTTCAGCAGTTGAGTCTGCTACAATGTATTGTGGACGTTCGAACGTGAGTTGGCGTTCGAACGTTCTGGCTGTGCTCCAAGCTTCTCCAATTTTGGGCTCTAATGTACTGGTGCTGCATCCAAGTGTGGTACTTGTTGTTCTTGGGTCCTTGTTCAGTTTAGGGCCTGAAATGACATCACTTAAACTCCATTAAAGTACCATTAGTCTTAAAATTTCATAATAATATGTCAACTTTAAGTACTAATCACACTCCCCAACCTAAATATTGCTAGTCTCTAGTAATATGAAAAAGAAAATTCTACTCCTAATGCCATTTTCGTAGGTCATCCGGTTGCATTTAGCTTATGCAACAAGCCGTTGAACCACTAGGTTTACCCTAGCGGACGAGTGTTGTCTCGTGAGGGTTTCCAGAGAAGTTACCCACAAACTTCAGTCGAACAGATGTGCATAGGAGAATGCTGTCTCAAGTAAATTAGCATCATGGTCGTTGAGACACCAGATTTTCAACTTTGACTTATGTCTCACACGTCCTTATTTCACAGGTATGCATTCTATGCAAAAATTATCATTTGTTACATTGGTATTTGAAATTCTCAATGCAGTAGGAATGATCATTCAAGCAATAGGAATTGTTATGTAACAAATACTCCCTTGTATCACCTTCCATGGATAGTTTCGATTTCACAAACCTCACGTAGTATACTCTCAGCAAAGGTTCACTCTGATTATAGTGACTTGTTTCTCACAGATCATGTGATCAGAAGATGGCCGATCGAAAAAATCACATGCACCATTTAAGAAAGGAGTGAAATTTTAAATAAGCAACTACTTATGTTTGGCATGATCTCATGAAAGAATATTAACGCAATTTAAAAGGAACGCTATTTACCATATCCCAATTGTGATTAACAACACATGCATGTAACATATTTGAGATCAATTAGGGCTTTTCATGGGTTGTAGCGTGGCTAGAGGTCAGTGGCTAACGAAACGACGTCAGGGATTTTCAAAAGCTATCTGCTGTTTGTGTAGCACACCTCTTTCTAACTTCTTGATATTTTGCCGAGAGATGACATTTCTCTCTTTCATTTTTCTCATTTTTTCACTTTCTTGGCAAGTTCTTGCCTTTTTGCTTCTGTTTTGTTTCAATTGTTCCAATCAACTCTTCTTGGATGATAATCTCGAATGCTCCTTTTTCTTTTCCTTTTTCTGTATCATCTTACAAAGAGGATGTAAGAAAATTAGATAGCCAAGGTATGTCAAATATGTTTTCCTGTGGATTGGTAATCATGTAGGTTTATCAAAGAAAACTTTATACATTGATGGCTCAAACATGGCTAACGAAGGACAAAATTTTTTCAAAGAAAGGTCTAAGGCTCAATATTATATCAAAGATGTCCTAAGATCATTTCTCAAGCATGTGCACCTGTATGTGTCGTATGCGATGATTTCGTGTGGGATATGTCAATAGATCACTTTTAAATGCGTCAATCAAAGCAAGGTTAATGAGATCATTCAAAAAATGGAGATTTGAAAAGAATTTGCTTGAGTAAATATTGATTGTCTCTCGAAAGTATTGTTAAGTTCGAAACTCACCCTGGTGTTCTTTGTTATCTCCACTGTGTATGTCAGGTTTTCCAGGGGGTATCGGTTATATACCAATTCCATTTGCGAGTCAGATTCTCCTGTACTTTTAAAATAACAAATATCGATGTACATGTGACAATTTAAGTATAGAGAGAATACCAATTTTTTCAAGAAATGTGGTTTTAAGTTTCGGTTGATAAATGGAAGTGTCAAACCGATCATGTGCATATTTACTCTAGCAAGCATTTTTAACATCCACATTTGTTCCTTCACCTTTTAATTTTTATGCTAAATCTACAAATGCATTAAAACAAATAAAAGTGATAAATGGAACCATTCATTTCAAAATATCATCTTTTAACATCAACGGTTCGATTCATCCACAACCACACAAAAACTTACAACTATCAAAGAAGAAATTCATACAAAGAAGCACTTTAAACAAACATAAAAACAAGACAAAGAACAGAAATAGAAGTCCCTCTCTCTCACTCTCCTCTTTGGCCACTAGCTCCACCACGTCCACCCCTCAGATACTTAAGGATCTCATCTTGCTTAGCTTCAATGCTAAGCATGATGTCCCGTAATGAGCGTCGGGTGCTGGTGCTGGTGCTAGGTCCCTCACCTGCTGGCTAATCTCCTTCTTCTCCCATCTCTCTCTCCATCTCATCAAGCTCCTCTTGCACTTCATCTACTCCTTGGGCCGGGGGCTCTTCTTGCCTTGCCGCCGGGACGCCACTATGACTTTGGCTTCTCCGGAATGAAGCCTTGTTCAATGGCCCCATTGGCTTCTGGATTTCCATCTCAGGCTTTACCCTTACCCCATGCTCCGTGCACATTTCAGTCACCAAAGTCGCAAAAGGGAGTGCATTCCTTTTTACATCACATGCCTTCTTCATTTCACTTAAGATGAGAGAGGGAAGGTCAATGCTATGTCCCTTTCCAATGACATATAGAAGTCGGGCCATATCAGGTAGAATCTCATTCTTTCTTCCTAAGGGAGCGAAGTTGGACACCGCAATCAAATTCAACATCTTATACTTGTCGGTGAGCTCCCCTTGCTTAAAAAATTTCCTCCCTACCCATGAAAAGTCAGCTATCCCTGTCAACTCCTTTCCTACCACAGTCATTGCTACATTCTTCTTTGGTGGGTAGGTAGGGTTTTGCACCCGGGGTATTTCTTCCCTTATTTCCCCAATGTATGCTTCGTCCACGTCAATGTGGGTACCCCTAACATATGTCCGTATTGCGCCGTTGATGATCTCAACGTTGGAGTAAAACTCCTGCACCAATTCAACAACGACGTCTCCACCATTTCTCAAATACCATACCCACTCCCTCCTCTCCATTTCTTGCTTTATACCAATCTCAGCAAAATCATCAATCACAACATCCCTCTCACAGACAATAGCATGCTTACGGTAAAAATTTTCATACCTCTCAGCCTTCAAGGCATTAAGAAATCTGGTTCTGTCATACGTCTTGGTCCTTTGCCTTCCTCCCCTTTCTTCAATCACTTCTTCTACCATGTTTGGGTCTTGATTCACTGGTGGAGCACGCCTGGCAGGAAGTTTCATCCTTGGCATGGCGTTCGAACGTGAGTTTGATTTGGGAGGGTCCTGAAAAGTTCTGGAACTTAGGGTTCAAGGTCTGGGATTGATGATTTTGATGTGGGGAGGAGTTAGGGAAGGTCGAATTTGGATATTCTTGGGGAATGAGGGCAAGTTGAGGTCTGTGGGGTGAGAATGAGATCTAGGGTTTTGGAAAAAAATTGGGGATTTTGGCTGAAAACGACGAACCAGGCTTTTATAGCCTGAGTTGTAACGTTCGAACGTTGGTGACGTTCGAACGTTGGTAGAAGGAATTTAAAAAGATCGTTCGAACGTGGTCTGGCGTTCGAACGTGATGAGCTCCCAGTACTTTTGAGTTTCTGTCAGAGGCCAAAGTACTGTAAATACTCTTCGTTCGAACGGTCTATTGGCGTTCGAACGTTAATCTAGTTCGAACGGTCTATTGGCGTTCGAACGGACTGAGCTCCCAGTACTTTCAAGTTTCTGCAGAAGCTTCATCAGAGGCTGAGTACTGTAAGCTTTCAACGTTCGAACGTTACCTGGTGTTCGAACGTTGAACCACAAATTAAAATTTTCTCTATTGCACTATATACAATCAAAGAAGACAAAACACACCAATTTAATTCAAAAACTACGGCGTCTCAGGATGAACCCCTACCCACGCTTCAGGTTGGTATTTTGGGGCATTCCTTACTCGGCCCATATTTTCATTTCAGTCAAAAAGAAATTTATACAAACAGAATTTTACAACAAATTCGGACCTTTGGCATTCACTCCCCCAACGAAAGTACACATTTCCTACAGAAAATTATCTAATCTGAGTCTCCCTCTGTGTCTGTGTAAAATGGACAACCAGTAACTCTCCCAACTTCCTCTCTCACAAATCGGTTAAGCACAGTACCGGAATAGCATGGCGTATCAGGGTAATCCTTACTCAGCCCGTTCACTATCCAGTCTAATCGATCAAGTGCGCGACCGGAAATTGGTTCAGAACACTGGTTGTACCTTTTTTCGTGAAAGTATCTGCCACACTATTTACAGGCACCAAGCCTTTTTGCACGACGGCGTTTGGCAAAGCTACTTCTGCCACAGAGGGGTTTCGCTTGTTTTTCTTTGATTTCAGCCTTCCTTACTAATCTTGTTTTTCTCATGATCATGGTATGTACATCAGATGAAAAAGTACGTAGGACTCCTAGGCTAAACCAAAAAAGATTTACATCCATGATTGCTAGACTCACTATCTGGTTTTTTAACGTCTGCCAGTCACAAAGACGATTGAGGCTTATTTATAAGCATAATCAATTTATACAATCAACGTTCAAACATAATCAACAATGACAATAAAATTTTTTTTTTTTTTTTTTTAAAAAATTGCGAAAATTATGAACGATAATGAACTAACTGATGAAATGATCATACCCCCCAACCTAAACTGAACATTGTCCCCAATGTTTCGAATTTACCGGTTCATGGAGTGTGGAGACGAGGTTGAATGGTAGAGATCTGTTCACCACTGAGACCTACAAATAAAAACACCAAAAATTACTCATCTGTGCGCAGATCTGGATTTCGGGTAGGCTGAAAATCCTTATGTGTGAGTGCGAACAAGAGAAGAACACCCGTGAGCAAATATAAGATTAAAATGCTAAACAGGAAGCAAAATATCATGTTTGTGGAGTGTGTGGTCATGGGTGTTTTCTCGGGTAACAGAGACTCGAAGACTAACAGAAGAAGAAGAAAAGAAGAAGAGGAACAAAAGGGGGAGGGCCAACTGCGGCGGCTGGGGAACACGTGGGCGCCTTATAAAGGCGCCCCAGTGGGTCGGGTTGGAGTAGATATTTCCTGACCCGATCCACTGGAGTGTCGGCAGGTGCGAATTTCGGAGGAGTACTCTGGTTCCATTAAAAGAATGGTTTCCACATTTCTAACAAAATCCTCCAAAAATGGTTTTAACCTCTGACCATTAATAGTAAAATTATTACCGTTTGCTGGGTTTTCCACTTCAACTGCTCCGTGTTCAAACGCCTTTTTCACAATGTAAGGCCCAGCCCATCTTGATTTCAACTTACCAGGGAAGAGGCGGAGTCTTGAATTGAATAGCAAGACTTTTTGAGATGGCTCAAAAGATTTTCGCACAATGTGTTTGTCATGAAAGATTTTCATCCTGGTTTTAGCAATCTTAGCATTTTCATATGCTTCATTTCTCAATTCCTCCAATTCATTTATCTGAAGTTTCCTTGTTAGCCCAGCCTTGTCTAAGTCAAAATTCATTGCTTTAATGGCCCAGTATGCCCTATGTTCCAATTCCACAGGAAAGTGACATGACTTTCCATAGACTGATCGATAAGGAGACATGCCCAAAATTGTTTTAAAATCAGTTCGGTATGCCCAGAGTGCATCAGTCAGTCTTAATGACCAATCTTTGCGATCTGGGTTCACCATTTTTTCCAAAATTAATTTGATCTCCCGATTAGCTAACTCAGCTTGTCCACTGGTCTGTGGGTGATAAGGGGTTGCAATTTTGTGAAAAATCAAGTATTTTTTCATTAAATTCCAGAAGGGACGATTGCAAAAATGAGCACCCCCATCGCTTATGATTGACTTCGGAATTCCAAATCGGGACAAAATATTTTCTTTTAAAAATTTGATCACTGTTTTGTGATCATTGTTTCGGCATGGAATTGATTCAACCCATTTAGATACATAGTCTACAGCCACTAAAATGTATAGATAGCCAAAGAAAGGGGGAAATGGTCCCATAAAATCGATGCCCCAACAGTCAAAAATTTCAATTACCAGAATGGGGTTTAAGGGCATCATATTTCTTTTAGAAATGTTTCCCAACCTTTGACACCTATCACAAGTTAAACAAAAGGCATGGACATCTTTGAAAAGTGTGGGCCAGTAAAATCCACACTGCAATATTTTTGCAGCTGTTTTTCTTGATGAAAAGTGGCCACCACATGCTTCAGAATGACAAAAAGTTATTACCTGGCTACTTTCATGAGCAGGGATGCAACGTCTTATGATTTGATCTTTACAGTATTTGAATACGTAAGGATCCTCCCAAAAGAAGTTACGTACCTCCCTCAGAAATTTCTTTTTGTCCAACATGGTAAAAGATGGAGGGAGTGTATCAGTAGCAAGAAAGTTAGCAATGTCTGCATACCATGGTGTCTTATCAATCATGAACAGTTGTTCATCGGGGAATTTCTCATTGATTGGCAGTCCATCCTCATGAAATTCATAGGTTAGTCTGGATAGATGATCTGCCACCACATTCTCGATGCCTTTCTTGTCCTTAATGACAAGATCAAACTCTTGGAGCAAAAGTATCCATCTCAAGAGTCTCGGTTTGGCGTCCTTCTTTGTGAGCAAAAATTTTAGAGCTGCATGGTCAGTGAATACAGTAACAGAAGAACCAACAAGATAAGAACGGAATTTTTCCAGTGCAAAAACTACAGCAAGCAATTCTTTCTCAGTTGTTGAATAATTCATTTGGGCATCATTCAAAGTTTTGCTTGCATAGTAAATCACATGGGGTTTCTTAGCTGTAGTAATAATCCGGTTTGAGTCCGGAGTCGAATCCACAAGGAACTTTTGTTGATATTTCTAAGACAAGCAGTGGTAGAGACCTTTTGATTGTAACCTTTTTGATTTGCTGCGAGATATGGGTTTTGCTGGACAGAATATAAGATTCTTTCCAGAAAGATTTTCTTAACAAAATAGGAGATGAATGCTAATTAAAAAAAGTCACCCTTTAGTGCAAGGATCTGGACATGTAGTTAGTTATCCGGTTTGTCATAATTGTGTTTGATAACTCAATTAACTCCCGTGTCAACAACAAGTTAATCGGAAGATAAAGATGGATTGTGAGAATTAAGAACATGATTCCGATGTCTTTCTAGAAGTTTACAAAAATTGCCTGTGCCGAGACTTAACCCGTCTACAAACAAGCAAGTGTTTCTACAAGACATCCAATCATGATATTAATAGTCCATTCTTTAAATGAAGTACATTAAGGGGGGAAATTGAAGGGTAGTCATGAGGATCTAGCCGGGGTACTTGCCTTGAACTGATGAGTCTTTCTATGCAGGAGTCATCCATGTCATAGAAAGAGCTCAGAATTATACAAAGTACCTTAGCTTTGCTAGATGCAATCAATCATCCGATAACAAGAAGAAATAAACGTTAAGCATAAAAGAACATTGCACAAATATGATTCCCGGATAACTTGTACATGTCTTTCTCCTCTCACTAAAGAGTGAATGAGAAACTACTCACTCTTCATGGCTTGGGTAAAGCTAGAAAAGTGAGTGATGCTCATCCCTCCAAGTGGAGAACTTTAAAAGATAAAGTAACAACAAACGCGGAGCGAATCTTCCACAAAGAATGAGTGAATCACGTTCCACCCTTCACGGCTTTAATCAAGCTCTAGAAAAGTGGAAGAGTTTCACTCTTCTAAGAAAGAAGGAAGCTCAAGCAATGGAAGTGAAATGCATGAACAATAAAAGTAGAAGAAAGCTAGTCACATTTGGAGGGTGGCTTCCTCAACCAAAGATTGGAGGGTTGCTTCCTCAACCAAGATGGGAGCTATTTCTCTTCTATGCATGAGAAATGAAAGCATAAACATAAGCATAAGCATAAAACTACTGTTATAACAAGCAAGAGTGATTGATGGAAAATTACGTCGTTCCTAACCTCGTAACATCACCCTCACCCTCAATGTGTGTATTGTATATGGCTTATATGGATGGGGGAGTGTCACTCTCCCTCGGGGTAATGCAAAAGATTAGGCAACAACGAACAAATGGTGGGAAATGGGATGAACAAAATATATGTGAAATGGAGAATGTGTGTGTGAACAAAAGCGCTCCCCAATCGCAAGGAGTCTTTCGTTGTCGGTGTTTTACTTGGAAGAGTATTCCAAGGTCGTCTCCTCAGGGAAGGAAAGGGAGTTTTGTGAAAGTGATTTTGCAAAAGTGAAAAGAAAATGTAAAATCTTTTGTTTGAGTTTTGTGTTTGGTCTGTAAATGAAAATGAAAATAAAGCAAGTGTTGGCTAATCCAAAGGGTTCATTCCAATGGGAATACCAAATCAACTCAAAGCCTTCCTCCGATTGAGCATGAATGAACGATTGATTCGGGGGAAGCTAGGGACGAGATTGGTGAGTATCTAAGCATATACCGTGACTAGGCCTACGAAATATCAAGGGCTCACCAACTCATCCACTCTCAACCCCGTCAAACCGAACCATTTGACTCTAAAGGGAGGAATGAAGAAGAGTTGAAAATGGTATTCCCAAGAGGAATTTTCCTTTGGATTAACCAACTTAAAGCCTAGCTACTCATATTAAAAATGCAAGACAAGCATAAAGGAAATGGACATGGAAGAGAAATGGAGATTTGAACTTGTAGAAATTGCAAGAAAAGAGCTAAGGTGAAAGAGAAATGACATTCATGAACATAATACACATATTGAAACAAATACCCAAATGTAAAACTTGAAAATTAAAGAACTTGAAAACATAAATGGTGAAAGCTAGAACAAAGGATTAAACTTGCAATGAACTTGAAATAGATGAGATTAAAGTGCAAGGAATAAGGAATACAAGAAGTTTAAAGCTTACAGCACTTGCAATGGAAAGGAAATGCAAAAAACGAAAATTACTATTCATCTTCTTCCTTAGAGCTTTCTATCTCTCTCCTAAGCTTAGGTAGCCCCCCCCCCCTCAAAACTCTCTCATGTAATACATATATCATCAGCAATGGAGAACCCTCTACATCAAAACGTGCCAAAGGACAGGGGTAGCCCTGGAGATGTGATCTCCATCAAAAGGTTGCAGGTGATGGCTTGGACAGGGCATGGCAGGGCACTCCTCAAGACCCAGTAGCTCAACTTCTCACTCCTCTCATTAATGCTCTTCTGCAATCAATAGTCCAAAAGAGGTGTGAACACAATGAATAGTGTTTTGGGCTTGCAGGAGGCAGGTGGGAGAAGACATGGTGGGGTCCACAAAAATCGGCTGAGACAAGTTCGCAGAATTTGGGCAAAATTCCTTCGGGCGTACCGGTACGCGTACCGGTACGAAGCACTCCTTCGGGCGTACCGGTACGCTAGCCTTATTTTCCTGAATTTCTTCTTGTCCTCCCCTGTTGAGCTTGCCTTTGGTTTTCCTTCACCCTTATTCATCTTGACGTATTTGAGAAGCCTCAAGATGGTTATGTTGCGCACTTTTACCCTGCAATCATCAAATGCTAAATTGAGAAATTATGAAGTAAAACTCCATCTTTTAATTATAAAAACCATTCAATTAACATTGATTTGCACATGTGAATCATACAATATATTGTGCTCATCAAAGAGATGTTGGGCTAAAGCCAAACTAATCTCTAAAATAAAGACTTCATAAGGAAAATGAACTAACTACAATGAGAGTGGGAGTCTAAGCCTCCATCACTATCTACTTCCTACTATGCTTTTCTTTTAGCTCTCCAACAAGGGGAGTATTTATAGGCAAGAGGAGGAGGCAGGGTGGGTGAAAGAATAGTGTTTGCCGCCCAAGTCCAAGTGAACAGTCAACAACTCTACTGCCAGTCTGTGGATAACGTTCGAACGTGAGTTGGCGTTCGAACGTTCTTTCTGTTTTTGCACTGAGGGCGTTCGAACGTTTCTTCTTGTTTTTGCACTAAGGGCGTTCGAACGCCAGATTTGCTCTGACCCCTTTCACTCGAGTGATCTGTGGTCTTCTGTGAAGTTCAGTTCCAACTCTCTGCAGTGGTCTGGTCTTCCATCAACTCAAGTGCACGTTCGAACGTGAGTTGGCGTTCGAACGTGCACTCAAGTACTTCAGAGCTCCAGTCTTCTTTCCTAACTGCAACACGCCTTCTCTTCAGCAGTTGAGTCTGCTACAGTGTATTGTGGACGTTCGAACGTGAGTTGGCGTTCGAACGTTCTGGCTGTGCTCCAAGCTTCTCCAATTTTGGGCTCTAATGTACTGGTGCTGCATCCAAGTGTGGTACTTGTTGTTCTTGGGTCCTTGTTCAGTTTAGGGCCTGAAATGACATCACTTAAACTCCATTAAAGTACCATTAGTCTTAAAATGTCATAATAATATGTCAACTTTAAGTACTAATCATCTATGACACAAATAACTCTTGTATAGAAAGACTCATTGGTTTAAGGCAAGTACCCCAACTAGATATACATGACTACCCTTCAATCTTCACCATTATTGTGCTTTATTTAAATAATGGAAATGGAAAACTAATGCACTGGTTGGATTCCTTGTAGAAACACTTGCTTGTTTGCAGACGGGTTGGGTCTCGACACAGACAATTCTTGTAAACTTTTACAAAGGCATCGGAATCATGCTATTAATTCTCACAATCCATCTTTATCTTACGATTAACTTCTTGTTGACACAGTGGTTAATTGAGTTCCCAAGCACAAGTATAATAAACCGGATGGTTAACTACATGTCCAGATCCTCGAGCTAAAGGGTGACTGTTACATTTGAGGACTTAGTATATTTTGTCTAGAAAATCCCCTTGGAAAGAATCTTATATTCTGTCCAGAAAAATCCCTAAACAACACAACTTTAAATCTCAAGGATTCCATTCACAGTGGTCTCCATCACTGCTTAATTCTAAACACCAACATTAGTTCCCTATGGATTCGACTCCGGACTTAACCGGATTATTACTACAACTTGACCGCCTGCACTCGGGTGTACACATTTCGGATCAAGTCAGTGTATTCTTTTTATTCTTCATACTTCAGTCTTGGTCAAACCTTTGAAGGTTCTGGTATGTCTTTACAATGCCCTTTGTAGCTTAGCCTCATAAACTTGCCCAGCCGATCTTCTTGGCCCCGCTTGGGCAATAACCACTCAACCAGCCACTCCCAATGGGTTCCCTTGTAATTTCATTTCTTCTGTGGCCTTTGGGAGGATTCTCCTCACTCATCTTTGATAACTTCATGTTCGGGAACGATCCCGTAGAAAGCTTTGCACCTAGGAATAGGCCATGCTTGACCATGTCGAGCTATTCCTAGAGACCTGGTTATATATACGGCTCACTCCTACAGTCTTCCTTAGATGATTTACCTTTGGGTGTATCGTCTTTCTTCCCCCTTGGCTTTTCATCATCCATTGACTCGACCTCATCCAGGTCAACCTTCTTCCTAGGAGGTTTTGACTGTCCCACTTCCACTATGTTAATGGTGGTTGTCTTCTAGAAAGGGTCCTTATCAACCCCCATCTCTGACTTGCCCTTGTCTCCAATGATCAAGTGGCCCTTAGTCATACTGTCTTGAATGGCATTCTAGAAAACCACATAGTTCGAAGTGGAATGACTCCACAAATTATGTCTTTTGTAGTATGTCTTATTTTTTAGCTCTGCGGCTGATGGGATCTTATCACCAAAAGAGAATGGTCAAAAATTTGATCAGTCTTCGCAATGTCGAAGTCATACTTTTGGTCGCTCCTGTCGCCAGTTTCTTTCTCGGCACTTGGTCCGACTTGTGCCAAATTTTTTGGAGGCTTGGTTAAAGCATTGCACATGTGTGGTCGTCTCACCATAATTTCTTCCATATTCACCTCCAACTCCTATTCTGGCTCAACCATGAAGATCTCTGTGTTGAGGTCTTTATAGAATGTCCCCTTGGACACATTTCTTCAATCCAGCTCTTCGTGCGATATCGCGTAGCCCGTATGGCCAGCTCAAACAAATCGCTAAACTCTATCCCTTCAAATTTCTATTGGAGCTCAAACCCCAGTTCATTCTGCGTAATCTGCACATATTCCATCTCAGGCAGCACCACCTACATTGGTTCCTAGCCTTCTTAAACTGTGCAGTATATTATTCTACCTCGACCATCTGGTACGACCTAACCAAATCGGCCATGGCTGCTTCTTGCTCAGTGCGATAAAACTGAGTGTGAAACTTGTCTTTCAGTTGTTGTGAGCCCAACATAGAATTGGGTGGTAGATCAATGTACCACCTAAAGGCCATTCCTGTTAAGGAATTGGTAAAAGCCTCAGCTTCAGGAATTCTTTGGCCCCAACGTCACCGCACCGAACGATGTAGCGGCCAATGTGTTCCACGGTAGACTGATCGGCTTCACCTAAGAACGTGGAAACACTAGAAATAATCATATTCTCTGTCCATCCAATCAGATAGGTTTTTCATTATGTCGGCCTAATCACACTTCTCAAAGAAGGGCTGACATGCTCCTTGATAATCTCGTCCAGTTGGTCTTTGTTTATGACCACCTGGGGCGTCATTGGAAGAACAATCAGCAGCTTCCTTCTTTGCCCCCAACCCCTGGGTTAGGGGTTATCTCCTCTTAAAAAAGATGATTGTTGTTGTGCCTGTGCACATTCTTGGCCTACCGTGCCCTTTGAGGCGATAAATACGGAGGGAGCACTAGTTGTGGTGATTCCTTTGGGACTGCCTGTGCAGGGGGAAAACAATGGTTATCTCACGACCCCCAAATGGTGCTGCTGAATTCTTGTCTGATCAAATCCCCCAAGCCTTGAATAAAACTAGAGACTTGCTGAGAAAATTCATGTGATATAGCATTGATCAAGGCCTTCAGCTCTGAGTCTGATTCGTAGTTTTCTTGCCCCCCCCCCCCCCAAGTGGAGGCAATTCTTCCTGTAGGTTGGGGATGTCATGCTTGCTTTCTTCCACAACATCGTGTTTTGGGGGCACTTCAAATGAGCCAATTTTGGGTTTACCTCAAGTGTTCGGCATGTTGTCTCTGTAATGGTCCCACTAGGCATGCCAAAAAATATGTTTGGTGTATTTTTAGATTGTGGGAGTGCCAAAGTCCAAGCGGACTTAAAATCCAAACACGTACGACCTTACCTACTCGAACCGGCGTGGGGCTCTAAAATCGTGATTGTTCAGGCAACTGTAAAGAGGCATAAAGTTACCTCTAGGTTCTTTCTATGGCTTGGAGCTTCAAAGACTTTAAATAATTTACCAGATAAAGACGTATGAACGACACTGTATAGTAAATAGCAAGAATGCAAAGTAACAAGCAATTTAAATTCGAATCTAAAAGACAAAACGAATATAGAACTTGGCATTAAAGGAAAGCAGTAAAAGATCACCGGAGTGATGTATTACATGAAAAAGTAAAATTACTCAAAAGAAAGAAACAAGTAAAAAGGTAGGCTAACTCTATGAAGAGTTTTTTGTGTTTGATTGTGGGATCTGTATTTAGTGGCCTGGCCTCTTCTATTTATGGAGATGGCTCTCAACCATGGATCCATCTTTTTCGGCCATCACTCATTATCATGGCTCTGTTCTTTGAGATACGTGAATGTGTGATGAACTGTTTTCAACTGGTGACTCATGATGTCACATTTTTTTTGTTTCTTGGAGTTCTAAGAGTCCTAATCTTCTAACTGTTCTGTCAATTATGGACTCTCACAGACTCCCTTGTGACCGTCGGATCCGTTCCACGTGTCATCCTCTGATCTCGCTACTTTTGGGTGTAAACAGTTCCATACCCCTAACTTTGTCAAATTGGCTTTGCGCTAAACCATTCATTAGTTGATCAAACTAACTATTGCCAAGCACCAACAATTTCATCTTTTTCTTTTTTTCTATTGCGACCATATTATCTTGATTTGAATGGAAAAGTAACCATAGAAAAAATTTTTACTTATTCTAACCACTTTGAATGGATTAGAAATATTTATATATCCTTAGAGAATGATTAGGGTTGTCAACTTTATTCATTAACATTATATCAACATAAATCTAACAAGAAACTACAAAATGTTGTAATCAATTAATACACTAATCAATGAGTGAGATCATTGTCACACATAAATAATGCATCTACTACATATCGTAAGAAAAATTATGATATTTAATTTTTCAATTTAGTAATTATACGAATTTTTTTAATATTCAATGATATTTTTGATTTAGTTTTTCTAGAATTTGGATGAACTAGAATTTAACATATTAGAGATACATGTGTTAGTAGTATGCTCTAAGATCAATCATATAGATGATGTTTTGGGGTTGTACTAGCAACATTCTTTATTTAATTAAATAAAAAGGGAAAGTTTATTTATCATGTTTCTGCTTATTTCATTTTAATATACATGATATAGTCCATAGAGTATATGTTAAGAAGATAGTTTCTCAAGCAGTTGAGAAGATGAGACATTTACTTCTTAGTACTGAACTCTTAAATGTTCCTAGTCATAGGATTACTATGTGGGCACTACGTAATTCGGATAGACTAGCATACACTATGTTTACTCACAGTTGATATGAGATAACTCGTCCAAGTCACTAGTGTAGGGACACTGAAACAGGTGTGTGGGTGCTTGTTGGAGAACAAGTACACTAAACGTAACTATTGACAAACGTAGGATTTTTCATATGGAGTTTTACATAACAGTCAATGATAAAATATAAAGTTATAGTTATGCAACTGATCC
The DNA here is from genome assembly GCA_951799425.1 of Ilex aquifolium. Taxonomy (NCBI): domain Eukaryota; kingdom Viridiplantae; phylum Streptophyta; class Magnoliopsida; order Aquifoliales; family Aquifoliaceae; genus Ilex; species Ilex aquifolium. The sequence continues at coordinate 23,315,719 of OX637396.1, read as the reverse complement.
TTAGACTTGAGACACCATGGTAGTCTTGTGCATGGACTTCTATACTTTAACTATACAACATATTTATATACTAACCATGAATTTTGGATATGTATTGTCGGACGTAGTTAAACATGCATGTAGACTTATGAGTATACAACATGGAATATATCCCCCCCTTAGTAAATAAAGGGAGAATGTCCTATGAGATCTTTTGGGATATGAATCAAGGAGTCATTGGCCAAGGCAGAATGAAAATTAGAAAAAGAGTTTCTAATTGATCGTTAAGAGCCATAGTCCTAAGATCGAACACATAAGATTGAGTTAGGGGTTTGACAGTAATTTCATACCCTAGTAATTCAATTGGGGCACGTGCAATAGAAGGATTGAATTGCATGGTAACTGTAGACTGAATGAGTTTTGTACCTCCTTCGTGCTATTCGGAAGTTGATCATGATATGCTGTCAGATGTCACTCATGATTGGTAGAATCCCAAAGAACGAAATTAACAGAAATATATTAATTGTTCTTCATAAAGGGAGAATTAGAAAATTTCTAATTCAAGCTAAATTAGAAAGAGTTCTAATTTGAGATAGTACTTGTAGTTAGTATCGAATGCCTACAACCGAGTATGCTTAAACTTATAGGGTCAGACACAATAGAATTTATTGAAAACTATAGGATAAAGGAGAAAAAACTAATTAATAGTTAATTGGGGTGAAAAACTAATTAAGAGTTAATCAGGGTCTTTATTATAATTAATATTTAATAAAGGGGTTACATGTAATTATGAGATAATTGCAACTAATCCCAAACTAGGATTAGAGTCTTCTAAGTTTCTATAAATACCTTAATATAGGAGGTTAATATATGATAACAACTCTCTTGTGAGTATAAGAAGAACCACCCCTCATTCTCTCTCTCTACTAGTTTATCAAAGTTGAGGTAGATCTTTCAAGTTTATCAAAGGTTGCGAGCACAAGGGTCTCGCCATGCCGTCATCATCTAGAGCAGAATATCCCTGTCAGATTGGGTGTCTACCAGATTTGCCATCAGTGGGCCCACATGCCCCTCTACCTCATCATCCTCTCATACCTCCTCATCTTCTTCCTCTACCTGCTCAGAAGCAGCTGTAGCTACATCAGGCACTGCTCCTCTCCCCATAGCTCCATGACTCTTGACTAGAGCTGTGTTTTCCCGAACACGTGGGAACCTCTCCTTAAGCATATCATCCATCACCTCAATCCCTCTGTCTATGCAAATGGACATCACCAAGTAGCCAAACGGTAAGGAGGCGTTCTTCGTGTTGCCCTTGAGAACTTGCTACATCTCGGACATAATGATAGAGGACAGGCAGATTGACATACCAATGTCAATGGGATACAGAAGCTTGGCCCTATCCGAATAAATATGATTCTTCCTGGCTAATGGCAGTAAACTCGTGATTGAGATCTAATTAAGGACCTTGTATCGGTCAGTCAACTGTCCCTACTTCAGCATCTTGTGCCTCTATAGCTAAATAAAGTGCAGATCCCTAATCAACTCCTGGGCCACATCCTCTATTTCCAGTACTGTATTCAAGGTGAACTGTGGCCTTTGTACCACATTCAACTTTGCCACCCTATAGAACATTAGGGAATCCACCGTGAAGGTGACTCCCCGAACAGTGGTCTTGAACCTATTGGGGACGATCCTGACCACGTTGCAGTAGAACTTGTAGATTAGTGGGGTGGCCCCTGAGCCAGACATCTTCAAAAAATCCCCCCACCCTTGGGCTAGGACAATCTGCTCTATCCCATACTCGAGCAACTCTTGCCAGATCAGTCTCCTCTCTATCACGATGGGGTGAGTGAAAAAATAATGAATGTAGCACTGCTCCGCCTCAATCGTGGGAAAACGGGTGTGGTCAAAGAGATGATGAACCTCATACTCATCAATCCAAACTCCAGGCTCGTCCGGATCATAATGGGGGGCCCTAAGTACTCGGCTAAGGGTGGTCAATCTTCTTCTTCTTCAATGATCTTGGAGGCATTGTAAAAGTGAATTTGGGTTTTTTTTTTTTTTCAAAATGGATTTTGGATTTTGGGCTTTTAGGATGAGATTTGCGGCAAGAAATATAGAAAAGAGAAGTGTAAACCCCCACATTCTTGTCTTTATATAATAATGTAATGATTTTGAAATGCTCATATATGTAGTGAGGGAAACATGAACTATATAGGTTGTAAAAGTAGAAGTTAGGAAGTTTTCTGGAGTTAAAACATAATTTTTTATAGAACTTGGGTAGAAAGAAGTTTGACACTGCCTTAGTATTTGGACCATAACTTTTTACCCTAATGTCCATTTGATCTGGAATTTGTACAGTAGATATTAGACTTCCAGGGCTACAAAAGTGTTTTTCACTAAAATTTCCCAAATCAATCTCTAAATAGGCCAAAACAACACTGGAAGTTTCAGCAAAAACTAGGAGTCCGTCCGAACATGAATGGACGTTCGAATGACAGTTCGTCGCAGTACTTTTGTGTCTGATAGAGCTCTGATGGAAAATTAAAAGTACTGGGAGCAACTAACATTTGAACGCCAAATGACATTCGAACTTGAGGCAATAATTTGCACTATTGACGTTCGAACGCTATAGTGACGTTCGAATGTGAGTTACGATTCTAAGTTTTAGATTCACGCACAGGAGACTGTTTCTCCTACTATAAATACTTAAGGACATTTCCTTTAGCCTCATTTCAACATCTCTAACCCTAGAGAGTCTTAGAGAGTAAGAAAGAATGAGAGAAACACAAGATCAAGGGGGATTTTCATATTGAAGTGGATCAAATCTTCTAGTTTTTCCCAGAAAACTAAGGAAGCAAAGTAGGGGTTTCTTCTCACTCTTGTTCATTGAAGCTAGGGTATATATATATATATTTTTTGAATCTAAATCTTAGATATATATTATGGAATCCTTGTTTCTTGATGTTCTTGCAAACCTTACCATGTTTTGATGGAAGTTATGGTTTGATAGCCATAAAATTATTGTTCTTGATACCAAAACCCTAGTTTTCGAGAAATATGGATTTTTCTTCTTGATATTCCTTTGTTCTTGACTTCAAAACTCTAGTGCTTTGTTTGAACACTAAAAAAAATATATGTTTGAGGATCTCTTGAATATTTTCTTGAATTGCTCCGTTGGAAAAATACCTATGGAATTGGGGGTTTTTGATTTACTTGTGATTCGAGAAATATGGATTTTTCTTCTTGATATTCCTTTGTTCTTTACTTCAAAACTCTAGTGCTTTGTTTGAACACTAAAAAAATATATATTTTTGATGATCTCTTGAATATTTTCTTGAATTGCTCCGTTGGAAAAATACCTATGGAATTGGGGGGTTTTGATTTACTTGTAATTCGAGAAATATGGATTTTTCATCTTGATATTCCTTTGTTTTTGACTTCAAAACTCTAGTGTTTTGTTTGAACACAAAAAAAAAATATGTTTGATGATCTCTTGAATTGCTCCGTTGGAAAAATACCTATGGAATTGGGGGGTTTTGATTTACTTGTGATTTGAGAAATTGGTTGGTATTGTATCTTTTGTGTTGATGTTTGGATGAACATGGGTAGCTGTTGACCAGGTATCGTAGAGTGGGTAGATGCATTTCTTACTCCATGTGGGTTTGAAGGTTCCCTACCACTCGTAGTGGGGTTGGTGCATTGCGAGGACCAAACCACTATTCGCTCAAGTGGTATCGAGGCTGAGGGTTAGTATACTATTCCTGGGTTGGATCGTCCCTGCCGATGCGTCGGTATACGCCCTTCCTAAAATTGTGTGTATCCTTGCAAGGATTGGATGCATGTGTGTGGGTTAGGATATTCTCAATGTGTGTATTCATGCGAAGTCTTACTACATACCTGAGATACAGATACAAATGTGGGTAAAATAGTTTATTGTTGGAAATGGTTTAATGTTGGAATGGTTTATTGTATGGGAATTTGTTTTATTTCTTCATTTAATTTATTGATATTGTTTAAACTTGAGATCAGATGAACTGTCACTATTTTCTTTCAAAAGTTATATATGATATTTGTAAAATGACACCGACTTGTTTTATATGTTTTAAAAACCTTGTTCGAGCTTGGGAGGATTTTTCTGCAGAGCTTAGTGCTCACCCCTTATAAACAATATTTATTTTCAGATTTTGATTTAGTGGAAGAGCTCGGAGTTGATGAGCAGGTAGCTTGGAAAACTCAATTGGATGGAAGCGTGGATCCCGAGGGGGATGTCTAGAGTTGTTTTATTTATGTCCTAGGCTAGGAGATGCATTTTGAGACAACGTATGGATGATATTTTGTTTATTCCGCTGCAAGATAAAGTTTGATTTTTTAGATGTAATTGTCATAATTTGGCATATTACATCCATGGTTTGGCATATTCTCTTGGATGATGTTGTAGATATTATGTATGATGAATGAAATTTTCTTTATTTATGGATTTTATTAGTTGCTCTCATGATGTGAATGGTTTTTGGATAGTAATGTCGTCCAATGTGAATTTTGGGGTGTTACACGAAGTTTATGAGTGGTTTGTGGAAGGTTTGATGTAATTTGGGAGAGTTTTAGAGGAAGAATCAAGCTTTGGAAAGCTTGAGGAGCCTTCAATGGCGATTTTGAGGGGTTTTGGTTTCGGCGTGGGTTTGGAGAAGACAACCTCCCCCTTCTATAAACAAGACGCGTGTCTGGACATGTAACGCCCCCAAAACCACCCTGGACGGCATTACATACTAAAATCATTTACATCATGAGAGCACTAAGATAAATCATCCATAAATAAAACTTCATATCAATCATTCCTTAATTTAACAAAATTCGGGCAGAGTCTCCTTTGTTCGGGGAGCTCTACCCAAAACACAACCTGTGCAATTATACTACATCGACCACACCGGGTTCATTTATCCATAAACTATTTACAACATTATCCCAAAAGATTTCCATTCATCGTATGTAATACTCACAATAACATTCCAAAAGAATAAGCCAAGCCATGGCCACAATATCAACAGAATAAGCCCAACAATGGCATTTACATTTCCCAAAGAAAACATTAACTATTATAGCGCAGCGGAAATTACAAAATAAATCTAGACTACACAGTGTTTCAAAAGAATATCCTAGTCTAGAACAAAAGTCAACGACATCTCTAGATGTCCCACTCGGGATCCAAGTATCCCTCTAGTGAAGCCTCTCCATGGCCCGGCTCGTTAGCACCTAGCTCATCATCTAGCACAAACTCTGAAAAATGTTCAACTATAGGGGGTGAGCACGAAGCTCTGTAGAAAAATCCTCCCAAACCCAAACAAGGTTTAGAAAAGCATTTAAAACGATCGGTCTCATTTCACAAATAACCTACATAACATTTGAAGTAAAACGAGGAAATTTAAACAGATCTCAAGTTTAGATAGCAACAGTAATTGAAATAGATAAATAAACAGAATATACCATTGGTAATCCATTCTACCAGAAACCGTTTCCAACAAGTTCTCGCGGAATCCCATACTTCCCGAAACTCTTGTCGAAACCATTTATGGTACAATGCACGATAACCCACACTGTATGTCCGACACAACCCACGTTACTAATCCGTGATCATTAGTGATAGGAAAAGTTCATACCCACACGGCGTACAAAGGCGTCTATCCACTCCATGTGGTAGGAAAAGTTCATACCCGCGTGACATATAAAGACGTCTACCCACTACATGATACCCGGTCAATAGTAATCCATGTTCGTATCATACAACCACGCAAGAGATAAAATACCAACAAATATCTCACATAACCAACAATACCATAAACCTCCAATTTTTCAAGCAAATTCCATAAAATCCACAAATCCATCATGAGACAATTTCAAATAAACAATGAAGAAAAATACAAGAGATCATGCACAATAGCATTTCAATACTCAATACAAATCACTATAGTTTTCAAAGCCAAATTTGAGTGAAGATAGAGAGAGAAATCCATGTTTCTCACAAACTAAGATTTTTATGGCTCTCCACCCATAACTTTTCTCAAAACATAATCAAGTTTGTAATAATACCAAGAGACAAGGAACCCATAGCAACAATTCCACAAGTCTCCTATTTACAAGCAATTTCCAAGAAAAATCCCCAATTCTCATAAGTGGTGGTACAAAGAGTAATATAAGAAAATGTACAAGAGATCATCATAAATACCATTTTGTTGTTCAATATGAAACACTAAAGTTTTGAAATCAAGAACATAGGAGAAATCAAAAGAAAAACTGTAACACCCCGCATTTTATTTTATATATGTATATAGATATATAGTAAATAATTGTTGTAAAAATGTGGATATGTGTAGTGATGGTAGGAATAAAAGCAAAAACTAGAGATACAAATTGATTGGGAAGTTAAGTTTTGAAGGTGTGTAAACTTGAGAAGAGGGATTATGGAAGTTTCTAAATATTCTAAGGTCAAAATAAGTTCTCCATTGAATCCGGAAGGTCGAAAAACATTGGGAGACGTAATGTGGGGTGTATTGGAAGTTAGGAAGTATTCCGGAGTGAAAACACACTTAGAGAAAATTTGGGTAAAAAGGAGTTGGGACACCTTCTAGTATTTAATTCATAAATTTTGATCCTGATGTCCAATTAATCTGAAATTTTTACAGTAGATATTCGACATCTAGGGCTACAAAAGTGTATCTCATGAAAATTTTCCAATTCGACCTCTAAATGGGTCAAAACTGCCCTGGAAGTCGAAATAGCAGAAGTGTACCGGAACACAGTACCGGTACGCCCGAACCAGTAGCTTAACCGTACTGGTACCGCGTACCGGTACTATACCGTACCGGTACCGCATACCGGTACGATTTATCTGACACTCGCCGAACAGTTAAAAAGTCGGGATTTTTGGGTTTAAAACACCCCCTCAAACCCTCATTTGCCCCATTCTTCATTTCACTCTCACCCTAAACACTTTAGAACCCTAGGAGAGAAAGAAAGGAAGAGAGAAACTCAAGATCAAAGGGGAAAAATACAAGATTTAAGGGTGATTCAAGATCCAAGCCCTAGATTTTAAGAACACCAAGGTAGGGGTTTTCTTCCATTCTTTTACATTGAGGCTAGGTTTATTTATATGTATCTCTTCACTCTAAATGTTATATGTATGCTATCCAATCCTTAATTCTTGCTATTCTTGCAATTAATGCCATGTGGAAAATATTGTGATTGTTGGGTAACCCTTAAATCTCCTTGCTTGCTACCAAACCCTAGTCTTCAAGGGAAATGTGTTTTTCTCTTGACTTCTCCTTTGTTATTGATTTCAATACATGATTGTTCATTTGTTTTGAATTCTAAGCTTGATATTCTTTATTCTTGGTTCCAAGACTTGAGTTTTCTTTTGGTCTTGATTTCTAAGCTTCATAATCATTTGTTCTTGATTTCACACCTTGATAGTCGTTTGTTATTTATTTCCATACATGATTGTTCCGTTAAATCTTAATTTCTCATTTGTCCATGATTTTCAAGCTTGGTCCGCCTTTATTCTTTATACTCCAAGCTTAATATTCATTTGTAATGATTCCAAAGTTTGATTACTCATAGGTTCTTGATTTCAAAACTTTAGTGTTTCATATTGAACAATAAAATGGTATTTATGATGATCTCTTGTACATTTTCTTATATTGCTCTTTGTACAACTACTTGAGAAAAATTGGGGGTTTATGGAATTGTTTGTTAATGGAGGAAATTGGGTTTGGTATTGTATCTCTTATGAGTGTGGGATGACCATGGGTGGCCTTTGACGAGATATCGTAGAGTGGGTAGGCGTGTTGCTTGCTCCGTGTGGGTTGGCATTTTTCCTACCACTCATAGTGGGGTTAGTGCTTTGGTAAGACTAAACCGCTATTGCTCACGGGTGCCGTGTCAGAGGGTTAGTATACTAATGTCTGGGTTGGATACGTCACTGCCATTGGTATGGCATACGCCCTTCCTAAAGGATGGATATCTTTGATAAGATTTGTGTGGGTGTGTGTGGGCTAGATATTACTCAATGTGTCGATTCATGGGGTTTGCCTTACATCATGATGGAGATACATGTTTATAATGTTGATACGAATGCAATGGTTAGTATTTGTTCATTCTACTAGATACGGTTTCTACAAGAGTCTTGGGAAGTATGGGATTCTGCGAGAACTTGTGGAAACAGTGTATGGTGGGTTGAATTATATTTGGATATGGTTTGTTAACTGTATAGGGGTTCCACTTATTCATTCAATTACTATTGTTCCTTAAACTTGAGATCTATTTAAATGTCCTGGTTTTACTTCAAAAGTTATATATGATATTTGTGAAATGAGACCGACTTGTTTTACATGTTTTCTAAACCTTGTTTGAGTTTGGAAACAGTTTGAGTTAGTGCTCACCCCCTACAAACCAACACATTTTTCAGGTGATGCTATAGAAGAGGATCGGTTAGAAGACGAGTAGGGGGATCCAGAGGGGGATATCTCGACAGTCCTTCTTTGCATTAGATTGAAGAGTTATTTTGGAATCATGTAAAATATAATCTTTTGTTATTCTGCTGCTAAGTTACGTTTAATGCTTTTGGGATGTAAATGCCATGATTTGGCTTATTCTTTTGGGATAATGTTATGGATATGAAATATGATGAATGAAATTTCCTTATTGATGGAATTTATTTAGTCGCTCTCATGTTGTGAATGGTTTTAGATAGTAATGCCGTCCAGGGTGGTTTTGGGGGCGTTACAAAAACCCCTTTCTCTTGAAACCTAGGGTTTGAAGATGAGAAAAAAGGATTTAATGGTTATTCCACCATAGATTTGTTTAAAACATGATAATCTTTGCAAGAATGTCAAGAATCAAGTATTTCATACCATATATATTAGAATGAGAGTGAAAACATACATATATAATAACCCTAGCCTCAATGTAAGTGAATGGAAGGAAACCCCTACCTTGTAATCAAGAATGTCCAAACAAAAGCCCAAGCTTTAGAGACTCTCTTTGCCCCTTTTCTTCTTCCCTTTATCTTCCCCTAGGGTTCTAAAAAGTTGGAGGTGAGAGTGGAGTGAAAGAATGGGAGCAAGTGGAATGAAAAATGGTGTTTTAAACATAGCAGCCCCGATTTTTACTGTTCACTGGGCTGCAATTTGAGTTTTTCTCCAAAATTACAGTTTTGCCACTAAGAATCTCCAATTTGATCTATATGACTATCCTAAGGTTTTTCGACGTTCTGGATTCATTTTTAATGTTATTTTAACCTAAAAACATTTAGTTTTATGATTTATTTCAAAATTAAAGTAAATTTACACTCGAAATAATAAAATTACTATTTTATTCCTCCGAACCGCTATATGTGCTAAACGGCTATTCCAAGTTTTTCGGATCTCCCATGTTCAATGATAATATTATTTTGACCTAAAAAAAATAAATTAGAAACTTACCCAATCACCCTTCTTAAGCTTACATACATTCGAAACTAAGTTTGACCCGAATGTCAATTCGTTTGAAACTCAAACTTCATGATCAAGCTTTCAACAATGATTCTAAGTTTCTACCATCATTTTATTCATATTGGAAGAACTCTTAAGGTTTTAGTATCCTTATTTAATTTTTAGTACGGGGTCTTACAGGACAGAAAGCTTCATCCAGACGAATTCATTTCTCTAGAATAGCGCGTTCGGACGAAGTGCATTAACTTTTGGAATTCTTTTAATAAAAAAACATGGAATTTTGGAAAAATTATCTCTAAAGATTAACACGGATTAGTCATTCGAACATCATAGATTATCCCCATCCCCCAACCTAATTCAAACATTGTCCTCAATGTAAAAGATAAATCAAGAAATGCCATAAAAATAATATTTAAATTACGAAAAAGGAATACCTATTGCCGTGAAATTTGCATTAATTCTAGCACTCAAAAATAAATGTTATACACCAAAAATAAAAAAAAATTAAAGGGAAATTAAAAGAAATCTACTATACAATACAAATGGTTTGCGTTCAATTATTCCAATCTTAACGTGGATCCTCCAAATCAATGGATTCCACCTCAGCCACTAATTCCGCCAAGAATGATTTTAATCTTTGTCCATTAACTTTAAAACTATTGCCGTTCTTGAGGTTTTGAATCTCAACAGCCCCATGGGGAAAAAGCTCCTTAACTGCAAATGGGTCTGACCATCTTGACCTTAACTTACCAAGAAAAAGGTGGATCCGTGAATTATATAGCAGAACCTTTTGAGAAGGTTTGGAGGTTTTCGTAACTATATGCTTGTCATGGAAGATTTTCATTGTTGCCTTTACAATCTTTGCATTCTCATAGGCTTCATTTCTCAATTCTTCTAATTCATTAAGTAAAGTTTTCTAGATTCCCCTGCCTTGTCTACATCAAATTTCGTACGCTTAATTGCCCAATATGCCAATTTCAACAGGAAAGTGGCATGGCTTCCCATAAACCAACCGATAAGGAGACATCCCAAGGATTATTTTAAAAGTCGTTTGGTAAGTCCACAAGGCATTGGTCGGTCGCAAAGACCAATCTTTGCGATCCGGGTTCACTGCCTTTTCCAAAATTTGTTTGATATCCTTATTGGCAAGTTTAGCTTGCCCACTTGTCTGTGGATGGCAGGGTGTACTTAATTTATGGGTAATAACATATTTTCACATCAAATTTTCAAAAAATCTATTACAAAAGTGAAGCCCACCATCACTAATATTAGCTCGAGGTATGCCAAACCGCGAAAGGATATATTCTTTTAAGATCACCGTACGATGATCATTGTTACGACAAGGGATAGCCTCAACCTATTTTGAGACATAGTCCATGACAACTAAGATATACAAATTACCAAACGATTTAGGGAATGGTCCCATGAAGTCGATGCCACAACAATCAAAAATATCTATAACAAGTATAGTGTCCAATGAAATCATGTTCCTTCGCGAGATACCCCCCAACCTTTGGCAATGATCACAAGATAAACTAAAGGCATGGGTATCTTGAAATAGTGTTGGCCAATAAAATCCACACTACAAAATCTTTACAATGGTTTTCTTTGAAGAAAAGTGGCATTCACATTCTTCATTATGGCAAAAATTAATCACACTATTAACTTCAAAATCAGGTACGTATCTCCTAATTATTAGATATTTACAATATTTAAACAGATATGAATCATCTCAAAAGAAACTATGTATCTCAATCAAAAAAAAAATTTCTTATCCGAAGGAGTGAAAGAAGAAGTGAAAGTACTTGTGGCAAAATAATTAGCAATATCTGCATACCAAGGTACCTCCAAAGCTGCTAGAAGTTGCTCATTTGGAAGGTTCTCATTGATAGGCATTGTATCCTCATGAAAGTCATAAGTCAGCCATGAAAGGTGATCAACCACCACATTCTCTACTCCCTTTTTATCATTGATGATCAAGTTAAATTACTTTAGCAAGAGTATCCACTTTAGCAATCGTGGCTTTGCATATTTCTTTGTCAGCAGATATTTCAGGGTTGCATGGTTAGTAAAAGTATGATCGAAACTTATCCAATGCAAAAATAACATCAAGAAACTCTTTTTCAATGGTAGAATAATTCATTTGAGCATCATTAAGAGTTTTACTTGCATTATAAATGCCATAAGGCTTTCCTTTCTTTCTTTTGCCCTAGCACGGGTCCAACGACATAATCGCTAGGATAACACATCAACTCAAAGGGCAATGACCAGTCTGATGGTTGCATGATAGGGGCAAAAATCAGCATGCCTTTAAGCTTCTTGAAAGTTTTTTGGCACGCATCATCCCACACAAAGGAAAACATCCTGACTTAGGAGATTACACATGGGCCTAGAAATAGCACTAAAGTTCATTCTGAATCTCTTATAAAAATCAGCATGCCCTAAGAATGATATAACATCATTAACCATATTTGAAGCAGATAAATTTCCAATTAAATCAATTTTTATTCTTTTAGATGGGATGATGTGACCTAACACAATACCTTGTGTCACCATAAACTGACATTTTCCCCAATTAAGCGCTAGGTTAGTCTCCTCACATCGTATGAGAACACTTTCTAGATTCGTAAGACACAAGTTAAACGAATCTCCATAAACTGAGAAGTCATCCATGAAGACTTCCAAACATCTCTCTACCATATCGCTGAAAAGGCTTGGCATACATCGTTGAAAGGTCGGAGGAGCATTACACAACCCAAACAGCATTCTCCTATAGGCAAAAGTGCCAAAAAGACACGTGAATGTCATTTTCTCCTGATCGTCCAGTGCTATTTCGATTTGATTGTACCCCGAGTACCCATCTAAGAAACAATAGGATGCATGACCAACTATTCTATCTAAAACTTGATCCAAGAAAGGAAGGGGAAATTAATATTTCTTAGTCACAAGATTGAGTTTATGGTAATCAATACACATGCATCATCCCGTGACAACTCGGGTAGGCACCAACGCATTTTCTTCATTCTTAACTATCGTAACTCCTGATTTCTTGGGTACGACTTGGGTAAGGCTGGCCCACTTACTATTTGAGATAGGGAATATAATTTTCGCATCCAAAAATTTCAATTCTTCAGCCCGTCGAAACCTCTTTCAGATGAGGGTTTAACCATCGCTGCATTTGGCGGGAGGGTTTTGAATCCTCCTCCAAATAAATAGCATGATTACATACAATAGGGCTTATGCTCTTCAAGTTAGTGATGGTCCACCCTATAGCACTACGATGGTGCTTAAGGACCTCTAACAACTTAGACTCTTGGTCCAATGTAAGTACATATGAGATGACCATCGGGTATGATTCACCCTGTCCAAGGAATGCATACTTTAAAGCAGAAGGGAGGGGTTTCAACTCAGGTTTTGGTGGGTTTTCAGAAAAAGGGAGTGGCTTCATGCCACTAGGAGAGAGCTCCTCAAACTTGGGCACCCATGGCCCGACTGACTGAACATATACTAACTCTAGCTCCCTAGCTAAAGTAAAACAATCCTCCTCTATAATGGACTCAAACTCTAAGGATATCGACTCAACCAAGCATGTCTCAAATGAATCCCCAAAGAATGTCGTATTCACATGCTCTTGTTCCATAGACTCAATAGAATGCAGTTCTCTCACTTCCTCCTCCGCCCTTGGTTGCTTAGCTATATTAAAGATATTAAGCTCAAGAGTCACATTCCTGAATGATAATTTCATGACTATATTCCTGCAATTTATGAGAGCATTCGCAGTAACAAGGAAACTTCGACCAAGAATGACAAAAATTTGACTCCCCAAATGTGCAACAGGTTGGGTTTATAAAATGATGAAGTCCACAGGGAAGTAGAACTTATCCACCTGGACAAGGACATCTTCAACTATTTCCCTAGGAATTTTAACACACCGGTCTGACAACTGCAATGTGATACGTGTAGACTTGAGTTCGCCTAAACCAAATTGTTGGTAAACAGAGTAGGGGAGTAGATTTACACTTGCTCCAAGATCAAGAAAAGACTACTCAATCTTGAAGTTCCATATGACACAAGAAATTATAGGACACCCTGGGTCCCTATACTTAGGAGGATTCTTGTGTTGTATGATGGCACTTGTATGTTCTGTCAAAAAGGCCCTTTTTTGAATATTCTGATTTTGTTTCATAGTGCACAAGTCCTTTAGGAACTTGGCATATGAAGGGACATGTTTGATGGCATATAGAAGTGGAATATTGATTAGTATTATATTGCATTTGAGCTTGCCTGAACTGATTCGAGGTATCCTCAAGACTACATTTTTGAGGTGGCTAGTATGGTGGATAATGATTTTGTTGTGGTAGTGGTGGAGCTTGTGGTACTTGTGGTAGGGCTTGCTACTATTGGTTGTTACTCCAACTAAAATTTGGGTGTTGTTATTACCTTAAATTGTACGTTTCAGAATAATGATTATTATATGGCTTTTGATACCCGGAGACTACATTGGATTGTTCCAACAAACTTCTTGAAAAGAGGGTATCGTAGGACATTTCTCAGTAGAATGCCCTACCAAAGCACATATCCCACATGTACGCTCTGTGGGTGGAGCAATAGCAACTTCATTCACTTTCTTCTTCTCTAAAGCCTCAAGCTTTTGAGACAAAGAAGCCATCTTAGCCCTACCATCCTCTCTCAAAGTGTATTTTCCCCCATGGGAAGTGGTAGACAAACTCTTGGTTAGAGTAGATGAAGCCGATTCCTAGATATGGAAACTGTCAGAAAGTGTGTAAAAAAACTTGAATGCCTTATCGGGATTCTTGTCCACAAATTCTCTCTAGGACATCATTTTAACAAATTGACGCATATGGGTAAGGAGTGAGTCATAGAAAAAACCAACGAGGGTCCAACTCTCGAACCCATGATGAGGACAAGATTGGAGGTCTTTGAACCATTCCCAATATTGATAGAAGGTTTCTCCCTCCTTCACTACAAATTTCATTATATGACGTTTCAAAGCATTTGTGTGATGAACAAGGAAGAATTTCTTGAAAAACTCTTTTTGAAGTGCGGACCAATCCAGAATAGAATGGGGTTTAAGGATCTTAAGTCATTGCTTGGCGTTATCCTTCAAAGAAAAGGGAAAAAGCTTCAGCTTGGCTAACTCAATGTTATCTTGAAGGGTTCCACAAATGTCTTTAAATTCCTTCATGTGAAGGTAAGGATTTTTGAAATCAAGCCAGTCGAATTAAGGTAAGAATTTTATGGCACAAGGTTTAATCGTAAACCTATTGGCATTAGCAGGAAAAACAAAGCATGATGAGACATTATTCCTTGTAGAATGCAGATAGTCCCTCAGAGTTCTGACATGTTAGTCGACCTATTGGCCTTGATTATTATTTTGATTCACAAGAACACGATTATTTTAAGGATTTGTAGGGTTCTCCATACTACCCGTTCTACTTAGATCAAATGTGGGGGCTAAAACAGAATTATCATAATGGTCTGACACAGATGAACCAACAGACTCTTGAAGTGAAGATTTGTTCTTAGAGTCTAAAGTTCTTCAACCAAACATGCAAAAGATGATCTTACTACCAAATGCAAACAATTGCTAACAACTTTTAATAAAATTAAAAAAAAAAAAATCTAACTAAAGAGCATAAACACTAATCAAACAAAAATTAAATTAACAGAATTCACCAAGAGATGGAATGAAAGTACCCAGATACTAGAATTCTCCAAGTAGTTCGCAGTGAAGGTGTATTCTTCTTTCCAACTTCCTGAATTTGTCAAAGAAGTCCCCAACAAAGGCGCCAAAACTTGCTTAATTCCAAACGGTGCACCTAAGTGCAGGTGGTCAAGAAATAGCAATAACTCGGTAAGACCAAGGTCGATCTACAGGGAACTTGAAATTTAGAATTAGGAAGGTAAAAAGAAAGAACTTGAATCAAAAGTATTGGTTTTTGGGAATTGGTATCTAATTAAAAAGGAATTCAATAAGAAAAAAAAAAATACTTCCTAGAACCAGGATTAGGGAATAATCCTATGTATGAATATCGTGTTTATGCAACCATTCATTATCTTAGTTGATGTCCAAAGCCAGTGTAATCAATTGGAGGATTTTACTTTGAAGAATAAAAGTTGATTAAATTGAAAATAATCTATAAAGAACCTATTTTATTGACCTATAAGAAATTATAAAATTACTCATAGTAAGGAATCAACCTAGTGAATAATTCCATAAGTATACAGAGTACAATCCTTTGCTAAAATCATTCATTCAATCTATATATTGAAAAAGATATAATCTTGGAAGAACAATCAAATAATAATTGCATTAACAAAACATTCAATACATAGTCATACAACCATACCCTACCTAGGAAGTAAAAGGAGATTACTCACAAGCCATGAGTAAAATCTTAGAGAAGAAGAGAAAAATAAAATTCAGGGTTAAAGAAAGACCCCCTCTAAAAATGAATAATCTCTCTAAATACCCCCAAGAGATTCCTCCAAGTCAAACTCTTGAATGGTGCCTTAATAACCATGCGCGTCCAGACGGAAGAGCTACGTCCAAACACAAGCCCTTAAATCCTAGCCTTTGACTTTGGTCAACATAGCTAAGTCTAGATGATCACATGCATTCTAACGAAAGCACATCGTATCGTTAAATGGGCGTCCGCACGCACAACCTCGTCCGAACACCTTGAAATCTCTGGAATTTGATTTTGAGTCACTCGTGTTCGGACAGATTAGTCACGTTCGGACGATCAATTACCGTATCGTTTTTCTAACTTAACCAATTTTTCATCTTCAAAACTTCCTTACTCACGTTCGGACAGAGTAGTTACATCCGAAACGCACCTATGTATGCACTGGGGGTCCACTTCAATGAACTATTTGACTTTCTGAAATATCACTTTGATTCCTTTGATTTCCATGCGATCTTCAATTCATCTAATGAATTTATTAAGCATCAGAATTTGGCTTAATCTCCCTATTTACCTGATAAATCAACCAAACACAAAAATACCATTAAAGCATAAAATCAATAGGATAAACAATAATTAGCTCAAAATAAATGCAATTTGTCACAACTATCAAGTAAAGAATTGGTAAATTACATGATGAATCAGTGACCATTGACTAACATAGGATTTTTCATATGGAGTTTTACATATCTGTCAATGTTAAATCGTAAAGTTATAGTTATGCAGCTGATCCTTAAACTTGAGACACCATGGTTGTCTTGTGCATGAACTTATATGCTTTAACTATACAACATATTCATATACTAATTATGTTGTAAAACCCGGGAAAATTTGAACCTTTTTTGAAAAAGGGCAAAACGGTAATTTGTCACTACAGTGCGGGTTGAGAACCCTTATTTTTCTAGAGCTCGGATGATGAAACAGACCTCACCGTTGGATTCTTCTCGCGAAATCTAGTTACCCAGACAAATTTCATCGAATTCCGAAATAGCCGGATTTTTCACGTTTTAAGAGGGGGTCGGGTCTCGGGTGACCCAAAAACGATTTTTTTAATAAAATTTTAAAATTTGAAAAATAATTTAAATAAATTTCATATAAAATATTTTGAGCTTAAACCGGTACGAAATTTAATCGTTTCGGGGCGAAAACGAACTCGGGAAAAGGGGTAGCGTGTGGCGCGACGTAGGCCAAGCTTTAAAATTATAAATAGGAACACAAAAATCTGATTTTGGACAGAATACTCTGCTGGTTCTGCTGGTTTCTCACATTGGAGTTGAAGAGAGGAAAAAAAGAGAAAACGTCTACCTTCTCTTTACGATCTACGAAGCTCCGTCGCTCGAATCAACTCGAGCCAAGAATTAAAGTCGATCTCCTCGACGAGAGTTACGCAACCATACCAAAAAGGAAGGATTTCACCAAAGATTCAAAGACGAGATTTTGGGGAAAGTTTGGTTTTGGGCAAGGTTTGGCTTTTTGGAGCTTCCTAGCATTGTTTTACGCTTCAATAGGTAGGGTTTTCATCCTAACTAGGTTTATTTCCAACATAGGATGAATATATGAAATGGGTGGGCTGTTTTGGGTATTTTAACACTTGCCTATTGTAGTTGTTTTAATGGAAATGGGTAGACTCAATTCTAGTGTGAATTGGTAATTAGAAATTGCTAGTTTGTGATTTCTTGGAAGTTTTGATAATTGGGTATGTGCAAATCACTTAATCTGATTTTTTTCGAGTTATGTGATAAATTTGGGCATTTTATGGATTACATGATTTGGTGCCTTGAAGGTGTTTGATAAAATGCATATGTGAAATAAAGTGTGTTAATTGCATGAGATTATGTGATAACATGCTTGAATGATGTGGTAAAGTGAAATCATAAGCTTATGCTATGAATTACAATTGAAAATGCAAATGTTGATATGTGGTTATGATATTTTGGCATTGGGGTGAATTATGGAAATTATTTGCTTAGGATGTAATTATCCATGACATGTGTTGAAATGTGGTAGAAATAATCTATATGGCATTCGTTACATATGGATATGATATTGATGTTGCAATTACATACTACATTGCATTTGCACGGAGGCAATGCATTCATGAGCATGAGGCATGAGTGTGGGTGTGGGTGCATATTGTGGATCAAACACTATTCTTGGTGGTTGATAAGTGGGCTCGAGATAGTTGGGCCAATGGTTCGATTAAGTTGCATGGTTGCATGAAAAACTTGTGTCGGATATAGCAAGCAGGGCTAGATTCTCTCTCGGGTGCAAGACCCGGCTACTTGGTTCATACACTCCCCTGAAGTGAAATTCCGAAAAAGTGTAACGGTGTATGGAACCGGCGGTGTGATTCCAAAATCAGATACCCAAAAAAAGACACATCATTTTGTTCTATAAAATAGTCATTCTAGGTGTTACATCCAACAATGATTTGATTTTATAAACACATGACTTTTATTTCAAAATGATCATTGGATGTAATTCATCAATGGCAGATTTATCACACATTGACATTGCATTGTGTTATGGGAGCCAGTGAGGGCTCGGGTTAAAGTGCATGAGTGAGTCTCATCTCATTTCATGGCATGACATGGTAATTTCCAGCATTGAATAGCATATTCTTGTTTGGAAGGTATGTTGCTTGTTGAAATTGCATGTGACATTTCATATGCATCTAGGTTGGGGAGTAGCCTCTTTAAGAGATACCCTATTGATCGTGGCTCACCCTATATGGAAAAATATTTCAGGTGCGGGGTTCACACCGGTGGAAGGCTCTCAATCGGGGCCTAAATGTTGAAGAAAAGTCGAAATGTGGCTGTAAATGATGTTTTTGTAAAACTAGACTTGTAATTTAGTTTTTGGCATGTAATGTTGTAAAAGAATTGTAATGGAAGTCATATGGACTATTTTAATGTAACATTGCATGTTGTTATATAAGTATGGATAAATGGACCCGGTGTGGTCAATATTGTATAATTGCACAAGTTGTGTTTTGGGTAGAGCTCCCCATACAAATGAGACTCTACCCGAATTTTGTTAAATTATAGATCCCTGTAAATGGGGCATAATGGCGTGATATCGAGTTACACGGTGTACACGGGTATTTCGCGGGTTAATGGGTGATCAACGAGTTGACAAAGGACCCCCGATTTTTGAGGCGTCACATATGTAACTTGGGTATATATTGTTGGACATAGTTAGACATGCATAGAGACTTATGAGTGTATAACATGGAATTTATCACCCTTAGTAAATAAAGGAAAAATGTTCTATGTGATTTTCTTGGATATGACTTAAGGAGTCCTAGGCCAAGGCAGAATGATAATAGAAAAAGAGCTTCTAATTGATCATTAAGATTCATAGTTCTTAGATTGAACACATAAGCTTGAGTTAGGGGTTTGACAATAATTACATACCCTAGTAATTCAATTGGGGGATTGTGTAATAGAAGGATTGAATTGGATGACAACTATAGACTAAATGAGTTCTTTACCTATTTCGTGCTATTCGGAGGTTGATCATGATATACTGCTAGGTGTCACTCATGATTAGTAGAAGCCCAAAGAACGAAATTAATATAAATATATTAATTATACTTCATAAATGGAGAATTAGAAGAGTTCTAATTCAAGCTAAATTAGAAAGAGTTCTAATTTGAGATGTTACTTGTAGCTAGTATCGAATGCCTACAACCGGGTATGCTTGAAGCTATAGGACACAATAGAAATTATTGGAAACTAAAGGATAAAGGAGAGAAAATCAATTAAGAGTTAATTGGGTTGAAAACCTAATTAAGATTTAATTAGGGTCTTTATTATAATTAATAGTTAATAAAGGGGTTGTATGTAATTATAAGATAATTATAACTAGTCTCAAACTAGGATTAGAGTCTTCTAAGGCTCTATAAATACCTTAATATAGGAGATGAATATGTGATATAACAACTCTTTTGCGAGGACAAGAAGAACTACCAATCATTCTCTCTCTCTCTATTAGTTTATCAAAGGCTGAGGTAGACCTTTCAAGTTTATCAATTCGTGTGAATACCGATAGAGGCCAAACTATTGCAAGGCTTGGGTAAAGATCTGATTCATATGTGAATATTAAAAATTCTTATAGAAAGCTTGAAGATTGTTAAAAACACACTTCAAGAGATAATTCTTAATCTTCTCTATAGATATATGATTTTTAGTTTGTATTAAACGTGAATAAATCTTGGAATGAGGAATCAATATTTATTTTTAAATTCCACTGAGCTTATTATATGATTCCTTTAAAAGTGGTATCAGAGCCATTATTCATGATTTAATACAAATTCGATGTGATTATTATTATGGCATGTCAATGGGATTAACCCATAATTGTTAGGGATTTGCATAACTCACAAAAATCATATTTATTTTTTATGAGTATTTTACAAAATAAATTCTGAATTTTTTCACATGTTTAATATAAGAGATTAATGGATTTATGTTTTTGAAATTGTTTTAAAATCAGAATTTAAAATTGAAGAAACCTAGTTGCAAAAGTATCAACAAGTTTTTGTTAAAAACTAATTTTTCATTCGTTTTGGGTTCAAGATTGAACCAAGGGTGAAACGAGTTAGATCTTGATCCAAGTGTGGCTAGGATAAAGGTTTTTCATCCATGATGGATGACAATGATGGCCTTGAAGTAGAACTTAAAACACTAGTTCATAATGTTCTTGTAAAGTTCTACAAATCTTATTTTGATTTGATCTAAATTTTTGTTCAACTTTGGTTTTAATTTTGTTTATGAAATATTAAAATTAACTTTAATAATTTTGCAAAATTGGATTGGACAAAAATTAGATTTGTGAAGTCTCAAGACTTAATTATGGTAAGGACTCTTGGGTTATTCAAGTTGGATATAATTAAGTCTCCCATTTAATTTTTATCTACTTTCCTAAAAATTAGGAGATTTTCTTCTAATTACTTAAGGAGATAGTTTATTCTAATTAAATTAGGAGATTGTTGTCTAATTAAATTAGAAGATTGTCTCCTATTAAGTATCCTATTTAATTTTTATCTACTTTTCTAAAAATTAGGAGATTGTCTTCAAATTACTTGAGAAGATAATATTCTAATTAAATTAGGAGATTGTCGTCTAATTAAATTAGGAGATTGTCTCCTAATCAAATTAAGCGATTGTCCTTTACATAGATTTTAAGATTGTCTTCTTTCATACATTGGAAGCTTTATTCAGTTAAATTATTGGGCGGAACCTGAAAGAAATGATAAATAAACCTATTAATAGGTCAAATTTTGATTTGATATCGATCTGATTCTGAATTAGTTTAGTAAGAAAGAACTCATATTTTTTATTGTCTACCCGAGCCCAAATTGATCATTAAAGATATTTGATGAAATTAAATCAAAATTAAGATGTAATTTGAAAAATTTGAACAATAGTTTACAAATTCTATTGGATTTTTAATGTTTAATTCATTTCGATATAGACTGTAAAAATAAACTCCAATAAAAAAGTCCGATCAAATCTAAAATGAGTTTTTTAGTCAGATTTAAATTACTAGAAATTCGATCCACATTCTATCTTTGAAATCCTATACGAGTTTTGATGATTTCGTTCAATCGTTCTCTTTAACCTAGATGGTTGCCCATAAAAATTAGATGAGAGGGAACCCTAGATATGCCCCCTAGTGAAGAGGAACTCTGGATCTTTGCATAAATATTAGATGAGAAAAAAATGAATGATGGTCCTATAATTCTTAAAATTTCATACAAATATTATAAGAGCTTCACACGATTTCAAATATAACATGACACGTTTTAATTGACATGACCATCACACTAGCTTTCAATATAGAGTAACGCTATTGGAATCTTATTTTTTGACCCAAAAAATTGACTCGGTGATGTGGCTGATGAGATGTACCTATTACGTCACCAAACTTACCAACACAATTTTTAAAATTTTTTCCTTTTAAAAAAAAAAAAAAAAAAAAAAACCTTTTGAGCAAGACACAATATGATAATCAAATAGGATTTTTAAAAGAATTCGTTGGTAGTCGATTTTGACTACTATAAAGGCTTCGACGACTATAACTCTAGCGAAGAAATAAAGAAGGGAGGAGAATGGTTGGCTTAGGGTAGAGGAAGGGAAAATCTAATCAGGTGGTTTTTTTGTACAGAAGGCAATGATGTTTGTCGGTGTCTGTGGTCGTCGATTTCAACGACTGTGAAGGCTGAGATGACTGTGCACTCCGACAAAGAGATGAGGAGATGGAAAACTGTAAGGGCTTAGAGCAACTCCAAGGGGGAGTGGCATCCCCATAACCGCTAAAATGCTACCTCAAATTCAAAAATTTGGACTCCAATGGGGGTGGCATCAGGGGTTGCAAAATGGCACCAAGGGTCTTGGGGTGGCATTTTTGGCAACTCTGGAGAGAGAAAGGGAGAGGTTGCAAATTCACTGTTCAACCTCAACGGCTCTATTCAACAAATTTTTTTTTACAAATACAGAGATTTTGACAAGAAAACTTACCTGATTTTTCTTCAATCGTTGGAAGGAGGCTCTCTACTCTTGATTTTGCTCATGCTCCTGAGTAAGCTCTCTGCTTCTAATTTTTCTTCAATCGTTGGAAGGAGGCGCAGAGGGAAGGGGAAAGGGGAAGGGGAAGGGGAAGGGGAAGGGTAAGGGGGTAGGGTATGATGACCGAAGGAGAAGGGGAAGGGGAAGGGGGTAGGGTCTGATGATCGATTACCCCCAATTTGCCTCTCGTTGATGATATTTCTAGTAGTATTTATTTTAGGGCAAATGACACCTTGTACCCCAAAATTTTTTTGTATTATCAATTTATGTATTAATTTTTTTTTGTATTGTCATATTACACCATTAATCAAACAAAAAATAGCAATGTACTCCATTTTAAAAAATTCAACAAAAAAATTTTTTTGAAAAGTTTTTTTTGATTTTATTTTTTAATTGATTATTTTATCTTACCTTTAAATTGATTATAATTTATTTTTTTTTGTAGATGAATTCGTAATTTGACGGTTCTTTCACTAACTTGCTTGGGAACGACACCGATTTATATGATGATGCTATGCAAACCAATCCCACAGTATTGGCGCCAGTACAAAACGAAGCCACTCCAAGAGTGAGAAAATCGCAAAGATCAAAGAATTTCTCTCTAGAAGAAGATAAATTAATTGTGTCTGCGTGGCTTAACACGAGTAAAGATGCAATTACTGGGAATGAACAACAAGGTGGTGCTTTCTGGCAAAAAATATTGAAATACTTAGAACTTCCTGGAGGCAATCAAGAAGAGCATTTGTAAGCTTCTATTAAAAGCCGTTGAACTGATATAAATACAAAATGCGACAAATTTGTCGGTTTTTATAGTCAAATTGAAAGACTGCGACAAAGTGGACACACCAAGCAAAATAATGTAATGATTGAGCTTTTAATTTCGACACTACTATGATTTGATATTTGAACTATTGATTGAATAATTTCATATATTTTTCAGGTTGATGAAGCAAAATAAATGTTTGCTAAGATCATTGGAAGACCATTTCAATACGAGCATTGTTGGAATATATTAAAAATGGAGCGAAAATGGACTGATAATCTCACCAGCAATAAGAGAGCAAAAACCCATTCAATTGGTAGTTCTGCTAAATCAAATCATGTTGAATCTTGCTATTCAACTCCATATTTAGGGGATGACACTGAACCTGCGTCCACTCTCAACCTCGTTAGGCCATTTGGCAGAAAGGCTTCGAAGAAACAACTTAAAAACAAAGAGAAGCAAAACGGTGTTGAAGCATCACTAGATCATCACCACTGGAATCAAAGAATGGAAGTGGAACGACAAAAATTTGAGCATCATGGCAAAATTTATGCTCAACAGGAGATAGCATTGGAGCAACATCATATACAATTAGAAATTGAAGAAAGACAGGTGCAAGAAATTGAAAGGCAGAATGAAATGCAGAATGAAATGAAAATCATGGAAACTGACACTACTGGCATGAACCCAATTTCTGCAACATATTGGAATAACCTGAAGATAGAGATTATGAAAAAAAACGGGGTATTAATTTTTAGTTGTTATTTATTATGTTGTTATTATTTTTTAAGTTTTAGTCATTATTTATTATGTTGCTATTATTTATGAAAAAACTATGTATTGAAAATACAACTTGAAATTGGAATTAGAATTGAAAATACAACTTGAAATTGAAATTGAGAAAATTATTATTCGCCATGTCATTCCCACAAATGCTCGATAAAATCTAACTACAGTTGAGAATGAGTTGCACTGTCCCTAGTCTGACAATGGGTTTGCATGAAGTCTTCCAATTCTGGTGTATACGCATGCGACACTTCTACAGGCGGATTTGCATCACTTCCATCAAAGTCATTGTTACCAATATCTCATTCATCGTTAATGACCATATTATGTACGATTTCATAATATCTGCAAGTGTTTCTTCATCCCAAAAGTGTGATGGTTCACGCACGATTGCAAAATGGGCTTGAAGTACCCCAAATGCCCGCTCTACATCTTTTCTTACCGACTCTTGTGCTTTAGCAAAATATTTTTTCTTCAAACCTTGTGAACAGGGAATTATTTTTACAAATGTTGACCAGTTTGGATAAATACCATTAGCTAGATAATATCCCATTGTATACTCATGGCCATTAATTATATAGTTTACTGGAGGAGCATGACCATTTGCTAATAATGCAAAAACAGGGGACCTATCTAGAACATTTATGTCATTCAGCGAACTAGGAAGCCCAAAGAATGCATGTCATATCCAAAGATCTTGAGAAGCCACAACTTCCAAAATGATTGTTGGTTCGTGACAATGACCAGTATACATACCTTGCCACGCGGTAGGACAATTTTTCCACTTCCAATGCATACAATCAATACTCCCTAACATGCCGGGAAAGCCACGTTGTTCCCCCGTCTATAGCAATCGAGCAATATCGATATTCTTTGGTGACCTCAAGTAATGGTCGCCAAGCACTGCAATAACAGCTTTTACAAACCTTCTCAGACTCTGTATGGTAGTGCTTTCTCCAATTCTGATGTATTCATCCACAAAATCTGTTGGTGTTCCGTAAGCAAGAATTCTATAAGCAGCTGTTATCTTCTGAAGGGATGACAAACCGAGAACTGCAACGGCATCTGTTGTTTGGATGAAGTATGGATCGTGTTGTTCAACCTCATTTACAATTCGGAGAAAAAGAGGACGACTCATTCGGAACATCCTTCGGAAAAAACCTTCATATACACAAAGGGTAGCAAAATAGTCGCGGTAGAGTCTTTCGTGACCTTCAACTGTACCACGATTAACTGTTCTGTGGCCTGGAACGGAACCACGATGCCTTCTTATCCGTCCCTGACTAGACCCTTCTGACCTTCTGGTTGCAGCATACAACATATCCAAGTCATCATTATCTTCTTCCTCAATATTGAGGATCTCTCCTAAAGTATTAGGATAATGATTCATATAGATTGATGAATGAAAATATGAAAAGATAAATAGTCAAAGAGAAATGAGATATTGAATTTATAGAGAATGTAATATAGATGGATGAAAACATGAGAAAAATGATCATCTTTATAGATGAATTATACTTTTTTGAATTTTTATTTTGGCGGTTAAATTTTCAAATTTGAATTTCAATGGTTGAATTTTGAAATTTGAATTTCGGCGGACAAAATTTGAAATTTGAATTTGAAATTTGAAATTTGAAATTTGAAATTTGAAATTTGAAATTTGAAATTTGAAATTTGAAATTTTTACTATAAAAATATATTCGTTAAATTGTGATCATTATGAAAATTATACCTGTTAAAATATAACCGTTAAGTTTAATTATTTTTTTTAATAAAAAATATTAAAATGGCACCCCATTTTGGCATCTGCCGTTGGAACAGATTTATAATTCAGGGGTGCCAAAACACTATTCAAGGTTGCAAATGGGTGATTTGGCACCCCAAAATGGCAACTCCCTTTGGAGTTACTCTTAGGCTAGAAGAAGGAAAAATTCGATCTGATTAGGTGGATATTTTTGAAAAAAAATCAATGGTGTCTGAAGGTGCCTTCGTCGGTGACAATTTCGACTGTAGTTGAACACTTTGATGATGATTGGTCCAACAAGATGAACTGATGAAGTGAAACCCAAGGCTTAGGAGAGAGGAAAATATCCATCGCATGAGAAGGGTGTTTAAAAAAAAGGAAAAATTTGGGTTGGTGAGATTGATTACGTGGTAGGTACACTTCATCAGCCACATCACTAAGTCAATTTTTTGGCCAAAAAATAAAGTTTCAATAGCATTACTCTTCAATATATATGCAACTCCATCTTTATTTCAAACTCACAATTAATTGTCTAGTGCTTGGTGAAAACCGTTGTAGTATATCCCTAATCTCCGCACATCACCCTCAAATATGTGTATGGCTTATAGGACTAAGGGAGTGTCACTCTCCCTCGGAATGATGTGAGAAATGGAGCAACGGAATGGTGGATGAAATGAAATGTACAAAATGCATGAAATGAAATGCGTGTGTGAACAAAAGTGCTCCCCGAGTGCAAGGAGTCTTTTGCTTGTCGTGTTTTACTTGGAATGAGTATTCCAAGGTCGTCTCCTTAGGGAAGGAAATGTCAAGTTGTGTGAAAGTGATTTTTGTGAACAAAAGAGAAAAGTGTAAAATCTTTTGTTTGAGTTTTGTGAGTGAAGTTTTGAATGAAAATGAAATGAAAACAAGTGTTGGCTAATCAAAAGAGTTCACTCCAATGAGGATGTCAATCCAACTCAAAGTCTTCCTCCAATGATGCATAGATGAACGATTGATTCGTGGAAAGGTAGGGACGAAATGGAGGTGAGGATCCAAGCATAATCCATGACCAGGCCTACGGGATATCAAAGATTCACAACCGTATCCACTCTCAACCCAGTCAAACCGAACCACCGTACAACGAGGGGAGGAAAAAAGAAGAGTTGAACTGGAATCCTCACGGGGAGGTCTCCCTTGGATTAACCAACTAAAATCTAGCTACTCATGAAAGCAAGAAAGACATGCATAATGTAAAGGGACATAATGAAGAAATGAAGATTGAAACTTAACTTAAAGCAATAAATCTTAAGCTATGAAGAAAAATATTCAATACTCATTTCAAAGCTTGAAAATGAAGAACTCAAAACAACAATGGTAGAATCTAGAATGCATAACTAAACTTGCAAAGCATTAGAAATAAATGACATTAAAGACAATAAATGAAGCTTACAATATCCTTACAAAAGATTACAAGTGAAATGGGTGAAGACAATGCAAAAATCTAACTATTCATCTTCTTCTTCCTTGGACTACTCCTAAGCTTAGGTAGCCACCCCCTTCAAAGCTTGTGAATGCTGAATATATGGAGTGTAGATACTTCAAATTTCGTCCATGAGACTCCCCTAGCCTGTGTGTGCAGGCTTCCCATCAATGGGAAGAGATTTGATGGCTTGGACAGGCTTGGAGCAGCCTACCCAGCAACTCCCCAGGCAGCCCCCTTCTCTCCCATCCTCATTAATGCCCTTGCCTCCAAAGTCTTGAAATTGTGTAAGGATGGCTGATTATGTGTAGAATATGTCAGGGTAGGCGTGGGCGAAGTGTAGGTGGGCCCCCCAAGAAGTTGGAGAAGACTTGCAGGAGTTCTGGGCATTTTGGGCTGTTTCAGAAGAGCGTACTGGTACTCAGTACCGGTACCCCGAACTCCAGTAGGAAAATCGTACCGGTACAGCATACCGGTACGCTTCTACTCCAGACTAGTTTTCGTAAAATTGTCATAAATTTTGATCCAACTCTTCACCACACACCTCAAGTAATGTGTCCATCTCTTTTAAGCCTCCAAATCCTCAAGTAATGTGTTCATCTCTTCACCACACACCACACATAGTTGCAAGGTTCTAAAATCCATCATTTATGCTATAATTACCTGCAACATCGAAAATTCAGCATTATTCATAAATTGGGCTAACTCTAAGTACTTAAATGCAAAAGTTGAGTTAAAATGCATGTAATGAGCCTTTCAAATATGCAATATTATGTGCTCATCATCTAGTAACAAACCAAACAAAACTAACTCTTATGTCCCAATTATTTGGGGTCGACTATATGAGTCCGTCTTCGTCATTCATTTCGATCATGCACTATACGTTCATTTAAGTTAATGTAAACCCCCACATTCGTATCCTTATATCGTAATATAACTATGTTTTGGAAATGCTAATGTATGTGATAATGTCTGCATGAACTACTTAGATTGTATGAGTATAAATAAAATGTTAGTTGAGGTAATAGGGTATGTTGTAGAAGTTTGGAAGTATTTCGGAGTGAAATCGCATTTTAGAGATAGTTTGGGTAGAAAGTGATGAGTCCGAAATTAACAGTGTCAAGCCCAATAAATCAATGAGGCCCAAGCTAGCACCAAGAAGGGACCAGCCCAAAGGAACCAAGAGGGGCCCACATCACCAAAGTCATCAAGGATCAAGAAAAAGCCTGAGGAGGAGCCTAAGTCATCAAGGAGGAGCCAAGGGAACACCCCAAGGGGGCGCCGCCCAAGGGGTCACCCAAGAGGGCGCCACCCAAGTGATGAGCTCCCCCACTTCTCCTCAACCTCCTCACTTGCCTTCTCTTCATCCCATGGTGATCCAAGTCCAAAGATAATCAACAAGACAATGGCCAAAGCACCAAGTCCAATGCCCAAGGCTGCATGGCAACCCTTGGGCGCCGCCCATGGCAGCCCTTGGGCGCCATGCATGGCAGCCCCTTGGGCGCCTCCCCCTCTCTACTCCTCTCGGGTTTGGTACTCCAGTACAAGTGCAAGCCTGCTCAAGTCAAGTCCAAGTTCAAGAAGACAACTCAAGTCCAACCCAGCTCAGGATCCTCCTCCGAAGGAATAGGAACACGAGGGAGAATATATCGGGATGCGGATGGAGATCTATTCCTACCTTAACTGTGCTTACCAAAGTGGTAGAATCCTATCATAACTATACTTACCAAAATAGTGGTGACCGCCTCAACTCACCGCCTTAGTGAACCTATATAATGTAAGCTCTCTCCACTTGGAAAGGCATCTTGGGATCTACACATCTGGACAACACCCTTGACGCCTCCAATACCTCACTAGACACTTTGTTCTCCCTCTTTTCCAAGCAATGTAATACTCCCGGAGCTACTCTCCTGGTAACCTTGTTCATCAATAAAACACCTCCGGCCACCGCTGCCGTTCTAGAGAGTGGAGTAGGTCACCTGGACCGAGCCACTATATATCTCTGTGTTGGTTCCATATTTACTGTTTTGCCATTGATCTGCCTGTTATTGCTCATTAATCATATCTGTTCGTATACTTGACTGTTGATCTTGCCCAAAGACCGATTTGTGCATCATCAGTTTGGCGCCGTCTGTGGGAACGACTAAGTTTCTACTACTTCTTTGCTCTTTGGATCCATGGCAATCACCACTAGATCAAGGTCTCAACAACCCGGGGACAACAACCCGGCTCACCGGGAGGAGGCTCCGCCTCCCCTCGCACCTTCGAAACCTTCTACCACGACAACTCCCGCCGTCGGACAGCAGCAACAACTCTTACAGACCATGCAGCTGCTGGTGACATAGAACCAGCAAATCATCCAACTGATGCTCACCCAAGGGGGCGTCGCCCCTCACCCTGCAGGAGGAGCACCACTCCCTCCAACAGTAGATGAGCAGCAACCCCTTCCTTTTGGGCATCAAGCAACCCCCCACCATGAGGGCCCTCGCCAGAATGCCCCAAGGCCATACCAAGGCGCACCTCGCCCAGCAGTCCCTCCTTAGCACGCAGGGAGTTCACGTGTACCCCCTCCACACGTACCTGCGCAGGAGCACGAAGATGGAGAAAGCCAATATGGAGACCATCAAAGCCAGTACCATCATCCGACTGAAGATGTCCCCAACCAGCGGGACGAGAAGATTAGAGAGGTACAAAACCAGCTCGGTGATGCTCTCAACGCCATCAAGGCACAGACGCCTGAGGCCGTATACTACCTGGTAAGACGTACTGATACGCCTTTTACTGCTGATATTGTCAATTATCCTCTGCCTTCGAAGTTCAAGATGCCTAATATCAAGATCTTCGATGGCACCAAAGACCCCCTTGACCACCTAGACACCTACAAATCCCTCATGCAACTCCACAATGTGCTTGAGGAGGTTATGTGCATAGCCTTCCCTACCACCCTGAAGGGGTCTGCCCGCCAGTGGTTCTCCAAGATCAAGCCTTCCTCCATCCACTCTTTTGCAGAGCTGAGCAAGTCCTTTGTCTCCCACTTCATTGGGGGACGCCGCCATCAGAAACCAGTGACTCACCTGCTCACCATCAAGCAGGACAGGGATGAAAGTCTCAGAGGTTACCTTACCCACTTCAACGAGGAGGTTCTCCAAATTGAGGAGCCAGATGACAAGGTAGCCCTGGCCGTCTTCATCACCGGCCTTTGCACCTCCAATTTCATGTTTTCTGTCCTCAAGAAACCGCCCTCCAGCATGCCCGAGCTGCTGTCAAGGGCCCAGAAGTATATGAATGCCGAGGACGTCACCAATGCCCGTCGAGGTGAGTCCTCCCGAGGAAGGGAGAAAAGAAAGGACACCCGCGAAGACAAGTGGGAAGTAGAGAACAAAAGAAACAGGACAGAGAGAATCTCTGTCAAAGACCGTCTTGGTCCCCCACCTTTGAGAGAGCGACAAGCTCTCACACCACTCAATGCCTCGGTGGAGCACATCCTATTCCAGATACAGGATGACCCCACGCTCCGCTGGCCCGAAAAAAAGAAGTCCGCCCCAAATCACAGAAATCTCAGCAGGTATTGTCGCTTCCACCGCAACCATGGCCATGACACTGACGACTGCTTTGATCTTAAAAGGCAGATCGAGGAGTTCATACAACGTGGCCACTTGAGGCAGTACGTTGCTGGCAGAGGATAAGTCCCGCCACCTGGTCGAGACCAGGATGATAGAGAACGCCAGCAACCCCTCGGAGAAATCCAGACGATTGCCTAAGGGCTAGGAGGAGGTGACTCCAACTTCACCAGGGAAGTCTTGGCCCACCTACGGGACACCAAGCACCTAAAGATTTTATCTATCCTTTATTAGTTGATTTATTTTGTTATTTGTTATTTTATGAAATAAAATTCTGCCAAGATTATTGTGTCCAGAATTGTTTTGCCTTCCTAAAATTTACAAATAGCTTACAAAAGTCAGAACATGACACAACAAGGTAGACAAAAAGACAAAGGGTGCTCATCACCAGGCACCCAACAGCAGGTGCTCAAACGAGGGGTCTCGCCCTCTCCACCTTGGGCGCCTCCAATGATGCCAGCACCTCAGCTGCCCAGCTCCTCAGCGCCCTCCTCATCTCCATCTCAATGGAATGAGCCCCTACAACGGCAGCCATCTCCCGAGACTATACGTAGCTCGGCCTATGACTCTGCTCTCGCGCAAGTAGTCACCTCTACTACGGCAGCCATCTCCCGAGACTATACGTAGCTCGGCCTATGACTCTGCTCTCGCGCAAGTAGTCACCTAGTAAGCATCTGCCACGACAGCCATCTCCCGAGACTATACGTAGCTCGGCCTATGTTGTCCGAATTTGGTATTGACAATTTACGTGCAAGTATACACGATCAACAAGTAATAAAGTGATAAGTAGAGTATCGTTCCCACATAGAATTATTGCTAATAACTTTCAAGTACTAACTTTATATCAATTCAATTTTATTTAAACAATCGGAATTAAACTATGCATTTACTAATTTAAGACTAAACCTAAATTTAATAATCAAAGATTGAATTTAACGGCTAGAAGAAGTTAAGATTACAACTTCCCCTAATGCTTCGTATAAATCTTTCCACTCTCGTTCCAGTAAATTGATCAAAATAAGTTGTTAACTGAAACTTCAAAATTATTTATCAAACCTCTTCCGATAGTTAGATAAGCATATTTCTCCCAATTAAATTGCTATATTCCTATGCAAAATAAGTTGGAATAGATTCATTAAGTTCAAACTCTCATAAAAGTTACACACGGCATATAGGTATATTCCTATCCTATACACAAACCCAACAATTCAATCCTAAGAAGAATTAACTAGACGCATGTCATCATATTCAGATCTAAACCTAGAATTCATCTCTCAATTTCATCTTGGTTATCAAATTAATTGTTGGCCAAACAATTATATATTAAACACAAAATATGACAAACAACTCATATAAGATCAACAAAAACTAGAAACGAGAGTAGATCAATTTAACTAGACATTAGGTTCCGTTGCAATCTTAATAAAAACTTAGTTCATAATGTAATTGAAAAACATCCTTCTCAAATTAAACAACATCTTAGAAAATCAAGAAGTAAAAGTAAGGGAAAAGAATGAAAACTTAGTTGCAATCTTCAACTCCTCTCTAGCCTTCAAGTCCGATTTTCTTTGTGTCGGTTTCTTCGATTATTGCCTTCAATTTTCTATCAATCTTTGGTCTTCTTCTCTCCCTTTTCAGCCCCCAAAATCATTATTTTTATATTCCCCTCAAACCCTAGCACATAAGAGGCATTAGAGTCCAATTTCGGGTAAAAAACGAGTCCTAATTCGCGTCCAACTTCCCCTACAAGCGCAGCTACGCCAAAATCAGCGCAAGGGCGCTGATTTACTGCCCTTGTGGTGCAGGGGCGCTGACCCCTTTAAAGCCTAGCATCTTCCCTTGTTGTTTAGCCTTCAAAAATCCAACATTTTGGCTCCAAATTTACCTTGTTTCCTTCCAAATCATCTTGTTTCCTTCTAAATGATCATCCCTACAAAATAACATCAAAACACACAAAACAAATAAAAATGAACATAAAATAATTAAAAACTTGCAATTTCACCAAACCGAAAGTACTCAATTCGTAGGTATAAAACTCATTCATCAAATACCCCCAAACTTAAATCTTTGCTTGTCCTCAAGCAAAATGCTAAGAGCAAAAAAAAATTTAAAAACTAATCCTAACAACCAAATACTCAAACAATGGATCAATATGAATTTGAATTTGGCCCCAAAAATTACTACAAATAATAATTCATAGGAAACTTCAAAACAATGCAAAGTCCAACAGCTCAACATACTCCTTAATTTTACCTCCGCTCATGACCCTTTAAATACATGTGCATATTCTAACTGTTTAAACTAGCCATCACCCAGATAAATTTACGTAGTCAAGAGATACTCAATATCAACTCTATGAACTTACGTTTCACATCAACCTCTGCTAATAAAGGCAAAACATATAATTAGAATGTACAAAGAATTTTTTTTTCTCTCTCTCTTTTCTTCTTTTTCGTTCATTTGGTGAGTGCATTTTATGCTCCATCTCACCTCCTATTGAGCGAGTGCGTTTTACGCTCCATCTCGCCTTCTCTTGAACGAGTGCGTTTTACGCTCCATCTCGTTCTCAACATGTGTTTATGAGTGAGTGCATTTTATGCTCCATCTCTACTCACCACATGCCCCTTTCTTGTTCTTGTCTTCCTATTTTTTTTTTCTAACTCATGAAAGATCAAATCCACATAATTTTTCAAAAACTCATTTCATTTTTTTTTTATACTATCCCATCATAACCAATATTTCCCCCAAACTTATATGAATGCCTAAACTTGCTTCGAATGATGCTTAAATAAATTTTCTAGAGTTTCACTGATATCTCCCACAAGCACTTAGCCAAATAAATTCTCTAAATGATAACTAACCAAACAGATAGATATGTGTTCATGCATGAAAAAAATTCATAACCAGTGTAAAACCAACTAGTATGTTAAACTACAAACTCAACATGTTCATCAATTTCCCTTGAATTAACAATTAATCCCATTCATCATTGGCCATAATCAAATTCACTCAACCCATTGCCCAAATTGTACTAAAACATGCAAAATATGCTATCTAAATGCAAACCTAATAATGCAAATGCAAAAAAAAAAAAGAAAACACCCCCAAACTTTAACTAAGCATTGTCCTCAATGTATATAGTAGAAAAAATTAAGACAGAGGACTTCCCTGAGACTTCGCTAGTTCGCATCATCGTCAGCGTCCTCATCGTCCGCTGAGTCGGGAGTGTATTCGGGAAACATAGGTGGACTCGAAAACTGTACTAGAGATGTGCTCGAGTTGAACCCACAGTTGGTAAACATCTGGACTAGTGAGGAATTGAAGTTCGTTGAGTACTCCATGAATGAGTCCAAACGATGTGCAAGTTGGTCATGGCGTCTAGACTTGCGTCGAGATTCCCTATGTAACTCTTCTGTTTCTCAGTGCAATCCACACATCTCATCAATTAGACTCTCCATAGGTGACTGGGATGAAGCAGCCGCAGGCTGAGGAGGCTCTGATGGGTCCCCAGACTCTTGAGGCATATTCACTATAACAAACCCGGCACCCCTATGGTCGGAGAAACCACCCTTCCATACTTTAAAGCGGCTAATGATTTGATGATCAATTGGCACGTGCGGTTGTTGAACTACTTCATCAGCACTCCATGTGACTTTTGCTTTCTTACATAGCCCGCAAATTAAGGATGGGTGAGGCAACCCGGTATTGGAACCGCTCTTAATAGCCTTTGTGATTGAATCTGCGATAACTTGACCCACATTAATGGTTTTTCCTGTAACTATGCAATAGAGCAATACCGCCCTGTCACGGAGTAATTCAATGAAGTGTGTGGTAGGCATCAGCTTAGCACATAGAAAGTAGTACCATGCCTTCCCAAACCGGCTCAACTCGCTATGGGAAAAGTGAACCCTCTCTGACCCCTTTCATGTCCACTTAGCACCCGGCTTACATAGACACTTCATCACCTCATCCAAGTCAAGTTCTTCAGTTTTATATTTCGTATACTCATCATCCTCGGGTATATTTTCGATGTTGTAATAAGCATTGATGTTTTTCTTGTCAAACGACACTGCTTTACCCCGGACTTGAACCACATAGTTTTCAGCCTCCTTGGCATTGGCATAAAATTCTTTGACAATGGGGATTACGGCGGCCTTCGGTTGTTCTGTGAAATCGAACCAACCACGCTCCATAATCATGTCGTGTACACATCCATCATGCGTCTCATCTGGGCAAAGACCGCATTCGGGAATCAATACATTTTTCACCAACCACGTATGAAATCTTTCCGATGCCGCTTCGCTAACAAATCTCTTTTTTTCGTATGACTTGGAAGATTTAGAGCTTTCCTCTCTTTGGCGTTTTGAAGACATGTTGAATATGCAATGATATACCCTCACAACAACTAAAATTTGGTCACAAAGTAGCTAGCAAATATTTGTTCCCTCTTGGGAAATTTAACAAACACCTTGTGTGCAATGCTCAATTCGTCAACGATAAGCCATCCCAAATATCATGAGCACCACCAAAGACTACACCCAACAATCTCTTGCAAGCATTTAAAAGACTTCAACATTATCCATAGAGAATGAATGAGAATTGTACCTTAAATTGCAAAGTTTGTTCTTTACCCATGGAGAATGGAATAACCCTTGTTGCTAGTTGATGTTCATTGATGCCACTTGAGATGTGATAATGTTGGTGGAAAGGAGTTTGAGATATTCAAGATGATGGAGTGAAATTTTGGATGAAAAAGAGTTGGTGTGTATGTATTTTTAAAGGTTTGAAATTTTTGTGGTAGTGGTAGGAGTTTATTTGGGAAGTGGTTTTTGATGTTTGGATGCTGTTTTTTTTATGTTTGGATGCTGAAAAATCTGAGTTTGGATGCTAAAAATCTGAGTTTGGATGCTGTTTTTGATGTTTGGATTCTGAAAATCTGATCTGAAAGCAGTTTTGGAAGCTGAAAATCTGATCTGAAAGTAGTTTTGGATGTGCAGAATGCTGAAAATCTGAAGTTGGAAGCAGAAAATCTTATCAGCAGGCGGGCTGTCTGGGCAGCATGGGCGCAGGTTGGGTGCGTTGATCCTGGCGCCTAGGCGCTGGCCCTCGGGAATCTGGACAGCATGGGCGCAACTGGGGCGCTGATCCTAGCGCCTAGGCGCTGGCCCTATGTTTTTTTTGCACTGCAGTGGCGCGCTGGGGCGCTGGTCCTGGGCGCCTAGGCGCTGAGTTTCTGCTTTGGAGACATAATTTCAGCGCTGGGGCGCTGGTTTTGGGCGCCTAGGCGCTAAGTTTCTGGTTTTCATCTTCTTTTTACTTATCAAACTCCATTAATTTTGCACTCTATTTTTTTCTTTGATGTTTCTTTTTGATCCTCGCTACCTACAATCAATTAACACACTAATTAAAAACTTGTACTAATAATCTAAAAAAAAAAATTAATTGACATAAACAAAAATTAAAATTAAAAACTAGATTTTTGGTTGCCTCCCAAATAGCGCTTATTTTATAGTCATCAGCCTGACTACTCCCTGTTTTTATTCCGGATTGGCGAGAGTAATTGAAGTCTTTTGGAGATCAATGTCGCCACCCCAATAGTGCTTCAATCTTTCTCCGTTCACTTTAAAATTTCTCTTGGAGTGGGAATCTTCGACTTCAATTGCTCCATGCGGGAACACTTTAGTAACAATAAATGGTCCTAACCACCTTGATTTGAGTTTACCCGGGAAGAGTTTTAACCGCAAATTGAAGAGGAGTACAACTTGTCCCGGCTCAAACTTTCGCTCAATGATCTTCTTATCATGCCACCTTTTTATCTTCTCTTTATAAAACTTGGCGTTTTCGTATGCTTGGAGACGGAACTCATCCATCTCATTCAACTGCAAGAGACGATTCTCACCCGCTGCATGCAAGTCAAAGTTAAGTTTCCGAATAGCCCAATATGCACTATGCTCCAATTCCACCGGTAGATGACAAGTTTTTCCATACACAAGCCGATATGGAGACATTCCAATTGGCGTTTTGTATGCTGTTCGATAGGCCCACAAGGCATCATCTAGCTTCTTCGACCAATCCTTTCGGTTTGGATTAACAATTTTCTCCAGAATCTGCTTAACTTCTCTATTTGAAACTTCAGCTTGACCACTAGTCTGGGGGTGATAAGTTGTGGCAATCTTATGGATGACTCCATATTTAGCGAGAAGGGCTGCAAAATGTTTATTACAGAAATGCGTACCTTCATCGCTAATGATCGCTCTCAATGGACCAAACCTCGTCAAGATGTTTTTCCGAAGGAAATTCAACACCACATTTGCATCATTAGTGGGCAAAGCAGCTGCTTCAACCCACTTCAAGACGTAATCCACTGCAACCAATATGTAGAGATTATTGTAAGATGATGGAAATGGGCCCATAAAGTGTATACCCCAGACATCAAAGATCTCAACCTCCAAAATACTGTGTAAGGGCATTTCATGACGCTTTGAAATATTCCCAGTCCGTTGACATCTGTCGCACTTTAATGCGAAAAAATGGGCATCCTTAAAGAGAGTTGGCCAATAGAAACCTGATTGAAGCACTTTTGCCGCTGTTCTCTCTCCCCCAAAATGGCCTCCATAATCTGATGAGTGACAATGCTGCAAGATTCCTTCGATCTCTTCCCTGGGTACACATCTTCTTAACATTTGATCCGCACATTGTTTGACTAGGAATGGCTCATCCCAGATGTAATGCTTCACCTCGTGTAAGAACTTCTTCCTTTGTTGGTAGCTCAAGTCAGGAGGAAACACATGACTCACTATATAGTTCACATAATCTGCATACCATGGTGCTTCCCCTGCAACACAAAAGAGTTGCTCATCCGGAAAGGATTCATTGATCATTACTCCCCCACCCTTTTGTTGTACGGTATTCTCAAGTCTGGAGAGATGATCTGCCACTTGATTCTCTGTCCCCTTTATGTCCCGAATCTCTAGATTAAACTCTTGAAGCAAAAGGACCCATCGAATCAAGCGTGGCTTGGCATCCTTTTTCGAAATTAGATACTTAATGGCAGAGTGATATGTGAACACTATCACCTTTGTACCAATGAGATAGGATCTGAATTTGTCAAAAGCAAAACCAACTGCTAATAACTCTTTCTTAGTGGTTGTGTAGTTGAGTTGTGCGTCCGATAATGTCTTGCTAGCATAATAGATAGCATGAAACATTTTTTCTTTCTGTTGACCTAAAACTGGGCCAACTGCAAAGTCGCTAGCATCACACATCAGCTCAAACGGTAGATCCCAATTTGGTGCAACTATCACGGGGGCGGTTATGAGCTTATTTTTCAACACCTCAAAGGCCTCTAGGCAAACCTTATCAAACTTAAAGGGCACCTCTTTCTCTAAAAGGTTACACAGAGGCTTTGTGATCTTGGAAAAATCCTTTATGAATCGCCTATAAAATCCTGCATGGCCCAAGAAACTCCGAATTCCCTTAACTGATGTTGGTGGTGGTAATTTCTCAATAGTCTCTATTTTTGCCCTATCCACCTCTATGTCATTAGCAGAAACTTTGTGCCCCAAAATAATACCTTCTTGACCCATGAAGTGACACTTTTCCCAGTTTAACACCAAGTTTGTTTCCACACATCTTTTCAGCACAAGGGTTAGGTTCTCTAAACAGAGGTCAAAACTATCTCCAAATACCGAAAAATCATCCATAAATACCTCAAGATTTTGCTCGACCATGTCGGAGAATATTGCCATCATGCATCGTTGAAACGTTACAGGTGCGTTGCATAACCCAAAAGGCATCCTCCGAAATGCAAAGGTTCCATAGGGACAGGTAAACGTAGTCTTCTCCTGATCCTCGGGTGCTATTGCGATCTGATTATAGCCGGAATAACCATCCAATAGACAATAAAATACATGCTCAACCAATCTGTCAAGCATCTGATCAATGAATGGTAGAGGGAAGTGATCTTTTCGAGTTTCCTTGTTGAGTTTACGATAATCCATACATACTCTCCACCCAGTCACTGTTCTTGTTGGGATTAACTCGTTGTTCTCATTAGACACTACCGTCATGCCTCATTTCTTCGGAACACATTGAACTGGACTAACCCATGAACTGTCTGAGATAGGATATACGATTCCGGCATCCAACCACTTGATGATTTCTTTCTTGACTACCTCCTTCATGATAGGGTTTAATTGACGTTGTTGCTCAATCACGGGCTTAGCATCATCCTCAAGCAAAATTTTGTGCATACAAATTGAGGGACTAATGCCCTTAATATCTGCAATAGACCATCCTAAAGCTGTTTTGTACTCACGAAGGACTCGCAGCAGCTTACTTTCCTGAAATTCATCAAGTGAAGCAGAAACAATAACAGGTAAAGTAAAAGAGTCACCCAAATACGCATACCGTAGATGATTTGGAAGAGCTTTAAGCTCCAATATAGGTGGTTCTTTCAAAGATGACTTTGCACGAGTAGAGCTTCCTGAGTGATCCAAAGTCTCAAACTGTTGTCTAAACTTGATAGCCCGTGGGGA
Source organism: Ilex aquifolium (assembly GCA_951799425.1). Classification (NCBI taxonomy): domain Eukaryota; kingdom Viridiplantae; phylum Streptophyta; class Magnoliopsida; order Aquifoliales; family Aquifoliaceae; genus Ilex; species Ilex aquifolium. Next base: position 23,276,286 of record OX637396.1, on the reverse strand, counting down.
CGCATTCAACCACTGTACATACTCTAGAGGAGCCGGGTAGTCCGCAGCAGTGGGACTAACCAGTGATGTCTCAAGGGGATCTAAAAGACAACTTTCTACGAATATCTCAGTTATTGCATCTTCCACCAAATCAACCCGAAAACATTCTTCTGCTTCCTTAGGAAATTTCATAGCTGAAAATACATTGAATGTCACCTTTTGATCTTGGACTCGCATAGTTAGCTCATATTTCTGTACATCGATAAGTGTTCTCCCCGTCGCTAAGAATGGTCGCCCAAGAATTATAGGTACTTCCCTATCTTCCTCACAATCCAAAACTATGAAATCAGTTGGAAAAATGAACTTATCCACTTTAACTAGAACATCTTTAACTATGCTCCTTGGATAAGTGAGTGATCTGTCTGCTAATTGCAATGTAACATTGGTAGGCTTTGCTTCATTCAAACCCAATTGCTGATAAATTGAGAGCGGCATTAAGTTAATACTAGCTCCCAAGTCACACAATGTTTTCCCAAAAAATTGGCTGGCTATTGTGCATGGAATTGTAAAGCTACCCGGATCTTTGAGCTTTGGTGGTAGCTTCTTTTGAAGGATAGCACTGCACTCCTCAGTGAGTGCCACTGTCTCAAAATCACCTAGTTTTCTCTTCCTTGACAAAATTTCCTTCATAAATTTCACATAGTTAGGCATCTGCTCCAATGCATCTGCGAAAGGGATATTAATTTGGAGCTACTTGAATACTTCCAAAAATTTTGAGAACTGCTTATCTAATTTCTTTTTCTGCAAATGTTGTGGAAACGGCACGGGAGGCACAATAAGACTCTGTTTGCCTTCATCAGAATTTACCACTGACTCTTCTTCCTTCTTTGCATGTTCCACATTCTTGCTTTCTCTATTCTCATCCCTACTATCATCTCCAAGTGATTGTTTTGGAATTTCACTAACAACTTCAGATAGCTTTTTTCCACTTCGTAATGAAATAGCCTTGTAGTGCTCCTTCCCTTCTCTCTTAGGATTGATCTCCGTATCACTAGGTAAAGTTCCTTGAGGTCGGTTGTTAATGGCATTAGCAAGCTGACCCATTTGATTTTCCAGGTTTCGAATTGATACTTCCTGACTGTTCATCCTGGTCTCATTCTGTGCTATATACTTGGAAAGCAACTCCTCCAAATTCGACTTCTTTTCCTGATGTGGTGGAGCTTGATTTTGAAAGCCTGGTGGGTATGATTGTCTTGGAGCAGAGGTTTGGGCTTGATTATTGTTCCAAGAAAAGCCCGGATGATTCCTCCAACCAGGGTTATAATTGCTGGAATTGTTACTATATTACTGCCTGTTGTGGTTACCAATGTATTGTACCGACTCTGGATTAATTGCACATTGATCACTTGGATGGTTCCCTACACATAATTCACAGACAACTGCCGCACTCTGAATAGGTTGCACTCCTAGAGCATCAATCTTCTTTGACAACGTAGCAACCTGTGCAGCCAATGCAGTAACCGCATCAACTTCATAAATCTCTGCTACCTTTGGCTGATTGATCCTTGTAGAAGGCCACTGATAATTGTTTGCAGCCATCGTCTCCAATAACTTGTAAGCTTCATCGAAATTCTTCCCCATTAATGCCCTCCAACAGTTGCATCGATACTAGTTCGGGTAGCACTAAACAACTCGTTATAGAACGTTTGAACTTGTAACCAATTAGGAATACCATGGTGAGGGCATTTTTGAATTAAGTCTTTGAATCGTTCCCAAGCTTCATAGAGACTCTCAAAATCATGTTGTGCGAATGAAGTGATGTCGTTCCTCATCCTTGCAGTTTTAGCTGGTGGAAAGAATTTAGCTAAGAATTTTTTAGGTAATTCTAACCACGTAGTAATAGAATCTGATGGCAAAGAATGCAACCAACATTTCGCCTTATCACGAAGTGAGAAAGGGAAAAGTCGGAGTCTAATCGCATCTTCAAAAATCCCATTATATCTGAATGTGTCGCATATCTCCAGAAAACTCATCAAATGATTGTTTGGGTCATCGGTAGGCAAACCCCCAAACTGCACTGAATTCTGAATCATTTGAATGGTACCCGGCTTGATCTCAAAATTGTTTGCTTGAATTACGGGTCTTCGAATGCTCGATTGTATTTCAGTCACAAGTGGCATAGCATAATCCCTTAACGATTTATGTTCCTCTTCAGCCATAGCTTCTTGGTTATTTTCTCCTTGACACTGTTTTCGCAAGTTTCAGAGCCTTCTTTCGATTTCGTCTTCGTACGGTATTAGCTCCTGACCTGTAGATCGTGTTTGCATATAAAATTCAAGAATGCTTGCGAAAACAATTAAAACAGAAAATTAAACAAGTTTAAACTAAGATCAAACTGATTGAAATTAATATTGAAATAATTACTAGAATAAGTCCCCGGCAACGGCGCCAAAAACTTGTTGTCCGAATTTGGTATTGACAATTTACGTGCAAATATACACGATCAACAAGTAATAAAGTGATAAGTAGAGTATCGTTCCCACGGAGAATTATTGCTAATAACTTTCAAGTACTAACTTTATATCAATTCGATTTTATTTAAACAATCGGAATTAAACTATGCATTTACTAATTTAAGACTAAACCTAAATTTAATAATCAAAGATTCAATTTAATGGCTAGAAGAAGTTAAGATTACAACTTCCCCTAATGCTTCGTATAAATCTTTCCACTCTCGTTCCAGTAAATTGATCAAAATAAGTTGTTAACTGAAACTTCAAAATTATTTATCAAACCTCTTCCGATAGTTAGATAAGCATATCTCTCCCAATTAAATTGCTATATTCCTATGCAAAATAAGTTGGAATAGATTCATTAAGTTCAAACTCTCATAAAAGTTACACACGGCATATAGGTATATTCCTATCCTATACACAAACCCAGCAATTCAATCCTAAGAATAATTAACCAGACGCATGTCATCATATTCAGATCTAAACCTAGAATTCATCTCTCAATTTCATCTAGGTTATCAAATTAATTGTTGGCCAAACAATTATATATTAAACACAAAATATGACAAACAAATCATATAAGATCAACAAGAACTAGAAACGAGAGTAGATCAATTTAACTAGACATTAGGTTCCGTTGTAATCTTAATAAAAATTTAGTTCATAATGTAATTGAAAAACATGCTTCTCAAATTAAACAACATCTTAGAAAATCAAGAAGTAAAAGTAAGGGAAAAGAATGAAAACTTAATTGCAATCTTCAACTCCTCTCTAGCCTTCAAGTCCGATTTTCTTCGTGTCAGTTTCTTCGATTCTTGCCTTCAATTTTCTATCAATCCTTGGTCTTCTTCTCTCCCTTTTCAGCCCCCAAAATCATTCTTTTTATATTCCCCTCAAACCCTAGCACATAAGAGGCATTAGAGTCCAATTTCGGGTCAACAACGAGTCCTAATTCGCGTCCAACTTCCCCTACAAGTGCAGCTGCGCCAAAATCAGTGCAGGGGCGCTGGTTTTGGCGTAGGGGCGCTGACCCCTTTAAAGCCTAGCATCTTCCCTTGTTGTTTAGCCTTCAAAAATCCAACATTTTGGCTCTAAATTGACCTTGTTTCCTTCCAAATCATCTTGTTTCCTTCTAAATGATCATCCCTACAAAATAACATCAAAACACACAAATCAAATAAAAAGGAACATAAAATAATTAAAAACTTGCAATTTCACCAAACCGAAAGTACTCAATTCGTAGGTATAAAACCCACTCATCAGCCTATGTAGTCTGCCACGACAGCCATCCTCCGAGACTAAAAGTAGCTCAGCCTCAGCTCATGCGGCCCTCCCACGGGACATCTACAATGATTTTTCTCTCATTCAAACTGTCTGCCTCTCTCTCTAGGTAATCATGTTAAATATTTTAATATTGGGATAACATTATTTTTGCCAGGCACACTTTTGAAGCTCAGGCTGCAGTCCTAGTAGCAAGACCATACTGGAGTCTCAACTCCTACAGTAGTACAACAGCTAGCTCTGGTACACACGTGAGCCACAGTCTGGGAAAGAGTGGGGGCACCACCGGGTCCCTTCTCCCATGAAGCAATATAGTCATCGGACCTTAACTGAGAAGCACTGGGGGCATCAAACCTCGCCCTCTTGGGAGGAGGAGAAGACACCACCCTAAAAGCACAGGGAGTCTCCATCATCGCCCTATCAACAGGACGCCTGTAATCAGAGACAAGGTTAGCTAATGGCCAAGCACCAGAGAGGCGCCGTCCATAGCAAGACTCAAGGTGTCGCCCAAGGCGCCCTGCCAACCTCTTGGTGTCATCCAAAACCGCCTGCAATGCTCCTGCTTCGCCAGTCAAGCTGGCGCCACCCACCAGTCTCTCCCTACATTTTATGCCATACAGGGGTCCGCAGCAAAGAAGACGCCGCCCCGCAAGGCGCTGGCGTCGCCCATGGGGATGGGTCCTCCCATCTCGCCCAGTCTCCCATCTCACCTTCACGACCGCCTAGTGCAAGACCCAAGCCGCAAGCACGTGACAGGGCGTCGCCCACACTGCCCATGGACTCCTCGCCAAAGTCCCTCCTAACTTTGCATCAAAAAAAAAAGGGAGAGGACAAGGGAGGCGGCGCCCAAGGAGGCCAAGAAGAAAAAAAAAAAAGAGAGGTGCAGAAGGCGTCGCCCAAGCTCAAGCAAAAAAAAAAAAAAAGAAAGAGGAGAGGACAAGGAGGCGGCGCCCAAGCCTAGACCAAAAAAAAAAGAAAAATAAAATAAAAAATAATAATTGTAGGCAGCACCATGGAGGCGACGCCCAAGCCAAGAGAAAAAGAAAAAAAAAAAAAAAAGGGAGTCAGCACCAAGGCGGCGCCCAAGCACAAGCAAAAAAAAAAAGAGGGGAGGTCCAAGAGGCGGCGCCCAAGCCAAGAGAAGAAAAAAAAAAAAAAGAGAGGTGAAGGAGGCGTCGCCCAAGCTCAAGCAAAAAAAAAGAGGGGAGGTCCAAGAGGCAGCGCCCAAGCCAAGAGAAGAAAAAAAAAAAAGAAGAAGGAATCAAGAAGGCGGCGCCCAAGCCAGGGGAAGGAAGAAAAAAAAGAAAAAAAAAAAAAAAGGAGAAGGAGGGGTCCAGCCCAAGCCCAAGGGAAGAAGAAAAAAAAAGGAAGTTGGCCTGGCGCCCAAGCAGGCTAAGAAAGAAAGAAAAAAAAAAGAAGAAAAGAGAAAGGACAAAGAAGGGCCCGCGCCCAAGAGAAAAAAAAAAAGAGGAAAAAAATTTATATTCGATACCGATAAATCCAGCAAGTTTCCGAAGATGAAAAAGTACCATAGGAAGCAAGAAAATTTCTGCTCACTCAAGCGAAGACGAAGCACATGCCCTCAACCCCTGCCTCTCGCAAAAAGTCAGAGGCTTGGGGCATGGGGGGCAAATGATGAGTCCGAAATTAACAGTGTCAAGCCCAATAAATCAATGAGGCCCAAGCTAGCACCAAGAAGGGACCAGCCCAAAGGAGCCAAGAGGGGACCACATCACCAAAGTCATCAAGGATCAAGAAAGAGCCTAAGGAGGAGCCTAAGCCATCAAGGAGGAGCCAAAGGAACACCCCAAGGGGGCGCCGCCCAAGTGATGAGCTCCCCCACTTCTCCTCAACCTCCTCACTTGCCTTCTCTTCATCCCATGGTGATCCAAGTCCAAAGAGAATCAACAAGACAATGGCCAAAGCACCAAGTCCAATGCCCAAGGCTGCATGGTAACCCTTGGGCGCCTCCCCCTCTCTACTCCTCTCGGGTTTGGTACTCCAGTACAAGTGCAAGCCTGCTCAAGTCAAGTCCAAGTTCAAGAAGACAACTCAAGTCCAACCCAGCTCAGGATCCTCCTCCGAAGGAATAGGAACACGAGGGAGAAAATATCGGGATGCGAACGAAGATCTATACCTACCTTAACTGTGCTTACCAAAGTGGTAGAATCCTATCATAACTATACTTACCAAAATAGTGGTGACCGCCTCAACTCACCGCATCACCGTCTTATTGAACCTATATAATGTAAGCTCTCTCCACTTGGAAAGGCATCTTGGGATCTACACATCTGGACAACACCCTTGACGCCTCCAATACCTCACTAGACACTTTGTTCTCCCTCTTTTCCAAGCACTGTAATACTCCCGGAGTTACTCTCCCGGTAACCTTGTTCATCAATAAAACACCTCCGACCACCGCTGCCGTTCTAGAGAGTAGAGTATGTCACCTGGACCGAACCACTATATATCTCTGTGTTGGTTCCATATTTACTGCTTTTCCATTGATCTGCCATTGATTGTCTGTTATTGCTCATTAATCATATCTGTTCGTATACTTGACTGTTGATCTTGCCCAAAGACCGATTTGTGCATCATCAGAAAGAATTTTGGACACTGCCTAGTATTTGGATCATAAATTTTTATCCTAATGTCCGTTTGATCAGAAATTTTGACAGTAGATAGTAGACTTCCAGGGATACAAAAGTGTATTTCACGAAAATTTTCCAAATCAATCTCCAAATAGGCCAAAACTTCACTGGAAGTTGCAGCAGAAACAGGAATTCCGTTCGAACGTGAATCGATGTTTGAACGTGAATAAACGTTCGAACGAAAGTGCGTTCCAATACTCTTGTCTGATGGAAAAACAAAAGTACTGGGAGCAATGACCGTTCGAACGCCAATGACGTTCGAACGTGAGTTAAGAATCTGGGTTTCAGAAATTGCGCACAGGAGACCATTTCTCACCCTATAAATACATAAGGACGCCTCCCTTTGCATCATTTCAGCATTTCTAACCCTAGGAAGACTTAGAGAGGAGGGAAGAAGGGAAAAACACAAGATCAAGGGAGGATTTACACATTGAAGAGGATCAAAACTTCAAATTTTTCAAGAACACTAAGGAAGAAGAAGGTAGGGGTTTTCTTCCATTCTCTTGCATTGAGGCTAGGGCATACATATATATACATTCTTTTGACTCTAAATCTTATATAATTGCTATGAAATTATTGATTCTTGATATTTATGCAAATGTGGTCATGTTTTAAACAATGCTATGGTGGAATCACCATTAAAACTCTTTTCTTGTTCTCAAACCCTAATTTTCAAGGAAAATGGGTTTTTCTCTTGATTTTTCCTTGATTCTTGAATTCAAAAACTTTAGTGCTTGAAATTGAACCACAAAATGATATTTATGAGGATCTCTTGTATATTTTCTCACATTGTCTCTATTGTGCTACTTTATGAGAAATTTTGGGATTCTTGGGAATGGCTTGTTGTTTTTGAGAAATTATGGATATTGTATTTCTTGTATGGTTGTTTTGATGAACATGAGGGTGAGAGGTTCCTTGTAAGGATGCTCATGGCAAAGAAACAAGACCTTGAGGGTGAGAGGTTCCTTGTAAGGGTGCTCATGCCAAAGAGAACAATATTATATCATGTGTGGGTTATTGGTTTACTTTTGGGAAATTGTATGTCTCCATGTCAGTAATTGGTTTCACCTCTCCATTTAACTTTATTGTTTATTCGTAAACTAGATATCTATTAAAATGTCACGATTTTCCTTCAAAAAATATATATATGATATTTATGAAACGAGACCGACTTGTTTTATATGTTTCTAAACCTTGTTCGAGTTTGGAATGATTTTCCTACAGAGCTTAGTGCTCACCCCCTACAAACAATATCCCTTTTCAGATTATGGCCTAGAGGATGAGCTTAGAGTTGATGAGTCGGCACAATGAGAAGCTCCAATAGACGGGAACGTGGATCCCGAGATTGATGCCTAGAGCTACATACTCTTAGGTTCTACCCTAGGAAGTTTATTTTAAGACAATGTAATGTCTAATATTTTTGGTTATTCCACTGCAAGCTTAAGTTTGATTTTTGGTTGTAATTGCCATGGTGTGGCATATTCTTTTGGATGATATTGTAAATATTATGTATGATGAATGAAATTTTATTTATCTATGGATTTTATTAGTTGCTCTCATGATGTGAATGGTTTGAGATAGTAATGTCGTCCAAGGTGTATTTTGGGGCGTTACAAATTTTCGTATCAGAGCCTAGGCTTTAGGTCTTACATGGGAGCTGTAGGTTATGGATTACCATTAGAGACGTAGAACTAGGTTGAATGAAGTTGTTGATTTAAATCTTATACAAGCCTTATGCTTTAGATTAAAGTGATAGTAGGATGTCTTGCACCATCAAGGAAACTAAATTGTAAATTGATGTACAGGATGGACGGTGAACGAGGTCGTGGTCGTGGAGGACAAGCAAATCCACCACCACCACCACCTCCCGATGCCATAAGTGGCATATATCAATGTTTGAGGGAGTTCACCACTTTGGTACAAAACTAGAATGGAAACAACAACCATAATGGTGGAGCTCACCCCCTAGCACAAGTGCCGGGCAACGGGGACAACAACCGAAGGATGGTAACTCTTCGGGAATTTCTAAGGCAACACCCACCTACCTTCCAGGGGAGCTCCAATCCCTTGGATCCGGATAGATGGATCCGTCGGGTGAAGAAGATTTGTGACAGCATGGGAGTTACCGAAGACTTGAGGGTTGGCTTAGCTACATATTTGTTCGAGGGGGAGGCCGACCATTGGTGGGATTCGGTAAAGAGACAGAGGAACACAGATGCACTTACTTGGGAGGAGTTTGATCAAGTCTTCCAAGACAAATATTTTCCTGAGTCGGTTAGAGACAAGATGAGTGTCGATTTCCTCGCTCTTCGGCAGGGTAGTTTGACGGTGGGGGAGTATGAGAGAAAGTTTGAGGAGTTGTCCCGATATGCCACATAATTCATACCCATAGAGGCCAGGAGGGGCAAACGTTTTGAGCAGGGCTTGAGGCCGGCCATTAGGGAGAAGCTTATGGCTCTTAGGATCCGTGACTATGGGGATCTTATGGATAGGGCTATGTTGGTGGAGAGAGACATGGAAGATAATCAGCGACAACAGAACCTTATGAGGGGAGGTCCGATCAGGACCGGTGCTAGTAGCAGTGGAGCACAGAGAGCGGCACCCTACCGTCGCCCAGATCAGGCAATTGGACAGAGACCACAGACAGCTCGAGGAGCGCGAGGAGTACCAGAGAGAGTAGGCACCGACCCACGTCGATGCTTTGCATGTGGAGGTGTTGGCACTTCAAAAAAAAAATGCCCATTGCTTTCAACCAAGCAACCAGGCCTGTGAATGCAAACAAGCCACCGCCACAAAGGCCACTACAACAGCAGAGACCATTTGAAGCTCTAGCCCCAAGTGGCGCCAACCAAGGAAGGGTATTTGCTTTGACCCAACCGGAGGAAGATGCCTCCAATGCAGTGGTGGAAGATATTATTCTCCTCTACAATTCTTGGGCCCGAATTTTATTTGATTCGGGTGCGACTCATTCATTTATATGTACTGCATATGCTATTAAATTGGGATTGGGCTTCGAGAAGTTAGAACATGCGTTGTGTATTAATATGCCTACGGGAGAACGGTTGGATACTAGCCGGGTGTGTAGGGGTTGCGTGCTTCGAATTGGGGAGCACGAATTGATTGTAGATTTGGTTGCCTTAGACATGAAGGGGTATGACGTGATCTTTGGGATGAATTTTTTATCCACATTTCGGGCGGTAATGGATTGTTTCCGTAAACAGATTTCTTTTCAACTACCGGGAGGGGTAGTATTCAGTTTCGTGAATGACCGAAATTCCTTCCATCCATTTCCTACTACGGGTAATAGATTCTTGAAAGCGAAGGCGGGGAGCCATTTGAGTTTCTTAGCTAGCTTGATGGGAGATGATCGGGATAAATTCCATGTGGATGTGGTGTTGATAGTATCGGATTTTTCGGATGTCTTCCCAGACGAACTACCCGGGCTACCCCCACACAGGGAGATTGAGTTCAAGATTGATCTCTACCAGGGAATCGAACCCATATCCATTGCTCCCTATCGGATGGCACCTTTGGAGTTAAAGGAGCTAAGGAAGCAGCTAGATCATCTGTTGACAATTGAGTTTATCCGTTTGAGCACTTCACCTTGGGGAGCCCCGGTACTCTTCGTGAAGAAGCATGATGAGACACTTCGGTTGTGCGCGGATTACCGAAGATTGAATCGGGTAACAGTGAAGAACAAATACCCTTTGCCACGAATCGACGACCTATTTGATCAGTTGAGGGGTTCTAAGTATTACTTCAAGATTGATCTTCACACAGGGTATCATCAATTACGGATCAAGGAGGAAGATATTCCTAAGACTGTTTTCCGTACTCGGTATGGTCATTTCGAGTATACGGTGATGCCGTTCGGATTGACTAATGCTCCAGCAGCCTTCATGGATTTAATGCACAGGGTATTTCGGTCGTATCTAGATCAGTTTGTCATCGTGTTTATTGATGACATACTAATCTATTCCCGGACTCACGAGGATCATGGACGCCATCTCTCTATTGTGCTACAGACATTGAGATAACATAAGTTATATGCAAAGATGAGTAAGTGTGAGTTTTGGATGAAGGAATTTAAATTTCTTGGCCATGTTGTGTCAGAACAAGGGGTAGTTGTTGACACCGCAAAGATTGAGGCAGTGATGAAGTGGGAACCACCAAAGAATGTGACCGAAGTACGTAGATTTCTGGGCTTAGCAGGCTACTACCGGAGGTTTGTGGAAGGGTTCTCAAAGCTAGCAATGCCGATGACACGTCTCACAAAGAAGGGAGAAAAATTCTTGTGGACTCAAGAGTGTGAACTAGCTTTTCGCACCTTGAAGGGGAAGTTGACAACCGCTCCTGTCCTCATTATTCCGAGTAGTGGGGAAGGATACGATGTGTACACCGATGCTTCGCTACGAGGCTTGGGGTGTGTGATAATGCAAGGAGGGAAGGTGGTTGCCTATGGCTCTAGGCAACTCAAGGTTCATGAGCAGAATTATCCCACCCATGACTTAGAGCTTGCCGCTGTGGTTTTTGCTCTTAAGTTGTGGAGGTGTTACTTGTACGAAGAGAAATTCCAAGTGTTTTCTGATCATAAGAGCCTCAAGTACATATTCACCCAGAAGGACTTGAATCTTCGGCAAAGAATGTTGATTGAGTATTTAGAAGACTATGATTTCACACTCAATTACCATCCGGGGAAGGCGAATGTAGTAGCGGATGCACTGAGTAGAAAATCTCAGGGTGAAATCAATTCCCTTGTGGTGAATAGGTGGAAGATGATGGATGCTTTGGAGGAATTTGATCTATGGGTGGATAGACAGGAGGATCGACCATGGCTATTCAATCTTGTAGCTTAACCAATGCTTCGACAACGGATTGTGGCGTTGCAACGGTTAGACAGCGAGTTGGAGGCTATCCAGAGTAAGTTGGAGAGGAGTGAGATTGTTGAGAATTGGGCGATAAGTGATGATGAGTTACGGTTTCGGGGAAGGCTATGTGTACCCGATCATGACCAAGTAAGGGAAGAAGTGTTGGGCGAGTGCCATCGTTCCAAGTTCTCCATACATCCGGGTAGTACCAAAATGTATAGGGACATGAAGCAGCAGTATTGGTGGAAGGGAATGAAGAAGGATGTGGCTAGATACGTTTCAAAATGTGTGGTGTGTCAGCAAGTGAAGATTGAGCATCAAAAGCCTGGAGGATTATTGCAGTCCTTGCCTATTCCCAAGTGGAAGTGTGATCACATCACCATGGACTTCGTATATGGCTTTCCACAAACTTCATGAGGGCATAATGCAGTATGGGTCATTATTGATAGACTCACCAAGTCCGCTCACTTCTTGAGTATGAAGACCACCGACACGTTAGAGACCCTGAGCAAGCTCTATATTCGCGAGATAGTGAGATTGCATGGAGTTCCGCTATCCATTGTGTCGGATCGTGATTCTCGTTTCGTAGCGCAATTTTGGCAAAGTCTTCAAAGAGCTATGGGGACAGAGTTGCACTTCAGCACCGCCTTTCATCCCCAAACGGATGGCCAATCCGAGAGGGTGGTCCAGATTCTAGAAGACATGTTACGTGCTTGTGTGTTGGACTTCAAGGGAGGTTGGAGCGATAATTTGTCGTTAGTGGAATTTGCATACAACAACAACTATCAGACAAGTATTGGGATGACACCGTATGAGGCGTTATATGGAAGACCATGTATGTCCCCAACTTGTTGGTTGGAAGCTGGCGAGAGTAGCTTGTTTGGGCCGAAAATTGTTCGAGAAACTACATAGAAAATTCAATTCATTCGGGAGAGACTATGCATGGCACAAAGTCGGCAGAAAAGCTATGCGGATCAAAGACGAAGACCCTTGGAATTCAAGGTGGGAGATTACGTGTTTCTTAAAGTATCACCCAAGAAGGGAGTGCTGCGATTTGGCAAGAAGGGAAAGTTAGCTCCAAGGTACATAGGACCATTTGAAGTGATCAAAGAGGTGGGCAAAGCGGCGTACCAACTTCGATTACCAGCCCAGTTATCCGGAGTACACAACGTATTTCATGTGTCGATGTTGAGGAAGTGTCAGTCGAAGACCACGCATGTTATAGATTTGGAGGATATTGAAGTTCAAGATGGAGCCATCTATGAAGAACAACTGGTGAAGATTCTTGATACCAAAGAGAAGGTGCTCCGCAACAAAGTCATCAGACAAGTGAAGGTTTTGTGGCAACATCATGGGGTGGAGGAAACTACCTGGGAACCAGAGTTGGAGATGCAAGAGAAGTACCCTCAATTGTTCTCTACTTAAGGTAAGTTTCAAGGATGAAACTTTCTTTAAGGGGGGTGGATTGTAAACCCCCACATTCGTATCCTTATATCGTAATATAACTATGTTTTGGAAATGCTAATGTATGTGATAATGTCTGCATGAACTACTTAGATTGTATGAGTATAAATAAAATGTTAGTTGAGGTAATAGGGTATGTTGTAGAAGTTTGGAAGTATTTCGGAGTGAAATCGCATTTTAGAGATAGTTTGGGTAGAAAGAATTTTGGACACTGCCTAGTATTTGGATCATAACTTTTTATCCTAATGTCCGTTTGATCTGAAATTTTGACAGTAGATAGTAGACTTCTAGGGCTACAAAAGTGTATTTCACTGGAAGTTGCAGCAGAAACAAGAATTCTGTTTGAACGTGAATCGACGTTCGAACATGAATAAACGTTTGAACGAAAGTGCGTTTCAGTACTCTTGTCTGATGGAAAAACAAAAGTACTGGGAACAACGACCGTTCGAACGTGAGTTACGAATCTGGGTTTCAAAAATCGTGCACAGGAGACCATTTCTCACCCTATAAATACATAAAGACGCCTCCATTTGCATCATTTCAACATTTCTAACCCTAGGAAGACTTCGAGAGGAGGGAAGAAGGGGAAAACACAAGATCAATGGAGGATTTACACATTGAAGAGAATCAAAACTTCAAGTTTTTCAAGAACACTAAGGAAGAAGAAGGTAGGGGTTTTCTTCCATTCTCTTGCATTGAGGCTAGGGCATACATATATATACATTCTTTTGACTTTAAATCTTATATAATTGCTATGAAATTGTTGATTCTTGATATTTATGCAAATGTGGTCATGTTTTAAACAATGCTATGGTGGAATCACCATTAAAACTCTTTTCTTGTTCTCAAACCCTAGTTTTCAAGGAAAAGGGGTTTTTCTCTTGATTTTTCCTTGATTCTTGAATTCAAAATCTTTAGTGCTTGAAATTGAACCACAAAATGATATTTATGAGGATCTCTTGTATATTTTCTCACATTGTCTCTATTGTGCTACTTTATGAGAAATTTTGGGATTCTTGGGAATGCCTAGTTGTTTTTGAGAAATTGTGGATATTGTATTTCTTGTATGGTTGTTTTGATGAACATGAGGGTGAGAGGTTCCTTGTAAGGATGCTCATTCCAAAAAAAACAAGACCTTGAGGGTGAGAGGTTCCTTGTAAGGATGCTTATGCCAAAGAAACAAGACCTTGAGGGTGAGAGGTTCCTTGTAAGGGTGCTCATGCCAAAGAAACATGACCTTGAGGGTGAGAGGTTCCTTGTAAGGGTGCTCATGCCAAAGAGAACAATATTATATCATGTGTGGGTTATTGGTTTACTTTTGGGAAATTGTATGTCTCCATGTCGGTAATTGGTTTCACCTCTCCATTTAACTTTATTGTTGTTTGTAAACTAGAGATCTATTAAAATGTTACGATTTTCCTTCAAAATATATATATATGATATTTGTGAAACGAGACCGACTTGTTTTATATGTTTCTAAACCTTGTTCGAGTTTGGAAGGATTTTTCTACAGAGCTTAGTGCTCACCCCCTACAAACAATATCCCTTTTCAGATTATGGACTAGAGGAGGAGCTTAGAGTTGATGAGTTGGCACAATGGGAAGCTCCAATAGACGGGAACGTGGATCCCGAGATTGATGCCTAGAGCTACATACTCTTAGGTTCTACCCTAGGAAGTTTATTTTGAGACAATGTAATGTCTAATATTTTTGGTTATTCCGCTGCAAGCTTAAGTTTGATTTTTGGTTGAATTACCATGGTGTGGCATATTCTTTTGGATGATGCTGTAAATATTATGTATGATGAATGAAATTCTTTTTATCTATGGATTTTATTAGTTGCTCTCATGATGTGAATGGATTGAGATAGTAATGCCGTCCAAGGTGGATTTTGGGGCGTTACAGTTAAATATTTTCATATCTTTTATTATTATTTTGTTCAATGTTAATTTAGGTCTACCTCTACTTCTAGTTCCATTAAGAGAGATTATCTCACTTTTTCGATCATGTGCCTCTATTGGCCTCCGTTGAACATGACCATCTTAATCTATTTTCTCTTAACTTATCCTCAATTGGAGCTACTCCTAACATTTCTCTAATACGGTAATTTCTTATTCTATCTTTTTTAGTTTTTTCACACATCCACCTTAACATTCTCATTTCCGCTACACTCATTTTGTCACTATGTTGTTTCCTAGTTGCCCAACAATCTGTCTCATATAACATTGTTGTCCTTATAGCTGTTGGATAAAACTTACCCTTCAATTTTATTGGTATCTTCCTATCACATAATATGTCAGAGACTTCCCTTCACTTAATCCAATCGGCGTTGATTCTATGAGTTACATCATCTCCAATCTCTCAATCTTTTTTAATGATCGATCCTAGATATCTAAATTGTTTACTCCTTGGTATTTCTTGATTTTCAACCTCAATATGTCTACTTCTTTTATTACTAAAATTACATTGCATATATTCAGTCTTACTCGTACTTATTTTAAACCCTTTCGACTCGAGTGTCTCTCTCCAAATTTTTAACTTATTGTTAATCCCTCTTCGAGTTTCATCTACTAATACAATATCATCTGCAAATAACATACACTGTGGGACATCATCTTAAATGTGCCTAGTGCTTGCTTGTTTATGTTGTAGTATATCCTAAACTCCGGACATCATCCCTCAATATGTGTGTATGGCTTATACGGATGGGGAGTTTCACTTTCCTTTGGAATGATGTCAAAAGAAAAGGCAACAGAATGGTGGATGAATGCTATGTGAATGTCTGAACAAAAATGCTTCACAAGCGCAAGAAGACTTTTGTGTGTCGTGTTTTATTTGGAGGGTACTCCAAGGTCGTCTCCTCAGGAAAGGAGGTAAATCGTGTTAAAGGTGACTATGGTGAAAAAAGGTAAAATGTAAAATCTTTTGTTGTTGAAGTTTGGTTTGTGATTTGTATTTTGATGAAAATGGAATGGGAAACAAGTGTTGGCTAATTCGAAGGGTTCACTCCAATGGGGATGCCAAGACAACTCGAGTCCTTCCTCCAATAGAGCATGGATGTATGATTGATTCATGGAAAGCTAGGGATGAGATGGAAGTAAGGATCCAAGCATAACCCGTGACCAGGCCTACGGGATATCAAAGACTCACAATCTAGTCCACCCTCAACCCAGTCAAACCGAGTCATCGTACTCTGAGAGGAGGAAATAAAATGAGTTGTAAAGGCATACACAAGTGGAGGTCTCCCTTGGATTAACCAACTAAAAAGCTTAGCTACTCATGCTTAAGGTAAAAACAACAATGAAATAAGAAGACAATATAAAGAAATGAAGATTGTAGCTAAGTTAATGCAAAAAAACATAAACTAAAAGAGAGTGCATTAGATACCCATTCTAAAGCTAAGAAATTTAAGAACTTGAATGCATTAATGGTGAAAGCTTTATTGGAAGACTAAACTTGAAAACAACTTGCAAAAATAGCATCAAAGACTTCAAACTAAGCTTAGAAGATTCTTACATAAAATTACAAGACAATGTGTGGAAGAAAATGCAAAAAATCTCAACTTCTCTCTCTAATACTATTTATCTTCTTCCTAGACTCTCTCCCTCTATCTATGTTTTTGTATATTACCTAATGCTGAATAATAATGGAGTCCCCCCTCCAAAAACGTCTATGGAGTGATGCTATAGCCCTGTGATGTGATCTCCATGCCTAGGGGCTAAAAAAGGGATAGGCTAGACAGGGTTGGTGCAGGCCTTATCTCCACACCCAGCACCTTCTCTCTCCTCTTTCCTCATTAATGATCAAGCACCCAAAAGTCCAAGAAGAGGTGCAAGAGGGATGTCCATGGTGTTAGGAGTGGCAGGATCAGGTAGGAGAATGTCTAGTGGGACCCCCAAGATTTCAAAGCTTGAGATTCAGATTCTAGCGCAATTCCTCAAAACCTACAGGTAGATCGAGGAAAACCTACCGGTAGGTTTTGCTCCAGTAGGCAAACTATACCGGTATTTCTTCGGTAGGTGCAAGACAGTAGCAAAAACCTACTGGTGGGGTCTACCGGTAGGTTTTTCCTGGTTTTGCTGATTTCTTGGTTCCTCCACCTCCTGAGCTATCGTCAAGCCTCCTCCTCATCTCCATTCATCTTAAGCATCATGAGAGGGCTCAAAAAGCATCATTTAAGCCTTTTTATCTGTAATCATACCGAAACTTCGTTAATAGCTCAAACTGTGCCGTTCCATTCATTTTAACTTCAAAAGCAAGTGTAAAAAGGGATGTAATGGTGCATAAAATATGCAATATTTTGTGCTAATCACCTAGTGAGTTCATCCATAATTAGGGAAAATAAGTATAGACTTAGGGCCTGTAACACCCCAAATACCACCCTGGACGTCATTACATTCTAAAACCATTCATAGCATGAGAGCAACTAATTATATATCCATCACAATAAGAAACATCCTAGATTTAACAAAATTTGGGCAGAGTCTCCTTTGTAAGGGAAGCTCTACCCAAAAACACAACCTGTGCAATTATATTAACTTGACCACACAGGGTCCATTTAATCATCCAATAACAATAAACTTCCATTTACCATCTATACCATCCATAATGTTATCCCAAAAGAATAGGCCAAGTATGGCAATTACATTCCCAAAAGAATTACATGAATATATCGCAGCGGAAATTCAAAAGAATCTAGACTTTACATTGTTCAGAAATAAATCTCCTAGTCTAGAACAAAAATAAGCTATATCTCTAGATGTCCCACTCGGGATCTAGGTACCCCTCCAATGAGGCGTCCCCAAGGCCCGGCTCATTAGCGCCAAGCTCCTCCTCTATAGCATAATCTGGAAAATGTTAATTGTAGGGGATGAGCAAGAAGCTCTGTAGCAAAATCCTCTCAAACTCAAACAAGGTTTAGAAATTATATTAAAACAGTTCGGTCTCATTTTTACAAATAGCATGATTAGCACATAACAATGACATGTATGGTGTGCTAATGTGCTTTTGTTTCACCTTTTTTGTCAATAAATGGGAGTGTTTTGGTTTTGTTTGTGGCTTGATGGAATTTTGGGTGAATGCATGTAAAATGATGTAAATGACATGATTTAAACCCCCATGGTGTTTTATGAGGCTAATGGAGTGTATGGGGTAGCTTTAAGGATGGTCTGGAGGGGAAAGAAATCCAATTTTTGCTCACAGTCTGAAAACCTTCCGGAAGGTGTATGTCGTCCTTCCGGAAGGTTTTGCTAAAAACCCTGGATGCCTTGTTCACAGCTAATACCTTCCGGAAGGTTTTGTCCACTGGAATGAACCTTCCGGAAGATTTTAGCTACTGGAGTAAAACCTTCCGGAAGGACTTGTCTACTGGAATGGACCTTTCGGAAGGTTTTGCCTTGGGTTTCTTTTTGACTGCCAAAATCTTCCGGAAGGTTTTGTTTTCTGGAATGAACCTTCCGGAAGATTTTAGCTACTGGAGTAAAACCTTCCGGAAGGACTTGTCTACTAGAATGGACCTTCCGGAAGGTTTTGCCTTGGGTTTCTTTTTGACTGCCAAAATCTTCCAGAAGGTTTTGTCTTCTGGAATGAACCTTCCGGAAGGTTTTGGCTACTGGAATGAACCTTCCGGAAGATTTTTGCTACTGATGTCGACCTTCCGGAAGTTCTTGCATTTGATTCTTTTCATTTAACTGTTCTTTCAGCGACCTTCCGGTAGGTGTATGTCGACCTTCCGGAAGGTTTTTGCACTTTTCTCCAGACAGCCTGTAACTCAACTTTGCGGCTTGGAGGGTCCCACATGCACTTATCCTACATGTTTCCTGACATCCCTTTCACATCCTGGAGCCTCCCTCACCCCAGCATTGATTGGGATGAGTCTTGATAATTAATGAAGAGAGAGAAGAAGAAGGAAGCTGGGTGGGCAGACAGCTCTGCCTCACCCCCTGTCCAGCCCATGTTGCTGCACCCCTAGTGATGGAGATCAACTTTGTAGACCTCCCTCTCTCTCCAGGCACGTTTTGGGGGGAAAGCAAGAGTCTCCTTGGGGGGGTATTGATTCATCATGTATTACATTAGAGATAGTTTTAGAGAGAGGAGCTCTAGGCAGAGAAGAGGATGAATAGTGGTTTTTAGAGAGAGAAAGTGACGATTTTACCATTTCTCCTACTGCATTTGTCTTGTAATCTTGAGTAAGAATCTTAGTAGTTCATTGAATGCCATAAATGTTGTTTTCCCTTCATGTTTGGTTAGTTGAATGCTCCCATTTATGTTCTACCATTAATGCTTTCAAGATTATTCTTGTTCATAGATATAAAATAGCTTTTCATTTCATTCACTTCTAGTCTAGGATTTCTTGCACTTAGTTACTTAAAAACTCCATAGCCTTAGAATGCATTACCTTTACATTATCATGTCTAGTTCAAGTATGAGTAGCTAAGCACTTTTTGTTGGCAAGACCAAGGGGAATCCTCATTGGGGTATACCATTTCAACTCTTTCTACACCCTCCCTTTAGAGTCCCATGGTTCGGTTTGACCGGATTGAAGGTGGATGATTTGGTGAGTCTTTGATAACCCGTAGGCCTAGTCACGGTTTATGCTTAGGCACTCACCATCATCATCCTCGGCTTCCCGTGAATCAACCGTTCATTCTTGCTCAATCGGAGGAGTGTTTTGAGTTGAGATAGTATACCCATTGGAGGGATCTCTTGGAATTGCCAACACTTGTTTTCTCATTCTAATTTCACCAACACACACTTCACCAAACAATTTCCAACAACAAGAATTTTACACTTTCTTTTGCACTAAATCACTTTCACATTTGCTCACTTCCTTCCCTGTGGAATCGACCTTGGAATACTTTCCAAGTAAAACACAACTCACGAAAGTCTCTTTGCGATTGGGGAGCATTTTTGTGCATACACACTCCATATCTACATCATCCCATTTCCCTTTCCTATTGCCCTTTCTTTTCACACTATCCCAAAGGGGGAGAAATCCTTCCTTCCGCTCATACATTGCATCATTTGAAGGATAGTAGTTAAAGGGTTAGGAATAGGATTGTTTTTGCTCAATCATAGCATATATGAATTTTGAAGTAAAAACAGGACATTTTACATAAATCTCAAGTTTAAGGAACCACGGTAATTAAAAGAATAAATGAACACAAGATACCAATAAGAATCAATTCCCAAAACATAATCCATCCCACCATACACCATTTCCACAAGTTCTTGTGGCATCCCATACTACCCCAAAACTCTTGTAGAAATCGTATTTGGTACAATGCACGATGACCCACACGGTGTGCCCGATACAACCCACGTTACTAAACCATGATCATTAGCGATATGAAAAGTTTATACCCACACGGCGTACAAAGGCGTCTACCCACTCCATGTGGTAGGAAAAGTTCATACCCGCGTGGCATATAAAGACGTATACCCACTACATGATACCCGGTCCTTAGTAATCCATGTTCGTATCGTACAACCACATAAGAAGTAAAATACCAATAACTATCTCACATAACCAACAATTACACAAGTCCCCAATTCACCCTCAAAGCCTTACTTCTCAAGCATCCTTACAAGGAAAATCTCACTCTTGTTCCTCCAAACAACCAAACAAGACATACGATATCCACAATTTCCTCAATTAACAATTAACTCCACAATTCCCCAAATTTCACAATTTGTACCATAAGATAATTGAAGGAAAAGAGCAAGAGATCATCATAATCATCATTTTGTTATACAATATCAAGCACTAAGGATTTGATGGTGAGAGCAAAAGAAATATAAAGAGGAGATCTATTTTTCTCAAAACTAGGGTTTGAAGAAGTAAAAGAGAGCTTTAATGGCTACCCAACCATCACAATGTTTAAAACATGGCAATAAATGCAAGAAGACCAAGAATCAAGTAATTAATAGCAAGTATATATGATTTCAAACCACAAGAATACATATAAGTTAACCCTAACATCAATGTAAGAGAATAGGAAGAAATCCCCTACCTTAGTGTTCTTGAAATCTAAGGCTTGAATCTTGAATCACTCTTGTGTTCTTCCCTTGGGTCTTGAGTTTCTCTCTTCCTCTCTTTCTCTCCTAGGGTTCTAAGGTGTTTAGTGTGAGAGTGGAAACGAAAAATGGGGCAAATGAGGCTAAAAGGGGTGTTTTAAAACACCAAAATCCCGACTTTTACTGTTCGGCGGGCGTCAGACAGATGGTACCGGTACCCAGTACCGGTACAAGAAACCTTCTAGAATCGGGGTACCGGTACCATTCAGTACCGGTACCCAGTACCGGTACCAATTACCCAATTTTGCCTATTTCTTTTGTTTTCCATTTCCAATCCATTCCAAAACTAACCAAAGCCATCACAAACCTCTCCAACACATATTTATACACCAAACCTATCTAATACAAGTTATAGGACCTAACATTTTATATTTTCACTCACTAAAACTAAATTTCCACTATGATTTTCAATAACATTTTAAATCTTTATTTTTCAATTTTACAAAGTTCAAACCCACTTCAATTCCCCCATTCACATCTTTACAACCATTATTTGTTATATCTATATATCTATACGCATATATAAAAGAAAATGCGGGGTGTTACAGGGCCGATCCTTGGTGCAATCCCACCGCGATTGGAAATTCTTTACTTTCTCCCACGGAAGATCTAATTGTAGTCATAATCCCGTCATACATGTCCTTTATCACCTCAATATACCAATTCGTCACTCCTTTTCTCTCAAGCACCCTCCATATTATATTTCTAGATACTTTATCATACGCCTTTTCTAGATCTATAAATACCATCTGAAGATTTTTTTTCTTCTCTCTATAATTTTCTATGAGTGTCTTCAATAAATATATTGCCTTCATAGTTGATCTACTCGGCATAAACCCAAACTGATTTTCTGACACTGTAGTCTCAACTCTTAGGCGCCGTTCAATGACCATTTCCTATAATTTCATTGTATGACTCATCAATTTATCCCTCTATAATTATTACAATTTTGAATATCTCATTTATTTTTATAGATAGGTACTAAAATATTTTTTCTCCATTCATCGGGCATTTTCCTACTAGCAATAATTCTATTGAATAATTTCGGTAACCACGACACTCCCTCATTCCCTAAGCACTTCCAAACCTCAATTGGAATCTCATCCGTTCCTAAACCTTGCTTAATTTCATTTTCTCCAATGCAAACTCTACCTCTGAATTCTTTATTCTACAAAAGAAAGTTTCATGGATCCTATCATTTCTCTATATCTTCTAGGTTTCCTAAGTGATTTTCATTTAATAGTTTCTCAAAATAGTCTTTTCATCGATCATTTATTTCTTCATCTTTAACTAAAACCTTTGAGTCATCGCCCTTGATGTACTTCACTTGGTTAAAAGTCTCTTGTTTTCCTTTCTCTAATTTTAGCTAGTTTGTACATGTCTTTTTCTTCCTCTTTATTATCTAGTTTTTTGTACAAACTCATTGTAGGCTTTTAACTTAGCGTCTCTAAATATATTTTTACCCTCCCTGTTAGCTAATTTATATATTTGGAAGTTCTCTCTATTTCTATCATTTTACCATCTCTTAAAAAAATATTTCTTTACTTTAACTACCTCTTGTACGTCGTCATTCTACCATCAAGTTTCTTTTTCCACAAATTCTCTACCCTTTGACTCCCCAATAATCTCTCTCAAAATTTTCTTAATGTCTTCTGTCATCCTACTCCACATAACGTTAGTCTCATCCTCAAGGTTCCATAAAGGCCTCTTTAAGCATTCTACTCCTAAAATAGTACTAGTTTTGATGGTGTTATTTCACGTAAATAAGCAGTGAGTTCGAGGGCAATGGCAAAGAATTGATCTGAGCTACAAGGCTTATGAATTGGCAGGTGAATGCTCTGATTATCAGAAGTGTGGTGTGTGTAACACAGTGGAAATATAGTGGTTCACCGGCTGATGAGTTCGGCTAGTCCACTCTACAATGGAGGCTCTTGCTCCTGAGGTGTATATTTATTCAAAAGGGGTTTACAGATTGCTCTATGATGCCATTAGGCCCTTCCCTTTGTTGGGGCCATCTACAGTACTTATAATGTCATTCCTAACTCTCAGAGATCCCTACCGAGATCTTTGTCCTTCATCTATGGGATCTCTCTTAATTCTGGGAGATGATCTTGGTCAATTGAGTGTTTTACGCCTGGAATGTTGCTTGGCTTATTGCTTTAGGGATGCCAGCAGTCTTCCAGCTATTTCCTTATCATTTCGGCTATTATTTCGCCTGGGAGGAGCCCGAGCTTTGGTCCTCTGAGCTCTGGAGCTCCGAACTGACCTCCCGAACTAATCTCCTAGGTTGAGCTCTTACTTGGGATTAATTCTTGGTATCATCAGTTGCCCCTAGCCCTTAGTCCAAGTGAACTTGGGTAGGGGCTGAGCTGAGGTTCAGTTAAGGCAGACCTCCACTTGCCGACCTAGGTTCGCAGGCGAACAGGTTTTTGACAGTTACAGATAATCATTTTACCCTCCTCGTTTCCCGCGCACGCTCTCCACTTTGTACAGTTAGCTTTAAATGCCTTTGAGTTGATAGTAACGGCTCCCATCTTTCCCTCTCGAATTCTCTTCTGTCAAGCTCTACATCTTCCTTCTTCTTAGCAGATTCTGACTTTCCCAATTTATCGACGAATCTAGGGTTTTGCTGAATCTCCTCTCCCTTCAAATTGGTGTGTGGGGCTTGCTCGCTTCGAACTTTGACTTGATATTCTCCTTCAATTAGGTACGTTCTTGGCTCCTTACCTGCTCTTTTCGTTCTGGATCCCTCAAGTCTGAGGTGGTTTCTTCAATTCTGGACTTTTCGATTCTGTTATTTTAGGAATCGAGGCCTTTCCTTGTGTCGTCTTCCCCTCTTTTTGGACCCCTATTCCACCGCTAGAATTTTCATTATCGCACACAGTTGGGTCGACCCCAGCGTTCTCAAGGAGTTTTTTTTCTGAGGTTCCACCCCTCTATAGGTCTTTTAAACTTCCATTTTCTTGCCCAGCTATGTCTGCTTCCTCTAGAGCCACCCCTTCCTCTGTTTCCCTCTTCGGAGATCGGTCTGTTGAAGAGGATTCTGATTTAGGTGCTATGGGTGAGGAGATTGACAATTTCCCAGGCGTTGATTCTGTCGATGCTCAGGTACATACCGATGAGCCTCCCTTAACTTCCTCCTCTTTGGTCAAAAACCCCGACAAAGGCAAAAGTAAGGTGAGTGGCGTAGGTGTCTCGACTCCGGGCATAGGGTATGCTTTTAGGAATGAAGAGTCGTGGGCCCTAGTGAGGTCACTCCTTCTCTTATAAAGGTTTTTAGTGCTCGCTATGGTTTCCCCCCAGGGGTTCAATGCTGAAGTCCAGACGAATTCACCTCATACGTCTCCCAGGTTCATAAGAATGTTTGCTTCTTTGTGGCTGCCTTTGAGAATGGTATGCGTTTTCCCTTACACCCTTTTATAAAGGGTGTTCTTCAACATTTCAATATTTGTCCTGCTCAGCTCTCTCCTAATTTCTGGGGGGTCCTGGTGGGTCTCCTCGTTTTCTTTAAGATTCACAACTTGGGGTTCCCACTGTTTCCTTGTTCATGTATCTTTTCAACGTTAAGCATATTGCTTCTGAGGGTTTTTTATATATCTCCAAACGAACAAAGGAAAGAGTAATTATTTCTGACCTCCCGAGCTCCCATAAGAACTGGAAAAAAAAATTCTTCTACGTAGGGGTCTCACAATGGGAGTACAATTCTGCAGATAAAATAGACACTCTTCCAATCCCTAGAACCTGGTCAGCCCCCGATAACCTAGGTAAGTCCTTGAACAAACTAATTGAGTTCGAATTTGGTGGCTCTCTCTGACTCTGCTTTGTTAATATTGTTTCCCAGGTGAACGCCCCAAGCTCAGTGCAGAGGACGAACGGGTGCTACTGAGGTTAGAGAAGTGTGTTTCAGCAAAATACTTTGAACTCATCAAACATTGGGTCCTTGTAGAGCAAGGGTTCAGCCCCCCAGGGGTGATAATAGAATCCCCCACTCCTCTTTCTGTCGAAGCTCCTATTTCTCTTTCAGTTGTTACAGCCGAAGGGGTGGCAGGTAGAAGTTCTCCTATTTGACCTCCCGGTTCTCTCTTTTTTTTTTTTTGAAACTGCTCGTTTTGATTCTTTAGGTTCTTCCTTAATGGAGCCTACCCCAGAAGAACTCCAGGCTAAGGTAGCCCTGCTGAAGAAGGGCAGGAGTGGGAGCAAAAGCAAGGCTGAGGTTGGTTCTTGTAGTAGCCCTGTTACCCGAGCTAAGATCCAAAAGTCGGGAGTGCCCCCTAGCTCTTCTGCCTCAGTTACTGGATCACTTGTTCCGCCGTTGAGTGCCCCACAAGCCATAGAGATCCCTCCCTTCAAATGGACTCTGCATGCTCCTGGTAGAGCTCTTGAGCTGGGCCTAACCTCACCTTCCTCGTCTGAGGTTGATAGGGCCCTGAAGATGATTCCTTAGCTCCAGCTTGCCTCCCCTCCCCTTGGACCAACCAAGAAAATCTCCCAGGCATCCCATCCGAGCTCCAAGTTGGAGAAAGGGAAGTCTTCTAAAGTGGAAGGGAACGAAGACTCTTTTCTTGACAATGTTGATTTTGCGGCTGGTGCTATTTCTTTCATTATCCCTAACTCCGACGTTCTGAGGGCTGTCACGATGCCTCTTGAGAGCTCCATCAACTCAGCCCTTTATGGAACCACAGCTGTAAGTATTTGTTATTGCTCTACTTAAGCTTCCACCTTATGCTTGTCGTTTTATGTTATTCCTTATTTCTGATCGTATCTCTCCCCAGCTGGCTATAAATGTGAGGGGTTTGCTGAGTCAAATCCGCTCTCTAGAGAGCTCTGCCAAGTAATCCAAGGCGTTTGAACTTAAAGCCGCAGAGCTAACTTTTGCTAATGATGACCTCCAAGCTCAACTTTAGAGTCTTCAAGAGCAAGTGGAGAAGCAGGCTTCTACCATCAAGAGCTTGGAGGTGGAGAAAAAGAAGGCCGAAGAGGAAGAGAAAATGAGCAGAGATGAGCTCAAAAACGTCTCGAAGGAGCTCAAACTTAAGACCGAGGCTTGGGTCAGAGCTAGTCAGGAGAAATTTGAGGCCTTGGGCTCTTATAACAACATGAAAAGAGAATATAGTGTATTGGCAGAGGCGCACGATGCCACACTAGTTGAGCTTGAGGTTCAGAGAGCAGCTGTTAAAGAGAGGGATGATCTGATTGTCAAGCTAAAGGATGACGTTATTACCAGGTGGGCTAAAGGGTGGATTACTTTTCAGGATATAGCCGAAGAAACATACCCTGACCTGGACTTCAATTTTGAGATTCCGGCTGAGGGAGAGGGAGAGGTTCCAGCTGAAAAAGAGGCAGAGGTGCCTAGTTCAGCAGGTGAGGATGGTGCCTTGGCCTCTCTTGCCTCTGAGACTGCTCCCGCAAGTTTTGAGGTGCTCACCCCTATGGCAGAGGTCCCGGCTCAGAATGTTCCTATTCCACTAGCCACCTCTGAATCCATTGCTACCGCTACCACTTCTGAGGCTTCTTTAATTTCTGTCTCTGTTGGCCTTCCTGCTGCTGCCCCTTTTTCTGCTGACCTAGTAATAAGGGCTTTAACTGAAGTTGGGGTCTCTACACAATTAACTATTCCAGAGACTTCGACTGCTATTCTACCGGAAGCTTCAACTGTTGTCATATCGGAGACTTCGTCTGCTGCTCCATCAAGTACACCGACTGCTGAGCTGCCAGGCTCTCTTCCCCCTGCCTCTTCAAGGTCCTAGGAGTCCTAAACTTAGGGTAGATCTGCGTTGTCTTTTTGAGTTATTGATGTAAATGTTGAACACACTTTGTTTTATTTTTGAAGCTGTTCAATACATTTTATTATGTTCTTCAATGCAGTCTACTCTGTCATTGTCACTGTTATGCTCATTGTTTTGCCTGCACGCCCCTTGCCCCCCTTGCTTGGAGGAGAACCTTACTTCTCCTTTTCAAGCAAGATTATCAAACTTGAATGAACAGAAGGGCTGATGACGCGTCAAGTTTGGGGTCATTTTGCGAGGACTTAGCTCTTCCCATAACAGAGAGCCAGAGTATGGACTTAATCATTGAGGTTTGATCCTTGGGGAGCTCATTGTTGTGCTCTGGATACCATTTGCTTCGAGGATACCTTTAGATCTCCCTGAAGCAATCGTTCAACTGAGTTTGCCAAAAGCTTCACCAAGGACTGCTGAGCTAAGAGAGCTGCTGGGACCGTGAGGTTTTTCTTCTTGAGAAGCTTCTCCCTGGATAGATCTAGACAATCTATAGACTTGAAGTTGGCCTCACAACTTATTCTGCAGCTTATTGTGCTGGACTTCTTTTAGCTCGCTAAGTTCAGAAGATGGTTGAGGAGTATCAAGGGAATGTTGAGGCTACTGGGGAGGGTTTCTCTACCGAACCCTCTAAAAACAGGAGGCTTTTCAAAGCTTCCTTGGATGTGAATCTGGTGTGACACTGGTATTCACGTTTTTGGCTCCTCCCTAGGGCACTAGGTAGTGGACTTGGCATTCCTCATGGTGACAAGAGGTTTGCTGGATTTGGCAAAGAGAGAGTAAGCAACTTGAAACTTGAGTTCTTCCAAAGGTAGATCTGCTGAGGTTATGTTGCTACATACATGAGAACTTTGATGACAGATGAGCCTGAGAAATACCAATCCATTTTTGATGGTCTCGAAGAGATGTGCTGGAAAGGCTAGGTAGTCATTCGAGCTTATCTCAACCCAAAGACATCTGAGACGAGTTTTGTTTAGGCTGGGTCGAGCTCATGCTTGTTCCCAATTACTTTGATCGCATTAGGGGTCACCCTATGCTGATTCATCTTTTTCTGCATTTATTCAACTATTTTCCAAAACCGTAACTGCCATCATTAATTAGGAAACCAAAAGGACCGCCGACTCTGCTTTCTGTGTGGTTCTTGGTTTCTTAAAAACTCACGATTTTCTTTAAAGCTTCCAATACCTGTTGGATTTCTTCCTCCTTTGCCAAAAGATTTCAGAGTCTTTTCTTGAATCTTGGAGATTACATTCTTGCCTCATTGTAGTCTTGATGACTGCCCCTGTTTCTTCCCAGTTTAAAGAACGCATTTCCTTTGGGATTGACTGGAAGTGGCATTCTCGTTACTTAACCCCTTCAACGGTGAAGCCTTCAAACTTGGAAGACATCAAAAAGCGGTTCTTCCCTGAGCTGGACTTGTCCTTACGAGTCCCAACCTCTGATGAGCCTTGTAACTACCTTCCTCGAGGGGAAGTTTGCTTCTTCGAGGGTGCCATGGACATGGGTCTTCGTCTTCCCATTCATCCTTCCATTGGGCGAGTCCTTGCGTACTATGGCTTGTGTCCTTCTCGCCTCTCGCCCCGAGGTTGGGCTGCTATGGTCAGCTTTTTCCTCTTCTGGCGTCTACACGGCAACAGTGGATTCCCTACTATTGTTCAGTTCCTTTACTTCTATGAGATTGAATAGGATGAAATCCCCTGCTTCAGCTTCTTCCGGTGGAGGCACTTCGACTTGCGCCCCTTGGTTCTTGACCTTCCTCCTCTCCCTAAAGGGTGGTCTCAACGCTTCTTTTTCGCATTCGGGAATTCTTGGAGGTCTACCGAGCAGTGCTGCTCTAGGACTAGAATTCCACGCTCCTGGGGGAGCTTCTCTCATATAGGTATGTTCAGGCATAGCTATCTTTACTAAATCCTGTGAATATACGTTCTCATTATGTTCTCGTCATGCAGGTGCCCCTGACCTGGATTTGCCGAAGATGATGAACATCGATCAACTACTGCTCGTAGATCCCATGCCTTTTTCGAATCCGATGACGCTTGAGAACTTCTATTTGCTTGGCGCTGAGGCAACTGCCCTGGAGTTTTCTTTCTTCCCAGATTCGCCTTGTACCACTTTCTCTGATTCCAACGAGGAAGGGGATGCGGGTGCGTCCTCAAAGAAGCGCAGGAGGGATGGTTCCTCTTCACCTAATTCTTCTCTCGCCACTGTTTTGTTTTCCTCAGCAGGCGAGAAGCTTCTGAAGTTGCTCTCTGAGACGGAAAAGGAAAGGGACGAGCTGAGAGAGGAGAACGCCCGCTTAAAAGGAGAGGTTGTTAAGCTGAAGCAGCAGCTAAAAAAGTATTAGGAACACTTCTTTCTTGTACCCTGTTTTGTTCAATGTAACTTTTGCACCTTTTTCTTCTGAATGTTTGTGATTGAAAAATCCTGGTTTTGGAAAGGTTCCATTTTTTGAGTACCCGTGGGTCAGAGTTCTTTAGGTTTTATGAGCTGAAGAGCTCATCGCTTGTTTATGAGCTGAGGAGCTCATCTTGAGCTGTAGAGCTCTTTTCTCTTTTGTTTTATGAGCTACAGAGCTCATCATTTGTTTATGAGCTGAGGAGCTCATCTTATACTTTATAAGCTAAAGAGCTTATCTTAAATTTTATAAGCTAAAGAGCTTATCTTGTATTTTATGAGTTGAAGAGCTCATCTTGTGTTTTATGAGCTGAAGAGCTCATCTTTGTTTTATGGCTGAAGAGCTCATCTTTGTTTTATGAGCTGAGGAGCTCACCTTGTGTTTTATGAGCTGAAGAGCTCATTTTTGTTTTATGAGCTGAAGAGCCCATCTTTTGCTTATGAGCTGAGGAGCTCATCGTTAGCTCTTTAGCTATTTTTGGAAACCATGCAAGTATGAATCAAGAATTTGCTATTTTTATTGAGAATAATTCCATTACAGGGAAAACTTACTGAAAGAACTTCTTGAGATGCTCAGCATTCCAAGAATGAGGTACGACCTTTCCTTCTTCTGTTTGTAACTCATAGTTCTCAAGTCTAATTATTTTTGAAACGATGTAGGGGCCTTCCCAATTTGGCCCCAATTTCCCGTGCGTTGGATCCCTTCTTGCAAGCAAGAGCTTTCTAAGCACCAGATCTCCTACCCTGAAGCTCATGTACCTGACCTTCCTGTCATAGTACCTTGCAGTCTTTCTCTGATAACCCTGAATGTATTGTAGAGCCCTTTCTCTCTTTTCATCTAGGAGATCAAGGTTTAGCAGAAGGGATTCATCGTTGTGCTCAGACTCTGCTAACTCAGTTCTGGGGGATGAGAATCCTATCTCCATAGGTGATACTGCTTTGGTTCCGAAAGTCAAAGCGAACGGTGTTTCTTGAGTTGCTGCCCTAGGGGTTGTTCTGTATGCCCACAACACCTCTGGAATATATTCAACCCATTTTCCCTTCAAACACTCGAGTTTGGTCTTCAAGGCTGCTTTAATCGTTCTGATTGTCACCTCCGCTTGTCCATTAGATTGTGGATGGGCTGGGGCTGAGAAATAATTTTTTATCCCTAGCTCTGCACAAAACTTTCTGAACTTAGGGTTGTCAAACTATTTCCCATTGTCAGAAACAATTGTTCTAGGTACCCCAAATCTACAGACTATAGACTTCCATGTGAAATTTTGAATCTTCTGCTCTGTGATTGTTGCCAGAGGTTCCACCTCTGTCCATTTAGTGAAATAGTCCACCCTAATGATGGCGAATTTACACTGCCCTACGCTGGTGGGAAGAGGTCCAAGAATGTTCAATCCCCATTGTTGGAAGGGCCAAGGGCATACCATCGATGTTAGGAGCTCTGGTGGACAATAAGAGATGTTGGCATGTATCTGACACACCTTATACCTTCTAACCAGATCGGTGGCATCCTTTAGCATAGTGGGCCAATAATATCCCTGCCTCAAGGCTTTTCCTGCCAGGGCTCGAACTCCGATATGATTACCACAAATTCCTTCATGGATATCCCTAAGTACATAATTAGCATCCTCCTCTCCTACACATTTGAGGAGAGGCATCGAGAATCCTTGCTTATATAAGTTTCCCTGTAAAATGGAGAATTTGGCTGACCTTACCCTTATCTTTGCGGCCTCCTTAGGGTCTGTTGGAAAGGCTCCGTTCTGAAGATATTCCCTAATAGAGTCCATCCAGGTTGGTGGGGAAAGAACTGGGAATACTTCTTCCTTCTTAACTCTTACTGATGGCTCCACCAAATGCTCTACTGGTATCAACCTGTCCAAGTTCTCCTGTGAAGCAGTTGCTAGTCTCGCCAGCGCATCTGCTCGAGAATTCTCTAATCTAGGGACATGTATAATCTTGACTCGCACAAACTTCCTGATCAAATCCTGTACCTTTCTGAGGTAAATGATCATTTTCTCGCCATTGGCCTCATAAAGACCCCTCTATCTGCTTTACCACGAGCTGGGAGTGTCACTGCAGATCTCCAGTTATTCTGCCTCCATTGAGTGAGCAAGATTGAGCCCTGCTATAACAGCCTCATACTCCGCCTAATTGTTTAAGGCCTTAAACCCAAACCTAAGTGCATATTCAATATCTATTTCGTCAGGTGAGGTCAAAATTAAGCCAACACCGCTGCCTTGAGCGTTGGCAGCTCCATCTACTGAAAGTTTCCATGTGGGGAGGTCAGGTACCAGCTGCGTGGCCCCCATGGGTGTTCCTGTTGTGAATTCTGCAATAAAATCTGTCAGTACTTGTCCTTTGATTGCTGTTCTTGGCTTGTACCTGATATCGAACTCACTGAGCTCGATGGCCCATTTAATCAGCCTTCCCGAAGTCTCTGGTTTACGTAATACTTGCTTCATCGGTTGATCTGTAGTGATCTCGATAGTATGAGCTTGGAAATATGGCCTAAGCCTCCTGGCATTCGTAACTAAGGCTAAAATAAGCTTCTCCATCTTTGGATATCTCTCATCTGCCCCCCTCAGAGCTCTGCTACAGTAATAAACTGGTTGCTGAGCTCTGTCCTGCTCCCTTACTAATGCTGCACTTGTTGAGAAATCTGAGACAGCTAAGTAGAGAGTAAGGACCTCGCCTTCCAACGGGCTTACCGGAATGGGTGGGGAGCTCAGGTAATTTTTCAGCGCTTTGAACGTTTCCTCACACTGGGTATCCCACTGGAAGGCCCTCTTTAGGACTTAAAAGAAGGGTTGACACTTGTCGCATGATCTGGACACAAATCGACTTAAGGCAGCTATTCTTCTCGTCAGACGTTGTACCTCCCTTGTGTTGGATGGCGGTTGCATATCCAGTACTGCATTTACTTTTTCTGGGTTAGCCTTCATTCCTCTGCTGTTAACTATGAAACCCAGAAATTTCCCCACGGAAACTCCAAAGGCACACTTGGCGGGATTAAGCTTCATTTTGTATTCCTTCAGGACCTGGAAATATTCTGCCAAGTGCTTGATGTGGAGCTCTGCTTTCAGTGATTTGACCAACATATCATCAATGTAAACCTCCATGGTTGTCTCAATCTTTTTTTGGAACATTTTATTCACCAAGTGTTGATAAGTGACTCCAGCATTCTTTAATCCGAAGGGCATAACCTGGTAACAGTACGTCCCTTGCTCGGTTATGAAGGAGGTCTTCTCCTGGTCATTAAGATCCATCCTAATCTGATTATACCCAGAGAAGGCGTCCATGAAGCTGAGGAGCTCGTGCCCAGCGGTGGCATCCACAATCAAATATATCCGAGGTAAGGGGAAACTGTCCTTAGGGCAAGCCCGATTAAGGCCAGTAAAGTCAATGCAGAGGCGCTACTTGCCATTGGTCTTCTTAATGAGGACGACATTGGCTAGCCACACTGGGTAATCCACCTCCCTAATGGCTCTGGCATGGAGAAGTTTGCTGACCTCTTCATTGATGGCTTTCTGACGTTCTGGGGCGAAACTCCTCATCTTTTGTTTAATGGGCTTGCAAGTAGGATTCACACTGAGCTTATGTGTGATGATTGAGGAGTTGATACCCTCCATGTCTTCTTGTTTTCAGGCAAACACTTCCATATTTTTCCTCAGAAATTAGATGAGAAGTTCTTTAATCTCTCTGCTCAGCTTAGACCCTACATAAACAAGATGTTCTGGCTTCTCGTTGAGCTGTATAGGCTATAGTTCTTCCGATGGGATTGGTCTGGTTTCCAGCTTATCCCTCATGTCAAGTTCGTCCAGTTGGATGTTCTCAACCTCTTTCCTCTTTACATATGCCATGTAGCACTCTCTCGCTACACGCTAGTCTCCTCGGACCACTCCGACTCCATTCTCTGTTGGAAATTTGACAACCAGATGGTAGGCAGATGGGATGGCCCTCATAGAATTGAGGGAAGGTCTTCCAAGCAGAATATTGTACGCAGAAGGTGCGTCAACCACTAAGAACTTTACAGTTGTAGTGGCTTGGCAAGACGGGTCACCTAGGGTGAGCACAAGCTGAATTGACCCTAAGGGCAACACCCTTTCTCCTGAGAAACCCAGAAAGTGTGCACTAATAGGATCGAGTGTTTCCCTCCCTATGTCCATCTTATCGAATGCAGACGCAAAAATGATGTCTTCTGAACTGCCGTTGTCAATCAGGACTCGATGAATAGTTTTGTTGGCTACCATAGCTCTTACCACCAGAGGATCATCGTGGGGATACTGACACCCTTCCAAATCTGAGTTTGAAAAAGTGATACCTGTGTCTAGGCGCGGTGCTTTGGACATAGTATGCACTTCGAGAGTTTCTCTGGCTCTGATCCTTTGGAGGTGAGCCTTTCTAGCTGAGCTGGATTCCCCTCCTCCTGCAAACCCTCCAGATATTACTCTGATCTCTCCCAGAGGTTGTTGATGTGGTGCAGGTGCTTGCTATTGAGGTGGCGGAGGTGGAAGAGCTCGATTTTGATTATCGTGGGCCACAAAGCGACGCAACTGCCCCTGTTGGATTAAAAACTCGATCTCCTTCTTTAGTTGAATGAAATCATCGATGTGGTGACCACGATCTCTGTGGTAGTCACAATATTTTATGGGGTCTCTCTTTGCTGGGTCTGCCTTCATCCGAGGTGGCCACTTCATGAACTTTTCGTTCTGAACCTCATATAGGACCTGGGACACTGTGGCGGTGAGCGGGGTGAATTGTCGGGGTGCGTACCTAGGCTGCAGCTCAGGTTGCGGAGGGCCTAAGCGGTCTCTAACATTTCCTCTTCTTTTTGGGGAGCGATCTATGTCCCTCCCTAGAGACCTTTCTCGTTCTCTTTCTTTCCTGGGACTTCGGTCCCTCTTCTTCTCTTCTTTCCCTTTCTCCTTTCGTGATGACACACTCCCCACCTTGGAAAGGAGTGCTTCCTCACCGTTTATATATTTTTCTGCCTTCGTCAACACCTTAGCCATGCTTGCTTGGGGATTCTTTGATATAGAGAACATCAAGTCCTTTGACTGCACTCCTAATCCTGCAATGAAAGCAGTGATGACAAACTTTTCGTCTGGGACATTTACCTTCAGAGATTCTGAATTGAATCTTTGTACATAAGATCGCAGGTTCTCATCAGGTCTTTGCTTTACATTCAATAAATGATAGCTCGACTTCCTGTAGATCCGAGCTCATATGAAGTGAGATACGAAAGAAATGGAGAGTTCTTTGAACGAAGAGATCGAAGCTGGGGGAGCCTATTGAACCATGCTAAGGCTGACCCTTTTAGAGTGATGGCAAAGGCCCTACACCGCACTGGATCCTGGTATCCATGCAGCTCCATTTGATTTTTATAGGTATTGAGGTGGTCTACAGGGTCCTTTGTCCCGTCGAAAGTCTCTATCTGGGGCATTCTAAACTTTGGAGGGAGAGGGAAATGCAATACCCTGGCAGTGGGGATTCCGTTTGTTGCACTAAGGTGTCTATTGTTACTGGAGTTTTAACCCTCACTGCCTCCCTCATGTGGCTGAGCTCTTGCTGGATGTCCTTGAAGCGTTGTTCCCAATATTGCTCCATTCTCTCCTGCTAGAAAGGGAGGAAATCGTTTTTCTCGACCCCTTCGTCTTGGCTCTGCACTTCTTCATTGTCACCGTTCCTAGGTGGAGGATGGTGTGCCTGGCTGTTCTCCCCTCCTTCGTTTACTTCTCTGAGGGGATCGAGGTGTTGTTGTTCCCTGCGGGAGGGATCATTCTGGCCTTGTTGGGCAGGTTGTGTTTGTTGTGGACCTCGTAAGAGCTTCAAGAGCTCTTCATTTGGTTGAAGTAAGTGCTGGTTGATCAAACGAAGGGCGTCTAATTCATTGTTGGTAGGGGGATCCACCGCAGGATGATTATCTCCGGTGGTGGGCACGAAGTCATGAAGGTTTTCTGGTTGTCTCCCACTAGTGACCTCTTGTTGGTTCTGCAACCTTTGGGGATTCATCTGATTTCTGCTCATATTGCGTGTAGAGACCATCAATTACTGAAGAATCAGTGTACTTGTAACAGGAACAGTTATTCCCACAGACGGCGCCAAACTGATGGTGTTATTTCACGTAAATGAGCAGTGAGTTCGAGGGCAATGACAAAGAATTGATCTGAGCTACAAGGCTTGTGAATTGGCAGGTGAATGCTCTGATTATCAGAAGTGTGGTGTGTATAACACAGTGGAAATATAGT
This sequence comes from Ilex aquifolium, assembly GCA_951799425.1. Classification (NCBI taxonomy): domain Eukaryota; kingdom Viridiplantae; phylum Streptophyta; class Magnoliopsida; order Aquifoliales; family Aquifoliaceae; genus Ilex; species Ilex aquifolium. The sequence goes on along the minus strand of OX637396.1, from coordinate 23,241,042 downwards.
GGTTCACCGGCTGATGAGCTCGGCTAGTCCACTCTACAATGGAGGCTCTTACTCCTGAGGTATATATTTATTCAAAAGGGGTTTACAGATTGCTCTCTGATGTCATTAGGCCCTTCCTTTTGTTGGGGCCATCTACAGTACTTATAATGTCATTCCTAACTCTCAGAGATCTCTACCGAGATCTTTGTCCTTCATCTATGGGATATCCCTTAATTCTGGGAGAGGATCTTGGTCAATTGAGTGTTTTACGCCTGGAATGCTGCTTGGCTTATTGCTTTGGGGATGCTAGCTGTCTTCCAGCTATTTCCTTATCATTTCGGCTATTATTTCGCCTGAGAGGAGCCCGAGCTTTGGTCCTCTGAACTCTGGAGCTCCGAACTGACCTCCCGAACTGATCTCCTAGGCTGAGCTCTTACTTGGGATTAATTCTTGGTATCATCAAGTTTCTAATCTTTTTGATTCTACCATCTTGTTCTTGTTTTTCTAATGCTTCTCTTTACTCTATGTTGTCATTTAATATATAAATCTAGGATTATTAGTCTATATTGAGATAAATTAATTGTCTAGTAATGGCTCTAAACGCACCGTCCATATCTTAGCTTTATCTTGGGGGAATATTTTTTAAATTTTATGGCAATAAATTATAGAGTTGACAAAGCACAAACCCTACATTCGCCAATTGGCCAATTAGCCCTTCCTCGCTTTCTACAACTAGATAAAAGCAGGTCAAAATAAGTGGCCACCCATGAATTGGTTTCGATAGCTTGGTGGCAATTCCGCAAATTAGAACTCAATCAGCGGCACCTATTTAGCACAGCACCGAGGTTATAAGTAATAACACAACTGGCCTCGGCGAAACCTGCCAGTCTGCTTTCAACTTTGAACCCACTAGAAAAGAGAGAGAGAGAGAGAGAGAGAGAGGGAGAGAGTTCCTCAATCAAAATGACAGCTTTTTCATGTGTCTCCATGTTCTGCCTCATTTGCTTTATCACCACTTTCATCATCTCATCAGCACCACAGACCCTTGCTGCTGCAAGCGGCGACCACCAGAATCCCCTGGGCTGGATACCCACTCGATCCGGATGCCGTGGGACCATCGCCGAGTGCCTGGCCGACGACGAGTTCGAGCTCGACTCTGAGTCTAACCGGCGCATTTTAGCCACCACTCGCTACATCAGCTACGGTGCTCTGCAGAGGAACACTGTCCCCTGCTCTCGACGTGGTGCCTCCTACTACAATTGCCGCCCTGGAGCACAGGCCAATCCTTACAGCCGTGGTTGCAGTGCCATTACTCGCTGCAGGCGTTAATATCATCGATATTTTCTTATTTGGTATCTTTCATTTATTTGCAATTTTTTTCCTTTTCCCCCCCTAATTTTAAGGTGGGTTGCTTCTTGCTTGGTATACAACTGAAGAGAGAGAGAGAGAGAGGTTGATGATGGGTATTGGTTGTCTTTGATTGAGATACTATTGGTATGAATGTATATTTATGTTGCCACTATATACAGTCATGATTATTCTTTTTGTAAGTTATTCATCAGTGATTTATACATTTGACTAGTGATTGTTTGTGGGTTTTATGTTTTGTTTTGGGTCCAACTTAGTGTTTAAATTCTGGATCTGTATTTGAAACCAATTTTTGGCTTGGCGGTGTTTGCTTTATATGTCAAATACGATTTATTACTTGTTCCGTGGGTTTGAGTTAAAAGAGTCTGGTTTTTGTGTTGTGAATTGTGATTATCATTTAGCTTGTGAGTATGCGGGTTGTTTGCAAATTAATATGAACCCGCTCTGTCTGTGATTTTCTGTTACCTTCATCTTATTATTTATGGAGAAATTTGGGTGGTGGTTACATAAATTTGCTCTAATTTGGTGCGTTTCTCTTTTCGAATGGATGCGGAGATGTTAAAGGTTATAATTTTAGACTTATTTTTGTTTCCGGACCCAAAAATGGAGAATTACTTTGGACTTACTTGAATCTTATGGAAATGTTAACTTAGTCATCTAGTGAAAATGCATAAATGTTGAAACTTACGATTTCTGACTTCTTTTTGTGTCGGGACACAGAAAAGGTGACTTCTTTTGGGTTTATTTCATTCTTATGGAAATCCTAATTTCTTCATCTAGGTGGGAATGCATAGATGTTGAAACGTCTAGTTTCAGACTGTGTTTGTGTCCCGACCTAGAAAAAGGAAACTTTTATTGGTGTTATTTGATTCTCATGAGAATTTTTTTTTTGTGTCCCGACCTAAAGAAGAGAGCTCTAGGGATTCATTGATTCTTATGGAAATCTTAATTTTGTCGTGTAGATGAAAATGCATAGATGTTGAAACAATTTTAGACGTCTTTTTCTGTCGTGACCTTAAAAAGGGAGACTTATTTGGAGTTGTTTGATTCTTATGGAAATCTTAATTTTGTGATCTGGGTGAAAATGCAAAGATGTTGAAACCTATAATTGTTAAGAGTGTTTTTTTTTTTTTTGGTCCCTTCCTTGAAAGGATATTTATTTTGGTGTTGTTTGATTATTATGGAAATCTTAATTGTCATCTAGGTGTGCCATATGCTTTTATGAATTCCTTTTTACATTGGAGGAAGTCCCATTCATCGAGTGACCCAGTCTTATTTATGGTTTCAAGGGTCAATATTCTGTCTCGATGACGAGTTCTTTTGGAGTTGAGAGGTATGGAGGAATCTTTAAATCTTCTTTCAGTTTGGGAAACTAAAACCTTCATTTTGTTTTCTTTCGTTTTTCTGATCTTTGTTTTCCTTTAAACTCTCTCTACGAGGCCATGGTTGTATAGAAAATAATTGGTCTGATGCAGCATTATGGAGGCCATGGTTGTAATGGGTGGCAATGGTCTTCTAAGAAAGGGACGTATAAATGCAGCGTTATGGAGGGCATTGTCAATAGGGACCTCCACCTTACAGTGAGTGGATCTGATGCCCCCATTACATAGCCATTAAGATATAAAATCACTACCAAACTAGATGGATGTGTATGGCTTTGTTTGCACTCTTTAAATCTTCAGTTTAATATGCTTTGTATTAAAGACCTTCACATGCCATCCATGAATTAAAGCATTGTCAAAGACCATGAATCTAAATTTTTTTATAGCAGGCTTTCTAATATCAAATTCAATTCCTTATGAGTATGTTGGTTGTTAATAGGCCCATCATGCCTATTCATTAGATCAAATTGAAGCTAACAGTGGTCCCCACTGCCCTAGACAGATTTCTCAAATTTCGTCGTTGATTTTCCCATTTTTTATTGGGAGAATCGTGGTTAGGTGCTTTCAAGGCGAGAGGTTCATTTTGGACACTTTTAAGGCTAGGAATTTATAAAATACACAATTAACAAAAATATTTTGACTTATTTAAGGCGGCTACTATGCGAAACGTCACTTTCTAGAAAATGAAATCATTTTCCAGAAAATTGCATCGCGCCCAATCGATTCACTTAAAGACCTTCCTAATTCAAATATTTTCGGCATAAATCTTGTGACGGCCCAAAATCTGAGAGTCATTTCTCAACTCGTTGATCACCCATCAACTCATGACAATACCCGTAAATGTCGCATAACCCGACACCACGTCATCACATTCCCTTCACTGGGATCGCAACCAATATAGTATTTGGACAGAATCTCCCTTGTACCGGAGCCCTTCCCAACACATAACCTGTACATATATCCATCACATGACCCTTCCAAGGTCCATCCCTATCAATTAGGCCTTGATGTTTAACCAATAATATTATTTCAACAAGAGGGCTCAAGATCTAAAGGTTTGACAGAGTTATATTTAAAGTTTTTAAAAAATTTTGAAAGAGGTACCGATAACTCTTAAACATGGTACCGATACCTGAGCCTTCTGTCTGCCAGGTCCCTTCCTTTTGCTAGGTACCGGTACTTAATCATCATCGTCTTGGCTGGCTTGCTGGAGTAATTGCTGGGCCAGTTCAATTAACTAAGATGATTTTTTCTTCTGTGGTTTGCAACAAGTATTTGTTGAAGACTTGGATTGCTTTTCTAGCAATGTCTGTGAACATCTTGAGTGGAGACTCTGAGTGCCGGCATTGCTAACTTAACCACTGGTGGTGTTGTATTGGTAACTGATCCTATAATTTTTACTGGAGTAGGAACCTTTACTGGAAATTCTGTTTTAACTTGGGCAATAATTCGTTGGTGGTCGAATTTAGGCCACCATTTGACTAGGAATTGTCGGGTGAGTGTGTTAACGTGTTAACAGTAATGGAGTACTACCATTTTAAAATCCAAGGAACCTTGTATTTACTTACAAAAAAAGAGTAATGCAGGGAATTGTGAATCATGTTGACTAATTTTAAAACAAGAGGAGAAATAGATTGCTTAATCTTGAAGATCTGCTGGGAGGATTTCAATCATGAGGTCGTGCATCTGCCACCACTCTAAAAACTAGGAAGGAATCTGGCTCTTGAAATCCTTAGAGAACTTGAGGAACCAGGAGTGAGTATAAGACTCATCCTGATAGAGTAGCAATTTAAACCATGAATCTTTGTAGTCATAGTAACTAAACTACTTGTTATGGTCAGGGAAATCTCGAAGCAAGGAAGGGTGAGATCCCCATTCTTTTAAAGAAATGAACTTTTGTATATATTCCACTCTTGCCAATCTATAATTGACTCATGATATTCATGTTCTTCTTCTTTTACTATTGATGGTATTGGAGAAAATGAAGTTCTAGATGAGCTAGTCATTAAATTAGATCTGAATAACCTACTCATTTTTAAATCTAACAATTTTCAACTATGTAAATAACTGATAAATTTTACTCCACTGAACATACCCACCTAAATACACATACCCCTAGGTTATGCCCCTGTCTCTTTTATTCTGCCTTTCTCTGGGACTTACGCTAGGATTCGAGAAACCTAAGTATGGGTGGTATAGCTAGATGCCAAGGGAATAATACTTATAAGAAATTTACTAGATGAATCTTTGAAGATTTATCAAAGAGTCAAGTGAAACAAATATGACTCAACATCTAACTAACCAGACCGTTAAATGGCTCTGATGCCCAAAATGTCTAGTAAAAAAGAAAATTAAACAATTAAACTTGTCTAAGGAAGATGAAGACAAAGTACTAGCAATCCTTAAGTTAAGAAACTTAAGTCAAAATGAAGAAAGTTCAGATGATTCAAATAATCCTGAAAGTTCTTCAGATTATTAGTCAATAAACAGCAATTCAAGTGGTCCTGATGTAACGATGCAAAGATAATTGTTGTAAAGTAGTCAAAGTTTTAACAAAAAAAACTGACGAAGAAAACATCCTCATAGATCTTATTAGTAAAATTAAGATGTAGAGAGTAAAATATATAAAAAAAAAAACTCAAAGATTTGTTTGTCAAATTTTTTTTAGTGAAAAACAGCTAATTAGCTTCAATAAAACTATGGAGCGATTCAGTAAAGAAAAATATAAAGTAGTAACTTTACAAGATCTCCAAATGGAAGTTAATAAATTAAAACAAGAAATCAAAGAGTTAAAACTATAGGATAAAAAGTTAGAGGAAGCTTTAAACCTTCTCCATACTGGTAACAAATTTAAGAAATCAAGAAGCCTAACTTCCAATCAATCTGAAACCAGCTCAGATAGCTCACACAGTTCAACAAGAACATGCTCCCAGTGGATACCCATAAGCACCACCTCTAATGTGGAACCCTTGGGTGCAACGAAGCTGCCATTTTACGATGGATGTTCACAAACAAGTGAAAATGATAATAAGTTAAACTTAATAAACAAGTTAAATCTACAAAAATGGCACTCCAAAGTCAAAATCATAATTGATAATGATTTTGAGATAGAAGTCATAGCTCTTATAGATAGATACTAGTGCAGATCTAAACTGCATATAAGAAGGGCTTATACCAACCAAGTATTACTATAAGACAACTAAAAGACTCAGTTCAGCAAATGGTAGTAAAATGAGTATAAAATACAAGTTACCAAATGTACATATTTGTCAAAACAATGTATACTTCAAAATATCATTTGTCTTACTACAAAATATGTTAGATAAATTAATCCTCGGTATACCATTTATATACCTCTTATATCCATTTACTACAAATATAGAAGGTGTCTCTACCAAACATGTTGGTCAATCAGTAACTTTTAGGCTCTTATCTAAATCTCAGGTGAAAGAATTAAGAAGAAAGAGTCATCTTCTTCTTCTTGAAATCTTGACTGAGGGGTGTAACATGGTTTACTAATTTGTGAAGAGGTATTAATACCTTTTAATTTTAACCTCTTATCTGATTCTTTTGCTAAATCCTTATCTCTTCTAGACACACTAGAATACACAGATTCAGATTTTCTTCTTTCATTAATTTGAAGTGGTTTACTTGATCTGTTAGATCTTTTACTATCAAAGGAGATTCTTACTGATCCATCAGGAAACTGTTGGATACTATCTTAATTGACTGTAGTATTTTAATGGTTTTGATTGTAACTTTCATTTTCAAGCATCCAACATTGTGGAAGATTTATATCTTTCCATTGGAGTTGATTGGGAACTTGAATGTTTGCTTCACTTGTACTAGGGAAGATTAAGTACCGGTACCTGAGCCCACTGCTTACTAGGTACCGGTACTTACATGTCGTAGTATCGGTACCTGAGCCCACTGTCCATCTAGGTATTGGTACCTGAAGTCTTTGTACCAGTACCTGAGCCCACTAGAATCCAGGTACGGGTAACTATATGTCGAGGTATCGGTATCTAGGCCTCCCAACAGCGTGGTATCAGTACTTAATCACTTAGGTACCGGTACTTGGCCCCAGATTTCCCCCAAATTCATTCCAATCTCAACCTTTAACCATCCAAACCCATTCCATGCTCAAACATACATTCATATACACAAATTTTAGTCCATATGAATTCATTATACAATCTTTTATACAACCTTACAAATCCAAAAAACAATTTACACCATTGTTTAACAAAAACGTAATTTAAAGCCACATCTCGGCTTCTTTATCAACACGGACCCAAGTGAGGGCCGTCCACCGGCACTTGTCCCGCACCTGAAATTTTGTCCCCCTAAAAGGTGAGCCACGATCAATAGGGTATCTCCTAAAGAGGCTACTCCCCAATCCAGATGCATATGAAATGTTCACATGCAATTCAACAATCCAACAAGCATCCATCCAAGAATATGCAATTCATAGTGAATTCTACAATACCATGACATGTAATGAGATGGTACTCACACATGCAATGCAACCCGAGCCCTTCACCGGCTCCCATAACACACGCAATGCCATACGTATGCATCCGGACATTCCAATCCCTCGCCATTGATGTTGCACATTCAATGACCATTTACAAATTCCGGGTCTTTCTTGGGGTGGGTATTTAATGACTTCCACGAACGGGCACCCAACCGACACGGCATCTATGGACTTCCATCAATGGCTCTGCGTATGCCGACACACTTTATGGACTCAATACCAACGGAGTGCGTATCCAAGTCACCGGGTCTTGCACCCGAGGAATAATCTAACCCTTCTTCCTAACCCCGACCCTTATTTTCAATGCAAACCCGTGCGACTCAATCGAACATTGGTCCAACTTTTTCGAACTCACGTATCATCCACCAAGAGTGGTGTTTGATCAAACTGTGCACACACCCACACTCATGTCAATGCCCACGAATGTGATGCTACCCGCGCATATGGAAATGTAATGAACAATTGCATTTCATATCATTATGCAATCAAGTTTTCAATTGCACTTACATCATCATATTCTACATGTCATGAGCACAATATGAACAATTCCAAATCCTCAATGTAATTTATATCATAAAGCATATAATTATATTCCAACTTCTTCACAAAGCATGTTATATTAATTTCATCCAAATAACATACTCATATCATTCAACGCATTTTATCAAACACCCCAAAGGTACAAAATGATGTAAACACATAACATGCCCAATTCATCACATTTCTCATGAAAATTACCAAACAAGCAATTTCAACAGACCCAATTCATGCAAAAATTGGTTTTACACATTCTTATACCATTTTTCATACTCTAGTTACACTATAAGTATATATAAACAAGAGATTGCATCTCTAATCATGCTACTTCTTTCATACGCAACCCTAGGTTGAAAATAAACCTAGCTAGGAGAACAACCTTACCTCTTGAAGCGTAATACACGTAGAAGAAGCTCTAAGAAACCCAACTCAAGCTTTAAATCTTGATTTCCAAAAATCCCGATCTTGAGACTTCGGCGAAATCCGCAGATTTTTTGTACGTAGACGTAACTCTCGTCGCGTAGAACAACCTTTGTTCTTGGCCTGAAGTAATCCGACGAACAGATCGTCCTAGATCGCAAGGAGAAGCTTGAAGATTTCTTGATTTTCTCTCTCTTATTCTCTCTCTCTCTCTCTATCAGAAATCAGCTGAAAATAGGGAAGAAAATCTGATTTTCTTCCCCTTTTAAACTTTCCAAATACTTGGCCCACAACGTGCCATACGCGCCTTCTTTTCTGATCCAATTTTATCCTGAATCAATTAAATCTCGTTCCGTATCAAGTTCAATATATTTTATTTAAACTAACTTTAAATTATCTTTCATGTTTCGCAATTAAATTTCGATCGTGTTTATTTTAGTCACGCGACGCCCCATCGCAACATAAGACGCAAAAAATCCGATTGTCTCAGAATTCAATGAAAATTGATTAAAAAACTATATTTCGCGAGACGAATCCAACTGTGAGGTCCATTTCATCATCCGATTTCTAGAAATTTTGGGTTTTCAACCCGTACCATAACGGCTAATTTACCCTTTTGCCTTTTTTAATAAAAATTTAAATTTTTTTGAGTTTTACATTCTTCCCACCTTAAAGAAATTTCGTCCCCGAAATTTACACACATGCACATTCAACCACATGCCTATGTAACAAGTCATATAATACTACAGGAATATAAGAATGTACCTCCATTCTCGAACAAGAACGGATAACTGGCACTTAAGTGTCCTCACGCTACCATGTCGCCTCCTCCACACCACGGTGCTGCCACCGCACCTTCACCAACCTCACGGTCTTGCCTCGCAAAACCTGCTCTCAGTTATCCATGATACGCACCAGTACCTCCTCGAAGGTCCCATCCACATCAACCACTAGCTCACCCGAATCTACCACATACGTAGGATCTGGAGTGTACTTCCGGAGCATTGACACATGGAACACCACTTGAACACCCGATAAATTTGTTTGTAATGCCAACCGGTAAGTGACTGTACCAACCTTCTCGAGTACCTCGAAGGGCCCGATATACCTCAGCAACAACTTTCCCCGCTTTTTAAACTTGATCACTCCCCTTTTAGGCATCACCTTCAAGAAGACATAATCTCTAACCTTGAACTCCAGAGGTCGGCGTTGTCTGTCAGTGTGGCTCTTTTGCCGGCTCTGATCCATGAGAAGACACTTCTGTATCAAGTTCACCTTCTCCAAGGTGTCTCTAATCTAATCCAGACCCATGAAGGGTCTCTTTCCAACCTCCGTCTAACAAACCGAAGAACAGCACGACCTCCCATAAAGTGCCTCATAAGGTGCCATTTGTATGCTCGCCTAATAACTATTGTTGTAGGCGAACTCTACTAAGGGTAAACATCCCAACTACCCTTGAGATCAATGACGCATGTCCATAGTATGTCCTCTAAAGTTTGGATGGTCCTCTCCTACTGACCGTGCATTTGGGGATGAAAAATGATGTTCATCATCAACTGTGTCCCCATAGCCCGCTGGAAACTCTCCCAAAAATAGGCTATAAACCTGGGATCCCGATCCGATACTATAGATACGGGTACCCCATGTAACCGGACTGAGATCGTGATACATCTTCGTGCTATCTGGATGTACAAAAAAATAGGAGCAATGAAACTCCCTAAGGATCTCCTCTCTCAGATCCGCAGACTGAGGAACTACAACCCTTCGCCTGAGCCGAAGACTACCATCAGCGTGAATTTCCTAGCCCTCGTCACTCGTACCTGACTATACCCAATCCTTGATGGGCAATATCTCTATGTCCTACCCCTAAGACTCGATCACCCTGCTCACTAGAGAAGGCGTAGTCACCAGACTCCCCAAAGTGTCCTGAGCCTGACCCTTGTAGTGTAGCCCAAACTGTCCCACAGTCTTGAGCATCCGCCATTCCCGGGAAGCCACACTAGCCATGATTTCCCATGACTTTCGGCTGAGTGCATCAGCCACTACATTTGCCTTATCGGGGTGGTAATGCAAAGTGAAGTCATAATCGTCCAGGAACTCCATCCACCTGCGTTGCCTCATATTGAGGTCCCGATGTGTGAAGATGTACTTCAGACTCTTGTGGTTCAAAAATACCTCAAATTGTTCTCCATACAAATAGTGGCGCCATGCTTTCAAGGTAAAGGCAACGGCCGCTAATTCTATATCATGTGTGGGGTAGTTTTGCTCGTGGCTCTTCAAATGTCGAGAACCATAAGCTACCACCCTCCCAGACTTCATCAAAACACACCCAAGTCCGTCCTTTGAGGCATCATAGTATACTGTGTACCTTTATCCCCTCTCTGAAACTATTAGAATAGGAGCTGAAGTAAGCCTCCTCTTCAACTCTTGGAATGCCCTCTCACACGAGTCATCCCACTGAAACTTGATCTTCTTCCTGGTCAATCAAGTCATAGGTGCAGCTAGTCGGGAGAAGTCCTCAATGAACCTCCTGTAATATCCCGTCAATCTCAAGAAACTACGTATCTCGAAGATTGACTTCGGCCTCTCCCAAAACTCAACTGAAGCCTCAACCTTCTCCAGGTCAACTAACACACCCGAAGCTGACACCACATGTCCTCGAAATTTCACCTCCGTCAGCCAAAACCCACACTTGCTGAACTTGGCATATAACCGATGGTCTCTCAAGGTCTGTAGAACAATCCTCAAGTGACCATCATGCTCCTCCTCAGACTTGGAGTATATCAGAATGTCATCAACGAATACCATGACAAACTGATCTAAGTAGGGTTTGAACACCCTATGCATGAGATCTATGAATGCCGTCGGGGCATTTGTCAATCCAAAAGGTATAATTGTGAACTCGAAATGCCACATCGCGTCATAAACGCCGTTTTAGGGATATTTGTCTCCCTATCCTCAACTGATGATATCCCATGCGCAGATATATCTTGGAGTTGACCCTTGCCCCTCTCAATTGATCAAACAGGTCATCAATCCTCGTCAATGGGTACCTATTCTTGATGGTGACTCGATTTAATTGTCGGTAGTCTATACAAAGTCTTAGGTTTTTGTCCTTCTTCTTGGCAAACAATACCGAAGCACCCCAAGGTGATGTACTCGGTCTAATGAACCCCTTGTACAACAATTCTTATAACTGGACATTGAGTTCTTGCAACTCTGTAGGTGTCATTCTATGCGACGTTATAAAAATAGGGGATGCATCGGGTTATAACTCAATGGTGAAGTCTACCTCCCGATGTGGAGGTAATCCAGGTAAATCGTCTGAAAAAATATCTGCATACTCACAAACTACCCGAGCTAAACCCAACTTTTGTCTCGCTTTGTCCTTAAGAGTAAGGCTTGCTAGCCAACCCATCAACTGCTCGTGCCAACGAGAGTCATAAACGGCTTGGGGTAAAACACTGTGTTTTTCTCCCTGAAACTTGAAACAAACACCCTCTGGTGTATAAGCAGTGACCATCTTCCTGTCACAATTGATGACGACTCGGTGTGCTGCCAACCAATTCATCCCGAGGATGACATCAAACTCTGACATATCCATGACCGTATGGTCCACCGTGAGTAGAATCCCCAAGATCTCTAACTCACGTCCTCAACATATCTACTCAATGCAAACCATAGTTTCTAGGGGAGAACTCACATGCAATGGCTCTTCCAAGGCCTCAACCTCTAAGCCCAAGTCCTTTACACATGATGTAGCTATAAATGAATGCAATGCACCAGAGTCAAATAATACCCTTGCCCATAAGAGAGAGAGAGTAGAAATTTACCCTGAATCACCGACTGATCCTTCGACTTAGTCTGAGGTGTGATGGCGTAGACTCGCCCCTGGGTCCCTGAAGTCTTGGCCTGTAAGCTCTGTCCTCGGCCCATGCCCTGGCCCATCGGGCCTGATTACGGAGTCCTCTCTCGTGAAGTGGTAGGGGCCTATGTAGCACCCTGGAACTGAAACTGACTTTCCTGGCCCATGGTGGGGTAGGGAGGAATGAAGAAAGTCTATGGATGTTCCACCGATGATTGGGACTGAGATGTCCCATAGCTTTGGGATCCCTGTCTCTAAGGAGAATCCCGCTTCATATGACCCAACTAGTGGCATATATAGCAAGTCCTTTGGCCCGCCTGATAGGTGGTCTTGAAATTTCTCCCGTCTTGGGAGGATTGACCTTGACCTTGATAGCCTCAGCCCTGCCTTTGATACCCTTATGAGATAGAAGCCTTTTGCTTCTTCTCCGAACTAGAAGAAGAGGATTGACCCTCCTTCTTTTTGTCCTTAGCACCCGCCTCTCGAATGCCTCTTGCGTCTTCCACTTCCCTCTCAATGGCCATGGCCGTTTCGACCATTGAGTCCAATTTTTGTAGGCGGTGGCCCACAATCTTTCCCCGGATGGAAAAGTTCAAGCCATCCTCAAACCTCCTCACTTTGGCCATGATTGTTGTCACATAATCATCGGCAAAATGGGCTAGCTCTGTGAACTTAGCTACGTATTTCATCACTGTCATATTCCCTTACTTCAAATCCAAGAATTCTTGGGCTTTCACTTGCCAAACAGCCGACGGGAAGTACCCACCCATGAAGAGCTCACAGAACTCTCCCCATGTCATTGCCTCTAGGTTCTTTGAGGCCTTTTGCCCATTCCCACCATAAATGGGCCTCTCCCTCAAGCTGGAATGCAGTTATCCTTATCTTGGTGGCATCAGATGTGATCTCCATAGCCCCCAAGATCTTGTCCACTTTTTGGAACTAATGGTCAGCCACCATTGGATCCGCCTCTCCCAGAAAGGTTGGTGGCTTGTGTGCCTTGAACCTCTGGTGGTTACTCGAGCATCCTTGGCCCATATTGTCACTGGCTTGCAAAAAGATGTCAGCCATCGTGCCCATAGTCTCCATGAAGGCTTGCTGGTCAAATAACGGTGGTGGTTGGTTGTTGTTCTGTCCACCCCCTCGACCGTTCCGGTGTCCCCTTCCTCTATTTGCCATCTACACACATGTACGATAGCAATAGAGCATTCACTTAGTATCCCGAAGTTAGGGATCAAAGTCAAAACATTGAGATTTCTCTCATTGTCTCACTAGTAGGATGTGTCCCATCCACTAGTAGACACCTATACCCTGAACCTTCATGCTCTTTCTTTTTCGACCCCCAATGTTATGTTTTCTAACCCTAGTGTTTCATTTCCATACATATTTAATCATGCATATAATTCACATAGCACATAACATGTAGTATTTAATGCACATAACATGTAATGTATAATGGATGTAATGGCCTAGACCCATGCTCCACAAGCCCTAGGCAAATCGAGAACCTAGGCTCTGATACCAAGCTGTGTTGCCCCAAAATCCAGAAGTCCTTTATCAACTGGTTGATCACCCATCAACTCACAAAAATATCCATGAATGCCATATAACCAGACACCACATCATCACTTCCCCTGGAAAAGAACCTACCTCTTGAAGCATAATACATGTAGAAGAAGTTCCAAGAAACATAACTCAAGCTTTACACCTTGATTTACAAAAATCCCGATCTTAAGACTTTGGTGAAATCTGTGATTTTTGGTACGTAGACATAGCTCTCATCGCGTAGAACAACTTTCGTTCATGGCCCGAAACAATCCGACGAACAGATCATCCTGGACCGCAAGGAGAAGCTTGAAGATCTCCTGATTCTCTCTCTCTTCATCTCTCTCTCTCTCTCTCTCTCTCTCTCTCTCTCTCTCTCTCTCTCTCTCTCTCTCTGCTAAAAATGGGGAAGAAAAACTATACATTCCAAATACTTGGCCCATAACGCGCCACACATGCCTTCTTTTTCTGATCCGATTTTATTCTGAATCAATTAAATCTCGTTCCATGCCAAGTTAAATATATTTTATTTGAACTAAATTTAAATTATCCTTTTTGTTTCGCAATTAAATCCTGATCGCATTTATTTTAGTCACACAACGCCCGATCACAACGTAAGACGTGAAAAATTCGGCTGTCTCGGAATTCAACGAAAATTGACTGGGTAACTAAATTTCATGAGACAAATCCAACAGTGAGGTCCGTTTCTTCATCCGAGTTTTAGAAAATTTTGAGTTTTCAACCCGTACCATAACGGCTAATTACCCTTTTGCCCTTTTAAATAAAAATTTTAATTTTTTCGGATTTTACAAATCTAGTATCAAATCCAAAAAAAATCGATTTTATTGAGAAACCTTGCCAAATTGTCTGTTCTCCAACAATTGCTGAAGAAAAAATTTTGGATTCCAAACAAGAATCTTGTACAACTTCAATCAACTGCTCATCCATTGTTCCTAAAGGAAGATCTTTATCGCAGTGAATCATTCTAAAACATAAGATTGAGTAAGTGGTTTTCAATTTCTTCGAGTTGTGTTCTTCTCTAGGGTTTCAAAGAAAATTAATTTTCTTTGTTTTGATCAACATACACATCACAAAGAGGTTTGTTCATTGACATAATTCGCATAAAATAACAAAAAAATAACCTCTACCATTTGTTCACTGACATTCACCTAAAGAACACAAAATATTTACTACATATTCAATACGCAATTGGTGTATTAATCCAGTGAACTATAAAAATATTTTCAACATATTACACTAACATTTTTCAATTTAATATAAGTGATATAATGTATGTACGTTTTATGATATATATAACCCTAACATGAATTGCATTTTATTCCTGATCTACTGTTGCAGTAGAAATAAGTTGGTTCACTGTCTTGTTTAAAAATCACATTTGTAAGATTTTTTGCATATGGTTTAATGCCCGGATATAACCAAACAAACAAAATAATTGTGATGCCCCAAAATTCAGGGATCCTTTTCCAACAAAATCCGGGAGGAGTCTCCTTTGTATGGGGGTTCCACCCAACCCACAACCTATGTTCTAACTAATACACGGATCATTCCAAGGTCCGACACACCAATATCTAAGTATTAAACATTAACAACTCATCCATAACCATCATCATACATCATCAATTTGGTCTCAGAAGAATAATGTCCATAAAAGTCCCATTACAAGCCTTTAATAAAATATAAGTTTTTTACTTAAAATTATACAAGTACAAAATATAATTCTATACAAGGGACTGTAAAACCCAAATTAAGAGCCACAACCTGGCTCTGTCCTCAAAGTGAGCCCTAGTTGTTGACCCATTGCTTATTTAAGCGTTGTTTTGATGATGATCAAAGCATCTACACTATGATTTAATGTGTAAATTAGATGTGCAGTTAATTGAATGAAAGAAAGGAAGAAAGGGATGTGCAAGCCTATAAGTACAAAAGGGACAAAGTGCAGAGCTAAACCGGCAGGCACTACAGGGCATCCGGAATGCTAGATGTGGAATCGGCAGCCCTTGAAGATCATAGAAGTTTTGGCATGGAAGGTTGAACCGGCAAGGTCTGCAAGTGATCTGGTATGCCGGATAAGAGGAACCGGCATGCCGGTTTTGTAACACCCCGCATTTTCGTTTATATATGTATATAGATATATACTAAATAATAGTTGTAAAAATGTTGATATAGTATAACTTGAGGAAATAATATTTGAAATTTAGTTTTAGTATGTGAAAATATGAAATTTTATGTCCTAGAACTTGTACTAAATAGGTTTGAGGTAGAAATATATGTTGGAGAGGTTTGAGATGGTTTTGGAAGAGATTGGAATGAATTAGAAATGAAAAATAAAGGAAGTAGGCAAATCTGGGATCAACTACCGGTAGTAACTATCAGTAGTAACTACCGGTAGTCAATGGTCCAGTGTGCCCGAGCTACCGGTAGTCAACAGGTAGTCGAGTGTCCAGTATACCCGAGCTACCGGTAGTCAACAGGTAGTTGAGTGCCAATGTACCCGAGCTACCGGTAGTCACTGTAAAAATCAGACAATTTTAGTTCGCGAACAGCCGGTTTTTCCCCCACTATAAATACTTCTTGCCATCCCCTTAGCCTTCATTACACACCTTAAAACCCTAGAAAACATTAGAGAGAAAGAGGGGAAGAGAAAAACACAAGATCAAAGGTGAAAAACAAGGAATTTAAGGGTGATTCAAGATCCAAGCCCTAGATTTCCAAGAACATCAAGGTAGGGGATTTCTTCCTATTCTCTTACATTGAGGCTAGGATTAAATTATATGTATTCTTTTGGTTCAAAATCATATATACTTGCTATTATTTACTTAATTCTTGATCCTCTTGCATTTATTGCCATGTTTTAAACATTGTGGTAGTTGGGTAACCATTAAATGTCCATTTTTCATTCTCAAACCCTAGTTTTAAGAAAAATGAATTTTTCCTCTTTACATTTTCTTTGTTCTCACCATCACAACCTTAGTGCTTGATATTGTATAACAAAATGATGTTTATGGTGATCTCTTGCTCTTTTTCTTCAATTTTGCTATGGTACAAATTGTGAAATTTGGGGATTTTGGGATTTCTGGTAAATTGAGAAAATGTTTGTAATGATATCTCTTGTATGATTGTTGTGATGGACTTGAATTGCTTTCGAGCATTGCCGTAGAGTGTTAGAGGTTAGTATATCCTGGTGGGGGTTTATGGTATGGTTAGAATGTGAGATATTTGTGGGAATTTTATCGCTTGCATGGTTGTACGATACGAACATGGATTACTATGGACCGGGTATAATGTAGTGGGTATACGTCTTTATATGCCACGCGGGTATGAACTTTTCCTACCACATGGAGTGGGTAGACGCCTTTGTACGCCGTGTGGGTATAAACTTTTCATATCGCTAATGATCACGGGTTAGTAACGTGGGTTGTATCGGGCACACAGTGTGGGTCATCGGGCATTGTACCATAAATTGTTTTGACAAGAGTTTCGGGAAGTATGGGATTCTGCGAGAACTTGTTGAAAACGGTTCATGGTAGAATGAATTACCAATGGTATATGGTGTTTATTTATCCATTTCGATTACTATTGCTACTTAAACTTGAGATCTATTTAAAATGTCCTGCTTTTCCTTCAAAATGCTATATATGCTATTTGTGAAAATGAGACCAACCGTTTTATATGTTTTCCTAAACCTTGTTTGAGTTTGGGAAGATTTTGCTACAGAGCTTCGTGCTCATCCCCTACAATTAACATTTTTTTCAGATTATGCTATAGAGGAGGAGCTTGGCGCTAATGAGCCGGGCCTTGGGGAAGCCTCATTAGAGGGGTACCTGGATCCCGAGTGGGACATTTAGAGATGCCCCTTTTATTTTTGTACTAGACTAGGAACCAATATGTACAAACATTGTAAAGTCTAGTTTCTTTTGAAATTCCGCTGCAATATATTCATGTAATTCTTTTGGGTTGTAATGGCCTTAGTTTGGCTTATTCTTTTGGGATGATTGTTGTAGATAGTATATATGGTGAATGAAATATTTTGGATGTGATGGTTAGATAGACCCGGTGTGGTCAAGGTATTATAAATGTACAGGTTGTGAGTTTTGGGAGAGCTTCCCGTACGAAGGAGACTCTGTCCAAATTTTGTTCAAATTAAGAATGTTTCTTATTTGATGGATATATATTTAGTTGTTCTCATGACATGAATGGTTTCATAATGTAATGCCGTCCAGGGTGTGTTTTGGGGTGTTACAAAGTTGGTATCAGAGCCTAGGCTTTAGGTCTTACGTGGGAGCTGTAGGTTATGGATCACCATTAGAGTTATAGGATTAGGGTGAAGGAAATTGTGATCTAGTTTGATATAAACTTTATGCTTTAGACTAAATCTATACTTAGGATGCCTTGTACATCAATGAAACTGAATTGTGAATTGACGTGCAGGATGGACGGGTTACGAGGGCGAGGACGTGGGCGTGGTCGTGGAGGTCAAGCAAATCCACCACCACCACCACCTCCCGATGCCATGCAAGGCATATATCAATGCTTGAGGGAGCTCACCACTCTGGTGCAAAACCAGAATGGAAACAACAACAACCACAACCACAACGGGGGAGCTCATCCATTAGCCCAAGTACCGGGCAATGGGGATGATAACCGGAGGATGGTAACCCTTCGGGAATTTCTGAGGCAACACCCGCTTACTTTTCAAGGGAGCTCCAATCCTTTGGATGCGGATAAATGGATCCGTCGGGTAAAGAAGATTTGTGATGGCATGGGGGTTGCCGAAGACTTGAGGGTTGGCTTGGCTACCTATTTGCTCGAGGGGGAGGCCGACCATTGGTGGGACTCTGTGAAAAGAAGGAGGAACACCGAGGCACTTACTTGGGAGGAATTCGACCAAGTCATCCAAGACAAGTATTTTCCGGAATCAGTTAGGGACCGGATGAAGACAGACTTTCTGGCTCTACGGCAGGGTAGCATGACGGTGGCTGAATACGAGAGGAGGTTTGACGAGCTATCCCGCTATGCCACCGAGTTCATATCCACTGAGACCATGAGGGCCAAGCGCTTTGAGCAGGGATTGAGGCCTGCCATCAGGGAGAAGCTTGTGGCACACAAGATCCGGGAATATGGAGATCTTGTGGATAGGGCAGCACTAGTGGAGAGAGACACAGAGGATAATTTGAGGAGACAGAGCTTTGCGAGAGGAGGTCCGATCAGGACGGGTGCTAGCGGCAGTGGAGCACAGAGGCCGACACCATACCGTCGCCCAGACCAGGCAGGGGGACATAGACCGCCGGTAGCTCGAGGAGTAGGAGGGGTACCGGGGAGGACAGCCACAGACCCCCGTCACTACTTTGCATGTGGAGAGGTTGGGCACTACAAAAGTCAATGTCCATCGTTTCCACCAAGGACCAATCAAGCAACCGGAAAATTACCCACAAACAAGCCACCTTTACAAAGGCCAACACAGCAGAGACCGTTACAAGCTCAAGCCCCCGGCGGCGCAAATCAAGGAAGGGTTTTTGCTTTGACCCAAACGGAGGAAGATGCCTCCAAGGCAATAGTTGAAGGTATTGTTCTTCTCTACAATTCTTGGGCCCGAATTCTATTTGATCCCGGTGCGACTCATTCTTTTATACGTACTGCGTATGCTACTAATTTGGGATTGGGTTTCGAGAAGCTAGAACATGCATTGAATGTTGACTTGCCTACGGGAGAACGATTGGATACAACTAGGGTATGTAGAGAATGTGTGCTTCGCATTGGGGAGCAAGAGTTGATTGTAGATTTGGTTGTGTTAGACATGAAGGGGTATGACGTTATATTTGGGATGAATTTGTTGTCCGTTTTCCGTGCGGTGATGGATTGTTTTCGCAAGCGGATCTCATTCCAATTACCGGGAGGGGTAGTCTTTACTTTCATGAATGATCGTAATTCTTCCCATCCATTTGCTACTACGGGTAGTAAATTCTTGAAAGCGAAGGCGGGAAGCCAGTTGAGTTTCTTAGCCAGCTTAATGGGAGATGATCGGGATAAATCCCATGCGGACGTAGTGTTGATAGTATCGGATTTTTCGGATGTCTTCCCTGAAGAATTACCTGGATTACCTCCACAAAGGGAGATTGAGTTCAAGATTGATCTCTATCCAGGAACTGAACCCATATCCATTGCCCCTTATCGAATGGCACCTTTGGAGTTGAAGGAGCTAAGGAAGCAATTGGATCATCTATTGGCCATTGGGTTTATACGTTTGAGCACCTCACCTTGGGGAGCCCCGGTCCTCTTCGTGAAGAAGACAGATGAGACACTACGGTTGTGCACGGATTACCAAAGGTTGAATCGGGTTACCGTGAAGAATAAATACCCTTTACCTCGGATTGACGATTTATTTGATCAATTGAGGGGTTCGAGGTACTACTCCAAGATTGATCTTCGCACGGGGTATCATCAGCTGCGGATTAAGGAGGAGGATATTCCTAAGACTGCTTTCCGTACCCGGTATGGTCACTTCGAGTAAACGGTGATGCCGTTCGGATTGACTAATGCCCCCGCAGCCTTCATGGATTTGATGCACAGAGTCTTCCAGCCTTACCTCGATCAATTTGTCATTGTGTTTATTGATGACATATTGATTTACTCCCAGACTCAGGAGGAACATGCTCATCATCTCTCTATTGTGCTACAAACATTGAGAGAACATAGGTTATATGCGAAGATGAGCAAGTGTGAGTTTTGGATGAAGGAAGTGAAGTTCCTTGGCCATGTTGTGTTCGAGAAAGGAGTAGTTGTTGATCCCGCAAAGATTGAGGCTGTGATGAAATGGGAACCACCGAAGAATGTGACCGAGATACGTAGCTTCTTGGGTTTAGCAGGTTACTATCGGAGGTTCGTAGAAGGTTTCTCAAAGCTTGCGATGCCGATGACTCGCCTTACAAAGAAGGGAGAAAAATTTGTGTGGACTCAAGCGTGTGAGCTAGCCTTTCGCACCTTGAAGGAGAAGTTGACGACGGCTCCTGTCCTCATTATTCCAAGTAGTGGGGAGGGATATGATGTGTACACAGATGCTTCGCTACGAGGCTTGGGATGTGTTCTAATGCAAGGAGGGAAGGTAGTTGCTTATGGATCGAGGCAACTCAAAACTCACGAACAGAACTATCCCACTCACGACTTGGAGTTAGCCGCTGTGGTTTTTGCTCTTAAGTTGTGGAGATGTTATTTATACGGGGAGAAATTTCAAGTGTTCTCAGACCATAAAAGCCTCAAATATATCTTCACGCAGAAGGATTTGAATCTCCGCCAAAGAAGGTGGATTGAGTATTTAGAAGATTACGAGTTCACGCTCAATTACCATCCGGGGAAAGCCAATGTAGTCGCCGATGCACTTAGCCGAAAGTCTTGGGGTGAACTCAATTTTCTTGCAAGTAAATGGAAGTTGAAGGATGCCCTTGGAGATTTTGATCTATGGGTTGGAGAAGATGGATCCCGACCATGTTTGTTCAACCTTGTGGCTCAACCTACTCTCCAACGTAGGGTTGTGGAATTGCAATTCGTGGATCCTGAATTGGCGTCGATGCGAGCTAAATTGGAAAATGGAGAAACTATGGAGGGTTGGTCTTTAAGAAACGGAGAATTAAGATATGGGGAGAAATTATGCGTTCCCGACGACTCGTCCCTAAAGGAAGAAATACTTGGAGAGTGTCATCGCTCCAAGTTTGCTATCCACCCAGGTAGCACAAAAATGTATAGAGACATGAAGCGCCAATATTGGTGGAAGGGAATGAAGAAGGATGTGGCAAGGTTCATAGCAAAATGTGCGGTGTGCCAGCAAGTGAATGATTCGCACTTTTTAGTGTGTCTGAATTATATTGTTATATTACACCCAAGTATAAGTGGTCAAATTGTAGTTTTCTCGGTTTTTAAGTCCAAGTATCGATCCCACAGAGAGTTTTAGTAATTAGAGATTAAAGATAAAATAAAAACAATAAAATAAAAATAAAGCCATAAAGAGGTTGTTTGGAGTAGTTTGATGTTTGAGAGCTTGTGGTGTGAGCTTAGTCTGTTCGAGTAACTTAACTTAATTAAAAGACGGAATTAAATTGCAACAATAATGAAATGCGTAAGTAAAGTAGATTAATGACAGAAATATAAAAGATATCCTTCAGTTCAAGGATCTCACATGCGTTATATTAGTCGTATTATGGAATTGCTACCTCACATCAATTAACTTCCATTTTACTGGAAAGCTAACCGGCAGGTCTGATGTATATAAACCATAACACAGCTGCTTCTCAAGCTACACTGGTGGTAATATTTTGTAACACAGCTGCTTCTCAAGCCACACTGGTTATATCCACGTCAACTGATTAACTCAAGCAAACCAGAAGGTCAAGCCATTCATGAGGAATACTTGAGTTATTCACTTGATCTCATGATTGCAAATGCGTATATAATAAACCATAACACAGCTGCTTCTTAAGCTACACTGGTGGTAATATATAGCACAGCTGCTTCTTAGGCTACACTGGGCATAGATGTCCAATTGAGTAATCCAAGTAAAATCCGCAGGGGGTACAGACTATCTTCCGGTGACTTGTCAGGTCACCGGTAGTAGTTAATCATAACACAGCCGCTTCTTAGGCTAACTGTATTTAGATACATCACCCAGAAAGTGAAGTCACTCAAACGGCATACTTGAATTATTCAATAGGTTATCTTGTAATATATATATTGACAGTAGAACTTCCTCAGCGTTCCGGTGGAGGACTAGCCATACCGATAGGATCACCGGGGTTATTCTAGCAGGCAATATTATTATATATAGTAATACCAGGCGTCAGTGGAACTTCCTCAGCATTCCGGTGGAGGGTTAACCATACCGGTAGGAACGCCGGGGTCATTCTAGCTGGCCCGTCTCATATATATAATAAACATATAAATAAAACATCAGCAATTCCATAAACAGACTGATATTATACATATGTTCCCCTCGAACCGGAGGATATACGGAACTACTCACGCTCCATTGCTATAGACAAGCAAGGAGAGCTAGCAGTTGTCATTACAACAGAAAGTAAAGTGCGGAATTTAAATGTCTTTCGCAGGGAACGATTGAAACACAACCACTCTTATGATCGATTAAGATGAAAAAGTGGCAGCAGTTCAACTATCCGAATGGAAAGATACAACGAAAATATAAAAATACAGGACGTAGGACTGAAGTATAACACGGACCGGCGCGTGTTTTCACTTCTCTTTTCTTTCTCTTTTTTCTCTCTTTGAACAAGCTTCAGGAGCTCTCAGAATTCTCTTGCCCGGCCTTCTTAAAGCTGAAGAGGAGCAGCCTATTTATAGGCGTGGGAAGGCAAGTGGGCAAGTGGGCAACTTGAATTCTGACAAAGGTGACCGTCCGGACGGCAGTCCCACCGTCTGGACGGTGAAACCTTGCTGGATGTTTGCAACTTGCATGTGATGACTCTTGCTTTGTAGAAATTACACTTTGGCCTTTTGTCCTTTCAAGCTTTGACAGTTTGTTCCTTGTATTTTGTAGTATTTCTGCACTAAACCTGAAACTTTTGGACATAAAATGTAAAACTTTTAATTTACATACAAACTATAATTCATAATATTTACTACTTTTTAGTTATTTTATTACACTAATTTGACTTTATTAATAACTTTAATTTATACTTAATTAGGGTTAATCAGTGAAGATTGAGCATCAAAGGCCAGGAGGAGTCCTACAGTCTTTGCCTATTCCAGAGTGGAAGTGGGATCACATCACCATGGACTTCGTGTCGGGTTTACCACGGACATCGCACGGGCATAATGCAGTATGGGTCATTGTGGATAGACTCACCAAGTCTGCTCACTTTTTGGGTATGAAAACCACGGATACATTCGAGACTTTGAGCCAGCTGTATATCCGGGAGGTAGTGAGGTTACACGGCGTTCCGCTCTCGATTGTGTCGGATCGTGACTCTAGGTTTGTGGCGAGATTCTGGCAGAGTCTACAACAAGCGATGGGGACGGAGTTACACTTCAGTACGGCTTTTCATCCCCAAACGGATGGCCAATCCGAGAGGGTGATACAGATTGTGGAGGATATGTTATGCGCTTGCGCGTTGGACTTCAAGGGGAGTTGGAGCGACCACTTACCGTTGGTGGAGTTTGCTTACAACAACAGCTATCGGGAAAGTATTGGGATGGCACCGTATGAAGCATTGTATGGAAGACCATGCCGATCACCGACGAGTTGGTTAGAAGCCGGCGAGAGTAGTTTGTTGGGACCGGACATTATTCGAGAAACTACGGAGAAGATTCAACTCATCCGAGAGAGGCTACGGACGGCGCAAAGTAGACAGAAGAGCTATGCGGACCACAGACGAAGACCCTTAGAATTCAAGGTGGGAGACTACGTATTTCTCAAAGTGTCGCCCAAGAAGGGAAAGTTAGCGCCAAGATATACCGGGCCATTTGAAGTGATCAAAGTTGTGGGCAAAGCGGCGTATCAGTTGCGATTACCATCTCAGCTGTATGGGGTACATGACGTGTTCCACGTGTCGATGTTGAGAAAGTGTCAATCGGATGCAACGCCGGTTGTAGACTTGGAAGATATTGAAATTCAAGATGGAGCAACCTATGAAGAACAACCGTTGAAGATTCTCGATGCCAAGGAGAAGGTGCTCCGTAACAAAGTCATCCGACTAGTGAAGGTTTTGTGGCAACACCATGGAGTGGAGGAAGCTACATGGGAACCGGAGCAAGAAATGCGGGAGAAGTATCCCTTTTTGTTCACTACTTGAGGTAAGTTTCGAGGACGAAACTTTCTTTAAGGGGGGTGGATTGTAACACCCCGCATTTTCGTTTATATATGTATATAGATATATACTAAATAATAGTTATAAAAATGTTGATATAGTATAACTCGAGGAAATAATATTTGAAATTTAGTTTTAGTATGTGAAAATATGAAATTTTATGTCCTAGAACTTGTACTAAATAGGTTTGAGGTAGAAATATATGTTGGAGAGGTTTGGGATGGTTTTGGAAGAGATTGAAATGGATTAGAAATGAAAAATAAAGGAAGTAGGCAAATCTGGGATCAACTACCGGTAGTAACTACCGGTAGTCAATGGTCCAGTGTGCCCGAGCTACCGGTAGTCAACAGGTAGTCGAGTGTCCAGTGTACCCGAGCTACCGGTAGTCAACAGGTAGTCGAGTGTCCAGTGTACTCGAGCTACCGGTAGTCAAAATTAACTACCGGTAGTCACTGTAAAAATCAGACAATTTTAGTTCGCGAACAGCCGGTTTTTCCCCCACTATAAATACTTTTTGCCATCCCCTTAGCCTTCATTACACACCTTAAAACCCTAGAAAACATTAGAGAGAAAGAGGGGAAGAGAAAAACACAAGATCAAAGGTGAAAAACAAGGAATTTAAGGGTGATTCAAGATCCAAGCCCTAGATTTCCAAGAACATCAAGGTAGGGGATTTCTTCCTATTCTCTTACATTGAGGCTAGGATTAAATTATATGTATTCTTTTGGTTCAAAATCATATATACTTGCTATTATTTACTTAATTCTTGATCCTCTTGCATTTATTGCCATGTTTTAAACATTGTGGTAGTTGGGTAACCATTAAATGTCCCTTTTTCATTCTCAAACCCTAGTTTTAAGAAAAATGAATTTTTCCTCTTTACATTTTCTTTGTTCTCACCATCACAACCTTAGTGCTTGATATTGTATAACAAAATGATGTTTATGGTGATCTCTTGCTCTTTTTCTTCAATTTTGCTATGGTACAAATTGTGAAATTTGGGGATTTTGGGATTTCTGGTAAATTGAGAAAATGTTTGTAATGATATCTCTTGTATGATTGTTGTGATGGACTTGAATTGCTTTCGAGCATTGCCGTAGAGTGTTAGATGTTAGTCTATCCCGGTGGGGGTTTATGGTATGGTTAGAATGTGAGATATTTGTGGGAATTTTATCGCTTGCGTGGTTGTACGATACGAACATGGATTACTGTGGACCGGGTATCATGTAGTGGGTATACGTCTTTATATGCCACGCGGGTATGAACTTTTCCTACCACATGGAGTGGGTAGACGCCTTTGTACGCCGTGTGGGTATAAACTTTTCATATCGCTAATGATCACGGGTTAGTAACGTGGGTTGTATCGGGCACACAGTGTGGGTCATCGGGCATTGTACCATAAATTGTTTTGACAAGAGTTTCGGGAAGTATGGGATTCTGCGAGAACTTGTTGAAAACGGTTCATGGTAGAATGAATTACCAATGGTATATGGTGTTTATTTATCCATTTCGATTACTATTGCTACTTAAACTTGAGATCTATTTAAAATGTCCTGCTTTTCCTTCAAAATGTTATATATGCTATTTGTGAAAATGAGACCAACCGTTTTATATGCTTTCCTAAACCTTGTTTGAGTTTGGGAAGATTTTGCTACAGAGCTTCGTGCTCATCCCCTACAATTAACATTTTTTCAGATTATGCTATAGAGGAGGAGCTTGGCGCTAATGAGCCGGGCCTTGGGGAAGCCTCATTAGAGGGGTACCTGGATCCCGAGTGGGACATTTAGAGATGCCCCTTTTATTTTGTGTACTAGACTAGGAACCAATATGTACAAACATTGTAAAGTCTAGTTTCTTTTGAAATTCCGCTGCAATATATTCATGTAATTCTTTTGGGTTGTAATGGCCTTAGTTTGGCTTATTCTTTTGGGATGATTGTTGTGGATAGTATATATGGTGAATGAAATATTTTGGATGTGATGGTTAGATAGACCCGGTGTGGTCAAGGTATTATAAATGTACAGGTTGTGAGTTTTGGGAGAGCTTCCCGTACGAAGGAGACTCTGCCCAAATTTTGTTCAAATTAAGAATGTTTCTTATTTGATGGATATATATTTAGTTGTTCTCATGACATGAATGGTTTCATAGTGTAATGCCGTCCAGGGTGTGCTTTGGGGTGTTACAGGTTTAGTGAAGTGGCATGCCGGATGGGAATCGACAGCCTCAACAACTTACAGCATCTCCTTGCCTTGATGGATCCAGAAGCGTTTGCAGACATCCGACAGAAGTCTTGCCTTGGCTTATGCCTTGATTGTTGATGATCCGATATGCCAGATTGGGAATCGGCATACCGTTTGAAGACCGTTAGGCACAGTAACAACTTTAGAATTTTTGAAGTAATTTAAAGGTTTTGAGTCCAAGTATAAATAGGGATCTTCAATGCATTTGAGAGAACTTTTTGCAACTTTGTATTGATGAGCTAGAAGTAAAAAAGAGAAAATGATCAAAATTGTTTGCTTGTGTGTAACCTTGTATATACACTATTCTTTTCTTGTTGCTTAGATTGAGAGAATCTTATTGTAAAAGCAAGTGATAATTGTTTTTCTTGAGTGAAGCTTACAAAGAGTGATATTTGTATTGTACTCAAGGAAGAGAGAGGTTGTAAAGGTTTGTGATCTCACCCATTGAAAAGATTCAAGGAAGAGAAAGGGAACCTCCAAGGGGAGAAGGAAGAAGAGGATGTAGGCCAAGTGTTGGGGCCGAGCCTCTATATATATATTCTTGTGTTTGCATTCTCTCTCTCTCTCTCTATTTTATTTTTGTGTTTAGCACATATACACACACCATTACTCACATATCATCTAATCAACATTTAGCAACTCACATTGGGCCAACAATTGGTATCAGAGCAAAGGCTTTAAGATTCTTGTGTAACTACAATTAGAGCTAAAAGATCATTGCAACACTAGGAGGAAACATTGTAGAGGGCCAATTCATTGCTAGACCTCCATTCTTTAATGAAAATGACTATCCCTATTGGAAAGTTAGGGTGAAAATTTATATCATTTCACATGATGATGGTTTATGGGATATTATTGAAGATGGATACACAAAACCCACATTGGAGAAAAATGATTGGACTAGTGACCAAAAGAAGGAACACACTTTAAATGCTAGGGCTATGAATACCTTGTACTGTGCATTAGATACAAGAGAATTTAATAGAATATCCACATGTGAGACCAAGAGACAAATATGGCATATGTTAGAGGTCACACATGAAGGAACTAATATAGTTAAGGAATCAAAAATTAATATGCTTGTGCATGACTATGAACTTTTTAGGATGGAACCCCAAGAAAACATATCACAAATGTTTACACATTTTACTAGAAGACCTCAAGACTCTTCCACTAGAAGAACTACTTGGATCTCTCATGACATATGAGATGAATATAAAAAGGGATGAAGAACTAGAAAAGAAAGAAAAGAAGAATATTGCTTTCAAATCCACCAAGACAAGTAATGAGGACAATGATGAAGAAGAGGAAGAAAGTGATGAATAACTTGATTTCATCACAAGAAGATTCAAAACATTCCTCAAGAATCAAGGTCCCTACAACAGAGGAGAAAACTCAAGAAGAAATAGTGTGATTTTCTATGAATGCAACAAACCGGGGCATATCAAGCAAAATTATCCTATTTTGAAAAAGGCATACAAGAAGGATAAGAAAGTGGCAATGAAAGCCACTTGGAGTGATAGTGATAGTGACTCTGATCATAAGGAAACCAAAGAAGTAACAAATCTTTGCTTCATGGCATTAGAGGAAGGAAATGGGGTAAACTCCATCTCATGTGATGAAAATGTACATTCATTAGATGAAAAGTATGATGCCATGCATGAACTACATAATGATTTTCTCACTATCACAAAGAAATATAAAGATCTCAAGAAAAAGCTTGTGGATGTTGCTAAAGAAAATGACACTTTGAAAATTGAGAATGAAATTCTCAAAGTTCAAAATACCAATTTGAAAAAGGAATCTCAAGACTCCTCTTTACTTAAAAAAACTTAAGGAAGAGGTCACGAATTTGAAAAAGAAAAAATTTGACTTGAACAAAGTAGTTTCAAATTTCACTCAAGGAAGTGAAAAATTGGAAAAAAAATTTGTCAATCCAAAGATGTGTGTTTGATAAAGCCAAATTGGGTTTTAACAACCATTCAAACCAAAAATCTTACAATAATTTCTTTGTTAAAGAATCCAAATCAAGTTATGTTACCAAGACATGCTATTATTGTCACAAAATAGGACATCTTGCATATAATTGATATGCTAGGAGAGCACTACAAAATAGGGCTATGCATAAGACTTACGCTAACTATAATGGACCCAAGACTAAGTGGGTACCAAAGACCAATTATTGATTGTGTTGTGTAGGTTTGTTTCAATCTACTCACAAGACCAACAAGTGGTTTCTTATAGTGGATGCTCAAGACATATGATGGGAGATAAATCCAAGTTTGCACAACTATCGAAAGAGGATGGTGGATACATAACATTTGGAGACAATGCTAAAGGAAAAATCATTGGCATTGGGAATATGGGTAAGATATTTTCACTCCAAATTGAAAATGTCTTGTTGGTGAACGATTTGAAATATAACTTGCTTAGCATAAGTCAATTATGTGATAGAGGCTATAGGGTTACCTTTGAAGCCCATACTTGCAAAGTAGAAAACATTGTCAAAAATTGCGTATTATTTGTTGCTAAAAGAGTTGAAAATGTGTATGTTGTGGATCTTGATGACCTATATGATCAAAATGACAAATGTCTAACCGTAGTTAAAAATGAATCTTGGCTTTGGCATAGAAGAGTAGGACATTGTAATATGGATACACTTTCTAAACTTGTTAGAAAAGAACAAAGTTTGTCAACAATGTCAACTAGAAAAGCAATGCAAAAGTACATTTAAGCCTAAAAACTTCATTTCCACAACTAGGCCACTAGAACTCATTTACGTAGATTTATTTGGTCCATCTAATGTAATTAGTTTAGGTGGTAAAAGTTATGCATTTGTAATAGTTGATGACTACTTTGGGTACACATGGGTCTTTTGTTTTAGACATAAGATGATGCCATAGAGATATTTAGAAATTATTGTAAGAGAGTTAAAAATGAAAAGGGATACTTGATCACTCATGTTAGAAGTGATCATAGTGGAGAATTTGACCAACACAAGTTTGAGAATATTTGCCTTCATAAAGGGTATGTACATGAATTCTCTGCCCCTAGAACACCACCCCAAAATGGGGTAACAAAAAGAAAGAATAGGACTCTCATAGAAATGAGTAGAACTATGCTTTATGAATATGGCCTACCAAAGTATTTTTGGGGTGAAGCTGTAAATTGCTCTTGTTACATCCTTAATGTACATTAATTAGACCAATTATCAAGAAAACTCCTTATGAATTATGGAACAATAAAAAGCCAAAAATTGGGTATTTCAAGGTATTTGGATGTAAGTGTTTCATATTAAATACAAAAGACCACTTAGGAAAGTTTGACGCAAAATCGGACAAGGATATACTCTTAGGTTATTCCACCCATAGTAAAGCCTATAGTCTTTAACAAAATAACTCTTGTAGTTGAAGGGTCCATGCATATAGTATTTGATGAGTCCGATCCTTAAACTATTAGAAATAAAAATAAAGATGATGAGGAGTTGGACTTAGAATTTCAAATAAGCAAACTTAACATAGAAAATGACAATAATTCTAGAAAGGAGGATGATGAAGAGAATGACCTACTTAGGGACACAAATGAACCTACTTCACAAGAACTTCCTAGGGAATATAGAAGAGTCACACATCATCCTCTAGATCAAGTCATAGGAGAACCTAGGAACATAAATGAAGCTTTAAAAGAATAATCTTGGATTATGGCCATGAAGGAAGAACTAAATCAATTTAGAAAGAATGAAGTCTGGGAACTAGTTCCAATACCTAAAGAAACTTCCATCATAGGCACAAAATGAGTATTTAGAAACAAACAAGATGAAGAAGGAAACATCACTAGAAATAAAGCTAGATTGGTGGCACAGGGATATAATCAACAAGAAGGAATAGACTATGATGAGACCTTTGCCCCCGTAGCTAGACTAGATGTCATAAGAATGCTACTTGCATATGCATGCCATAAAGGTTTTAAATTGTATTAAATGGATGTTAAGAGCGTTTTCTTAAATGGCTTCATTTTAGAAGAAGTATATGTAGAAAAACCACTCGGTTTTGAGGATGCTCACAACCCTAATCATGTCTATAAACTTACTAAGGCATTGTATGGATTAAAACAAGCACCTATAGCTTGGTATGAGAGACTTAGTAAGTTTCTTTTAGGCAATGGATTCTCAATGGGTAAAGTAGACACTACCTTGTTCATAAAACATGTACATGAGGATATTCTTATTATACAAATCTATATTGATGATATTATATTTGGTGCTACAAATGACAAACTATGTGATGATTTTGCTAAATGCATGAGAAATGAGTTTGAAATGAGCCTAATAGGTGAGCTAAATTTCTTTCTTGGTTTGCAAATAAAACAAGTAAAAGAAGGAATATTTATAAGTCAAACAAAATATGCTAAAGACCTATTGAAGAAATTTGGACTAGATAACTCAAAATCATATAGTACACCTATGAGCACATCACTAAAGCTTGACAAACACGAAAATGGAAAAGATATAGATATAAAACTTTATAGAGGAACGATAGGTAGCTTACTTTATCTAACGGCTAGTAGACCCGATATTATGTTTAGTGTATGCTTATGTGCTAAATTTCAAGCCAATCCAAAATAATAACACCTAAATGCGGTAAAGATATTATTTAGATACCTTGAGGGGACCACAAGTTTGGGATTATGGTAGAGTTCATCTTTTGAAGGCTATTCGGATGTGGACTTTGTCGGGTGCAAAGTTGATAGGAAAAGCACTAGTGGCACATGCCAATTTCTTGGACACTCACTTGTTTCTTGGTTTAGCAAGAAACAAAATTCGATTGCCTTGTCCACGGCAGAGGCCGAATACATTGCCGTCGGATGTAGTTGTGCACAAGTTTTTGGATGAAGCAAACTTTAAAAGATTTCAATATAGATTTTGATCATATTCCCATTAGATGTGACAATACTAGTGTCATAAATCTCACCAAGAATGCAATCCAACACTCTAGGACTAAACACATTGAGGTTAGCCACCATTTTATTAGAACACATGTTCAAAATGGTGATATTGAACTTGAGTTTGTTAGGACCAAGGATCAATTAGCGAACATCTTTATCAAACCTCTAAACGGGGAGAGATTTGGCTCAATTAGGAGAGAATTAGGAATTATAAATCCCTATGAATAGAGATTAAATGAAAAGGATGAAGGAGAACATATAGAATTCAGAAGGGAGGATGAACTGACATACCAAATAGGGCATCCGGCATACCAGATAGAGTGTCATGAATCGGCATAACGGATAGCCAAACCTGCATACCGGATGAGTCTTTGATGAGAAAAATCAAACTTTGGTTCGATTTTTTTTAAAAAAAAATTAATGTATTTTTACTTAAAAAACCCTCATTCCTCTATCCCATAAAATCCTCTGAAATCGATTCCCTTCCCCTTCAAACTCTATCTCATATCTCTCTTCTCATTGTCGCCTCTCTCTCTCTCTTCTCCTCTTCAACTAAAGCATATCAAACACCACAAAAACCCTAGATTCAATTCTCCTCTACCATGGCTTCAAAGAGAACTAGCAGAGTTAGGGAATCATTTGCTGCCCAAGAGAGAAGATCCAAGAGGAAAACTGACCTAGCCTTCTTGAATGAGGAATGCGGAAATAGGTGGCCAAGGTATGAACAAAGAGATTTTTCTAAGAGTCGACCTATTAAAATTGATGACCTAGATTATGTGGGTGTAGATGAAATGCTAAGAGACACTACTTGGTTACCCTTTTTGGAACTTGATGAAGTCCTTAATCCTAATCTAGTACGTAGATTTTATACAAATCTGTACGTGAAGCAATCAGAGACTACCAAATATGTGGTGCAAGGGAAAGTAATTAAGCTATCACAAAAGAAATTAGCTAAGATTTTGGGGGTTCCTAATGAAGGAGAAAATCTTTTCTTTTGGGAAAGGGAAAAATTGAAGAACTTTGTTGATGATGAAGCTAGTTGTTTGAATATTGTGTTTGGTGAGAGACATATAATGGGACAAAAAATTGAGGCCAAGAATATGCTTCTAGTTCCTAGGTTTATCAACAAGATTATGGTCAAGAACGTTCTTTCTCGAGGTGGTCACTACAATGAGGTGATTTAGTTTCAAGTATTCTTGGTTGTGTGCATTTTGACTGGTAGAAAATTGAATTTGCCTTTTATTGTCATGCAATACATGCAAATGGTTGAAAGAAGGAGCACTAGGCTCCCATATGGTATGCTGCTTACCAAGGTCTTTAAAGCTTTTGATATTGATTTAGCACACAAGGAGTGCATTGTGGGGAAGACATTCTTTGACAGCACCACACTCAACCAAATGGGGATTGAGACTCTTTGTGAGTTTCACATTAGGCAAGTAAGGGAGATAGAAGCAAGAGAAAGAGCTGAGAATGTGGATGTGCAAGAGGGTGTAGGAGGAGAGATGGAAGGGGAAGAAGATAATCTCTCACACACTATGGAGATTCAAGACTTTGATGATGTAGCTATTGATGCATAGTTAAAAGTTACATCTTATTATGCATTTATGAGATTAATTATGCTATAATTGTGTTTAAATGATAATACTTCAGGATAAAGAAAGTACAAGGGCTTAAAGGCAATAATGTCACTCTTTCAAGCAGCACACATGTTTTAAAAGATAACTCAAGAAGGAGGAAACAAGTTGCATGACAAAGTGGACTTTGCTTCCACGTTCGAATGCCACATTGAAATCATTCAAGATCTCCAGGAGACTGCTAGGGAGATGACACGAGGCTGGTTACTGTGGATGACAAGGCTGCATTAGCTACCATGTTCGAACTCCAACAACGTTTGAACGCACTTCAAAAAAGAAATGTTTTTACGTTCGAACACCAAGTACCGTTCGAACGTCAATCCCTGACAGAATGCATGGAGATTAGATTTCTACCCGGATTTTCTGTCATAGGCTTGGACTTTAAGCGCCTAGGTCTTTCTTTTACCTCCTTCCCTTGTCTATAAATACCATCCCTTGGAACTCGCTTAGAGATATATTTTAGAAGTGGAAAAACCCTCCAAAAGTAACTAGTTTTCTTCTACTTTCTCCATTAGTTTCATTAGCTTCCATTGTAAAGCTTATTTCTTCACTTAGAGTATTGAACCTCTCTCACATTTCTAGCTCTCTTGTAGCATTGAAGGGTGGGTAGTGTTTCACTCATTCTTTGTCGGAGAGAAGCATATTTTTTTGGTAAACGTTAACTTTTAATTATAAGTTCCTCTACTTGGAGGGATGAGATTCACTCATTTTTTTATCTTTCTCAAAACCATGAAGAGTGAGTAGTTTCTCATTCAATCTTTAGTGAGAGGTGATGGACATGTATATTGTTGTTCGGAAGTTATATTTGTGCATTTCATTTATGCGTAATGATTTATCTTTCCACTGCTTATTGAATGATTGAATGCATCTAGCAAAGCTAAAAGTAATTTGTACCATTATGAATCTCTTATAGACAAGTTAATTCTTGACATAGGAGAATTCATTGGTTCTTTGCAAGTACTAAAGCTAGGTCTTCATGAAAAATTTTCAGTCTTCATTGTCATTATAATTTAACTAAGAATGGGAAAACTTAACAGTAGTTGGATGATTTGTAGGGTTGCTTGCTTGTTTATAAACGGATTAAGTCCCGGCACAAACAATTCTTTTACATCTCTACAAATACATCAAATCCGTGCTCTTGATTCACACATTCCATCTCTATCCTCCAATTAACTTACTAGTGACTTAGGGGTTAATTGAGTTGTTTACAATGCACATATATAACAACCGGATGAATAAATACATGTCCAAATCCTCGAGCTAAAAGATGACTTTCTCATTTAAGAGAATCGTATATTTTGTTTAGAAAATTCTATAATCATCATAACTTTAAATCTCTAGGGTTCTATTCACTTTGGTCTCTATCACTTATAACTTCAAAACACCAACATTAGTTCCCTGTAGATTCGACTCTGAACTTAATCGGATTATAACTACAACTTGTTCACCTGCACTTGCGTGTACACATTTCAAAATGAGTCAAGTTGTTGGCGCCATTACCGGGGAATCTAATGGTGTTTTAAAGTAAAAAGTGAAAAGACATTTATTTGTTTTATATATTTTTGATTTACTATATATAATTTTTATTTTTTGCATGAGGACGATCCTTGCTTTCAAAATCTGCCAGAAAAATATGTTGGGTCTGTAATCAATCGGAACCTTCCTCACCTCAATCAGTAGCAGACTCCTTTGATAATAGAATGGTCAATAATGAGAGAGAAGGGGAAATTCTTGAAATTCAAACTCTAAGGGATTATTTGTATCCCACATGAAACAATTTTCCCTCTTGTCTTGTGTTTCCTACAAATGCGCCCAACTTCAATGTCAAGTCTGGGACAGTGCAATTACTACCTTAATTTCATGGACTCGAATTAGAAAACCCGTATTTACATATTAAAGAATCGAGGAGGTATGTGGGACATTCCAAGATAATTTTGAGCTGATCAAGTTGAAACTTTTTCCTTTCTCTTTAAAGGACAAAGTTAAACAATGACTAAATTCTTTGAAAGCCCATTTGATACCAAACTAGCAGGCATTACAAAAATGAGTTTTTCAGGAAATTTTTCCCTTTACACCGTACTAATGCACTTAAAAGGCCAATCATGAACTTTTCAGTTAAAGAGGGAGAGACATTTTACCAATGTTGGGAGAGATTCAAGGATCTTCTCCAAGCCTGTCCACACCATACTTTTGAGAGTTGGACTTTGGTAGGGTTTTTCTATGATTCTAAACCCCCTTGACTGCGTCAGTTTGTTGAAATGATGGCTCAAGGAGAGTTCATGGGAAAAAGTCCAAATGAGGCATTTGAATTTTTTGATACCATATCCGAGAGTTCCCAGATGTGGGATTCAGCCTCTCCTACCACTGTCGAAGCCAAACCATCCATTTCCCAAGGGAGAAAATATGTTTTAGAAGAAGATGATAACCTGAGGGCAAAAATGACTACCTTATCTCGAAAGCTTGAAGCTCTAGAGATGAAGAAGGTAAATCAGGTTGCTATTGTCCCTCTCACAGAACAAGTGTGTGGAATTTGTGCTTTGATAGGACACCCTACTGGGGAATTTCCTACCATTCCTGCATTTAAGAAAATTTTGTTAGAACAAACCAATGCAATTTCCAATTTTAGCAAGCCCTATTCCAACTCTTATTCTGAAACTTACAATCCAGGGTGGCGGAATCACCCGAATTTTAGCTGGAGGAACACACAACTACCTCCCATAAATCCTCAACAAGGTTCACAACCACAACCTCAAGGGCCTCTTGCATATCAACCATAACAACCACGACACAAGAAAAGTCTTAAGGACACATTGAATCAGTTCATGCAAAGTTAAATGAACTACAACAATCATTCCACTCAGGCTTTCGATGACTTCAAAACCCAGACCACTCAGTCGTTTGAAGATCTCAAAAGTCATATCCAGAAGTTGACCCAGTCAATGACCACACATGAGAAGGGCAAGTTTCTTGCCCAACCTAAACAGCCACAAGGTCAATATTAAGTGGATAATCCTTCGACCATGGAATCTCCATAAGAGCAAGTTCAAGTCCTCACCACTCTAAGAAGTGGTAAAGTCATTGATAAAACCATCAAACCATCACCACTCAATGAGACCACACCTATGCTGCAACCTACACAAGTCTCTCCAGATGAGATTGAGTCTAGAGAAGATAAGGAGTCATGACCACTATGTCCCATGCCTGCTACATTTCGTCAAAGACTCAAGAAAACACAGAAGTAGAACAACCATGCAGAAATTTACGAGCTTTTTAAGCAAGTAAAAATCAATATACCACTTCTGGACGCCATCAAGCAAGTTCATTCTTATGCCAAGTTTCTGAAAGACCTGTGCACAATCAAAAGAAGTCAAAATGTTCAAAAAAAGGGCTTTCTTAACTGAACAAGCCAGTGTCATGCTCCAACACAAAAATCCTCTAAAATACAAGGATCCGGGGTGTTCTACAGTGTCATGTGTCATCGGGAATTTCAGGATATAACAAACATTGTTTGATCTTGGAGCCAGTGTCAACTTACTCCCTTTCTCAATCCACCAACAATTAGGTTGGGTGAACTCAAACCCAAATGTATCACACTGGGATGAGTAAGTTTTATACCTACGAATTGAGTATATTCGGCTTGATGAAATTGCAAATTTTTCAAATGTTTTATATTCCTTTTTATTTGTTTTGTGTGTTTTGATGTTATTTTGTAGGGATCATCATTTGGAAGGAAACGAGGTCAATTTAGAGCCTAAGTGTTAGATTTTTGAAGACTAAGCAACAAGGGAAGCTTTAGGCTTAAAAGGGGACAGCGCCTAATCAGCACCTAGGCGCTTGAAAAGCAATAACTCAGCGCCGCTGCACTGGTTTTAAGCGCCTAGGCGCTTGTGTTGGCTCTGGACTTGAATTCTGACTTGTTTTTTACCAGAAATTAAACTCTAAGGCGACATATATGCTAGGGTTTGAGTTGAAAAGAGGGGATACTGATTTTGGGGGCTGTGATGAGCGCATAATATTGCATATTTGAAGGGCTCATTACATGCATTATAACTCAACTTTTGCATTTAAATACTTAGTGTTAGCCAAAATTGTCAATAATGTTGATATTTTGATGTTGCATGTTTTTATACCTTAAATCGTGTATTTTATTACCTTGCAACAATGATGGATGTGTGGTGAAGGCATAGACACAATACATGAAGAATTGGAGGCTTAAAAGTGAAGAAATCAATAAGGCATTGGTGCTTGGGAACAAGGGCATCAGCAGCCACATCATTTGGAAGCACTGCCTTGGTTTTCCTCCATTTTTTCCATGATCTAATCAGAATCAGGAAAATTTCAAAACATGAAAGTTGTAGATCTGGATGTCTTCTATATTGTGTCCAAATTTCAGCTCAATCGGATGGTTGGATCAAAAGTTATGCCAATTCTACGACAACTGGTCCAGAGCAGACAACTACCGGAAAGACCTACCGGTAGTTAGCACTCCAGTAGCAAATGACTACCGGTAGTTATCACTCCAGTAGCCAATAACTACCGGTAGGTCGTCCATAAGTGCCCAGAACGACTTCTTTCTTGCTCCACTTGCTTGGGGGTCCCACCTACACTTCTCCCACGCCTAGCCCAACATTTCCTTACACATTTACAGGCATCTCTTACACAAGTGGAAGACTTTGAAGGCCAATGCATTGATGGAGGATGGGAGAGAAGTGGGATGCCAGGGCTATGATCTCCTAGCCTGTCAAGCCATCCATTCAGCCCTCTCGTACACACAGCTAGGGGGGAGCCTCTTGGACGTTTTGGCAAGTCTCCACACAGCATATATTGAACATTACAAGCTTGTATAGAGGTTGGCTACCTAAGCTTAGTTTTTGCTCCATTGAGGAAGAAGATGAATAGTGTAATGTAATTTCGTTTTTGCATTTCTTCCATCCATTTCACTTGTAATCCTTTGTAAGAACTTGGTAAGCTTCATTTAATGTATTTAATGCTATTCACTGCAAGTTCATTTCAAGTTTAATCTTTCATTTTATCTTTCACCATTGTTGCTTCCATGTTTTCTTCATTTCTTAGCTTAAAATGGGTATTGCATATTTTCCTTCATAGCTTTAGATTTCTTGCTTCAAGTTAAGTTTCATGCTTTAAATCTCCATTTCTCCTTCATATTTGGGGGGTGTGATGAGCGCATAATATTGCATATTTGAAGGGCTCATTACATGCATTATAACTCAACTTTTGCATTTAAATACTTAGTGTTAGCCAAAATTGTCTATAATGTTGATATTTTGATGTTGCAACCTTTTATAGCTTAAATGATTGATTTTAGGATATTGCAACCTTGATGGATGTGTGGTGAAGGCATGGACACAATACATGAGGAATTGGAGGCTTAAAAGTGAAGAAATCAAGAAGGCATTGGTGCTTGGGAACAAGGGCACCAGCTGCAGCAACAATTGGAAGCACTGCCTCGGAATTCCTCCATTTTGACCATGATCTACTCCGAATTTGGAAAAGTTCAAAACATGAAAGTTGTAGATATGGGTGTATTCTGTTTGATGTCAAAATTTCAGCTCAATCCAACGGTTATATCAAGAGTTATGACGATTCTACCGAAGGTGGTCCAGTGCAGAAAAACAGTACCGGTACCTAGTACCGGTACTCCGGACCTTCTGGTCGCGAAAACAGCCTGTAACTCAACTTTGAGGCTTGAGGGTCCCACCTACACTTCTCCCACGCCTATCCCAACATTTCCTTACACATTTACAGGCCTCCTACACTCAAGTGGAAGACTTTAAAGGCCAATGCATTAAAGGAGGAATGGGGGGAAGTGGGCTGCCCAGGCTATGATCTCCTAGCCTGTCAAAGCCATCCATTCAGCCCTCTCTTGATGGGAGCTCGTACACACAGCTAGGGGGGAGCCTCTTGGACGTTTTGGCATGTCTCTACACTCCATATATTTCAGCATTCACAACACATAGGGTAGTTGGCTACCTAAGCTTAGAGTAGTTTTAGTGAGGAAGAAGATGAATAGTAAAGTTGTGATTTTTACATGTTCTTCCATCCATTTCTCTTGTAACCTCTTGTAAGGATATTGTAAGCTTCCTTTACTGTCTTTAATGCCATTTATTAGAAGTACATTTCAAGTTTAGCCTTGCACTTTACATTTCACCATTGTTATGCTTTCAAGTTCTTCATTTTTAGCTTAAAATGGGTTTTGAATATTTCTCTTCATAGCTTTAGATTTCTTGCTTCAAGTTAAGTTTCATGCTTTAAATCTCCATTTCTCTTCCATGTCCATCTACATTATGCTTGTCTTGCATTTTTAATAT
Source organism: Ilex aquifolium (assembly GCA_951799425.1). Lineage (NCBI taxonomy): Eukaryota > Viridiplantae > Streptophyta > Magnoliopsida > Aquifoliales > Aquifoliaceae > Ilex > Ilex aquifolium. The sequence goes on along the minus strand of OX637396.1, from coordinate 23,201,433 downwards.
GAGTAGCTAGGATTTAAGTTGGTTAATCCAAGGGAAAATTCCTCTTGGGAATACCATTTTCAACTCTTCTTCATTCCTCCCTTTAGAGTCAAATGGTTCGGTTTGACGAGGTTGAGAGTGGATGAGTTGGTGAGCCTTTGATATTCCGTAGGCCTAGTCACGGTTTATGCTTAGATACTCACCAATCTCGTCCCTAGCTTCCCCCGAATCAATCGTTCATTCATGCTCAATCGGAGGAAGGCTTTGAGTTGATTTGGTATTCCCATTGGAATGAACCCTTTGGATTAGCCAACACTTGCTTTCTTGCATTTTCATTTTGAACAAAACTCACCAAAACACAAATACAAGATTTTACACTTTCTTTTCACTTTTGCAAAATCACTTTCACAAAACTCCCTTTCCTTCCCTGAGGAGACGACCTTGGAATATTTTCCAAGTAAAACACACGACCACAAAAGACTCCTTTCGATTGGGGAGCATTGTTTTTCACCACACACGCATTCCATTTCATAACATTTTGTTCATTCCATTCATTTCCATCACCATTCCATTGTTGCCTAATCTTTTGCATTATTCCGAGTGAGAGTGACACTCACCCATTCCTATAAGCCATACACACATTTAGGGATGATGTTTAGAGGTTAGGATACAACAACGTTTTTTCCAATCAATCAGGCTGCTAACAGAGAAAAGAACCAAGAATTGATAGAAAATTGAAGACAAGGACCGAAGGAATCGACACGAAGAAGATTGGACTTGAAGGCTAGAGAGAGATTGAAGATTATAACTAAGTTTTCATTCTTTTCTCTTACTTTTACTTCTTGATTTTCTAAGATGTTTATTAATTTGAGAATGATGTTTTTCAATTACATTATGAACTAAATTTTTTTTAAGATTGCAACGGAACCTGATGTTTAGTTAAATTGATCTACTCTTGTTTCTAGTTCTTATTGATCATATATGAGTTGTTTATCATATTTTGTGCTTGTCATGGATAGTCGGGATCAGGTTTTGCGAGGCAAGACCGTGAGGCTTGTGAAGGTGTTGTGGCAGCACCGAGGAGTGGAAGAGGCAACATGGGAGCGTGAGGACACCATACGTGCCAATTATCCTTTCTTATTTAAGGATGGAAGTACATTCTTATAGTCATTTAGTATTATACGACTGCTGCATATGCATGTGGTTGTATGTGCATGAGTGTGTGAATTTCGGGGACGAAATTCTTTTTAGGGGGGAAGAATGTAAAACCCTAGAAAATTTGAACTTTTGGAGAAAGAAGGGCAAAACGGTAAATTGCCAATATGGTACAGGTTGTAAACCTGAATTTTTCTAGAGCTCGGATGACGAAACGGACATCACCGTTGGATTCGTCTCGCGAAATCCAGTTACCCTGTGAAATTTCATTGAATTCCGAGTTAGTCGGATTTTTCGCGTTTTACGAGGCGGTCGGACCTCGGGAGACCCAAAAACGAAAATTTAGAATAAAATTATAAATTTTGGGAGATAATGACGGCAAGTTAAAATAAAAATATTTTGAACTTAAATCGGAGCGAAAATTAATCGTTTCGGGGTTAAAACGGACCCGGGAAATAAGGGTTGTGTGGCGCATTGTGGGCCAAGCATTTAAAGAGTATTTAAAGGGGAGAAAATCAGATTTTCTCCCCATTTTGCTCAGCCGATTCCAACGTGAAAACAAGAGAGGGAAGCTAGGGTTTTTCTCCACCTTCTCTCTAAGATTCTCGTCTCCACGGGGCTCAAATCAACTCGGGCCAAGAACAAAGGTTGTTCTACTCGCCGAGGGCTACGAAACCATACCAAGGGAGTCGAGTTTTGGAGCGATTCGAAGAACGATATTTTGGGAAGCTAGGGCTTGGAGCTTGAATCGGGTCTTGGAGGCTTCCCAACGTTGTTCTCCACGCTTCAAGAGGTAGGGTTCCCTCCTACCAAGGTTTATTCCACACCTAGAATGCTTAGGCGAAATGGGTAAATAAATAGATATGTATATATATGTCATTTGCCTATGGTTGTGAAATTGGGTGAAATGGGTTGAAATCAATTCTAATTGGATTGGTAATTAGAAGTTTCTAAATGAAATTTCTAGGATTGAGTATATGAAATTAACCCAATGTGACTCTTGGGCTATATGAAGTGTGGGCATGCTATGTGTTTATCTTGTGCTTGAAATTGAAGTATGTTATCTCTTGATAATGTGATGACATGCTTGGGTGTTGATTAAGATTAAATGTTGATATATATACATGCTTGTGATATATTGACATTGTAAGGAAATATGGAAATTATATGCTTATGATATGATTTTGCCATGAAGTGTGAGAAATGTATTGTAAATGTTCATATGTCACTCATACCATATTGAACATTGTAATATTATTGAAATGGAACATCACATTTCATATGCACGGGAGCATTGCACTTAGTGGGTGTGTGTGCATGGTGGTTGTCTTCACCACGCTTGGTGGATGACGAGTGGGCTCGGGTAAGATGGGTCGATGACCTAATCGAGTCGCACGGTTTGCACGGTTGTTAGGGTTGGGGTAGCAAGAAGGGCTAGACTATCCCTCGGGTGAGAGACCCGGTGATTGGATACGCACTCCGTTGGTATAAGAGTCCATAAAGTGTGTCGGTGTACGCGAAACCGTTGGTGGAAGTCCATGAATTCCGTGTCGGTTGGGTGCCGTTGGTGTAAGTCCATAAATATCCACCCCAAGAAAGACCCTAGAATGAAATGTCATTTGATGTACAACATAAATGACGGATTAGTACACATTGGCACTTGCATGTGTAGAGGAGCCGGGAGGGGCTCGGATGATATGCATGAATGGGTCTCATTTCATTCCATAGCATGGCATTGCAAATTCCATCATTGAATATAATTCCTTGCTTGGAATGTTATAAATTGTTGTTTTGGGCATGTGAACATTTCATATGCATATAGGTTGGGGAGTAGACTCATTAGGAGATACCCTATTGAGCGTGGCTCACCCTTTGTGGGAAAAACATTTCAGGTGCGGGGTTCACACCGGCGGACGGCTCCCATTTCGAGCCCCAAAGTTGAAGAAAGCCGACTTGTGGCTTTTATGGTTATTTTGTAAAGCTTTTGAAAGAATTCCATTTTTGATATGTAAATGTATGGAATCAATTGTAATAGAACTTGTACAAACCATGTTTTATATGGAAATCTTTGTCAAACATGTATTTGATGAATTGGGAAGGGTTTTGAATGGATTGGAAATGAAAAATGGTTGAAAATGGCAAAACTGGGCAGAGAGTACAGGTACTGGGTACCGGTACTGTATGGTACCGGTACTGTGTACCGGTACCCCCTTTCCAGAAGGTTAACAGTACCGGTACTGTGTACCGGTACTGAATGGTACCGGTACAGTGTACCGGTACCGGTACACTCTCCAAAATTTTCAGATTTTAAACTGCCTTGCCCTATTTTCGGTCTGGGTCTTCCCTTCCCTCCAATGATCTAAATGGACCAAAGTGGAGAATAAATTATAATATTTTGGATATTGGTTGAACCCAATGAATAATCAAATCCGGTTAACAATTGTGAGTTAAGATCCCGGATAAGGGGATGCTACTGCCGTGGTGTTAGGTTGGGTGACATCCACGGGTATTTCCGCGGGTTGACGGATGGTCAACGGTTAATATAGGACCCCCGGAAATTGGGGCGTCATAGTTTGACCATCAATTAATTTGATAACCTAGATGAAATTGGGAGATGAATTCTAGGTTTAGATCGGAATATGATGACAAGTGTCTAGTTGATCTTCTTCGGATTGAATAGCTGGGTTTGTGTATAGGATAGGAATATACATATATGCCGTGTGTAACTTTTATGAGAGTTTGGACTTAATGAATCTATTCCAACTTATTTTGCATAGGAATATAGTAATTTAATTGGGAGAGATATGTTCATCTAACTATCGGAAGAGGTTTGATAAATAATTTTGAAGTCTCAGTTAACAACTTATTTTGATCAATTAACTGGAAAGAGAGTAGAAAGATTTATACGAATCATTAGGGGAAGTTGTAATCTTAAATTCTTTTATTCGGTGAAATCACTCATTGTTCAATAATTTTAGGTTTAGTTTTAAATTAGTGAATTCATAGTTTAATTCCAATTGTTTAAATAAAATTGAATTGATATAAAGTTAGTACTTGGAAGAGATTAGTAATAATTTTCCGTGGGAACAATACTCTACTTATCACTTTATTACTTGTTGATCGTGTATACTTGCACATAAATTGTCAATATCAAATTCGGACAACACACTGCAGTTGGAAGATAGGTCTATCAAAGTTCCGATGGGTATTGTTGAGGATGTCTTTGTTCAAGTGGACAACTTTTTTTTTTCGTCGACTTCATTATCTTGATACTCAGCCAGCAATACATTCGGAGAATCAAATTCCTGTCATCTTTGGTCGACCTTTCCTAGCAACTTCAAATGCATTAATCAATTGCAGGAATGGGGTCATGAAATTGACTTTCGGGAATATGACTCTTGAGCTTAACATTTTCAACATTGTCAAGCACCCAAGTGAGGAAAAAGAATTAAGAGAAGTGAATTTCATTTAGTCTTTGGCACATGAACATTTGAACAGAGCTTTTTGTGAAAACTCCCCAGAATCTTGTTTACTATAGTCTATATAACATCGGAGTTGGAAGATGACTGTCAGAGTCTAAAGAGTTGCACATCTCATGCTACCGGGACATGGGTACACAAATTTGAAGAATTGACCTCAAATGGAACAAATCGACTCTTATCCAGTGTCAAGCCACCAAAGCCTGAATTGAAACCCCTCTCATCTGACTTAAAATATGCATTTTTAGGGGAGGACGAGTCTTATCCAGTGGTCATTTCATCCAAGCATGCAAATTTACAAGAGTCTAAGCTAATAGAAGTCCTTAGACGTCATAATAGTACCATGGCTAGACCATTGCTGATTTAAAAGGTATAAGTCCATTAATGTGCAATCATGCTATATACATCGAGGAGAATGCAAAACCCTATTGTCAAATGCAGCGACGGTTGAACCCCCACCTGAAGGAGGTTGTACGGACTGAGGTGCTCAACCTTTAGATGCAATAATCATCTTCCCCATCTCTGATAGTAAATGGATCAGTCTAACCCAAGAAGTCTAGAGTCACAGTGGTTAAAAATGATGCCAATGAGTTGGTAACAACCCGAGTTGTCACAGGATGGTGAATGTGCATAGACTACCGGAAAGCCAATTTGATGACTAGGACCACTTTCCTCTTCCATTTCTCGATCAAGTCTTGGAAAGAATTGTAGGTCATCCATTCTATTGTTTCCTAGGTGGGTATTCTTGGTACAATCAAATCGAGATAGCACTTGATGACCAAGAGAAAATAACATTCACATGCACATTCGGTACTTTTGCATTTGAAATGATGTCATTTGGACTTTGTAACGCTCCTCCAACATTTCAAAGATGTATGTTGAGTTTGTTTAGTGACATGGTTGAGAGATTTTTGGAATTATTTATGGATGATTTTTTTTTTGTATGGAGATTCATTTGAATTATGTTTAACTAATCTGGTGCTTAATTGGGAGAAATTTCATTTCATGGTAACACAAGACATTATTTTGGGTCACATTGTGTCATCAGAAGGCATAAAAGTTGACAAAACAAAAATAGATCTGATAGGCAATTTGACTGTCTTTAAAACTGTTAAATTGTCAGATCATTTCTAGGGCATGCAGGGTTCTACAAGAGATTCGTCAAAGATTTCAGCACCATATCAAAACCCATGTGTCATCTCCTAAGTCAGGATGTATCTTTCGTATGGAATGAGGCATGCCAACAAGCTTTTGATAAGCTTAAGGGTATGTTAATCTCCGCTCTAATAATGCAATCTCCTGACTGGACGCTGCCCTTTGAATTGATGTGTGATGCAAGTGACTACGCTATTGGAGCAATGTTGGGTCAAAGAAAGGATAAAAAAATCTTATGTGATCTATTATGCAAGCAAGACTCTGAATGATGCTCAAATAAATTTTTCCACAACTGAAAAAGAATTGCTTACGGTGGTTTTTGCTCTAGAAAAAATTTGTTCTTATCTAGTAGGTTCTTCTGTCATTATACTTACTGATCATGCAACGTTGAAGTATTTGCTCACAAAAAAAGATGTCAAGGCATGAATGTTAAGATGGATACTCTTATTGCAAGAATTTGACCTAATCATCAAGGACAAAAAAGGGGTTAAAAATGTAGTGGCAGATCATCTATCAAGGTTGACATATGAATTCCATGAGGACAAGTTACCAATCAATGAAAATTTTCCAGATGAGCAATTATTCACAATCTTGGAGTCACCATGGTATGTTGATATTGCTAACTTCTTAGCCACTGGTATGTTCCCTCCTTCCTTTACCATGATAGATAAAAAGAAATTTTTAAGAGAAGTGCATAATTTTTTTTTGGGAGGATACATACGTGTTTAAATACTGTAAGGATCAAATCATAAGACATTGTGTACCCAATCAAGAGATTGGACAGGTAATTTCCTTTTGTCATTCTGAAGCATGTGGTGGCCATTTTTCGTCAAAGAAAACCACTGCAAAAATCTTGCAGTGTGGATTTTATTGGCCTACACTTTTTAAGGATCTTCATGCCTTTTGTTTAACATATGATAGATGCCAAAGACTGGGGAGTATTTCTAAAAGAAACATGATGTCCTTGCACATACTGGTAATTGAAATTTTTTATTGTTGGAGCATCGATTTCATGGGACCATTTCCCCCCTTCCTTTGTCTATCTATATATCTTGGTTGTTGTCGATTATGTGTCCAAATGGGTGGAAGCAATTCCATGCCGAAATAATGGTCATAGCACAATGATTAAATTTTTAAAAGAAAATATCTTGTCCCAGTTTGGAATTCCTTGATCCATCATAAGTGGTGGGGGTGCTCATTTTTGCAATCATCATTTTGAAAACTTGATGAAAAAATATTTGATTTCTCATAAGGTTGCAACCCCTTATCATCCACAAACTAGTGGACAGGTTGAATTGGCCAATCGAGAGATTAAAATGATTTTGGAAAAGACGGTAAACCCGGACCGCAAATATTGATCATTACGACTAACTGATGCACTCTGGGCATATCGCACTGCCTTTAAAACAATTTTGGATATGTCTCCTTATCGACTAGTTTATGGAAAGTCTTGTCATCTACCTACAGAGCATACTGGGCTATTAAAACCATAAACTTTGACTTGGACAAGTCAGGAATATCAAGGAAACTTCAGATTAACGAGTTGGGAGAGTTGAGAAATGAGGATTATGACAATGCTAAAATTGCAAAAGAAATGATGAAAATTTTCATGACAAAAACATAGTAAGAAAATCTTTTGTCCTTCCCAAAAAGTTCTCATATTCAATTCAAGGCTCCACCTATTTCCTGGTAAGTTGAGGTCAATGTGGACTGGGCCTTACATTGTAAGGTGAGTGTTTGGACATGGAGTAGTGGAGGTAGAGCATCCTTCAAATGGTAATATTATTATTGTTAATGGTCAACGTCTAAAATCATTTCATGAAGGGTTTGTTAAGGATGTGGAATACATTGTTCTAATGGATCCAGAATATCTTGAATAATTTTTGGGGGTTCAGACATGGAGAATGGTCGGGTCATGAGAATTCCAACCCAAGAACCCGACCATACCCGAACAATGTCTTTATAAAAGCATCGAAACCCTAAATTCACATCACTTTCACACTTCACTCCGCCGCTCCTCTTCTTCTCCCCCTTTACCTTTGAAGTTCATCATCTACAAACTCCATGACTTCACACTCAACAGATACCATCCTTTATTTTATATTTTATATTTTAATTCTTTATTTACTCATGGGTGTCATTCTTATTTATGCATTTACACATCGGGGTTCCAATGTTGAACAAAACCCTAGTTTTTGTAAAGCTGATTAAATGTAATAAAATTGTGTATTATGTTTTTAGGACTTCTGCAGATGTACAGATCTCCCTCTTTCAACTCTAAATGCACTTTGCACATATTGGTAAATTCAAAACATTGAGGACAATGTTGAGTTTAGGTTGGGGAGTGAAAAATCTTGATTGTATTTTCGTATGTGTACAGTCTTGATCGTATTTTATACCACCATAAATATACATTTTTAAAAAAAATGATCATGTCTTTAAGGTAATTTCAATCGTCTTTGTGACTGGCAGACGTTAAAGAACCAAATAAAGTGTTTCAAGCCTAGCAAACATGGATGTTAAGATTTTTTGGTTCAGTTTAGGTGTTTTACGCATATTTCCATCTGATGTACATTCTATAATAATAAAAAAAGTAAGACTGGTAAGAAAAATTGAAATTCGAGAAGAGGCAAGTGAAATCATTATGTGGAAGAAGCACTCATGCTAAATGTCGCCGCGTCAAACGACTTGGTGCGTGTAATCAATGTGGCAAGGTCTTTCATATGAGGGAATATAATCAATGTTCTGAACCAATTTCTGGTTGCGCACTCGATCATTTAGACTGGATAGTGTATGGACAGAGTAAGAATTTTCCTGACACGCTATACTATAACAGTCATGTGCTTACACATTATGTGTGACAAGAAATTGGTAGGGTCACTGATTTTTCAAACAAAATAGAGACAAGGCAAAACTCGGATTATAAATTTTCTTTGACAAAGTTGGGATAAGGATATGTTTCTGGGGAATGAAGGTCAATGGTCCGAATCACTTCTGTAAAAATGTAAATATTCTTTTTGTTAAAATTACAATTTTTTTGCTGAGATAAGATGTGGGTCGAGTAAGGAATTTCCTAAATTGCCAACGAAATTGTAGCGTGAGTAGGGACTTCTCCTGAGACGCCATATTTTTCTAAGTTTTATTTATGCATTTATTTTTCCAGTATTCATTTTTTTCATTTAAAATATATATATGTATATATATATATAATAAAATATTGTGATTTTAGCTTGGCTTTCGAACGCCAGTTCCACGTTCGAACGTAAGGAGCATACAATAGCTCAGATTTTGTAGAGAACCAAAGTACTAGGATCAACTTTAGTTCGAACGCCATATCCACGTTCGAACACAATTTTAAAATTTCTTAAACCTTAGTTCGAATGTCAGTTACGTTCGAACATTGGTTGTCGGGGTATAAAATGCTAGATCCTCTTCTCCACTTCAGAAATCGCTCCAACCCCTTTAAAACCCAAACCCTAGGCTACCCTTTCAACTACCCCAGCCTCAAAAACTTCTCCCCCTTCAATTTTTCCCCAAAAATCATTCACCCAAACCATATCCCCATCCAATTTCTCATTTTTAACTGTACAAATTCAACCCATTCTTCCTCAAAAACCCCCTAATCCAAGATGGCTCCAACAATGAAGATGCCCACTCGAAGAAATGTGAATTTAGTAAGCCAAGAGCCAAATTTTGTGGAAGAAATCATCGAAGAAAGGGATGGAAGGCCAGCGCTTGTCCGTCGATATGATTGTACTCATTTTCCCAGCATCCTCAAGGCCGATAGGTATGACACTTACTTTCAAAATCAAACCATTGTGTGTGAACGAACTATTGAATTGCACCATTTTGATGAGTTGGGTATTTTGGCGATAATGGAAGCAAGGTGTTGGGATAATTACTTGAGGAATGGAGGGAAAACAGTGAAGGAAATTTTCAGGAAGTTCTACTCCAACGCCTAGGTGGTGAATGGGGCGATCAATACGTATGTGAGGGGGATTTACATCAATGTGAGTGAGAAAACAATTTTGGATGTAAGGCTGGTGCCACAGGTACCTAGGCCTAACTTTCCTCCGAGGAAAGAAGTAAGTTTGGATGTGTTGGGAGTAGAATTGACGGGAATTGTGAACTTCAAGTGGGGGGGCAAAAAGTTTCTTAAACAAGGAAAAGTGACTGACAAATACAAAATGCTTAACTTAATTGTCGTTTCAAATTTTGCTCCACTTGGGCGGAAGAATGAAATTCTTCCAAACATGACTCGACTTTTGTATGCGATAGGAAAGAATCATAGCATTGACCTTCCCTATTTGATTTTGTCTGAGATAATCAAAGGTTGTGATGCTAAGAGAAATCCACTTCCCTTCGGAACGTTAGTAACAGAGATTTGCATTGACTGGGGAGTGAAGATCAGACCAGAATGGGAAGTGCTTAAGCCAATGAGATTTTTTTAACAAGGTTTCATTTCGGAGGAGCCAAGGCCACGGTGGAGGACAAGCAGCAAGGGTGCACATGGCACCAATGAGGTGCAAGATACCTTGGATGCTGAAGAAGAAAGGGAGGCAGAATAGGCACATGCTGAGACGGGTGATAGGAGGACTCTACGAGAGATCATGCTTAGCGTTAATGTAACACCCCAAAACACACCATGGACGGCATTACATTCTAAAACATTCATATCATGAGAGCACTAATATAATTCCTTAAGAAATGAGACTCCATTTGTCATCCACAATATTTACAAAGTAATCCAAAAGAATAAGCCCAAATTATGGCTATTACATCTCCAAAAATTAATTAAAGTAGCACAGCGGGATAAACAAAAGAAACTAGACTACACAATGTTCCAAAAGAATGTCCTAGTCTAGTACAAAAGGAAAGGAGGTCGCTCGATGCGTCCACCTCGGGATCCACACTCCCGTCCAGTGGAGTCTCCCAAGTAGCGGGCTCCTCGACCCTTACGTCCTCCTCAAGCAGGTAATCTGAAAAATGTTAGCGGTAGGGGGTGAGCACAAAGCTCTGTAGAAAAATTCTCTCAAACCCATACAAGGTTTAGAAAAGCATTTAAAACGGTCGGTCTCATTTTTAACATAACATAGATACATAATTTGAAATAAAACAGTGACATTTAAAAAAGATCTCAAGTTTATGTAAAAACATTACTTAAATGAATAAACGAGTACCACATACAAATAATCACCATTTATTTGCCATAAACACTTTCCAACAATTCTTTCGGTAGGTGGCATACTTTAGGGTAACCTCCACCCCCATTCTTTCGGTAGGTGGCATACTTTAGGGTAACCTCCACCCCACCCTTTAGGTCATCATTGTTTCTTTCGGTAGGTGGCATACTTTAGGGTAACCTCCACCCCACCCTTTAGGTCATCTTTGATTCTCAAGCATCCTTACAAGGAACCTCTTGAGAATAGGTGAGCATCCTTACAAGGAACCTCCCACCAATCACTTCATTGTTTTCCAAGCATCCTTACAAGGAACCTCTTGGGAAGGGGTGAGCATCCTTACAAGGAACCTCTCACTCATGTGCATCACAAACAACCCAACCAAGCATACAATTCCAACATTTATCTCAATTTACAATCATCTAACCAAAGTCCCCAAAATATATCATGTAACAATTCCACAACCAACAAAGAAAAATACATGAGATCACAATAACATCATTTTTCTACCCAACACAAAGCACTAAGGTTTTGAAAATCCATAATAAAGAAAGCATTTAAGAAGGAAATACATCACTCTCCAAAAATGAGGGTTTTAAAACTAGAGAAGAGATTTCATGGGTATTAAACCCTAACTTTGTTCAAAACATGTAATCTTTGCCAAAAAGCCTAAGAGATGATGATTTCATAGCATATATATATACCATTGATAGCCAAAACATACATATATAAATACCCTAGCCTCAATGTAAGAGAGTGAGAGAAAACCCCTACCTTTATTCTTCCTAAGTGTTCTTGAAAACTTGGAGTTTTGATCTTCTTTAAAGTGCAAATCCTCCCTTGATCTTGTGTTTCCCCCTTTATCTCTTGTTTCTCAAAGCTTTCTAGGGTTGTAAATGGTGAAATGATGCAAAGAGAGGCGTCCTTATGTATTTATAGTGAAAGAAATGGCCTCCTGTGCGCGATTCTGAAGTTCAGAATTCGTAACTCACGTTCGAACGTTATTAGCGTTCGAACGCCAATAGTGAAAAATTTTGATTTACGTTCGAACGTCACTTTGGCGTTCGAACGTTGGTTGCTCCCATTACTTTTGCATTTTCATCAGAGCTCTACAGACACCAAAGTACTGGGACTCCCTCACGTTCGAACGTCGATTAACGTTCAAACGTCATCCCAGTTTCTGCTGAAACTTCCAGTGAAGTTTTGGCCTATTTAGAGATTGATTTGGAAAATTTTCGTGAAATACTCTTTTGTAGCCCTGGAAGTATGCTATCTACTGCAAAAATTTCAGAGCCAACGGACATTAGAATAAAAATTTATGATCAAAATACTAGGAAGTGTCCAAAATCCTTTCTACCCAAGTTTTCTCTTAAATGTGCTTTCATTCCAAAAATCTTCCTAGCTTCTAAAGCATACCCTATTACACCGCCTAACATTTTTATTTCTACTTTTCCAATCTACCAAATTCAAACACACATCACTACGCATATCCCCATTTTTACAACAATTATTTACTATATATCTATATACATATATAAAAGAAAAAATGCGGGGTGTTACAGTTAAAGGCAAAGCAAGATGAGATCCTCCGTCACATACGTGGTGGAATAGCTGGACCTTCGGGCTCTTGAGTTGCTAGTGACTGTGTTCACTTTCGTTGTTTTAGTTTACTATGTGTTTTGTTTTCTTTAGAGAATTAAAGTGTTTTGTTTTGAACCATGGGACATTTTGAATGGGTTATGCTAGTTTTGCGACAATTATCTTATTAATGTATGTGTTAAAAAATTTAGTCATTTCATTGTTATTTCCCATTAATTGATAGAACTGGTGTGATATTAAGATTACTTGCTAACGTGACCAAGCACAGGGTTATCTTGCCACTTAGCCTAACAGTCCAAATTGAAAACCTCATTTCTCTAAAAAATGGTATTCTCTCTATGCTTAAGTATCAAATGTACATTGGTATTTGCTATTCGTAAGAAAGTGCAGAATAGTCAGGCTTGAAAATGGAATTGGGATATAACCTACATTCTTTGAAAACCTGACATAATCAGTGGAGATAATGAAGAATATCGTGGTAAGCTTTTGAGCCTTGCGATGCTTTTGAGAGAAAACTAGCACTTACTCAAGTAAGGTTTTTCACTTTCCATTCTTGAATAATCTCATCAAGTTTGTTTTGATTGATGCAAATAGAGCATTATGTTGATGTATCCCAAAAAAATTTGTTCACACAACAAATACATGTGCACAGGCTTGAGAAAGGATCTTAGGCCATTTTTTGATTTTTTTTTTAGCCTTATCCATTTCTTTTGCAACAAAATCTCTAGTCAACCATGATTGAACCTAAAAATAATAACTCTTTTTCTGTACAGCCATGTTTCTGACCAAGCCAGTGGAAAAATATATACTCCTACCTTGGTTATCTAATTTTCTTGCACATTCTCTTAAAAGCAGACTTTATGGAAATGAAAAAGGAAAGAAAGGGGAAAAAGGACAAACAAAAGAGTAGAAGAAGATGAGCAAAGAAAGAAAGAAATGCAAAAGAAACCAATCTAGCAAATGAGTTGTGATTCGAAATAAGAGGGGGATGATATAACAGGAATGAGTCTTTCAAAGATAAAGTGAAGGATAGAAGGAGAAAATGTATGCATTCACCACTTACCCCTAGCCACATTATAACCTGGAAAAAATCCTATGTGATCTCAGGTCTTATGCATGTGTAAGAAGTTAACTAAAATTAGGGGTATGTTAATAGCATTGCTTTACTTGTATCAATATTCCTCCATGAGATTATGTCAAACGTGTTAGTTTGTTTTTCCTGGATTCCACTCCCACAATTTTTATTCATGTGAAAAAAAAAAAAATTGCAATTAACCTTCTTCTAATCACATGCCTTTTTGAGAGAAAGTCACTAATGTCGGAGGGAATTTTTTGTTGAGGGCATTCTAAGAAAGGTTTGTGAAATCAAAGCTACCCGTGGAAGGTTGTAAGAAGAATGTTTGTTGTATGAAGATTCTTGTCACTAGAATGTTTATTCTTCACATAAGGAATTTCAAATGACAATGTAACAAGTGTTTATTTTTGCATAGAGTATGTACCTATGAAAGAAAAGTGTTGGGAAACAATTCGAAATTGAGGGTTAGGTGTCTCAATAATCATGGTGCTAACTCACTCTGATAAGAAATCTTACATTTACATATCTATTCAACTGAAGTTTGTGGGTAGCTTCACTTAAAACCCTCACGAGACAACACTCGTTCACTAGGGAAAACCTAGGGGTTTAACGGCTTGTTGCATATGCTAAATGCAACTGGGTGACCAATGAAAATGGCATTGTAAATATAAATTTATTTAGATGTTTTATATTACTAGGGACTAGAAATATGCAAGTAGGGGGTGTGATGCATAGTTAAAAGTTACATCTTATTAAGCCTTTATGAGATTAATTATACATTAACTGTGTTTAAATGATAATATTTCAGGATAAAGAAAGTACAAGGGCTTAAGGCAATAATTTCACACTTTCAAGTAGCACACATGTTTTAAAAGATAACTCAAGAAGGAGGAAACAAGTTGCATGACAAAGTGGACTTTGCTTCCACATTCAAACGCCACTTCCACGTTCGAATACCACAATTAAATAATTCAAGATCTCCAGGAGACTGCTAGGGAGATGACACGAGGCTGGTTACTGTGGATGACAAGGTTGCATTAGCTACCACGTTCGAACTCCAACAACGTTTGAATGCACTTCAAAGAAAAAATGCTTTTACGTTCGAACGCCAAGTACCGTTTGAACATCAATCCTTGATAGAATGCATGAAGATTAGATTTTCACCTGGATTTCTAGCATAGGCTTGGACTTTAAGCGCCTAGGTTTGTCCTTTACCTCCCTTCCTTGTCTATAAATACCATCCCTTGAAACTTGCTTAGAGATATCTTTTGGAAGTGGAAAAACCTTCCAAAAGTAACTAGTTTTCTTCTACTCTCATCATTAGTTTCATTAGCTTCCATTGTAAAATTCTTTCTTCACTTAGAGGATTGAACATCTCTCATCTTTCTAGCTCTCTTGTAGCATTGAAGGGTGGGTAGTGTTTCACTCATTCTTTGTCAAAGATAAGCATATTGTTTTGGTAAACGTTAACTTGTAATTATAAGTTCCTCTACTTGGAATGATGAGATTCACTCACTTTTCTAGCTTTCTCAAAACCATGAAGAGTGAGTAAATTCTTTTTCACTCTTTAGTGAGAGGTGATGAACATGTATATTATTGTTCGGAAGTTATATTTGTACATTTCATTTATGCTTAATGATTTATCTTTTCACTACTTATTGAATGCATCTAGCAAAGCTAAAAGTACTTTGTACAATCATGAATCTCATATAGACAAGTTAATTCTTGACATAGGAGAATTCATTGGTTCTTTGCAAGTATTCAAGCTAGGTCTTCATGACAACTTTTCAATCTTCATTGTCATTATACTTTAACTAAGAATGGGATAACTTAACAATAGGTAGATGATTTGTAGGGTTGCTTGCTTGTTTATAGATGGGTTAAGTCCCGGCACAAACAATTCTTGCAAATCTCTAAAAAAGACATCAGAGTCATGCTCTTGATTCACACATTCCATCTTTAACCTCCAATTAACTTAACATTGACTTAGGGGTTAATTGAGTTGTTTACAAGGCACATATATAACAACCGGATGAATAAATGCATGTCCAGATCCTCGAGCTAAAGGGTGACTTTCTCATTTAAGAGAATCATATATTTTGTTTAGAAAATTCTATAATCATCATAACTTCAAATCTCAAGGGTTCCAGTCACTTTGATCTCTATCACGAATGTCCGGTTTATGACATGACATTACATCATGTGTCGTGCATGGGAGCCTGAGAGTGGGTTCGAAGTTGGACATGCATTCATGAAATATCATTCATGGTTGACATGCTTAGTATCATTTAAATGTTACTTGTGTCACAGCTTGGTATCAAAGCATAGCAATGGTAATCAAGGGTAATCCGTAGTTTAATTAATTGCTAAGTGACACTAGAAATTCAAGGTGTCACACTGTCCATGTCATCTAAATTTTGTGCTACAACAACAAATCCTTCTTCGGTATAGTCATCAAACAAAATTATCTCAATTCCGCCACTGTCAGTTGTCATTTAACTTGTTCTGCACAAAATATAAAAATATTAAATAGTTGTATTCAATTAAAGGAGACTAAAAGTAGATAAAGAAATCACCCTGAAATAAAAAGGAAAAAAAATTATTGATATCACATGTCATTTTTTTTGTTTTTAAATGGTATAACACCTATTAGTTAAAAAAATAAGAGCATGGAGATATTATTTGGAATCCATACAAAATAAATCAAAAAATTAACATAGAAATAAGAGGGCCAATAGGGTTGAACAACCAAATTAGGGACCCACCGAATAGTGTAAATAAATAAGAACCCGCCAAATAATGTTCACTTTTTTTCGTTGCTTATGATCCAATGTCCCCAAACTAATGAGAATGGCAATTTTAAGATGCCCAGCAAAAGATATATATACATTATCACTTTTTAGAAGAGAAATATTGAACCCCCATAATTTATATCAAAAGCCACACCAAAAATAAAAAAAAAAATAGGAAAAACATTAATATTTAAGACATATTTCATGAGATAGATGAAGAGGAATATTTAAACGGAAAAACTCACTGGGATTTTGGCTGAAGAAGATGAAGAGCAGCCACCAGAGAAGATGATGAGCAGCCGCCGGAGAAGACGAAGTCGTTCATCTCTATTGGAGTAGGACTCTAACTTTTGTTTCTAAATTTTTTATTTTTCTTTTGGTTTGTTTCAACCTATGAAGAACGGATACGGATACGGGATACGGGTACGATACGATACGAATACGGCGATACGACAAAATCTAAAAAAAAAAGATATGGATATGGTCAAGATACGGTTATAATAAAATATATTTAATATTTTTATTATTTTCAATCAGCATAATACTTATATATTTTAGTAGTTCTTTAACACACTAAGGAAAGTTTGTAATTCTTTTTAGTTTGAAGAAAATATATATCGTATTATTATGGTATATTCACAATGTGAAGTGATTAATTAAAAAATCAAAGCTAACATTTACCGAGTCGGTTTATTTAGAAGTAATTTTTGCTAAAACTATAATGTAATAGATTTATTTTATGCTCTTTTGACATGTAATTGTAGATAATACTTAAAAAATATTCATGTGTCTTTTAAGTAGTATGAATTTTTGTAAATGTATTGTATGGTATGTGAATTCGAAAGAAAATGTTAAAAATTCAACTCAAAAATTATATATATTACTTGAACACAAAAGTATCCGTGAAGTATTCTAATATTTAATTATTATCGGATACGTAGGATGTGTATCTGATACGTATCATCGAGTATCCGACGAGTATCGTATTCGACAAAGTATCCGATACGGATACGCCGACCTCAATGAAATATCCGTGCTTCATAGGTTTCAACCCATGAGTTGGTAAAATGGGACCCAATAATTATTAACCCAGGTAAATAAGACTCTCCACAAGAACCAAGGCAAGTGAGTTAAAGAAGTACGGTAATTGAAGACTGTTTTGTAGTGTTTAATTTAAAAAAAAAGATAGTGTCATTATATGAGTGGTTGTCTGTAAACTCTCACTTTACCGTCTAACTGTGAAGAATTTTAGTCTCTAAAATATTATGTCTAGTGTTACTTTTTGTGTAGTCTACGTTACCATTGAATAGAAAAAAAAAATGCATGAGGTCAAGTTTCTTGCCATTTTCACTATACAAAGGAAACATGGGAACTACCAAATTGCTTTCTGTGTTGACGACGTCCATACCCTATTGCAGGAACCAACATGCCAATTGAAGGAACAAAGATGGACTTGCAAACAAAAAACGCATTCAAATAAAAAAAATCGGAAAAACAAAAAAAGTTTGCCCTGCCCAAAAGTAGCGAATGCCATCCAAACTCATACGCTTTTCAGCAAAAAACAGATTAGTAAAAAAAAAAGATCACAATGCGTGAGATAGTTATTTTCAATCCAAAATTTGAAAAGTTTGGTTTCTAATTTGCTCTCAAGCCGTGAATCTCGTGGTTATGAAACTTTTTTGGATTTGTTCATATTTATGTGATTTACGATACATCGAAATTTTAAGGGATTCAATTAAAGATTCCAAAGCACGAGAGTATTCTAATGACTTTGATACCAATTTTGGTAATCGAAAAACATCTGCGAAAGCGTAGGATCAGAGACATATATTTTCGCTTTAATCCCAAACCGTTTGAGAATGCTCCACGTTTCTTTAGAATTTGCAAATCATCTTTTCTTTGATTGCTCGAACAGTGGGAAGAGAGAGAGAAAAAGAGTAAGAGAATCAAGCGTTGCGAGTTTTTATAATAATGTTCATTAGTTGCCTTAGGATTTATATAGGCAACCAATTTTGGGTGCTAAATGACTCTTCCAAGAGTCATGTCTCATAGGCATTCTCTAATTGAGTTGACCCATCATGGGCGTCTGATTCGGATCCACCAAAACCCAATATCTAACAGGATGAAACAAGGGTTATGTAATATTGCTTGCAATGCAAATAATTCAACAAAAAATAGAAAGGGTAAAATTAGATTCACATTTTTTAGTTTTAGTAAAATAACAAGGAGAAACTTTGATATTTGAGAAAAGAATTCCAAACTTTTTAAATGAAGTCATCACAAAATGGTTATTTTATCTTTATCGGACTCAATTGAAGAAATTAAAAGAATTCCAAACTTTTTAAATGAAGTCATCACAAAATGGTTATTTTATCTTTATTGGACTCAATTGAAGAAACTAAAAATAACTGAAAACGGTAATAAATGTGAAATTTGAAACTTGTTTTTTGCTGGAATCCACACAACATCACATTTAGCTTCATATCTATCTAATAAAATAGCTAACATTTTAAATTTTAACCCCACATATTTTTTTCACTCATTTCTATCTCATCACCAATTTTTACCACAAGTTAAATCATTTAAATTTTGACTAATTTGTGGTTCAATATAATTTTTATATCTAATAAAATAGCTAGCACTTTGAATTTTATCCCCACATATTTTTTTTTTCTCATGTTTATCACACACTCATTTCTCCCATAAGTTGAATTATTCAAATTTTGATTAATGTGTGGTTCAATATAATTACTATTTCAGACATTGTTCATATATGATAGTGTGCACATGTTCGATGATGCACAAAGTCGATTATGCACGATCAAATCAATCAAGTGTGTGTGGTGTAAAGCAATTAATAAAAAGAGACAAAAATTGGGTGGTTGGGTCTAAGTGACCTAATCACTGAAGGCGGCAACGATGGCCGGAGAACTCTATTAATGGGAGAATACAAAGTAGTAGGGGAGAGAGAGAGAGAGAGAGAAAGCAATAGTATGCTCAAGGTGTAGTGTGTGTCCCCTGTGTAAGGGGTTTACAATTTATAGGCACAAAGCTCTAGCTGAGGCAGTGACGACAAAGCTACTAATCTACCGGGGAGGATAGATATGATTGGGGATAGGCACTATTCTGATGATTGCTCTCCCACGCGCGCTGACTTTTCATGGACTCTTGAGCTTTGGACTAAACTGAGGTCATAAGCTAAGCCTAGATAATTTGGGCCTAAGTCATGGACTGGGCCCAAGCCCAATTGGATCTGGGCTCGTCAACCCCCCCCCCCCCCCCCCCCCCAATGCTCTATGCCCTAGTGGTGATAGGGGGTTGAGGGCATGAATGAGCTCTCACATTTGGGTAGACCAGATATTTGCTCCTCACGAATTCTTCAGTTTTCCACTTCATTACATTTTTGAAGCTTCTTTCCTCATTTGGTAGAACCATTGTCGAACACCCATAGTGCTAGCCGACAACCTCCTTTGCTGGGTCTTCCATTAGGTAGAATCCCCTTTTCCCAGGGTACTAAACTTAGGGCTTTTGAGGGTTATATATATTGACCCAAGAAGTAACTATTCATTTTCCACTTCCTTTTTGAAAACCCCTTCATTTCCTTTGTTTAAAGAAGCCGACAGAGAAGAGGAAACATGTATATCAAAGGGAGGATGACGCAAAGGAGGACCACAAGCTCCTCAGCAAAACTATGGGTGCCAAGCGAAGCCATGGGAGACGTCATGTGCTGCGCCATGGCCAGTCCCACGCATAGGCAAGGCGGTACTAGAGGGCAAGGCACAGGCATGGGCAACTGTTGTCCGAATTTGATATTGACAATTTACGTGCAAGTATACACGATCAAGAGAGCTACCCGTAGCAGTCGTAAGGTAAGGCCCCCCAATAAGAGTTCAGTCGTAAGTCCGCTCATTCAACCATTTCTCTGGGAGAGAAGGAAGGGTAGAGTTGATGGATGGCCTACCAAAGGAAGAAAACGGAAGGAGCAAGTCATTCAGTTTACTGAAAAAAACCGACACGTGGGACTGAAGTAGCTGAAAGTTGGTCCAGTAGTTTCAGTTGAGGAGGCAGCTCTAACAAGGAGATTTCTGCTCTATCTCTCGGCTCTCTCTTACGGAAGAGCCTTCCAACTCAACAAGTAATAAAGTGATAAGTAGAGTATCGTTCCCACAGAGAATTATTACTAATAACTTCCAAGTACTAAATTTATATCAATTCAATTTTATTTAAACAATTGGAATTGAACAATGGAATTACTAATTTAAAACTAAATCTAAACTTAATAATCAAGGATTGAATTTACCGGATAAAAGAAGTTAAGATTACAACTTCCCCTGATGCTTCGTATAAATCTTTTCACTCTCTATCTAGTTAATTGATCAAATTAAGTTGTTAACTGAGACTTCAAAATTATTTATCAAACCTCTTCCGATAGTAAGATAAATATATCTCTCCCAATTAAATTGTTATATTCTTATGCAAAATAAGTTGGAATAGATTCATTAAGTTCAAACTCTCATACAAGTTACACACGGCATATAGGTATATTCCTATCCTATACACAAACTCAGCAATTCAATCCTAAGAAGAATTAACCAGACGCATGTCATCATATTCAGATCTAAACCTAGAATTCATCTTCCAATTTCATCTAAGTTATCAAATTAATTGTTGGTCACACAATCATATACTAAGCACAAAATATGTCAAACAACTTATATATGATCAACAAGAACTAGAAACGAGAGTAGATCAATTTATCTAAACATTAGGTTCCGTTGCAATCTTAATAAAAATTTAGTTCATAATGTAATTGAAAAATATCCTTCTCAAATTAAAAAAAATTTCAGAAAATTAAGAAGTAAAAGTAAGAGAAAAAGAATGAAAACTTAGTTGCAATCTTCAATCTCTCTCTAGCCTTCAATCCCGATTTTCTTCGCGTCGCTTCCTTCGATTCTTGCCTTCAATTTTTTATCAATCCTTGATCTTCTCCTATGATAGCAGCCCCCAAAATCAGTATATCCCTTTCCAACTCAAACCCTAGCATATATGTAGCATTATAGTCCAATTTCGGGTCAAAAAACAAGTTAGAATTCGCGTCAAGAGCCAACACAAGCAACACAAGCGCCTAGGCACTGAAAAGGCGCTGCTAGGACAAAATGTGGGCACTGGGGTGCTGAAAAGGCGCTGCCCCTTTTTAAGCCTAAAGCTCCCCTTGTTGCTCAGCCTTCAAAAATCCAACACTTAGGTTCCAAATTGAACTTGTTCCCTTCCAAATGATCTTGTTTGCTTCCAAATGATGATTTCTACCAAATAACATCAAAACACACAAAACAAATAAAAAGGAACATAAAATAATTGAAAACTTGCAATTTCATCAAGCCGAAAATACTCAATTTGTAGGTATAAAACCGACTCATCAAATACCCCCGAACTTAAATCTTTGCTTGTCCTCAAGCAAAATACTAAGAACAAAAACTATAAAAATTTACCGACCAACTACTCAAACAATAGATCAATATGAATCTAAATAATGGCCCCAAAAGTTACTACAAATAATAATTCACGGGAAACTTCAAAACGGTGCAAAGTCTAACAATTCAACATACTCCTTAATTTTACCTCCGCTCATGACCCTTTAAATACATGTGCATATTCGAACTGTTTAAACTAGCCATCACCCAGATACATTTACGTAGTCAAGCGCTCCGTAGGAGATACTCAATATCAACTCTATAAACTTACGTTTCACATCAACCTCTGCTAATTAAGGCAAAACATATAACTAGAAGGTACAAAGATATTATTTCTCTCTCTCTCTCTCTCTCTCTCTCTCTCTCTCTCTCTCTTTTCTCTTTTTTTTTTCTTCTTCTTTTTCATTCATTTGGTGAGTGCATTTTATGCTCCATCTCACCTCCTATTGAGCGAGTGCGTTTTACGCTCCATCTCACATTTTCTTGAACGAGTGCGTTTTACGCTCCATCTTGTTCTCAACATGTGTTTATGAGTGAGTGTGTTTTACGCTCCATCTCTACTCACCACATGCCCCTTTCTTGTTTCTTGTCTGTTTTTTTTTTTTTTAACTCATGAAGGATCAAATCAAAATAATTTTTCAAAAACTCTCCTTTTTTTTTATACTAACCCATCATAACCAATATTTCCCCCAAACTTATATGAATGCCTAAACTTTTCTTTGAATGATGCTTAAATAATTTTTTAGAGTTTTACTGATATCTCCCACAAGCACTTAGCCAAATAAATTCTCTAAATGATAACTAACCAAACAGATGGATATGTGCTCATGCATGAAAAGATCATAAACAGTGTAAAACCAACTAGTATGTCAAACTTCAAACTCAACATGTTCATCAATTTCCCTTGAATTGACAATTAATTCCATTCATTATTGGCCATGATCAAATTCATATCAACCCATTGCTCAAGTCGTACTAAAACATGCAATCTAAATGCATACCTAATAATGCAAATGCAAACAAGAAAATACCCCCAAACTGAAACTAAACTGTAACACCCCAAAACACACCCTGGACGGCATTACATTCTAAAACATTCACATCATGAGAGCACTAGAATAATCCATCAATAAATAAGACTTCATAAAGTCATCCATAAAATTTACAGTATTATCCCAAAAGAATAGACCCATTTTGGCCTTTACATTCCAAAAATCACATAATGTAGCGCAGCGGAAATAACAAAAGAAAACTAGACCTTACAAGGTTCAAAATGAATATCCTAGTCTAGTACAAAAAGGAAAGGAGGTCGCTCTATGCGCCCACCTCGGGGTCCACGTTCCCTTCTACGGGAGCTTCCCAATGTCCCGGCTCGTCAGTTCCGAGCTCCTCCTCTAGACAAAGACCTGAAATATGTTGTTTGTAGGGGGTGAGCACGAAGCTCTGTAGCAACATTTCTCCCAAACTCTAACAAGGTTTATAAAAGCATATAAAATGGCCGGTCTCATTTCGCAAATAACATATATAATCTTTGAAGTAAAACAGAGACATTTTAGTAGATCTCAAGTTTAAGGAACAACAGTAATTGAATGAATAAGTGAAACCACTATACAGTTAGCAAACCATTTTCAAATATAATCCAGTCCACCATACACAGTTTCCAACAATTCTTTCGGTAGGTGGCATACTTTAGGGTAACCTCCACCTCCGTTTAGATCGTCTTTGATTCTCAAGCATCCTTACAAGGAACCTCTTGAGAATGGGTGAGCATCCTTACAAGGAACCTCTCACAAATCATTACATGGCTTCCCAAGCATCCTTATAAGGAACCTCTTGGGAAGGGGTGAGCATCCTTATAAGGAACCTCTCACAATTCATTACATGGCTTCCCAAGCATCCTTATAAGGAACCTCTTGGGAAGGGGTGAGCATCCTTATAAGGAACCTCTCACAATTCATTACATGGCTTCCCAAGCATCCTTATAAGGAACCTCTTGGGAAGGGGTGAGCATCCTTATAAGGAACCTCTCACAATTCATTACATGGCTTCCCAAGCATCCTTATAAGGAACCTCTTGGGAAGGGGTGAGCATCCTTATAAGGAACCTCTCACTCATGTACATCACAAACAACCCAACCAAGCTTACAATTTCATTATTGATTTCAATTCACAATCATCTATCCAAAATCCCCCAAAATATATCATGTAATAATTCCACAACCAACAAAGAAAATACATGAGATCACAATAACATCATTGTTCTACCCAACACAAAGCACTAAGGGTTCGAAAATCCATAATAAAGAAAGCATTTAAGAAAGAAATATATCACTCTCCAAAAAATGAGGATTTTAAAACTAGAGAAGAGATTTCATGGGTATTAAACCCTAGCTTTGTTCAAAACATGTAATCCTTGCCAAAAAGCCTAAGAGATGATGATTTCATAGCATATATATACCATTGATAGCCAAAACATACATATATAAATACCCTAGCCTCAATGTAAGAGAGTGAGAGAAAACCCCTACCTTGATGTTCTTGAAAACTCTTGGGTTTGATCCTTGAATCACCCTTTAACCTTGTGTTTTTCCCCTTTTGATCTTGAGTTTCTCTCTTCCTTTCTTTCTCTCCTAGGGTTCTAAGGTGTTTAGTGTGAGAGTGGAGATGAAGAATGGGGCAAATGAGGCTAAAAAGGGTGTTTTAAAACACCAAAATCCCGATTTTTACTGTTCGGCAGGCGTCAGATAAATAGTACCGGTACGCGGTACCGGTACGATATGGTACCGGTACGGTTAAGCTATTGGAGTAGTCGTACCGGTACACGGTACCGGTACGGTATGGTACCGGTACGCGGTACCGGTACACTTCGGCTATTTCGACTTCCAGGATAGTTTTGACCCATTTAGAGGTCGAATTGGAAAATTTTCATGAGATACACTTTTGTAGCCCTAGATGTCTACTATCTACTTTCCAAATTTCAGATCAATTGGACATAAGGATAAAAAGTTATGAACAAAATACTAGAAGGTGTCCCAACTCCTTTTTACCCAAATTTTCTCTAAGTGTGTTTTCACTCCGAAATACTTCCTAACTTCCAATACACCTCATATTACCTCTCCCAAGGTTGTTCGACCTTCCGGATTCAATGGATACCTTATTTTGACCTAAAAATATTTAGAAATTCGTCTAGTCACTCTTTCCAAGTTTAAACGTCTTGGAAACTCCAACTTCCCAATCCATATTTATCTCTAGCATTTCTCCTACTATTACAATCTATATAATTTATCCTTACATCCTTACACATATCCACATTTTTTACAACCATTATTTACTATATATCTATATACATATATATAAACGAAAATGCGGGGTGTTACATAAACATTGTCTTCAATGTATAAAGTAGGAAAAAATTAAGACAGAGGACTTCCCTGAGACTTTGCTAGTTCGCATCATCGTCAGCGTCCTCATCGTCCGCTGAGTCGGGAGTATATTTGGAAATCATAGGTGGGTTGTTCTTGGCTCCTAGTAAGGCTTTGTGTGTGCTTCAACTTTATGTTCAATCCTTGGGACCTGCAAGCAATTGACATACCAATTAAAATGCACTAACTAACTAACTAACTACATTATTTCTTATAAAAAAAACTAAATTAAAATAAAATGAAATAAAACTTAGAAACTAAAATTTGGGTTGCCTCCCAATTAGCACTTGTTTTATAGTCTTCAGCCTGACTACTTCCTGTTTCATCCCGGGTCGACATGGGTAATTGAGGTTTTTTCATGATCAATGTCGCTGCCCCAATATTGCTTCAGTCTCTGCCCTTTCACCTTGAAAGTTCTCTTCGAGTTAGCTCTCTCGACTTCAACCACTCCATGTGGGAACACCTCCTCTTTATATAGCTTGGCGTTCTCAAAAGGATTTGAAATACAACTTCCTACGAATACCCCATTCACTACATCTTCCACCAAATCAACCCGAAAACATTCTTCCGCTTCCTCTGGAAATTTTATAGCTGAAAATACATTGAATGTAACCTCTTGATCTTGGACTCACATAGTTAGCTCACCTTTCTGTACATCGATAAGTGTTCTCCCCGTTGCTAAAAATGGTCGCCCAAGAATAATCGGTATTTCCCTATCCTCCTCACAATCTAAGACTATGAAATCAGCTGGAAAAATGAATTTATCCACTTTCACTAGAACGTCCTCAACTATGCCCCTTGGATAAGTGAGTGATATATCCGCCAGTTGCAATGTGACATTAGTAGGTTTTGCTTCATTCAAACCCAATTGCTGATAAATTGAGAGCGACATTAAATTAATACTTGCTCCCAAGTCACATAATGCTTTTCCGAAGAACTGGCTGCCTATTGTGCATGAAATTGTAAAGCTACCCGGATCTTTGAGCTTTGGTAGTAGCTTCTTTTGAAGAATAGCACTGCACTCCTCCATGAGTTTCATTGTCTCAAAATCACCTAGTTTTCTCTTCCTTGACAGAATTTTCTTCAAAAATTTCACATAATTAGGCATTTCTCCACTGCTTCTGTGAAAGGGATATTTATTTGGAGCTTCTTAAACACATCCAAGAATTTAGAGAACTGTTTATCCCACTTATGTTTCTGCAAACGTTGTGAAAATGGCACGGGAGGCACAATAGATCTCGGATTGCCTCCATTAGAATTTACAACTAGATCACATTCCTTCTTTTCATGGTCCATATTCCTGCTATCTTTTATTTATTTACCCTCACTATCATCTCCATGTGATTGTCTTGGAGTTCCACCAACAACCTCAGGTAACGCTTTTTCGTTTCGTAATGTAATAGCATTGTAGTACTCCTTACCTTCCCTCTTAGGATTGATCTCCGTATCACTAGGTAGAGTGCCTTGAGGTCGGTTGTTAATGACATTAGCGAGCTGACCCATTTGGTTTTCCAGGTTTCGGACTGATACTTTCATACTATTCATCCTTGTCTCACTTTGTGCTATATACCTGGAAAGCAGCTCCTCCAAATTTGACTTCTTTTCCTGTTGTGGTGGAGCTTGATTCTAAAAGTCTGATGGGTATGATTGTGTTGGAGCAGAAGTTTGGGCTTGATTATTACTCCAAGACAAGTTTGGATGAGTCCTCCAACCAGGGTTATAATTGTTGAAATTATTGTTATATTGCTGCCTGTTGTGGTTACCAATGTATTGTACCGACTCTAGATTAATTGCACATTGATCACTCGGGTGGTTCCCTGCACACAATTCACAGACAACTGCCACACTCTGAATAGGTTGCACCCTTAGAGAATCAATCTTATTTGATAACGTAGCAACATGTGCAGTCAATGCAGTAACTGCATCAACTTCATAAATCCCTGCTACTTTTGGCTAATTGATCCTTGTAGAGGGCCACTGATAATTGTTGGCAGCCATCGTCTCCAATAACTCGTAGGCTTCATCGAAATTCTTCCCCATCAATGCCCCTCCTACAACTGCATCGATACTAGTTCGGGTAGCACTAAACAACCCGTTGTAGAACGTTTGAACTTGCAACCAATTAGAAATACCATGGTGAGAGCATTTTCGAAGTAAGTCTTTGAATCACTCCCAAGCTTCATATAGAGTCTCAGAATCATGTTGTGCGAATGATGTGATGTCGTTTCTCATCCTTGCAGTTTTAGCTAGTCGAAAGAATTTAGCTAAAAAATTTTGAGCTAAATCTGTCCACGTGGTAATAGAACCCGACGGCAATGAATGCAACCAACTCTTCACCTTATCACGAAGTGAGAAAGGGAAAAGTCAGAGTCTAATTGCATCTTCAGAAACCCCATTGTATCTGAATGTGTCGCATATCTCCAGAAAACTCACCAAATGATCGTTTGGGTCATCGTTAGGCAAACCCCCAAACTGCACTGAATTTTAAATCATTTGAATGGTACCCGGCTTGATCTCAAAATTGTTTGCTTGAATTGCGGGCCTTTGAATGCTCGATTGTATTTCTGTCACAAGCGGCATAGCATAATCTCTTAACGATTTATGTTCATCTTCAGCCATAGCTTCTTGGTTGTTTACTTCTTGACACTGTTTTCGCAAGTTTCGGAGTCTTCTTTCGATTTCGTCTTCATACGGTAGTAGCTCCTGACCTATAGATCGTGTTTGCATACAAAATTAAAGAGTACTTGCGAAAATAATTAAAACAAAAAAAATTAAATAAGTTTAAACTAAGATCAAATTGATTGAAATTAATATTAAAATAATTACTAGAATAATTCCCCGGCAACGATGCCAAAAACTTGTCCGAATTTGATATTGACAATTTACGTGCAAGTATACACGATCAACAAATAATAAAGTGATAAATAGAGTATCGTTCCCACGGAGAATTATTACTAATAACTTCCAAGTACTAACTTTATATCAATTCAATTTTATTTAAACAATTGGAATTGAACTATGGAATTACTAATTTAAAACTAAATCTAAACTTAATAATCATGGGTTGAATTTACTGAATAAAAGAAGTTAAGATTACAACTTCCCGTAATGCTTCGTATAAATCTTTCCACTCTCTTTCCAGTTAATTGATCAAATTAAGTTGTTAACTGAGACTTCAAAATTATTTATCAAACCTCTTCCGATAGTAAGATAAACATATCTCTCCCAATTAAATTGCTATATTCCTATGAAAAATAAGTTGGAATAGATTCATTAAGTTCAAACTCTCATACAAGTTACACACGGCATATAGGTATATTCTTATCCTATACACAAACTCATCAATTCAATCCTAAGAAGAATTAATCAGACGCATGTCATCATATTCAGATCTAAACCTAGAATTCATCTTCCAATTTCATCTAAGTTATCAAATTAATTGTTGGTCACACAATCATATACTAAGCACAAAATATGACAAACAACTTATATATGATCAACAAGAACTAGAAACGAGAGTAGATCAATTTATCTAAACATTAGGTTCCGTTGCAATCTTAATAAAAATTTAGTTCATAATGTAATTGAAAAACATCATTCTCAAATTAAACAACATCTCAGAAAATTAAGAAGTAAAAGTAAGAGAAAAAGAATGAAAACTTAGTTGCAATCTTCAATCTCTTTCTAGCCTTCAATCCCGATTTTCTTCGCATCGCTTCCTTCGATTCTTGCCTTCAAATTTCTATCAATCATTGGTCTTCTCCTATGATAGCAGCCCCCAAAATCAGTATATCCCTTTCCAACTCAAACCCTAGCATATATGTAGCATTAGAGTTCAATTTCGGGTCAAAAACAAGTCAGAATTCGCGTCAAGAGCCAACACAAGCAACACAAGAGCCTAGGTGCTGAAAAGGCACTAGTTGGACAGATGTGGGCGCTGGGACGCTGAAAAGGCACTAGTTGGACAGATGTGGGCGCTGGGACGCTGAAAAGGCACTGGAAATGTGCTGCCCCTTTTTAAGCCTAAAGCTCCCCTTGTTGCTCAGCCTTCAAAAATCCAACACTTAGGCTCCAAATTGACCTTGTTTCCTTCCAAATGATCTTGTTTGCTTCCAAATGATGATTCCTACCAAATAACATCAAAACACAAAAAAAAATAAAAAGGAACATAAAATAATTGAAAACTTACAATTTCATCAAGCCGAAAATACTCAATTCGTAGGTATAAAACCGACTCATCAGCAACGTCGCTGCTAGGGCTGGAGGCGACGTCGGCGCAAAAGGAGGCCTGGGCGATGCCGTTGGCGTAGGCGACACCACTGGCGCAGGTGCTAGCGAAGACAGGGAGTTGGGTGACGGCGCTGGGAAGCTAGGCGCCGACAAGCAGCTACCTAACGTCGGTGTGCTGAGTAACGAAAGTAGAGTCCTAGGCTTTCCTAGGGAGGGAGAGTGTGATGCCTTTCGACTTGGTAATTTGATTTTGCTCGTCACTTAATTCTTTCATTAATTTGGCACCTTTTTCACATTGGCTTTTATTTTGATTACCACCCAATCTGATAAGGCTACGATGGTGAACTCTAACAAGTATCTCAATGAAGGAAGGGAGCTGTTGATAGTGGTGGCTCGAAGATAACTTTGATTTTCAGCTCTATAGATTATGGCAATGATGTTGCTAGTATCGTATCTTTCTTCCATATCCCTCCTGCTATTATGTGTCGTCAGGCCGAGAAAGATGAGCCAACATGTTATGATCCCTCTAGGGAGATTGTTTTCTATGAGGATTTCTTGGAGGCAAGATTGAGATTTCTCATACCTAGACCCATTTGTCGGGTTCTGGGTCACTTGTCACTTGCACCGGGGAGGTTGACCTCGAATGGCTGGAGGGTGCTTTCGGTGTTCTTTTCATTATGGCGACTAGTTCATGGTGAGGATGTTTCTCTCCCTTTCGAGGAGTTCCTGGCATCATATGTGCTTTTGGAGAACCTCATTCCCCATTAGCGATGGTACCGCTTTGCTCCGAGGTCAGGCAAGCTGATCACTGGATTGCCCTTGAACTGTCACAATTGGAAGTTTAGGTTTTTCTTTGTTGGAGGAGAGTGGGCTGCTGAAGAGGACCATGACTTAAAGCCTTCGAGATGGGATACTCCTCTGAAGACCAAGTTAGGTATGAGTTTTACCCCTAATTTTATGCCTGACTGTCATATCTCTCTTATTCATTGCATATTCAGCTTTTTCGTAACTTCATGCGTATTATCGACGGAGCAGGAAAGTAAGCACTAGGCTGTGAGGGATCATCCTACCAAGCACTTTGCAGACCTCATGTCCTAGTCGGGTCACTCTAGAGCCTCTCGCAGACAGAAGAGGAAAGGTATTTGGTTCTTTGGATAAAATTGATGACACCTGCAAATTCTTTCTCTTATCCAAGTTTCGTAGGTGCTGTTGTTGATAGAGCAATAGTGGAGGCTCTTTACTCTTCTAGGGTGGCATCTTCCCCTCCTCCCAAGAGGGTGAAGCCTAATGCCCCCAATGCTTCTCAGCTGAGGTCTGATGGCTATGCTATTTCTCGAAGGGCGAGATCTGGTGGTGCCCCTAGTTATTCTCAGCACGTGGCCCCTTCGAGTGCTAGGGTTAGGCCTAGTACTACTTTAGAAGCTGAGAATAATGTGAGGTCTTCTGCCGAGACAGGAGCTCTGCGTAGTTATCCTACTTCCAATAGTGGTTTGGTATCCATGCTATAGGACGTGAACTTGGCCAAGGAGTGGCTTTGGATTTTTGTGATGGTTGCAGATATTAGAGAGGTCGATTTTCGAGGTCTAGAGAGTATTATTGATACCGCCATGGAGGGATTTGCTATGTACCCTTATTTTCTGTTCGACCTTGATTTTTGCAACCTTTTTTTTCTTATGTTTTGCTTCTGGATATTCGTAGATGGATGCTGCTTTCCCTTGCCTTTTTTTGAAGACAATCAAGTTTGGTGAGGTGTCAAGGGCTCTGGCTGGAGAGAGATAGACACACCAAGCTGCTGAGGAGAAATTGAGTTTGGCTCATAAGAGAGCAGCACCTCTTGAGGCTGAGCTTTCAGTATCCCGCGAGAGGCCGCCAAGCTGGAGGCTGACAAGGAGACTGTCTGCGCGAGAGCAGAGATTGAGCTGCGAGCGGCCCACAAGAGGGTCGCATGAGCTAAGGTGGAGCTTTGGATAGCTCAAGAGATGGCTGAAATAGCCGAGGCAAATCTGTGAATAGCTCGTGAGAGAGCCACCAGGGTAGAGGCTCATTCCATTGAGATGGAGAGAAAGCAAGAGGCTGCAGAAAGGGCCGTTTATGATCTGAAGTGCGGGGTTGTAGGGGCTTTTATTGATGGTTATGAGGAGTTTAGGGGGAAGGCATCAACAAATTTTCCTGATATTGACTTCTTCGGCTTCGTCCAATATGAGGCACCAGAGACAAATGGTGATGGAGAGAGTTTTGATGAGAGTGGATCAGGAAGCAGTGAGCAGTGAGCAATTGTCAGGTGTATAACGATTTTTATCTTTACTTATATGTCTTTTTGTGCCAAATCATACTTTGACTTTGTAAGTTGTTCACAAACTTCTATGCAATGAAAAAAGGAAAGTTCTAGATAAAATAAACTTTTCAAAATTTTATTTTTAATTTCATAACTAAATTAATAGATAACAAAGTAAATAAGTTGGCTGAACTAACTAATGCCATGAAAAACCAATGAGAATCATTGGTTTTTCCTTGCTATTGATAATACTTCTTCAGGTGTTTGATGTTCCATGGATGGGCCAAGACTTTACCTTTAGAGTTCTGAATTCTATAGGTGCTTGGCTTACAACTTCTGTCACAATGTAGGGTCCTTCCCAATTAGGGTCTAGCTTCCCTTCTAGTGAGTCCTTAGTAGATAGGATTATTTTTTTGAGAACTAGGTCCCCAGGCAAGAAGCAGTGAGGCTTCACCCTCGAGTTGTAGTATTTAATCATGCGACGTTTGTATTCCGCATTTCGAACCATAGCCATTTCCCTTTCCTCCAGAATCACTGATTTTCCTTGCTATTGATAATACCTCTTCAGGTGTTCAACGTTCCACGGAGGGGCCCAGACTTTACCTTCAGAGTTCTGAATTCTATAGGTGTCTAGTCTTACAACTTCTGTCACGATATAGGGTCCTTCCCAATTAGGGCCTAGCTTCCCTTCCCACGAGTCCTTAGTAGATAAGATTACTTTCTTAAGAATTAGGACCCCAAGCAAGAAGGAGCAAGGTTTCACCCTCGAGTTATAGTATTTAGTCATGCGGTACTTGTATTCTGTATTCCTGACCATAGTCATTTCCCTTTCCTCCTCTACCAAGTTGACGTTGATCTGGAGGCCTTCTTCATTGGTGGTTGGGTCATGGTGTTGGACCCTCAAGGAGTGTACCCCGATAAGCCTGCCCGTTTGCTTGGGGATGGGCTGGACTGGAGTGGAGTTGTTTGATCTATAAATCCGTACAGAAGCCATTAAAGAGCTTGCTGTCAAATTGCTTAGCATTGTCACTTACTATAGCATGAGGTACTCCAAAATGGCACACTATGTTCTTCCAGATGAAGTCTTTCACTTTCTGATATGTTATTCTGGCTAACAACTTAGCTTCCACCCATTTTGTGAAGTAGTCAATGGGCTACTACCACAAATTTGCATTGGCCATGACTCATGGGTAAGGGACCTAGGATGTCAATCACCCATTTAGAGAAAGGCCAATGGTTCATAATGGTGGTCAATTCTTCTGGCGGTTTTCTTGGCACTGTTGCGAAGCGTTGGCATTTATCGCACTCTTTGACAAATTTTTGGGCATCTCTAATCATGTTAGGCCAGTAGTAGCATTGCCTCACTACCTTGTGAGCTAGTGCGCACCCTCCAGAGTGGTTTCGACATATTCCCTTGTGGATTTCTCTTATAGCATAATCGGATTCCTCCGGGGAGAGGCAACGGAGTTGCGACAGTGTGTAACTCCTTTTTTAAAGGGTGTCACGCAAGACGACTAATGAATGGGTTTTATACCTACGAATTGAGTACTCTTGGCTTGGTAAAATTGTAAGTGTTCAAGTATTTTATGTTCCTTTTTATTTGTTTTGTGTGTTTTAATATTATTTTGTAGGAAATAAGGTCATTTGGAAGGAAACAAGATCATTTGGGAGCCTAAGTGTTGGATTTTTGAAGACTAAGCAATAAGGGTAGCTCTAGGCTTAAAAGGGGATCAGCGACTCAGCGCTACAAACCAGTGCCTAGGCGCTAGGAGGGCAGAAAGTCAGCGCCCCTACGCTGATTTTAAGGGCTGTAGCGCTTGTTTTAATGTGGACGCGAATTCTGACTTTTTTTGAGCCGAAATTGAACTCTAATGCCACATATATGCTAGGGTTTGAGCTGGGATATAAATATACTGATTTTGGGGGCTGCTAATAGAGGAAAAACCAAGGGATTGATAGAAAAATTGAAGGCAACAATCGAAGGAAGCGAAACGAAGAAAATTGGACTTGAAGGCTAGAGAGGAATTGAAGATTGCAACTAAATTTTCATTCTTTTTATCTTACTTTTACTTTTTGATTTTCTGAGATGTTGTTTAATTTGAGGATGATGTTTTTCAATTACATTATGAACTAAATTTTTATTAAGATTGCAACGGAACCTAATGTTTAGTTAAATTGATCTACTCTCGTTTCTATCACTTGTTGATCATATATGAGTTGTTTATCATATTTTGTGCTTAACATATGATTGTGTGGCCATCAATTAATTTGATTCCCTAGATGAAATTAGGAGATGAATTCTAGGAATAGATCGGAATATGATAACATGCGTCTGGTTGATTCTTCTTAGGATTGAATAGCTGAGTTGTGTATAGGATATGAATATACCTATATGTCGAGTGTAACTTTTATGAGAGTTTGAACTTAATGAATCTATCCCAACTTATTTTGCATAAGAATATAGTAATTTAATTGGGAGAGATATTTTTATATAACTATCGGAAGAGGTTTGATAAATAGTTTTGAGTTCTCAGTTAACAACTTATTTTGATCAATTAACTGGAAAGAGAGTGGAAAGATTTATACGAATCATTAGGGGAAGTTATAATCTTAAATTCTTTTATCTGGTAAATTCTATCATTGGTTATTAAATTTAGATTTAGATTTAGTTTTAAATTAGTGAATTCATATTTATTTTCAATTGTTTAAATAAAATTGAATTGATATAAAGTTAGTACTTGAAATTTATTAGTAATAATTCTCTGTGGGAACGATACTCAACTTATCACTTTATTACTTGTTGATCGTGTATACTTGCACATAATTGTCAATATCAAATTTGGACAACAACAACATACCTGGACACCCTTAGTCTCAATTTCTTGGCTTCCACTGGGTTTTTTTGGGAGAGTGCCTTCTTCTAGATATTTCCGGATGAGTGTCAGCCAGTTGGCATCGGAGGATCCACAGTTAACATTGTCCTCATCAGCTTTGAGCCTGTTGGGCTCAAATTGGTGAGCCATGAGTGTGGGGCCTGTTGAGATATTTGCGGATGCAAACTTGGCAAGTGCATCAGCCATGGCGTTATTGTCACGCCCCAAACCCGATTCTCGTAGATTTAGTACGCAAAGTTAATTACCGTCAATTTCAATCCATACAGAGAACTAAAATCCTCAATCAATAAAAATAGAATTTCTTAATCTTTGGAAATAATTACAATGGTTCAAACCACTCTCAAAATTATGATATTTCACCAAAGAATCAATAATTCGAAGTCTCTAATTCTTCAATTGACCCGATCATCTATCGACTTTGAATAAATTTTCAACCTACATCTGAGAGGAGTAAATGGGGGGTGAGCTTGGGAGGCCCAGTAAATAATTTACAACAAAATATACAGAAATCACAAGATCGCACGAAAATCCATTGATCAATCGCGGAAGCATGAGATAAAAAGAATATTTATCTTTAACACAATTAATAAAAGCATACGAAACTCCATATTCGAATATTTTCAATTCACCTATGCTTCATACCCGGTTCGTCTCGGCTACATACTAGGCGCTACTCGGTACATCCCATTCTATCACACGCCCCTCGTGGCCACAATCACATCTCAATACCAAACCATGCCACCGAGTGCGCCTAACGCATGTGCGAATAGGTCTCCAAGCACTTCACAGAAAAAAATACTTTTCGCACAAAAAAATAAAAAAATAAATAAATACCCATCAAACGAAAACTCAAACGAAAATCACAAATCAACGGTAAAACACTAAATCATAATACAATGACGATAACAATAAAAGGACTCTTTGCAAAGAGAATTAGACACGGATGCATATTATGAGATAAACAACTTACCTAATTCGATATCAACAAAGACAAGGATCCCAATACTTTACTACCATCGAACAGAATTTAGCCTTGTATCTTTCAATTGGGTCTAATATTGTCGCGACCCAAAAACCGGGGGTCATTTATAAGTCCGTTGATCACCCATCACCCGCGAAAATACCCATGGATGTCGGTTAACCAGACATCGCGGCACCATATCCCCTTTACTGGGATTTTAAAAAAATATAAAGCCTGTATATTTTTGATTGATTGACCCATCCAAGGTCCAATATGCCACCATTGGTACTCTATTATTGTCCATTTATAACATTGGAAGGAAAAAATACATAGCTCAAAAGCTTGGCAAAACAATTTAAAAATTTTTGATTTTTGGAAAGCGTACCGGTAGGGTTTACCTGCTGGACTGCGCCGTACCGGTACGCTGTACAGCGTACCGATACGCTGTACCTGCTGGACCACAATGTACCGGTACGCTGTACCGGTACGCCGAGCCCAGTTTTGCCTGTTTCACCTGTTTTTCATTTCCAATCCATTCCAAACCTTTCTACAATCATCCAAAACCTATACAACATGTATTTATACTTCAAACATAGTTGGAACAAGTTCTATTACAATCATTTGCATATATTTACATGTCAAAGTTGAGTTTTCATAATTAGTTTACAAAAAAACCCAAAATAAGCCACATATCGGCCTCTTTTCATCCTTGGGGCCCCGAGTAAGCGTCATCCACCGGTGTGTACGTCGCACCTGAAATGTTTTCTCGTATAGGGTGAGCTACGCTCAATAGAGTATCTCCTACAGAGACTACTCCTCAATCTAGATGCACATGGAATGTTCACATGCAACAATTTACGAGCAACATTCTTTTCAATCAAGAAATGCAATTCCATGATAAGAATTTTCATGTCATGCTATGAATTAAGATGAAACTCACTCATGCAACTTCAACCCCGAGTCCTTACCGACTCTCACAACACAATGCAATGCACTTGTGAAGTAAATCCGTCATTGACGAAAATCCATCCAATGATTGTTTTAAGTAAAATCATTTGTTAATAAATCAAATCATTGTTGGACGATTCCCATTGAATGGGTATTTTATAAAACAAAATCAAGTGTCTTTGTTGGGTATCGGATTCTCAGAGTCTCACTGCCGGTTCCGTACACCGTTACACTTTTCTGGAATTTCACAATCGGTAAGTGTATGAACCATGTGGTCGGGCCTTGCACCCGAGGGGGGATCTATCCCTTCTTGCTATACCCGATACAAGTTTTCATGCAACCATGCGACTCAAGGGGATCTTCGATCAACCTTTCCGAGACCACATATCAATCACCAAGTATGATGTTGATCAACCATGCACATACACACCCACACTCATGACTCTTGCCTATGAATGTGATGTCAATTCTATGCCCAAATTGCAATGCATGCCAAGTGAGCAATTTCCACATATTAATATGTACCATGACAATTTATATCATATGCATATAATCACCATTATCCATCACATTGTCCACATATCAATGAACATATATCAACAATCATAACAAGCATGTTATTACACAATTTATGTCCAAAACACACTTCACTCACAATAGCACAATATAAACACATAGCATGCACATGTAATACCAAGTTCCAAGAAATTACACAAGTAACTTCCACAACTCAAGTTCAAGCTAGAAATTGATTCAAGTCATTTCTATTCTCATTTCCTCTTTTACATAACAATGGACTATTTTCCGTAACAAGGACAAGGCATAGGTAGTTCTATACCCCTAGTCATTTCTTATGGACATCATAAGTTGTAAATAACCAAAGTAGGAAGGAACCCTACTACTTGGAGCGTG
The DNA here is from genome assembly GCA_951799425.1 of Ilex aquifolium. Lineage (NCBI taxonomy): Eukaryota > Viridiplantae > Streptophyta > Magnoliopsida > Aquifoliales > Aquifoliaceae > Ilex > Ilex aquifolium. Next base: position 23,163,907 of record OX637396.1, on the reverse strand, counting down.
AGATGAAGTGTGGAGAACCTCAAGAACACCTCCCAAGCCCAAAACTCTTGATTTTCCCAAAGTCTCCTCTTGGATCTTCGGTGAAATCCTTCGTTCTTGGTGTGGTTGCGTAGCCCTCGTCGATGTGATCGACTTTAACTCTTGGTCAGAATGATTCCGACCAACGGAACTCCGCGGATCGAAAGAAGAAGCCTTGAATTTTTGATTTTTCTTCTCCTCTCTCCCTCACACGTTTACACACTGGAAAATGCAGATTCTTCTACCTAAAAATCAGATATTTACCGATATTTATAGCCCTTGATGCTTGGTGCACGTTGCGCCACACGCCCCCCTTGTCTAGGTCCGTTTTCGCCCCAAAACGATTAATTTCATCCCGGTTTATGTTCAAATTAATTTTATTTGAACTTTAATTCAATTATAAGGAAATTTTATAATTTCTGTTTTGGGGGACCTTTGTGAGGTCATTCAACATACAGTCGTCTCGTAAAATGTGAAAAATCCGACTATCTCGAAATTTGACGAAAATTGACAGGGCAACTAGATTTCGCGAGACGAACACAACAGTGAGGTCCGTTTAATCATCCGAGCTCTAGAGAAATATGTATTTTAAATGTGCATTATAGTGGTAAATTACTATTTTGCCCTTTTCAGAAAAAGTTCAAATATATCCGGGTTTTACATTCTTCCCCCCTTAAAAGAATTTCGTCCCCGAAATTCACTCACACATGTAAATTCAACCACATGCATATGCGACAAGTATATCATACTAGATGACTATAATTAATGTACCTCCACCCTCGAATAAGAAAGGATAGCTGGTACGTATAGTGTCCTCACGCTCCCATGTTGCCTCCTCCACTCCTCGATGCTACCACAGCACCTCACTAGCCTCACGGTCTTGTCTCGCAAAACCTGATCCCGGCTATCCATGATACGCACCGGTCCCTCCTCGAAGGTCTCATCCGCATCAACAACAAGCTCGCCCCAATCCACCATATGAGTCGAATATGGGGTGTATTTCTGGAGTATGGAGACATGGAATACCGCGTGAACACCCGATAGATTTGACAGTAATGCCAACCGGTAAGCAACTGTACCAACCCTCTCAAGCACTTCGAAGGGCCCGATGTACCTTGGCGACAGTTTTTTCCGCTTGCCGAACCTGACCACTCCTCTTTTAGGCATCACCTTCAAGAAGACATGATCTCCCACCTCAAACTCTAGAGGTCACCGTAGTCTGTCGGCGTAGCTCTTCTGTCGGCTCTGAGTTGTGGGAAGACGCTTCCGTATCAAGTCCACCTTCTCCAAGGTATCTCTAACCAACTCATGACCCTTAGAGGGTCTCTCTCCTACTTCCGTCCAACAAACCGGAGAACGACAAGGCCTCCCATATAGTGCCTCATAGGGTGTCATCTGTATGCTCGCCTGATAACTGTTGTTGTAAGCGAACTCCACTAAGGGTAGGTGCTCTTTCCAGCTACCATTGAGATCTAGGATGCATGCCCGTAGCATGTCCTCTAAAGTCTGGATGGTCCTCTCTGACTGACCGTCCGTCTGGGGATGAAAAGCAGTGCTCATCATCAACTGTGTCCCCATGGCTCGCTAGAAACTCTCCCAAAAATGAGCCGTAAACCTGGGATCCCGATCCGATAATATAGATACAGGCACCCCATGCAACCGGACAATCTCTCGTATATACAACCTGCAGAATTCCTCCAGTGTGAAGGTCATCCGCACCGCCAAAAAGTGTGCCGACTTCGTAAGTTGGTCCACTATCACCCACACCGCGTCATGTCCTCGCGATGTCCGTGGCAAGTGGGTCACAAAATCTATCGTGACATGCTCCCACTTCCACTCGGCTACCTCCAAGGGATGGAATAACCCTGTTGGTCTTTGTTGCTCAGTCTTAACCTGCTGACACGTAAGACATCGACTAACAAAATCTCCAACATGTTTCTTCATTCCGCTACAATAATACTGGCGACGAAGATCATGGTACATCTTCGTGCCACCTGGATGCACAGCAAAACGGGAGCAATGAAACTCTCTAAGGATCTCCTCTCTCAGCTCCACAGACTGGGGAACCACAATCCGTCCCCTAAACCGAAGACTACCATCCGAATGAATGGCCCAGCCCTCGTCACCGGTACCTGACTGTACTCGGTCCCTAATGGATAATAACTTCGTGTCCTGCCCCTTGGACTCGATCACTCTGCTCAATAGGGAAGGCGTAGCCACCAAACTTTCCAAAATACATTGAACCTGCGCCATGTAGCGTAGCCCGAACTGTCCCACAGTCTCGAGCATCTGCCACTCCCGGGAAGCCACACTAGCCAAGACTTCTCATGACTTCCGGCTGAGTGCATCAGCCATCACATTTGTCTTACCGGGATGGTAATGCAAAGTGAATCCGAAAACTCCATCCACCTGCGTTGCCTCATGTTGAGGTCCCGCTGTGTAAATATGTACTTTAGACTTTTGTGGTTTGAAAACACCTCGAACTGCTCACCATATAGATAGTGGCGCCAAGCCTTCAAGGCAAAGACTATGCCCGCCAACTCCATGTCATGCGTAGGATAGTTCTGCTCATGATTCTTTACCTGTCGAGAGCCATAAGCCACCACCTTTCCCGATTGCATCAAAACACAACCAAGTCCATCCTTCAAGGCATCACAATACACTGTGTACCTCTGTCCCCTTTCTGAGACTATCAAGATAGGAGTTGAAGTAAGCCTTCTCTTCAACTCCTGGAATGCCTTCTCACACGAATCATTCCACTCAAACTTGACCTCCTTTCGGGTCAATCTCGTCATAGGTGCAGCTAGTCGGGAGAAGTCCTCAATGAACCTCCGGTAGTACCCTGCCAATCCCAAGAAATTGCGTATCTCGAAGACTGACTTCGACCTCTCCCAACTCATAACTGCCTCAACCTTTTTCGGGTCCACGGATACACCCGAAGTTAACACCACGTGTCCCAAAAACTTTACCTCCGTAAGCCAAAATTCACCCTTACTGAACTTGGCATACAACTGATGGTCTCTCAAGGTCTGGAGAACAACCCTCAAGTGACCCTCATGCTCCTCCTCAAACTTGGAATAGATCAGAATGTCGTCAACAAAAACCACGATGAACTGATCTAGGTAGGGCTGGAACACCCTATGCATGAGATCCATGAATGCCGTCGGGGCATTCGTCAATCCAAAGGGCATCACAGTGAACTCAAAATGCCCATACCTCGTTCTAAACGCCGTCTTAGGGATATCTTCCTCCCTAATCCTCAACTGATGGTAGCCCGTGCGGAGATCTATCTTGGAGTAGACCAGCGCCCCTCTCAGCTGATCAAACAAATCGTCAATCCTCGGCAAAGGGTACCTATTTTTGATAGTAACCCTATTCAACTGCCGGTAATCTATGCATAGTCGAAGGGTCTTGTCCTTCTTCTTGGCAAACAACACCGGAGCGCCCCAAGGTGAAGTGCTCGGTCTAATAAAGTCTCTGTCCAACAACTCTTGTAATTGGACCTTGAGCTCTTGCAACTCAACAGACGCCATCCTATGTGGGGTCATAGAAATGGGTGATGTTCCGGGGTGCAACTCAATAGTAAAGTCTACATCCCTATGTGGAGATAATCCCGGTAGTTTGTCCGAAAAAACATCATCATACTCACACACCACCCGAAGTAGACCAAACTTCTGTCTCGCCTCGTCCTCCAGGGTAAGGCTTGCTATCCAACCCATTAACTGCCCGTGCCATCTAGAGTCATACACGGCTTGGGGTAAAGCATCGTGCTTATCCCCCTGAAACATAAAACAAACACCTTCCATGGTATAGGCAGTGACCCTCTTTCAATCACAATCAATGACGAATCGGTGTGCCGTCAACCAATCCATACCAAGGATAACATCGAACTCTAACATGTCCATGACCCTAAGGTCCACGGTGAGTAGAATTCCCGAGATCTCTAACTCACAACGCCGACATATCTGATCAACGCTTACCCTAACTCCTAGGGGAGAACTCACATGCAATGGCTCGTCCAAAGTTTCGACCTCTAAGCCCAAATCTTTCACACATGATGCAGCAATAAAAGAATGAGATGCACCAGAGTCAAATAACACCCTTGCCCATAAGCGAGAGAGTAGAAATGTACCCTGGATAACCGACTGATCCGCTAGCTCAGTCTGAGGTGTAATGGTGTAGACACACCCCCTGGGTCCCTGAAGTCCCGGCTTGTGAACCTTGCCCTCAACCTCTACCCATGCTTTGGCCCATCTGGCCTGATTGCAGAATCCCCGCACGTGACGTAGCAGGGCCCTGTGCGGCACTCTGTAACTAGTATTGGCTCCTCTGGCCCATGGTGGGGTAGGGAGGAATAAAATGAGTCTGTGAGTGTCCCACCGATGATTGAGACTGAGATGTCCCAAAGCTTTGGGATCCTTGTCTCTGAGGACAATCCCGCTTCATATGCTCAGGCTGGTGGCAATGATAGTAAGTCCTTTGGCCTGCCTGGTAGGAAAGCCTCTGATTTCTCCCGCCTTGGGAGGATTGACCTTGGTCTTGGCCTTGATAGCTACAGCCCTATGGAGTCGAAGTCCTTTGCTTCTTCCCCGAACTCGACAAAAAAGATTGGCCCTCCTTCTTCTTGTCTTTAGCACCCAACTCCTGGATGCTCCTTGCGTCATCCACTTCTCTCTCAATGTCCGTAGATGCCTCGACCATCGAGTCCAAGTTTTGCAGGCAGAGGCCCATAATTTTACCCCGGATGGACAATTTCAAGCCATCCTCAAATTTCCTCACCTTGGCCATGCCTGTGGCCACATAATCATCTGCGAAACGAGCTAATTTCGTGAACTTAGCCACGTATTCTAATACCGTCATAGTCTCTTGCCTCAAATCTAGGAATTCCCGAGCCTTAGCTTGCCGGACAGACGCCGAAAAATATTTGCCCATGAAGAGCTCTTGGAACTCTCCCCATGTCGTTGCCTCCAAGTTCTTTGAGGCCTTGACCCAATCCCACCACAACTGGGATCCCCCCTCTAGCTGAAATGTAGCCAGCATTATCTTAGTGGCATCGGAGGTGATCTCCATAGCCCATAAGATCTTGTCTACTTGTCGGAACCAATGGTCAGCCACCATTGGATCCGCCCCTCCCATGAAGATCGGAGGCTATTGCCTTGAACTTTTGGAGGTGACTTGAGCCTCCTTGGCCCCCACTTACACTAGCCTGTGCAATGGTAGCAACTGTAGCACTGGCCTGTGCAATAGTAGCAGCTGCAGTACCAATAGCCTCTATGAAGCCTTGTTGGTCAAAGGCCGGTGATGGTTGGTTATTGTTCCGCCCACCGCCTCGGCGTCCTCTTCCTCTATATGCCATCTACACACATGTACGATAACAATAGAGTCTCACATAGTATCCCAAGATAGGGATCAAGTTTAAACCTTGAGATTTCTCTCCTTGTCTCCCTAGTAGAGCGTATGCCACCACTAGTAGACATTTACACCCTGAACCATCCCGTTCATTCTTTATCTGACCCCCAAGATTATGTTTTCTAACCCTAGTGTTTCCTTTCCATATACACTTCACCATGCATATAATTCATATAGCACATAGCACATAACATGTAGCATATTAAAACACATAACATGAGATGCACAATGGATGTAATGGCCTAGACCCATGCCCATCAAGCCCTAGGTAAATCGTATACTTATGCTCTGATACCAAGCTGTGACGACCCAAAAACCGGGGGTCATTTATAAGTTCGTTGATCACCCATCAACCCGCGAAAATACCCGTGCATGCCAGTTAACCCGACACCGCGACACCACATCCCCTTTACTGGGATTTAAAAAAAATATAAAGTCTATATATTTTTGATTGATTGACCCATCCTAGGTCCAATATGCCACCATTGGTACTCTATTATTGTCCATTTATAACATTGGAAGGAAAAAATACATAGCCCAAAAGTTTGGCAAAACAATTTAAAAATTTCTGATTTTTGGAAAGCGTACCGGTACGGTTTGCCTGCTGGACTGCGCCGTACCGGTACGCTGTACCGGTACGCCTAGCCCAGTTTTGCCTGTTTCACCTATTTTTCATTTCCAATCCATTCCAAACCTTTCTACAATCATCCCAAACTTATTCAACATGTATTTATACTTCAAACATAGTTGGTACAAGTTCTATTACAATCATTTGCATATATTTACATGTCAAAACTGAGTTTTCATAATTAGTTTACAAAAAAACCCAAAATAAGCCACATATTGGCCTATTTTCATCCTTGGGGCCCCGAATAAGCGTCATCCACCGGTGTGTACCTCGCACCTGAAATGTTTTCCTGTATAGGGTGAGCTACGCTCAATAGAGTATCTCCTACAGAGGCTACTCCTCAATCTAGATACCCATGGAATGTTCACATGCAACAATTTACGAGCAACATTCTTCTCAATCAAGAAATGCAATTCCATGATAGGAATTTCCATGTCATGCTATGAATTGAGATGAAACTCACTCATGTAACTTTAATCCCGAGTCCTTACCGACTCTCACAACACAATGCAATGCACTTGTGAAGTAAATCTGTCATTGACGAAAATCCATTCAATGATTGTTTTAAGTAAAATCATTTGTTAATAAACCAAATCATTGTTGGACGATTCCCATTGAATGGGTATTTTATAAAACAAAATCAAGTGTCTTTTTTTGGTATCGGATTCTCGGAGTCTCACTGCCGGTTCGTACACCGTTACACTTTTCTGGAATTTCACCGCCGGTAAATGTATGAACCATGTGGCCGGGCCTTGCACCCGAGGGGGGATCTATCCCTTCTTGCTATACCCGACACAAGTTTTCATGCAACCATGCGACTCAAGGGGATCTTCGATCCAACATTTCCGAGACCACATATCAATCACCAAGTATGATGTTGATCAACCATGCACATACACACCCACACTCATGACACTTGCCCATGAATGTGATGCCAATTTTATGCCCAAATTTCAATGCATGCCAAGTGAGCAATTTCCACATATTAACATGTACCATGGCAATTTATATCATATGCATATAATCACCATTATCCATCACATTGTCCACATATCAATGAACATATATCAACAATCATAACAATCATGTTATTACACAATTTATGTCCAAAACACACTTCACTCACAATAGCACAATATAAACACATAGCATGCTCATGTAATACCAAGTTCCAAGAAAATACACAAGTAACTTCCACAAATCAAGTTCAAGCTAGAAATTGATTCAAACCATATCTATTTCCATTTCCTCTTTTACATAACAATGGACTATTTTCCGTAACAAGGACAAGGCATAGGTAGTTATATACCCCTAGTCATTTCCTATGGACATCATAGGTTGTAAATAACCAAAGTAGGAAGGAACCCTACTTCTTGGAGCGTGAGATGAAGTGTGGAGAACCTCAAGAACACCTCCCAAGCCCCAAAACTCTTGATTTCCCCAAAGTCTCCTCTTGGATCTTCGGTGAAATCCTTCGTTCTTGGTGTGGTTGCGTAGCCCTCGTCGATGTGATCGACTTTAACTCTTGGTCCGAATGATTCCGACCGACAGAACTCCGTGGATCGAAGGAAGAAGCTTTGAATTTTTTATTTTTCTTCTCCTCTCTCCCTCACATGTTTACACACTGGAAAATGCAGATTCTTCTGCCTAAAAATCAGATATTTACCGATATTTATAGCTCTTGGTGCACGTTGCGCCACACGCCCCTCCTTGTTCGGGTCCGTTTTCACCCCGAAACGATTAATTTCATCCCTGTTTAAGTTCAAATTAATTTTATTTGAACTTTAATTCAATTATAAGGAAATTTTATAATTTCCGTTTTTGGGGACCTTTGTGAGGTCATTCGACATATAGTCGTCTCCTAAAACGTGAAAAATCTGACTATTTCGGAATTCGACGAAAATTGACAGGGCAACTAGATTTCGCAAGACGAACACAACGGTGAGGTCCATTTTGTCATCCGAGCTCTAGAGAAATACGTATTTTAAATGCGCATTATAGTGGCAAATTACCATTTTACCATTTTTCAGAAAAAGTTCAAATTTATCTGGATTTTACAAATATTGTCACGATTCTACCTTTTGTGATCCATAATTCACACCTTATATTACCAAAGCACGTCTCTCTCTCTCTCTCTTGTAGTCGCTACTTCTAAAGGGTTTCCCAGACTAGCAATTCTATTCTATAGAAACCACAAGTAATCTAGTCTTACTCACAAGCTATCAAAACACTCCTATTATAATATATACTTGTAATACTCACGTGCACTCACTCACATGGTATACCATTAACCTCATTTAGTGCAATAAAATGTGACCCTAAAATTTCTCATTCCATTTATCTACATATTATCGGTCAATCAAGTAGAAATTAAATGAGTTATATATAATTAATTAGTCCACTCCAATCACTCTGATTCCACACCATAATCGACACTCTATCTTAGGAAAAAGCTAAACTCCCTCCATTTGATTTCATTATGTATTTAATTATTCTTATTATTTTTATACGGGGTATCACATTCTTCCCCTCTTAAAAATAAATTTCATCCTCGAAATTTGTTATATAAAACTTATTCTAATGTGTTCAGAATCCCTTCTATTGCACCCTCTGATTACAAATTGCTATAAGTATTAATTGTACAATTACACTCCAAAGTGTAATTATTTGTGTGGTCCTTCTAAAACTTACTACAGTTAGAATTCTCAAATCATAGGTAACCAACTATATATGTATTGGCCGTCACTTCTCATAGGTTTATACCTCTAACAACAAGAGGCCATCTAAATCACAAAAAACAATCCTAATAGTTCTCATATTGTGAGTGATATACCCAACCTAGGTATACAAGGAGCTTTTTTTTTCTTTAATTGAATATCTCTATCATATCACACTTTGGCTGCGCTACTCTAATTTATTAATTCCATAACATATAAATAATAGTAGCTCTACACTGTTTAGAATAGTTTTTTTTTAATTAAACCAAATGGATTATAAAGAAGGGACTTGAAACACTTATCATCTACCCTATTTATATTCACTAATCAAAAACTCATTAACAACATGTTAGTACTAGGTAACAACTAAATCCACTTAGTGTCAACGTCACCCATACTCAAAGCTTATTTCTTTGCTATTATACCACCGAAACTATAACATATATCTCACCCTCTATTAGCAAATCACAATATAATACCCAAGTTTGGTGATCCTATACTCAGTTTGTATGCCTTTGCATTAAAGTGAGAATTAAGATATGATCTCAAATGGTTAACATCTATCCTGCTCTCACTTATTCTAGCCTAGTTCCCAAAGGTCAAATCTATTGCTCTGGCGAACCCATTTCCATACAAATCCCATGTAAGATCTAATTCCTAAGCTTTGATACCATTCTATCACACCTCAAACCCGATTCCTATAGATTTAGTACGCGAACTTAATTATCATCAATTTCAATCCATACAGAGAACTAAAATTTTCAATCAATAAAAATAGAATTTCTTAATCTTTAGAAATAATTACAATGGTTCAAACTACTCTCAAAATTATGATATTTCACCAATGAATCAATAATTCAAAGTCTCTAATTCTTCAATCAACCCCGATAATCTATAGACTTTGAATAAATTTTCAACCTGCATCTGAGAGGGGTAAATGGGGGGTGAGCTTGGGAGGGCCAATAAATAATTTACAACATAATATACGGAATCACAAGATCACACGATAATCCAACGATCAACCGCGGAAGCATGAGATAAAAAGAATATTTATCTTTAACATAATTAATAAAGCATACGAAACTCCATATTCAAATCTTTTCAATTCACCCATGGTTTCATACCCGGTTCGTCTCGGCTACATACTAGGCGCTACTCGATATATCCCATTCTATCACACACCCCTCGGGACCACAATCACATCTCAATACCAAACCATGCCACCGAGTGTGCCTAATGCATGTGCTAATAGGTCTCCAAGCACTTCACCTACAAAAAAACTTTTCGCACAAAAAAATACAAAGACCCATCAAACGAAAACTCAAATGAACATCACAAATCAATGGTTAAACACTGAATCATAATACAATGATGATAAAAATAAAAAGGACTCTTTGTAAAGATATTTAGACACGGATGCATATTATGAGATAAACTACTTACCTAATTCGATATCGACGAAGACAAGGATCCCAATACTTTACTACCATCGAACATAATTGAGCCTTGTATCTTTCAGTCTGGTCTAATATTTTCACGATTCTACCTTTTGTGATCCATAATTCACACCTTATATTAGCAAAGCACATCTCTCTCTCTCTCTCTCTCTCTTGTAGCTGCCACTTCTAAATGGTTTCCCAAACTAACAATTATATTCTATTGAAACCACAGGTAATCTAGTCTTACTCACAAGCTATCAAAACACTCCTATTATAATATAAACTTGTAATACTCACGTGCACTCACTCACATGGTATACCATTAACCTCATTTAGTGTAATAAAATAGGTTATGACCCTAAAATTTCTCATTCTAATTATCTACATATTATCGGTCAATCAAACAGAAATTAAAGGAGATATATATAATTAATTAGTCCACCTCAATCATTCTGATTCCACACCATAATTGACACTCCATCTTAGGAAAAAGCTACACTTCCTCCATTTGATTTCATTATGTGTCTAATTATTATTATTATTTTTATAGGGGGTATCACAGTTATCCTCTCTGGGCACATGTTCGATCTGGAAGTGGTTGAACTTTTTCAACAAAGTTCGTACCACTGATAGATATTCTTGCATATTTTCCTCCTTTGCATCGAAGTCTCCCTTTACCTGATTGACTATTAGCTGAGAATCACTATAGACCATGAGATGAAGGGCCTCCATTTCAATTGTGAGCTTCAGGCCTGATATGAGGGTCTCGTATTCTACCTGATTATTGGATGTTGCAAAATGGAGAGATACAACGTATTTAAGTAGAGTGCCATGTGGACTGATAAGTACCAGCCCTGCTTCACTGCCCTCGCTAGTAGAAGACCCATCTCCATATAGTTTACAGCATGTTACTGCATCGACGAGTATATAGGCTTTGACAGTTGGAGATGTCCACTCAGGTACGTAAGTGCAGTCAGGTAGGAGGGCGGCAGGCTGAGGTGCGGTCAACGAGGGTGTCGGGGTGTCCGGTGCTGATAACACTGGACAACTAGGCACTAGGGACCTGGGTGCCTCGGGTCAAGGAGCCTTGGCGCCAAGGACCTGGGGCCTTGGTTTCAAGGCACTAGGCTCTTTAGGGGTGGCGCCTAGCCTTGATGTGTAGGGAGTCCAGGCACTATGCATTGAACAGGTGAGCGCAGTGGTGCATGACACTTCTTTTTGGGAGCCTCCTTCCTCTATTGGTGTAGATTTGGCCACAAAATTCGCTACTACTTGCGCCTCTATGGCCGTCCTTGTTTGATACTGCACGTCAAACTCGCTTAACTCGACGTCCCATTTGAGGAGCCTTTTAGACACATTTGGCTTTCCCAAGATTCCTCTAAGTGGTTGATATGTGATAACCACGATGGTGTGGCTCTGAAAATAGTGCCATAGGCTCTTGGCCATAGTGACTAGCGCGAGGGCCAACTTCTCCAACTCAGAGTGCCTTACATCTACTCCTCGGTAAGCCCTACTCACATAATAAATAAGCCTTTGAACTCCTTTTTCCTCTCTAACAAGGACGAAACTCATAGCGGAGGGCGAGGTGGATAGGTAAAGGTATAAGGTCTGTCTAGGTCGGCACAAGAGAGTAATATGGGTGCACCAAGATAGGCCTTCAACTTTTGGAAGACATCTTCTACATCTGGTCCCCATTGAAAAGATTTTTGAAGATTTTTAAAAAAGGGTAAACACTTATCTGCTAACTTTGAAACGAACTTGATGAGTGTTGTTATCCTTCCGTTAAGGCGTTAGACCTCCTTCATAAAGGCTAGGGAACTTATGTCCAGGATAGCTTTGATCTTGTTTGGATTAGCCTCAATGCCCTTCTTTATTGATCATGAAGCTAAGGAACTTTCATGAGCTTATGCCAAAGGTGCACTTCTCAGGATTGAGTTTCATCCGATAAGCTCTTAGGACGTCAAAGGTCTCCTGTATGTGTGCTACATGGTCCGTTGTAGCCAAGCTCTTTACCAACATATCATCCACATAGACATCCATGATCTTCTCGATCTGCGCCTCGAACATTTTATTCACGAGGCGCTAGTACGTGGCTATGGTGTTTTTAAGTCCGAAGGGCATGACCCTATACCAGTAGCATCCTTTTGGGATGATAAAAGATGTTTTATCTTGATCTGGAGGAAACATGCTAATTTTTTTATACCCATAATAAGCATTCAGAAAGCTAAGCAACTCGTGTCCAGTGGTGGCATCAATGAGGACGTCGATGCGCTGTAAGGGATAGTTGTCTTTGGGACATGTTTTGTTAAGTTCGGTGAAGTCCACACAAATGCGCCATTTCCCATTGGCCTTTGTTACCATCACGATATTTGATAGCCAAACTAGGTAAGCTACTTCCCTCACCGACCCATTTGCTAGCAGTTTTTCCACATCCTTTTCTATGGTCTGGGCTCTTTCGGTACCAATATTTCTCAACTTTTGGCAGATGAACTTGTGTTTAGGATCCACATTAAGCCGATGGGTGGCATCCTCTAGGTTGATGCCCTCCAGATCTTCATAGGACCAGGCGAAAATGTCAATGTTATGCTTAAGGAAATCAAAAAGATGGGTGGCTCGATCTTAGGGAAACGAGGAGCCAATATAGATTCTTCTGTCTGGAAAGTTCTCATCCAGCACTACTGATTCGAGCTCTTCTACTAGCTCTCCTCTTTCTAATGTGTTGTCATCCCTAGGGTTGAGTACTTCCACTTGTAGGGTCTCTTGAGGTTTTTTGGACCTCATAGAGGCCACATAGTATTCCCTAGCAACAACTTGGTCTCCCCTGATTTCTCTAATCCCACATGGAGTTGGGAAAACGGAGAACGAGGTGATAGGTGGACTACACTGCCCTTAAGGTATTGAGTACAGGGAGTCCAAGGATGATGTTATAGGCAGAAGGGCAATCCAACACTATGAAGTTCACTATGATGGTGGAGCTTCTTGATGTTTTTCCCTCTGTGACTAGTAGGGTGATGGAACCCAAGGGATACGCCTTTTTCCCCTAAAAATCCAATGAGGGGCATCCTAATGGGTCGTAGTCTCTCATTTCCAAGATGGAGGCTATCATAGGCAGGGGTGAATAGGATATCGACAAAGTTGCCACTGTCTACCAGGATTCTCTTAACTTGGTAGTTGGCCACCATCATAGTCAACACTAGAGGATCGTCGTGGGGGTGTTGGATCCCCTCGAGATCTATGTCTTAGAATGAGATGACCTCTCATTCCCTGTGCCTATGCATCTCCATCGGGCGAGGGTCGTCAGATTCCACATGTCTAGCTCTCTTGGCGTGTGCCTTCCTAACTGAGTTGGAGTCACCTCCTCCTCTTAGCCTTCCGGAGATCATCTGGATTTTTTCGAGGGGCTGTTGGTGTTCTCTGTCATCTTGGTTCCGACCAGTTGGTGGGGCTTGTCCTCTGCCGACTACGTACTATCGCAATTGGCCACGTTGTATAATGTCCTCAATTTGCCTTTTGAGTTCAAGGTAGTCATCGGTGTCATAGCCATGATCGCAGTGAAACTGGCAGTATTGTTTGGGTTCCTACGATTTGGGATGAACTTCATTTTCCCTGGCCAGCGTATCGTAGGATCATACTAGATTTGGAGCAAGATATACTCGAGTGAAGCATTGAGCGGTGTGAAGGCATGTCGTTCTCTCAAAGGTGCAGGACTGAGGTGGTCCTTGACTAATACTCTCTCTGTCCTCTTTTTCTTATTTTCTGATTTTCTCATGTCTTCGCGGGACTCTTTCCTCTTTTCTCCTCCGCGGGAGGACTCACCTCGCCTAGCCTTGGTGACGTCCTCAACATTCATATATTTATGGGCTCTAGATAACAACTCGGGCATGCTTGCTAGTGATTTTTTCAAAATTGAAAACATAAAGCTAGATGAGCACAAACCTACGATAAAGGTGGCCATGGTGACCTTGTCATATGGCTCTTCGATCTGGAGGGCCTCCTCGAAATCGAGTGAGGTAGATCCTTAGATTTTCATCCTGATCCTGCTTGATGGTGAGTAGATGAGTGACTGACTTCTGATGTTAGCGTCCCCCTATGAAGTGAGAGACAAAGGATTTGCTTAGTTCAATAAAAGAATGGATTAAAGATGGTTTAAGTTTGGCAAATCACTAGCGTGCAGATCCCTTAAGGGTGGTAGGGAAAGCTCTACACATTATTTTGTCTAGTACATTATGGAGTTGCATTAGGGATTTCTACTTGTCGAGATGGTTGAGTGGATTTTTCGAACAGCCAAAAGCTTCCACAGTGGACATTTTGAACTTTGAGGGTAAATGGTAGTTGACCACATCAGCCACGAATGGAATGTTAGTGCGCCTTACCAAATTGCCTACTGTTTCTGGCACCCCGCGCCTTGATGACGTTAAAGACGTCGCCTAGATGGTTCTGTACTTCCTTAATTTTTTCGTCTCATTGGTTGGGGACACCCTCTGTCGGATCGTTATAATAACTTTCATGATCCACGTACTGGTTTTCCCTCTTATTGTCTTGCATAGGAAGGTCGCCAGCATGTGATGACGGAGCTGGGACGTGAGGAATGGGAGCTGGGGTGCTTAGGCACTGAGGAAGGACTCCCTGGTGCTGGGGCGTGCCTTAGGGGGATTGGCTGTGACGCTTCCCCTCATGCGGGCTGGGGCACGACTCCTCCAATAGTGAGCATCAATTGGAGAATTTGCTGGTTTTGGTTCACCAGCAGCTGTATTGTCTCCAGTAGTTGCTGCCCTACCACAGGATTTGTCGTTATAATGGGTTCTGAAGGCAGAGGTGGAACCTCCTCCCTATGCACTGGATCATTATCCTAAGCTTGCTGATTCACTGACCTAGTTTTGATAGCCATGGAGAGAGTAGGGACAAATAGATGGTAGTAGAAAACTTATTCTTTCCCACAGATTGTGTCAAACTAATGATGCACAAAGTCGATTATGCACGATCAAATTAGTCAAGTGTGTGTGGTGTAAAATAATTAATGAATCAATTAATAATAAGAGACAAAAATTGAGTGGTTGGGTCTGGGTGACCTAATCACTGAAAGTGACAACGGTGGCCAGAGAACTCTCTTAAGGGGAGAATACAAAGTAGCAGGGGAGAGAGAGAGAAAGCAAGAGTACGCTCAAGGTGTAGTATGTGTCCCCAGTATAAGGGGTTTACAATTTATAGGCACAAAACCCTAGTTGATGTGGTGACGTCAAGGCAAAACTACTAATCTATCAGGGGGGGATAACCATATTTGGGGATAAACACTATCTTGGAGCAATAGATATCCGGATGGTTACTTTCCCACGAGTGCTGACCTTTCATGGACTCCTGAGTTTTGGACTGGATTGAGGCCATGAACTAAACCTGGATGATTTGGGCTTAACCCATGGACTGGGCCCAAGCCCAATTGGATATGGGCTCGTCAGTGTTCATACTTTTTCAAAATCAAGTATTTTGAGAGAATTTTATCAATTTTTTTAAAAATAATGGATAGAAATTAATTTTAAACTATGTAATTAAAAACATTGAAAAAAATTTATTATTTAATATAATAAAATTAATTTTTTTTTGATATTCGAATTTTATGTTATATGGTGCTTAGGCACGTGTTACCTCTGAAATCAGTAGTGGCATTACGTTGTGAGAGCTATAGTTTGTCCACAAAAAATAATTTGCCCGCAAAGTATAATGACTAATCCAACCTAGGAGCTCAACAAAAATGGGCCTATTTTGGTATCTAGCCCATAAATGGGTTAAGTCTCTATCACTTGCTTCAAAGCTTGAAGAGCAAGAATTATTTTTTATGAGCCCCTCTTTTTCTGTTGCCTTGAAGAACAGAGAAAGGATTACCGACTAGAAACAAAGAACAGATCTGCTCTCTCTCCCTCTCTTAGCAGATTTTCTTTCTCATCGATCGGAGATGGCATCGGCGATGGTAGAAGACAGCAACTTTGAAGACGACCAGCTTGCTTCGATGTCCACTGACGATATCGTTAGGGCATCTCGGCTTCTTGATAACGAAATTCGAATCCTCAAGGTTCAGATCTCTCTGTCTCGTTCTGTATATATGCATATATTTATATCTTTGTTTAGTCACCGGTATTTTTAATTTCTTTTGCGTGTGATGGATATGAACAGGAAGAGTTGCAGAGAACGAATTTAGAATTGGACTCGTTTAAGGAAAAAATAAAGGAGAATCAAGAGAAGATCAAACTCAACAAGCAGCTTCCTTATTTAGTCGGCAACATTGTTGAGGTAAATTTTTACTAGTTTTTTCTTTTTAAATTTGATGCTTTTTGTTGTTTGGTTTCTGAGAGAAGTATATAGAAGATGGAAAGGAAAAGGAATTACTTGTATATAAGACGCTTCATGAAGGTTCTGATCCTTTATGTTTTGTTTGGTTGCTGAAATAATTTCTGAAAAGAAAATGGGCAAGAGAATGTAGGGTTTTTGCACCTTATGTTTTCTTCTTGCAAATATTGTTAATCTTATGTGAACTCAGCCAATTACTTGCATTTGGTACGGTGTATAGGTTTTTATGCTTTGTGTTTTGCTTGGTTGCTGTAAAATTGTAGGTAAGGGAAAGGGAAAGAAAAGAGGGAAGTGAACTAGGGTTTTGATACTTTGCGGATTTTTTTGGGTTAGTTTATCACCTTTACATTGTTGCTTGTATGCGAGTTTGTATACGAAAAGTGTGGAATCCCTAATTCTTGTAAGAAGCGGATCTGAGCACTGAAGTATGGTTTACTTGATATGATTATCTTAGTTGTAGCTTTGGGGGATAATATAAGTTTTTGGATAACTTTTATAAGCAAAAATTCCGAATGAGTTGATTTTTGGCTGAATTGTAGTCCTTTAATATATTTACACTAAAGCCTCAAGTGATTTAGCCTTTGTCATTCACCTCGCAGAAGTCCCTACTGCAAGGGTCATAATTTCTACTATCAATCTCACTCTCCCCCCTCCCCCCTCCCCCCTCCCCCTGGCAAAATATCTAATGGGTATCAAAGTGAAAGCATGGTGTCTTTTTTCTTCTTTCTTTTTACACTAGATTTTTTTTTAACTTGAAAGTATTATTTTTGGAATAGGTTATTTATATATGGGTTATTTGCATAAGTATTGTTTTTATTTCGGAAGGTAGGGATGTGGAAGGGGTTGATTTTCCCTCGCTATTGTTACTTAAATGATTGTACACAGCGAAAAAGGAATAAAAGAACAGCCCTAGCTAACTACTAGGAGCTTGTGGGTTCTAATCTGAGATGAAGCAATATGCATATATGGCGCCAATTATTAGGATTGTACCCAGTCAACCCCTTCCCATTACCATTCTCGATCTCGGTCAACTGGGGTCAAACTGGGTTTTGGCATCATTTTGGCTTCGAAAGGTGAACTTATGCAAAAAGGTGAGTTCTGGCATTATCTTGGCCACAAAAAAAAAAGGTGGACTTACTTTTCCAAAAAAAAGGTGAATATAAATTGTGTCTCATGCGCAAGGCCTGTTCATAGTGCATAATTGGACCTAAGAAGCATGAACACGAACATGGGACATGGATATGACACGACACGGACACACTGATACGACATTTCTCAAAAAAGTAGGACACAGACACGTTGGGGACACGCTACAAAAAAATTATATTTTATATATAACATTATATAATTTATTGTAAATATAATGATAATGATATACAATTCATAAAAAAATAGTATTTTATGATAAGAAAACCTAATGTCTTGTCATTTGTGTGAATTTTTAGACTAAAACATCCTCATTATAGTCAATAATCATCAATTTTTTTTTGTAGACAATGTGTACCTAATATATAATTTAAATAATTGCTCTCATTATCTCAATTCTTCATTTTTAAAAATTTTATGTATTTTTTGTTTTTATTATTATATTTGGAGTACAATTTTAATATGTCTAGTATTAGTAATTATATGTTCTCAAATTTTTAAGCTTTGTTAATCACATTTCAACAAATGTCTATTATTTAGTAGTAGACACGTGTCGGACATGTTATCATTTAATTATGGACACGGATAAAAGAGTATCGGACACGTGTCCGAGAATGTCTGAGGAGTGTCGGTATCCGACACGTGTCCGATACGGATACGTCACGTTCTCGAGAGTGTCCGTGCTTCATAGAATTGGACTTGTTTATTTGGATTTCATCACATATTTGTGTTGTTTTTGGAACTCTTTCTAATGTTAGAACTTTGAATGTGATTTATGAAGTTTGTTTTGAGCTTTGAAAGTGTAGTTTGCTGGACATGATTGCCTTGGACCTTATTTTTTTGGTGCGGATTGCATATGTGGACATTTTGTCTTTAACATTTGCTACCGCTGGATTGCTATAGATAAGTGTTGAGTGCTCAACTTAGTTGCTTCTCTCTGGACTCTATACCATGGATTTATGTTTGAAGTATAGTTTGGGTTGATATGGTTATCCAAGACCCGGTTTGTGATGGGGTCGAGATGCATATTCTGCAATCACTAGAAACAATGAATAACTCATGTCTTTAATGATTTAGGTTCTGAGCAGGGATTGGCGTAGTTATTGTTGTTTTAGCTAATTTGGGAACTCACTTCAATTTCTGTCTTTCCAGATTTTGGAAATGAACCCCGAGGATGAGGCTGAAGAAGATGGTGCCAATATTGATCTTGACTCACAAAGGAAGGGTAAATGTGTTGTACTGAAAACATCTACACGCCAGGTAAGCTAGCTTGTTCTCTTTACAGCTGTGCATTTCTTTTGCACAGTGAGGTAGGCTTCCTGGTGTGAGTTTCTCTTCTTTTCTCTAATTTATGTTACGTATATCTTTTCTTTTTCTTTTATTATTTCCATTTCTTGTGGTTTTTGTAGTCAGGAACTACCCTTGGTTTAGGTCAATGCATCAGAATTTTTAAAAGTTGATTTTTCAACTAATAATTATGAATCAGTTTGAGAAATGTTGTATCTAAAATGGTTAAATTTGAGTATTGTTAACTTGATTGTGGGTGTCTAGAATCAAACTAGTCCTGGTGACTTTAAAGTATCATCTAATTTTTATATTCCGTTCATGAGGTTAAGCTTGCACCCATGCTTCTACTGCTGTCTCGGTAACCATATTTTTGTTTTCATTCATGTGGTCTTGAACTATTACCTATTCTGTATTGACTGCAGACTATCTTTCTCCCTGTGGTCGGTCTTGTTGATCCCGATAAACTAAAGCCTGGTGATTTAGTTGGAGTGAACAAAGATAGTTACTTGATATTGGACACATTGCCGTCTGAGTATGATTCTCGAGTTAAGGCAATGGAGGTTGATGAAAAACCAACTGAAGACTATAATGACATTGGAGGGCTGGAGAAACAGGTTAGGTGATTATACGTGGAATAAGACAATTACTTGCATGATATCTGAGTTATGCTTGAACTTCACTTCCATTGCACAGATCCAAGAACTAGTAGAGGCAATTGTTTTGCCCATGACACACAAAGAGCGGTTTCAGAAATTAGGAGTTCGTCCACCCAAAGGAGTGCTTTTGTATGGACCACCTGGGACAGGGAAAACTTTAATGGCCCGTGCGTGTGCTGCCCAAACAAATGCTACTTTTCTGAAGTTAGCAGGCCCCCAACTTGTCCAGGTATATTTCTTATCAGAATTTGCAACATGCTATTTGGTGCTTTTTAACTTTGAATCTGGTGATTCTTAAATGGCGAGCCCTTTACAAGAACCTGTTGTTCTCTTTAGGCTCATGGTTTCTTACAGTTACTGGATGATAATTTCTTTAACAGGACCAACGCTGTCCTCGAGTTTTGTTGTACTAGGAAAATTGAATCTTTGTCGTTTTTATGTTCTTATGAAAGACTTGATCATGTTCCTTTACTCTGATTGATTAAGACAGTGGAATATTGTTGCTCGTTGTGTTTTATGGCTGATGTAGTTTCAGGCAAAACCTTGATGCATTATCTTAGGTAGCGTTTGGTAACCGGCTGTTTGTGTGTGTGTGTGTGTGTTTTTTTCATTTTTTTGTAAAAAAAAAATAAAAAAAATAACGTGTTTGGAATGTGTTTTTTTTTTTTAAAACTATATTATTTTGGAAACAAGGTCCAAAATTATAAATAAAAAAAATGATGTTTTTGAAAACATTCAAAACTAAAAACACACCCGCGCATTTCATTATCAATATGAGGTCTAGCCTTCGAGTCTCATTAGAAACAAAATGAGATTTTTTTTTTGTGGCAACTATAAAACCCCCTTTTCCTCTTTTCTTTTTTTTTTTTTGTCTCTTTCCCTCATCTGTCTCTCTCTCTCGATGCCTCTTCTGCAACCCCCTTTCATGAGGACGAAGAGGTGCCTCTTCTGCAACCCACTGTCACGAAGACGAAGATGAAAGACGAAACTTCCATCGTCTCTCTTGCTCGTTTCCTTTTTTTTTTCCTTAACTTTATACCATATATGCACATAGATCTATATATACCATAGTTGTCAAATCGCGTATCGGAAGACGTATCGTTTTTAAAAAATAGTGTATTGTATCGTGTATCGTAAGATACGCGTAATTTTAATTTTTAAATAATTATTAATAAAATATATATATAGTAACATTGCATTTCATTAATATTCCACTAACTATAGTTGAGTAATATCAAAATGCAAAGATCTCTAATTCAAACTTCTAACATCAACTATTAGAATATTGATGTTGAGGTGAAAATATTGATGTTTGGGAAGAGATGACACCAGAATTTCTAATACCATTTCTTCTCTCAGATTTAGCTTCGTAATAAAAAATTTATTGTTTTTATTAAAAAAAAAAAAAAAATCAATTGCTTGAACAACTTTAATATTAATCAAGAATTTTGAATTTAATTGAACAACATTAACAGTAGACTTTATTTATTTTTTAAACCATAACCACTGAAACGACATTGTTTCACTGACTAGTAATTTAAAAATAAGTCATAGGGTAAAACGATGTCATTTCAGTCAAAAAAAAAAAAAAAAATAGAATCGTCGCGTATTGTACGTATCGGACGTATCGTATCCTGTATTGTACGATACGGTGTAAAAACGATAAAGAGACACGATATGTATCGTTTTTTCAAGAGTATCGTGACGTATCATACTATACGTATCGCATATCGTGCGATACTAATAACTGTGATATTTATATATAGGCATAGATATGTATATATATGTATATATATGCATAGATCCACATGTGTATGTTGTTATATATTCATAGATCTACATGTGTGTGTTTATTTGTGTTTGTGTGTATATGTGTTGTATATATGGATCTGTGTGTAATTTGGGTGTCTGTGTGTAATTGCGTTTATATATGTGTATGTGTGTCCCAGCAAGAATGTCTCCAATTGAGACATCTATTAGGAATTAAAATATTAACCAAAATAACAATAATAAAATATTATCCAAAATATATAATACCAAAAATGTTTTAATTTTTGTTTTTATTATTTTTTAAATATAAATGACTACTAAACATGTTTTATATTTTTAATTTTTATCACAGAAAAAACAAAAACTAGTTTTATTTTTTTATAAAAAAAACATAAAAATGAAAACGTTACCAAACACACCCTTAGTAAGGTACAACAGTTTTTAGCTAGATACCCAAATAATTTTTGGAAGTTATTACCATAGTCTGTATGTGAATAAATTTTGCCTTCGGTAGATTTGATTAGCTGATGGGTGTTTCCTTAGCAATCAACATGTGAATAATGTTATACTGTTAACTAGTTTTTATCTTTACTGTGTGTCTAATGCCATGAGATTTATTTGTTAAATAGTGTAACAAAATGACCTTTGGTAAGGAATATACTTATGGTGTTTTTGGTAGGGTGGATGGAAAAATGGGAGAATAGAAAGTGAGAGTGACGCACTTTTTATCCTTCAAAGGGGGAATCCTTCCTTCCTTCCTTTGTGTTTAGTAGGAGGGATGAGAAATAGGAAAGATTGATTTTTTTGTGTTTATTATGATGGAAAAATTGAAGGATGGAAAAAGTATAGATGCATTTTTTATCATTGTATTTATATATAAAATTAATGTGTACATAACATGTAATAGATAAATAGGATATATGTATCTATTAAATGATATAAAAGTAAATAACATACATTTCAGTACGCATAACCAACATTCCATCCACGTTTCCTTTTGGAGGGATAGATTTTTGTGAGTTGGAAGGAAAGTTAATTCACCTACTTTTTCATCCTTCCTATTTTCCTTTCATACCAAACATGATATGTTATCAATCCTTTCAAACTTTCCATCGTTTCATTTTTCCATCATATCAACCAAAGCATTAAGATTTTGTTGATTTGTTTTGTTTTAGTGAATTAGTGATCGTATGGTGTGTAATTAATATGGTAATCAAACTTATTATGAATACAGATGTTCATAGGGGACGGTGCAAAACTTGTTCGTGATGCTTTTCAGCTTGCAAAAGAAAAATCTCCTTGCATAATTTTTATAGATGAAATTGATGCTATTGGCACGAAGCGGTTTGATAGGTATGCAGTATCTCAGTCTCATGTACATTTACCTGATTGCATTCTTCCCAGTTAACTTTCTCAATTATGATATTTCAGTTTTTGTATGGAATACTTCTTGGGATTGTGTCAATTGGCAGAAATAAATACTGAGCCACCTTAGGACCAGAGGAGCCATGTCCTGTTCTAACTTCCAAAAAGTGCACCCTTACCCTTTCAGCATTGCTTTATTTTGTCAAAAGATATTGTGGAGTTGGCACCCTATAAATATTGATTTTTCAATGTGGCCCCTCTGAATCCTGTATAGTTCCCCTTTTCCACTTTTATCTGGCCCGTAGTTTTGATTATCTGGTTGGTTCGCTCTCAATTGAGCTTATATCACAACAGCAGTTACTAATATATAGTCTTTTCTTTTATTGCAGTGAAGTTAGCGGGGATAGGGAGGTCCAGCGGACAATGTTAGAATTACTCAATCAGCTTGATGGATTTAGTAGCGATGACCGGATAAAGGTCCTTTTCTCTTCGCTTTGAATGGAATTTTTTATTTCAGTAATTTAATTATTTTGAGGTGAATGTGAACAGTTAAATGTAATTAAATCATTTTAACCGACTGTTATTGGCTTCTGACCTTTGGTGAGTGGCTAAATTATTAGAACTTTTAGCCTTGGTTGGATGGTTGAACTTGCTTTTAGCATCCAATGATGAAAGCCTGCACAAAAGTTTTCCCTTTGTGATCTTCAGTTGACCAGGTCAAGTATTTGGTTAATATTGCAGGTGATAGCAGCAACAAATCGAGCTGATATATTGGACCCTGCCCTCATGCGCTCTGGTCGACTTGATCGTAAAATTGAATTTCCCCATCCCACCGAAGAGGCCAGAGCTCGAATCTTGCAGGTTGGCCTTTCATAAAACCTGCTTGAAGTTCATGCATTACATACTTTTTCAAGTATATGTTAATTTTATTGATTACTTGATGGAATTGCAGATCCACTCCCGAAAGATGAATGTTCACCCCGATGTAAATTTTGAAGAGCTGGCTCGTTCGACAGATGATTTTAACGGTGCACAATTGAAAGCTGTTTGTGTGGAGGCAGGCATGCTAGCTCTTCGCCGTGATGCCACTGAGGTGTGTGTGTGTGTGTGTCGCCCCTAAAACTGGGGGCCCTTTATTAACCCGTTGATCATTCATCAATCTGCAAAAGTACCTGTGCATGTCGCATTACCCGACATCATGTCATCATATGACCATACCAATGACCAATCTCCATACATTTGTCCTTAACCTTTAATCAATTACATTATTTAAACGAAAGGGCTCAAGAGGTGAAGGCTTGGCAATGTCACATTTCAAATTTTAGTTTTTATGAAGAGGTACCCCTCGTATACTTGGTACCGGTACTTGAGCTTTATGTTTGCCAAGTACTGGTACCTGTAAATGTGGTACTAGTACATGGGCCCTCGACAGCGTAGTACTGGTACCTATGAACCTAGGTATCGGTACATGAGCCCAGTGCCAGTGGGGTACTGGTACCTGGACTCTCGGGATGCCAGGTACCAGTACCTGAAGCTTAGATTTTTCCCAACTTTCCCAAATTAAACTTTTGGTCATCCAATACATACCACACCTATTTCATTCATTCCTTTTACAAAGAACAATGTCCCATTGCATGCCCTTGCTAAAATACAAAGTTTTATACATGATTTATATGAGGGCAAAACAAAGTACAAAATGGGATTCGCGAGCCACAACCCGGCTCGGTTGTCAACACGTGCCCAAGGGAGGGCCACCTGTTGGAGCTTGTTTAACACCTGAAATATATATCCCCATAAAGGGTGAGCCATGCTCAATAGGGTATCTTCTAAAAAGGTTATTCCCCAACTCAGATGCATATAAAATGTTCACATGCAATTCAACAATCAATCAATTATTCATTCAAGAATATACAAATAATAATGGATTCTAAAATGCCATGCTATGTCATGAGATGTAACTCACATGTAATGCAACCCGAGCCTTCCACCGGCTCTCATACCACATGCAATGCCATGCATATACATACAGACATTCCACGCTCCCGCCATTGATGTTACATATTTAATGATCATTTATAAATTTCGGGTCTTTCTTGGGGTGGGTATTTATGGACTTTTATCAATGGGCACCCAACCTACAAGGCATCTATAGACTTCCACTAACGGCTCTGCGTACGTCGACATTTTATGGATTCAATACCAACGGAGTGTGTATCTAATTCACCGGGTCTTGCACCCGAGGGGTAATCTAGCCCTTTCTTGTTAACGTTGACCCTTATTTTCAGTGCAACCCGAGCGATTCAGTCGAGCCTTTGTCTAACTTTCCCAAGTCCACACATCATCCACCAAGAATATTATTTGATCAAAACTATGCACACATCCACACTCATGTCACATGCCCACGAATGTGATGTTTTCTGTGCATATGCAATGTAAATGTACAATTACAAATTTCAATGTCATGTTCAACATATCATGAGCATATTATGAACATATTCCAATTCCACAATAAATCTCAAAGTCCTCAATGTCAATATATCATAAGGCATATACCAACATTTCTTAACATCAAGCATGTTACAACATATTCAATGCAAATAACACACTTAATCAACATAGGTATTTTATCAAACACCTTCAAGGCATAAATGTAAACACATAGCATGTCTAATCAACACATTCATCTTGAAATTTCAATGAGCAATTTCACCAAAACTCAATTCATGCAAGAATTGATTTTAATCATTCTTATATCTATTTTTTACATTTCAACTACAATAGGTATGTGTCATACATGAGATTACATCTCTAACACCCTACCCATTTCATATTGCAACCTTAGGTTGAAAATAAATTTCGTTAGGAAATGAACCTTATTTCTTGAAGCGTAATACACGTAGTAGAAACTTCAAAATATCTAAATGAAGCTTTAAACATTGATTCCCAAAAATCCTGATCTTGAGATTTTGGCTAAATCCACGATTTTTGGTACGTAGACGTAACTCTCGTCGCGTAGAACAACTTTTGTTCTTGGCCCGAGGCAATTCGATGAACGAATCACCTTAGATTGCAAGAAGAAGGTGGAGATCGGGGGAGAGTTTCTCTCTCTATTCTGAAAATTAGCTGAAAATGGGGAAAAATATGATTTTTTTTCCCTTTTTATACTTTTCAATACATGGTCCACAACGCGCCACATATATTGCCTTTTTCTAATCCGATTTTATCCTGAATCAATTAAATCTCGTTCCGTTTTATGTTTAATATATTTTATTTGAACTAATTTTAAATTATTTTTCATTTTTCGCAATCAAATCCTGATCACGTTTATTTTAATCGCTCGACATCCGATCGCATCGTAAAATGCAAAAAATTCGACTGTCTCGTATTTTGATGAAAATTGGCTAGGTAACTAGATTTCGCAAGACGAATCCAACGGTGAGGTCCGTTTCGTCTTCCGAGTTTTAGAAAATTTGGGTTTTCAATCCACACCGCGCGCACGAGCGTGTACGTATGGCATGAGAGCCTGTGTCGGTGCCAGTGCTGTCTCTTTTTGTATGGATGCATGTGAATGCCTATGTAGCACATTTTGGGAATATTGGATTAGCTTCTTTTTAGTCTTAGTCCGAAGTCTGAACATTGGATTAAATTAAAAAGTTAGACTCAAATCTATAAGTGAGATAGTGGCAGAAAAATAAAAAATAATAAGCAAAGAATTAATGAAGATTTGCAATGGAACATATGAGTATGTTAAAAAGTTAGGACTCAATTTAGGACTCAAATCTAAGCAAGATATCAGCCGGAAAATTAAAAAAACCAAAGAATTAATGAATGAGGACATGCAATGGATTAGACTTGTCATTTCCTCTTTTATTTGTAAGCAATATTTACCCCTTTAATTTGTAGTATTCTGTAAAAATTGATTTGTTGTCATGTTTATTGTTTGTACTTGTTTGCATTTCAATGGTTGACAAATACTGAAATCCTTTTACTCTTCCGATATCCAGATACTATACACTGGCATATGCTCTACAAAGTACTTCTTGTTAACACCATATAACTTGAGATATTGATGTGATGTCCATCATCAGTTCATGTGGGGACGAAAATGAGTGAAACTTTGACATTTACGAATTTTGATAATATTTAAGTACCTTCCCTATGGTGAGTATGATTCCAAAAACGTTTCTATGCATGGATGAACTTGATTCAGAGGCTAAATTGTGAAAACTATAGCCTCATTTAAGAAAAAGAAAATGACACTTTGAAAACTATGTATACATACATGTACATGCATGTTATATTGTATTCTTTGGAGCAAGCACTGACAGGACCATTGGCTTGTTTATTTCCAGGTGAATCATGAAGACTTTAACGAAGGTATCATCCAAGTCCAGGCTAAGAAGAAAGCAAGCTTAAATTACTATGCTTAGATTGTCATCTATGCTTAGATTGTCATCTAAACTGGGAATTATCGTACAAGTTTGGGACATACCTTTCTTTTATGTTATAAGTAAAACCTGTTGGTTTGTCTGTTCTTTTTGTTTAATAGTTGTGCTAACTTTTGGGCCAATATATATATGTACAATGGAAACTCTGCGACACTTGCTTCTCTGGTTTTTCTAATTCTTTGGCAATACGAATTCCTTGTCTCCAAATCGTTAACAGACATCCGAGAGCAGTTTAGGCCAAGAAGAAAGAGGTAGAAAATCCCCAGATGTGGTGAAAATGGTACATAAAATGGATCGGGAATTCCCAGGGAAAGGTTGCAACAACAGGTCATGCCTGGTCCACGATATCTGAAAAAAAACCTTCAAATTTCATCCTTGCAACAGAACCTCCTCTACACTAGCGAGTAATCAGAAAAAGGACAAATTTTAGTCATACTTTTTCTAGTTTATTGTATTTTCAAGGATATTTCCTCTAATTTAAAAAAAAAAAACAATTAAATTTTTTTTTATGTATTAAAATTCGATTTGAATTAATTAAAATTTATTTTTTACATACTAAAATTTGGGTTGATTAAAAATTATATTTTTTATGTATTAAAATTTGAGTTGATTAAAATTCTATTCGAGTTGATTAAAATTTATTTTTAATCGGCTCGAATCAAATTTTAATTAATTTGCATTGAATTTTAATCGGCTCGTATTTTGATACATAAAAAATAAATTTTAATCAACTCAAATTTTAATACATAAAAATAAATTTTAATCAACTTGAATCGAATTTTAATTGACACGAATTTTAATAAATAAAAAATATAAATTTTAATCGACTTGAGGCAAATTTTAATAGGCTTGAATTTTTATAAGTAAAAAAAATAAAATTTAATCAGTTTAAATCAAATTTTAATTGGCTCGAATTTTAATATGTAGAAAAAAAAATTTAACCAGCTTGAATTTTTATCGAATTTTAGTATTTTAGATAATTTTTTTTATTAGAAGCGGTAGTTTAATGACAAGGAGTGTTAGTGATGTTTGAATATAAACCAAAAAGAGTGTCCGTAATATTTTGAATAATATAAAGGGTATCCTTAAAAATATGATAAATTAGAAAGAATGTGTATAAAATTTTTCCTCGGAAAAATTATGAATCATGCGCTATAATTTATGGCTCCTAACGCACATCACCATTTAACATTTAAAAATAGTTACATAATTCTTACGCAGGTAGGGGACTAAAGTGCCAGTTGGGGGACTAAAGTGCACAATTTTGTTTTCCATCCAATTTAACTATCATTGTAATCTACCTTCTTAAAGTGAGAAGTGGAATGATAATATTTTAATAGGTGAAAAGTGCCCTAATTCACTCTGCATCTTTCCCTCTTCTCTCTGTGTCTGCTCCTGAACTCTCCTTGGCTACTTCTTCGCCGCACAAACCTCCTTCGCTGGCTGCTAGATGCTGGTGTTTTCAATTTCTTTTGCAGCAGGACATCACTACGTTTTCACTTTCTCTAGCCTTTTCAAATACGATTTCGATGAAGAACTATTTGGATGTTAGTGAGTCTTGCCACTCTATATATTGGTTTGTATGTGACTAGTAATATGTTGGGGGTGTGGTGGTGGCCATGCCATTTAGGTTTTTGACGGGACATTCAACGGAACAATCATCAGATGACACCTGGACCAAGAGAGGGTCCACCCCCATACACGTCATTCCCCGAGTAGGTAGAGTCCGAGGGAATAACTTACTCGTCCAAGGCTTGGAGACGCCCATGGGAGGCAAGGCTCTTGGGCACGATGATGTCACCTTTCCCCTGCTAATGTTGAGGCTCACTGATGTTAGCCGAATCGATTGGTGTGACAGTGGACAGGGACTATCAGCTATGTTGCCTCCTTCAAGTTGGAACTAGCACGAAATCCCATGAATACTGACAAAGAGGCATGACCCTTGCACACGTGGACCAATTGGGTGATACCTCTAGAGAAGCGAGCTAGGTCCTTGACCAAGAGTGACCTCTGCCACTATCTTTCTTGACACACTAAAAATGAGGACTTCATGGTAGGGTCCATAGTCTCTCTCAAAGATAGAGGGGCCTATATGAGTAGCACAAGCCATGGACATCGGAAGATGACGCCAAGAATCATAGACAAGAGAGGACCTCCAATCCCACTTTGACTTATGCTGCCAGAGGTTCCCCCGTGAAGTTGAAGGGCACGGAGACGTGGCTACGGAGGATAAGCCAGTCAAGTCCTCTTTCGTTTGGTGCATCTAGGAGGTGCAGATGCCCGAGAAGTTTGTTATTCCTTAGTTTAAGGTCTATGATAGTAAGGCTGACCCAGAGGGACATTTAAGATAGTACAAGCAACTCCTATCTCTCTAAAATATCAACAAGAAACTCTTGTGCGAGGTTTTTTTGATAAGCCTCGGGGATACTGTACGAGAATCTTCTTCCCAAGTCCATTTGGTCATGGAGATAGATGGCTGAACAGTTCATAGCTCGATTTAATCACCAACAGCAAACACCCGAAGGACATTGGCACCCTCCTAATCTTGCGACTGAAGGACGGGGAGACTCTCAGGCACTATGCCACCAGGTCTTGAGAAGAGATGAATGAAGTAGAGGGTTGTATAGAGGTCATAGTAGCTGCCTCTTTAAAACTCGGGTTATCCCAAGACATAGATCTATATCAGTCCCCAACCAACATGGGAGACCTTATGGCTTGGATCGACAAGTATGCTAAGGTTTTGGATGACACGTTCGGGGCCCATAGCAAGGGGTCTACTTCCAAGAAAAAGAAAGAAAAGGACCAAGATGGAAAGAAAGGGGGATCATCCCAAAGTCCCTTGGAGTTGTCCTTTAAAGGCTTCCCTTGAGAAACAAGTTAAAATAGGTCACTTGAGCGAGTTCATAGACGATAAGAAGACACGGGAGGAGGAGAAACATTCTGACATGCCTATCAAGGAGGCAACCAACATCATTGATGTGATCCATACATGCCCCAATGAAAGGCTGACTTGCAACTCCTTATGAGCCGATCTATAGAGGGTGGCCCAAGCCAAGAAGGTTGACGAGGAGAGGGCAAAAAAGTAGGTGCCGAAGAAAACTTGCCCCGATTTTGAATCCATTGTCTTAATGGATACCGACCTTGCAGGAGTTGTCCTCCCCCATAAAGATGCCCTGATTATCACTCTAAGGATAGGAAAGTTTGATGCCAATCGTATACTGATGGGCTTGGGGCATTCATCAGAGGTAATGTACCAAAACCTTTTTCAGAAAATAAGGTTTAGGTCGAGCAACCTGAAACTGGTGAAAACCTCTCTGGTGTGTTTCAATGGGTCTTATGCCCTTCCCCTCGACAATATTACCCTGCCGGTCAGGATCGTCACATTGCCAGTGGAATTCATTGTTATTGACTCCAACTCCCCCTACAATGCTACCATGGGTTCTTGCATATTTCTTAACTCACAACTCACCAAACTTCAAATCACAAGATTTTCCATTTTACACTTTTTTACAAATCACTCTTCGAAAACACTCGACATCGCCTTCCCTAAGGAGACGACCTTGGAATACTCATTTCAAGTAAAACACGACATTGCAAGTCTCTACACTTGGGGAGCACTTTTGCACACACACATATTTTTGTTCATCCACATAATTTTCTCCACCTCTTGTATTGAACCCGAGGGAGAGTGACACTCACCAATTTCTATAAGCCATATGCACATATAACCGGGATTGTGTTGGAATGAGTATTCACATCATGCACCTAATATCATAGGTACCGGAATCTAAGCCTACTGGAATATTGGTACCGGTACCCACACCATTTGGTACCGCTACCCCAATATTTCCCATTTTTTACCATGCTTTACCTAAATCTAATAAAGTGCAAAATATGAAAATTGTAGATCTTAATGTCCTCTATCTTGTGTCAAAATTTCAGCTCAATCGGACGGTGGGATCAAAAGTTATGACAAATTTATGAAAAACTAGAAATAATCTACTGGTAGGAGCCTTATGAGCTATCAGTAGAAGATGCCTAGAAAACCCAGACTCTTCTCCAAACGACTCCACCAACTATGGGGGCCCACCTTTTGTCACCTAATCCATGTTATGACATTTCTAACACTCCATGATGATCTCTTAACCCCTACATTCAGATTTTAAGCATGAGGGAGTGGGTGACCAATGTAGAGAGAGGGAGTGGTTGGAAAAGTATGGGAGGACCATGCTTTGACAGATTTTGGAATCTTTTGTAGACAATCTCTCTCCAATCACTCCAAGTCAGCCACTCATGTTAAGAAAGAGGGGGATGGACGAAAATGGGGACTTCCTACACACAATTTCAGATCATCAAAGTTTTAGAAAGAGAAGGTTCAAGGAAGAAAATGAAGTTCTAGAGAGAGAAAGCTGGGTTTTACATTTTTCTTCACCATTTTCGTTGTAGTAAGCTCCATTTCACATGTAATCTTTCCCTTTTGCACTTTAATCTCTTTTAATCAAAGTTCTAATTAAGCTTAGCTAAGTTTCTTACGGTACATTTCTACATTTGGGTTTTATTTCTTTTAAGCTTTACATTTTAGAAATGAATATCTTCTCTCTTGTAGTTTAAACCTTCTTTTACATTAATACAAATCTATGTTTGACTTCACTACTATGTTTCTCTACTTAGTGTTTTCTCTTGCCCTTTCCATGCATAGTTAAACCTTTAGTTGGCTAATCCAAGAGGGATTTCCTCTTGGGTATGTGAAATTGATTCTCTTTCATTCTTCCTCGTAGTGTAAAGTGTTTGATTTGACTAGGTTGAGTGCGGAGAGCAGATGTGGTTGTGGGCTTTTGATGTACTGTAGACTTGTCACGGGATATGCTCTTGTCCAACACAACTACACTATTGGTTGAATGAAATGAGTCAATTGGGTATTCCCATTGGAATGACCTCCATGGATTAGCCAACCTTACTTTCTTGCATATTTCTTAACTCAAAACTCACCAAATTTCAAATCACAAGATTTTTCAATTTTCACTTTTTCACTTTTTCACAAATCACTCTTCAAAAAATCCGACCTTGCATTCCCTAAGGAGACGACCTTGGAATACTCATTCAAAGTAAAACACAACATTGCAAGTCTCTCTACGCTTGGGGAGCATTTTTGCACACATGCACGTTTTTGCTCATCTACACAAAGTTTCCCACTTCTTGCATTGAACTCGAGGGAGAGTGACACTCACCAATCTCTATAAGCCATATACACACAAAATTCGGTTCGTGTTGGAGGGTACGGAAAACGATCAAGCAATTCTCAAATCCTTTCTTTTCTTTGATGATCAAATGGAATTATTGAAGGAGGAGGATCTACCTAATGAGTCTCGGTTTGGCATCCTGCTTACACAAAAAATACTTCAAAGCAGAGTGATCAGTATAAACTACTATAGGCGAATGAATGATGTATGACCTGAATTTATCCAAAGCAAACACTACAGCTAGCAACTCATTTTTAGTGGTGGTGTAGTTTATTTGAGCTTCATTTAAAGTTTTGCTAGCATAGTATATGACATGAGGATTTTTATCTTCCCTTTGACCTAGCACTGCACTGACCGCATAATCACTCGCATCGTACATGAGCTCAAATGGGAGTCACCAATTGGGTGGTCGCATGATTGGAGGTGAGATTAGCATACTTTTATGTTTTTGAAAAGATGACTCATAATCATCCGACCACACAAATGGGACATTCTTTGCTAGCAAATTTGTCAAGAGTTTTACCAATGCACTAAAATCTTTAATGAAACGACGATAAAAACCTGCATGACCAAGAAACGACATGATGTATTTGACTATCTTTGGAGTAGGCAGATTGGAAATTGCTTCCACTTTAGACTTGTCCACCTCTATTCCCTTTGTAGACACAATTTGACCTAACACAATCCCTGGAGTCACCATGAAATGACACTTCTCTTAGTTAAGCACCAAGTTCTTTTCTTCATATCTCTCTAATACTCTCTCTAAATTGTCCAAACATCCTTCAAAAGAGTCACCAAACACCGAGAAGTTATCCATGAAAACTTCCACAATATTTTCCACCATGTCACTAAATAGCCCCATCATACACCTTTGAAAAGTCCTCGGGGGCGTTGTATAGCCCAAATGACATTCGGTGATAGGCATATGTTCCAAGGGGCAAGTGAATGTGGTCTTTTCTTGATCTTCCAGGGAAATCTCTATTTGATTATGGCCAGAGTACCCATCGAAGAAGAAATATAATAGCTGTCCTGATACCCTTTCCAACACTTGATCAAGGAATGGTAGCGAAAAATGATCTTTGTGAGTGCATGAGTTAAGCTTCTGGTAGTCTATGCAAACTCTCCAATCGATAACCACCCGAATTGGGATCAATTCATTCTCCTCATTGGCCACCACCATTACTCCCGATTTCTTTGGTACTACTTGTGTGGGACTAAGCCACGTATTGTCGATAATCACAAAGATGATTCCCACATCAAGTAGATTGAGCACTTCATCTCTAACCATGTCCTTCATAATTGGATTGAGTCTCCTTTGTAGTTGTCGGGATGGCTTGGTGTCCTCTTCAAGATATATTCTGTGGGTGCAAATGAGAGGGTTAATTCCATTGATGTCGGCAATAGTCCAACCGATCGCTCCTTTATGCTTCCTCAAAACTCTCAACAGTTCTTCCTCTTGCTCTGGCTCTAATGAAGAGCTATCACCACTGGAAATGTTTGGTTCTCCCCCAAGAATGCATATTTCAGTGTGGATGATAATGACTTCAACTCCAAAGTAGGTGGTTGGATAGTGGATGGACAAATTTTCTTCTCTTGTGGAGGCAATTTTTCAAATGTCGGGGTCCAAGTTCCCACCCCTTTCATAGTCTCCGGTTCCAAATCCTCAACAAAATCTTCCTCCCCCAAACTTGTACTGCATAGTAAGTCCATGTGATGCTCCACTACGGTGTCAATCTTATTGATTTCATGAATTTCCTCATCATTCCCTGATTGTTTGCATAGGTTGAACACATTAAGATCCATTGTCATGTTTTCAAATGCTAGCTTCATTAGACCATTACTAGAATTGATCGCGGAATTAGAAGTTGCAAGAAAAGGTCTACCTAAAATGACAGAAAATTGTGCAGTGGGATTAGTAACGGGGTGAGTGTCAAGCACAATGAAATCAACGGAAAAATAAAATTTGTCTACTTAGACCAACACATCCTCTACTACTCCCCTTGGTGTTCTCATGCTACGATCCGCTAGCTAAAGAGTGATGGTGGTTGGTTTCAACTCCTCAAGCTGTAGTTGTTGGTATACCGAGAATGGTAGAAGGTTGACACTCGCTCCTAAGTCTAGCAATGCTTGTTCCACACGGAAATTCCTAATGGTGATGACAATGGTAGGGCAGCCAGGATCCTTCTCTGGCAAGGTGTTTGTCCTAAAGATGGAGCTCACTTGCTCGGTGAGGAAGGCTTTCGTGCACATTCAACTTTCTCTTCACGGTGCATAAGTCCTTCAATATCTTTGCATAAGAGAAAATTTGCTTGATGACATCAAGGAGTGGAATATTGATCTTCACTTGCTTAAACATGTCAATAATATCAGATTAATTAGCAATCTTAGCAGGTACCCTCAACCGTTGAGGATAGGGTGTCGGGATAGGATAATCATTCATAGTCAAATCAACAACCTTAGGCTTCTCAAGTTATTCACCCTCTTCGGAGTTACCCTTGGTCTCTTTTTCATTTTTCAAAGTAGCTTTGGGTGAGACCTTAGGTAAAATAGTTTTGTCAATTTCCTTTCCACTGCTAAGAGTGGTGACAGCCTTGAGTTGCTCAAAATTCTCTTTAGTGGCATCGGACGACCCGATCACATGTTGACCCTTGGGGTTCTCTTGGAGTTGTGAGGGAAATTTTCCTTTTTCTTGTTGAAATGACCCCATAGCATTAGTTAACTTGGTAATCTGTGTCCGGATGTCATTAAAAGTTGTGGCATTTTGGTTATTGGTTGCGGTTTGACTTTAGATGAATTGATGCATGATGTCCCCCAAATTTCTCTTGTGAGGAGGTTGATATGTGGGTGGATTGGGTTGTCCTTGTTGACCAAACTCTTGTTGAGGTGCGTTTTGAGTATACCCTTGTGGATTGGACCTTTGATATTGAGAGCTAGACGACGGACCATAACCATAAAATGGTTGGTTTTGCTTTGGTGGGATGGGAGGTGGCAATGAGGTGAATCCATGAGGTGTAGGATTGTCATTATTCCAACTAAAGTTCAGGTGGGAGCTCCATCTTAGATTGTACATGTTGGAGTGTGGACAATATGGCTGCCTACTTTGATTGAATGCATGCACTTGCTCATGATACACTTCCTTAAGTACCGGAATGTTTGGACACTCCAAAATGGAGTACTTGACACTCTCACAAATTGAGCAAAATTCCTCGGACTTAGTCACATTTGACACCTCATGCCCCCTATTAAAAAACAAATCTTCTCGGTCACGCAAGTTATATAACCCACCTCCACTTGGTAGAGTGCCCATAGAGGACCTTGGTACATCATCAAGATTAGTGATATCCCAAGATTGGGCATTCTCTGCCAAAGTATCAAAGTACTCTAGGGCTTCATCGGGGTTCTTGTTCAAGAATTATCCATTACACATCATGTCAATGAATTGTCGATGCCCTATCTTAATTCCTTCGTAGAAGAAACTAGCCAGTTGCCGCGGTTCAAATCCGTGAGGTGTAATGGAGTGTAGTAAATCCTTATATCTTTCCCAATACTGATAAAACTGCAAAGTTTTGAATTTGTTTTTTCAAAGCAGTGGCCTTGGGCATCGAAAAAAAATTGTTTAAAAATTCAGATAACATTTGGGCCCAAGAACTTATCGAGAGTGGTTTCCAGGAGTTCAACCAAGTTTTTGCTTTATCCTTGAGAGAAAGGGAAATAACTTCATGTGTGCCATGTCTTCCATTGCATGATTTGAAATGCATGTTCCAACTATTTTCTCAAATTCCTTAATGTGTAGGTAAGGATTTTCTCATTCCACGCCATGGAATCGAGTAAGTAGTTGTAACATGCCCAATTTCACAAGAAAGTCATGTGTTTGCCCAGGTAAAAGTATGCATGATGGGGTGGTGCTTCATGTGGGTTGGAGATAGTCTCTCATTGATCTCACTAGGGGATGAATAGGGAGATTATTTCCTTCATTTCTTTGAGGATGAATTGCATTCGGGGGTTTTGTACTCCCCCACCCCTTGGATTGTTAGCACAAGCATCCCCAAAATTGTCTCCGGCATCTTCGGGAGGGTCTTGGTTTATGTTCATGTTTGGTTCTTGGTCACGTTTTACCAGTCTATTTTGGTTATCAGGTCCCCACATGCAAATGTACTAACTACAATTAACTAAAAATGACTAGCCACAATCGAAAATTATGCACAACTATATACAAAGGAACATCGTACCTTGGCCCGTGATGAAAATCATGAGACTTACCTCTGTTGTCCCAAATCACCATCGAAACTTGACGCTTACCTCTGTTGTCCCTTGCTTCCTACATGAACCCGATTATGTGTATGGCTTATAATGGAGGGTGAGTGTCACTCTCACTCAAGCTAGTGCAAGACACAAGGAAATTGTGTGTGGATGAATAAAAACATGTGTGAATATGCAAAAATGCTCCCTTGTCGTGTTTTAACTCGGAAAAAGTTGCGAGGTCGTCTCCTCAGGGAAGATTAGGTCAAGTTTTTTCTAAAGTGATTTGTGAAAGGGAAAAATGAAAAATATTGTGATTTAAAATTTGGTGATTTGTGTGTTGAGAAATATGCAAGTAAAAAGAGGGTTGGCTAATCCATAAGGTATGCCAAATCATTTCATTCCATTCAACCAATTGTGCCTAGGTGTTTGATTGATTCATAGGAAGCGAGAGACGAATGTACTTGCTTGAACAAGAGCATACCCCGTTCTTGATCGTTTTCCCTAACTTCCCACATGAACCCGACTACGTGTATAGATGGCTTATAGGGTATGATGAGTGTCACTCTCCCTCAAGCTCAATGCAAGAAGTGGAAAAAATTGTGTGTGGATGAACAAAAAATGTGTGAGTATGCAAAATTGCTCCCCAAGCATAGAGAAACTTATGATGTCGTGTTTTACTTGGAATGAATATTCCAATGTCATCTTTTCAGAGAAGGCGAGGTTAAGTGGTCTTGAAGAGTGATTTTTAAAAAGTGAAAATTGAAAAATCTTGTGATTTGAAATTTGGTGAGGTGTGAATTGTGAAATATGCTAGAAAACGGGGTTGACTAATCCATAGAGGTCATTCCAATGGGAATGCCAAATCGACTCATTTCATTCAAACAATGGTGCCTAGGTGTTTGATTGATTCGTAGGAACTGAGGGACCAATGTAGTTGCATTGTACAAGAGCATACCCCGTGACAAGTATACGATGTATCAAAAGCTCACAACTACGTCCACACTCAACCTAGTCAAATCAAACACTTTACACTACAATGAAGAATGAAAGAGATTTGATTTCACATATCCAAGAGGAAATCCCTCTTGGATTAGCCAACTAAAAGATTAGCTATTCATGGTAAAAGAAAGAACAAACATTAAGCAGAGAAACATGGTAGTGAAATCAAACATGGACTTGTATTAATGTAAGGGAAAGTTTAAACTACAAAAGAAAAGATATTCATTTCCAAAATGTAAAGCTTGAAGGGAACAAAGCCCAAATGTAGAAATGAACAACAAGAAACTTAGCCAAACTTCATTACAACTTTGATTAAAAGAGATTAGAGTGCAGGATGGAAAAATTACATGTAAAATGGAGCTTACAACAATGAAAATGGTGAAGGAAAATGTAAAACCCAGCTTTCTCTCTCTAGAACTTCATCTTCTTCCTTAGACCTTCTCTCTCTATAAGCTTGATCATCTTAAAATGCATGTAGGAAGTCTATATTTTCTTCCATACCCCTCTCTCTTGTCATGAGTGGCTAACTTGGATTGCTTGGAGAGAGGTTATCCACAAAAACTTCCAAAATCAGTCAAAGAATGGTCCCCCTTCCTCTTCCCAACCACTCCCTTTCTGTTGTTAGCCCACTCACTCCCTCATGCTTATTCTCTGAGTGTAGGGTTAGGAGGTCATGATAGAGTGTTAGAAATGTCAGAACATGGTTTAGATATCAAAAGGTGGGCCCCTGTATTTGGTGGAGTTGTTTGGAAGAGGATCTGAACTTTCTGGGTTGTTGGTACCGGTACCTAGTTACGTGGTACTGGTACCTCAACATTTTCTCATTGTTGAGTCAGCAAGGTCAATGTGGGGAGGTACCGATAACTCAATGATCTGGTACCGGTAACTGAATTCCAATAGGTTATGGTACCGGTACCAAAGGCGTGGAGGTGCTAGTACGTTATTCGTTTCCTCCATTTCAGCCAGTTGAGTTCCAAGTACCAGGTACCGGTACCTACTTTCTAGAGGGCTTAGGTACCGGTACCTAGTGACTTGGTACTGATACCTCTTCTTCCTATTTTGAGATTTTGAGTTCCTTGAGTTTCCGAGCCATGAGTCTTGCAGTCCTTTCTGTCCTATTGTCCTCAATCACTTTATGGGGTAATTTATGCCTGCCCTTTCCATCCTATCACTTGCAATCAAGCCATTCTTCATTAATCATCTATTTAAATCCATTTTCCAAAAAAGTCACAACAAAAACAAGTTAAAATGGATGCAATGAAGATGTTTAAAGTGTAATGTTCCACACTCATCACACCCCCCAACTTGAGCTTTGCTAGTCCCTAGCAAATCTTATTCCAAAATATGTACAATGCAAGTATAACAATTCCATTCATGGTAATTAGTTCATGGACCAACAAAATACTCAAATCACATTGCAATTATGTAAATGAACTTGGGGCACAATTAAACAAAAAGTGATGTTCTTTCATTCATAGATATTTGCAATAAGTACAAAGAACCCAAAGCAAAACGGCCTACTTTCCTAGGGACTCTTCTACCAGGCCGATAGCTCCTAAATTGCTATCCCATTATATAAAACCAACCAAAAACAACAACAAAAATCAAGAGTAGGCTCTTTCATATCCTCCTACTCCTCATCATCGTCATCATTAGAATCCGCGTCCTCTACAACAGTCGACCTGGCCGGGGCGGATGTCCGGATGTCAGAACTAGTCCTCGGAGCTAATGATGGGAAATCTGGTGTGGTAGCCGGTGGTGGTGCCATCTCAGGGAGAGGCTCTCTGAAGAATTTCCTCTCAAAGATCTTAATGACCACCAGCTTCAGCAGCTGCATAGTCCCCCCGAAATCATCCAACCTCCACTCAATCCCAGCCAGACGTTGAGAAATCGTCAGAGGTGGGGCAGCAGTAGATGGCCCAGCCGTGGATGGTCTAGCTATAGATTGCTCGGCCATAGATGGCCCAACCCTCTCCTTTCTTTGCCTGAGCCCTTCAGTCATAGTTGTCCTCTTTATGTTGCTCGGCTTGCCTATTGGGCCGAACTCAGGTGGGAGTGTCACGTCGATAGGGATGGCATTGACCTTGTTCTAACAGCAGATCTTAGTGTAAGACAGGTTCACCATCGGCTTCGTAGCCTAGGCTTAGTCCTTCATCACTTCCCAAATCATCAAAACAATGTCCATTTTTGTGCCGGCCATGAACTCATAAAGGAGGGCTATTTTCTCCTCCCCCGATTTCTTTTCCGCACCCCGAGGCAAGACATTGTAGTGGAGGACTTTATTCATCACTCCGTAAGTATGCTTAAGTCCCCTGACTTAGATTTTCCCATTGAACTGCGCAGGGTCCTCATACATAAGGCTCGCATACTCCTGGAGTGATTTCCTCCCTCGGGTGTTATGGGGAAAGACAATGGTGTTGACAGGGGGCCTCTGATACTGCAATGCCTCGACGATGACTGCCGGAGTGACCTCAATCACTTTTCCCCTCACATTTTTTTTTCAACAAGTGCAAATCCTCATCAACCACCCCCAACCTCTGATAAAATTCCTGAGAATAGGGAAGCATATACCCATTCACTGCCTGAAACCAAAAGTATAGCCCATGTCCCTCAATGGCTCTGACAATGTCATTGTGCGGCCCGAGGGTGGGCCTATCCACTTGATGCTCACACGTCACATTCTTAATCCCAATGCTCTTCGTGTGAGGGTCATTTTTCTTTTTCTTTCTCTGTTCCCCATCACTGGGGGCCGTCTCTTCCACCCTCTTGCGGGACCCAGTGCCCGTTTGTTTCGTTGTGAAGGGGCATGCTTGTTTTGTACAAGCCATCAAAACCAAAAATTCCCCAAGGGCAAAGAACGGGAAACCCATCCCCAAAACAACTCAAAAATCCCAAAAGATTGAGAAGGAGACTTACCCACTCTTGCCATTGTCGATGAATTCAAGCTTTGAATGAGAATCATGGGCTTTTGATGGAGAACCTCGGCTTTGGATGGATTTGGGGGTTTTTTATGGAGAGGAGAGGGTTTTTTAGAAGAGAAAATTGATGGAAATGAAGAGAAATCTAACCTTGCGTGAAGAAATGGATGCCCAAGGGTTCTTTGAGAGTTTGGAGGGTTTTGATAGAGAGTAGAGTGTTTTTGAGAGGGAGAGGAATGAGAGAAATGAGAGGACTTTCCAAAAAAAAAAAAGCTTTTAAAACCCTTATTTTTGCAATTCTGGCACGAGGTACCGGTAGCTCGTAAGCTGGTACCAGTACCTCGTTGTTCTATCCAAAAGGTACCGATACCTATCCATTTTGCTTTTCTAGCTGTTCTGCCTCAGAGGTACTAGTAGCTCGATGACTGGTACTAGTACCTCACTCAATTTCTGCAAAAAAATTTCTTGTTGCTCATTCTCACTCCCATTCCCCTTTTCCAAGTTTATTCAACTCCAAAACATTCTAACAGCTTATTTCCTAACTCAACTACCCAAAGACATGATCCATGCTACTGAATCACGTTGTATGACTGTACCCAAATTCATTTATGAAATTGTCATGCGATTTAAATTTTGATGCTTTCAAAACACATGTCATAGAATTCTAAATTAAACAAGGTGAACACCCATCAAGTAAGGCACAAAATAAAGTTAAAGGTGTTCCAAATTCTTCCCCATATCTAACATTTGAGACATATTCCCTTATTCTACTAGCTTTGGGTTGTCAAAAACAACTTTCTCCAAACACTCGAACTAATCACACATGAATTTCATCATAGCTTTAAATGCTATTCTAGAGTATACACCTACACATTTCCTTTCAAAACCCGTGTGTGTGTGAAATGAATATGCAATTTAAACCTTTACTCAATAGAATCCATATTCATTTGGCTATCCAAATTCAGCTTTGATGCAATTCTCAACAAGGGTTTCCCTAAAAAATGAATTACTCAATGATTATCCTGACATGCTCTCAATGTGCATATATGGGATGGAATCTTGTGCACAAACCGAAATATACTCACATATGATCCAAAAATGACGTGCATGTCTAACAATTGAAACGATCTTGGCATAATCTCATGAATGGAAAGTTAGGGCAATAGATAGCAAAACCAACTTTTCTTTTCATTTGAAGTGTGCTCTCGCCATGCTTTCTCCAGATCATTTAGGGCTTTCATGGGTTGTAATGAGGCCTTGAAGTGATATTTGGGTTGAGTGAAATGAAGGGTAGAGGGAGACAAAAAGGGTTATTCCGAGGACATAAGCTTTATTATCAAAAATCTTCTTTTTGTGGAATTTTCAGCTTTACACTTTCACTTCAACTTTTATGTCTCATATTTCTTCAACATTTTTCTTCTCTTTTTTTTTCTTTTCATTTCTTTTCTTTTCAACCCCATTTTCTCCCTTTTCTTGGATTTTTCTCTTCTTTTTTTTTTTCAGTGAAAGTTTGAATTCAGTGCCATTCATCTCTTTTTGGGTTTCCTCACCCCACTTCCCTTTCTTTATGATTAATCACAATCAGTCTTGGAACAACCAAGGTGTGGTAATCATTTTGCCCTGGCTCAGTAAAACATGTGGCGTGAAAACAAATTTTCAATTAAGGCTCAATCATGCAATAGGGATAAAATTTTTTCACAAGAAAAGGTTAAGGCTTAACATAAGTCAAAGATGACCTAAGATCATCCCTAGATACGCATGGGGAGGCATATTGGCATTTTTAGACAAAGTCAATCAACTATCCATATGCACTCTAACCAAAGCAAGCATAATGAGATTATTGAACAGATTTTGAATTTGAAAAATTGTTCCTTTGAGTAAATATAAGTTCCCTCAAACAAGGATTGAACCTAAAGCTCACCTGGGTATTTACTTCATCTCCACTATGTATGTCAGGCTCTAAAATGTGGATCCAATCAGTAAATTACCGAAATTACACATTCAAGGTGCACTATGGTTGAGTTAGAAAGTAAACACGTATGTGATACTCAGACATAGGATACACTTCTATGGTGTGCTCATGGGTTTAAAGTTCAAAATGAAGATCAAGCAATCACAGATCCCATAACAATTAGACTAGGGGAATATGGTTCAAAATTCAGATTTTTTCCACAAACAAATTTTCAACATTTTCCACATTTCCCCACTATTCTATACAAAAAAATTGTAGAATATGTAAATGGTGCATATCACCACAAAATGGTATTATCAACAAAAATTGGTGTATCATGCAAATGGTGCATCTCAGCCCCCCAACTTGAACTACGCATTGTCCTCAATGCAACAAAAAGACATGCAATGAGATGATAGATATTAAAATATAAGAAGGGTAATAGAACACCTCGCAATGATCTTTAACAAAAACACCGCTAGCTGCACACACAAAAAAAAGAACACTATGTACGATTGAAAGTAACTGAACAATTTAACTTGTAAGGTAAAGTAAAATAGAGGGGAAAACAAATGTACACTAATATCTACTTGAACAGTTATGCCTCAACAACATCCAGATCCACTAACTCCTCCTCCAATTCTTGAACTTCAAAACCCTCGAAGAATGGTTTAAGTCTTTGGCCATTGACCATGAATGTTTTACCATCCTCGGGGTTTTCTATATCCATAGCTTCGTGTGGGTAGGCCACCTTGACAATGTAGGGGTCATCCCACCTCGATCGAAGTTTTCCTTGGAAAATTGAGAGGCGATAATTATACAAGAGC
Source organism: Ilex aquifolium (assembly GCA_951799425.1). Classification (NCBI taxonomy): domain Eukaryota; kingdom Viridiplantae; phylum Streptophyta; class Magnoliopsida; order Aquifoliales; family Aquifoliaceae; genus Ilex; species Ilex aquifolium. The sequence continues at coordinate 23,120,508 of OX637396.1, read as the reverse complement.
ACTTTTTGACTGGGCTCGAATGTTTTTCTCAAAATAGATTTGTTATGAAAAATTTTAGCCCTCTCCTTATGAATTCTAGAGCTCTCACATGCATCTCTGCGAATTTCCTCCAATTCATTTATCTCCAACTTCCTATGGTTCCCAGATAGTCTTAGGTTGAAATTCAAAGTTTTTATGGCCCAATATGCCTTGTGCTCCATCTCCACCAACAAGTGACAAGCCTTGCCGCAGACTAGCCTATAGGGAGACATATCAAGAATGGTCTTATAAGCGGTGCAGTAAGCCCACAAGGCATCGGTCACCCTAAGTGACCAATCCTTTCTATTCGGGTTAACTATTTTCTCAAGTATGTTCTTGATCTCTCTAGTGGCCACTCCGCTTGGCCATTAGTCTGTGGGTGATAACCGATGGACACCTTGTTAGTTACATATTTATGCATCAAAGAATCAAATGGTCTATTACAAAAATGTTAGTCCCCATCACTTATCATCGCACGAGGCATCCAAACCTAGAAAAAATATTTTCTTTTAAAAACTTGACCACGACTCGGTGGTCGTTAGTCTTGCTCGAGATTGCCTCTAACCACTTGGACACGTAGTCCACTGCCAGAAGTATGTAAAGGTAGCTAAAAGACATAAGGAATGGACCCATGAAATCGATGCCCCAATAATAAAAAATTTTAATGACAAGAACGGGGGAGAGGAGCATCATTTTTCTACGGGTCACAGTTCCCAACCTTTGACACCTATCACATTTCTTACAAAATGAGACACAATCTTTAATCAATGTTGGCCACTAAAAACTATTTTGTAAAATCTTAGCTGAAGTTTTCTTGGAAGAGAAGTGTCCGCCACACGCTTCAGAATGATAGAAAGAGAGGACACCCCACTGTTCATTTTCTGGTACACATCTCCTCATGACCTGGTCAGGACAATACTCAAACAGGTACGGGTTGTCAAAGTAGAAGTACTTCACATCCGTCATGAATCTTCTCTTATCTACCGAGCTCCAGTGTGGGGGTATTTGTCCTGTGTCAAGAAAATTGTAAATGTCAGCATACCACGGACAAACTGAATGGATAGAAAATAGATGCTTACCAGGGAAAGAATCAGGGATAGGGATGTGTTCTTTGGTGTCTTGGACAACAAGCCGTGACAAATAGTCCACCAGCACATTCTCAACTCCCTTTTCTTCCTTGATGATTAGATGGAATACTTGAAGGAGGAGGATCCACCTAATGAGTATCGGTTTAGCGTCCTACTTAGACAACAAATACTTCAAAGCAGAATGATCAATATATACTACTTTTAAGTTTGACCTAGCACTGCGCCGACTGCGTAATCACTCCTGTCGCACATGAGCTCAAATGGGAGGTGAAGTAAGCATACTTTTAAGTTTTTGGAAAGATGCCTCACAATCATCCGACCACACGAATGGGACATCCTTTGCTAGCAAATTTTTCGAAGGTCTTGCCAATGCACTAAAATCCTTAATGAAACGACGATAGAAACCTGCATGGCCAAGAAACGACCTGATGTTCTTGACTACCCTTGGAGTGGGTAGATTGGAAATTGCTTCCACTTTAGATTTGTCCACTTCGATTCCCTTTACGGACACAATGTGTCCACGCACGATCCCTTGAGTGACCATGAAATGACACTTCTCCCAGTTAAGCACCTAATTCTTCTCTTCATATCTCTCTAAAACTTTCTCCAAATTTTCCAAACATCCATCAAATGAGCCCCCAAACATTGAGAAGTCGTCCATGAAAACCTCCATAATCTTTTCCACCATGTCGCTGAATATCCCCATCATACATCTTTGAAAATTTTCTGGGGCATTGCATAACCCAAACGACATTCGATGATAGGCATATGTTCCAAAAGGACATGTGATTGTGGTTTTCTCTTGATCTTCCAAGGCGATCTCTATCTAATTGTAGCCGGAGTAGCCATCTAAGAAACAATAGAAAATATGTTCGGCTACCCTCTCCAACACTTGATCAAGGAATGGTAATGAGAAATAATCTTTTCGAGTGCATGAGTTAAGCTTCCGGTAATCAATGCAAACTCTCCAACTGGTGACCACCCGTGTTGGAATCAACTCATTCTCCTCATTGGCCACCACTGTCACTCCCGAATTTTTTGGTACCACTTGTGTGGAACTAACCCATTTACTGTCGGCAATTGCAAAGATAATTCCTACGTCAAGTAGCTTGAGCACTTCATCTCTAACCACATCCTTTATAATGGGATTGAGTCTTCTTTGTGGTTGTCAGGATGACTTGGTTTCTTCTTCAAGATATATTCTATGAGTGCAAATGAGAGGGCTAATTCCCTTGATGTCGGCAATGGTCCAACCGATGGCTCCATTATGTTTCCTCAAGACTCTCAACAGTTCTTCCTTTTGCTTTGGCTCCAATGAAGAGATTATCACCACTGGAAATGTTTGGTGTTCCCCCAAGAATGCATATTTAAGTGTGGATGTTAATGGCTTCAACTCCAAAGTGGGTGGTTGCACTGTGGATGAAATTTTTTTTTCCTTGTGGCGAAATTTTTTCAAATATCGGAGTCCAAGTCCCCCCCTTCCCCAGTCTCCGATTCCACATCATCAAGATACTCTTCCTCCTTCAAGTTTGTAAGGCACAGAAAATCCATGTGATGCTCCACCAAAATGTCAATCCTATTGACTTCATGAACCTCCTCATCATCCCCCAGTTGCTTGCAAAGGTTGAACACATTGAGATGCATTGTCATGTTTCCAAATGCAAGCTTCATTAGACTATTCCTGCCATTTATCATGGCATTAGAAGTTGTAAGGAAAGGCCTACCTAATATGACATGAATCTTTGAATTAGGGTTAGCAACGGGGTCAGTATCAAGTACAATAAAATCAACGAGAAAATAAAAATTGTCCATTTGGACCAACACGTTCTCCACTACACCCCTTGGTGTCCTCACGCTTCGATCCGCTAGTTGAAGAGTGATAGAGGTTGGTTTCAACTCCTCAAGCTATAGTTTTTGATACACCGAGAATGGTAGTAGGTTGACATTTGTCCCCAAGTCTAGTAATGTTTGCTCCACTCGGCAATTTCCAATCGTGATGGCAATGGTGGGGCAACCGGGATCCTAGAACTTGGGTGGAGTGTTTTTCCTCAAGATGAAACTCACTTGCTTGGTGAGGAAATCTTTCTTGTGCACATTCAACTTCCTCTTCAAGGTGCATAAGTCCTTCAATATTTTTGCACAAGAAGAAATTTGTTTGATGGCATCAAGGAGTGGAATATTGATCTTTTCCTGCTTAAACATTTCAAGAATATCATAATAGTTAGTAATTTTAGCAGGTGCCCTCAACCGTTGGGAATCGGGAGCCGGGATAGGACAATCATTCACAATCAAGTCCACAATCTTGGGCTTCTCAATTGGTTCACCCTCTTTGGAGTTACCCTTAGTCTCTTTTTCATTTTTCAAAGTAGCTTTGGGTGAGACTTTAGGCAAAATGGTTTTATCCATTTTCCTTCCCACTCTTAAGAGTGGTGATAGCCTATAGTTGCTCAAAACTCTCTTTAGTAACATCGGATGCTTCAACCACATGTTGACCTTTTGGGTTCTACTGTGGTTTAGCAGGAAATTTTCATTTTTCTTGTTGGAAAGACCCCATAGCATTAGTCAACTTAGTGATTTATGTCTGAATGTCATTAAAAACGGTAGTATTTTGGTTGTTGATTGTGGTTTGACTCTAAATGAATTGATGCATGACATCCTCCAAATTTCTCTTGTGAGGAGGTTATTATGCGGGCGGATTGGGCAATCCTTGTTGACTAAACCCTTGTTGAGGTGGGTTTTTCAAAAACCCTTATGGATTGGACCGTGGATATTGGGAGCTAGATGATGGACTATGACGATAAAATGTTTGATTTTTCTTTGGTGGGATAAGAGGTGGCAATGAGGTGGACACATAAGGAATAGGGTTATCATTCTTCCAACTAAAGTTCGGGTGGGAGCTCCATCCCGGATTGTATGTGTTAGAGTGTGGAGATTGTGACTGCCTACTTTGGTTAAATGTATTTACTTGCTCATGGTAAACATCCTTGAGTTCTGGAATGTTTAGACACTCCGCAATAGAGTGCTCAACACTCTCACATATTGAGCAAGATTCTTTGGCCTTAGTGACATTTGACACCTCATGCCTCCTATTAACCTCTAAGTTCTCCACCTTATGGGACAATTTTGCTATCTTAGCTAGCAAATCTTCTTGGTCACGCTAGTTATACATTCCCCCCCACCTGGTTGACTTCTCGGAGAGGACCTTGATATTTCGGTAGGATCCGTGATATCCCAAGATTGAGCATTCTTCGCCAATATATTAAAGTACTCTAGGGCCTCATCAGGATTCTTACTCAAAAACTCTCTGTTGCACATCATGTCGATGAACTGTCGGTGGCCTGGCGTAATTCCTTCATAGAAAAAACTAATCAATTGCCACAGTTCGAATCCATGATGTGGAATGGAGTGCAACAAGTCCTTGTATCTATCCCAACACTGATAGAACTGCTCATTTGGTTTTTCAAAAATATTTTGAATTTGTTTCTTTAGAGTAGTTGTCTTGGGCACCAGAATTTTTTTTTTTAGAAATTCGGATAACATTTGCACCCAAGAACTTATCGAGCAAGGTTTCAAGGAGTTCAACCAAGTTTTCGCTTTGTCCTTGAGAGAAAAGGGGAATAATTTCATGCGTGTCATGTCTTCCACGACATGATTTGAAATGAATGTTTCAACTATTTCCTCAAACTCCTTAATGTGCAGGTAAGGATTTTCTTGTTCCACACCATGAAATTAAGGAAGTAAATGCAATATGCCCAGTTTTCCAAGGAAGCCATGCACTTGCACAGGTAGAAGTATGCATGAGGGGGTGGTGCTTCGGGTAGGTTGGAGATAATCTCTCATTGATCTTGTCGGGGGATCAATAGGAAAATTATTTCCTTCATTTCTCGGAGGGGGGAATTGCATTCGGGAATTTTGCTCTAGGAGATTTTGTACTCCCCCGCCCCTCAGATTGTTAGCACTATCATCCACAAAATTGTCTATGGCATCCTCGGGTGGGTCTTGATTTATGTTCACATTTGGTCCTAAGCCACGTCTCACTAGTCTATTTTGATTATCACATCCCCACATGTAAATACACTAACTAAAATTGAAAATTTATGTACAATTATATACAAAGGAGCAACGTACCTTGGCCCGTGATGAGAATCATGAGACTTACCTCCGTTGTCCCCAAATCACCTTCAAACTCGATGTTTAGCCTTCCATGGCAACGGCGCCAAAAATGCTTGATTGTTTTCCCTAACTTCCCACGCAAACCCAACTATGTGTATAGATGGCTTATAGTGTATGGTGAGTGTCACTCTCCCTAAAGCTCAATGCAAGAAGTGGGAAAAATTGTGTGTGGATGAACAAAAAATGTGTGAGTATGCAAAATTACTCCCCAAGAATAGAGAGACTTACGGTGTCGTGTTTTACTTGGAATGATTATTCCAAGGTCGTCTCCTCAGGGAAGGTGAGGTCAAGTGGTCTTGAAGAGTGATTTGTAAAAAGTGAAAATTGAAAAATCTTGTGATTTGAAATTTGGTGAGGTGTGAATTGTGAAATATGCTAGAAAACGGGGTTGGCTACTCCATAGAGGTCATTCTAGTAGGAATGTCAAACTGACTCATTTCATTCAAACAATGGTGCCTAGGTGTTTGATTGATTCATAAGAAGTGAGGGACCAATGTGATTGCATTGGACAAGAGCATACTCCGTGACAAGTCTATGGTGTATCAAAAGCCCACAACCACGTCCGCACTCAATCTATTCAAACCAAACACTTTACACTATAATGAAGAATGAAAGAGAGTCGATTTCACATACCCAAGAGGAAATGCCTCTTGAATTAACCAACTAAAAGATTAGCTATTCATGGTAAAAACAAGAACAAACATTAAGTAGAGAAACATGGTAGTGAAATCAAACATGGACTTGTATTAATGTAAGGGAAAGTTCAAACTACAAAAGAAAAGATATTCATTTCCAAAATGTAAAGCTTGAAGGGAACAAAGCCCAAATGTAGAAATGAACCACAAGAAACTTAGCCAAACTTCATTACAACTTTGATTAAAAGAGATTAGAGTGCAAGAGATAAAGATTACATGTAAAATGGAGCTTACTACAATGAAAATGATGAAGGAAAATGTAAAACCCAGCTTTCTCTCTCTAGAACTTCATCTTCTTCCTTGGACCTTCTCTCTCTAAAAGCTTGATCATCTGAAATTGTATGTAGAAAGTCTATATTTTTGTCCATCCCCCTCTCTCTTGTCATTAGTGGCTGACTTGGATTTCTTGGAGAGAGGTTATCAACAAAAACTTCCAAAATTAGTCAAACCATGGTCCCCTTCCTCTTCCCAACCACTCCCTTTCTCTTGTTAGCCCACCTACTCCCTCATGCTTATTCTCTGAGTATAGGGGTTAGGAGGTCATGATGGAGTGTTAGAAATGTCAGAACATGGTTTAGATATCAAAATATGGGCCCCCCATAGTTGGTGGAGTCGTTTGGAAAAGGATCTGGACTTTCTAGGTTGCTGGTACCGGTACCTAGTTATGTGGTACCGGTACCTCGACATTTTCTCATTGTTGAGTCAGCAAGGTCAAGGTGAGAGGTACCGGTGGCTCGATGATCTGGTACCAGTAGCTGAATTCCAGTAGGTTATGGTACCGATACCAAAGGTGGGGATGTACTGGTACCAAGTCACTAGGTACCAGTACCTAGTGATGTGGTACCGGTACCTACTTTCCAGAGGGCTTAGGTACTGGTACCTAGTGACTTGGTACTGGTACCTCTTCTTCCTATTTTGAGATTTTGAGTTCCTTGAGTTCTCGAGCCATTCGTCTTGTGGTCCTTTCTTTCCTATTGTCATCAATAACTTTATGGGGTGCTTTATGTCAGCCATTTCCATCTTATCACCTGCAATCAAGCCATTCTCCATTAATCATCGATTTAAATCCATTTTCCCAAAAATTCACTATAAAAACAAGTGAAAATGGATGCAATGAAGATGTTTAATGTGCAATGTTCCACATTCATCACCCGTTACAAGTCTACGGTGTATCAAAAACCTACAACCACATTCATCCGCACTCAACCTAGTCAAACAAAACACTTAACACTATGAGGAAGAATGGAAGAGAGTCAATTTCACATACCCAAGAGGAAATCCCTCTTGGATTAGCCAACTAAAGGTTTAGCTACTCATAATAAAAGGCAATAACAAAAATCAAAGAGAAAAATATAGTAATGAAATCAAACATAGACATGCATTAATGTAAGAAGAAGTTTAAACTACAAAAGAAATAGCATTCATACTCAAAATGTAAAACTTAAAGAGAAAATACCCAAAACAAGCAATAGAACTAGCAAACCCTAGCTAAAATCAGAACAACTTGAAATAAATGAGATTAATGTACTAGAAAGAAGGCTTACATGTAGATTGAAGCTTACAAGAATGAAAATGAAGGAAAAGAAAAAACCCTAGCTTTCTCTCTCTAGAAATACTTTCTTATTCCTTGGAGCTTCTCTCTATAAAAGCTAAATAATGTGTCCAAAATCAAGTCCAAATATCTTCCATCCTTCTCTCTCTACTCTTAAGTGTGTAGAGCTTAAGTGCTTTGGGAAGAGGTTATAAAAAAAAGCTTCCAAAGTCAGTCCAAAGCATGCCCTCCTTCCTTTTCCAACCACTCTCTCTCCTCTCATCTCATCATTGCCCCATTTCCACTCTTTCATTCAAAAGGCTAGATACAGAGACTATGGTGGAGTGTTGAAGTGGTCAAAAACTTGATTGGAGAAAAGAAAATGGGCCCTTGTAGCGCGTGGAGTCGTGGAGAAATAGATTTGGGATTTCTGGGCTTTGGATACTGGTAACAGGTGATAAGGTACTGGTACCTTGATGGTAGTAGGCTCAGGTACCTAGTGATAAGGGTACAGATACCTCCTTCAATTCTTCATTTTTCGAAAAGCTAAGGTACAGTGCCAGTTACAGGTACCTCCATTCTAGTAAGCTCAGGTACCTTTACCTAGTGATTAGGGTACCGGTACCTCCCTTCCAGTAAGCTCAGGTACCAGTACCTAGTGATTGGGGTACCGATACCTCCCTTGTCTTCCTTTACTTTTCTGCATTTCAAGGTCCCAAGCCCTTCGTCTTGAGTTCCTTTCTTGCCCATTGTCCTCGATCACATTGCAAATTGATTAACAGTTGTATTTAACATCCAATTACCTGCACTCAAATAATTCTCCATTAATTTACGATTTAAACCATTTTCCAACAATTCATTACAAAAACAAGTTAAAATGGATGTAATAAGGCTATTAAATGTGCAATATTCCGCACTCATCAAACGGTTAAAAGGATTGTGGGTAAAAGAGCTCTCAAGCATCTTATTGGCATACAGAACTACCATTAGAACCCTACAGGAGAAACTCCATTCTCCTTGGCGTTCGGTGCAAAAGAAGTAATCCTAGTGAAGATCAATCTAGAAACGTATAGGACAAAGGAATTCGACTCCGCTCAAAATGATGAGCAACTAGCCTGTAATTTGGATCTGCTAGAAGAAAAGAGAGGAGTCATAAGTAAGGGTGGCAGCATATTAGCATAGGATGAAAAGGTATCACAACTCTAAAGTCAGGCCATGAACTTTCCTCCCAAATGACTTGATCTTGAGGAAAGTCACCCCAGCAACAAAAGATGCCAGGGAAGGGAAGTTGAGAGAAACATGGGAAGGACCATATAGAGTCATACGAACTCTGAGACCAGGTACCTATCATCTGGAGACCTTAGAAGGAGTCAGGGTAGATCATCCATGGAATGCAGAATATTTGAACAAGTTCTACCAATAATTATGTTTTCCCTTTGGTTGTAATAGGCTTTCTGATTCGACTTGTTTTATATCATACACCCAAATATAAGTGGTCAAATTATAATTTTCTCGGTTTAAGTCTAAGATCGATCCCACGAAGAGTTTTAATAATTAGAATTTAAAATAAAAACAGTAAAGTTGTTGTTTAAAGCAGTGTGACATGTGATAGCTTGTGATGTGAGCTTAGATTGATAACTAGTTTAATTAAATAAAGTGCGTAGATGGATTGTTTAAGACAATAATATGAAAAGATGCCCGTCAGTTTAAGGATCCCATATGCTTTATCTTAGTTAAGTACTGGAAATGTCACCTTACAACAATTAACTTCCAAGTCACTGGAAAGTCAACCGGTAGGTCTGATGTATAGTAAACACAACAACTTCTTAGGTTAGCTGGTGTTATATATGTCAATGGACTAATTTAAGTAAACCAGAATGACAAGTCATTCATGAGGAATACCGAAATTACTCAATTGTTAGTTTAATACTATGTATCAGTTAAACGACCTTAGTGAACCAGAAGGACAAGTCATTCAAGTGAATCCCTTAGGTCATTAATCTGACAGCTTTATATACCAGTTAAACGACCCTAGTGAACCAGAAGGACAAGCCATTCAAGTGGATCACTTAGGTCATTAATCTGACAATTTTATGTAGTATGCAACAGTAAACATCCTCAGTGCCCCTTGGAGGTCAAACCATACCATTGGACACCGTAGATATTCAATCGACAGGTTGATGATTCACTGATGACATAATTCCGGGTTACGTAGTAACACCTAATTACGTACATCACTATATCATGCATGAAGTTCATAATAATATATAATATAGTATAGCATATATAAATATAATCATCCAACAATTAAGGGATGTATATATATATATATAGTATAATTAAACATCGACATTTCCACAACTTAACCAGTGTTATACATATGTTTCCCCTTCACTGAAGGGTATAAGGAGACTACTCACGCTCCATTGCTATAAACAAGCAAGAAGTGCGGGTAATTTTCATTACAGTATTAAATAAAATACAAACACAGATACTTCTTTCGCAAGGAATAACTGAAATACAATCACCCTTAATATTGATTAAAATATAAAGGTGACGGCAGTTCAACTGTCCAAGTAGAAAGATATAACAAAAATGTAGAAATATAGAGTTTTAGCTGGAGAATGGGTCGCACCGGATCTAGAATATTTCTATGACTTTCTTTCTTTCCTTTCTTTTCTTTCTTTTTTTTCTCTCCTGGAGTTCCTCTTTTCTCCTCTCCCTGCCTCTCGTCCTCTTGTTTCAAATGAAGAGGCCTCTCATATATATAGGCAGCCAAGAAGCAGGAGGTGGATGGATGAGCTCAAACAGCCTAAAGGGACCGTCCGGACGCCACCACCACCGTCCAAACGGTGCTCCTTTGCTGTTTTGTGGTGGTAATTTCCAGAGTGTTCTAGTTGTTTCTTGGTTATATTGCACTTGCTTCCCTTGTTCTTTCAAGCTTTTACAGATTGTCCTTTGTAATTTCCAGCAATTCCGCACAAAACCCTGAGATTTCAAACATTTACGCACATAAATCCTAGTTTATGCACAAACCCTAATACATAGTTTTTAACTGTTTTATCTTATAAAATTAACTTATTTAATTATTCTAATTTACATACTAATTAGGGTTAATCATTATCTTTAAGCTTGCATCAATAAATATGACATTTCCTATCTAGCAAGAACTTGAGTTTTAGAACCTATTTTATACCGCATCCATCCTCGGCTGCTTAAAAGAATGATAAGGCACTAAGCTTAGCTCGGATTGAACCCACAAGGTTCATTAGCAGCATAAGGTGTAAATTCTATCTCGAATTAAACCCAAAGGGTTCATTAGCAACTTAAGGCATCCTGCCTAGCTCAGGAAAAGCCCTAAAGGCTCACAAGAAGCTTAGAGATAGAATTTCAAAAAGAAAGAAATGACACAGCTTACTGCAATAATAAAAGTACTTTGATTACTACTGGGGCAAAATATTATAGTTGTAAAGAAAAAAGAAAAACTTAATCTGCCTTCTCAACTGGTAGACTCTCCTTAGCCGGGTCCTTTGCCACTTCGATTTGAAACTTGGCCTAGTCTACCCCAGTCACACTAGAAACCTCATCTGCATCCTTCTCCTTTCCTTCTTTCTCAGTGGTCGAGGGAGGATTGTCCTCATATAGGATTTTCGTGAAATCAAGCTCTCAAAATGCACGAGCAGCCCGAGCCCTAAAGTCCTCAAAATAGCTATCATAATACAAGAGATTATCCTTCTTAAAATTAAGAGAGTTCTTGAAATCCTTCATAGCTGCACTAATAGTGGCTTTGACAGCATTAGTAAGCTCAGACTCTTTCTTCTTCAAAGTATTAGAGAGCTCAAAAACCTTTAGGGAGAGGGACTTGTTCTCCTCTGTCATTTTCTCCACCTAAGAAGAGAGCTCAGAAGTAGAACTTTCAGAATCAACAAGCTTCAACTTTTGCTCTTTTTTTTTTCCCTATCCAAGAACCAATTCCTCTCCTTGGTTATCTCATTCAAACTAAGTTGGATGTCCCCCATCTCTTTTAATTCCTAAAGGACCTTCTACTGGGAAGCCAGCAAGCTGTTCTGCATTTTCTCCATCTTCTCCCCTAGATGAAGGAACTCTTTCTCACAAGATTCCTTCTAAGCCAAAGCTCTATAAAACACTCGTGGTAAGAATGACCAGCTGCAAAGAAAAGATGAGAATTTTGCTTGCAAGTGGGAACAATGAGCAACATAAAGTAAAAGAATTCTCACCTTTCTGATGGTCTCCTGAAGAATAGCCATAGCCCAGTCAGGTCCTATTTTAAATGTTGCCTAAATCTCTCTATTGTCAAAAAATTGAAGAAGGCAAATTCTAGCCTCCTCTCCGTTATCCCACATTGAAGGACAAGAATCCTTAGGGACTTAGTCCTCTCTTCCAACAGTAAGCTCATCTCCAAAAAGCTTTCCCTTCCCTTTGACCTTCTAAGGAGCATGAGGAGAGTCGATTTGCAACAAGGGGACCTCGGGAATAAGGTGTTCGTCTTTGTATGCAATTGTAAGGTCCAGGCTAGCATCCCTAACAACCTTGGTGCTCAGAGAGACAACTAGATGATTAGCACAAAATATTGCATATCATAATGTATTTAGATGCATGTCGAGGTAAGGTACATACGTCCCCCTCACTAATGTGCAATTTCTTTGTTGTTTTTGCAGATTTTTATTTGAGTTAATTGAAGCAATTTGATAATTTCGCAGCGAACACACCCCACAGCCTCACTCTTTGGGCTTAGATCCATATGGTATTTTAAACCATTTAGTTTCCTGGTTTCTATATTTCCAAATGTGGGTTTCTTCAAATGATTCAGTGATCACTCTCTTGTTTAAGGTGATTCTTCTATATGATGGGCTTCTTGACTTAATATTTTAGTTTGTAAGAATGCATAGTTCTGTTTCTGTTTGTTGTTTTTTGAATCTTTATCAATCTTGAGCTCAAATCTTTGCTTTAAACAACCCAATCCAAGTAGCGTATACTTTGCACCCTTTTTTATACTCGCTTTTGTGGTGAAAATGGGAGAAAATGCATTTAATATAACAATTAAATGAGTTTTGTGTGATTGTAGGTAATGAATGGGTAATGGCGTGTGTTAAGCTTCCATCATAGTACTTGAAGACAACGGAGAAGAAGGGGAGGCTTAACGGGCAGCTCGGAAGGTCAAGAAACCAAGAAAATGACAAATAAAGGGAAAACCTACAAGTAGGTTTGGTCATAGTTCTACCGGTAGGTTTTGTATACTAGAAATCTTCTACTGTTGCCCCTGCCAAAATCTACCGGTAGGTTTTGTCATCGTTCTACCGGTAGATTTTGCCCAAAAATGCCAGAAGCTTGCAATTCAAACTCTACCTACTTGGGGGGCCCACCTTTGCTTCTTCCACGCATACCCTGACATATTCTACATACAAGCATGCCTCCCTACACCTAGACTCTAACTTTGGAAGAAAGAGCATGGAAGAGAAAGAGAGGGAAAGAAAGGGCATGGTGGGGTTGTAGGCATGGCTTGTCCTTGATTATGTAAGTGTCCAACCCTTTCCCCATGCTTGGAAGTCAGCTCACACAGACCCTAAGGGGGACCATGGACGAAAATGGAAGGGGATTCTACACCATTATTCAGCTTTAACATAGTTTTAGAGAGGGAAGCTCCAAGGAAGAAGACAATTTTAGAGAGAGAAAGTTTGATTTTTGCATTTGCTCACCCATTTCACTTGTAGTAAGTTGTATTTCACTTGTAATCTTTATTTCTTGCACTTTAATCTCATGTATTTTGAGTGCAATCAAGTTTAGTTTCATGTTCTTGAATTTCTATGTTTACATTTGGGTTTTCCTTCCAAATCTTTGTTGTTGGGTATGAAATGAATTCTCTTTTGTAGTTTAAATTTTTATTGCATCAATAAAAGTTCAAGGCTTTACTTCATATCTATTTCATCTCTAGTTCATCTCCATGTTTTTTACAATATGTATGATTTTGCTTTGAATATGGGTAGCTAAGCTTTTTGTTGGCTAATCCAAGGGGAACTTCCTCTTGGGTATGCTAAATCAACTCTCTCCCATTCTTCCTTGTAGTGTAAAGTGTTTGGTTTGACTAGGTTGAGTGTAGACATGGTTGTGAGCTCTTGATACATCGTAGACTTGTCACGGGGTATGCTTGAGCCTACATTTCACATTAGTCCCTCACTTCCTACGACTCAATCAAACACCTAGGCACCATTGGTTGAATGAATTGAGTTGATTTGGAATTCCCATTGGAATGACCTCTTCGGATTAGACAACCTTGTTTTTCTTGCATTTTGTCAAAAATCCTCACTCACCAAAACACAAACTCACAAGATTTTACACTTTTCTATTTTTACAAAATCACCTTCACTATAATTCAACCTTCCTTCCCTTACGAGACGACCTTGGCATACACATTCCAAGTAAACATGACAATTGCAAGTCTCTCTTTGCTTGGGGAGCACTTTTGCGCACACACACACACACATTTTCATCCACACACATGTTTTCCCCATTTCTTGCATGAAACCCGAGGGAGAGTGACACTCACCAACTTCTATAATTCATTCACACATAGTCTGGGTTCGTGTTTGGAGATTAGGGTTAAACGCATCCAAACATTTTTGATGCCGTTGCCGGGGAAGGCTAGCGTCGAATTAGAAGATGATTTCGAACAATGGAGGTAAGTCCCGTGATTCTCATCACGGGCTGAGGTACGTTGCTCCTTGTATATATTTGTGTTTACTTTTTTCTTTCAATTGTAGTTAGTGTGTTTGCATGTGGGGACAGGACGATCAAAATAGATTAGTGAGACGAGCCCAAGGACCAAACATGAACCTAGACCAAGACCCACCCGAGGATGCTGGTGACAATTTTGGGGATGTAGTTGCTAATGTCCCAAGGGGAGGGGGAGTGCAAAACCCTAGAATACAATTCCTTCTAGAAATGAAGGAAACAATATCTCAATTGATCCTCCGGCGAGGTCAATGAGGGATTATCTCCAACCGACACGAAGCACCACCCCTTCTTGCATACTTCTCCTGGTCCAAGTTCATGCCTTCCTTGTTAAGCCGAGAAAGTTACAATTACTTCCTTAATTCTATGGAATTGAAAGAAAAAATCCTTATTTTCACATTAAGGAATTTGAGGAAATTGTTGCAACATTCCTCACAAATCATGGCATGGAAGACGTAGCTCGCATGAAACTGTTCCCCTTTTCCCTAAAAGACAAAGCCAAAACTTGGTTGAACTTATTGAAACCTCGATCAATAATTTCTTGGGCACAAATGCTTTCTGAATTTTTAAACAATTTTTTTCGGTGCCCAAGACTACTGCTCTAAAGAAATAAATTCAAAATTTTTTGGAGAAATCCAATAAGCAGTTTTATCGATGTTGGGATCGATACAAAGAGTTGTTACAATCCATTCCACATCATGGATTAGAACCGTGGAAATTGGTTAGTTTCTTTTATGAAGGAATTACACCAGCCCACCGACAATTCATAGTCATGATGTGTAATGGAGAGTTTTTTAACAAAGATCAGGATGAGGCCCTAGAGTACTTCAATACATTGACAAAAAATGCTCAATCTTGGGATATCATGGATCCCAATGATGTGCCAAGGTCCTCTCCGGGTAGTAATCAATCAAGTAAGGAAGGGAATGTATGATTTACAGGATCGAGAAGACTTGCTTGCCAAAATCACAAAATTGTCTCAAAAAGTGGAGAGTGTGGAGGTGAATAGGAGACATGAGGTTTCTAACATTACCAAGACCGAGGAGTTTTGCTATATTTGTGAAAGTGTTGAGTATTCCATCTCGGAGTGCCTCGACATTTCGGCACTTAAAGAGGTTTACCATGAGCAAGTCAATGCCTTCAATCAAAGTAGGCAATCATTATTTCCACACTCTAACACATACAATCCGGGTTGGAGTAATCACCCGAACTTTAGTTGGAAGAATGAGAATCCTACTCCTCATGGGTCTAGTTCATATTCACCTCCCATCCCAACCAAGAAAAATCAATACCATGGTCAAAGTCCCTCGTCTAGCTCCCAATACCCCCGGTCCAATCCACAACGGTTTTAACAAAACCCGCCTCCACAAGGGTTTGGTCAACAAGGACCATCCAACCCACCCACCTACCAACCTCCTCACAAAAGAAACTTGAAGGATGTTGTGCACCAATTCATTCAAAGCCAAACAACAATCAACAACCAAACCGCCGCCACTTTTAATGACATTCGGACTCAAAACATGAAATTGACCAATGACATAGGGTCGTCCCAACAAGAGAAAGGAAAATTTCCCCCTCAACCCCAAGAAAACCCAAGGGGTCAACACATGATTGAGTCATCCGAGTCCGCCAAGGAGAGTTGTGAACAACTCAAGGCGGCCACCACCCTTAGGAGTGGCAAACAAATTGACAAAACTATTTTGCCAAAATTCTCACCAAAAGCCACATTGGCAAAAGAGAAAGAGACTAGGGGAAACTCCGAGGGGGGGTGAGACATATGAAAAGGAAAAAATTGTTGATTTGAATGTGCATGAATGTCCTATTCCGGCCCCTTTTCCCCAACGTTCACGTGCCCTTTCGGTACCTTCGCCTATCGTTGAATGCCATTCGGGTTGTGCAATGCCCCAGGGATGTTTCAAAGATGCATGATGGGAATTTTTAGTGACATGGTAGAGAAAATTGTGGAAGTCTTCAAGGATGAATTTTCTGTATTCGGGGACTCATTTGAAGGATGTTTAGAGAATCTGGAGAAAGTACTTGAAAGATGTGAGGAGAAGAATTTGGTATTCAACTGGGAGAAGTGCAACTTTATGGTGATACAAGGGATAGTTCTTGGGCACATTATATCGGCAAAGGGGATCCAAATCGACAAATCCAAGGTTGAAGCAATTTTCAACCTCCCCACACCGAAAGTCGTCAAAGACATCAGGTCGTTTCTTGGTCATGCTGGTTTTTATCGTAGATTTATAAAAGACTTTAGTGAATTGGAAAGACCCTTGATTAATTTGCTTTCCAAAGATGTCCCCTTTGTGTGGTCGAATGATTATGAGGCGTCATTTAAAAAACTCAAAAGCATACTCACTTCACCTCCAATCATGCGACCACCCAAGTGGGACTTACCATTTGAGCTCATATGCGACACGAGTGATTACGCGGTCGGCTCTGTGCTTGATCAAAGGGAAGACAAGAGGCCATATGTAATATACTACGCTAGTAAGACTCTAAATGAAGCCCAAATGAATTACACCACCACTGAAAAAGAGTTACTAGCTGTAGTATTTGCATTAGACAAATTTAGGTCTTACATCATTGCTTCACCTATAGTAGTCTACACTTATCACTTTGCTTTGAAGTATCTTTTGTCTAAGAAGGATGCAAAACCGAGACTCATTAGGTGGATCCTCCTCCTACAAGAATTCAACTTGACCATTAAAGACAAGAAAGGAGTGGAGAATGTGGTGGCGGACCATTTGTCCCGACTTGTTGTTCAAGATGCCGAAGAGCATATTCCTATCCCTGACTCTTTCCCTAATGAGCATTTACTTTCTATTCATTCTGTTTGTCCTTGGTACACTGACATTTGTAATTATCTTGCCACAGGACAAATACCACCGCATTGGAGCCTACAGGACAAAAGGAGATTTATGGCGGATGTGAAGTACTTCTACTTCAACAACCCATATTTATTCAAGTATTGCCCAGACTAAGTGATGAGGAGATGCGTACTTGAAAATGAACAACGGAAAGTCCTTTCATTCTGCCATTCCGAGGCATGCGGGGGCCACTTCTTTTCAAAGAAAATGTTGGCTAAGGTTTTGCAATCCGGTTTTTATTGGCCTTCTTTAATTAAGGATTGTGTTTCATTTTGCAAGGAATGGGATAAGTGCCAAAGATTGGGTGGTGTGACCCGTAGGAATATGATGCATTTGTCCCCCGTGTTAGTAATTTAGATATTCGATTGTTGGGGCATTGACTTCATGGGTCCATTCCTTATGTCCTTTGGTTACCTTTATATTTTGCTGGCAGTGGACTATGTGTCCAAGTGAGTAGAGGCTATCCCAACCAAGACCAATGACCACAGGGTCGTGGTCAAGTTTCTCAAAGAAAATATTTTTTCGAGGTTTGGGATGCCTCGCGCAATGATAAGTGACGATGGTTCTCATTTTTGCAATAGACCATTTGCATCCTTAATGCATAAGTATGGCGTCACACACAAGATGTCCACCGCTTATCACCCAAAGACCAATGGCCAAGCCGAGTTGGCCAATAGGGAAATAAAGAACATCCTAGAGAAAATGGTGAACTCTAATAGGAAGGATTGGTCACTTAGGTTGACTGATGCCTTGTGGGCTTACTGCACTGCTTATAAGACCATTCTAGGTATGTTACCCTATAGGCTAGTCTATGGCAAGGATTTTCATTTGCCGGTAGAAATGGAGCACAAAGCGTATTGGGTCATCAAGACCTTGAACTTTAACTTGAGAATTGTCGGAGAGAAAAGGAAGTTGGAGTTGAATGAATTAGAAGAGATCCGTAGAGATGCATATGAGAGCTCAAAAATTTCCAAAGAAAGGGCTAAGATTTTTCATGATAAATCCATTGTAAGAAAGACATTCGAGCTCGGACATAAAGTGCTCTTGTATAATTCTCGACTCTCTATCTTTCAAGGGGAACTTCGATCTCGTTGGGATGGGCCCCTATCTTGTCAAGGTGGCCTACCCCAATGGAGCCGTGGAAATTACAAACCTCGAGGATGGCAAAACATTCAAGGTCAATGGCCAAAGACTTAAGCCATTTTTCGAGGGTTTTGAGGTTCAAATGGTGGAGGAAGAGTTGGTGGATCCGGTTTACCCGAACCTTTTGGAGGAATAACTATTCATGTAGATTTTAGTGTAAAATCACTTTCTTTTATCATTTACTTTCCAAGTTATTTTGTTTACTTACTTTCATCTTTGTGTAGTTTTCTTTCTTTAAATGTGCAGATTACGGAGTTTTTGTCAAAACTCCATGCGAGGTGTTCTCTAACCCTACTTATCTTTTTAAGTCCATCATTACATATCATATCTTTTTTGTTGCATTGAGGACAATGCATGAATCAAGTTGGGGTGTGAGGTGCACCATTTGTATGATACACCAAATTTTTGTAAAAATTTTTTGTTGATAATACCATTTTGTGGTGAAATTCAGCATTCACATGTTCTACTGATTTTTGTTTACAATAGTTGATAAATATGTGAAATTTTTGAAATTTTTTGTGAAAAATATCTAAATGTTGAACCATATTCCCATATTTACAGTGTTGTGGGTTTATTGATATGTTAATATTTGCTTTGAAATTTGAATACATGAGAGCATCATTGAAGTTTATCCTATTGCTAAGAGTATCACATACTTGTTTGTTTTTGAACTCACCCATAAGTGCACCTTGAATGTTGATTCGTCCTAATTCGTGATTTGATTTATATTATACACACAAGTATAAGTGGTCGAATTGTAGTTTTCTCGGTTTTAAGTCCAAGTATCGATCCCACGAAGAGTTTTAATAATTAGGAAATAAAAGAAAAAACAGTAAAGTTGTTGTTAAGGTAACGGATATAAGATAACTTGTGGTGTGAGCTTAGATTGATAACTAGTCTAATTAAATAAAATGCGTAGATAGATTGTTAATAGACAATAATTTTAAAGGTACCCTTCAGTTTAAGGATCACATATGTTTTATATTGGTTAAATACTGGAAATGCCACCTTACAGCAATTAACTTCCAAGTCACTGGAAAGTCAACCGATAGGTCTGATGTATATAAAGCATAACACAGCAACTTCTTAGGTTAGTGACTTGATCCGAAATGAGTACACCCAAGTGCAGGCGGTCAAGCTGTAGTAATAATCCGGTTTGAGTCCGGAGTCGAATCCACAGGGAACTTTTGTTGGTATTTTTGAGATAAGCAGTGGTGGAGACCTATTGTTTGTAACCTTTGAGATTTGTTGAGAGATGTGAGATTTCCTGGACAGAATGTAAGATTCTTTCCAAGAGAATTTTCTTAACAAAACAGGAGATAAATGCTAATGAAAAAGGGTCACTCTTTAGTTCAAGGATCTGGAAATGTAATTAATTATCCGATTTATTGTACTTGTGCTTGATAACTCAATTAACTCCCGTGTCAACAGCAAGTTAATTGGAAGATAAAGATGGACTGTGAGAATTAAGAACATGATTCCGATGTCTTTCTAGAAGTTTACAAGAATTGTCTGTGCCGAGACTTAACCCGTCTACAAACAAGCAAGTGTTTCTACAAGACATCCAATCATGACATTAATATTCCATTCTTTAAATAAAGCACAATAAGGGGGAGGATTGAAGGGTAGTCCTGAAGATCTAGCTGGGGTACTTGCCTTGAACCGATGAGTCTTTCTATGCAAGAGTCATCCATGTCATAGAAAGAACTCATGGTTATACAAAGTACCTTAGCTTTGCTAGATGCAATCAATCATCCAATAAGCAAGAAGAAATAAACGTTAAGCATAAGAACAATGCACAAATATAATTTTCGGATAACTTATACATGCCTTTCTCCTCTTACTAAAGAGTGAATGAGAAACTACTCACTCTTCATGGCTTTGGTAAAGCTAGAAAAGTCAGTGATGCTCATCCCTCCAAGTAGAAGACTTAAAAGATAAAATAACAATGAACAAGGAGCCAATCTTTAACAAAGATTAAGTGAATCACGTTCTACCCTTCACGGCTTTGGTAAAGCTCTAGAAAAGTGGAAGAGTTTCACTCCTCTAAGAAAGAAAGAAGCTCAAGCAATGGAAGTGAAGTACATAAACAATAAAAGTAGAAGAAAGCTAGTCACATTTGGAGGGTGGCTTCCTCAACCAAGGAATGGAGGGTTGCTTCCTCAACCAAAAGATGAACTAACTCCCTTCTATGCATGTAAAAATGAAA
The DNA here is from genome assembly GCA_951799425.1 of Ilex aquifolium. Lineage (NCBI taxonomy): Eukaryota > Viridiplantae > Streptophyta > Magnoliopsida > Aquifoliales > Aquifoliaceae > Ilex > Ilex aquifolium. The sequence goes on along the minus strand of OX637396.1, from coordinate 23,100,028 downwards.
GCATAAGCATAAAACTACTCTTATAACAAGCAAGGAGATGTTGGACTAAAGCCAAACTAATCTCTAAAATAAAGACTTCATACAAAGAAAATGTAAGCTTGAATCTACAATGTGAGTGGGAGTCTAAGCCTCCATCAACCCTTCTACTTGGCTCCTTTAGCTCTCCAACAATGGGAGTATTTATAGGCAAGAGGGGGTGAAGGAATAGTGTATGCCGCCCAAGTCCAAGTGAAAAACCAACTACTCTGCTTCCAGTCTATGGAGAACGTTCAAACGTGAGTTGGCGTTCGAACGTTGTTTCTGTTTTTACTTTATGGTCGTTCGAACGTTTCTTCTATTTTTGCACTAAGGGCGTTCGAACGCCAGATGTGTTCTGACCCTCTCACTCGAGTGATCTGTGGGTCTTCTATGAAGTTCAGTTCCACACTCTATGCAGTAGTCTGGTCTTCAATCAACTCAAGTGCACGTTCGAACGTGAGTTGGCGTTTGAACGTGACACTCAAGTGCCTCAGAGCTTCACAGTCTTCTTTCCTAACTGCAACACGCCTTCTCTTAGCAGTTGAGTCTGCTACAGTTCAATGTGGTCGTTCGAACGTGAGTTGGCGTTCGAACGTTCTGGCTGTGCTCCAAGCTTTTCCAATTTTGTGTTTTAATGTGCTGGTGTTACATTCAAGTGTGGTACTTGTTGTTCTTGAGTCCTTGTTCAATTTAGGGCCTGAAATGACATCACTTAAACTCCATCAAAGTACAATTAGTCTTAAAACGGCATAGTAACATGCTAATTTTAAGTGCTAATCAGTTAGCTGGTGGTATTATTTAACCCAAACACAACAACTTCTTAGGTTAGCTGGTGGTATACATGACAATTGACTAATCCAAGAAACCAGAAGGTCAAGCCGTTCACGAGGATGGCTTGAATTACTCAATTGGCAATATTATAGTTAGTATATGCATATGAAGTCTATCTCAGCAAGTTCTTAGGTTAGCTGGTAGGCATATGCATCAATTGATTAATCCAAACAAACCAGAAGGACAAGCCATTCAGGTGGAATATTTGAATTACTCAATCGTCAGTTTTATATTTTCTATCAGTTAAACAACCCTAATAGTCCAGAAGGTCAAGCCATTCAGGAGGATAATTTAGGTTATTAATCTGATAGTTGTACCATGCAACAGTAAAACATCCTCAATGTCCCTTGGAGGTCAAGCCATACCATTGGACACCGTAGATATTCAACCGGCAGGTTGATGATTCATTGATGACATAATTCTGGGCTACGTAGTAACACCCAATTATGTACATCACTGTATCATGCATGAAGCTCATAATAATAGATATCATAAATATAATAGTAATAATAAAATATCAACATTTCCAGAAGTTAACCAGTATTATACATATGTTCACCGCACTGAAGGGTATAAGTAACTACTCACACTCCATTACTATAGACAAGCAAGAAATGCAGGTAATTTTCATTATAACATTAAATAAAATACTGACACTGACACTGCCTTTGCAAGGAACAATTGAATTACAACCACCCTTAATATCAGTTAAGGCAAAAAGGTGGTGGCAATTCAACTATCCGAATAGAAAGACATAACAGAAATGTAGAAAGACAGAGTTTTGGCTGGAGAGTAGGACAGATCGGGTCTATGACTTTCTTTCTTTCTCTCTCTTTTCTTCTTTTGGATTTCTCTCTGGAGCTCCCTTGGATCTTTTCCCTTTCTCTCTCTCTCCCAGCCCAGCCGAATGAAAAATAAAGAAGGCAGCCTATATTTATAGGCAAAGGAACAACCACCTAGAGCCACCGTCCGGACGCCCCTCCACCGTCCTGACGGTCCTTCTTTGCTGGTGGAGCTTCCTTTGACGTTCTTTTTATTGAATTACATTTGCCTCCCTGCTGGTTTCAAGCTTTGACAGTATACTCTTCATAATTTCCAGCAATTCCGCACAAAACCCTGAAATTTTAAACATTACGCACATAAAACCCTAGTTTACGCACAAACCATAATACACAGTTTTTAACTGTTTTATCTTACAAATTAACTTATTTACTTATTCTAATTCACATACTAATTAGGGTTAATCAATTGTGTAATTTCAAAAATTTATAGATTGAGTTCACATTTTAGAGCTTGACATGAATAGTGGAGATGAATAAGTATCCATGAGAGCTTTAGTGTCAATCCTTATTGGAGGGAACTTACATGTACTCAAGGAACAATTTTCAAATCCCAAATTTATTCAATAATCTCATTATGCTTGTTTTGGTTATTCTGCATTTTGGTGGTTGATTGACTTTGTCTTGAAATGCAATATGCTCTCCCATGCTTATTTAGAAATGATCTTGGGTCATCTTGACTTACTTTGAGCCTTAGCCTTTTTTCTTGCCAAGATATTATCCCTAGTGCTATGATTGAGCCTCGTTGAAAATTCGTTTCCATGCCACACAATTGACCAAGCTAGTGGAAAATGATAAAAATTTACCACACATTGGTTGTTCCGAGACCGACCATGAGAGATCATAAAAAGAAGGAGTAGTGGTGCGGAAACCCACAAAAAGGGATAAAGGATGCGGATTTTAAAAGTGTTGAATGGAAAAGAATGAAAAATCCAAGAAAAATGAGAGAATAAGGGGCGAAAGAAGAAAAGAATGAGAAAAGATAAAGGAAAATGTTAAGGAAAAGAATGGAAAATAAACAAAGAGTGAGTGAAGGTGTTAAGCTGAAGATTCCACAAAAAAAGGAAGTTTTTTACAATAAAGGTCATCCCCTCGAAATAGCCCTCTTTGTTATCCTCTATCCTTCGTTTCACTTGCCTCAATATCACCTCAATGCCTCATTACAACCCTTGAAAGTCCTAAATGATCTAAAGTAAGCATAGGGAAAGCATACCTTTAAAGAAAAGAGAAGTTGATTTTGCTATCTAGTGCCCTAACATTCCTTTCATGAGATTATGCCAAGGTTGTTTAATTTTTGTGCATGTACTTCATTTTTGGATTATATGTGAGCATACTTCGGTTTGTGCATAAGATTCTATATCACATATACACATGCAGAGCATGCCAGGATAATCATAGTGTTATTCATTTTTTAGAGGAACCCTTGGTGAGGTTGCATCAAAGCTGAATTTGGATAGCTAAGTGAATGTGAATTTCATCGAGTAAATGTTTAAATTACATGTTCATTCTACTCACACACAAGTTTGAAAATGAATGTGTAGGTGCATACTCTAGAATAGTATTTAAAGCCATGGTGATGCTAATGTGTGCTTAGTTCGGGTATTTGAACAATGTTGTCATGTAGCCCTATGCTTGTGGGATGGGGGGAATATTTCTCAAACTTTTGATATTTGGGAGGAATTAGGAATGCCTTTACTATTTGAATCTGTGATTTACAATTTAGGTAATCATTTTGGTAGTTAGATTTAGAAATCCATGTCTTATGTTTATGAAAGCATCAAAAATTCAAATCATGTTGCAATTTCATAAATGACTTTGGGCATGATCACTCAATTGTGGTTCACAAGTGTAGGTTAGGCTTTTGGTGGAGTAGAGGTCATAAATAGGTTGTTAGAATGTGTAGAGGTTGAAATAAATTGGACTGGAAATGAAAATGGGAGCATAGGGAATTTTTGGAAAAAAGTTAAAACCTACCGGTAGGTTTCTGTCAAAACCTACTGGTAGGAATTTTTCAGTGCACAATACCTACCGGTAGGTTTTGTCAACGTTCTATCAGTAGGTTTTGCCCAGAAAACCAGGAAATGAGGGTTTTAAGTCGGTTTCTTTTGGGAAACCTTTCACTTTCCCCTCTAATCTTGACCTCTCAAGCTCTCTCCTTTCTATAAAAACTTCCCTAACCTTCAAGGATCCCTCACTCATCCAATCTTCCATATTTCATCACTAGGAGCGATTATTGCTTCGATTTCACTGCAATTTGTTGGATTTCTCTCAAAAACCCTAGTTTTCCCATATTCTCCCCCAAAACCCATTTCACTTAGTTTTCTCCAAAAGCTTGGAATCATTTGCAATGGCTCGCATAGGTAAGATATCTCTTGTCTCGTTCAACCACGTGGAGCAACTTTTGATGTGGTTTTTGGCCTTCATGGTATTTGGGGCACTGTTGATACTCATGGCCCATACAAAATGAACGGGGACGAGTTCCCTACAACCCGTGGGCACGAGTTCCCACAAGAGGGAAGAGGAGGGACCTAGTGGAGAGAGAGGAGTAAAAAGTAACGTAATGATGCTCGCACGAAGAGTATAGATGAGAAGAATGTGATGTGCGAGCGTCACGTGGACAAGCCAACTCTCGAGCCGAATGACGAGGTCATAAAAGTGATAGAGGGGCATGGGATTGAGAATTGGTTTGAGCCGGTTAGTGGGTATAACCTGGTGATGTGTTGGGAGTTTTATAAGAGGTTGAATGTGGTTGACGAGGACATGTGCATACTCAAGACCAATGTGAGGGGCAAGGTCTTTGAGATTACCCCGGACTTGATTGCGACTTTGATGAAGTACCAGAGGCCTCCTCCCAATACCCCAGTGTATCCACACAATGTCCAAGGGAGAAAATCACTCCCTGAGTAGTGCAGCTGACATATGAGGACCCAACCCAATTCAAAGGGACAATTCAAGTCGGGGGCTTCAAACACTCATACGGGGTCATGAATAAGATCTTGCACTTCAATTTGATCCCCCTGGGTGCGGAGAAGAACCCGAATGTGGAGAAGCTCGCCCTCCTCCACGCATTTATGACTGGGAAGAGAATGGATGGGGCTTTATTGATCTAGGAGTTCATGAAGGAGTTCGCTCAGACTAGAAAGCCGAAGGCAAATCTCCCATTCGCCAATCTAGTCACGAGGATGTGCTATCACAGTAAGGTCAAGGCCTATGTCTCCAACGTGTTACTACCTCCTGAATTTGGAGCTATCGGGAAATCTAGTAGCAGTAAGAGGACAGCGATGAGTAGGAGAGAAAGAGCTAGAGCCCCTAGACTTGAGTCATCTACTGCTGGGCCTTCCACCTCTGCCCCCTCCCCACACAGTTGCGCAACGCTTAGATGCCTTGGAGAGGACTATGCATGGGCTTTCATTGATGATGACCAGGATTTTTCAGCACACCTTCTCAAGAGAGCCGATCCCCGATGGACCTCCACCTCCTTCTGTTGGACCCTCTACCTCCGCCCCCATGCTTCTACTGTTATCGAGGTAAAGGGTTCCGACGACGACGACTCTGGTGATGAGGAGGAGAGCGAGTATGAGAGTGATGAGGATGAGACTGGAGATGAGGAAGATGAGTAGGATGTTTTTTCTTTGTTCTTTGTGGTTTTAGTTGTTGCACATATACATTTAGAATTGTCGGCCTAGTAGAAGAGTCTCTAGGATTTTTGGGCCATTTTGTTTTGAATTCTAAATCCTTATACTGAACTTTTGAAAGTAATGAATGAAAAGAACCACATTTGTTTTGTTCCATCTTACCCAAAGTCATTAATTTAATTGCATTATGATTTTTGCATTTTGATTGTTTGGTGAATTATCTTGCATGAGTGGATTGTTTAGTTTAGGGGTGCAACTCGGGCGGGTTGGGCGGGTTGGACAGTCAACCCTAGACCAACCCTAGGTATATAATCTTCAACCCTAACCCTAACCCTACCTCGGGTTGAAGGACTCAACCCAAGCACTGCTCGAGTTTAATTCGGGCGGACTCAGGTTGAATTCGGGTTAATGATTTCGGGTTACTTTACGGGTTCGATTCGGGTTGAGCCCAAAATAGGCTTGTTGTTCTAAATCTGATGCTCTGTCCCACAATTCAGCTGTAGCATACAAGCTTGCTAGAACCACATAGTTTACTGACTTCTCAGGTTCTATATTAAATAGATGTCTGGCTGCAATTTCTCTAATAGACATATTGGCATAGTTACTACATGCCCCAAGAATGAAACCCCAAAGTGAGGCATTAATTCGGGTTCAACCCATGAACCCGATGGCTCAACCCAAGGCCCACCTAAATTGAATTCGGGTTGAAGTTTTTTGACCCAAGCCCAACCCAAGTATTAAAAACTCTAGCCCAAGTCCTAATTTTTTCGGGTTGAAATCGGGTTAGCCCGCCCAAATTGCACCCCTAGTTTAGTTTTATGCTTTGTGGTTTGAAAATAAAGTTTGCTAGGGACTAGCAAAACTCAAGTTGGGGGTGTGATTAACACAAAATATTGTATATCATGTATCTCTTTGCACCCTTTTTTTACTTGCTTTTGTAGTGAAAATGGGAGAAAATGAATTTAATCGAACAATTAAATGAGTTTTGTGTGATTGTAGGTAATGAGTGGGTAATGGCGTGTGTTAAGCTTCCATCATAGTGCTTAAAGACAATGGAGAAGAAGGGGAGGCTTAACGGGGGGCTCGGAAGGTCAAGAAACCAAGAAAATGGCAAATCAAGTGAAAAACTACCTGTAGGTTTGGTCATAGTTCTACCGGTAGGTTTTGTACACTGGAAATCTTCTACTACTGCCCATGCCAAAACCTACCGGTAGGTTTTGCCTACTGGAAAAAACCTACCAGTAGGTTTTGTCATCGTTCTACCGGTAGGTTTTGCCCAGAAACGCTAGAAGCCTGCAATTCAGACTCTACCTATTTGGGGAGCCCACCTCTGCTTCTCCCATACATACCCTGACATATTCTACATACAAGCATGCCTCCCTACACCTAGACTCCGACTTTAGAAAAAAGAGCATGGAAGAGGAAGAGCGAGAAAGAGGGGGCATGATGGGGTTGCAGGCATGGCCTGTCCTTGATTGTGTAAGTGTCCAACCCCTTCCCCATGCATGCTTGGAAGTCAGCTCACACAAACCCTAAAGGGGACCATGGACGAAAATGGAAGGGGATTCTACACCATTATTCAGCTTTTACATAGTTTTAGAGAGGGAAGCTTCAAGGAAGAAGACACAGTTTTAGAGAGAGAAAGTTTGATTTTTGCATTTTCTCACCCATTTCACTTGTGGTAAGTTGTATTTCACTTGTAATCTTTATTTCTTGCACTTTAATCTCATGTATTTCAGGTGTAATCAAGTTTAGTTTCATGTTCTAGAATTTCTATGTTTACATTTGGGTTTTCTTTCCAAATCTTTGTTGTTAGGTATGAAATGAATTCTCTTTAGTAGTTTAACTTTTTATTGCATCAATACAAGTTCAAGGCTTTACTTCATCTCTATTTCATCTCCATGTTTCTTTACAATATGTATGTTTTTGCTTTGAATATGGGTAGCTAAGCTTTTTGTTGGCTAATCCAAGGGGAACTTCCTCTTGGGTATGCTAAATCAACTCTCCCCCATTCTTCCTTGTAGTGTAAAATTTTTGGTTTGACTAGGTTGAGTGCGGACGTGGTTGTGAGCTCTTGATACACCGTAGACTTGTCACGGAGTATGCTTGAGCCTACATCTCACATTAGTCCCTTACTTCCTACGAATCAATCTGTGACGCCCCAAAAATCGGGGGTCCTTTGTTAATCTGTTGATCACCTATCAACCCGCGGAATACCCGTGGATACCGTGTTACTCGATATCACACCGTTATGCCCCATTTACCGAGATCCATAATTTAACAAAATTCGGGCAGAGTCTCCTTTGTACAGGGAGCTCTACCCAAAAACACAACTTGTGCAATCATACAACATTGACCACACCGGGTCCATTTATGAGTAACCATTGACCACACCGAGTCCATTTATGAGTAAACATTGACCACACCGGGTCCATTTATCCATACTCATATAACAACATGCAACGTTACATTAAAATAGTCCATATGACTTCGATTACAATTCTTTTATATACATTACATGCCAAAAACTAAATTACAAGTCTAGTTTTACAAAAACATCATTTAAAGCCACATTTCGGTTTTTCTTCACTCATGCACTTTAACCCGAGCCCACTCCGGCTCCCACAACACAATGTAATGCCAATGTGTATAAATTCGTCATTTATGTTGCACATCAAATGACCATTATAAATCTCGGGTCTTTTTTAGGGTGGGTATTCATGGACTTACACCAAAGGTCACCCAACCCATACAGAATTCATGGGCTTCCACCAAGGGTTCCACGTACACCCACACACTTTATGGGCTGAACCAAGGGAGTGCATATCCCAATCACCGGGTCTTGCACCCGAGGGATTTTCTAGCCCTTCTTGCTAACCCCGACCCTATTTTCAATGCAAACCATGTGACTCAGTCGAACCTCGGCCCAACTATCCCGAGCCCATGAATCATTCACCAAGAATGGTGTTTGATCAACTATGCACAAACACCCACACTCATGCCTCATGACCATGAATGCGTTGCCTCCGTGCAAATGCAATGAATGTGTAATTGCAACACCAATGTTATGTCCAATATGTACGAGTGTCATATGAACCATTTAACCACATATCTACGTATTCCATGGCAATTTATATCAAAAGCATATAATTACCATAATTCATCATAATGTCAATATATCAACAAACATATATCAACATATCAACAATAATGCCCAAACATGTTATCACATAATCTCATGCAATTAACACACTTTATTTCGTATAGGTATTTTATCAAATACTTTCAAGGCACCAAATCATGTAATCGCATAAAATTCCCATAATCATCACATAAATCAAAAAAATAACATTTAGTGATTTTCACATACCCAATTATCAAAATTCCAAGAAATCACAATCTAGCAATTCATATGTATTCAAGTCAAGATAGAATTTATTCTACCCATTTCTAATACTCATTTCACATTTTAAATACAATAGGCATTTGTTAAATCACATCTAACAACCTACCCATTTCATACAATCATCCTAGGTTGGAAATAAACCTAAGTATAATGAAAATCCTACCTCTTGAAGCGTAAAATCAATGTAGGAAGCTTCAAGGATTCAACCCAAGCTCAAACCCAAGCTTTCCCCAAAATCTCGTTTTTGAATCTTCGGTGAAATCCTTCGTTTTTGGTATGGTTGCGTAGCCCTCGTCGAGGAGATCGACTTTAATACTTGGCCCGAAGAATTCCGACCGACAGAACTCCGTAGATCGTAGCGAGAAGTCTTGAAATCTCACTTTTTTTTTCTCTTTTCCCTCCCTTCTTCCTCACGCATTAAAACCCACTGGAATCAGCAGAGTGTTCTGTCCAAAAATCAGATTTTTTGTTCCTATTTATACATTTTAACACTTGGCCACGTCGCGCCACACGCTCCCCCTTTCCCGGATCCGTTTTCGCCCCGAAACGATTAAATTTCGCTCCGATTCAAGCTCAAAATATTTTATATAAAATTTCTTTAAATTATTTTCCAATTTTTGAAATTTTATTAAAAATTTCGTTTTTGGGGTCACCCGAGACTCAACCACCTCGTAAAACGCGAAAAAGTTGACTATCTCGAAATTCAACGAAATTTATCTGGGTAACTAGATTTCGCGAGACGAATCCAACAGTGTGGTCCGTTTCATCATCCGAGCTCTAGAGAAATACGGGTTTTCAACTCGCACTGTAGTGACAAATTACCATTTTGTCATTTTTCATAAAAAGTTCAAATTTTCCCGGGTTTTACATCCTTCCCCCCTTAAAAGAATTTTGTCCCCGAAATTCATACACACACATGCACATACAACCACATGCATATGCAACAGTCATATAACTATAAGAATGTACTTCCATCTTCGAATAAGAAAGGATAATTGGTACATATCGTGTCCTCACGCTGCCATGTCACCTCTTCTACTCCTCGGTGCTGCCACAGTACCTTCACTAGCCTCACGGTCTTGCCTCGCAAAACCTGCTCCCAACTATCTATGATACGCACCGGTCCCTCCTCGAAGGTCCCATCCGCATCAACTATCAACTCACCCCAATCCACTACATGTGTTGAATTTGGAGTATACTTCCGGAGCATAGAGACATGGAACACTGCATGAACACTCGATAAATTTGGCGGCAACTGTTCTTGATCCGAAATGTGTACACCCAAGTGCAGGCGGTCAAGCTGTAGTAATAATCCGGTTTGAGTCCGGAGTCGAATCCACAGGGAACTTTTGTTGATATTTCTGAGGTGAGCAGTGGTAGAGACCTATTGATTGTAACTCTTGAGATTTTCTGTGAGATATGAGTTTTCCTGGACAGAATATAAGATTCTTTCCAAGAGGATTTTCTTAACAAAATAGGAGATAAGTGCTAATTAAAAAGAGTCACTCTTTAGTGCAAGGATCTGGACATGCAGTTAGTTATCCGGTTTGTCATAATTGTGCTTGATAACTCAATTAACTCCGGTGTCAACAGCAAGTTAATCGGAAGATAAAGATGGATTGTGAGAATTAAGAACATGATTCCGATGTCTTTCTAGAAGTTTACAAGAATTGTCTGTGCCGAGACTTAACCCGTCTACAAACAAGCAAGTGTTTCTACAAGACATCCAATCATGATATTAATATTCCATTCTTTAAATGAAGTACAATAAGGGGGAGGATTGAAGGGTAGTCATGAGGATCTAGCCGGGGTACTTGCCTTGAACTGATGAGTCTTTCTATGCAAGAGTCATCCGTGTCATAGAAAGAGCTCACAGTTATACAAAGTACCTTAGCTTTGCTAGATGCAATCAATCATCCAAAAACAAGAAGAAATAAACGTTAAGCATAAAAATATTGCACAAATATGATTCCCGGATAACTTATACATGCCCTTCTCCTCCTACTAAAGAGTGAATGAGAAACTACTCACTTTTCATGGCTTGGGTAAAGCTAGAAAAGTGAGTGATGCTCATCCCTCCAAGTAGAGAGCTTAAAAGATAAAGTAACAACAAACACGGAACCAATCTTTAACAAAGAATGGGTGAATCACGTTCCACCCTTCACGGCTTTGGTAAAGCTCTAGAAAAGTGGAAGAGTTTCACTCTTCTAAGAAAGAAAGAAGCTCAAGCAATGGAAGTGAAATGCATGAACAATAAAAGTAGAAGAAAGCTAGTCACATTTGGAGGGTGGCTTCCTCAACCAAGAATTGGAGGGTTGCTTCCTCAACCAAAAGGTGAGCTATCTCTCTTCTATGCATGTAAAATGAAAGCATAAACATAAGCATAAGCATAAAACTACTTTTATAACAAGCAAGAGATGTTGGACTAAAGCCAAACTAATCTCTAAAATAAAGACTTCATACAAGGAAAATAAGCTAAATCTACAATGAGAGTGGGAGTCTAAGCCTCCATCAACTTTCCTACTTCCTACTTGGCTCCCTTAGCTCTCCAACAAGGAAAGTATTTATAGGCAAGAGGAGGAGACAAGAGGGGGTGAAGGAATAGTGTTTGCCGCCCAAGTCCAAGTGAACAGTCAACAACTCTGCTGCCAGTCTGTGGATAACGTTCGAACGTGAGTTGGCGTTTGAACGTTCTTTCTGTTTTTGCACTAAGGCCGTTCGAACGTTGACTTCCGTTCGAACGTTTCTTCTGTTTTTGCACTAAGGGCGTTCGAAAGCCAGATTTGCTCTGACTCTTTCACTCGAGTGGTCTGTTGGTCTTCTGTGAAATTTAGTTCCAACTCTTTGCAGTAGTCTGGTCTTCCATCAACTCAAGTGCACGTTCGAACGTGAGTTGGCGTTCGAACGTGACACTCAAGTGCTTCAGAGCTCCAGTCTTCTTTCCTAACTGCAACACGCCTTCTCTCAGCAGTTGAGTCTGCTACAGTGTAATGTGGACGTTCGAACGTGAGTTGGCGTTCGAACGTTCTGGCTGTGCTCCAAGCTTCTCCAATTTTGGCTCTAATGTGCTGGTGCTGCATCCAAGTGTGGTACTTGTTGTTCTTGGGTGTTTGTTCAGTTTAGGGCCTGAAATGACATCACTTAAACTCCATTAAAGTACAATTAGTCTTAAAATGTCATAATAATATGTCAACTTTAAGTACTAATCAGCAACGCCAACCGGTATGCAACTGTGTCAACCCTCTCAAGTACCTCGAAGGGTCCGATATACCTCGGCGACAGCTTTCCCCGCTTGCCGAATCTAACCACTCCTCTCTTAGGCATCACCTTCAAGAAGACATGATCTCCCACCTCAAACTCTAGAGGTCGCCGCCGTTTGTCGGCATAGCTCTTCTGCCGGCTCTGAGCCGTGAGAAGACGCTTCCATAACAAGTTCACCTTCTCCGAGGTGTCTCTAACCAATTCCGGACCCGTAGAGGGTCTCTCTCGAACCTCTGTCCAATAAACTGGAGAACGACAAGGCCTCTCATAAAGTGTCTCATAGGATGCTATCTGTATGCTCGCCTGATAACTATTGTTGTAGGCAAACTCCACTAAGTTTAGGTGCTCTTCCCAGCTACCCTTGAGATCTAGGACGCATGCCCGTAGCATGTCCTCTAAAGTCTGGATGGTCATCTCCGACTAACCATCCATCTGGGATGAAAAGTTGTGCTCATCATCAACTGTGTCTCCATTGCCCACTAGAAACTCTCCCAAAAATGAGATGTAAACCTAGGATCCCGATCCGATACTATAGATACGAGCACCCTATGTAGCTTGACAATCTCTCGTATGTACAGCCTGCAGAATTCCTCCAGTGTAAAGGTCATCCGCACCGCCAAAAAGTGTGTCGACTTTGTAAGCTGGTCCACTATCACCTATACCGCGTCATGCCCTCGCGATGTCCGTGGCAAGTGGGTCACAAAATCCATCGTGACGTACTCCTACTTCCACTCAGTCACCTCCAAAGGCTGAAGCAACCCTGCGGGTCTCTGGTGCTTAGCCTTGACCTGTTGACACGTGAGACATCGACTAACGAAATCTCCGACGTGCCTCTTCATCCCGCTCCAATAGTATTAGCGACGAAGATCATGGTACATCTTCATGCCACTGGGATGTACAGCAAAACGGGAGCAATGGAACTCCCTAAGGATCTCCTCTCTCAGATCCGCAAATTGGGGAACCACAATCCTTCCCCTATACCGAAGACCACGATCCGCGTGAATGGCCCAGCCCTCGTCACTTGTACCCGACTGTACTCGGTCCCTGATAGACAATATCTCCGTGTCCTGTCCCTGGGACTCGGTCACCCTGCTTAGTAAGGAAGGCATAGCCACCAAACTCCCCAAAGTGCCTTGAGCCTAACTCTTGTAGTGTAGCCTGAACTGCCCCACAGACTCGAGCATCTGCCACTCCCGAGAAGCCACACTGGCTAAGACTCCCTGTGACTTCCGGCTGAGTGCATCAGCCACCACATTTACTTTACTGGGATGGTAATGCAAAGTGAAGTCATAGTCCTCTAAAAACGACATCCATCTGCGTTGCCTCATGTTGAGGTCCCGCTGTGTGAAGATGTACTTCAAACTCTTATAGTCCAAAAACACCTCGAATTGCTCATCGTATAAATAGTAGCGCCAAGCCTTCAAGGCAAAAACAATGGCAGCCAACTCCATATCATGCGTAGGGTAATTCTGCTCGTGGTTCTTTAACTGCCGAGAACCATAAGCTACCACTCTCCCGGACTGCATCAAAACACAACCAAGTCCGTCCTTGGAAGCATCACAATACACCATGTACCTCTGTCCCCTCTCCGGAACAATCAAAATAGGAGCTGAAGTAAGCCTCCTCTTCAACTCCTAGAATGCCTTCTCACACGAATCATTCCACTCAAACTTGACCTCCTTCAGAGCCAATCTCGTCATAGGTACAGCTAGTCGGAAGAAATTCTTAATGAACCTCCTGTAATACCCCGCCAATCCCAAAAAACTGCGTATCTCGAAGACTGACTTCGGTCTCTCCCAACTCATAACTGCCTTAACCTTCTCCGGGTCCACGGATACACCCGAAGCCGACACCACATGCCCCAAGAATTTCACCTCCGTGAGCCAAAATTCACACTTGTTAAACTTGGCGTACAACTGATGGTCTCTCAAGGTCTGGAGAACAACCCTCAAGTGACCCTTATGCTACTCCTCAGACTTCGAGTAGATCAGAATGTCATCAACAAAGACCACGACAAACTGATCTAGGTAGGGTTGGAACACTCTATGCATGAGATCCATGAATGCCGTCGGGGCATTCGTCAATCCGAAAGGCATGACGGTAAACTCGAAATGCACATATCGCGTCCTAAATGCCGTCTTAGGGATGTCCTCCTCCCTAACCCTCAACTGATGGCAACCCGTGCGTAGATCTATCTTGGAGTAGACCCGCGCCCCTCTCAGTTGATCAAACAAATCATCAATCATCGGCAAAGGGTACCTATTCTTGATAGTAACTCGATTTAACTGCCGGTAATCTATACATAGCCGAAGAGTCTTGTCATTCTTCTTGGCAAACAACACCGGAGCGCCCCAAGGTGAGGTACTCGGTCTAATAAAACCCTTGTCCAACAATTCTTGCAATTGGACCTTGAGTTCTTGTAACTCAGTTGGTGTCATTCTATTCGGAATCATAGAAATGGGCGACGTACCGGGGTGCAACTCAATAGTGAATTCTACATCCCTATGTGGAGGTAATCCCAGTAGTTCGTCCGAAAAATGTCCTCATACTCACACACCACCCGAGGTAGAGCAAACTCCTGTCTTGCCTCGTCTTCCAGGGTAAGGCTCGCAAGCCAACCCATCAACTGTCCGTGCCAATGGGAATCATACACTACTTGGGGTAAAACGTCATGCTTTTCCCCCTAGAACTTGAAACAAACACCCTCCGGTATGCAGGCAATGACCCTCTTACGATCACAATCAATGACGACCCGGTGTGCCGTCAACCAGTCCATCCCAAGGATGACATCAAACTCCGACATGTCCATGACCCTAAGGTCCATGGTGAGTAGAATCCCCAAGATCTCTAGCTCACAGCCTCGACATATCTGATCAATACTCACCCTAGTCCCTAGGGGAGAACTCACATGCAATGGCTCTTCCAAGGTCTCAACCTCTAAGCCCAAATCTCTCACACATGATGTAGATATAAATGAATGAGATGCACCAGATTCAAATAATACCCCTGCCCATAAGCGAGAGAGTAGAAATGTACCCTGAATAACCGACGGATCCACTGGCTCAGTCTGAGGAGTGATGGCGTAGATACGCCCCTAGGTCCCCGAAGTCCCGGCCTGTAAGCCCTGCCCTCAACCTCGACCCATGCCCTGGCCCATCTGGTCTGATTGCGGGATCCCCGCACATGAAGTAGTAGGGGCCTGTGCAGCACCCTAGAACTGATACTGGCTTCCCTGGCTCGTGGTGGGGTAGGGAGGTATGTAGTGAGTCTGTAGCTATCCCACTAATGACTAGGACTGAGGTGTCCCATAACACTAAGATCCTTGCCTCTGAGGACAATCCCGCCTCACGTGTCTCGGCTGGAGGCATAAATAGCAAGTCTTCTGGCCTGCCTGATAAGTGGTCCTGAAGCTTCCCCCTCCTTGAGAGGATCGGCCTTGGCCTTGATAGTCGTAGCCCTGTCCCTGGTGTCCCTGTAGGGTAGAAGTCTGTTGTCTCTTCCCCGAACTAGAAGAAGAGGATTGGCCCTCATTCTTCTTGTCCTTAGCACCCGCTTCCCGAATGCTCCGTGCATCATCAACCTTTCTCTCAATGGCCATAGATGTCTCGACCATCGAGTCCAAGTCTTGCAGTCGGTGGCCCACAATTTTACCCCGGATGGACTATTTCAAGTCATCCTCAAACCTCCTCACTTTGGCAATGGATGTGGCCACGTAGTCATCGGCGAAACGGGTTAACTCAGTGAACTTAGCCACGTACTCCATCACCGTCATAGTCCCTTGTTTCAAATCCAAGAATTCCCGGGCTTTAGCATGTTGAACAGCCGAAGGGAAATACTTGCCCATAAAGAGCTCCCGGAACTCTCCCCATGTCATCGCCTCTAGGTTCTTCGAGGCCCTTGCCCAATCCCACCACATATGGGCTTCTCCTTCTAGCTGGAATGCAGCTAGCCTTATTTTAGTGGCATCGGAGGTGATTTCCATGGCCTCTAAGATCTTGTCGACTTACTGGAACCAATGGTCGGCCACCATCGGATCTGCCCCTCCTATGAAAGTCGAAGGCTTGTGTGCCTTAAACTTCTGGAGGTTACTTGAGCCTCCTTGGCCCACATTGGCGCTAGCTTGTGCAATGGTAGCCGCCATAGTACCAATAGCCTCCAAGAAGGCTTGTTGGTCAAAGGCCGGTGGTGGTTGGTTGTTGTTCCGCCCACCGCCTCGGCTGCGTCCTCTCCCTCTATTTGCCATATACACACATGTCAAATAGCAACAGAGCATTTACTTAGTATCCCAAAATAGGGATCAAAGTTCAAACATTGAGATTTACCTCCTTGTCTAACTAGTAGAGCATATGCCAACCACTAGTAGACATCTACCCCATGAACCATCTCGTTCATTTGTTTTCCGACCCCTAAGGTCATGTTTTCTAACTCTAGTGTGTCCATTTACATATATATCTTACCATGCATATAATCCACATAGCATATAGCACATGACATGTAAAAAGTAAAGCACACAACATAAAATGCACAATGGATGCAATGGTCTAAACTCATGCCTCTCAAGCCCTAGGTAAATCGTATACCTAAGCTCTGATACCAAGCTGTGACGCCCCAAAAATCGGGGGTCCTTTGTCAATCCGTTGATCACCCATCAACCCGCGGAATACCCGTGGATACCGTGTTACTCGATATCACGCTGTGATGCCCCATTTACCGGGATCCATAATTTAACAAAATTCGGGCAGAGTCTCCTTTGTACGGGGAGCTCTACCGAAAAACACAACCTGTGCAATCATACAACATTGACCACACTTGGTCCATTTATGAGTAAACATTGACCACACCAGGTCCATTTATCCATACTCATATAACAACATGCAATGTTACATTAAAATAGTCCATATGACTTCGATTACAATTCTTTTACATACATTACATGCCAAAAACTAAATTACAAGTCTAGTTTTACAAAAACATCTTTTAAAGCCACATTTCGGCTTTTCTTCAACATTTAGGTCCCGATTGAGAGCCTTCCACCGGCGTGAACCCCGCACCTGAAATGTTTTCCAATATAGGGTGAGTCACGCTCAATAGGGTATCTCCTACAGAGGCTACTCCCCCAACCTAAGTGCATATGAAATGTTCACATGCAACATTCAACAAGCAACAACCATCCCAAACAAGGATATGCAATTCAATGTTGGAATTCTACCATGTCATGCCATAAAATGAGATGAGACTCACTCATAAACTTTAACCCGAGCCCACTCCGGCTCCCACAACACAATGTAATGCCAATGTGTATAAATTCGTCATTTATGTTGCACATCAAATGACCATTATAAATCTCAGGTCTTTCTTGGGGTGGGTATTCATGGACTTACACCAAGGGTCACCCAACTCACACGGAATTCATGGGCTTCCACCAAGGGTTCCACGTACACCCACACACTTTATGGGCTGAACCAAGGGAGTGCATATCCCAATCACCAGTTCTTGCATCCGAGGGATTTTCTAGCCCTTCTTGCTAACCCCGAGCCTATTTTCAATGCAAACCATGTGACTCAGTTGAACCTCGGCCCAACTATCCCGAGCCCATGAATCATTCACCAAGAATGGTGTTTGATCAACTATGCACACACACCCACACTCATGCCTCATGACCATGAATGTGTTGTCTCCGCGCAAATACAATGTAATGTGTAATTGCAACACAATTGTTATGTCCAATATGTACGAGTGTTATATGAACCATTTAACCACATATCTACATATTCCATGGCAATTTATATCAAAAGCATATAATTACCATAATTCATCACAATGTCAATATATCAACAAACATATATTAACATATCAACAATAATGTCCAAACATGTTATCACATAATCTCATGCAATTAACACACTTTATTTCATAGAGGCATTTTATCATATACTTTCAAGGCATTAAATCATGTAATCACATAAAATGCCTATAATCATCACATAAATAAAAAAAATCACATTTAGTGATTTTCACATACCCAATTATCAAAATTCCAAGAAATCACAATCTAGCAATTCCTATGTATTCAAGTCAAGATAAAATTTATTCTACCCATTTTCAATACTCATTTCACATTTTAAATACAATAGGCATTTGTTAAATCACATCTAACAACCTACCCATTTCATACAATCATCCTAGGTTGGAAATAAACCTAAGTATGATGAAAATCCTACCTCTTGAAGCGTAAAATCAACGCATGAAGTTTTAAGAATTCAACCCAAGTTCAAACTCAAGCTTACCCCAAAATCTCGTTTTTTAATCTTCGGTGAAATCCTTCATTTTTGGTATGGTTGCGTAGTCCTCGTCGATGAGATCGACTTTAATACTTGGCCCGAAGAATTCCAACCGACAGAACTCCGTAGATCGTAGCGAGAAGCCTTGAAATCTCACTTTTTTTTTCTCCTTTCGCTCCCTTCTTCCTCACACGTTAAAACCCACTGGAATCAGCAGAGTGTTCTATCCAAAAATCAGATTTTTTGTTCCTATTTATACATTTTAACGCTTGGCCCACGTCGCGCCACACGCTCCCCCTTTCCCGGATCCGTTTTCACCCCGAAACGATTAAATTTCGCTCCGATTCAAGCTCAAAATATTTTATATGAAATTTCTTTAAATTATTTTTCAAATTTCAAAATTTTATAAAAATTTCATTTTTGGGGTCACCCGAGACCCGACCACCTCGTAAAACGCGAAAAATCCGACTATCTCAAAATTCGACGAAATTTGTCTAGGTAACTAGATTTCGCGAGACGAATCCAAATGTGAGGTCTGTTTCATCATCCAAGCTCTAGAGAAATACGGGTTTTCAACTCGCACTATAGTGGTAAATTACCGTTTTACCCTTTTTCATAAAAAATTTAAATTTTCCCGGGTTTTACACAATCAAACACCTAGGCACCATTGGTTTAATAAATTGAGTTGATTTGAAATTCCCATTGGAATGACCTCTTCAGATTAGCCAAACTTGTTTTTCTTGCATTTTATAAAAAATCCTCACTCATCAAAATACAAACTCACAAGATTTTATACTTTTCTATTTTTACAAAATCACATTTACTACAATTTAACCTTCCTTCCCTGAGGAGACGACCTTGGAATACCCATTCCAAGTAAAACATGACAATTGCAAGTCTCTCTTCGCTTGGGGAGCACTTTTGCACACACACACATTTTCATCCACACACATGTTTTCCCCATTTCTTGCATGAAACCCGAGGGAGATTGACACTCACCAACTTCTATAAGCTATACACACATAGTCCGGGTTCATGTTTGGAGATTAGGGTGAAACACATCCAAACACTAGAGGCGCTCAGAGAGACATTTATTATCTACATTAGACTAAAAGTTTGTGTCTATATTTCCATCCACGTGTAGCTCTTATCCTCCATTGACAAGAAATTCATCATTAGTTCTTCTCAAGTACTTAAGAATTATCTTGACTGCATTCTAGTGTTTCAAGCATGGAATTTGACTGATATCTACTTGTAACAATTATAGCATATCTGATATCAGGTCTTTGTACATAGCATAACATACATGAGGCTACCTGTTGCTAAAGCATAAGGAATCATGTTACTTCTATCTTTTGATGTTGTAAGACTCATGTTCTTACAGAGATGAATTCCTTTATTCAAAGGTAAAAACCTTTATTGAAATTCTGCATGTTAAATCTTGTTAACACCTTGTCTATGTACAAGGATTGGGATGACCCAAACAACCATTTAGATCTATCTCTATAAACCTTTATACCTAGTATGTGAAGTCTATTTTGACCAATGAGAGCATCCCAACACCATTCACAGTGAGTAGGATGTCGTCTACATAGAGTACCAAAAATGTGATAGAAGGGCGCCACAGTTACAACTAATCTGTTATCAGTTGTAAATTTTGGTACATTATTAGATTTGATACCAGAGTCATTTCATTCTATTCTATGTCAGATAAAACATCACTAAATTAAAGAATAAAAAAAAGAATAAGATTACGGTTAGACGAGATGCAATCAACGATTCATTTTATCAACTCACGAGAATTTGATGATGTTGTAAAATAAACAGAATATTAACAACATATAAGAGAGTAATGCTCAAAATATATTTAAAATAACTTCTTTAGGAACTCAATATATCAATGTGTTGATCTTCAGGATCACATTTTTCTTTCTTATTTCATTCACTGCCTTTTAAGTATATACATCAACTGGAGAACATATGCTTTTTATAAGCAAGGAATTGAGGTCGTTAGGGGGACAAAGGATTGAATGGACATTAAGAGGGATGGTCATCAACTCTTTTCTAAGTAGACATTTACAACACTCTTCCTTGGATGACCACTATCCTTAAAAAAAATTGTGTTAGGTGCATGAATGCTGCCTCATTAAAACCTTGCCAGTAAAACCCAGTGGGATAAAACCTAGACAAAGTAAAAAAGAGTACAGTGTGCTGATGAATGCTCCCCCTGATAAGATTCTCCCCCTGATAAGAAAATCAATTGAGCTTGTCACAAACTTAACGCATTTTGATGTCATATATTAACTTTTTGAATGTTGAGTAGGGTAGAGCTATAATAAATAGATCTGCAAGATAATCACTCGATCGTATATGTTTTACTTCAATTTCATAACTCTACTAGAGTTCATGAGTATAGAAGAACTTTGGTGATGTATGCTTGATTCTGTCACCTTTAATAAATCATCCTTTGATTTGTGCAATACAAGCAACATTATCTTCATACATCATTGTTGGAGAATCTGAAATTGAAGAGAATCCACATGTACTTCGAATGTGATGAACTACATATCTCAGCCATATACACTCATGACTTGCTTCATGGAGTGCTAGTATTTCAGAATGATTAGAGAATGTAGCAATCAAAGTTTGTTTTATAGATCGCCATGAGATTGATGTATCACCACATGTGAATACGTACCCGATTTGTGAACAAGCCTTGTGGGGATCAAAGAGATATCCAGAATCTGCATATCCTATTACATTTGGACTATTGGTTGATTTGTTTAAATATACCAAGCTCAAATCTTTAGTTCCACGAAAATAACGTAGAATATGTTTGATGTCATTCTAATGTCGTCGAGTAGGGGCAGAACTAAATTTTGCCAATAGATTAACTGCAAATGCTATATTAGGCCTAGTACATTATGCTAAATATAATAAAACACCTATTGCACTTAGGTATGATACTTTTGGACCAAGTAGCATTGGCATCAAGTGATCTAATGACCATTGGAGTACTTAACGGATATGTCTTATCCGTGTTAAACAATTTCAGGACCTTTTCGATATAGGTTATTTGATGAATAAGGATTTCGTTGGCCGAGACAATATTTTATTTTTCCAAGATCTTTCATCTCAAATTCTCTTTTTAAATATTCAACAACTTTTACTAACTCTTCAAGAGTTCCAATCAGATTCATATCATCAACATATACTGCAATAATAGCAAATTCATAATATGATCTTTTTATAAATACACACGGGCATATGAGATTATTAACATACCCTTCTTTTACCAAAAACTCATTGAGACAATGATACCACATTCTGCCATATTGCTTTAATTCATACAAAGATCGTTTCAATTTGATTAAGTACATACTTCGTGGTTTTGATGTATTTGTTTCAGGTAATTTTAGTCATTCAAGGACTTTCATACAAATATCGGTATCTAAGATTACATATAAATATGTGGTAACTACATCCATAAGATACATGTCAAGTCTTTATGAGACTACCATACTAATTAAGTGCCGAAATATAATGAAATCCATTACTGGTGAATATGTTTTATCATAATCAATTACGGGTGTCTATAGGAACCCTTGTGCCACTAAACGTGATTTATATCTTGTGATCTCGTTTTTATCATTTTATTTTCTAATGAATACCCATTGATAACCAACTAGTTTTATGTCATCAGGTATTAGGACTGCAGGTCCAAACACTCCAAGCTTGTTTTTTTCCAATTTGACTAATCATGTCTAGACTAACATTCATCTATAGAGCGTGGTTCGAGATCATCATCATTTAAAATTTTAGAAGCTACTGAAAAAAAGAATATATCATTTATAACCATATCTCTGCAATCCCACATTTCTCTTATGCATGCATAATTAATAGAAATTTCTTTATTGGCAGATATCTATATCTCTTCAGGAGTTTGTATCTCTTCAGGATTATGTTTCTCTTTAGGAGTATGTGCCTCTTCATTGACTTTTTCCTCTTTAGGAGGTATTATTTGAGATAATGTGAGTTCATTTTGGTTTTCAACAACTTCTTCAGGAGTCGTATATAATTGGTTTTTTGTTCTCCTCTTCCAGGGAGCTAAATCTTTCGAACCTATGGGTCGTCCACGTTTTAAACGTGCAACTGACGATTCATTTGCTGCCCTAGGTTTTCCTCTTGGAATATCAATCTTTGTCAGAGTATTTACACCAAATATATATGATTTGGTTACTTTTGTTGTATCAGCAAATGCATCAAGCAACTAATTAGCAATTTTCTGTAGATGTATGATTCTTTGTACTTTAGTTTCATATTGAGAAGTATGTGGATCAAAATGGAACATAGATTGCACTTTCCAAAAGAATTCATGTAAAACTTCAAGTGGCGAATTTTCTCTTCCTAATGATGGGAAGTGTGTCTCATTAAAATGACAATCCACAAATCTTGTTATAAAAACGTCACCTGTCAAAGGTTCAAGATACCTTATGATTTAAGGTGAATCATACCCAATGTATATTCCCGATCGACATTGAGGACCCAATTTAATACGCTGTGGGGGTGCAATTGGGACATGTACAACACAACTAAAAGTTCGTAGATGAGAAATATTTGGGGGTTGACCAAATACAAGTTGTGAAGGGAAATATTGATGGTAGGCACTTGGTTGAATACGAATTAAGGCGGCAGCATGTAGAATGTCATGTCCCCAAACAGAAATGGGTAACTTTGTCCTCATAAGCAAAGGCCATACAATCAATTAAAGTCTTTTGATAAAAGACTCAACTAGACCATTTTGGGTATGAGTGCGAGCAATTGGATGCTTAACATTAATCTTGACAGACCAACAATAATCGTCAAATGTTTGGAATGTAAATTCACCAGCATTATCAAGACAAATTGTTTTGATGGAATAATATGGGAATTGCGCCCGCAATCTAATTATTTGGGCAAGGAAACGAGCAAAAGTAATGTTCCAAGTAGATAGTAAAGAGACATGTGACCACCTTGTTGATGCATCTATCAAGACCATAAAATAACGACATAGTCCACTTGATGGATGAATAAGTCCATATATATCCCCTTGAATTCGTTGAAGAAAAGTTGGGGATTCAATATTGACCTTTATAGGAGATGGTCTAATAATTAATTTACCTTGGGAGCATGTAGTACATGGATAATCACTAGGCAAAAGAATATTCTAGTTCTTTAATGGATGCTCATATGAGCTATCGATGATCCGACGCATCATTATTGACCCTTGGTGACCTAGTTGGTCATGCCAAAAATATAAAAGTTTTTGGATTAGTGAGCTTCGAGCTTATCACATTATCTGATTCAATAGTTCTTATAGTCGTATGATACAACGCATAAGAGAAAGCGGGAAGTTTCTCTAATAGTTAATTCAATCCCTCAGATATGACATATTACATTGACACCCCCCCTATTAGTAACAGACAGGTAACACCTAATAGAAGTTCTAAAATCACTATTTTACCCTTGTTTAAAATCAAATAAGGCCAGTCTAACCTAAGCCCCAAAACTATACCCTAATGTAACTTGACTCAAGCCCAGATCCAAGCATACCCACTTCTTCTGTTTTTGTGTCTCTCCATTGCCTTC
This sequence comes from Ilex aquifolium, assembly GCA_951799425.1. Classification (NCBI taxonomy): domain Eukaryota; kingdom Viridiplantae; phylum Streptophyta; class Magnoliopsida; order Aquifoliales; family Aquifoliaceae; genus Ilex; species Ilex aquifolium. The sequence goes on along the minus strand of OX637396.1, from coordinate 23,076,129 downwards.
AGCCCCTTTCCTCGTTAATTACTATATCGACGTCATCCACCCACTTTCTCTCACCTTTCTATTTCTCCACTGCTTTAATTCCTTTTTGTAGTTAATTACCACCACCAACCTCTTCACCCACAACTCATCACTTCACCATTCGGACCACCATTGTCCTCTACAACCAGCCTAAAACTCACCCACACCCATATCTCTTATTGTACTACTCATATATATACACCGTCTATGTGTGTGTGTTCTATCGCCAACCGTCCCTACTTACCTAACCAACCATAGTCGCACCCCCATGGCCATTATTAGATCTATCACCTCATTATAATAGCCACCACAAAAAAAAAAGATCATCGATCCTTTGATGGTAATGACCAGACCCATCACCTGCACAAAAAAACTTAATCAAAATATCACCAAACAAACCGTAAGTAGTGGTGCTAATCCACGGTGATGATGATAAAATTGTAGTGAAGAAGAGAAAGAGGAACAAATTGAAATTGATATGAGTTTTGTTTGCCTCTCTATCGCTAAGTTTTTGGGCCCCTCTCTCTCTACAATTGGTTGCATATATCTACGGGCAATTGTATTTTATGGATTTAGATTGATTTTGGGTGGAGATTTGCACTGTGGTGGGATGTGTTGGGAGTGAAATTTAGATGGATTTGGATTTAGTTTGGAGGGGGTAAATTTCAGTTGTTGTAATGACGGGAATGGTGGGGAAAGAAAGGAATGCCGACACTTGTGTTGGTGAAGAAAGGGAGGATAAGGGTATTGGAATTGAAATTATTATTGATTATAGATTATTTAAATAATTAGGTAGATAATTGACATAGAATTAACTGGATTATTACTAGCCAATTTAATAGGGATATTTGGGAATTTGATTATTTAAATATGCTGACGTGATTCAAATTTTGATAGTGTTCCAAACAGCTCTTAACGGTAGGGATCCATTGTTCCATGCGTACACAATGGGTGTTTGTGTAATATGTCATATCTGAGGGGTCTATGTGTTTTATTGATAAAGCTTAGGGGGTTCGGATGTAATTTATCCAAACTAAAATTTACTCCAAATTTCACTTGACGGTGACCAGTATCTTACGATCCAAAAAACCATCGCAAATCCGACGGCCGTGAAACAGGCGGTGAGGTGGGAGGAAAATAGAGGAAGAAACTGTCCAAAACGAAGAGGTTCCGTGTTTACACCACATTTTGAAAGTTCTCTCTTCCCATACTGCAATTCCAGCACATTTTCCAACCTCTCTTCAATTCCTAATCAGGCTTTGAGATCGAAGCTTTCTATAATTTATAGACTATGTAAGTTTATTAATTAATTAGGGTTTGTGAATATGGGGTTGGATGATGCGGATCTTCTGGACGATGGGGGTGGAGGTGAAGGCAAAGCAGCATCTTCGGTGTCGTGCTCGATCTGCCTGGAGGCTGTTACCGATAATGGGGGTAGATCGTGGGCTAAGCTTCAATGCGGCCATCAGTTTCATCTCGGTACGTCTCATTTCTAGCCATTCGATCTATAATTATGACTTTGTTTCGTAATTATTGAGATCTGATTTAATTTTTTTCCTCGGCAATTTCGAATTCCGAGGTATGGTTGCGTACATGAGATATATTATGCTCGAAATTATGTGGTTAGATTTTGAAGGTTCAGCTAAATTTTAGTTTGAAGATGTGGTTTTTGTGGCATTTCTGGGGATGTTTGCGTTTTGATTAGAATTATGGTCTTTCGGAGATTGTTTTAAAGACCATGGGAGCTAAGAGGTTGTATAAAAATTATTTTTGTTTATCAGGGTTAGAAGCAATTGTAGCTAGTGTTTACTTTTAGGGATGGAGTTGAAGATATGAGCTAATGCATTAGCCAGATGCTAAATTTTTGGCATAGATGATCATATGGTAGCGTCTTTTGTTCAATGTAATCTGTTATTGATGACAAGACTTGTATAAAACAAAACTGATGGGTTGTTTCTCTTCTTCCTCCTCGTCCTTTACCAGTCCAAAGTGCTTTAGTGGCTAGAGCTTCCAGAGTGCCCCCCCCCCCCCAAAAAAAAATTTATTGATTTTAATTCTAGATATTAGGTCTGCTATGGTGAATTTCATAATGGTAGAGATTTCTCATGATTATAGGAGGCAAGGCATGTGTTGGTCCCTATGCTTACGCAATGAAAGGTCATAGGAGAGGTTTTTTCCTGAGTTATGGATGTTAATGGCATATATTTGGTTCCTGATGGTGAATTTCATAATGTAAAGATTTCTCAGGATTATACGAGGCAACCAGGCATGTGTTGGTCCATATGCTCACACAATGAAAGGTCATAGGATATAGTGTTATCAGTTTCTGTCTCAAGTAGAGGAGTGATTAGTGATTTCATTTGGGGATGTATCATTTCCAAGATGTATAGCTTCTTTGATTAATTGGACTTTACTTATTCAGTGCCTTCTCTGCTCCAGCCACTAAAAGAAACAGGAAAATAAGGCTAACAAAATGACTTCAAGCTGTATTTAAGTGGGTACTCCTTCTATCATATTGGTTATGTATGCTATCAAAGTTGACTTTAGGAGGGACACAAAGAATAGCTTTTTGGAATGCACATTGTGAAACATGGTGATATTACATGTTGGAAGCAAAAACTAGTTGGTCTAGTATTATTTTTTTTCCCATTGAAAGTTTTATCTTGTATTCCTAATAAAAACTTTAACTATGGGAGAGATGCACACCAAACTCTAAGTGAGACTGTATTTTTGGAAAGGGATTGAGCCTTGTAATGCAACACAGTATGGAGACCCTATTGATGCTATCAATCACTGGTCCTTGGAGCATAGATGCTTTATAAACTTGATGAGAAAGAGATTGAGGAAATTTATTCTGCCGTCCACTTCATGTTTCTCATTGAACTGTTTCATGCTGCAGTCAAAGTAGCATTGTCCAACATGTTTTTTGCAATTTTAGATTTGATGTATGTTCTATTCTTGGTTGTGTCCATCCTACGCAGACACTACGACAATTTCTTCATTACGTAATTGTATACTAAGAGGACTCCTTCAGCTTTCTCTGCAGTTGACTATGGTAACCCCTTTAACTCCTGATGGAGAATATTAGTTATTTTTTGCCATTAGGTTTAGTAGGCCAGGACCTTGAGCCTTGTTGAGCCTTCTTTTGAATCAGTATAGTGAAGCCTCTCTTACAAGCTTATTTGTGTCTATGTTGTTAGTGTATTCATTTTTATCTCTTGACACAAGGTTTGAATATTGTGTTAATTATTGCATCAAGCCAATTGAGGGAAAATTTTAGGCCCAAGTTCTTTATCTCAAGTTTTAAGCAGCACTTTCCAATCTCACACTATAGGCATGGTCACTTTGATTGTTGTAAAGAGTAGTTGATACTCTTTTTGCATGAGCTGCACTTTTCACCAAAATATTTCAAAGAACAAAGCAGTATGAAGATGCCATATGTACAGAGTGTTGATTGAAAAAAGATTAGACTAAGAGTACACATAACAGATATGTTGGTAGCATGGCTTCTTAGTGAATAACCAGCAATAAAACTTAATTAAATTCTTCTTTTTGGAAGTACTTATCTACTTATTGAACGTGGGAAAAAAAGTTAAACCCATTTTAATTTAGATTCTATTGTGATGATATAACAAGTACAAGCTACAACTTAATGATTCATGATATATCCATATTTATATAGATGCATTAAACTCGTTAAATTGAACCTTTTAAAGATAAGATAACGCCTCTGTGACTGCTATTCCTGACCTTAGGAAGGACTAAAGTGAGGCTTTTACCGAATCTATACTTTTATGGAACTTTTTACTTTTCTTTTATATTGGTTGTCTATTTCTTATTTTTGTGGAGGCATTACAAGAAAGTGAGTGGTGCAACCAGCAAGGCCCATAGGCTTATTTAAATAAAGATTCTAGACTAAGCTAGTCAAAGAAGGAAGACATGATAAGAAGTGTAAACCAGCGTCATAGGGCTGCAAAGGCACTTTCAGGGGAGGCTTTTGAGAGAGATACGAGAGAAGCATATCCTTAATTGACTATGTCAGGTGGCATAAGGAGTCTCTTTCCCAATTCATTTTCGGTTTTCTGCTGGTGACTTCAACGGTAACCCTAGCTCTATTATTGGCCTGAGCAAGATATGATTGATTTGAATGTGGCCTTGATTTTAAGCAATTATCTCTTAATGGATTCTAAGAACAAAGTTCTTTAACTTCCTCTCACTATTCTTTTTGGTTAGGGGATGGGGCCCTTCAATACATAATACTCAAATTACTTGGAAAGCTAAATGACATGTTATATCTCTCAAACCTGCTGTCTTCGAGTCATTTGGAATGAAGACTAAATCGCTCTTCTGACTTTGGTTCATTAGTGAACAAGGACATGGTGTTCTTCCAATGCTAGAATGATATGTTTGTTAAAAGCAAATGTTTTTATCTAAAAGTGCAAGGGTGATTGGAGCTTGCAAAAACTATGTGATCTTGAATTGGTATAGCCCTTTGTCTGTGTGCTTTCCATTCGACTATTCGACCATTGGTTTGCCCTATTTCTTGGGTCATTGAACTCTGTGTTGGCAGCTCAACAAGTCGATTTAAGCGACTTCGCCTGAAAATCTGTCCTAAGTGGGTTAAGGTGGGTGGCCAAACAGATTGTATACTATTAAGCTTGATTGAGTGTCGACTTGATAGATTGTGGATGAATGGCTAGTAGAGTCCTTAACAATGATACCATGATCTGAAGTAAAATGTGTAGGAGATACCAGGGGAGGTTGAAATAAGTGTAGGAGGTTTTATGCAATAAAAAATAGGTGGAGGGGGGGGGGGGGGGGGGGGCTCTTGATATGGAAGCATAAAATGATTTTGGGTAGGATTGATGGGAGAGTAAGTAAGGTGAACAGTGTTATTAAAAGGTTGGAGGGTGATGGCATGGAAAATGAAGAGGCATACGTGATAATAGACACAAACATATTAGTTTTACCATCATTTTGGCGGACACTTGGGAACCATCACTGGTGTGCTAATTCAGGATTTTCAAGATTGTTTGATCTTGAAAGGTTTGAGCATGGAGAAATGATACAACAGAGATATTCTGTAAAAAGATGTAGCGCGGCAGCTGAGATTCAAATTCAATTGAAGTTTTTCAAGATTGAGATTTCTTCTTTTGTAGTGACAAATTGCCGAAAAAATTTCTCACTAGATGCGGATTGTGCTTGTGCTTTATGGCTTGAGATAGTTCTACGGGAGGTTGTCAAAGATGATCAACGTGGTCACTTTTTTAGAACATTTAGGTGTAAGGAATACTCCTGTGTTCAACTTGGTGGTAATGGAAGGGGGGGAATTTATTAGAATTACACAAATTGCAGATTAGCGGGTATAGAATGGGATTGAGCATCCCTAATGGGAAAATGGTGTTGTAACTATTAGAGAGGTGGTTACGGGAGGGAGAAAGAGGTAGACTTAGAGAAAGCAGAACATGGGAGAGTAGTAACTGGGGTTTTAATAGTGGGTGTAGCATTGAAAGAAGATGATCTAATTATCATAGGGGGTTGTAACTGTGCTGTTGTATGTGTTGGAAAGAGTATATTTGATTCTTGGATTGGGTTTAGACGTGATCTGTTGAGGAGATTGAGTTTCGAAGTTAAATTGCCCCCTATTCAAGTTGATGGAGCAGTTACATATTCCGTGGAAGCCATGATAAAGTTGAAGAAATCTGTAGGTGAGAGAAGTGCATTTTGGAAGGTCCTCTTTAAGGTAAATTTCATAAATTGTTGCCAAGAACCAATTTAGACAAAAATAGAGCTTTTTTTCTCAGGGGATGGATTTGAGTCAAAGGATTGGCATTCAATTTATGGAAACTTGAGGTATTCATCAAAATAAGGGTATGTTGTGCTGGTATGTTGAAGCTGATCTTAGTTCTCTTAGTTTGCAAAATCTGTTCATGACTACAATTGTAGTCTAGATTTTGGCCTTCTTTCCAACATTGCTCGAAATGGAACTTTAAGAGAAAGTGTATCGAATCAAAGTTAGGTTGTTCTTTAGGTTTGGAGATGATGGGCGTAGCGAACAACTGAGGATGGGAGGTGCAAAGTGCACAGAGTTTTTGTGCACTAGTTGAGAGGTAGAAGACGGTAAATCAGGGTGAAACATATTGCATGCTGGAGGATGGAATGGGGTAGTACCAACGTTACATGAGAAATTTGGGGCTATTAAGAAGAGTGGACTTGGAGTTGGTTCTGATTCACAAGATTTTGAGCTGAAATTAAGGGGAAGTAGATTAGGGGTTAGTGATATTCTTTCCCAATATAATCATATGATTAATGAAAATTGTAAAATTTGGAATAACAATATGGATGTTTAACTTCCTTAAATGTGATCAACTGTGTAGGTTACGACTCTAAGGAAGATTTGGGCCTTTGTTTTGTATAGGTCTTGTGAAGGGACCCAATTTGAGTGTAACAGTGATCCTGGGCCAGCTACTAAATTGATGTCGGAAGCCTAATGCTTTTAAAGACTCTGAAGCAAATTGGCCTATCTTAGTGGGGTAGTTTACATAAAATTCAAAAGATAATTTTAACTATCTTCAAAAAAGTTGATCAGTCTAGAAATTCAATCATTTGGATTTTGACCTAGGCACTTCTCATATGATGGGTTAGATTATCTAATTGTTCTGCTTGCCTTAGGGTTTGGTCGCTGCGAAGGTGCAAGAGGGGTGGATTCCTCTTTGCACAAGATGTTAGTTGGGTGAAAAATCGTGTATGCAAGAGTTTCAAGTGGAGATGATGGAATTTTTGAAGTAAATGCTAGCATTCTGCCTCAAAATCCAGTCACTGATGTTGTTTGAAGGGGCGAAGGTTATATTAATAAGGGGTGGGACGATCTCTCCGTATGGACTAAGAGGATGGAGAATTCCATAGGGATACTTTTGGGCATAGTTATTAAATCCGGCCTGGACATGGACATGAACCCAGGGAATGGACTAGGTCAATCGTTATTGGTTCAACCGTTAGGTTAATTGGTTGGACTAGTCATATAAATAATAATTATTATGCTAAAAAATACAATAATTATAAAAATAGAATGCTTTGGATCAAATAAAAATACAAAAATATAAAATATGTGCAAAATGTATTTAATTTTTAAGACAATTTCTATCAAAGTGAAAGACTCCACTTGTCCATCAAGCCAAAAAAGATTTGCAATATTCATACAGGAATGAAGTACATGAAAAAAGAAAAAAAGATTCACATGAGGGCATATTTTAAAAACACAATGACAAGATTTTTTTTTTGTAGGGAATACAAAGATGGATAATAAAAAAAACACTTCAAAAGTCATGACTCTAAGCTTATGATCTCTAATCACGTAAAAAGTTCACAATCAAGAACTATGTTTAGTATATGAAAATCATCAGCTATATAGCTGGGGATGAGAAAAGTGCAAGAGAAATGGTGAGACCTATGGAAAAGAGATAATCAAGAACTTCATAAAACAACATATATCGCTCTGCAAGTTCATTCCATTATCTCCAATAAAATAAGCAAACAAAAATATATGGTATTGAAACATTTTGATCATGATACGTGATCATAGAAGAATACTGCAAACCCATCATTGATAATAAGTCGCAACCAGTGTTATCAGAACCGGACTGGTTATCAAACCGGTAGAGAGACCGGGTCAATGGTTCACTGGTTCAATTGTTGGGTGAACTGGTCGAACCCGTCATATAATTAAAATTTTTTTTATAAAAGTTATAAAATATAGTATAAACTAGTAATTGCCCGTACCTGAAGGTACTATATAACAAAAAAAATTGCAAGACATTGCTAGTGCATGAATGCACAAAAATAAAAATCCCCAACTTAGCATGAAATAGAGTGACAACTAAATCGTGTCATATCATATTGTGTTGTGTTATTTCAAGCTCATGTCAATCTACTTAGTTAATCATGTCGAATGACATAATACTAACATAACTCGCTCAAAACTCGAAGATGGCCTATATAACACATTTAAATTAAGAGATCTTGTCCGGGTTGACACTGTATGTTACCAATCCTTTAAATAATACATGGATTACCATAACTAAAATAATGTGCTGAACTATTTACAAGATATTTAACACATGCAATAAAATCTTCCTTTTAACTCAATCCACATCCATAAAAAGTAAAATATAAACCACAACCATTCTAACAATTGTCCGTGCCTGAAAGCACTATGCAACAAAAAAAAAATCGCAATTATTTGGTTTTTGTTTTTAAAATTAAACCCATATAGGGCAAATTTTATTAAAAAACGAAATTATAAAAAGAACTTTAAGAGGTTACTTTAAAAACAAAATAAAGTGATGGGTAGCTTTTCCAAAGAAATCTTGCTTGCAGCTTCCCTTTAAACCATTCAAAGAGCATCAATGATGCCAACCCATGTAAGTCTTCTGAACAAAGCAAGATTTGGTGGGTAGCAGACTGACTGAATAGTGACGTGAACAGCAGCAGTCCATGGTCGAAGTCTAGCTGGGCAAGACTCCTTAGTGCACAAAATACTGAGCTAGCTGCTGCTGCTGATTTAATGAATTCGAAAAACCAGCTGATGTGAAAAGAAGCCAAAGATTCTAGCTGCAAAGGGGAGACCTTGAATAGGTTTAAATAGCTTGCTGCCATGTAATCCACAAAATTCCAGCTGAAGAAGAAATCTGGCTGAAGTATTCCGGCTAAAAGAAATCCAGATGTGTGAGGCCAGCTAAAGTAGTCCAGCCAAAGGAAAAAAAACCTGCAAGACTAAAAATTTGGTTGTGCCTGTTGCACTATATAACTCAAAAAAATGTCTAGTCTAAATAATATCTCTATGTAAAGGTCTAAGCTGCCACCACCACCAAACTCTTCTATTTCTTAAACATCCCTTCCAACCCTTCCAATATTACCGAGTTGTGACCATAACTCATCACTTCTAACCCTCCCCAACAAAAATCATGACTAAAAAAGCATAATCACAACCAATAGCAAAACTTATAAGCCTTATAGGGCAAGCAAAATAATGTAAAATTAATCACCAATTACAGATTCTAAGAGAACAACTCAAATTTTCAAAAAAAAAAAAACAAATTGTTATAGACAACCATTACCACCAACCTACCACCATAACCTCCACCTATGAAAATTTGTTCGAAAATTTAGACAAACTTTTATGATTTTGTCCCTTCAAAGATACTCTCTGCAATTGATCAGTTTTTTTTACCCTGTGAAAAGGGGTGGGAGATGTGAGAGTGACTCGGTTCCCATAACTATAATAAAACACACGCTATAACATAAAAACACTCATTTCGCCATTCATCAATCAACTACTGCCCATGACCTTGACAACAAAAAGAAAGAAAAATAAAAAAAAAGGTAAAAATAAAATGGGAAACTAATAGTTAGACCATAAATTCATCTATTTATTATTCACGAAAATCCAAAAATGTGAAAGGTAAGCAAGATAGTCCATTCACTACAGACGAATACTATAATTACAACATTGCTAGAATGCACAAATAAGGACTTCTCGGCTATTAAAAATAGAACAATCACAACCAGTTTAAACTAATGGACTCGAACCAACAAACTAAAAAAGTAGCATAAAACTGTTTCATTGATACATTTTACAAAGGTGGAGATATGTATATGTATGGTTAATCAATGAACAATGGTAGTTATGTATCTCGTAAAAGATGAACAATGGTAGATATGTATCTCGTAAAATACTCTCTGGTGAGCTTTTTCCTTTGTGAAACAAAACCCCTCTTCGTCTATATCTCGTAAAATATGACTTCTTTTTTCTCTACCTAAAACGTACTATCAAATAAAATAACGTAGATTAAACCAATGAACTCACCTCAGGGACTGCTATGAACATTCTTGATCCCTCTCTAGTTCCATATTTAATGATCAACCTCACTTTTCATTGCAAGATTCACGTCTATGAGAAGTGAAAACAAGCAAAAGTTTCCCAAAGTAGTAATCAAGCCAATAAAACAACACATTTAATCTCAAGCACCAAACAAAAAATTAAAGAACAAAATCAGACAAAAGTGGGCAAAATCAGTGCACACTATCAATCATTCAATTCAATTGGTGTAAATCTGAATGCGTAAAACAAAAAATTTGTAGACTTAACCTAATGACTATCCAAGCAAAATCAACACAAAAGCCACAGATTTTAAGGAAATATCGCAACTTATGGCCATACCTCACATGATCGCGTCATTAGATGACAACTTGCAAAAAAATCAAGTTCTTGAGCATACTGCAAAAACACAGATGATAGAAAAAAGATGGCAATGAAATTGACAAAGCGAATAAATATAACCAGAAAAAAACAACAAAAAAAAAATGAAACCAAGAACATGAAGAAAGAGAATACCCAAGAGTGTATAATATTGGTGCAAATGCTCCTACTTCTGCAGGTGTAGTGCTCAATCATCAACATGGAACCACCAAAAGAACAAAAAATTAGCCGTAGTTTGGCTAGAGTCAACCTTGTAAAGCCTATTTTATATTCACAAATTGTCCTCAAAGAACTTATAATCCCAAAAAATTTAGCTAGAGTTGCCCTGGAGTCTGCCCCAACCTAATTAGCTGCCATCTTTGATGTTGAGCAAGAGTGTTTGAAAAAATCTTTCCATGGAAAGATCGAATTTAGAACCCCAATCACGTACATAGTGTTTGCCCTCATGCTCAGGACATGAACCAGAAGTTCGCTTTTCTTTGGTACTTGACATAAGAAAATGACCAACATGGTTTTAATTGAACCGAAAAAAGCTAAATCGATCTTCTTGAGCATATGTAGGTGAAGCATGAGCAAAGAAATTTGTTTGCCAAAAACAGTAGCTGGAAAAATAACAAAGACAAAAGCAAACAATACATATCAATTAGATCAAAAAGAAACCAAAAAATTCTTGCCAGAATCCGGGATTAATGTTCCCAATGGGACATCCATGGATGTCCGAAGTTGAAGTGCCCATGTGCAGGCTCCCATCTAGCAAAATTGGCCTGCATAATTTCGAAAATGATAATTATTAGGCTAATGGAACTTCATATATTCCAAACCACATGATAATTAATAAGATTCCATCAGCAATGTACCATAGTCAAATTGAGCTTTCACTGATGGAATAAACCTAGAGAAAGTCGCTGCAGCCGCTGCAAGAAAGATAGGTGATTTTTTAGAATTGTGTTTAAGGCTTGCTGAGGCTTTTGATTTTACTACTAATGGCAAAAAAAGAACAAAAATGAATAAGCATAGACACCGACGCACCAAAAAGGAAAACTGAGAGTTGAAGAATCATGGGTTCATATTTTTCTCCAGACTTGCAACCCAATGAACACCAATACCCAGAGATCCAGCAAGAAATGTTCCGGTTGCTCTATTAACACATTTACAGAGTGTTGCACCTGCAGCAATAGGAAATCAAACTAACAGATGAAATCTAAAGGAAATTTTGGCATTCAATTTCACTTTGTACATGTTGTTATATGAATAAAGACAAACAAAAGGAACATAGAAATTGACTAAACAGTAGGGAATTTAGTACTTACCAACAATGTATTAAAAAACTACCACAACAGTCATAACTGCCCACATAGCACTGCCTCCAACACCTTCATACAAAGGCCTCATGTAATAGAACAGTGACACAAAAGAAAGTGCCATCCCTACTTTAACACAATAGATAACCTTCTTAGGCTCAGATACAGCTAAATTCCAAGCCTTCTCTAGAAAATTCCAAATATGCAACACAAATCCTACGATTAGCCCCTGAAGTCCTCTACATACTCTTTGCAGTGCCCCGGATTCTGGCACTAAAACCTGGGATGTCCCATTGGGAACATTAACCCTCCATTCTAGCAAACAATATCTATCAACGATTTCAAGCCTCAGTCACATCAGATGAGCATACTATTTTTATTAGCATACTCTACTTGTAAGTTCAATCCTCATTTCTAAGTTTAACTAAAATAGATTTCAAGTTGGAAGGAAGACCACCTACATAGTTTTTGCCCTTTCATCCTTCTCCTCTTCCATCACCATGTTTCTCTCACACATTCTCTGTCACACACACACACACCTTTTCCTTCTTCACTATCTCTACACACACAAACAGAAACACAAACATGCCCACGTCCATTGGTCACCCAAATCAATAAATTCCAATTCATAACAAACAAATTTAGAAAAATCAAAATCCCCATTTCGTTCTTGGATGGGCTACTCTCAACATCAAATAAAGAAATTTCATATTCAAAACCATAACATTCAATCAAATACCACCAAAAAGAAAGCACACTCAATATGAGTCTTTAACTTCTATATGTACCACCATGAAAATATACCTACATTTAACTCTGGGATCTAAAGTTTCCCAGAAGTTACCATTTGTGGAAAAAAACATTAAAAAAGGCAATAATCTACTTTGTGGAAGGTAAAAATTTACCTTAGAAAATAATACAATTGCCACTATCAACTCAAGGAATCATCTTGAATCGAAGGAATGAGAAGAAGTTGCCAAAATGACAGTTTTTTTATTCCACCAAAAATATTGAAACCCAAAACTTCAGACATGTAACGAAAAGAAAAAATTAAACATAAATTAACATTAAATCAACACTTCCATAAGCATTCACTCCGTGCAATGTAAAAAGTCAAACACAACAAAATAAAGAAGCACAACCTGGGTAGTAAGACAATGATAGAGAACCCCTTCTTGGTCTACGACATGTCAACTAAACTAACATAAGTTCTAAATTTTAACATGTGAAAATTCAAAAATTTACACAAACCAAATTGTCAAAATTCTAAATTTCACACAAACAAAGGCAAAGGAATGACAATAAAATAACAAATTGAATAAGCACAACTCGCAAGCAAAGAGATAAGTAACCTCGATGGTACCAATGGAACAACAATCAATTCAAGCACATTCAAATTTAACCTAATCAAATCAAATTCAAAATGACAACAAACCAAGAAAATTTGACAGTAATTCACAACAGGGAGTGTGTTAGACAATAAGTAAAACAAAAATGCTGAAGTAGAAAGAATTTCAAGAGCAATACGACAACGTATGGAAACCCATACATAACAACAATTCATATAAGGTGCACATGTATATATAACCACATATGAAAATCACATCCAGAAACATATAAGGGCTATCAAAATATTTGTCACACGCTAGATTGAACAGTAACACAAAGAATGACCTAAGGCAAAAGAAGCAATGAAGTTCAAGATTAAGCCACCAAAGACAAAAAAAAAAAAACCAAGAAAGTTACTAAAAATAAAGCAAAATCAATTCAATTCACAAAGAATTTAAAGGCTCGTAAGTGATATAGGCATGTTCAAAGAAAGCACGGCCCAAAATACACCAATATCATGTCACGATCCAATTCTAAAATTACACCCTTATTTACCCCCCAAAACCTTAAGCGATATAAAAAAGGGGGATATTTAATCAGTCACCTATTACCCTTCTCCAGAATTCTTAAGTACCGAAAAAAATGATAAGTAGAACACATAACAAAAAACTAAGGAAGTCCAACAAAATGAAATTTAAATTAAAAGGAACAACCTAACCTTCAAATACACTTTAGTAGTTCATACAACAATCTCATTTCATAATATGTTAGACACTAATTATAACACAAATGGTGATAGAATTTCAAGAGCGATACAACAATATATGAAAACCCTAGACATAGCAGCAATTCATATAAAGATGCACTTGTGTCTTATTAGTGTAGATTGAGATCCTAAACCATAAACCAAGATGATGATAGAAAGAGGAAAAATAGTTAAATTGCAATTGAATCGAAAAAGCAAAATGGAGTAGCAAAAGTTAAAAAGTCTCAAAATGAACAATTAGAGACTTGTTAAGTATATCTAAATTAGAATGCAATCTAACCCAAGTCCTAGTACTATAGTCCGATGAGTAACAAAGAGAACAAAGACAGAATTCAATTATTCATGGAGCAACAATTGCATAAACAGTAGCAATGTGCAAATAGAATTTCAAAAGTCAAACGAAAATAAGTTAAGAAACCCAGTAAAAATAAAAATAAGCAAGAGGACCCAATATTAGTTTGTCTAGCAGGGAAGTAACATCAGTAAATATTCTCACCTTAACTCATGCTCACCTGTGATGTTTGACACCACCACCACCACCACCAAAATGGCACCACTACCCAGCACCATAATTGCATCCAATCACCTAGCATCGAACTATAAACCAATCAAATATCTATTGAATTCGAAAAAATAAAAAAAAAACTCATACCTTTTTTTTTTTTTTTTTAAAACCAAAGCAATTTTATTGAATGAATTTTAGAAATTCCAAGAATCAAAAAAAAAAAAAAAAAACAGAAAAATCTGTTTACAAGAAAAAAAAAAGAATTTTCTGTTACAAAACAGAAAAATCTGCGACAAAACAGAAAAATTCTGTTATAAGAAAAACAGAACAAATCAAAACATGTTGTGTTACAGTACTATTATGAATGGGGAAAGGCTATGGTACCAATCAAAACATGTTGTGTTACAGAGCAAGGTTCTAACCAAAGTTAAAGCAAAGAATGATTATATAAAAGAAATGATTTCCCAATTTCAAAAATGAACTACAGTAATCAAAACCAAAATGCAGAAATGCAACATAGGATACCAAGAAGAATACTCCAATCTTAGTTTGGAGGATCGATGAGTCGGACTCGGTTGATCTTTGGATGATGGATGGTTTTGGTGCAACTCAGATGGTGGGTACTCGCAGTAGGGGATGGTGCAGAAGGAGGAGAGATGGAGGGAGGGGGGTTCGTTAAGTGGGGGAGGGGTGGGTTGCGCAGAGGAGGTGAGATGGGGGGTTGTGTTGCGCACAAAGGGGAGACCTTTGGGGGAGAGACGGAGAGAGAAGAGGATACCTGGGAGAGGCGTGGCTGTGGCGGTGGCGGTGGCTATGTGTGAGAGGAAGGTACCTGTGCGACCTTTCATGGTTGAGCCATGGCAGAGCGAGAGGTGAGACCGTGAGAGAGAGTAGAGAAGGTGCTGGTCTTGTAGAGAGAGAGAGAGAGAGAGTTTGGCTTGGGTTGGGTGTCGTGTGAGTGTAGGTATAGTCATGTCTAGGGGCCGTTTGAGAGCGTAGGGATTTTGATTTTGTGAGATGTATCGTGAGCCATTAGATTAAGTTGGATGAATATTGATGAAATCTGAACCATTTAATTTAAATTGGAGTGTTAGTGGCCGTTGGATGTTGAAGCCGCCCTATTTTATATTATAGATTGCATCTAAAGTCCTTGAGGTTTGTCACTCGTTACATTTTGATCCATGAGAGATATTTTTGGTATTGTATAATAATTCATGAAACCAAATATAAGTCCAGTTAAAAAAAAAAAAAAACCAAACATAAGCCAAGTTATAAAAAAAAAAAAAAAAAACCAACTACAACACTTCACCTTGACCACAAAAAAGTAGTTTTGTCCTTTTTTCTCCCCTTTCACTTCTCTCTCCAATTCAACTCGTCATACTAAACTCTCTCTTTCTAACCAACGCACATCCATGATCCATCTCTTTCTCAAACCCTTGCACACACGAAGCATAGTTGATGCAATGCTTGATTTTTTGAGACCTCCATGGGCAATCCAGCTTGAGTTCTCCCTCTCTCGCTTTTTGGTGCATAGCTGAAGAAACTCTAATAAAGTTGCATGGACGATCAACCACACCTAATGAAAGATTCAATCAAGCTCCTAATGAAGGATTAACTTTGAATTGGGTATTGGGTTCTAACTTCTAAATCTCTGTTTTTCTCTCACCCACTCTCTCTTTCTCTCTCTAATTCTCGACCTCTATCTCTATATCTCTCTCTTAATTCTCTGTAATTGGTGTGGGTAATAGAGAATTTGTGCTTATATCATTGTGGTGGAGAAGGCAGGTAACTAGTGAAGGGGAAGACGATTGTGAAATTCCAACCATTCGGTTTGCACAAACCGTCCGATTCACGGGTTTGGTCCAAAACCGGTCGGATTAGCGGTTCCTATGCATGCAGTCTAACTACTGAACCAGACCGTTCTAGGTCTCGGGTTGCGGTTGAACCGGTCCGGTTTTGATAACACTGGCCACAACCATTTGACAAGAGACAAATAAAAATAAAATTGAGTAGAATATAGTTTACTCAATACCAAATCAATGAGAGCCAAAACCCAAATAGACTCAAGCCAAGAGCAGATCTGAATTGCACATAACATCAAATCATGATTAGAATCAAGTAAAAACTAACCATCTTGACATTTGCTTGAGGGATCAAGAGTTGAGGCTGAAAGAGTGAGACAATGATGTCCTCCCTAGTCTCTGCTTTGCTTCCCTCTACTTGTCACAAATGGTGATGGCAAAGAGAATCTCTAAAGTCGGAAGCCTTGATGGTGGATTGGAGGATTGAAATTGCACACAAAAGAGAGATGATGGAGGGTGACAGAGACGGCGAGAGGTTGAGCGTGAGTGAGATTTCTAATTGATTTTTAGATCTAGGGTAAAATATAATACTAGATTCATGAATCGTCCGATTTAGGATTACCTGGCTGGGTTCATATGGGTTTTCTAAAATTTGTCTAGTTTATCGAGTTTTTGCTGGGTTTCCATGCACAAACGATCCAATAGGCAAACCGGCTTGGCTAAGACCATAGTTATCAAATCGTGTATCGGAAGGCGTATCGTTTTTTAAAAATAGTGTATCGTATCGTGTATCGTAAGATACGGTGTAATTTTAAATAAATAGTAATAAAATATATATACCTTTGAAAAAAAAAGATTACACTCATAAAAACATAGAATTTCATTAATACTCCACCAACTATTCAAGTCATAAACATAGTTCACTTATATTATA
Source organism: Ilex aquifolium (assembly GCA_951799425.1). NCBI lineage: Eukaryota > Viridiplantae > Streptophyta > Magnoliopsida > Aquifoliales > Aquifoliaceae > Ilex > Ilex aquifolium. The sequence goes on along the minus strand of OX637396.1, from coordinate 23,059,216 downwards.
ATGTAAAGTTCACAACCATAGCTTTGTAAATAAATTAGGGACCAAATAAATTATCAAATAAATAGCTTTGTAAATAAATTAGGGACCAAAAAGGCAGCTGCAGCTTTGTAATAATTCACAAAAAAAAAATTATTTGGCTTTGTAAATAAATTAGGCAGCAAACATCACAGAGGAGAGGAAAAGAGGGATTTTATTTTTTTTTGTAAACCCTAGCCACTAAACGACGTCGTTTCAGTGACAGGGATAAAAAAAATCAGCCTATTATTAATACAAAACGACGTCGTTCCAGAAAAAAAAAAAAACAACTTTTGCGAATATCGTTCGTATTGTACCGATACGTATCGTATCGTAAAAGCGTATCGTGTATTGGACGATACGACGCAAAAACGATACAGACCTACGATCCGTATCGAAACGTATCGTACGATACGTATCGCGTATCGTACGATACTAACAACTATGGCTAAGACACCACTTCACCTTTCGAGTTCTCGCTGGGCAAGGTTGGGCCAGGTTTCATAACACTGCTTTTGGGGCTGAATCGAACAAAAAAGTCGTAAGGTATTCTATGATCATAAGGAGATTTTCGGTAAGTGCTTGTCTCGTCTTATGCATTGCTCGCCTGAAAAATCCTTTTTTTAGTTTGTTACGCATGGGAAAAAGGGGGAAATCTGTTTGGGGTGAGGGGTGTGTGGTGTCATCTTATTCCCATTTCCCATTGTTGTCTTATTATCTTGAGAATGATTTTTGGGGATACAGATGGGCCTTGAGAATTCATAGGGTTTGTTTAGAAATTAGGGTGAGGAGGAAATGGTTGTTTTTGAAAATAGAAATGCTAGTGAGATTAGGAAGGAGGGGGGAATACCGATTGTAGATGCGGCTGAATTCTTCATTAAGGGTGGTAAAAATTTGGAAGTCAGGAATGAGGAGGGGCTTTGAGGACTGCTTCCAAACCAACTGAGATTATGGGGGATAGTTTGTTTGATGAAGCCTACTGGGGTATGAAAGTAATCAAAGATAGTGGGGTTAACAGGATGAAGGGATTGAGCAAGTTGGAAAATCTAGAATCAGTTATGAAGCAAGCTATTCTCGAAAAGATGGAGGGGATGACTTAGTTTTCCAATGAATATTTTGGGTTGTAATGTGTGTGGTTTGGGTAATAGGCAAAAAAGAAGCTCTATAGAGGAAGTGATGGTCAAAACAGATATGGAGATTGTTATATTACAAGAGACTAAGAGGGAGACCATTGATAGAAGCATTATTTATGGTGTTAGGGTTCTAGATTTTGAGGACTGGTTGTGTCTACCTTTCTTGTCGTAAGTGGGGTGTGTGGCTGTCTGTTGGGATTTTGGGTTTGTGTCTACTTTTGGAGATTGTTGAGGATTTTTTTTTCTAGTTTAGTGCATTTTAAAATAAAAGATAGGTTGGATAGGTGGCTGGTAGGGATTTATGAAGCAAATATCACTAGATTTAGAAGGGCCCTTGGGAAAAATTGACCGGGCTATTAGGTTTATGTAATCCAAGGTGCTGTCTAGGGAGTGATTTCAATATGGTTAGATATATATTAGAGAAGTCAATGAGAGGCAGGAGAACTAGAAGTATTCGTGACTTTAATGATTTGATTAGAAAAACTAGTTTGAGAGATCTGCCCTTGTGTAATACATATTACACTTGGTCTTTACTCGGGGAAAATTTTGTTTGTTGTAGGTTGGGAGAGGTGCTCTCCAAATGTTAAGACAAGAAGCTTTGGTTAGAGGGCTATCACACGATTTCTCTGTATTTTGGATTCGAGTGTGTTTAAATTCGGGTCCTTCTTGGTTTGGAACCATGTGGTTGGAACATCATTTTTCTCAAGAGTAATTTCATGTCTTGGTGGGTAGAAGATGGTGTATAATATGGCAAGCACAAAAATGAAGGTTTGGAACAACGAGGTGTTTGGTGATATTAGGATTGAAAATAGTTGGAGGCAATTGGGGGTTTGAATGATCCATTGAGAAAGGAGAGAGGTGAATTACACTAAATTTTAGGAAGTGGTGCTCTAAGGAGATTTCTTGGTGGCAAAAAGCAAAGGTGAAATGGGTCAACAGATGTAATAATTCAACAGATGTAATAATTCAAAGTTCTGTCACATAACGCCTAATGGAAGAAGAAAGAAAATCTAGTAAGTAAATTGTTGTTGCCATTGTGGAGGAAGGGCAAATGGAGGAAGAAATTTTGGATTGCGTTGAATTGCTTTATTCATTAGATGAAGGTTTGAGGCCAAGATTATTAGGATGAGAGTGGAGTCGTATGTGTGATCAAAAAGTTAGGTGGTTGGAAACACTGTTTGAGGAGTAGGTGAGAGGTGTTATTTTTGAGTGTAGTAGAGATGGAAGGATTTTCACTGGTTTTGTTTCGAGCTTGTTAAGAAGTGGTTGAGGATCTCTTTGAAAAGTGGGGATTTTAGGTCAACCAGTTTGGTTACTAGTATGTGTAAGATCTTGGCTAAGGTTTTGTCCATGAGGTTGAGGGATCTAATGGGGGGTACAATAAATCGAATGGTTTTCATGAAGGGGCAACAAATTTTGGATGGTATTTTGCTGACAAATGAAATGGTAGAGGAATATAGATTGAAGGTCAAGGAGGGAGTATTTTTCAACATTGATTGCGAAAAGGTTTATGGTCGTTAGGGTTAGGTCTATTTGGACTTTTTCCTTAAAGTAAAAGGTTTGGGTTTAAAATGGAATAGATGGCTTATTGGATGCTTAACTTATACGATTTTTTTAGGGTGTTGACGGTAAACCACGGGGGAGATTTAATGTGTCCAAGGTTTTGAGGCTGGGGGATCCGTTGTTGCCCTTTCTTTTTACTTTAGGGGTTGATGGGTTGAGTCGATTAGTGGATAGAGGAAAGAAGTGTTACCCATTTAGTTGAAGGCTTCTTTGTGAGTAATGATAGGATCAGTGTTACTCATTTCCAATTTAGGAAAATATTTGGGCGGGAAAGTATTCTTTTGCTTTTTTGTTTTCTCGGCCATTTTGATGGTCTTGTTCCAATATTGTTTTTATTACTAGTTTGTTTGTTCTTCCTCTTCGTAATGGGGATGAGACTTCAATTTTTCTCAGAAATGTAAATGATTGGTAATTGTTGGAGTTCTCTTCTCCATTATCGTTGCTTGAGTCAGGGGCTTTAGTCTCATTAATCTCTTCTGATAAAAGAGTGTGGTCACTTGATTCCTTAGGATTCTTCTCATGCAATTCTTACTTTCAATGCTTGATTGACAATTCTAATTCTTCGGATTTTGAACCTCATGGAATGGTTTTGACGGCTAGAATGTTACTTGAATCATAGGTCGTTTTTGGTACGTGGGAAGGGTACGGATCGGCGATAGGGTTAGAGTTGGTGCACTATTTTGGATTGTAGAATGCTTAGTAACTCTTATCCTAATTAGTTTCACTATTATATGGTATCTTATATAATTATATATATATAAAATATAGTTTATTAATATTAATTTTATATTTTGATTATAGTTCCAAAGTAAATCATAGTCGTAGATAACTTACCAGCTAATAGTAGTAAATAATAAAGGTTAGTGGTTGCACATTTGTATTACAAAAAAAATACGAATCACAACAAATCAAAATGTAGTTTTGAAAATCAACAAAATAAAGAAATAATTGTTTTGGGTTACAACTTTGTGATTTAGGGTTATAATTTTGGATTATCCGGATCACTAGTTTGATTTAGGATTTGGGGTTAGGAATTTGAGTGATTTAGATCACGAAACCACCTTGTTTTGGGCTGTGCGACCCTAGTTCGTCGGATGCTTGGGGTATCTATGGTCTCGCTAGATTCCTGTAGCTACTTGTTTGGACGATTGTTCTTTGTAAGGTCAATACTTGTGATTTTTGTTACACACCATAAGGCCTTTAGCAATTATGCTTGTCTCTCTCCTCGGTGGAGTGTGGCGTGTAGGGTTTATGGTGAAAGTATTGACCATTTATTGCTCTGCTGCCCTATTACGCTATTCTTGCTGCATAAATTGTGTAGGAGGTGGATTTGGATTGAGTTTTTCCACGTGATTGTGTGTTCTTATTAGGGGAATGCCTTTTATGGACCTAGAAAAGGTAAAATGGCTTCTACTTTGTCGGGATATGCTATTATGATTGTATTTTGGGTGGTGTGGATGGAGAGGAATAATCGAATTTTTAATGTAAAAGATGAAGATGTGGAGTTTTTGTGGATAAGGTTTAGTTCTTGGGTCTCTTTGGACGGCGTCGACAAAAGAGTTTCGTGATATTCCCTTTTTCACTTTAACAAAATGGGAATGTTGTTTGTGATTGATAGAGCTTTTGTTGTATTCTACTTTTTTCTTTTTATTTCGCTTGTACTTGGTTTGGATATCTTATCCATCGTTTTGTACTTTTTCAACTTAATATGAAATGAAAATCTTTTTTATTTTAAAAAATAGTCTATAGTAAAATTAGGCTTTGCAATGTGGGCATGGGTGCTAGAGGAACGCTCATGTGGGTTGATCTTATTCAAGCGCTTATCAAGCATTGGTTTATGGAATAATTCTTCAATCTAGCCTTTGGGCTTATTTGTAATCGAGCCACTACTAGTTTGCTAATTCTACTTTCTCATGCCTCAAGGCAATTCTCCACGTGGAAGCATTTAATCAATTTAGTTATCTGCCACACATTTTGTAGCATCCCGTCCTAATAAAATAAAAGATTAAAAATAATTGGGTTTAATTTATAATTTAGAGAAACATTACCATAATGTTTGGGGTCAAAGTATATGTTAAACTTCTTATTTTTCTGTATTGGACATAAATTAATTAGTGTAGGGTAATATTATAAGTACTTTAATTTTTACTCACCTATAAATAAGAGAGTGTTGGGCAACACAACCGACACAGATTATTCTCATCTTTTTCTTTCTCTTCTCTTCTCTTTCATCCTGTCTATTCTCAGATCCCTAATACTATAAATTTAACCGCTTTAACTTGGTATTAGAGCATCGATCTATGACAACGATCATTGAAACACAATAGGGAATCATCAAAAACATCAGTGGCTAACATCACACTAATGTAAGCACTTTCCAGCGGCAGACACCAATTGTCTGGCTTGGTTTTTTGTGATGATAATTATGGTGTTTTTGTTTAATTTTGTGAAGTCATCTACATTGACTTTTTGGTTTTCGAATGATTTTCTAGAAAATAGGACCGATTTTCTCGATCCACTAATTCAAGCCATTTTTTGGTGATTTGTTGCTTCTATCCTCATCGGAGAGGTGCAACTAGATGCTTGGAGGACAGATTTGAGATGCCCAACCCTCCTTGGTTGATTTAGATTAGATTTTGGGGCTTTCTTGGTGTTGGGGGTATTGTTCATGGTTTGAGGAGTTGTAGTGCGATTCACTCTCCCCAGTTGTGTTTTTTGCGAAGAATTTTTGTATTACGTCCAAATTTAGTATCTGTGTTTTCAGACCAAAGCTTGTTGTTCAACTTTGGTTGACTGTGTTTAATGGTGACTTCGGAGGATGTAAAGGACTCTTCCTCGGGTGATCAGGTTCGGCATATTTCCTCTGTAAAACTGAATGGCACCAACTACTATTTCTAGTCTCATGCCATTAAAGTTTTCCTCGGTCAAAAAGAAAGTAAAAAAGAAAGTCAAGCATTTGACTGAAAATCCTCCCCCTTCGACCTCCAAAACTTTTGGTAGAGTGAGAAATTTTTTTGGTGATGACCTAATTTTGGCTTAGTACGAAATACTGTGTAACTTCTAATGTTCAGTTTCTTAACACGACCAAGCAGATATGGGACTCACTTGAGAAGATGGACTCCCAAGAACATTATGTATCTGGATTTATGAATTGTTTGAGTGAATGTTTAATACCAATCAAGGTAACAAATCCCTTGTTTATGGTTATCTTGAAAGGATTGTGGAATGAACTTCCACTTTCTCAAAGTGATGATCTCGAGGTACAACGACGACAGCGTGAAGAGTTTCAGTGCGTTGCTCTTGTCTAGTCTTAACTCTAAATATGGTGTGTTTAAAGATCAGATTTTAGCTAGTAAAAAACTTTTGATGACCGCCTCACTGACTTGTGGGACTCTGTCATCTGCACAGGAGTGCTCTACTTTACTCTTTAGTGACAGTAGTCGTGGAGGTGGTCGCTATCTAACCCAAGGTGGTAGTCGTGGTGGCAGAGGTAGTCGTGGTGGCAGAGGTAGTGGTGGTTGTGAAAATCGTTCCAAAGTGGAAAGATTCTTATTATGGAGCTACTGGACATATTGAGAACTATTATTGGGATTAACATGGAAGACCAAGTTATAATAATTAGGCTTCTGAGGACTCGACCCCACTAGAATCTTAGCCATCGACTGGTGGAAATGCTACATCTACACCTGGATCTCATGACGAACTTACTTCTCAGCTTCGTCAGCTATTACAATAGTTGTCCTCGCTCACTCTCCATATGTCTTCCTCAGTTGCCGGTTTGACCATTATAGGTAATTTTGCACAAGTGGTAGCTCAATTAGCTTAACCATCTTGAATTTTTGATTTGGGAGCTAGTGCCCACATGTTTAGTATTTATATTCCTCTAATTTTTGTATTGTGTTAGCTGATGGTTCTTTTTGACCTGCACGTGAGACAGGTGATCTCCATTTCACCGAATCTATGTCTTTTCAACATCTGGTTTATTTGTTTCTTAGTTTTCATTTAACTTGTTGTCAGTGAGTTAGCTGACCAAGTCTTTACATTGTTCAGTGCCTTTTTTTCCTCATATTTTTTAGGACCTCCAGATGAAGAAGGTGATTAGTTTGGGGTATGAGCAGAATGATCTTTACTGTTTGGATTCTAGAGTTGTAGTTCTTGGCTATACTATGTCTCCACTCCAGAGGCATTTTTGATTATGTTCTTTCACTATAAGTCATTCCTAGTTTGAGTCATATTATGTTAGAATGTGAGGCTTGTCAATTAGGCAAACATCAACGAAGTTCTTTTCCTGTTAGCAGTACGAGTTGTTAGTCTAGGCTTTTTGATATTGTTCACTTATTCATTTGGTGTCAGGCAAGAATAAAAAGTACTTGTGGATTTTACTATTTTGTGATTTTTGTTAATGATTATTCTTGTATGACTTGATTGTTTTTTATGAAGGATCGTTCTGAATTGTCTAAAGACTTTGTCGCCTTCTATAATGAAATTCTGGTACAGTTTGATAATTATTAAAGTATTCCGTTCTAACAATGACCTTGAATATGTCCAATCACTTATGCATACATTTGTGTTGATCATGGTATTATTCATCGGACTAAATGTCCACATCCCAACAAAAGGTGTTGCAGAACGCAAACATCTTCATTTATTAGATGTTGCTCGTAGTCTTACGTCTACCATGCATGTGCCAAAGTCATATTGGGCAGATGCTATTCTTATTGCAGTTTATCTTATTAATTGGATAGGTAACAAATTCTCGTTCTCATTGCTTTACCCCTATACATCACCATTTGGTCTAACTACTCGTGTCTTTGGCTGTATTGCATTGGTTCATCTTCTTGGATAGGGTTAGGATAAACTTTTTCCTCGTTCGGTTAAGTGCCTTTTGAGATACTTTCGTACTAAAAAAAGTTATCGCTGTTATGACCCTATTTCTTGTCGGTATTATGTCAGTGCCGATGTTACATTTTTTTGAGTCATCTTTTTTTTTTTGGCTTCAGGATGTACATGTTCCCTAGATTTAATCTCTACTAGTTAGTGGGAGCTCTTGTTACCTCTCATACTAGAATGTGTCTCTTCTTCCTCTCTTATTTCTGAGTTATAATCGTTCCCGAAACAGATAGGTTGTTCCATATGCTCTGGCTTGTCGGCCAACACCTGATTCTCTTGAGGTCCTTCCTTCTACCTTGTCTACAGTATCATCCTCTTTCGATTTGCCTATTGCATTGAGGAAAGGTACTCTTACTTGTACCCAACATTCTATTTCTAATTTTGTCTCTTTGTCTCGACGCTCCTCACCCTTTATTTGTTTTGCATAAACCTTGTCTTTTGTATCTATTCTTAATTCTTTAAAATAGACTTTGACATCTCCTGGATAGAAACTGACTATGGATGAGGAAATTAAAACACTTCATGAAAATCATACTTTGGGCCTCACTCTTCTTCCTTATGGTAAGCAGCCAGTTAATTGTTATTGGGTCTATATTGTGAAATATCATCCTGATGGTTCTGTAGAGCTAAGTTGGTTGTTAAAGCCTTAACGGCTACATCTAAATATATGCTGTGGTTTATTGTGAGACTTTCTCCGCTGTTGCTCATCTTAACTCTGTTAGAGTTCTTATTTTTGTTGTAGTCAGTTTTGATTGGCCCTTGTATCACTCAGACATATAAAATATTTTCTTTAAACAGAGATTTACAAGAGGAGGTATATATGATTCAACCTACAGGTTATTAGTGTGCTGTTTGAAGAAAGTACTGTATAGCCAGAAACAATCACAATGTGCTTGGTTTGACAAGTTTAGTACAATGGTACTTTAGTCTGGCTTTCAGTTCTGTACTTTAGATCATTCAATTTTTATTCGCCAGTCTTCCGCAGGAGTTATTATTGTTATTGTGTATGTCTATGACATTATTATTAGTGATAATGACTCATATAGTATTATGTCTATTTCAAGGTCTATTTGGGAAAACTATTTCATACCAAAGATTTGAGTCTTCTTTGGTAATTTCGAGGGATTGAGATTGCTCGGTCAAAAGATGGTATTAGTTTGTGCCAATAGAAGTACGTATTGGACTTGCTATCTGAAACTTGATAGGAGTGAAGTTTTTGATGATATAGGGCATTATCAGAGGTTGGTTCGTAAGCTGATTTATCTCATAGTTACATATCATGATTTTACATATGCTATTGGTGTGGTTAGTCAGTGTATGTATGCTCCTCGTAAGTGTCATTGGGAGGCTGTCTGTTGTATACTTCACTATCTAAAGGGGGCTCCAGGGAAATCATTATTATATCGCCCATTATCATCTATAACTGTTATTAGTTTTTCCGACGTTGACTCGAAGGTAGTTATGGTGATAGACGATCTTTTTGCGGCTATTGTACGTTTATTGGTAGTAATCTTTTTACTTGGCAAAGTAAGAAACAGAAGATGGTTGAACGTTCTAGTGGAGAGCTTCATTTATATTAATACGAAGTTTTTGTTTCCTACCAAAAAAAAAAAAGATGAATATTTGAGTGTGTTCAGCATTCACTTACGTTATTTGTCTGTGATTTAAATGTCAGACCCATCTTAAGTGGGCTTTCCATTTTTAAGTGGTTGCTAATTTTGTATTACCTACTTATTTCATGACGTAACCACTTTAACCATTTGATTTTCATCACTTAATAGGGTGGTCAACCCCCCTCAACTCAGTTTAGACAATGATCCTTGTCTGCTTTGTTCACTGCATAAGATATATGCTGGAAATCTGTTATCAATGATCTTTTTCATAAATATCTTGCTATGCTATTATGATACACGAGTAACCGTCCTTTCAGCATGGAAAGTATTTAAATAAATATTCATGCATGTTCAAATATCATGTAAAACTCAATGGAAGGATTGTTTTTGTCCGTATAAACAATTCCTTTCCTGTCCTTTCCTAAGTCATGAGTATTTGTTGATGAGATGTTAAACTACTATATTTTTTCCTAATATTCATCATTTCTGGGCATGGCTATCTGCAGATTGCATTGGTTCCGCATTTAATATAAAGGGAGCGATGCAGTGCCCTAATTGTCGAAAAATTGAGAAAGGTCAATGGCTTTATGGTAATGGTTGTCGTCCGTTTCCTGAGTTTAACATGGATGACTGGGCCCATGATGATGATCTTTATGGTCTAAGCTACTCTGAAATGGTAAAGCTAATGAATTCTACTTACTCTTATAAATCCAATACGCTGTCATAAATTATCCTAGTTAGAATAGTTTTGCAGTTATATTTCTAAGAACTACTTATTTTGTGTACGTGGCCTCTTCTTTCTTATTTTATGTCTGAGTTGATAGATGCAATAATTTATATCTGTTGAATTTGCTGCAATATTATGTTTACATGGACTTTGTTTTTTTGGGGGTAAGCAATATTCATGTACAGTTGTGTGCTTGATTTATTCATTTCTAAAACTCAGGTTACTATGATTTTGTTGTTAAAATTGCTGCACTTTGACTCGATGTATTATATAATTCTGACAATCATCTTCATTCCATTTAAGCAAGATGTGCTGGTGAAATTGGTTTACCTTTTTATTTTTCGAGGGATCAGTATAATTGGCACTTGTTATAATTGGTCCCATGACAACTCGTATGCTTGTATGCAGTTGTCTTGTCTGTTTTTCAGTTGCTTGGGTCTTGCACCATTCCTTCTGCTGTTTAAATATTTACATCTTTTTACGCATCATATCATCCAGCTTTGTCATTTAAAAATATGCCTTTTGGCACTCAATGTTAGATGAACTTACTATGTTGTTCTGAAGCTTTTCATTTAACATTATGCTGTCTATTGTCCTATGGGATTGGGCTTTCCTTCACTATAAACTTAAGGTTGTATGAACACAATTTTTAATGGGAGTTCTTTCATTCCTTACACTGATTGTTACTGTTAAGAGATATCTTATAGCCATGTGAGGTATTTATGTACTTGCAGTCTTATTATTATAAACACATGGGGTTAATGGAGATAATCCTAATCTAATTATTGGAGTTTTCTCACAACAGTCACTAGATTCATAAAAACTCTGTTCTTCTCTACCTCTTCTCTTTCTTTCTCTCTTCATATTGTGACAAGGTATCAGAGCTCGATCCACCATAAGTTGGTATTATTTTCATTTTTTTTTCAGTAACGTAAATCTTCTTTATTCCCCCAAAGTTTTTTTCTAAACCCTAAAAAAAAATAAAAAATATTTCAGTATGATCGACTAGGGTTATAATACTTCCAGAATTTTTTTTTTTTTTTTTGTTTTTGAGTTCATTGATGTATGTTTCTATTTTTCGGAATTATTGGTCTAATTTTCCGAAATCGCTTATTCTGGCTTGTTTGATCAATTTGATGGCTGACATAGCTCCCTTGAGGTCCGAAATTACCTTCTTCTCTTGCCCATACCCAATTGTTATTTCATCTATTTTGATGATTCTTTAGCCAAATCTACTCTTTTTCTTGCGTTGTTTTGCTGAAACAACAACTTTTGTACACCGTTATCACTTTTTTTGATCTGATTTGGTACCCTTCATTTTTTATTGTGGGTAATTTATTTCTTGCAAGGATTCCTTGGGCTTTGGGGGTTTGTAGGTAATTAAATCAGTTCTTTGATATTTGGGGTGCTATACTTGTTCGGTGGACATGGCAGTCGATAGTAAGACTTTTGGAGCCAATAGTAAGCCTTTCAGTGGCAGCAAGGCGAATGGGTTGAGTCGTGTTGGGACTCTTGGAGATAGACATCCCTTATAGATTAGTGCGGTTAAGTTGGATGGCACCAACTATTTGATTTGGTCACGATCTGGTAGTTTGGCTATTAGTGCGCGTGGCGTAACTGGTTACAAGTAACTCTTAGGGACCCTATGATAGATGGACCAGCACGAAAGAAATGGCAATCAGAGAATGCTTTTGTTATGACTTGGTTGATTAACTCAATGCAGCCCTTTGTTAGTCGCACCTTCTTGTTGATGGACCCAACACAAAAGATTTGGACTGTAATTGCATAGACATATTCACAGAAGGGTAATGATGCACATGTGTATGAACTGAGGAAGAAAGTTTGTGGGTTAGATCAGAAAGACAGATCTATTGTTGAGTATTATGCTGAATTGAGTAGTTTGTGGCTGAAACTTGACTATTATCAGAGTTTCCTGGCAAGGATGTTGTTGTCTTTCAGCAGATGTTGGAGAAGTACAGGTTTATGATTTTCTTGCTGGCCTGAACATGGACTATGATCAGATTCGAGTTCAAGTTTTAGTTTGATCTCCTTTTCTCATGTTGAGAGAGGCCTATGTCTGTGTTCAACAAGAGAAAAGTTGCCATAGTGCTATAGTATACACTCTTAGTCAGGACTATTCTACTTTGCTTGTTAAATGCGCTGTAGGAAAAGGCATGTTATTCTCAAACCATGGCCACGGGAGTGTAGGACAGAATCTAATTACTTGGCGTTGCACAAAAAGTTTGTGGTGGCTAGGTCCAGTGCTGAAGGAGAGTATAAAGCTATGACTCATTGTTTGTGAGCTTATGTGACTTCAGTGTTTGATGAAAGCCCTTGGAATTTCGATTAATGGGTCTATGAAGTTGTATTGTGACAATAAGGCTGCTATTGATATTGCTCATAATCTTGTTTAGCATGACAGAACCAAACATATTGAAATTGACAGACATTTCATCTATTTACCTTTTATGATATCATGAGATCAATTGACAGATGTTTTCACTAAAGGATTTAGTAGTAAGATAGGGGTATTTATGTACTTGTAGTCTTATTATTATAAATTCATAGGGCAACATCCATTACATTTATACAAACTCTCTCTTCCTCTCTACTTCCCCTTCTGTCTGTCTTCATATCTTAACAGTTACCCTATCATCTATCTACCTAGATAATATTGCACATCCTTTTTGTTACTTGTTTGCTCTTTCAACTTACACTCATGCTGATTAACATGTAATAGTCTTTTATGTTCTCACATAGTTTTCTGGAGTGTTCTTTTGGAAAATGTGTAGCATCACTGTTTATGCCTGGAGTTTTTCTAGTGTATTTCCTCTAGTCTAGACATAGAAAGTGAATCTAACATGACTTGCTCAACAAAAGCAAACAAGTGGGAAAATGATATGTGCCTTAGACAACCTGGGGCATGGGATGGACTATGATGGGTTGTCTGTGGTGAAAAACCACATGAGTGCAACCCTATATTTGTGTGAGCCTGTATGTGTGCGTGCGCACATGAACTCTAGTGCAACTCCATGCTGATGAACTTTTTAAATATTTACTATTTCACAAGTAAGAGAATTATATTGATTTTCTTCCTGAAAAATTATACAGTTGCTACTATTGTTTCTGTTTTCGTTGCTCTCATTTGATGGTGTGTGTCACATGATGTATGGATGTGTGTGGGAAAAGGTGTTGTACCAAGAGTATTTTTGTAATTTACTAGCTTAACCATACTTTTGCATTCTTACCGCAAAACTTGTCAAATATCTACATAAAAAGTTGCACGAGGTAATGCAGCTTATTCAAATAGGACAAATTTTTTGGATTTGGCTGTTTTAATGGAGTCTTCAATCATTATGCCACACAATGATTGAAGGGAATGAGGTGAGTTCAGGGATAGAAGGTGAAAATAGCGACCAAAATAATTGTTGTGTCTGATAAAGAAAAATCGATAGTATTGAATAATTTCTTAAAAAAAGATAGATTTGACATTAGTCTCCTCAAAAAGAAAGGAAAAAAATATGGGTCCTGCGAGGATTGCGAGGAAGAGATGGGGGATTAGAAATTTGAAAAATCTACAATCTGGAATTAATTGTGAGGGTAAGGGTTCTAGGAGGGCTGGAGAGGGAGCATTGGTTTGATATGAAAATCGTTAGTGGGAATGTTAGAGGGTTAGGATCTTGGAGTAAGAGAAGTGTAATTAAAGATTTTTTTTGTTAGAGTTTGGCCTGATATCGTAATATTACTGGAACCTAAATTGGAAGTCATTGATAGGAGACTTGCTAAGAGTGTGTGGGTGTCTAGGTTTAGGAATTGTGCTTTCTTATCGTAGGTAGGGATTTCAGGTGGGGTGGTCATTATTTAGGATGAGAGGTCTGTTGTAGTGGAAGAATCAATTGAGTTGAATGCACAATCTCAGTTGGAGTTAGACATAAGGATTGCTTTGGGTGTTGGCTTACTGGGGTGTATGGGCCAAATAAACTTAGGTTTAGAGTTTTCTTGTGGGAAAAGTTAGTGGTTTTGTTTGGAGTGTGTAATTTTAGGGGGTGTATAGGGGGATTTTAATGTAATTAAGTATTTGGTGGAAAATTTGAATGGGGAAGAGTAATAAAGAGCATGAGGGATTTTGACACTTTTGTTAGAGAAAAAGGACTTAGGGATCCTCTGTTAGCTAATAGTTCATTTACATGGTCCATTTTCAAGAGTGGGTTGGTGTGCAAATGGTTGGAGGTTCTTGGAGAGAGGATTACTTTCTAGAGGTTACAAGAGGCCTTGGCTAGAGTAGTTTTAGACCATTGTCTAATAGTTCTCCAAGATTCTAAGATTAGGTGGGGCTCTTGAGCCTTTAGGTTTGAAAATATGTGTGTTAAGCATAATGACTTTAGAGAGAGAATGAGGGAATGATGGTTAGAGGGAGAGTTTCAAGGTTTGGAGCATGGTTCTGAATAACGGTAACTGGTGATGTAATGACATCACGGTGTAACGGGGTGTAATGAGTGTTACGTAACAATAACTAGAAATCAAAATCATGAATTTTTTTATTACATTCACAACTATGGACAAAAATCAAATCTTTGCATAATTTAGATACAAAATGAAATATGCACAATTGTTTTGTAATTTATAATAAATTTTTTATTATATGCATGATTTTGGCATGCTAAATTGGTTAATAAATCCACATTTAATGGTAAATGAAGGAAAATTAGTCTAAGCAGTATGTTTGTTGAGCCTTTGAGATCCTGCCGTTCATTTGAAAATTTTATTTGAATTAGGTAAGTATGTGTCACAATATCATCCACAAAATTATTAGGATGGAAATGCTTTGCAATTGTCAACAAAAATTATTAGCACCTAAATTTGTGCGAGAAAAGGGCTACACCATTTACAAACTTTAACTTTGGTCGGATCCACTCCTTCGCATGATAAAAGAATACGACATTTGTCATTTATTCATCCCAGGGGCGGCCCAACGTAAACGGGGGTCCTAGGTGAAAATTGTATCCAGGCCCTATTAATATGAATATATTGAATATTTTTAATTATCATAATTTAATATTTTATTAATCTAAAAATTATTTTTCTTGTTTTTTGAAATACAAAAATATTGATCAAGTTTTTATATTCAAGTTTTGTCAATAGATTATAATTAATCGATTCAATTTTTCTTGTGATACAGTTGGTTGTAAATAAGATTTCATCAATTTAAATTTTAAAAAACTCATTTCTGTTGAAGCGACTATTGTTAACAAAATTTTAAGTTGTGCCCGTGTGTGCATTTTGAAAAAAATTACAATATTGATGAAATGTAATTTAGTTTTATAACAATTTATACAATATTATACAAAATTAAGAAAAGTCAATTTGTTACCACACCAGTTAAATAAATTTTTTTTTTGTATCTAGCACTAACAAGATCTATTTATTAGTCCTATGAATTGGTTGTATCATTTTGCATGTCGAGTTCATATACCCTGTATCAAACCCACCAACCAGACTACCCATCCTATTACTTTCTTGTTTCCATAATGTATTTCTCAGAATAGGAGATGTGATTGGTCTGTAATTACATTTTTAGTGTTTTTATAAGGATAGGACATGCGAAATTGGCCTTATTTGCATATTTGTGAGTTCTTTTAGTTATAAGTTCGTAATTTGAAGGTAAAATTGCTTGCAATTGACCTACAATTATCTCTATCTTTCTCGGACTGATGATTCATGCGTTTCCATTAGATTCCAATGGTATTATTACACTTATTTCTTGAATTTTTATTTGATAGCTTTGCGATTTTGATATCTTAATAATAATGTTTGGAAGAGAAGAATTGTTTGTGTAACAGGCTTGATGATCAATGGATGATTGTTTTTCGATTGCATTTATAATTTGGTGGTGTCCTGACTGGAAGGTAAAACTTGGCCCTGAAGGGGGTTTGCATGTTTTTATCAGGGCATACGTAAACAAAACTATCGATTTTGTTTCCTTTCTGATTTGCATGTTGTTGAGAGTATGATTTTTGTTTGTTCTTACCCAAGAGAGTCCTTTATTGTCACTTGGATCATGCAAGTTACTCCTTTTTGTTTGTTCTTTCAGAAGCAATTACACAGGGTTAGTCTTGATAAATTAATGTTCAGAGCTAACCTTTTACTCCCATTTGCTAAATGTATGTGTTTCTTTTTTTTATTTGTTATGTTAAAAATAATAGTTGCATGCATCATCATTGGTTCCTTAGATATGTGGCCTAATATGTTTGTGTTTGGTCTTGCATTTACTACTTGTTTTCTCTTTGCTTTTGCCCGTCATAGGGCTCTTGATTCCTCTGAATCCTGTATATTATTTATTTTTGATAGAAAATGTAGCTTCTTGTATCAAAAATTCAGAAATATATCACAACTGTTGGATAAGAAATCCAATTAATAAAGGAGGAAAAAAGGGCAAAATTACAAATAAAGGAAATATATAAAAAACCTATAAATCGCTTGAAGCTTTCCATGCTGATAAGATAGCAAAGAATCCTGTACATTTATATCGAGATGATGTGTTTTTGTGCTATGGAGTCTCTGATATTTGAGGTAACTATACAGAAAGGATCTAATTTGTGCTTCATCAGGATAATAACTACAGAAAACCTGTGTTATGCAATATAATAATCCAGACATGATTTCTAGGCATTGTTTGTCATGGATTTCAAGTCTTACAGCCACGTGTGCCTCTATGCATGGACAATAGTTATGTTAATCTATCTTTAACACCATGAAATTTGGAATTGTGAGATGATCGTAAAGTATTTCATTGTTCATTCCCATTTCCATTCCAGGCTTCCAAAAGATGTATATTGAAATTTGAATGAATGCATATGTAACTGTAACGAATTATATTATTGGCTTCCATTTCAATTGTTCTTGTTATGTTCATGAGAATAAAATTTTGTATTTTTCTGACCATTGTATCTGATTATCGTTCTGAATGGTTTTGCAGTCATTTGGAGTTCACTGGTGTCCATTTGGTGGATTAACACGACTCCCTTCATCGTACAAGTAAGCAGAATTTTGCTCATCACGTTTATAACCGAGTTGATTTAGTCTCGATGTATGTAAAAGTTTTGTGGTGGTGGGTTCTTTTCTTTTCCGCTATGAATGGTTTGCACTTCCTATGTTTGTGGATTTTGTTGAGCTTTTATCTTTTCTTTCAAATTCATCTTCCATTCGGTGCTCTGCTCCAGTATATTTTTTAATTATTCCAGTCAACGTTGCCTGCTCCTTTGCTTTGGAAGTCATTACATCACATTACCCTTCTCATGAAAATGAGATTTTTGCCTTTCTTTTCCAGCTTAATCTTTCACTAATTCAAAAGATTTTTTTTCTTCATTCGATGGTATAAAAAAATCCCTTTTGGCTTTCCATTGACGTTTTTTATTTTCACTAACATTTTCATTTATATTCAAATTTAAAATAAGTAATTTGCTTGGTATAATCCATGGTTTCATTTTATATGGATTATAAAGTAGATGCTTTCTACAAAACCAGAGTGAAATCTTTCACATTAATCTTTCTCTAGCATCTATGGAAGTTTGATTTATCTATATTGAGATTTTGGGCTTTCTTGTTGAACCTGCATTTAAGTTGGAACCCTTGTCTTGGTAGAAGTTGTGTGGCAGCATCCAAAAGGCTTGTCAAGTCTAAACGGGCCCACTAACAGGTTTAGCTTAAGCTCTAGTTAGCAGATTTTCTAATTATCTTTTTAGTTTTTGCAGTATTTATGTATAATGGGAGTCTTATAGATGGTATTTGTGGTCCTGGTCTTTTTAAAAAGTCTTGTGACTTTCATGTGAGCTTTTAATTATTTTGGATGGCTAGGATTAAAGAGTTATTGAAGTGATCAAGGGCTAGTATGCTAGGGCTGTTGTAATCCAAGTATAAATACCTCTTTATGAGTCTTTGTAGCAGTTTTTTCTTATTCTTATTTCAGAAAATCAGAATTTCCATCTTTCTTGGGTCTCTTTGCCATATAAATTCATATATTCTTGTTCCTTCTTTGATTCTAATACTTTTTTTTGTTATCTTATTGCTGGAAATTCATTAAAAGGTGTTGATTATTGCACTAAATAACAATTTACAGCAGATCTGAGAATTTTGTTGTATCAAATTTGGTATTGGAGCCAAACAACCTAGATTTACATCATGGTCGGACGTGGTAGGGGTTGTGGTGGATGAGGAACTTCGTTCAGGAAATTGAAATGGCTAAGATAAGGCGTATGATTGAAGATATGTCGTGAGCGGTATAAACGCCGTAGTCCTGGTTCAAAGTATCGATTGATATTGATACCCAGGATCAAAATATCGTTTCGAAACAGTCGAAACATCTGAGACGTTTCTGTTTTCAAGGAGATCGAAACGAATCAGTGATGAAATTGAAATTTTAATATTTTAAGGTGTTCCATAATATTTTGAAATGTTTTGTTATATTTCAATGCATTTACACAATTATTTCGGAATGTTTCAAGGTATTTCAAGATATTTTGGTATATTTCGATCAATGTTTTGAAAAAATAATTCTTAATTTTTTTTTTGAAACGGGTCAAAACATTTCCGAAACATGTTGAAACGTTTCCGTTTCCTAGGTAACCGAAACAATGCACCGAAACGAAATTTTGATCCTTGATCGATACGAGTCGGCCGAGTCATATCTGACTCGATATCTTTTGAGATGATATCGTTACATGATACTTACATTAAACCCTGAGTTCGTGTGAGTTATATCCGAGTCAATCCCGAGTCAACGAATCGGTCGATACGGTTCTGTGACGCTACGGACTACAATATGACCTAAATCTTTCGTCATGTTCAACATTTTCTTTTCGGTCGTATTATCCAATACCATGATGCGATGTCACGACCGATGTGTCTTAGAGCTGTCTTAGTTGATGGCCAATACCGCGACCTTGAATCATGGCTGTAGCGGCGAAAATGAACAGAAACTCATATGGAGATTCAAGGAGACAACCGCGACCCTTTTGACATACTGGACAATAATCTAGAGGAAGATGATGAAGTAGAAGAAGAGAATCCCCTTCATGAAATCGATCACTCAGACAATCCAAATTGGGGTGGATTGGAAGGGAGATTGGTATGTGTGCCCTTGATTTGAATGGTGGTAAAATGACGTTGCTAGTTTTTTCGAAAAGATGCATGTCGAAGGTTATTTGGAATGGGAAGCGAAATATGACCATTATTTGGACGTGTTGATGGTGCAGCACAGAGAAACACAACTGCTGTCTCGAGTGTTTGAAGTGAACAAATGGCCTCAAAATTTGATCGTGGGGGCGATAGAGGTGTGGAAGTAATGGGGTGGCTGATAGAGGGGAAAAAGGAAATAGGAAATTGCAAGGTTTGACGGAAAATATGCTGCCGGTGCAAATAGTTCAAAGACAGGAATTGCTTCATAGTTTTGTTGTTTCACTTGTTGGGAAAAATGACACATCCTTATACATGTCCACAATGAAGAGTTAACTTAGTAAAGCTTGGGGATGAGGAAGAGAAAGTAGTGCAACCTGTCTATGTTGCATATGTGGATGATGAGGAAGATGTTAAAATTCTTCCGATACAAGGGGAGTCCTTGGTACGGAGAGTGATGCCTACACCCAAGATCGAAGAAGAAGAGGATTGAAGGATGCATAATTATTTTTGTGTACGTTTTTTTTGTGGTGGATAGGTTTTCAATGTATAAGTGTTTTTCATGTATTATTGATGGAGGTAGCAGTGAGAACCTTATTTCAAAGGAGGCCGTAGAGAAGTTGAAGTTACCAACTAGAAAGTATCTGAATCCTTACGAAGTTGCATGGTTTTGAGGGGTAAACGAGGTCCCTGTTACTTTTCGTTGCTTGGTCAAATCTAGAATGGATGATGATTTCAAAGATTGAGGCTTGGTGATGTTGTGCCGATGGAATGCCTGCCATATTTTGTTGGGAAGCCATGGTTGTACGACAAAGTTATTATCCACTACACTAAAGCTAATACATATTTGTTTGAAAGTGGTACCAAGTCGTTAACATTGCAGTCATTTGAAGAAAGAACCAATGTTAAGACTCAGACCAACAAGGTTAATGGCTTTTTAACGACCCAAAAATTCGAAGAAGAAAGCAAGGAAACTGGTTTGATGTTTATGCTTGTTGGAAGGAATGTCCAGGGTAATCAATATGAAAAGAATTCTGATTTTCCACCAAAAATTCAACAACTACGAAGGGATTTTAAGGATCTAGTTGCGGATGAATTGTCGGAGGGTTTACCACCGGCCAGAAGTGTCCAGCATGCTATAGATTTGGTGCCGGAAGCAGCTTTACCAAATCTGGCTCTAATACATATCGTTTAAAAGTGGTACCAAGATGTTAACATTGCAGCCATTTGAAGAAAGAACCAATGTTAAGACTCAGACCAACAAGGTTAATGGCCTTTTAACAGCCCAAAAATTCGAAGAAGAAAGCAAGGAAACCGGTTTGATGTTTATGCTTGTTTGTAGGAATGTCTAGGGTAATCCATATGAACAAAATTTTGATACCAGAAGTTCAACAACTACTAAGGGATTTTAAGGATCCCGTTGCGGATGAATTGTCGAAGGGTTTATCACTAGTCAGAAGTGTCCAGCATGCTATAGATTTGGTGCCAGAAGCAGCTTTACCAAATCTGGCAGCATGTTGTATGCCTTCCGCACAACGCGTTGAGATGAAAAACATGTAGAAGATTTAATTGCTAAAGAGCCAGTGTAAGAAAGTAAAGGTCCATGTGCTGTACCAGCATTACTAGTGCGAAAAAAAAAATGGAACATGGAGATTGTGTTGATAGTCGTGCTATAAATAAAATCACCATCAAATGTAGGTTCCCGATTCCTCGGTTGGAATATATGTTGGACATGCTCATAGAATCTATGGTATTCTCAAAAATTGACGTGTGTAGCGGTTATCATCAAATTCGAATACATAGTGGTTATGAGTGGAAGACCACTTTTAAAACACCGGATGAACTCTTTGAGTGGTTAGTGATGACATTCAGACTCTCTAATGCTTTGACTACATTTGTACGAGTTATGATAGAGGTACTTAAACCTTTCTTGGGATTATTTGTTGTTGTTTACTTTGATAATATACTTATATATAGACATAGTCGAGATGTGTATTTAGTCCATTTACATCAAGTCGTGGATGTTCTTCGCAGGGAGACACTCTATATGAATATGAAGAAGTGCTCTTTTTTGTGCCACAAATTTGTATTTCTTGGCTTTGTTGTCTCAGAAAATGACTTACAACCTAATCTAGAGAAAGTAAGGGCTATCAAGGAGTGACCAATACCACAATCTATGGGTGATCTTCACAGTTTCCATGGATTGGCTTGATTTCAAAGGAGGTTTATATGGAATTTCAGCTCTATTATGAGTCAAATCATAAAATGTTTGAAGGGAGTTGATTTTAAGTGGTTAAAACTATCTAGTAAAAAGTACATAGATTGCCAAGGAGTTGAAAGAGATTGGTCCAGAGATTTACGCTGAAATTGTGGAGACTTTCTCGCGAAAGTCGAGTTTCTTCCAATCAGAGGGGTTGATGTGGGCGCATTCAAGAGGCTTGTCAAGACCGAGCAAAAGCCCACTAACAGGCTAAGCTTAAGCTCTAGTTAGCAGATTTTTTAGTTGTCTTTTTAATTTCTATAGTGTTTTATGTTTTATGTGAGTCTTATAGATGGTATTTATGGTGAGTCTTTTAAGGAGCCATGTGACTGTCATGTGAGATTTTTTATTATTTTGGATGACTAGGATTAAAGAGTTACTGAAGTGATCAAGGGCTAGGATGCTAAGGCTGTCCACTGTTGTAACTGTAGTGTAAATACCTCTTTATGAGTCTTTGTAGCAGTTTTTTCTTATTTCAAAAAATCAGAATTTTTGTCTTATCTGCCCTAGAAATTCATATATTCTTGTTCTTTCTTTGATTCTAATGCTTTTTCTTGTTATCTTATTGCTGAAAATTCGTTAAAAGGTGTTGATTCTTGCTCTAAATAGCAATTTACAGCCGATCTAAGAGTTTTGCTTCATCACAAGTTTTCTTAAATTATGCCAAATGTAATTCAGGGTTTTTGGTTATAATAGCAAAGGCTATGAGGAGTAATTGGTTGTGTGTGTAGTATTAGTAATTGTACGTGATAAATTTTCGGAACCCCCCGACATTTCCAAAAAAACACAACCCCAATCGACGTTAAAGATTGATTGGCATTAATTGTTTTAGTAAATACTTTTTTTACACTCAAAACAACTTAAATAATTAAAATAAAATTTGGACTTGTATCCATACCCAAATCCAAAACCAAACCCAATGCCTAACCCATACCCTATCTATGCGGTTACGCTAATCCAAATCTACTTCATAACCAGATCCAAATCTTAGACCCCCATTCTCCAAGTTGCAAACCTGTGGTGCCTAACACTAACTTAGGAATCACAATTTCTTTTTATGTATCAAACACACACAAACAATCCAGAATCCGTAGGAAAAGTAAAGAGAAACAATCTGAAAAGGATATTGTTGAATGAATAAAACTCGTAGAAGATAGGGACAGTTTGTAGGAACATCCAAAACCCTAAACGTTTCCAAAACGGAAAAAAATTCTTAATTTTAAGAGGATTACCAAATATGAAAAATTGCAACCTAACTAATTAAAATAAAATGTGTCGTCTGGGGTTTAGGAAAGTTGACGATCTTGAAATTGGAGTTTGTTACGATTTATATTAAGTTTTTTAAATATTTCCTAAAGGGACAAAAATACTAATTTGAGGCCCAAACGATGGAATCCGGCCGAACACAAGAGGATTTCATGGCAAAGTGATGAGTCTTGATCATTGATTCGATCCGGATCAAACAACATTTTGAGTTTGACCCGTTTTCTAAGGTGGCTGCTGTGGTGGAGGGAAGGTGGCTATGGGAGTTTGGTGAATTAGGAGTGTGTTTGGATATAAGTGGGTAATTGCTGAAATAGGACTATTTTATTCTTAATTTATATGAAAATTGGATTATTTTATTTTGATAAGGAATATGAGGGCCAATATTGTACTTTAAATAATATTTTTGGAATGAAGCTAAAGTTGAATTTGTATACGAGGTTATTTCTCGGAATATGGGGTGTTTTTTATGACAAAATAAGTTTTCGTTAAGCTAACTAATGGTTGTTAAATGAAGGGGGCCCGTGCGTTACAATTTGTAAAACTTTTTTTTTTTTTGGGGAGTGTGAGGTGAGGGTGAGGGTGAGGGTGAGGGGAGAGGGAGGCTTGAACCCTTGATCTCGAGAAGACAAATAGTACCATTAGACCAACGGGCCGTTGGTACAATTTGTAAAACTGAAGGGATTATTGTGCTATTATTAGGGGGTCCATGTGAAATTTATTCTAAAAATTTGTCGAATACACCAGCGTACTAACTCGGAGTCGACTGCTCCGATGATTGAGAGAAAATCATTTTATCACATCGAAGTCTAATGGATTACAGACTACAGTCTTTTACAGATATGATGTTCTGTCCTGTCTATCATGATTCTGAATCCATTCTAATTTGCCAGTGATTCATTTCTAGTGTATGTTAATCTCATCAACATACATGAATCATATACCTTTGAGCAATTTAAAGACTAATGATCTCCTGATATAAAAGTATATCCATTGTACTTGAATATAATACTCATAACTTTATCATATTAAAATTTAACATAGTAGATTTATCAATTCAATGTCATATGTTTTGGATTTGAGAACATACATCCTACCTGTATCAATGTGAGAGTATGGAGGGCACATCATTTCATTGTGTTTGTTGGTCACTTGGTGCAGAGTAATTTTTTTGCATCTGTTCGTACGGGTAAACTCTTCCTCTGACAAGCTATGTTTTAAATTTTTTGCAGTGAGGGGGAACTTCCATCAACGGCATGTAAGATTTTTCTCTCTTGCTTATCTACTGATTTGTAGCTAAGTTTTTTTTTTTTTTTGGTGCTTTGTAGTTAAGCTTCAGTAAGGATCAAAGTTTTTATTTTGGTGCAGATCATGATCTCTTTGGACAACATGCTATCTTTGCTGAAAATACAGCTGTATCATCTGCTAGTCATCCTTGCCCATATATCGCTTACTTTGGACCAGTTCACCCCTCGTCCTCAAATTTCAGTGGAAGTATTTCAGATGGTTCTAATTTCAACAGTCAATGGAGTGCTGCGTCAGTTCCAAGTGAGATGCCCACTTCTTATGGTTTTCCTACCGCAGATGTCAGTTATCATGGTTGGGAGCACCAGTCCTCTGCCTTTCCTACAATGAGTAGTCCCCTTGGTGGTGCTGATCAGCCCTCAGCTCCATCTGTGACTCATAGGGTGACTAGGGCCAATCCTGATGTTCCAAGATCAGGATCTTTTTTGCATCCATTCCTTGTTGGGCACAGGTAAGCTAAATCAATAGACTGTTTGATATGTTTTTACCCTTTGTTTTGATTTAAATGGGATATGGGTTGTAATTAATGCTGTTTGGTTAAAGAAAAATTAACGAGTAAATAAAGTGAGAATTGTTGAAAACTATAAATTCGGTACCTAAGTTGTCAATAAGTCTAGGCATGTACTTTTTAAGGCGTGAGGTCCAACTCTGCTGATCTTTTTTGTCATATAGTCCAAACTAATTTTTCTTTTTTTTTATATGACCAGCATAGTAACTCACTGGTTTCATTCTCTTTTTTTTTTTTTTTTGGTTCTGTACTATCTATCTCTTCTCTTCAGGCTGCAAGGCTTTCAATGTCCAATCCCAACTCTCTTGATGTCTTTGTCTCTCTCTCTCTCACACACACACACACTAACGCTATGGACGATGACACGGGCAAGAAGAAGTACATGAAATCCACTTCCTAGCCCTCCAAAACAACTTCATCACCATCGTAATTTTCTCTCTCCTCTTCTCATTCCCCACCTCCTTTTCTGACCTCGCCACTGACCGTGCGCCCTCTTAGCCCTCCGCTCCGCCGTGGGCAGCCAAGCTCTCCGCTGGGACTTCTCGGAACCTATCCCATGTTCATGGCTTGGCATCTCCTACTCTTCTAACCCACCTATTGTCACTGAGTTCCGCCTCCCAGCAATGGGTCTTTCCGGCACAATCCCAACCAACACTGTCAGATTTGGGGTTTTGGATTTGGTTTGGTTGATTGTTGATTAGCTTCAACAAAGCGTGTAAATAATTTGGCGCCTTGTTAAGAGTTTTTTGTTTGTTTTTAATTTTGTTCTTATTTGTAACTACCAATCTTTTTTGAATCTTTTGATAATATATTTCTTAATTCAAAATTTTAATAATTTTTGTAGTTCACTGTTTGTGAAAATTTTGGACAGTGAACTAGAAATTTTATTCTATTAAAATTCACTGTTGTGAACCACGAGTTTCATTCTATTAAAGCTTATTGTATTAAAGTTCATTATTTATAAAAATTTTGTGAATTAGGAGTTTCATTTTGTTGGTGGGTGGTGAATAGCGGTGGTGGTTGTGGTGGGTGGTGGTGGGCGACGGTGGTTGGTGTGTATCTTAGAGGATGAAGTAATGAATTTTGAACCATTTGTGTTTTAATTGAAATTTTGGTTTCCCAAAAAGATGACAGTACATCACCAGTGAACAAGTACTGCACTATTTACGCTCACAATATATCCACAATATATAATTAAACATAGAAAGAAAGACATTTTTTAGTTCCCTGTATTTGAGTTCATTGTCTTTAGTTCACAAAATTGAACAAGATCAATTCAAAATTGACCAATCTAAATAAAGATCTTTTAGAAATTTCATGAAACACAATCAAATATCATCCAAATTCTACATATCAAACAATCGATTCAAAAAGAAAAAGGGAGAGAACGTCTTTAGTTCACTGTCTTTTAGCTCACTCACAATACATCTACAATATATAACAAAACATTTATTCATAGGGAGAGAGAGAGAGACACACACACAGAGACTGTTTTTAGTTTACAAAATCGAACCAGTAAGATTATCCAAAATTTGCCAATCTAAATAAAGATGTTTGAGAAATTTCAAGAAACACATTAAATCTCATCCAAATTTTGCATATTAAACAATTAATTCAGAAAGAGAGAGCAATAGTATTTTTAGTTCAATATCTTTAGTTTACTGTCTTTAGTTCACTCTCTTTTATCTCCCCCCCCCTTTTGTTTAGCTCTGATTTTTTAATCTCCAACACATATTAAAAAATTGAGTGGTGGGTGGTTGTTGGTGGCGGTGGTGGGTAGTGTTGGTAGTGGGTGATGGTGGGCAGCGGTTGTGGTGGTGCTAGTGGTGTTGGCAATGGGTGGTGGTGGTGGGTGGTGGGTAGTGGGTAGTGGTAGGGTGGCTATGGGTGGTGGTGGGCAACGGTGAGGGTTGGTGGTGGGCGGCAACGATGGTGGTGGATGATGGTGAGCGACGGTGGTGGGGTGGCCATGTTGGTAGTTGGCAACGGTGATGATGGGGCGGCGATGGTGGGTAGTGGTCGGTGGTGATGGGTGGGGTGGTGCATCGCGGTGGTGGGTAGCGATGGTGATGGCTATGGGTGGTGGTGGGCGGCAATGTTGGTAGTGGGTGGTGGGTTTTGGGTGATGATGGTTGGCGGCGATGAGTGGTGGTGGTGGCTGCGGTGGGTGGTGGTGGGCTACAGTAGTGGGTGGTGGTGGGCTGCAATAGTGGGTGGTGATGGCGGTGATGAGAGGTGGTGAATGGTGATGGTGGCGGCAATGGGATGATGATGATAATGATAATAAATATAAGAATGATAAAATGGTGAAGGTCTTTACATAACCTCTTTCATGAAGGGTATTTTTGTTAAGGGTTGATTTTATGGACCTTTGGCCTTAAAAATGTTGAGGCTGGACCTAAAGCCAAAAAAGTTCCTATCTTCGTATCTCGCCAAATCTCGTGTAAATAAACCATGATGGGAAAAGGAAAAGAAGGATGATAATGATCTACTGATTTTTTATATGTAATTAAGGGAAAGATGATTTAAATTCTCATAAGACGTGATTTTTATGCCCTTTTTTGTACATATTTTGTTAATGTTAAATGAAAACTGGTTTTATTGTTTCATGTAGTAATAGTCTTGAATCATAATACATTTTATAGTGTTTGAAGTTAAATTTTTTTATATCAGTTGGTGAATTTATTTAGTCATACCTTGCCCGCCCTAATACGGAATGGCGGCTCCACCCCTACTTGTATATATGTGTGCATTGTAAGGAAAGAGATAACCCTTATCAGAGATTTTAGTTACATGTGTGGGTATATATATATATATATATATATATATAGAAAGAGAGAGAGAGAGAGAGAGAGTATAGTTTTCTCATGCGAATGAAACAATCTATTTATATATGCAGTGGCAAGGAGAACGAGAATGAGCGCAGAAGGTTGAGTGAGGAAGAGGAGATTGCTTGTGTAATTAGTATAACTTAGTCAATTAAAGAATTGGGATACATCAAATAAAGAATAGAGACGCATTTGGATGAAGGTTAAATAAGTCATTTTCACATGTTCTGTTAATTGAGATGGAACCTAACGACTATAGTTAGGTTCAAAATCGTGGGGGTGTTGGTTTTTGAAGTAGGAGGAGGTAATATGTTATAAGTTACACCATAGCAAGGTAATCCACGATTAGACCTAAAGAAAATGTTTTGTGTGGTGTGGGGTGGGGGTGGGGGGGATGGGGATTGGGGAGGAAGTTGCTTTTTTAAATTTTCCTGTGTTTCTTTTCTAATGACTGTAATCTTTTGACTTTACATGCACTCTGACAGTTCAACTGCAAGAGCTGGGAGCTCAATCCCCTCCTCTATGATTCCTTCTTATCCTGGCAGCGCTGCCCGGGCTCGTGACCGTGCTCAGGCTCTCCAGGCATATTTTCAGCAACCCAGCAATTCAGTAGCCGTACGCACACCCTTCACCTCTGCTACACGAAGATCCAGTAGCCATAGAGGCTTGGCTCAAGTTGGGCCAGCGTCCTCATCATCAGATCAGACTAGTGGCACCGTCTTCTTCCCATCGAGTTCATCCGGCAGAAACCTCCAAGAAGCAGAAAATACTGTGTCGAATCACTTTCATACTTGGGAACAAGAACACTTGCCTTCTTTCCCATTGAGCCATGGTGAAAGAGACCCAGTTTGGGGGCCATTTCATCAGGCTGCTGGTGGATCCAACTCTGGTATCAGGTCCAACAGCTTTCGCCTGAGGCATGGATCTGAGAGGATGCCATCGCAAAATCGGTCATAGGCTATATATTGTGTTTTGGTGAAGAAAACTGCAATCCCTATGACTGAAACCCGAAATTATGTATGTTTGAGAACTGATATGTGATGGTTGGAGTCTGTCAACCGGCAGATGATACTCTTGCTATGGCTCTGAAATGGTCTTTTTGGCTGCCACGTGGTTATGTGCTGAACATTGGCTTCCTCTTATTTGTTTTGCCCTGGGGATATATAAGAATATGATCACATGTTTATGGTATAGTTAGAAGGTTTCTAGCATTTGACTTTTCCTTTTCCTTGTCTAATACAAGGGACCCAGATATCGAATACCTGGACCTAATGGAAATCACCCGAAAAGAAAAGCTGCATGGGTATTCAGGGAAGTGGTAGTCCAGTAATATTGCTGGGAAGTAGCAGGAATAGCAACTCAAATAAGGCTTTGAGAGTTGTGCTGGGAGCTTACAAATATCTTATTTCGTAGGACTTTGGTCCTATCCCAGTGGGTGAACCTCCCATGACATTGTGAAAGACCCAAAAAAAAAAAAAAAACACTCATTTTGAGAATATCACATTTTCAGTGTCTTATTTTCTGCCGGACAGATTACAGAGGATGACTTAAGAGCATTTAGTATACAAGCGCATGTTAGAAAACAATGTTGAAGATTTTGCCCATATATTGTTCTAGACCTAGAGTAGAATGACTGAAAACATGATACTCTCTTACTATATTAAGGTAAGAGGGTGAGATGTCTCTTGGTCTCTTTCTTTTCAACTGCCACTGGCTTCAAGAGTCTTACTTTTGACTGGATCTCTCACCTACAAAGACATCAAACTATCCATTTTTAACAGCCTTTAATCATGACTTGAACAAAGATGCAAATTAATACAGACCAAGTCTGCCTGCGAATGGACAGTGCAGACCAGCTGAAACTGCATTGGTCCGTTTGAACAACATTTTTAGTAGGGGTGTTCACCCTATCCTACGGGTAGGAAATATGGTTTTTCGTCTTCCTATCAGATATTTTGCGAAAGAATTTTTTTTTATCCGACCCTATCCGATCAAGTGTAGTATTCCTACCCGATTTTCGGCCAAATTAATCGGGTAGGAAGTCGGGTGAACACTTTTGTAGTTATTAATTTTTGGATAATTTTAACAATTTAATTAAATAACATGCACCAATTTAATAACACTAAAACTTAAAACAATTACAACAACAATTACAATAAAACACAATAAAACATAAACATCAACTTATCATAATTGTTGCATAAATGCAATAACAATTATTTTAAGTTTAAACCATATGGTTAGGGAATTAGGGTTTTTAATTTTTATATATATATATATAAATTAATGCGGATAGGGTAAGGTAGGAATACGGAAATTGATGGCTATTCCGCATTCCTACCCGATTTAATCGGAAGACCAAAAATTCTTTTGCATTCCTACCCAATTTTTTCGGCTAGCCGTTCAATAGGGTCGGGTAAGGTAGGAAATTGTGACTAATCAAAAATTTGAACATTCTTCATTTTTAGATTCAAGCCAAAAACTTTCAATCACTATTAATCAAAGATGCAGTGAATCTTGGGTGAAATGTAATGAATGACCAGTTGACCATAATCCGATATGCCTACCGAGTCATATGAAGTTATAGTCACCTCCAGTACCGCATCAAGCTTTTTGTACAGATGAAGAATCAAATCCTGAGGATGACAATATTTAAAAAAAAAAAAAAGTTTGTAATTTCAATTTATCTCAATCATCGAACTATATTTTTTTGCTCGGAGTCTGAGGTACTAAACCAATGCAGCATTATGGAAAAGCCACTGGAAGGCATTGTAGTAATCTCCGTACACAATAATGGCTTTTGGTTGCTCCTCCTCCTACTCTTCAATGGCTTGTCGTAGATGTTCCTTTTGATACATTGAAAAGTCGTTCAAGTGTTTTAAGCATTGAAATTCATCGTAAGCTGCTGAGTTGTTAGTCTGGAAGCCTGTAAGATAGATTGGAAGACAATCTATTGGGAAGTTACCAGGTACGACTATTCGCACAGTCCCATATTGGATTATTCTTTTTTTTTTTTTTTTGCTAGTAAAAAAGGGGATGGGACAAAGGAGAGAGACCCTCATTGGTGGGATCATGAGGGCCCTGACTATGCCCGTTACCCCTCTCGGGAACTAGTATAGCGCTCAACCACCGAACCCCAATATGGACTCTAAAATTCGAACCTCCAACTTTATGATGAGAAGTTCGGCCAGTACTCCACTAAACCACCATACTCTGTGACTTACTGGATTATCCTCTGCAACCAATATCAGAAGAGAATTAGTAAGTAGATGTGGCAAGTACTTAACAAATAAAAGGGTGGAAGAAAGGAACTTCTATTGGACTTAAAAAAACAGTATTATGGGTTTTAGTAATACTTTAACAGCAGCCGCTATGGCTCCGACAACGTCTGGCACCATATTCTTTACCTTCTCAAGGGTGTCTTCATTGAAACAGCGCATAGTTATAATCATTCGCTCCCTTATTCACTAGCTTGTGAACCTTTAATAGGTGATACATTTCTAGGCTTAGACTCACTTAACAGCTCCATAAGCTTTGGTAAGATTCATAACTTGAATATTCAAGGCTTTGAATTGGTTTGCTAGGTGAAAGAGCTTCTTATTCAAGACTTTCCTATTTTTCATGCGGTGGACCTTGTTCTCTACACATGTGATACACACGAAGATGATTAGTAATACAAGAGTGTTTGTTATCATCAAAACCTTACTTAACCAACTATAGAGTCAACATTCTCTCCCCTTTTCTATGATGACAAACACACTGATGATGCACAAAATAGTCTCGTGCAAGATCAACAGTCGAGTGTGTGATAAGATGTAATTAATGGACAATAAATAAAGCAATCAATGACAGTAATGTAAATATTGAGTCAACACACAGATATATAGTGGTTTGGTCCGGGTGACCTACTCCACTCAGGGAAACGGCAACGGTTGCCGAGGGTCTTTATTGATGAAGTAAGGTAAACGAGAGCAATGATTAGTTCCGGGAGAGGTACAATAGTTAGGAGAAAGAAAAACTATGTGTGTGTAGAGGGGTGTAGAGGTAGAACTCAATGTGTCCTCTCATGTAGAGAGAACTTACAATTTATAGGCATGAAGCCCTTAGGTGAGGCGGTGACGTGAGGACAAATGTACTAACTTTTCGGGAAGGATAGCTACAAAAGGTAAGTACAATTAAATGGTGCCTTGATCTTCGAGAGTGAGTATCCCGATAATTGCTCTTCACGTGCTTTAATCCTTCTGAACTCCTTGAACTCTGGACTGGAGCCGAATTTACGAACTGAGCTTGACCGGCCTTTTAGCTGATTTAGGATTACTTGATTTATTGGGCATGACTCGGTTAGATTTGGGCTCATCACACACTATTGCAATGATGCATATAATTCATCTTCTTACTTAACATATGCATATTTACAATGTCAAATGAATATATATCACTGCAATATTTTTTTTCCCTTTTGACATCATCAAATATATATATATATATATATATATATATATATATATATATATATATATATATATATATCAATGCTAATATCTATCAATGCTATCAATGCTATCTATCAATGCTAATATATATATATGTGCATATCTATCAATGCTAATATTTTCAATGTGTCTCACTTCTTCCCCTTTGACATCATCAATAACATAAAAATCCTATATCCATCAAAACAAATAAATATATGCTCCCCTTAAGCATATTCATATCCTATTTATGTCGAAGTTTTGAATATGACAACACATTAACTCAATAGTTATGATTTTTGCTACTTATATGCATGTCCATCATTTTCAACTTTAAATCAAGGTAGGTCCAATTTCTCCCCCTTTGTGCTATCATTCAACATTTGCAACACAAGACATCAATTTTACATTTCTTCCCCTTTCTACTTCAATATATGCTCCTCCTTATTCAAGCAAATAATGCATATATATATCACAAAAAAATGAGGTCTATCAAGTACTCATTATCCAAGTGTTCATAGACCATAAGGATAATCATATTCTAAAGCATAATCTTGAAGATATATCCATATAGTATATGATCCTCAAAGATTTTAAATTCTAGCACATTTAATATAAGAATTCATGTACTTTTAAATCAAATCATCATTAAACTTTGGGGATTTATCATAAACCTTGCTAACAAGTTTTAATTCCATATCTCTATTGTGCACATTTTCTTAACTAAAAATGTCATACATCACAGACGGTCATTTTAGTCTCAAGTTCACCACTTATCAAATATACAAATAACATATATCAAGAGAGTCTAATTGACTTAGTGGAGACAAAATCTCATAGCCATTCAATATCTAATATCAAGATAGTTGAAATCCTCTCAAATTGCTAGTCCAAGTGTCTTCCGTAAGTTCCAAATTCACCTATGCGGTGGTTTGATATCAAAAGGACATCCATGATGTGCTTAAACTATCTAGCATCATAGAAACATCATGGGGTGTATGACCTATGTGTGCAAGAGAAATTCTACTTAAACAAACTAACCTTACCAAAGTGTAAGCCATATGACTAAGAATACTAATTCATTTTGTGCTTAAACCTTTCATAATTCTTGTCACAAGTGATAATTCTCTTAACTTTCAAGATTATCTAAGTTTGATTGATTGAGAGAAAGAAATCAAGGCCTATGAGTAGCCATATATTCAATGTAACATGTATTAACTCTCTTCTTCAAGATGCACTGTTATTTTAAGTGGTCATGTTTGCCATCCATAAAAATCATCTTTATGCTTAGAAGTACATTGTCTCGGTGATGTGCTCTCTAGTATTATCCAACGGAACACAAATGCACAACAATGGTACCATACTTTTTATGCACTTAGATAAGCATACAAAGGAGTCAACAAATATGACCTAATCATAAAGGTTTAATGTAGACATTAATTTATAGAATCCCTTTTTTAATTGATTTCAAAGGATATGCACTTTGGGATTACTAAGTGGAATAGTTGACCACTTAATGATTAAAGGATGTTCAATATGCATCCATTCTAACACTCTTCAACTACCATAAATAGTTCACTTATTTCAAGTGATATGAGTCATAATATGCATGTGAAGTAGCATAAGTTTTTTCTTTCCAAAGTTCCAATCAAGCATGTCAATAATAATAAACCAAAGAGTAACATTCTTGGAAGATTCATCTTTAACTATGACTAGACATTTTATTAAGAAAGTTATTCAAATCAATTTACATTTTCAAAATTATTAGATATAAATGTAATGCAATTATCAAACACATTTTCAATTATTAACTTCAAATATATATATATCACATAACTCACAAGTGATTTAAAACATATGCAAAGTTGCCAATGCTAGCTATTTGGCTTTTGGCACCCAAATCATATTGGATCCTTGATAGTTAGTATATGATCTATTTATGCATTCATTTTGACGTGATCTCATAACATAACAACTATATACAAGATGTCCTACTTTATGACAATAATAACATGTCTTTAATGAGATGCTTGATTTTGACTTTTTCACAAAAAATATCTTTTGATTTTGATCATTGCTAAAGCCTAGCTTGGCTTTGTCGAATTCACATCTTTGGCTAGAGAAGCTTTTCCAACTTCTCACTCCCTTGGGTGAAATTCGTGACAATTTTGTTTAGGTCATGATTCTTTCTTCTCAACTCATCATTTTCACCTTTTAGCTTTTCAATTAAGGATAAATCATGAGAATCTCCTTTTAAAGAGGCATTTTGAGCTTTGAGCTTCTCATTATCCATTTTCAAAGCCTCATTTTCATTTGACAAAGAAACCAATTTTTTTTTAAGATCCTTATATCTCTTAGTGAGGCTAAGCAAGTCATCATGCAATTCATTTATAGCATCACATATCATCATACGTTAATTCTTCATGCTCATTTGATAAAGATTGTACCTCATCATCGTTTTCCAATGCCACAAAGTACAAGTTTGCTACTTGCCTCTTTTCTTCATCTTCGAATTCATTATTGTCACTATCACTCCATGTTGCCTTCGTTGCAACTTTCTTGTTCTTTTTGTTGAATTTCTTCAATAGTGGACAATTTAACTTGATGTGTCCCGGTTTTTTGCATTCATAGCATATGACTCCAATTCTCTTGGAATTTTTTCCTTTCGATATGAGCTTTGATTCTTGAAGAATCTTTTGAATTTCTTTGTGATGGAAGCACGTTCTTCATCACTTTCCTCTTCCTCTTAATCACTTTCATTCGTAGCTTTAGTGGTTTTGAGTGCAATGGTTTTCTTCTCCTTTCTTTCTTCTTTGTCACCTCTCTTGTTGCTCATCTCAAAAGCGATCCATGAAGGTCTTCCAAGAGAAGTAGTTTTAGATCTTTGGATTTTTGAATGGCCGTTACTTTAACATCCCAAGATCTTGGTAGGCTTCATAGAATTTTCCTTACAATCTCTTCATCTACAGTTGTTCTACCAAGAGATCTCCATGCATTCACAATGTTAGTCAAATGAGTGAACATTTGTGTGATGGTTTCTTGAGGATCCATTTCAAATAACCCATAATCATGCACTAGGATATTTATTTTGGATTCCTTAACTCTTCTAGTTCCCTCACGTGTAACTTCAAGCATATGCCAAATTTGTCTAGTGGTTTCACATGTAGAGATACGATTGAATTCATTCCTATCTAGTGCACAATATAACGTCTTCATAGCTATTATGGCTTTTGTATACCCATCTTCTATTATGTCCCACAATGTATCCCCTAATGATATAATGTAAATCTTCATTCTAGCTTTTCAATATGTGTAGTCACTTCCATTAAAGAATGGAGGTCTAGCGATGGATTTCCCTTCAACAATATTCCCTCCTATGGTTGCCATGATCTTTTGCTCTATTGTTGTTACACTAAATGGCTAGAGCCTTGCTCTGATACCTATTATTGGCCCAAATGCAACCTAAGAGGGGGTGAATTAGGTTATGTGATTCAATGACTAATTTTTAGCTTTCATGATTTTTTACCATTTATGCAATGAAAATAATTATTTGAGGAGTTACAAAAAATAAATGATTTTATGATTAACAAGATTATGTGTATGAAAGGCAATTTAACGAATGATATGATGGAGAAGATGATGTATCTGATAAGCTATGTAATATGGATGTAGTAAGTAAGTAGTACGGAAGAAGAAAGACAAACAATATTTATAAAGATTCAGCCCCAACCACGATGGCCTACGTCCTCTCTTCCCCTTCTCCTCCGAGCTTCACTTTCACCATCTCGATCTCCTTCAACAGGTGAAGATCAAATCCCTTACATGCTTTGTCTTCTTTGGTAGGTG
Source organism: Ilex aquifolium (assembly GCA_951799425.1). Classification (NCBI taxonomy): domain Eukaryota; kingdom Viridiplantae; phylum Streptophyta; class Magnoliopsida; order Aquifoliales; family Aquifoliaceae; genus Ilex; species Ilex aquifolium. Next base: position 23,023,622 of record OX637396.1, on the reverse strand, counting down.
AAGATGCACCTTTACAATCTCAAGCACAAATGATACAACTTAAAGCTCACTCAATACAATATTAATCTCCTCTCTTTACCAGCAAAGAATCACTCGATTAAACTTAAAGTGAGAGAAAATCACAATAGGCTTTATAGCCAAAATCTCACAATAATGATCTTTCCGCAATATGTATATCATCTTTTGAATGCTCAAGAAATGCCCAAGAACTCCCCAAACAATCTTGTTTCATCAAGCCTCATAATCGCCTTTTATAGAAAAAGCAAATGGACAAGGAGAGGTTCCCAAAAACTAGCCATTGGAGCCTTCTAATGGTCACAACCGGCATGTCAGATGGCCATCCCGATTGACCGGTTCAAAACAATGTGTTTTGGGTGTCTTCCAAATGTCTACCTAGTATTCTGGATAGTATTCGGATGGCCCATTCAACAAGCCAGTTCCCAAATCCAGTAGATCGGATTCCCCATCCAGCAGATCGGATCCAATTTGCTGCTCTACTATTCCATCAATTTCCAAGGAGATTTTGACTCTCAAAACATTCGAATCTGCCACCTCTTATTTCAGAAAAAGTTGTAACCAGTGAAGTCTACTTTCCAACCCCATTGGAATTAGGTCATTTGGACATCTAAGTACAAAGTTATGTTCCAAATACCGAACACCTATTTGATTTTTCTGATTGTCAGCTTCTATGCACTACCTTCAATCAATTACTTTAGTAATGCACATTCTCCTCATGTAGTTGTATCTTCTCATCTTCAATATTCCTATTTATCCATTTTCACTCATAATTTTTTTGCATCTTCAAATCATTTGATTAAGCATTCAACTCATGCACATCTTCTTTTTTGGTTTTTCAGACCCAGTGTAGCACATTGCTTATCGCTTCCTTAGTAACCCTGTGCAACAATACAACCAAACTCATAAAAAGATGATTAGTAATACAAGAGTGTTTGTTATCATCAAAACCTTGTTTAACTAAGCATAAGGTCAACAAGAATAATGTCTCTTTCAAATCCAGTAGTGCATTTGATGCCACAATCATGTTTTTTCTCAAAATTGGTGCATTTGACACTAGAATTATAGTTTCTTTTAGATTTAATGTGGTAGGTATGGTAATCTTTAGTGAAGATGTCTTGTCTCCAAAGGTACACCTCTCAGTTCGAGTCTTTGAGGATGCGAGAGGATGACAAATTTAGCGATTTCTATGCTAGATTATGCAATATTGCAATTTCATCATTCGCATTGGGTACCAAGCAAAATGACTGTGATTAAATGAAAAATATTGAGATCTCTACCAGAGAGGTTTCATGCTAAGGTGACGACCTTGGAAACCAGAGTCAATTTGGAGATGGTGCCAATAAAAGACCTAGTTAGGTCTATTTTGACTTTCGAAATGAATCTCCAACTGCCCAAGAAGTCTAAGGGCATGACCTGGTGCTCTATTAGAGAAGAGGGAGATGAATCGAAGTCACTCCAATTAGGAGAAGAGGACATAGCCTCTCTTGCACAAAAGTTCAACATGTGACGCCCCAATTTTTCCGGGGGTCCTATATTAACCGTTGACCATCCGTCAACCCGCGGAAATACCCATGGATGTCACTCAACCAACACCACGATGATAGCATCCCCTTAACCGGGATCTTAACTCACAATTGTTAACCGGATTCGATTATTCATTGGGTTCAACCAATATTCAATATACCATGATTTATGCTCCATTATAGTCCATTTACATCATTGGAGGGAAGGAAAACGTAGATTGAAAATAGGGCGAAGTAGTGTGAAATTCTGAAAATTTTGAAGAGTGTACCGGTACACAGTACCGGTACCCCTATGTACCGGTACCCGGTACCGGTACTGTCAACCCACTGGAAAGGGAGTACCGGTACACAGTACCGGTACCCAGTACCGGTACTCTCTGCCCAGTTTCGCCATTTTCAACCATTTTTCAATTCCAATTCATTCAAAACCTCTCCCAATTCATCAAATACATGTTTGACAACGATTTCCATACAAAACATGGTTTGTACAAGTTCCATTACAATTGATTCCATATATTTACATATCAAAACGGAATTCTTACAAAAACTTTACAAAACAACAATAAAAGCCACAAATCGGCTTTCTTCAACTTTGGGGCTCGAAATGGGAGCCGTCCGCCGGTGTGAACCCCGCACCTGAAATGTTTTTCCCACAAAGGGTGAGCCACGCTCAATAGGGTATCTCCTAATGAGGCTACTCCCCAACCTATATGCATATGAAATGTTCACATGCCACAAAACCACAATTCATAACATTCCAAGCAAGGAAATATATTCAATGATGGAATTTGCAATGCCATGCTATGGAATGAGGTGAGACCTACTCATGCATATCAACCGAGCCCTTCCCGGGTCCTCTACACATGCAAGTGCCAATGTGTACCAATCCGTCATTTATGTTGCACATCAAATGACCTTTCATTCTAGGGTCTTTATAGGGGTGGATGTTCATGGACTCACACCAAAGGTCACCCAACCTACACGAAATTTATGGACTTCCACCAACGGTTCCGCGTACACCGACACACTTTATGGACTCTTATACCAACGGAGTGCGTCTCCAATCACCGGGTCTCTCACCCGAGGGATTTTCTAGCCCTTCTTGCTACCCCAACCCTATCAACATATAAACCATGCGACTCGACTAGGTCATCGACCCATATTACCCGAGCCCACTCGTCATCCACCACGCGTGGTGAAGACAAACAACCATGCACACACACCCACTAAATGTGATGTTCCCGTGCGTATGCAATGTGATGCTCCATTGCAACAATAATACAATATTCGATATGGTATGAGTGACATATGAACATTTTCATCACAATTCACACGCTTCATGGCAAAATCATATCATAAGCATATAATTTCCATACTTTCTTACAATGTCAATATATCACAAGCATGTACATATATCAACATTTAATCTTGATCAACACCCAAGTATGTCATCACATTATCAAGAAATAACACACTTCAAATTCAAGGCATAAAATAAACACATAGCATGCCCACACTTCACATAGCCTAAGAGTCACATTGGGTTAATTTCATATACTCTATCCTAGAAATTTCATTTAGAAACTTCTAATTACCAATCCAATTAGAATTGATTTCAACCCATTTCATCCAATATCACAACCATAGGCAAATGACATACATATATATCTATATCTATTCATTTACCCATTTCACCTAAGCATTCTAGGTGTGGAATAAACCTTGGTAGGAGGGAACCCTACCTCTTGAAGCGTGGAGAACCACGTTGAGAAGCCTCCTAAACCCGATTCAAGCTCTAAGCCCTAGCTTCCAAAATCCCGTCCTTGGAATTTCGCCCAAACCAGACCTCCTTGGTATGGTTTTGTAGCCCTTGACGAGGAGAACAACTTTCTCTCTTGGCTCGAGTTGATTTGAGCCCCGTGGAGACGAGAATCTTAGAGAGAAGGTGGAGAAAAACCCTAGCTTCCCTCTCTTGTTTTCACGTTGGAATCGGCTGAGCAAAAATGGGAAGAAAATCTGATTTTCTCCCCTTTAAATACCCTTTAAATACTTGGCCCACAACGCGCCACACGACCCTTATTTCCCGGGTTCGTTTTAACCCCGAAACGATTAAATTTCGCTCCGGTTCAAGTTCAAAATATTTTTTTATTTCAACTTGCCGTCATTTATTTCCCAAAATTTAAAATTTTATTCAGAATTTCGTTTTTGGGTCTCCCGAGGCTCGACCGCCTCGTAAAACGTGAAAATCCGACTAACTCGGAATTTAATGAAATTTGACAGGCTAACTAGATTTCGCGAGACGAATCCAACGGTGATGTCTGTTTCGTCATCCGAGCTCTAGAAAAATTCAGGTTTACAACCTGTACCATAGTGGCAAATTATCTTTTTGCCCTTTTTCGCAAAAATTCAAATTTTCTCGGGTTTTACACAACAAATATGTGAAGACTAGTGGTGTCAAGTCCTCAAGGTCAAAAGGAAATCCAAGTATACCCAAGTCTTCTAGAAGGGGAGGAGAAAATAAGGGGGAAAGGAAATAGGGGCAAGGACCTCAATGCTATAAGTGTCAAGAATTTGGACACATGGCTTGGGAATGTCCTACTCAGAAGAAGAAAGATTTGCCCATAGAGAGGAGAGAAAGTGAGTTCGAGTCAACAACGAGTGAGGATACTTCCTCTCAAGAAGATGAGGAAGAGTTCATGGCTTTAATATGCTCACACTCCTCTCCCCCGATAAAACTTCAAAAGGTGAAGTTAAGAGAGAGAGAGAGAGTTCTCCACCCATTTCTCGAGCTAACCCAAGAGATCTTAAGGGAAAACAAGTGTGGGTGAGATGTGAGGAACTTGAGAAGCTCACCACCTCAACTAAGATAGAAGTCACAATGGCTACCAAAGAAGTTGAGTCACCTAGAAGGTAGGTGAGGTGAGAGTATGGACCTAGGTGCATAGTCATGCATTACATCTTATATCCTAGATCCATGCATTGTAAAGGTTTTTGTTGTTGTTATATTTATTTAATTTGCCTTTTGGTATATGAAAATTCAATAAGATTTTTTATGCTTAGTTGGGCATACTTTTAGGATTTATTGGTAAATGCTTTTTTTTCCCTTTATTGTTGCATTTTGTGCATATTTTTTGTTTTTAGGTTATTTGTGAAAAATCAAAAAATATTGAAAAAGGAAAAAGTTTAAAAAGATCTTTTTGTTGTTGATCATGGTAAATCACTCTTTGATTCAGGTTATAGCTTTTTCATCCTTAAGATAAATTTGAAAAGTGCATTACTATGAGTCATATTAAGGGATAAAGAACTTAGTGGTTATAAGTCTTAGTCCTTGATCCTTTAACCGAAGTTTCTTTCACTCGTGCGTGCTTGGATTGTACAAGTCTTGAGAAAATTCATAAAACCAAATGCATGCCCAACCATTCACCTTCATACTTAGGAGTCTTGCTAGTTTGAATGATTAATGACCTTACATGATTCTAAGTATTGGTGATAGGTGGAAACATAGCTAAAAGTTAGTAAAACCCAAACCCCTTAGAAGATGTCAAAGAGCCAAATGTGAGAAAAGAGCCCAATGAGGCCAATTAAAGTTGAGGCATAAAAATAAATGGCTACTGTTAATTGCACTTGAATTGTTGAGAGTACTAAATGGTTAATGTCATTGCTCATATGTAAAGATCAAAGAGCTAAAGCTAAACACATTTAGAAACATACTATGTAAAGTATGGAATTCACAATCATGCTAATTGATGCCATAATGAGTAGAAAGGATAAAAGATAGGGAGAGTTGTCTAAAAGAAAAATAATTAGGACACTCACTAACCAACTGTGTAATCACTTAGATGATGCATTATGATTTCATGTAAAGCTTTATTATTGATTTGACCTAAATGAAATCTCTGTCCATTTTGCTTGAGTGAGAAAGTGCACATCGGAACCTTAGGTAAAAATTCTAGTTTTATGCCCTGTTTGGTTTGAAGAAAAATTGGGTGGATGAAAATTGGTGGAAGGAAAGTTGGGTGGATGGAAAAAATTTCCACTATTTAGTAACAAAGGAGAGTATAAGGGAAAGGAAAACTGGAGGGAGAACATTTCCCTCCATCCATCAAATTTTTTTTCCACCCACAAGTGGACAAAAATTGAGAAGGAAAAGTGGGACAATATGGTTTTTAAGATAAGTTTACTTTTTATTCTCTTGAATATATTCTAATAAATGTATTGAACCAGTACACTATTCACTATTTAAGGGTAGAATTGTAAATTGGCCATGCATGTGTTTTTCATTCCTTTCAATTTTCATCCAATACCAAACGATAAAAAATATATCCCTCATGCTTTCCATCCCTCCTACCAAACAAAAAGGAGGGAAAATAGTTTTCTTTCATTCAAGGATAGAAACTTTTTCTCTTTCATTTTTCATTCCTTCTTTTTTTCCATCCTTCGTACCAAACGGGTCATTAGAAATTTTCAAGTTTTCACAATTCTACATTTTTGTCAATCTCTCAAAATGGAGCTCTAATCGAGGCACCGTCTTTTTCTATAAGTATTTACCCCCAAGAAGTACCTCTCAGTCCGTTTTCATGACGAACCGAGTAAGAATGGGTCGATCAGACCTTTATGTCGAAATTCTAGTTTTAGAAATTTCTAAATTTTCACAATTCTAGTTTTTTCTCAATCTCCCAAATTGGGGCTCAGATAGGGATGCAATAATTTTCTATAAGTTTCTATTCCTAAGAAATTTCTCGAAGTTTGGTTTTATGGCAAACAGAGCGAGAACGGGTCGATCGAACCCTTAGGTTGAAATTCTAGTTTTGGAAATTTCTATGTTTTCACAATTCTATTTTTTTTTGTCATTCTCTCAAACCGGGGCCGTACCAAGACGCCGTCAATCTTTATAAATTTCTATCTTTGGGAAGTACCTCTCGGTCTATTTTCATAGACAGAACGAGAACGGGTTGATTAGACCCTGAGGTCATAATTCTAATTTGAGAAATTTCTAAGTTTTAACAATTCTACTTTTTCATCAATCTCTCAAAACTGGGCTTGGATCGAGACGCCATGTTTTTCGATAAGTTTATTTCCCCGAGAAGTATATTTCTATCCATTTTGCTTGAGCGAGAAAGGGCATATCGGAACCTTAGGTAAAAATTCTAGTTTTATGCCCCGTTTAGTTTGAAGGAAAGTCGGGTGGACGGAAATTGGTGTCTGGAAAGTTGGGTGGATGGAAAAATATTTCACTATTGGTAACAAAGAAGAGTATTAAGGGAAAGGAAAACTGAAGGGAGAACATTTCCCTCCATCCCACAATTTTTTTTCCACCCACAAGTGGGCGAAAATTGAGAAGGAAAAGTAGGACAATAAGCTTTTTAAGATAAGTTTACTTTTTATTCCCTTCAATATATTCTAATATATGTATTGCACCAATACACCATTCACTATTTAAGGGTAGAATTATAAATTGGCTATGCATGTGTTTTTCTTTCCTTTCAATTTTCATCCAATAACAAAAGATGGAAAATATATCCCTCATACTTTCCATCCCTCCTACCAAACAAAAAGGATGGAAAATAAATTTCTTTTATTCAAGGATAGAAAGTTTATCCCTTTAACATTTCCTTCCTTCCTTCTCTCCATCCTTCATACCAAACTAGCCATTAGAATTTTTCAAGTTCTCACAATTCTATTTTTTGTCAACCTCTCAAACTGGAGCTTTGATCGAGGCGCCATCTTTTTCTATAAGTTTTTATCCCCGAGAAGTACCTCTCGATCCATTTTCAGGACAAACCTAGCGAGAACAGGCAAATCGGACCTTTAGGTTGAAATTCTTGTTTTAGAAATTTGCAAGTTGTCACAATTCTAGTTTTTCCTCAATCTCCCAAACTGGGGCTTGTATCGGGATTCTATCATTTTTTATAAGTTTCTATCCTTGAGAATTTTCTCAAAGTTTGATTTTACAGCAAACGGGGCGAGAACGGGTGGATCAGACCCTTAGGTCGAAATTCTAGTTTTTGAAAATTATATGTTTTCAAAATTCTTTTTTTTTTTGGTCATTCTCTCAAACCGGGGTGCATCGAGACGCCGTCAATTTTTATAAGAAACTATCTCTGAGAAGTTCCTCTTGGTCTGTTTTCAAGGGAAATAGAATAAGAACTGGCCGATCAAACCCTTAGGTCATAATTTTAATTTTAGAAATTTCTAAGTTTTAACAATTCTACTTTTTTATTAGTCTCTCAAACCCGGGCTCGGATCGAGATGCCGTCTTTTTCTATAATTTTCCATCCCCGAGAAGTATATCTCTATCCATTTTGCTTGCGCGAGAAAGGGCGTATTGGAACCTTTGGTCAAAATTCTAGTTTTATACCCTATTTAGTTTGAAGGAAAGTTAGGTTGATGGAAATTAGAGGAAGGAAAGTTGGGTGGATGGAAATATTTGTTACTGTTTGGTATCAAAGGAAAGTAAAAGGGAAAGGAAAATTGGAGGGAGAACATTTTCCTCCATCCCACAATTTTTTTTCCACTCACAAGTGGGCAAAAATTGAGAAGGAAAAGTGGGACAGTATGTTTTTTAAGATAAGTGTACTTTTTATGCCCTTCAATGTATTCTAATTAACATATATATTGCACCAATACACTATTCACTATTTAAGGGAAGAAATGTAAATTGATTATATATGTTTTTCCTTTCCTTTCATTTTTCATCCAACATCAAAAGATGGAAAATATATCCCTCATACTTTCCTTCCATCCTACCCAACAAAAAGGAGGAAAATAGCTTTCTTTCATTCAATGATAGAAAGTTTATTCTTTTCACTTATCATTCCTTCCTACTTTCCATCCTTTCGTACAAAATAGACCATTAGAATTTTTCAAGTTTTCACAATTCTACTTTTTTGTCAATCTCTCAAACTAGAGCTCTGATCGAGGCATCATCTGTTTCTATAAGTTTTTATGCCCAAGAAGTACCTCTCGATCCATTTTCACGACAAACCGAGCGAGAACGGACCGATCGGACCTTTAGGTCGAAATTCTAGTTTTAGAATTTTGCAAGTTTTCACAATTCTAGTTTTTCCTCAATCTCCCAAACTGGGGCTCATATCGGGATGCTGTCATTTTCTATAAGTTTCTATTCCTGAGAAGTTTCTCGAAGTCTGGTTTTACGGCAAACGGAGCGAGAACAGGCTGATCAGACCCTTAGGTCGAAATTCTAATTTTTGAAATTTATATGTTTTTACAATTTTTTTTTTGTCATTCTTTCAAATTGGGGCGCATCTAGACGTCAATTTTTATAAGATTTTATCTCTGAGAAGTACCTCTCAGTCTGTTTTCACAGGAAACAAAATGAGAATAGGCCGATTAGACCCTTAGGTCATAATTCTAATTTTAAAATTTTTTAAGTTTTCACAATTCTACTATTTTATCAATCTCTCAAACCCATGCTCAGATCGAGACACTGTCTTTTTCTATAAGTTTCCATCCCCAAGAAGTATATCTCTGTCCATTTTGCTTGCACAAGAAAGGGTATATTGGAACCTTAGGTCAAAATTCTAGTTTTATGCCCTATTTGGTTTGAAGGAAAGTTAGGTGGATGGAAATTAGTGAAAGGAAAGTTGGGCGGATGGAAAGATTTGTCACTGTTTGGTATCAAAGGAAAGTATTAGGGAAAGGAAAAACATTTCCCTCCATTCCACAATTTTTTTCCACCCATAAGTGGGCGAAAATTGAGAAGGAAAAGTGGGACAATATGTTTTTTAAGATAAGTGTACTTTTTATTCCTTTCAATATATTCTAATTAACATATATATTGCACCAATACTGTAAAACCCGGTAAATTTGAACTTTTCTGAAAAAAGGCAAAACGGTAATTTGCCACTATAATGCGTATTTAAAATACTCATGTTTTTAGAGTTCGGATGACACAACGGACTTCGCCGTTAGATTCGTATCGCGAAATCTAGTTACCCTGTCAAATTTCATCGAAATCCGAGATAGTCGAATTGTGCACGTGTTTCGAAGCAGCTGGGTGGCGAATGACCTCGCAAAGGTCCCCACAAATAAATTTTATAAAATTTCCTTATAATTGAATTAAAGTTCAAATAAAATTAATTTGAACTTAAACCGGGATGAAATTAATAGTTTCGGGGCGAAAACGGACCCGGACAAGGGGGGCGTGTGGCGCGACGTGGGTCAAGCTTTAAAATTATAAATAGGGCCTAAATATCTGATTTTGGGTAGAATATCTTCACAATTCTGCTGGTTTTAACGTGTGAGGGAGAAGGGAGAAGACAAGAGAGAAATCCAACTTTCTTCCTACGATTCACGGAGTTCCGTCGGTCGAAATTCGTCGAGCCAAGAGTTAAAGTTCATCTCCTCGACGAGGGCTACGCGTACGTACCAAAAAGAACTGATTTCACCGAAGATCCAAAGAAAGGATTTTGGAGAGATCAAAGTTTTGGGCTTGGGAAGTGTTCTTGAAGCTTCATTCGGGTGATTTACGCACCAAGAGGTAGGGTTCCTCCTACTTTGGTTTTATTCCTATCCTTTGGTGTTGAAATTGTGGATTGTTTTGGGTTGGAATTGTGGCCTGTTTAGGGGCTACTTTGTGGCCTGTTTTGGGGCTGCTATGTGGCCTGTTTAGGGGCTATTTTGTGGCCTATTTTGGGGCTGTTTTGTGGGCATGTTATATGTTTACATTATGCCTTGAGAATTAAGTGTGTCATTGCTTGATTATGTAACGACATGCTTGGTTGTTGTTGTTAGATAAAATGTCGATGTGTTTATAATGTGTCTTTGTGAATGAAATGTACTATGACATGCTTGAGGATGTTGTAGTTTTGTATTAATACATGTTGTTAATGTATTAGCATCATGATAAATTGTGGTAATTATGTGCATTACACATATATTGCCTTGACCCATGTTGATATGTGGTTTAAGTTGTCCATATGACATTCATTACATATGAGACATGACATTGATATGCGATGGTACATTACATTGCATTTGCACGGAGGCATCACATTCATGGGCTTAGGCATGAGTGTGGGTGTGTGTGTGTGTGGGCATGGTTTATTCAAACATCATACTTGGTGGTTGAAGAGTGGGCTCGAGAAAGTGGGATTGAAGATCCTACTGAGTCGCACGGTTGCATGCATGGAAAAACTTGTGTCAAGTATAGCAAGTGGGGCTAGACTCTCCCTCGAGTGCAAAACCTGGTTATTGGTTTATTCACTTCCGTCGGTGCAAGTCCAAAAAAGTGAATTAGGCATACGGAGCCGGCGATGTAATTTCAAAATCCGTTGCCCAATAAAACACAAGATTTTGATTTATAAAAATACTCATTCAATGAGTAACATCCAAAGGTGATTTGGTTTTACAAGCACATGAATTTTATTTCAAACGATCATTGGATGGATTTTTCGTCAATTGACGATTTCATTGCACAAGTACATTGCATTGTGTTATGGGAGTCGGTGAGCACTCGGGTTAAGATGCATGAGTAAGTCTCATCTCATTCCATGGCATGACATGGTAAAATTACAATATAGAGTTGCATATTCTTGTTTGGAATGTTGTTATGGATGAATGTTGTATATGAACATTGCATATGCATCTAGGGTGGGGAGTAGCCTCTGTAGGAGATACTCTATTGAGCGTTGCTCACCCTATACGGGAAAATATTTCAGGTGCGGGCTTTACGTCGACAGACGGCACTCACTCGGGCACTTAAGGAGGAAGAAAAACCGAGATGTGGCTTTATTTTGAGTCCTTGTAAAATCATTGTAAAAATTATGATTTTTGAGCATGTAAATATTTGGAAATAGTCGTAATGGGACTCATATGAACTGTTTTGAATGTAAATTTCCTGATGTATGAGTTTGATATGAGTTTGGGTAGGTTTTCTCAAAACCCCATGTTTATGGACTATTTTTAATCTAACCTTGCATGTAATTATATGAGTATGGATAAATGGACCCGGTGTGGTCAATGTTTACTCATAAATGGACCCGGTGCGGTCATTGTTTTATATTGGACCTCGGATGGGTCATGTGAATGTATATTGCACAGGTTGGGTTTTGGGTAGAGCTCCCCGTACAAAGAAGACTCTGCCCGATTTTTGTTCAATTATGACCCCGATAAATGGGGCATAACGATGCAATATCGAGTTACTCGGTATCCACGGGTATTCCGCAGGTTGATGGGTAATCAACGGACCCCCGAATTTTGGGGCGTCACAGCTTGGTATCAGAGCTTAGGTTTACGATAAACCCAGGACTTGATGGGCATGGGTCTAGACCATTGCATTCATTGTGCGTTACATGTTATGTGCTTAAATTGCTATATGTTATGTGATATGTGTTGTGTGAATTATATGCATGGTAAAATGTATATGGAAAGGAGAAACACTAGGGTTAGAAAACATAACCTTGGGTTTCGGAAAAGAATGAACGGGATGGTTCGGGGTGTTGATGTCTATTAGTGGTTGACACATGCTCTACTAGTTAGACAAGGAGAGAAATTTCAAAGTTTAAACTTAATCCCCATTTTGGAATACTGTGTAAGACTCTATTGCTATCTGACATATGTAGATGGAAAATCGAGAAAGAGGACGCCGAGGCGGTGGGCGGAACAACAACCAATCACCACCGGCCTTTGACCAACAAGCCTTCATAGAGGCTATTGGTATTGCGACTGCTACCATTGCACAGACGAGTGCTGCGGTTGCCACCATTGCACAGGCTAGTGCAACTGTGAGCCAAGGAGGGCCAAGTAACCTCCAGAGGTTCAAGGCACACCATCCTCCAACCTTCATGAGAGGAGGAGATCCGATGTTAGCCGATCATTGGTTCCGACAAGTCGGCAAGTTCTTGGAGGCTATGGAGATCACCTCCGATGCCACTAAGATAAAGCTAGCTGCATTCCAGCTAGAGGGAGAATCCCAAGTGTGGTGGGATTGGGTCAAAGCCTCAAGGGACTTGGAGGCAACGACATGGGAAGAGTTCCGTGAGCTCTTCATGGGCAAATACTTCCCAACGTCTGCCCGGCATGCAAAAGCTGGGGATTTCCTAGACCTGAAATAAGGGACGATGACAGAGCTCGAATATGTGGCTAAGTTCACTGAATTAGCCCGTTTCGCCGATGAGAATGTGGCCACAGACATGGCCAAAGTGAGGAAGTTTGAGGATGGCCTAAAATTGTCCATCCGGGATAAAATTGTAGGTCTTCTCCTACAAGATTTGGTCTTGATGGTCGAGACTGCTATGGCCATTGAGAGAGAGGTGGACGACGCACGGAACATCCGGGAGGCGGGTGTTAAAGATAAGAGGAAGGAGAGCCAACCTTTTTCTTCGGGTTCGGGGAAGAAGCAAAAGACTTCGACTTCCCAAGGGTTTCAGGGACAGGGCCGCAGCCATCAAGGCCAAGGCCAAGGTCAATCCTCCCAAGGCGGGAGAAATCAGAGGCCTTCTTACCCGACAAGCCAAAGGACTTGTTTCTATTGCCACCAACCTGGGCATATGAAGCGGGATTGTCCTCAGCGGCAGGGATCTCAGGGTTATGGAGCATCCCAGTCCCAGTCTTCGGTGGGACATGCACATACGCATTTTGTTCCTCCCTACCCCACCATGGGCCAAGGGAGCCAATACCAGTTCCAGGGTGCTGCATAAGGCCCTACTACTTCACGGGCGAGAATCCCTCAATCAGGCCAGAGCATGGGTTGAGGTCGAGGCCAGGGCTCACAAGCCGGGACTTTAAGGACCCAGGGGCGTGTCTACGCCATCACTTCTCAGACTGAGCCGACAGATCAGTCGGTTATCCAGGGTACATTTCTACTCTCTCGCTTATGGACAAGGGTATTATTTGACTCCGGTGCATCTCATTCATTCATTGCTACATCATGTGTGAAAGATTTGGGCTTAGAGGTTGAAACCTTGGAAGGACCATTGCATGTGAGTTCTCCCCTAGGAGTTAGGGTGAGCGTTGATCAGATATGTCGGGGTTGTGAGTTAGAGATCTCTGGGATTCTACTCACCGTGGACCTTAGGGTCATAGACATGTCGGAGTTCGATGTTATTCTTGGTATGGATTGGTTGGCGGCACACCGAGTCATCATTGATTATGATCGGAAGAGGGTCACTGCCCACACACCGGAAGGTGTTTATTTCATGTTTCAAGGGGATAAGCACGATATTTTACCCCAAGCCGTGTACGACTCTAAATGGCACGGGCAATTGATGGGTTGGCTAGCAAGCCTTACCCTAGAGAATGAGGTGAGATAGGAGTTGGGTCTACCTCGGGTGGTTTGTGAGTATGAGGATGTTGTTTCAGATGAATTACCGGGATTACCTCCACATAGGGATGTAGACTTCACTATTGAGTTGCACCCAGGTACATCGCCCATTTCTATGACTCCACATAGGATGGCGCCTGCTGAGTTGCAAGAACTCAAGGTCCAATTACAGGAATTGTTGGACAGAGGCTTTATTAGGCTGAGCACCTCACCTTGGGGCGCTCCGGTGTTGTTTGCCAAGAAGAAGGACAAGACCCTTCGACTATGCATAGACTACCGGCAGTTAAATAGGGTTACTATCAAGAATAGGTACCTTTTGCCGAGGATTGATGATTTGTTTGATCAGCTGAGAAGGGCGCGGGTCTACTCCAAGATAGATCTACGCACCGGTTACCATCAGTTGAGGGTTAGGGAGGCGGATATCCCTAAGACAGCGTTTAGGACGCGATATGAGCATTTTGAGTTCACAGTGATGCCATTCGGATTGACGAATGCTCCAGCGGCATTCATGGATCTCATGCATAAGGTGTTCCAACCCTACCTAGATCAGTTCGTTGTGGTCTTCGTTGACGAAATTTTGATCTACTCCAAGTCTGAGGAGGAGCATGAGGGTCACTTGAGGATTGTTCTCCAAACCTTGAGGGACCATCAGTTGTACGCCAAGTTCAGCAAGTGTGAATCTTGGCTGACTAAGGTGAAATTCTTGGGGCATGTGGTGTCGACTTCGGGTGTATCCGTGGACCCGGAGAAGGTTGGGGCAGTTATGAGTTGGGAGAGACCGAAGTCAGTTTTCGAGATACGCAGTTTCTTGGGATCGGCGGGGTATTACAGGAGGTTCATTGAGGACTTCTCCCGACTAGCTGCACCTATGACGAGATTGACCCGGAAGGAGGTCAAGTTTCAGTGGGATGATTCGTGCAAGAAGGCATTCCAGGAGTTGAAGAGGAGGCTTACTTCAGCTCCTATTCTGATAGTCCCAAAAAGGGGACAGAGGTACACAGTGTATTGTGATGCCTCTAAGGACGGACTTGGATGTGTTTTGATGCAGTCTGGGAGGGTAGTGGCTTATGGTTCTCGGCAGTTAAAGAACCACGAGCAGAGTTACCCCACACATGACATGGAGTTGGCGACCATTGTCTTTGCCTTGAAGGATTGGCGCCACTATCTATACGGTAAGCAGTTCGAGGTGTTTTCGGACCACAAAAGTCTGAAGTACATCTTTACACAACGGGACCTCAACATGAGGCAACGCAGGTGGATGGAGTACTTGGAGGACTACGATTTCACTTTGCACTACCATCCCGGTAAGGCAAATGTGGTGGCTGATGCACTTAGTTGGAAGTCACGAGGAGTTGTGGCTAGTGTAGCTTCCAGGGAGTGGCAGATGCTCGAGACTGTGGGACAGTTCGGGCTACACTATATGGGGCAGGCTCAGGGTACTTTGGGAAGTTTTGTGGCTACGACTTCCCTACTATGCAAAGTGATTGAGTCTCAGGGGCAAGACCCAAAGATATTGTCTATTAAGGACCGAGTATGGTCGGGTATGGGTGACGAGGGCTGGGCTATTCACACGGATGGTAGTCTTCGGTTTAGGGAAGGGTTGTGGTTCCCCAGTTAGCAAAGCTGACAGAGGAGATCCTTAGGGAATTCCATTGCTTCCGTTTTGCTGGACACCCCGATGGCACGAAGATATATCAAGACCTTCGTCGCCAGTATTATTGGAGCGGGATGAAGAAACACGTTGGGATTTTGTTAGCCGATGTCTCACGTGTCAGCAGGTGAAGGCTGAACACCAGAGACCAGCAGGGTTACTCCAACCTTTGGAGGTAGCTGAGTGGAAGTGGGAGCATGTCACGATAGATTTTGTGACCCACTCGCCGCGAACATCGCGAGGGCATGACGCGGTATGGGTGATAGTGGACTGGCTTACAAAGTCGGCACACTTTTTGACGGTGCGGATGACCTTCACACTGGAGGAGTTCTGCAGGTTGTATATACGGGAGATTGTCCGGTTGCATGGGGTGCCCGTATCTATAGTATCGGATCGGGATCCTAGGTTTACGGCTCATTTTTGGGAGAGTTTCTAGCAAGCCATGGGGACACAGTTGATGGTGAGCACTGCTTTTCATCCCCAGACGGACGGTCAGTCAGAGAGGACCATCCAGACTTTAGAGGACATGCTACGGGCATGCGTCCTAGATCTCAGGGGTAATTGGGAAGAGCACCTATCCTTAGTGGAGTTCGCCTACAACAACAGTTATCAGGCGAGCATACAGATGGCATCCTATGAGGCACTATATGGGAGGACTTGTCGATCTCCGGTTTGTTGGACGGAGGTAGGAAAGAAACCCTCTACGGGTCCAAAATTGGTTAGAGACACCTTGGAGAAGGTGGACTTGATACGGAAGCGTCTTCTCACGGCTCAGAGCCGACAGAAGAGCTACGCTGACAGACGACGGCGACCTCTAGAGTTTGAGGTGGGAGATCATGTCTTCTTGAAGGTGATGCCTAAGAGAGGAGTGGTCAGGTTCGGCAAGCGGGGAAAGCTGTCGCCGAGGTATATCGGACCCTTCGAGGTACTCGAGAGGGTAGGTACAGTTGCTTACCGGTTGGCGTTACTGCCAAATCTATCGGGTGTTCATGCGGTATTCCATGTCTCTATGCTCCGGAAGTATACTCCAGATCCAACACATGTGATAGATTGGGGTGAGTTGATTGTTGATGCGGATGGGACCTTCGAGGAAGGACCGGTACGTATCATGGATAGTCGGGATTAGGTTTTGCGAGGTAAGACCGTGAGGCTAGTGAATGTGTTATGGCAGCACCGAGGAGTGGAGGAGGTGACATGGGAGCGCGAGGACACTATCCGTACCAATTATCCTTTCTTATTCGAGGATGGAGGTACATTTTTTTTATGGTAATAAGTCTGATATACTTGTCACATATGCATGTGGTTGAATGTGTATGTGTGTGTGAATTTCGGGGACGAAATTCTTTTAAGGGGGGGAAGAATGTAAAACCTGGGTAAATTTGAACTTTTCTGAAAAAGGGTAAAACGGTAATTTACCACTATAATGCGTATTTAAAATACTCATGTTTCTAGAGTTCGGATGACACAACGGACTTCGTCGTTAGATTCGTATCGCGAAATCTAGTTACCCTGTCAAATTTCATCGAAATCTGAGATAGTCGGATTTTGCACGTGTTTCGAAACAGCTGGGTGGCGAATGACCTCGCAAAGGTCCCCACAAATAAATTTTATAAATTTCCTTATAATTGAATTAAAGTTTAAATAAAATTAATTTGAACTTAAACCGGGATGAAATTAATCGTTTCGGGGCGAAAATAGACCCGGACAAGGGAGGGCGTGTGGCCCGACGTGGGCCAAGCTTTAAAATTATAAATAGGGCCTAAATATCTGATTTTGGGCAGAATATCTTCACAATTCTGCTGGTTTTAACGTGTGAGGGAGAAGGGAGAAGACAAGAGAGAAATCCAACTTTCTTCCAACGATTCACGGAGTTCCGTCGGTTGGAATTCGTCGAGCCAAGAGTTAAAGTTCATCTCCTCGACGAAGGCAACGCGTACGTACCAAAAAGAACTGATTTCACCGAAGATCCAAAGAAAGGATTCTAGAGAGATCAAAGTTTTGGGCTTGGAAAGTGTTCTTGAAACATCCTTCAGGTGATTTACGCACCAAGAGGTAGGGTTCCTCCTACTTTGGTTTTATTCCTATCATTTGGTGTTGAAATTGTGGGCTGTTTTGGGTTGGAATTGTGGCCTGTTGAGGGGCTGCTTTGTGGCCTGTTTAGGGGCTGCTATGTGGCCTGTTTTGGGGGCTATTTTGTGGCATGTTTAGGGGCTGCTTTGTGGCCTGTTTTGGGGGCTACTATTTGGCCTGTTTAGGGGCTATTTTGTGGCCTATTTTGGGGCTGTTTTGTGGGCATGTTATATGTTTACATTATGCCTTGAGAATTAAGTGTGTCATTGCTTGATTATGTAACGACATGCTTGGTTGTTGTTGTTAGATAAAATGTCGATATGTGTTTATAATGTGTCTTTGTGAATGGAATGTGCTATGACATGCTTGAGGATGTTGTAGTTGTGTATTTATACATGTTGTTAATGTATTAGCATCATGATAAATTGTGGTAATTATGTGTATTACACATATATTGCCTTGACCCATGTTGATATATGGTTTAAGTTGTCCATATGACATTCATTACATATGAGACATGACATTGATATGCGATGGTACATTACATTGCATTTGCACGCAGACATCACATTCATGAGCTTAGGCATGAGTGTGGGTGTGTGTGTGTGTGGGCATGGTTTATTCAAACATCATACTTGGTGGTTAAATGGTGGGCTCCGGAAAGTGGGATTGAAGATCCTACTGAGTCGCACGGTTGCATGCATGAAAAAACTTGTGTCAGGTATAGCAAGTAGGGCTAGACTCTCCCTTGGGTGCAAAACCCGATTATTGGTTTATTCACTTCCGTCGGTGCAAGTCCAAAAAAGTGAATTAGGCATACGGAGCCGGCGATGTAATTTCAAAATCCGTTGCCCAATAAGGCACAAGATTTTGATTTATAAAAATACTCATTCAATGAGTAACATCTAACAGTGATTTGGTTTTACAAGCACATGACTTTTTTTTCAAACGATCATTGGATGGATTTTTCGTCAATTGACGGTTTCATTGCACAAGTGCATTGCATTGTGTTATGGGAGTCGGTGAGCACTCGGGTTAAGATGCATGAGTAGGTCTCATCTCATTTCATGGCATGACATGGTAAAATTCCAATATAGAGTTGCATATTCTTGTTTGGAATGTTGTTATGGATGAATGTTGAATGTGAACATTGCATATGCATATAGGGTGGGGAGTAGCCTCTGTAGGAGATACTCTATTGAGCATTGCTCACCCTATACGGGAAAATATTTCAGGTGCGGATTTTACGCCGACGGACGGCACTCACTCGGGCACTTAAGGAGGAAGAAAAGTCGAGATGTGGCTTTATTTTGAGTCCTTGTAAAATCATGGTAAAAATTATGATTTTTGAGCATGTAAATATTTGGAAATAGTCGTAATGGGACTCATATAGACTGTTTTGAATGTAAATTTCCTGATGTATGAGTTTGGGTAGGTTTTCTCAAAACTCCATATTTATGGACTATTTTTAATCTAACCTTGCATGCAATTATATAAGTATGGATAAATGGACCCGGTGTGGTCAATGTTTACTCATAAATGGACCCGGTGCGGTCATTGTTTTATATTGGGTCTCGGATGGGTCATGTGAATGTATATTGCACAAGTTGGATTTTGGGTAGAGTTCCCCGTACAAAGGAGACTCTGCCCGATTTTTATTCAATTATGACCCCGATAAATGGGGCATAACGACGCGATATCGAGTTACTCGGTATCCACGGGTATTCCGCGGGTTGATGGGTAATCAACGGACCCCCAGATTTTGGGGCGTCACAAATACACTATTCACTATTTAAGGGAAGATATGTAAGTTGATTATATATGTTTTTCCTTTCCTTTCATTTTTCATCCATCATCAAAAGATGGAAAATATATCTCTTATACTTTCCATCCATTCTACCCAACAAAAAGGATGAAAAATAGTTTTCTTTCATTCAAGGATAGAAAGTTTATTCTTTTCACTTTTCCTTTCTTTCTTCTTTCCATCCTTAGTACAAAATGGACTTCAGAATTTTTCAAGTTTTCACAATTCTACTTTTTTGTCAATCTCTCAAACTGGAGCTCTGATCGAGCCAACTTTTTCTATAATTTTTATCCCCAAGAAGTACCTCTCGGTCCGTTTTCGCGACAAACCGAGCGCAAAAGGACCAATCGGACCTTTAGGTCAAAATTCTAGTTTTGGATTTTTGCAAGTTTTCACAATTCTAGTTTTTCCTCGATCTCTCAAAATGGGGCTCGTATCGGGATGTTGCCATTTTCTATAAGTTCCTATACCTGAGAAGTTTTTCAAAGTCTAGTTTTACGGTAAACGGAGCGAGAACGGGCAGATCGGACCCTTAGGTCGAAATTCTAGTTTTTGAAATTTATATTTTTTTAGAATTCTACTTTTTTTTTGTCATTCTCTCAAATTGGGGCGCATCAAGATGCCATCAATTTTTATAAGATTCTTCCTCTGAGAAGTACCTCTCGGTTTGTTTTCATGGGAAACAGAACGAGAATAGGTCGATCAGACCCTTAGGTCATAATTCTAATTTTATAAATTTCTAAGTTTTAACAATTCTGCTTTTTAATCAATCTCCCTAACCCGGGCTTGGACCGAAACACAACCTTTTTCAATAAGTTTTCATCCCCGAGAAGTATATCTGTCCATTTTGCTTGCGTGAGAAAAGGCATGTCGGAATATTAGGTCAAAATTCTAGTTTTATGCCCTCTTTGGTTTGAAGGAAAGTTAGGTGGATAAAAATTGCTGGAAGGAAAGTTGGGTGGATGGAAATACTTTTCACTATTGGGTATCAAAGAAAAGTATAAGGGAAAGGAAAACTGGAGGGAGAACATTTCCTTCCATCCCACAATTTTTTTCCCACCCACAAGTGGGAGAAAATTGAGAATGAAAAGTGGGACAATTTGCTTTTTAAGATAAGTTTACTTTATTCTAATATATATATTGCACTAATACACTATTCACTATTTAAGGGTAGAATTGTAAA
Source organism: Ilex aquifolium (assembly GCA_951799425.1). Lineage (NCBI taxonomy): Eukaryota > Viridiplantae > Streptophyta > Magnoliopsida > Aquifoliales > Aquifoliaceae > Ilex > Ilex aquifolium. Next base: position 23,003,090 of record OX637396.1, on the reverse strand, counting down.
TTGGTCATGCATATTTTTCCTTTCCTTTCATTTTTCATCAAATACCAAACGATAGAAAATATATCCCTCATATTTTCCAACCCTCCTACCAAACAAAAAGGAGGGAAAATATTTTTATTTAATTCAATGATAGAAAGTTTATCCCTTTCACTTTGTCTTTCTTCCTTCTTTCCATCATTCGTACAAAACGGACCATTAGAATTTTCCAAGTTTTCAATATTCTACTTTTTTGTCAATCTCTCAAACCGGTGATCTGACCAAGGCGCCGTCTTTTTCTGTAAGTTTTTATCCCCAAGAAGTACCTCCTGGTTCGTTTTCATGACAAACTGAGCGAGAATGGGCCGATTAGACCTTTTGGACGAAATTCTAGTTGTAAGAAATTTCGAAGTTTTCACAATTCTAGTTTTTCCTTAATTTCTCAAAATAGGGCTCGAATTGGGATCCCATCATTTTCTATTAGTTTCTATCCCTGAGAAGTTTCTTGAAGTCTAGTTTTATGGCAAACGAAGCAAGAATGGGTCAATCAGACCCTTAGGTCGAAATTCTAATTTTGAAAATTTCTATGATTTCACAATTCTATTTTTTTTTTTTGTATTCTCTCAAACCGGAGCCACATCGAGATGCCGTCAATTTTTATAAGTTGTTACCTCTGAGAAGTAATTCTCGGCCTGTTTTTACGAGAAACAGAACGAGAACGGGTCGATCAAACCCTTAAGACATAATTCTAATTTTAAAAATTTCAAAGTTCTAACAATCTTACTTTTTCGTCGATCTCTCAAACCCAGGCTCGAATCGGGACACCGTTTTTTTCGACAAGTTTTTATTCCCAAAAAGTATATCTCTATCTATTTTGCTTGAGCAAGAAAGAGCATATCGGAACCTTAGGTCAAAATTCTAGTTTTATGCCCTGTTTGGTTTGAAGGAATGTTGGGTGGATGGAAATTGGTGGAAGGAATGTTGGGTGGAAGGAAAGTTGGGTGGATGAAAATATTTTTCACTATTTGGTATCAAGGGAAAGTATAAGGGGAAAGAAAACTGGAGGGAGAATATTTCCCTCCATCCCACAATTTTTTTTCCACCCACAAGTGGGCGAAATTGAGAAAGAAAAGTGGGACACAATATGCTTTTTAAGATAAGTTTACTTTTTATTCCCTTCAATATATTCTAATATATATATATATATATTGCACCAATACACTATTCATTTTTTCAATTTTCATCCAATACCAAACGATGGAAAATATATCTACTCCATCCCTCCTACCAAACAAAAAGGAGTAAAAATAATTTTCTTTCATTCAAGGATAGAAAGTTTATCACATTCACTTTTCCTTCCTTCCTTATTTCCATCCAACCAAACGGGCCATTATATTTCTAGAACATGTTTTTTTTTTTTTGTTTCTCAACTGTTTATCGTAAGGCACTCATCATCTACAAGAAGAGCAACGACATCAAACTTCACTGTATCAAAATTTTATTATTTTATGCCTTTTAGAACATTTTATGATCTGTTATAATATTTTATGATTGGTTACAACCTTGTAACCGATCATAAAAATATTGTGATTGATCCTGAATTAACTCAATCAGTTAGTCATAATTAGTCATAACATTTTAGGCTCGATCATAATTTTTTTGCGTTGTAACTTTTAAACTATTTTCAGTGATAACTTAAACCCTGTTAAGTTATAACTTCACCATTAAATGTTATGACTTTTTATACAGAAATGAATCAAATGATGTCGCTGCCGTAATCATCCTATTATAACTATTTTGTTTCAAACTTCAATGCCCAAAATTTTCATTTGTTTCAACAATACCCATGATCCATTCCATTTGTAACCTAATATAAATCTTCTGGAACTCAAATTCAAGAAATGGGGAGAGAATTGTTCATTCATAAAGAATAATCAACATCAAATCTCCCAGAAATCCACCAGAGGAAGCCATAAATACTCTTTCATTAAAGAAGAATCACCTTTTAAAAACTTAGGACGTGTTTGGTTTTGTTCCCGAAAACTGTTTTTTGTTCTCAAAATTTTAAAAAAACCGAAAACCTGTTTGCTTAGCATTTTTGTTCTCAAAACTTTTGGGAAAAAATGAGATTTGGAACACAAAAACAGAAAACAAGGCTGACTTGTTTTCTGATACATTTCTTAAAAATTTTGAAAACATGGAGACAAGCTGGCTTGGAAATTTTAATGAGATCTGTCCTTCTAATCCCCTTAGCAACAAAAGACTTCCTTTTTTTTTTCCTTCCTCTCTCTCTCTCCACTTTGCCCAGAGTCTTCTTCTCCAACGTCTTTTTCACTATGCTTCAGATCTGCCTCTCTCTCCTCTGTGCTTCAAATCTGCCTCTCTCTGTCTTTCACAACAACTACAGATTCAAATCTACACAGATATGTGTGGGTCTGTGTATTTGTGTGTGTGTGTGTGTATGCCTATATGTGTGTGTGTGTCTCTCTCTTAGTATGCGTGTGTGTGTGTTTTGTGGAGACAGATAGGGGAAAGAAAGAGGTGGAAAGTGTGATTATTGTTGATTTTATGATTTTTGTTCTTTAAAACTATTTTCAAAAATATATAACCAAACAGGTTTTGTAATCTAAAATTTGTTAAACACTTTCTTATAATTCTTCCCAAAAATAGTATTCGGATACTATTTTTTGAGATGCAAACCAAACAGGCCCTAAGTTTTTTTCTCCAGCAGAGACAATTAGCAGGATCAAAAAAGAACACATGCAAACCCTGCTGCCATATGGCCAGTGAAGGCAAAGCTACCACAACCCTGACACTCGTTTCGAATGTGTGCACTGTCACGAGCATTAATCCACACAGGCATCGCCATACCTAAAAAGAGACACAAAACGAAAAAGAAGACACCGCAAAACTGATCCAGTTCTTTACACATTTTTACAATAATTTAATGAAAGTAAGGCCAGAACGCAATTGGTAAATGCACCCCCTCCCAACACAAAAACAATAACAAAAACAGTCTTTCCCGAAAGAAAACTGAGGATAAAAAAACAAAAAGGGCTGTGAACAAATAAATCTCAGAATTCACACTTGAAACCCTAATTGAATTAGGAAGGTAGTTGTATTCAACCTCGAGAGAACATGACATATACATGGTAATTTACTTTCCAATTCTAAGTTCCTTTGAGATGTCCCTTGTCAGGCTGAATTGCAACGTGTTATGCCATGGGAATAATGTTCGAGTAACTGGGAGCTTCCTTCGGAGGTCCTGCAACGTAATCACATGGTATAATGGTTACAGACAAATGAATTTACATATATGCACTGTGATGAAGTGCATCTGCCAAACTATCAAGGACAAGGTCATGATTAAGAAATTATGGGATTGAGAGTGGTGACTAGGTCAAGACCTTAATTAGTATGGTATCAATGCAACTAGTCATATTTTGATTTATGCTGCTTCCACAGGATTTTTTTTTTTTTTGGACTCCTAGTCAAACGTAATTCCATGCAAGAGTAAATTTAACCTATTAAGAATCTTGTACGATGAAGTGATAGTAATTGACTAGTCTACTCAGTGAAAACCAGCTTCCTTTCCCCCAGATGACCCATAAATCGGTATGTACCCAGTGAAAAGACATCTAATCCTAGCCCTCCAAATCTGCCTGGTAGAAACAGGAAATATCAGTAGGATGACATGTTACATCCTAGGTTATGGCAATACCTTGAAGTACTAACAATTTAAACTGTAGTAACATAAGCGACCTAATGCCTTACATGTTATTGGATTTTAATGTCAACTATCATAAAAAACAACTCACGAACCTAGCCTCATTCTTCTATACCAAATTAAAAAGTCAATTTCATGCAAATTTTCCACAGAAAATTGAGCTCCAGAGAGTACCTTGAAAGTGGTATCTGGCAAATTTATATAGGATGCCTGCCAATATGTACCTGTCAGTACTTGGTCCAATTTCCTTTATTCAACAAAAGAATAAATTGCTTTGAAGATCACACTAACACAACTGCATAAACACAACCTGAAGTGAAGCCAGGTACTCCGTCTCATGGTGCCGAATAATGTTGGTCAAGGAAACAGCACAATCATCAGGGGACTGAATCAAAACAACAATTAGTGTCCACACAAGCATATAATACACTGACTAGCATATCGTACTACAGACTATGCACAAATGAATGAGTTCAGGGTGAATCAGACACAGGATCCTTTGACCACAATGCTAGAAATATTTTTACTTTTCCCTATGTATTACTTTCTTGGGCATCAAAATTTAAACTGTTACATGGGCTCTTGAAACTTACATATTAATATTGCAAATGCCTGGCAAATTTTAAAGTTTGCATATCTTTTCAGATCTGTAAAAGTACAAGTCTGTTTTAGAAGAAACAAGGTAAAAAGCATGTCCGTCGTGTTCCCTATATATTTTATAAGATTTTTTAACAAATACTTCTATTTGCCAGAATAACTTAAGAAAAGAAATCCCCTTCAGGAAGAAAAAACACTTATTAGGATAACTCTCATCTGGATGAAGTTGAAATACTCGGAGTGAGCAATGCTATCATTGTGCTTCTACGGAAGTATTCTGGCCACAGCCAGTACCATGTTGTTGGCACACAATCCACAATGTACTTCAGATGCCTTTACATTGAGGTACTCATGAAGCAATTTCTAGTTCGGTCAGTCTAAACATCAAATTCGAAATGTCCAAAAAGGGATTAAAAGGCAACAAGAATATATTATGTTCCATGATGATCCACTAACCTGAAATATTGAATAATCCTTGCATTCATGTTTTGCATCTAACTGGACATTTCCTTCTTCAAAGTAATGAGCTCCTACCTGAACAAAGAAGCAAAGCACATCAGCATCAGTGTTAGTTACAATTTATCCATGCATATGGATTCACTCTCGACTATGCAGTCAAAATCATTGTTATTTAGGGCGTAAGGTGATCCCAGACACTAGGGTCTCCTGGGGCCTTGGTGAGAGGATGAGGAGAAAATAATAATAACATGCAAGTACTTATCATTAACAAATCTTTCAATCAAGGCAAATAAACTACAATTCACAAACTAAGCATCCACAAAATAAACTTTAAATCCCAACAAACACCAATACTATCTAACATTCCAAAACATGTAAGTCAAACTGTCAAAGCAACTAAATATTCAGTCCACCCTTACACCAATCCTAAGCCCCTAAAAATCATTTTCATCACGAAGCCAATCATTTTCTTCATCATTTGACTTATATCACTCCATCTCTTCCTCCTTTGTCTCATTTGAAACTGATTATTCCTGATTTGTGTTTGGAAGTGTTGCCGATGATCTTATACTGAATAGAAGCCAATTCCCCCCAGTGAAGACACTCTGGTTCGAAATGGACCGCTCTCTAGCTAGGAACTGATTTGCTATGTCCTCATTCCATCGGTGGAGAATAAGGTTCCTATCCCACTGGTCGGTTTATCTATTTATGATTGAGCTATCCAAAAATCATCATCATTGAACAAAATCTCATCATCTTCATCTGATTTTCCATCCATCCTCCCAAACAACCACTCATTGGTTCATCACTTTTTTATAACGAGATGGGATCAGTTGTGCCACATGAAGCATATCAACATATCGAAGCTAGATTTAAAACATTTATACCAAGCTAAAAAAAATACAGAGACAAAAAAAAAAGAGTGCTTCTGCGCCTTAAACTTGATCTCCGAGGAGCATGCCTTTTGGACATCAACTACTTGTCACGGAAGTAGCCCCTCCTGAGGCCAAATGAGGCGTAAAGGATGAGTCTGGAGTCCACTTGAGTCTAGGCACATGCCTAGGAATGATTTTTATAACAAATTATAACAAAATGATGCAATCAAGTTCCAAAATCCTTCTGTTATGTGTTACAAAATTAACCATGCATACCTGCATTTTACCTCTTACTTCCACAATTTGTACATCATCCTTAAAAACAATGTTCCATATTGAGCGCCAACTTCCATTGCTACAAAATATAACACAAAATTGCAATAATAAAGGTACTGGTAATGAAAAGTGAAGATCAAGCACGTCATATAGAGTATCATTATAACTTCACACAATCATAGTTTTTAATGCAACAAATCTGTGCTTATCTTTTTGATAAGTAAATGAATGGAGCAAGTTATAACTGTTACATTGTTATTACGTGTTTGGATTTTCACTTTGGTGAAGTTTCCAAAACTAGGTAACTTTACCGACGTAGTTTCATGCAACCTTGTTAAAACAATGTAGCATAAATATCTAATCTAGGAATGGAATATCCAAGAAAGTATTTTTGCCATTTTACTTCAAAATTATCAAACAATAAAACCGCTTGTATTAGCATATCAATGTAAAGTTGCAAGCAGGAGGATAAGGGATTTGGAATCCTGCTGATCAATTAGACTAATCATCACTGCTACTTTTTCTTTAACGACGTACCTTTTTTCCACTGAGTTTGGTACACCAAACCCCCTCCCAACCACCCAAGCGAAGAAGTGTTTCTATTACTTGACAATAAAACTTCACTAGGTTAAAAAGAAAAAGCGACACTGCTAGTGGATTTGAATTGAAAGCCTTTTTTCAGCCTCATTAATAATTCCAAATTAAAAATTAAATGCATCGCTCACAACATCAAGTGGTGCTGGTCAAGATAATTCTAAGGGGAATTACAGCTAACAATTAGAGATACAAACTTTCAACTTTGTAACGAGGAAAAAATCATGTCTGCAGATTTACCTATGATAAAAATTTTGTGATTCCAAATAAGCTGAATAATAACCACTTCATATTCTTCAGATATAACCAAAACACATTACGTTAATTACATGTTAATTTTTTTAACTATAACATCCAGCCACATAAAGATTTCTGAATACTTTTCACTACAACCTTATTTCCATTTTGAGTTCATGAGTAGCAGTCAAGTTTTACATAAACTAATAGTAGCAAACTCCAAGGAAAAGCAGTATAAAATAAAGTCAATAAGACAGCCCCACGTCGCCAAAAGCTAATGTTACCTCAGAATATGACATCAGGAATACTGGATACTGACTTCGCAATATCAACAATCATAGAGAAAAGCTAATCATATTCATTGATTCTTCTTCACCTTCTTGCTTCTAATATTTATAAATCAGACTGATTTATGTCCAACTACTCCTTTAACTTCCTTTCTTCTCCTTCCAAAACACCTGCTTGCTTCTCCTCTGCTATTGGCTTCATAAAACTAGCTACTTCCAATCAAGAAGATGAGTTCTTATATTTCAAGCCAATAGCCCATCACAACTTAGTTTAGCACTTGCTTCTTTAAGATCTGGCAGCCAACCCCTTTCCCAGATACCATTGAACCTTCATAAACAATAGAGCATGCCGGTGGATCAACAGTTTTGGCTTTGCATTATAAATTGGAGGAATCACAATGCTGCACATAATTTGTATAGCTGACATTTGATGGCACTAAAAATCCATAGAATTTAGAAAAAAAAATGTTGAGTTGGTTGTTTTCCCTCTTACTAGGAAAATATGATCAGGGTTTGGGTAATGACTTCAATATATATTACTAGAACATCTTATCAAGTGTGCATTGTGGGAATATTAGATTAGGATAAGTATAGCCTATTTACAGTTACATTGTACAACTTACGTAGATTGCTGTTTAATTTTATCCTTGTTATCAAGTGACCATTTCTGAGTCCCATCTGATAAATAGTTCCAAGGAGATTCTGAGTAATGCTGTTTCAAACGCATAAGCACCTAGGAAGTTTGAATTTGGAGGAATTGATGCAACCTAAAACTTGAAATGACTTGCACTAGACAAGATGCAGATTCAATGATCCCATGCAGACTAAAGAACGACATGCACAATGAACATGATCTTTTTTTGACCCTGGAGAACCATCTCGACCACACACCCTTTGAACTCGTGGTTACGACGCAAACTTTAAATGCACTCAATTAATCACAAACCTCATGCATTAGGTCTCTCTTGCAAGAATCCAACTTGGGACCTCGAGCTAGTAACCCTTGAGGTCTTCCCATACTAAATGCTATAACGGGAAGAACACGGTCTTTATCACCTTGTCTTTTTGTCTTCTCTGTATTTAAATGCTTCTAATTATCTTGAAGTTGACATTGCCAAGTGGCAAGAACTAAGAAATGGCTGATAAATTTTAGGAGACCACACTTAACCTATTACTTCTCTTGATTACTTCAGACTAGAAATTGGGATCAAATTTTAGCTATTTTCTTAGAGCAGTGAATCTCCGAGGAAATGATTCATTCTAGCTGTCAATATAAAGCAGATCTAACTTCTCAAGACCTAACACTGGTAGTTCACAACATAACCCTAACTTTGATGTCAACTGCATTCAACCAAGAGGTATTAACCTCTTCCAAGCAGCTCCAATCTTTGGGGCCATCATTCCTCAAAGATTTGTGTGCAATTCATCAAAAGAATATCACGCCTGTTAGCTCTTTTTTGGACCAATCAGGAAATTATATATGCACCATTCAAAAAACAAAAGTCAAACAGAAAATGTAAGAATTCAATACATATCAGACTACCGAGTTGAATAGTATCGCAGTATTAAAGTGCCCCACGATGATAAAGTAAAGATTTAAAAAGGAGCACATACAATAGCTAAGAATGTAATTTGACTGATTTAACACACCAGAAGTTTTGCGGGCTATGTCGAGTAGCCAAAATCACCACGACTAGCTCAAAATCCGATCCTGGCTCTTCCACGTCTTTTCCACTAGTACAGTAAACTGACGAAACACCTTTTGGATAAGCTTCACCAACATATTTGACAGTTTCTGCATCCAACGCACATCTGCCCAGCAGTTCATGGAAAGGAATTTAATATCAGGGTAGCTACATGCACCACTTTCGACCAGCAAAGGAAGAACAATTACAAAAACACAACATGCAACACTGCCAATCACAGTCCACCAAGCTAACCAATCAACCAGCTCTCAGGGGCAGGCAGAAATAGAAAATGATGCTTGCTTCTTTGTTTTTTTCGATTTTTTTCTTTCTCTTTTCCCCTTTTTTTTTGTTTTGTGCATTTCGGATTTTTTTTTTTTTTTTTACACGCAGGCAGTCAAAGACCTTGCATTTGCATGGCTTACTGGTGTGAGTGTCCATCGCAGCATCTTTGTGCCTATGACAAATCTTCTATCCACTAATGGAGAGCAGTGATGATGATGATAGCGATAATATTTGGCAAAACTGACTCACTACAGTTGTTGCATAACTTGCGGATATAGAGGATGGAAGGAAGCCATGTCAAGTCAGACAGCAACAATTTGATGCCCAACAACTCAAATATCTTAATCACACCATGACATAGCATCTCCGCCTAGTAAGGTGACTTAACGAATCATTACTCATTACACCGTTTAGTCTCCATTATTTAAGGGTGCTAGGAGGGGCAGACCTAATGTTTGGCACTATTTGCACAAAGTGAAAGCTCTCAAATTCGAACCTACAAGCTCAAGGTTGTTAGCCCGCCACTTTTGCCATTGCACTCTAATATGTGAGGTACTTCAACTATGATATGGAGGACACTTCCCCCCATCAGTAATTTGCAGCTTAGATACTTGCCACTATAGCATCAGTGCCCACCTATGTCTGAGATGTCAACCTGCCTACTGACAAAGGAGGTATGCCTTTATTTACTTTCAGTTTCTAACATGTTAACAGAAAAAATTCAATCTCCTCTATGTTTTCGATTGAATATAAAGGTTTGGTTGGTGGTGAACGGGATGTTGTTAATTGGAATTGTGCTTTCTTTACAATAATGTGGATCATTTGGATGGAAAGAAATGCTAGAATTTTTGAAGATAAAGAAGATGTGAAGGAAGGGATATGGGATCGTATTTAATTCCTTGCATCTTTTTGGTCATCCATTACAAAGGAGTTTGAAAGCATCCCCTTCTTTTTGGTATTACCTCAAGTTGGATGACATCATGTGGGAGATAATTTATCTCTTGATGGCTGTTTTGTTTTTGTTCTATGCTCTTTTTATGTATGTATGAGGATTGGACTGCTTGTTCACCCTTGCTTGCACTTTTTTTTAGTTCTTATCAATGAAAAGTTTGTTTCTTATCAAAAAAAAATGTCAACAAAATCAAGAAATCATACTCTGCAGTTGGAACGTACTATAAAGTTATTATTTTCTACTTCATTTTACTTGTTATTTTCCTCCACAAACTTGGCAGCAATACATAAGCAATACCTCCCAATATAAATTTTTTTTTTGATAAGAAACAAAATTTCATTAATAATTGAAGATACTAATTTCTGAGCAAAGGTGGACAAGAAGTCCATCCCTATTACAATGGTAAAAAAAATTCAAAATCATCATCCATAAGATGGCATCCAACTCGATGTAATACCAAAAAGAGGGATATCCTCAAAATCCTAGCACCGAAGCCCAAAAAGAGGTTAGGAAAAAGGCCCGATCCCACAAACCTTCCGCAACTTCCTCTTTGTCTTCAAAAATTCTCATATTTCTTTCCAACCAAATGACCCAAACAATTGCAAAGACTGCACAAAGCCAAAGAGTAACCCCTTTCCACTCCCACCCAAACCTTTGTACTCTATTGAGAACATAGATGAGATAGATTCTTGGGCCACCCAACAAAGCCCAACCAACACAAATAATTTATTTCATAAATATAATGTGATGGGACAATGGAACAACAAATGGTCCACACTTTCACAACTTGCTCTACACATAACGCACCATTGTGGACATAGGTTAGTATGAGACTTCCGTGTTTGGAGCATGTCATAAGTCTTGATCTTACTATGAGCAATCACTCGTCCACAAACTTGCACTTTCAAGGGCACTTTAGCCTTCCAAATCTTCAATGTCGGGTGAAAAATAGGAGTTGAAGGATCATCAATCAAAGTTTCAAAGAATGACTTACATGAGAAGGAACCCAATGGGTCATTTTGTCTAAAGAATCATTATTCAAAGTAATTGAATTAAGAAATGAGAGCAATATCTCCCAATATAAATGTGTATGCTCTGAAAACATGCCTAGCCTCCTTAGTTATGAAGTCCCACATAGCAAGAGATCAGATAAGAATAAAATTATCATTTTCGCTCTTTTACAATATTCATTAGAAGACGAGCATCCAAATTCTATCAACCATGCCCTGACTTTTATCCTTAATTCCTTATAAAAGAGAGAGAGGCCCTTTGTTGAGGATATATTAGGATACTATCTATCCAAACGACAAATATATGTTGGGAAATTGAGACAACCATGTCTTCCCAAGTACTTCATATTACAAGGATAGCTGGGATTGGTAACAAAACTTCAAACAGGTTGAGAAAGTAAACAAGATTATCCATTTGCAAAGAGAAAACACCTGTAGGCATCAAATAAGAATTAAACCCACAGTCCTAGTCAAATATATTTTAGCTGAATGCCTTGTGCCCAGGTGATCTTAACAAAGTGCTTCAAGAATACACAAAATATAGATACTGAGAGGATGTACCTGTAATCCTCAACATACGATGATGGAAGCTCTTCATCACTTGCTGGTCTCACTTCTGTACAAACCTGAAGCAATTTACCAAGTCATCATGTAAATATGGGAGAGTAAACCGGATAGCATATTTTTAATTACTCAAAGTACAAACACATATATTAAGAGCTTTGGCAAAGTTGATTCAGAATGAATATCAATGAAGCTTTGTGGATATCTATAGCTATTTCAGTAAGTGAAGGGATTGCTAGAATAAGATCAGAACTGAAAACTAGAACAATAATAGCCCAAACGAATAAACTTGATTTCAGGTCCCTTTGTTCATGAAGCTCGCATTCCCACATAAGTTCTGCAGTAGACTTGAAGCATGTCCCCCAACTCTTTGGCTTCAATAATATGAATCTAGTCTCACAACTTGGTGTAGAACCATATCTTCAGCCAGAAGATACTAGGTTTTTACTACCTTAAACTAGGATAGTTGTTGTTTTGCCCTCCCTTTAATAATTTCCTCTATGTAGACCAGGTAGCTCATATTCACGAATGTAAATCTATTGTTATTTTAATTTACTCGCGTCTCCTGTGTTTCTTACAACTATAATTACATTATCAATCTTATGTTCTTTGACAATACACCTATTGTTTCTAAGACCCACCAAATTATATCTTTAAGCCTGTTAGATTATATATTTGTAATTGGCTAATTTGTGAAATCCATTGTAAATCTCAACCTATTACATGGTCATGATGCTACAATGATGAAGATCCGAAATCATCATTGAAGGGAGGTAATCATGCGTCAAAACAATATCAAAAGCCCTCGATATGCACCTTCATGTTTAGGACAAAGTAATGACCTAGAGACCTAAAATGATCCATTGGTTTAATAGACTTAGGAAGATTAGTGTTAAAATGGAATCGGTATTAATCCTTGTATAGATCCTAGGTGATTTTCATACAAAAATTTTCCCATGCCGTTTTGTATTTTGAAAACATAGATAGAGCCATTATCTGACCTCTATTGAGCAATGCCCTTTAGGGTTCAAGAGGACAAATTTTTTGCTCGATTTTAAGGTTAAAAAACCAGTAGGGACCGCCTTATACTCGTTATCCTCCGCTAGAACGGTCTCTTTATGACTTAGGGAAGAAATGAGAAAAGGCCAAATGGAGGAGGAGCAAGGACCGCCCTCGAGGCCACTCAGAGGTCGCTCGAGCGGTCTCCTCTTCCTAAGTCGATTTGAAATTTGTTTTTCATTCTCAAGACCAACAAGTGATTGGCTATAAAGTTGAAGACCCGAAAGTGTAATCGAAGGAAGGAGATCTAGCGTCAAAACAACATCATTCAAACTTACCTTCCGAAAAAAAACATCATTCAAACTTCGTATGCACCTTCATGTTTAGGACAAAAATAATGACCTAAACACCTATGATGAACCCATAGTTAATTTACTTAGGATGATTAGGATAAAATGGAATTGGAAACAATCCGTGTATGGATTCTACGTGTTTTGAAATGAAAAAGATTTTCTAAACCAGTTGGTGTTTTGAAAACATAATTTGAGTCATTAGCAGACCCCTCTTGAGCAAGAGGACAAGTTTTTTTACTCAATTTTAAGCTTAAAAAACTAGTAAAAACCACCCTATACTCCCTAACATTCACTAGTGCGGTTTCTAACTTAGGAAAGAAAATGAGAAAAGGCTATGGAGGGGGAACACAGCATGCTCTATAAGCTCGAATGCGTGGTCCCTTGACCTCCCTCGAGCGGTCTCATGGTCGCTCGAGCGGTCTTCTCTCCCAATCAGTATTGGAACCTTGTTTTCATTCCAGTTATAACCGTCCTCCCACCGATCAAGTGGTCGTTCGCGAATCTGAATTTTCTTGTTGACCAAAACTATCCTTATTCTGGACTTATAGATAAGAAGATCCTTTCTCACAGCTAGGTTAAACCTCTTGTGAGATTTACAAGAGAGAAAAACTACTTTCTACCTTCAGAGCTTCCACCACTAACCTAGATCGCTAAAATCCAAGACTACCACTAGAGATTCTATCCAACCTCGCAAATTGAAGTTGAAGATCTTAATAGTTTGAAAAACTCAATGGTGTGCGCATAACGGGAATCGTTAGCGTGCCTATGATTGCTGGAGGCCTAGACAAACCATGCAACGGGAAGTCTAAGTGAAACTACGCAAGACGTCGGACAAGGAGCTTCAGCAAAGAGACATAGAAAGGAAAGGAAAATCTAGTCATGGTATACTTGAGGTATAAAACTCGAATACTTGTATGTTGACTTTATGAGTAGTGAATTAGGTTTTGATGAACCGGAGTGGTTCCTATAGTTTTTCTCGGGGAAAGTTTTACACGTCAACAAATTGCTTGTGTTCATATTGTTTATTTACATTTACACTTTTGATTGTTTACACACACACGCACTATGTGTTTGTATGAATGATTGATTGACATCCTTTCATTCATAATTGCGTTTTGGGTTTGAATTTTGGGATCGCTGTGAGATTGATTGTTCGAGTGAATTAATTGAAAATTAATTAACATCAATCGTCATGGTTAAGTTGGGTTGTGATGACTAAAAAAGTTCTCATCATTAATTGATATATTTGATTAAGAAAAGATAATTAAGGACGAACTAGGTTTTAATCAGTAATCAATTAAGCTAAAATTAAAAAACCTATTCACCCCCCTCTAAGTAGTGTCGTGCGCTCCACGTGTATAATCGTTAGGGAAGATCCTCATAGTTTCTCTCCCTCTCGGAACAACAATTAGTATCAGAGCGTGGTTGTCCTGAGTTGCAAATATTTCAAGGCTAGCAATGTAGAGTCTTCAAGGTTGAAAGAAAAGCCTAGTAAACCTACTACTCCAAAGGAGGGAAGAAAGAAAGGGGGAAGAAACTCTCGACACGAGGTTGAGAGAAAAAGGTAAGACTTCCAATGCTTTGTGTGTCAAGGATTTGGACACATTACTTCGGAATGCCTAAATCAGTTAAAGAAAGATTTGCCCAAGGAAAAGAGGAGAGCTATGAAGGCCAACTGGAGCAACAGTGAAAGTGAGTCCACATCGACTGATGACTCCTCTTCTCAAGTTGATGAAGAGAATTTCACGGCCTTTATAGGTTCATTCTCCTCTCCCCTAGAGAAACTTCGACTAGCAATGTTGAAGCAAGTCCTACCACAAAAGTAAAAGACTTGGAAGAGGGAATCCCCACATATGCGGAGGATGAAGAGTGTGTTGAGATATACGTGATGCATATGACCAATTGTATGTATAATTCCTCAAACAACAAGAGAAAGTGCTTAAGTGGTCGAGTCAACTCGAGTGAAGAAAATAGAAAAACACTTCATGTGAAATTGATTAAGTCCAAAACTCAAATATGTGGGCTTGAGGAAGAGAAAAGTCTCTCCTCAATCGAATGAGCTTCCTTGAGAAAGAGTGTGATGGAATCCATAAGATGCTCAAGGAAACGCAAATTCAAAGATGTGAAAGACAATTGACTTTTCATCAAGGCAAATATCCATATGAAATCTTGTATTATTGTATTTTGAGTCTTATTTTAAATTAGTTTGAGTCAATTTGCTAGTATTAGTATGTTATATGTCCTTTTAATAGTTTTTAGACTCGGGGCATATTTTGTAATTTCTAGAATGGGTCAAAATCCGACCCGTGGGTCATCTTTTGGGTTAAACTCTAGTATTGGATATGCTAGAATTTAAAGTCCTAGTTCTAGTTTGTTTTAGTTTACTAATTTTTAGTGATATAGAGCTTTTAGGGTCCTAGAGACTTTGGAATCCTAATTTTTTAGGATTAAGAGTACTTAGAACTCTATATATAATTAGTGATATTTTTAATAAAAGATATAAAGACATATTTCAGAAATTTCAGCAATTACATGCTTCTTTAGTTATGTGATGCAATTCTAACCCATAGGTGTGATGCCTAAGGAACCATAAGAGTGATTCCTAGCCAATACTACTATTCACGTCACTGTTCATAGCCCAATTACTGTTCAAGGGTACTGTTCACACCCCTAAATAGCCCCAATTTTGATCTCGCATAACTGTCCTACATCAATTTTGCTATCAACGCCGAAAAATCCTATGTTATACAGCTTAAATATTAACATATGGGGATGGAGATTCAAGATTTTGATGGAAGGAATGTATTACAATATTCTTTGGTTGACTTACTTTTATTGAGGAATACTTTATCAAGTATAATTTTTTGGATGAGCGAAGAATAAGGTTTGCCGAGATGAAAACTTGTAGGCATGACAAAAAATTGGTGGTTTGGTGTTGAAGGAGATTTAAGAAGATTGGGATTGCCGTCAATCAACACATGGCAAGAGATGAAAGCTAAATTTCAATAGAAGTATATGCCCTCAAACTATCGTAACAAGTTGTGCAAACAACTTATTAATCTACAACACAGTAACCTATCTGTCTTGGAGTATATTCAAAGATTTGAAGACCTAATGTTGAAAAATCGTATCGTATCGTATCATAGAAGACCCTTGTGAAACAATTGCTAGATTCAAGACTGGTTTAAGGGCAAATATAAAGGTAGAATTACTTGGGGCAGCCACTATACAGTAGAGCAGGCATTCCAAGAGGCACTTGGTCTAGAGATGTACCTAAATTTCCTTCACCAACCAAGTATATCAAGGGTTTCTTCTTCCAATAGGGCTAAAACTCAAAGTTCTTTGCGTCCTAATGTTCAGTCAAAGAAGGGTCATCAAAAGCAGTCCAAATCAACAAGCGATCCAATAATTCACGGCAGAGGAGATCATGTAGATGAGTCTATACAATCTCAAGTTAGTTCACTAATTACGTGTTCAAAGACCAATGAGAAAAGTAGGTATTCTGAAAATAATTATATCGTGGAGCCTAAGAATATTGAAAAGACAACAACTGATCTTGAATCAAAGTTGCCTTTACACATGACTAAGTTTCTTGCTAAGTGCTCCGAAATAGTACCAAAAGAGTTGCCTAATGAAATTCCTTACATTGATGGCTTTCATCGACAACAACAATGTCTGAAGGGCTTGATTTGTTTGCATCTTCCAAGAGTTTAAGTCAGCATAAAAATCAACCAATGCTATCATACTCTAACAACAATCAAGAGAAGTTCAAGGTTGTAACAAAAGAAGATATCACCATAAACAAGGGGAAGGCTTTAATTGAAAGGCATGCTACAAATCATACTATGCAATGTCAATTCAATAATGTTCTTTCTATTCACTTTGCTCCACCAATTGATTTTTGTGATTCCAGAGAAGTTCAATAACCGAATTGGAAGATCAATCTCTAAATTTTTTCTTTATTTCCTCAGTCCATAAAGAAAAGAAAGATGCAAGTTCAAAACTTGTGGACTCTCATATTGCAGCACTTCAAAACTCAAGGTCGAGTTTTCTCCAATCAGGAGAGAATGATGCAATTCATAAGATGCTCAAGCAAATGCAAATTCGAAGATATGAAAGATGATAGAATTGACTTTCCATCAAGACAAAGATCCATATGAAACCTTGCATTATTGTATTTTGAGTCTTATTTTAAGTTAATTTGAGTCAATTTGCTATTATTAGTATTTATATGTCCTTTGGGTTAGACTCAAAAGGTATTTTTATAATTTCTAAAATTTCTGGAATGGGTCACACAGTCTTTTGGGTTAAACTTTAGTATTAGATATGCTAGAATTTAGAGTCCTAGTTCTAGTTTGTTTTAGTTTTCTAATTTTTAGTGATATAGAGTTTTTAGAGTCTCCTTAGGTGTGATGCCTAAGGAACCCTACGAGTGATTCCTAGCCAATATTACTATTTACGTCCCGATTCACAGCTTGTTACTGTTCACAGCCCCTAAATAGCCCCAATTTTGATTTCGCATAGCTGTCCTATATCAAAGTGTCATGATCTTATTAAGTCAAAGAAGAATCTTGAGTCTAAATGTGCTAAACTTGATAAAGATCTTCATGAATCAAATGAACTCCCTAAAAGACTTCCCCAAAGCAATAAAAGTTTTGATAGAATGTTATTTATGGAAAAAAGTGTGCGTGACAAGTGTGGTCTATGCTACACACATGAACACACCACCAACACTTCTTCTAAGAACGTATTTGGGAAGGGTAACACCAACCTATCACCCCCACAAGAAAACACAAGTCCTAAAATAGCTAAAAATAGTAAGGATAGGCACTCAAAGAAGGATGTTATTAAGGAGACCCAAACCAACCATGATATGTGTTATATTTGTGGAGAACATGGTCATCATAGCAGACATTGTATGAAAAATAGAAATGTCTTAAATAAGAAGCTCATACATCTAGCTAACCAATCTAAAGCTTTAACAACCAAGTGTTGAATTTTTCCAAACTTTTAGAGAGGTCTAGTGAGTCCAAGCATAATCATGCATCATCATCAAATGGACTCCATGCTATAGTATCCAAAGCTCCTTCTACCCCTAAAGTCAAAATTTATCTACACACATCGAAAGAGAAGAGAGTTAGTCCTCCACCCATTCCCCAACCTAACCTGAATTTTATGAAGGGAAAGCAAGTATGGATGACTATTGAGAACCTTGACAAACTCACCATCCCAACCAAGCTAGAAGCCCCGAGTGCTAACAAATGGCTTCTAAGAAGTAAGAGAGGTGAAAGTATGGACTTAGGTGCTCATTAATATTATGCATCAAACATCCTAGGGTTATACGTTGTATATATATATTTTTTTTGTTTTTTGTTAATTTGTTTTTCTATACGAAAATCCAATAACAATAGAAATTTGATAAACCCAAAAACAAGAGAAATTACAAAATCCAAAAAGAATTTTGATGTCAAGTTTGACATTCATTTTTAAGATTTATGTTAAATACTTTGCTTGTCTTTCCTTTGTTTTAGTGCATGTTAATGCATATTTTTCTTGTACATGTTAATTGAAAAATTCAAAAACATTGACAAAGAAAAAGTCATAAAGATTTTCTTTTGTTTATGTTAGAGTTCTTATTTTTTATGTTTTATATTTATGTAAAGTAATATTGTAATTACCCAAGATAGGGTTCAATATAAATAAGAGAGTGTAGGACAACACTGCTCACACATATTATTCTCTCATTCTCTTTCTCTCTCTCTTTCTCTCTTCTTCTCCTTTTCTCCCAGCATAATATTGTACACTTTACTTTTTAACTTGGTATCAGTGCAGCGATTCAAGGTTTTTTTTTAACTGATGAATAGTGTCACGTGAATAGTGTTGCGTGAACAGTAATTTTGCAAACATTGACTGATGAACAGTAACTAAGCGGACAGTGATTCTAGCCCTTGCAAGTATTTTTGATGCTTCAATCCCTATCAAAGAGGTGCAACTAGAGTATTGAATGCTGTTAGTGAGCTGCCCAATTAGTTTTGGGTGAATTTTTGCCTGTTTTTGGCTAAGAAGTTGTCGGCAGTGACCAAATTCATCTCGGTTGCTATTCGGACTTTGGGTTGGTTTGATTCTTTGACTCCTAAGTTTGTTGTGGCCAACTCATGTTGTGGATAATCTGTTTGTGCTATGGGTAATTTGCTACTAGGGTTTTTAGGCCATTTTCCCTTGATGTGTTTTTTTTGTTCTGATATTCTCTTGATTTTTTTTCTTCGATTATTTTGCTTCAAACTAATATTATGGAGTGTGAATAAGAGGCATGTGTACTCAATTGGATAATTCAAGGCATTTGGGTTGATTTGTGAAGAAGTTTTGGTGAGTCGTCTGGTTTCAACCCACTGGTGATGCATTTCTAGCTGATTCTACATGTTACTGTTATTTTGTTGATTTTTTTTTTTTTTTTTGGCTAACCTATGATGAATTATGGTGGTTTTGGTGAGTGGGCAGCTTTTTTTTGTGCAAAGGTGATGAGGTTTTGGGTGTTTTTGGCTTGATTTTGTACCCTGCTACTGTTTCGTTGCTATCTATCTGCCTCACTGTAGATTGTTTTCAGTGTTCTTATGGCGCCTTTGAATGGTAGTTGTGGTCATCGATCTGGGTGAAAGTGTACTTATTGTGGTGGTACAAGACACACTGAGAATTATTGTTAGAATAAGTATGAGAGACCAACATATACTCATCTAGCTTCTAATGATACTTCTCGAGTATATCAGACTTCTACCAATGGTCTAGTTGCTCCTACTACTAATTATTATGATGATTTTTCATCTCAGTTCCTTCAACTCATACAACAGATATCTTCACTTTCTACACATTCCTCTATTCTTCTTACTGGCCTTACTAATGGAGGTAACCCTGCATGTATGGTTGTCAAACTTCTTTATCATCTTGGATCATTGATTCAGTAGCTACTGCTCATATGTCTAGTAATTCTTCTATGTTTTCTAATTTTCATTTGTGTAACTCACGTATTGTATTGGTTGATGGTTCCTTTCGACCAATACATGGGACTGATGATCTCCGTCCTACTCAGTCTATGCCTTTAACTTCTGGTTTGTTTGTTCCTAATTTTCTTTTTAACTTTTTATCTGTGAGTTAGTTAACTAAGTCTTTACAGTATTCCGTGACATTCTCTCCTTTTTGTGTTTTTCAAGACCTCAAAATGAAGAAGGTGATCGGTGTGGGACAGCGCAATGGCCTTTACTACTTAGATCCTGATGATTCTATTTCTGCCTTGAATGCTACTGTGTCTCCTCTTCAGTGGCACTTTCAACTGGGTCATCCCTCCTTATAAAAGTTGCGTCAATTTATCCCTGGTTTGAGCTCTTCTTCTGTGTTAGAATGTAAGGCTTGTCAATTAGGAAAGCATCACCATAATTCTTTTCCTCCTAGTTCTTCCAGTAGTTTGTCCAGTCTATTTCATATTGTTCATGCAAACATTTGGGATCCTGTAAGAGTCAAAAATATTTTTGGTTTTCAATATTTTGTCATCTTTGTTGATGATTTCTCTCGTATGACTTGGTTATTTCTTATGAAAAACCGATCTGAATTGCCTAGGTCTTTACCACCTTTTATAATGAAATTCTAGTTTAGTTCGATACCCGTATTAAGGTTCTTCGGTCTGATAATGCCCTATATTCAATCATTTATGAAAGATTTTTATGCAGACCGTGGCCTTGTCCATCAAACTACATATCCTCATACCTCTCAACAAAATGGCTTTGTCGAACTTAAACATAGTCATTTATTAGATGTTGCCCGCACCTTGATGTTTTAACATACATGTGTCAAAACTATATTGTACTGATGTTGTTCTTACTTCAGTTTATCTTATTAATTGCATGTCTTCCCCCATTTTAGACAACAAATCTTTCTTCTCATTGATTTATCCTGATAGACTGCCATTTGGACTCACTCCAAGTGCCTTTGGTTGCATTGCATTTGTGCATAATCTTGATTCGAGTTAAGATAAATTTTCGCCTCGCTAAGTTAATTATGTCTTTTTAAGATATTTTCGTAATTAGAAAGGTTATCGATGCTATGACCCTGTCTCTCGCTGATACTACGTCAATGCTGATATTATCTTTTTTAAATCATCGTCTTTCTTTTCTGCACCAGGACATACACTTCCACCAGTTCCCAATAGGGGGAGCCCTTGTTGCCTATTATACCAGACTATGTATCTTCTTCCTCCTCGACTACTACACCTTCTTTGCAGGTTTATCGTTGTTCCAAGGACAAACGGGTTGTTCCATATGCTCTAGCTCCACACCTATCACATGATTCTACTGAGGTCCTACCTTTTGAGCCGTCAACTAGTTCATCCTCTTCCGATTTGCCTATTGCTCTGAGAAAAGATACTCGTAACTGTACTAAGCATCCAATTTCTAATTTTGTTTCTTTGCATTGACTGCCTCATCATTCCGTTGTTTTGCATCTATTTTGTCATTTGTGGTTGCTCCTAATTCCTTGACACTGGCTTTGACATCTCCTAGATGAAAACTAGCTATGGATGAAGAAATGAAAGCTCTTCATGAGAATCAGACTTGGGATCTCACTTCACTTCCTCCTAGGAAGCAACCCGTTAGTTTTCGTTGGGTCTACACTGTGAAATATCTTCCTAATGGCTCTATCGAGCACTTAAAGGCTCAGTTGGTTGCCAAGATACAACTAGACATATGGTGTTGATTATTATGAGAAAATTTTCCCTATTGCTTGACTTAACTCTATTAGAGTTCTTTTTTCGATTGTAGCTTGTTGTGATTGGCCCTTGTACCAACTGGAAATAAAGAATGCTTTTTTACATGGAAATTTACAGGAGGAGGTATACATGGTTTAGCCCCCAGATTATGTTACTTCTGGTAAAGAACAATTAGTATGTCGCCTGAAGAAAGCACTATATGGTCTAAAATAGTCACCACGTTCTTGGTTTGATAAGTTCAGCACTGTGGTCCATCAATATGATTTTCAGCATTCTACTTCAAATCATTCGGTGCTTATTCGTTGTTCTATTTGATGGGTTATCATTCTCATCGTATATGTTAATGACATTATCATTAGTGGTGATGATTCTGATGGTATTCTCAGTTTTAAGCTCTATTTGGGGAATCAGTTTCACACTAAAGACCTGGGTCTTCTTCGGTACTTCCTTGGGATTGAGGTTGCTCGGTCAAAGCAAGGTATCAATCTATGCCAACAAAAGTACGTATTGGATTTGTTATCTGAAACTGGTACTCTTAGTGCTCGTCCTGCTGATACCATATTCTATAGTCAAGTTAGATGTTGATAGTGGGGAAGTTTTTGATGACATAGGGCGCTATCGGAGATTGGTTGGTAAACTGATCTACCTCACAATTACGCGTCCTGATATTACATTTGCAGTTGGAGTAATTAGTCAGTTTATGCATGCTCTTTGCAAGCCTTATTGGGAAGTTGTTTATCATATCCTTCGGTATCTTAAAGGAGCACCTGCGAAAGGATTATTATATTGGTCAAGGTAGTTGAATGTGTTAGGCGGAGAGAATATAGCACATAGAAGCTTATATAGTCGGTAGTCCGTGAGGCTAGCAAATGGAGTCCTGAACTAGCTGCTGCTTTTGAGGTATGGAAGGAGATCCAATTTGAATTTCCAGCAATGGATCAATGTAGGCTATCTTTCTAAAGAGTGGTTTTGATACCCTCTCATCACTCCCTTGCTTGACAGTGAGGGAATCCTAAGTAGGTCATTTCACCAAGCAGAGCACTGAAAGGGGGGAAGCATCCAATTCCATGCCTCCCCTCTAAGTCTTCCAAAACTTCATTATGATATACCTTATGCTCCCTCTTTCTTGGTCCATTACCAGAGATAGGAGGGCTTATCCTGATCTTGGACATATCATATACTCGATCGGGATACCTAGCCTAGCTAATAGAAGAAGCCTCACCCGAGTTAGGCCTGGACGAAGGTTCATCATGTATGACTATTGTTGGCTTTTCTGATGCCGATTGGGTAGATAGTCGTACTGATAGACAATCTACTTCTGGTTATTGTACATTTGTTGGTAGTAATCTTGTTACTTGTCGTAGCAAGAAACAAAATGTAGTTGCACGTTCAAGTGCAGAGGCAGAATATCGGGATATGGCTCACACAGCGTGTGAAATGTTGTGGGTGCGTGCTCTACTTCGTGATATGAGGATTAGTGTGCCTTCTATGCAGATGTATTTTGATAATCAGACAACTATTTTCATTGTCAGTAATCCAGTGTTTCATGAGTGCACCAAACACATAGAAATGGATTGTCATTTTATCCGGGATCTCTTGATGCGAAAAGAGATTATCATTCTATATATCAAGTCTGGTGATCAGTTGGGTGATATTTTTAACAAACCACTGTCTTATGGTACCTTCAATAATTTTTGTTTCAATCTGGGCATTTTTTTTCTTTATGCTCTAGCTAGAAGGGGAGAGTTGAGTTCTTATTTATGTTTTATATTTATATAGGGTAATATTGTAATTACCCAAGATAGGGTTCAATATAAATAAGAGAGTGTAGGGTAACACTGGTCACACACATATTATTCTCTCATTCTCTTTCTCTCCTTTTCTCCTAACATAATATTGTACTCTTTACTTTTTAACTATTTATTTTTTTTTTTATCATGATCACTGTAATTCACACTTTGATTTGCATTATAATGATTTCATCTAAATCAAAGTTGAAATGTGCATTTCTATGAGTCATATTAGGAGATTGAGAACTTAATGGCATAAATCTTAGTGCATGATTTATTAGCCAAAGTTTCTTTCATCCTAGCGTGCTTGGATAGTATTTACTTTTGAAAAAATATAAACCAAGTACACGCAACCATTCATCTACATACTCAGGAGTCCAATTGGTTTAAGCTATTAATGATCTTAATTGACTCTAAGTGTTGGTGAAAGGTGAACATATGATTAAAGGTTAATTAAACCTCAATCCCTTAAAAGATGCCGAAGACTAAATGTGTGAAAAGAACACAAAGTGGCCAAATCTAAAAGGTGAGGCATAAATAAATGGTAAAAATAATTGTACTTGAATTGTGAGAGTACTAATACTTAATTCAAATTGCTTATTTGTAAAGCTCAAAGAGCTCATATTAAACATGATTAGAAGCATACTCTAAATAGTACGAAATTTACAATCATGTTAATTGAAGCCATAGAGTAGAAGGGATAAAAGAAAAGGAGAGTTATCAAAAAAAAAAATCATTAGGACACTCACTAATCGGTCATGTATTCACTTAAACAATGCATTAGAATTTCATGTTGAGTTTATTAATATTTTGAACTAAGCAGAATCCTAATTGTGTTGGAATTTGGTTTCGCACACGTCACACTTAAATTTATCAAAATTGAACAAAATTTGAAATCGTGTGAATGAAATTGAACGAAGTGAGGAAACATTGCTCTAGGATACATAAAATTGAGTTTAATATCTTTGAATATGCCTTAGAGTAATGTATTGAGATGATGAATTTTGGTTGAAGCCATTATAATGCTAACATGTGTAATTTTTATGATTCTGAACTTTGAGCATTTATTGTTTAATTTGAAAATTATATTTAATTTAGATCCAAACTCATCCATGCATGTGCATCTAATTGCAATTAAGTTGAATATACACCATGTATGTTAGGACTCATAGAAGTAAATTGGAAGTGAGCTAGACTGCAAAAGCAAAACTGCTCTGGTGCAAGGCTCACTCGAGCGGCTGTGACTTCGCTCGAGCGGTACGCATCGAGATTTGACACTGTTGTATTAAAAATACGGATTTTAACGGGATTTTCTCATTCCTTCCACTTCTAAGCAAGAACTCACCTTATTTCTAGCATACCCACAGCATTTCCTTGAATCCAAAGTTTATATTGAGTGAGATTAAGTGTATTTTGACTTTAGATCTGTGTTTATCATACACATTTACACTACTTCACCGATCATTTTGGAAAAATACCACGAGGGGTTGAAAAGAGAGCTAGGGTAAATGCTGCACGAGGGAGAGGTCGGTTACAAACCCCACAGTATTTGGAGCTGTATAGGAGACAGTTCTCATCTAGACCTATTGGTTGAGAGAGGCATGGACCTTAGTGGGGTACGTATTACTATTGTCCCTTTGATTTTTGAGTCCCGAGGATGGAGTAATCTATTTGCGGCACCCTTGCTTGCAAATATTGACATGCTCAGGGAGTTTTGTACACACATTCATGATACTACAGAAGATAGTGAGCACTTTACGACTTATATCCGAGATGTGTTGTTCAAGTTCTCCACAGACCTGATTGCCACCACCCTACATCTTCCTCGGGTAGCACGTAATGCTTATCATTCTAGACCAAAGAGTGTTTTACCCACTTTGACTGTTGTTGCTTCTGTGTTGCACGGAGTCCCTTACCCTGATGGTTGGAACCTCCCGTTGTGGTACTAGAAGGACTTGACTAGGGATTATCGGCTCATCAATTTGATCACCAACTACAACATAGATCCGAAATCACATATATCTACTTTTCCTACACCCCGAGCTTACCTTTTACATGCCATTGGTACAAGTTTAGAGATAGATCTGCCACGAGTGATCTTTAGAGTGATTCAAAGAGTATTTCTTAAGGGGATGATATCTGATAGTCCACCATTTGGGTCTCTTATCACCCAAGTATGTCTAGATCAAGGTGCTGAAGCTTTAGAGACAGATCAGTTGTTAAGACCTAAAAGTCCTCTAAGGAAGGAGTCAATGAGATAAAGTGAGACGAATGCTCATTACACACTTGACCCTATGGAGGCTGAGGCAAAGGGAGATGAGATGGAGGATGAGCTACATGCTCATACCACTTCTGAGCCTAGACCATCTAGTGCACCACCATCAAGGTGGGCACGAGCCCATACCTCACGTACCACACTCCCTAAGACACCTCCAGCAGCTGCACTTGATCAGTGGATCACTTGTTCACACAACTTTAGGTCATTTATAGAGTAGTATAGATCAACAACATAGCCTTAGCACTGGGTTTTGAAAATTGGCTGTTACGGCGCATAGCAGTCGTTACGTAATGGTAAAGTCAAGCTTCGATCCCGTTACACCCCGATATAGCGGGTAGAATACATTTCACAACCATAATGGCCGTTACAGTCCCGTAACGGCGCCGTAACGGGTGATACGAGTAAAATCGGGCCGATTTGACCCGTTACAACTAGAAAATCGACTCGAAGTTCCTTCTATCGGAAAACTAGATTTAGCTAAGTTCTCTCTCATCTTCCTTCCACCAAATCTAGAAAATCCTTCAAGTAGATACAAAGAAGGCATAAGCCCCACCTGAACGTTCCAAATCTCGGTTCTTGAGGTTACTTTCGACTCTTTGATTGCATCGAATTGTCAAAAGACTTGAAACCACAACTATCGAACGGTCCTGAGGTTGCTTTCGGATCTTGCATTTTGGATTCGTGCTCGCTGCTTGTGTTGAACGGTCGAAGACGCATCGAACGGCCAGATCTACACTCCATGCTGCTGCACTAGTCTCCAAGCCACCGCCCCTTTTGGATTTTTTTTTTGAGACATGATCTACTACTTTGTTTTATATTTTGGTCAAATATTTGTTCTACTTTACTAATCAGTTTAAATTGCTTCACTAATTGTTTTAATGAAGGTTGTGTGGGTGTCACAATTTAAGAAATATTATAAATACTTTTAATATTTTATTATCATGTTTATAATATAATAAAATGCACTAAATATCATTAAACACTCATATTTACATAATTTTATAGTTAAAACATGTAAATATTCATATTGTGGGGGGTTGAGTCGAAAAAAAAAAATTCACGCTTCCAATTTCCGTGACCATTACGTATCGTCCATTTCACCTCATGTCTGTTACATCGTTACGGTTACCGTTACAACAACCGTTACCGTTGTTCAGAACCATGAGCCTTCCTGCTCTCGGACTAGATGCACTTTACGAGGGGATGTCTAGTATTCTAAGAGATCAGAGGAATATTTGCTGGGACGTTCGGCATCTCAGACACATGTTACAGGTACATGGTTTTATTGATACAGACGAGCCTAAGACACAGGGAGGAGGTGGTGGAGTTTGTTGCAGCTATTTAAGCTGCTCTTTAGAGAGCTTCGAGAATAATCCTAGATCCCTAAGACCAAAAGGCCAACCATCTTGATTCTTCTATTCAACATCACACATTAAAGAAGATCTTATTTGAGGTAAACCAAAACCCATTGAAGAAGTGTGAATTCCAAGAGTCTTGGGTGTGAAGCCTTAAAGATTGCTTGAGGCTTAAAGGATCCATTGCGGTAGAGAATCTAAGTGGAGCTACCCATAACGTTGAATACAGAGTTTCGATGGAGATATATATTGAAGGAAATGAGTGTCTAGCCATGTGGATTGGTTGAGGTATAAGACTCAAATATTTGTAGACCGACTTTGGGTTTAATGGATTAGCTTTTGGTGAACCGATAAGGTTTCCTACGATTTTTTCTGAGAAGGGTTTTCGCGTCAACAATTGCTTATGTCTCTTTATTGCTTTATTTGCTTATACAATAAAAATTGATGCACACACAAACACCATGGGTTTGATGAATTGATTGTTTATCTTTCAAGTCATTAAATAGGGGTTTTGGTGAGTGGAGCTTTGGTTAGAGATTTACGTCTTTGTGAAATTGAGTGTTAATCTTTCAATTGACTAATTCATACATCAATTAACATGACGGGTTTAGGTTGTTCATGTTAAAAGGGATTCTCACTTCAATTGTCATATCATTGTGAGAAAGAGTAATTGTGGTCGAATTGAGTTAAAATTGGTGTTTGTTTAAAATGCACTAACTCACACTGTTAACGGCAAGATTAAAACCTCAACTCTTCTTCTTCGATAACTCCACCCCACGCTTCTTCTCCAATCTAATAGACCACACCCCTCCCCCAAAAAACAGACCAAATAAATAATAAAAAAGAATCAAATTTACAAAGTCAACAACCCATCACTTCCATCTCCACCCCCAATTTAACAATCCATCCATCACATATTTGACAACCAATGAATTGAAAAAAAAGAAGAAATCGGGAGACATGAGAAAATGGGAGATACATCAAAGAATCCCAAAACTGGGACATACTGCAATTCAAATCAACACTCACTCTTATCACTGTGATTCAAATTGTCCCACTTTTTTTTTTCTTTCGGTTAAAACTGATGTCAGTTGCTCTTCATGTTGATTTTCAAAACATCGGAAGGAAGAAGATTCTTTAGACAACAGAGGCGACTTTGGTTAGCAAAAACTAGGAAAAAACAAAAATGACTAGCTATTGCGGGGATGATCGATGGGATTTTCGCTGCACTCCCTACAACATCACCAATCACAGTCTCAAAAAACCAAAGCCTAATAACTCATCACCACAGTATACCACCACCAAAATGACATAGTCCAAATCACAAACAAAAAATAAAAACTGGAACAAAATCAATTCAAAATGGTCGTCGATAGAAAGAGAAAGGACGTGATCATGAGTGA
This sequence comes from Ilex aquifolium, assembly GCA_951799425.1. NCBI lineage: Eukaryota > Viridiplantae > Streptophyta > Magnoliopsida > Aquifoliales > Aquifoliaceae > Ilex > Ilex aquifolium. The sequence continues at coordinate 22,974,636 of OX637396.1, read as the reverse complement.
TCGTGGCAATCGAAAGTCGTGGTGGGTGGTAGTGGTTGTTGATAGGAGAGAGACAAAAGGAGAAGTGGGTGATCGTCCATGGTCGTGCCTATCAAAAGTATGAGGTGGGTGGTGGTGGCTATGGAAAGGGAGAGAGACAGAGAGACAGAGAAAGACGAACCTGTGGGGTAGAGAATTTGGTGAAAGGACTAGGACAGAGGGAGGTGAGGGTGTTTTGGTCTTTTCAAATTGCCTTTTTCATGCCCATTCTCTCAGATGGCGCGTCATTTGGTCAGTTCGAATGAATAGAGCATGTAACGGTGTGTTTTATTCCAACAACCATAGGGGGGTTATGTGTTTTTTTAATATTTTGGGAGGTGATGTGCAATTGGAGTAAACCTTGAGGGGAAAAAATAAAATTTCCCCTATTCTTAATAATTATTATCCACCATTGGCGTATGATTTAATTACAAATGAACAAAAAACAAACTAGTTTGTCCTAATTTATCATATTCCTCCAAAGATCCCAAATAACTTTTGTGTATACTTCTCAAATAACTCTTCAAACTTTCTTTAACTCCTCATCTTTGACAAAAACCCTTAACTCTTCACTCTTAATGCACTTATAGCTACCAACAATCTATAGTCTCTTCTCTCTTGGCTAGCAAGCTTGATATCACACGGCTTTTGCTTAATTGTTCTGATCTTGTCAACCAATTTCATTAACTGAGGCACAACATCATCTATATCACTTCATTCCCTTAGTCCAAATTCGATTTGGTCCCAAGGCATTTCCTTATATATTTATTCTTAATTATACTTATCCACCGATGGTCTTTGATTTAATTATGAAAGAGCAAAAAGCAAACTAGCTTTTCCTAATTTTATCATATTCTTCCAAAGATCCCAAATAACTTTTGTCTAATACTTCTCAAAGTAATTCTTCAGACTTTCTTTAGTTCCTCATCTTTGACCAAACCCTTAACTCTTCACTCTTAATGCACCTAACTACCAAAAATCTAGTCTCATATACCTAGGATCTCTTACTGCTACTTCAACTTTTTCTACATTCCAATTGATACTGCATTATGTTATTCCTCAAATATCATGTTACCATCTCATCTCAAAACAATTGTAACTCATCCTTATTTCATGATTAGTTTCTAATCTCCTTCCGTTTTCTTTACTGTTCTCTAATACAGTAAGTAGAATCCATCAACCTATTTCACAATGTCAACCTCCCTATCTAAGTAACCTTGATTTCTTGCGCACAAATCAGTCTACTCTCCATTCAGAAAAATATCCAGTTTGAACCCATCCCAGCTACAAACACCTTCTTACTGGAAGGTGAGGCTCTGCCCTTCCCCTAGAATCCACTTCGAGTCGGAGGAACAGCTAGTCCAACTTCTTAAGCAGCCAAGATATTTAACAACGAACATTTGATTGAATTCCTTGCCTCACCCTGAGATGAGAGGGAAGGTCGATTTGACTCGAATCCTGGAACTGATCTTTAATTTTACACTAGTTAATGATGCGAGGGGAGAAATTTTTCTTTTTTCATTGTGTTTTTTAAACTGAAGTTTGTTACATTTAATCTTCCTAGACACCACAAAAACAAGAGCCTCAAGCACTACGCTACCTTCATCATTAGGCTAATGCCAAAAGCTAACAGGATAGTAGTACAAAGAATTGATTCCGTAAAGAAAAAGCTTGATAATAATGTATTTTAGATTGGCGCGATACCTACGTAAATGGATTCCAATATCTAGATTATTATCTTTCTCCTCATTTTTAGGGATTGATTTAAAATATAATATTTAGAAAAATATAGTTACAAAGTACAAATTACATAAACCCAAAATTCAGAATGTGCCTTGAAGATTTGTCTCATCTCCCATGATGACAAAATATTTCCCTTGACAAATTCTACCAGACTAAGGCCAATAAAAAGGAAAGACCTGACGTCTAATTTAGGATATAACTTTAAGAGAGCAAAGAGATGAAACCAAAACCAAACTCATTTAGCTGACTGCAAGTAGTTTGAAACTAAGGTTCTTTTATGTTGAATTTATCTGAATTTCACCTCAAACAGCATAACAATCAAAAACTGCCCCAGATATCTTTATTTCCGGACCGTAAGATTGCAACAGCCAATAGACTTAAGAAAACACATAACTTACTTGCTTCACATGGTCCAGTATAGCAACTTGGGCTGTCCGGGGATCAAGATAATCATTCTTATCAATCTCGCTAAATGATGTTACCAATACCTGCAAATGCGATATTAGAGAGAGATATTGGGGGGAGGGGGATGGGCATTTTTAGCAAAACAAAAGTTACAGCGTGGTATAACAAATTTTCAATTTGAAAATAGCAAAAATATGTTGTTCATCAGAACCTATAACATTAGTTACCAAAAATCTGACTACAATAATTCAAATACACATCAATCAGAGCTTCAAAAAGATGAATCAGACCCCAAATTTGATAAAATCTACTAGAAAATAAGATAAATATATCAAAAGAAAAATAAGAATCAGAAAGTTGGTGCACAGTCAAAAAAATGATCAACTATAAGACTCACATCACCGCTGCTGTCCGGCAATTGGAGGCATATCATGTGAGCTTTGTTATACAGAGGAAACGCCTCCGAAGCAGCCATTCTATACACATTCTCGTCACTGAGAACCGATCTTAGGTCTGAAATCACCAAATTAAAAGGGCATCAATTGACCGAATCAAAAGAAAGGCCAGTGAAAACAAAAATTATATGCAATTTCTGCAAAAACAGAGGGACAAAATGACAAATTCGATGCATCTACAGATACAAGTGAACTTCCAGTGCCACCTTTGGCGACGTATTGAATTTCGCCCGGGGGGGAGTTGAGGAGGAACCATTTGGCAATGTCTATCTTTTGCTTCTCACTCAGCTCTGTTTCTTCGTCCGCCATTGATGTCGACAACAGAGATCCCAAAATCGGCCCAAAACTTCTGATTCTCTTTTTTTATACTTATTATCTAATGGGGTTAGTTACAAAACAAAACTGTGTACTTTGGGCATATCGAGCGTTACTCAAACTTAAATTTGAATATTAAATTAAGTAAAAATTTAATTTGGTATAATAAAATGAATTCAAATATTTTAAAAAAATTCTCATATTATCCCAAAAAATTATTTCTTTAATTTTTTTTTCAAATATCAAAGAATCCTTCAACAGAAGTCGATTAAAGCTGAGGGTATCTTCTGAAGTCGAACGGATAAAGCAGATGAAGGAGGTTTTTGCAGGGATGGACAGACACAGGGGACAGAGAGAAAAATTGGGTTATGTTTTTTGTTCAAAAAATTTGAGTAAAAGATTTGGTATTCTCTCAATTTGAGTTAAGAAAATGATTTCTGTTATTTTGATATAAGTTGACGAAATTGTAAGGATGTACACAAAATTAGACTTAATTGTCAAAAAGTATACAACTCTTAATGTTAGATTATTAAGTCCTTAGTTTAGAACTTAATTGTGTCCAAGTACACAATTTGACTTTTTGTTATTTTTTTTGACATATTTGCTCTCATATATATATATATATATATATATATATATATATATATATATATATATATATATATATATATATATATATATATATATATATATATATATTAATTATTATCCGTGCCTGAAGGCACTACGCAATAAAAAACATGTTCAAACCTAGCAATATTAACGAAAAACAATCAACTTTTCCACCAAAAGACTACAACTCCGATCAATGCACATCTATACGAAAAACCAACAAATCAGGTGATTAAAGCAAACAACAAATTCGAGAAAAATTCTGATCAACTAAGATAACAAATCAAAAAATCACAATACCTCAATTTTATCAAATAGTCTTACATAAATAATCAAACCACCAACCATACACCAAAGAAACGCATAACTAATGTACGTGCTTGAAAGCACTGTGTAATAAAATAAAAATTAATAATTTAAAACAAATGACCATCAGCAAGAGAAAAGTAATGCATATAGTCCATTTAAAAAACTGAATAAGTTGCTAGACTTGATAAACAAAAACCTTTGAGCAGAATTTTCTTCAAGAATAAGACCCAAAGAATCTAACAACAAAGGCCTATACTAAATTAGAGACCAAAAATTTGAACAGTAAACGAATAACAAAACAAAATAATGCGACTCAATCTGTTTCAGCCCTAATGGCTTAGACTCATTCCTTTCATGGAACAGTGGCGTTTAAACCTATAAATCCATATTGAATGCAAAACTTAGACATAAGATAATGAAAAAAATCAAATTAGTTTTACTTAATCACCAAACAAAACCAAACGAAGTTATATTTTACTCAATCATTAACTGAGACAAATTACACAAACTAACGAATTATAAACAAAAACTCAAATTAAAACCCAACCAACAATCATAAATCATATTAAAGACAAACATATCATCCTAATTCAAATTCATTCAAAAGTACAAAATTTCTATAATGGTACAATACTATCACAATTATATAAGTTTTCCTACTATCATATGTAACTGGTAATTACCTTCGTATTTCAAGAATCACGTTGCAATAATAGGTTCCTAAGCTTTCTCTGCTAACCTTCCCAATTGAAATTTTACTAAAAGAGAACACTGGGACAATATCAAAAAAGGAAAAAAAATAGAGAAGAGAACATTGAGTCACAGGGTCGATCAAATAAAAACATCAACAGTAACAAAAAGTTTGAAAATAACAAAACAAAGAAAGAAATATAAATTAAAGAATGTGTAAACTGAATGATCATTGGTTATAAACATATGTGGGCACAATATCTTTATGATGAATGATACTGCTTAAATTGCATAACCTCTCCATGCTTAGGAAACCAAGCAAGCCCAATGACAACCAACATACACACATTTCATCTAATAGTAAAGCAACAAAAACCCAATAAACATTAAAGCTTTAACATAGCAGAGGCTAGGAACATGCAGAATATAAAGCAAATAAACTGGGAAGAAAATCTATACATGAAAAATGTACAAACACACCCAAAAAAAAAAAAAGACAAAGAGAGGAATGATAAACCTTATTCCTGTGTTGTGGCTACATCCATGGGAAGAAAAAAAAGGTCAAGAAAGTGAAGACCCTGTAAGTTATCAAAAGATAAATGATATAGTACGTAAAACCAACAAACATAATTTAAAAAAACTAAGAACTATTAAAAAAAGTTAAAACTAATTTTTTCTTCTTTTATAAAGTTAAAAGTGAACTCAAAAGGATTGGATAGCGGTGTTGTGCGTGTGTGTGTTTGTGTGTGACAGGAAAAGGGAGGAAGGAAGGGAGAGGGAAACAGAGAGGTGAGGGAAGGAGATAGATAGGGGGAGGGATACGACGAATACCTCGGTGATGGCTTCGGTGGTTATCTGGTGCCTGGTCTTTGGTAGCTCCGACTTGCAAAAAGAGAAGAGAGGGGTATGAGAGAATAGGGCAACACGTGTGTTTTCTGCGTGTAAAGAAAGAGAGAGGAAGAGGCGTGACTGATAGATAAGGGGAAAGAGAGAGAGAGAGAGAGAGTTGTTGGGTTGCTGGGTGAGATAAGGCGGGAGACTTAGTTTGCTTTTAAAAATGGAAGAGATGAGGAAGATTGTATCGGGTGATAGAGAGAAAGAGTTATAGTATAAGATAGAAAGATAAAGTTAGATGAGAGATAGGAGTCTTTGTATCAGTTAGTATGAGATAAGGGAAAAGAGTTAGATGAGAGATAGAGTTTGAAACGATCTGATAATTAAAAAAGAAAAAAGTTGTTGGGTGAGAAAATAAAATTCAGTACTCACTGTAGACCGTTAGATCAAAATTTTTGAGATAATTTGAACCGTCTTTTATGTTGGGATTACTTTGTCCGTTGGATGTGTTTATGTTTTGTCTCAAAACGATCTGAACCTCTCTTTGTCTCTAAAATTCAAACTCAGCTTTACTTTATTATATATATATATTCAGTACTCACTGTAGACCGTTAGATCAAAATTTTTGAGATGATTTGAACCGTCTTTTATGTTGAGATTACTTTGTCCGTTGGATGTGTTTATGTTTTGTCTCAAAACGATCTGAACCTCTCTTTGTCTCTAAAATTCAAACTCTTTGTCTCTTTGTCTCTCGTTTTGAGACAAAACATAAACACATCCAACGGACAAAGTAATCCCAACATAAAAGACGGTTCAAATCATCTCAAAAATTTTGATCTAACGGTCTACAGTGAGTACTGAATTTTTTTTTTTCGCCCAACAACGTTTCCTTTTTTAATTATCAGATCGTTTCAAACTGATGGGAACCAAGGCGGGCCTATTCTTAAAGATCCTTTGTAAGTTCCAGATGGGCCAATTACAAGATCAAGAGCCAAGAAGATCAAAGAAGCAATGCAAGGATTGGTGCAATCCACCTGGGATGAAACTAGCAAGAGCCCAATACTCAAGATGGGCTTGAAAGAAGGAGAACCAATTTTGATCCACTTGATCCAAGCTGTGGAAGAATGAAGACATGAGTTAGAGATAGGGTCTTTTGTTGTTAAGGCTTTCAATTTGTTTAAAGAATTTTTATTATTAGTTTAGAATAAGTGGGCTTGAGGATGCTTAGCCCACATATGTCTTATTTCTTATGAATTAGGGTTTTTGGGAAGGCCTTGTATTTTGGCCAAGGACTTATTAGGAAAGTTATTATTTTATTTGAACTAGGGTTTTAGAAGTTACTATAGCGCAACACTATTCACGCTACAGTACTCGCGACACTATTTACTTAAGGGCATTTTTGAGAGAAAGGGTCACAAATTTTAGTCTTTAGTTATTCCTATTTGGGGTTGGATTGTCAAAATATAAACTCCTATTAGGATTTATTTCCTTAGCAGATTAGGATTTGTTTCCTTAGTAGATTATGATTTGTTTCCTTGTAATGGTCAGCCTTATAAATAGGCATTTAATCAATGAAAGAAGAGAGACAATATATTGAATTTTAATTGTGAGTTGAGTTGAGTTTACTCCTATTGTTCTTGATTGAACTTATGAACTTATCAAAGGTAAATCACAACCTTTGTGGCGTTCCTCCTTGTAATTTGGGTTCTTGAGACAGGTTCTTCAAGGGGTCTAGATTTTAATATAATCTAGGTTCTTGACACGAGTTCTCAACGGGTCTAGATTCTCTATCCATAGACCTGAGTTTGGCTTTCTTGGGTTGTTTTTCCAATATTGTTGTTGGGTCTCAAAGCAAGTCGATTGGGGTTCGCATCACAAACTCTATCTCTCATCTAACTCTTTTCCCTTGTCTCATACTAATTGATACAAAGACTCCTCTATCTCATCTAACTTTCTCTTTCTATCTTATACTATAACTCTTTCTCTCTATCACCCAATACAATCTCCATCATCTCTTCCATTTTTAAAAGCAAACTAAGTCTCCCGCCTTATCTCACCCAGTAACCCAACAACTCTCTCTTTCCCCTTATCTATCAATCACGTCTATTCCTCTCTCTTTCTCTACACGCAGAAAACACACATGTGTTGCCCTATTCTCTCATACCCCTCTCTTTTCTCTTCTCTCTTCTCTTTCTACAAGTCGGAGCTACCAAAGACCAGCCACCCGATAACCACCAGAGCCACCACCGAGGTATTCTTCGTATCCATCCCCCTCTCTCTCTCTCCTTCCCTCACCTCTCTGTTTCCCTCTCCCTTCCTTCCTCCCTCTTCCTGCTTCTTAGCCCCCACCCACCTCCGCGACAACCACCTCACATCGAGCCCCCAAACCATCCCCTTGCGCTGCTCAGGTACGTCTTTTCTCTCTCTCTCTCTCACACACACACACACATCACCACTATCTAATCCTTTTGAGTTCACTTTTAACTTTATAAAAGAATAAAAAATTAGTTTTAAAAGAAGAAAAAATTAGTTTTAACTTTTTTTAATAGTTCTTGGTTTTTTAAAATTATGTTTGTTGGTTTTACGTACTATATCATTTATCTTTTGATAACTTGCAGGGTCTTCACTTTCTTGACCTTTTTTTTCTTCCCATGGATGTAGCCACAACGCAGGAATAAGGTTTATCATTCCTCTTTGTCTTTATTTTTTTTGGGTGTGTTTGTACATTTTTCATGTATTGATTTTTTTACCAATTTATTTGCTTTATATTCTGCATGTTCCTAGCCTCTGCTATGTTAAAGCTTTAATGTTTACTGGGTTTTTGTTGCTTTACTATTAGATGAAATGTGTGTATGTTGGTTGTCATTGGGCTTGCTTGGTTTCCTAATCATGGAGAGGATATGCAATTTAAAGATATTGTGCCCACATATGTTTATAACCAATGATCATTCAGTTTACACATTCTTTAATTTATATTTCTTTCTTTGTTTTGTTATTTTCAAACTTTTTGTTACTGTTGATGTTTTTATTTGATCGACCATGTGACTCAATGTTCTCTTCCCTATTTTTTTTCCTTTTTGATAGTGTCCCAGTGTTTTCTTTTAGTAAAAGTTCAGTTGGGAAGTGTAAGCCCCCACATGTAATAGAACTTGTACCAACTGTGTTTAATATGCAAATGCAGGTTGTATAAGTTTGGGTTGGTTTTAGAAGGGTTTGGAATGAAATGAAAATGTGAAATGTGAATGCATAGGGCATTTGGGCAGATCAGGCAAAGCGTACCGGTACGTCGAACTCCAGTAGCCTTAGCGTACCGGTACGCATACCGGTACGGTTTGGCTGACTTCTTGATTTTCTGATTTCCTCCTCTCCTGAGCTATCCCCAAGCTACCTTTTCATCCTCATTTGTCTCAAATGGACAATAATAGAGTACCAATGGTGGTATGTTGGGCCTAGGAGGGGTCAATCGATTAAAAATATACATAGGCCTTGTATTTTAAAATTCCGGTAAATTTACTTTAGTAGTATGATAAATCATAAAACTAAATGTTTTTAGGATAAAATAACATTGAAAATGAATTCGGAACGTCTAAAAACTTCAGGGTGGTCATAGAGATCAAAAGAGAGATAGTTAGTGGCAAAATTGTAATTTTAGGGAAAAATGTAATTTTTGGCCCTGTGAACAGTAAAAATCGGGATTGGACAGGCTTAAAACACCATTTTCATTCCATTTTTCTCTTATTCTTTCACTCAACTCTCAACCCACACCTCTTAGAACCCTAAAGGAAGACTAAGGAAGAAAGAAAAGGGAGGAAGGAGGTCTAAAGAGCTTGAGTTTAGCTTGAAAATCTTGATTCAAGGTAGGGGTTTCTTCCTATTCTCTTACAATGAGGCTAGGGCTTATATATATGTATTCTTTTGACTCTAAATCCTATATGTATGCTATGAAATCCTTGATTCTTGATATTCTCGTAAATATTACCATGTTTTGGACAATGTTATGGTGGAATAGCTATTAAATCTCTTTTCTTGACTTAAAACCCTAGTTTTCAAGAGAAATAGATTTTTCTCTTGATTCTTCCTTTGTCCTTGATTTCAAAACTTTAGTGCTTGGTATTGAACAATAAAATGGTATTTTTGATGATCTCTTGCTTATTTTTCTTAAATTGTTCTATTGGAATAATACATGGGAAATTTGGGGATTTTGATTTACTTGTGATTTGAGAAAGTGGTTGGGTATTGTATCTCTGGTGGATGTTCGGAGGACCATGGGTGGCCGTTGACCGGGTATTGTAGAGTGGGTAGATGCGTTTCTTACTCCGTGCGGGTTTGAATTTTTCCTACCACTCTTAGTGGGGTTGGTGCCTTGTGAGGACCAAACCACTATTCGCTCACGGGTGCCGTGGCAGAGGGTTAGTATACTATTCCTGGGTTGGATTCGTCACTGCCAATGTGTTGGTATACGCCCTTCCTAAAGTTTGATATCCTTGCGAGGATTGAGTGTGTGTGTGTGGGCCAAGATATTCTCAATGTGTTTACTTATGCGATATCATACATTATACCTGAGATACGAAGTGTGGGAAATGGTATATTGTGATATACAAATACATATTGTTGTTGAGATACAAGTTATGGTTTATTGTGCCAACGGTTGGCTATGGTTTATGGTGAATTGTTGGAATTGTTCGTTTTGGAAAATGGGTTGTACTTCTTATATTACTTCTTTGATATTGTTTAAACTTGAGATCGGATAAACTGTCACTGTTTTCTTTCAAAAGTTATATATGATATTTGTGAAATGAGACCGACTTGTTTTATATGTTTTCTAAACCTTGTTTGAGTTTGGGAGGATTTTCCTACAGAGCTTAGTGCTCACCCCCTACAAACAATATTCATTTTCAGATGTTGGTTTAGAAGAGGAGCTGGGACTTGAGGAGCAGGTGCTCTGGGAAGCTCAAAGGGATGGGCATGTGGATCCGGAAGGGGATGTCTAGAATTGTTTCTTTTGTCCTAGACTAGGAGATTTATTTTGAAATAGTGCTCAAGTTAATATTTTCTGTTTTCCGCTGCGAGATAATATTTTTTTTTTTTGGCATATTCTTTTGGATGTAATGGCCATGGTTTGGTCTATTCTTTTGGATGATGAATGAAAGTTTCTTTGTTTATGAAGTTTATTAGTTGCTCTCACGATGTGAATGGTTTTAGATAGTAATGTCGTCCAAGGAGGATTTTGGGGCGTTACAGGAAGGCTAGCAGAGAAAGCTTAGGAACCTATTATTGCAACGTGATTCTTGAAATACGAAGGTAATTACCTGTTACATATGATAGTGGGAAAACTTATATAATTGTGATAGTATTGTACCATTATAGAAATTTTGTACTTTTGAATGAATTTGAATTAGGATGATATGTTTGTCTTTAATATGATTTATGATTGTTGGTTGGGTTTTAATTTGAGTTTTTGTTTATAATTCGTTAGTTTGTGTAATTTGTCTCAGTTAATGATTGAGTAAAATATAACTTCGTTTGGTTTTGTTTGGTGATTAAGTAAAACTAATTTGATTTTGTTCATTATCTTATGTCTAAGTTTTGCATTCAATATGGATTTATAGGTTTAAACGCCATTGTTCCATGAAAGGAATGAGTCTAAGCCATTAGGGCTGAAACAGATTGAGTCGCATTATTTTGTTTTGTTATTCGTTTACTGTTTAAATTTTTGGTCTCTAATTTAGTATAGGCCTTTGTTGTTAGATTCTTTGGGTCTTATTCTTGAAGAAAATTCTGCTCAAAGGTTTTTGTTTATCAAGTCTAGCAACTTATTCAGTCTCTTAAATGGACTATATGCATTACTTTTCTCTTGCTGATGGTCATTTGTTTTAAATTATTACTTTTTATTTTATTACACAGTGCTTTCAAGCACGTACATTAGTTATGCGTTTCTTTGGTGTATGGTTGGTGGTTTGATTATTTATGTAAGGCTATGTGATAAAATTGAAGTATTGTGATTTTTTGATTTGTTATCTTGGTTGATCAGAATTTTTCTCGAATTTGTTGTTTGCTTTAATCACCTGATTTGTTGGTTTTTCGTATAGATGTGTATTGATCGAAGTTATAGTCTTTTGGTGGAAAAGTTGATTGTTTTTCGTTGACATTGCTTGGTTTGAACATGTTTTTTTATTGCGTAGTGCCTTCAGACACGGGTAATTACTAGTATATATATATAATACTACGAAGTCACAATACGAAACCTAGTTTCTATTACTCCTACACTGTTTTGATACACTGTATTGATACATTGATTTATGAAAATAAAATGTATCAAAATAGTATAAGAGTAATAGAAATTAGGGATAAAAACTAGAGTTTCATAATTATACAAATTTAAAGTGTATCAATACAGTGTATCAAAACAGTGTAGGAGTAATATAAACTAGACTTCATAGTGTAATTTCGTAGTATTATGTGTGTATGTGTGTGTGTGTATATATATATATATATATATATATATATATTACACACATATATACGTAAATAAATTAAATCTAAAATCAAAATTATTTGATTTTAGTACTTTCTAAGATAAGATAATTAAAATTCCTTTATTTTAGTTCTTAAATTTCAAAGTTTCCAAAAACTTTGAAACATATCCCTAAAAAAACGGAGAAGATTTATTATAGGTTTTGATTTTCCTAAATCTTAGGTTTTTTGTTTTACAATCATAATCAAGAGTTATAATACTGCTATAAGTAGGCAGAGTATTTAACTCTGTATAGTTTAGTTGGGGTTTAGCCACTAAAACTTATTTAATAGATTTTTTAGATCGAACGATAGTATAACCGTCAGCAGTTTTATCCTCACTTTTATGTGAAGTTGAAGATCCTTATTTAAGAAGGTGATTATTAACAGCTTTAAGCTTTAGAGATTCAGTTAAAGGGGGATAATAAGCATTGACCTGGGCTCTTCCACCAGGCCTTCCTTTATCGCGGCCTCGGCCACGATTAATACTCTTGCCTCGATTCATGAGAACCCTGCAAAAATTCCCTAGTTAGAAAGTCGGGAAGAGAATTTAATTCACCTTTAACACATTCGATTTTAAAATCAAAGACTGATAGGATAGCCTGCCATCTTGCAAAAATTTGTTTAGAAGCAATGTTCTTAACATCTTGTTCAAGAACATTCTTGGCAGAGCTACAATCAATTCTTAATAGAAATTCTTGATTTAAGAGATCATCTTGAAATTTACTTATACATTTTACAATAGATAAAATTTCTTTTTTAATAGTAGAATAATTTAATTGAGTAGATCCCCATTTACCAGAGGTAAATCTGATAAGTAATTTTTTTTTAGTATTGAGATCTTGTTGCTTAAGAATTTCTCCATATCCTATATCTGAAGCATCAGTTTCAACAATTTTATACCATTCAGGTTTTACCAAGGAAAGGCATGGTAAATGTTTAGCTTTATCCTTAATTTTTCTTACTGCTTCAGTATGAAGATCTGTCCAATGAGACGTATTTTTCTTGTAACACCCCGCATTTTTCTTTTATATATGCATATAGATATATAGATATAGCAAATAATGGTTGTAAAGATGTGGATAGGGGTATTGAAGTGTGTTTGAACTTTGTAAATTTGAAAAGTAAAGATTTAAAATGTTAATGAAAATCATAGTTGAAATTTAGTTTTAGTGAGTGAAAATATAAAATGTTAGGTCCTATAACTTGTATTAGATAGGTTTGGTGTATAAATATGTGTTGGAGAGGTTTGTGATGGATTTGGTTAGTTTTGGAATGGATTGGAAATGGAAAACAAAAGAAATAGGCAAAACTGGGTAAATGGTACCGGTACTGGGTACCGGTACTGAATGGTACCGGTACTGAGTACCGGTACCCCCGATTCCAGAAGGTTTCTTGTACCGGTACTGGGTACCGGTACTGAATGGTACCGGTACTGAGTACCGGTACTACCGAAACCAGACTGTTATTTTAAAGTCGCGAACAAGCCGATTTTTCCTCCACTATAAATACATTTTGTCACCTCCTTAGCCTTCATTACACCACTCCAAACCCTAGAAAACATAAGAGAGGAAGAGAGAAAGAGAGAAACACAAGATCAAGAGAAAACAAGAGATTGAAGGGTTGATTCAAGATCAAAGCCCTAATTTTTCCAAGAACATTAAGGTAGGGGTTTTCTCTCACTCACTTACATTGAGGCTAGGGTATTTATATATGTATGTTTTTGCTATCAATGGTATATATATGCTATAGAATCATCATCTCTTAGGCTTTTTGCAAAGATTACATTGTTAGGGTTTAATACCCATTAAATCTATTTTCTAGCTTTAAAACCCTAGTTTTTGGGAGAGTGATGTATTTCTTCTTAAATGCTTCTTTATTATGAACTTCGAAAACCGTATTTGTTTGTGTTGGGTAGAAAAATGATATTGTGATCTCATGTATTTTCCTTGTTGGTTGGGGAATTGTTACATAATATATCTTGGGGATTTTGGAGAGATGCTTGTAAAATGATATAAATATTGGAATGGTATGCTTGGTTGAGTTGTTTGTGATGCCTTGAGGGTGAGAGGTTCCTTATAAGGATGCTCATGCCAAGAGAGGAGAGTATGTGATTTTCCTCAAGAGATTCCTTATAAGGATGCTTGAGTTTGTGATGCCTTGAGGGTGAGAGGTTCCTTATAAGGATGCTCATGCCAAGAGAGGAGAGTATGTGATTTCCCTCAAGAGGTTCCTTATAAGGATGCTTGAGATTGTAATGCCTTGAGGTTGAGAGGTTCCTTATAAGGATGTTCATGCCAAGAGAGGAGAGTATGTGATTTTCCTTAAGAGGTTCCTTATAAGGATGCTTAAGAAACTAAGCCTTGAGGGTGAGAGGTTCCTTATAAGGATGCTCATGCCAAAAGAGGACAGTATGTGATTTTCCTCAAGAGGTTCCTTATAAGGATGCTTGAGTAACCAAGCCTTGAGGGTGAGAGGTTCCTTATAAGGATGCTCATGCCAAAAGAGGACAATATTATATAATGTGTGTGAAATGGTTTATATTTTGAAAATGGATGTTTATTAAAATGGGTTATTATTGTTCATTTCTAGTACTATTGCTATCTAAACTTGAGATCCTTGTTGAAATGTCACTGTCTTATTTCAAATTATGTATCTATGTTATGTTAAAAATGAGACCGGCCATTTTAAATACGTTTCTAAACCTTGTTTGGGTTTGAGAGAATTTTTCTACAGAGCTTCGTGCTCACCCCCTACCGCTAACATTTTTCAGATTACCCTCTCGAGGAAGAGCTGGGAGTTGAGGAGCCCGCACACTGGGAGACTCCGATAGACGGGAGCGTGGATCCCGAGGTGGACGCCTAAAGCGACACCTCCTTTTGTTCTAGACTAGGATATTCATTTTGAACCTTGTAAAGTCTAGTTTTATTTTGTTATTTTCGCTGCGCTACATTAGTGGATTTTTGAGATGTAAATGCCATGGTTGGACATATTCTTTTGGATAATGATGTAAATATTTTATGGATGATGAATGAAGTTTAATTTATTTATGGATGATATTAGTGCTCTCATGATGTAAATGGTTTTAGTATGTAATGCCGTCCAGGGTGTGTTTTGGGGTGTTACATTTCTTAAGTCTAGAATTTAATATAGCAGTATCTTTAGCAAAATTTTGATAAAAATCTGTTAAATAATTTAAACTGCCCAAAAATCTTTGCAGTTGCCTTTTATCTTTAATTTAATCCGGAAATTTGGAGGCAAATTCAATACTTCTTTCGATTGGAACTATATTTCCATGTTCAATATAATGTCCTAAAAATCTGACTTTTAATTGAAATAATTTCATTTTTATAGCAGAAAGAACCAATCTATTTTGTTTAACAACATGAATGAAGTTATTCAAATGTTTAAAATGCTGGTCAATAGAATCAGAAAAGATGAGTATATCATCAATATAGACAATGTGAAATGCATAAAAAAGATTAAATATATCATTCATAATATTCTGAAACTCAGATGGAGCATTTTTAAGACCAAATGGCATAACATTCCATTCATAATGTCCAAAAAGTACTGTGAAAGCACTTTTATACCTGTCTTCATCAGCAATTTGGATCTGCCAATAACCTGGCTTTAAGTCAAACTTAGAAAAGATCTTAGCATTATATAAGCGAGATAACAAATCCTTTTTATTGGGGATAGGATATATAATCCATTGCAATACCTTATTTAAAGGTTTATAATTTATAACCAATCGAGGAACTCCTCACTCATTTTCTGCAGCGTTGTTAACATAAAAAGCTGCACAACTCCATGGTGAATAACTTTTTCTAATTAATGATTTATCCATTAAGGAATCAATTTCTTTTTTACAAAGCTCCAAATACTCTTTATTCATTTGAGTTGGTCTAGCTTTGTAGGAATATCCTTTTCATCGAATTCTTTAATATAAGGAAGGGTAACAATATATTTTTTCCTATTCCAGAAAGCAGTAGGAATAATATCACATATTTCCGTAGTTATTTTATTTTCAATGTCTTTTATTCTGTGTTTATACTCAGAAGAGTTAAGTTTATTAGATAAACTTAAGATTTTTATATCCTCTTTGAGAAAGTTTAATTGATTTTCTTTATAAATTAAATTTTCTTTTATTTGATTTATCAACTTTATTTGAGGTGGAGTTATAAACTCGAATAATATCTGTTGATCATTTATGGTAGT
This sequence comes from Ilex aquifolium, assembly GCA_951799425.1. Lineage (NCBI taxonomy): Eukaryota > Viridiplantae > Streptophyta > Magnoliopsida > Aquifoliales > Aquifoliaceae > Ilex > Ilex aquifolium. The sequence goes on along the minus strand of OX637396.1, from coordinate 22,958,521 downwards.
CAAAATTCCTTTAGAATCAATTCTTTCTATAAGGTCAATCATAGATAAAAATGGTGTTCCCAAAATTACTAATTGATTTAAATTATCAATAAACATAAAAGTTGTAGGAATACAAATTCCTTCATTGCATATATAAACATTAGAAAGTTTAAAGTTTATATTTAATTTTGAACCATCAGCAGTGCTTACTGACTGAGTAGTTTTCTCAAAATATTTTGTGGGAATTAATCCTACTTTTATGCAGTTCATATCTGCTCCGCTATCAATTAAAGCAATTGTTTCAACCATAAAATCTTGATTTATCACAAGAATAATTTTAACATACAATTTCTGATAAGTTATTTTTTCTAAAACATTTAAGTACGTATTATCAAGAGAAGTAGAGACTTTTATGTCACTATAATTCTTTATGTCACTTTCTTTAAAAGATAATTTTTCTAAAGCTAGTATTCTAGCCTTTACGACTTTTATGTCATTTTTGATAAAATGAATCTCTTTCTTCAAATCTTGGACCGTAGGGGGTGAGATTTCTTTTAGTTGAAAATCCCCAACTGTCATATTTTCTGTCCTATTAAGGACTTCTTTAATTGAATATGGTCTCTTTTCTTCTGGATTTATCTGTAAATATTGTTCAATAGCTTTTCTTCTAGAGCCTGGATAAACGAGAATATTCTCATAATATGTTTGGTCTTTAGGTCCAGAAAATAAAAAGGCATTATCCAATGTCATAAATTTCCCTGCAATATAATAGGGATCAGTCATCCAATATTAGATGTGGTGCTCCACAGGTTGGGCCTGCATCTCTTTATATAGAGCCGGACATGAAATCCGGATTTCAAAATTGTCCTAAACTATTCACAACTTTATACTGTACAAAATTTTAATGACGTCAGTGCATACATCAGCAATACTGTACAAGCACTGTTCTCTTTTACTATTTAACTTTAGTGACGTCATGGCATGTGTCACCTCTTCCGGGTCGGATTTATCCGAGGACTCAGTTTTATCTGATCATTTCCTGTAAAGCAAATTATACAGAATATTGCCGTCGTTATCATCATGAAGATTTATCTCCATATCATTTTTTTAACAAATCTTCATTAATTTCAATGTCACCTTTAAGAGGGGTATATCTCTGGGAATCCATAAAGTCTTCATCAGAGTCAATAGGAGTAGGGATTTTCCTATCTTCTTCCTCGACTTTATCTTTCCCTTTGCCTTTTATGGCAACTGTTGGAGTATTAGCGAGATCCATCTACTCGGTTTTGCCCATTTCGAAGGTAGACATAACCTGAAAACGCATTTCCTCCATAACTGCTGCTTAAGCTGCTCAGTATTTAAATGGGGTTTTTCTTTTTTAATTTGTTCTTTAAGAACTTCAACTGGATTAAAATTAGTTCCAGTTTTTATACTGGTAGTGGGAACTATAGAGTTTGAGGTGGAAGGTTTCTCTCCCTCTTTTCCCATGTCTTTAAGACATTCTTCCATAATCTGATATTTAGAGTCGGTGGGATAATTATTCCAGTTATGAAATAGTTTTGTAACGCCCCAAAACACACCCTGGACGGCATTACATACTAAAACCATTTACATCATGAGAGCACTAATATCATCCATAAATAAATTAAACTTCATTCATCATCCATAAAATATTTACATCATTATCCAAAAGAATATGTCCAACCATGGCATTTACATCTCAAAAATTAACTAAGGTGGCGCAGCGGAAATAACAAAATAAAACTAGACTTTACAAGGTTCAAAATGAATATTCTAGTCTAGAACAAAAGGAAGTGTCGCTCTAGGCGTCCACCTCGGGATCCACGCTCCCGTCTATCAGAGTCTCCCAGTGTGCGGGCTCCTCGACTCCCAGCTCTTCCTCGAGAGGGTAATCTGAAAAATGTTAGCGGTAGGGGGTGAGCACGACGCTCTGTAGAAAAATTCTCTCAAACCCAAACAAGGTTTAGAAACGTATTTAAAATGGCCGGTCTCATTTTTAACATAACATAGATACATAATTTGAAATAAGACAGTGACATTTCAACAAGGATCTCAAGTTTAGATAGCAATCGGACTAGAAATGAACAATAATAACCCATTTTAACAAACATCCATTTTCAAAATATAAACCATTCCCACACATTATATAATATTGTCCTCTTTTGGCATGAGCATCCTTATAAGGAACCTCTCACCCTCAAGGCATCACAAACTCAAGCATCCTTATAAGGAACCTCTTGAGGGAAATCACATCCTCTCCTCTCTTGGCATGAGCATCCTTATAAGGAACCTCTCACCCTCAAGGCATCACAAACTCAAGCATCCTTATAAGGAACCTCTTGAGGGAAATCACATACTCTCCTCTCTTGGCATGAGCATCCTTATAAGGAACCTCTCACCCTCAAGGCATCACAAACTCAAGCATCCTTATAAGGAACCTCTTGAGGGAAAATCACATACTCTCCTCTCTTGGCATGAGCATCCTTATAAGGAACCTCTCACCCTCAAGGCATCACAAACTCAAGCATCCTTATAAGGAACCTCTTGAGGGAAATCACATACTCTCCTCTCTTGGCATGAGCATCCTTATAAGGAACCTCTCAACCTCAAGGCATCACAAACAACCCAACCAAGCATACCATTCCAATATTTATATCATTTTACAAGCATCTCTCCAAAATCCCCAAGATATATTATGTAACAATTCCCCAACCAACAAGGAAAATACATGAGATCACAATAACATCATTTTTCTACCCAACCCAAACAACTACGGTTTTCAAAGTTCATAATAAAGAAGCAATTAAGAAGAAATACATCACTCTCCCAAAAACTAGGGTTTTAAAGCTAGGAAAGAGATTTAATGGGTATTAAACCCTAACAATGTAATCTTTGCAAAAAGCCTAAGAGATGATGATTCTATAGCATATATATACCATTGATAGCAAAAACATACATATATAAATACCCTAGCCTCAATGTAAGTGAGTGAGAGAAAACCCCTACCTTGATGTTCTTGAAAAAATTAGGGCTTTGATCTTGAATCAACCCTTCAATCTCTTGTTTTCTCTTGATCTTGTGTTTCTCTCTTTCTCTCTTCCTCTCTTATGTTTTCTAGGGTTTGGAGTGGTGTAATGAAGGCTAAGGAGGTGACAAAATGTATTTATAGTGGAGGAAATAGAGAAAGACCCGCAGTCGGATCGGGCTGGATTTATCGGGCGTACCGGTACGCGTACCGGTACGATTTAGCTACTGGAGTTTGGCATACCGGTACGCGTACCGGTACGGTTTAGCTTCTGGAGTTCAGCGTACCGGTACGCGTACCGGTACGGTTTGACTGTCAGATTTTTGTTTTAACTTCCAATGCAGTTTTGACCCATTTAGAGGTCGAATTGGAAAATTTTCATGAGACATACCTTTGTAGCCCTAGATGTCTACTATCTACTGTAAAAATTTCAGATCAATTGAACTTAAGGATAAAAAGTTATGGCCAAAACACTAAGTAGTGTTCAATACCCATTTTTACCCAAATTCTCGCTAAAGTGTATTTTAACTCCGAGACACTTCCTAACTTCCAATACATCCATATTACCACTCCCAATGTTTTTCGACCTTCCGGGTTCAATGGAATCATTATTTTGACCTACAAACTTTTAGAAACTTGTCTAATCACCCTTTCCAAGTTTAAACATCTTCGACACGTAACTTCCCAATCAACTTGTCTCCATAGCATTTATTCCTACGGTTTATTCTTATGTCACTACATATATCTACATCTTTACAAATATTATTTACTATATATATATATTTCCATAAATATATAAAAGAAAATTCGGGGTGTTACAAGTTTTCCCATCTCTTCAGGATTTATCCAGTAATTATTTAAAAAAGTATTTATACCTATCAGAAAACTATTCTCCTTATATGAAAATAAATTTAAAGCATTATAATTAGTCAAAAGAGATTTATCTCTTGAACTATGCTTATGAAAATATAACTCATTATTGTCACTTTTATGTGACAGACATTCTTCACCCAAAAGGTTATCCTTTGGATATGAAGAATCTTCACCATATTTATATGGTATAAGATCTTTAAGGGGTAACCTACTTAAAGGTGCTAAATGTGGATAATATGCATTAAAATAATTAGCATCCTTATATGGATCAAAATAATATGCACTTTTATATGCATAATAAACAGTTTTATATTTATCAGAATAATATGCTCTTTTATAAGCATAAAATTGAGTTCTTACCAATATTCCTCCAATTTTTATCAATATCTGATAACAGAATTCTTCTGGAGCAAGATTCTCCATCCACTGTTTATAGTGGTAATCATAATACCAATCATTTATCTCAAGTATAAGACGGAATTCAGGAAAATTCTTAGTAGCTCGAGCTATTCTTAGCAGAAAGATAGAAACATCATCTGTTAATTGATCTTCCATAGCATGACAATAAAGACTCCATAGAGATATTTTGCAATAATTAATTTTCCATGTGGAGATGAAGCTAAATATATCTTCACCTGCATGGTCACAAATACAGTCAAGAAGTTCTGAAGATTTGTTAATGGGTCCAAGAGAAATTGAATCGTGGTTAGGATTCATTTCTGGAACTTCTTGTTGTCCTGCAAGATTAGTACTCCAAAAAGAGTTAGGAATAATTGAATCAAAATGATTCTTTTTATAAATCAATTTTTCTTTTAATTGATTTATCATCTTTATTTGAGGTGGAGTTATAAACTCGAATAATATATGTTGACCATTTATGGTAGTCAAAATTCATTTAGAATCAATTCTTTCTATAGGTTCAATCATAGATAAAAATGGTATTCCCAAAATTACTAATTGATTTAAATTATCAATAAGCATAAAAGTTGTAGGAATACAAATTCCTTCATTGCATATATAAACATTAGAAAGTTTAAAGTTTATATTTAATTTTGAACCATCAGCAGTGCTTACTGACTGAGTAGTTTTCTCAAAATATTTTGTGGGAATTAATCCTGCTTTTATGCAGTTCATATCTGCTCCGCTATCAATTAAAGCAATTGTTTCAACCATAAAATCTTGATTTATCACAAGAATAATTTTAACATACCATTTCTGATAAGTTATTTTTTCTAATATATTTAAGGATTCATTATTAGAAGAATGTGATGGTGATGCTTTATCATCCCTTATGTCACTTTCTTTAAAAGGTAATTTTTCCAAAGCTAGTAGTCTAGCCTTTAAGACTTTTATGTCATCCTTGATGTTATGAATCTCTTTCTTCAAATCTTGGACCGTAGGGGTTGAGCTTTCTTTAAGTTGGAAATCCCCAATTGTTATATTTTCTGTCCTATTAAGGACTTCTTTAAGTGAATATGATTGAGACATTGATGGTCTCTTTTCGTCTGGATTTATCTGCAGATATTGTTCAATAACTTTTCTTTTAGACTCTGGATCTTGGATTTTATCTATAAGATCAAGAATTAATGTTTGAGATTTTGTTAAAGTATTTATACTTAATCCATTCATAGCTAAAATAGCTTTGTAATAATTGGTTTTAGCCTGACAATGAGAAGAACAAGCTTTATTTGATTCTAATATTTCTTCATCCGAATATGAATTACTTATCTCATTAATATTATTATATTCTTCTTCAGAGGATAGACCATTAGTAGAGTCTTCACTTTCTGAATTTAAAATAATTTTTAAAAATTTTTCTTTAAGCTCTTCATCATTAATTAATTCATTAATTTGTTGCTTAGTTGAGCATTTAGAAGCAATATGACCTTCTTTGCCACATTTAAAACATTTTAGAATAGAGTTTTTCTTTTTTTCTTTAGATTTTTTAGTAGTTTTATCAACCTTTTCTTTTCCATAATTCTTTTTATAGAATTTTTGTAACGCCCCAAATACCACCCTGGACGGCATTACATTCTAAAACATTCACATCATGAGAGCACTAAAATAATCCATCAATAAATAAGACTTCATAAAGTCATCCATAAAATTTACAAGATCATCCCCAAAAGAATAGGCCCATTTTGGCCTTTACATTCCAAAATTTATTTAAAGTTGCACAGCGGAATAAACAAAAGAAAACTAGGCTTTACAAGGTTCAAAATAAATATCCTAGTCTAGAACAAAAGAAAGTGTCGCTCTAGGCGTCCACCTCGGGATCCACATTCCCGTCCAGTGGAGTCTCCCAAGTAGCGGGCTCCTCGACCCCTACGTCCTCCTCTTGTAGGAAATCTGAAAAGTGTTAGCGGTAGGGGGTGAGCACAAAACTCTGTAGAACAATTCTCTCAAACCCATACAAGGTTTAGAAAAGCATTCAAAACGGTCGGTCTCATTTCACAAATATCATACATAACTTTTGAAGTAAAGCAGTGGCATTTAATAGATCTCAAGTTTACGGAACAACAATAATTGAATGAGTAAATGAAACCACTATACATTTAGCAAAACATTTCCAATATAATCCAGTCCTCCATTCACAATTTCGAACGATTCTTTCGGTAGGTGGCATACTTTAGGGTAACCTCCACCTCCCGTTTAGGTCATCTTTGATTCTCAAGCATCCTTACAAGGAACCTCTTGAGAATGAGTGAGCATCCTTACAAGGAACCTCTCACAATCATTACATGGCTTCCCAAGCATCCTTACAAGGAACCTCTTGGGAAGGGGGTGAGCATCCTTACAAGGAACCTCTCACAAATCACTTCATGGCTTCCCAAGCATCCTTACAAGGAACCTCTTGGGAAGGGGTGAGCATCCTTACAAGGAACCTCTCACAATTGGGTATCACAAGCAACCCAACCAAGAATACAATCCCAACATTTATCTCCATTTACAATCATTTATCCAAAATCCCCAAATTTATGCATGTGACATTTTCCATAACAACCAAGAAATTACATGAGATCACAATAACATTATTTTGCTATTCAATATCAAACACTAAAGTGGTGATGGTTAGAACAAGGAAAATGTAAAGAGGAAAGATTCATTTTTCTTAAAACTAGGGTTTGAGAATGAGAAATGGACCTTTAATGGTTACCCAACTACTACAATGTTTAAAACATGGTAATAAATGCAAGAGGAGCAAGAATCAAGTAAATAATAGCAAGTGTATATGATTTTTAACCAAAAGAATACCTATAATTTAACCCTAGTCTCAATGTAAGTGAGTGAGAGAAAACCCCTACCTTAGTGTTCTTGAGATCTAAGGCTTGAATCTTGACTCACTCTTAATCTTGTGTTCTTCCCTTGGGTCTTGAGTTTCTCTCTTCCTCTCTTTCTCTCCTAGGGTTCTAAGGTGTTTAGTGTGAGAGTGGAAACGAAAAATGGGACAAATGAGGCTAAAAGGGGTGTTTTAAAACACCAAAATCCCGACTTTTACTGTTCGGCGGGCGTCAGACAGATGGTACCGGTACCCAGTACCGGTACCATTCAGTAACCTTCTGGAATCGGGGTACCGGTAATCAGTACCGGTACCAATTACCCAGTTTTGCCTATTTCTTTTGTTTTCCATTTCCAATCAATTCCAAAACTAACCAAATCCATCACAAACCTTTCCAACACATATTTATACACCAAACCTATCTAATACAAGTTATAGGACCTAACATTTTATATTTTCACTCACTAAACTAAATTTCCACTATGATTTTCAATAACATTTTAAATCTTTTACTTTTCAATTTTTACAAAGTTCAACCCACTTCAATTCCCCTATCCACATCTTTACAACCATTATTTGCTATATCTATATATCCATATGCATATATAAAAGAAAATGCGGGGTGTTACAATTTTCTACCCTTTTTATAAGACTTAGTGTAAGGTTTTCTCTTATTAGAAACTTTATCTGTAACGCCCCAAAATCCACCTTGGACGGCATTACTATTTAAAATCATTTACATCATGAGAGCAACTAATAACATCCATAGATAAAGAGAATTCCATTCACTATACATCATATCTACAACATCATCCAAAAGAATATGCCAAACTATGACATTTACATCTCAAAATCAGACTTAATCTTGCAGCGGAATAAACAAAATAACATTCATCCATTGTATTACAATACCTCTCCTAATCTAGGACATAAAGATAGAAATTCTAGATATCCCCCTCGGGATCCACGCTTACATCCAATTGCGCTTCCCAATCTATCTGCTCATCAACTCCAGGCTCTTCCTCTAAACCGAAATCTGAGAATAAATATTGTTTGTAGGGGGTGAGCACTAAGATCTGTAGCAACATCCTCCCAAACTCGAACAAGGTTTGAAAAACATATAAAATAGTTCGGTCTCACTTTTCAAAATATCATATATAACTTTGAAATAAAACAATGATAATTTATTCGATCTCAATTTAACGCAATAGCAATAAGTAAATGAAAGGAATAAACAAGTCAGAGTTGAAGAAATCAATTAAGCATTTAATAGCATCATCCCATATTCTCATGTATGTCGTATCACTCATGTATGTTGGTTGCTTCCCATGAATCTACACGACGTATCTACCTCGTTCACCCATCACAACCACACAAATCACTTTAGGAAGGGCGTATACCGTCTCCCACGGCATTGACGAATCCTTCCTAGGAAAGGTATACCATTCCTCAGCCTCGAACTTACGTGAATAATAGTGGTTGCTCTCACAAACAACAATCAACTACAAGTGTTAGGAAACCATCTCACCCCCACTGGGATAGACTAACCTCTAACACTCTACGGCAGCTCTCGAAGGTAATTCAAGTCCATCACAACAAACCATACAAGAGATGCAACACCAAACATTTTCTCATATCACAAGTGATTCAAAAACCCCCAAATTCCATGGGTATTTCTCAATATAGCATCTCAAGAAAAAATGAGCAAGAGATCATCACAAGATATAATTTTATTGTTCCAACCAAAACACTAAAGTTTTGAAATCAAGAATAAATGAATATAGAGTTTTGAAATCAAGAACAAATGAATACCAAGTCTTGAAATCAGAATAAATGAATATAAAGTTTTGAAATCAAGAACAAATGAATATCAAGTCTTGAAATCAAGAATAAATGAATATAAAGTTTTGAAATCAAGAACAAATGGATATCAAGTCTTGAAATCAAGAATAAATGAATATAAAGTTTTGAAATGAATAACAAATGGATATCAAGAAGAAAAATCCATACTTCTTGAAAAACTAGAGTTTGGATGTCAAGAACAAAGGTTTTATGGCTATCAAGCTATAACTTCCATCAAAACATGGTAAGGTTTGCAAGAACATCAAGAAACAAGGATTCCATAACAAATATATATGATTAAGAGTCAAAACATATGTATATAAACACCCTAGCATCAATGAACAAGAATGGAAGAAAACCCCTACCTTCTTCTTCCTTAGTGTTCTTGAAGAACTTGAGATTTTGATCCACTTCAAGGTGCAAATCCTCTTTGATCTTGTGTTTCCCCCTTTCTTTCTTGTTTCTCAAGGCTTTCTAGGGTTGTAAATGGTGTATGGAGGCTAAAGGAGGCGCCCTTATGTATTTATAGGGGAAGAAAATATCTCAACCGACGTAATTCTGATACTCTGTTTCGTTGATCACGTTCGAACGTCATTGGCGTTCGAACGTCACTTGCTTCCAGTACTTTATTTTTTCAATCAGACAAAGAGTACTGGAGTGAACTTTCGTTCGAACGTTTATTCACGTTCGAACGTCGATTCACGTTCGAACGGAATTCCTGTTTTTGCTGAAACTTCCAGTGAAGTTTTGGCCTATTTAGAGATCGATTTGGAAAATTTTCATGAAATACTATTTTGTAGCCCTGGAAGTCTATTATCTCCTGTACAAATTTCAGATCAAATGGACATGAGGATAAAAAGTTATGGTGAAATTACTAAGGCAGTGTCCAAAATCTTTTTTACCCAAATCCTCTTTAACGTGTGATTTCACTCCGGAATACTTCCAAACTTCTACAACATACCCTATTACCTCAACTAAAATTTTTATTTCTACTCTTAAAATCTACATAGTTCATGCATACATCATTACATATATATTAGCATTTCAAAAAACATAATTACGTTACTATATATAACGATAAGAATGTGGGGGTTTACATTATCTTTTGGGATATCCAAATTATATGTAAACTGATTACAAAATTCTCCAAGCTCCTTTCGACCAGTTAATCTTTGTCTCTTAAGTTGAGCTTTAAGATTTAAATCATTACAGAGAGCTAAACCTTCTGAAATATATTCGGAAATTAGTTCTCCATAAGTATAATTTTCATAAGAGATTTTAAATCCACCATGTCTTTGTTTTAATCGAATTCTTATTTTTTTCAGCAAATAGGCTAGGCAATCCCGATATAAATTTTTTTTTCCAAAATTCATTATTAGCATCTGTTCTTAGCAAAACTTTTGCTAAAAATACATCTTTATACCACCTAAAATAGGTTAAAGTGGGGCATCTTAGATTCATTAATAGTTCTTTACTTTTATCTGTACTTTGGAAATTTGTTCCAACAAAATGTTTTAATATAGTTTGTATTAATGTATAAACATCATCTTCTTGAGTAGTTATACTCCCATCTTTAGCTGTTATAATTTTTACTGCATTTAATATTTCACTTTGTTGAATTGGACTTAAATAATTATCCCACCAGCCTCTTAATTGACCAGTAAATCCAGCAGTTATAAATTTAGCAGTAGCATGATCAGAGTTACGATTAGCTCGACATATCGAGGCATACATTAAGATTTTATGTAAAACTTGGTGAATAACATATTCAGACATACCATCAATATTCCATTCATAAATGGAAGAAGCATCATATCCTTGCTGGTCAATAAAAAAGTTTTCTTTATATAGAAGATCTTGAGGTGTTGTTCTTTGATAGTAAACCCTCATTGGAGGACCTTGTGAGTAAGTATTATTTTGCTTTTTAGGTTTAAAAACCCCAATTTTATTGATTTCTTCAGACTGCATTTGGTGTAAAGAATCTGCAAATTTTTGAATTTCAGATTCAGATTACTCTACACTTTTTGCCTGGGAAATTACATTTAATGATAAATTTTGTAATTTATTTTTGAGTGCATTTATGAACTCAGCTTCAACTTTATTGTGAAGATTAAAAGAAGAAGTATCCACGGGTGGTTTTATATTGACTTGTTCAAGTCCATTAAATTCCTCTTTTGAATTCTTAGAAGACAAGACTTTTGATTGTTCTTTTAACAAATTTTCAATTTTAGTCAAATGTTGTCCTACAACATGTAAGCAAACATTTGTATAATTATTTTGTCTTACTGAGACAGTTGTTCCAGTATAGCAAGCATTTAATATTATTTCATCAGAATTTTTTAAAACAATTTTTACAAGTTCAGTAATGGGAGGATAAAAACTGTTTATAGTGTTTCCATCTAAAGTTTCCCATTTATGTTGGAATTTTTCAATTACATTTAAATGATCTATAGTGGGTGGAGCATAATAAGTTTAAAACCACTTAACAAAAGGAATTATCTTTCTTTCCCTTTCTATATAAAGGTAAAACATAATTTCGAAACTCTTCAGAACTCATAGTTGTAAAATACCAATTTCTAAATTCTTTATATTTAGGAAGATTAAACTCAGCATTAATTTCTTTTCTGTTAACAACAAATTTTTTTTGGTATATATCCATGAAAACTATATTTGGAATCCGATTTCGGACGGAGTTGGATCAATATAATTGTAACACCCCGTATTAAAATTAAATAAAGACTAACACTATCTTAAGAGTTCTCCTAAGATAGATAAAGTGATCATAGAAACTTAGAATCATTGTTAGAATATTGATTTTTGAAGTTGAGTTCCAAGCATATTGACTTCCGGGGTGAATTGAGTTTTTGGAGATGTTAAAGTTTAAGAAGAGTGATTAGATAAGTTTCTAAATTTTTTTAGGTCAAAATAAGGTTTCCATTGAGTCCGGAAGGTCGAAAAACCTTGGGAGAGGTTATATGAAGTGCATTGGAAGCTTGGAAGTACTCCGGAGTAAAAACACACTTTACGTAAATTTCGGGTATAAAATATTTTGGACACCTCCTAGTATTTTGGCCATAACTTTTTATCCTTAAGTCCAATTGATCTGAAATTTTTACAGTAGATAGTATACATCTAGGGCTACAAAAGTGTGTCTCATGAAAATTTTCCAATTCGACCTCTAAATGGGTCAAAACTTCACTGGAAGTTGAAACAAAAATCTGGTAGTCAAACCGTACCGGTACGCGTACCGGTACGCCGAACTCCAGTAGCTAAACCGTACCGGTACGCGTACCGGTACGCCCGATAAAGCCCAGCCCGATCTGAATTCGGGTCTTTCTCCATTTCTTCCACTATAAATACATCCCTACACCTCTCTAAGCCCCATTTCACCACTCCAAACCCTAGGTAGCCTTAGAAAGAGAGAAAGGGAGAGAAAAACACAAATATAGAGGGAGATTTACACCATTCTTGAAGATCAAAACCCTAGATTTCTCAAGATTCCACTTCTATACCCATTTCCTTTTCTTCCCTTCTTCACCCAATCTCATCCAAATCTCTTGAAACCCTAGGAGGAGGAAATCAAGAGGAAAAGGAAGGAGAACAAGAAGGTTTTGAAGGTTGGGTCTTGGATTTATAGCTTGGCTTAAAAGGTAGGGGTTTTCTTCCATTCTCTTACATTGAGGTTAGGGCTACTATATATATGCATTCTCTTGACTCTCAATCATATATACTTGCTATGAATTCATCATTTCTTGTTATTCTTGCAATCATTACCTTGTATTAAACTATGTGATGGTTGGGTAATCACTAAACCTCTTGTATGCCCTAGTTCTTCAAGGGAAGAGGGTTTTCTCTTGATTTATCCTTGGTTATTGATTTCAATCTTGATATTCGTTTGTTGTCGATTTCAATACTTAATTGTTCCTTTATTCTTGATTCCAAGCTTGATATTTGTTGTTATGGATTCAAGACTTGATTTACCCTTTATTCTTGATTTCAAGCTTGATATTTGTTGTTAGGGATTCAAGACTTGATTTGTCCTTTGTTCTTGACTTCCAAAGCTTGATCATTCATTTGTTCTTGATTTCAAAACTCTAGCGATTTGTATTGAACAATAAAATGATACTTTTGATGATCTCATGTACTTTTTCTTAAATATGTTTTATGGGAAATATCACTTGCGAAAGTTGTGGATTTGGGGGAATTGTTGGATATGTGTGATAAGTGTTGGTATTGAAATTATGGAATGTTGTTTGGATGAACATGGGTGAGAAGTTCCTTATAAGGATGCCCATACCACAGAAAACTAAATTGTGGAACTTGCTTGTTAATTGAGAAAATAGTTGGTATGGTATCTCTTGTATGGTTGCTCGATATGAACATGGGTTACTATTGACTAGGTATCATGGAGTGGGTAGACGTTTTCTTTGGTAAGAACTTTTCCTACCACTCATAGTGGGGTTAGTGCTTTGGTAAGACTAAACCACTATTGCTCACGGGGTAGCATTGGTATGTACTTGCGTGGGACATGATATTCTCGATGGTGACCATGCGGAGTCGTGCTTCATACCTGAGATACGAGTACAGTCGTATATCGTTCATTCTACCATAGACAGTTTCTACAAGAGTCCTGGGGTAGTATGGGATGCCACGAGAACTTGTGGAAACGGTGTATGGTGGAAATGGATTATAAATTATATATGGGTTATTGTGGAAACGGTGAATGGTGGAATGGTGTATTAATTGTATATTGTGTGCATTTATTCATTCAATTACTGTTTTTACTTAAACTTGAGATCCGTTCAATGTCCCGGTGTTATTTCAAAAGCTATATATGTTATTTGCGAAAAGAGACCGACCGTTTTCTATGTTTTCTAAACCTTGTTCGGGTTTGGGAGGATTTTCCTACAGAGCTTAGTGCTCACCCCTACAAACAATCCATTTTTCAGGTGATGCTTCAGAAGGAGATCGTATAGGTGACGGGCATGTGGATACAGATGGGGATATCTAGACTGTCCATCTTTGTATTAGATGGAAGAGTTATTTTGAGATCATGTAAAAATATAATCTTTTGTTAGTCCGCTGCTAGATTAACTTTGAATCTTTTGGGATAATGTTGTAATTATTAGATATGGTGAATGAACTTTTATTTATGAATGAATTATATTAGTGCTCTCATGATATGAATGGTTGTAGAATGTAATGCCGTCCAGGGTGGTATTTGGGGCGTTACAATAATCTTCTTCTTGAGAAGATTCATTAAAAGTTTCTTTATTCTGTCTATAAATTCCATGGGGAATTTGATTATGAGAGGTTTTTATACCTTCAATTATGAGCTCTTTATCTCTTCTTCGATTTAAGACCGAAGAAGTAGATCTTCTAATAAGAGTATAATAATCTGATGAAGTTTCTGATTTATCAGAGATTTTTAAACTAGAGAAATTATTTCTAGCAAATTTTATCAAAACATTAGCCTGGGTTGATTGGGTAATTTGAGTTATTTTTTCATTTATTTCTGGTTTTTTAGGAACCACAGATTCCAATTGCCAGGTTTCTGGAAACTGGATTTCTGACCACTTAATAGCTTAGGGACTTCAATTTTATTTTTAATTGCATTAGTTTCAATTAAAGTTGTTTGTCCTTTATGATTATGAAGCTTAGCTTCTGGACACAAAGTATTCATAATCTTGTAATAAACTCTATAAGTAAAAATCATGATATCTGTTCCATCTTTATAATTGTAACCAAAAGTTTTAATATTGCATGTTAAAACATCCAAAATATTTTTATCAGTTAAAGATACAGATAAATATAGAAAACAGTTAAAATAAAACGGACCAGTACTTAAACTTGACTGTATAACACCCATTAAAGATTGATTAAAATCAAGACATCTAGCATCTCTTAATGCTAACATAAAAGAGGCATTACACCCTTTAAGAGTTAATGGTTTTAAAGCAACTTGGACTAATCCGATATGCAAAAATTTATAATTTTCTTGAGCCTTTAAAATTTCTCGTTCAGTTAATAGTTGTAAAATATTTCTATTTTGATCAAAAAGAACAGTCATTTCAATCGTTTTAATTGTTAAACTCGATTTAAAATCGAAAGTGTCAATATTATAAATCTTCTTAGTGGGGTACTGGGGTATATCCCAGTTCTGCAATTTATTTTCAACGTTAGAGAATTCTATTTCTTCCATATTTTTAACATAATCATCTTTATGATTATTTTTAAATTTAAATAGACTTAACGCCATACATGAAATCCGGATTTCAAATCTGTCCTTATATATATATATATTTACAATAAAAGGATATTCAAGTATTTCTGTGTCTTAAGTGAATTTTTTTACAAAATATTTTTTCCTATGTACTTTTTGATAGTTAATTCCAATTTCTTGTACCGGCTTCCAAAAATCTCATATAAGTTTGAGTCAAAGATTGAAGAGTTTTTAAGCTTTTTTTACCCAAATTTAAATTTGAGTTTATATTAAAGTAAGGAGTGAAGTACGAAATGAAGATGGTCTTAGGACTAGTTGCATAAAACTTCGCCTAAGTTCAAATATTTGCACTAAACTACCCTTGTAGAGATCCGAAAACTGAAGATAAAATTTTCAGTTTTGCTGGTAGGGCACTATTCATGCATCATTTGCCGTAGGGCACTACATATGCATCATTTATGCGTAGGTCATGTTTAGAAGCATAATTTGAGTATGCCATAGAAGAGAAACATGCTTAGAATGTTAAAATACACCTACTGTGTGAATTTGAGTCTAAACGGAAACAGTTTCAAAATTTGGACAAAAAGGGTATTTCGGGTGGCCTAGGTGGGACCGGCCAAACTCGGCCACTATCAAAAATATATTTTTTTGAAAATTTTCATTTAAAATAATTTTAAGAACTTTGGCTAAAATAAAATGTCGAATTGAGGCGTTTCGGGACGAGTTGTAATGTAACGGGGTCTCGGATTCATCAAGGGCAAAATTGTCATTTTTCCCCTTTGCTCTCCACTATAAATACAGACTTTTAGTGTAAAAAATAACACATTTTGGTCTGAAGATAGAGCAGTACACGTTTTTGGAGGAAAATAGAAGAAAAACCCTAAGTTCTTCAAGCTTCAAGCCACCAAAACTCATTCCTAAGCCAAGATTCTTGCAAGACTTCCTTCTAAGAAGTTGTTCCTCTCAACAAGAGCTAGATTCTCACCGATCGGTTCGGCTATAAAGCGAACACAACTCTCTTGGTTTGAGAAAAACCATTCTAGGTATGATGTTTTACTAAGTTGAGAATAGATTTAAGTTTTCTTGCCTTTCCATGTGTAGATTGAATGATTTAGGTGTTTACTTGATACTAGAAAATTATTTAGTTGGTAGTTGCTTTGAAAACTTAGAGTTAATGACTTAAGTACTTTTGTGTTCTTTGAAATTCTTGACAATTTGTTGCTATGATTAAGGTGTATATTGCTTATGTGTTGAATTATCATATTCTACCTTATGTTTATGTAGAGAAACTCTTGTGGTTTGAGAGTTATGATTTATTCCATGAATTGATAATTTGTGTATTTGTATTTCTTTGAGAAATTGTAAAAGTAAGGAACATGAAATAAATATGATCACATGTTTAATTCATTGAATTGTGCCTCACATTCATGTAGATAAAATGTTATGAATTTAAAGTTATGCTTTACTTTATAAAGGGGGCATATTTTGAGTTATACGCCAAGTGTTTGATGAATTGTTTCATAGAATTCACATTGAGAAAAATCATGGCATCTTGGCATACATGAATCCTTGGAACATAGTGTGGGTTGAGCACTTGGTGCTATGCATTATGAGGGTGTAGATCTTGTGGTGAAAAACCCAAAATCTGGCCAATGACAGTACTCGCGGGCTGACGGGGGCGGACCGTGAAGCGAGACATGGGTGGCATAGAGTTGCATGGATGTGTCATGCATATTGACATTGCATAGCGTTGAGGGATTACGGGGTTGTAGCATTTAAAATGTACACTTGCACATGCCACGCCTTAAATTTGTTCCTAGCATTAGTATTTTGTCATACCAGCGGTTGAGCTGACCCATTCGTGGGATGTCATATTACAGATGAGGCTCCCGGTACTTGAGACTTGAGTAAGTCTTAAAGGAAGGAGAGAAAAGGGGCTTGAATGGATATTTGGCCCTTGAGGCATATTTTGTATGTATGGGCATAAGCCCAAATGATTTGTATTTCAATTTGAAAAAGTAATAGATTATAGACCTTGGGTCATTTTAAAGTGTAAGGGTGTAAACCCAATTGATATGTTGGATGTCTTTATTTAATGAGTATCATATGTGTATATTGGGGTAATTAGATATGTATGTTGAGAACAAGGGATGTATGTTTAATTTACATGGATTGTGGCCACCGAGTGAGGGTGGATTGTGATATATTTATGCATATGAAAATTGTGAATATTAGGTGGGAAAAATGCTTGGAAAACAAAGGAGGTTATGTCGAAATTTTATGAAAAATTAAAAGACTTGTTAAGTGTGTAAAACACATTTTAAATAGGTGGGAATGGTGTCAAAAGAGGGGGTTTAGAAACCTTGAAGGAATAGACTAACAATGGAATAAAAATGGCTTGAAAAACTTTGGGAAAACGTGGGAAATGAATGAGAAATCAATTTATCCAACCTAATGACCTTTCATTTACTTTTCTTCTTCTTTTTCACTCACTCCCCGGGTTTGTGGAAATTCGGGGCGTGACAACCCTCCACTTGAAAACAAAGTGCCATAAGTCTGTCAAATTTACAACCCATTACTCCTAAAATACGCTCATCTCTTATTTCTTTCTTTGTTACATGCACACTTTTTGAAGATGTACAAAAAAATATAAAATAAAAATGATGGAAAGAAAACAGGGGATAGAAACCTCCATCAGTACACTTCGAGTAGAACCTAACCTCCAAACCTTTCATAAGGAAGTTTATCTCAAATTCAACATCTCTTTTTCGTTGATATGAAGTCTTTAAATACAAATAGTAATAACTAAAAAAATGATCAACTTACCCCTTTTCTCAACTACCTAAATGACTATACACTACATCATCCCACTAACACTAACTAAATAGCTTCAAATTACTAAATCTGAAATTAATACATAAACATATAAAATATAGGCACGTAATATTTCATCCCTCTTTGAAAACTTTGTCCCCAAAGTTTGATTATTGTTATTAAAAAATAGTGTTCCTCTGTATTTGTGTGGCATCTCTAACATGAGTATCTTAGTAGACTTAATTAACAATGCATAATAGATGCGCTATTGGAGTGAATGTAAAGTGGAGCTCTCTCAAATAGGATGCTTGAACTTACTCTTGGGCAGTGAATATGTCACCCCAAAATACATATTCTTGATGTGCACTACAATGCCTAAAACAATTAGAACATAACTATGGTGAGCAGTGCAATACTTTAGAAGGATGTCGCATCATTTGAACAATGATACGTTCAACACTATGGGGTTGAGATATGTGGGAAGAAAAAGGAGGTGGCCAACCCATTTCCATGTCTTTATAACAATTAACTCGATCAATATTTTCATAACCAATCAGTTGGACTCCTGGAATGCTCATAATCACTTTCCTTGGCTCTTCTTTGATGATTTTTGATTTCTTCTCATCCATAGTGCACCTTTGTACTCGACCAGATGTTTGGTCATATGAAGTGATATTCAAATTTACTTCTTGAAGGATTTTTCTAATTTTGTTGAAACCTTCTAGTAGGTTGATTTTTCTCGATCAATCTCTTAAATGGTTTTTGATATTGATCACGCATTAACTCAAAAATCTCCATTTCTATTGTCATTACTAGATCGCCGGCTCTGATACCAATTGTTACATGTACATTTTTTTTTGAGATATAAAAAACAAAATGAAAATAGAACTGAGGGAAAGAAAATTTGTTTTGAGGGGGTGGAAACTTCCATTGGTTCACTTTCAAGGAAACCCGATCTTGAAACCTTTCACATAGAAGTTTATCTCAAATTCAACATCTCTTTTTCATTGATAAGAGGTCTTTAAATACAAAAATAGTAATAGCTAACAAAATTGTTGGAAATATTATATTATTGCGGAAGCATAGGATCAAAAATATATCTTCATTCGCTTTAATCCCAAAACCTTTGAAGGATGTTTCACGTTCTTTAGAATCTGAAAACATGTCTTTACTTTGTTTGCTCGAACAATATAGTGTTGTTACGTAATAGGAATCGACACCAAGTTTTTCACAGGTAGAAAAGTTTTTCAACTTTATGTAGGGAGAGAGAGAATCTGATGTAAATTTTTCTATATTATGTCCATTGGTTGCCTTAGAGTTTATATAGGCAATCAATAGGTGCCTTGGAGAAGGACATGACTGTTAGTGGTTTAACAGACACATCCTTTGGTTGTAAAGGACTCCTTTAAGAGTTATATCCCTTGGGCATTCTCTAATTGGGTCGACCCATCATGGGTGCCCAGGTTTAGGTCTATCACCCAAAACCAATATGTAACATCTCCCACATGCTCATGGTGGGTATGACATTGTCATCTCTCTCAATCCATTATATACATCAATGTCAATTCATATAGGCTAATGGGTTGTGCGACTGCTAAGAACACCTGCAATTTGAGAGCTCTACACTAGAAACTCTACAGAGTCAGCATAGAGACATCAAACCTAAAAAAATTATTCAAGCATCTCTAGTCCCTCACAATAAAAGAGCCTGCTTAACCCCCTTAAAGCTTTCACCTATATATTCACACTTTGTCACTATCTAAACTAGTGCCCAAAGTTGTCGATAGTGAATATATCACGGGATGTTCTGAATGATCTTCATTTC
This sequence comes from Ilex aquifolium, assembly GCA_951799425.1. NCBI lineage: Eukaryota > Viridiplantae > Streptophyta > Magnoliopsida > Aquifoliales > Aquifoliaceae > Ilex > Ilex aquifolium. The sequence goes on along the minus strand of OX637396.1, from coordinate 22,938,639 downwards.
GGCCTTATGTCACTTAGTTAAGAATTAGCCGCTTTCCCATCAATGTCCTGGAAGGCCGAATCACTCATGGTCGTAAGTAACATGCCAAACTAGTTGAGCATTAATTCTTTCACTTTATGACATAGTCAAAAGTCAGAGATTACATAGAATATTTGGTTATACAAAATAACCTGGTCATGTGAAAATGACTCATAGGACTCATAGAGTCAGGAAGCAAGGATCCATTCCTTCACCTCCTTAATTTGGTTGTCAAGCATATGTAGTATGAAATACATGCTAGGGTAGATTGTCTCAATCCTAATTAGAGTGTATGTCACACTCAAACACCGTACAAATCTCAGTCTAGTTGCTCTACAAGCGTCTAACACGAGTTCTCTATTTGCTCGACCTCCAAAGGTGCCAAATTAAGATATCGCATCTAGCTAATCAATAGAACACATGCATAATGGACATAGAGTTATGTCTATTATCTATCCTCAAATGTTAGATCTCATTTTGTATACAAAAAAAGAGCGATACTATATGCTAGAGTATCTCATCTTTGCTCGCCATCTCAAGTGCCAAAGGCGATTGCTCGCGTGAATGAGTTAATCACGCCCGCTGACATACTTAATGTGTGTGCTGATTAGTACTTAAAGTTGACATATTATTATGACATTTTAAGACTAATTGTACTTTAATGGAGTTTAAGTGATGTCATTTCAGGCCCTAAACTGAACAAGGACCCAAGAACAACAAGTACCACACTTGGATGCAGCACCAGTACATTAGAGCCCAAAATTGGAGAAGCTTGGAGCACAACCAGAACGTTCGAACGCCAACTCACGTTCGAACGTCCATATTGCACTGTAGCAGACTCAACTGCTGAAGAGAAGACGTGTTGCAGTTAGGAAAGAAGACTGGAGCTCTGAAGTACTTGAGTGTCACGTTCGAACGCCAACTCACGTTCGAACGTGCATTTGAGTTGATGGAAGACCAGACCACTGCAGAGAGTTGGAACTGAACTTCACAGAAGACCAACAGATCACTCGAGTGAAAGGGGTCAGAGCAGATCTGGCGTTCGAATGACCTCAGTTAAAAAACAGAAGAAACGTTCGAACGGCAGTCAACGTTCGAACGCCCTCAGTGCAAAAACAGAAATAACGTTCGAACGCCAACTCACGTTCGAACGTTATCCACAGACTGGCAGCAGAGTTGTTGACTGTTCACTTGGACTTGGGCGGCAAACACTATTCTTTCACCCCCCTGTCTCCTCCTCTTGCCTATAAATACTCCCCTTGTTGGAGAGCTAGAGGAGCCATAGTAGGAGGTAGGAAAGTTGATGGATGCTTAGACTCCCACTCTCATTGTAGATTTAACTCATTTTTCCTTGTATGAAGTCTTTATTTTAGAGATTAGTTTGGCTTTAGTCCAACATCTCTTGCTTGTTATATCAGTAGTTTTGTGCTTATGCTTATGTTTATGCTTTCATTTCTCATGCATAGAAGAGAGATAGCTCACATTTTGGTTGAGGAAGCAACCCTCCAATTCTTGGTTGAGGAAGCCACCCTCCAAATGTGACTAGCTTTCTTCTACTTTTATTGTTCATGCATTTCACTTCCATTGCTTGAGCTTCTTTCTTTCTTAGAAGAGTGAAACTCTTCCACTTTTCTAGAGCTTTATTAAAGCCGTGAAGGGTGGAACGTGATTCACCCATTCTTTGTTAAAGATTGGCTTCGCGTTTGTTGTTACTTTATCTTTTAAAGTTCTCCACTTGGAGGGATGAGCATCACTCACTTTTCTAGCTTTACCCAAGCCATGAAGAGTGAGTTGTTTCTCATTCACTCTTTAGTAAGAGGAGAAGGGCATGTATAAGTTATCCGGGAATCATATTTGTGCAATGTTTTTATGCTTAACGTTTATTTCTTCTTGTTATCGGATGATTGATTGCATCTAGCAAAGCTAAGGTACTTTGTATAACTGTGAGCTCTTTCTATGACATGGATGACTCCTGCATAGAAAGACTCATCAGTTCAAGGCAAGTACCCCGGCTAGATCCTCATGACTACCCTTCAATCTTCCCCCTTATTGTACTTCATTGAAAGAATGGAATATTAATAGCATGATTGGATGTCTTGTAGAAACACTTGCTTGTTTGTAGACGGGTTAAGTCTCGGCACAGGCAATTCTTGTAAACTTCTAGAAAGACATCGGAATCATGTTCTTAATTCTCACAATCCATCTTTATCTTCCGATTGACTTGCTGTTGACACGGGAGTTAATTGAGTTATCAAGCACAATTATGACAAACCGGATAACTGACTACATGTCCAGATCCTTGCACTAAAGAGTGACTCTTTTTAATTAAGCATCTATCCCCTATTTTGTTAAGAAAATCCTCTTGGAAAGAATCTTATATTCTGTCCAGGAAAACTCATAACTCACAGCAAATCTCAAAAGTTACAATCAAAAGGTCTCTACCACTGCTTGCCTTAGAAATATCATCAAAAGTTCCCTGTGGATTCGACTCCGGACTCAAACCGGATTATTACTACAGCTTGACCGCCTGCACTTGGGTGTATACACATTGGATCAAGCCATCATGTGCTTTCTCAAATACCAAGGTAATCAAATAATATGTCATTTAATTGCAAATAACCATGTATTAAGATCCCAAAAATGTCAATACAAATGATTGTGTGATCCATTCAATCTTTAGCACATAATCAATACCTACGAAGTCCTAGAGTTCTAACATGAGCCATATACACATCTCTAGATATAGGCTTAGTTAGGGGGGTTTGCAACCATCTAAGTTGTAGGTATATGGTTCAAGGTCACTTTTTTTTGTGTAATCATATCTCTGATGTAATGATATCTCAAATCTATGTGTTTGGTTCTCCCATGATACTTAGGATCCTTAGCATAAGCTAATGCAGCCATGTTATCACAATGATTTGTCACTAGGCCCAAGCTATGTGTGATAACTCCTAGATGTTGAAGGAACTTTCTTAACCAAACAACTTCTTGTACAACAGCAGAACAAGCTACATATTCTGCTTCCCTAGTGGATAAAGATATACATGATTGCTTTTTGCTACTCCATGTAATGGCCCCACCATTAAGTAAGAAAGCATATCCTAATGTAGACTTTCGTTCATCTATATCACCACCCTCAGTCAACATCACTATTACCAACCATTTGTAAATTTAGAGACTGGTAGCATAACATATAATCCGAAGTCTCCTTGAGAGATTGTAGTATCCTTTTGACTACCTTCCAATGAGTTATTCTAGGATTTGACTGAAAATAACTAATTAGGCCTACCACATAGCAAATTTCGAGATGAGTGCACATTATAACGTACATTAAACTACCTACAACACTGACATAGGGAGCACAATCCATCCTTTCCTTTTCCTTAGGAGTCTTAGGGCACATTTTTAGGCTTAGACTCTTGTCTTTTGCTACAGGAGTGTCTATGGGTTTGCTGTTCTGCATCTGGAATCGTTCAAGATCCCTTAGGATCTTAAATCCGAGCACATAACTCACTGTGCCCCAGTCCTTCATCTCAAATGTTGAGGACAACCACCTTTGAGTGGTGACAATCGTTTTCTTATTATTTTCAGCCAATAAAATATCGTCAACATACAAAGATAGAATCAAGAAGCTATCTTTAGACCGTTTAACATACACACAATGGTCTTTATCGATCATCGTAAACTCATTAGAAGTAATAACTCAATGAAATCTAAGATATCACTGTTTGGATGGCTGCTTAAGGCCATAGATGTATTGTTGGAGCTTACAAATTTTATGCTCCTGACCCACTGCCACAAATCCCTTAGGTTGATCCATATAGGTCTCCTCATCCAGTTTTCTATTAAAAAATGCAGTTTTAACATCCATTTCATGTAGTTCTAATCCAAATGTGTGACAATAGCTAGAATCATATGAATAGAGGCAAATCTTACAATTGAAGAAAATGTTTCCTTGTAGTCCACACCTCCTCTCTAGGTGTAACCTTTTTACACTAGGCGAGTCTTATACCTTTCTATGGATCCATCCACCTTGCGCTTAATTTTGAGGGCGAAAGGTCAACGAAGTCCAAGACTTGATTAGACTTCATTGACTCTATTTCGTCATTCATTGCAGCTATTCACTCATTACTAGCAGGTGATGATAGAACCTCTTTAATATTTTTAGGTTCGCCATTATCATGTGGAACAACCATGAAAGCTTCCCCTTCAATCTTAAAACGACATCGAGGGATGGTTCCACGCTTACTTCTACGCAACTCTGTGTTGTATGAATCTACATCCATCATAATTGATCCACCACCACTATCCCTAGGAGGTGATGAAACTATTTTCTCAATCTCAACCTGGCTAGTGGGTATATCTCTTTGGCGATCATCTATGTTAAAATTGGGAAAAATTAAAAATTTTATTGTGAAGGGTAAAATGGTAATTAGTCGCTATGGTACAGGTTAAAAATCTAAATTTCTTCTAGAACTCAGATGATGAAACAGACCTCACAGTTGGATTTGTCTTGCGAAATCTAGTTACCTAGTCAATTTTCGTTGAATTTTGAGATAGTCAGATTTTCACGGTTTACGATGCAATCGGGTGTCGCGGGACTAAAATAAACGCGATTGGGTTTTAATTACAAAACACGAAAAATAATTTAAAGTTAGTTCAAATAAAATATATTAAACATGATATGGAACAAGATTTAATTAATTCAGGATAAAATCAGATCAGGAAAAGATGGGACGTGTAGCTTAATGTGGACCAAGTATTAAAGGGTATAAATAGGGGAGAAAAATCAGATTTTATCCCCATTTTATACCAAATTTTTTGATAGAGAGAGAGAGAGAAAAAAGAGAGAGAGAAAATCAAGTTCTCCTTCATTTTTCCTTGCGATCTATGACGATCCGTTCCTCGGATTGCTTCGGGCCAAAAATAAAAAGTGTTCTATGCAACGAGAGCTACAAGTACGTACCAAAGATTGCGGGTTTTGCCAAAATCTCAGAGACGGGATTGTTGGGGTCAAAGCGTTGAAGCTTGATTTGGGTATTTTAAAGCTTCTACTATGCGGTATTACTCTTCAAGGGGTAGGGTTCCTTTCCTAACTAGATTTATTTTCAACTTAGGGTTGTATATGAAATGGGTAGCATGATTAGAGATGAAATATCTTGGCTAAATATACTCCTAGTGTAACTAGAGTATAGGAAATTTTATAAGAATGGATAAAATCAATTTTAGCATGAATTGGGTTTGTTGAAATTGCTTGTTTGTAATTTCATGAAGGAATGTGTTAAATTGGACATGCTATGTGTTTACATAATTATGTGCCTTTTGGGTGTTTGATAAAATGCCTAGGAATGATTTAAGTATGTTATTTGAATGAGAATGAGATAACATGTTTGGTGATATTGTGAATTGTGAATATATGCTTATGATATAATTGACAATTGGGAAATGTTGATAGACATTGAAGTTGTTCATAATGTGCCAATGAAATTAAACATGCTATGGAAATTACAATTATACATTAAATTTGCATATGCACGGGAAGCATCACATTCGTGGGCATGTGACATGAGTGTGGGTGTGTGTGCATGATTTGTTCAAACACCATCCTTGGTGGGTTGATATGTGGGCTCGGGAAATTTAGACCTAGGTTTGACTGAGTCATCCGGATTGCATTGGAAACAAGGGCCAAAGTTAGCAAGAAGGGCTAGATTCTCCCTCAGGTGCAAAACCCGATAAATTTGGATACGCACTCTGTCGGTGGAAGTCCATAGATGTCGTGTCGGATGGGTACCCCTTAGTAAAAGTCCATAAATACCCACCCCAAGAAAGACCTGAGATTTATAAATGGTCGTTGGATGTGCAACATCAATTGCGGGGGCTTGGAATGTCTGGATGCATACGCATGTCATTGCATGTGTTATGGGAGTTGGTGAAGGGCTCGGGTTGCATTGCTTGTGTGAGTACCATTGTGACACCCCAAAATCCGGGGGTCCTTTATTAACCGTTGATCATCCATCAACCCGCGAAAATACCTGTGGATGTCGCTTAACCCGACACCACGTCGATAGCATTCCCTTAACCGGGATTATAGCTCACAAGTGTAACTCGTGTTCCATTGTTCATTGGATCCAACCAAGGTCCAATATACCATGATTTATACTCCATTATGGTCCATTTACATCATTGGAGGGAATAAAAAAAACATAGGCCGAAAACAGGGCAAAGCAGTTTGAAAATTTGAAAAATTTGGAGAGTGTACCGGTATTGCGTACCGGTATGGTTTGCCCACTGGACAGCAGCGTACCGGTACTGTCTATCCATTTTTGCCTATTTCAACTGTTTTGGATCTCAAATCCATTCCAACCCCTTCCACATCCATCCAATACATGTTTAACATCATTTCTCACACAAAACTTGGTACTCACAAGTTCTATTACATTCGCTTACATAAATTTACATGCCAAAACTAAATTTTCAGAAATATTTTTACAAAAACTCCAAGTAAAGCCACATTCCGGCTTTCTTCACCCTTGAGGCTCCAAATGAGGGCCGTCTACCGGTGTGTATCCCGCACCTGAAATGTTTTCCCGTATAGGGTGAGCTACGCTCAATAGAGTATCCCCTACAGAGGCTATTCCCCACCTAGATGCGTATGGAGTGTACACATGCAACAATCAACAATCATAACATTCCAAGCAAGAATATGCATTCAATGTTGGAATTTATCATGCTATGCCATGAAATGAGATGAGACTCACTCATGCACATCAACCCGAGTTCTTCCCGACTCCTCAACACATGCAAGTACCCATGTGAATGAAGCCGTCATCTATGTTACACATCAAATGACATTTACAAATCTAGGGTCTTTCTTGGGGTGGATATTCATGGACTTACACCAACAACACCCAATTGACACAGAATTCATGGACTTCCACCAACGGTTTCGCGTACACCGACACACTTTATGGGCTCTTATACCAACGGAGTGCGTATCCAATCACCGGGTCTCTCACCCGAGGGATAGTCTAGCCCTTCTTGCTACCCCAACCCAATTTTTCATTGCAACCGTGCGAATTAGTTGGATCATCGATCCAACTTTCCCAAGTCCCCCTGTCATCCACCAAGTGAGGTGATGACGACAACCATGCACACACACCCTCATAATGCGATGTCTCCGTGCAAATGCAATGTCATGTCCCATATGTAATGAATGTCATATGGACAATTTAAACCACATCTCAACATGTACCATGACAATTTATATTATATGCATATAAACACCAAACCTTGTCACATTGTCAATACATCAATAAGCATACATCAACAACAATTTACCAACATGTTATCACATAACCCATGTCATTGATAAGGCACAATATAAACATATAGCATGCCCACCAATTGCCAAATTCCTATCACTCAAGGCATTTTATCAAACATCTTCAAGGCAATAATCATGTTAAACACATAACATGCCCAAAATTTCACCAAGTCACAAGAAATTATTCAAGTAACTTCCACATACCAAAATCAAGCTAGAAATCAACCTAAATCATTTATATGTCAAATTTCCTCATTTCCATTTACCATAGACATGTCTTGGGTCAATTTCTATATCTAACCCTATGCCTATCAACACCCAAGGGTGGAATAAAACCAAAGTAGGAAGAACCCTACCTTTTGGAGCGTGAGATGAAGTGTGGAGAACCTCAAGAACACCTCCCAATCCCCAAAACTTTTGATTTCCCCAAAGTCTCCTCTTGGATCTTCGGTGAAATCCTTCGTTCTTGGTATGGTTGCGTAGCCCTCGTCGATATGATCGACTTTAACTCTTGGCTCGACGGATTCCGACCGACGGAACTTCGTAGATCGGAGGAGAAAGCCTTGAAATCCAATTTTTTCTCTTTTCTCCCTTCTATTCTCCTTCCAACATGTGAGTGTGCTGAATATCAGAGATATTTTGTGCAAAATATCTAATTTTAGTCCTATTTATAATTTCCAAGGCTTGGCTCAGATCGCGCCACACGCCACCCACTTGTTCGGGTCCGTTTTCGCCCCGAAATGATTTATTTGATCCCGGTTTAAGTTCAAATTAATTTTATTTGAAATTTAATTCAATTATAAGGAAATTTTATATTTTCCATTTATGGGGACCTTTATGAGGTCATTCGACACAGTCGTCTCGTAAAACGTGAAAAATCTGACTATCTCGGAATTCGATGAAATTAGTCTGAGTGACTCGATTTCGCGATACGAATCCAACGGCGAAGTCCGTTGTGTCATAAGAGCTCTAGAGAGCACGTATTTTAATTCCCGCATTATAGTGGCAAATGACCATTTTGCCCTTTTTCAGAAAAAATTCAAATTTACCCGGGTTTTACAACCATCTCATGACCTGACATGACATAGTAGAATCTATTATGAATTTCATATTCTTGGATGGATGCTTGTTTGATTGTTGAATTGCATATGACCATTTTATATGCATCTGGATTGGGGAGTAGTCTCTTTAGGAGATACCCTATTGAGCGTGACTCACCCTTTATGGAACAACATTTCAGGTGTGGGACAAGCGTCGGTGGACGACCCTCACTTGGTCCCTTGTTGAGAAGAAGCCGAAATGTGGCTTTAAATTACATTTTTGTAAAATAATTGTGTAATTTGAATTAAACTTGTAAATTGTATTAAGAGGACAAGTAATGAACTCTTATGGATTAGAATTTGTGTATATAAATGTATGAATTAGTATGGAATGGGTTTGGATGGCCAATGGTTTAAGATTGGAAAGAATTGATGAAATTTTTTTTTGAAAAGTTTGAAAGAGGTACCGGTACCTCTTACATGTGGTACTGATACTTGAGCCTTATGTTTGCCAGGTACCAATTGCTTGAATTATCTCGTCGTTCCTAATCTCCGAACATGAACCTTCAATGTGTATATGACTTATGTGTGTGGGTGAGTGTCACTCTCACTCAGGTTCGATGCAAGAAATGGGAAAACGGGTGTGTGAATGAAAAGTGTGTGTGTGTGTGTGAACAAAAGTGCTCCCCAAGCACAGAGAGACTTTCGAATGTCGTGTTTTACTTGGAATTCATATTCCAAGGTCGTCTCCTCAGGGAAGGAAGGTGAATTGTTTTGAAGGTAATTTTGGTGAAAAAGGAAAAGTGTAAAAATCTTTGATGTTTGAGTTTGGGTGAATTGTGTTCTTGATGAAAATAAAATGGAAACAAGTGAAAAGAGGTCATTCCAATGGGAATTCCAAATCGACTCAAGACGTTCTTCCAATGGTGCCTAGACGTTCGATTGATTCGTAGGAAGCGCGAGACTAAAATAGAGGTGAGGATTCAAGCATACCCCGTGACAAGTCTACGGTGTATCAAGAACTCACAACCATGTCCACACTCAACCTAGTCAAACCAAACCGTCGTACACTACGAGGAGGAATGAAATATAGTTGATTTGGCATACCCAAGAGGAATTCTCCCTTGGATTTGCCAACTTAAAGCTTAGCTACTCATATTTAATGCAAGAACATAAATGAAGTGAAGAGACATTGTGAAGAAATGAAGATTGTAACTTAAATTAATGCAAGAAAAGTTAAACTATGAAGTAGTGCATTGAATACCCATATTAAAAGCTTGAAATGAAGAGAACTCAATACAACAATGGTAGAATATAAATGGTGTATTTAAACTTGCAATGTATTTGAAATAAATGACATTAAAGACAATAAATGAAGCTTACAAGAGTATTCAAGAAGATTACAAGTGAAAATGGATAAATGAATGCAAAAATCTAAGCTTTCTCTCTCTAAAACTATGTCTTCCTCCTAGAGCTTCTCTCTCTATATCTCTACAATGCTGAATAACGTCTAATGAATCCTTCCATTTTCATCCGTGGAGGTTTATCTAGTGTGTGACAGGCTTCCCATCAAGGGGAGGGGGGGGCTGAGTTGATGGTTTGTGCAGGCTAGGACAAGCCTAGCCAGCAACTCTCCTGTCTTGCCTCTTTTCTCTCTTCCTCATTAATGCTTGAGCCTCCAAAGTCCAACTTGAAGTGAAGGGAGGCTTGTATGTGTATAAGAGATGTCAGGGGACAAGTGGGAAAAGCATAGGTGGGACCCCCAAGTGGCAGAGCTTGAGTTGCAGGTTGTTTGAGATTTCTGGGCAAAACCTTCCGAAAGGTCGATGCAAACCTTCCGGAAGGTTTTGGCAGTGAATAGGCAGATCAAATGTAAACCTTCCGGAAGGTTTATGGCCAAACCTTCTGGAAGGTTTTCATCCAATTTGCCTTTTTCTTGGTTTCTTCACCTTCCAATCCTTCCTTTGAGCTATTCTCTCACCTTCATTGACTTTCATCACTACGATGGGAGCTTAACTCAAGCCATTTACATCTTTTCACCTACATTCACCCAAGATTACATCAAACGGTAGATTAATTGCATTTCTTTTCCAAATTCACAACAAAAGCAAGTATAAAAGGGCATAACCACATACAATATATGCAATATTTTGTGCTAATCACACCTCCCAACTTCAGCTTTGCTAGTCCCTAGCAAACTTCATTTCAAACCATAAGCTATAAACTAAAACAAAATCTATTCATACAAGTAAATATTCAAACACTCAAAATGCAAAAATCACATTGCAATTAAAGAAATAGACTTGGGCAATGATAAAATGAAACAACTGCGGTATTTTTTATTAAGCATTCACAAAAGTTCATTACAATGGGTTAGAGTTTCAAAAGAAAATGGCCCAAAACCTAAAGACACTTCTACTACACTGACAAGACTAACCCTAACTGTACAACCTAATACCAAAAGAAACAAAATACAAAAGCTATCCTAATCATCAGTCTCATCCCCATCATCATCCTCATCATCATCGGTTTCTCCCACCTCAACAGTTGTAGAAGGTATATGAGCTGAGGTCGATGGTCCAGCTAGAGGTGGTGGAGGTCCACCGGGGATGGGCTCGCCTGGGAATATATGTTGGAATAGCCGCGTCACCATCATCGACAGCCCGTGCGTAGTGGACTCCAGGGCATCCATATGCTGTTATATGGTGCGGGCCAGGGCAGACGTAGAAAGTGCTGAATAGGATGACCCTTCTGCAGATTTCTCTGGTCTCGGTGCCCTGGGTCTCTCTCCCCATGTCCTGGCTGCCCTCTTACTACTACTCGACCTCCCAATGGCACCAGTCTCAGGGGGAAGCAGCGTGTCATGAGTGTAGGACTTTACCTTGGCGTGAGAGCACAATCGTGTGACGAGGCTGCCGAAGGGGAGATTCGCCTTCGGCTTTGCGGCCTTGGCGAACTCCCTCATCTCCTCCCATATCAGTAATGCCATGTCAATTGCCTTCCCCGTCATAAAGCATAGAGGAGGGAAAGCTTCTCAATGTTTGGGCTCTTTTCGGACCCCCAGGGCATCAAATTATAGTGCAATACCTTGTTCATTACCCCATAGGCATGCTTGAGTCCCCCGACAAGGGTTGTCCCCTTAAAAGTGGTTGGGTCCTCATAGGTGAGCCTAACATCGTCGGTGAGAGTCCTACCCTCTTCAACATTGTGTGGGTAGACCGGGGTAGTCGAGGGAGGCCTCTCATACCCCATCACTATGGCAATCGTATCAGGGGTCACCATGAAGGTCTTTCCTCGCACATTTGTCCTTAAGCCACTCCCATCCTCACCAAACACCGACAATTTCTTATAAAATTCTCGACACAAACCCAAATTGTAGCCCTTCACCTCCTCAAACCAAATACCTAAGCCGTGTCCTTCAATCACCCTCACAACCTCATCATTAGGCCCAAGAGAAATTTTGTCCACATATCTCTCGCACGTGACATTTTTTTTCCTTTATCCTTTGTTTACATTCGTCATGTCTCACCTTAGTTCTCCTCTCCTCCCGGTCTTGGCTACTTGGGCCTTCCCCGCTCCTTTTGTAGGAGCTAGTTCCCGTGGGTGGTGGGGTCTCAGGGCCCGTCCTCTTGGTGCGGGCCATGAGGACCAACAGTGTCCCTACACCAAAAAGTGTCAAAATCACCCAAAGTAGCCTCTCCATAGGCTCAAAAACATCAACGGATATTCCACTCATACGTGCCATGGCAAAATAGTTGAAGGTTTGAAGGAACCTTAAGGGTGATTTGAGATTGGGGGAAAAAACTTGAGAAACTAGGGTTTTGTGAAAAACACCAAGATTTTCAGCAAAATCAACTCAATAGTCAACCCTAATCAGGAGAAAAGTAAGAATTTGAAGCTTGGGTGAAGTATTTTGAAGATCGGAAGAGAGTAGAAAGAGAGGAGAGAGCTTGGGAGCTTGAGATTTGGGGGAAATGTGAAGGGTTTCTCAAAAAATTCTTACTTAAAACCCTCGTTTTTAGGCTTCTGGGCAAGACCTTCCGGAAGGTCGATCAAAAACTTCTGGAAGGTTTTGCTTACTGCTGGGGCAAAATTATTCAGTAGCCAAAACCTTCCAAAAGGTCGATGACATCCTTCTGGAAGGTTTTGCACACTGGACAAAACCTTCCAGAATGTTTTGCCTTTGTTGCAAAACCATTCCTTTGCTCCAAAACTCACATCCAAACCAACTCTTTTCAACTCCAAAACATTTTAACACCCTAACTATAACATCTAACCTACCAAAAACTTGAACCACACATATGAACCACAATTGATTGATCATACCCAAAGTCATTTCCGAAATTGCAATATGATTTAAATTTTTTGAAGTTTTCAAAGTACAAGACATGGATTTCTAATTTAAATTACCAAAATGAATACCCAAAATGTAAAACATAGATTCAAATAACAAGGGTATTCCTAATTCCTACAAATATCGAAAGTTGAGCAATATTCCCCTATCCCGCAAGCATAGGGCTACCTAACACGTCGTTCAAATTCCTGAACCAAGCACACATGAGCTTCACTATGGCTTTAAATGCTAGTCTAGAGTATGCACCTACACATTCATTTTCAAACTCGTGTATGTTTTAATTTAAACATTTACACAACGGAATTCACATTCACTTTGGCTATCCAAATTAAGCTTCGATGCAACCTCACCAAGGGTGTCTCTCAACATTGAATCACACTCTAGTTATCCTGGCATGCTCTCCATGTGCATATGTGAGATAGAATCTTGTGCACAAAACGAAATATGCTCACATATAATCCAAAAATTGAGTTCATGCATGAAAATGAAACAACCTTGGCATAATCTCATGAAAGGAATGCTAGGGCATTAGATAGCAAACCAACTTCTCTTTTTGTTTAAAAGTATGCATCTCTCATGCTTATCTAGATCATTTAGGACTTTCACGGGTTATAATAGGGCCTTGGGGTGATATTGAGGCAAATGAAATGAAAGATATAGGATAACAAAGAGGGTTGTTCTGAGTGAATGACTTTTATTTCAAAAACATCTCTTTTTTTTCATGGGATTTTCAGTCTAACACCATCACCGCACTCTTTGTTTCTTTTCTTTATTTTCCTTAACATTTTCCTTTTCTTTTTGATCATTCTTTCTTCCTTCACCCCCTTTTTCTCCTTTTCTTGGATTTTTCATTCTTTTCTATTCAGCTTTTTGACTTCAGCTTCATTCATCCCTTTGGTTAAGTTTCCGCAACACAATTCCTTCTCTTTTATGATCACTCATATTCAGCTCTAGGCACAACCAAGGTGAGGTTGATTTTTATCTTTTTGCACTGGCTTGATCAAATGTGTGGCATGAAAATGAATTTACAATTAAAGCTCAATCACGTCACTAGGGATAAACTTTTCACAAGAAAAGGGCTAAGGCTCAAAGCAAATCAAGGATGACCTAAGATCATTTCTAGATAGGCATGGGAGAGCATTGTACATATCAAGACAAAGTTAATCAACTACCCAAATGCACCTAATCAAAACAAGCATAATGAGATTATTTAACACATTTGAAATTTGAATAATTGTTCCTTGGGTAAATGTAAATCCCCTCCAACAAGGATTGACACTAAAGCTCTCATGGGTCCTTATCCATCTTCACTATTTATGTCGAGCACTAAAATGTGAACTCAATTCGTAAATTGCCAAAATTACTCATTCAATGTGCACTTAAGGTTGAGTTCAAAAGCAAACACATGTGTGATACTCAAGTATAGGATGAACTTCTATAATGTGCTCATGTATTCAAGGTTCAACGCAAAGATCAACATATCAACGACCCATAACACTTTTAATAAGGGAATACAGATCAACATTTAGATATTTTCACAAAACAATTTCAAAATTTTCACATAATTTGCGACTATTGTAAACAAAAATCTGTATGCTATGTGAAAGGTGAATTTTTACCACAAAAATTGATATTATCAACAAAAATTTCCACAAACATTGGTGCACCTCACCCCCCCCCCCCCCAACTTGATTCATGCATTGTCCTCAATGCAACAAAAAAGATGTGATATGCAATGAAGGATTGTAAAAAAAAAATGAGTAGGGTTAGAGAGCACCTCGCACTTGAGTTTTGACAAAAATACCAATATCTGCAACTAGGAAAAGCAACACTATACGCAAAGATAAAGTAAGTAAACATAATACTTCATGTTTGTTCTTGCTTTTATCATGCATAGCTAAAATTTTAGTTGGCTAATCCAAGAGGGATTTCCTCTTGGGTATGTGAAATTGACTATCTTCCATTCTTCCCCGTAGTGTAAAGTGTTTGGTTTGACTAGGTTGAGTGCGGACGTGGTTGTGGGCTTTTGATACATTGTAGACTTGTCACGAGGTATGCTCTTGCCCAACACAACTACATTAGTCACTAACTTCCTATGAATCAATCAAACGCCGAGACACCATTGGTTGAATGAAATGAGTCGATTTGGCATTCCCATTGGGATGACCTCTACGGATTAGGCAACCTTGTTTTCCTGCATATTTTTCTTAACTCACAACTCACCAAACTCAAATCACAAGATTTTCCACTTTTCACTTTTTCACAAATCACTCTTCGAAAACACTCGACCTCGCCTTCCTTGAGGAAACGACATTGGAATACTCATTCCAAGTAAAACACGACATTGCGAGTCTCTCTACGCTTGGGGATCACTTTTGCACACACACACACACCCCTTTTTGTTCATCCACATAATTTTTCCCACTTCTTGCATTGAACCCGAGGGAGAGTGACACTCATCAATTTCTATAAGCCATATGCACATATAATTGGGTTTGTGTTGGAGGTCAGAGAAAACCATCAAGCACTTGCACCAACGGTCCACCACACTGACAAGGATTTTGGTATCCCACCTCCGGTTTTGCGTACACTAATACACTTTTTTGGACTTTTATCGTTGGAAGTGTATAAACTAGTAGCCAGGCCTTGCACCCGAGGGAGAATCTAGCCCTTCTTGCTATACCCGATATAAGTTTTTCATGTAACCCGTGCGACTCTGTAACACCCCGCATTTTTATTTTAAATACATATATAGATATATAGTAAATAATTGTTGTAAAAATGTGGATATGTGTAGTGACGGTAGGAATAAAAGCAAAAACTAGAGATACAAATTGATTGGGAAGTTAAGTTTCGAAGGTGTGTAAACTTGAGAAGAGGGATTATGGAAGTTTTTAAATATTGTAAGGTCAAAATAAGTTCTCCATTGAATCCGGAAGGTCGAACAACCTTGGGAGAGGTAATATGAGGTGTATTGGAAGTTAGGAAGTATTCCGGAGTGAAAACACACTTAGAGAAAATTTGGGTAAAAAGGAGTTGGGACACCTTCTAGTATTTAAGTCATAACTTTTTATCCTTATATCCAATTTATCTGAAATTTTTACAGTAGATAGTAGACATCTAGGGCTACAAAAGTGTGTCTCATGAAAATTTTCCAATTCGACCTCTAAATGGGTCAAAACTGCACTTGAAGTTAAAGCAGAAAATCTGGGCAGTGACTACCGGTAGTCAACCGGTAGTCAATGGTCCAGTGTGCCCGAGCTACCGGTAGTCAACAGGTAGTCGAGTGTCCAGTGTACCCTAGCTACCGGTAGTCAACAGGTAGTCGAGTGCCAATGTACCCGAGCTACCGGTAGTCAAAATCAGCTACCGGTAGTCGCTGTAAAAATCCGAAATTTTCAACTCGCGAACAGTCGGTCCTAGCTCCACTATAAATACTTAATGTCAACCTTTTTAGCCTCATTTCACCCATCCAAACCCTAGGCACCCTTAGAGAGCAAAAGAGGGAGAGAAAAACACAAAAATTGGGAGAGATTTACAAGATCAAAGCCCTAGTTTTCAAGATTTCATTTCTCCATCCATTCCCTCTTCTATAATTTCACTTCACCCTCACTCAAACCTCTTAGATCCAAAAGAGAAAGTAGCAAGGGAGCAAGAAAAAGGGGAAAAGGGAGTCTTTAAAGCTTGGGTTGCTAGAGATACTTGGTTGAGGTAGGGGTTTTCTCCCATTCTTTTACATTGAGGCTAGGTTAATTTATATGTATGTCTTCACTCTAAATGTTATATGTATGCTATCAAATCCTTAATTCTTGCTATTCTTGCAATTGATGCCATGTGGAAAATATTGTGATTGTTGGGTAACCCTTAAATCTCCTTGCTTGCCACCAAACCCTAGTCTTCAAGGGAAATGTGTTTTTCTCTTGACTTCTCCTTTGTTATTGATTTCAATACAGGATTGTTCCTTTGTTTTGAATTCTAAGCTTGATATTCTTTATCCTTGGTTCCAAGATTTGAGTTTTCTTTTGGTCTTGATTTCTAAGCTTCATAATCAATTGTTCTTGATTTCACACCTTGATAGTCGTTTGTTATTTACTTCCATACATGAGTGTTCTGTTAAATCTTAATTTCTCCTTTGTCCATGATTTTCAAGCTTGGTGCGCCTTTATTCGTTATACTCCAAGCTTAATATTCATTTGTAATGATTCCAAAGTTTGATTACTCATATGTTTTGATTTCAAAACTTTAGTGGTTTGTGTCGAACAATAAAATGATATTTTTGATGATCTCATGTACTTTTGCTTAAATTGTTCTATTGGAATGTTACATGTGAAATTGGGTTGGTATTGTATCTCTTATGAGTGGGGGATGACCATGGGTGGCCTTTGACGAGATATCGTAGAGTGGGTTGGCATTTTTCCTACCACTCGTAGTGGGGTTAGTGCTTTGGTAAGACTAAACCGCTATTGCTCACGGGTGCCGTGTAAGAGGGTTAGTATACTAATGCCTGGGTTGGATACGTCACTGCCAGTGGTATGGCATACGCCCTTTCTAAAGGTTGGATATCTTTGAGAAGATTTGTGTGTGTGTGTGTGGGCTAGATATTACTCAATGTGTTGATTCATGGGGTTTGCCTTACATCATGGTGGAGATACATGTTTATAATGTTGATACAAATGAAATGGTTAGTATTTGTTCATTCTACCAGATACGGTTTCTACAAGAGTTTTGGGGAAGTATGGGATTCCGCAAGAACTTGTGAGAAACAGTTTATGGTGGAATGTATTATTAATTGTGTAATTGGTTCCATTTATTCATTAAATGACTGTTGTTACCTAAACTTGAGATCTATTGAAATGTCCTTGTTTTCTTTCAAAATTGATATATGATATTTGTGAAATGAGACCGGCCATTTTATATGCTTTTATAAACCTTGTTCGAGTTTGGGAGGAATGTTGCTACAGAGCTTAGTGCTCACCCCCTACAACCAACATTTTCAGATTTTACTCTAGAGGAGGAGCTTGGAGTTGATGCGCCGGAGCATTGGGAAGCTCCAATAGACGGGCAGGTGGAATCCTGATGTAAATGCCTAGAGCTTTATGTAACACCCCGCATTTTATTTTATATAGGTATATAGATATATAGTAAATAATTTTTGTAAAAATGTGGATATGTGTAGTGACGGTATGAATAAAAGCAAAAAAAAACTAGAGATACAAATGGATTGGGGAAGTTTGAGTTCGAAGGTGTGTAAACTTGAGAAGAGGGATTATGGAAGTTTCTAAATACTTTTAGGTCAAAATAAGTTCTCCATTGAATCCGGAAGGTCGAACAACCTTGGGAGAGGTAATATGAGGTGTATTGGAAGTTAGGAAGTATTTTGGAGTTAAAACACATTTTAGAGAAAATTTGGGTATAAAAGATTTTGGACACTGTCTACTATTTCGAGCATAACTTTTTATTCTTAATTCCAAATAACCTGAAATTTTGACATTAGATAGTAGACATATAGAGCTACAAAAGTGTATCTCATGAAAATTTTCCAATTCGACCTTTAAATAGGTCAAAAATGCACTGGAAGTGGAAGTAGAAAAATCTGGGTAGTAGCTACCGGTAGCCAAAATCAGCTACCGGTAGCCAATGGTCCAGTGTGTCCGAGCTACCGGTAGCCAACAAGTAGTCGAGTGTCCAATGTACCCGAGCTATCGGTAGCCAAAATCAGCTACCGGTAGTCACTGTAAAAATCCGAATTTTTTTTAGTTCGCGAACCCTCGATTTTTCCCCCACTATAAATACATCCTCTCACCTCCTTAGCCTTCATTACACCACTCCAAACCCTAGATAGCTTGAGAGGAGAAGAGAGGAAGAGAAAAACACATCCAAGAGAGAGATTTACATCATTTGTGAAGATCAAACCCTAGATTTCTCAAAAATCTCACTTCCCCACCCATTTCTTTTCTTCTATTCTTCAATCACTCTCACCCAAATCTCTTGAAACCCTAGGAGGACGAAATTAAGAGGAAAAAGGAAGGAGAATAGGAAGATTTTGAAGCTTGAGTCTTAGATTGAAGCTACAACTAAGAGGTAGGGGTTTTCTCTCACTCTCTCACATTGAGGCTAGGGCTATATATATGTATATACATATGTCTCTTTCTCTAAATCTTGGATATGTGTTAGGGAAATCTTTGATTCTTTATATTTTTGCAATCAATGCCATGTTTTGAACCATGTGATGGTTTGGTAACCATTTTATCTCTCTTTTTCATCTTCAATCATTGATTTGTAGGGAAAATGGACTTTTCTCTTGGTAATTCCTTGGTTTTCACTTTCAAAACTTAGAGTTTTATATTGTGCAACAAATGATGTTTATAATGATCTCTTGCATTTTTCTTAGTTGGTTATTGAAAATGTCGCATGCTATATTTGGGGATTTTTGAGATATGCTTATAAATTGTGTAAATTGGTTTGATGTTGTATCTCCAATGGGTGTGGGATGACCATGGGTGTCCTTTGACGAGATGTCGTAGAATGGGTTAGTGCTTTGGTAAGACTAATCCATTCGTAGCGGGATTAGTGCTTTGGTAAGACTAAACCACTATCGCTCACGTGGTGCCGTGTAAGAGGGTTAGTATACTAATGCCTGGGTTGGATTTCGTCACTGCCATTGGTATGGTACACGCCCTTCCTAAAGGTTGGATATCTTTGATAAGATGTGTGTGTGGGTGTGGGCAAGACGTTACTCAATGTGTCGATTAATGTGGATGCCTTACATCATTGTTGAGATACATGTACATATATTGCCGGAAATGTTCAAGTGTGAGTTATCGTTCATTGTACCAAATACGATTTCTGCAAGAGTTTTGGGGTAGTATGGGATGCCACAAGAACTTGTGGAAATGGTGTATGGTGGGATGGATTATATTTTGGGAATTGATTCTTATTGGTATCTTGTGTTCATTTATTCTTTTAATTACCGTGGTTCCTTAAACTGGAGATCTATTTAAATGCCCTGTTTTCCTTCAAAAGTTCTATACTATATTTGTGAAAATGAGACCGACCGAATTTTAAATGTTTTCTAAACCTTGTTTGGGTTTGGGAGAAATTTTCTACAGAGCTTCGTGCTCACCCCCTACCGCTAACATTTTCAGATTATATACTTGAGGAGGAGTTGGGAGTCGAGGAGCCCGCATATTGGGAGACTCCGATCGACGGGAGTGTAGATCCCGAGGTGGACATGTAGAGATATAGCTTCTTTTGTACTAGACTAGAGAGTTTATTTGGAGATCATGTAAAGTCTAATATTTTGTTATTCCGCTGCAAGTGTACTTTAATTCTCTTGGAATGTAAATGCCATTGCTTGGCCTATTCTTTTGGGATGATAGTGTGGATATGATATATGGTGAATGGAAGTTTATTTTATGATGGATAAATGGACCCGGTGTGGTCAATAGTTATGCATATGTGGACCCGGTGTGGTCAATTGTAATATAATTGTACAGGTTGTGTTTTGGGTAGAGCTTCCTGTACAAAGGAGACTCTGCCCAAATTTTGTTAAAATTAAGAATGTTTCTTATTTGATGGATATATATTTAGTTGCTCTCATGACATGAATGGTTTCCTAGTGTAATGCCGTCCAGGGTGGTATTTGGGGCGTTACACTTTATTCTTGTGTTAATGCTAGACTAGGAAATTCATTTTGGAGACATGGTGAAGTCTAGTTTACTTTTGATTTCCGTTGCATTATAGTAGTTAAATTTTTGGGATGTAAATGCCATAGTTTGGCTTATTCTTTTGGGATGATATTGTAAATTCTATGGATGATGAATGAGAAATTTTCTTATTGATGGATTATCTTAGTGCTCTCATTGTATAAATGGTTTTAGAATGTAATGCCGTCCAGGGTGTGTTTTGGGGCGTTACAGACTCAGTCGGACCTAGGTCCAACTTTTCCGAGTCCACGCATCAAACCACCAAGAATGGTGTTTGATCCAAAAACATGTACACACACCCACACTCATATCAAATGCCCACGAATGTGATGCTACCCGTGCATATGCAAATATAAATATACAATTACAATTCCAATATCATGTTCAATATGTTTTGAGCACATTATGAACAACTTCAATATCCATAAACATTTCCAAGTCCATAATATCAATATATCATAAGACATATACCAACATTTCCCAACATTAAATCCCAAACATGTTATATCATAATCAATGCAATTAACACACTTAATCCACATAGGCATTTCATCAAACACCTTCAAGGCATAACTATAAACACATAGCATGCCCAATCAACACATTCATCCTAAAATTCCAATGAGCAATTTCACCAAAACTCAATTCATATAAGAATTTATTTTAACCCATTCTTATACCCATTTTTCACATTTCAACTACAATAGGTATGTGCCATACATGAGATTACATCTCTAACACCCTACCCATTTCATATTTCAACCATTGGTTGAAAATAAACCTAGTTAGGAAAGGAATCCTACCCCTTGAAGCGTAATACACGTAGGAGAAGCCCCAAGAAACCCAAAACTCAAGCTTTAAAACTTGATTTCTAAAAATCCCGATCTTGAGATTTCGGTGAAATCCGCAATTTTTCGTATGTATACGTAGCTCTCGTCGTGTAGAACAACTTTCGTTCTTTGCCCGAAGCAATCCGAAGCACGGATCGTCTTAGATCGCAAGAAGAAGCTTGAAGATTTTGTGTTTTCTCTCTCTCTCTCTCTCTCTCTCCGAAAAACCCAGCAACAAGAATGGGGGAAAAATCTGATTTTCCTCCCTTTTTATACTCTCTAAATTCTTGGCTTTCATTAAGCCACACGTCCCTTATTTTCTGATCTAATTTTGTTCCGAATTAATTAAATCTCGTCTCGTGTTGTGTTCAATATATTTTATTTGAACTAAATTTAAATTATTTTCCATGTTTAGCAATTAAATCCTGATCGCGTTTATTTTAATCGTGTGACGCCCGATAGTATCGTAAAATGTAAAAAATCTGACTGTCTCAAAATTCAACGAAAATTGACTGGATAACTAGATTTCACGAGATGAATCCAACGGTGAAGTCTGTTTTGACATCCGAGTTCTAAAAAAATTCAGTTTTTTAACCCGTGTCGCAATGACATATTACCATTAAAGAAATTTCTTTGGATTTTATATTCTTCCCCCCTTAAAGAAATTTTTAAATTTTCTTGGATTTTATATTCTTCCCCCCTTAAAGAAATTTCATCCCCGAAATTCACACACACACACACACATGCACATATAACCACATGCATATGCACAAGTCATATAATGTTACAGGACTATAAGAATGTACCTTCATCCTCGAACAAGAATGGATAACTGGCACGTGTAGTGTCCTTACGCTCCCATGTCGCCTCCTCCACACCACGGTGCTGCCACACCATCTTCACTAGCCTCACGGTCTTGCCTTGCAAAACCTGCTCTCAACTATCTATGATACGCACCAGTCCCTTCTCGAAGGTCCCATCTGTATCAACCACTAGCTCACCCCAATCCACCACATGCGTAGGATCTGGAGTATACTTCCAGAGCATGGAGACATGGAACACCGCGTGAATACCTGATAAATTTGGCGGTAACGCCAACCGGTAAGCGACTATAACAACCTTCGTGAGTACCTCGAAGGGCCCGATTTACCTCAGTGACAGCTTCCCTCGCTTCCCGAACCTAACCACTCCCTTCTTAGGCATCACCTTCAAGAAGATTAATCTCCAACCTCAAACTCTAGAGGTCGCCGTTGTCTTTCGGCCACCTTCTCCGAGGCATCTCTAATCAAATTCGGACCCGTGGAGGGTCTCTCTCCAACCTTCGTCTAACAAACCGGAGAATGGCACGGTCTCTCATAAAGTGCTTCATAAGGTGTCATCTGTATGCTCACCCGATAACTATTGTTGTAGGCGAGCTCCACTAAGGGTAAATGCTCCTCCTAGCTACCCTTGAGATCAAGGACACATGCCCGTAGTATGTCCTCTAAAGTCTGGATGATCATCTCTAACTAACTGTCCATCTGGGGATGAAAAGCGGTGCTCATCATCAACTGTGTCCTCATAGCCCGCTGAAAACTCTCCCAAAAAATGGGTCTTGAACTTGGGATCCCGATTCGATACTATAGATACCGGTACTCCATGCAACCGGACTATCTCCCGTATATACAACCTATAAAATTCCTCCAGTGTGAAGGTCATCTACATTGCCAAAAATTGTGTCGACTTCGTAAGTCGGACCACTATCACCCACACCGCGTCATGCCCCCACTATGTCCATGGCAAGTGGGTCACAAAATCCATAGTGATGTGTTTCCACTTCCACTCAGCCACCTCCAAAGACTGGAGCAAACCTGCTGGTCTCTGGTGCTCAGTCTTAACCTGCTAACACGTGCGACATCTACTAACAAAGTCTTCAACATGCTTCTTCATCCTGCTCTAATAGTACTACTGGTGGCGAAGATCATGGTACATATTCGTACCGCCTAGATGCAAAGCAAAATGGGAGCAATGGAACTCCCTAAGGATCTCCTCTCTCAGATCTGCAGACTGGGGAACCACAACCCTTCCCCCAAAACGAAGACTACCATCTACGTGAATGGTTCAACCCTCGTCACCCGTACCTGATTGTACCCAATCCCGATGGACAATATCTATGTGTCCTGCCCTTGGGACTCGATCACTCTGCTAAGTAGGGAAGGCGTAGCCACCAAACTCCCCAAAGTGTCTTGAGCCTGATCCTCATAGTATAGCCTGAACTATCCCACAGTCTCGAGCATCCGCCACTCCCATGAAGCTACACTAGCCAAGACTCCTCATGACTTCTGGCTGAGTGCATCAGCCACCACATTTGCTTTACCAGGATGGTAATGCAAAGTGAAGTCATAATCCTCTAGGTACTTCATCCACCTGCGTTGCCTCATGTTGAGGTCCCGCTGTGTGAAGATATACTTTAGAATCTTGTGGTCTGAAAATACCTCGAATTGCTCCCCATACAAATAGTGGCGCCATCCCTTCAAGGTAAAGACAACGACCTCCAACTCCATGTCATGCGTAGGGTAGTTCTTCTTGTGGCTCTTCAACTACCGTGAACCATAAGCTACCACCCTCTCTGACTGCATCAATACACATCTAAGTCCGTATTTTGAGGCATCACAGTATACCGTGTATCTCTTTCCCCTATCTGGAACTATAAGGATAGGAGCTGAAGTAAGCATCCTCTTCAACTCTTGGAATGCCCTATCACATGAGTCATCCTACTGAAATTTGACCTCCTTCCTGGTCAATCTAGTCATTGGTGCAACTAGTCGGGAAAAGTCCTCAATAAACCTCCTATAATATCCCGTCAATCCCAAAAAACTATGTATCTCAAAGACTGACTTAATTCTCTCCCAACTCATAACCACCTCAACCTTCTCTGGGTCAGTGGATACACCTGAAGCCGACACTACGTGTCCTAGAAATTTCACCTCCATTAGCCAAAATTCACACTTGCTGAACTTGGCGTACAACTGGTGGTCTCTCAAGGTCTGGAGAACAATCCTCAAGTGACTCTCACACTCCTCCTCAGATTTGGAGTAGATCAGGATGTCATCAAAAAAAACCAAGACAAACTGATCTAAGTAGGGTTGGAACACCCTATGTATGAGATCCATGTTTGCTTTCGGGGTATTCGTCAATCCAAAAGACATCATAGTGAACTCAAAATGCCCATACTGCATCCTGAATATCGTATTAGGGATATCGGTCTCCCTAATCCTCAACTGATGGTATCTCATGCGTAGATCTATCTTGGAGTAGACCCTTGCCCCTCTCAGTTGACTAAAAAAATCATCAATTCTCGGCAATGGGTACCTATTCTTGATGGTAACCCGATTCAACTACTGGTAGTCTATACAAAGTCCTAGGGTCTTGTCCTTCTTCTTGACAACGAAAACCGGAGCACCTAAGGTGAGGTACTTAGTCTAATGAAACCCTTGTCAAATAATTCTTGCAACTGGACCTTGAGTTCTTACAACTCTGCAGGTGCCATTCTATGAGGCGTCATAGAAATAGGAGATGCACCGGGTTGTAACTCAATGGTAAAGTCTACATCCCGTTGTGGAGGTAATCCCGATAACTCGTCTGAAAAAATGTTCGCATACTCACAAATCACTCGAGGTAGACCCAACTCATGTCTCGCCTTGTCCTCAAGTGTAAGGCTCGTTAGCCAACCCATCAACTGCTCATGCCAACGAGAGTCTTACATGGCTTGGGGTAAACTATTGTGCTTTTTCCCTTGAAACTTAAACAAACACCTTTCGATGTATATGCAGTGACCCTCTTCTGATCACATTCGATGACTACTCGGTGTTCCGCCAACCAATCCATCCCGATGATTACATCAAACTTCGACATGTCCATGACCCTAAGTTTCACATTGAGTAGAATCTCTGAGATCTCTAGCTCACACCCCTGACATATCTGATCAATGCAAATCCTAGCTCCTAGGGGAGAACTCACATGAAATGGCTCTTCCAAGGTCCAAACCTCTAAGCCCAAATCCCTTACACATGATGCAGAAATAAATGAATGTGATGCATCAGAATCAAATAATACCCTTGCCAACAAGCGGGAGAATAAGAATGTAACATGAATCATCGACTGATCCATTGGCTTAATCTGAGGTGTGATGGCATAGACTCGCCCTTGGGTCCTTGAAGTCCAGGCTTGTAAGCCCTGTCCTTAGCCTCGATCTAAACCCTAGCCCATCTGGCCTGATTGCAGAGTCCCCACACATGAAGTAATAGGGGCCTGTGTAGCACCCTAAAACTAGAATTGACTTCCCTGGCCAATGGTGGGGTAGGGAGCAATGAAATAGGTATGTGGATGCCCCACTGATGATTGGGACTGAGATGCTGCATAACTCTTGGATCCTTGCCTCTAAGGACAATGCCGCTTCATGTGGCCTGGTTGGTGGCATATGAAACAAATCCTCTGACCCACCTGATAAGTGGCCCTGAAGTTTCTCCTGCCTTGGGAGGACTGACATTGGCCTTGGCCTTGATAGTCGCGGCCCTGTCATGGGTACCTTTTGACCCTCTTTCTTCTTGTCCTTAGCATCCGCCTCGCGGATGCTCATTGCATCTTCCACTTCCCTTTCAATGGCTATGACTGTCTCGACCATTGAGTTCAAATCTTGTAGGCGGTGGCCCACAATCTTTCCCTGGATGGAAAACTTCAAACCCTCCTCGAACTTCCTTACTCTAGCCAAGTTTGTGGCCATATAGTCATTGGTGAAATGGGCTAACTCGGTGAACTTAGCCACGTATTCCATTACTGTCATGTTCCCTTGCTTTAAATCCAAGAATTCTCGGGCTTTCGCTTGCCGAACAGCTGACGGGAAATACTTGCCTATGAAGAGCTCTCGGAACTCTCCCAATGTCATTGCCTCTAGATTCTTCGAGGCCTTTGCCCAATCCCACCATAGGCGAACCTCTCCCTTAAGCTGGAATGCAACTAACCTTATCTTAATGGCATCAACCATAATCTCCGTAGCCTCTAAGATCTTATCAACTTGTTGGAACCAATGGTCGGCCACCATCGGATCCGCCCCTCCCATAAAAGTAGGTGACTTGTGTGCCTTAAACCATTGGAGGTTATTCGAGCCTCCTTGGCTCACGTTGGTGCTAGCTTGTGCAAAGGTAGTCACCATTGTGCCTATAGCCTCCATAAAGGCTTGCTGATCAAAGGCTGGTGGCGGTTGGTTGTTGTTCCACCCACCCCTCGACCATTCCGGTGTCCTCTTCCTTTATTTGTCAACTACACACATGTAAGATAGCCATAGAGCACTAACTTAGCATCCCAAAGTAGGGATCAAAGTCAAAACATTAAGAATTTTCTCTCCTTGTCTCACTAGTAGGATGTGTGCCACCCACTAGTAGACACCCATACCATAAACCTCCTCGTTCTTTCTTTTTCGACCCCCAAGGTTATGTTTTCTAACCCTAGAGTTTCATTTCCATACATATTTAATCATGCATATAATTCACATAGCACATAACAAGTAGCATTTAAAGCACATAACATGTAGCATTTAAAACACATAACATATAATGCATAATTGATGCAATGGCCTAGACCCATGCCTCGCAAGCCCTAGGTAAAATTGAGAACCAAGGCTTTGATACCAAACTGTGACACCCCAAAATTCGAGGGTCCTTTCTCAACCTGTTGATCACCAATTAATCCGTGGAAATACCAATGTATGCTGCATAACCCGACATCATGTCATCACACGGCCATTCCAAGGTCCAATATACATCAATTTGTCCTTCATATTTCACCAATTACATTCTTTAAATAAGAAGGCTCAATGCCCGAAGGCTTGGTAAAGTTATACTTAAATTTTGAAATTTTTGGAAGAGGTACATGTACCTACTTCACGTGGTACCAGTAACTGAGCTTTCTGTTTGCCTAGTACCGGTACCTAGGCCCTCGACAGCGTGGTACCGGTACCTTTGAACTTAGGTACCGGTACCCGAGCCCACTGCCAGCGGGGTACCGGTACCTGTGAGCCTAGGTACCGGTACCTGGGCTCTCTGGATGCCAGATACCTGTAAGGTATCGGTACTTCGAGCCCATATTTTTTCCAAACTTCCTCAAATCAAACTTTTAGCCATCTAATACATACCACACCCATTCGATTCATTCCTTTTACAAAAGAACAATGTCCCATTGCATTCCTTTGCTAAAATACAAGGTTTTATACATGATTTATATGAGGTCAAAACAAATTACAAAATGGGATTCACAAGCCACAACCCGGCTCGGTCGTCAACATGTGCCCAAGTGAGGGCCATCCATCGGAGGTTGTTCAACACAAATAATATATATTCCCATAAAGGGTGATCCACGCTCAATAGAGTATCTCCTAAAGAGGCTAATCCCCAACCCAGAGCATATGAAATGTTCACATGCAATTCAACAATAAACAAATATCCATTCAAGAATATGCAATTCATAATGGAATTCCTCAATGTCATGCCATGTTATGAGGCGAGACTCACACATGCAATGCTACCCAAGCCCTCCACAAGCTCTCATAACATATGGAATGCCATGCGTATGCATCCAGACATTCCAAGCCCCCGCCATTGATGCTACGCATCCAATGACCATTTTCATAAAATGAACCATGTGTCTTTCTTGGGTAGGTGATCTCCTAGACTTGCACCAATGGTCCACCACACCGACACAGATTTTGGTATCCCACCTCTGGTTCTTCATACACCAATACACATTTTTGGACTTTCACCATTGGAAGTGTAAAAACCAGTAGCCGGGCCTTGCACCCAAGGGAGAATCTAGCCCTTCTTGCTATACCCGACACAAGTTTTCCACGTAACCTATGCGACTCAGTCGGACCTAGGTCAAACCTTCCCGAGTCCAGGCGTCAAACCTTCTCGAGTCCAGACGTCAAACCATCAAGAATGGTATTTGATTCAAAAATATGCACACACACCCACACTCAAATCAAATGCCCATGCATGTGATGCTACTCGTGCATATGTACATGTAAATGTACAATTGTAATTCCAATATCATGTTCAATATGTTATGAGCACATTATGAACAACTTCAATATCCATCAACATTTTCAAGTCCTCAATGTCAATATATCATAAGACATATACCAACATTTGCCAACATTAAATCCCAAGCATGTTATATCATAATCAATGCAATTAACACACTTAATCCATATAGGAATTTCATCAAACAACTTCAAGGCATAACTGTAAACATATAGCATGCCCAATCAACACATTTATCTTGAAATTCCATTGAGCAATTTCACTAAAACCCAATTCATACAATAATTTATTTTAACCCATTCTTATACCCATTTTCCACATTTTAACTGCAATAGGTATGTGCCATACATGAGATTACATCTCTAACACCCTTCCCATTTCATATTTCAACCCTAGGTTGGAAATAAAACTAGTTAGGAAAGGAACCCTACCTCTTGAAGTGTAATACACGTAGGAGAAGCCCCAAGAAACCCAACTTAAGCTTTAAAACTTGATTTCCAAAAATCTCGATCTTGAGACTTCGGCAAAATCCGCGATTTTTTATGTAGACGTAGCTCTCGTTGTGTAGAACAACTTTCGTTCTTGGCCCGAAGCAATCCGACGCACGGATCGTCTTAGATCGCAAGAAGAAGTTTGAAGATTTTGTGTTCTATATCTCTCTCTCTCTATCCAGAAAACTTAGCAACAAGAATGGGGAAAAATATGATTTTTCCCACTTTTTATACTCTCCAAATGTTTGGCTCTCATTAAGCTACAAGTCCCGCCTTTTTTGATCTGATTTTGTCTTGAATCAATTAAATCTCATCCCGTGTTGTATTCAATATATTTTATTTGAACTAAATTTAAATTATTTTCCATGTTTCGCAATAAAATCCCGATTGCATTTATTTTAATCACGCGACACCCGATTGCATTGTAAAACGCAAAAATCTGACTGTCTCAGAATTTAACAAAAAATGACTGGGTAACTAGATTTCGCGAGACGAATCCAACGGTGAGGTCTGTTTTGTCATCCGAGTTCTAGAAAAATTTGGGTTTTCAACCCGTACTGTAATGGCTAATTAATATTTTGACCTTCACAAGAAAATTTTTAAATTTTTCTGGGTTTTACAAGTAAGGTTAGAGGGGGAGGCTACCTAAGCTTATGAGTAGTGTAGAGAGAGAAAGCTAGGGTTCTTGCTTTTCCTTCACCATTTTCATTCTTGTAAGCTTCAATCTACATGTAATCTTTCTTTCTAGCAGTTTAATCTCGTTTATTTCAAGTTGTATTGAGTTTAGCCTGGGTTTGCTAGCTCTATTTCTTGTATTTGGGTATTTTCTCATTATGCTTTACATTTTGTATATGAATGCTATTTCTTTTGTAATTTAAACTTCTTACATTAATTCAAGTCTATGTTTGATTTCATTACCATGTTTTTCTCTTTCATTTTTGTTCTTGCCTTTATTATGAATAGTTAAATCTTTAGTTGGCTAATCCAGCAGAGATTTCCATTTGGGTATGTGGAATAAATTCTCTTTCATTTTTCCTTGTAGTGTAAAGTGTTTAGTTTGACTAGGTTGAGTGCGGAGGAATATGGTTGTAGGATTTTGATACATTGTAGACTTGTCATGGGGTATGCTTTTGTCCAAGCAACTACATTCATCTCTCACTTCCTACAAATCAATCAAACACCTAGGCACCATTGGTAGAATGGAATGAATTGATTTGACATACCCATTGGAATGAACTCTATGGATCAGCCAACACTCTTTTTACTTGCATATTTCTTAAAACACAAACCACCAAATATCAAATCACAATATTTTCCATTTTTCCCTTTACAAGTCACTTTTGAAAACACTTGACCTAACCTTTTTTGAGGAGACGACCTCAGAACTTTTTCAAGTTAAAACATGACACTATCAGTCTCTCTACGCTTGGGGAGGATTTTTTCATATTCACACACGTTTTTGTTCATCCACACATAATTTCCCTACTTCTTGCACGATCTTGAGTGAGAGTGACACTCGCCCTTCATTACTAGCCATATACATAATCGGGTTCATGTGGGAAGTAAGGGAACTAAACCAAGCAACTTCCAGCATCTTATCTTGTCCACTGCTGACCTAGACGTACTTGTCTACATAATTTATAAACCTAGGCTCTGATACCAAAAATTGTAATGCCCCTACCCATGGTGTAATATCTGTCACAAATGATATAAAAAAAAAACTCAACAACAACCACATATCCCTGCCACTTTCTACACACCTTACTATACATAATTACAAGCACATACATACAAATTTTCCAAATCCCTTAGATAAATGGCTCACCATGAGCCCAACTTAATTACAGACCGTGTTATTAATCACAAAACTATGACATATATGTAAACAATTTAAATTTAAAGGACATAAAGACAAGACTCCCACGATGACATCACAATCGACTCTCTAGACTCGACATTGGACTCCTCGCGTCTTTACGGTTTTACCTTGAAAAGTCATTGTGACCATTAATGAGAGCAGATATGCGAACAATAATCATGAGCACAACAGAAGATAAGAAATACTTAATTAATTTAGGAATATCCTTAACAATGCAACAATTACTAACATTCAAATCACACTTCACCACAGAAACGTTATTCGTATACATCACATAAACATAACTTGTATATACCACATAGACAAAATATATCGCACAACTAATTTTTTCACATAATTAAATTATACCACACAACGAATACCCCTCACGCACACACCCTCGACCACACAAGGAATTCAAGCCACACAAAATATTTTCATCACTTAGAAGGCTCATGCCACATAAATTATTCTCGTCATTTAGACGACTCAAACCACTTAGCTATTTTCTATCACGTAGAAAACTCGAAGCACATAGCTAATTCCCGTCATGTAGGCAACTCATATCAAACATTTAATTTCCTTCATTAAATTGACTCACAATCACTTTATTTCCTTCGGTCACGTAGACAACTCAAAGTTGAACACTTAGTTCCTGTCACATAGACAACTTAAAATTGAACACTTAGTTCCTGTCACGAGGATGTCTCTTATCAACCACAATTTTCGTTATTTAGTCGGCCCTCAACCACGTTATATTTCCCTTCACGTAGACGACTCAAATTCACAAAATTAACTCTTGTCACGAAGATGACCCGTATCTAATAATTAATTTCCATATTTTCTTTACTATCATAAACACATATCACATTCAAAAGTAAATTCACCAGCCACACTGTCAACTCGAATTGTATGCACAGATTCCATCACACAATCAACCCAAGCCACAAAGGCTTACTCCGTCACCCAAATATTACACCACTCAGTTATTAAATCTCAGACGAGATCATAAAACAACCATTTAAACAAAACATAAATATTTATCAATCAAGAGAATGTAGGATAACACATCTACCTTGCGTGAGATTATACCTCGTAGATGACCCCTCCGTCGGAGCTTTGAGTGCGACATTCTTTGAGTTTTTCACCTCTAGACCTGGCACACCCAATATCCATAATCCCACTGGAGTATTAATATGTAATAATGCTTAAATCCATAATGGTTTACGCAAATCGAATTTTAATACTCACTTCGAGTCGAATTAATAATCCATTTACATCAAATAAAATTATCTACTCAAATCGATTAAGCTAGTAGTTTAATAATCAATTCAAGTCAAATTAAATAATCGATTTACATCGAGTAAAATTATCTACTCGAATCGATTAAGCTAATAGTTTAATAATCAATTCGAGTCAAATTAAATAATCCATTTACATCGAGTAAAATTATCTACTCGAATCGATTGAGCTATTCTTCTCGTATCCGTTAAAGCAATATTTATTTGAACCAATTACACTAAATTAAACCTTTCTCATAAAATTGCAAACATAACAAAAGTATACTTGAATTTATTCCACTTTCTATAAAACCATAAAATTACATGCTTTCTTGTAATTAATTCATATCCATGGACTTATGAAAGTTCAATAACAATTCACAAAATTTCTAAGCTACCCACCAAACTACTATTTCTCTTGGCCAAAACTCAACCCACATACAACAATCCCAATTTTAATTTTTTTTTCATGCAACAACACTAATTATGCTCACACACCCACACAAAAATTACGTTAATTTTTCTTGCAACTCCCATGGTACTACACATTTACAACAAGCATTACATTTAACCCACATGCAATATCCAAATACATACACTAGAATTGTATCTATATGATTAACCTTAATTAGTGTATAAATTAGAATGATTAAGTAATCAATTTTGTAAGATAAGACAATTAAATATTACGAATTATAGTTTGTGCTTAAATTAAAGTTTTTAACACTTTATGTTTAAAGTTCAGGGTCAAATGCAGAAATATTGAAGAATACAAGACAAATGTGCAATGCTTGAAGTCACCAAGGACCAAGGTGCAATAAAGAAACTTGGACCAATAAAAAGCTGACAAGTGGCAGCCCAAGAAGACGACACCTAGCACCACTGCAAGACACCAACCTTCCGGAAGGTTAAGGAAGATGGTTAGGACCCTGACAAGTGGCAGTCCAAGAAGAATGACACCTAGGAGCCCTACTGCAAGGCATAACCTTTTGGAAGGTTAGGAAGATGGTTGGGACCACCCTCCTTGGCCGAATACCCCTCCCCCTCTATAAATAGGGGTGCCTTGTTCATTTTTCAAGCAATTCCTTCCAAGCCTTCCAAACACCTCTCCAAGACAAATTCTTCCTCCTTTGGCCGGCCACCCTTGAAGCCAAGAGAGTTTTTCAAAGCTAGAAAGAAAGAAAGAAAGAGAGAAAGGAAAAGTAAGGGAGAGTTCAATACATAGCCTGTCTGTGATACACTTTTATTTGTTACTCTGTATTTCTACATTTCTATTGTATCTTTCTATTCAGATAGTTTAACTACCGCCACTTTTGTGTCTTAAATGATAATAAAAGTGGTTGTGTTTCAATTGTTCCTTGTGAAAGAAGTTGTATAATTTACCGTTTAAATTTAGTTGTAATGACGAATAGTCACACTCCTTGTTTGTCTGTAGCAATGGAGCGTGGGTAGTCGTTTTATACCCTTCTAACTAGGGTAAACATATGTATAATATTGGTTAGATTATGGAAATGCTGATGTTTTATTTCTATGTTTATTTATATATGTATTATATGCTTAATGCATGATATAGTGATGTACGTAATTCTGGTGCTGTGCCTTATGTCATCAGTGTATCATAAGACCATCCAGTTAAAGATTCACGATGTTCCTACCGGTATGGCTTGTCCTCCATTGGAACGTTGAGGATTTTCTACTGATGTGTGGTACAAAACCTAAATGATCCTCGTGAATGGCTTGTCCTTCTGGGTTATTAGGGTTTCTTTACTTATTATATATCTAACTATACTGACAGTCTAACAACCACGGTGTTCCTACTGGTATGGCTTGTCCTCCGATGGAATACTGAGGATGTTTAACTGGCATATATATATATATATATATATATATATATATATATATTGTTAATATCGACAGTCTAACAACCACGATGTTCATATATATATATATACATATATCACAGATGACCTATTGGGTAATTCAAGTATTCCTCATGAATGGCTTGTCCTTCTAGTTCACTTGAATTAGTTAATTGGTACGTCTATAATCAGCTTTCCTAAGAAGTTGCTGTGTTATGTTATATTACCACCAGTTAACCTAAGAAGTGGCTGTGTTATGATTTATTCTTTATGTACTTGCTATCAAGAGATCAATTGAATAATTTAAGTATTCCTCATGAATGGCTTGTCCTTCTGGTTTGCTTGGGTTAATCAATTGACGTAAATATAACCAGCTTTCCTAAGAAGTTGCTGAGTTATAATTTATTACTACCAGTTAGCCTAAGAAGCGGCTGTGTTATAGTTTATAGACATCAGACCTGCCGATTGACTTTCCAGTAAAATGGAAGTTAATTGTTGTGAGGTAGCATTTCCAGTAATCAACCAATATAAAGCATATGGATCCATAAACTGAAGGGTATCTTTTATATTGTTATCATTTATACGCTTTACTTACGCAGTTTATTATTTCAGCACTTTATTTCTGCAGTGTATTTAAATTAAACTAGTTATCGATCTAAGCTCACATCACAAGCTATCAAACATCATACTACTTCAAACAACAACTTTACTGTTTTTATTTTGTTTTTTTTATTATTTTAAAATCTAAATTACTAAAACTCTTCGTGGGATCGATACTTGGACTTAAAACCGAGAAAACTACAATTTGACCACTTATACTTGGGTGTATAATTAATATAATTCAGATCATAAAAAGTGGCGAATCAAGTTTTTGGCGCCGTTGCCGGGGAGTTACGGTAATTTGAAAAAAAAATATAAAAAGAAAAAAAATAATAAATATTTGTTTTTTGTTTTATATGTTTATAGTTTGTTTGTTTGTTTGTTTTTAATAGTCTATGTCTGTTCATTCATCAGTAGGTTCGGTAAATCAGTCAACTCCTTCGTCTTCATCATCTTCATCATCTGCATCTACAAAAGAATCATTTGACTTAAGCATGGCTCAAAACATACCTAGGGAGGAAGAAGCTAGAGAACAAGAAGTAGTTCAAAATGTCAGACCATTAAGAGAATATCTACATCCTACAAGAACTAATGTCCCGTCATGTTTTGCTTTTCCAACAGACGCTCCAAATATTAATATTAAGCCAGGCACAATACAATTACTACCACAGTTCCATGGTTTAGAAGATGAAAATCCTTATGTTCATATGAAAGAATTTGAAGAAGTCTATGGAACTTTGCAAGATAGTTATGAAATGGTCAAAGTAAGACTTTTTCCATTCTCGTTAAAAGATAAAGCTAAACTATGGCTTAACTCTTTAAGAGCAAATTCTATCACAAATTGGCAAGCTTTACAAACTGAGTTCTTTAAAAAGTTTTTTCCTGTGCATCGTACTAATGCATTAAGACGTAAAATAATGAATTTTTCTGTGAAAGAAGGTGAAACTTTTTATCAATGTTGGGAAAGATTTAAGGATCTTCTCTAAGCTTGTCCACATCATGCATTTGAAAACTGGACGTTAGTTGGTTTTTTTTTATGATGCTCTTCCATCCGCAATGCGACAATTTGTCGAAATGATGGCTCAAGGAGAATTTATGAATAAAAACCCGGAGGAAACATTTCAATTTTTTGATACTATTTCAGAGAGTTCCCAGATGTGGGACTCGACTTCTTCAAATATTGTGGAAAATAAGCCATCTACATCTGAAAGAGGAAAATATATTTTAAAAGACGATGATGATTTACGAGCTAAAATGGCTAGTCTATCTCAAAAATTAGAAGCCCTGGAAATGAAAAAAGTTAAACAAGTATCTGTTGTTTCTTCTACTGATCAAGTGTGTGAAATTTGTGCGTTGTCAGGACATCCTGCTGGGGAATGTCCAACTATACCTGCATTTAAAGAAGTTTTAATTGAACAATCTAATGCTGTTCCAACTTATACTAAACCATATTCAAATCCATATTCTGAAACCTACAATCCAGGATGGAGAAATCATCCAAATTTTAGTTGGAGAAATACACAACCTACAAATCAAACACAAGGTCCACCACAACTACAAAATCAACAACAGTATCAACCGTATTTACCTCCTCAGAAAAGAACTCTGGAAGACACTATGAATCAATTTATTCAGAGTCAAATGAATTTTAATACTCAAACAAATCAAGCATTCAATAATTTTAAAGCCCAAACTTCGCAGAGTATTGAAGATATCAAGAGTCATCTTGCTAAGTTGACTCAATCCTTAAGTATTACAGAAAAAGGAAAATTTCCATCTCAACCTAAACCTCCACAAAGTCAGGGTCAAGCTAATTCTGTGATATCTGAAGCTCGCCAAGTCAAGTACAAGCAATTACAACATTAAGAAGTGGTAAGGTAATTGATAAAACTATTAAACCCAAGATTTCGAAAAAAATTCGTAAGTCAATTCCTGTAAACAAACCACTTGAACTTGAACCTTTAGTTAAAAAGCAAGAATAAGTACAAAGTGAAAAAGATCCTCCGTGTCCTATTCCTTTACCTTTTCCTCAAAGGGTTAAGAAACTCTCAAGTGAAAAAGATCAGACTGATATTCTTGAATTATTTAAACAGGTAAAAATTAATATTCCTTTATTGGATGCAATAAAACGAGTTCCTGTTTATGCTAAATTTTAAAAAGATCTTTGCACTATAAAAAGAAGAACTAATGTACCAAATAAAGCATTTTTAACTGAACAAGTTAATACTATAATACAGCATGATACGCTTCTTAAGTACAAAGATCCAGGTAGTCCTACAGTTACATGTTTCATTGGAAATTTTCAAATAAAACGAGCCCTACTAGATTTTGGATCTAGTTGTAATTTAATGCCGTATTCAGTACATACACAATTAGGATTAAGTGAGCTAAAACCCTCTTGTATTAAATTACAATTAGCAGACCGATCAATAAAAACTCCACGAGGAATTGTGGAAGATGTTATTGTTCAAGTTGATCAATTCTATTTTCCAGCAGACTTTATTGTTATAGACACAGAGACATGTTGTCAGTCATATGCATCTGAATACATACCTCTGATTTTGGGTTTCCCATTCCTAGCTACATCAAATGCATTGATAAATTGTAGGAATGGAGTCATGAAACTATCATTCAGAAATATGACTTTGGAATTAAATGTTTTTAAAAGTGCAAAACGACCTAGAGAAGAAGAAGAAGAAATACAAGAAGTAAATCATGTGGAGACTTTAACTCAAAGTTTCTTTGAAAAGAACTTTTTAGAAAAGAAATTATTTGCATTAGAATCAATACCTGAAGTCGAATCTGAAAAAACATCCACAAAGAATCTTCAATATGAAGAATTGTTACCAAAACTTGTGGAATCTAATGTCAAAGTTTTTAAGCCGGAATTAAAACCTCTTCCAACCAATCTTAAATATATTTTTCTAGGAGAAAATGAAATCAA
Source organism: Ilex aquifolium (assembly GCA_951799425.1). Taxonomy (NCBI): domain Eukaryota; kingdom Viridiplantae; phylum Streptophyta; class Magnoliopsida; order Aquifoliales; family Aquifoliaceae; genus Ilex; species Ilex aquifolium. The sequence continues at coordinate 22,901,262 of OX637396.1, read as the reverse complement.
TCCAGTTATAATATCATCAAAATTATCTGAAACTCAAGAAGAAGAACTGATAAAAGTCTTGAAAAATCACCAAACTGTTATTGGATGGACAATAGCAGATATAAAAGGTATAAGTCCACTTCTATGTACTCATTGTATTTACTTAGAAGAAAATGCTAAACCATCTCATCAAATGCAAAGAAGATTAAATCCCCATTTGAAAGAGATAGTTCGCAAAGAAGTACTTAAACTACTTGATGCTAATATTATTTATCCCATATCTGATAGTAAATGGGTCAGTCCTACACAAGTAGTTCCAAAGAAGTCTGGTGTTACTGTAATAAAAAATCAAGAAAATGAATTAGTTCCAATGCGTACAGTCATAGGTTGGCGTGTATGTATTGACTATCGAAAGCTAAATTCTCTCACCAGAAAGGATCACTTTCCGTTACCATTCCTAGATCAAGTTTTGGAAAGAATAGCTGGTCATGCATATTATTGTTTTCTAGATGGATATTCTGGTTATAATCAGATTGAAATTGCAATAGATGATCAAGAAAAAACTACATTTACATGTCCGTTTGGAACTTTTGCTTATAAAAGGATGCCTTTTGGGTTATGTAATGCCCCAGCTACTTTTCAACGTTGTATGCTAAGTATATTCAGTGATATGGTAGAACGACACCTAGAAGTTTTTATGGACGACTTTTCAGTATATGGTGATTCATTTCACTTATGTTTAGAAAATTTGGAAAGAGTACTGATTAGATGTGAAGAAACAAACCTTGTCTTAAATTGGGAAAAATGTCATTTCATGGTTACACAAGGTATTGTTTTAGGTCACATAGTTTCGAAAAAAGGAATGGAAGTCGATAAATCCAAAATTGACTTAATAACTAATCTTCCTTCACCTAAAACTGTAAAAGATGTTTGATCTTTTTTAGGTCATGCTGGATTTTATCGAAGATTTATCAAAAACTTTAGTTCAATATCAAGACCAATCTGTAATCTTCTATCAATTAGCATTTGATAAATTAAAAAATATGCTTATTTCTGCACCTATCATGCAACCTCCTGACTGGTCCTTACCTTTCGAGTTAATGTGTGATGCAAGTGATTATGCAGTAGGAGCTGTATTAGGTCAAAGAAAAGATAAAAAACCATATGGTATTTACTATGCAAGCAAAACTCTAAATGATGCACAAATGAACTATTCAACCACAAAAAAAGAATTACTTATTTTTGTGTTCGCATTAGATAAATTCCGATCATATTTGGTTGGATCGTCAATTGTTGTATTTACAGATCATGCAGCTTTAAAATAGTTACTTACTAAAAAAGATGTGAAGCCACGTCTCTTGCGTTGGATTTTGTTACTTCAAGATAAGAAGGGAGTAGAAAATGTGGTAGCAGATCACTTGTCAAGGTTAGATTATGATATAAAGGAAGAACCAACTCCAATTAGAGAAACCTTTCCAGATGAACAACTATTTGCAATAACCGAAGTACCATGGTATGCTGATATAGCCAATTATTTAGCTACTGATACTATTCCTTCTAACTATACCTGGACTGATAAAAATAAGTTCCTAAGTGAGGTACGTAATTTTTTCTGGGAAGATCCTTATGTGTTTAAATACTGTAAAGATCAAATAATAAGACGTTGTGTGCCTAATCATGAAATCAGTCAGGTTATTCAGTTTTGTCACTCTGAAGCTTGCGGAGGTCATTTTGCTTCAAAGAAAACCGTTGCTAAAATTATGCAGTGTGGATTTTACTGGCCAACTCTTTTTAAAGATGTTTATATCTTTTGTTTAAACTGTGACAGATGTCAAAGAATGGAGAATATTTCGAAAAGAAATATGATGCCTTTAAACCCTATTTTAGTTATTGAAATTTTTGATTGCTGGGGCATCGATTTTATGGGACCATTTCCCCCATCCTTTGGATATCTATATATTTTGGTTGCAGTTGACTATGTTTCTAAATGGGTAGAGGCAATCCCATGTAGAAATAATGATCACAGAACAGTGATCAAGTTTTTAAAAGAAAATATTTTATCCAGATTTGGGATTCCTCGAACAATCATCAGTGATGGTGGATTACATTTTTGTAATAAATTTTTTGAAAACCTGATGAAAAAATACTTGATTTCTCATAAAATATCCACCCCGTATCATCCGCAGACAAGTGGACAAGCTAAATTAGCTAATAGGGAGATAAAATACATTTTAGAAAAAACAGTAAATCCTGATCGTAAAGATTGGTCTTTAAGATTAACGGATGCACTGTGGGCTTACCGTACTGCGTATAAAACTATTCTAGGAATGTCTCCTTATCGGTTAGTTTATGGTAAACCATGTCATTTGCCTGTAGAATTAGAGCATAAAGCATATTGGGCAATCAAAATGATGAATCTTGATATAGATGAAGCTGGAATAGCACGGAAATTGCAAATAAATGAATTAGAAGAATTAAGAAATGAAGCCTATGAAAACGTAAAGATTGCTAAATCAAGAACAAAAGTTTTTCATGATAAAAATATCATGAGAAAATCTTTTGAACCATCTCAAAAAGTTCTACTGTATAATGCTAAACTTCGTTTATTCCCTGGAAAATTAAGATCTAGATGGATAGGACCTTATATAGTTAAGCAAGTTTTTGACTATGGGGCAATTGAAATTGAAAATCCATTAACTGGAAATGTTTTCAAAGTAAACGGGCAAAGGCTTAAACCTTATTATAATGGATTCACTCAAGATGTAACTTCTGTGCAACTTTTTGATCCAGTCTATGTGTGTTAATTGTTATTTAAATAATATAACTAATTATTTGTAATTTATTTGACAGATTAAATCTCCCGAGTGAAAGCCAGATATCTTAATCGCTGAACGACAACAAATTGCTGGTTTTTCTCAATGCTGCTTATTACTGTTTTAACATTACAAATATAATTTAATTTAAGTTGGGGAGATCGGAGTGTGAATTTACTCATTGTTTTTAGCATAATAATTTTTATTTAAAAATTCAGTTCGTCTTTGTGACTGGCAGACGTAAAAGAACCGGATAGTAAGTCAACTTTTAATAATTTTTGAGTCAATTTTTTTCTTTTCTTTCTTAAAAGTTAAAAAATGGACGAAAAATTATTTTGGTTAAGTTTAATAATATTACGTCATTTTCCAGAAGATATACATATGTTGATCATGCAAAAAGCTAGACATGTTAGAAATTTAGAAATATTCGAAAATCAAGCAAGACCCTTGTGTGGAAAAAGTACATATGCTAAACACCGACGAGCAAATCGTCTCTGTGCTTGTGTAAGATGTGGTCGTACAGAACATTTGAGACAATATAATTAGTGTGCGGAACCAATTTCAGGTCGAGCATCAGATCGTTTACGGTGGATTAGGTATGGGCAAAGTAAGGATTTTCTTGAGGCGCCATCCTATTCTACCCCAATGTTAACAAGATACGTGAGAATTGAAGTTAACCGTGTCACTGGTGTTGTTGATCCAGATAGTTCTGATACTGACTAAATATGATCAACAAGATGTAGAATTTTGGAAATAATTGTACACAGCTGTAAATAAATGTAAATAACTATAGAATAAGTAGAAAAATCAGTAAATAAAAAATAGCAAATAAAGAAATAATAAAACCAATTCTTTGAAACAAAAAAAAGAGTGGTTAGCAAAGTTTTGTAGAATATATGGAGTGGTATTTAATTTTATAACTTGAAGGAACAGAATTGCAGAAATTCAGAGAGACAATTTGCAGTTACAAATCAGGAACCAGTCAAAAATATGGATGCAAGAAAACGAACAAGAAGGTCTTCCAGCCGAGCACGAAGTGATCAATCTCCATCACCTCAGGCACCTCCACAACAACCTCATCCAGGAAACATCTATGATGAGGTGATGTTTGAAAATCTTGAACAACAGGTCTGGTATGATGCAAACTTTATCTCTAAAACCATCATTGTGGAACGACCGGTTATTTATGAAGATTTTACAAATATAAGAATCAAACAAATTCTGGATGCAAGAGGATGGTTACATTATATCAGAATATAGTTCCTGCCTATAACTGCCTAGTGCGAGAATTTTATAGTAATGCTGACATAATTGGAAAAAGACAATTACGTGTTTTTGTCCGAGGTGTTGTTTTTCAAGTTACACCGGCTACTATAGCCGAATTTTTTCATTCCATGCAAAAACCACCCCACCCACAATATCCCTACACTGAACTACCTGATTTGCATGAAGTAGGGAGAGAATTGACAGGAAATCCAAGATTTGTTTGGGGATGCCCAAAGAACTACATAAAACAAGGGGACCTAACAGACAAATACAGAATTCTCAGTTTAATAACAGCATACAGTTTACTACCTCGTGCTCAAAATAATCTACTTTAGACTGAGCAAGCTTATTTTCTATATGCATTAGGGATGGGACACACTATCGACCTGCCAAACTTAATTATGGACCAAATGTTACTTACAGTCAATAGAAAGAAACTCTCACTCCCATATGCTATGTTAGTTTCTGAGTTATGCAGGGACAAAGGTGTGATCACTAATCCGACATGGAAAACAGTGGAACCTCTTGGAGCATTGGACAAAACTTCATTAAAGAAAAGTCATGGAGTACGAATGGAAAACCAACCTGATGCATCACCTGAACCACAAGAAGAACCATTCCAAGTACCTGAGGAATTCATACCATTGACACCACAAGAAAATCAACAGTACATACCAAGGGACGACAGAACGGATAGACAGATTTTACTAGAGATGGAAGCCAATATTACTCAAATCAATAGACGCCTGGAGGAATATGAGCAAAATCAAGTATAGTTCTTTAGAGAATGTTTCGAAGCAGGATCTTCTGCTTCCTAAGCAGACTGGAGATTCTGCAAAACAATTTGCTTTCTTTCACTCAGCTTTTACATTATGCCCTTTTATTTTATGCACTTAAATTATAAATTACTTTATGTTTTAATTATGCTGTTTGTTTTAAACTTGCTTATGTTTAACTAATTTTTGATAATTAATATGGACTTCATGTTAATTCCGTTAGGAGGATTATTTTATATACTTTACAATTGAATTAGGTTAATATTCCTATGTTTTGTGAAAATAATCTTAATCTGATCACGTGGGATTTTTATATTTTAGTTGTATATTATCTTAATATTTTTATTTGAACTTATTCTATTATAGCATGAATAGATTTCTTTATTTCAGAAACCTTGTGAAATATTACACTCTTTACATATTTAGTGAAGATGTATGACCAATTGAAGATTTTGAGCCAATCCTCCTTGGAGAGATATTCTACATCTTCGATTCTACGGTAAACTTTCTTTCAATAATCTCATTAATTTTGTCTTGATTAGCATTTGTTAGATTATATTATTTGCATTATCCTTAAAATTCTTTTAGATGAGATTCATATAGATGAATAATTTCTGGAAAATGATCTTAGGCCATTTTTCATTATCTTTAAGCCTTGACCATTTCTTTTACAAAATTATATCCTTAGTCAACCATGATTGAGCCTAAAAGAGTAAAAATTCCTTTCATGAAACCCAAAAAAAATACCCGAGCCACATGAAAATAGATTAAACTCACCTTTTGCTATCTAATTTTCTTACATCCTCTTTTAAATCAGTATGATACAGAAAAGAAAGAAAAAAGGTGGAAAAGAGAAAAGAAAAGGGTATTGGCTATTCAAAGAAAAGAAAAAACAGAAAGAAAATAGCCAAGAAAGTGAAAAATGGAAAAATAAAAAGGATAAATATTCAAAGTCTTGGAAAGTTAAAAAGAGGTATACCACAATACAAAGAAAGGGTAGCTTTTGAATCCCATAGACGTCATTTCTTAAACCCTAAACCAATGACCACATTACAACCTAAAGAAAGTCCTTTTTGATTCCAGAAATTGTGTATCTATATTAATCCTATCTATATATCCATAGAAGGAAAATGTTAATAATATGTCTAATATAATGTTAATATCCGATCATGAGATTATGTCAAATTTTGATTCTATTCAAATACCCGTTCTTCAGAAATGTTACATGTGATATTATTTGCTTCATTAACAATATTCTAATCACATGTAACTATTGAGAGAATAGTCACTATAACGAATATGTATTATTTGCTGAGTGTATTTCAGGAAAGGATTGACATCAAAACTACTATAAGAGATGGTAATATTTCAGGAGCAATTTTTGAAACAAAAGAAATCAGTACACACACACACACACAAGTTTTTATAAAAATATATAGATAATGTTACAACTAATGTGTGTTACTCTTGTAGTGATAAGAAAAAAAGAAGTATTTTAGCAATGCACAGGAATACTGATTTAATTTTGATTGTAAAAAGTATAAGTTATAAACTCCTAACTACTAAAGTTTGTAGGTAGCTTTTGTAAAACCCGGGAAATTTTGAATTTTTTGTGAATAAGGGCAAAATGGTCATTTGCCATCCTAATGCTTATTTGAAATACTCATGCTCTAGACCTCGGATGAGGAAACGGAGTTCTCCGTTGGATTCGTATCGCGAAATCGAGTCACCCTCTCAAATTTCGTCGAATTCCGAGATAGTCGGATTTTTGCACGTCGTTCGAGGCGACTGCGTGGTGACTTAAAATCCAAGGGTCCCTAAAAGCACTTTTTTGTAAAATATCCTAAATAAAAAGTGAAAGTTCAAATAAAATTAATTTGAACTTAATCTGAGTTATAATGAACCGTTTTGGGGCGAAAAACGGACCCGGAAGGCGGAAATATGCGGTGCGATGTGGACCGCTCATTTGCGACTATAAATATGGGCCTAAATTAGATATTTTACACAAAATATCATTCAAAACCAGTGCTGGACGTTCTTGGAGAGAGAAGAGAGAAAAAGTGGGTTTTCAAGTTTTCTTTCGCCGATTCCGGGAGTTCCGTCCGTCGGAATTCGTCAGTCCAGAAGTCAAAGTTCATCTACGCGACAAGGGCTACGCGTACATACCAAAAAGAGCTGATTTCACCGAATATCCAAAGACGGGATTTTGAGAAAATCAAATATTTGGACTTAAATCTTGTTCTTGGAGGTTCTACTGGTTGTTTTACGCTCCAAGAGGTAGGGTTCCCTCCTACCTTGGTTCATTTCTAACCTATGGTGTCATAAGTAATGGTTAGATGTATATAGTTGTTATGACTTTTCTATAGTCATGAGAATCATGAAAGGAATATAGAAATAGCCTAGATAAATTCCTTGTTAAATTTGGTCTAGGGAAGTTACTTGTGAAATTTTCTTGTAACTTGTTATTATGTGGGCAAATTGTGTGATAACATGATGATTGCCTTGATGGTGTTTGCTAAATGCCTATGTGTGGATAAAGTTTGTTATGAAACAATGATGTATAGCATGCTTGGATATTGTAGTGAAGGAATTGTTGATATATGCATGTTTTGATATATTGACATTGTGACAAAATATGGTATTTATATGTTTGTAATATAAATTGCCATGGATATGTTGAAATTGTTCGTATGACACCCATTACATATTGAACATGTGATAAAATTTCTCATTGGGCATGATTGCATATTGAGCATGACATTGACATCACATTCATGGGCTTAGGCATGAGTGTGGGTGTGTATGCATGGTTAATCAAACACCATTCTTGGTGATTGATGGGTGGGCTCGGGAAAGTTGGGTTGAAAATCCTACTGAGTCGCATGGCTGCATGAAAGAAAAACTTGTGTCGGGTTTAGCAAGAAGGGGTAGATCCCCCCCTCGGGTGCAAGACCCGGCGACTTGGTTATACACTCCCCTGTGGTGAAATTCCGGAAAAGTGTAGTATGGTGTATGGAACCGGCGGTATAAAATCCAAAATCCGTTGCCCAACAAGACACAAGATTTTGATTACATAAACACTCATTCAATGGGTGACATCCAACAATGATTTGATTTTGCAAATACATGTTTTCAATTCAAACGGTCATTGGATGTATTTTCCATCAGTTGATGGGGTTACTACACATTGGCATTGCATTGTGTTATAGGAGTCGGTAAGGACTTGGGTTAAGATGCATGAGTGAGTCTCACCTCATTTCATGGCATGACATGGTAGCATTCTAACATTGAATGCATATTCTGGTATGGAATGGTTGTTAAATGTTGTTTGTTGCATGTTCACATTTCATATGCATCTAAGGTGGGGAGTAGCCTTTGTAGGATATACTCTACTGGGCGTTGGCTCACCCTATACGGGAACACATTTCAGGTGGGAGAAATACACCGGTGGATGGCTCCAATTCGGACCCTCATGTTTGAAGAAAGCCGAATGTGGCTTTATTTTGTGTTAATGTAAAACACTTGTGAAACTTATGTCTTGGGCATGTAATCTTTTGCAAGTAATTGTAATAGAACTTATATGAATTATTGTAAAAACAACCTTGCATGTTTTGACATAGGTAGGGATAAATGGACCCGGTGTGGTCAATATTTATAAGTATGGATAAATAGACCCGGTGTGGTCAATGTTTACTTATAAATGGACCTGGTGCGGTCATTTTTTTTATATTGGGCATCGGATGGGTCATGTGAAGTTAAATTGCACAGGTTGGGTTTTGGGTAGAGCTCCCTGTACGAAGGAGACTCTGCCCAAATTTTGTTAAGTTATGGACCCCGGTAAATGGGGCATAACCGTGTGATATCGAGTTACTCGATATCTACGGGTGTTCCGCGGGTTGATGGGTAATCAACGGACCCCCGGATTTTGGGGTGTCACAGCTTTACTGAAAACCTTCACGAGACAAAACTCGTCCACTAGGGATCACCTAGGGGTTTAACGGCTTATTGCATATGCTAAATGCAATCGTGAAAAAATCTACGAAAATGATTTTACATCTGTTATGTTATTTTGTGAAATAATTTCTATAATTTGTGTTTATTAGGGACTAGTAAAATTTAAGTTGGGGGGTGTGATTAACCTTAATTAGTGTATAAATTAGAATGATTAAGTAATCAATTTTGTAAGATAAGACAATTAAATATTACGAATTATAGTTTGTGCTTAAATTAAAATTTTTAATACTTTATGTTTAAAGTTCAGGGTCAAATGAAGAAATATTGAAGAATACAAGACAAATGTGCAATGCTTGAAGTCACCAAGGACCAAGGTGCAATAAAGAAACTTGGACCAATAAAAAGCTGACAAGTGGCAGCCCACGAAGACGACACCTAGCACCACTGCAAGACACCAACCTTCCGGAAGGTTAAGGAAGATGGTTAGGACCCTGACAAGTGGCAGTCCAAGAAGAATGACACCTAGGAGCCCTACTGCAAGGCATAACTGTGACGCCCCAATCTCCGGGGGTCCTATATTAACCGTTGACCACCCGTCAACCCGCGGAAATACCCATGGATGTCACTTAACCTAACACCACGGTAGTAGCATCCCCTTAACCGGGATCTTAATTCACAATTGTTAACCGGATTCGATTATTCATTTGGGTTCAACCAATATTCAATATACCATGATTTATACTCCATTATAGTCCATTTACATCATTGGAGGGAAAGGAAACGTAGATTGAAAATAGGACGAAGCAGTGTGAAAATCTGAAATTTTTTGAAGAGAGTACCGGTACCATTCAGTACCGGTACACAGTACCGGTACTGTCAACCCACTGGAAAGGGGGTACCGGTATCCAGTACCGGTACCATTCAGTACCGGTACCCGGTACCGGTACTGTCAACCCACTGGAAAGAGGGTACCGGTATCCAGTATCGGTACCATTCCGTACCGGTACCCAGTACCGGTACCATTCAGTACCGGTACCCAGTACCGGTACTCTCTGCCCAGTTTTGCCATTTTCAACCATTTTTCCTTTCCAATCCATTCAAAACCCTTCCCAATTCATCAAATACATGTTTGACAAGGATTTCCATATAAAACATGGTTTATACAAGTTCTATTACAATTGATTCCATACATTTACATATCAAAATGGAATTCTCTCAAAAGCTTTACAAAACAACAATAAAAGCCACAAGTCGGCTTTCTTCAACCTTGGGGCTCGAAATGGGAGCCGTCCGCCGGTGTGAACCCCGCACCTGAAATGTTTTTCCCACAAAGGGTGAGCCACGCTCAATAGGGTATCTCCTAATGAGGCTACTCCCCAACCTATATGCATATGAAATGTTCACATGCCACAAAAACACAATTCATAACATTCCAAGCAAGGAAATATATTCAATGATGGAAATTTCAATGCCATGCTATGGAATGAGGTGAGACCCACTCATGCATATCAACCGAGCCCTTCCCGGCTCCTCTACACATGCAAATGCCAATGTGTACTAATCCGTCATTGATGTTGCACATCAAATGACTTTTCATTCTAGGGTCTATATAGGGGTGGATGTTCATGGACTCACACCAAAGGTCACCCAACCTACACGGAATTCATGGACTTCCATCAACGGTTCCGCGTACATCGACACACTTTATGGGCTCTATACCAACGGAGTGCGTATCCAATCACCGGGTCTCTCACCCGAGGGATTTTCTAGCCCTTCTTGCTACCCCAACCCTATCAACATATAAACCATGCGACTCGACTAGGTCATCGACCCATATTACCCGAGCTCACTCATCATCCACCATGCGTGGTGAATACAAACAACCATGCACACACACCTCCAAAAATGCGATGTTCTCGTGCATATGCAATGTGATGCTCCATTGCAACACTAATACAATGTTCGATATGATATGAGTGACATATGAACATTCTCAACACATTCCTCATATTCCATGGCAAAATCATATCAAAAGCATATAATTCCCATAATACAAATTTCAAGCATGTTATCAACATACTAAAATTTCAAGGCATATTTATAAACACATAACATGCCCACAATTTCATATAACACATGAATTCACATTGGGTTCATTTCACATATCCAACCATAGAAATCACATTTAGTAACTTCTAAATATCCATCCAAGCTAGGATTTCCTTTACCCATTTCAATACCCAATTCACCCAACTTCACAACAATAGGTAAGAGATACATAGGCTATCATCCTACCCATTCCATAAAAACATTATAGGCTTGGAATAAACCTTAGTAGGAGGAAACCCTACCTCTTGAAGCGTAAACCCACTTGGTGGACACCTTCAAGAACCTCTATTTCGCCCAAAATCCTTGATTTCTCCAAGCTCGATTTTTGGAACTTCGGTGAAACCCGCCTTTCTTGGTATGGTTTTGTAGCCCTTGATGCGTAGAACAACCTTTGTTCTTGGCCCAAGTGGATTGGAGCTCCCAATCTTCGTAGATCGTAGAGAGAATGTGGAGAGATTTTGGATTTTCCCTCTCTTCCTCTCACGTTATCGGCTGAGCTAACAAATGGGGAGAAAATCTGATTTTCTCCCCTTTAAATACTTGGCCCACAACGCGCCACACAGTCCTTATTTCCCGGGTCCGTTTTAACCCCGAAACGATTAATTTTCGCTCCGGTTCAAGTTCAAAATATTTTTATTTTAACTTGCCGTCATTTATTTCCAAAAATTTAAAATTTTAATCAGAATTTCGTTTTTTTTGGTCTCCCGAGGCTCGACCGCCTCGTAAAACGTGAAAAATCCGACTAACTCGGAATTTAATGAAATTTGACAGGGTAACTAGTTTTCGCGAGACGAATCCAACGGTGAGGTTTGTTTCGTCATCTGAGTTCTAGAAAATTTCAGGTTTACAACATGTACCATAGTGGCAATTTACCATTTTGCCCTTTTTCACAAAAGTTCAAATTTTCTCGGGTTTTACAATAACCTTTTGGAAGGTTAAGAAGATGGTTGGGACCACCCTCCTTGGCCGAATACCCCTCCCCCTCTATAAATAGGGGTGCCTTGTTCATTTTTCAAGCAATTCCTTCCAAGCCTTCCAAACACCTCTCCAAGACAAATTCTTCCTCCTTTGGCCGACCACCCTTGAAGCCAAGAGAGTTTTTCAAAGCTAGAAAGAAAGAAAGAAAGAAAGAAAGAGAGAAAGGAAAAGTAAGGGAGAGTTCAATACATAGCCTGTCTGTGATACACTTTTATTTGTTACTCTGTATTTCTACATTTCTATTGTATCTTTCTATTCGGATAGTTGAACTACCGCCACTTTTGTGTCTTAAATGATAATAAAAGTGGTTGTGTTTCAATTGTTCCTTGTGAAAGAAGTTGTACAATTTACCGTTTAAATTTAGTTGTAATGACGAATAGTCACACTCCTTGTTTGTCTGTAGCAATGGAGTGTGAGTAGTCGTTTTATACCCTTCTAACTAGGGTAAACATATGTATAATATTGGTTAGATTATGGAAATGCTGATGTTTTATTTCTATGTTTATTTATATATGTATTATATGCTTAATGCATGATATAGTGATGTACGTAATTCTGGTGCTGTGCCTGTAATTATGTCATCAGTGTATCATAAGACCATCCAGTTAAAGATTCACGATGTTCCTACCGGTATGGCTTGTCCTCCATTGGAACGTTGAGGATTTTCTACTGATGTGTGGTACAAAACCTAAATGATTCTCATGAATGGCTTGTCCTTCTGGGTTATTAGGGTTTCTTTACTTATTATATATCTAACTATACTGACAGTCTAACAACCATGGTGTTCCTACTGGTATGGCTTGTCCTCCGATGGAATACTGAGGATGTTTAATTGGCATATATATATATCTAACAATATCGACAGTCTAACAACCACGGTGTTCCTACTGGTATGGCTTGTCCTCCGATGGAATACTGAGGATGTTTAACTGGCATGCATAAATATATATATATATGTATACATATATCACAGATGACCTATTGGGTAATTCAAGTATTCCTCATGAATGGCTTGTCCTTCTAGTTCACTTGAATTAGTTAATTGGTACGTCTATAACCAGCTTTCCTAAGAAGTTGCTGTGTTATGTTATATTACCACCAGTTAACCTAAGAAGTGGCTGTGTTATGGTTTATTCTTTATGTACTTGCTATCAAGAGATCAATTGAATAATTCAAGTATTCCTCATGAATGGCTTGTCCTTCTGGTTTGCTTGGGTTAATCAATTGACGTAAATATAACCAGCTTTCCTAAGAAGTTGCTGAGTTATAATTTATTACTATCAGTTAGCCTAAGAAGCGGTTGTGTTATAGTTTATAGACATCAGACCTGCCGATTGACTTTCCAGTAAAATGGAAGTTAATTGTTGTGAGGTAGCATTTCCAGTAATCAACCAATATAAAGCATATGGATCCCTAAACTGAAGGGTATCTTTTATATTGTTATCATTTATACGCTTTACTTACGCAGTTTATTATTTCAGCACTTTATTTCCGCAGTGTATTTAAATTAAACTAGTTATCGATCTAAGCTCACATCACAAGCTATCAAACATCATACTACTTCAAACAACAACTTTACTGTTTTATTTTGTTTTTATTTTATTATTTTAAAATCTGAATTACTAAAACTCTTCGTGGGATCGATACTTGGACTTAAAACCGAGAAAACTACAATTTGACCACTTATACTTGGGTGTATAATTAATATAATTCAGATCATAAAAAGTGGCGAATCACTATACATTCAAGAGGAGAGAAAATAGTTTACATATCTTATCTCTTGCACCCACTTCCTACACCACCAAGGACCACCACAGTGTCTTCCACCATTAAGCCCACCACCAAGCTCCACCACTTCCCTTCCTAGTCTTAGCTGAATTTTTCCCAAGTGTGGAGAGTCTTTTCCTTGCTTTCTTTCCTTAAGCTGAAACTTCAAGTGTGAGAGGCTTTTGTGTGATTTTTTTTCTCTTCTTTTCATGTTCTTTTTTACTCATCTTTTTATATTTCTACAATTTCCTAGGAAGTAGCCACCACTTTTCCCCTCCCTTTTAATCCCATCCACATCTTTTCTTTAGTGGATGGTCCACTAGTGATGTGAAACCCGCCAAAATAACGAGATCCAACAACGAAAAGGAACTCAAGATCGTTCTATGATCAGATTTGAATGGTAGACCTCGACCCGTTTTTTTACGATAAACAAGAACCTTGGTATATATGACCTCAACCCGTTGTTTATTGCGAAAATAAGAACCTCGGTATAAGGGAGACGCCACAAACCGTGGTGGAAATTTCGTTTGATAAGTCGCTGGTGAATGCCACGGGAAATCCCGATAAGTTCGAATAGTTCTTCAAAGAACCGCAGAGAAAACACTCTCTAATTTTGTTGAATAATAATCTAATTTTTTTCATTGTTTGAACGCCTATTTATAGGTTGGCCATTACAAGAAAAAAATTCCTAAAATCAATCTACTAAGGAAACAAATCCTAATCTACTAAAGAAACAAATCCTAATCTAGTAAGGAAACAAATCCTAATCTAATAAAGAAACAAATCCTAATAGGAGTTTATATTTTGACAATCCAAAAATATGAACTGTTCCAGAAATTCTGGAAATTACAAAAATACCCCTAACTCTAAAAAATATTAAAAGGACATAAAATATTAATACTAGAAAATTGACTTAAAATAAGAATCAAAATACAATAATGCAAGGTTCCATATGGGTCTTTGTCTTGATGGAAAGTCAATTCCATTATCTTTCACATCTTCAAATTTGTGTTTCATTGAGCATCTTATGGATTGCATCTTACGGGTCGAGGTCTACCATTCAAATCTGATCATAGAACGATATTGGGTTCCTTTTCGTTGTTGGTACTAGTTTATTACGAAATCTTATTCTGTTACTATCAAAAAATAGTTGCTGATTATCAAAAAAAAAAAAAAATCAAATTGTTTGTGTTCATCCATCTTGGATCCAACAAGCCCGAAAACCACCTCACCCCAAAATCAGATTGTTTGTCTTGCTCTTAAAACCTGAAATTCCTTGATGAGTTCTTGGTGAATTGTTTTTGGAAAATTTGAGAATTGTTTGTTTAGTTTCAAAAGAACTGAAAGAGAATTATCGAATGGAAAAAAAAAGGCAAGAGTGCAATCATATCTCACAACAGTGTTAAGAACATGGCCGAAGATGCTACGAAATTGGCTAACCCGAAATTGTTTATGGAGGCTATGATGAGTGAGATGAGGCATTTGATGAAGTTGGAACTGGAGCAAGTTCACGAACGGTTAGATCAGATGGAGAATACACGTGAGAGGCAGCCACAAAACGTCCCTAATGTGCGTAGAAGAGTTTCTTCTTCGCAAAGGGGTAAAACTCAAAATTATTTAGATTCTACTGTGCAATAAGAGAAGATTCGTCAAAAGCAACCCAAAACAACAACTGATCGAATAATTCAAGATCAAGTAGAAGAATCAACACAATCCTAAGCAACTACGTTACTCACTTGTCCAGAAGCTAAGGTAAAAAGTGAATATCCAAACAATTTTTTTGTTGTGGAGCCTGACAAGATGGAAAATCCAGCAACTAGTATTGAGTCAAATGAGCCTTTAGAAATGAGTACATTACTACCTAAGAGCTCTGAAATAGTGCTAGAGGTGTTGCCCGGTGAAATTGTTCCCATTAATGACTTTCAACCAGCAACAATGATGTTCCTGTAACACCCCAAAACACACCCTGGACGGCATTACATTCTAAAACATTCACATCATGAGAGCACTAGAATAATCCATCAATAAATAAGACTTCATAAAGTCATCCATAAAATTTACAGCATTATCCCAAAAAGAATAGACCCATTTTGACCTTTACATTCCAAAAATCACATAATGTAGCGCAGCGGAAATAACAAAAGAAAACTAGACTTTACAAGGTTCAAAATGAATATCCTAGTCTAGTACAAAAAGGAAAGGAGGTCGCTCTATGCGTCCACCTCGGGGTCCACGTTCCCTTCTACGGGAGCTTCCCAATGTCCCGGCTCGTCAGTTCTGAGCTCCTCTTCCAGACAAAGACCTGAAATATGTTGTTTGTAGGGGGTGAGCACTAAGCTCTGTAGCAACATTCCTCCCAAACTCGAACAAGGTTTATCAAAGCATATAAAATGGCCGGTCTCATTTTGCAAATAACATATATGATATTTGAAGTAAAACAGGGACATTTTAGTAGATCTCAAGTTAAGGAACAACAGTAATTGAATGAATAAGTGAAACCACTATACAGTTAGCAAACCATTTCCAAATATAACCCAGTCCACCATACACAGTTTCCAACAATTCTTTCGGTAGATGGCATACTTTAGGGTAACCTCCACCCCCGTTTAGATCATCTTTGATTCTCAAGCATCCTTACAAGGAACCTCTTGAGAATGGGTGAGCATCCTTACAAGGAACCTCTCACAAATCATTACATGGCTTCCCAAGCATCCTTATAAGGAACCTCTTGGGAAGGGGTGAACATCCTTATAAGGAACCTCTCACAAATCATTACATGGCTTCCCAAGCATCCTTATAAGGAACCTCTTGGGAAGGGGTGAGCATCCTTATAAGGAACCTCTCACAAATCATTACATGGTTTCCCAAGCATCCTTATAAGAAACCTCTTGGGAAGGGGTGAGCATCCTTATAAGGAACCTCTCACAAATCATTACATGGCTTTCCAAGCATCCTTATAAGGAACCTCTTGGGAAGGGGTGATCATCCTTATAAGGAACCTCTCACAAATCATTACATGGCTTCCCAAGTATCCTTATAAGGAACCTCTTGGGAAGGGGTGAGCATCCTTATAAGGAACCTCTCACAAATCATTACATGTGTATCTCAAACAACCTAACCAAGAAAAATACATGAGATCGCAATAACATTATTTTACTACCCAACACAAAGCACTAAGGTTTCGAAATCAATAATAAAGAAGGCATTTAGGAAGGAAATACATCACTCTCCCAAAAAACTAGGGTTTTAAAACTAGAAAAGAGATTTCATGGGTATTAAACCCTAACTTTGTTCAAAACATGTAATCTTTGCCAAAAAGCCTAAGAGAGGATGATTCCATAACATATATATACCATTGATAGCCAAAACATAAATATATAAATACCCTAGCCTCAATGTAAGTGAGTGAGAGAAAATCCCAACCTTGGTGTTCTTGAAAATCTAGGATTTTGATCTTTTTGGAATTGTAACTCCCTCTTGATCTTGTGTTTCTTTCTCCTCCTTTATCTCCTCCTAGGGTTCTAAAGTGTTTAGGATGAGAGTGGAGTGAAGAATGGGGCAAATGAGGGCTTGAGGGGGTGTTTTAAACCCAAAAATCTCGAATTTTTAACTGTTCCACGAGTGTCAGAAAAAGCGTACCGGTACGCGGTACCGGTACGGTTAAGCTACTGGTTCGGGTGTACCGGTACTGTGTACCGGTACACTTCGGCTGCTTCGACTTTCAGGGCAGTTTTGACCCATTTAGAGGTCGAATTGGAAAATTTTCATGAGATACACTTTTGTAGCCCTAGATGTCTACTATCTACTGTCCAAATTTCAGATCAATTGGACAGAAGGATAAAAAGTTATGACCAAAATACTAGATGGTGTCCCAACTCCTTTTTACCCAAATTTTCTCTAAGTGTGTTTTCACTCCGGAATACTTCCTAACTTCCAATACACCTCATATTACCTCTCCCAAGGTTGTTCGACCTTCCGGATTCAATGGACACCTTATTTTGACCTAAAAATATTTAGAAATTCATCTAGTCACCCTTTCCAAGTTTAAACGTCTTGGAAACTCCAACTTCCCAATCCATATTTATCTCTAGCATTTCTCCTACTATTACAATCTATATAATTTATTCTTACATCCTTACACATATCCATATTTTTACAACAATTATTTACTATATATCTATATACATATATATAAAAGAAAATGCGGGGTGTTACAATCCACCCCCCTTAAAGAAAGTTTCGTCCTCGAAACTTACCTCAAGCAGCGAACAAATATGGATACTTCTCCCGCATTTCTTGCTCCGGTTCCCATGTAGCTTCCTCCACTCCATGGTGTTGCCACCGAACCTTTACCAATCTGATAACTTTGTTGCGAAACACTTTTTCCTTGGTGTCGAGAATTTCTATCGGTTGTTCTTCGTAGGTTGCTCCGTCTTGGATTTCAATCTCCTCCAAGTTCATGACTGGAGTTGCATCCGAGTGACACCTTCTCAACATGGACACGTGGAACACCTCATGTACTCCGGATAGCTGGGCTGGTAGTCGAAGTTGGTATGCCGCCTTGCCTATCGCTTTGATTATCTCAAACGGTCTGGTATATCTTGGCGCTAGCTTCCCCTTCTTGCCGAATCGAAACACGCCCTTCTTGGGTGACACCTTGAGAAATACGTAGTCTCCCACCTTGAATTCTAAGGGTCTTCGTCTGTGGTCCGCATAGCTCTTCTGTCTACTTTGCACCGTCCGTAGCCTCTCTCGGATGAGTTGAATCTTCTCCGTAGTTTCTCGAACAATGTCCGGTCCCAACAAACTACTCTCACCGGCTTCTAACCAACACGTCGGTGATCGGCATGGTCTTCCATACAATGCTTCATACGATGCCACCCCAATACTTTCCTGATAGCTGTTGTTGTAAGCAAACTCCACCAACGGTAAGTGGTCGCTCCAACTCCCCTTGAAGTCCAACGCGCAAGTGCGTAACATATCCTCCACAATCTGGATCACCCTCTCGGATTGGCCATCCGTTTGGGGATGAAAAGCCGTACTGAAATGTAACTCCGTCCCCATCGCTTGTTGTAGACTCTGCCAGAATCTCGCCACGAACCTAGAGTCACGATCCGACACAATCGAGAGCGGAACGCCGTGTAATCTCACTATCTCACGGATATACAGCTGGCTCAAGGTCTCGAATGTATCCGTGGTCTTCATACCCAAAAAGTGAGCGGACTTGGTGAGTCTATCCACAATGACCCACACTGCATTATGCCCACGCAACGTCCGTGGTAAACCCGACACGAAGTCTATGGTGATGTGATCCCACTTCCACTCTGGAATAGGCAAAGACTGTAGGACTCCTCCTGGCCTTTGATGCTCAATCTTCACTTGCTGGCACACCGCACATTTTGCCACATACTTGGCCACATCTCGCTTCATTCCCCTCCACCAGTATTGACGCTTCATGTCCCTATACATCTTTGTGCTACCGGGGTGGATAGCAAACTTGGAGCGATGACACTCTCCAAGTATTTCCTCCTTTAGGGACGAATCATTGGGAACACATAGCTTCTCCCCATATCTCAACTCTCCATTCTTCCAAGACCATCCTTCCATCACTTCTCCATTCTCTAATCGGGCTCTAATCAAATGGAGTTCCGAATCCAGGCATTGTAACTCCACCACTCGTTGCAGAAGCGTCGGTTGAGCTATAAGGTTGAATATATAGGGTTGATACTCCGGTCCATCCACCCATAGATCGTACTTCTCCAATGCATCAATCATTTTCCACCTATTTACCGCAAAGAAAATTCTAACTACTATATACAAGAAGTGCATAGAGGATAGATCAATCGGGCTTAAGTGCCCAAGTAGAGTTTCTTACATTCCCTGATACTTTCGGCGAAGAATTTAACAGATTAGCATAAAATTGTACCTCAGGATTTCCACTATCAACAACAGAATTAATTAAACAGACTTGTAGAGGGTAAGAATAAGAAGAGGTGTTAAATTTCTCTTCTACAATCTTATCAATTTCATCTTCTCCTAAAAAAATATATTTTAAATTGGTTGGAAGAGGTTTTAATTCTGGCTTAAAAACTGTAACACCCCGCATATTCTTTTATATATATGAATATAGATATATAATAAATAATTGTTTTAAAAATGTGGATATGTGAAATGATTTAGGAATAAACTATATAGATTGTAATAGTAGGAGAAATGCTAGAGATGCATATGGAATGGTAAGTTGGAGTTCCAAGACGTTTAAATTTGGAACGGGTGATTAGATGAATTTCTAAATATTTTTAGGTCAAAATAAGCTGTCCATTGAATCCGGAAGGTCGAACAACCTTGGGAGAGGTAATATGAGGTGTATTGGAAGTTAGGAAGTATTCTGGAGTGAAAACACACTTAGAGAAAATTTGGGTAAAAAGGAGTTGGGACACCTTCATAACTTTTTATCCTTATGTCCAATTGATCTGAAATTTGGACAGTAGATAGCAGACATCTAGGGCTACAAAAGTGTATCTCATGAAAATTTTCCAATTCGACCTCTAAATGGGTCAAAACTGCCCTGGAAGTCGAAGTAGTTGAAGTGTACCGGTACCGCGTACCGGTACCATACCGTACCGGTACCGTGTACCGGTACGACTACTCCAGTAGCTTAACCGTACCGGTACCGCGTACCGGTACCATATCGTACCAGTACCGCGTACCGGTACGATTTATCTAACGCCCGCCGAACAGTAAAAATCGGGATTTTGGTGTTTTAATACACCCTTTTTAGCCTCATTTGCCCCATTCTTCATCTCCACTCTCACACTAAACACTTTAGAACCCTAGGAGAGAAAGAAAGGAAGAGAGAAACTCAAGATCAAAAGGGGAAAAACACAAGGTTAAAGGGTGATTCAAGGATCAAACCCTAGAGTTTTCAAGAACATCAAGGTAGGGGTTTTCTCTCACTCACTTACATTGATGGCTAGGGTATTTATATATGTATGTTTTGGCTATCAATGGTATATATATATGTTATGGAATCATCCTCTCTTAGGTTTTTTTGGCGAAGATTACATGTTTTGAACAATTTCTAGTTTTAAAACCCTAGTTTTTGGGAGAGTGATGTATTTCTTCTTAAATGCTTCTTTATTATGAACTTCAAAAACCATAGTTGTTTGTGTTGGGTAGAAAAATGATGTTATTGTGATCTCATGTATTTTCCTTGTTGGTTGGGGAATTGTTACATAATATATCTTGGGGATTTTGGAGAGATGCTTGTAAAATGATATAAATATTGGAATGGTATGCTTGGTTGGGTTGTTTGTGATGCCTTGAGGGTGAGAGGTTCCTTATAAGGATGCTCATGCCAAGAGAGGAGAGTATGTGATTTCCCTCAAGAGGTTCCTTATAAGGATGCTTGAGTTTGTGATGCCTTGAGGGTGAGAGGTTCCTTATAAGGATGCTCATGCCAAGAGAGGAGAGTATGTGATTTCCCTCAAGAGGTTCCTTATAAGGATGCTTGAGTTTGTGATGCCTTGAGGGTGAGAGGTTCCTTATAAGGATGCTCATGCCAAGAGAGGAGAGTATGTGATTTCCCTCAAGAGGTTCCTTATAAGGATGCTTGAGTTTGTGATGCCTTGAGGGTGAGAGGTTCCTTATAAGGATGCTCATGCCAAGAGAGGAGAGTATGTGATTTTCCTTAAGAGGTTCCTTATAAGGATGCTTAAGAAACTAAGCCTTGAGTGTGAGAGGTTCCTTATAAGGATGCTCATGCCAAAAGAGGACATTATGTGATTTTCCTCAAGAGGTTCCTTATAAGGATGCTTGAGTAACCAAGCCTTGAGGGTGAGAGGTTCCTTATAAGGATGCTCATGCCAAAAGAGGACAATATTATATAATGTGTGGGAAATGGTTTATATTTTGAAAATGGATGTTTATTAGAATTGGTTATTATTGTTCATTTCTAGTACTATTGCTACTTAAACTTGAGATCCGTTGTATAATGTCATTGTTTTACTTCAAAGATTATATATGCTATTTGTGAAATGAGACCGGCCGTTTTAAATGTTTTTCTAAACCTTGTATGGGTTTGAGAGAATTTTTCTATAGAGCTTCGTGCTCACCCCCTACCGCTAACATTTTTCAGATTACCCGCTTGAGGAGGACTTAAGGGTCGAGGAGCCCGCTACTTGGGAGACTCCACTTGACGGGAGTGTGGATCCCGAGGTGGACGCATAGAGCGACCTCTTTTCCTTTTGTACTAGACTAGGACATCCTTTTGGAACATTGTGTAGTCTAGTTTCTTTTGTTTATTCCGCTGTGCTACTTTAATTCATTTTTGAGATGTAATAGCCATAATTTGGGCTTATTCTTTTGGATCACTTTGTAAATATTTGTGGATGACAAATGGAGTGTCGTTTCTTGAGGAATTATATTAGTGCTTGATTGTTGGAAAACGTTGTTGTTTCCTAACCTCTAAACATCACCCTCACCCTCAATGTGTGTATGGCTTATAGGAATGGGGGAGTGTCACTCTCCCTCCGGATGATGCAAAAGATTAGGCAACAACGGAATGGTGGTGGCTGGAAATGTGATGAACAAAATGTATGAAATGACATGCGTGTGTGGTGAACAAAAGTGCTCCCCAATCGCAAGAAGTCTTTCGTTGTCGGTGTTTTACTTGGAAGAGTATTCCAAGGTCGTCTCCTCAGGGAAGGAAAGGGAGTTTTGTGAAAGCGATTTTGCAAAAGTGAAAAGAAAATGTAAAATCTTTTGTTTGAGTTTTGTGTTTGGTTTGTAAATGAAAATGCAAATAAAGCAAGTGTTGGCTAATCCAAAGGGTTCATTCCAATGGGAATACCAAATCAACTCAAAGCCTTCCTCCGATTGAGCATGAATGAACGATTGATTCGGGGGAAGCTAGGGACGAGATTGGTGAGTATCTAAGCATAAACCGTGACTAGGCCTACGGAATATCAAAGGCTCACCAACTCATCCACTCTCAACCCCGTCAAACCGAACCATTTGACTCTAAAGGGAGGAATGAAGAAGAGTTGAAAATGGTATTCCCAAGAGGAATTTTCCTTTGGATTAACCAACTTAAATCCTAGCTACTCATATTAAAAATGCATCAAGGAAAGACAAGCATAATGTAAATGAAAGACATTGTATAGAAATGAAGCTTTAAAGCATGAAACTAAACTTGAAGCAAGAAATCTAAAGCTATGAACAAAAACATTCAATACCCATTTTAAGCTAAAAATGAAGAACTTGAAAGCATAAATGGTGAAATGAAGAACATGTAATTAACTTGCAATATACTTGAAATAAAGGAGATTACAATGTAAGAAATGAAGATTACAAGAGGAATGTAGCTTACAGCAATGACATGGATGAAGAAAATGCAAAAACGAAATTACTATTCATCATCTTCAACCTTGGAGCTTTCTACATCTACTCCTAAGCTTAGGTAGCCAACTCCTTTTACAATGTGTGTGTAATGCTGAATATAATGGTGTGTGGGAGACTTCCAATTTCGTGCATGAGGCTCCCCCCAAGGTGTGTGCAAAGCCTCCCATCAAGAGGGGCTGAGTTAATGGGTCTTGACAGGCTAGCCTGCAACCCCATATGGCAGCCCACTTCTCTCTCCTCTTCATTCAATGCCAAGCCTCCAAAGTCTTCCATTTGTGTAAGGGAGGCATGGTTGTAGGGATAAAATGTCAGGCTAGGCGTGGGAGAAGTGTAGGTGGGACCCCCAAGCAAGTGGAGCAAGAAAGAAGTCGTTCTGGGCACTTCTGGGCAATCAACTACCGGTAGCTCGGCGGTAGCAGCAACTCCAGAAGCAATCGGCTACCGGTAGTAATGCGGTATCTGGCTTCGCTGGACCAGTTTTGGTAGAATCGGCATAACTCTTGATCTATCCGTTGGATTGAGCTGAAATTTTGACACAATACAGAAGATATCCAGATCTACAACTTTCATGTTTTGAGATTTTCCATATTCTGAGTATATCATGGTAAACATGGAGGAAAACCGAGGCTCTGCTTCCAAATGATGTAGCTGCTGGCGTTTTTGTTCCCAAGCACCAATACCTTCTTGATTTCTTCACTTTTAAGCCTCCAATTCTTCATGTAATGTGTCCATGCCTTCACCACACATCCATACTAGTTGCAAGGTCCTAAAATCCATGTTTTAAGCTATAAAAACATGCAACATCAATGATTCAACATTATTCATAAATCGGCTAACCCGAAGTACTTAAATGCAAAAGTTGAGTTAAAATGCATGTAATGAGGCCTTGATATATGCAATATTATGTGCTCATCAGTGCTCTCATGATATGAATGTTTTAGAATGTAATGCCTTCCAGGGTGTGTTTTGGGGTGTTACAAAAACTTTGACATTAGATTCCACAATTGTTGGGGACAATTCTTCACATTGTATATCTTTTACAGATGTAATTTCAGATTCGACTTCAGGTATTGATTCTAATGCAAATAATTTCTTTTCTAAAAAGTTCTTTTCAAAAAAACTTTGAGTTAATGTCTCCACACAATTTACTTCTTCGATTTCTTCTTCCTCACATGGGTGTTTTATCACATTGAAGATGTTCAATTCACTGGTCATATTTCCAAATGAAAGCTTCATGACGCCATTCCTACAATTTATTAATGCATTTGATGTAGCTAGGAATGGTCTACCTAGAATGAGAGGTATGTATTGAGATGCATACATCTGATAACTTGGTTCCGTGTCTATAACAATAAAATCTGCTGGAAAATAGAATTGATCCACTTGGACAATAACATCTTCCACAATTCCTCTTGGAATTTTTATTGATCGGTCTGTTAGTTGTAGTGTAATATTGGAAGGTTTTAACTCACTTAGTCCTAGTTGTGTATAGACTGAATATGGCATTAAATTACAACTGGATCCAAGATCTAACAGAGCTTGTTCAATTTGAAAATTTCCAATAAGACATGAAACTGTAGGACTACCCGGATCTTTGTACTTAAGAAGTGTATCATGTTGTATTATTGTACTAATTTGTTCAGTTAGAAATGCTTTCTTTGGTACATTAGTTCTTCTTTTTATTGTGCAAAGATCTTTTAGGAATTTAGCGTAAACAGGAACTCGTTTTATTGCATCCAATAATGGAATATTAATCTTTACCTGTTTAAATAGCTCGAGAATATCAGATTGATCTTTTTCAGTTTGAAGTTGCTTGACTCTTTGAGGGAAAGGTAAAGGGATAGGACATGGCGGATCTTTTTCACTTTGTACTCCTGGTTGCTTTTTGATTAAAGGTTCAGATTCAAGTGGTTCGTTTACAGGAATTGACTCACATATTTTCTTTGAAATCTTAGGTTTGATGGTTTTATCAATTACCTTACCACTTCTTAGTGTTGTAATTGCTTGTACTTGATTTGACGAAGATTCAGAGGATACATAATTAATATGACTCTGACTTTGCGGGGGCTTAGGTTGAGAAGGAAACTTTCCTTTCTCTGACGTACTCAAGGACTGGGTCAACTTAGCAAGATGACTCTTAATATCTTCAATACTCTGGGAAGTTTGAGCTTTAAAATCATTAAATGCTTGAGTTGTTTGAGTATTAAAACTCATTTGACTTTGAATAAATTGATTCATAGTGTCTTCCAGAGCTCTTCTTTGAGGAGGTTGATAAGGTTGGTACTGTTGTTGATTTTGTGGCTGTGGTGGACCTTGTGTTTGATTTGTAGGTTGTGTATTTCTCCAACTAAAATTCGGATGATTTCTCCATCCTGGATTTTAAGTTTCAGAATATGGATTTGAATATGGTTTATTATAAGTTGGAACAACATTTGATTGTTCAATTAAAACTTCTTTAAAGGCAGGTATAGTTGGACATTCCCTAGCAGGATGTCCTGACAACGCACAAATTTCACACACTTGATCAGTAGAGGTTACAACAGATACTTGTTTAAGTTTTTTCATTTCTAAGGCTTCTAATTTTCGAGATAAATTAGCCATTTTAGCTCTTAAATCATCATCGTCTTTTAAAATTGTAACACCCCGAATTTTCTTTTATATATTTATAGAGATATATATATAGTAAATAATATTTGTAAAGATGTAGATATATGTAGTGACATAAGAATAAACCGTAGGAATAAATGCTATGGAGACAATTTGATTGAGAAGTTACGAGTCGAAGATGTTTAAACTTGGAAAGGGTGATTAGACAAGTTTCTAAAAGTTTGTAGGTCAAAATAATGATTCCATTGAATCCGGAAGGTCGAAAAACATTGGGAGTGGTAATATGGATGTATTGGAAGTTAGGAAGTGTCTCGGAGTTAAAATACACTTTAGCGAGAATTTGGGTAAAAATGGGTATTGAACACTACTTAGTGTTTTGGCCATAAATTTTTATCCTTAAGTCCAATTGATCTGAAATTTTTATAGTAGATAGTAGACATCTAGGGCTACAAAATTATGTCTCATGAAAATTTTCCAATTCGACCTCTAAATGGGTCAAAACTGCATTGGAAGTTGAAACAAAAATCTGGCAGTCAAACCGTACCGGTACGCGTACCGGTACGCCGAACTCCAGAAGCCGAACCGTACCGGTACGCGTACCGGTACGCTGAACACCAGTAGCTACACCGTACCGGTACGCGTACCGGTACGCCCGATAAAGCCAGCCCGATCCGACTGCGGGTCTTTCTCCATTTCTTCCACTATAAATACTTAAGGCCGACTATTTGAGCCCCATTTCAGCCTTCTAAACCCTAGGCACCTTTAGAGAGAAAGAGAGGGAGAGAAGAACATCAAAGATAAGGAGAGATACACCATTTTAGAAGATTAAAACCCTAGATTTCTAAGATTTCACTTCTCTACTCATTCTCTTTTCTTCCATTCTTCATCCACTCTCACCCAAATCTTTTGAAAACCCTAGGGAGGGGGAATTAAAAAGGAAAAGAAAGGAAAGCAAGAGGGTCTTGAAGCTTGGGTATTTGGCTAAAACTCTTGAGCATTGAGGTAGGGGATTTCTTCCTATGTTCTTACATTGAGGCTAGGGCTACATTATATGTATTCTTTTGGTTTAAAATCATATGTACTTGCTATTAAATACATGATTCTTGTTCCTCTTGGAATAAATGTCATGTTTTGAACATTGTGATGGTTGGGTAACTATTAAATTTCTCCTTTTCATCTTCAAACCTTGGTTTTAAAGAGAAATGGACTTTTCCCTCTATTTTCCCTTGGTATTGCTTTCAAAACTTTAGTGTTTGATATTGTACACCAAAATGTTACTTATGATGATCTCTTGCTCATTTTCTTCCATCATATTATGAAACATTATATTAGAAATTGTGGAATTTGGTAATTCCTTGAAATATTGATGAATTGAGAATATTTTGGTTTCCTCAATTGTATGGTTGTTGTGAGGGACTTGGATTGCCTTCGAGAGATGCCGTAGAGTGTTAGATGTTAGTCTACCCCAGTGGGGGTGAGATGGTTTCCTAGCACTTGTAGTGGGTTGTCATTTGGTAATGAAACCACTATCGTTCACTGGAGTTCGAACAAGGGATAATATACTTTTCCTAGGAAGGGACTCGTCACTGCCATTGGGATGGTAGACGCCCTTTCCTATAGTGCTTGTGATTATGATGTAAATAGGTGGACTATGTATAATCGTTGGGTAGATTTATGAGAAACAATCAACATACATGGTACGGGGATGAACCAATATACATGAGAACATGAGATTATTATTATTGTTACGGAATGGTTTCCAACAAGTGCTTGTGGAGGTATGGGACTCCCCAAGAACCTGTTGGAAATGGTTATGGTTATAATTGTGACTGAGTTTTTACGGTTCATTTAAATTATTGCGAACATCTAAACTTGAGATCTATTTAAAATATCCTGCTTTTCCTTCAAAATGGTATATATGCTATTTGTGAAAATGAGACCAACCGTTTTATATGCTTTTCTAAACCTTGTTTGAGTTTGGGAAGATTTTGCTACAGAGCTTCGTGCTCATCCCCTACAATTAATATTTTTCAGATTTGGTGCTAGAGGAGGATCTCGGCATCGACGAGTCAGGGCATTGGGAGGCTCCACTCGAGGGGAACCTAGATCCCGAGGTGGATATGTAGAGATGTAGCTTCTTTTGTACTAGACTAGGTTATTCTTTTGGACACTGTGAGGTCTAGTTTCTTTTGCTATTCCTCTTTCAGATATAGATGGCCTATTTTCCACAATGTTTGAAGAAGTTGAGTCCCACATCTGGGAACTCTCCGAAATAGTATCAAAAAATTGAAATGCTTCTTCATGATTTTTACTTATAAATTCTCCTTGAGCCATCATTTCAACAAATTGTCTCATTGCAGATGGAAGAGCATCATAAAAGAAACCAACTAAAGTCCAGTTTTCAAATGCATGATGTGGACAAGCTTGGAGAAGATCCTTAAATCTTTCCCAACATTGATAAAAAGTTTCACCTTCTTTTACAGAAAATTCATTATTTTACGTCTTAGTGCATTAGTACGATGCACAGGAAATAACTTTTTAAAGAACTCAGTTTGTAAAGCTTGCCAATTTGTGATAGAATTTGCTCTTAAAGAGTTAAGCCATAGTTTAGCTTTATCTTTTAACGAAAAAGGAAAAAAATTTAATTTAATCATTTCAGAATTATCTTGCAAAGTTCCACAGACTTCTTCAAATTCTTTCATATGAACATAAGGATTTTCATCTTCCAAACCATGGAACTGTGGTAGTAGTTATATTGTTCCTGGCTTGATATTAATATTTGGAGCGTCTGTTGGAAAAGCAAAACATGACGGAACATTAGTTCTAGTAGGATGTAAATATTCTCTTAATGGTCTAGTATTTTGAACTATTTCCTGTTCTCTAGCCTCTTCCTCCCTAGGTACATTTTGAGCTATACTTAAGTTAAATGATTCTTGTGTAGATGCAGATGAAGAAGATGAGAAAGATGAAGGAGTTGACTGATTTACAGAACCTACTGATGAATGAACAGACATAGACTAAAAATAACAAACTATAAACATATATAACAAACAAACAAATAATTTTTATTTTTTTTTATAAATATTATTTTAATTTTAATTTTATATTTTATATTTTATTTTATTTTTTCAATTACCTTAACTCCCCGGCAACGGCGCCAAAAACTTGATTCGCACTTTTTAGTGTGTCTGAATTATATTATTATTTTACACCCAAGTATAAGTGGTCAAATTGTAGTTTTCTCGGTTTTAAGTCCAAGTATCGATCCCACAGAGAGTTGTTTAGTAATTTAAAACTTAAAATAAAATAAAAATATTAAAGGTGTTGTTTGAAGCAGAATATCGTTTGATAGCTTGTGATGTGAGCTTAGCTTGATAAGGATGAATTAAATAAAGTACGTAAATAAAGCAGAGTGATGACAGGAATATAAAATATACCCTTCAGTTTAGGGATCCATATGCTTTGTATTGTTTAAGTCACTGGAAATGCTACCTCACCACAATTAACTCCCATGTTACTGGTAAGTCAATCGGCAGGTCTGATGTATATAAATCATAACACAGCAGCTTCTTAGGCTAGCTGGTGGTATAAATAATAACTCAGCAACTTCTTAGGAAAGCTGGTTATATCCCCTTCAATTGATTAACTCAAGCAAACCAGAAGGACAAGCCATTCATGAGGAATACTTGAGTTATTCCCTTGATGTTATGATTGTTACTTGTTTATATAATAAACCATAACACAGCCGCGTCTTAAGCGAATTGGTGGTAGTATAGCATAACCCAGCAACTTCTTAGGAAAGCTGGTTACATAACCGCCAGTTAAACATCCTCAGTATTCCAGTGGAAGCAGAGCCATACCAATAGGAACACCGTGGTTGTTAGACTGTCAGTCTATTTATATAATTTAGATATATATATAAACATATAGCATAACCCAGCAACTTCTTAGGAAAACTGGTTACATAACCGCCAGTTAAACATCCTCAGTATTCCAGTGGAAGCAGAGCCATACCAATAGGAACACCGTGGTTGTTAGACTGTCAGTCTTATTATATAATTTATATATATATCTATATAAACATATAAATAAAACATCAGCATTTCCAGAACTTAAGCAATATTATACATATGTTTACCCTAGTTTGAAGGGTATAAACGACTACTCACACTCCATTACTATAGAAAAGCAAGAAGTGCGGGTAGTATTCATTACAACAGAAATTAAAATATAACTTCTTTCACAAAGAACACTTGAAACACAACCACTTTTATTATCTGTGACGCCCCAAAACCCGGGGGTCCTTTATTAACCGTTGACCATCCGTCAACCCGCGGAAATACTCGTGATAGTCGTATAACCCGACACCACGTCATTCACATGCTTTTAACCGGATTTACCATCCACAAGGTCAATTATACCTCAATTTATGTCCATTTATGTCATAGGAACCAAAGAAAACAAAGCCCAAAAGCATGGCTAAGCATTTTGAAAATTTCAAATTTTTTTGGAAAACCTTCCGGAAGGTCGACATACACCTACCGGAAGGTCGCTGAAAGAACAGTTAAATGAAAATAATCAAATGCAAGAACTTCCGGAAGGTCGACATCAGTAGCAAAAACCTTCCGGAAGGTTCATTCCAGTAGCCAAAACCTTCCGGAAGGTTCATTCCAGAAAACAAAACCTTCCGGAAGATTTTGGCAGTCAAAAGAAACCCAAGGCAAAACCTTCCGGAAGGTCCATTCCAGTAGACAAGTCCTTCCGGTAGGTTTTACTCCAGTAGCTAAAATCTTCCGGAAGGTTCATTCCAGTGGGCAAAACCTTCCGGAAGGTATTAGCTGTGAACAACGCATCCAGGGTTTTTAGCAAAACCTTCCGGAAGGCCGACATACACCTTCCGGTAGGTTTTCAGACTGTGAGCAAAAAAATGGATTTCTTTCCCCTCCAAACCATCCTTAAAGCTACCCCATACACTCCAAACTCATCCAACACATGTTTAATGAGATTTTCCATATAATACACAACTCATACAAGCTCTATCACAATTCATTCCATAATATATATACATCAAAATGGAATTTTGTTAAAGGTTTTTACAAAACTCAAACTAAGGCCACAAGCCGGCCCCCTTCATGCTTGATGCTCTCCAAGTGAGCCATCCGCCGGTGCAAAACCCACACCTGAAATGTTTTTCCCATAAAGGGTGAGCCACGCTCAATAGGGTATCTCCTAAAGAGGCTACTCCCCAACCTAAATGCATATGAAATGTTCACATGCTATCAATCAACAATCCACAACAAGAATATATTCCATGTTGAAACATGTAATGCCATGCTATGAAATGAGGTGAGACTCACTCATGCACATCAACCGAGCCCTTCCCGGCTCCTCTACACATGCAAGTGCCAATGTGTACCAATCCGTCATTTATGTTTCACATCAAATGACATTTCATTCTAGGGTCTTTGTAGGGGTGGATGTTCATGGACTCACACCAAGGGTCACCCAACCCACACGGAATTGACGGACTTCCACCGAGGGTTCCGCGTACACCCACACACTTCATGGACCGAGCCAAGGGAGTGCGTATCCCATCACCGGGTCTCTCACCCGAGGGATAGTCTAGCCCTTCTTGCTACCCCAACCCTATTAACCATACAAACCGTGCGACTCGACTAGGTCACCGACCCATATTACCCGAGCCCACTCGCCATCCACCACACGTGGTGAGGACAACAATCATGCACACTCACCCACTAAATGCGATGTTCCCGTGCATATGTAATGTGATGCTCCATTGCAACAATAATTTAATGTTCGATATGGTATAAGTGACATATGAACATTCTCATCACACTTCACATATTTCATGGCGAAATCATATCATAAGCATATAATTCCCATAATACAAATTTCAAGCATGTTATCAACATACTAGAATTCAAGGCATATACATATATAACACATAACATGCCCACCTTTTCACATAACACATGAATTCACATTGGGTTCATTTCACATATCCAATCATAGAAATCACATTTAGTAACTTCTAAATACCTATCTAAGCTAGGATTTTCCTTTACCCATTTCAATACCCAATTCACCCAATTTCACGACAATAGGCAAGAGATACATAGGCTATCATCCTACCCATTCCATAAAAACATTATAGGCTTGGAATAAACCTTAGTAGGAAGAAACCCTACCTCTTGAAGCGTGAGGAACGACCGAGGGAAGTTCCAAGACCCGATTCAAGCAAAAACCCTCACTTCTCGAAAATCCCGTACCTTGATCTTCGGTAAAACTTGCGCTTTTTGGTATAGCCGCGTAGCCCTCGATGAGTAGAGCGACTTTAATTCTTGGCTTGCGTGGATTCGAGGTCCGTAGCACCGTAGATCGTAGAGAGAATGTGAGTTTTCTCTCTTTTCCCTCTCTTCTTTTCTCTCGGCTGAAACCGGCTGAAATGGTGAAGGAGAAGTCTGATTTTTCAGACTTTAGGCCCCTATTTATATTTTAGAATACTTGGCCCACAATTCGCCACACGTCCTATTTAATTTCGGGTCCGTTTTAATCCCGGAACGACTAAATTTCGCTCCGGTTCAAGTTCGAATTATTTTTATTTTAACTTGTCTCTAATATTTCCCCAAACTTGGAAATTTTATAAAAATTTCGTGTACAGGGTCACCCGGGGCCCGTTCGTCTCGTAAAACGCAAAAAATCCGACTATCTCGGAATTCAACGAAATTTGACGTGGTAACTAGATTTCGCGAGACGAATCCAACGGTGAGGTCCGTTTCATCATCCGAGTTCTAGAAAAATTCAGGTTTACAACCTGTACCGTAATGACAATTTACCGTTTTGCCATTTTTCACAAAGGTTTAAATTTTCTCGGGTTTTACATTATCATTCAAGACACAAAAGTGGCGGTAGTTCAACTGTCCGAATAGAAAGATTACAATAGAAATGTAGAAATACGGAAAGGGTGTCACACACCGGCTATTCCTTTCTCTTTTCTCTCTATCTTTCTCTAAGGTGTTCTTTCTTTGGAGCTTGGAGGCCGGCTGGTTTTGAGTGAGTAAGGGGCTGATTTTGTATGTTGGAGGTAAATATATGTAGAAAAAGAACAAAAGAAGACTTGGTATGGAAAGGCTAGAGAATGGAGGCAAGGTGTGAAGGCTTTTTTCTTTTGTGTCTGTCTGTGGAATATAAGAATTCAGCCCCTATTTATAGAGGGGGAGGTGCACGACCAAGGGGGGGGGGGGTTTAGGAAGGTCATCACACCCTTTAGGAAGGTTATGTCTTGCAGTAGGGCTAGGTGTCGTCGTCCGGAGCTTCCACCTCGCAACCTTCCAAAAGGTTGTGCCTTGCAGTGATGCTAGGTGTCGCCGTCTTGGGCTGCCACTTGTCTTGCTTCCATTGGTACACATGTCTCTTCCTTATTGGTCCAAGTGTCATGTTCCCATTGGTCCAAGTGTCATGCTCCCATTGGTCCAAGTTTCTTTATTGCACTTTAGTCCTTCGTCATTTCCAGCTTTGCAAAATTGTCTTGTACTTTCTAGTATTTCTGCATTTGACCCTGCAATCTTTAACATAATTTATTAAAAACTTTAATTCACACCCAAAACATAATTCATAATATTTAGTTGTTTCATTTTTACAAAAGTGAGTACTTATCATTTTAATTTACACACAATTTAGGGTTAATCAATATGTATACAAACTAGATATCTCCCTTAGTGGAGAGTCATCATTATGTATATATATATATATATCCAAATTAATAATAATCCACTAATTTATATTGCTAGCCCTTAATCCACTTCTTGCATATACTAACACATATAATCGTAATCAATAAATCGATATCGCATACTTGCCACCCACTTAATCCTATATACACCAACATGCATAAAATAATAAAATCATGTCACATGCAAATACTTATTTAGCTTTTCACATTTTAACAAATCAATTCCCCTATTGTTATTCAATCCAACTATTTATCATACATTATTCATATACACTCTTTAAATATCTAGATATCCACCATACGGGTTCAGATCTCATATCAATGTTTCCAATTAAATAATAGTTACATATCATACATATTCATATCACTTGTGAACATGCTCTTAATAAATGCTTATATGATCGTCATACATGTTTGAGTCTTACAATTTCAATTCAATTTTTTATTGATTTCAACTACAACCATGCTTTCGTTTGAAATTCTATAATGAGTGAGTAGTCGTACTCCGGTTTGATCAGATAAGGGAGTCTCATCTGTGAATAAGGATTTTGAATCAATTAGGGTTTTTCCAATGATTAAGTATTTATGATTCTTTGAATGATTAAAGTTGAAGATACTTTCGATATGTATACCTTCTTGCTTACTTATAGACAGTTAAATCTAGCACAGATAATTCTTGGAATCACTGCAATTGAAGTGACTGTAAATTCTTTCAAAATCAAATCAATTAACTCGAATACATATTTTTTATTTTTAATTGGGTGTTGAATGAATATTTTTCATTTGAGTGCATTTGAGATGAACTCTATCTATTAGCCGTTCTTTTCTTTAATTGTTATTTCTTAGTCAATAATTTCTACAACCAACCTTTCAAAATTTAGAGTTTTTTAATTTTCTTTTACCTTTCACCACTTGAGCCAATCGTTTTCCCTGAGGAGATGACCTCGATAATCGACTAAGTTACAAATATGATACCCTTACCTACGCTTGGGAATTCCTTTTTAATTTAACCCACTCAATAGAGTAAGCATTTTTGGTGCCATTGCTAGGGAAATCGATGTTGATTCAAGTGGTGATTCGAAGATCGTCAGGTAAGTCTTATGATTCACATCATGAGCTCAGGTGCATTCTACGTTGTACTTTACTTTTAGTTTATTGTTTTTATGTATTTATTTACATTTAGTTCTTTTGTAAGTGGGCATGAGACACCATTCATAATAGTCTTATAAGACTTGACCCCACACACATGATTGACATGGAAGGAATAAATAATCAGAATCCATCTAACGTGGGGGACCATGGGAATAATTTTCCACTAGTTCCTCTCGGTCGTAATCCTAGGAATGTTGGGGATAATCTCCCACCCATCCCTCTTGTGAGGATGATGAGAGACTATTTTCAACCCACTTGCTCTTCTGCACTCTCATGCATACTTTTAATGGTGCAAGCACAAAATTTCAAAGTAAAACCTAGAATGCTCTAGCTACTTCCATAATTTCATGGTGTGGAGAAGGAAAATCCCTACCTCCACATCAAGGAATTCGAGGAGGTGGTTAACACATTCCTTAAGCAAAATGTGGGTGAAGAAGTTGCGAGAATGAAACTTTTCTCGTTCTTTCTGAAAGACAAAGCAAAGACTTGGCTCAACTCTCTTAAGCCCCGAACCATGGCTACTTGGGCTGATTTACAAAAAGAGTTTCTTAAGAAGTTCTTCCTAGTTTATAGAACAACTGCTTTAAAGAAACAAGGGTTAATTGCACTAGAAGTCCCCAAAGTATGGAATTTGTCTCATTTTGGTACCCAATGTTTTAATTGCATCATTTTGGTCCCTGAAGTATTGAATATGTTTCTATATGGTCCCTCATGCAGACAGTGTCCAAATTGCTAATATTTTTTATGATAAAGTTGTCACATGATACTTAAATATGGACAAAAAAATAATTTGGATAACTCTTGATCAAATTTCTACTCAAATTTTGGTTAAATACTAACCTAAATTACACAGTTTTGATCACGAGCTATCCAAAATTTGGTCAAAAGCTACCCATATTACACATTTTTTTGTTAAGAGCTAGCCAAATTTTGTTAGAGAGCTATCAAAATTATTTTTTATCTATATTTAGCTATTACGTGACAAGTTTATGATAAAAAATCGTTAGCAATTTGGACGTTTGCTTAAAGGACCATATAGAAACATATTCAATACTTCAGGGACCAAAATGATGCAATTGAAACATTGGGGACCAAAATGAGACAAACCTCATACTTTGGGGACCTCTAGTGCAATTAACCCAAGAAACAAATTCAATTTTTTTTGAAAAATCTATTGAACAGTTTTATGATTGCTGGGAGAGGTTCAAGGATCTCTTAAATGTCGTTCCATATCATGGCTTTGAACCATGGAAGCTAGTGAGTTTCTTCTATGAAGTAATCACACTAGCTCATCGCCAATTCATAGACATGATGTGTAATAGCAAGTTTTTAGGCAAAGAGCCTGAGGAAACTCTAGATTACTTTGAAAGTTTAGCAGAGAATGCCCAATCTTGGGATATTTCTGATCCTACTGAGCATTCAAAGTTGTCTATTCCATCCCAGTCTATGGGGCTGGAAAATATGCTTTAAGAGAACAAGATGAGTTGTTAGCCAAGATTGCTCATCTATCAAGAAAAGTGGAAAACTTAGAACTAAGAAGGTAAATGAGGTGGTAAGTGTCAAAGAGTGCCCAACCTTACCAGCTTGTAAAGAGTTCCTCCATGAGTAGGTGAATGCCTTTAACCAGACAAGGCACCAAAATTCCCTCTACTCCAATACATATAGTCAGGGTTGGCATAGCCACCTAAATTTTAGATGGAGGATTGACACCTTGGCTAAACCTTCCACTTCTATGTCTTACGCCCCTTCAAATCAATCCATGTATGGTCCCGTTCTGTCTTTAGGTCCCTATTCTATGCATCCACCACAACATGGGTTTATTCAGAACTCGTCATCACAAGGGTTTTCTCCCCAGGGACAAATCGGTGTACCAGCCTCTTCACAAAAGGAATATTAAGGATATTTTTACCAGTTCATTTAGAGCCAGACCACCATTAACAACCAAAAAAACCAAGCTCTGAATGACATTATGTCTCAAATGAACAAAGAAAATTCTCTGCACAACCCCAAGAAAATCCCAAAGGTCACATAACATTGAGAGTTCTAATATTCAAGCATGTAAAAATTAACATTCCTCTCCTTGAAGCCATTCGATAGGTACCATCATATGTAAAGTTCTTAAAAGACTTATGCACCATCAAGAGAAAGTTAAATGTCCAAAAGAAGACATTTCTGACAGAGTAGGTAAGTGCTATCCTGCGACCCAACACTCCACCCAAGTGTAAAGACCTTGGTTATCCCACCATTGCCATTACTATTGGGGATTGTCAGGTCGAACAAGCACTTTTAGACTTGTGTGCGAGTATGAATCTCTTACCCTTTTCGGTCTACGACAGTTAGGCTCGGGAGAGTTGAAGCCCAATTCAATCACTCTCTAGCTTGTAGACCGAAGCATGAAGATACTGAGAGGGTTTTTCAATATGTGTTGGTTCATGTGGATATGTTCTACTTTCCTATCAATTTTATAGTATTGGAAACTGCATCTGTTGCTGCACAGATTCCGATAATCTTAGGACGACAATTCCTTGCAATATCAAATACACTAATAAATTATAGGAGTGGAGTGATGAAATGTTCTTTTAGGAATATGGCTGCTGAGTTTAATATTTTTCATGTAGCAAAGTTTTGTGAGGTAGATGTGGTGGACGAGTGTGTAGAGAAGTTTGAAAATTTTATTTGTTTTGACCCTTTGTAGACTTGTTTCATTAATTCTGTGCTTGATAAAGAGAACTTCGAGGCTGTCTTTTATATGATTTTCTTAATAATTCGCAGGAGTTATGTGGATTTGAGATAAAGAAAAATAAACAACTGTTCTTTTGTGGAGGAAAATCACAAGTGAAGTCGGGAGTTGGGCAATTAGAGCCCGGATGTTCCCTTTGAATCAAATAATTCTTGTATAGTATATTAGATTAGTAAAATAGCTTCTTTCTTTTCTTTTTAGATAGTTTTGTTATTTTTTATGCTAATTTGTACTTTTGCTTATATTGTAGTTAGTTTAAGTTAGGAGCTTCGCTCATGTGTTCGCCTTCCCTTATCTTTTTGAATTTCTCATTGCATCATTATTGTTGCATTAAAGAAGTTTCAGATTTTAATTTGGGAGGCGAGGGTTACACCATTGCTTTGTTCCTAATTTTGTTTATTTTAATTGTTTTAGTTGTTTTTCAGTAGTTTAGTAAAACAATTGAAAATATTTGAAAAAATATGTCTATTTGGTTTACAATTTGTTGTGTCTTAAGAGCTATGAAATTGTAGAGTTGCTATATGATACTCAAAATGGGTGCATATTCTTGTTGTACAAACTTGTATTCTATGTTTGAATATCATGGTTATGTGTGTATTTGGAACTCAAACTTTGTTTACTATGAGCCATTTCTGTTGGGATTTATGGAATGAAATTCATGTTTTGAAAAAGCTTGACATATGTAGTAGAGATTCATGTGTATACCCTATGAATCTAGTGCTGTAAAACCCGGGAAATTTGAACTTTTTCCAAAAAAGGGCAAAATAGTAATTTGCCACTATAATGCGTATTTAAAATACTCATGTTCTAGACCTCGGATGAGGAAACGGAGTTCACTGTTGAATTCGTATCGCGAAATTTAGTCACCTTGTCAAATTTCGTCGAATTCCGAAGTAGTCGGATTTTGCACGTCGTTCGAGGCGACTGCGTGGCGATTCACCCTATAAACGTCCCCATAAATAAGTTTTATAAAATTTCCTTAAAATTAATTTAAAGTTCAAATAAAATTAATTTGAACTTAAACTGGGATCAAACGAATCGTTTCGGGACGAAATCGGACCCGATTAAGCGAGGGACACGTGGCGCGACGTGGGCCGAGTATTTAAAACTATAAATAGGGGTAAATATCTAGAAAATCAGATTTTCTTTCCCCTTCTGTTCTTGTTTGGCCGGCCAAGAGAGAGAGAGAGAAGAGAGAAAACCTTGATCTTCAAGCTTTCTCCGTCGATTCCCGGAGTTCCGTCGCTCGGATTCCGTCGAGCCAAGAGCTAAAGTCGATCACATCGACGAGGGCTACGCAACCACACCAAGAGCAAGTGATTTCACCGAAGATCCAAAGGAGGAGATTTGGGCGAAATCTAGTCTTGGGCTCGGGAAGTATTCTTGAAGCTTCATTCGGGTGAATTACGCTTCAAGAGGTAGGGTTCTCCCTACTTTGGTGTAATCTTCCCTTAGATGTTGGTAGTTTAAAGGCTTGATATGTTATGCATAGGGATAGACCCTCATGTATAGGTTTATGGTTATGAAAATGGAAAAGTGAGCATAGAAATGGTTTAATCTATTTTCTAGCTTGATTTTGGTGTATGAAGTTACATGTGATTTATTATGTAACTTAGGAAAAATTTGAGGCATGCTTTGTATTTTATAAATTGTGCCTAGAAGGTGTTTGATTAAATGCCTTGCTTGAATGGAATGGTTGTTTTGATTTAATTGAAATAACATGTTAAGTTCAACTTGTGAAGTCATATGCTATTGATATGATTGAATGTGTTTGTTGATATATGCATATGTTGATATATTAACATTGAAATGAATATCGCATTCATATGCTTAGGATATAAATTTACCATGGATGTGTTGAGATTGTGCATGGGTTGTTCTTGACATATTGAACATCATGTGGTATGCAATGGGACATAGCATTGCATGTGCACAGAAGCATTGCATTACATGGGTGTGTGCATGGTTGATGTCAACACCACACTTGGTGATTGACGGTATGGCTTAGGAAAAGTTGGGTCGAAGACCTAGCTAAGCCACTTGATTGCATGATAAATTGGGTCAGGATGAGCAAGAAGAGGCATGACGACCTCTCGGGTGAAAGACCCGGTGATTTGGAGGGTGCACTCCGTTGGTATAAGAGTCCATAAAGTGTACGGGTGTGGAAGACCATTGGTATTGAGCCCATGAAGTTTCCGATTCCAAGAATGACCCTAGTTTTGAAAATGTCATTTGATGTAAACATAAATGACGGAATGAAACACTTTGACATTGCATCGTGTAGTAGGAGTCGGAGAGGACTCGGGTTGAATTGCATGAGTGGGTGTCATCTCATTTCATGGCATGGTAGTATTGCATTCCAACTTAGAATGCATGTTCTTATGAGAAATGGTTGTTTGCAAATGAATGTTGCATGAGCATGAGCATTTAGGGGGAGAGTAGCCCTTGTAGGATTTACTCTACTGGGCGTTGGCTCACCCTATACGGGAAACATTTCAGGTGTGGGGTTTGCACCGGCGGATGGCTCACTTGGAGAGCATCAAGCATGAAGGGGGCCGGCTTGTGGCCTTAGTTCGAGTTTTTGTAAAACTTTTGTATAAATTCCATTTTGATGTGTAAATTATGGAATTAATTGTAATGGAACTTGTATAAGTTATGTATTATATGAAAAATCTCATTAAACATGTGTTGGATGAGTTTTGGGAGGTTTGGAATGGCTTCCAAACGAAAATCAGGTAAAAAGGGAAATTCTGGGCCAGGCGTACCGGTACGCGTACCGGTACGCTAGGGTCCAGAAGGTGTAGCGTACCGGTACGATCAGGTCCAGAGGTCGTAGCGTACCGGTACGCGTACCGGTACGCTCTCCAAACTTCAGAATTTTTTTTTTATTTTCTTTTTCTTTTGCCAAGTTCTTGGGCTATGTTTTCCTCCCTCCTAATGTTACAAATGGATAATAAGGGGATACCAATGGTGGTATATTGGATCTCGGATAGGTCAACCAACCGAAAGAAATTGGACTTGTATTTTTCTTTTATCCCTGTAAAGGGAATGTGGTGCCGCGGTATCGGGTTAAGCGACATCCACGGTTATTTCCGCGGGTTGACGGGTTGTCAACGGTTAATACAGGACCCCCGGATTTTGGGGCGTCACAAGTGCCTATCATTTTTGGAGGGTTATTGATTAGCACGAAATATTGCATATCATGTGTACATTTGCATCCCTTTTATGCTTGCTTTTATTGTGACGCCCCAAAATCCGGGGGTCCGTTGATTACCCATCAACCCGCGGAATACCCGTGGATACCGAGTAACTCGATATCGCGCCGTTATGCCCCATTTATCGGGGTCCATAATTGAACAAAAATCGGGCAGAGTCTCCTTTGTACGGGGAGCTCTACCCAAAACCCAACCTGTGTAATATACATTCACATGACCCATCCGAGGCCCAATATAAAACAATAACCGCACCGGGTCCATTTATGAGTAAACATTGACCACACCGGGTCCATTTATCCATACTCATATAATTACATGCAAGGTTAGATTAAAAATAGTCCATAAATATGGAGTTTTGAGAAAACCTACCCAAACTCATATCAAACTCATACATCAGGAAATTTACATTCAAAACAGTCCATATGAGTCCCATTACGACTATTTCCAAATATTTACATGCTCAAAAATCATAATTTTTACAATGATTTACAAGGACTCAAAATAAAGCCACATCTCGGCTTTTCTTCCTCCTTAAGTGCCCGAGTGAGTGCCGTCCGTCGGCGTAAAATCGCACCTGAAATGTTTTCCCGTATAGGGTGAGCAACACTCAATAGAGTATCTTCTACAGAGGTTACTCCCCACCCTAGATGCATAGGCAATGTTTACATACAACATTCATCCATAACAACATTCCAAACAAGAATATGCAACTCTATATTGGAATTTTACCATGTTATGCCATGGAATGAGATGAGACTTACTCATGCATCTTAACTCGAGTGCTCACCGACTCCCACAACACAATGCAATGCAAGTGTGTAAAACCTTCATCATAGATGAATTACCTCCAATGCTTGTTTGAAATAAAATCATGTGTTTATAAAAATCAAGCATTGTTGGATGTTGCACATCCAAGAGTATGTTTATAAAACAAAATCTTTAACAAAATCTTATGTCTTTGTTGGGCAACGGATTTTGGAATTGCATCGCCGGCTCCGTACGCCTAATTCACTTTTTTGGACTTGCACCGACGGAAGTGAATAAACCAGTAACCGGGTCTTGCACCCGAGGGAAAATCTAGCCCTTCTTGCTATACCCGACACAAGTTTTTCCATGCATGCAACCATGCGACTCAGTAGGATCTTCAATCCCACTTTCCCGAGCCCACCCTTCAACCACCAAGTATGATGTTTGAATAAACCATGCCCACACACACACACACACCCACACTCATGCCTAAGCCCATG
This sequence comes from Ilex aquifolium, assembly GCA_951799425.1. NCBI lineage: Eukaryota > Viridiplantae > Streptophyta > Magnoliopsida > Aquifoliales > Aquifoliaceae > Ilex > Ilex aquifolium. Next base: position 22,859,504 of record OX637396.1, on the reverse strand, counting down.
AATGTGATGCCTCCGTGCAAATGCAATGTAATGTACCATCGCATATCAATGTCATGTCTTATATGTAATGAATGTCATATGGACAACTTAAACCACATATCAATATGAGTCAAGGCAATATATGTGTAATGCACATAATTACCATAATTTTTCATGATGCTAATACATTAACAACATGTATTAATACATAACTACAACATCCTCAAGCATGTCATAGCACATTCCATTCACAAAGACACATTATAAACACATATCGACATTTTATCTAATAACAACAACCAAGCATGTCGTTACATAATCAAGCAATGACACACTTAATTCTCAAGGCATAATGTAAACATATAACATGCCCACAAAACAGGCCACAAAACAGCCCCCAAAACAGGCCACAAAGCAGCCCCTAAACAAGCCACAAAACAGCCCCTAAACAGGCCACATAGCAGCCCCCAAAACAAGCCACAAAGCAGCCCCACAACAGGCCAAAAAACAGCCCCTAAATAGGCCACAAAATAGCCCCACAGCAGGCCACAAAACAGCCCCTCAACAGGCCACAAAACAGCCCCTAAACAGCCCCATAACAGCCCCTCAACAGTCCACAATTCCAACCCAAAACAGCCCACAATTTCAACACCAAAGGATAGGAATAAAACCAAAGTAGGAAGAACTCTACCTCTTGAAGCGTAAACCGAGGTGTAGAGACTTCAAGAACACCAATACCCACCCCAAAACTTGATTTCATCAAATCTCCTCATTTGGATCTTCAGTGAAATTCCTCGTTCATGGTACGTACGCGTAGCCCTCATCAAGGAGATGAAGTTTAATTCTTGGCTCAACGGATTCCGACCGACGGAACTCCTAGAATCGCCGAAAGAAAATTTGTTTTCTCTCCTTCTTTCTCCCACACGTTGAAGACCAGAATTTCAGCAGATATTTCTGCTGAAATTCTGATTTTTAAGCCTATTTATATTTTTCCAAGGCTTGGCTCAGGTCGCGCCAAGTGTTCCCCACTTGTCCGGGTCCGTTTTCGCTCCGAAACGATTAATTTCATCCCGATTTAAGTTCAAATTGATTTTATTTGAAATTTAATCCAATTATAAGGAAAATTTATATTTTCCATTTTTTGGGACCTTTATAAGGTCATTCGACACCCAGTTGTCTCGTAAAACGTGCAAAATCTGACTATCTCGGAATTCGATGAAATTAGTCCGGATGACTAGATTTCGCGATACGAATCCAACGACGAAGTCCGTTGTGTCATACGAGCTCTAAAGAGTACGTATTTTAATTCCGCATTTCAGTGGCAAAATAACCATTTTGCCCATTTTTCAGAAAAAAAATTCAAATTTACCCGGGTTTTACATTCTTCCCCCCTTAAAAGAATTTCGTCCCCGAAATTCACATACACATACACATAAACTCACATGCATATGCAACAGTCATTCAATACTAAATGACTATAAGAATGTACCTCCATCCTCGAATAAGAAAGGATAATTGGTACGTATAGTGTCCTCACGCTCCCATGTCGCCTCCTCCACTCCTCGGTGCTGTCACAGCACCTTCACTAGCCTCACGGTCTTGCCTCGCAAAATCTGATCCCGGCTATCCATGATACGCACCGGTCCCTCCTCGAAGGTCACATCCGCATCAACAACAAGCTCGCCCCAATCACCATATGAGTCAGATCTAGGGTGTATTTCCGGAGCATGGAGACATGAAATACGGTGTGAACACCCGATAAATTTGGCGGTAACGCCACCCGATAAGCAATTGTACCTACCCTCTCGAGTACCTCGAAGGGCCCGATATACCTCGGCGACAGCTTTCCCCGCTTGTCGAACTTGACCACTCCTCTCTTAGGCATCACCTTCAAGAAGACATGATCTCCCACCTCAAACTCTAGAGGTCGCCGCCGTCTATCGGCGTAGCTCTTCTGCCGGCTCTAAGCCGTGAGAAGACGCTTCCGTATCAAATCCACCTTCTCAGAGGCGTCCCTAACCAAATCCGGACCCGTAGAGGGTCTCTCTCCTACCTCCGTCCAACAAATCGGAGATCGACAAGGCCTTCCATATAGTGCCTCATAGGGTGCCATCTGTATGCTCACCTGATAACCGTTGTTGTAGGCGAACTCCACTAAGGGCAAGTGCTCTTCCCATCTACCCTTGAGATCTAGGACGCATGCCCGTAGCATGTCGTCTAAAGTCTGGATGGTCCTCTCCGACTGACCGTCCATCTGGGGATGAAAAGCAGTGCTCATCATCAACTGTGTCCCCATGGCTCGCTGGAAACTCTCCCAAAAATGAGCCGTAAACCTGGGATCCTGATCTGATACTATAGATACGGGCACCCCATGCAGCCGGACAATCTCTCGTATATACAACCTGCAGAATTCCTCTAGTGTGAAGGTCATTCGCACCGCCAAAAAGTGTGCCGACTTAGTAAGGCGGTCCACTATCACCCACACCGCATCATGCCCTCGCGATGTTCGTGGCAAGTGAGTCACAAAATCCATCGTGACATGTTCTCACTTCCACTCAGCTATCTCCAAAGGCTGGAGTAATCCCGTTGGTTTATGGTGCTCAGCCTTGACCTGCTGACACGTGAGACATCGTCTGACAAAATCCCCAACATGTCCCTTCATATCGCTCCAATAATACTGGCGATGAAGATCATGGTACATCTTCGTGCCACCGGGGTGTACAACAAAATGGGAGCAATGGAACTCCCTAAGGATCTCCTCTCTCAGCTCTGCTAACTGGGGAACCACAACCTTCCCCTAAACCGAAGACTACCATCCGTGTGAATGGCCCAGCCCTCGTCACCCGTACCCGACCGTACTCGGTCCTTAATAGACAATGTATTTGGGTTTTGCCCTTGAGACTCAATCACTCTGCACAGTAGGGAAGACGTAGCCACCAAACTTCCCAAGGTACCCTGAGCCTGCCCCATATAGTGTAGCCCGAACTGTCCCACAGTCTCGAGCATCTGCCACTCCCTAGAAGCTACACTAGCTACAACTCCTCGTGACTTCCGACTAAGTGCATCAACCACCACATTTGCCTTACCGGGATGGTAATGCAAAGTGAAGTCATAATCTTCCAGATATTCCATCCATCTGCGTTGCCTCATGTTGAGGTCCCGCTATGTAAAGATGTAGTTCAGGCTCTTGTGGTCCGAAAACACCTCGAACTGCTCACCGTACAGATAGTGGCGCCAAGCCTTCAAGGCAAAGACAATGACCGCCAACTCCAAGTCATGTGTGGGGTAACTTTGCTCGTGGTTCTTTAACTGCCGAGAACCATAAGCCACTACCCTCCCGGACTGCATCAAAACACATCCAAGTCCATCCTTAGAGGCATCACAATACACTGTGTACCTCTGTCCCCTTTCTGGGACTATCAGAATAGGAGCTGAAGTAAGCCTCCTCTTCAACTCCTGGAATGCCTTCTCACATGAATCATTCCACACAAACTTAACTTCTTTCCGGGTCAACCTCGTCATAGGTGCAGCTAGTCAGGAGAAGTCTTCAATGAACCTCCTGTAATAGCCCACCAATCCCAAGAAACTACGTATCTCGAAGACTGACTTCGGCCTCTCCCAATTCATAACTGCCTCCACTTTCTCCGGGTCCACAGATACACCCGAAACCGACACCACATGTCCTAAAAATTTCACCTCCGTGAGCCAAAATTCACACTTGTTGAACTTGACGTACAACTGATAGTCCCTCAAGGTCTGGAGAACAACCCTCAAGTGACCCTCATGCTCCTCTTCAGACTTGGAGTAGATCAAAATGTTGTCAACAAAGACCATGACAAACTGATCTAGGTAGGGTTGGAACACCCTATGCATGAGATCCATGAATGCCGCCGGAGCATTCGTTAATCCAAAAGGCATGATGGTAAACTCGAAATGCACATACTACGTTCTAAACGCCGCCTTAGGGATATCCGCCTCCCTAACCCTCAACTGATGGTAACTCGTGGGTAGATCTATCTTGGAGTAGACATGCGCCCCTCTCAGTTGATCAAATAAATCATCAATCCTCGGCAAAGGGTATCTATTCTTGATAGTAACCCTATTCAACTGCCGGTAGTCTATGCATAGCCGAAGGGTCTTGTCCTTCTTCTTGGCAAACAACACCGGAGCGCCCCAAGGTGAGGTGCTCGGTCTAATGAACCCCTTGTCCATTAATTCTTGCAACTGGACCTTGAGTTCTTGCAACTCTACAGGTGCCATTCTATGCGGAGTCATAGAAATAGGAGATGTACCGGGGTGCAACTCAATAGTGAAGTCTACATCCCTATGTGGAGGTAATCCCGGTAGTTCATCCGGAAAAACATCCTCATACTCACAACCCACCCGAGGTAGACCATACTTCTGTCTCGTCTCATCCTTTAGGGTAAGGCTTGCTAGCCAACCCATCAATTGCCCATGCCAATGGGAATCATACCCTACTTGGGGTAAAACATCGTGTTTCTCCCCCTAAAATTTAAAACAATCACCCTCTAGTATGTAGGCAGTGACCCTCTTCCGATCACAATCAATGACGACTCGGTGTGCCGCCAACCAATCCATCCCAAGGATGACATCAAACTCCGACATGTCCATGACCCTAAGGTCCACGATGAGTAGAATCCCTAAGATCTCTAACTCACAAACTCGACATATCTGATCACTCACCCTAGCTCCTAGGGGAGAACTTACATGCAATGGGTCTTCCAAGGTTCCAACCTCTAAGCCCAAATCCCTCACACAAATCCAATAATAATAGAGCACTAATTTAGTATCCCAAAGTAGGGATCAAAGTTGAACATTTGAGATTTCTCTCATTGTCTCACTAGTAGAGCGTGTGCCACCACTATTAGACATTTACACCTTGAACTATCTTGTTCATTCTCTTTCCGACCCCCAAGGTTATGTTCTCTAACCCTAGTGTCTTCTTTCCATATACATTTCACCATGCATATACTTCACATAACACATATCACATAACATGTAGCAATTTAAGCACACATAACATGTAATGCACAATGAATGCAATGGTCTAGACCCATGCCCATCAAGTCCTGGGTTTATCGTAAACCTAAGCTCTGATACCAAGCTGTGACGCCCCAAAATCTGGGGGTCCGTTGATTACCCATCAACCCGCGGAATACCCGTGGATACCGAGTAACTCGATATCGTGCCGTTATGCCCCATTTATCGGGGTCCATAATTGAACAAAAATCGGGCAGAGTCTCCTTTGTACGGGGAGCTCTACCCAAAACCCAACCTGTGCAATATACATTCACATGACCCATCCGAGGCCCAATATAAAACAATGACCGCACCGGGTCCATTTATGAGTAAACATTGACCACACCGGGTCCATTTATCCAAACTCATATAATTACATGCAAGGTTAGATTAAAAATAGTCCATAAATATGGAGTTTTGAGAAAACCTATCCAAACTCATATCAAACTCATACATCAGGAAATTTACATTCAAAACAGTCCATATGAGTCCCATTACGACTATTTCCAAATATTTACATGCTCAAAAATCATAATTTTTACAATGATTTACAAGGACTCAAAATAAAGCCACATCTCGGCTTTTCTTCCTCCTTAAGTGCCCGAGTGAGTGCCGTCCGTCGGCGTAAAACCCGCACCTGAAATGTTTTCCCGTATAGGGTGAGCAACACTCAATAGAGTATCTTCTACAGAGTCTACTCCCCACCCTAGATGCATATGCAATGTTTACATACAACATTCATCTATAAAAACATTCCAAACAAGAATATGCAACTCTATATTGGAATTTTACCATGTCATGCCATGGAATGAGATGAGACTTACTCATGCATCTTAACCCGAGTGCTCACCGACTCCAATGCTTGTTTGAAATAAAATCACGTGTTTATAAAAATCAAGCATTGTTGGATGTTGCACATCCAAGAGTATGTTTATAAAACAAAATCTTTAACAAAATCTTGTGTCTTTGTTGGGCAACGGATTTTGGAATTGCATCGCCGGCTCAGTACGCCTAATTCACTTTTTTGGACTTGCACCGACAAAAGTGAATAAACCAGTAACCGGGTCTTGCACCCGAGGGAACGTCTAGCCCTTCTTGTTATACCCGACACAAGTTTTTCCATGCATGTAACCGTGCGACTCAGTAGGATCTTCAATCCCACTTTCCCGAGCCCACCCTTCAACCACCAAGTATGATGTTTGAATAAACCATGCCCACACACACACACACCCACACTCATGCCTAAGCCCATGAATATGATGCCTCCGTGCAAATGCAATGTAATGTACCATCGCATATCAATGTGATTCACACATAATTTTGTACATTTCAATGTGCTAATCATATTGTTTTAATTGATTTTTGGAATTTAAATAATGGAAATTGTTTTGATTAAGTACCTAACAAAGATATTTGATGAATGCAGTCAAACAATGCAAAAGAGGCTTTCTAAAGTGTCTCCAAACTGATCTTGGATGAATGGAGATGAGAATGAGCTTTGATGATGGAGTGAATGAAGAGGGAAGGATGAATTGGGCATATCCAGCTGACAACTACCGGTAGTCACTACCGGTATCCGTAACTAAAGGGTGGAGGAAACAGGAATGTTGCAGTACAAGGAATTATCTACCGGTAGTCACTACCGGTAGTCAATAGCCACTGGAGTCCCCACTACCGGTAGTCAATAGCCACTGGAGTCCCCACTACCGGTAGTCAATAGCCACTGGAGTCATGACTACCGGTATCTGTTTTCGATCTACCGGTAGTCAATCTTGATTCATCCCAGTTTCTGCAGGCCTTTCTCTGTCGCTTCAAGGGTCCCACCATCAAGTCTCCCCCACTTCTCTGACACGCCCACCTTACTGTTCATCATGATTCACACTTCCTTCTAGACTTGTGGAGTTAAGGCATTAAATGAAGTGAGAGAGGCTGGGAGGTGCTGGGTGTGCAGACATGCTCTGCCACCCCCTGTCTTTCCCTGGCTGCTGCATCCCTATGGATGGAAATCACATCTGTAGATCCACCTCTCTCTCCAGGCACGTTTTTTTGGCAAAGCAAGAGTCTCCTGAAAGGGCATTATGTATTACGGGAGAGAGTTTTTAGAGAGAGATGCTCCAAGCGTAGAGATGATGAATAGTAGATTCTAGAGAGAGAAAGTTGTAATTTTCACTTATTGTCCAGTACATTGCCTTGCATTCTTCTGTAAGACTCTTGAGAACTTTCTTCAATGCCATTAATGTTAGCTCTTCCATGCTTTTCACTAGTTTAATGTTCTCTTCCACTTTCTACCATTAATGAATTAAAGTTCTTCATTTTCATAGCTATGTAATGGGTTTAAATGCATTTTATTTTAGCTCATGAATTCTTGTACTTTGTAGCTTTAGAAGTTCATAGATTTGCAATGCACTTTCATTACATAGTCATTTCCATTCCAAGTATGAGTAGCTAAATCCTTTAGTTGGCAAGACCAAGAGGGATCTCCTTTGGGGATATCATTTCAACTCTTTCTCCTCCTTCCCTTTAGAGTCAAATGGTTCGTTTTGACCGGATGGAAGATGGATGAGTCAATGAGTCTTTGATAAACCATAGGCCTAGTCACGGTTTATGCTTAGATACTCACCGACGTCATCATCGGCTTTCCGCGATTCAAGCGTTCATTCATGCTCAATCGGAGGAGTGATTTGAGTTGAGGTGGTATACCCATTGGAGTGATCTCTTGGAATTGCCAACACTTGTTTTATCATTACATCTTCATTAGCATACACTTCACCAACCAACTCTCAAGACAAAAGATTTTACATTTCCGTTTTTCACCAAATCACTTCAATCTTGATTCACTTCCTTCCCTGTGGATACGACCTTGGAATACTCTTCCAAGTAACTCACAACACACGAAAGTCTCCTTGCGATTGGGGAGCATTTTTGTGCATACATATCCCATATTTACATCTTCCCATTTCCCTTTCCTCATTGCCCTTTCTTTTCATACTATCCCTAGGGGAAGAAATCCTTCTCCCCCATCCATACATTGCATCAATTGAGGGATAGTAATTAGGGGTTAGGAAAGACATAGTTTTTGTGACAATCATTTTTGGCGCCGTTGCCGGGGAAGGCATGTGTCAAATCAAGGAAGTGATTCCGAACAACGGAGGTAAGTCCCGTGATCTTCATCACGGGCTGAGGTACGTTGTCTTGTGTACATATTCTTGTTGTTTATAATTTCATTTGTATAGATATCTTGTTGCATGTGGGGAAGGGACGACTATCACCGATTAATTAGACAACCCTTGGGCCCCAACATGAACATCGACCAAGACCCACCCGAAGATGCGGGTGACAATTTTGAAAATGTGGATGCCAACCCAAACATCCAAGGGGGTGGAAATTTTGACAATGTCGGGGCGAATCCAAATGCTCAAAGGGGTGGGGGGTTACCCGAAAATAGGATGCCTAACCCAAGAATGCAATATCCCCCTCCCAATGCTTTTGATAATGAGGATGCTAACCCGAATAGGCAAATGGGTGGGGGATTTCAACCACCTAGGATGCCCAACCCACGAGTGCAATTTCCCCCACCTAGGAATGAAGGGAACATCCAACTTGACCCTCCACCAAGGACAATGCGGGAGTTCCTTCAGCCGACCCGTAGCTCCACACCATCATGCCTTGTCCTTCCCGTCCAAGCACATCTCTTTGTAATCAAACCATGGATGTTGCAACTACTCCCTAAATTTCATGGGGTCGAGAAGGAAAACCCATATAGTCATCTAAAGTCTTATGAGGAAATAATTGCAACCTTTATCCCAAATTACAACATGGAAGAGATTGCAAGGATGAAACTTTTCTCCTTTTCGTTGGAGGGTAAGGCAAAGATTTGGTTTGATTCTATGGGGCCTCGGACCATGCTATCTTGGGACCATATAGTTTCATTCTTTTTGAAAAAGTTTTTTCCGGTTCATAGAACCACTTCTTTGAAAAAAGACATTCAAAACTTTTCTGAAAAACCCAATGAACAATTCTATCAGTGTTGGGATCGCTATAAAGATTTGATTCAATCCATACCACATCATGGTTTTAAATCGTGGCAATTGGTGAGTTTCTTCTACGAAGGAATCTCACCAAACCATAGGCAATTCATTGACATGATGTGCAATGGTGAATTTTTGAACAAAGACCCTGACGAGGCCCTTGACTACTTTGGTACCTTGGCTAAAAATGCACAATCGTGGGATGTTAAGGATCCAAGTGATGTACCTAGGACAATACCAGTGAGTGGTCAACCTCAAAGGGGAGGGATATATGATTTGAAAGACCGGGAGGACCTACTTTCACAAATCTCCAAATTGTCTAGGAAAGTAGATAGCCTTGAGGTGGAAAGGAGACGAGAGGTGTCTCATGTGTCAAAAACTGAGGAGACTTGTTCTATTTGTGGTGGTGCCGAGCATTCCACATCGGAGTGTCCGAGCATTCCGGCACTTAGAGAAGCTTATCATGAACAAGTCAATGCCTTCAACCAACCAAGGCAATCATTTCCTTCAAATTCCAACACTTACAATTCGGGGTATCTGATTAGCACATAACAATGACATGTATGGTGTGCTAATGTGCTTTTGTTTCACCTTTTTTGTCAATAAATGGGAGTGTTTTGGTTTTGTTTGTGGCTTGATGGAATTTTGGGTGAATGCATGTAAAATGATGTAAATGACATGATTTAAACCCCCATGGTGTTTTATGAGGCTAATGGAGTGTATGGGGTAGCTTTAAGGATGATCTGGAGGGGAAAGAAATCCAATTTTTGCTCACAGTCTGAAAACCTTCCGGAAGGTGTATGTCGTCCTTCCGGAAGGTTTTGCTAAAAACCCTGGATGCCTTGTTCACAGCTAATACCTTCCGGAAGGTTTTGTTTTCTGGAATGAACCTTCCGGAAGATTTTAGCTACTGGAGTAAAACCTTCCGGAAGGACTTGTCTACTGGAATGGACCTTCCGGAAGGTTTTGCCTTGGGTTTCTTTTTGACTGCCAAAATCTTCCGGAAGGTTTTGTTTTCTGGAATGAACCTTCCGGAAGATTTTAGCTACTGGAGTAAAACCTTCCGGAAGGACTTGTCTACTGGAAAGGACCTTCCGGAAGGTTTTGCCTTGGGTTTCTTTTTGACTGCCAAAATCTTCCGGAAGGTTTTGTCTTCTGGAATGAACCTTCCGGAAGGTTTTGGCTACTGGAATGAACCTTCCGGAAGATTTTTGCTACTGATGTCGACCTTCCGGAAGTTCTTGCATTTGATTCTTTTCATTTAACTGTTCTTTCAGCGACCTTCCGGTAGGTGTATGTCGACCTTCCGGAAGGTTTTTGCACTTTTCTCCAGACAGCCTGTAACTCAACTTTGTGGCTTGGAGGGTCCCACATGCACTTCTCCTACATGCTTCCTGACATCTCTTACACATCCTGGAGCCTCCCTCACCCCTGCATTGATTGGGATGAGTCTTGATAATGAATGAAGAGAGAGAAGAAGAAGGAAGCTGGGTGGGCAGACAGCTCTGCCTCACCCCCTGTCCAGCCCATGTTGCTGCACCCCTAGTGATGGAAATCTACTCTGTAGACCTCCCTCTCTCTCCAGGCACGTTTTGGGGGGAAAGCAAGAGTCTCCTTGGGGGGGTATTCATTCATCATGTATTACATTAGATATAGTTGGAGAGAGAGGAGCTCTAGGCAGAGAAGAGGATGAATAGTGGTTTTTAGAGAGAGAAAGTGACGATTTTACCATTTCTCCTACTGCATTTGTCTTGTAATCTTGAGTAAGAATCTTAGTAGTTCATTGAATGCCATAAATGTTGTTTTCCCTTCATGTTTGGTTAGTTGAATGCTTCCATTTATGTTCCACCATTAATGCTTTGAAGGTTATTCATGTTCATAGATATAAAATAGCTTTTCATTTCATTCACTTCTAGTCTAGGATTTCTTACACTTAGTTACTTCAAAGCTCCATAGCCTTAGAATGCATTACCTTTACATTATCATGTCTAGTTCAAGTATGAGTAGCTAAACACTTTTTGTTGGCAAGACCAAGGGGAATCCTCATTGGGGTATACCATTTCAACTCTTTCTACACCCTCCCTTTAGAGTCCCATGGTTCGGTTTGACCGGATTGAAGGTGGATGATTTGGTGAGTCTTTGATAACCCGTAGGCCTAGTCACGGTTTATGCTTAGGCACTCACCATCATCATCCTCGGCTTCCCGTGAATCAACCGTTCATTCTTGCTCAATCGGAGGAGTGTTTTGAGTTGAGATAGTATACCCATTGGAGGGATCTCTTGGAATTGCCAACACTTGTTTTCTCATTCTAATTTCACCAACACACACTTCACCAAACAATTTCCAACAACAAGAATTTTACACTTTCTTTTGCACTAAATCACTTTCACATTTGCTCACTTCCTTCCTTGTGGAATCGACCTTGGAATACTTTCCAAGTAAAACACAACTCACGAAAGTCTCCTTGCGATTGGGGAGCATTTTTGTGCATACACATTCCATATCTACATCATCCCATTTCCCTTTCCTATTGCCCTTTCTTTTCACACTATCCCAAAGGGGGAGAAATCCTTCCTTCCGCTCATACATTGCATCATTTGAAGGATAGTAGTTAAAGGGTTAGGAATAGGATTGTTTTCGCTCAATCAGTATCGTGATCACCCTAATTTCAGTTGGAGGAATGAGAATCCCATCCCCTTTGGTTCCAATACATACACCTCTCCCACACTTCCCAAGCAAGGTCAGTACCAATCCCAACATCAAGGCCAAGGGCAAGCTTCTAGCTCCCAATACCCACGGGCCAATCCGCAAGGGTACCAATCCAATCCCCCCCCCCCACAGAATTTCTCCCAACAAGGCCCATCTAGCTCTTCTAGCTACCAACCACCTCATAAAAGGAGTCTAGAAGATGTGCTCCACACCTTCATCCAAAGCCAAACCGCCTTCAATAAGGACATTACGGCTCAACTCACAAAGATCACCAATCACATAGGCTCTCAACAAGAGAAAGGGAAATTCCCCTCTCAACCACAACAAAATCCCAAAGGCCAAAATGTGATTGAATCAGTTGAGCCCACCCAAGAGAGTTGTGAGCACCTTAAGGCGGTCACCACTCTTCGTAGTGGCAAACAAGTTGAAAAGACCATAGTGCCAAAGGCTCCGCCCAAGGCACAATTGCCAATAGAAGAGTCCATTGAGGGTGAGGCCAAGGAACATATGGCTGAAAAAGGTGGGACGAGCAAAGACAAAGAAAATGACCAAATTGAAAATGAACATGGGGATGATGATAACTTGTGTTTTCCTCCTATGCCTGCCCTTTTTCCCCATCGGTTGAAGCCACCTGTCAAGGTGGCTAATTATTCTGACATTTTGGATTTGTTTAAGCAGGTAAAGATCAACATCCCGCTCCTTGATGCCATCAAGCAAATTCCGTCATGTGCCAAAATATTGAAAGACCTATGCACGGTGAAAAGGAAGTTGAATGTCCGGAAGAAGGCATTTCTCACCGAACAAGTGAGCTCTATATTGAGGACCAACACTCCTCCAAAATTCAAGGATCCCGGTTGTCCAACAATTGCCATCACCATCGGGAATTACCGGGTTGAGCAAGCATTGCTTGACTTGGGGGCGAGCATCAATCTTCTTCCTTACTCCGTGTACCAACAACTCAAGCTTGAAGAGTTGAAGCCCACCTCAGTTACACTTCAACTGGCGGATCGGAGCATACGCACACCAAGGGGAGTAGTGGAAGATGTGCTTGTCCAAGTTGACAATTTTTACTTTCCAGTCGATTTTATTGTTTTAGATACACACCCGGTTGCTAACCTTAATTCCCAAATCCCTGTTATTCTTGGAAGACCTTTCCTTGCTACTGCTAACGCTGTGATTAATTACAGGAATGGTCTAATGAAGTTGGCTTTTGGGAACATGACCATGGAGCTGAATGTATTCAATTTAGCAAAACAACCAGGGGATGATGTGGAGGTGAACGAGATCAATAGAATCGACACTTTGATTGAGGAGCAAGTGGAGTTAGAAGGGATGTTGGACTGCATGGAGGAGGACTTTGTTGAACTTGTAAAGTTAGATGAGGAAGAGAGCGTGGAAGAGTTGAAAGGGGTAACAAAATGGATTCCCACATTTGAGGAGTTGCCCAAGCAAGAAAAGAAGATTTTCCGGTCAGAGGAACAAAAGCCAAATTTGGAGTTGAAGCCGTTACCCTCACACTTGAAGTACGCCTATCTTGGCGAGGGAGATACATTTCCGGTGATCATTAGTTCCACATTGAACAATGAACAAGAAAAAGAACTCTTGGAGGTTTTGAGAAGACACAAGGGAGCAATTGGGTGGACCATTGCGGATATCAAGGGAATAAGCCCTATTATTTGCACTCACCGCATTTACCTCGAGGAGGATGCAAGACCTTCCCGACAGCCTCAACGGAGATTGAACCCTCATATGAAGGAGGTGGTGAGGGACGAGGTTCTTAAACTACTTGACGTGGGCATAATATTTCCAATTGCTGACAGTAAGTGGGTGAGCCCCACGCAAGTGGTGCCCAAGAAATCCGGAGTCACAGTGGTAGAAAACGAGGAGAATGAACTGATACCTACAAGAGTGATTACTGGATGGAGGGTGTGCATCGATTATAGGAAATTGAACTCATGCACTAGGAAGGATCATTTCCCAATGTCGTTCCTTGATCAAGTGCTGGAGAGAGTGGCGGGGCACCTCTTCTACTGTTTCCTAGATGGATACTCCGGTTATAATCAGATCGAGATTGCCCTCGAAGACCAGGAGAAAACCACCTTCACATGCCCCTACGGTACCTTTGCGTACCGGCGCATGCCGTTCGGACTCTGTAATGCTCCAGGAACTTTCCAAAGATGTATGATGGGCATTTTCAGTGATATGGTGGAGAAAATTGTGGAGGTGTTTATGGACGATTTCTCCGTATTTGGTGATTCCTTCGACGGATGCTTAGGAAATTTGGAGAAAGTGTTGGGAAGATGTGAAGATAAGGATCTTGTGCTGAATTGGGAGAAGTGTCACTTTATGGTGACGGAAGGGATTGTGTTGGGTCACATAGTGTCGGCAAGGGGCATCGAAGTTGACAAATCCAAGGTGGAGGCCATCTCCAACCTCCCCACGCCGACGGCCATCAAAGGGATCAGGTCATTTTTGGGTCATGTAGGCTTCTATCGCCGGTTCATTCAAAATTTTAGTGCATTGGCCCGACCCCTGACCAATTTACTGTCTAAGGAGGTTCCCTTCGAGTGGTCGCATGAGTGTGAGGCATCTTTTAAGAAACTAAAAAGCATGCTTGTCACGCCTCCTATCATGCGATCACCCAATTGGGACCTTCCTTTTGAGCTCATGTGCGACGCGAGTGATTACGCGGTCGGTGCAGTGCTTGGTCAGAGGGAAGATAATCGACCATATGTCATACACTACGCTAGCAAGACACTTAATGAGGCACAAATGAATTACACTACCACTGAGAAAGAATTGCTAGCTATAGTGTTTGCCTTAGATAAGTTCCGGTCATATATCATTGGTTCACCTATTGTTGTTTTCACTGACCATTCTGCTTTGAAGTACTTGTTGTCTAAGCAGGATGCAAAGCCAAGGCTAATTAGGTGGATCCTCCTCCTATAAGAATTTGATTTGACTATTAAAGACAAGAAGGGAGTTGAGAATGTCGTGGCGGATAACTTATCCCGGCTGGTGGCACAAGAGACAAATGAGCACATCCCTATCCCAGACTCTTTCCCTGATGAACAGTTATTGTCCATTCATTCTCATTGTCCTTGGTATGCTGACATTTGCAATTATCTTGCAACAGGACAAATCCCACCGCACTGGAGCCCTGAGGATAAAAGGAGATTTATGGCCGACGTGAAATACTTCTACTTCGATAATCCGTATCTGTTCAAGTATTGTCCGGACCAGATCATGAGGCGATGCGTGCCTGAAACCGAACAGCGGAACGTCCTGGCCTTCTGTCATTCCCAAGCCTGTGGTGGGCATTTCTCTGCTAAGAAGACCTCAACCAAGATTCTACAATCAGGTTTCTACTGGCCTTCTCTGATTAAGGATTGCATTTCATTTTGTAAAGAATGTGATAGATGCCAACGTTTGGGTAGCGTGACCCGAAGGAATATGATGCCCCTCTCCCCTGTACTTGTGATAGAAATATTCGATTGTTGGGGCATCGATTTCATGGGTCCCTTCCCTATGTCGTTTGGCTATCTATACATTCTGCTGGCAGTGGACTACGTGTCCAAATGGGTGGAGGCTATCCCGACAAAGACTAATGACCACCGGGTTGTAGTCAAGTTCTTGAAAGAGAACATTTTCTCGAGGTTTGGGATGCCTCGTGCTTTGATTAGTGATGGTGGATCACACTTTTGTAACAGGCCAGTTGCATCGTTATGGTTTAAATATGGCGTTACACATAAAGTATCCACCGCTTATCACCCACAAACAAATGGCCAAACCGAGCTAGCGAATAAGGAGATCAAGACCATCCTTGAAAAAACAGTTAACCCCAATAGGAAGGATTGGTCTGAGAGATTGATTGATGCCCTGTGGGCATATCGTACTGCCTACAAAACAGTTTTGGGCATGTCTCCCTATCGGCTTGTCTATGGAAAGGCTTGCCATCTGCCTGTAGAAATGGAACACAGGGCCTATTGGGCCATCAAGACTTTAAATTTCAATATGAGAATGGCCGGTAAACATAGGATGTTAGAAATGAATGAATTGGAAGAGATTCGGCGGGATGCATACGAGAGTTCAAAAATTTCAAAGGAACGGGCGAAAATCTTTCATGATAACTCCATAGTGAGGAAATCATTCGAGCCCGGGCAAAAGGTACTCTTGTATAATTCCCGCCTCTCCATTTTTCCCGGAAAGCTAAGATCCCGTTAGGATGGCCCCTATCTTGTCAAGGTGGCCTACCCCAATGGAGCTGTTGAGATCACCAACCTCAAAGATGGCCAAACATTCAAGGTCAATGGCCAAAGACTTAAGCCATTCTTTGAGGGCTTTGAAAACCAAGTGGTGGAGGAGGAGTTAACCGACCCGGTGTATCCGGAAGTGATTGAGGAATAACAATTGGTCCCTTGTTCGCATGTACAGTTTCTTTTATTTTAATTATGTCATGTTTTTATTTCATGTCACTTACTTGTTGTTGGTGTATAGCTTTGTTTTCTTTTGAATCCAGATCTTGGTGCTTTTGTCAAAAGCTCATATGCGAGGTGTTCTCTTACCCTTATCAGCTTTTACTGTCTTTCATTGCAATTTTTCTCTTTTTGTTGCATTGAGGGCAATGCATGAATCTAGTTGGGGGGTGAGGTGCACCATTTGTATGTTACACCAAGGTTGTTGGGAAGTATTCTATTTTTGTCGCATTAGTACAAAATATGTGAGAAATTTTGAAAATTTTTGATGAAAAATACCTTTAAGTTGATCTGTATTCCCTTATGAAGCAAGTATGAACTGGATGACATGTTGATTGTTGTTGTGAACCTTGTGCACATGAGCTTACTATAGAAATGGATCCTATGCATAAGTATCACATATGTATTGATTTTCGAACTCATCTGTATGTGATTTCTGAATTTGTAATTTCAGTGATTTACGGGTTGGATTCATGTTTTAGGCTTGACATAAGTAGTGGAGATGAGTAAGGACCCATGAGAGTTTTAGTGCCAAACCTTTTTGGAGGGAACTTACGTTTACTCAAAGAACAATTTTTGATATCAAGTTTGTTCAATAGTCTCATTATGCTTGCTTTGGTTAGTTGCATTTGGTTAGTAGACTGATTTGTCTTGATCATGTAATGCTCTCCCCATGGGGACCTGGAAGTGATCTTAGGCCATTTTTGAATACTTTGAGCCTTAGCCCTTTTTCTTGAGAAAATTTTATCCCTAGTGCCGTGATTGAGCCCATTTTAAAATTCGTTTCTATGCCACACATTTGACCAAGCCAATGCAAGATGATAAAAACCTACCTCACCTTGGTTGTTCCTAGAGCTGAATATGAGTGAGTGCAAAAGAGAAGGAAGTATGGTGTGGAAACTCCAACAAAAGGGATGAATGATTTGAAACTCAAAGAGTTGAATAAAAATCCAAGAAAAGGAGAAAAAGGGGTGTAAAGAATAAAGAGTGATCAAAAGAAAAGGAAGATGTTTAGAAGAATAAAGAAAATAAACAAGGGGTGTGGTGATGGTGATAAAATCAAAATCCCATGAAAAAGGAAGTGTTTTTCCAACATTAAAGTCTCTCACTCGGAACAACCCTCTTTGTTGTCCTTTTCCCTTCATTTCTTTTACCTAGATATCACCCCAGGGCCCCATTACGACCCTTAAAGCCCTAAGTGATCTAGAGAAGCATGGGAGAAGCATGTTTGTTAAAGGAATGATAAGTTTAGTCTTACTACCTAATGCACTAATATCCTATTCATGAGACTATGCCAAGGTTGCCTCATTTTCACATATGAACTTCATTTTTTGGATTACATGTGAGCACTTTGTTTTGAATACAAGATTCTATATCACATGTACACATGGAGTGCATACCAGTATAACGTGAGTGCGTTTATTGCTTAAGAGTGTCCCTTGGTGAGTTTTGCATTGAAACTGAGTTTGTCTACCCGTTCGAATGTGAATTCTGTTTCGTAAATGCCCAAATTACTTGTTTAAGTTCACATGCACACGAGTTGAAAATTAATTTGTAGGTGCATATTTCTGACTAGCATTGGGGACTATGGTTTTGCTCATGTACATCTAGTTCATTCAATTGAGAAATTTGTTTAAAAAGCTCCATGCTCGCAAGAATGAGGGAATATGGCTCAAGTTTTTGATATTTGACTTGACTGAGGAATGCTTTACTTATGATTTTGATGATGGTTGTCCATTTTGATGATTAACAATTGAAATCCATGATTTATGTGCTGAATGCATAAAAATTTGAAATCACTTTGCAATTTTGGAAATGATGTGGGCATGATTGTTCAAGTTGTGGGGTACAAGCATAATACGTGACTAGGGAAGGAGTGAAAGTCTTATGAGAGTGATTGGGTGTGAAGGGTAGGTCCTGAAGTGGAGTGGAATAGAATTAAGATGAATAGAAGGGGTATTCTGAAATTGAGGAAAATCCACCGGTAGTCACTACCGGTAGTCTGTGGCCACTGGTGTAACCACTACCGGTAGTTAGTGCACGATCTGCCGGTAGTCGTTGCCCAGTAAGCCAACAGTTGGGGCTTTTAATTGACTTCGTTCGGAGAACCTTTCATTATCCTCACAATACACAGAACCCAGTCCATTTCCCCCTCATTCAATGCCCTCTTAGACTTCCCAATTGATTCTTCTCCCCCATTAATCTATAAATTCCTAACCCTTGAACTCCGATTTTGGCAATTCTCTTGGAGGTTTGAAGCATCTCTCTTTTGAAACCCTAGACCAGCCGAAAATCCCCAAAACCCAAATCTCAATTTTCACCTGCAAATCCACCCCAATTCTCTCAATGGTTCGTACCAAACGAGCAGAGCCAAGCTCCCCACAACCCTCAAATGCACCAAATCGGAAGAGAAGTGGGGAAGAGGCGAGTGCCCAAAGGGATGAGCAAAGAAAAAAAGCGAGGAATAAGGCTAGATTTCAACTCATTGAAGGGAAAAATGTGACCTGTGAGAGGTCTGTGGATAGGAGATCTTTGGGCGTGACTCATGGGGTGGTGAAAATCATTGAGAAACTTGGGATTGAGTTTTGGTTCAACAAGGTAAGTGGTTTCAATCTACCTCAATGCAGAGAGTTTTACTACAGACTAAGTGTGGATGATGAGGCTGGGGAAATTCTGAAAACAAAAGTGAGAGGTAAAAGCTTCAAGGTAACTCCCGACGTGATCGCTACTCATTTGGATTATGGAAGGCCACCTTCCACCGCTTCGATTTATCCATACAATGTCAAGAAGGGCATCACTATTCAAGAATACATGGAGTCAATGTATGAGGACCCTACACAGTTTAAGGGAACAGTCCACGCTGGGGGCCTCAAGCACGAATATGGTTTGATGAATAAGATTCTCCATTACAACTTGTTTCCAAAGGGAGCAGAGAAGACGCCAAATGTTGAGAAGCTGGGCCTCTTGAATGCGGTGATGACTGGAAAGGAAATTGATATCGCACTTTTCATCTGGGAGGTAATGAAGGATTTCGCCAAGACTGAATATCCAAGAGCAAACCTTCCTTATGGGAATTTGGTGACCCGCATGTGTGATCGTTTCGGTGTAAAGGGATATGCTTCAGATAAAATCACCCCACCGGAAACCGGAGCCATTGGCCAGGCTAGCAGCAGTAAGAGATCTGCTATGACTCGGGCTGAGCATGCTAGACTTTCAAAATCTGGTGCATCTGGTGTTGAGCCGTCTTCTGTGGATCCATCTGGGTCGAGGCCATTCACCGCCACGCCGGATGGCCTCATCGCTTATCGCCTCGACACATTGGAGGAGACTGTCTATGGAATCTCAGCAATGATGACCAGGCTTTATCAGCAAGCATTTCCGGGCGATCCGATTCCTACTAGACCACCATCTCAGGCAGCTGGACCCTCTACCCCCTCAGCTTCCAATGTAGTTGAGATGGAGGAATCTGAGGATGAGGGGGATGGTGAGGAGGAAGAGAGTGATGAGGAACCTAGTGGTGAAGATGAAAGTGGTGAGGAGAAAGGGAGTGATGATGATGGTGATGGAGATGAGGCTTAGGGCCATTTAGGTTTTCTCTTTTGACATCTTGGATAGTACACAGTTGATGGAGTTTTTGGGATGGTAGAAGAAGCCCTTAGGAATGTTAGGTTGTTTTGTCTGTTTTTGAAACCTAACCCTGTGTACTCCAAGCTTGAATGTGATTAATGAAAGAAAACCACAGTTGTTTTTCTCATGTTGCCCATGTTCATTGCTAAATTTGCATTATGATTTCTTGGTTTTTGATTGATCTATGGATTGCTGGTATGATTGGATTGTTGTTTGTCTATGCTGTGTTTGAATGTAAACTTTGCTCGGGACTAGCAAAATCCAAGTTGGGGGGTGTGATTCGCACATAGTTTTGTACATTTCAATGTGCTAATCATATTGTTTTAATTGATTTTTGGAATTTAAATAATGGAAATTGTTTTGATTAAGTACCTAACAAAGATATTTGATGAATGCAGTCAAACAATGCAAAAGAGGCTTTCTAAAGTGTCTCCAAACTGATCTTGGATGAATGGAGATGAGAATGAGCTTTGATGATGGAGTGAATGAAGAAGGAAGGATGAATTGGGCATATCCAGCTGACAACTACCGGTATCCGTAACTAAAGGGTGGAGGAAACAGGAATGTTGCAGTACAAGGAATTATCTACCGGTAGTCACTACCGGTAGTCAATAGCCACTGGAGTCCCCACTACCGGTAGTCAATAGCCACTGGAGTCCCCACTACCGGTAGTCAATAGCCACTGGAGTCATGACTACCGGTATCTGTTTTCGATCTACCGGTAGTCAATCTTGATTCAGCCCAGTTTCTGCAGGCCTTTCTCTGCCGCTTCAAGGGTCCCACCATCAAGTCTCCCCCACTTCTCTGACACGCCCACCTTACTGTTCATCATGATTCACACTTCCTTCTAGACTTGTGGAGTTAAGGCATTAAATGAAGTGAGAGAGGCTGGGAGGTGCTGGGTGTGCACACATGCTCTGCCACCCCCTGTCTTTCCCTGGCTGCTGCATCCCTATGGATGGAAATCACATCTGTAGATCCACCTCTCTCTCCAGGCACGTTTTTTGGCAAAGCAAGAGTCTCCTGAAAGGGCATTATGTATTACGGGAGAGAGTTTTTAGAGAGAGATGCTCCAAGCGTAGAGATGATGAATAGTAGATTCTAGAGAGAGAAAGTTGTAATTTTCACTTATTGTCCAGTACATTGCCTTGCATTCTTCTGTAAGACTCTTGAGAACTTTCTTCAATACCATTAATGTTAGCTCTTCCATGCTTTTCACTAGTTTAATGTTCTCTTCCACTTTCTACCATTAATGAATTAAAGTTCTTCATTTTCATAGCTATGTAATGCGTTTAAATGCATTTTCTTTTAGCTCATGAATTCTTGTACTTTGTAGCTTTAGAAGTTCATAGATTTGCAATGCACTTTCATTACATAGTCATTTCCATTCCAAGTATGAGTAGCTAAATCCTTTAGTTGGCAAGACCAAGAGGGATCTCCTTTGGGGATATCATTTCAACTCTTTCTCCTCCTTCCCTTTAGAGTCAAATGGTTCGTTTTGACCGGATGGAAGATGAATGAGTCGATGAGTCTTTGATAAACCGTAGGCCTAGTCACGGTTTATGCTTAGATACTCACCGACGTCATCCTCGGCTTTCCGCGATTCAAGCATTCATTCATGCTCAATCGGAGGAGTGATTTGAGTTGAGGTGATATACCCATTGGAGTGATCTCTTGGAATTGCCAACACTTGTTTTATCATTACATCTTCATTAGCATACACTTCACCAACCAACTCTCAAGACAAAAGATTTTACATTTCCGTTTTTCACCAAATCACTTCAATCTTGATTCACTTCCTTCCCTGTGGATACGACCTTGGAATACTCTTCCAAGTAACTCACAACACACGAAAGTCTCCTTGCGATTGGGGAGCATTTTTGTGCATACATATCCCATATTTACATCTTCCCATTTCCCTTTCCTCATTGCCCTTTCTTTTCATACTATCCCTAGGGGAAGAAATCCTTCTCCCCCATCCATACATTGCATCAATTGAGGGATAGTAATTAGGGGTTAGGAAAGACATAGTTTTTGTGACAATCACAATGTCATGTCTCATATGTAATGAATGTCATATGAACAACTTAAACCACATATCAACATGGGTCAAGGCAATATATGTGTAATGCACATAATTACCATAATTTTTCATGATGCTAATACATTAACAACATGTATTAATACACAACTACAACATCCTCAAGCATGTCATAACACATTCCATTCACAAAGACACATTATAAACACATATCGACATTTTATCTAACAACAACAACCAAGCATGTCGTTACATAATCAAACAATGACACACTTAATTCTCAAGGCATAATGTAAACACAAAACAGCCCCTAAACAGGCCACAAAACAGCCCCTAAACAGGCCACATAGCAATCCCTAAACAGGCCACAAAACAGCCCCTAAATAGGCCACAAAATAGCCCCTAAACAAGCCACAAAGCAGCCCCTAAACAGGCCACATAGCAGCCCCCAAAACAGGCCACAAAGCAGCCCCTAAACAGGCCACAAAACAGCCCCACAGCAAGCCACAAAACAGCCGCTAAACAGGCCACATAACAGCCCCATAACAGCCCCAAAAACAGTCCACAATTCCAACCCAAAACAGCCCACAATTTCAACACCAAAGGATAGGAATAAAACCAAAGTAGGAAGAACTCTACCTCTTGAAACGTAAACCGAGGTGAAGAGACTTCAAGAACACCAATACCCACCCCAAAACTTGATTTCCCCAAATCTCCTCCTTTGGATCTTCAGTGAAATTCCTCGTTCTTGGTACGTACGCGTAGCCCTCGTCGAGGAGATGAAGTTTAATTCTTGGCTCGACGGATTCCGACCGACGGAACTCCGAGAATCGCCGAAAGAAAATTTGTTTTCTCTTTTCTCTCCATCTTTCTCCCACACGTTGAAGACCAGAATTTCAGCAGATATTTCTGCTGAAATTCTGATTTTTAAGCCTATTTATATTTTTCCAAGGCTTGGCTCAGGTCGCGCCAAGTGTTCCCCACTTGTCCGGGTCCGTTTTCGCCACGAAACGATTAATTTCATCCTGGTTTAAGTTCAAATTGATTTTATTTGAACTTTAATCCAATTATAAGAAAAAATTATATTTTCCATTTTTGGGGACCTTTATAAGGTCATTCGACACCCAGTTGTCTTGTAAAACGTGTAAAATTCGACTATCTCGAAATTCGACGAAATTAGTTCGGGTGACTAGATTTCGCGATACGAATCCAATGGCGAAGTCCGTTGTGTCATACGAGCTCTAAAGAGTATGTATTTTACTTCCGCATTTCAGTGGCAAAATGACCATTTTGCCATTTTTCAGAAAAAATTCAAATTTACCCGGGTTTTACATTTATGGTAAAAATGAGAGGAATTTCAATGTTTCGAGCTATTAATGGAGTTTCAGCGTGTTTGCAGGTAAAAGAGCTTAAATGGTGCATGTTAGGCCCCTATCATGGTGCTTAAGGTCAATGGAGATGAGGGGGAGGCTTAATGATGACTTGGAAGGTGAGAGAACCAATAATTGAGCAAAACAAGTTAAAACCTACCGGTAGGTTTGTCATAAAACTACTGGTAGGTTTTGACTACTGGAGTGGGTTCTACCGGAAAACTACCAGAATGTTTTGGCTACTGGAGTAAAACCTACCGGTAGGTTTGACTATCGACCTACCGGTTGGTTTTGCTGAAAAACGCCAGATTCTGCAACTCAAGCTCTGCCACATGGGGTCCCACCTATGAGTCTCCCACTTGTTCCCTGACACCCTTTACACACAGACATGCCTCCTCAACCCTAGCCTTTGACTTTGAAGGCTCAAGCATTAATGAGGAGGAGAGAGAAGAGAGGAAGCCTGGGAGTTGCTGGGTACGCTGTCCTAGCCTGCCCAAAGCCATCACTTCAGCCTCCTATGGATGGGAGGGCTGCCACATGCCTAGGGGGACCTCCATGGACGATTTTGAAAGTTCCACTGAGTATTATTCAGCATTGTAGAGATATAGAGAGAGAAGCTCCAAGGAAGAAGAGATAGTTTGGAGAGAGAAAGCTTAGATTTTTACATGTCTTCCATCCATTTCACTTGTAATCTTTTGTAAGAGTCTTGTAAGCTTCATTTATTGTCTTTAATGTCATTTATTTCAAGTCTAAATACACCATTTAGAGTCTACCATTGTTGTAGTAAGTTTTCTTCATTTCAAGTTTTAAAATGGGTATTCAATGCATTTCTTCGTAGTTAACTTTTCTTGCATTAATTTAAGTTCCAATCTTCATTTCTTTACAATGTCTCTTTACTTAATTTATGTTCTTGCATTAAGTATGAGTAGCTAAGCTTTAAGTTGGCTAATCCAAGGGAGAATTCCTCTTGGGTATGCTAAATCAACTCTTTTTCATTCCTCCTCGTAGTGTACGATGATTTGGTTTGACTAGGTTGAGTGTGGACGTGGTTGTGAGTTCTTGATATATCGTAGACTTGTCACGGGGTATGCTTGAATCCTCACCTCCATTTTAGTCCCTCGCTTCCTACGAATCAATCAAACATCTAGACACCATTGGAGGAAGGTCTTGAGTTGATTTGGCATTCCCATTGGAATGACCTCTTTGGATTAGCCAACACTTTTTCCATTTCATTTTCATCAAGAACACAACTCATCAAAACTCAAACTCAAAAAGATTTTACACTTTTTCCTTTTCACCAAAATCACCTTCAAAACAATTCACCTTCCTTCCCTGAGGAGACGACCTTGGAATACGAATTCCAACTAAAACACGACACTCGAAAGTCTCTCTGTGCTTGGGGAGCACTTTTGTTCATACACACATACACATTTCATCTCACACACACGTTTACCCCATTTCTTGCATCATTCCGAGGGAGAGTGACACTTACCTATCCGTATAAGCCATACACATATTACGGGATGGTGTTCGGAGATTAGGGTCGACGGGAATAACTCAAGCTGTTATAATACATTTACTCAAATGATATTCATTTCAAATCCATTGTCTTTTAATAATCTCATTATTCTAGTTTTGGTTAGGAGCATAGAAGTAAT
The DNA here is from genome assembly GCA_951799425.1 of Ilex aquifolium. Taxonomy (NCBI): domain Eukaryota; kingdom Viridiplantae; phylum Streptophyta; class Magnoliopsida; order Aquifoliales; family Aquifoliaceae; genus Ilex; species Ilex aquifolium. Next base: position 22,834,576 of record OX637396.1, on the reverse strand, counting down.
TAGTTGGTGATATCTCAACAAAGAGCAATACTTTTCTACACTTTATTAAATATGATCTTAGGCCATCTTTGAACTTTTATTGAGCCTTGAGCATGTTCTTTCATTTCATTGTCTCTAGGATCTGTGATTAAGTCATGATAAATATTCATTTTTTTTACGTCAAATAATAACCAAGCCAAGCAATATCTATATATACCTTACCTTGGTTATGTAAAATCCAGGAAAATTAAAACTTAATTAAGAAGGGCAAAATATTAATTAGCCGTTATAGTACGAGTTGAAAACCTCAATTTTTCTAAAACTCGGATAACAAAACGGACCTCATCGTTGATTCGTATCATGAAATCTAGCTACCTAGTCAATTTTTTTTGAATTACGAAACAGTCAAATTTTTCATATTTTACGACGCAATCGGGTGTTGTGCGACTAAAATAAGCGCGATTAAATTTTATTTGAGGAATCCTAAAAATAATTTAAATTTAGTTCACTAAAAATATACTAAACTTAACACAGGCGAGATTTAATTGATTCGGGATAAAATTGGACCAATTAAAGGGGGATGTATGACACATTGTGAGCCAAGCATTTAAAAGGTATTTAAAGGGGGAAAAATCTTATTTTTTCCCCATTCTTGGCCTGCATTCCGAGAGAGAAAGAGAGAGAGAGAGAGAAGGAAAAAGCCCTTCAAGCTCCTCCATCTTTCTTCTTTGATCCGCAAAGATCCAGTCGTTGGATCGCTTTGGGACAAGAGTTAAAGTTGCTCTACGCAACCATACCAAAGATCGTGTCTTTCTCCAAAATCTCAAAGATGAGAATTTAGGGCTAAAGTTTGGAAGACTTGATTTGGGGTTCTAGGAACTTCTATTACGAGGGCTTATGCTGCAAGAGGTAGGGTTCCCTCCTATCTAGGTTTATTTCAAACCTAGGGTTGTGACATGAAATGGGTAGGTGCTTGATTGGTTTTCCCCGACCTCCAAACACGAACCCAGATTGTGTGTATATGGCTTATACGAGTTGGTGAGTGTCACTCTCTCTCGGGTTCGTTGCAAGAAATGGGAAAAATCGTGTGTGTGAACAAAAACGCGTATGTGTGCAAAAGTGCTCACAAAGCGTAGAGAGACTTGCAATGTTGTGTTTTTACTAGGAATGGGTACTCCAAGGTCGTCTCCTCAGGGAAGGAAAGAAATGAAAATTGAAAAATCTTGTAATTTGTGTTTTTGTGAGTTTTGTTTTGAGAAATATGCAAGAAAGCAAGGTTGACTAATCCATAGAGGTCATTCCAATGAGAATGAAAAATCGACTCAATTCATTCATCCAATGGTGTCTCGGTGTTTGATTGATTTGTAGGAAGTGAGGGACTAATGTGGATGTGTTGGGTACAAGCATACCTCGTGACAAATCTACGGTGTATCAAGAGCCCATAATCACGTCTGCACTCAACCTAGTCAAACCAAACACTTTACACTACGAGGAAGAATGAAAGAGAGTCGACTTCACATATCGAAGAGGAACTTCCCCTTGGATTAGCCAACTAAAAGTCTAGCTACTCATAGTAAAAACAAGAACAAACATAGTGCAAAGAGACATGATAATGAAATGAAGCATGAACTTGTATTGATGCAATAAAAGGTTTAAACTACAAGAGTAAAATCATTCATAACCAAATTACAAAGCTTGAAGAGGAAAATACCCAAATGTATAAATTGAAATGCTAAAATACTTCACTAAGCTTGATTACAACTTGAATAAAAGAGTTTAAAGTAAAAGAGGGAAAGATTACAAGAAGAATAAATCTTACTACAATGAAAATGGTGAAGGAAATGTAAAAACTCAAAACTGAATAATGGTGTAAAACTTGGTAAATTTCGTCCATCCCCCTTTCCTTAGCCTGTGTGAATTGAGTTGCAATGAGTGGGGAGAGGTTAGACACTTGAATAAGAAAAAACAGGCCAAGCATGCTTCTCCCATGCTTTCCCAACCACCCATCTTCTCTCTCTTGCTTCCTTCCTCTCTCTCACTTGAAAGCTTACTTTTGGGGTTAGGAGATCATCATGGGGTGCCAATTATGTCAGTGTATGGTTTGGAGGTCAAGAGGTGGGCCCCCGGAGTAGGTGGAGTCGTGTGGGGGAAGTGTCTGAGCTTTCTGGGCAAGTTCTACCTGTAGAATGTCAAAAACCTACCGGTAGGTATTTTCCAATAGGGTCTTCTACTGGTAGGTCTTGCAATCTTCTACCAGAAGGTCTTTTCGTAAATTTTTCATAATGTTTGATCCCACAGTCCGATTGAGCTTAAATTTGACACAAGACAGAGGACATCAAGATCTACAACTTTCATGTTTTTCACTTTTTTAGATTCAAAGTGGATCATGGTAAAAAATGGGGAATACTGAGGTACCGATACCAAATGGTGTGGGTGCCGGTACCAAAATTCCAGTAGGCTTAGATACCGGTACCTATGATACCAAATACCGCTACATCCTTGATTTCTTTCATATTAAAGCCTCCTAATCCTCATGTAATGTGTCCATCTCTTCACCACTCATCCACACTTAGTTGGAGGATTCCGAATGCCATCATTTACCCTATGATTACCTGCAACATTAAAATTTTCACATTATTCATAAATTCAACTAACTCTAAGTAGTTAAATGCAAAGTTGAGTTAAAATGCATGAAATGAGACCGTTAAATATGCAATATTATGCACTCATCACACCCCCCAACTTAAGCTTTGATAGTTCCTAGCAAACTAAATGTAAAAATTAGGCAAACAAACATAAAACTATACTAATTCCGCTATTGCATTTAGCATATGCAACAAGCCTTTAAACCCCTAGGTGATCCCTAGTGGACGAGTTTTGTCTCGTGAAGGTTTCCAGTGAAGGTACCTACAAACTTCTTTTCCTTGTATCCAATATTTGAAACATATGCCCTTATCCAAACTAACACTAGGATGATAAAAACAGCTTTCTCCGAACACTCGAACCAATCACACATGAGTTTCATCATAGCTTTAAAAGCTATTCTAGAGTATACACCTACACATTTCCTTTCAACTCGTGTGTGTGTGAAATGAATATGCAATTTAAACATTTACTCAACGAAATCCATATTCACTTGGCTATCCAAATTCAGCTTTGATGCAAAACTCACCAAGTGTTTCCCTAAAAAATGAATAACTCAATGATTATCCGGGCATGCTCTCGATGTGTATATGTGAGATGGAATCTTGTGCACAAACCGAAATACTCACATATAATCCAAAAATGATGTGCATGCATAACAATTGAAACGAAATTGGCATAATCTCATGAATAGAATGTTAGGACACTAGATAACAAAATCAACTTTTCTTTTCATTCAAAGTGTGCTCTCACCATGCTTTCTCTAGATCATTTAGGGCTTTAAAGGGTTGTGATGAGGCCTTGGGGTGATACTGTGACGCCCCAAAATCCGGGGGTCCCTTATTAACCGTTGACAACCCGTCAACCCGCGGAAATACCCGTGGATGTCGCTTAACCCGACACCACGTCGTTAACATTCCCCAAAGTCGGAATTATTGTCCATAGTTGTGATCTATGTTTCTTTAATCATTTAATTCAATCAAGGTCCAATGTACCCCAATCTACCTCAATTTTGGTCCATTTGTGTCATTGGAACTAAAGAAAACAAGGTCCAAAAGCTTGGTGAAATAATTTCAAATTTTCAGATTTTTGGACTAACTACCGGTAGCTGTTTATTGACTACCGGTAGCTGGAACCTTCTGGACCAACGACTACCTGTTGACTACCGGTAGTTGTTGTCTACTGGACCTTCGACTACCCGTTGACTATCGGTAGTTCGGGTACACTAGACGACGACTACCTATTGACTACCGGTAGTTCGCAGCTACTGGGCTGCCGACTACCTGTTGACTACCGGTAGTTCGCAGCTACTGGGCTGCCGACTACCTGTTGACTACCGGTAGTTAAACCCAGATTTTTGCCCATTTCAATAGTTTCTCATTTCCAATCCATTTCAAACCACTTCAAAATCATCCAAAACTTATACAATGAAGTTTCTAACATAAAACATTGTTTGTACAAGTTCTATTACAACCCAATACATATATTTACATGTCAATATCAAATTTCCTTAAAAGTTTTACAAAAATTCAAAACAAAGCCACATCCGGCTTTCTTCGTCCTTGAAGCCCGTATGAGGGTCTTCCACCCATGCATATCCCACACCTGAAAATGTTGTCCCACGAAGGGTGAGCCACGCTCAATAGGATATCCTCCTACAGAGGCTACTCCCCAACCTAAGTGCATATGAAATGCGCACATGCAACAACCAACAAGCATCAACCAATCCAACAAGAGTATACACTTCAATGTTAGAAAGCTACCATGCTATGCTATGTCATGCCATGATATGAGATGGAACTCACTCACGCACCTTATCCCGAGTCTTCCCCGACTCACACAACACAATGCAAAAGCCAATGTGTATGAACCCGTCTATTGACGGAAAAACCCTCCCAATGATCGTTTGAATTAAAAGTTATGTCTTTATAAAAACCCAATCATTGTTGGAGGCTACCCATTGAATGGGTGTTTTTATACAACAAAATCTTGTGTCTTCCTGGGCAACGGATTTTGGAATCGCACCGCCGGCTCCGTGGGCCTATCTACACTTTTTGGACTTGCACCGTCGGAGTGTATGAACCAGTGGTTCCGGGTTTTTCACCCGAGGGAGTGTCTAGCCCTACTTGCTTTACCCGACACAAGTTTTCCTTATGCAATGCAACCGTGCAACTCAGTCGGATCTTCGATCCCGACTTTCCCGAGTTCACATACCAACCACCAAGATTTGGTGTTTGATCCACAACACATGCACGCACCCACACTCATGCCTATGACCTATGAATGCGATGTCAACTCACCCACACACACTCATGTCTTATAACCATGAATGTGATGTACCCATGAGAATGCAATGTAATGTACCCTTGCATCTTCTCCACATGTTCAATATGTATGAATGCCATATGAACAACTCAACAATAAATCCACATATCCATGGTACTTCATATCATAAGCATATGCATATAAATACCATAATTCAACACTTTGTCAACACCTCGTAAGCATGTGTATATCAACATTTTCCTTAATCACAATATCTAAGCATGTTATACATAGTTCATGCAAAACATACTTCACATTTTCATCAAAGCATTTACTCAACACCTTCAAGGCATCCAAGATCATGTAATCACATAATATACTCAAATTCATCATAAAGCTCAAGAAATCATATTAATTGATTTCTACACAATTATACCAAGATAGAATTCATTCTACCCATAACATAACCTCATATGTCATAATTTCTCAAGAAATTATCAACAACCATTCCTAAATGTCCATTTCATTTAGGAATTCACTTTACCCAATTTCCCATATCAATTTTCCATACTTCAAGTTCCTTTAACTTTTTATTAAATTTACCCATCAAGTAAATTTATATACCCATTTCATACCAACCTTGCTTAGCACATTTGGTACTCATTTCCCACACATGAAATGCATTAGTGGTACATTAAACTAGAGAATGTGATTTAAATCATGCTACCCATTCTCAATACCCATTTCACCCAAATAACCACAATAGGCAAGTGATACATATATATATACACCTACCCATTCCATATAACCTTCCTATGTTGGAAATAAACCTAAGTAGGAAGAAAACCCTACCTCTTGTAGCGTGTAGAATCGCCGTGGGAAGCTCCTAGAACTCAAAGCAAGCTTGAATCCTCCACTTCCAACTTTTCGGCCTCCCAACGTTCGGTGAAAGCCGTCGTTTTTGGTACCCACGCGTAGCCCTCGACGCGTAGAGCAACTCTTGTTCTTGGCCCGAGTCGATTTGAGCGCTAGAACGGAGTAGATCGTAGAGAGAAGGTGGAGTGTTTCTCTCTTTTCCCTCTCTTCTCAATCGGCTGAAACAATGGGGAAAAATCTAATTTTTCCCCCTATTTATATTTTAGAATACTTGGCCCACAATTGGCCACACGTCCTATTTAATTTCGGGTCCGTTTTAATCCCGAAACGACTAAATTTCGCTCCGGTTCAAGTTCGAATTATTTTTATTTCAACTTGCCTCTAATATTTCCCCAAACTTTAAAATTTTATAAAAATTTCGTGTACGGGGTCACCCGAGGCCCGTTCGTCTCGTAAAACGCGAAAAATCCGACTATCTCGGAATTCAACGAAATTTGACGTGGTAACTAGATTTCGCGAGATGAATCCAACGGTGAAATCCGTTTCGTCATCCGAGATCTAGAAAAATTCAGTTTTTCAACTAGTACCGAAGTGGCAATTCACCTATTGCCCTTGTTCGTCAAAGTTTAAATTTTCCGGGGTTTCACAGATACTTGGGCTGAGTGAAATGAAGGGTAGAGGGAGACAAAAAGGGTTATTCCGAGGGCATAACCTTTATTATCAATTTTTTTTTTGTGGAATTTTCAACTTTACACATTCACTTCACTTTTTGTTTCTTTTTCTTCTTCTTTCCTTTCCTTTTCATTTCTTTTTCTCTTTCAACCCCCTTTTCTCCTTTTTCTTGGATTTTTTTTTTATTTTTCATTCAAAATTTAACTTCAACACCATTCATCCCTTTTTGGGTTTCCTCACCACATTTCCTTTTCTTTATGATCAATCACAATCAGTCTCGAAACAACCAAGGTGTGGTAATTTTAATCATTTTACACTAGCTTGTTCAATCATGTGGCATGAAAACGAATTTTCAATTAAGGCTCAATCACGGCACTAGGGATAGATTTTTCACAAGAAAAAGGCTAAGGCTCAATGCAATTCAAAGATGGTCTAAGATCATCTCTAGATAAGCATGAGGAGGCATGTTGGCATTTCAAGACAAAGTCAATCAACTATCCACATACACTCTAACCAAAGCAAGCATAATGAGATTATTGAACATATTTTGAATTTGAAAAAATTGTTCATTTGAGTAAATGTAAGTTCCCTCCAACAAGGATTGACACTAAAGCTCACACGGGTACTTATTTCATCTCCACTATGCATGTCAAGCTCTAAAATGTGGATCCAATCCGTAAATTGCTGAAATTACACATTCAAGGTGCACTATGGTTGAGTTCGAAAGAAAACACATACATAGGATAAATTTCTATGGTGTACTCATGTGTTCAAAGTTCAAAATGAAGATCAAACAATCACAAATTCCATAACAATTATGATAGGGGAATATAGTTCAATATTAGATATTTTCCACAAAAAAAATGTCCAAAATTTTCAAAATTTTCACATTTCCAACTATTCTGTACAAAAAGTGGTGGAACATGTAAATGGTGCACCTCACCCCCCAACTTGAACCATGCATTGTCCTCAATGCACAAGGAATCATGCAATGAGAAAAACGAAAGTAACATGGGAAATAAGATACTCCTTTTTTTTTTGGGTATACACATTAAAGGGAAAATGAAACACAAAAAAGCTTGTTTACACCCCCCAACTTAGACTCAGACAAGATACTAAATAAGATTTGTTATGCTGATGCTCAAAATGAATTGAGTCCAAATTAGGGAGAGGTAAACAACTTCATGCTAAAATCTACACTACAACATCATGAAAATAAAAATATAACAATAACAAAAATCTAACTACTATGTACATGAAAAAAAAATAAAAAGGACTCATGTCAATCCGGCTTCAATTCGGATATGAGCTTGCACCCTTTGATTTTAAAATTTTTTTGGTGTATAAATGCCTTCCCTAACCAATCTATCCAACAATACAAAAGATAATGATTCAAAATTCTCAACAAAATAGAGGTGCACACAAGTTTATGCAATTCCAACAATGGAGTATACAATTTCTCTTTATAAATCTCTACACTTAACTCCATTTTAATGCCCTCCCCATGTTGAAAATTGTGAACCTCAACACCGCTCTTTGATGACAAATTGACCTTGGGCTTATTAGCCTCATGTGAGATAATAACTTCATTAAAATTTTCACAATCAAGAGTGGTGGGAGATTCAACATCAACTTGCATTCCATAGAAATGATCATCCTCAATACATTGACTATGCTCAAGATGTTGTTCTTCACAATTAGTAATTATGACATTAGTCAATGCAATAAGGTCATCTCTAATTTCAGAAAATTGTTGGGCTACTTGGGCATTGACTTCCATTTGGTATAGCATAAACTCACAAAGAGTATTTTTAAATTCTTGTTCGGTTGAGTCCTCATATGTTGGATAGTGGAAAAATTCATTTAGTGGTGTGAGATCAGATGAAAAATTATAGGGTTCGTTCTCCCAAGCATAACTCGGATAACTCGTTGCAACATAATGGTCAGGGTAAAATTTTTTGGGGGACAATATTGAAATTGATCATTCACATGCAAAGTCTTGAACCATATAATTTAATGGGCACTCACTAGTGATGTGCTCATACTCATCACAAATCTCACACACATTTTTAAAATTTGGGGCATTTAACACATTTTCATAAAAATTAGGAAATATTACATAAAACACAAACTACAACAACTATTTACAATCGAGACGACATACCTTGGCCTGTGATGAAAATCACGAGACTTACCTATGCCGTCCCAAATCAATTTCGAAAACATGACGCTTGGCCTTCCCCGGCTTACCTATGCGCCAAAAATGCTTGATTGGTTTTCCCCAACCTCCAAACACGAACCCGGATTGTGTGTATATGGCTTATACGAGTTGGTGAGTGTTACTTTCCCTCGGGTTTGATGCAAGAAATAGGAAAAATCATGTGTGTGAACAAAAACATGTGTGTATGCAAAAGTGATCCCCAAGCGTAGAGAGACTTGCAATGTCGTGTTTTACTTGGAATGGGTATTCCAAGGTCGTCTCCTCAGGGAAGGAAAGGTCAAATGTTTCAAAGGGTGATTTGTGAAAGAAATGAAAATTGGAAAATCTTGTAATTTGTGTTTTGGTGAGTTTTGTTTTGAGAAATATGCAAGAAAGCAAGGTTGGCTAATCCATAGAGGTCATTCCAATGGGCATGCAAAATCGACTCAATTCATTCATCCAATGGTGTCTCGGTGTTTGATTGATTCATAGAAAGTGAAGGACTAATGTGGATGGGATGGGCACAAGCATACCCCGTGACAAGTCTACGGTATATCAAGAGCCCACAACCACATCCGCACTCAACCTAGTCAAACCAAACACTTTACACTATGAGGAAGAATGAAAGAGAGTCGACTTCACATACCCAAGAAGAATTTTCCCTTGGATTAGCCAACTAAAAGTCTAGCTACTCATAGTAAAAGCAAGAACAAACATAATGTAAAGAGACATGGTAATGAAATGAAGCATGAACTTGTATTGATGCAATAAAAGGTTTAAACTACAAGAGTAAAATCATTCATAACCAAATTACAAAGCTTGAAGAGGAAAATACCCAAATGGTGAAATGGAAATGCTAAAATACTTCACTAAGCTTGATTACAACTTGAATAAAAGAGTTTAAAGTAAAAGATGGAAATATTACAAGAAGAATAAATCTTACTACAATGAAAATGGTGAAGGAAATGTAAAACCCAACTTTCTCTCTCTAAAACTTCATCTTCTACCTTGGAGCTTCTCTCTCTAAATGCATCTAAAAATTGAATAATGGTGTAACACTTGGTAAATTTCGTCCATCCCCTTTCCCTTAGCCTGTGTGAACTGATTCGCAATGAGTGGGGAGAGGTTAGACACTTGAACAAACAAAAACAGGCCAAGCATGCTCCTCCCATGCTTTCCCAACCACCCATATTCTCTTTCTTGCTTCCCTCCTTTCTCTCACTTGAAAGCTGACTTTTGGGGTTAGGAGATCATCATGGGGTGTCAATTATGTCAGTGTCTGGTTTGGAGGTCAAGAGGTGGGCCCCCGAAGTAGGTAGAGTCGTGTGGGTGATGAGCATGTAATATTGCATATTTAATGACCTCATTACATGTATTTTAACTTAACTTTGCATTTAATTACTTAGAGATAGCCGAATTTATGAATAATGTTGAAAATTTGATGTTGTAGGTAATCATAGCGTAAATGATAGATTTCGGAACCCTGCAACTAAGTGTGGATGAGTGGTGAAGAAATGGACACATTACATGAGGATCGGGAGGCTTGGAAGGTGAAGAAATCATGAAAAATGCATTTGGAAGAAAACCTTCCGGAAGGTTTATGGCCAAACCTTCCGGAAGGTTTAGCCCACTGGAATTGGCTAGCACCTCTGTTTTCCCCATTTTTTTACCATGATCCACTTCGAATCTGAAAAAAGTGCAAAACATGAAAGTTGTAGATCTGGATGTACTCTATATTGTGTCAAAGTTTCAGCTCAATCGGACGGTTGAATCAAATGTTATGACAATTTTACGAAAACTGGTCCTGAGTTGGCACCTTCCGGAAGGTTTTGCCTACTGGAAAAAACCTTTCGGAAGGTTTACTTCGACCTTCTGGAAGGTTTGGCCCAGAACCGCCAGAACACCCTGCAACTCAAGTTATTTCACTTGGGGGTCCCACCTATGATTCTCCCACTTGTCCCCTGACATATTCTACATACATACATGCCTCCTACACCCCAAAGTCATCATTGGAAGATGGAGGATGGGAAATGAGGAGAGAGGAAGACGGAGGCATGGTGGGTGCAGGCTAGGCTTGTCCTAGCCTATCCAAAGCCAATCAACTCATCTCCCATCGATGGGAGGCATGCACACAGGCTATGGGGAGCCTCATGGACGAAAATAAAAGGGCTCTACACCATATATTCAGCATTCACACAAGCTATGAAAGAGGAGGCTACCTAAGCTTAGGAGTAGTTTTTAGAGAGATAAGTTCCAATGAAGAAGATGAAGTTCTAGAGAGAGAAATTTATATTTTTGCATTTTCTTCTCCATTTCAGTTGTAGTAAGCTTTAAATCACTTGTAATATTTACTTCTTGCACTTCAATCTCATTTATTGCAAGTATATTTCAAGTTTAGCTATGCATTCAAGATTCTACCATTGTAGTATGATTTTTTTTCACTTCAAGCTTTTAAAATGAGTAGTAAATGCACTTCTTCATAGTTTAACTTTTCTTGCATTGATTCAAGTTCCAATCTTCATTTCTTCATTATGTCTCTTTACATTATGCATGTCTTTCCTTTTATCATGAGTAGCTAAGCTTTAAGTTGACTAATCCAAGGGAGAACTCCTCTTGGTTATGCTAAATTAACTCTTTTCCATTCCTCCTCATAGTGTACGACAGTTTGGTTTGACTAGGTTGAGTGTGGACGTGGTTGAGTTCTTGATACACCATAGACTTGTCATGGGGTATGCTTGTCCTCACCTCCATTTTAGTCCCGCGCTTCCTACGAATCAATCGAACGTTTATGCACCATTGGAAGGATGTATTGAGTTGAGTTGGAATTTCCATTGGAATTACCTCTTTGGATTAGCCAACACTTGTTTCCATTTCATTTTCACCAAGAACACAATCACTAAAACTCAAACTCAAAAGATTTTACACTTTTCCATTTTTTGCAAAATCACTTTCACCACAACTTGACCTTTCATTCCCTGAGGAGACGACCTTGGAATACCAATTCCAAGTAAAACACGACACTCGAAAGTCTCTCTGCTCTTGGGGAGCACTTTTGTTCACACACACACACATTTCATTCCCACTATTCCGTTTACCTCATCTCTTGCATCATTCCAAGGGAGAGTGACACTCCCCTATCCGTATAAGCCATACACATACTATGGGATGATGTTTGGAGATTAGGAACGAAGGAATAACTCAAGCAGTGGGGAAGTGTCTGGGCTTTCTGGGCAAGTTCTACCGGAAGAACGTCAAAAACCTACCCGTAGCTATTTTCCAGTTGGGTCTTCTACTGGTAGGTTTTGCATGTCTTCTAACGATATGTCTTACATGTCTTCTACCAGAAGGTCTTTTTGTAAATTTGTCACAACTTTTGATCCAACTGTCCGAGTGAGCTGAAATTTTGACACAAGACAGAGGACATCCAGATCTACAACTTTCATGTTTTGCACTTTTTTCAGATTCGAAGTGGATCATGGTAAAAAATGGGGAATACCGAGGTACTGATACCAAATGGTGCGGGTGCCGGTACCAAAATTCCATTGGGCTTAGATATCGGTACATATGATACCAAGTACCGCTATCTCCTTGATTTATTTCACTTTAAAGTCTCCTAATCCTTATGTAATATGTCCATCTTTTCACCACTCATCCACACATAGTTGCAGGGTTCCGAAAGCGATCATTTACCCTATGATTACCTGCAACATCAAAATTTCTACATTATTCATAAATTTGACTAACTCTAAGTAATTAAATGCAATGTAGAGTTAAAATGCATGTAATGAGGCCGTTAAATATGTAATATTACATGCTCATCAGTAGGGTGATAGAGATGAATTCTCATGTATTAGGTCACACTTAGTGTAGCTAGAATATGGCAAATGTTTACGATAATATGTTAAAACCATTTCTTCTTTGATTTGTGTTTGATGAAATAACTTGAATAGGAATTTGAATAATGTATTATTTGGGCATGCTATGTGTTTACATAATTTTGCATACTAAGTGTTTGATAAAATGCTTTGAAATTTCAAGTATGTTAATTGGATTGATATCACATGTGACATGCTTAAGAATGTTGTGGAAAATGGACATATTTATTATATGCTTTATGATATGATGAACATAATGATATGAATTACAATTATACATTTTAATTGCATATGCATGGGTATCGCACTCGTGGGCATCAGACATGAGTGGGGGTGTGTGTGTGCCTCTTTTTAGTCAAACACCATTCTTGGTGGGTGCTTGCTTGTCGTTCACCCTAATCTCCAAATATGAACCCTCGAATGTGAATATGGCTTTTGTGTGTAGGTGAGTGTCACTCTCCCTCGGGTTCAATGTTAGAAATGGGGAAAACGTGTGTGTGGATGAAAATGTGTTTGTGTGCAAAAGTGCTCCCCAAGCGAAGAGAGACTTGCAAGTGTCGTGTTTTACTTGGAATGGGTATTTCAAGGTCGTCTCCTCAGGGAAGGAAGGTTGAATTTTGGTGAAGGTGATTTTGTAAAAATAGAAAAGTGTAAAATCTTGTGAATTTTTGTTTTGATGAGTGGAGTTTGTTGATAAAATGTAATGAAAACAATTTTGGTTAATCCAAAGGGGTCATTCCAATGGGAATGTCAAATTAACTCAAAACATTCTTCCAATGGTGTCTCGGTGCTTGATTGATTAGTAGGAAGTGAGGGATTAATGTGGAGGTGTAGGCTCAAGCATATCTCGAAACAAGTCTACGGTGTATCAAGAGCTCACAACCCCGTCCGCACTCAACCTAGTCAAACCAAACAACTTACACTATGAGGAGGAATGAGAAAGAGTTGATTTAGCATACCCAAGAGGAAATATCCACTGGATTAACCAACTAAAAACTTAGCTACTCATAATAAATGCAAAGACATACAATGTGCAAAGAGACATGGTAATGAAATGGAGATTAAAACTTGTATTAATGTAAAGAAAAGTTAAGTACAAAGATAAGTGCATTTAATACCCATTTGGAAAGCCTGAGAAGAAAAACTTAAATACAAACATGGTAGATTCAAGAATATCTAGCTAAACTCGAAATACACTTGCAATAAATGAGATTAAAGTGCAATAAATGAAGATTATAAGAGTATTACATCTTACTACAACGAAATGGGTGAGAAAATGCAAAAATCCAAACTTTCTCTCTCTAGACTATGTCTTCTTCCTTGAGCTTCTCTCTCTAAAATGCTGAATAATGGTCTATAACTCTTTTCATTTTCATCCATGAGGCTCCTATAGCCTATGTGTGCAGACTTCCCATTAATGGGAAGTGAGTTGATAGCTTGGATAGGCTAGGACAAGCCTAGCCTACAACCCACCATGTTTCCCTCGTTCTTTCTCTTCCTTTCCCATCCTCAATCTTCCAAAGTTAGATTCTAGGGTCTAGTAGGCATGGTTGTATGAAGAATAAGTCAGGGGATGTGTAAGAGAAGCATAGGTGGGCCCCACAAGCAAGTGGAACTGAGTTATAGAATCTGGCGTTTTTCAGCAAAACCTACGGTAGGTTTTGTTCCATTGAGCAAAACCTTCCGCAAATTTTGCGGTAGATCCAACTCCAGTGTGCAAAACCTACCAGTAGTTTTATGAGCAAACTTACTGGTATGTTTTTACTTGATTTGCTCATTTCTTGATCTTTTCACCTTCCAAGCCACCCGTTAAGCCTCCCCTTTATCTCCATTGACTTTGAGCACTATAATGGGGGCTTAACTCAAACCATTTTCAACTCTTTACCTGCAATCACACAAAAAACTCATTAATTGCTTGATTAATCACATTTCTCCCATTTTCACCACAAAAGCAAGTATAAAAGGGATACAATAGCATACATGATGTGCATTATTTTGTGCTAATCAATCGATAAACAAAATTTTTTAAGAGAGGTACGCAATTTCTTTTGGGAAGACCCCTATGTGTTTAAATACTGTAAAGATCAGATAATAAGGCATTCTGTACCCAAGCATGAAGTAGGTCAGGTTATATTTTTTTCCCATTATGAAGCTTATAGTGGACATTTCTCTTCAAAGAAAACCGTTGCTAAAATTTTATAGTGTGAATTTTATTGGCCCACTCTTTTTAAGGATGTACATGTTTTTGTCTAAATTGTGACCGATGTCAAATGTTGAGAAATATTTCAAAAAAAAAAAACATGATGCCTTTAAACCCTATTTTGATAATTGAAATTTTTGATTATTGGGGCATAGACTTCATAGGACCATTCCCTCCCTCGTTTGAACATCTTTACATTTTGGTTATTTTTATTATGTTTGAATTCTATAGTAATTCTTAAGTAATTGGGCAAAGGAAATTGTTTGCATATGTTAGGAGGGTTAAATTTCAAGTTATTGTGTTTACTATTGCTGATCATTTAAACCCTATGCCAAGACACCTCATCCTCAATACCCACTTACCACACCACCTGGTATGTCTACTATTGGGATTGAGTCGACTGGGAATCCGGACTATGTTTGTGTAAAACCCGAGAAAAATTAAAACTTAATTAAAAAGGACAAAATGGTAATTAGCATTACGGTATGCGTTAAAAAAAAAAATTCTAGAACTCGGATGACAAAAAAGGACCTCACCATTTGATTTATATCATGAAATATAGCTACCTAGTCAATTGTCGTTGAATTCTGAGACAATCAAAATTTTCATGTTTTACAAAGCGATCGGGCGTCGTGTGCCTAAAATAAAAGCAATCAAATTTTATTTGCAAAACCCAAAAAATAATGTAAAATTAGTTCAATAAAAATATACTAAACTTAATGCGGGGCGAGATTTAATTGATTCGGGATAAAATTTGACCAATTAAAGTGGGACGTGTGGCGCAACAAGGGCTAAGCATTTAAAAGGGGGAAAATTTTGATTTTTCCCCCATTCTTGACCTGCAATTTTTGTGAGAGAGAGAGAGAGAGAGAGAGAAGTCTTCAATTTCTTCCACCTTCCTTCTTAGATCTGCGGAGATCCGACCATTGGATCGCTTCAGGCAGAGACTTAAAGTTGTTCTACTCGACGAAGCCTACACATCAACACCAACAATGCCTATTTTCTACCATTTTTAGAATTCAAGGGTGTTGGGAGCTAGGTCTTGGAGGAAATTTTCTTGGATATTTTCTTCCTTCATTAAGTTCAAGAGGTGAAGGTTTCCTCTTATTTATGATTACTTTCAATGTCAATTATATATATGGTATGGGTATGACTATGTAGAATATTTACATAGCTACTATGTAACTAGTGTAACTAGTGTAACTAGTTAGATGTTCGGGTATTTTGATGAAAATGTTATGCTTACGTCTGCTTGATTTGGGCTTGAATATGTGTATTATGTGTTATATGTATTGGCATGCTATGTGTTTACATTTTATGCCTTAAAGGTGTTTAATAGAATGCCTATGGATGTTCAAGTGTGTTATTTGAATGGAAAATGCTATAACATGCTTAGTGATGTTATGGAATGTTATTATACACTTCATGATATAATTGGCATTTTGATGTTATGGAATATTTTTTTATATGCTCACATGTCATAGTTAGCATTATGATGAATTGGAAATGATAAATGTACATTACATTGCATATGCACGGGTTGTACTACATTTATGGGCATTGGCATGAGCGTGAGTGTGTGGGTGCATGGGTTGGTCAATTACCACATGGTGAGTTATTGGGTGGACTCGGAAAGTTTGGATCATGGTCCAATTGAGTCGAATGAAAAATTGCATGGAAAATGTGTTGGGTATAGCAAGAAAGGAAAGATTCTCCCTCAGGTGAAAAACCCGGTTATTTGATTCATTTACTTGCCCTGTGGTGAAATTTTGAAAAAGTGTGTAGGTGTACTCGGAACCTGAGGTGACATTTCCTCGAATGTCGTGTGGGTTTGGTAGCCCCTTGTTGTGATGTCCATAAATTACCTATCCAAGAAAGACATAAGGATTGATAAAATAGTCGTTGGATGCTTAGCATCAATGATGGGGGCTTGGAATGCTTGGTTTATGACATGGCATTGCATTAAGTGTCGTGCATGAGAATCCTGGAATGGGTTCGGAGTTTGGACATGCATTCATAAGCAAATCATTTATGATTGGCATGCTTGGCATCATATATACTTTGCATAAGATATATGTTTGGTGTTTTGATGTGCATTCATATCATATGCATTGGGATTGGGAGGTGTTCTCTATAGGAGATACCTTTTTAGGCTTCGGCTCACCCCGTGTGGGAACATTTTTCAGGTGTTGGACAGGCTCTAGCTAACAGCCCTCACTTGGGCCTATATTGATGACAGAGCCAGTTTATGGCTCTAGATTTTGGAATTGAAGACCCTTGTATAAATATTATCTTTTGGCCTTGTACATTTTGTAATGCCAAATTTATATTTTTAATAAAGGCTTGTAAGGGTACTTTATATTTGGACATTTAATCTCATTACAAATGGATGTTGTATGAGTTTGTACGGTTAAATGTTGAAACCTGGGAAATCTAGGCCCAGGTACCTAGCTCCTAGGGGGCTCAGGTACCGGTACTTATGCTTAGAGGTACCCATACCCCGCTGCTAGAGGGCCTAAGTACCGGTACTAAGGCTTATAGGTACTGGTACCTCCTTCATTCTCGAATTTAAATAGTCCTAGGTACCAGTACCTGGCTTCCAGAGGGCTTAAGTACCGGTACCTCTTCCCTAAATTTGATATTTGAACTTTAATGCTTCCGAGCCTTCATATCTTGAGTTCGTGTCTCCGGATGATATGAATGGTTAAATTTTAAGTCCTAGACTTTTGGATGTGAACCTTGGAAGGGTTGGATGAATAATGTATACACAAGTTATGTATTGGGTAGAACTCATGTGCAAATGAGACTCTGACCGAATTTCGTTTTGTTATGATCACAATGAATGGGGTGTAATGACGTGGTATTGGGTTATATAGTATCCATGGGTATTATGTGGTTGATGAGTGATCAACGAGTTCAAAAAGGACCCCTGGATTTTGGGGTGATTAACCTAATTAGTATGTAAATTAAAAAAATCAAAAAACTCGAATTAATATAATAAACGCACTAAAAATTAGTACTTAGAGTGAATTAGGGTTTGTGCGGGAATGATACTAGTTGTAACATTTAATCTAAAAGTTGCAGGACAAATGCCGAATTAACGCAAGACCAAGGGAGCAATGTCAGAGGAATGCAAAGAATGAAGGACAAAATGTAATTACCCAACGTGAAGAGTCAGCATGCATGCAAGTGGGATTCTCCAGCAAAGCACCACCGTCCAGACAGTGGGACTGCCGTCCGGACGGTCACCCTTGTCAGACTCAAGTTATCTCCTTGCCCACTTGCCTTCCCACGCCTATAAATAGGCTGCTCCTCTTCAGCTTTCAGAAGGCCGGACCTGAGGGGGAAACAAGAGACAACTGAGAGAGATACGAGAGAAATCTGAGAGTTCTGAAGCAACTCAGAAGAGAGAAAAAGAGATAAAGAAAAGAGAGAAAAGAAAAGAGAAAGCACGCTCCGGTCCGTGTTATACTTCAGTCCTACGTCCTGTATTTTTTATATTTTCGTTGTATCTTTCCATTCGGATAGTTGAACTGCTGCCACTTTTTTATCTTAATCGATCATAAGAGTGGTTGTGTTTCAATCGTTCCCTGCGAAAGACATTTAAATTCCGCACTTTACTTTCTGTTGTAATGACAACTGCTAGCACTCCTTACTTGTCTATAGCAATGGAGCGTGAGTAGTTCCGTATATCCTCCGGTTCGAGGGGAACACATGTATAATATTGATCTGTTTATGGAATTGCTGATGTTTTATTTATACGTTTATTATATATATGAGACGGGCCAGCTAGAATGACCCCGGCGTTCCTACGGTATGGTTAATCCTCCACCGGAATGCTGAGGAAGTTCCACTGACGCCTGGTATTACTATATATATTAATATTGCCTGCTAGAATAACCCCGGTGATCCTATCGGTATGGCTAGTCCTCCACCGGAACGCTGAGGAAGTTCTACTGTCAATATATATATTACAAGATAACCTATTGAATAATTCAAGTATGCCGTTTCAGTGACTTCACTTTCTGGGTGATGTATCTAAATACAGTTAGCCTAAGAAGCGGCTGTATTATGATTAACTACCACCGGTTAACCTGACAAGTCACCGGAAGATAGTCTGTACCACCTGCGAATTTTACTTGGATTAGTCAATTGGAACATCTATGCCCTGTGTAGCCTAAAAAGCAGCTGTGCTATATATTACCACCAGTGTAGCTTAAGAAGCAGCTGTGTTATGGTTTATTATATACGCATTTGCAATCATGAGATCAAGTGAATAACTCAGGTATTCCTCATGAATGGCTTGACCTTCTGGTTTGCTTGAGTTAATCAATTGACGTGGATATAACCAGTGTGGCTTGAGAAGCAGCTGTGTTACAAAATATTACCACCAGTGTAGCCTGAGAAGTAGCTGTGTTATGGTTTATATACATCAGACCTGCCGGTTAGCTTTCCAGTAAAATGGAAGTTAATTAATGTGAGGTAGCAATTCCGTAACAAGACCAATATAAAGCATGTGGGATCCTTAAACTGAAGGATATTTTTCATATTTCTGTCATTAATTTGTTTTACTTACGCATTTTATTATTTCTGCACTTTTATTCCACCTGTTATTTTAAAATCAAGTTTTTGGTGCCGTTATTAGACTAAGCTCACACCACAAGCTCTCAAACATTAAACTACTCCAAACAACCTCTTTATGGCTTTATTTTTATTTTATTGTTTTTATTTTATCTTTAACCTCTAATTACTAAAACTCTCTGTGGGATCGATACTTGGACTTAAAACCGAGAAAACTACAATTTGACCACTTATACTTGGGTGTAATATAATAATATAATTCAGACACACTAAAAAGTGCGAATCAAGTTTTTGGCGCCGTTGCCGGGGAGTTACGGTAATTAAAAAAAAAAAAAATAGAAAAAAAAAATGAAAGTAGTTGTTTGTTTATAATTTGTTTCTGTTTGTTTGCTTTTAAATAGTTTATGTCTGTACGGTCATCAGTAGGTTCAGTAAACCAGTCAGCTCAACCCTCATCTTCATCTTCTGCATCCACACAAGAATCATTTGAATTAAGTATGGCTCGAAACGTACCTAGGGAAGAACCTCCTAGAGAACAAGAAGTCATCCAAAACATCCGACCTTTAAGAGAATATCTACATCCTACGCGAACAAATGTCCCATCCTGTTTCGCTTTTCCAGCAGACGCTCCAAACATTAATATTAAATCAGGAACTATCCAGTTACTACCCCAATTCCATGGTCTAGAAACTGAAAATCCCTACATTCATATGAAAGAATTTGAAGAAGTCTGTGGAACGTTGCAAGATAACTCTGAAATGGTCAAACTAAAATTATTCTCATTTTCTTTAAAAGATAAAGCAAAACAATGGCTTAACACCTTAAGAGCCAACTCCATCACAAATTGGCAAACTTTACAGACTGAGTTCTTTAAAAAATTCTTTCCTATACATCGTACTAACACGTTAAGACGTAAAATCATGAACTTCTCTGTAAAAGAAAATGAAACTTTTTATCAATGCTGGGAAAGATTCAAAGATCTTCTCCAAGCCTGTCCACATCATGCATTCGAAGATTGGACCTTAGTCGGATTTTTTTATGATGCACTCCCATCTGCAATGCGACAGTTTGTTGAAATGATGGCACAGGGGGAGTTCATGAATAAAAGACCCGAAGAAGCATTTCAATTCTTCGATACTATTTCGGAGAGTTCCCAAATGTGGGACTCGACTTCGTCTAACATAGTAGAAAATAAGCCATCTACATCTGAAAGAGGAAAATATGTATTAAAAGAAGATGATGATCTAAGAGCTAAAATGGCTAGTTTATCTTGAAAACTAGAAGCCCTAGAAATGAAAAAACTAAAACAAGTATCTGTTATAACAACTACTGAACAAATATGTGAAATTTGTGCGTTGTCAGGACATCCTGCAGCAGAATGTCCAACTATACCTGCATTCAAAGAAGTTCTGATAGAACAATCTAATGCAATTCCAACTTATAACAACAATAATAAGCCCTATATGAATCCCTATTCTGAAACCTACAATCCAGGATGGAGGAATCATCCAAATTTTAGTTGGAGAAACACGCAACCCACAAATCAAACACAAGGACCACCACAGGCACAAAATCAACAACAACAATACCAACCATATCAACCTCCACATAAAAGAACTCTGGAAGACACAATGAACCAATTTATTCAAAATCAGATGAGTTTTAATAACCAAACAACTCAAGTTTTTAACGAATTTAAAACTCAAACTTCCCAGAGTATTGAGGATATCAAGGGTCATTTAGCTAAACTGACTCAATCCCTCAGTATACCAGAAAAAGGAAAATTTCCCTCCCAACCAAAACCTCCACAAAATCAAAATCAAATTAATTATGTGACTTCTGATCCTTCCCCAAGCCAAGTACAATCAATTACAACGCTGAGAAGTGGGAAAATCATAAATAAAACCATCAAACCTAAAATTGCAAAGAACATACGTAAATCGATTCCTGTAAACGAACCACTTGAACCAGAACCTTCAAAACAATTAGAACCAGAAAAGGAAAAAGATCAACCATGTCCAATCCCTTTACCTTTCCCCCAAAGAATTCAGAAACTCACATCCGAAAAAGATCAAACTGAGATCTTGGAAATATTTAAACAAGTCAAACTTAACATTCCATTACTAGATGCAATTAAACGAGTTCCAGCATATGCTAAATTTCTAAAAGATCTTTGTACAAGAAAGAGAAGAACTAATGTACCAAAAAAGGCATTTCTAACTGAACAAGTTAACACTATCATACATCATGAAACTCTTCTTAAATACAAAGACCATGGTAATCCAACAGTTCCATGTATCATTGGAAATTTCCGAATCAATCGAGCCTTATTAGATCTCGGATCTAGTTGTAATCTAATGCCATATTCCGTCTATACCCAGCTAGGCTTAAGTGAACTAAAACCTTGCAAGGTCATATTACAATTAGCAGACCGATCAATAAGAGTTCCACGAGGAATTGTGGAAGATATTATTATTCAAGTGGATCAATTCTATTTTCCAGCAGATTTTATTGTCATAGACACAGAACCAACTTACGAAACATCTAGATCCATACCTCTAATTTTGGGCCGCCCGTTCCTAGCCACATCAAATGCCGTAATAAACTGTAGGAACGGAATAATGAAATTATCATTTGGAAACATGACCCTAGAATTAAATGTGTTTAACAGTTTAAAACGACCTAGAGAAGAAGAAAGTGATGAAGAAGAACCCTTTGAAACAAATTGTGTTAATACACTGACTCAAAGTTTCTTTGAAAACACTTTTCTAAAAAAAGAAGAAGATATATTTGAGTTACAATCAAAATCTGATATCAAATCTGAAGATAAATCTGTGGAAAATCCACCAGGTGAAAAATTACCAATATCTGAACCTGTAGCACCAAACATAAAAATTGCTAAGACAGACTTAAAACCACTCCCAACCAATCTAAAATACGTTTTTTTAGAAAAAAATAAAATTCATCCAGTAATCATATCAGCAAACTTATCTGAAAAACAAGAGAAAAAATTAACAAAAGTACTGAAAAATCATCAAAGTGTCCTTGGATGGACAATAGCAGATATCAAAGGTATAAGTCCACTCCTATGCACTCACTGTATATACCTGGAAGAAAATGCTAAACCATCTCGTCAAATGCAAAGAAGACTAAACCCACATCTAAAAGAAGTTGTTCGCAATGAAGTACTCAAACTATTAGCTGCAAAAATCATGCAGTGTGGATTTTATTGGCCAACACTTTTTAAAGATACACATACCGTTTGTTTGAACTGTGACAGATGTCAAAGAATGGGAGATATTTCAAAAAGAAATATGATGCCTCTAAACCCTATTTTAATTATTGAAATTTTTGACTGCTGGGGCATCGATTTTATGGGTCCATTCCCCCCATCATTTGGCTATCTATATATTCTAGTCGCAGTTGACTATGTTTCTAAATGGGTCGAGGCAGTTCCTTGTCGAAATAATGATCATAAAACAGTGATCAAATTTTTAAAAGAAAATATTCTGTCTAGATTTGGAATTCCTCGCACCATTATAAGCGACGGTGGATTACATTTTTGCAATAAAGTTTTTGAAAACCTCATGAAAAAATATTCCATTTCACACAAAATATCCACCCCATACCATCCGCAGACCAGTGGCCAAGCTGAATTAGCCAATAGAGAAATAAAATACATCCTAGAAAAGACAGTAAACCCAGATCATAAAGATTGGTCTTTACGATTAACTGATTCACTTTGGGCATACCGTACTGCATATAAAACTATTTTAGGAATGTCTCCTTATAGACTACTGTACGGAAAACCATGTCATCTCCCTGTAGAATTGGAACATCGAGCATATTGGGCAATTAAAACAATGAATTTTGATTTAGACAAGGCTGGAATAGCTCGAAAATTGCGAATCAATGAATTAGAAGAATTAAGAAACGAAGCATATGAAAACACTAAAATCGCAAAATCAAGAACAAAAATTTTCCATGATAAAAATATCATGCGGAAATCTTTCGAACCATCTCAAAAAGTTTTATTATACAATGCAAAGCTTCGTTTATTTCCAGGTAAATTAAGATCAAGATGGACAGGTCCCTATATCGTCAAACAAGTATTTGACTACGGAGCAGTTGAAATCGAAAATCCAGTAACCGGAACTATTTTTAAAGTAAACGGTCAAAGACTTAAACCGTATTATGAAACTTTTCCTCAAAACATCACTGCTGTGCACCTTTCTGATCCTGTCTATTTACTTTGAAAATTAGCACTTAATCTCACTAATTCAGTGTAATTTCTTTGACAGGAAAAACCGCCTGAGTAACAGCCAGAATCCTACTTGGTGAAGCAAGGTTCTACCATCAATGTTGATGATTACTGTGCTTTCGTCACAACTAGTAATTAGTTTAAATTGGGGAGGTATGAATGTGAATTTAATTTTTACTTTTAAAATAACTCTTTTACTTTAAACAGATAGTCATCTTGTCTTTGTGACTGGCAGACGTTAAAGAACCGGATAGAGAGTCTTTTATCTTATAATAAACTAAACTAAGAATATACAGTATGGATGAAAAACTATTTTTGTTAAGTTTAATTATATTGCGTCATCTTCCAAAAGACGTTCACGCACTGATCATGCAAAAAGCCAGAAAAGTCAGAAATCTGGAAATATTTGAAAGTCAACCAAGACCACTATGTGGAAAAAGTCCGTATGCAAAACATAGACGAGCAAATCGTCTTGGTGCTTGTGTCAGATGCGGTCGAACAGAACATTTAAGACAATACAATCCATGTGCGGAACCGATTTCAGGTCGAGCGTCCGATCGACTACGGTGGATTAGGTATGGGCAGAGTAAGGACTACCCTGAGGCGCCATCCTACTCCATCCCGATGTTAACCAAGTACGTTCGAAATGAAGTTGGTCGAGTCACTGGTAATAATGATCCAGACAGTTCTGACTCCGACACAATATAATCAACAGAATTTTGGAAGAAGTATATATGTATGTACATAATTATAATATATCTAGTTATAAAAATAAACCATGTATATATTTGTATAAACGTACATGTTTTTTTTTTTTTTTATATAAGAGTAAGTAGTTAAAAATATACATAAATATAAATAACTATAATTTAAGTAGGCAATTCCTTAAATAAGCAATAACAAATACAAAATTAAAAACCCATTTTTTGATCACAAAAAAAAGAGTGGTGAGCAAAAGTTTTTAGTAGAATGAATATATATGAAAATTTTGTGTATTGCAGGAAATTGAAGAGTAACATTGCAGGAAAAATTCAAGCAAAACACAAAGGAAAAACATCCAAACCCGAGAGTTGGTACCGTCCGGACGGCAGTCCCACCGTCTGGACGGTGGCCCCTATTATTTAAACTGTTCTCCGTGCAGCCCGATCAGTTCTAGCCATTCTGCACCAAAAAAAAAAATTTCGACCAGCCGAAAATCTCCAACTCCAAACCCTCAAATCTCCTATACCCAACCAATTTCAGTCAAATTTCTTCCGGTTAATCTCTTACCCATAACATTTAGAAGCTATTTACCGATTGAAATCACTCGGAACAGAAAATCTGAGGAGAAATCAAGAAAACATGGATTCAAGACAAAGAGGAAGAAGATCTTCAAGAAGGGCACAAAGAGATCAACCTCAAGCACCTCCACAGCAACCAGAATAAGGGAATATCTTCAACCAGGTGATATTTGAAAATGTTGAACAACAAGTTTGGTATGATACAAAATTTTCTATGAAAACTGTTATTGTTGAACGACCAGTTATGTTTGAAGATTTCGATGCCATAAGAATAAGAGAAATTCTTGCTGTTAGAGGATGGTTAGATTATGTTAGATTATCTGTCCCTGCATATGATTGCTTGGTCCGTGAATTTTATAGTAATGCTCAAATAGTGGAAGAAAGACGTATACGTACATTCGTACGGGGTAGAATTTTTCATGTTACTCCGGCTATTATAGCCAATTTTTTTCAACCCATGCGAAGAGAAGAAAATCCACAATACCCATACACTGAACTTACATTACCTAATCTGGATATTGTAGGAAGAGAAGTTACCGGTAATCCCGAATTTGGTTGGGGTAGACCAAATAAGTATATTAAGCAGGGTGATTTGACTGACACATACCGCATCCTGAATTTAATCACAGTGAATAGCTTGTTACCTCGAGCCTAGAAAAATCAAATATATACTGAGCAAGCTTACTTTTTATATGCCCTTGGGATGGGACATACCATAGACTTGCCGAATCTGATCATGGACCAGATGATCCTGACTATAGGAGATAAGAAGCCTTCACTTCCATATGCTATGCTAGTATCTCAATTGTGCAGGAATAATGGTGTGATCGTTGATCCGCTATGGAAGACTGTGGATCATTATGGGCCATTAGATAAAACTTCATTGAGAAAAAGCCATGGAGCTCAGCCAGAAATACAACCAGATGCTCAACCAGCAGCTCAACAGGAAGTACCACCCGAACCACAAAAACAACCAATCCAGCCTCCTGAAGCATTCATTCCACCCGAACAGCAGATACCAGAAGAGCAACCATACATCCCAGTGGATGACAGGACAGACAGGCAGATTCTGCTAGGGTTGGAAAACACTATCACTCAAATGAGCCGAAGAATGGAGGACTACGAGAGAAACCAAACAGAAATGTTGAAGCTACTGAGACAGCATTTTGGAGGAGGACCATCCACCTAGACTGGGGATTCTACTTGAAACACTGCTTTCTTTCACTCACCCTTTTATTTTATGCACTTTCAATTTCTGCACTTAAAACTTGAAGTTATGTTTTATGTTTTATGCTTGTGTGATTTGAACTTAGTTAAGTTTTACTTATATATGTTTGAACTAGTATGTTTTAAATCTAAATATGTTTAAATTGTTTTTGTCAAAATGAGAGCATACATTGCTAAAGTAGGAAACATATTTCATACAATTCACAGTTAGATTAGGATTATATTCTAATGCCTTGCAAAAATACTCTCGATCTGATCTCATGAGACTTTCATATTTTAGTTGTACGTTATCTCAATATTTTTATCCGAACTTAACCTTAGAAGCACAAATAGATGTCTTTATTTTTGAAAACCATGCAAAATATTATACTCTTTCTATATATAGTGGAGATGTAAAAACCAAATGCAGAATTAGAGCCACTCTTTCTTGGAGAGAAATGCTACATCTACTCAACTACGAATCTTCGATTCAGCGGTAACTTTTCTTTGAATAATCTCATTTATTTGCTTTGATTAGCACGTATTGAAATATATTATGTACATTGCCCTTAATTGTTTATCTAGAAAGAATACAAATATAGGATTTCTGGAAAATGATCTTAGGCCATGTTTCATTAATCTTGAGCCTAAACCATTTCTTTTACAAAATTATCCCTAGTCAGCCGTGATTGAGCCTGAAAGAAAATAAAGTCTTTTCTTAAACCCTAAGAAACACCCGAGCCACATAAAAATATAATACACCTACCCTTGCTATCTAATTTTCTTGCACCCTCGGTTTAAACAGCAGGATACAGAAAAGCAGAAAAAAGCAAAGAAAAGGGAGAAAAGAAAATCCCGACTCGAAAGAAAAGTCTAGAAAAGAAAACAAAAGAAAGAAAATAGCCAAAAAAGTGAAAAATGGAAAAAAATAAAAATAACCTGCAAAGTCATAAGAAAACTAAACTGAAGTGTGCCACAATGTTAAACGATAACACTTGAATCCCACCGACGTCAGTTCTTACACCCCGACCCCTGACCACATTACAACCCTAATAAAGTCCTTTTTGATTCCAGAAATCATATATTTGCATCCATTCTAGCAATCTAAAAAGGAAAATTTTAATAATATATTTAATACAGTGTTAATATTCTTTCATGAGATTATGTCAATTTCCAGTCCATTTAAAATAACCGCTCCTTTCTATTACATGTGAAATAATTTGTTTTGTTATCAATATTCTAATCACATGTAAAATTATGAGAACAGTCACTATAACATATGTGCTATTCTTACTGAGTGTAATCCAGGGAAGGATTGACATCAAGACTACCATGAAAGAGGGTAATATTTTTCAAGTGATTTTTGAAAATAAAAACATCACTACACACACACACACAAGTTCTCATAAAAATATATAGATAATACTACACCCA
This sequence comes from Ilex aquifolium, assembly GCA_951799425.1. NCBI lineage: Eukaryota > Viridiplantae > Streptophyta > Magnoliopsida > Aquifoliales > Aquifoliaceae > Ilex > Ilex aquifolium. The sequence continues at coordinate 22,807,104 of OX637396.1, read as the reverse complement.
ACATATGATTCTCTCAAGGTGATCAGAAAAGGAAGCATTCCAGCAAGACAGAAGAAATATCATTCTAATCATGCATGTGAAAAATATGAAATATGCATTCCTAATTACTGAAGTTTGTAGGTAGCTTCACTGGAAACCTTCACGAGACACAACTCGTCCACTAGGGATCACCTAGGGGTTTAACGGCTTGTTGCATATGCTAAATGCAATCGTGAAAGAATCTACGAAAATGATTTTAACCCTATTTGTATTATATTTTCTTTTACTAGGGACTAGTAAAGTCTAAGTTAGGGGGTGTGATTAACCTAATTAGTATGTAAATTAAAAAAATCAAAAAACTCGAATTAATATAATAAACGCACTAAAAATTAGTACTTAGAGTGAATTAGGGTTTGTGCGGGAATGATACTAGTTGTAACATTTTATCTAAAAGTTGTAGGACAAATGCCGAATTAACGCAAGACCAAGGGAGCAATGTCAGAGGAATGCAAAGAATGAAGGACAAAATGTAATTACCCAACGTGAAGAGTCAGCATGTATGCAAGTGGGATTCTCCAGCAAAGCACCACCGTCCAGACGGTGGGACTGCCGTCCGGACGGTCACCCTTGTCAGACTCAAGTTATCTCCTTGCCCACTTGCCTTCCCACGCCTATAAATAGGCTGCTCCTCTTCAGCTTTCAGAAGGCCGGACCTGAGGGGGAAACAAGAGACAACTGAGAGAGATACGAGAGAAATCTGAGAGTTCTGAAGCAACTCAGAAGAGAGAAAAAGAGATAAAGAAAAGAGAGAAAAGAAAAGAGAAAGCACGCTCCGGTCCGTGTTATACTTCAGTCCTACGTCCTGTATTTTTTATATTTTCGTTGTATCTTTCCATTCGGATAGTTGAACTGCTGCCACTTTTTTATCTTAATCGATCATAAGAGTGGTTGTGTTTCAATCGTTCCCTGCAAAAGACATTTAAATTCCGCACTTTACTTTCTGTTGTAATGACAACTGCTAGCACTCCTTGCTTGTCTATAACAATGGAGCGTGAGTAGTTCCGTATATCCTCCGGTTCGAGGGGAACACATGTATAATATTGATCTGTTTATGGAATTGCTGATGTTTTATTTATACGTTTATTATATATATGAGACGGGCCAGCTAGAATGACCCCGGCGTTCCTACTGGTATGGTTAATCCTCCACCGGAATGCTGAGGAAGTTCCACTGACGCCTGGTATTACTATATATATTAATATTGCCTGCTAGAATAACCCCGGTGATCCTATCGGTATGGCTAGTCCTCCACCGGAACGCTGAGGAAGTTCTACTGTCAATATATATATTACAAGATAACCTATTGAATAATTCAAGTATGACGTTTGAGTGACTTCACTTTCTGGGTGATGTATCTAAATACAGTTAGCCTAAGAAGCGGCTGTATTATGATTAACTACCACCGGTTAACCTGACAAGTCACCGGAAGATAGTCTGTACCACCTGCGAATTTTACTTGGATTAGTCAATTGGAACATCTATGCCCTGTGTAGCCTAAAAAGCATTTGTGCTATATATTACCACCAGTGTAGCTTAAGAAGCAGCTGTGTTATGGTTTATTATATACGCATTTGCAATCATGAGATCAAGTGAATAACTCAGGTATTCCTCATGAATGGCTTGACCTTCTGGTTTACTTGAGTTAATCAATTGACGTGGATATAACCAGTGTGGCTTGAGAAGCAGCTGTGTTACAAAATATTACCACCAGTGTAGCCTGAGAAGCAGCTGTGTTATGGTTTATATACATCAGACCTGCCGGTTAGCTTTCCAGTAAAATGGAATTTAATTAATGTGAGGTAGCAATTCCGTAACAAGACCAATATAAAGCATGTGGGATCCTTAAACTGAAGGATATTTTTCATATTTCTGTCATTAATTTGTTTTACTTACGCATTTTATTATTTCTGCATTTTTATTCCACCTGTTATTTTAAAATCAAGTTTTTGGTGCCGTTATTAGACTAAGCTCACACCACAAGCTCTCAAACATTAAACTACTCCAAACAACCTCTTTATGGCTTTATTTTTATTTTATTGTTTTTATTTTATCTTTAACCTCTAATTACTAAAACTCTCTGTGGGATCGATACTTGGACTTAAAACCGAGAAAACTACAATTTGACCACTTATACTTGGGTGTAATATAATAATATAATTCAGACACACTAAAAAGTGCGAATCAGGGGCATCATAGCTTGGTATTGGAGCATAGGCATTAGGTCTTATATGGGCCTTGTGGGAGTGACCATCTTCTATTGTAAGCGTGAAAAGGTTTAAAGTCGATGGTGTAGTTTAGGCTCTGATGACCATCAAGCTTGGTATCAGAGCATAGGTTTCCAATTACCTTGAAACTTGAGGGTAGATTGGGTTAAGCCATTGCATTTATTATGTATTACATGTTATGTGCATTAAATGCTACATGTTTTGTAATATGAGATTACATGCATAATTAAATGTGTATAGGAATGAGACACTAAGGTTAGAAAACATAACCTAGGAGTCGAAAAAAGGAAAGAATGGGAAAGTTTACAGTTTGGGCATATCCATTGGTAGGTGGCATACATCCTACTAGTGAGACAAGAGGAAAATAATCAACGGTTTTAACTTTTGTTCCCTAACTTTGGAATACTAAGTTAGTGGTCTATTGTTATCTTACATGTTTGTAGATGACAACTAGAGGTAGAGGACATCGAAATGGTCGAAGGGGTGGACAGAACAACCAACCACCACCACTGACCTTTGACCAACAAGCCTTCATGGAGGCTATGAGCAGAATGGTAGCTACATTTGCACAAGCTAGCACCAACAAGGGTCACGGAGGCTCGGGCAACCTCCAGAATTTTAAGGCACATAAATCACCAACTTTTATAGGAGGAGCGAATCTGACAAGTGGATAAGATCTTGGAGGCTATGGAGATCACATCCGATGCCACCAAAATAAGACTAGTAACGTTCCAACTTGAGGGAGAGGCCTATCTATGGTGGAATTGGACAAAGGCCTTAAGGGATATTTGATTGATGGAAAAACGTTGTTGTATCCTAACCTCTAAACATCATCCCTAAATGTGTGTATGGCTTATAGGAATGGGTGAGTGTCACTCTCACTCGGAATGATGCAAAAGATTAGGCAACAATGGAATGGTGATGGAAATGAATGGAATGAACAAAATGTTATGAAATGGAATGCGTTGTGGTGAACAAAAATGCTCCCCAATCGAAAGGAGTCTTTTGTGGTCGTGTGTTTTACTTGGAAAATATTCCAAGGTCGTCTCCTCAGGGAAGGAAAGGGAGTTTTGTGAAAGTGATTTTGCAAAAGTGAAAAGAAAGTGTAAAATCTTGTATTTGTGTTTTGGAGAGTTTTGTTCAAAATGAAAATGCAAGAAAGCAAGTGTTGGCTAATCCAAAGGGTTCATTCCAATGGGAATACCAAATCAACTCAAAGCCTTCCTCCGATTGAGCATGAATGAACGATTGATTCGGGGGAAGCTAGGGACGAGATTGGTGAGTATCTAAGCATAAACCGTGACTAGGCCTACGGAATATCAAAGGCTCACCAACTCATCCACTCTCAACCCCGTCAAACCGAACCATTTGACTCTAAAGGGAGGAATGAAGAAGAGTTGAAAATGGTATTCCCAAGAGGAATTTTCCCTTGGATTAACCAACTTAAATCCTAGCTACTCATATTAAAAATGCAAGACAAACATAATGTAGATGGACATGGAAGAGAAATGGAGATTTAAAGCATGAAACTTAACTTGAAGCAAGAAATCTAAAGCTATGAAGGAAAATATGCAATACCCATTTTAAGCTAAGAAATGAAGAAAACATGGAAGCAACAATGGTGAAAGCTAAAATGAAAGATTAAACTTGAAATGAACTTGCAGTGAATAGCATTAAATACATTAAATGAAGCTTACCAAGTTCTTACAAAGGATTACAAGTGAAATGGATGGAAGAAATGCAAAAACGAAATTACATTACACTATTCATCTTCTTCCTCAATGGAGCAAAAACTAAGCTTAGGTAGCCAACTTCTATACAAGCTTGTAATGTTCAATATATGCTGTGTGGAGACTTGCCAAAACGTCCAAGAGGCTCCCCCCTAGCTGTGTGTACGAGCTCCCATCAAGAGAGGGCTGAATGGATGGCTTGACAGGCTAGGAGATCATAGCCCTGGCAGCCCACTTCTCTCCCATCCTCCATCAATGCATTGGCCTTCAAAGTCTTCCACTTGAGTGTAGGAGGCCTGAAAATGTGTAAGGAAATGTTGGGATAGGCGTGGGAGAAGTGTAGGTGGGACCCCCAAGCCTCAAAGTTGAGTTACAGGCTGTTTTCGCGACCAGAAGGTCGGGAGTACCGGTACTAGGTACCGGTACTGTTTTTCTGCACTGGACCACCTTCGGTAGAATCGGCATAACTTTTGATCTAATCGTTGGATTGGGCTAAAATTTTGACACCAAACAGAAGACACCCATATCTAGAACTTTCATGTTTTGAACTTTCCAAAATTCTGATTAGATCATGGTAAAAATGGAGGAATTCCGAGGCAGTGCTTCCAATTGTTGCTGCAGCTGGTGCCCTTGTTCCCAAGCACCAATGCCTTCTTGATTTCTTCACTTTTAAGCCTCCAATTCTTCATGTATTGTGTCCATGCCTTCACCACACATCCAACATAGTTGCAATGTCCTAAAATACATGATTTAAGCAATCAAAACTTGCAACATCAAAATATCAACATTATTCATAATTTCGGCTAACTCTAAGTACTTAAATGCAAAAGTTGAGTTAAAATGCATGTAATGAGCCCTTCAAATATGCAATATTATGTGCTCATCAATATTGAGGAAATGACTTGGGGAGAATTTCGTGAGCTCTTTATGGGCTAGTATTTCCCGTCGACTATTCAACAAGTGAAAGCCCATGAATTACTGGACCTAAAGCAAGGGACAATGATGGTGATGCAATACGTAGCGAAGTTCACCGAGCTAGCCCATTTTGCTGATGATTACGCGGCCACAGACTTGGCCAAAGTGAGAAGATTTGAGGAAAGTTTGAAGTTGTCCACCCGAAGAAAGATTATAGGCCACCGCCTATAAGACTTAAACTCAATGGTCGAGATGACCGTGGCTATTGAAAGGGAAGTGGATGACGCTAAGAGCATCCAGGAGGCTGGTGTTAAGGATAAGAAAAAGGAGGGTCAATCCCCCAACACAAGTTCGGGAAAGAAACAGAGACCTTTACACTACAAGGGTCTCAGGGGCAAGGCCGGGGTTATCAAAGCCAAGACCAGAGTCAGTTTTCCCAAGGAGGGAATAAATTCAAGGGGGCGTACCAAGGAGGCCAAAAGACATGATATTTGTGTCATCAGCTTGGCCACCTGAGGAGGGATTGGCCTTTTGGACAAGGATCCCATCGTTACTAGGCTTCTCAGTCCTAGTCATTAGGGGGACCTACACAGACATTTTTCACTCTTCCCTACCTTACCATGGGCTAAGGGTACTAGTATCAGTATTTGGCTGCAGAGTAGGTTTCTACCACTTCACGTGCGGGAACTTTGTAATCAGGCCAGATGAGCCAAGGTGTAGGCCGAGGCCAAGGACAGGACTTGCAGACAGGGACCCAGGGGTGAATCTTCACCATCACACCACAGACTGAATAGACAGATCAGTTAGTGATTTAAGGTACATTTCTACTCTCTCGCTTATGGGCAAACATGCTATTTGATTCAGGTGCATCTCATTCATTCATTTCTACATCTTGTGTGAAAGTTTGAGCTTAGAGGTTGAGACCTTAGAGGAGCCATTGCATGTGAATTCTCCACTAGGAGCTAGGGTTTGCATTGATAAGATAAATCGAGGATGTGAGTTAGAGATCTCAAGGATTCAACTCACGGTGGACCTTAGGGTCGTGGATATGTCAGAGTTTGGCGTCATGCTTGGGATAGATTGGTTTGGTTGGCGGCACACCGAATTATCATTGATTGTGATTAGAAGAGGGTCAATGCTTATACATTAGATGGTGTCTGTTTCAAGTTTTAGGAAGAAAAGCACAATGCTTTACCCCCAAGTCGTGTATGACTCTTGTTGGCATGGACAATTGATGGGTTGACTTTTGAGCCTTACACTTGAGGACGAGGCGAGACAAAAGTTGGGTTTACCTCGGGTAGTTTGTGAGTATGCAGATGTTTTCCCAAATGAGTTACCGGGATTACCTCCACATCGAGATATTGACTGCTCCGTTGAGTGACAACCCGGTGTATCGCCTATCTCTATGGCACGACATATGATGACACTAGTAGAGTTGCAAGAACTCAAAGTCCAATTGTAAGAATTTTTGGACAAGGGTTTTATTAGACCGAGTACCTCACATTGGGGCACTCCAGTACTATTTTACAAGAAGAAGATGGGGCCCTTAGACTTTGTATAGACTATCGGCAGTTGAATCAAATCACTATCAAGAACAAGCAACCATTGCTGCGCATAGATAAATTGTTCGACCAATTGAGAGGGGCTCGGGTCTACTCTAAGATAGACTTGCGCACAGGGTACCATCAATTAAAGGTAAAGGAAGTCGACATTCCTAAGATATCATTTAGGACTCGATATGACCATTTTTGAGTTCACGATTATGCCATTCGAGTTGACAAATGCCTCAACCACATTCATGGATCTAATGCATAAGGTGTTCTAGCCCTATTGAGATCAGTTTGTTGTAGTCTTTGTTGATGACATTCTGATCTACTCCAAGTCTAAGGAGGAGCATGAGGGTCACTAGAGGATCGTCCTCCAAACCTTGAGAGACCATCAGTTGTACGCAAAGTTCAACAAATGTGAATTTTGTTTGACGGAGGTGAATTTTTTGGGCCACGACAGCTTAAGAACCACGAGAAAAACTATCCTACACATAACATGGAGTTTGCAGCTATTGTCCTTGCCTTGAAGGCATGGTGCGACTATCTGTATGGAGAGCAGTTTGAGGTATTTTCAGACCACAAGAGTTTGAAGTACATCTTCACACAGCGGGACCTCAACATGTGGCAGCCCAGGTGGATGGAGTACTTGGAGGATTATGACTTCACTTTGCATTACCATCGTAATAAGGCAAATGTGGTGGCTGATGCACTTAGCCAGAAGTCACGGGGAGTCTTGGCTAGTATAGTTTCCCCGGAGTGGCAGATTTTTTAGACTGTGGGACAATTCGGATACACTACAGGGGTCAGGCTTAGGGCGTTTTGGGCAGTTTAGTGGCTACGCCTTCTTTACTAAGCAGAGTGATCGAGTCCCAAGGGCAGGGCATGAGGATATTGTCCATCAGGGACTAGGTATAGTCGATTATAGGTGACGAGGGTTGGGCCATTCACGCTGATGGTAGTCTTCAATTCAGGAGAAGGGTTGTGGTTCTCCCGTCTAAAGATTTGAGAGAGGAGATCCTCATGGAGTTTCATTGCTCCCGTTTTGTTGTGCATCCTGGTGGCATGAAGATGTACCATGATCTTCGCCGTCAATATTACTAGAGTGGGATGAAGAGACATGTAGGAGACTTTTTCAGTAGATGTCTCACGTGTCAGCATGTTAACGTCAAGAACCATATACCAAAGGAGTTACTCCAGCCTTTAGAAGTGGCTGAGTGGAAGTGGAAACACATCACTATGGATTTTGTGTCCCACTATCCACGGACTTCACGTGGGCACGATACGGTGTGGGTGATAGCGGACCGGCTTACGAAGTCGGCCCACTTTTTGGCTGTACAGATGACCTTCACACTGGACGAATCCTATAGGTCATATATATTGGAGATATTCTAATTACATGGGGTACTCGTATCTATAGTATGAAATCGGGATCCCAAGTTCACTGCTCACCTGTGGGCTATGAAGCACGGATACTTCGAAAGGGTCAAAGTATCGGTATCGGATACTTTTCGGATACCGATACGCCGGGGATACGGCCGGATATGTATCCGATACGGCTGGCGGCGTATCCTAAATTTAAAAAATAAATTTGATTTTCGGATACGGGATGGATACGGATTGTATACGTATGGCTACTTATAGGATACGTCGGGGTATCATTTGAAATTTTTAAAAAGTATAGGGGCACAAGAACAAATATTTTTAGGCCCTTGTAAAAAAAAAATATATATATATATTATAAACCCTAAGTCCCTAATTTCTTTCATTCGACAGGAACCGCCCCATCAGTCGACGATCGACTGCACGGCTGCACTGCACCTCTCTCTCTCTCACACGATCGATCAACGACTGACTGGTATTTGCCGCCGATCGACGACTGACTGGTATTTGACGCCGATCGCCGACGAAGACCGACTGTGTTTGACCCCGATAGAATCTCTCGACGACGGAGAACATCCTCTCTGTGTCTAAGTAAGCTCTCTCCTCTCTATTTTTCTGTCTCTTTGTCTTCTGTTTTGCCTTTTACCGGTGAGTAGCACTCCTTTTGATCCTTGAATTTGGGTTTTTTTTTGGAGCAATTTGGAGAAGAAACTATACATATACAAATATATTACTGTTTTTTTTTTTTGAAGCCGAATATATTACTGTTGAACTAGGGGGCCTTTGATTTCCATTATGACAACATCATCCACATTATGATTAGTGATCAGGTCATTAAAAGCTCATATGAACTGGAGATTCCCATCACCTCTACAAGTCCCAGACATAATCTTCATAGAGAACGTATTCATTAAAAAAAAGGAGGGTGGAAATTAGACATCCATAGTAGAGTTCTCCATGCTTCCTCCCTGTGGGTTAACATGGGGGGTTCTGTTCCCGAATCATCTTTAATTAGGATATTAAGATGATAATTTTTGACTTGATATAAATTCGATAGTAAATGAACGAATTAATTTTTTTTTTGGAGCAATTTGCACTGCAATTCTAGATGCCCTGGCCAAACTGATTCAGTGGTTACATGGTTACTGCCTGGTTCTGTGATTCCATGGTTACTGCCTGCCCAGAGGAGACTATTTTGTTGCTTGACTTGTAATAGGATAATATTCCAAATTGCAAGTTTTTTGTTGCTTGACTTGTAATCGGATTGTTTCTTTTGTTTAAGTATGAACTTGATATTATGCAATATGTATGCGATATAGAATGTATGATTTATAAATGATAGAATGGTTTGTTATTATTATATATCTTTGGTAAATGTGTGATTCACTTTATAAATCATAATTATTACATTAAATATAATAATAAAATTTTAAAAAAATATATATATTTTGGACGTATCCTAGCCGTACCCGTATCCTGTTTTTTTAAGTTTTGCCGTATCGCCGTATCCAGTTCTTCCCGTATCCGTATCCCGTATCCGTATCCGTGCTTCATAGCCTGTGGGAGAGCATTCAACGAGCTATGGGGACATAGTTGATGATGAGTACAACTTCTCACCCTCAGACAGGCGGTCAGTCGGAGAGAACTATTCAGATCTTAAAGGACATGCGTCCTTGACCTCAAGGGTAGCTAGGAGAAACACTTACCCTTAGTGAAATTCGCCTACAACAATAGTTACCAGGTGAGCATACAGATGACACCCTATGAGGCACTTTATGGGAGGCTGTGCCGTTCTCTTGTCTATTGGGCGGAGGTTGGAGAGGGACCTTCCACGAGTTTGAATTTGATTAGGGACACCATAGAGAAGGTGGACTTGATAGGAAGTGTCTTCTTACAGCTCAAAGCCGACATAAGAGCTACGCCGACAGGCGACGGAGACCTCTGGAGTTCGAGGTTGGAGATCATGTTTTCTTGAAGGTCATACCTAAGAAGAGAGTGATCAGGTTTGCAAAGAAGGAAAACTGTCGCTGAGGTATATCGGGCCCTTTGAGGTACTTGAGAGGGTTGGTGTAGTTGCTTACTGATTAGCGTTACCGCCAAATCTACCAGGTGTCCATGTGGTTTTCCATGTCTCTATACTCCGGACGTACACTACATATCCTACACATGTGGTGGATTGGGTTGAGCTGGTTATTGATACAGATGGAACCTTCGAGGAGGAACCAGTGTGTATCATGCATAGCCGAGATCGGATTTTGCTAGGCAAGACTATGAGGCTAGTGAAGGTGTTGTGGCAGCACCATGGTATGGAGGAGGCGACATAAGAGCGTGAGGACACTATCCGTGTTACCTATTTGTTCCTGTTTAAGGATGGAGGTACATTTCTTGTAATCATAGAGTAGTACTTGACTTGTTGCATTTACATTTTACATGCACGTGTAATTTCGGGGAGGAAATTCCTTAAAGGGGGCAAGAATGTAAAACTCGGGAAAAATTAAAACTTAATTAAAAAGGGCAAAACAATAATTAGCCGTTACGGTATGGGTTAAAAACTCAATTTTTTCTAGAACTCGGATGATGAAACAGACCTCACCATTGGATTCGTATCGCGAAATCTACCTACCCAGTCATTTTTTATTGAATTCTGAGATAATCGGATATTTTGTGTTTTACGATGCGATTGTGTCGCGCGACTAAAATAAACGTGATCAAATTTTATTCACAGAACCTAAAAAATAATTTAAATTTAGTTTAATAAAAATATACTGAAATTAACACGGGGCATGATTTAATTGATTCGAGAAAAAATTTGACCAATTTAAGTGGGACGTGTGGCGCAACGAGGGCCAAACATTTAAAGGGGGAAAATCTAATTTTCCCCATTCTTGGCCTGCAATTTCTGAGAGGGAGAGAGAGAGAGACGAGAGACGAGAGTGGAGAGAAAAATTTTCAACTTCTTCCACCTTCCTTCTTAGTCCACGGAGATCCGACCGTTGAATCGCTTCGGGCCGAGACTTAAAGTTGGTCTACTCGACGAGGCCTATGCATTAACACCAACAAAGCCTATTTTCTACCATTTTCGGAATTCAATAGTGTTGGGAGCTAGGGCTTAGAGGAACTTTTCTTGGGCATTCTTAGAGATTTTCTTCCTTGATTAAGTTCAAGAGGCGAGGGTTTCCTCCTATTTAGGATTACTTTCAATTTCAATTATGTATATGGTATGTGTATGACTATGTAGAATATTTACATTGCTACTGTGTAACTAGTGTAACTAGATAGATGTTTGGGTAATTTGATGAAGATGTTATGCTTATGTCAACTTGATTTGGGCTTGAATATGTGGATTATGTGCAATATGTATTGGCATGCTATGTGCCTTAAAAGTGTTTGATAGAATGCCTATGGATGTTCAAGTGTGTTATTTGAATGGAAAATGATATAACATGCTTAGTGATCTTCATTAACCCTAAAAAGTGTGGTAATGAATTAGGATTAATGGTTAATAGTGTGCATTAATTGAACTAAATGATTAATTTAAATAGTATTATGGCTAATGTTTAATTTGTATATTTTGTAAGGTTTCATATATAATTATCAAAACTTGGAAGGACAAAAGTGTGGAAGATGAACAAAGAAGGGAGACAAAAGCAATTTCAGCAAAAGGCTCACCATCCGGTTGGTGAAACACCATCCCAATGGTGGCCAAAGTCCACAAGGTCATAAAAGGAGGCTCCACCATAAAAAATAAAGGCTTAGCACCGTCCGGACGGTGGCTAAACCACCTTACCTCTCCTCTCCTCCTATTTGTCCAAAAATGCAATGAAAGAATCTGATTGGCTGCCCTAGGTGTCTGCCGCTTTTGGGGGAGACTTTGCTAGAGAAGAAGGAACCCTTCCCTAAACACTCCTAAGCCAAAATTTCTCCTTTTCTACATTTCTTTTACATCTTTTTTACTTGGAGGGTTGAACCTCTCTCACTTTTGTGCCCTAGCCAATAATAAGAGTGAGGGTGTTTCAACTCTTCCTCGGGGAAGGATCTCTTGCATTGATTTTTGTATTTGTGTTACGTTGTAATAAGATTATCTCATCCTTCTTGCTCGTCTATAGCATTTGAAGTCTGAGTAGTCTGTTTATACTCTTTAGTGAAGGGTTAAGACATGTCTAATATTTTTTGTGTTTTGGAAATGCCGATGTTTTATCTATGTGTTAATGTTTATAACTCCCTTAATTGATGGATGTTTATTCTTATTTCCATTCGGTGTCATATTACTATATGTTCATGGTTACGAATACCGAGCTACACTTAATGTTATATACCAGTTCATCTTTATGTTTACGTACTTCATGCATGATACAATGATGCACATAGTTGGATTTTATGTAATAGTCGGGAGATTGGTTATAGATGGGTTAAATCTTGCCATAGCTAATGCTTTTGATTCAATGCATAAATCAGAACTCCGTCTTCGTTGAATCATCGTCCTACTAATGGAATAGCTAAAGTAAACATTTTGAATGGTTCACCTTCAGGTTTACTAGGGTTATTTGATTGTTATACGGTGCATAGACCTTCCGGCTAACCTAATCAGTTGTTGTAATATGGTTCAGTGTATACATCAAACCTACCGGTTAACTTTCCTGTAATATGGAAGTTAATTGTTGTAAGGTGGCATTTTCATAATCAAGCAATAAAATGCATGTTGGATCCCCAGACTAAAGAGTAGCTTTTCAATTTCTATAATCAAAGTTTAGTTTAAGTATTTATTTGACAGTTCTAAGTTTACACCACAAGCTATTATAAAGCACATTACGTGCATGACAATCTTACCTCTTCTATTTTTGAATTCCAACAGATAGCTTCCTATGGGTTCAACCTCGGACTTAACCGAGTAATACTACAATTTGACAACTTATGGTGTATGATTTAAATCAGGTCAAGCTTTTGACGCCATTGCCGGGGAGTTATAGTGATTTGAAAATAGAATAGGGAAGTTATCTAGTTTGTATTATATGTATGCTTGATGGTTTTCCCCGACCTCCCAACACGAACCCCATTTTTTGTATATGGCTTATAGAGATTGGTGAGTGTCACTCTCCCCCGAGTTTAATGCAAGAAGTGGGGAAAATTGTATGTGGATGAACAAAAACGTGCGTGTGTGCAAAAGTGCTCCCCAAGTGTAGAGAGACTTGCAATGTCGTGTTTTACTTGGAATGAGTATTCTAAGGTCGTCTCGTCAGGGAAGGAAAGGTCGAGTGTTTTCAAGAGTGATTTGTGAAAAAATAAAAATTGGGAAAATATTGTGATTTGAAGTTTGGTGGTTTGTGAGTTAAGAAATATGCAAGAAAACAAGGTTGACTAATCCATAGAGGTCATTCCAATGGAAATTCCAAATCGACTCATTTCATTCAACCAATGGTGTCTCGGTGTTTGATTGATTCAGAGGAAGTGAGGGACCAATGTGGTTGCGTTGGACAAGAGCATACCCCGTGACAAGTCTATGGTGTATCAAAATCCCACAGCCACATCCGCACTCAACCTAGTCAAACCAAACACTTTATACTACGAGAAAGAATGAAAGAGAGTCGATTTCACATACCCAATAGGAAATTCCTCTTGGATTGGCCAACTAAAGGTTTAGCTATTCATAATAAAGGCAAGAACAAACATGAAAGAGAAAACATGGTGATGAAATCAAACATAGACTTGTATTAAGGTAAGAAGAAGTTTAAACTACAAGAGAAATGACATTCATACTCAAAATACAAAGCTTGAAGAGAAAATACCCAAATGCAAAAAAATAGAACTAGTAAACCCTAGCTAAAGTCAATACAACTTGAAATAATTGAGATTAATGTGCTAGAAAGAAAGATTACATGTAGATTGAAGCTTACAAGAATGAAAATGGTGAAGGAAAAACAAGAACCCTAGCTTTCTCTTTTTACACTACTCCTAATCTTAGGTAGCCTCCCTCTCTTTCTAAAAGCTTGATCTTAGCTTGATGATCTGAAAATGTGTGTAAGTGATTAGCACAAAACATTGCATATTTCATGTGCCAATACATTCATTTTTCACTTGCTTTTGGGGATTAAATGAGTGGAATTGTGCTACTTGAGCTATTAACGAAGATTTGTGGTGTTTGTAGATAAAAGGTGATAATTGGTGCTTCTTAAAGCCTTCTCAAATGGTTTGAGGTGAATGAGGATGAAAGGATAGCTTGAAGATAGCCCAGAAGGTGAGGAAACCAAAGAATCAGCAAAAACAGGAGAAAACCTACCGGTAGGCCATACCGGTATGTTTCAGCTACTGGAGTTCGACCTACCGGCAGGCCATACCGGTAGGTTATTTTGAAACAGCCCAGATTCTGCATATCAGGCTCTGTCATTTTGAGGGTCCCACCAGACATTCTCCTACCTGCCCCTGCCACTCCCAACACCATGGACATCCCTCTTGCACCTTCTCTTGGAATTTTGGAGCCTTGGTGATCAATGAAGACAGAGAAGAGGAGAGATGCTGGGTGTGCAGACAAGGTCTGCACCTACCCTGTTTAGCCCACTCTTTTTGTAACACCCCGCATTTTATTTTATATATATGTATATAGATATATAGTAAATAATGGTTGTAAAAAATGTGGATATGTGTAAGGATGTAAGGATAAATTATATAGAGTGTAATAGTAGGAGAAATGCTAGAGATAAATATGGATTGGGAAGTTGGAGTTTCCAAGACGTTTAAACTTGGAAAGGGTGACTAGAGGAATTTCTAAATATTTTTAGGTCAAAATAAGGTGTCCGTTGAATCCGGAAGGTCGAACAACCTTGGGAGAGGTAATATGAGCTGTATTGGAAGTTAGGAAGTATTCCGGAGTGAAAACACACTTAGAGAAAATTTGGGTAAAAAGGAGTTGGGACACCTTCTAGTATTTTGGTCATAACTTTTTATCCTTATGTTCAATTGATCTGAAATTTGGACAGTAGATAGTAGACATCTAGGGATACAAAAGTATATCTCATGAAAATTTTCCAATTCTACCTCTAAATGGGTCAAAACTGCCCTGGAAGTCGAAGTAGCCGAAGTGTACCGATACACAGTACCGGTACGACTACTCCAGTGGCTTAACCGTACCGGTACCATACCGTACCGGTACCGCGTACCGGTACGATTTATCTGACGCTCGCCGAACAATAAAAGTCGGGATTTGACCATTTAAAAC
Source organism: Ilex aquifolium (assembly GCA_951799425.1). NCBI lineage: Eukaryota > Viridiplantae > Streptophyta > Magnoliopsida > Aquifoliales > Aquifoliaceae > Ilex > Ilex aquifolium. The sequence continues at coordinate 22,792,058 of OX637396.1, read as the reverse complement.
ACCCATTTCCACTACATTTTACCCCATTCTTACATTCCACTCTCACCCTAAACATATTAGAACCCTAGGAGGAGATAAAGGAGGAGAAAGAAACACAAGATCAAGAGGGAGTTACACTTCCAAAAAGATCAAAGCTCTAGATTTCAAGAATACCAAGGTAGGGGTTTTCTCCCACTCACTTACATTGAGGCTAGGGTATTTATATATGTATGTTTTTGCTATCAATGGTATATATATGCTATGGAATCATCATCTCTTAGGCTTTTTGCAAAGATTACATGTTGTTAGGGTTTAATAACCATGAAATCTCTTTTCTCGTTTTAAAACCCTAGTCTTTGGGAGAGTGATGTATTTCCTTCCTAAATGCCTTCTTTATTATTGATTTCGAAACTTTAGTGCTTTGTGTTGGGTAGTAAAATAATGTTATTGCGATCTCATGTATTTTTCTTGGTTGGGTTGTTTGAGATACACATGTAATGATTTGTGAGAGTTTCCTTATAAGGATGCTCACCCCTTCCCAAGAGGTTCCTTATAAGGATGCTTGGGAAGCCATGTAATGATTTGTGAGAGGTTCCTTATAAGGATGCTCACCCCTTCCCAAGAGGTTCCTTATAAGGATGCTTGGGAAGCCATGTAATGAATTGTGAGAGGTTCCTTATAAGGATGCTCACCCCTTCCCAAGAGGTTCCTTATAAGGATGCTTGGGAAGCCGTGTAATGATTTGTGAGAGGTTCCTTGTAAGGATGCTCACCCATTCTCAAGAGGTTCCTTGTAAGGATGCTTGAGAATCAAAGACGATCTAAACGGAGGTGGAGGTTACCCTAAAGTATGCCACCTACCGAAAGAATTGTTGGAAACTGTGTATGGTGGACTGGATTATATTTGGAAATGGTTTGCTAACTGTATAGTGGTTTCACTTATTCATTGAATTACTGTTGTTCCTTAAACTTGAGATCTACTAAAATGTCCCTGTTTTACTTCAAAGATTATATATGCTATTTGCGAAATGAGACCGGCCATTTTATTTGTTTTTATAAACCTTGTTAGAGTTTGGGAGAAATGTTGCTACAGAGCTTCGTGCTCACCCCCTACAAACAACATATTTCAGATTTAATAACCATGAAATCTCTTTTCTCATTTTAAAACCCTAGTCTTTGGGAGAGTGATGTATTTCCTTCCTAAATGCCTTCTTTATTATTGATTTTGAAACTTTAGTGCTTTGTGTTGGGTAGTAAAATAATGTTATTGCGATCTCATGTATTTTTCTTGGTTGGGTTGTTTGAGATACACACGTAATGATTTGTGAGAGGTTCCTTATAAGGATGCTCACCCCTTCCCAAGAGGTTCCTTATAAGGATGCTTGGGAAGCCATGTAATGATTTGTGAGAGGTTCCTTATAAGGATGCTCACCCTTTCCCAAGAGGTTCCTTATAAGGATGCTTGGGAAGCCATGTAATGATTTGTGAGAGGTTCCTTATAAGGATGCTCACCCCTTCCCAAGAGGTTCCTTATAAGGATGCTTGGGAAGCCATGTAATGAATTGTGAGAGGTTCCTTATAAGGATGCTCACCCCTTCCCAAGAGGTTCCTTATAAGGATGCTTGAGAAGCCATGTAATGATTTGTGAGAGGTTCCTTGTAAGGATGCTCACTCATTCTCAAGAGGTTCCTTGTAAGGATGCTTGAGAATCAAAGTCGATCTAAACGGAGGTGGAGGTTACCCTAAAGTATGCCACCTACCGAAAGAATTATTGGAAACTGTGTATGGTGGACTGGATTATATTTGGAAATGGTTTGCTAACTGTATAGTGGTTTCACTTATTCATTGAATTACTGTTGTTCCTTAAACTTGAGATCTACTAAAATGTCCCTGTTTTACTTCAAAGATTATATATGCTATTTGCGAAATGAGACCGGCCATTTTAATGTTTTTATAAACCTTGTTAGAGTTTGGGAGAAATGTTGCTACAGAGCTTCGTGCTCACCCCCTACAAACAACATATTTCAGGTCTTTGTCTAGAGGAGGAGCTCGGAACTGACGAGCCGGAACATTGGGAAGCTCCCGTAGAAGGGAACGTGGACCCCGAGGTGGACGCATAGAGCGACCTCCTTTCTTTTTTGTACTAGACTAGGATATTCATTTTGAACCTTATAAGGTCTAGTTTTCTTTTGTTATTTCCGCTGCGCTACATTATGTGATTTTTGGAATGTAAAGGCCAAAATGGGTCTATTCTTTTGGGATAATGCTGTAAATTTTTGGATGACTTTATGAAGTCTTATTTATTGATGGATTATTCTAGTGCTCTCATGATGTGAATGTTTTAGAATGTAATGCCGTCCAGGGTGTGTTTTGGGGTGTTACAAAGTTGGTATCAGAGCCTAGGTTTTAGGTCTTACATGGGAGCTGTAGGTTATGGATTACCACTAGAGATGTAGGTTTAGGGTGGAGGAAATTGTTAAGTTAAATTTTGTATATGCCTTGTGCTTAAATCAAGACATCCTACATATCACTGTAGTTTATATCTGGCACATCAAGGGAACTAAATTATGGATTGATGTGCAGGATGGACGGGACACGGGGACGCGGACGTGGGCGTGGCCGTGGAGGTCAAGCGAATCCACCACCACCACCACCACCACCACCTCCGGATGCCATGCAAGGCGTTTACCAATGCTTGAGGGAGCTCACCACTTTGGTACAAAACCAAAATGGTAACAACAACCACAATGGTGGAGCTCATCCTCTCGCTCAAGTACCGGGCAATGAGAACGGAGACCGAAGGATGATAGCTCTTCGGGAATTCTTACGACAACGACCACCCAACTTCCAAGGGAGCTCCAATCCTTTGGAGGCGGATAGATGGATCCGCCGAGTGAAGAAGATCTGTGACGGCATGGGAGTTGCCGAGGAGTTGAGAGTGGGTTTGGCGACCTACCTGTTTAAGGGGGAGGCCGACTATTGGTGGGATGCCATAAAGAGGAGAAGGGACACCGACATACTCACTTGGGAAGAATTCGATCAACTTTTCCAAGATAAATATTTTCCTGAATCAGTTAGAGATCGAATGAAGGCGGATTTTCTTGCATTACGACAAGGTGGTATGACCGTGGCTGAGTATGAGAGGCGGTTCGACGAGCTCTCCCGTTATGCTACGGGATTTATATCTACTGAGGCCGACAGGGCCAAGCGCTTCGAGCAAGGTCTGAGGCCGGCTATTAGGGAGAAGTTGGTGGCTCTCAGGATCCGTGAATTTGGGGACTTGGTGGACAGAGCTGCACTGGTAGAGAGAGACATAGAGGATAGCCAGCGACGACAGGGCTTGTCGAGAGGAGGTCCGATCCGGACGGGTGCTAGCACTAGTGGGGCACAGAGACCGACACCATACCGTCGCCCAGACAAGACAGGGGGACAGCGACTTTTGACAGCCCGAGGAGAGGGAGACACTCAGACTAGAGCCGGTTTTATCCCACGATCCTGCTTTGCATGCGGAGGTGTGGGACATCTTCGGATACATTGCCCAGTCTATCCACCTCAGGGGCCGATCCAGACCGCCAGACAGGTACCAGCAGCCCAACCACCACCACCGAGGCCTGCATTGCAGCGACCGATACAAGCTCACGCCCCCGGCGGCGCCAACCAAGGGCGAGTATTTGCTTTGACTCAGCCGGAGGAGGACATTGCCAACGCCGTTGTGGAAGGTATCGTCCTTATTTATAATTCTTGGGCCCGAATATTATTTGACCCCAGTGCAACCCACTCATTTGTACGCACGACATATGCACTTGATTTGGTATTGAGTTTCGCGAAATTAGAGCATGTTATGAATATTAGCTTGCCCACGGGAGGACGGTTAGATACTGGCCGAGTCTGCAAGGGTTGCGTGCTTCGCATTGGGGAGCACGAATTGATTGTGGATTTGATTGCTTTAGAGATAAAGAGGTATGATGTGATTTTCGAGATGAACTTGTTGTCCGCTTTTCGGGCGGTAATGGATTGTTTCCGCAAGCGGATTACATTTCAGTTACCGGGAGGAGTCGTTTTTAGTTTTGTGAATAACCGAGATTCTTTCCATCCATTTCCTACTACGGGTAGTAGATTCTTAAAAGCGAAAGCGGGAAGTCAATTGAGTTTCTTAGCTAGCTTGATGGGAGATAACAAGGATAAACTCCACACGGGTGTGGTGTTAATTGTATCGGAGTTTTTGGATGTTTTTCCCGAGGAATTACCCGGATTACCGCCACATAGGGAAATTGAATTCAAGATCGATCTCTATCCGGGAACCGAACCCATATCTATTGCTCCCTACCGGATGGCACCTTTGGAGTTGAAGCAGCTAAGGAAGCAGTTGGATCATTTGTTGGCGATTGGGTTTATCCGTCTAAGCACTTCACCCTGGGGAGCCCCGGTCCTCTTTGTGAAGAAAACGGATGAGACTCTACGGTTGTGCACGGATTACCGGAGGTTGAATCGGGTTACCGTGAAGAATAGGTATCCGTTGCCGAGAATTGATGACTTATTTGATCAGTTGAAGGGTTCGAAGTATTACTCCAAGATTGATCTTCGCACGGGGTATCATCAGCTGCGGATTAAGGAGGAGGATATTCCTAAGACTACTTTTCGTACCCGGTATGGTCATTTCGAGTATACGGTGATGCCGTTCGGATTGACTAATGCCCCCGCAGCCTTCATGGATTTGATGCACAGAGTCTTCCGGCCTTACCTCAATCAATTTGTCATTGTGTTTATTGATGACATATTGGTTTACTCACAGACTCAGAAGGAACATGCTCGTCATCTCTCTATGGTGCTACAAACATTGAGAGAACATAAGTTATATGCAAAGATGAGCAAGTGTGAGTTTTGGATGAAGGAAGTGAAGTTCCTTGGCCATGTTGTGTCCGAGCAAGGAGTAGCGGTTGATCCCGCAAAGATTGAGGCCGTGATGAAATGGGAACCACCGAAGAACGTGACGGAAGTACGGAGTTTCTTGGGGTTAGCCGGCTATTATCGTAGGTTTGTGGAAGGATTCTCCAAGCTTGCGATGCCGATGACTCGCCTTACAAAGAAGGGGGAGAAATTTTCGTGGACTCAAGCGTGTGAACTAGCTTTCCGCACCTTGAAGGAGAAGTTGACGACGACACCTATCCTCATTATTCCGAGTAGTGGGGAAGGCTACGATGTCTACACCGATGCTTCACTACGAGGCTTGGGATGCGTTCTAATGCAAGGAGGGAAGGTAGTGGCTTATGGCTCGAGGCAACTCAAGGTGCATGAGCAGAATTATCTCACACACGACTTGGAGCTAGCTGCGGTGGTGTTTGCTCTTAAGTCGTGGAGATGTTATTTATACGGGGAGAAATTTCAAGTGTTCTTGATTAGCACAATATATTGTATGATTCACATGTGCAAATCAATGTTAATTGAATGGTTTTTATAATTAAAAGATGGAGTTTTACTTCATAATTTCTCAATTTAGCATTTGATGATTGCAGGGTAAAAGTGCGCAACATAACCATCTTGAGGCTTCTCAAATACATCAAGATGAATAAGGGTGAAGGAAAACCAAAGGCAAGCTCAACAGGGGAGGACAGGAAGAAATTCAGGAAAAAAAGGCTAGCGTACCGGTACGCGTACCGGTACGATGACCCTACTGGTGTGCTTCGTACCGGTACGCGTACCGGTACGCCCGAAGGAATTTTGCCCAAATTCTGCGAACTTGCCTCAGCCGATTTTTGTGGACCCCACCATGTCTTCCCCCACCTGCCTCCTGCAAGCCCACAACACTATTCATTGTGTTCACACCTCCTTTGGACTATTGATTGCAAGAGAGCATTAATGAGATGAGTGAGAAGTTGAGTTGCTGGGTCTTGAGGAGTGCCCTGCCATGCCCTGTCCAAGCCATCACCTGCAACCTATTGATGGAGGCTCTGCACACAGCTTGTGGGGACCACCATGCACGAAAATTGAAGGCTCACACTCCATATACTCAGCATTTTTCAGCATTGCAAGGGGTTGGCTACCTAAGCTTAGGATTAGATATAGAAAGCTCCAAGGGGGAAGATGATGAATAGTGCTCAAAGTGACGTTTTTGCATTTTTCTTCCACTCTTTCACTTGTAGTTTAATGTAAGAACCTTGTAAGCTTCATTTATTGTCTTTAATGTCATTCCTTTCAAGTTTATTGCAAGTTTACTTTCATGTTCTTCATTTCACCATTGTTATTTAAGTTTTCTTCATTTCAAGCTTTTATATTGGGTATTGCATATTTTTCCTTCATAGCTTTAGATTTCTTGTTGTAAGTTAAGTTCCATGCTCCATTTCCCTTCCATGTCCATTTCCTTTATGCTTGTCTTGCATTGTTAATATGAGTAGCTAGGATTTAAGTTGGTTAATCCAAGGGAAAATTCCTCTTGGGAATACCATTTTCAACTCTTCTTCATTCCTCCCTTTAGAGTCAAATGGTTCAGTTTGACGGGGTTGAGAGTGGATGAGTTGGTGAGCCTTTGATATTCCGTAGGCCTAGTCACGGTTTATGCTTAGATACTCACCAATCTCGTCCCTAGCTTCCCCCGAATCAATCGTTCATTCATGCTCAATCGGAGGAAGGCTTTGAGTTGATTTGGTATTCCCATTGGAATGAACCCTTTGGATTAGCCAACACTTGCTTTCTTGCATTTTAATTTTGAACAAAACTCACCAAAACACAAATACAAGATTTTACACTTTCTTTTCACTTTTGCAAAATCACTTTCACAAAACTCCTTTTCCTTCCCTGAGGAGACGACCTTGGAATATTTTCCAAGTAAAACACACGACCACGAAAGACTCCTTTCGATTGGGGAGCACTTTTGTTCACCACACACGCATTCCATTTCATAACATTTTGTTCATTCCATTCATTTCCATCACCATTCCATTGTTGCCTAATCTCTTGCATCATTCCGAGGGAGAGTGACACTCCCTTAGTCCTATAAGCCATACACACATTGAGGGGTGATGTTTAGAGGTTAGGATACAACAACATTTTCCAATCAATCAGTTCTCGGACCATAAAAGCCTCAAGTATATCTTCACACAGAAAGACTTGAATCTCCGGCAGAGAAGGTGAATTGAGTACTTGGAAGATTATGAGTTCACGCTCAACTACCATCCGGGGAAGGCCAATGTAGTTGCTGACGCTCTTAGCAGGAAGTCTCGGGGTGAAATCAATTCTCTTGCGGTAAATAGGTGGAAAATGATTGATGCATTGGAGGAGTACGATCTATGGGTGGATGGACCGGAGTATCAACCCTATATATTCAACCTTATAGCTCAACCGACGCTTCTGCAACGAGTGGTGGAGTTGCAATGCCTGGATTCGGAACTCGATTTGATTAGAGCCCGATTGGAGAATGGAGAAGTGATGGAAGGATGGTCTTGGAAGAATGGAGAGTTGAGATATGGGGATAAGCTATGTGTTCCCAATGATTCGTCCCTAAAGGAGGAAATACTTGGAGAGTGTCATCGCTCCAAGTTTGCTATCCACCCCGGTAGCACAAAGATGTATAGGGACATGAAGCGTCAATACTGGTGGAGGGGAATGAAGTGAGATGTGGCCAAGTATGTGGCAAAATGTGCAGTGTGCCAGCAAGTGAAGATTGAGCATCAAAGGCCAGGAGGAGTCCTACAGTCTTTGCCTATTCCAGAGTGGAAGTGGGATCACATCACCATGGACTTCGTGTCGGGTTTACCACGGACGTCGCGTGGGCATAATGCAGTGTGGGTCATTGTGGATAGACTCACCAAGTTCGCTCACTTTTTGGGTATGAAGACCACAGATACATTCGAGACCTTGAGCCAGCTGTATATCCGTGAGATAGTGAGATTACACGGCGTTCCGCTCTCGATCGTGTTGGATCGTGACTCTAGGTTTGTGGCGAGATTCTGGCAGAGTCTACAACAAGCGATGGGGACGGAGTTACATTTCAGTACGGCTTTTCATCCCCAAACGGATGGCCAATCCGAGAGGGTGATCCAGATTGTGGAGGATATGTTACGCACTTGCGCGTTGGACTTCAAGGGGAGTTGGAACGACCACTTACCGTTGGTGGAGTTTGCTTACAACAACAGCTATCAGGAAAGTATTGGGATGGCACCATATGAAGCATTGTATGGAAGACCATGCCGATCACCGACGTGTTGGTTAGAAGCTGGTGAGAGTAGTTTATTGGGACCGGACATTGTTCGAGAAACTACGGAGAAGATTCAACTCATCCGAGAGAGGCTACGGACGGCGCAAAGTAGACAGAAGAGCTATGCGGACCACAGACGAAGACCCTTAGAATTCAAGGTGGGAGACTACGTATTTCTCAAGGTGTCACCCAAGAAGGGCGTGTTTCGATTCGGCAAGAAGGGGAAGCTAGCGCCAAGATATACTGGACCGTTTGAGATAATCAAAGCGATAGGCAAGGCGGCATACCAACTTTGACTACCAGCCCAGCTATCCGGAGTACATGATGTGTTCCACGTGTCCATGTTGAGAAGGTGTCACTCGGATGCAACTCCAGTCGCGAACTTGGAGGAGATTGAAATCCAAGACGGAGCAACCTACGAAGAACAACCGGTAGAAATTCTCGACACCAAGGAAAAAGTGCTTCGCAACAAAGTTATCAGATTGGTAAAGGTTCGGTGGCAACACCATGGAGTGGAGGAAGCTACATGGGAACCGGAGCAAGAAATGCGGGAGAAGTATCCATATTTGTTCGCTACTTGAGGTAAGTTTCGAGGACGAAACTTTCTTTAAGGGGGGTGGATTGTAACACCCCGCATTTTATTTTATATATATGTATATAGATATATAGTAAATAATGGTTGTAAAAAATGTGGATATGTGTAAGGATGTAAGGATAAATTATATAGAGTGTAATAGTAGGAGAAATGCTAGAGATAAATATGGATTGGGAAGTTGGAGTTTCCAAGACGTTTAAACTTGGAAAGGGTGACTAGACGAATTTCTAAATATTTTTAGGTCAAAATAAGGTGTCCATTGAATCCGGAAGGTCGAACAACCTTGGGAGAGGTAATATGAGGTGTATTGGAAGTTAGGAAGTATTCCGGGGTGAAAACACACTTAGAGAAAATTTGGGTAAAAAGGAGTTGGAACACCTTCTAGTATTTTGGTCATAACTTTTTATCCTTATGTTCAATTGATCTGAAATTTGGACAGTAGATAGTAGACATCTAGGGATACAAAAGTATATCTCATGAAAATTTTCCAATTCTACCTCTAAATTGGTCAATACTGCCCTGGAAGTCGAAGTAGCCGAAGTGTACCGATACACAGTACCGGTACGGTACCGTACCGGTACGACTACTCCAATGGCTTAACCGTACCGGTACTGCGTACCGGTACCGCGTACCGGTACGATTTATCTGACGCTCGCCGAACAGTAAAAGTCGGGATTTGACCATTTAAAACACCCATTTCCACTACATTTTACCCCATTCTTACATTCCAATCTCACCCTAAACATATTAGAACCCTAGGAGGAGATAAAGGACGAGAAAGAAACACAAGATCAAGAGGGAGTTACACTTCCAAAAAGATCAAAGCCCTAGATTTCAAGAATACCAAGGTAGGGGTTTTCTCCCACTCACTTACATTGAGGCTAGGGTATTTATATATGTATGTTTTTGATATCAATGGTATATATATGCTATGGAATCATCATCTCTTAGGCTTTTTGCAAAGATTACATGTTGTTAGGGTTTAATAACCATGAAATCTCTTTTCTCGTTTTAAAACCCTAGTCTTTGGGAGAGTGATGTATTTCCTTCCTAAATGCCTTCTTTATTATTGATTTCGAAACTTTAGTGCTTTGTGTTGGGTAGTAAAATAATGTTATTGCGATCTCATGTATTTTTCTTGGTTGGGTTGTTTGAGATACACATGTAATGATTTGTGAGAGTTTCCTTATAAGGATGCTCACCCCTTCCCAAGAGGTTCCTTATAAGGATGCTTGGGAAGCCATGTAATGATTTGTGAGAGGTTCCTTATAAGGATGCTCACCCCTTCCCAAGAGGTTCCTTATAAGGATGCTTGGGAAGCCATGTAATGATTTGTGAGAGGTTCCTTATAAGGATGCTCACCCCTTCCCAAGAGGTTCCTTATAAGGATGCTTGGGAAGCCATGTAATGATTTGTGAGAGATTCCTTGTAAGGATGCTCACCCATTCTCAAGAGGTTCCTTGTAAGGATGCTTGAGAATCAAAGACGATTTAAACGGAGGTGGAGGTTACCCTAAAGTATGCCACCTACCGAAAGAATTGTTGGAAACTGTGTATGGTGGACTGGATTATATTTGGAAATGGTTTGCTAACTGTATAGTGGTTTCACTTATTCATTGAATTACTGTTGTTCCTTAAACTTGAGATCTACTAAAATGTCCCTGTTTTACTTCAAAGATTATATATGCTATTTGCGAAATGAGACCGGCCATTTTATATGTTTTTATAAACCTTGTTAGAGTTTGGGAGAAATGTTGCTACAGAGCTTCGTGCTCACCCCCTACAAACAACATATTTCAGGTCTTTGTCTAGAGGAGGAGCTCGGAACTGACGAGCCGGAACATTGGGAAGCTCCCGTAGAAGGGAACGTGGACCCCGAGGTGGACGCATAGAGCGACCTCCTTTCTTTTTTGTACTAGACTAGGATATTCTTTTTGAACCTTGTAAGGTCTAGTTTTCTTTTGTTATTTCCGCTGCGCTACATTATGTGATTTTTGGAATGTAAAGGCCAAAATGGGTCTATTCTTTTGGTATAATGCTGTAAATTTTATGGATGACTTTATGAAGTCTTATTTATTGATGGATTATTCTAGTGCTCTCATGATGTGAATGTTTTAGAATGTAATGCCGTCCAGGGTGTGTTTTGGGGTGTTACACTTTTGCAGCCCTATGGATGGAGATCACATCACTTAGCAAGGGCATCATTCCATGGACATTTTTTTTGGGCAAGAAAATATACACCATGAGGAGATACACATTAGAGGATAGAGAGAGAGAAAGATAGTCTAGGAAGATGATGAATAGTATTAGAGAGAGAAGTTGAGATTTTTACATTTTCTTCCATGCATTGTCTTCTAATTTCATGGAAGAATCTTCTAAGCTTCCTTAAATGCCTTTAATGCCATTTATTTCAAGTTGTTTTCAAGTTTAATCTTCCATTAAAGCTTTCACCATTAATGCTTCTATGCTCTTCAATTTCTTAGCTGTAAATGGGTATTGAATGCATTCTCTTTTAGTTTATGTTTTCTTGCATTATCCTAGCTACAATCTTCAATTGCTTTAGAATGTCTCTCATTTACATTGTTGTCTTTCCTTTAATCACGAGTAGCTAAATCTTTATGTTGGCTAATCCAAGGGAGACCTCCCCTTGGGTATGCTATTTCAACTCATCTTCTTTCCTCCCCTCGGTGTACGGTGGTTTGGTTTGACTAGGTTGAGCGTGGACATGGTTGTGAGTCTTTGATATTTCGTAGACTTGTCACGGTTTATGCTTAGATCCTCACTTCCATCTTGTCCCGAGCTTCCCACGAATCAATCATTCATCTATGCATCATTGGAGGAAGGCTTCGAGTTGAATTGGCATTCCCATTGGAGTGAACCTTTGAGATTAGTCAACATTTGTTTCCCATTCAATTTCATCACAACACAAATCACAAACCAACCTCAACCATCAAAAGATTTTACACTTTCTTTTACCAAAATCGCCTTCTACACAATTCACATCCTTCCCCGAGGAAACGACCTTGGAATACCTCCAAGTAAAACACGACCCGCAAAAGTGTTCTTGCGCTTGGGAAGCATATTTGCTTACACATACAATTCATATTCCACCATCCCCTTGCCCTTTCTTTTGACATCGTCCCAAGAGAGAGTGACACTCCCCCTCACACATAAATCATACACACATTGAGGGAGATGTTCGGAGGTTAGGAAAGACAGGGAAAACATGCAAGTATTTTTGGCGCCGTTGCCGGGGAAGGCAAGCGTTGAATTAAGAAGGTGATTTTCGGATAACGGAGGTAAGTCCGTTGATGTTCATCACGGGTTGAGGTACGTTGATCCTTGTACATACTATTGGTTGTTTGCATTTTCAATTGTAGATAGTTTTGTTACATGTGGGGACGGGACGAACTAAACCGACTAGTTAGACAACCTTTGGCCCCCAACCTGAACATTGACCAAGACCCACCCGAGGATGCGGGTGATAATTTTGAGAATGTGGATGCCAACCCGAATGTGCAAAGGGGTGGGGGAGTGCAAGAACTTGGAATGCCCCTGATTAGCACAAAACTTTGTATATTTTAAGGTGCTAATCAGCTCAGTTCACTTGTTTTTGAAGATTAAATGATATGAGTTATGATGATTGAAGTCTTAACGTCGATATTTTGTGTTTGCAGTTGAAAGGAGCTAAATATGGTTTTTTAAGGCCTGCCCATACCACTTGGGATGAAAGGAGATGAAAAGATAACTTGGGGATAGCTCAGGAGCAAAGAAATCAGAAGATTCAGACAAGGATGCAGAACAGTACCAGTACGCAGTACCGATATGGTACGGTACCGGTACTCAGTACCGGTACGCCAAACCTACTGGAGTACGAAGTACCGGTACGATTTGCCTGACGAGCCCAGATTCTGCAGATCTGCTCAGCTACCTCGAGGGTCCCACCATAAATTCTCCCCCACTCCTCTGACACGCCCACAACACTATTCATCATGCCCACACCTTCCTCTGAACTCTAGAGCTACAGCTTTAAATGAAGAGAGAGAAGAGTTGTGGAGCTGGGTGTGCAGACAGTCCCTACACTTCCCCTGTCCAGGCTACTTTCCCTGCACCCCTACTGATGGGTGTCACTTCAGGGAGCTACAGGACCACACCAGGCACGGTTTTTGGGAGGCCAAGCTCTCCAATGATCAGCATTCTTCCATAGCATTGAATAGGATATAGAGAGAGAAGCTCCAGGCGGAGAAGATGATGAATAGTAGTTTTAGAGGGAGAAAGTTATGATTTTTTGCATTTCTTCTACTACATTGTCTTGTAATCAATGATAGGAACCTCTAGAATTTCATTGAATGTCATTAATGTCATTTTCTCTTATGTTCATTGCTAGTTTAATGCTCTCCTTTAAGTTCTACCATTAATGCTTCCAAGTTGTTCATGTTCATAGATATAAAATGGATCTTCATTTCGTTCACTTCTAGTCTATGATTTCTTGCACTTAGTTACTTCAAAACTCCATATCCTTACAATGCATTATCTTTCCATTGTCATTTTCATTTCAAGTATGAGTAGCTAAATCCTTTTGTTGGCAAGACCAAGGGGAATCCCCCTTTGGGTATACCATTTCAACTCTTTCTACTCCCTCCCTTTAGAGTCCAATGGTTCGGTTTGACCGGATTGAAGGTGGATGATTCGGTGAGTCTTTGATAATCCGTAAGCCTAGTCACGGTTTATGCTTAGATACTCACCGACATCATCATCGGCTTTCCGTGAATCAACCGTTCATTCATGCTCAATCGGAGGAGTAATTTGAGTTGAGATAGTATACCCATTGGAGTGACCTCTTGGAATTGCCAACACTTGTTTTCCCATTCCATTCTCATCAAAAACACATTTCACCAAACAACTTTCCACCACAAGAATTTTTACACTTTCGTTTCCCCAAAATCACTTTCAAATTGGTTTACTTCCTTCCCCGTGGAAACGACCTTGGAATACCATCAAGTAAAAGACGACCCACGAAAGTCTCCTTGCGATTGGGGAGCATTTCTGTGCATTCACATATTACATTTCCACCAACCTATTTCCTTTCCTATTGCCCTTTCTTTTGACACTATCCCAAGAGAGCGTGACCCTCCCTTCCCGTTTGAACATACATCACACATACACTTTGGGGGATAGTACTTAAAGGGTTAGGAACAAGACCGTTTTTGCTCAATCATTTTGGCGCCGTTGCCGGGGAAGGCAAGTGTCAAACCAAGGAGGTGATTTCCGAATAACGGAGGTAAGTCCCGTGATCTTCATCACGAGCTGAGGTACGTTGTCTCGTGTACATATTCTTGTTTGTGTATAATTTCATTTGTATATATATCTTGTTGCATGTGGGAAAGGGACGACTACCACCGATTAGTTAGACAACCCTTAGGCCCCAACATGAACATCGACCAAGACCCACCCGAGGATGTGGGTGACAATTTTGAAAATGTGGATGTCAACCCAAACATGCAAAGGGGCGGAAACTTTGATAATGTCGGTGCAAAACCAAATGCTCAAAGGGGTGGGGGATTACCCGAACCTAGGATGCCTAACCCAAGAATGCAATATCCCCCTCCCGATGCTTTTGATAATGAGGATGCTAACCCGAATATGCAAAGGGGTGGGGGATTGCAACCACCTAGGATGCCCAACCCACGAGTGCAATTTCCCCCACCTAGGAATGAAGGGAACATCCAACTTGACCCTCCACCAAGGACAATGCGGGAGTTCCTTCAACCAACCCGTAGCGCCACACCATCATGCCTCGTTCTTCCCGTCCAAGCTCATCTCTTTGTAATCAAACCATGGATGTTGCAACTACTCCCTAAATTTCATGGGATCGAGAAGGAAAACCCGTATAGTCATATAAAGTCTTATGAGGAAATGGTTGCAACCTTTATCCCAAATTACAACATGGAAGAGATAGCGAGGAAGAAATTGTTCTCTTTTTCCTTGGATGGTAAGGCAAGAATTTGGTTTGATTCCATGGGGCCTCGGATCATGTTATCTTGGGACCATATAGTTTCATTCTTTTAAAAAAAAAAATTTCCGGTTCATAGAACCACTTCTTTGAAAAAAGAAATTCAAAACTTTTCTGAAAAACCTAATGAACAATTCTATCATTGTTGGGATCGCTACAAAGATTTGATTCAATCCATACCACATCATGGTTTTAAATCGTGGCAATTGGTGAGTTTCTTCTACGAAGGAATCACACCGAACCATAGACAATTCATTGACATGATGTGCAATGGTGAATTCTTGAACAAAGACCCTGACGAGGCCCTCGACTACTTTGGTACCTTGGCTGAAAATGCACAATCTTGGGATGTTAGTGATCCAATTAATGTACCTAGGACATTGCCAGTGAGTAGTCAATCTCAAAGGGGAGGGATATATGACTTGAAAGACCGGGAGGATCTACTTTCACAAATTTCCAAATTGTCTAGGAAAGTAGATAGCCTTGAGGTGGAAAGGAGACGAGAGGTGTCTCATGTGTCAAGAACCGAGGAGGCTTGCTCTATTTGTGGTGGTGTCGAGCATTCCACATCGGAGTGTCTGAGCATTCCGGCACTTAAAGAAGCATACCATGAGCAAGTCAATGCCTTCAACCAACCAAGGCAATCATTTCCTTCAAATTCCAACACTTACAATTCGGGGTATCGTGATCACCCTAATTTCAGTTGGAGGAATGAGAACCCCATCCCCAATGGTTCAAATACATACACATCTCCTACACCTCCCAAGCAAGGTCAGTTCCAATCCCAATATCAAGGCCAGGGGCAAGCTTCTAGCTCCCAATACCCACGGTCCAATCCGCAAGGGTACCAATCCAATCTTCCCCCACAGAATTTCTCCCAACAAGGCCCATCTAGTTCTTCCAGCTACCAACCACCTCATAAAAGGAGTCTGGAAGATGTGGTCCACGCCTTCATTCAAAGCCAAACCACCTTCAATAAAGACATTTCGGCTCAACTCACAAAGATCACCAATCACATAGGCTTCTCTCAACAAGAGAAGGGGAAATTCCCCTCTCAACCACAACAAAATCCCAAGGGCCAAAATGTGATTGAATCAGTTGAGCCCACCCAAGAGAGTTGTGAGCACCTCAAGGCGGTCACCACTCTTCGTAGTGGCAAACAAATTGAAAAGACCATAGTGCCAAAGGTTCCACCCAAGGCACCATTGCCAATAGAAGAGTCCATCGAGGGTGAGTCCATTTAGGGTGAGGCCAAGGAACGTGTGGCCGAAAAAGGTGAAATGAGTAAAGACAAAGAAAATGGGCAAATTGAAAATGAACATGTGATTGATGATAGCTTGTGTTTTCCTCCTATGCCTGTCCCCTTCCCCCATCGTTTGAAGTCACCTGTCAAGGTGACTAATTATTCTGATATTTTAGACATGTTTAAGTAGGTAAAAATCAATATCCCGCTCCTTGATGCCATCAAGCAAATACCGTCATGTGCCAAAATTTTGAAAGACCTATGCACGGTAAAGCGGAGGCTAAATGTCCGGAAGAAGGCATTCTTGACAGAAAAAGTGAGCTCCATTTTGAGGACCAACACTCCTCCCAAATTCAAAGATCCCGGTTGTCCAACAATTGCCATCACTATAGGAAATTGCCGGGTTGAACAAGCATTGCTTGATCTGGGAGCAAGTGTCAATATCCTTCCCTACTCCGTGTATCAACAACTCAAGCTTGAGGAGTTGAAACCTACTTCAATCACACTTCAACTTGCGGATTGTAGCATCCGCACACCAAGGGGAGTAGTGGAAGATGTGTTGGTTCAAGTTGATAAGTTTTATTTTCCAGTCGATTTTATTGTATTGGACACTCATCCTGTTGCTAATCTTAGTTCCCAAATCCCCGTGATACTTGGGCGACCTTTCCTTGCTACATCTAATGCAGTGATAAATTGCAGGAATGGTCTGATGAAATTGGCATTCGGGAACATGACAATGGAACTTAACGTTTTCAATTTGGTAAGGCAACCAGGGGATGATGAGGAGGGCAAATGAGGTCAATAGAATTGACACATTGATTGAGGAGCACTTGGAGTTAGAAGGGATGTTGAAACTCAAGGAGGAAGAATTGGTTGAATTGGAGAAGTTGGAGGATCAAGAAAAGGTGGAAGAGTTGAAAGGGATGGAAAGGTGGATCCCCACATTTGAAGAGCTACCTAAACAAGAGAGGAAAATTTTCCCTTCGGATGAGAAAAATCCAAAATTGGAATTGAAGCCATTGCCCGCACATTTGAAATACGCTTGTCTTGGCGATGATGAGACTTTCTCGGTAGTCATTAGCTCTACCCTAACCATGGAACAAGAAGAAAAGCTTTTGGGGGTATTGAGAAAGCATAAGGGAGCGATCGGGTGGACTATTGCAGATATCAAGGGAATAAGCCCTATAATTTGCACCCATCGCATCTATCTTGAGGAAGATGCTAAAACCTCCCGACAACCTCAAAGGAGATTGAATCCGAGCATGAAAGAAGTAGTGAAGGATGAGGTGTTAAAGCTACTTGATGTGGGCATTATCTTTCCAATTGCGGATAGCAAATGGGTAAGCCCCACACAAGTCGTCCCAAAGAAATCCGGAGTCACAGTGATTGAAAATGAGGAAAATGAACTCATACCTACAAGAGTCATTACCGGATGGAGAGTTTGCATCGACTACCGGAAGCTTAACGCTTGCACACGGAAAGATCATTTCCCAATGCCGTTTCTCGATCAAGTCTTGGAAAGGGTAGCAGGGCACCTATTTTATTGTTTCCTAGACGGGTACTCTGGCTACAACCAAATTGAGATCGCATTGGAGGACCAAGAGAAGACTACCTTCACCTGCCCATATGGTACCTTTGCCTATCGCCGTATGCCATTCGGATTATGCAATGCCCCGGGGACCTTTCAACGGTGCATGATTGGGATTTTTAGCGATATGGTGGAGAAAATTTTGGAGGTCTTCATGGACGATTTTTCCGTGTTTGGTGATTCCTTTGATGGATGCTTAGAGAACTTGGAGAGAGTATTGGAGAGATGTGAAGAAAAGGATCTTGTGCTTAATTGGGAAAAGTGTCACTTTATGGTGACGGAAGGAATCGTATTGGTCCACATAGTATCGGCAAGGGGCATTGAAGTTGACAAATCCAAGGTGGAGGCCATCTCCAACCTTCCCATGCCGACAATCATCTAGGGAATCCGGTCATTTTTAGGCCATGCAGGTTTTTATCGCCGATTCATTCAAAATTTTAGCGCATTGGCCCGACCCCTGACCAATTTACTGTCTAAGGAGATTCCCTTTGAGTGGTCGAATGAGTGTGAGGCATCGTTTAAAAAACTAAAAAGCATGCTTGTCACGCCTCCTATCATGCGACCACCCAATTGGGATCTACCTTTCGAGCTCATGTGCGACGCGAGTGACTACGCGGTTGGCGCAGTGTTGGGTCAGAGGAAGGACAATCGACCGCATGTTATACACTACGCTAGCAAAACACTTAATGAGGCTCAAATGAATTACACTACCACTGAGAAAGAATTGCTAGCCGTAGTGTTTGCTCTAGATAAATTCCGTTCATATATCATTGGTTCGCCTATTGTTGTCTTTACTGACCATTCTGCCTTGAAGTACTTGTTATCTAAGCAGGATGCGAAACCAAGACTCATTAGGTGGATCCTCCTCCTATAAGAATTTGATTTGACAATTAAAGACAAGAAAGGAGTTGAGAATGTTGTGGCGGATCACTTATCCCGGCTGGTGGTGCAGGAGACTAATGAGCATATTCCTATTCCCGACTCTTTTCCTGATGAACATTTACTCTCAATCCATTCAGTTTGTCCTTGGTATGCTGACATTTGTAATTACCTTGCAACAGGACAAATACCGCCACAATGGAGCCTGGAGGATAAAAGACGATTCATGGCAGACGTGAAGTATTTTTACTTCGACAATCCGTATTTGTTCAAATATTGCCCAGACCAGGTCATGAGGAAATGCGTGCCCGAAAATGAACAACGGAACGTCCTTCCATTCTGCCATTCCCAAGCTTGTGGCGGACATTTCTCGGCAAAGAAAACTTCGGCCAAAATTTTGTAGTCAGGTTTCTATTGGCCCTCTCTCATTAAAGACTGTGTTTCATATTGTAAGACATGCGACAGATGCCAACGATTAGGTAGTGTGACCCGCAAAAATATGATGCCCCTGTCCCCCGTCCTTATCATAGAAATATTTGACTGTTGGGGCATCGATTTCATGGGTCCATTCCCCATGTCTTTTGGTTATCTGTACATTCTTCTGGCAGTGGACTACGTGTCCAAGTGGGTAGAGGCTATCCCAACCAAGACTAATGACCACCGGGTCGTAGTCAAGTTCCTCAAAGAGAACATTTTTTCGAGGTTTGGGTTGCCTCGTGCAATGATCAGTGACGGTGGATCCCACTTCTGTAACAGGCCATTTTTGCATCATTAATGTTTAAATATGGCGTTACACACAAAGTATCCACTGCATACCACCCACAAACCAATGGCCAAGCTGAATTAGCCAATAGAGAGATTAAGAATATCTTGGAAAAAACGGTTAACCCAAACAGGAAGGATTGGTCAGTCAGATTGACCGATGCCTTATGGGCGTACCGTACTGCCTATAAGATTGTTTTGGGTATGTCTCCCTACCGGCTGGTTTATGGAAAAGCTTGTCATTTGCTGGTTGAAATGGAGCACAAGGCCTACTGGGCCATAAAGACCTTGAATTTTAACTTGAGAATGGCCGGGGAGCAGAGAAAGTTGGAACTGAATGAATTGGAAGAGATCCGAAGAGATGCATATGAGAGTTCCAAAATTTCAAAAGAACGGGCTAAAGTTTTTCATGATAATTCCATCACACGGAAATCATTTGAGCCCGGGCAAAAAGTACTCTTGTATAATTCTCGTTTCTCCGTGTTCCAAGGAAAACTAAGATCCCGTTGGGATGGCCCCTATTTTGTCGAGGCGGCCTACCCCAACGGAGCGGTAGATATCAAAAACCCTAAAGATGGCCAAACATTCAAGGTCAATGGCCAAAGACTCAAGCCATTCTTTGAGGGTTTTGAGGGACAAGTGGTGGAGGAGGATTTAGTTGACCCGGTATACTCGGAATTGATGGAGGGTTAGCTAGGGTTTATTCCTTCTATTGTACAATTACTTTTACTTATTTATGTCAATTTTATTTTATGTCACTCACTTGATGTGGTTGTATAGATTGGGTTCTCTTAGATCCAGATCTTGGTGTTTTTGTCGAAAGCGCAATTGCGAGGTGTTCTCTTACCCTACTTATCTTTTTATTGTCTTCCATTGCATACTATATCTTTTTGTTGCATTGAGGACAATGCATGATTCTAGTTGGGGGGTGAGGTGCACCATTTGTATGATACACCAAGGTTGTTTGGAAATTTTTGATCTTTGCTTGCATTAGTGAAAAATAGGTGAAATTTTTGAAAATTTTTGATGAAAAAATATCTAATTGTTGATCTGTATTCCTTCATGATGAGTGTGTGTGAGTTTGATGACATGTTGATCTTTGTTGTGAACTTTGTGCACATGAGTATTCTATGGAAGTTGATCCTATGCATGAGTATCATTTATGTATTGATTTTTGAACTCAACTGTATGTGACTCTTGAATGTGTAATTTTGGCAATTTACGGATTGGATTCATGTTTTTAAGCTTGACATAAGTAGTGGAGATGAGTAAAGACCCTTGAGAGCTTTAGTGCCAAATCCTTTTTGGAGGGAATTTACAATTACTCAAAGAATATTTTTTTGTCAAGTTGTTCAATAGTCTCATTATATTTGTGTTGGTTAGTGCATTTGGATAGTAGACGGATTTGTCTTGAACATATAATGCCCTCCCATGAGGACCTGGAAGTGATCTTAGGCCATTATTGAATATTTTGAGCCTTTAATTTTTTTTCTTGTGCAAATATTATCCCTAGTGCCGTGATTGAGCTTATTTGAAATTCGTTTCTATGCCACACAGTTGACCAAGCCTATGAAAATAAGAAAGATATAACTTACCTTGGTTGTTCCTAAAAGCATAAATGAGTGATTGCAAAAGCAAATGAAGTGTGGTGAGGAAACCCAAACAAAAGGGATAAATGATGTTGAAACTCAAAGAGTTCAATGGAAAAAGAATGAAAATCCAAGAAAAGAAGAAAAAAAAAAGGGTGAGAAGAAGAAAAGAAAAATGTTAAGGATAAGAAGAAAAAGAAACGAAGAATGTGGTGACGGGGTGAGAATCAAAATCCCATGAAAAGGGAAGTGTTTTTCTAGAATAAAAGTCTCTCACTCAGAACAACCCTCTTTGTTACCCTATATCCTTCATTTCATTTTCCTAGATACCACCCCAAGGCCCCATTATAACCCTTAAAGTCCTAAGTGATCTAGAGAAGTTGGGAGGTGCATAATTTCAAAGGGAATGATGAGTTTAGTCTTACCACCTAATGCCCTAATATTCTGTTCATGAGACTATGCCAAGTTCGCTTCATTTTCATTTATTAACTTCATTTTTGGATTACATGTGAGCACACTTTGTTTTGAACACAAGACTCTATCTCACATGTACACATGGAGTGTATACCAGGATAACTTGAGTGTATTTCATTGCTAAGAGTGTCCCTTGGTGAGTTTTTGCATTGAAGCTGAATTTGTCCAGCTATTCGAATGTGAATCCTGTTGTGTAACTGTTCAAATTACTTGTTTAATTCACACACACGCAAGTTGAAAATGAATGTGTAGGTACATACTTTAGACTAGTATCTAAAACTATGGGTTTGCTCATGTTAGCCTAGTTCAATCATTTGAGAAATTTGTTAAATAACTCCATGCTTGCAAGAATGAGGGAATATTGCTCAAGTTTTTGATATTTGAAAAGGATTAGAACTATGTGTGTTTTTTGAATCCGTACTTGCATTTTGGGATATTCATTTTGATAATTAAGAATAGAAATCCATTCCCTGTATGTTGAATGCATCAAAGTTTTAAATCACTTTGCAATTTTGATAATAACTCGGGCATGATGGATCAAATTGTGGATAATAAGTGGAGTACATCTTTGAAGGGAGTTGGAGTCACAAGTAATGTGATGAAATGTCTAGGAAGGCCCTAAGCTGGATTGGAGTGGTGGTATGCTCAGCAGGAGGAGTTTGGCAGACAAAGCAGAACAGTACCGGTACGCCAAACCTACTGGAGTACGAAGTACCGGTACGATTTGCCTAACACGAAAATTTTTTTATGGCTTTTAATTTAAACCCCTCGTTAAACCCTTCATTTCCCCACTTCTATTCCTGCCCTATCTCTCTCTCCCTCACTCGAAAACACTCCAAGGTTCCAAAACTCTCTCTACTTCCCTCTCAATCCATAAAACCTCCCTTGATTTTGCTTGCTTTGGACAGCCCTCATCTGATAAACCCTATCCTTGGAGCCGAAATTCCTCAAAGTCCTCCATCTCCTCCAGTCACTTCAAGGGATCTCAATGGCTCGCACTAAGAGACCAGGACCAGGACCCGAGCCCAGTTCCCCTCCTGCCAGGGTCTCCTCTAGCCGCAAGAGAGGCGGCGAAGGGTCAAGTGAGGGCCCAGAGGAGCAAAGGAAGAAGGCTAAGAGAGATGCTCGACGCCAGTTGATCCAAGGTAAGGGTGTGACCTATGAACGTTTTTTGGATAGAATGTCCCTTTCCCCCATTCATCCCGTTGTGAAAATCATTGAGGGGCATGGGATGCATTTCTGGTTCAAGGAGGTTGAGGGTTACAACTTGGCATTAGTGAGGGAGTTCTATCGTTCGCTGAAATTGGTTGAGGTTGCTGTTGGGGAGGTTCTGAGAGCGAACGTTAGGGGAAAGGTATTTACGGTGACCCCTGACGTCATAGCCACCCTTCTTGGAAATTATCAGAGACCTCCATCTTCCCCACCTGTCTATCCCTACAACATTGGTAGAGCTAAGACTAAGGCGGAGTTTGTCGATTTGATGTATGAGGATCCGGCTGCGTTCAAGGGAATTGTTCATAGTGGTGGGTTGAAGCATGTTTATGGGCTTCTCAACAAACTTCTTCATTATAACCTACTCCCAAGGGCCGCAGAAAAGAAACCAAACATGGAAAAGCTGGCCATCCTGGATGTTGTTGTGTCGGGCAAAACAATTGATTTTGCCCTTATTATTTGGGAAGTTATGAAGGACTTTGCCATCACAGAAAAGCCATTGACCAACCTGCCATATGGAAGCTTGGTTACCCGACTGTGTGACCATTTTAAGGTTAAGGGCTACGCATTAGAAAAGCTCACTCCCCCCGAGACTAGGGCCATAGGCAGGGCCAGTAGCCAGAAGAGGAAGGCTATGGGTCGTGGGGAGCGAGCTCAGCTTGATTCTGATGAGGACTTTGTACCGATTGCACCCACCATGCCATTCAAGCCTGTTTCAGCACGCTCAGTCCCTAGGAGACTTGATGCACTAGAAACGACAGTGCATGGGATTGAGGCCTCGGTTCTGGGAATTATGGCGATGATGAAAGAGATGTACATGCACACATTCCCTGGGAGACCCATCCCAGAAGTTCTTACTGCACCTTTAACCTCCAGGGTAAATGAGGAAGCTGAAGATAATGAGGAGTCTGAGGAAGAGGAAGAATCTGAGGGTAATGATGAAGAGAGTGATGGAGAGTAAGGAGTGCTTGTGTTAGTGTGGGATTTTGTGTAGTTGGGATGGGAGATTAGGCTATTTTGTTCTTTTTGATGACCTACAACATTTTGTACTCCAACTTCGTTCACATTAATATAAACCCATAGTTGTTCCATCTTACTCATTTTCATGTTGTTAATTGCATTTTGATTGATTGAATGAATGGTCGTTGAATTTGATTGAATGTGTTGCTTTATTCGTTTTGTTGTGCTGGGTAGTGAATCTTTTGCTAAGGGACTAGCAAAACCTAAGTTGGGGGGTGTGATTAGCACAAAACTTTGTATATTTTAAGGTGCTAATCAGCTCAGTTCACTTGTTTTTTAAGATTAAATTATATGAGTTATGATGATTGAAGTCTTAACGTCGATATTTTGTGTTTGTAGTTGAAAGGAGCTAAATATGGTTTTTTAAGGCCTGCCCATACCACTTGGGATGAAAGGAGATGAAAAGATAACTTGGGGATAACTCAGGAGCAAAGAAATCAGAAGATTCAGACAAGGATGCAAAACAGTACCGGTACGGTATGGTACCGGTACGATTTGCCTGACGAGCCCAGATTCTGCAGATCTGCTCAGCTACCTCGAGGGTCCCACCATAAATTCTCCCCCACTCCTCTGACACGCCCACAACACTATTCATCATGCCCACACCTTCCTCTGAACTCTTGAGCTACAGCTTTAAATGAAGAGAGAGAAGAGTTGTGGAGCTGGGTGTGCAGACAGTCCCTACACTTCCCCTGTCCAGGCTACTTTCCCTGCACCCCTACTGATGGGTGTCGCTTCAGGGAGCTACAGGACCACACCAGGCACGGTTTTTGGGAGGCCAAGCTCTCCAATGATCAGCATTCTTCCATAGCATTGAATAGGATATAGAGAGAGAAGCTCCAGGCGGAGAAGATGATGAATAGTAGTTTTAGAGGGAGAAAGTTGTGATTTTTGCATTTCTTCTACTACATTGTCTTGTAATCAATGATAGGAACCTCTAGAATTTCATTGAATGTCATTAATGTCATTTTCTCTTATGTTCATTGCTAGTTTAATGCTCTCCTTTAAGTTCTACCATTAATGCTTCCAAGTTGTTCATGTTCATAGATATAAAATGGATCTTCATTTCGTTCACTTCTAGTCTATGATTTCTTGCACTTAGTTACTTCAAAACTCCATATCCTTACAATGCATTATCTTTCCATTGTCATTTCCATTTCAAGTATGAGTAGCTAAATCCTTTTGTTGGCAAGACCAAGGGGAATCCCCCTTTGGGTATACCATTTCAACTCTTTCTACTCCCTCCCTTTAGAGTCCAATGGTTCGGTTTGACCGGATTGAAGGTGGATGATTCGGTGAGTCTTTGATAATCCGTAGGCCTAGTCACGGTTTATGCTTAGATACTCACCGACATCATCCTCGGCTTTCCGTGAATCAACCGTTCATTCATGCTCAATCGGAGGAGTAATTTGAGTTGAGATAGTATACCCATTGGAGTGACCTCTTGGAATTGCCAACACTTGTTTTCCTATTCCATTCTCATCAAAAACACATTTCACCAAACAACTTTCCACCACAAGAATTTTTACACTTTCGTTTCCCCAAAATCACTTTCAAATTGGTTTACTTCCTTCCTCGTGGAAACGACCTTGAAATACCACCAAGTAAAAGACGACCCATGAAAGTCTCATTGCGATTGGGGAGCATTTTTTTGTATTCACATATTACATTTCCACCAACCTATTTCCTTTCCTATTGCCCTTTCTTTTGACACTATCCCAAGGGAGCGTGACCCTCCCTTCCCGTTAGAACATACATCACACATACACTTTGGGGGATAGTACTTGATTAACCTAATTAGTATGTAAATTAAAAAAATCAAAAAACTCGAATTAATATAATGAACGCACTAAAAATAAGTACTTAGAGTGAATTAGGGTTTGTGCGGGAATGATACTAGTTGTAACATTTTATTTAAAAGTTGCAGGACAAATGCTGAATAAACACAAGATGCAGGAGCAATGTCAAGAGAATGGAACATTGGAGGCCAAAGTGTAAATAACCATACGTGAAGAGTCAGCATGCATGCAAGTGGATTTTCCAGCAAAGCACCACCGTCCAGACGGTGGGACTGCCGTCCGGACGGTCACCCTTGTCAGACACAAGTTGATCTCCTTGCCCACTTGCCTTCCCACGCCTATAAATAGGCTTCTCCACTTCAGCTTCAGAAGGCCGGAACCGAGAAAGAAACTGAGAGAAATACGAGAGAAATCTGAAATTCTGAAGCAACTCCAAAAATAGAAAAAGAGAGAAAAGAAAAGAGAACGCACGCTCCAGTCCGTGTTATACTTCAGTCCTACGTCCTGTACTTTTATATTTTCGTTGTATCTTTCCATTCGGATAGTTGAACTGCTGCCACTTTTTTATCTTAATTGAATATAAGAGTGGTTGTGTTTCAATCGTTCCCTGCGAAAGACATTTACATTCCGCACTTTATTTCATGTTGTAATGACAACTGCTAGCTCTCCTTGCTTGTCTATAGCAATGGAGCGTGAGTAGTTCCGTATATCCTCCGGTTCGAGGGGAACACATGTATAATATTGATCTGTTTATGGAATTGCTGATGTTTTATTGATACGTTTATTATATATATGAGACGGGCCAGCTAGAATGACCCCGGCGTTCCTACCGGTATGGTTAATCCTCCACCGGAATGCTGAGGAAGTTCCACTGACGCCTGGTATTACTATATATAATAATATTGCCTGCTAGAATGACCCCGGTGATCCTATCGGTATGGCTAGTCCTCCACCGGAACGCTGAGGAAATTCTACTGTCAATATATATCTATATATATATATATATATATATATATATATATATATATATATATATATATATATTACAAGATAACCTATTGAATAATTCAAGTATGCCGTTTAAGTGTCTTCACTTTCTGGGTGACATATCTAAATACAGTTAGCCTAAGAAGCGGCTGTATTATGATTAACTACCACCGGTTGACCTGACAAGTCACCGGAAGATAGTCTGTACCACCTACGGATTTTACTTGGATTAGTCAATTGGAACATCTATGCCCAGTGTAGCCTAAGAAGCAGCTGTGCTATATATTACTACTAGTGTAGCCTAAGAAGCAGCTGTGCTATATATTACTACCAGTGTAGCCTAAGAAGCAGCTGTGCTATATTTTATATACATCAGACCTGCCGATTGACTTACCAGTAAAATGGAAGTTAATTGATGTAAGGTAGCAATTCCATAATACGACTAATCTAACGCATGTGGGATCCTTGAACTGAAGGATATCTTTTATATTTCTGTCATTAATCTACTTTACTTACGCATTTCATTATTGTTGCAATTTAATTCCGTCTTTTACTTAAGTTAAGTTACTCGAACAGACTAAGCTCACACCACAAGCTATCAAACATCAAACTACCCTAAACAACCTTTTTATGGCTTTATTTTTATTTTATTGTTTTTATTTTATCTTTAACCTCTAATTACTAAAACTCTCTGTGGGATCGATACTTGGACTTAAAACCGAGAAAACTACAATTTGATCACTTATACTTGGGTGTAATATAATAATATAATTCAGACACACTAAAAAGTGTGAATCAAGTTTTTGGCGCCGTTGCCGGGGAGTTAAGGTAATTGAAAAATAAAATAAAATAAAATATAAAATATAAAATTATAATTAAAATAATATTTATAAAAAAAAAAAAAAATTATTTGTTTGTTAGTTATATATGTTTATAGTTTGTTATTTTTAGTCTATGTCTGTTCATTCATCAGTAAGTTCTGTAAATCAGTCAACTCCTTCATCTTCCTCATCTTCTTCATCTGCATCTACCCAAGAATCATTTAACTTAAGTATGGCTCAAAACGTACCTAGGGAGGAAGAGGCTAGAGAACCGGAAAT
This sequence comes from Ilex aquifolium, assembly GCA_951799425.1. NCBI lineage: Eukaryota > Viridiplantae > Streptophyta > Magnoliopsida > Aquifoliales > Aquifoliaceae > Ilex > Ilex aquifolium. The sequence continues at coordinate 22,764,629 of OX637396.1, read as the reverse complement.
AGTTCAAAATACTAGACCATTAAGAGAATATTTACATCCTACTAGAACTAATGTTCCGTCATGTTTTGCTTTTCCAACAGACGCTCCAAATATTAATATCAAGCCAGGAACAATACAACTACTACCACAGTTCCATGGTTTGGAAGATGAAAATCCTTATGTTCATATGAAAGAATTTGAAGAAGTCTGTGGAACTTTGCAAGATAGTTCTGAAATGATTAAATTAAAACTTTTTTCTTTTTCGTTAAAAGACAAAGCTAAACTATGGCTTAACTCTTTAAGAGCAAATTCTATCACAAATTGGCAAGCTTTACAAACTGAGTTTTTTAAAAAGTTTTTTCCTGTGCATCGTACTAATGCATTAAGACGTAAAATAATGAATTTTTCTGTGAAAGAAGGTGAAACTTTTTATCAATGTTGGGAAAGATTTAAAGATCTTCTCCAAGCTTGTCCACATCATGCTTTTGAAAACTGGACTTTAGTCGGATTTTTCTATGATGCTCTTCCATCCGCAATGCGACAATTTGTCGAAATGATGGCTCAAGGAGAATTTATGAATAAAAACCCAGAAGAAGCATTTCAATTTTTTGATACTATTTCAGAGAGTTCCCAGATGTGGGACTCGACTTCTTCAAATATTGTGGAAAATAAGCCATCTACATCTGAAAGAGGAAAATATATTTTAAAAGACGATGATGATTTAAGAGCTAAAATGGCTAATTTATCTCGAAAATTAGAAGCCTTAGAAATGAAAAAACTTAAACAAGTATCTGTTGTAACCTCTACTGATCAAGTGTGTGAAATTTGTGCGTTGTCAGGACATCCTGCTGGGGAATGTCCAACTATACCTGCATTCAAAGAAGTTTTGATAGAACAATCTAATGCTGTTCCAACTTATAATAAACCATATTCAAATCCATATTCTGAAACTTACAATCCAGGATGGAGAAATCATCCGAATTTTAGTTGGAGAAATACACAACCTACAAATCAAACACAAGGTCCACCACAGCCACAAAATCAACAACAGTACCAACCTTATCAACCTCCTCAAAGAAGAACTCTGGAAGACACTATGAATCAATTTATTCAAAGTCAAATGAGTTTTAATAACCAAACAACTCAAGTTTTTAATGATTTTAAAGCTCAAACTTCCCAGAGTATTGAAGATATTAAGAGTCATCTTGCTAAGTTGACCCAGTCCTTGAGTACGTCAGAGAAAGGAAAGTTTCCTTCTCAACCTAAACCTCCACAAAGTCAGAGTCATGTTAATTCTGCATCCTCTGAATCTTCGTCAAATCAAGTACAGGCAATTACAACACTAAGAAGTGGTAAGGTAATTGATAAAACCATCAAACCTAAGATTTCAAAGAAAATACGTGAGTCAATTCCTGTAAACGAACCACTTGAATCTGAACCTTTAATCAAAAAGCAACCAGGAGTACAAAATGAAAAAGATCCGCCATGTCCTATCCCTTTACCTTTCCCTCAAAGAGTCAAGCAACTTCAAACTGAAAAAGATCAATCTGATATTCTCGAGCTATTTAAACAGGTAAAGATCAATATTCCATTATTAGATGCAATAAAAAGAGTTCCAGTTTATGCTAAATTCCTAAAAGATCTTTGCACAATAAAAAGAAGAACTAATGTACCAAAGAAAGCATTTGCAACTGAGCAAGTTAGTACAATAATACAACATGATACACTTCTTAAGTACAAAGATCCGGGTAGTCCTACAGTTTCATGTCTTATTGGAAATTTTCAAATTGAACAAGCTCTGTTAGATCTTGGATCCAGTTGTAATTTAATGCCATATTCAGTCTATACACAACTAGGACTAAGTGAGTTAAAACCTTCTAATATTAAATTACAATTAGCAGACCGATCAGTGAAAATTCCAAGAGGAATTGTGGAAGATGTTATTGTCCAAGTGGATCAATTCTATTTTCCAGCAGATTTTATTGTTATAGACACGGAACCAAGTTGTCAGATATATGCATCTCAATACATACCTCTTATTTTAGGTCGACCATTCCTAGCTACATCAAATGCATTGATTAACTGTAGGAACGGAGTCATGAAACTTTCATTTGGAAACATGACTTTGGAATTAAATGTTTTTAAAGGAACAAAACAACCTAGAGAAGAAGAAGAACCGTACGAAGTAAATTATGTTGAGACATTAACTCAAAGTTTTTTTGAAAAGAACTTTCTAGAAAAAGAGTTATTTGCATTAGAATCAATACCTGATACTGAATCTGAAATTACATCTGTAAAAGATATACAATATGAAGAATTGTCCCCAACAATTATGGAATCTAATGTCAAAATTTTTAAGCCAGAAGTAAAACCTCTTCCATCCAATTTAAAATATGTTTTTTCAGGAAAAGATGAAATTGATAAGATTGTAGAGGAGAAAATTAACACCTCTTCTTATTATGAACCTCTACAAGTCTGTTTAATTAATTCTATTGTTGATAGTGGAAATCCTGAGGTACAATTTTATGCTGATTTGTTAAATTCTTCGCCGAAAGTATCAGGGAAAGTAAGAAACTCTACTTGGGAACTCAAGCCCGATTGATCTATCCTTTATGCACTTCTTGTATATAGTAGTTAGAATTTTCTTTGTTTTATGTTTTTATGTCTTTTGTATAGTTTCTTTATTTGTCTTTTATATTAGAATCTTATACTATAAATATCTCTCGCTGCAAGACCTAATTAGCAATTTTCTACTTTCATCTTATAGAGTGAGGATAATATTTAAATTAAGTTGGGGAGATAGGCGTGTGAGTTTACTTTATGAGTTTAAAATAGTAATCGTGATTTAAAAATTTTGTTCGTCTTTGTGACTGGCAGACGTTAAAGAACCGGATAGAGAGTCTTTTATCTTATATTAAACAAAACCAAGAATATACAGTATGGATGTAAAACTATTTTGGTTGATTTTAATTTTATTACGTCACTTTCTAAAAGATATACATACATTGATCATGCAAAAAAAAAAAAAAAAAACTAAATATGTTCGAAATTTAGAAATCTTTGAAAGCCAAGCACGACCCCTATATGGAAAAAGCACATATGCTAAACATCAAAGAGCAAATCGTCTCTGTGCTTGTGTAAAATGTGGTCGTACTAAACATCTGAGACAGTATAATAAGTGTGCGGAACCAATTTCAGGTCGATCGTTAAATCGTTTACGGTGGATTAGGGATGGGCAGAGCAAGGATTACCCTGAGACGCCATCCTATTCCGGCCCGATGCTAAACAGATACGTGAGATCTGAAATTAACCGTGTCACTAATGTTACTGAACCAGACAGTTCTGATACAGACTAGATATGATCAATGAAATGTATAGTTTTTTGGAAATATATGTATAGCTGTAAATAAATATAAATTGCTATTAATTTAAATAGGAAATCCATAAATAAGAAATAAGAATAAACTTATATTTAATGTTGTAAATTGCAGGAATTGACAGGAAAAAGAACACCAGTGTAGAACATCAAAGAAATAACCTGCAATTACAAATCAAGAACCAGTCAAAAAAAATGGATCGAAGACAACAAACAAGAAGATCTTCAAGCCATGCACGAGAGAATCAATCTTCGCAATCCGAGACATCTCCCCAACAACCTCAACCGGGAAATAACTTTAATGAGGTGATGTTTGAAAATTTGGAACAACGAATCTGGTATGACACAAACTACCTAACTAAAAATATTATTTCTGAAAGGGTAGTAATATATGAAGATTTTGAAAACATAAGACAAATTCTCCATGAAAGAGGATGGCTACAATATGTTAGGTTATCTGTTCCTGCATATGACTGTTTAGTTCGGGAGTTCTATAGTAATGCTGAAATTAAAGGAAAAAGACTACTGCGTATATTTGTTCGGGGAATAGTTTTTCAAGTTACACCAGACACTATAGCCGAATTCTTTCGGCCCATGCAAAGACAACCCCAACCACAATATCCTTACACTGAACTACCTAGTTTGACTGAAGTAGGAAGAGAATTGACAGGAAATCCAGAATTTATTTGGGGACGCCCAAATAAATACATTAAACAAGGAAGCCTGACAAATAAGTATCGCATCCTAAATATGATAACAGTATACAATCTGCTACCACGAGCTCTAAAGTATCAAATTTTTATTGACCATGCTTATTTCCTATATGCATTTGGAATGGGACACACAATTGACCTTCCAAACTTGATCTTAGACCAAATGATAATTGCTGTGAATAATAGGAAGCTCATACTCCCGTATGCAATGTTAGTTTCTCAGATATGCAGGAATGCGGGCGTGATCATTAATCCAACATGGAAAACAGTGGAGCGTCTTGCACCAGTGGATAAAACTTCGTTAAAGAAAAGTCATGGAGGAAAAATAGGAAACCAACAAGGAATATCTTCATCACATGAAGAGGAACCATTTGAAGAACCAGGGTGGGTATCTGAAGAGTACATGCCACAAGAACAGCAGCCACAAGAAGATCAACCATACATCCCCATGGATGACAGAACTGATAGACAGGTCTTGTTAGAAGTAGAGACCAGCATTATTCAGATCAATCAACGCATGGATAAATATAAAGTTGAGCTGCGGCAGTTGTTTCAAGACTATTCCAAAGGAGAATCTTCTAACTCTTAAATCAACTGGAGATTTTACAAAAAAATAAATAAATAAATAAATAAAAAATAATAATAATAAATTTTGCTTTCTTTCACTCACCCTTTTATTTTATGCACTTTCAATTTCTGCATTTAAAACTTGAAGTTATGTTTTATGTTTTATGCTTGTGTGATTTGAACTTAGTTAAGTTTTACTTATATATGTTTGAACTAGTATGTTTTAAATTTAAATATGTTTAAATTGTTTTTGTCAAAATGAGAGCATACATTGCTAAAGTAAGAAACATATTTCATACAATTCACAGTTAGATTAGGATTATACTCTAATGCCTTGCAAACATACTCTCGATCTGATCTCATGAGACTTTCATATTTTAGCTGTACGTTATCTCAATATTTTTATTCGAACTTAACCTTAGAAGCACAAATAGATGTCTTTATTTTTGAAAACCATGCAAAATATTATACTCTTTCTGTATATAGTGGAGATGTAAAAAACCAAATGCAGAATTAGAGCCATTCTTTCTTGGAGAGAAATGCTACATCTACTCAACTACGAATCTTCGATTCAGCGGTAACTTTTCTTTGAATAATCTCATTTATTTGCTTTGATTAGCACGTATTGAGATATATTATGTACATTGCCCTTAATTGTTTATCTAGAAAGAATACAAATATAGGATTTCTGGAAAATGATCTTAGGCCATGTTTCATTAATCTTGAGCCTAAACCATTTCTTTTACAAAATTATCTCTAGTCAGCCGTGATTGAGCCTGAAAGAAAATAATAGTCTTTTCTTAAACCCTAAGAAACACCCGAGCCACATAAAAATATAAATACACCTACCCTTGCTATCTAATTTTCTTGCACCCTCGATTTAAGCAGCAGGATACAAAAAAAAAAAAAAAAGAGAAAAAGAAAATCCCGGCTCGAAAGAAAAGTCTAGAAAAGAAAACAAAAAGAAAGAAAATAGCCAAGAAAGTGAAAAATGAGAAAAATAAAAAAAAAATAACCTGCAAAGTCATAAGAAAACTAAACTGAGGTGTGCCACAATGTTAAACGATAGCACTTGAATCCCACCGACGTCAGTTCTTAAACCCCGACCCCTGACCACGTTACAACCTTAACAAAGTCCTTTTTGATTCCAGAAATCATATATTTGCATCTATTCTAGCAATCTAAAAAGGAAAATGTTAATAATATATTTAATACAGTGTTAATATTCTTTCATGAGATTATGTCAATTTCCAGTTTATTCAAAATAACCGCTCCTTTCTATTACATGTGAAATAATTTGTTTTGTTATCAATATTCCAATCACATGTAAAATTGTGAGAACAGTCACTATAACATGTGTGCTATTCTTACTGAGTGTATTCCAGGGAAGGATTGACATCAAGACTACCATGAAAGAGGGTAATATTTTTCAAGTGATTTCTGAAAATAAAAACATCACTACACACACACACAAGTTTTCATAAAAATATATAGATAATACTACACCCAACATATGATACTCTCAAGGTGATCAGAAAAGGAAGTATTCTAGCAAGACAGAAGAAATATCATTCTAATCATGCACGTGAAAAATATGAAATATGAATTCCTAATTCCTGAAGTTTGTAGGTAGCTTCACTGGAAACCTTCACGAGACACAACTCGTCCACTAGGGATCACCTAGGGGTTTAACGGCTTATTGCATATGCTAAATGCAATCGTGAAAAAATCTACGAAAATGATTTTACCCCTATTTGTATTATATTTTTATTTTACTAGGGACTAGTAAAGTCTAAGTTAGGGGGTGTGATTAACCTAATTAGTATGTAAATTAAAAAAATCAAAAAACTCGAATTAATATAATGAACGCACTAAAAATAAGTACTTAGAGTGAATTAGGGTTTGTGCGGGAATGATACTAGTTGTAACATTTTATTTAAAAGTTGCAGGACAAATGCTGAATAAACACAAGATGCAGGAGCAATGTCAAGAGAATGGAACATTGGAGGCCAAAGTGTAAATAACCATACGTGAAGAGTCAGCATGCATGCAAGTGGATTTTCCAGCAAAGCACCACCGTCCAGACGGTGGGACTGCCGTCCGGACGGTCACCCTTGTCAGACACAAGTTGATCTCCTTGCCCACTTGCCTTCCCACGCCTATAAATAGGCTTCTCCACTTCAGCTTCAGAAGGCCGGAACCGAGAAAGAAACTGAGAGAAATACGAGAGAAATCTGAAATTCTGAAGCAACTCCAAAAATAGAAAAAGAGAGAAAAGAAAAGAGAACGCACGCTCCGGTCCGTGTTATACTTCAGTCCTACGTCCTGTACTTTTATATTTTCGTTGTATCTTTCCATTCGGATAATTGAACTGCTGCCACTTTTTTATCTTAATTGAATAGAAGAGTGGTTGTGTTTCAATCGTTCCCTGCGAAAGACATTTACATTCCGCACTTTATTTTATGTTGTAATGACAACTGCTAGCTCTCCTTGCTTGTCTATAGCAATGGAGCGTGAGTAGTTCCGTATATCCTCCGGTTCGAGGGGAACACATGTATAATATTGATCTGTTTATGGAATTGCTGATGTTTTATTGATACGTTTATTATATATATGAGACGGGCCAGCTAGAATGACCCCGGCATTCCTACCGGTATGGTTAATCCTCCACCGGAATGCTGAGGAAGTTCCACTGACGCCTGGTATTACTATATATAATAATATTGCCTGCTAGAATGACCCCGGTGATCCTATCGGTATGGCTAGTCCTCCACCGGAACGCTGAGGAAATTCTACTGTCAATATATATATATATATATATATATATATATATATATATATATATATATATATATATATATTACAAGATAACCTATTGAATAATTCAAGTATGCCGTTTAAGTGTCTTCACTTTCTGGGTGACATATCTAAATACAGTTAGCCTAAGAAGCGGCTGTATTATGATTAACTACCACCGGTTGACCTGACAAGTCACCGGAAGATAGTCTGTACCACCTACGGATTTTACTTGGATTAGTCAATTGGAACATCTATGCCCAGTGTAGCCTAAGAAGCAGTTGTGCTATATATTACTACCAGTGTAGCCTAAGAAGCAGCTGTGCTATATATTACTACCAGTGTAGCCTAAGAAGCAGCTGTGCTATATTTTATATACATCAGACCTGCCGATTGACTTACCAGTAAAATGGAAGTTAATTGATGTAAGGTAGCAATTCCATAATACGACTAATCTAACGCATGTGGGATCCTTGAACTGAAGGATATCTTTTATATTTCTGTCATTAATCTACTTTACTTACGCATTTCATTATTGTTGCAATTTAATTCCGTCTTTTACTTAAGTTAAGTTACTCGAACAGACTAAGCTCACACCACAAGCTATCAAACATCAAACTACCCTAAACAACCTTTTTATGGCTTTATTTTTATTTTATTGTTTTTATTTTATCTTTAACCTCTAATTACTAAAACTCTCTGTGGGATCGATACTTGGACTTAAAACCGAGAAAACTACAATTTGATCACTTATACTTGGGTGTAATATAATAATATAATTCAGACACACTAAAAAGTGCGAATCAGTACTTAAGGGGTTAGGAACAGGACCGTTTTTGCTCAATCAGCCCCATCCACGAATGCAATTCCCCCCTCCTAGAAATGAAGGGAACAATATCCAAATTGATCATCCGGCGAGGTCAATGAGGGAATTTTTTCAACCAACTCGTAGCACCACACCCTCATGCATCCTCTTACCGGTCCAAGCTCAGCTCTTCCAAGTTAAGCCCGGGATGTTGCAACTACTTCCTACATTCCACGGAATTGAAAAGGAAAATCCTTACTTGCATATAAAGGAATTCGAGGATATAGTTGCAACCTTCAGTGCTAACTATGCTATGGAGGACATAGCCCGTTTAAAATTGTTTCCCTTCTCCCTCAAAGATAAGGCCAAATCATGGTTGTATTCCTTGCGACCTCGATCCATTACCTCTTGGGCTCAAATGCTTTAGGAGTTTTTGAATAAATTTTTTCCAGTTCATAGAACCACTGCTTTAAAAAAGGAAATTCAAAACTTTTCGAAAAAGCTCAATGAGCAATTCTATCAATGTTGGGATCGATACAAGGAATTACTACAATCTATTCCACATCATGGCTTTGAATCGTGGCAATTGGTAAGTTTCTTCTATGAAGGAATCACACCGAGCCATAGACAATTCATTGACATGATGTGTAATAATGAGTTCTTAAACAAAGACCCCGATGAGACCCTCGACTACTTTAGTACATTGGCCCAAAATGCACAATCTTGGGACATTAGGGATCCCAATGATGTACCTAGGACGTCTCCAGGTAGTAGTCAACCACAAGGGGGAGGGATGTATGATTTGAGAGACTGGGAAGACTTGCTTTCCAAAATTTCTAAATTGTCAAGGAAAGTTGAGAGTCTTGAAGTCAATAGTAGACAAGAGGTGTCTTATGTTTCAAAGGCCGAGGAGTTTTGCTCAATTTGTGAGAGTGTGGAGCATTCCATATCGGAGTGCCCAAACATTCCGGCACTTAAGGAAGTGTACCATGAGCAAGTGCATGCCTTTAACCAAACAAGACAATCATTCTCTCCGCACTCAAATACTTATAATCCGGGGTGGAGCAATCACCCCAATTTTAGTTGGAGAAATGAGAACCCCACTCATCATGGTTCAAATGCATATTCACCTCTCGTGCCTCCTAAGCAAAATCATTACCAAGGTCAAGGGCAAGCGTCTAACTCCCAATACCCCCGTTCCAATCCGCAAGGGTACTCGTCAAACCCACCACCACAAAATTTTTTACCAAGTCCACCTCCCCAAAGCTTCTCCCAACAAGGACCATCCAATTCTTCCACCTACCAACCTCCCCATAAGAGGAATTTGGAGGATGTGGTTCATGCTTTCATTCAAAGCCAAACTGCCATCAATAACCAAAATGCCACAACTCTTAACGACATTAGGACCCCACTCACGAAGTTGACAAACTGCATGGGGGCATCACAACAAGAAAAGGGGAAATTCCCCGCTCAACCCCAAGAGAACCCTAGTGGTCAACATGTTGTTGAGTCATCGGAGCCCTTAAGAGAGAGTTGTGAGCAACTCAAAGCGGTCACCGCCCTTCATAGTGGCAAGCAAATTGATAAAACCATTTTGCCAAAAGCCTCACCCAAGGTCACATTGCCAAATGAAAAAGACACCATGGGTGACACCGACAAGGGTGAGGTGAGTGAAAAGAAAGAAAGTGAGGCGGTTGAGAAAGAAAAATTGATTGATGAAAATGTGCTTGTTTCTCCTATTCCTGCTCCTTTTCCTAATCGTTTGAAGCCACCTGTCAAGGTAGCTAATTATGCTGATATACTTGAAATGTTTAAGCAGGTAAAGATCAACATCCCACTCCTTGATGTCATTAAGCAAATTCCATCTTGTGCTAAGATCTTGAAGGATTTGTGCACCGTGAAGCGGAAACTAAATGTGCACAAGAAGACATTTCTCACCGAGCAAGTGAGCTCGATTTTGAGGACAAACACTCGTCCAAAGTTTAAAGACCCCAGCTGTCCCACCATTGCCATAACCATAGGAAATTGCCGGGTGGAGCAAGCCCTCCTTGATTTGGGGGCTAGTGTGAACCTCCTTCCATACTCGGTGTACCAACAACTTCAGCTCGAAGAATTGAAGCCTACTTTAATCACACTTCAATTGGCGGACCGTAGTGTCCGAACACCAAGGGGAGTAGTTGAGGATGTCTTAGTGCAAGTTGATAAATTTTATTCTCCTGTTGATTTTATTGTGCTTGACACTTGATTGATTGGAAAACGTTGTTGTTTCCTAACCGCTTAACATCACCCTCAACTATGTGTATGGCTTATAGGAATGGGGGAGTGTCACTCTCCCTCCGGATGATGCAAGAAGATAGGAAACAACAACAAAATGGATGTGAATGGAAATGTGATGAACAAAATGTATGAAATGAAATGCGTGTGTGGTGAACAAAAGTGCTCCCCAATCGCAAGGAGTCTTTCGTTGTCGGTGTTTTACTTGGAAGAGTATTACAAGGTCGTCTCCTCAGGGAAGGAAAGGGAGTTTTGTGAAAGTGATTTTGCAAAAGTGAAAAGAAAATGTAAAATCTTTTGTTTGAGTTTTGTGTTTGGTTTGTAAATGAAAATGCAAATAAAGCAAGTGTTGGCTAATCTAAAGGGTTCATTCCAATGGGAATACCAAATCAATTCAAACCCTTCCTCCGATTGAGCATGAATGAACGATTGATTCGGGGGAAGCTAGGGACGAGATTGGTGAGTATCTAAGCATAAACCGTGACTAGGCCTACGGAATATCAAAGGCTCACCAACTCATCCACTCTCAACCCCGTCAAACCGAATCATTTGACTCTAAAGGGAGGAATGAAGAAGAGTTGAAAATGGTATTCCCAAGAGGAATTTTCCGTTGGATTAACCAACTTAAATCCTAGCTACTCATATTAACAATGCAAGACAAGCATAAAGGAAATGGACATGGAAGGGAAATGGAGCATGGAACTTAACTTACAACAAGAAATCTAAAGCTATGAAGGAAAAATATGCAATACCCAATATAAAAGCTTGAAATGAAGAAAACTTAAATAACAATGGTGAAATGAAGAACATGAAAGTAAACTTGCAATAAACTTGAAAGGAATGACATTAAAGACAATAAATGAAGCTTACAAGGTTCTTACATTAAACTACAAGTGAAAGAGTGGAAGAAAAATGCAAAAACGTCACTTTGAGCACTATTCATCATCTTCCCCCTTGGAGCTTTCTATATCTAATCCTAAGCTTAGGTAGCCAACTCCTTTTACAATGTGTGTGTAATGCTGAATATAATGGTGTGTGGGAGACCTCCAATTTCGTGCATGAGGCTCCCCCCTAGCTGTGTGCAGACCTCCCATCATAGGGGGCTGAGTTGAAAGCATTGGCAGGCTAGCCTGCAACTCCCCTGGCAGCCCACTTCCCTCTCTCTTTCATTCAATGCCAAGCCTCCAAAGTCTTCAAAATGTGTAAGAGAGGCCGATAAATGTGTAAGGAAATGTTGGGCTAGGCGTGGGAGAAGTGTAGGTGGGACCCCCAAGCAAGTGGAGCAAGAAAGAAGTCGTTCTGGGCACTTCTGGACGACCTACCGGTAGTGACTACCAGTAGTTATTGGCTACTGGAGTGATAACTACCGGTAGGTCTTTCCGGTAGTTGTCTGCTCTGGACCAGTTGTCGTAGAATTGGCATAACTTTTGATCCAACCATCCGATTGAGCTGAAATTTTGACACCAAATAGAAGACACCCATATCTACAACTTTCATGTTTTGAACTTTTCCAAATTCTGAGTAAATCATGGTCAAAATGGAGGAATTCCGAGGCAGTGCTTCCAATTGTTGCTGCAGCTGGTGCCCTTGTTCCCAAGCACCAATGCCTTCTTGATTTCTTCACTTTTAAGCCTCCCATTCTTCATGTATTGTGTCCATGCCTTCACCACACATCCAACATAGTTGCAATGTCCTAAAATACATGATTTAAGCAATAAAAACTTGCAACATCAAAATATCAACATTATTCATAATTTCGGCGAAGTCTAAGTACTTAAATGCAAAAGTTGAGTTAAAATGCATGTAATGAGCCCTTCAAATATGCAATATTATGTGCTCATCAACACTCACCCGGTTGCAAATCTTAGTTCTCAAATCCCTGTGATACTTGGAAGACCTTTTCTTGCCACATCTAATGCCGTGATTAATTGCAGGAACGGTCTTATGAATCTAGCATTTGGGAACATGACTATGGAGCTCAACGTGTTCAACTTGTGCAGGCAACCGGGAGATGATGAGGAGGTGCATGAAGTAAATAAGATTGACACCTTGGTGTAAGAACACTTGGAACTTGTGAGGATGTTAAAGTTCAAAGAAGAGGAGAATGTTGATCTAGAGGAAGTGGATGAGCAAGAGGAAGTGGAGAGTTTGAAAGGGGTAGAAAAGTGGATCCCTACATTTGAAAAGCTCCCACCCCAAGACAAGAAAATACTCCCATCGGATGTACAAAAGCCCAATTTGGAATTGAAGCCACTACCTTCCCATTTGAAGTATGCATATCTTGGGGAAGATGAGACATTTCCGGTGGTGATTAGCTCAAAGTTGGATGCAAAGCAAGAAGAAGAGCTCTTGGAGGTGTTGAGAAGGCATAAAAGGGCAATCAGTTGGACAATTGTTGACATCAAATGGATAAGCCCCTCATTTGCACTCATCGGATCTATCTTGAGGAGGACGCCAAACCGTCTCGACAACCACAAAGAAGGTTGAACCCAATTATGAAGGAGGTGGTGAGGGACGAAGTGTTAAAACTACTTGACGTGGGCATTATTTTTTCGATTGCCGATAGTAAGTGGGTTAGCTCCACACAAGTAGTACCCAAGAATTCGGGAGTTACGGTTATGGAGAATGAAGAGAATGAGCTTATTCCAATAAGGGTGATCACGGGTTGGAGAGTTTGTATTGATTACCGGAAGCTCAACTTGTGCACAAGAAAAGACCACTTCCCAATGCCATTCCTCGACCAAGTGTTGGAAAGAGTAGCAGGGCATCTATTCTATTGCTTCTTAGATGGATACTCCGGCTACAAGCAAATCGAAATTGCATTGGAAGACCAAGAGAAGACCACCTTCACTTGTCCCTACGGTACCTTTGCTTACCGACGCATGCCTTTTGGGCTATGTAATGCCCCTGGAACTTTTCAACGTTGCATGATGGGGATCTTTAGTGATATGGTGGAGAAGATTGTTGAGGTGTTTATGGATGACTTCTCGGTCTTTGGGGATTCTTTCAGTGGATGCTTGGAAAACTTGGAGAAGGTTCTTGAGAGATGCGAAGAGAAAAGCCTAGTCTTGAATTGGGAGAAGTATCACTTCATGGTGACACAAGGAATTGTTCTTGGGCATATAGTTTCGGAAAAAGGGATTGAAGTTGACAAGTCAAAGGTGGAGGCCATCTCCAACCTTCCTACGCCGAGAGTCGTCAAGGATATCAGGTCGTTTTTGGGCCATGCGGGGTTTTACCATCGCTTCATTAAAAATTTTAGTGCATTGGCTCAACCTTTGACCAATTTATTATCTAAAGATGTCCCATTTGAGTGGTCGGATAGTTATGAGGCATCTTTCACAAAACTCAAAAGCATGCTTGTCACACCTCTGATTATGCGACCACCCAAGTGGGACTTACCTTTTGAGCTTATGTGCGACGCGAGTGATTACGCGGTCGGCGTAGTGCTAGGTCAAAGGGAGGATAATAGACCATATGTAATATACTACGCTAGCAAAACTCTTAATGAAGCTCAAATGAATTATACCAGCACGGAAAAGGAGTTGCTAGTAGTAGTATTTGGATTAGATAAATTCCAGTCTTACATCATTGGTTCACCAATAGTTGTTTATACTGACCATTCTGCTTTAAAGTATTTGTTGTCTAAGCAGGATGTCAAACCGAGACTTATCAGGTGGATCCTCCTACTCCAAGAATTCAATCTTACAATCAAAGACAAGAAAGGAGTGGAGAACGTGGTGGCGGACCATTTATCTCGACTGGTGGTGCAAGAGACCAATGAGCACATTCCTATCCCAGATTATTTTCCTGGTGAGCAATTGCTTTCAATTCATTCTGTGTGTCCTTGGTATGCTGACATATGTAATTATCTTGCAACAGGACAAATACCACCGCAGTGGAGCCTAGAGGATCGAAGGAGATTTATGGCGGATGTGAAGTACTTTTACTTCGACAACACATACCTGTTCAAGTGCTGCCCAGACCAAGTCATGAGGAGATGCGTACCAGAGAATGAACAATGGGATGTCCTTGCATTTTGCCATTCACAAGCATGCGGTGGCCACTTCTCAGCAAATAAAACTTCGGCGAAGATCTTACAGTCAGGTTTTTACTGGCCCTCTCTGATTAAGGATTGTATGTCATTTTGTAAGGAATGTGATAGATGCCAACGTTTGGGTAGTGTGACCCGAAGGAACATAATGCCTCTCTCCCCTGTACTTGTTATAGAAATATTCGATTGTTGGGGCATCGAATTCATGGGTCCCTTCCCTATGTCATTTGGCCATCTATACATTCTACTGGCAGTAGACTATGTATCTAAGTGGGTGGAGGCTATCCCAACCAAGACCAATGACCACCGGGTTGTGGTCAAGTTCCTCAAGGAGAACATTTTTTCGAGGTTTGGGATGCCTCGTGCAATGATAAGTGATGGTGGATCACATTTCTGTAATAGGCCATTTGCATCTTTGATGCACAAATATGGTGTCACACATAAGGTATCCACCGCATACCACCCACAAACCAATGGCCAAGTCGAGTTGGCCAATAGGGAGATTAAGAATAGTTTAGAGAAGACGGTGAACCCAAATAAGAAAGATTGGTTAGATAGACTGATTGATGCTCTTTGGGCTTACCGCACCGCCTACAAGACTGTCTTAGGCATGTCTCCTTATCGGCTCATCTTTGCAAAGGTTTTCCATTTGCCAGTAGAGATGGAACACAAGGCCTATTGGGCCATAAAGACTTTGAACTATAATTTGAGAGTGGCCGGAGAACTTAGGAAGTTACAATTGAATGAATTGGAGGAGATTCGTAGAGACGTGTATGAGAGCTCTAAAATTTCAAAAGAGCGGGCTAAGATCTTTCATGATAAATCCATTGTAAGGAAGTCATTTGAGCCCGACCAAAAAGCGCTTTTATACAATTCTCGTCTCTCCATTTTCCAAGGCAAACTCCGATCCCGTTAGGATGACCCCTATCTTGTCAAGGTGGCCTACCCCAATGGAGCTATTGATGTCACAAACCCCGAGAATGGCCAGACATTCAAGGTCAATGGCCAAAGACTTAAGCCATTTTTCAAGGGTTTTGAAGGACAAGTGGTGGAGGAGGATTTGATGGATCCGGTATATCCGGAATTTGTGGAGGAATAAACCATTTTTATGCTTCATAATGTACAGTTTTCTTATCTACTTATGTTATTTTTATTTTCATGTACTTACTTAACTTTGTTGTATATCATCATTTTTTTTTTTAGTTTCAGATATTGGTGCTTTTGTCAAAGCTCAATTGTGAGGTGTTCTCTAACCCTAATCATCTTTTTACTGTCTTTCGTTGCATACCATATGTTTTTGTTGCATTGAGGACAATGCATGAATTAAGTTGGGGGGTGAGGTGCACCATTGGCATGGTACACTTGCATGTTACACCAATATTTGTGGATAATATCAATTTTTGGGGTGAAAATTCACCTTTCACATATCATACATATTTTTTTTTACATTAGTGCAAATTATGTGAAAATTTTTGAAAAAAAAATATCTGAATGTTGATCTGTATTCCTTTATTTAGAGTGCCATGGATTGAATGACATGTCGATCTTTGTTTTGAACTTTGAGCACATGAACACATTATAGAAGTTAATCCTATGCGTGAGTATCACATATGTATTTGCTTTTGAACTCAACCGTATGTGCTTCTTGAATGCGTAATTTTAGCAATTTACGGATTGGATTCATATTTTAGGCTTGACATAAATAGTGGAGATGAGTAAGGAACCGTGAGAGCTTTAGTGCCAATCCTTGTTGGAGGGAACTTACAATTACTCAAAGAACAATTTTTCAATGTCAAATTTGTTCAATAATCTCATTATGTTTGTCTTGGCTAGGTGCATTTGGATAGTAGACTGATGATGTCTTGTATATACAATGCCCTCACATGCGTATCTGGAAGTGATCTTAGGCCATTTTTGAATATTTCGAGCCTTTGCCTTATTCTTGTGAAAATATTATCCCTAGTGCCGTGATTGAGCCTAATTGAAATTCGTTTCTATGCCACACATTTGACCAAGCCGATGAAAAAGAGAAATATCTACCTTACATTGGTTGTTCCTAAAGCTGAAAATGAGTGATTGCAAAAGTAAAGGAAGTGTGGTGTGGAAATTCAAGCAAGGGATGAATGGAGGTGAAACTCAAGGAGTTCATTAGAAAAAGAATGAAAATTCAAGAAAATGAAGAAAAGGGGTGAGAAGAAGAAAGAATGATCAAAAGAAAAAGAAAATGTTAAGGAAAATAAAGAAAAGAAACAAAGAGTGTGGTGTAAGAATGGAATGAAAATCCCATGAAAAAGGAGGTGTTTTGAAATAAAAAGTCTTTCACTCGAAACAACCCTATTTGTATCATATGTCCTTCGTTTCTTTTGCCTCAATATCATCCCAAGGCCCCATTATAACCTTCGAAGTCCTAAGTGATCTAGTGAAGCATGGGAGATGCATAATTTCAAAGAAAATGATGAGTTAGTCTTACCACCCAATGCCCTAGTATTCTTTTCATGAGATTATGCCAAAGTCACTTCATTTTCATAACATGAACTTCATTTTTTGGATTACATGTGAGCATACTTTGTTTTGAGCACAAGATTCCATCTCACATGTACACATGGAGTGCATGCCAGGATAACTAGAGTGTATTTCATTATGAGAGTGACTTTTGGTGAGTTTTGCATTGAAACTGAATTTGGATGGCCATTCAAATGTGAATTATGTTGTGTAAATGCTCAAATTATTTGTCCAATTCACACGCACACGAGTTTGGAAATAAATGTGTAGGTGCATACTTTAGACTAGTATTTGAGACTATGGTCTTGCTCATGTGTGCTTAATTCAATCATCTGAGAAATGTGTTAAATAGCTCCATGCTTGCAGAATGGGGGAATATTGCTCAAGTTTTTGATATTTGAAATGAATTAGGAATGCCCGTGTTGTTAATTATGTGACTTGCATTTTGGGCGTTCATTTTGATAGTTAAAGATATAAATCCATTCCTTGTACGTTGAATGCATCAAAATTTTAAATCACATTGCAATTTCTGTAATGAATTGGGCATGATGGTTCAAATTGTGGTTTATATGAGTAGTACATGTTTTGGGTGGAGTAGAGGTCATAAAGAGAGTGGTAGAATGTATAAGGTAGGTCCTGAAGTGAATAGGAGGGGAGGTGTGTTGCTCAGTAGGAGTATTTTGCAACTGAGGCAAAACCTACCGGTATGCTATACCGGTAGGTGTTGGCTACTGGAGTTCGACCTACTGGTATGTCATACCGATAGGTTTCGCCTGGAATGCCAAAAGTTAGGGCTTTTAATCGATTTTTTTTCTGGGAACCCTTCATTTACCTCTTAAATTACAGACCCTAAAGCTTCTCTTTCTCACTCAAAACCCTCTTAGGTTTCCAAATCACCCTCCTCCTCCTTCAATCCCTAAAACCGCCATTCCTTGTGATGTGATTTAGTGAAATCCAACCCTTTGAAACCCTAATTGCCGAAAATCCTACAAGCCCAAATCCTCTCTACTCTCTTCAGTCTCTCCAAGAATCTCTCAATGGCTCATAACCTAGAGGTTGTTCATGAGGCTATAGACCCGATTGAGGGTCTTTTCTTGATATGTTTTGCATTCTTGTCTATGGGGGCACTGTTGCATTGCATGGCCTAGACCAAGCGAGTCGGTTCTGACTCCTCTCAACCCGAGGAGCCCAGTAGTCGCAAGAGGAGTGGTGAAGGATCAAGCGGGGACCCTAATGAGCAGAGGAAAAAGGCCAGAAATGAGGCACGAATCTAGTTGATCTAGGAGAAGAATGTAACATGCGAGCAGTACCTCAATCACATTTCGCTTGGCCCAAGGAACGAGGTTGTCAAGCTTATTAATGCCCATGGGATGAAGTTTTGGTTTGAGCCTGTTGATGGGTACAATTTGTCGATGTGTAAGGAGTTCTACCAAACACTCAGGGTGGTAGAGGTGAACGAGGTGGAAGTTCTGAGAACGAATGTTCAGGGTAAGATGTTCAAAGTGACCCCTGATGTCATTGCCCCTCTCCTAGGGAAGCATGAGAGACCACCTTCTTTCCCGCCAGTATATCCTCATAACATCACCCGAGCCAAGACCATTTCTAAGTGTGTAGAGTTGATGTATGAGGACCCTAGTCAATTCAAGGGGACAGTCCAAGTTGGGGGATTAAAGCATTCCTATGGGCTGTTGAATAAGCTTCTTCATTATAATCTACTCCCAAGGGGCGCGGAAAAGACGCCAAATATGGAGAAGTTGGCCATTTTAGACGCAATCATGTCAGGAAAGACGGTTGACTTTGCCCTTTTCATATAGGAGGTAATAAGAGACTTTGCCGTGACATAGAAGCCTAAGACCAAATTGCCATACGGGAGGTTGGTGACCTGGATGTGCCAGCACTTCAAGGTGAAGGTCTATGCCTTTGATAAGCTCACTTCCCCCGAGACTGGGGCTATTGGCAAGGCCAGTAGTAAGAAGAGAAGGGCAATGAGTCGGGGGGAGTGAGCTAGGACTTTGGGCTCTAATTCTGAGGTTCCTGGACCATCTTCATCTGCCCCAGTTGCGGAGCCTTCCATCCCGGGATCCTCATCTGCTGGGCCATCTACAGCTGCACCAGAACGCTCGATACCTCAGCGCCTGGATGCTTTAGAGATGAAAGTGCATGGGTTAGAGGTGTCAGTGCATGGTATTTCGTTAATGATCAAGGAGCTATTTATGCACACATTTCCAGGAAGACCCATCCTGGGAGGACCCACATCACAAGCTGGTGGCCCCTCTGCATCTATCCCCTCTGCCTCCACAGTGGTTGAGGTGGATGATGATGATGAAGATGCTGATGAGGATGTGGAGGGTGAGAGTGATTTTGATAAGGATGATGACAGTGATGATGATGGAGATGGGGATGAGGAGTAGGATGTTTTGTGGTGTCTGTCTTTTATTTTTGTGTTGGATTGTACGTAGCTAGGTTGGAGTCGTTGGCCTAGTAGAAGAACCCTTAGGTCGTAGGCCATTTTTGTCTCTTTTTGATGTTCGACTCCATGTACTCCAACTTTGAAACACATTAATGGAATACCACAATTTTTGTTTCTATCTGTCCAAGTTTATTTCTACAATTGCATTATGATTTATGCATTTTGATTGTTTGGGAAAATTGTTTATTTAAATGGATTGTTGTATGTTAGATTCTTGTTTTGAAAATAAACTTTGCTAGGGACTAGCAAAGCTCAAGTTGGGGGGGTGTGATTAGCACAAAACATTGCATATTTCATGTGCCAAAACATTCCTTTTTCACTTGCTGTTGGGGATTAAATGAGTGGAATTGTGCTACTTGAGCTATTAATGAAGATTTGTGGTGTTTGCAGATAAAATGTGATAATTGGTGCTTCTTAAAGCCTTCTCAAATGGTTTGAGGTGAATGAGGATGAAAGGATGGCTTGAAGATAGCTCAGGAAGTGAGGAAACCAAAGAATCAGCAAAAATAGGAGAAAACCTACCGGTGGGCCATACCGGTATGTTTCAGCTACTGGAGTTCGACCTACCGGTAGGTTATGCTGAAATAGCCCATATTCTGCATATCAGGCTCTGTCATTTTGAGGGTCCCACCAGACATTCTCCTACCTGCCCCTGCCACTCCCAACACCATGGACATCCCTCTTGCACATTCTCTTGGACTTTTGGAGCCTTGGTGATCAATGAAGAGAGAGAAGAGGAGAGATACTGGGTGTGCAGACAAGGTCTGCACCTACCCTATCCAGCCCACTCTTTTGCAGCCCTATGGATGGAGATCACATCACCTAGCAAGGGCATCACTCCATGGATGTTTTTTTTGGGCAAGAAAATATACACCATGAGGAGATACACATTAGAGGAGAGAGAGAGAGAGATAGTCTAGGAAGATGATGAATAGTGTTAGAGAGAGAAGTTGAGATTTTTACATTTTCTTCCATGCATTGTCTTCTAATTTCATGGAAGAATCTTCTAAGCTTCCTTAAATGCCTTTAATGCCATTTATTTCAAGTTGTTTTCAAGTTTAATCTTCCATTAAAGCTTTCACCATTAATGCTTCTATGCTCTTCAATTTCTTAGCTGTAAATGGGTATTGAATGCATTCTCTTTTAGTTTATGTTTTCTTACATTATCCTAGCTACAATCTTCAATTGCTTTAGAATGTCTCTCATTTAAATTGTTGTCTTTCCTTTAATCATGAGTAGCTAAATCTTTAAGTTGGCTAATCCAAGGGAGACCTCCCCTTGGGTATGCTATTTCAACTCATCTTCTTTCCTCCCCTCGGTGTACGGTGGTTCGGTTTGACTGGGTTGAGCGTGGACATGGTTGTGAGTCTTTGATATTCCGTAGACTTGTCACGGTTTATGCTTAGATCCTCACTTCCATCTTGTCCCGAGCTTCCCACGAATCAATCATTCATCTATGAATCATTGGAGGAAGGCTTCGAGTTGAATTGGCATTCCCATTGGAGTGAACCTTTGGGATTAGTCAACACTTGTTTCCCATTCAATTTCATCACAACACAAATCACAAACCAACCTCAACCATAAAAAGATTTTACACTTTCTTTTACCAAAATCGCCTTCTACACGATTCACATCCTTCCCCGAGGAAACAACCTTGGGATACCTCCAAGTAAAACACGCCCCGCAAAAGTGTTCTTGCGCTTGGGAAGCATTTTTGCTTACACATACACTTTATATTCCACCATCCCCTTGCCCTTTCTTTTGACATCGTCCCAAGGGAGAGTGACACTCCCCCTCACACATAAATCATACACACGTTGAGGGAGATGTTCGGAGGTTACGAAAGACAGGGAAAACAGGCAAGCAGTAAGAAGTCTTTATTTTCATCCATCCTCCAATGATTTTCCAACCACTCCCTCTCTCTCTACATTGGCTACCCACTCCCTCATTCTTAAAAACTGAAAATAGGGGATAGGAGATCATCATGGAGTGTTAGAAATGTCAGAACATGGATTATGTGACAAAAGGTGGGCCCTCATAGTTGGTGGAGTCGTTTGGAGAGGGTGCTTGATGAAAAACGTTGTTGTTTCCTAACCTCTAAAAAGCATCCCTTAATGTGTATATGATGTAGGTGCGAAGGGAGTGTCACTCTCCCTTGGGATGATGTCAAAAGAAAGGGCAACGGAATGGTGGATGGAATGAAATGTATGAAATGCGTGTGTGAACAAAAATGCTCCCCAAGTGCAGAGAGACTTTTGCTTGTCATGTTTTAATTGGAATGAGTATTCCGAGGTCGTCTCCTCAGGGAAGGAAAGTTCAAGTGTGTGAAGGTGATTTTGTAAAAAGGGAAAAGTGTAAAATCTTTTGTTTGAGTTTTGGTGTTTGAAGTTTGTGAATGAAAATACAATAAAAACAAGTGTTGGCTAATCCAAATGGTTCATTCCAATGGGAATCCCAAATCAACTCAAGGCTTCCTCGAATAGAGCTTAGATGAACGATTGATTCGTGGGAAGCTAGGGACGAAATGGAGGTGAGGATCCAAGCATAACCCGTGACCAGGCCTACGGAATATCAAAGACTTACAACCGCATCCACTCTCAACCCAGTCAAACCGAACCATCGTACTCTAAGAGGAGGAAATAAAATGAGTTGAAATGGCACACCCAAGAGGAGGTCTCCCTTGGATTAGCCAACTTAAAATCTAGCTACTCATGCTAAGCAAGAAAGACATACATAATGTAAAGAGACATAATTGAAATGGAGCATGAAACTTAAATGAATGCAAGAAATCTTAAATTAAGAAGAAAAATATTCAATACCCATTTCAAAGCTTGAAAATGAAGAACTCAAAACAACAATGGTAGAAACTAGAATGCATAACTAAACTTGCAAAGCATTAGAAATAAATGACATTAAAGACATTAAATGAAGGTTACAAGAGTCTTACAATAAATTACAAGTGAAAGGATGGAAGAAAATGCAAAAATCTAAGTTTTCTCTCTACTATTCATCATCTTCTTCCTTGGACTTTCTAAGCTTAGGTAGCCACCCCTTCAAAGCTTGTGAATGCTGAATATATGAAGTGTAGAGACTTCATTTTCGTTCATGAGGGTCCCTAGGGTCTGTGTGTGCTGGCCTCCCATCAATGGGAGGTGATTTGAAGTCTTGGACAAGCTAGGAGAAGCTTAGCCTACAACTCCCCTGGCAGCCCCCTTCTCTCCCTTCCCCATTAATGCCATTGTCTCCAAAGTCTTCAACAAGGGTGTAGGAGGCATGTAAAAATGCAGAAAATGTCAGGGGGCAAGTGGGAGAATCATAGGTGGGACCCCCAAGAAAGTGGAGCATGAGATGTAGGCGATCTGGGCTGTTCAGGCAAAGCGTACCGGTACGTGTACTGGTACTGCGAACTCCAGTAGCATCAGCGTACCGGTACGGCCTTCCGGTACGGTTTCTACTCCGGACCAGTTTTCGTAGAATTGTCATAACTTTTTATCCAACCGTCCGATTGAGCTGAAATTTTGACACAATATAGAAGACATCTAGATCTACAACTTTCATTTTTTGAAATTTTTCAGATTCGAAGTGAATCATGGTAAAAAATGAGAAAAAACAGTGGTACTATGTCAAAACTTTGGGAAACCAGTGGGCTAAACCTTCCAAATTTCATTTTTCTTGGTTTCTTCACCTTTAAGCCTCCAAATCCTCATTGAATGTGTCCATCTCTTCACCACTCATTCATCCTTAGTTGCAAGGTTATAAAATCCATCATTTACGCTATAATTACATGCAACATCGAAAATTCAACATTATTCATAATTTCGGCTAACTCTAAGTACTTAAATACCAAGTTGAGTTAAAATGCACGTAATGAGGCCATGAAATATGCAATATTTTGTGCTCATCAGAGGGATCTGGGCTTTCTGAGCATCTTCTACTAGTAGCTCATAAGGCTTCTACCGGTAGCTCATGTCTAGTAGGGTCTTCTACCGGTAAATCGTAAGCTCCTACTGGTAGCTCGTAAGGGATCTGCTACCGGTAGCTTATTTCTAACGTTTGTAAATTTGTCATAACTTTTGATTTCACCATCCGATTGAGCTAAAATTTTGACACATGATAGAGGATATCCAGATCTATAACTTTCATGTTTTGTACTTTTTCAGATTCGAAGTTGATTATAGTCAAAAATGAAAAATACTAGGGTACTGCTACCAAATGGTGCGGGTGCTAGTACCAATATTCCAGTAGGCTTAGGTACTGGTACCTATGATATTAGGTACCACTACCTCTTTGATTTCTTTCACTTATAAGCCTCCAAATCCTCAAATCCTCATGTAATGTGTCCATCTCTTTACCACTCATCCACACTTAGTTGCAGGGTTTCGAAAGCCATCATTTACCCTATGATTACATGCAACATCAAAATTTCCACATTATTCAGAAATTCGACTAAATCTAAGTAATTAAATGCAAAGTTGAGTCAAGATGCATGTAATGAGGCTGTTAAATATGCAATATTATACGCTCATCAATGTGTATATTGTTTGTTAGCATTCACCCTAATCTTTGAACATCCCCTGGTCATGTGTATATGACTTATATGAGTAGGTGAGTGTCACTCTCCCTCGGGTTCGATGCTATAAATGGGAAAAATGTGTGTGTGGATGAAAGTGTATGTGTGTGTGTGTGCAAAAGTGCTCTCCAAGTGAAGAGAGACTTCAAGTGTCGTGTTTTACTTGGAATTGAGTATTCCAAGGTCGTCTCCTCAGGGAAGGAAGGTTGAATTGTGTGAAGGTGATTTTGTGAAAATGGAAAAGTGTAAAATCTTGTGAATTTGTGTTTTGGTGAGTGAGATTTTTGATTAAAATGCAATGGAAACAAGGTTGGCTAATCCAAAGGGGTCATTCCAATGGGAATGCCAAATCAACTCAAAACATTCTTCCAATGGTGCCTAGGTGTTCGCTTGATTAATAGGAAGTGAGGGACTAAAGTGGAGGTGTAGGCTCAAGCATACCCCGTGACAAGTCTACGGTGTATCAAGAGCTTGCAACCACGTCTGCACTCAACCTAGTCAAACCGAACACTTTACACTACGAGGAAGAATGGAGGAGAATTGATTTAGCATACCCAAGAGGAAATCTCCCTTGGATTAGCCAACGTAAAACTTAGCTACTCATATTAAATGCAAAGACATACAATGTAGAAAGAGACATGGTAATAAAATGGAGATTAAAACATGTGTTAATGCAAGGAAAAGTTAACTACAAAGATAAGTGCATTTAAAACCCATTTGGAAAGCTTGAGAAGAAAAGCTTAAATGTAACAATGGTAGATTCAAAGATACATGACTAAACTTGTAATACACTTGAAATAAATGACATTAAAATGCCATAAATGAAGATTACAAGAGGCTTACAGCAGACTACAAGTGAAATGGGTAAGAAAAAGCCAAAATCCAAACTTTCTCTCTCTAAACTATGTCTTCTTCCTTGAGCTTCTCTCTCTATATTGCTGAATAATGGTCTACAATGGTGTAACTCCTTTTTCATTTTCGTCCATGAGGCTCCTATAGCCTGTGTGTGCAAGCCTCCTATCAATGGGAGGTGAGTTGATGGCTTGGACAGGCAAGGACAAGCCTAGCCTACAACCCACCAGGCTCCCTCATTCTCTCTCTTCATTTCCCATCCTCTCTCCTCAAAATTTAGAAGCTAAGGTCTTGTAGGCATGGTTGTATGTAGACAATGTCAGGAGATGTGTGGGAGAAACAATGGTGGGACCCCCCCCAAGTGGCAGAGCTTGAGTTGCAGGTGTCTGATGCTTGATCAAAACCGTTGTTGTTCCTAACCTCCTAATATCATCCTTTAATGTGTATATGATATAGGTGCGAAGGGAGTGTCACTCTCCCTCGGAATGATGTGGGAAATAGGGCAACAGAATGGTGGTGGAAATGAAATGTATGAAATGGGGAATGTGCGTAATGAACAAAAGTGCTCCCCAAGCACAAGGAGTCTTTTGAATGTCGTGTTTTACTTGTAATGAGTATTCCAAGGTCGTCTCCTCAGGGAAAGGAAAGTTCAAGTGTGTGAAGGTGATTTTGGTGAACAAAAGAGAAAAGTGTAAAATCTTTTGTTTGTGTTTTGGTGATTGAAGTTTGTGAATGAAAATGCAATGGAAAACAAGTGTTGGTAATCCAAAGGGTTCATTCCAATGGGAATCCCAAATCAACTCGAAGCCTTCCTCGAATAGAGCTTAGATGAACGATTGATTCATGGGAAGCTAGGGACGAGATGGAGGTGAGGATCCAAGCATAACCAGTGACCAGGCCTACGGGATATCAAAGAATCACAACCGCATCCACTCTCAACCCAGTCAAACCGAACCATCGTACTCTGAGAGGAAGAAAGAGAATGAGTTGAAATGGCACACCTAAGAGGAAATCTCCCTTGGATTAACCAACTTAAAAAACTAGCTACTCATGCTAAGCAAGAAAGACATAATGTAAAGAGACATAATGAATAAATGAAGATTGAAACTTAACTTAAAGCAAGGAAACTTAAACTAAGAAGAAAAATATTCAATACCCCATTTAAAACTTGAAATGAAGAAAACTTAAATACAACAATGGTAAAATCTAGAACATGTAACTAAACTTGCAAAGTACTTGTAATAAATGACATTAAGGACATTAAATGAAGGTTACAAGAGTCTTACAATAATTTACAAGTGAAAGGATGTAAGAAAATGAAAAAATCTAAGTTTTCTATCTACTATTCATCATCTTCTTCCTTGGACTACTCCTAAGCTTAGGTAGCCACCCTCAAATCTTGTGTGAATGCTGAATATATGGAGTGTGAGAGCCTTGCAATTTCGTCCATGGTGGTCCCCCTAGGTGTGTGCAGGCCTCCCATCAATGGGAGGTTAGATGATGGCTTGGATAGGTAGGAGCAGCCTACCCAGCAACTCCCCTGGCAGCCCCCTTCTCTCCCATCCCCATTAATGCCAATGTCTCCAAAGTCCAAGCATGGGTGATGGGAGGCATGTAAATGTGTAAGGGAAGTCAGGGGACAAGTGGGAGAAGTGTAGGTGGGACCCCCAAGCAAATGGGAGAAGACTTGCAGGCATTTTGGGCATTTTGGGCTGTTTCAGAAGAGCGTACCGGTACGGCGTACCGGTACGTCGAACTCCAGTAGGTAAATCGTACCGGTACGCTTCTGCTCTGGACTAGTTTTCGTAGAATTGTCGTTACTTTTGATCCAACCATCCGATTGAGCTAAAATTTTGACACAATATAGAAGACATCCAGATATACAACTTTAATGTTTTGCACTTTTTCATATTCGAAGTGGATCATGGTCAAAAAGGAGGAAAACCGAGGTACTGCAACCAAATGGTGCGGGTGCTGGTGCCTATGCTACCAAACACCGATACCTCCTTGGTTTATTTCACTTTTAAGCCTCCAAATCCTCAAGTAATGTGTCGATGCCTTCACCACACATCCACACTTAGTTGCAAGGTTCTAAAATCCATCATTTAAGCTATAATTACCTGCAACATCGAAAATTCAACATTATTCATAATTTCGGTTAACTCTAAGTACTTAAATGCAAAGTTGAGTTAAAATGTATGTAATGAGGCCGTCAAATATACAATATTTTGTGCTCATCATCTGACACTTTTCAGCAAAACCTTCCGGAATGTAGAAGCAAAAACTTCGGGAAAGTTTTTTTCCGGTGTGCAAAACCTTCCGGAAGGTTTGCGGTAGATCCAACTTCAGTGTGCAAAACCTTCCGAAAGGTTTTCTCCTGACTTGCCTTTTTCTTGATTTCTTCACCTTCCAAGCCTCCTATTAAGCCACCCCCATCTCCATCGACTTTGAGCACTACGATCGGGGCTTAACTCAAGCCGTATCCAACTCTTTACCTATAATCACACAACAACTTCATTAATTATTTCATTAATTTCATTTCTTCTCATTTAGACCACAAAAGCAAGTATAAAAGGGTATAAAAGCATACATGATGTGCAATATTTTGTGTTAATCACACCCCCCCCCCCAACTTGAGTTTTGCTAGTCCCTAGCAAACTTTATTTCCAAACCGCAAAGTGTAAAACTACAACAATCCATTTACGCTCATACATCGCGAAACAATCAAAATGAAAAAATCACAATGCAAGTAAAGAAATAGACTTGGGCAAAATAAAACTAACAACTGTGGTACTTTTCATTAATTACATTCAAGAGTTCAGTACAAGGATTTAGAATTCAAAAACAAAACGGCCCAAATCCTAGAGACACTTCTACTAGGCCGATCATTCTAATCCTAAATGTGCGACATATACAACTAAAACAAAAAGAAACAACAAACAATTATGAGGACACAACTACTCGTCGTCCTCGTCCATCTCCTCCTCAGCCTCCTCATCATCACTCTCCTCCTCGTCTTCACCCGAGTCGTCATCATCATCATCGTCCGAACCTTCCACCTCAACAACTGTAGAATTCATGGGAGCGGAGGTAGAAGGTCCGGCCAGAGGCGGCGGAGGTCCATCAGGGATGGGCTCGCCCGAAAAGGTGTGCTAGAAGATCCGGGTCACCGTCAGTGAAAACCCATACATCGTAGTCTCCAAGGCATCCAAGCGCTGTGACACAGTACAAACTGGGGCAGAAGTAGAAGTTCCAGAAGAGGATAGCCCAGCAGAGGATGGCTCAGGTCCCAATGCACTAGCTCTCTCACCCCCGGTCCTTGCTTCCCTCTTACTGCTACTCGATTTCTCAATAGCGCCAACCTCAGGGGCAACAACACATCGTGTGCGTAGGCCTTGACCTTACAGTGGGAGCACATCGTAGTGACAAGATTGCCGAAAGGGAGATTTGCCTTCAGCTTTGCAACCTGAGCGAACTCCTTTATGAACTCCCAGACTAATAGAGCCACGTCCATTCTCTTCCCGGTCATGAATGCATGTAGAAGGGCGAGCTTCTCCACATTAGGGTTCTTCTCCGCACCCTGAGGGCTCAGATTGTAGTGCAGGATCTTGTTCAGGACCCCATAGGAGTGCTTGAGGCCCCCGACTAGAGTTGTCCCCTTGAATTGGGTCGGGTCCTCATATGTAAGCTGTACATACCCAGAGAGTGTTTTTCTCCCTTCGACATTGTGTGGGTAGACCATGGTATTAGGGGGAGGCCTCTGGTATTTCATCAATGTGGCAATCAAATTCGGGGTCATGTCAAACGTCTTCCCCCTCACATTCGTCCTAAGAATACGACTGATTAACACAAAATATTGCATATCTTATGTACATTTGCACCCCTTTTATGCTTGCTTTTGTGGTGAAAATGTGAGAAAATGCAATGTTTCGAGCTATTAATGAGGTTTCAATGTGTTTGTAGGTAAAAGAACTTAAATGGTGCATGTTGGGCCCCTATTATGGTGCTTAAGGTCAGTGGAGTTTAGGAGGAGGTTTGATGAGAGCTTGGGAGGTGAAAGAACCAAGATTTAAGCAAAACAAGTTAAAACCTATTGGTAGGTTTGTTATAAAACTATCGGTAGGTTTTGGCTACTGGAGTGGGTTCTACCGGAAAACTACCGGAAGGTTTTGGCTACTAGAGTAAAACCTACCGGTAGGTTTGGCCATCGACCTACCGGTAGGTTTTGTTGAACAATGCCAGATTCTGCAACTCAAGCTCTGCCACATGGGTGTCCCATCTATGGGTCTCCCACTTGTTCCCTGACACTCCTTACACACAGACATGCCTCCTCAACCCTAGCATTGGACTTTGAAGGCTAGAGCATTAATGAGGAGGAGAGAGAAGAGAGGAAGCATGGGGTTACTTGGTAGGTTATCCTAGCCTGCCCAATGCCATCCAATCAGCCTCCTATGGATGGGAGGTCTATCATACACCTAGGGGGACCTCCATGGACGAATTTGCAAGCTTCATTACAGTATTATTCATCTAGTATTGCATTGTAGAGAGAGAAGCTCCAAGGAAGAAGACATAGTTAGAGAGAGAAAGCTTAGATTTTTACTCTTCTTCCATCCATTTCACTTGCAGTATTTTGTAAGGATCTTGTAAGCTTCATTTATTGTCTTTAATGTCATTTATTTCAAGTACATTGCAAGTTTAAATACACCATTTACATTCTACCATTGTTGTATGGATTTTCCCTCTTTTCAAGCTTTTAAAATGGGTATACAATGCATTTCTTCTTAGTTAACTTTTCTTGCATTAACATAAGTTCCAATCTTGATTTCTTTACAATGTCCCTTTACTTCATTAATGTTCTTGCATTAAATATGAGTAGCTAAGCCTTAAGTTGGCTAATCCAAGGGAGAATTCCTCTTAGGTATGCTAAATCAACTCTTTTTCATTCCTCCTCATAGTGTACGTTGATTTGGCTTGACTAGGTTGAGTGTGGACATGGTTTTGAGTTCTTGATACACCGTAGACTTGTCACGGTGTATGCTTCAATCCTCACCTCCATTTTAGTCCCGCGCTTCCTATGAATCAATCAAACATCTAGACACCATTGGAGGAAGGTCTTGAGTTGATTCAGCATTCCCATTGGAATGACCTCTTTGGATTAGCCAACACTTGTTTCCATTACATTTCTATAACCAATCTTCACGCACCAAAATTCAAACTCAAAAGATTTTACACTTTTCCTTTTTCAACAAAATCACCTTCAAAACGATTCACCTCCTTCCTTGAGGAGACGACCTTGGAATACGATTTCCAAATAAAACACGACATTCAAAAGTCTCCTTGCGCTTGAGGAGCACTTTTGTTCACACACACACACATACATTTCATTCTCACACTATTCCGTTTACCCCATTTCTTGCATCATTTCGAGGGAGAGTGACACTCCCCTATCCGTATAAGCCATACACATACTATGTGATGATGTTCGGAGATTAGGTACGATAGAATAAAAACTCAAGCATTTTTTGCACCGTTGTCGGGGAGGGCAAAGCGTTGAATTGAGAAGGTGATTTTTAGGACGACGGAGATAAGTTTAGTGAATTCTCATCACAGGCTGAGGTACGTCACTCCTTGTATATACTTTTGTTTACTTGTCTTTATTGTAGATATTGCATTGTATGTGGGGACGGGACGACCATAATAGATTGGTTAGACAACCTTTAGACCCCAACATGAATATTGATCAAGACCCACCCAAGGATGTCGGTGATAACTTTGAGAATGAGGAGGCTAATGTCCAAAGGGGTGGGGGAATGCAAAACCCTAGAATGCAAAACCCTAGAATGCATTTCCCTCCTAGGAATGAAGGGAACAATAACCCCATTGATCCTCCAGGGAGGTCAATGAGGGATTTTTCCAACCCACATGTAGCACCACTCCCTCATGCATTCTTTTACCGGTCCAAGCTCAGGTCTTCCTAGTTAAGCCGAAAATGTTGCAACTACTTCCTACATTCCACGGAATTGAAAAGGATAATCCTTATTTGCACATTAAGGAATTCGAGGATATAGTTGCAACCTTCCTCACTAATCACGCTATGGAAGACATAGCTCGCTTGAAATTGTTCTCCTTTTCCCTGAAGGACAAAGTAAAAACGTGGTTGAATTCCTTGCGGCCTTGATCCATAACCTCTTGGGCACAAATGCTTTTCAAGTTTTTGAACAAATTTTTTCTGGTGCCTAGAACCATCGCTTTTAAAAAGTAAATCCAAAACTTCTCGGAAAAACCCAATGAGCAATTTTACAACTATTGGGATCGCTACAAGGAATTGCTACAATCCATTCCACATCATGGTTTTGAATCATGGCAATTGGTGAGTTTATTCTATGAAGGGATCACACTGGGCCATAGACAATTCATTGACATGATGTGTAATGGCGAGTTCTTAAACAAGGACCCCGATGAGGCCCTAGACTACTTTAGTACATTGGCGCAAAATGCACAATCTTGGGATATCACGGATGCCACCAATGTACCGAGATCTTCTCTGGGTAGTAATCAAGCACATGGGGGAGGGATGTATGATTTGAGAGACCGGGAAGACTTGCTCTCAAAAATCGCCAAGTTGTCACGGAAGGTAGAAAGTTTAGAAGTCAATAGGAGACATGAGGTGTCCAATATTTCAAAGACCGAGGAGGGTTGCTCAATTTGTGAGAGTGTGGAGTATTCCATATCGGATTGCCCTAACATTCCGGTACTTAAAGAAGTGTACCACGAGTAAGTCAATGCCTTTAACCAAACAAGGCAATCATTCTCCCCACACTCTAATACATACAATGCGGGTTAGAGCAATCACCCGAACTTTAGTTGGAGAAATGAGAATCTCATTCCTCATGGGTCTAATGCCTATACACCTCCTAAGCCTCCCAAGCAGAGTCAATACAAAGGTTAAGGGAAAGTGTCTAACCCTCAATAGAGAAAGAGACTAAGGATGATTCCGAGGGGGGTGAGGTGAGTGAGAAAGAAAAATTGGTTAATGAAAGTGTGTATGCATCCCCCATTCCTGCCCCTTTTCCAAATCGTTTGAAGCCACCCGTCAAGGTGGCTAACTATTCTGATATAATTGAGATGTTCAAGCAGGTCAAAATCAACATTTCACTCCTTGATGCCATAAAGTAAATCCCTTCATGTGCCAAGATTTTGAAGGATTTATGTACCGTGAAGAGGAGGCTAAATGTGCACAAAAAGGCATTCATCACCGAGCAAGTGAGCTCAATCTTGAGGACTAACACCCCACCAAAGTTCAAGGACCCCGGATGCCCTACCATTGCCATCACAATAGGGAATTGCTAGGTGGAGCAAGCTTTCCTTGACTTGGGTGCAAGTGTGAACCTCCTACCGTACTCGGTGTATCAACAACTCCAAATTGAAGAGTTGAAGCCAACTCCAATCACTCTTCAGTTGGCGGATCGTAGCATCAGAACACCGAGGGGAGTAGTTGAAGATGTTTTAGTTCAAGTTGATAAATTTTATTTCCCCGTTGATTTTATTGTGCTTGACACTCACCCGGTTGTAAATCTTAGCTCCCAAAAACCTGTCATACTTGGTAGACCTTTCCTTGCTACATCTAATGCTGTGATTAATTGCAGGAACGGTCTTATGAAGCTTGCATTTGGGAACATGATTATGGACCTCAATTTTTTCAACTTGTCTAAACAACTGGGGGATGATGAAGAGGTACATGAGATCAACCGGATCGATACATTGGTGGAGGATCACTTGGAACTAATGAGCACCTTAGAATTGGAAGAGGAGGAGAATGTGGATATAGAGGAGGTTGATGAGCATGAGGAGTTGGAGAGCTTGAAAGGGGCAGAAAAATGGACCCCTACATTTGAAAAGCTTCCACATCAAGACAAGAAAATCTTTCCATCGAATGAACAAAAATCCATCTTGGAGTTGAAGCCATTACCATTCCATCTCAAGTATGCATACCTTGGGGATGACAAGACCTTTCCGGTGGTGATTAGCTCAACTTTGGAGGCAAAACAAGAAGAGGAGCTCTTGAAAGTGTTGAGAAGGCATAAGGGAGCGATTGGTTGGACAATTGCCGACATCAAGGGGATAAGCCCCCTCATTTGCATACACCGCATCTACCTTGAAGAAGACTCCAAGTCGTCTCGAAAACCACAAAGAAGGTTGAATCCAATCATGAAAGATGTGGTGAGAGCTGAGGTACTTAAGCTACTTGATGTGGGCATCGTCTTCCCGATTGCCGACAATAAATGGGTGAGTCCGACTCAAGTAGTTCCAAAGAAATCGGGAGTCACCGTGGTAGCGAATGAGTAGAAACAAGACGGAGAGTGTATATTGATTACCGAAAGCTCAACCTATGCACAAGAATGGATCACTTTCCTTTGCCATTCCTCGACCAAGTGTTAGAAAGAGTAGTTGGGCATCGATTTTACTACTTCTTGGATGGCTACTTCGGGTACAATCAGATTGAGATCGCTTTGGAGGATCAAGAGAAGACCACCTTCACTTGCTCCTACAGTACTTTTGCCTACCGACGCATGTCTTTCGGGTTATGTAATGCCCCAGGGACTTTTCAACGTTGCATGATGGGGATTTTTAGTGATATGGTGGAGAAGACCGTGGAAGTATTTATGGATGACTTCTTAGTGTTTGGGGATTCATTCAATGTGTGTTTGGAGAACTTAGAGAGAGTTCTTGTAAGATGTGACGAGAAAAACTTGGTGTTCAACTGGGAGAAGTGCCACTTCATGGTGACACAAGGAATTGTGCTCGGGCACATCGTCTCGACAAAGGGGATTGAAGTGGACAAATCAAAGGTGGATGCGATTTCCAACCTCCCTACACTGAAGGTCATCAAAGATACAGGTCGTTTGTTGGCTATGCCAGCTTTTATCGTTGTTTTATTAAAGACTTTAGTGCATTGGCCCGACCTTTGGCCAACTTGTTTTCAAAAGATGTCCCATTTTTTTGGTTGGATGATTGTGAAGCATCCTTTAAAAAATTAAAGAACATGCTCATTTCACCTTCGATCATGCGACCACCCAAGTGGGACTCACCATTTGAGCTTATGTGCGACGCGAATGACTACGTGATCGACTCTGTGCTTGGTCAAAGGGAAGGCAAGAGACCCTATGTAATATAGTATGCCAGTAAGACTCTTAACAAAGCACAAATGAATTACATTATTACTGAAAAGGAGTTGCTAGCTGTAGCATTTGCATTGGATAAATTTCGGTCTTACATCATTGGTTCACCTATAGTAGTCTATACCGATCACTCTGCTTTGAAGTATCTGTTGTCTAAACAGGATGCCAAACCGAGACTCATTAGGTGGATACTCCTCCTACAAGAATTCATCTTGACGATCAAAGATAAAAAAGGAGTTGAGAACGTGGTGGCGAACCATTTATCCCGACTTGTGGTGCAAGAAGTTGATGAACACATTCCTATCCCTGACTCTTTTCCTGATGAGTATTTACTTTCGATTCATTCTGTTTATCTCTGGTATGCTGACATATGTAATTATCTTGCAACAAGACAAATACCATCGCATTGGAGCCTGGAAGATAGAAGGAGGTTTGTGGCGGATGTGAAGTACTTTTACTTTGACAACCCGTACCTGTTCAAGTACTGCCCTGACCAAGTCATGCGGAGATATGTACCAGAAAATGAACAACGGGAAGTCCTTGCATTTAACCATTTAGAAGCATGCGGTGGCCATTTCTCTTCAAAGAAGACTTAGGCAAAGATTCTACAGTCATGTTTTATTGGCCTTCTTTGATAAAAGATTGTATCTCTTTCTGTAGAGAATGTGATAGGTGTCAACGTTTGGGTAGTGTGACCCGAAGGAACATGATGCCCCTTTCCCCTGTATTTGTTATCGAGATATTTGATTATTAGGGCATCGACTTCATGGGTCCCTTCCTCGTGTCATTTGGCTACCTATATATTCTGCTGGCAGTGGAATACGTGTCCAAATGGGTGGAGGCTATCCCAACCAAGACCAATGACCACCGGGGCGTGGTCAAGTTTCTCAAGGAGAACATATTTTCGAGGTTCAGGATGCCTCGTGCAATGATAAGCGACAGTGGTTCGCATTTCTGTAATAGGCCATTTGCATCCTTGATGCATAAGTATGGCGTCACACACAAGGTGTCCACTGCATATCACCCACAAACCAATGGCCAAGCCGAGTTGGCCAATAGGGAGATTAAAAATATCCTAGAGAAAACGGTGAATCCCAATAGGAAGGATTGGTCATTTATATTGATCGATGCCCTTTGGGCTTACCGCACAGCTTATAAGACAATTCTAGGCATGTCTCCCTATCGGCTCGTCTATGGAAAGGCTTGCCATTTGCCGGTTGAAATGGAACATAAGACCTATTGGGCCATAAAGACTCTAAACTTCAATTTGAGAATGGCTGTAGAGAATAGGAAGCTTGAATTGAATGAATTGGAAGAGATGCGTATGAGAGCTCTAAAATTTCAAAATAGCGGGTTAAGATCTTTCATGACAAATTCATTGTAAGGAAGTCATTTGAGCCCGGACAAAAAGTGCTCTTATACAACTCTCGTGTCTCAATCTTTCAAGGGAAACTCCGATCCCGTTGGGATGACCCCTATCTTGTCAAGGTGGCCTACCCCAATGGAGCTGTTGAAGTCACAAACCCCGAAGATGGCAAGACATTGAAGGTCAATGGCCAAATACTTAAGCCATTTTTTGAGGGTTTTGAAGGACAAGGAGTGGAGGAAGATTTGATGGATCCGGTTTACCCGGACTTTTTGGAGTAATAACTGTTCATAGGATCTTTAGTGTACAGTCGTTTTTACTTACTTTATATGTTTATGTTTACTTACTTTATCTTTGCATATAGTGTTATTTTTTTTAGTTGCAGATATTGGTGTTTTTTGTCAAGCTCAAAAGCAAGGTGTTCTCTAACCCTACTCATCTTTGTACAGTCCTTCATTGCATATCATATCTTTTTTGTTGCATTGAGGACAATGCATGAATCAAGTTGGGGGGTGAGGTGCACCATTTGTATGATACACCAATGTTTGCGAAAATTTTTGTTGATAATACCAATTTTTGTGGTGAAAAAAAAAATTCACCTTTCACATATCATACAGATTTTTGTTCACAATAGTTACAAATTATGTGAAAATTTTGAAAATTTTTGAGAAAATATCTTAATGTTGATCTGTATTCCCTTATTAAGAGTGTTATGGGCTGTTGATACGTTGATCTTAGCTTTGAAGTTTGAATACATGAGCACATTATAGAAGTTCATCCTATGCTTGAGTATCACTTATGCATTTGCTTTTGAACTCACCAATATGTACACCTTGAATGTGTAATTTCATCAATTTACGGATTGAGTTCACATTTTAGTGTTTGACATGAATAGTGGAGATGAGTAAGAACTCATGAGAGCTTTTGTGTTCAATAATCTCATTATGCTTGTTTTGGTTAGGTGCATTTGGGTAGTTGATTGACTTTGTCTTGATATGTACAATGCTCTCCCATGCCTATCTAGAAATGATATTAGGCCATCCTTGATTTTCTTTGAGCCATTGCCCTTTTTCTTGTGAAAATTTTATCCCTAGTGCCATGATTGAACCTTAATTGTAAAT
This sequence comes from Ilex aquifolium, assembly GCA_951799425.1. Taxonomy (NCBI): domain Eukaryota; kingdom Viridiplantae; phylum Streptophyta; class Magnoliopsida; order Aquifoliales; family Aquifoliaceae; genus Ilex; species Ilex aquifolium. Next base: position 22,728,005 of record OX637396.1, on the reverse strand, counting down.
TCGTTTCCATGCCACACATTTGACCAAGCCAGTGTAAAATGATAAAATCCACCTCACCTTGGTTGTTCCTAGTGTTGAGTATGAGTGATCAAAAAGGAGAAGGAAGTATGGTGGAAACTCAACAAAAGGGATGAATGAAGTTGAATGAAAAAAAAAAAAGAATGAAAACCCAAGAAAAGGAGAAAAAAGGGGTGAAAAGAAGAAAAGAATGACAAAATAAAAGGAAAATGTTAAGGAAAAGAGAGAAAAAGAAATAAAGGGTGTGGTGATGGTGTTAGACTGAAAAGCCCATGAAAAGGGAGGTGTTTTTGAAATAAAAGTCTTTCACTCGGAACAACCCTCTTTTGTTATCCTATATCCTTCATTTCATTTACCTCAATATCACCCCAAGGCCCCATTATAGCCATTGAAAGTCCTAAATGATCTAGATACACATGGGAGATGCATACTGTTAAAGAAAAAGAGAATTTGGTTTTGCTATCTAATGCCATAACATTCCTTTCATGAGATTATGCCAAGGTTGTTTCATTTTCATGCATAAACATCATTTTTGGATTATATGTGAGCATTATTCGTTTGGTGCACAAGATTCTATCTCACATATACACATGGAGAGCTTGCCAGGATAACTAGAGAGTGATTCATTGTTAAGAGAGACCTTTGGTGAGTTTTGCATCGAAGCTGAATTTGGCTAGACAATTGAATGTGAATTATGTTGTGTAAATGCTTAAATTACATGTCCAATTCACACACACATGAGTTTGAAAATGAATGTGTAGGTGCATACTCTAGAGTAGTATTTAAAGCTATAATAATGCTCATGTGTGCTTGGTTCAGGCTTTTGAACGATATGCTAAGTAGCCCCATGCTTGCAGGATAGGAGGAATATTGCTCAAGCTTTTGATATTTGAATGAATTAGGAATGCCCTTGTTATTTGAATATGTATCCTACATTTTGGGTGTTCAATTTGGTGGTTAAACGTAGAATTCTATACCTTGTATTTTGAAAGCATCAAGATTGTAAATCATATTGCAATTTCGGTAATGACTTGGGGCATGATGATTCAAATTGTGGTTTACAAGTGTAGCATATGCTTGGTGGAGTAGAGGTCATAAATAGAGTGCTAGAATGTGTAGGAGTTGAAATGAAGTGGAGAGTACTAGTTTTTGCAAAAAAGTGAAAACCTACCGGTAGTTTTGTACATAAAATTACCGGTAGGTTTTGAACACTGGTCCTGAACCTACCGGAAAACTACCGGTAGTTTTTGCTCACTGGAGAAAAACCTACCGGTAGGTTTGGCGTCAACCTACCGGTAGGTTTTGCCCAGAATGCCAAAATTAGGGGTTTTAATCAGATTTTTTCAGGAGAACTATTCATTGTCTTCCCAAAGCATAAACCCTAAGGCATTTCTCTCTCCCTCCAAGCACCTCTAAGCTTAAAAATCCTCACCTATTACATTAATCTCTCATATCTCACGCTGTTGGTTTAGTGGATTTTAGTGAAGAATTGAGGAGTTCATCTTTTAAACCCTAGGTTTGCCGAAATTTCCCCAAGCCCTAATCTCCCTTACTCCTTTCAAAAGCTCAAAAATCTTTGAAATGGCTCGCACTGGGAGGATCATTCTTGACCATGTGGACCCGATTGAGGGGTTTGTTTTGGCTCTCTTGTCATTTGTGATGTGTGGGGCACTGTTGCTATGCATGACCCGCACCAAGCGCACTAGGCCAAGCTTTCCACAGCCCGAGGGTGTGAGTGCCCGCAAGAGAAGCGGGGAAGGGTCTAGTGGAGACCGGAGTGAGTGGAGGAAGAAGGCGAGGAACTATGCTCGAAACCAAAGCATCGAAGAAAAGAATGTAACTTGTGAAAGGCTTGTGGATAGGATATCCTTGGGTCCAAACAACGAGGTTGTGAGGATCATTGAGGCCCACGGGATTGGAATTTGGTTTGAGCCCGTGAGTGGGTTCAATTTGGGGTTGTGTCGGGAGTTTTACCAAAAACTTAAGGTGGTGGACGAGGATGCATGTGTCTTGAGAACCAATGTGAGGGGGAAAATGTTCGATGTGACCCCTACTGTGATTGCTACATTGATGAGGTATGAAAGACCACCTCCCTCTGTCCTGGTCTATCCCCACAATATCCGTGGGGTCAAGATCATCCCAGAGTATATGGTTTCGATGTACGAGGACCCGACTCAATTTAGAGGAACGGTCCAAGTCGGGGGCCTCAGACATGCATATGGGATAATGAATAAAATTTTGTATTATAACCTACTCCCAAGGGGAGCCGAGAAGAGCCAAATGTGGAAAAACTTGCTCTCTTGGATGTGGTAATGACGGGGAAGGCTTTAGACATAACACTCTTCATTTGGGAGGTGATGAAGGAATTCGCTCAGGCTAGGAAGCCGAAAGCGAATCTCTCTTTTGGAAATTTAGTCACCCGGATGTGCACCCATTTCAAGGTGAAGATATATGCCTTTGACAAGTTGACTCCTCCCGAGACTGGAGCCATAGGGAAGGCTAGCAGTAGCAAGAGGTCTGCTATTAGTAGGGGCGAGCGTGCTAGGGTTCGGAGACCGGGGCCGTCTGCTGTAGGACTTCTTCTACGGGGCCGTCTATCCCTGGGCCATCTACGTCCACTCCTGTGCACACAGTATCTCAAAACCTGGATGCATTAGAGGAGACAGTTCATGGGATCTCGGCGATGATGACCAGACTATTCCAGCACACGTTCCCTGGCGAGCTGATTTTCGATGGACCACCACCTTCGGTTGCTAGATCCTCCGCCTCTGCCCCCTCACCTTCCACTGTTGTTGAGGTGGGAGACTCAGATGAGGAGGATGATGACGAAGAGGAGGAGGGGACTGAGGACGACACTGGTGAGGAGGATGCTGGGGAGGATGATGACGGAGACAGGGAGGATGGAGATGATGAGTAGGATACAATTTTTTTTTTTTTTTTTTGTCTTTTCTTTTTGATTTGGGTTGTACATAGCTAGGAGTGGAGTTATAGGCCTAGTAGAAGAGTATTTAGGAATTGTAGGCCGTTTTGCCTCTTTTTGAATTCTAATTCCATGTACTCAACTTTTGAAAGTAATTAGTGAAATACCACAGTTGTTGTTCCATCTTGCCCAAGTTCATTTCATTAATTGCATTGTGATTTTTGTATTTTAAATGCTTGGTGAATTACTTGTGTAAATGGATTGTTGTAGTTTCATACTCGTTGATTTGAAAGTAAACTTTGCTAGGGACTAGCAAAGCTCAAGTTGGGGGGTGTGATTAGCACAAAATATTGCATATCTTATGTACATTTGCACCCCTTTTATGCTTGTTTTTGTGGTGAAAATGTGAGAAAATGCAATGTTTCGAGCTTTTAATGAGGTTTCGGCGTGTTTGTAGGTAAAAGAGCTTAAATGTGGTGCATGTTGGGCCCCTATTATGGTGCTTAAGGTCAATAGAGTTGAGGAGGAGGCTTGATGAGGGCTTGGGAGGTGAAAGAACCAAGATTTAAGCAAAACAAGTTAAAACCTACCGGTAGGTTTTGGCTACTGGAGTGAGTTCTACCGGAAAACTACCGGAAGGTTTTGGCTACTAGAGTGAGTTCTACCGGAAAACTACCGGAAGGTTTTGGCCATCGACCTACCGGTAGGTTTTGCTGAAAAATGTCAGATTCTGTAACTCAAGCTCTGTCACATGTGCTTGATGAAAAACGTTGTTGTTTCCTAACCTCTAAAATACATCCCTTAGAATGTGTAGTGTATGGATAAAGGGAAGTGTCACTCTCCCTTGGAATGATATCAAAAGAAAGGGCAACGGAATGGTGGATGGAATGAAATGTATGAAATGCGTGTGTGAACAAAAATGCGCCCCAAGCGCAGAGAGACTTTTGCTTGTCGTGTTTTACTTGGAAAAGTATTCTAAGGTCGTCTCCTCAAGGATGGAAAGCTCAAGTGTGTGAAGGTGATTTTGTGAAAGAAAAGGAAAATGTAAAATCTTTTGTGTTTGAGTTTTTGTGAGTGAAGTTTGTGAATGAAAATGAAATGAAAATAAGTGTTGGCTAATCCGAAGGGTTCATTCCAATGGGAATCCCAAATCAACTCGAAGCCTTCCTCGAATAGAGCTTAGATGAACAATTGATTCATGGGAAGCTAGGGATGAAATGGAGGTGAGGATCCAAGCATAACCCGTGACCAGGCCTACGGGATATCAAAGACTCACAACCGCATCCACTCTCAACCCAGTCAAACCGAACCATTGTATTCTGAGAGGAGGAATGAAAATGAGTTGAAGTGGCACACCCAAGATGAGTTCTCCCTTGGATTAACCAACTTAAAAATCTAGCTACTCATGAAAGCAAGAAGAAATGCATAATGTAAAGAGACATAATTGAAATGGAGCATGAAACTTAAATGAATGCAAGAAATCTTAAACTAAGAAGAAAAATATTCAATACCCATTTTAAAGCAAGAAATGAAGAAAACTTGGAAGCAACAATGGTGAAATCTAAAATGTAGCATTAAACTTGAAATGTACTTGAAGTAAATGACATTAAAGACATTAAATGAAGATTACAAGAGCCTTACAATAAATTACAAGTGAAAGGATGGAAGAAAATGCAAAAACATAAATTTATATCTACTATTCATCATCTTCCTTGGACTACTCCTAAGCTTAGGTAGCCACCCTTGAAGAACTTGTGTAATGCTGAATATATGGAGTGTAGAGACTTCAAATTTCGTCTATGAGGCTCCCCTAGCATGTGTGTGCAGGCTTCCCATCAATGGGAAGAGATTTGATGGCTTAGATAGGCTAGGAGCAGCATACCCAGCAACTCCCCAGGCAGCCCCCTTCTCTCCCATCCTCATTAATGCCCTTGTCTCCAAAGTCTTGAAATTGTGTAAGGATGGCATGATTATGTGTAGACTATGTCAAGGTAGGCGTGTGAGAAGTGTAGGTGGGACCCCCAAGCAAGTGGAGATGATTTGCAGGTTTTCTGGGCAATTTTGGGCTGTTTCAGAAGAGCGTACCGGTATGCGTACCGGTACGTTTGGCTACTGGAGTTCGGTGTACCGGTACGCGTACCAATACGGTTTGCCTGCTCTGGACCAGTTTTCATAGAATTGTCATAACTTTTGATCCAACCGTCCGATTGAGTTAAAATTTTGACACAATACGTAAGACATCCAGATATACAACTTTCATGTTTTCCAGTTTTTCAGATTCGAAGCGGATCATGGTCAAAAAGGATGAAAACTGAGGTACTACTACAAAATGGTGTGGGTGCTGATGCCTATGTTACCAAACACCAATACCTCCTTGATTTCTTTCACTTTTAAGCCTCCAAATCCTCATGTAATGTGTCCATCTCTTCACCACACATCCACACATAGTTTCAAGGTTCTAAAATCTATGATTTACGCTATAATTACCTGCAACATCGAAAATTCAACATTATTCACAAATTGGGCCAACTCTAAGTAATTAATTGCAAAGTTAAGTTAAAATGCATGTAATAAGGCCATCAAATATACAATATTTTGTGCTCATCAACATGGGGGTCCCACCTATGGGTCTCCCACTTGTTCATTGACACTCCTTACACACAGACATGCCTCCTCAACCCTAGCATTGGACTTTGAAGGCTAGAGCATTAATGAGGAGGAGAGAGAAGAGAGGAAGCCTGGGGTTGTTGGGTAGGCTGTCCTAGCCTGCCCAATGCCATCCAATCAGCCTCCTATGGATGGGAGGTCGGTCACACACCTAGGGAGACCTCCATGGATGAATTTGCAAGCTCCATTACAGTATTATCCAGCTGGTGTTGCATTGTAGAGAGAGAAGCTCCACGGAAGAAGACATAGTTAGAGAGAGAATTAATGAGGAGGAGAGAGAATAGAGGAAGCCTGGGGTTGTTGGGTAGGCTGTCCTAGCCTGCCCAATGCCATCCAATCAGCCTCCTATGGATGGGAGGTCGGTCACACACCTAGGGAGACCTCCATGGACGAATTTGCAAGCTCCATTACAGTATTATTCAGCTGGTATTGCATTGTAGAGAGAGAAGCTCCAAGGAAGAAGACATAGTTAGAGAGAGAAATCTTAGATTTTTACTCTTCTTCCATCCATTTCACTTGTAGTATTTTGTAAGGATCTTGTAACTTCATTTATTGTCTTTAATGTCATTTATTTCAAGTACATTGCAAGTTTAAATACACAATTTACATTCTACCATTGTTGTATGGATTTTCCCTCTTTTCAAGCTTTTAAAATGGGTATACAATGCATTTCTTCTTAGTTATCTTTTCTTGCATTAACTTAAGTTTCAATCTTGATTTCTTTACAATGTCCCTTTACTTCATTAATGTTCTTGCATTAAATATGAGTAGCTAAGCCTTAAGTTGGCTAATTCAAGGGAGAACTCCTCTTGGGTATGCTAAATCAACTCTTTTTCATTCCTCCTCGTAGTGTACATTGATTTGGTTTGACTAGGTTGAGTGTGGACATGGTTGTGAGTTTTTGATACACCGTAGACTTGTCACGGTGTATGCTTGAATCCTCACCTCCATTTTAATCCGCGCTTCCTATGAATCAATCAAACATCTAGACACCATTGGAGGAAGGTCTTGAGTTGATTCGGCATTCCCATTGGAATGACCTCTTCGGATTAGCCAACACTTGTTTCTATTACATTTTCTATAACCAATCTTCACTCATCAAAACTCAAACTCAAAAGATTTTACATTTTTCCTTTTTTAACAAAATCACCTTCAAAACTATTCACTTCCTCCCCTGAGGAGACGACCTTGGAATACGATTTCCAAGTAAAACACGACATTCGAAAGTCTCCCTGCGCTTGGGGAGCACTTTTGTTCACACACACACACACACATTTCATTCTCACACTATTCCGTTTACCCCATTTCTTGCATCATTTCAAGGGAGGGTGACACTCCCCTATCCGTATAAGCCATACACATACTATGGGATGATGTTCGGAGATTAGGTACGACAGAATAAAAACTCAAGCAACGACCATCCTCATCCACCACACTCAACTTCCTATAGAACTCCCTACACAAAGCCAGGTTATACCCGCTAACTGGCTCAAACCAAATCCCCAGCCCATGACCTCCTATAATCTTCACCACTTCGTTATTCGGCCCAAGAGTGGGCCTATCCACAAAACGCTTACAAGTCATGTTTTTCTCCTCAAATCCTTTGATTGCAAGCATCATTTCTTGCTTTTGTCCTCCTCTTTGCCCTATCTCCACTACTAGGGCCCTCCATACTCCTCTTGCGGGAATTAGTGCCCGCGGGTGATGAGCACAAAATATTGTATATTTGAAGGCCTCATTACATTCATTTTAACTCAACTTTTGCATATAAGTACTTAGTGTTAGCCAATTTTATGAATAATGTTGAATTTTCAATGTTGCAAGTTTTTATAGCTTAAATGATTGATTTTAGGACCTTGCAACTATGATGATGTGTGGTGAGGGCATGGACACATTGCATGAAGATTTGGAGGCTTAAAAGTGAAGAAATCAAGGAGGTATTGGTGTTTGGGAACAAAAGCACCAGCAGCCACACCATCTGGAAATAGAGCCTCGGTATTCCTGCATTTTGACCATGATCAGCTTCGAATCTGAAAAATTTCAAAACATGAAAGTTGTAGATCTAGATGTCTTCTGTATTGTGTCAAAATTTAAGCTCAATCGGACAGTTAGATCAAAAGTTACGCCAATTCTACGAAGCCTGGTCCGTAGTAGAGAAACCGTACCGGTATGTAGTACCGGTACTGTACAGTATCGGTACGCAGTACCGGTATGCAGTACCGGTACGCCGAAGCTACTGGTGTTCGAAGTACCGATATGCAGTACCGGTACTGAGTACCGGTACTGTCTCCTGACAGCCCAGAATCGCCTGCAATCATGCTCCACTTGCTTGGGGGGTCCCACCTACACTTCTCCCACACCTAGCCCGACATTTTATCCCTACAACCATGCCTCCTACACCCTACTTGAAGACTTTGAAGGCTTGGGCATTAAGGGGGACGAGAGAGAGAAGGGGTAGCCTGGGGGAGGCTTGTCCTAGCCTGCAACACCCATCCATTCAGCCTCCTATTGATGGGAGGCCTGCACACAGCTAGGGGGGTACCACCATGCACGAAAATTGAAGGCTAACTCTCAATTATATTCAGCATTTACACATTGTATTGGGGTGGCTACCTAAGCTTAGGAGTAGTTTTGGTGAAGAAGATGATGAATAGTGCTAGGAAGATAAAATTTATGTTTTTGCATTTTCTTCACCCTTTTCATTGCAGTGAGTTGTAGTTCTCTTGTAATCTTTATTTCTTGCATTGTAATCTCTTTTAATTCTAGTGTAACCAAGTTTAATTCAATGTTCTTGCATTTCCATAATCTTTTATGGTTTTCAAATGTCTTCTCTGCAACTTTTCCATTTTAGTGTTAAATGAACTTCTCTTTGTAGTTTACCATTTCCTAGCATTAATACAAGTTCTAAGTTTCATTTTCATCTCATTTTCATTTTCATTTCCTTTACTTGTCTCTTTACATTATAAATGCTTTTACTTTAAACATGAATAGCTAGATTTTAAGTTGGTTAATCCAAGGGGGATTTCCTCTTGGGTGTTCCATTTCAACTCTTCTTTTTTCCTCCACTCGTTGTACGGTGGTTCGGTTTGACTGGGTTGAGAGTGGACGTGGTTGTGAGTCATTGATATCCCGTAGGCCTGGTCGCGGGTTATGCTTGGATCCTCACCTCCATTTGGTTGTGAGTTCTTGATACACCGTAGGCATTGTCACGGTGTATGCTTGAACCCTCACCTCCATCTTGTTCCTAGCTTCCCACAAATCAATCATTCATTTAAGCACCATTGGAGGAAGGTTTGGAGTTGAGATGGGATTCCCATTGGAATGACCACTTGGGATTAGCCAACATTTGTTTTCATTGCATTTTCATTCAAAAACTTCACTCACAAAACTCAAACAAAAGATTTTACACTTTTTCCATTTTGACAAAATCACTTTTACACAACTTGACCTTTCCTTCCTAGAGGAGACGACATTGGAATACTTTTCCAAGTAAAACACCGACACACAAAAGACTCTTTGCGATTGGGGAGCACTTTTGTTCACACACCCGCATTTCATTTCACATTTTGTTTATTCCATTTTCCACCAATCCGTTGTTGCCTAATCTCTTGCATCACCCCGAGGGAGAATGACATTCCCTTTCACACATAAGCCATATACACATGTCAAATGGTGATGTTTAGGGGTTGGAAACAACAACGTTTTTCACCAATCAGCGGGCTGTGGGGAACCCTGACCCGTGCGTTCGGTTCAGGCCATGAGGATCAACAGTGCCCCAAATGCCACAAAGGCCAACAACCACCCCCACAAACGCTCAATGGGGTCAAAAGAGTCAAGAGATGAAGTGCTAATGCGAGCCATTGCAATTGGATCCCAAGCTTTGGAGAAAACCTAAATGAAAATGGAATTTGGGGGAAATAGGAAAACTAGGGTTTTTCAAAGAAATCCTTCAAATCACAGTGAAAATCCAAGTTAAAATCAACCCTAGGTGTAGTGATTAGGAGTCTTGATGGATGGGTAGGTGATCTTTGAGGATTGGAGAGGCTTTGAGAGAGAGAAGAGAGAAAGGGAGATTGAGAGATGTGAAGGAGATGAACAGTTATGCCAAAAAAATGAACTTAAAACCCTCGTTTTTGGCTTTCTGTGCAAAACCTTCCGGAAGGTTTTGCTTTTTTGCAAAACAACTCCTCTGCTCCAACTCTCACTTCTATTCCAACTTATTTCAACTCCTAAACACTCTAACAACCTATCTATGACATCTACTCTACCAAAAACCTGAATCACAAATGTGAACCACAATTATGTGATCATGCCCAAAGTCATTTCCGAAATTGCAATATGATTTAAAATTTTGATGCTTTCAAAATACAAGACATAGATTTCTAAGTTTAATTACCAAAATGAATACCCAAAATGTAAAGCTTAGATTCAAATGGTAAAGGCATTCCTAATTCTATCCAATATCAAAAACTTGAGCGATATTCCCCCATCCCTTAAGCATAGGACTACATAACAAATTGTTCAAATGCCCGAATCAAGCACACATGAGCAGCACCATGGCTTTAAATGATATTCTAGAGTATGCATCTACACATTAATTTTCAAACTCGTGTGTGTGTGGCATGAACATATAACTTAAGCATTTACCCAACGAGATTCACATTCACTTGGCTATCCAAATTCAGATTTGATGCAAAACTCACCAAGGGTTTCTCTCAACAATGAATCACACTATGATTATCCTGACATGCTCTCCATCTGTATATGTGAGATAGAATCTTGTGCACAAACCAAAGTATGCTCACATATAGTCCAAAAATGAAGTTTATGCATAAAAACGAAACAACCTTGGCATAATCTCATGAAAGGAATGCTAGGGCACTAGATAGTTAAATCAACCTTTCTTCTTCTTTAAAAGTGTGTTTTCCTCATGATGTCTCTAGATCATTTAGGACTTCAAAGGTTATAATGGGGCATTGGGGTGATATTGAGGCAAATGAAACGAATGATAGAGGATAACAAAAAGAGTTGTTCTGAGTGCATGACCTTTATTTCAAAAAGATCTCCCTTTTATGGGATTTTCAGTCTAACACCATCACTTCACTCTTTATTTCCTTTTCTTATTTTCCTTAACATTTTCTTTTTTTCTTTGATCATTCTTTCTTCTTTCACCCCTTTTCTCTCCCTTTTCTTGGATTCTTCATTTTTTTTCATTCAACATTTGAATTCCTCATTATTCATCCCTTTGTTGGGTTTCCACATCACCATTCCTTTTCTTTCATGTTCAATCATAGTGGCCTCTCGGAACAACCAAGGTGTGGTAAATTTTTATCATTTTGCACTGGCTTGGTCAATTGTGTGATATGGAAACTAATTTTCAACAAGGCTCAATCACGGCACTAGGGATAATATTTTCATAAGAGCAAGGGTTAAGGCTCAAAGTAAATCACAGATGGCCTAAGATCATTTCCAGATAAGCATGGGAGAGCATTTTACATTTCATAACAAAGTCAATCAACTACCCAACGCACTCTAACCAAAACAAGTATAATGAGATTGTTGAACATATTTGAATTTGAAAAAATTTTCTTTGAGTAAATGTAAGTTCCCTCCAACAAGAATTGACACTAAAGCTCTCATGGTTACCTACTCATCTCACTATTCATGTCAAGCTCTAAAATGTGAACTCAATCCGTAAATTGTCGAAATAACACATTCAAGTTGCACTTATGGGTGAGTTCAAAAGCAAACAAGTATGTGATACTCTTAGGATATGATAAACTTCTATAATGTGCTCATGTATTCACAATTCAAAGCAAAGATCATCATATCAATAATTCCACAACACTTTGAATGGGGGAATATAGGTCAACATTCATATAATTTTCACAAAAAATTTCATATTTTTCACATATATCTCAACTATTCTTTAACAAAAATTTGTAGAACATGTGAAAGGTGAATTTCACCACAAAAATTGGTATCATCAAAAATAAAAATTTTCACAAAAATTGGTGTATCATACAAATGGTGCACCTCACCCCCCAACTTGATTCATGCATTGTCCTCAATGCAAAAAGATATGATATGCAATGAAGGACTTTTAAAAGATAAGTAGGGTTAGAGAACACCTCGCATTGAGCTTTGACAAAAACACCGTATTTGCACTTTAAAAGAACGAAAACTACACAAGGATGACATTAAGTAAACAAAATAACTTGAAAAGTAAATGATAAAAGAAAACAACTGTACACTAAAATCTACATGAACATTTAATCCTCCAAAATGCCCGGGTAAACCGGATCCACCAACTCTTCCTCCACCCTTTGACCCTCAAAACCCTCAAAGAATGGCTTAAGTCTTTGGTCATTGACCTTGAATGTTTTACCATCCTCGGGGTTTGTGATTTCCACAGCTCCATTGGGGTAGGCCACCTTGATGAGATAGGGGTCATCCCAACGGGATCGGAGTTTTCCTTGGAAAATGGAGTTGAGAATTATACAATAGCACTTTTTGTCCGAGCTCAAATTATTTCCTTAAAATGGATTTATCATGAAAAATCTTAGTCCTTTCTTTTGAAATTCTTGAGCTCTCATATGCATCTCTACGAATCTCTTCCAAGTCATTCAACTCCAATTTCCTATTCTCTCCGGCTCTTCTCAAGTTGAAGTTTAAGGTCTTGATGGCCCAATAGGCCTTGTGCTCCATTTCAACTGGAAAATGGCAAGCCTTGCCATAGACTAGCCTATAGAGTGACATACCTAGAATGGTCTTGTAAGCAGTGCGGTAAGCCCATAGGGCATTGGTCAACCTAAGTGATCAATCCTTCCTATTAAGGTTCTCTGTTTTCTCTAGGATGTTCTTAATCTCCCTATTGGCCAACTCGTCTTGGCCATTGGTTTGTGGGTGATAAGCAGTGGATTCCTTGTGTGTGACGCCATACTTATGCATTAAAGATGCAAATGGCCAATTACATAAATGAGAACCACCGTCGCTTATCATTGCTCGAGGCATCCCAAACCTCGAAAAGATGTTCTCTTTTAAGATATTGACCACAACCCGGTGGTCATTGGTCTTGGTTGGAATGGCCTCTACCCATTTGGACACATAGTCCACTGCCAGCAAAATATACAGGCAGCCAAAAGACATAGGGAATGGGCCCATGAAGTCAACGCCCAAACAATCGAATATCGCAATTACTAACACGGGGGGACAAGGGCATCATATTCCTACGGGTCACACTACCTAATCTTTGGCACCTATCGCATTCCTTATAGAATGAAACACAATCCTTAATTAAAGAAGGCCAATAAAAATCAAATTGCAAAATCTTAGCTGAAGTCTTTTTGGAAGAGAAGTGTCCACCGCACGCTTCGGAATGGCAGAATGCAAGGATGTCCCGTTGTTCATTCTCAGGTATGCATCTCCTCATGAGTTGGTCAGGGCAGTATTTGAATAAGTACGGGTTGTCGAAGTAAAAGTACTTCACATCCGCCATAAATCTCTGTTTACCCTCTGGGCTCCAGTACAGTGGAATTTGTCCTATAGTAAGATAATTACAAATGTCAGCATACCAAGGAAAAAGCATAATGAATGGAAAATAAATGTTCGTCAGGAAAAGAGTCTGGGATAGGAATATGCTCTTCGGCATCTTGAACTACAAGTCAGGACAAATGGTCCGCCACCACGTTCTCAACTCCCTTTTTGTCTTTGATTGTAAAGTTGAATTTTTGTAGGAGGATCCACCTAATGAGTCTCGGTTTTGTGTCCTACTTAGACAAAAGATACTTCAAAGCAGACTGATCAGTGTAGACTACAATAGGTGAACCAATGATGTAAGACCAAAACTTATCTAATGCAAATACTACGGCTAGCAACTCTTTTTCGGTGGTAGTGTAATTCATTTGTGCCTCATTTAGATTCTTACTAGCATAGTATATTACATATGGTCTCTTGTCTTCTCGTTGACCAAGCACAGCGCCGATCGTGTAATTACTCGCGTGACACATTCAAATGGTAAATCCCTCTTGGGTGGTCGCATAATTGGAGGTGTAGTGTGCATGTTTTTTAGTTTTTTAAATGATGCCTCACAATTATCCGACCACACAAATGGGACATCTTTGGAAAGCAAATTGGTCAAGGGTCATGCCAATGCACTAAAATCTTTTATGAAACGACAGTAAAAATCGGCATGGCCAAGAAACGACCTGATGTGATGACCTTTGGCATGGGGAGGTTAGAAATTGCATCAACCTTGGATTTGTTGACTTTAATCCCCCTTGCCGAAACGATGTGCCTGAGCACTATCCATTGTGTCACCATGAAATGACACTTCTCCCAGTTGAGAACCAAATTCTTCTCCTCACATCTCTCAAGTACTCTCTCCAAGTTCTCCAAACAACCTTCAAATGAGTCCCCAAATACGGAAAAAGTCATCCATGAAGACTTCCACAATTTTATCCACCATGTCGCTGAAAATTCCCATCACACATCTTTGAAACGTCCCCGGGGCATTACACAACCCAAATGGGATTCGGCGATATGCGAAGGTGCCGAAGGGACATGTGAATGTAGTCTTCTCTTGGTCTTCCAAAGCAATCTCAATTTGATTGTAGCCGGAGTAGCCATCCAAGAAACAATAAAACAAGTGTCTGGCTACTCTCTTCAATACTTGGTCGAGGAATGGCAAAGGGAAGTGATCCTTTCTTGTGCACGAGTTAAGCTTCCGATAGTCGATACAAACTCTCCATCTGGTGACTACTCTTGTCGGAATCAACTCGTTCTCCTCATTTGCAACCACGGTGACCCCCAATTTCTTTGGCACTACTTGAGTGGGACTCACCCATTTACTGTCGACTATTGGAAAAATGATGCCCACATAAAGTAATTTAAGCACCTCATCCCTCACCACATCCTTCATGATAGGATTTATCCTTCTTTGTGGTTGTCGGGACGGCTTGGAGTCTTCTTTTAGGTAGATGCGGTGTGTGCAAATGAGGAGGCTTATCCCCTTGATATCGGCAATTATCCATCCAATTGTTCCCTTGTGCCTCCTCAACACTCTCAAGAGATCATCTTCTTGCTTTGACTCCAATGAAGAACTTATGACCACCGGAAAAGTATTGTGTTCCCCCAAGAATGAATATTTGAGTTTTGATGGCAAAGGCTTCAACTCCAAGTTCGGAGTTTGTACAATGGATGAAAAAATTCTCTTCTCTTGATGTGAAAGCTTCTCAAATGTAGGGGTCCATTTTTCTACCCCTTGTAAACTTTTCGGCTCCTCTTGATCAACAATCTCCTCCTCCCCCAATTTTAACGTGTTCAATAGCTCCAAGTGATTCTCCACCAAAGTATCAATCCTATTGACTTCATGCACTTCCTCATCGTCCCCCGGTTATTTGCACAAATTGAATACATTGAGGTCTGTTGTCATATTTTCGAATGCAAGCTTCATTAGACCGTTCCTACAATTAATCACGGCATTAGATGTAGCAAGGAATGGCCTACCTAGTATGACAGGAATTTGTGAGCTAGGATTAACAACCGGATGAGTATCAAGTACAATAAAATCAACAGGGAAATAGAAATTATCAACTTTAACTAAGACATTCTTAACTACTCCCCTCGGTGTTCTAACGCTTCGATCCGCCAATTGAAGAGTGATTGGAGTTGGCTTCAACTCTTCATATCAATCCTATTGACTTCATGCACTTCCTCATCGTCCCCCGGTTATTTGCACAAATTGAATACATTGAGGTCTGTTGTCATATTTTCGAATGCAATCTTCATTAGACCGTTCCTACAATTAATCACGGCATTAGATGTAGCAAGGAATGGCCTACCTAGTATGACAGGAATTTGTGAGCTAGGATTAACAACCGGATGAGTATCAAGTACAATAAAATCAACAGGGAAATAGAAATTATCAACTTTAACTAAGACATTCTTAACTACTCCCCTCGGTGTTCTAACGCTTCGATCCGCCAATTGAAGAGTGATTGGAGTTGGCTTCAACTCTTCAAGTTGGAGTTGTTGGTACACCGAATAGGGTAGGAGATTGACACTTGCCCCCAAGTCAAGAAGTGCTTGCTCTACCCAGCAATTTCTTATTGTGATAGCAATGGTTGGATAGCCGGGGTCTTTGAACTTGGGCAGTGTGTTGGTTTTCAAGATTGAGCTCACTTGCTCGGTAAGGAATACCTTCTTGTGTACATTTAACTTCCTCTTTACGGTACAAAAATCTTTCAAAATCTTGGCGCATGAAGGGATTTTCTTGATAGCATCGAGGAGTGGGATGTTGATTTTCACCTACTTAAACATCTCAATAATGTTAGAATAGTTAGCCACCTTCACGAGTGGCTTCAAACGTTGGGGAAAAAGGGCCGGAATGGGACATGCATGCACATTAACATCAACAATTTTTTCTTTTTCACTCACCTCACCCCCTCGGAATTGCCCTTAATCTCTTTCTCTTTTTCCAATGTGGCCTTTGGTAGAACTTTTGGCAAAATGGTCTTGTCAATTTGTTTGCCACTCCTAAGGGTGGTGACCTCCTTGAGTTGCTCACAACTCTTTTTGGTGGGCTCTGATGACTCTATCACGTGTTGACCTCTAGGGTTCTCTTGGGGTTGAGCGGGGAATTTCCCCTTCTCTTGTTGTGACGACCCTATGACATTGGCCAATTTTGTGATTTGAGTCTGAATGTCATTAAAAGCGGTGTCGGTTTGATTGTTGATGGTGGTTTGGCTTTGGATAAATTGGTGCACCATATCCTCCAAATTTCTTTTATGAGGCGGTTGGTAGATGGGTGGGTTGGATGGTCCTTGTTGACCAAAACTTTATGGAGGCGGGTTTTGTGAAAACCCTTGTGGATTGGACCGGGGGTATTAGGAGCTAGATGAAGGACCTTGACCATGGTATTGATTTTGCTCGGGAGGCATGGGAGGTGAATATGAACTAGACCCGTGAGGAGTGGGATTCTCATTCTTCCAACTACAGTTCGGGTGATTACTCCAACCCGGATTGTATGTATTAGAGTGTGGGGAGAATGATTGCCTACTTTTGATTGAAGGCATTGACTTGCTCATGGTACACCTCTTTAAGTGCCAGAATGTTGGGGCACTACGATATGGAATGCTCAACACTCTCACAAATAGAGCAAAACACCTCGGTCTTGGAAATGTTGGACACCTCATGTCTCCTATTGACCTCAAGACTCTCCACTTTCCGAGAAAATTTGGTGATTTTGGAAAACAAATCTTCCCAATCCCTTAAATCATACATCCCTCCCCCGCTTGGTTGATTACTACCTAGAGAGGACGTCGGTACATTGTCGGGATCCATGATATCCCAAGATTGTGCAGTTTGTGCCAATGTATTGAAGTACTCTAGGGCCTCATCAGGATCCTTGTTTAAAAACTCCCCATTGCACATCATATCCATGAACTGTCGATGGCCCTGTGTAATCCCTTCGTAGAAGAAACTCACCAATTGCCATGGTTCAAAACCATGATGTGGAATGGATTGTAGTAATTCCTTGTAGCGATCCCAAGATTGATAAAATTGTTCATTGGGCTTTTTCGAAAAATTTTGGATTTTCTTTTTAAGAACAGTGGTCTTAGGCACCGAAAAAAATTTGTCCAAAAACTCGGAAAGTATTTGTGTCCAAGAGCTTATTGATCGAGGCTTCAAGGAATTCAACCACGTTTTGGCTTTGTCTTTAAGGGAAAAGGGGAACAATTTCATGGGAGCTATGTCTTCCATGGCATGATTAGTGAGGAAGGTTGCAACTATTTCCTCAAATTCCTTAATGTGCAAATAAGGATTTTCCCTTTCAATTCCATGGATTTAGGGAAGTAGTTGTAACATTCCCGATTTAACTAGGAAGGCATGAGCTTGGACCGGTAAAAGAATGTATGATGGAGTGGTGCTACGAGTGGGTTGGAGATAATCCCGCATTGACCTTGCCAGAGGATCAATTGGGATATTGTTTCCCTCATTCCTAGGAGGGGGAAAATGCATTCGGGGGTTTGGCATTCTAGGGTTTTGCATTCCCCCACCCTTTGGAACATTAGCCGCCTCATCCTCGAAGTTGTCACCGGCATCCTCAGGTGGGCCTTGGTCAAGATTCATATTAGGCTCTAGGGGTCGTCTAACCAATCTATTTTAGTCGTCCCATCCCCACATGCAAAAACAATATCTATAATTGAAATGAAAAGTAAACAAAAGTATATACAAGGAGCAACGTACCTTGGCCCGTGATGAGAATCACGGGACATACCTCTGTTGTCCGAAATCACCTTCTAATTCAACACTTTGCCTTCCCTAGCAACGGTGCCAAAAATGATTGTTAGCAATCACCCTAATCTCCGAACATCACCCGCTCATGTGCATATGGCTTATATGAGTAGGTGAGTGTCACTCTCCCTCGGGTTCGATGCTAGAAATGGGAAAATGTGTGTGTGGATGCAAGTGTATGTGTGTGTGCAAAAGTGCTCTGCAAGCGCAGATAGACTTTCGAGTATCGTGTTTTACTTGGAATTGAATATTCCAAGGTCGTCTCCTCAGGGAAGGAAGGTTGAATTGTGTGAATGTGATTTTGTGAAAATGGAAAAGTGTAAAATCTTGTGAATTTGTGTTTTTGTGAGTGAGATTTTTGATTAAAATGCAATGGAAACAAGGTTGGCTAATCCAAAGGGGTCATTCCAATGGGAATGCCAAATCAACTCAAAACATTCTTCCAATGGTGCCTAGGTGTTCGATTGATTCATAGGAAGTGAGGGACTAAAGTGGAGGTGTAGGCTCAAGTCCACCCCGTGACAAGTCTACGGTGTATCAAGAACTCACAACCACGTCCACACTTGACCTAGTCAAACAGAACACTTTACACTACGAGGAAGAATGAAGGAGAGTTGATTTAGCATACCCAAGAGGAAATCTCCCTTGGATTAGCCAACGTAAACTTAGCTACTCATATTAAATGCAAATACATACAATGTAGAAAAAGACATGTTAATGAAATGGTGATTAAAACTTGTGTTAATGGAAGGAAAAGTTAACTACAAAGATAACTGCATTTAAAACCCATTTGGAAAGCTTGAGAAGAAAAGCTTAAATGCAACAATGGTAGATTCAAAGATACATGACTAAACTTGCAATACACTTGAAACAAATGACATTAAAGTGCCATAAATGAAGATTACAAGAGGCTTACAGCAGACTACAAATGAAATGGGTAAGAAAAAGCAAAAATTCAAACTTTCTCTCTCTAAACTGTCTTCTTCCTTTAGCTTCTCTCTCTATATTGCTGAATAATGGTCTACAATGGTGTAACTCCTTTTGCATTTTCGTCCATGAGGCTCCTATAGCCTATGTGTGCAGGCCTCCCATCAATGGGAGGTGAGTTGATGGCTTGGACAGGCTAGGACAAGCGTAGCCTGCAACCCACTAGGCTCCCTCTTTCTCTCTCTTCATTTTGCATCCTCTCTCCTCAAAAGTCAAAAGCCAGAATCTTGTAGGCATGGTTGTATGTAGACAATGTCAGGAGATGTGTGGGAGAAGCAATGGTGGGATCCCCAAGTGGCAGAGCTTGAGTTGCAAGTGTCTGGCACTTTTCAGCAAAACCTTCCAGAAGGTTGATTGAGTGGAAACTATGTCTTTCCTAACCCCTAAAATGCTATCCCTCAAATGATGCAATGTATGAGTGGAAGGAAGGATTTCTCCCCTTTTGGGATAGTGTGAAAAGAAAGGGCAATAGGGAAGGATATAAGTCAGTGGGAATGTGATAGTTGAATGCACAAAAATGCTCCCCAATCGCAAGGAGACTTTCGTGGGTCGTCTTTTACTTGGTGGTATTCCAAGGTCGTTTCCACGGGGAAGGAAGTAAACCAATTTGAAAGTGATTTGGGAAACGAAAGTGTAAAATTCTTGTTGTTGGAAATTGTTTGGTGAAGTGTGTTTTGGTGAAATTAGAATGAGAAAACAAGTGTTGGCAATTCCAAGAGGTCCCTCCAATGGGTATACTATCTCAACTCAAATCACTCCTCCGATTGAGCAAGAATGAACGGTTGATTCACGGAAAGCCGAGGATGATGTTGGTGAATGCCTAAGCATAAACCGTGACTAGGCCTACGGATTATCAAAGATTCACCAATTCATCCACCTTCAATCCGGTCAAACCGAACCATGGGACTCTAAAGGGAGGGTGTAGAAAGAGTTGAAATGGTATACCCAAATGGGGATTCCCTTGGTCTTGCCAACAAGTGTTTAGCTACTCATACTAAAACTAGAAATGACAATGTAAAGATAATGCATTGTAAGGATATGGAGTTTTGAAGTACCTAAGCACAAGAAATCATAGACTAGAAGTGAATGGCATGAAAATCTATTTTATAGCTATGAACATGAATAACTTTTGAAGCATTAATGGTAGAACTTAAATGGGAGCATTAAACTAGCAATGACATAAGGGAAAATGACATTAATGGCATTCATTCAAGATATAAAGGTTCCTACCATTGATTACAAGACAATGCAGCAAAAGAAATGCAAAAATCACAACTTTCTCTCTCTAAAACTACTATTCATTGTCTTCCTCGCCCAGAGCTTCTCTCTCTAAAAACTCTCCAATGTAATACCTAATGCCTCTCTACAATGGAGAACCCTCTACATCCAAACGTGCCAAGGGAACAGGGGTAGCCCTGGAGATGTGATCTCCATCAATAGGTTGCAGGTGATGGGTTAGACAGGGGCATGGCAGAGCAGTCATCAACACCCAGCAACTCCACTTCTCTTTCCTCTCATTAATGCTCAATGCAATCAAAGTACAAGAGAGAGTGTGAACACCATGAATAGTGTTGTGGGCGTGCAGGAGAAAAGCATGGAGGGGTCCACAAGACAGCTGAGCAGATCTGCAGAATTTGGGCACTTCAGGAAATCAGTACCGGTACTGGGTACCGGTACCATTTGGTACCGGTACCGAGTACCGGTACTGCGATTCCAGTAGATTTTCAGTACCGGTACTGGGTACCGGTACCGAGTACCGGTACTGCGATTCCAGTAGGTTTTCAGTACCGGTACTGGGTACCGGTACCATTTGGTACCGATACCGAGTACCCGTACTGTTATGCATCCATTTCTGAATTTCTTGATTTCTTTGCTCCCGATCTATCCTCAAACTATCATTTCAACTCCTTTCATCCCAAGTGGTATGGGATGGTCTTTGAAAGCCATATTTAGCTTCATTCAACTACAAAAACAACAAATTGATGTTAAGACTTCAATCATCATAACTTAGATCATTTAAAGCTCAAAAGCAAGTGAAATGAGTTGATTAGCATCTTAAAAATATACAAAGTTGTGTGCTAATCAAAGGTCGATGCAAAACCTTCTGGAAGGTTTTTTTCCAATGTGCAAAACCTTTTGGAAGGTTTGCGGTAGATCCAACTCTAGTGTGCAAAACCTTCTAGAAGGTCAATGACCAAACCTTCCGGAAGGTTTTCTCTTGACTTGTCTTTTTCTTGATTTCTTCACCTTCCAAGCCTCCCGTTAAGCCACCCCCCCATCTCCATCGACTTTGAGCACTACGATGGGGGCTTAACTTAAGTCATATCCAACTCTTTACCTACAATCACACAACAACTTCATTAATTGTTTGATTAATTTCATTTCTTCCCATTTCCACCACAAAAGCAAGTATAAAAGGGTATAAAAGCATATATGATGTGCAATATTTTGTGCTAATCATATATACTATTTTTATTGTTTATGTCGGTTAAGTCATCAGTAGGGTCTGTAAATCCGTCTAGTCCTTCATCTTCATCATCTTCACCGTCTTCATCATCACAAGCATCTTCAAACTCTTTTGAGCTAAGTATGGCTAATAATAGTCAAAGAGAACAAGAGGTAGTTTAGAATACCAGACCTTTGATAGAATATTTGTAACACCCCAAAATCCACCCTGGACGGCATTACATTCTAAAGCATTCATATCATGAGAGCACTAAAATAAACCCTTCATAAATAAGACTTCATAAAAATCATTCATAACATTTACATCATTATCCCAAAGGAATATGCCATCTTTGGCCTTTACATTTCAAAAATCAACTAATGTAGCGCAGCGGAAATAACAAATGAAAACTAGACTTCACAAGGTTCAAAATGAATATCCTAGTCTAGAACAAAAGTAATCGACATCTCTAGATGTCCCACTCGGGATCCAAGTATCCCTCTAGTGAAACCTCTTCATGGCCTAGCTCATTAGCATCGAGCTCATCCTCTGGTATCAAATCTGAAAAATGTTCAACTGTAGGGGGTGAGCACGAAGCTCTGTAGAAAATCCTCCCAAACCCAAACAAGGTTTAGAAAAGTATATAAAACGGTAGGTCTCATTTCACAATTAACATATATAATATTTGAAGTAAAACCAGGACATTTAAGTAGATCTCAAGTTTAAGGAACAACAGTAATTGAATGATTAAGTGGAATCACTATACAGTTAACAAACCGTATCCGAATATAATCTAATCCACCATACACTGTTTCCACAAGTTCTCGCGGAATCCCATACTTCCCAAGACTCTTGTAGAAACCGTCTATGGTAGAATGAACAATGACCATTTCCAACTTTAAGCCATTTAGGAAGGGCGCCTTCCGATGCATTGTACCATACCAATGCACCGGCCAAACGATCCAACCCATCATCCCATGTATATTGGTTCATCCCCGTACCATGTATGTTGATTGCTTCTCAGGAATCTACCCAACGATTATACCTAGTCCACCAATCACCATCACAATCACAAAAATCACTTTAGGAAGGGCGTATACCGTCTCCCACGGCATTGACGAGTCCTTCCCAGGAAAAGTATATCATCCCTTGTTCGAACTCCAGTGAACAATAGTGGTCGCATTTACCAATGACAACCCACTACAAGTGTTAGGGAACCATCTACCCCCACTGGGATAAACTAACTTCTAACATTCTACGGCATCTCTCGATGGCAATCCAAGTCCATCACAACAACCATACCAATGAGGAAACCAAAATATTCTCATATCACAAGTATTTCAAAAACTCCCAATTTCATGGGTATTTCTCAATATAGCATCTCAAGAAAAAAAATGAGCAAGAGATCATTAAAAGATATAATTTTATTGTTCTGACCAAAACACTAGATCTTTTTGAATCAAGAACAAATGAATATAGAGTTTTGATATCAAGAACAATTGAATATCAAGTTTGAATTTCAAGAACCAATGAATATTAAGTCTTGAAATAAAGAACAAATATATATAAGGTTTTGAAATCAAGAACAAATGGATATTAAGAAGAGAAATCCATACTTCTAGAAAAACTAGAGTTTGGATGTCAAGAACAAAGGTTTTATGATTATCAAGCTACAACTTCCATCAAACATGGTAAGATTTACAAGAACAATCAAGAAACAAGGATTCCATAACAAATACATATGATTAAGAGTCAAAACATGTATATATATAAGCCTAGCATCAATGAATAAGAGTGGAAGAAAACCCCTACTTTCTTCTTCCTTAGAGTTCTTGAAGAACTTGAGATTTTGATCCACTTCAAAGTGAAAATCCTCTTTGATCTTGTGTTTCTCCTTTTCTTTCTTGTTTCTCAAGCTTTTCTAGGGTTGTAAATGGTGTATGGAGGTTAAAGGAGGCGGCACTATGTATTTATAGAGGAAGAAAATATCTCAACCGACGTAAATCTGATGTTCTGATTCGTTGCCCACGTTCGAACGTCATTGGCGTTCGAACGTCAAGTGCTCCCAGTACTTTTGTTTTTCCATCAGACAAGAGTACTGGAACGAACCTTCGTTCGAACGTTTATTCACGTTCGAACGTCGATTCACGTTCGAACGGAATTCCTGTTTTTGCTGAAACTTCCAGTGAAGTTTTGACCTATTTAGAGATGGATTTGGAAAATTTTCGTGAAATACTATTTTGTAGCCTTATATGTCTACTATCTACTGTCCAAATTTCAGATCAAATGGACATCAGGATAAAAGTTATGGTCAAATTATTAAGGCAGTATCCACAATCCTTTTACCCAAATTCTCTCTATAGTGTGCTTTCACTCCGGAATGCTTCCAAACTTCTACAATATACCCTATTACCTCAACTAACATTTTCATTTCTAATCTTACAATCTACATAGTTTATGCATACATCATTAGATATATTAGCATTTTAAAACATATTTATGTTACTATATCACGATAAAACTGTGGGGGTTTACAATATTTGCATTCTACTCACACTTGTGTCCCCTCATGTTTTTTTTTTCCCACAAATGCTCCAAATTTTAATATTAAAGCAATGATAATACATATTTGACCTTAGTTTCATTATCTTGAGTCTGAAAATCCTCATTTACATATGAAAGAATTTGAGGAAGTATGTGGTGTATTACAAGATAATTCTAAAATGGTCCGATTGAAACTTTTTCCTTTTTCTTTACATGATAAAGCTAAACAGTGGTTAAATTCTTTGAAAGCTCAAACCATTCAGAGTTTGCATGTTTTGCAAACTGAATTTTTCAAGAAATTTTTTTTGTGCATCTCACTAATGCATTGAGACATCAAATCATGAATTTTTGTGTGAAAGAGGCATAAACTTTTTATCAATGTTGGGAGAGATTTAAGGATCTTCTCCAAGCTTGCCCACATCATACATTTGAGAGTTGGACCTTAGTTGATTTTTTTTATGATGCCCTTCCTTCTATAATGCATCAGTTTGTTGAAATGATGGCCCAAGGAGAATTCATGGGCAAGAATCTTGATGAGGCATTTGAGTTTTTTGATACCATTTCTGAGAGTTCCCAAATGTAGGACTCGGCCTCACCAAATATTGTTGAAACCAAGTCATCTTCGTTTTAGGGAGGGAAATATGTGTTAAAAGAGGATTATGACCTAAGGGCTAGAATGGCTACTTTGTCTCGAAAGCTGGATGCCCTGAAGATGAAAAAAGTCAAGCAAGTTTCTGTTGTGTCACCCACTGATCAGTTGTATGGAATCTGTGTTTTGGCATGACACCTCACATGGGAGTGTCCCACCATCCCAGCCTTTAAGGAGGTTTTAATGGGACAAATCAATGTCATTTCAAACTATAACAAGCCTTATTCAAACCCATACTCTGAAACTTACAATCTAGGATGGCAGAATCACCCGAATTTCAGTTAAGAAAACACACAGCCTGCGAGTCAGCAACTAGGTCCACCTCCACCACAACCTCAAACTCAGCAGCCATATCAGCCTTATCAACCCACACATAAGAGGAGTTTAGAAGACACCATGAATCAGTTCATTCAAAGTCAAATGAGTTTTAATACCCAATCTATCCATGCATTCAATGATTTCAAAGTTCAAACTTCACTATACATTGAGGATATCAAGAGTCATCTAGCCAAATTGACCTAGTCTTTGAGCACAATGGAGAAGGGAAAATTCCTATCTCAACCAAAACCTCCACAGGGTCAAAACCAGGCAAATATTATGTCTTTTGAAACTTCTCTGAGTCAAGTTCAAGCAATTACCACATTGAGAAGTGGTAAGGTGATTGACAAAACCATTAAAGGCAAAACTCTTGAGCCAATAGTTGAGTTAATCACTGTCAATGACCCAATTGAGTCTTAACCAATGATTGAAAAGGAAATAGAGTTGTCTGACGAAAAAGAAAAATCAAATCATGTTCCTTTACCTTTTCCTCAAAGAGTCAAGAAACCTTAACCATTGAACAATTATGCTAAGATCTTTGAGTTGTTTAAGCAAGTAAATATTAACATTCCCCTATTGGATGCAATCAAGCAAGTCCCATCTTATGCCATGTTTTTTAAAGATATTTGCACAGTAAAGAGAAGGATCAATGTACAAAAAAGAGTATTTTTAACTGAACAAGCTGGTGCTATCATTCAGCACAAAACCCCTCTAAAGTACAAAGATCCTAAGAGTCCTATGGTTTCATACATAATCGGGAACTTTAGAATTGAGCAAGCTTTGCTTGATCTTAGATCCAGTATCCATTTACTCCCATATTCAATTTATGAGCAATTAGGGTTGGGTGAGTTAAAACCCACAAATATCACATTACAGTTGGTTGACTGTTCTATGAAAATTCCACGAGCAGTTGTTGAAGATGTACTTGTTCAAGTTGATAAGTTTTATTTTTCAGTGAATTTTATTGTTTTGGATACACAACCAATCTTGCATGTCTCTACACAAATTCCTGTCATTCTGGGACGACCATTCCTAGCTACATCAAATGCATTGATAAATTGTAGGAATTGAATCATGAAACTTTCATTTGGAAATATGACTTTGGAATTAAATGTATTTGATATTAATAAGCAACCAAGGGAGGAAGAAGAGTTGCATGAAGTAAATTGCATTCAGTTATTAACTCAGAATCTGTTTGAAAATGATTGTACAAAGAAAGAGTCATATGCATTGTTAGGATCTGTAAATAAAGTCGAGCCTATTGTAGATATGTCGACTATTGGAACATGGATTCCAAAATTTGAAAAGTTATTACCTACTGAAACAAAGTCTGTTGAGTTTAGTGTTGTTGCTCCTAAACCAGAATTGAAACCTCTTCTAGCTGACTTGAAATATGTCTTCTTCAGAGAGGGTGAATCTTATCCAGTGGTAATATCTTCAAAATTGTCAGAAGTTTAGGGGAAAAAGTTGGTAAGAGTCAATAAAAATCATCAAAGCGCAATTGGTTGGATAGTAGCTGACATTAAGGAAATAAGTCCACTTCTTTGTACTCATTGGATATATTTAGAAGAAAATTTTAAACCATCCCAACAGCCACAAAGAAGGTTGGCCGGACTGAAGTGCTTAAACTGTTATATGTTGATATTATATATCCTATATCTGATAGTAAATGGGTCAGCCCTACACAAGTAGTACCCAAAAAGTCTGGTGTTACGATAGTGAGAAACCAAAAAAATAAATTGGTCGCTATGCATACAGTCACTGGTTAGCGTATGTGTATTGACTATCGAAAGTTAAACTCTCTTACCAGAAAATATCATTTTCCTCTACCTTTCTTGGACCAAGTTCGGGAAAGAATAGCTAGACATGCATATTATTGTTTTTTGGATGGGTAATCCGGCTATAACCAAATTGAAAATAGCAATAGATGAATAACAAAAAACCACTTTTACATGTCCTTTTGGCACTTTTGCTTATAAAAGAATGTCATTTGGGTTGTGTAATGCTCCATCCACTTTTCAACATTGTATGTTGAGTATTTTTAGTGGCATGGTGGAGCGATTCTTAGAAGTTTTTATGGATGATTTCTCTGTATATGGTGATTTATTTGAATTGTGTTTAGAAAATCTTGAAAAAGTCCTTACTAGGTGTGAGGAAACAAACTTTGTTTTGAATTGGAAAAATGTCATTTCGTGGTCACACAAGGCATTGTTTTAGGACTTGTTGTTTCTGTAGAAAGAATTAAAGTTGATAAGCCAAAGATTGATTTAATAGCTAATCTCCCTCCGCCTAAGACTGTAAAAGATGTTCGATCCTTTCTAGGTCATGCGGGATTCTGTAGAAGATTTATTAAAGATTTTAGTTTGATATCCAGACCAATGTGTAATCTTCTGTGTGAGGATGTACCATTTGATTGGAATGATGCATGTCGATTAGCATTTGATAAACTTAAGAGCATGCTTATTTCTGCACCAAATATGTAACCTCCCGATTGGTCCTTACTTTTTGAATGATACACAAATGAACTATTCTACCACATAAAAAGAATTGCTTGCTGTAGTATTTACTTTAGATAAGTTTCGATCATATTTAGTTGGATCCCTAATTGTTGTGTTTACTGATCATGCAACCTTGAAATATTTACTTAGAAAGAAGGATGCTAAGACACGTCTCCTATGATGGATATTGTTGTTTCAAGAATTCAACCTCATTATCAAAGACAAAAAAGGAGTGAAAAATGTGGTAGCTGATCATTTATCAAGGCTAAATTATGATACAAAAGAGGAGTCAATACCAGTCACAGTGGTACCATGGTATGCAGACATAGCTAATTATTTAGCCACAGGTACCATTCATTTTCATTATACTTGGACCGATAAGCAAAAAAATTTATGAGAGGTACGCAATTTCTTTTGGAAAGATCCCTATGTGTTTAAATACTATAAAGATTAGATAATAAGGCATTGTGTACCCAAACATGAAATAGGTCAGGTTGTTTCATTTTGTCATTATGAAGCTTGTGGTGGGCATTTCTCTTTAAAGAAAACTGCTGCAACAATTTTGCAGTGTGAATTTTATTAGCCCACTCTTTTTATGGATGTACATATTTTTTGTTTAAATTGTAACCGATTTCAAAGGATGGGGAATATTTCTAAAAGAAACATGATGTCTTTAAATCCTATTTTGATTATTGAAATTTTTGATTATTGGGGCATTGATTTTATAGGACCATTTCCCCCTGCTTTGTACATCTGTACATCTTGGTTGCTATTGATTATGTTTCCAAATGGGTTGAGGCAAATTCCTTGTCGAAACAATGATCACCGCATAATGATCAAATTTTTCAAAGAAAATATTTTGTTTAGATTCGAAATTCCTCAAGATATTATAAATGATGGGGGTAAACATTTTCGTAATAAATCTTTCAAAAATTTAATGAAAAAATATTTGATTTGACATAAAGTATCTACCCCTTATTGTTGTCCAAATTTGGTATTGACAATTTACGTGCAAGTATACACGATCAACAAGTAATAAAGTGACAAGTAGAGTATCGTTCCCACGGAGAATTATTACTAATAACTTCCAAGTACTAACTTTATATCAATTCAATTTTATTTAAACAATTGGAATTGAACTATGGAATTACTAATTTAATACTAAATCTAAACTTAATAACCAAGGGTTGAATTTACCGGATAAAAGAATTTAAGATTACAACTTCCCCTAATGCTTCGTATAAATCTTTCCACTCTCTTTCCAGTTAATTGATCAAATTAAGTTGTTAACTGAGACTTCAAATTTATTTATCAAACCTCTTCCGATAGTAAGATAAACATATCTCTCCCAATTAAATTGCTATATTCCTATGCAAAATAAGTTGGAATAGATTCATTAAGTTCAAACTCTCATACAAGTTACACACGACATATAGTTATATTCCTATCCTATACACAAACTCAGCTATTCAATCCGAAGAAGAATCAACTAGACGCATGTCATCATATTCAGATCTAAACCTAGAATTCATCTTCCAATTTCATCTAAGTTATCAAATTAATTGTTGGCCAAACAATCATATATTAAGCACAAAATATGACAAACAACTCATGTATGATCAACAATAACTAGAAGCGAGAGTAGATCTGTGAAACCCGGGTAAATTTGAATTTTTGTGAATAAGGGCAAAATGGTCATTTGTCATCCTAATGCTTATTTGAAATACTCATACTCTAGACCTCGGATGATGAAACGGAATTTGTCGTTGGATTCGTATCGCGGAATCTAGTCACCCTGTCAAATTTCATTGAATTCTGAGATAGTCGGATTTTTGCACGTCGTTCGAGGCGACTGCGTGGCGAATGACATTTTAAAAGTCCCCAATAATGGATTTTATAAAATTTACTTAAAATTAAGTTAAAGTTCAAATAAAATTAATTTGAACTTAATCCGAGATATAATGAATCGTTTCAAGACGAAAAACAGACCCGGAAGTCGAAAATATGCGGTGCGATGTGGACCGCACATTTTTGCCTATAAATATCCTCTTAAATCAGTTTTTTGGACAAAAAAAATATCTCCCCTTAGCTGCAAGCAGCCGGCCAAGACCAAAGAGAAAGAAAAAAAATTTATTTAACCTTCCCGCTCCGATTCCGGAAGTTCCGTCGGTCGGAATTCGTCGGACCAAGACTTAAAGTTCTTCTACTCGTCAAGGGCTACGCGTACATACCAAAAACAAGAGATTTCACCGAAGATTCAAAAGTGAAGATTTGGGAAGTCAAGAGTTCTTGAGGTGTTCTTGAAGTTTTGAAGCTCTAGTCTTCATCTCACGCTTCAAAAGGTAGGGGTTTCCTACTTGGGTTGATTCCTAGTCTAGAATGCTTCTAGGAAATGCTTGGGTTATGTATGCATATATATATGATCTATACATATGTCTATGGTTATGGAAGTGGAAGAGTGAGCATAGAAATGGCTTAGGCTAGCTTCTAGCTCGATTTCGATATATTGAAGTTACATGTGATTGTTCTTGTAACTTAGGGAAATTTGAGGCATGCTATGTGATTTATAAGTTGTGCCTTGAAGGTGTTTGATAAAATGTCTTGCTTGATTTAAATGGTTGTTTGATGCCATTGGAATAACATGTTTGAATATGTTGTTGATATGTTGAGCATGATGAATTATGAAATTTATATGCATGTGATATAAAGTTTTATGGAATATGATGATATAAAAGTGCAGGGTGTTGCCTTAAATTCTAAAATCGAAGAAGGAGGTAAATCCGAGTCACCCCAGTTAGGAGAAGAGGACATAGCATATCTTGCTGAAAAATTTAACAAATATTTCAAGGCTAGTGGTGTCAAGTCCTCAAGGTTAAAAGGAAATCCAAGTAGACCTAGATCTCCTAGAAAAGGGATGAAAATGGGGTTAGATCTTCTCGACACGAGGTTGAGAAGAAGGGGTAAGGCCTCTAATGCTATGAGTATCATGGGTTTGGACATGTAGCTGCAAATGTCCTAGTGCTAAGAAAAAAGACATGCCCAAGGAGAAGAGAAGAGCCTTAAAGGCCAAAGTAAGTGAAAGCTAAAGTGAGTCAACGACAAGTGTTGTCTCTTCTTCGTCAAGTAATGAAGAAAACTTCACAGCCTTTGTAGGTTCACACTCCTTCCCCCCGCCCCCACCAGAAACTTCCAAGAATGTAGAAAAGAAAGTTGAGTCTAGTTCCACTACGGATGTATATGACTTAGTTGTAGAATTCTCTACTAGTGAGGATGAGACTGAAAGTGCTGAGGACCCCCAAGATGCTTATAATGAATTATACAAGGAGTGTCTAAAATAAGGTGAGAAGTTTCTTTCATTGAGCACGTGACTCAAAACGAGTGAAGATGAAAAGAAAGCACTTCATGTGGACTTAGTTATGTCAAAGGCTCAAATTTTTGGGCTTAAGGAGGAGAAGAAGTCCCTACATGATAAGGCGAGCTTCCTTGAGAGAGAGCACAAAGGGATTTTAGAGTCTAAGAAGGGTCTTGAGTTCAAGCTTTTCAAACTTGATAGAGACATTCATGAATCACAAGAGCTCTCAAAAAGACTTTCTCAATGCACCAAAAAGCTTGATAAAATGTTGGCTATAGGAAAAAGTGTTGGTGACAAAAGAGGATTAGGTTTCACTAATGAACCAACACGTCCATTTCTTCCAAGACTGTGTTTGTAAAGGGTGATCTCAACCCTACACCTCCACGAATAAGCACAAGTCCTAAAAAGGCTAATCATGGTAAGGGTAAGCAAGAAAAGAAGCCAGCTAAAAAGAAAAGCCAAACCAAGTCATTTGTGTGTTTTACTTGTGGTGAGTATGGTCACTATAGTGCACATTGTATTCACAATAGGGAAGTCTTAGATAAAAAGTTCATGCATCTAGCACACCAATCTAAAGCCTTGAACAACCAAGTTGTCAACCTTTCCAATCTTATAGAGAGGTCATGTGAGTCCAAGTATAATCATGCATCATCTGCACAAGGATCATAAGCTAGAGTGCACAAGGCTTATTCTACCCCCAAGCTCAAAATTAATCTACACACTTTTGGGGAGAAGAGAGTGAGGCTTGCACCCATTTCCCGACCTAACCCGAGTTTTAAGAAGGGAAAACAAGTGTGGGTGACCAAGGAAGACTTTGAGAAACTCACCGCCTCAACCAAATTAGAGTCCTTGAGTGCTTCTAACAGGGTCATGGCTCCTAAGAAGTAGGAGGGGTGAGTATGAACCTAGGTGATATTGCATGCATTTCATCAAACACCCTAGGGTCATACATTTGTGTATATATTTTTGTTTGTTTATTTTTTCATTTTTATTTTCATATATGAATATACAAAAATATTTGAAATTTGAAAAACCAAAAACAAAACAAATAGAAAAATCCAAAAATAATTTTAATGTCATCTTTGACATTCATTTTTAGGATTTATGTTAGTTGTTTTATTTTTGCACTTCTTTGTTTTGATTGCATTTTTATGCATATTTTTCTTTTATATGTTTATCTTGAAAAGTTCAAAAACATTGAAAAAGAAAAAGGCAAAAAAAATTTCTTGTATTTTTTCATTTGTTCATGATCAAGGTAATTCTCACTTTGATTTGCATTGAAATTGTTCCTTCCTAAAAGTCAAAGATGAAATGTGCATTGCTATGAGTCATAGTTGGAGATAAAGAACTTAGTGGCATAAATCCGATTGCATGATTTATTAGCCAAAGTCTTTTTATCCTAGCGTGTTTGGATAGTGTTTGCCTTCGAAAAATTCAAAACCAAGTACACACATGTCATTCACCTTCACACTTAGGAGTTTGATTAGTTTGAATTATTTATAATCTTGAATGACTCTAAGTATTGGTGATAGATGAACACATGGCTAAAATTTAGTGAAACCCCAATCCCTTAAAATATACCAAAGGCCAAATTGTGAGAAAAGAGCCCAATGTAGCCAAGTCTAAAAAGGTGAGGCAAAAATAAATGGCTAAAAAAAATTACACTTGAATTATGAGAATACTTATGCTTAAATGTTAATTTCTCATTTGTAAAACTCATAGAGCTCATGTTTATCATGTTTAAAAGCATACATTAAAGTACAAAATCCACAATCGTCTTAATTGAAGTCATAGAAAGAAGGGATAAAAGAGAGGGGGATTTGTCAAAAAGAGAATATTCAGGACACTCACTAACCTGTCATATATTCACTTAGAAAATACATTTAGGATTTTATGTTGACCTTAGTAATGAGTTAAACTAAGCAAAGTCCTTTTTGTGTTGGAGGTTGGTTTCACACACGCTGCACTTGAATTAGTCAAAGCTGAACAAGATTTGAATATGTGTGAATAAAATTGAACCTAAGTGAGGAAACATTGCTCTAAGATGCATGCATTTGAGTTCAAAATCTTTGAATATGCCTTAGAGTAATGTATTGATATGATGAATTTTGGATGGATCTTTTAAATTGTGAATTTGTGTAATTTTTATGATTATTTGTTTTATGCATTTAACGATTGAAATTGGAAATTGCACTTACTTTTTGATCCAAATTCATCCATGCATTGCATTGTATTGCATTTAGGCTTAATTTACATCACGCATGCATGTTAGGACTGAATAGGGATGAGTTGAAGTGGGCTGAACAATAGAAAATAGAGTTGAACTGTTTCAGGAGCCGCTCGAGCAACCTCGTGTTATTCGGCGACTAGGGTTTTAAAATCGTGTTTTGAACGACCTTTAGTATCCTAAACCCACTCAATCATGTCTTAAGTCCTCTATAGCCCTCACCCAAGGTTTCGAAACATTCTCAAACTCCTTCTTTAGAGATCTAAGGTTTATTCATCGTTCTACCAAGAATCCACACGAGTGAGACCTAGATTCTTCGATTGAGTATTGAGATGGTGCAAAAATCGGGAAAAATTAAAATTTTACTAAAAAGGAAAAAATGGTAATTAGCCGTTATAGTATAGGTTAAAA
This sequence comes from Ilex aquifolium, assembly GCA_951799425.1. NCBI lineage: Eukaryota > Viridiplantae > Streptophyta > Magnoliopsida > Aquifoliales > Aquifoliaceae > Ilex > Ilex aquifolium. The sequence goes on along the minus strand of OX637396.1, from coordinate 22,694,671 downwards.
ACCAAATTTTTCAACAACTTCAATGATGAAACGGACCTTACCGTTGAATTCGTCTCGCGAAATCTAGTTACTAATCAATTTTGTCAAATTCTGAGACAGTCGAATTTTTCGCGTTTTAGAAGCGATCGAGCATCGCGTGACTAAAATAAAAGTGATCAGGATTTAATTGCGAGACCCGAGAACTAATTTAAAGTTATTTTAATAAAAATATACTGAACCTAAAATGGGACGAGATTTAATTGATTCAGAACAAAATCGAATCAAAAAAAGACAGAACGTGTGGCTTAATGAGAGTCAAGCATTGGAGGGAATAAATAGGGGAGAAAATCATATTTTCTCCCCATTTTTACACCTGCATTCTACCGGAAAAGAGAGAAAGAAAGAAGAGAGAGAAAAAGCCAAGGGTTCTCCATCTTCTCCCTCCGATCCACGACGATCTGACCGTCGGATCTCTTCGGGCCAAGAGATAAAGTTGTTCTACACGACGAGAGCTACACGTACATACCAAAGATCGTGAGTTTCACCAGAATCTCAAATATTGGATTTTTTAGATCAAGCTTTGAAGAATTGATTTGGGATCTTTGGAGCTTCTTCTACGCAAATATATGCTACAAAAGATAGGGTTCCTTTCCTAACTAGGTTTATTTTCAGCCTAGGGTTATATATGAAATGGGTGGGATGATTAGAGATGAATCCTCTTGTTTAGCATACACCTAGTGTAGCTAGAATATGAAAAATGGGTATGAGAGTATGTTTAAACCAATTCTTGCATGATTTGGGTTTGATGAAATTGTTTGATATGAATTTCATGGATAATGTGTTGTTTGGGCATGCTATGTGTTTACAATTGTGCCTTGAAGGTGTTTGATAAAATGCCTATGGATGATTAAGTGTGTTATTTGAGTGAAAAATGTTATAACATGCTTAGTGGTGTTGGGAAATGTTATTATATGCTTTATAATAAAATTGACATTAGGGAAACTGGGAATGTTTGTGGAATTGAATATGTTCATAATATGATCATGATTTGAGGAACATGATATTGTGAATTGTAATTGTACATTACATTTGCATATACACGTGTAGCATCGCATTCGTGGGCATTCGACGTGAATTTGGGTGTGTGTGAGTGTGTGTGTGTGTGCATGATTTTTAATCAATCACCACATAGGTAGGTTGATTCGTGGGTTCGAGAAAGTCACACTAAGGTCCGGCTGAGTCGCACAGGAGATTAAATGGATAAACATGTAGGAGTGTAGCAAGAAAGGGCTAGATTCTCCCTCAGGTGCAAGACCTGGTTACTTGGTTTATACACTTCCCGACGATAAAATTCCAAAAAAGTGTAGCGGCAAAAACGGAGCTACGGACGGGATGTCCTGAAAATCCGTTGATGGTGTGGTGTCCCATTAGTGAAATACCATAAATCATCGGCCCACAAAGACACAGAAAATGATTTAATTAGTCATTAAGTGTATATAACACCACTGGCGGTATGGCAAGTGTCATGGGAGCCGGTGGAGGGCTCAAGTTACATTGTATGCGTGAGCTCCATCTCAGGACATGATATGAAATTGTAGCATTCATCTATGACATGTATGTATTTTAATGAGTGTTTGATGTGATGAATTACATGTGACATTTTATATGCATCTAGGTTAGGGAGTAGCCTCCTTAGGAGATACCCTATTGAGTGTGGCTCACCCTTTATAGGAACATATTTCAGGTGTTGGACAAGCTTCGGCGGACGGCCCTCACTTGGGCCCGTGTTGAAGAAAGAGTCAGGTTGTGGCTCTGAAACTTGCATTTTGTAATCAACTATGTAATTTTGTTTTGGCCTTGTATTAATCATGTACAAACTTGTAGTTTGACTAAGGCATGTAATGGGACATTATTCTTTTGTAAAACAATTGAATGGAATGGGTATTGTACGAGTTGTGTGTCTAAAAGTTGAGTTTTGGATGAATTTGGAAAAATCTGGGATCTAGGTACCGGTACCTCACAAGTATCTGGAATCTGGAGAACTCATGTAACACCCCGCATTTTCTTTTATATATGTATATAGATTTAGAGTAAATCATTGTTGTAAAAATGTGGATATGTGTAGTGACGGTAGGAATAAAAGCAAAAACTAGAGATACAAATTTATTGGGAAGTTAAGTTTCGAAGGTGTGTAAACTTGAGAAGAGGGATTATGGAAGTTTCTAAATATTGTTAGGTCAAAATAAGTTCTCCATTGAATCCGGAAGGTCGAAAAACTTTGGGAGAGGTAATGTGGAGTGTATTGGAAGTTAGGAAGTATTCTGGAGTGAAAACACATTTAGAGAAAATTTGGGTAAAAAGGAGTTGGGACACCTTCTAGTATTTTGGTCATAAATTTTTATCCTTATATCCAATTGATCTAAAATTTTTACAGTATATAGAAGACATCTAGGGCTACAAAAGTGTATTTGACTAAAGTTTTCTAAATCGGCTTCTAAATAGGTCAAAATTGATCTGGAAGTTGAGGGTATACTGTCACCCGCGTCCGGACGGGAATAGACACGCGTCCGGACGCGTATGGCAGAAACTTGGATGCAAAAACACGCGTCCGGACAGCACAAAACACGCGTCCGGACGCGCCATACCGGGGTCTGCACGTTCCAGACTTGTTTTGGGCGTTTTCTCTCCCATTTGCAAGCCATTTCATCCAATCTAACAATTGAGAGGCTTAGAGGGGAAGAAGGAAGGGAAAAACAAGAGATTGAGGTGGTGATTCAAGTTGGGAAAGGATCAATTCTTCTAGTTCTTCACACAAAAATTAAGGAGCAAGGTAGGGGTTTTCTCTCACTCTCTCACATTGAGGCTAGGGCTATATATATATATATATATGTATATACATATGTCTCTTTCTCTAAATCTTGGATATGTGTTAGGGAAATCTTTGATTCTTTATATTTTTGCAATCAATGCCATGTTTTGAACTATGTGATGGTTTGGTAACCATTTTATCTTTCTTTTTCATCTTCAATCATTGATTGGTAAGGAAAATGGACTTTTCTCTTGGTAATTCCTTGGTTTTCACTTTCAAAACTTAGAGTTTTATATTGTGCAACAAATGATGTTTATAATGATCTCTTGCATTTTTCTTGGTTGGTTATTGACAATGTCACATGCTTAAATTTGGGGATTTTGGATAAATGATTGGAAATGGAGATAAATATTGGGATTGTATTCTTGGTTGGGTTGCTTGTGATACACATTTGTGAGAGGTTCCTTGTAAGGATGCTCACCCCTTCCCAAGAGGTTCCTTGTAAGGATGCTTGGGAAGCCATGAAGTGATTTGTGAGAGGTTCCTTGTAAGGATGCTCACCCCCTTCCCAAGAGGTTCCTTGTAAGGATGCTTGGGAAGCCATGAAATGATTTGTGAGAGGTTCCTTGTAAGGATGCTCACCTATTCTCAAGAGGTTCCTTGTAAGGATGCTTGAGAATCAAAGAGGACCTAAACGGGGGGTGGAGGTTACCCTAAAGTATGCCACCTACCCAAAGAATTGTTGGAAATTGTGAATGGAGGATTTGATTATATTTGGAAATGGTTTGCTAAATGTATAGTGGTTTCTTTTACTCATTCAATTACCGTTGTTTCCGTAAACTTGAGATCTATTAAATGGCACTGCTTTACTTCAAAAGTTATGTATGATATTTGTGAAATGAGACCGACCGTTTTAAATGCTTTTCTAAACCTTGTATGGGTTTGAGAGAATTGTTCTACAGAGCTTTGTGCTCACCCCCTACCGCTAACATTTTTCAGATTACCTACAAGAGGAGGACGTAGGGGTCGAGGAGCCCGCTACTTGGGAGACTCCCCTGGACGGGAGTGTGGATCCCGAGGTGGACGCCTAGAACGACACTTTCTTTTGTTCTAGACTAGGATATTCCTTTTGAACCTTGTAAAGTCTAGTATTTTGTTATTCCGCTGCAAGTGTACTTTAATTCTCTTGGAATGTAAATGCCATTGCTTGGCCTATTTTTCTTTTGGGATAATGTTAAGGATAGTATAGATGGTAAATAGAAATGTTATTGCTATTGGATGGTTAAATGGACCCGGTGTGGTCAAGTTAATAGAATTGCACAGGTTGTGATTTTTGGGTGGAGCTTCCTGTACAAAGGAGACTCTGCCCAAATTTTGTTAATATTAAGAATGTTTCTTATTTGATGGATATATATTTAGTTGCTCTCATGACATGAATGGTTTCATAATGTAATGCCGTCCAGGGTGGTATTTGGGGCGTTACAAAGTTGGTATCAGAGCTTAGGAATTAGGTCTTACATGGGAGCTGTAGGTTGTGGACTATCACTGGAGTATTAGTTTTGGATGAAGAAATTTTAAGTTTTGATTTGTTTGAAGTTAGATGTTTAGAAGATAAGTGTGATTTGTTGTTTAGTTAGTTTAGGGATTAATTATTTGCTCGAATTCATGGATTATCTAGCTTTGAGGAGTTGACGAAAATTTTGGGATGGATATTTTAGTTTCATATCATGTCGTTTTGGACTATTCTAGGAGACAGATGGTAATTTGGCTTTTGGTTTGTAAATCATGTTAGGCATGGATCTTTGTGCAAGTCATATTATCTATATTGGAGATGGGTATGAGATAGGATTTGTGACAAAAGACACCCAAACTCGAGTTAGACAAGAATAGAAGAACCAAGCAGTCCGGCAGACTACCTTTCACTAATTCGACCATAACTCTTCATTGGAAAGTCCAAATTGTGCACCGTTATTTTTTTTAGAACCCTAATTCGTATATCTTTCCAACCATATAGGTCACGCATGCTCAAAATACTCGAGTCAAATCAGTTTATTCTTCGAAGTTGGTCAAAAATCTGCACTGTGGTGTTCTTTGGACAGTAAAGTGTTGCACTTTCTTCTTAAATTCTGAAGGACCTATCCTTAAGTGAACTTCCACATTATTTAGGCTTTGATTGAGAGACACCCCCGTATTGATTGAAGTGCTTTTGATGGATAACAATATAAAATATGATTATGATTTGGGGCTTGTCAACTTTAAGTATTCTCTTCCACTAATAGTATTGCTCATATTTTAGAAGTCCAGGGATATGATAACCCAATTAGGATGTGTGGAGATAAGGTTAACTTAGAGGTTCTCTAAGATGAATTAAGTTCCTAACGATAAGGGTATGGAAGGTTATGTGTGTTACTTAAAAGGCATAGAAATTAAGGAATGAATGTAGTTTTGAGTTCTATAATAGAAACCCTGGGAGGGTAACGGTGAGTGCGATGTATGAGGTTGAATAATTCTTAAAGATGACCAATTGAAGGAATATGGTGAAGTAACCTCGAATGGGAGCTTATTTTTTGAATAATGATTGGAATTGTGGTTATAGATTTTAAATCTATAGGATGTTGTTTCATAACCACTTAATTGAGGTTCCCAATATTAGTTTGAAAATATTACGGAGAGTTGATTAAATTTACTTTGAAAGTATTGATGGTTGAGAAGGGTCATACATAGGATACTCCTTGGGGATGTTATACTTAGGTAATCTTATTTTGTTATGGACTTAGTTCACTATAGTTAGACTCTCTAAAAGGTTAACAATCAAGAATCTATTGGGTGAGTGTGTAGTTAATAGTTGACTTGTATTTACAAATATGGATTTGAAATTGAGGTCGAGTTATGGAAACGGATTTGTAGACATGGAAAAAGGGGAAATCTAAGAAGCATGACTAAGTTGTAGTAATTACCTTTGACCCTTGATATTGTAGGATTAAAGATTATAGATGTTAAAAGCTTGATGTTGTATTTAGTAGACAATTATGAACAGAGGATGATATCCCAAATTTGAGGTGAACTTCTATTGTTCTAGGAAACCTTTTAATGTCATTGGATTTGTGTTGGGGGAAATAGGACGTTCTTCTTCTTGCCTCTTTTAGTACCTTGTTAAGATCGGAATGATTAGTTATACTTGAGGAATGTTAGTATGAGTATAGAAGATTCGAACTTATGGTTGATGGTGATAATGGTAAAGAAGTAAATTGAAGAATCAAGGATGATACCTATGAAGATTTGCTTTGACATGGGATGAATCATCGAGAGTCTTATTTTAGTTTAGATTATTTTAGTTTTGGGATCCTTGACAGTCTATCCTCACATATTGATATGTTACAAGAAGTATATTGTAATGAATTGTATTAGAAGGATTAGAAAGTATAGGTATCATTAACAGAGTTGTGAGGTGAATGAAAGCCACTAAGAATTGATTAAATGGTTATTAGTTCTAGCTCAAGATTGTAGATCGAGAGCAAATATCTTGGAGATATAATTTGATCCTTAGCTTAAGTATTATAGCTGATTAATTATCCAAAATTCCCTTTTGAATGGATTTGATGGATCGTTAGTGTACACATTTTGGAAGCTATAATTGGAAAACAAGTGCGGTTAGGTTTCACTTGTATACTTTGGTGGAATCTAAGATACTCTCTCAGAACTTTCAAATCTATGCGAAGTTCTTATCTTGTAGCATATTTTGACTTGTGAATCGGTGGATTATAATTTATATCAGAGTGCGCAGCGAGCTAATGGATTAATGACTATAATGGTGACGGTAAGGAGTATTACGAGAAAGTACAAATTGATGTGAAATCTAAGACTTGATCTTAGAACATTGACTTGTGTGGAGTGTGGAGTTATGAATTGAAATTATGGTAGATTTCAAGATTGTGAATCCCTCTTGGGTTGTGAGAGACGAAATCTTGAAGAACGTTGTATCTATTTTCAGGAATTGAGATAAATCTTACCGTGATGCCATTAACAAATTTTGTGTTACACCATGATGTTAGTATAGGAAAGATGAGTAATCCTAATGGTGGAATTGCATTTGAGTTATTTTGATATGCTTATGAAGAAGATACATGTAAGAAGCAAATATGAGGTTGATTGAAATGATTGGTGAAATTCAAAAGAGAATTGATATTTGATGAGTAGACAATTAAGTATTATGACTTAGTAGTTAAGCATGATGAGAAATTTGTTAGAACAACCGTATACAATTATTAAGAATAGAGGTGATAAATGAATTCTAATGAAGGAATATATTTTGATTCTAGTCTCTCAAATTATTGAGAATTTGAGAGACTAACTCGACGATTAAGTTTCGAGGACGAAACTTTCTTTAAGGGGGGTGGATTGTAACACCCCGCATTTTCTTTTATATATGTATATAGATTTAGAGTAAATCATTGTTGTAAAAATGTGGATATGTGTAGTGACGGTAGGAATAAAAGCAAAAACTAGAGATACAAATTTATTGGGAAGTTAAGTTTCGAAGGTGTGTAAACTTGAGAAGAGGGATTATGGAAGTTTCTAAATATTGTTAGGTCAAAATAAGTTCTCCATTGAATCCGGAAGGTCGAAAAACTTTGGGAGAGGTAATGTGGAGTGTATTGGAAGTTAGAAAGTATTCTGGAGTGAAAACACATTTAGAGAAAATTTGGGTAAAAAGGAGTTGGGACACCTTCTAGTATTTTGGTCATAAATTTTTATCCTTATATCCAATTGATCTAAAATTTTTACAGTATATAGAAGACATCTAGGGCTACAAAAGTGTATTTGACTAAAGTTTTCTAAATCGGCTTCTAAATAGGTCAAAATTGATCTGGAAGTTGAGGGTATACTGTCACCCGCGTCCGGACGGGAATAGACACGCGTCCGGACGCGTATGGCAGAAACTTGGATGCAAAAACACGCGTCCGGACAGCACAAAACACGCGTCCGGACGCGCCATACCGGGGTCTGCACGTTCCAGACTTGTTTTGGGCGTTTTCTCTCCCATTTGCAAGCCATTTCATCCAATCTAACAATTGAGAGGCTTAGAGGGGAAGAAGGAAGGGAAAAACAAGAGATTGAGGTGGTGATTCAAGTTGGGAAAGGATCAATTCTTCTAGTTCTTCACACAAAAATTAAGGAGCAAGGTAGGGGTTTTCTCTCACTCTCTCACATTGAGGCTAGGGCTATATATATATATATATGTATATACATATGTCTCTTTCTCTAAATCTTGGATATGTGTTAGGGAAATCTTTGATTCTTTATATTTTTGCAATCAATGCCATGTTTTGAACTATGTGATGGTTTGGTAACCATTTTATCTTTCTTTTTCATCTTCAATCATTGATTGGTAAGGAAAATGGACTTTTCTCTTGGTAATTCCTTGGTTTTCACTTTCAAAACTTAGAGTTTTATATTGTGCAACAAATGATGTTTATAATGATCTCTTGCATTTTTCTTGGTTGGTTATTGACAATGTCACATGCTTAAATTTGGGGATTTTGGATAAATGATTGGAAATGGAGATAAATATTGGGATTGTATTCTTGGTTGGGTTGCTTGTGATACACATTTGTGAGAGGTTCCTTGTAAGGATGCTCACCCCTTCCCAAGAGGTTCCTTGTAAGGATGCTTGGGAAGCCATGAAGTGATTTGTGAGAGGTTCCTTGTAAGGATGCTCACCCCCTTCCCAAGAGGTTCCTTGTAAGGATGCTTGGGAAGCCATGAAATGATTTGTGAGAGGTTCCTTGTAAGGATGCTCACCTATTCTCAAGAGGTTCCTTGTAAGGATGCTTGAGAATCAAAGAGGACCTAAACGGGGGGTGGAGGTTACCCTAAAGTATGCCACCTACCCAAAGAATTGTTGGAAATTGTGAATGGAGGATTTGATTATATTTGGAAATGGTTTGCTAAATGTATAGTGGTTTCTTTTACTCATTCAATTACCGTTGTTTCCGTAAACTTGAGATCTATTAAATGGCACTGCTTTACTTCAAAAGTTATGTATGATATTTGTGAAATGAGACCGACCGTTTTAAATGCTTTTCTAAACCTTGTATGGGTTTGAGAGAATTGTTCTACAGAGCTTTGTGCTCACCCCCTACCGCTAACATTTTTCAGATTACCTACAAGAGGAGGACGTAGGGGTCGAGGAGCCCGCTACTTGGGAGACTCCCCTGGACGGGAGTGTGGATCCCGAGGTGGACGCCTAGAGCGACACTTTCTTTTGTTCTAGACTAGGATATTCCTTTTGAACCTTGTAAAGTCTAGTATTTTGTTATTCCGCTGCAAGTGTACTTTAATTCTCTTGGAATGTAAATGCCATTGCTTGGCCTATTTTTCTTTTGGGATAATGTTAAGGATAGTATAGATGGTAAATAGAAATGTTATTGCTATTGGATGGTTAAATGGACCCGGTGTGGTCAAGTTAATAGAATTGCACAGGTTGTGATTTTTGGGTGGAGCTTCCTGTACAAAGGAGACTCTGCCCAAATTTTGTTAATATTAAGAATGTTTCTTATTTGATGGATATATATTTAGTTGCTCTCATGACATGACTGGTTTCATAATGTAATGTCGTCCAGGGTGGTATTTGGGGCGTTACAACTCAGGTATCGGTACCTAGACTCACAGGTACCAGTACCCCAATGGACAGTGGGCTCAGGTGCCGATACTTATGCTCACAAGTACCGATACCCCATATATTGTTGGCCCAGGTACCAGTACAAAGGCTTATAGGGACTGGTACCTGGAAAACAAAAGGCCCAGGTACCGATACCAATGCTTATAGGTATCAATACCTAGCAAACCGAAGGCCCAGGTACCGATACCACTTACCCAAGGTACCGGTACCTTGTCCAAAAACTTGGAAAATTGAAATGTAACATCACTGAGCCTTCACGTCTTGAGCATGCTTCCATGGAGGACGTAAATGGATAATAATAAGTCCTAATCATTGGGGTTTGGACCTTGGAATGGTTCTATGATTATTGTATGCACAGGTTACGTATCGAGTAGGGCTCCCATACGAAGGAGACTCTGCCCAAAGTCTATTTTGGTTATGATCTCGGTGAATGGAGTGTAACGACGTGGCATCGAATTATATGGTACTCACAAGTATTTTATGTGGGTTGATGGATGATCAACGGGTTGAGAAAGGACCCCGAATTTTGGGGCGTCACAGATGGCCCCAAGGAGAGAGAAATGACCAAGGGTTGAGGATTTATACTAGGAGATTGAAGAAAACTTTGATGAAGCTACTCATTTCTTGACTCATGAATTCGCAGAGAGATTCAGACGAGAATTCTCTCTCAAGCCAATGTTGATTGAAAGGTCACTAAACACCACAGAGGTCAATCGTTCGATTGTGGGAAATCTAACCAACCGTTGATGGACTTTGATGTTTACAGACCCCGTGACGTGTGATGATAGCATCGTGAAAGAGTTCTAGCACATATATGTGACCCAGTTCCTCAAGCTGATCACTTTACTACATAAATATGAAGTATTGAGTTTACAATTTCTACCACTCTCATAGCTACCACACTTGGCTTGCCTAGAGTAGAGAATGACTATCTAAGTGCAAGAGCCATAGAGGACTTGCCTCCTCTGCATGTTTTGGCCACTGAGTTGTACGGTATTGACCATCCTGATAATTGGGTTACTTTGAATTTTCAACAAAAATACTTGACCCCAGATTATAGGATGCTAAGTCTAGTAGCCAACTACAACATAGAACCGAAAACCCATATCTCTTACTTTTTTACCCAAAAGGCACACTTGTTTTATACTTTAGGGAAGGGATTTGATCTTGATTTGCCGATGATGATATTTGGATTTATTCGGCGAGCCTTTTTAGAGGGGAGAATATCAGACAATCTACCGTTTGGTTCTCTGATTACTATAACATAGAACTGAAAACCCAAATCTCTTATTTTTTTTATGCAAAAGGCACACTTTCTTTATGCTTAAGGGAAGGGATTTGATCTTGATTTGCCGATGATGATATTTGGGTTTATTCGGCGAGCCTTGTTTCATGTTGTCATTGGGTGGACATTTGTGACAGAAAGGGAGAAAATATTTTAGGTGTATACGAGAGTAATCGAGGAGATTTTCTCTTGACTAAGCTAGGTATGTTGCATGTGAATACAGAAAGGGGGAGTTTGTAGTTCAAATGCTCAGGAGTAAATTTGCAAACTTGGCATGAAGCCACATATTTTTTTTCTTATTTATTTTTCACTTTACTCGTGAACATCAACTAAGGGGGAGAACTAGATATGTTTTGCATTGATAAATCAATTGGTTATCAAGCATATGAGGCAATTTAGTTCAAACATGTTACATATTTGCATCATACTTATGCCTTATGCTTCTCTTGGTGCTTTTCATACCTGTGATTATGCGATTTATTTCTCTAACATATGATGCATTTCATGAGGTTTTAGTTTGAACGGTGATGTGCAGGACTATGATCTTGAAGCTTCATTCAAAGATATAGATCCTTGTACTAGATAGAGATTTAGGATGCATGCATGAGTGTTGAGATTAGATTTACAATTCTTTTGTTCAATGGTTTGGGGTTATAATCTTTATTTAAAACTTGTGTGATTTGTCACGAAATTTCCAAAAGGAGAGATTGTTAGATCATGTTTTGTAATTGGCTAATTTCGTGGAGTCTATTATAAATTCTCAATCATTTCCATGGTCATGATGCTATCAAGTTCAAGATTCGAAAACAACATTGAAGGGAGCAGATCAAGCGTCAAAGTTATATCATTCAACCTCCATATACACCTTCATGCTTAGGACAAAGGTAATGACATAGACATAGACACCTAAGATGAATCCTTAGCTATTTTAACTTAGGATGATTAGAATGAAAATAGAATTAGGAGTGATCCAATTATGATTCCTAGATGATTTTCAAAGAAAAGTTTTTCTAAACCATTTTTTGTGTTTTGAAAACATAGATTGAGTCATAATCGGACTCCTCTTTGAGCAACACCCTTTAGTGCTCAAGAGGGTAAGTTTTTGCATGGCTTTAAGCTTAAAAAACCTGTAGGGACCTCCCTATGCTTGCTAGCGTTAGCTAGAGCAGTTTCTTTATGACTTAAGATAAAAAGAGAAAAGGACACAGGGGATCAGCATAGGGTCGCTCTATAAGCTCACTCAAGTGGTCTCCAGGGTCACTCGAGTGGTGCTCATGATCACTCAAGCGATCTTGGTCCTTGGCTAGTTTGAGACGTTTTCATTCCAGTGCTAACCGCCCAATGACCATCCTGCCATCAATCGAGCAATCATTCGCGAATCTGATTTTTTTTATTTATTAAGACTACCCTTATTCTGAACCTATAAATAGGGAGAGTTTTTCCCACATCTAGGTCAAGCCTTAAGAGAGTATTTTGAAGAGATAAATCTATCTTTCAACCTTGAGAGCTTCCACTATAACCTAGATCCCTAAGATCCAAAGGCTACCACTAGTGATTCTTTCCATCCTCACAACTTGGAGTAAAAGAGCTTGTTGTGGTGAACAAACCCATTGGTGTGTGCATACCAAGCATTGTTGGGGTACCCATAATCGCTCGATAACTAGATGAACCATGCAGTAGGGAGATCCAAGTGAAGCTACACCAGATGTTGGAGAGGGAGTTTCGACAAAGAGACATAACAAGAGAAGGAGCATCTAACCCTAGTGATGGTTGAGGTATAAGATTCGAGTACTTGTATGTTGATTTGACGAGTAGTGGATTAAGCTTTGGTGAACCCCGAGTGATTCCCTGCGATTTTTCCCGATGAGGGTTTTTCGTGTCAATAAATTGCTAGTGTCCCTTATTGATTATTGTTTACACTTGCATTTGTTAGCACACTAGCGCACTATGTGTTTAATGTTTTGATTGATTGATATCATATCATCCATTATTGCACAATTAGGTTTATGGGTTTGTTGGGATTGCGTGAGATTGACTTGAGTGAATTAATACAAATTAATAAAAATCAATCGTCATGGTTCAAAGTGTTGGTGGTGTTTGAAAAAGGGTTCTCATCGTTAATTTCCTTATTCGATTGAGAAGAGGTAATTGAGGTAGACATAGGTTTTAATCAATAATCGATTCAGGCTAAATTTCCAAAACTTATTTACCCTCTTAGGTTAAGTATCTTGGTCTCCACGTGTATAATCGTGAGGGAAGATCCATATTGGGTTCCCCTCCTGGAACAACAGTTCCAACTATCGATAGTCCTAACTGTTAGATCAGTGTACCAGTCGAACGTAGCACCCTAAGGGAACGGACGAATTGTTTCACCATCGGGTCACCGTAGGTACTAGCATTATTCCATGTTTCAATGAAATGAGTAACATGTTGTTTTGTGTTGCCTTTTCCATCAAATTATTGAAATTCAGGGGTTGGTAGCCCATTGGCATTTGCATCTCGTCAATTTGTCTGGTATATGGCTTGGCATATACCGATGAAGACTAGGGAGATCCTCCGTACTTGGCTCGAATGGTACCTACAATCATAAGTTGAAGTTGTTGCACAGAGAGCGCCCCAACGAACATTTGTAAAGAATCTCGCATGGCATTTTGTGTCATAGCTCGATCATATTGTTCTTGTTTTTGTTGATGTTCTAAAGCCTTCGGATTTTCTAGCATTTTGGTACCACATGGATTTGGAGTTTCTTGACTACTTCTTTTTTAAGGTTCTTGTGATTTGAACTGATTCATGAGTGCGACGATTTGCATCTCTTTACCTTCAAGAGCTTTGGTCAATCTCTCGATCATAGTAATGAGTTGTTTAAGATGTTCTTTAGATGAAGTGGTTTCTGAGGCGTATCGGAGGCCGAGGAATAATCACCTCACTTCTACTTAGGAGAAGTTTTGGGGTAGGATCTAGTCCTTGAGCCCGTGCTGGAGTGTGTGTCAGGCATAGTTATGTCTGTTTCTTCCTCTAGATCGACAGAATAATAGACAGGTTGTCTCTTTTTTGTTGGAAGAACGTTCATTTTGTTTGGTTTAGAGCGATACTCCATCGGTGACAAGAATTTAGATTTGTCTGTCTTTGTTTTGGCACGGGTTGTTGGAATTGACTGCTCGACCAGGTTTGCTGACTTGTCGATGAGAGGAATCATGATATCTTTAGTTGTCATTGTTGTCAGGCTTGTTGAATTTTTGACTTGAGAGATGAAATGAAGAGAGACAGAAATATTTAATTACAAATTTCGTGTATAAAAATAATACAAAATAAGGTCAAATTACAATTGTTGATTTGTTTGCCTTTTGAATAGAAAAGTGTATTGACTCTCTTCGGTGTGCTTCTCACGTGCACTATCCTATGATTCTCGATGAATTTAATGATGACGAGGGTCGGATTGGCGTGATTCTTGTTCTTTGATTTGGTGGTGTCTTTGATGGATATTCTCACCATTCTTCACAAGGATCGGATTGAAGATGTTTGGAATCTCTTGAAGAAGGACCTTGGCGGTGTGACCTTTTCTTTAGAGATAGATTTGCAAAACTTCGGTTGGGAGTAGACTCCGGCAGAGCTTTGCTGCTGATCTTCCTTTCTCCTCCTGAGATGGACTCGGGCAAAGCTTCTTGATCTTCACTCCTCCTCTTGAGATGTATTTGCAAGGCTTTGGTTGGAGGTAGACTCCGGCAGAGTTTCGTTGTTGATCTTCCCTTCTCCACCTAAAGATGGACTCTGGCAGGGCTTCTTGATCTTCCCTCCTCTCTTGGCTTTCTTCTTCTTGGCCTCTCGCATGCCCTTATCTATAGTGTTGGGAGTAGTTATCCATTTAAAGGTATTTTACCTGAATACAAATATGGGCTTAAGTAGTGGGCTACCCATTTTTATATAAATTTGTAGGCTTTAGTTAATTTAAGTCCAACTAATTTACCTTTAAAAGTTTGTTTAATTTAGGTTTATGAAATTTAAGTCCTACTTAATTAGAATCTTGTTAATTAAATATGAGCTTGTATTATTTGGACTTATGGAATTTAAATCCAAATCTATTTTAATTTTAGAAGCTTGTTTAATTAATTTGAGCTTATGACATTTAGGTCTAATCGAGTTGATCTTAGAATTTGGATTTGCACTTATGGAATTTAGGTCCAATCCAGATTAATTTTAGAAGCTTATTTAATTGATTTGAGCTCAACTATAGACATTATAAAATTTAATGTCTACAACAACCTAAAAGAAAATGTTGCACATGACGAGAAATTCAAGTCATACTGCAGCATCACGGAACCATATCAGCTGATTTAGTGATGACAACTCAGCGACTCGGGATTGACTCAGATACAACTCGGACGACTTGACCGAATAGTGCAAGACTCGGAGTTTATGCGTATCGTGTAACGATATCTTCTCAACAGGTGCCGAGTCGGATATGACTCGATCGACTCGTATCGATATCGGCCAAGACTTTGAACCATGATAATAAGCCTTATTTATAAAAAGACTAGGAGTCATGCACACACATATCATTGTGCAGAGAGACAAAGATAAAGATATGAAAATGAGAAGAGATTGGAATAAATAAATTTAGATAGTTAAATATGGTTAGATAAAAAATTTAGACAGTTAAGAAAATTATAGATGGTTGTAAATGGTCATTTGGGGAAGAAAAAAAAAAAGAAAGGAAGGAAGGAGAGTAACAATGACAGTTCATGAGAAGAAAATTAAGTATGATGAAAGAGGAAGTTATGGACAATTATTATAGACAATTTATGGGTACTACAATTATTATAGACAAGTTCTGCTAGGATTATATAGGAAGTTATCCCAAGTCCAAGTCCACATCTCCCTTAATTAATTGTATGGATAACAAGTCTTCTCCAAGGGCCCCGAATCTTTGCTGCCTATCAAGACGAAAAAAAAATGGGCCAAATTTTAAAGAAGACTACCTAATGAATAACACTCCCTTCATTTACGAACTAAGTAGGAGAAAGTGGGATTTGAGCAAAACATGCCCATAAGTCTGAATCACCGCCAGGGATGGATCCAGAACTTGGGATGGAGGGACAACCATTTGGAAAGCGGTGTTGAAGGCACTTGTGGTATACAAAAAGGTAGTTTTTTTTTTTTTTTTTTTTTTTTTTTTTTTTTGGGGAGGGGGGGGGGGGGGGAGGGAGGAGAGAGAGATCCATATAAATGTCACTTAATAAATCCCAAATAGAGTAATGTTATTTGACCTTAATTTATTGACTTAATTTGCTGACCTAATTCACTACGATTTTTTGATTAACTGTAAACTCAATTAAATATTAAAATTTAGTGTTGATCCAATGGTTCCAAAAAAGATCACATCATTAGATCCGCAAATTAGATCAATAAAACTACTTTACCAAATAATATGGGATGATTCCCCGATCCATCAGTGGACGGCCACGTGATCCATGTCCTCCCGTGCATACACACCAGAAAACCAAATGGTATACAAACTCCTACGTTTGTTTTCAACGTAGTGTTTCTGCATCATAATTTGGTCAAATTCTGCTGTGTGGCTGGCATTACGGACACCATGTCCAAGAAACATATCAATAACGGATCAAGATGCACATATACATGTTTTCTCAAGTGTTTTAATCGTAAATCACCCACTGTATACTGGTGGAAAACCTACGTATATACTGAGTCTCAATAGAATTCATGGCAGCTGATTTATCATTAAAGAAAACTAACCAAAAAGGTCTTCGGATCCAAATACATCCATAACCATGACATAAAGACAGCTTGCGCAATACCATATGCATATCATATAAAAAAACCAATACTGGCCCTATTTATAACATACACCAAAATCTTTTGAGTTATATAGCCTCCATCAAAACTGAATTAGCATAAAAATTATGTTATTAATACATTAGCTTCCGGAAATTCTTCCATGCGTTCAATGGGCTAATTCCTTCAACACTAGCAAAATTTTCCTTCACTCTGCCATTCATGAATAAGCCTCTAGCTGCAAATCCCATCAGTTCTGTTGGGTCCATATACCCCTGAATCCTCGACATAATGCCACCTTTATAAGAGAAGCCCATCCGGGAATACTGATTAGGAATATCATTCTCTTGTGGATTGGTTAGATTTATCTGCAGTTCAGCTGGTAAATCTTGTCTCGAAGGTAAGGAATTCTCTTCAGCACCTACAAAACTATCCATACCAAGTGTCTCCCAATCAACTCGCTGGAAAATTCCAGCTGCCCATTCTGCCCAACACTCAGGATAGCTTTGTGATTGTAGTGATTGTTCAGTGGCTAATCTGTCAACCTGCGCTTTTAGTTTCTGTAATTGATCACCAATTCTGGCAGATACTGCATCATATAGCTTTCCTCTTGATACATTTTGATTTTCCTCCATATTTAGTAAATCATTAAAATTGATAGGATCACCTATAAGTACTGTCACCTGCAGGTTCAAGTGGACTTTTGAACTCCAATAGGATTAAATTATATGCCCAATGATCTAGGGAATCAGATTTGTAAAATGATGACATTTAAGACAACAGAATGCTTTGTCAAGATCCAAAAACCAACACCTAAAACATTATTTGTAGGTTTGGAGTCTGCTCCACAAACACGTACCTGGCTGCCTGATTCAATCCATAGACAGCCTAGACCTGCAATGGCAGGATGCCAAACCATCCAGCATCCATTGACAACTTTCCCCCACCCCAACACGTGCAAATATATTACCACAAAAACATAATTGGCGATCACATTGAAAATAATTGACGTAGTTGTACGTGATAAAACATCTAGTGTTAAGTATATTTATGAAAAGACGAATAAATCAGCTTTCAACAAACCTTCAGGCCTTCAAGATTCTGACAGCTCTGTAATCGTAGAAAATAATAAGAATTTCAAAATACAGAGCAAAATACCCACAACCCGAAATCTTAAGGGCAAAGATACAAGCACTTCTTATGGTACAACTCTTCAATTACACAATAGATTCCTCCAGAAGGCTGTTTCTGCCTCGACCAAAAAAAAAAAAAAGCTGAAGATCATTGAGAGTAGTTTATTATAGGATTTGCTGAATTAATTTAGGTTAAAAAAACAATTGACAACCTCACTGTGTCATGGATTGCAAGTAGCTGACAACTCCAGCTAATTTAACGAAACACTACTGGAACCACTTGTTGGGCTGGACATTGGGTTCTAGTACACCGACATTCAAAATATCGGTTGACCCGTATCTGACTTGGCCCCAACCGAACTGATAATGTTGCATGTTACGCGTCTCAATCGAATGGGCCTTGACTTGGATACAAATAGGTCGCCTCGGTGAAACTCGGACTAGACCCGCCAAACTCGAAACCGGCTCGGACAATTCCTTACTGAATCCTCGAATCAGATAGAGATGAAATTGAACCCCAAAAAAAAGCGGAGAAAACAAGATGAACGAGACCCATGCAAGAATCTTTAGTATTCAAATGCACTTACATCACAAGATGAAGGAATTGAAAGTATAAATGCAAAATTGAAACGACTACGAGTCTACAAGTATCCTTCTCCATTTTCTTCTTCTTGTCTTCATAGTTCAAAACAATTGAGCAGCAGCACCAGCGAAGATCATACATGGCCCGCAAATCTCGTCTGTTTGCTTGGTGCTCAGATCGTGAAGACCTAGCTCTGATCGCGCAGAGCAGCACCTAATCGCGAGTTTCATCTTTGGCAATCTCTCTTTCTCTCTCAATGTGAACAGAAGAGTCTCTCACTCTCAAGTCGCGCATCTACAATTGTCCTCTTAATGACCAAAAATAAATTACTCTTCATTCCTCCTCACTTCGTCAATTTAATAGTAAGTAAAGATATACACCCACAACAATATGACAAGTTATAATACTCATCCAAATATTAGATAATTATATTGTTAATTTTTTTGCCAATTTTTAATTTCTCTATTATTCACATTTATAATTTTAGTGCATTATGGTAATGTATTTTAGCAATCAATAATACTACTTGAATCTAGTTTAGAGACTAAATTTGAAGTCAATCTATTGTTATCATTAGATTGATAGTGGACCTCATATAGTATTACGAGCCACAATTAATCCTTTGGCAAAAACTAATTAACTCCCCAAATTAGGTACAACTAGAATTACTTTTTATCAATATATTAATGGTAGCACCTTTACTTCCTATTTTCTCTACACGTACATTGAACATTTGGAACTAAACCATAATCCTGCCGAGCAGAGAGAACCCCGGACGGGCAGGAAGATACGCCGTTTAATGTGCTAGATGATGTATTTTGGATATATAATGCATTGCTATTATTGTTTACACTTTCTTAAATTTTTTATAATTTTCTAAGCCTTTTGTTTTTCATTAGCAAAAGCAATCGTAGACTATGTTTCAGCTGGGTTGCTTGTAGTGGTCGAGGCAACGAGAACCATTCCACGATGAGATAGTCGATGTGTTCAGTAACTTACAAGTCAATGGTCGATACTACAACCTCGAACCATGTGCTACACTGCAACCAATACACTTATATTGATACCCTAGTAATGTAGGATTCAATTTGGAAACATTTGGCTAATCATATCCCTATTTGAGTCCAAATCTACTTAATAAAAATGGAACGAAGCTCACACATTATAATTTGCACATGCTTGTCCAATAATACACATGGCATTTCACATGCAATGTAAGTACCACTTTGTAATTGTTGGAGTTATTTCCTAGTTTAGGGTTATTTCCTAGTTTGTTAGGGTTTTCCTTATTTTACCTAGTTTGGAGTTATTTCCTAATTTGGAGTTATTTCCTAGTTTGTTAGGGTTTGCCTTATTTTACCCTTATTGTACCTTTATTTTTGACTATATATATGGGGGCTGTACAATTGATTTGTATCTCTTTCTTTCTTCTAAATATTTCAAGTTGGTATCAGAGCATGGTTTCGATCCAAAATATATTGTAGCACCACAGTAATTTAATTGGAGAAAGAATATATTCTTGGATTAGGGTTGTTGATTTTTTGAGGTTCTAAGGGCTGTGAACAGTGTCGAAGTACTATTCACGCGCTGTGAACAGTGCCGAAGTACTGTTCACGCGCTGTGAACAGTGCCAAATTTGACTGTTATGGGTATTTGATTTGCAAAGTTGTTGAGTTGATTTGTGACGAACTTTAGATTGTTTGGCGTTGGCTGTCTCCTCTCTTCTACTAGTGTTTCTCGTTGTTTGGTCTTCCTCGCTGAACTAGTCGTTGCAAGCTAAGAAATCCTAATTACTAGGGTTTGTTGATTTTGGCTACTGCTGGTTGATGCTATTGGTTTGGCTTTTCTTCTTCTCTTTGTCTGATTTGGACTTCTCTCTGTTGGGCTATTAGTTTCTCTTTGTTGGACAACCCCAATCCTTTGGGTTTGTTGATTTTGTCTACTTGGCTATTCTTTTGTTAATTTGGGCCATTGTTGGTCTTGTGCATTGAGGATTCGTCACGTTGCTGGTTTGTTTAATCTGTTTGTTGAGTCGGTGATGCTGTTTGCTGGACTGGTCTGATTGTAAGGCAGTCGGTGATGGGTCACTGACCAGCCCACTCATCAGCCCGCTGTCGGATTGCGTTTTTTGTTGAGTGGGCTTTGTTCTTCGCACTCTT
The DNA here is from genome assembly GCA_951799425.1 of Ilex aquifolium. NCBI lineage: Eukaryota > Viridiplantae > Streptophyta > Magnoliopsida > Aquifoliales > Aquifoliaceae > Ilex > Ilex aquifolium. Next base: position 22,674,248 of record OX637396.1, on the reverse strand, counting down.
CGTTGATCTGCTTTTGATGCAGTAGATCACTTTTATATTTTCTGAATTTCTGGGCATCATGACTTGATTATTTGGGCACCGTGACTGAATTTCTTCGTTGATCTGCTCTTGATGCAGTAGATCATTTATTTATATTTCTTGGATTTCTGGGCACCGTGACCTGATTATTTGGGAGCTTTTTTACATCAGTTTTGGGGTTTCTCCCACTATGGTTAACGGTTCTTTTACATGAAGGCGGTACTCTTCTCGTTTGTTTAAATTCCATCCGAGCTCTGAATGATCCTGCCTGGTCCTGGAGGGAGGATTTTTTGCACATCTTTGATAAATTCAAACTATTCATAGCCTTAATAAGGAGGTATAGCACCAACCCAAGCACCATCAAGGCCGCACCCTCGTAACTGAGTCAGTTTGAAGCCTGATGTTTTTTGTGTGCAAATAATATTGTTTGTGCTGCTCTCTGTTAATAATAAAAAGGTGACACTGTTTCACTTTGTGGATAAGCCTCGAATTGGGGCTATGGATGTAATACAGGCATTACAAGATCGAGCAAAGCTCCGTGTAATGATGTTAACTGGTGACCACGAGTCAAGTGCGTGGAGAGTTGCAAATGCTGTGGGCATAAAAGAAGTTTATTGCCGCCTAAAGCCTGAGGATAAGCTCTATCACGTGACAAATATCTCGAAAGATACAGGGGGAGGACTTATAATGGTAGGTGATGGTATCAATGATGCCCCAGCACTGGCTGCTGCTACTGTGGGTGTTGTTCTAGCTGAACGTGCTAGTGCAACTGCTATAGCTGTCGCAGATGTGCTGTTGCTACAGGACAATATTTCAGGTGTTCCATTCTGTTTTGCCAAATCTCGTCAAACAACTGTAAAATAAGGAAAACCCTAACAAACTAGGAAATAATTCCAAATTAGGAAATAACTCCAAACTAGGTAAAATAAGGAAAACCCTAACAAATTAGGAAATAACCCTAAACTAGGAAATAACTCCAACACTCCCCCTCAAGCTAGGCGCAAAAATATCAATTAAGCCAAGCTTGACAACGGAGTCCCGAAGAATGGATAGAGTGACAGGTTTGGTAAAAACATCTGCAACCTGATCACTGATCCCCACAAACGATGGAATGACAATACCACTGCTAACCTTCTCTCGAAGAAACTAGGTAAAATACTAGCATGCAAGCTAGGAACAGATAAAGACAAATCCATCTCTCATGTCCCCTGATAATAATCCTCCTGGTACTCAGGTCCTGTAGTGGTGGCAGTAGCAGAAGTCGGACCCTGAGAAGTCAGAGTGGACATAAGTATATCCAATTGGGATGTGATAGCATCCATATCACTCTGCTAAGGAGGAACAGTAGGAGCAGCAACAGGAACAACGGTAGTAGGTAGTGGTATCTCAGAAATAGCAGCAGTACGGCCGCAAGGAGACGACTTAAGCTCCGGATGGAGCTTCCAACAAGTAGCCCTGAGATGTCCTGGTCGGCCACAATAATCACACTGACGAGAATCCCCCTGTCTGCACTGGTCTGGGGCGCCCTAACGGCGCTGGTCAAACATAAAGGTGGAAGTACCAATAGAGGTCTCAACGGTAGAGATGTCAACAGTAGGGGTCTCAAATCCCTCAGTAGTGCTCATAGCAACAATAATATTAGGGCACCCGTGACAAAAAAATAACTCTAAAATAAATAGAGAGATAAAATAAGGGAGAACAATATACCTCCAGTCGACCAATAGCGACAAATAAAGAAGGTCCAGAAAACTTCCAAATAATTAGATCGCGGTGCCCAGAAAAACAACTCTAAAATAAATAGAGAGATAAAATAAATGAGAACAATATACCTCCAGTCGACCAATAGCGACAAATAAAGAAGGTCCAAAAAAGCTCCCAAATAATCAGGTCACGGTGCCCAAAAATCCAAGAAATATAAATAAATGATCTACTGCATCAAGAGCAGATCAACGAAGAAATCTCTAAAGTAAATAGAGAGATAAAATAAGGGAGAACAATATACCTCCAGTCGACCAATAGCGAAAAATAAAGAAGGTCCAAAAAAGCTTGTACCTTTATTTTTGACTATATATACGGGGGCTGTACAATTGATTTGTATCCCTTTCTTTCTTCTAAATATTTCAAGTGTAATTAACTTGGTAACTCTCTATCCTTGTAGGAGAAGGTAGATTGCAAATGTCTACACAATTTTTAGGTCGCAATAAGAATGAGTTGAAAGTACATCATTTACCAACTTTTCACGACCGTTTAAAAAACGAAATGTGTAAGGAGTGAGAAGTTTGAGGAAGTTTGAACCTAGCTCAAATGTGTTGAACATCCAATGGGTTGGATATGGAACAAATAAAACCTGTAGACAATAGGATGGAAGTGCCTTGCACCCTATTAAGTTTTGGACCGGCATTGGCGTAGCCTTAACTATTGAGTGTCACTACATGTGTTACATCTAGCTAGAACTATCAAATATCTTATCATTTACCTTACCATTTTCTTAAGCAATGTATAAGGTCTTGAATGACTTCAAGTCCCAATCTTAATTGCTAAGGAAAAACAGGTATTCTCTCTCCTGTAAGGCCCTTCAAGCTTTTTTCCCCATTCATATATTCCTCTTTCGTTATTTTTGATAATTTAAAAAATAAGAGTCATTATCCTCTATTGTATGATATGTATTGTATGATATGTTTCACTTTATACAGTAAAATGTCGATTTCAAATAGTTAAAGTTTCTGATCGTCATCTTCTATGATCCTCTATTGCTTCTCCTTCTTCTTCAAACTAAAGGAATCCTAGTTATATTTCAATTTTTGTCATGTTGACAAAAGACCGCGTTTTTTCAATCTTTGTAACAAACACACCACGTGAAATGATACACTATATATTTTTAGGTATATATATTTGTTAATTTACTTTTTAAAATTGAACAATTGAGTACAATACACAATAAGTTACAATATAAGACACTAATTTTTTTTTAAGACTACATGTGTTGAAATACTCGTTTTGATAACCTTGTCTATGATGAAACTCCTAATCACAAACAAAAAAATTTTAAACCCAAATAGTGTAAAACTTCAGTTCTAATTTATTATATATCACTGTCATTGGATAGGTCATTGCTATTATTATTCTATTACAAATCTTCACCTTCCATAAAACAAATCGTGCCATTTTTTCAGACGGTTATAGGGAGCAAGTAACTGTTGTATTATCACGCTAGAAGCCCTCTCAACCGACCAAAACGTTTTTCATTTAAAAATTAATGGAAGTCCACATTCACAAAGAATTTATATGCTACAAGATAAGATTAGTGTGGCACACATGCATGTAAACTTGACAAAGAAATGACCTCATAGAATAAACTCAGCTGAACTTCATTCAAAACTTTAGATGAATCAATTTAAATGAACAAAAAACAAAGGGAAAATAGAGAAGTCCACTATTTTTTAGATATGCTCACCAAAACAGACATTAATGAAGTCAAGCAGGTTAATAACGAGAGGGCCTGGTCGTAGGGTGGAGTTAGGGGAATAGAAAAGCATTAAGCAAAATTACAATATCTTATGTTGGCTATCAAAAACAACACAGATAAAAAAGCATACCGTCTTGCCAATCCTGGGCAACTTGGCTCCAACAGGCATGATCTCTTGCATCCCCGTATGAACAAATGGGACGACCATTGGAACACAATCAGCATCCAGTATCAACCTATGAAAGGTTTTCATTTTTCAGAACCCTAAGTGAGAAAAAATAAATAATTAAGATATTGCTATGTTATGTTGTATTTCTAGCATAAGGGTATTTTGGATTTTGTGGTTATATATAGGGGTGTAGTTGTGCAACCCTAAAACACTACTCTTTTCTCATAATCTTGTCTCTTTTCCTCTTATTTTTCTCTTCTCTTTCTCTAAACCCTAATTACTTCATAATCTAAATTAGTATCAGACTTTCAATCAAGATCTAATTGTTCAAAGTTGTCAAAACTCATCGGAAAACATGAGTATCCAACAGTGGTTGTCAAAAATCTGACATGCTGACATCATCATCCAACTTGTTAGAAAAACTTTGAAATTTACATGGATTGGTTCGACTCATCCTCAAGAGATTTTGGAATTTATTGAAGTTGTTTGAGTGATCATTTGATTCTTCGAATGTTACTCGATTTTTTTGGTGTTCAACTTGCAATCTGCGATTTTTGAGCACTCCAAGTGCTTGTTTTGGGTCGAATCTTCTTATGAGATGCGACTAGGGTTGTCTATGCCCATGCTGTTTGGCTGCTTTTGGACTGGTTTTCTGAGGATTCTAGCCAATATTAACTGTCTTCATCCATGTTTGCCCACTATTCCAATGTTGTAGGATCTCTTTGCATTGTGTTTGTGGCTTCTTTTTACCATTATTTGGTGTTACTTGAGGTTTTTTTGGTTGTGGCCTACTTCTTGGGTTGTGATTTCCTGTGATTACGTGCTATTTTGAATTGATCCTATTGTGTGTACATGTCGGAAAAGAGCGTGGAAGTATAGGGGGAAATGGATTGAGTTGTTTCGATTAGTGTTATTTAATGCATAAACCGAACCGAAGCGAACAAATCTTCTCAGGCAAAGGCGAGAAGCGAGAGGCAGAGCGAGCGCTTCATCGATGCGAAGCGAACAACAAAAAAAAAAAGCAAATATTTTAGTTTAATTACTTTTAAATATCCAAGTTCTAACTTTGCAAATACTAAATATTTTACTGCAACCAAAACCATAAACATTTAAATTCAAACAAACACTAAGAATATTTCAAATCGTCACGACAATCATAGCTTAACAATTATAGAATTTAATAAATCAGAAACAGAAACAAAATGAGAAGAATCAGAAACAGAATCAAAATCAAAATCAGTAACAGAAGAAACATAATCAAAAACAGAAGAAGAAACACAGACAAAGAAAAAGAAGCAGAAGCAAATGCAAAATCTAAAACAAAAACAGAAGAAGAAACACAGAAACAGAAGCAAAAGCAGAATCAAAAGCAGAAACACAAAGAAGAAGAATTAGAAGCAGAAACAGAGAGAAGAAAAATCAAAAGCAAAACCCAGCCAAAATAAGCAGAATCAGAAGAAGAAAACGCAGAGAAAGAGAATCAGAAGTAGAACCAGAGAAGAAGAATCAAAATCAGAAGCAAAACCAAGAGAATGAAGAAAAAGCAGAAGAGGAGAAAGACTAAGAGAAACAGAGAAGGAGAGAAGAAGAACAAACCTGTGTTTTGTTGAAGAAGAAGATGATGCAGCAGAAACAGCAGCGGCTGTGTTCTGTCGAAGAGGAAGAAGAAGAATTAAAAGAAAAAGTAGAAGAAGAGAAACAGAGAAGAATAACAAACCTATGTTCTGTCGAACAAGAAGACAGAAGCAACAGCTGAAGCAGTAGATCTGGATTGTGTTCTGTCGAAGAAGAAGAAGAAGAATTAAAAGAAGAGAAACAGAGAAGGAGCAAACCTGGGCTTCTTCAGATGTGTTCTTTCGAGACTTATTCAAGAAAGAGAGAAGCAAGAGTAGCCTCTACAGATGTGATTTCCAGTCATTGTTTAGGACATTTAGGGTTTAGGTGTTAGATATATTGGGATATGGAGCAATCGGGTGTATGAGCACATCACAATTTTATTCCAATTACCCCAATCCAATAGTCCATAATAAACAAATACAGCAACTTAAATACAGTCGCTCGCCTTCATCGCCTAAGCGACAATCGCTCGCCTGACTTGCCTTAATCTCACTTCACCCCTCACTTCACTTGGGTTGTTTGAGGCGACACAAGGTCACTTCGCTTCGCTTCTTGCCTAGGTGCTCTCTTTTCACAACGCGACACAAGGTCACTTCGCTTCGCTTCTTGCCTAGGCGCTCTCTTTTCACAACACTGGTTTAGATGTTCTCACAAACAACCCCTCTCTTCAAATTAGTCCAGAGAAGTTGGATGAGATCAATTGTTTGACATAGCCACGGGCTTGTCTGTCATCAGTTCAAACAATCTCTTTGGATGGATATTTGACTAGAGAGACTAAGAAGCACAGTGAGTCTGGTTCTCCACTAAAGCAATGAACATCTAAAAATGCCTTAGTTGTATCTTGATTGCTTAATTCAATGTAAGCCTCTATAAGTCGTGGTTTTCTGTTGCTTCACACATCTCATAAGATTTTTACTGTTATGTATACATATTCTCAGAGAGGTAATGATATTAAGGCTTATGATCTTTGAAAGAAAGTTAGGGAGACTAACTAAAAGATAAGACCCTTGCAATGTACTATGCAAAGTTGACTACCTTGTGGCAGAAACTTAACTACTATCAAGGTTTCCAGGGAGATTGTGCCAATGATGCTGGAAAATTTTAATAGATGGTGGAGAAGGACACGTGTATGACCTTCTTCTTGGCCTCAACCTTGAGTATGATCAAATTCTGGTTTAAATTCTGGGTTGTAGTCCATTTCCTACCTTACAAGATGCCTATGCCCATGTTCATCAGGAAGAAAGTAAGAGGATTGCTATGGTACATGCTCCCACTTAGGAACAATCTACGTCAGCTGTTATTCCTCTCACGTGACCTGTCCTTATTTCAGCCCCAAATTTACTAAATCGAGTGGAACTGTTAACAAAGATACCTAAAAGTGTAATTATTGTGAGAAGATTAGTCATACTTGGGAATTTTGTTGGAAATTGATTAGACGTCTTACACACATTATTCCAAGACTCCATCCCTAGATAAGGCATACTAGCAAGGTGGTGGCTCAAATGGAGGCCAAGGTGGTAATTTACGACTCATGCACACATGGCTGAATCTTCAAAGTGGCACTACCCCTCTACTTTTATCCTAGAAGAGATACAGGCTCTTAGGCATCTAATATCTTGGCTTGGCATCTCCCATCCTATGCTTCCCAATCCTAATTCTTCTAACTTTACTCGTACAGGTATATTTGCAAGTGCGTTTAATGCCTCATCTGCACATACCTCTTGGATAACAGATTATGGAGCCACTGATCAGATGACAGGTTCCTCTAGTCTTTTTCCTTCATATTCTCCATGTTCTGGTATGGATAAAGTCAAGATAACAACTGGATCTTTATCCTCAATTTCAAGGTAAAGTTTAATTAATTATTCTCCTACCTTATCCCTCTCCTTAGTCCTTCACGTCCCAAATTTTTCCATTAATTTATTGTCAGTTAGTAGTATTATTAATTCCTTAAATTGTTCAATGACATTTTTTACCACCCATTATATCTTTCAGGAACTAAAATTGGGAAAAACGATTGACAAGCACACGGTGTCTATATTTTTTGGATGTTGAAGCTTCTCCTCAGTTTACTCGTGAAGCCTTCCAGACAGATGGTGCTTCAGCTTTTCACCTTTTACATCAATGGCATTAACTTTTGGGACATCCCTCGTTTGGTGTATTAGAGAAATTTTTACTAATTTAGTGAAGCAATGTAGTAGATATTTTTTTTGTTTGTGATTCTTGTGAATTAGCCAAGCATAAATGTTCATCTTATGCTAGTACTAATAATAAAAGTATTGCTCCTTTTGTAATTATTCATTTTGATGTGTAAGGGATCTACCCATGTTGCTTCTATCTCAGGTTATTGTTGGTTTGTCACTTTTATTGATTGTTATTCTCAATTTACTTGGGTTTACTTATTACACAATAAAAGTGAAGGTTTCTCTTGCTTCGGATCTTTTCATAATATGGTAGGTACCTAATTTGATGCCAAAATCAAAATTATTTAAAGTGACCATGGGATTGAGTACATTGTTAGGGAATTTCCCTCTTACCTCAATGAAAATGACATCCTTTATCAAACCAGTTCTGTGTGTACCCCAGAACAAAATGATATTACCGAAAGAAAAAATAGTCATCTTCTGACTGCTCGTTCATTGATGCTTATTATGAATGTTCCTCGACATTCTTAGGGAGATGCAATTCTCACAACTACTTATCTTATTAAATGTCTCTCAGAGATTTCTTCGATTCCTTCTGTTTCTTCCTTTCTCCTAAAGGTTTTGGGTGTGTCTATTTCATACATGACTACAGATCATCCATGGGAAAACTTGATCCAAATGTTTTGCGCTGTGTTTTCTTTAGTTATTCTACCTTCCAAAAGGGATATAAGTATTATCATCTACAGTGACAGAAGATATATGTTAGCATAGTGTTATCTTCTGTCAGTTTGAGCCATTTTTCTCTACTGCCCAACCATCCCTTTAGGAGTAGAATACCACCATTGAGGAAGAAATGGTATGTCAATAGCTCCTTCTTGAATTGCCTTGGTATCTATACTACTAATAAAAGGTAGCTGAAGTGAAAAACTTTTATTTTCCTAAGATACCCTTGAACAATTCAATAAAGTCATATTTGCTATTTGCTATTTACTGGAGCTTGAACAAATTTTGTATAGCCACTTTTGCTAACCATCACAATTCCCTTGCTAAACTGCAAGTCTTATATGCCTTTTGGTATTCTATCACTAAATGTATTTTTAAGTTCAATCGGCAATATTTAAATGTAATCATTATATACATTAAATATACACTTACTATAGTTAAATAAGACACACAGGTGCATTCTTAGAAAAACACCCATCTTCTTGTTCATGATATAGTTAATGATGCATTCTTCTTGCTACAAAACAAAAAGAATCATTGTCCAACTCAATGGAGAGTGGTGGCAGTGGGAAGGCGTCAGTCGAGGTCACTTGCACCTGGCCCTTCAAAGTGTGTTATTGCTACGGTAATCGTTTCGAGGTAGTTCCTATTTTTAATATTTGATCTCTTATTTTCCATTGGTCTTCAAAAAAATCTCAGAATTTTTTAGGCTTAAAGTTGCAAAGGGACTCTATTCACAGTTGTTCTTCAAATTAGTCGAAGAAGAATTCAAACGTTTCTCCCCGAGCTAGCTCCAACATAACCACATCTTCTCTTAAATATACAAGCATATTTGTTTTTGTTTGATTCATTTTTTAAGTCATGGCCAATAGGTACTGATTCAGGTCTGAAGCTCAATTGGTCCATTGTTGTGTCAAGCTAGTAACAGTCTTTCTCTTACATCGTTACATCGACTCTTGTAGCGAAATTTTCCTGAAAAAATAAGAATTGAATATCCCATCTATCTCTTAAGAAAACTTCATTAGGATTGTCTGATTAGGAAGATTTAAGATGAGTTTTCAACTGAAGTATTTTTTTAATATTTTTTTATGTACAATGATTTCCATCTTAATTCTTAATCTATCATTGTTTACGTGAAAGATTGATTTCATCCACCCTTTTCAATGTAAAAACGTATTTACAAAACATGCTTCCAATATTTTTTATTAGTTAAAAGCATATTTTGTAAATACGTTTCTACATTAAAAATATAGGTTTAAACCATATTTTTTCGTAAATAACCGTAGGTTAAGAGATACATTAGAAATAGTGCACAAATGAATAAAATCAAAAAACTACATAATTTGGTCATTGATTCAATTGAAGATAATGAAAATAGTCACCTTTAAGATACTTTTTCTCAAACCGAGTGAACAAATAAACATTTTAAGAAACCAAACCCAAAATTCTGAAATTTGCATGGCTACACAAAGGCCACATACGTGTATCAGGAAAACTAAAAACAAAACAAAACAATATAAAGGCCAATGGGACCCTCACTTCAACTTTTAGCTTAAAAAGAAAGGACTATGGCCACGTATATTTTGCTTCTTTCTCTAACAATACTTCATATTCAATATAATCCAGCGCAATACAAGTTTGCAACAAAAACAAGTAGGCTCATTCAATAACCTGGCCCCCTCTAGAACCTACTTTGATGGAAACCAAAAACTTATACCCATCCAGGTTTTGATTTCATTGTTATTCGGATTTCTTCAACAAGCATATGATCTTCATGAGCCAATTAATCAAATTAACAATTTATTATTATTACTACTACTACTTTAAATGTAGCAAATTAAAAAAAAATTGATTTTCTATTCTCTCTCTAATCAATGTTATGCAGTCAATTATTCCATAACATGTCTTTTGATCTTACTATTTTTCTCAAACTTCTTAATTATTTTGTTAACTTTCATATTCCTTAAATATCCAATTAGAATACAAATTCTAGCTCTTCTTCTAGACTCTACAACTTCCAAATGTACTCTTGCAATCTTTCATAAGTATCTATATCTACCAAAAGTACTATTAACCCCTATATCTATAACAAATTAATAATCAAAAGTTAATTGTTCAAGTGACTCACCTATATGGTTGTTTATCACCCAAAAATAAGATAATTATTACTACATCAACTTTATATTTGGCTATAGAATCAAAAGCCAAAATTTATGGGAGATGTGTAATTTGAAAAAACATCATTAGTGATTTTTGTTAGTTACACAAGATATATTATAGCAATAACTCGTGTCTGAAGTCACTACACAATATAAAAAATTTAGCATTGATCGCACAAAATTTATATTTTAAATAAAAATTTATTTTACTTTTTCTTTTATTTAATTATGTAATTTAAAATTGAAGTAAACATAGAGAAAATAAGAGAGATAGGTGTGAATTAGTGTGATTGTCTACCATTGAGAAGTGTGTTGATTGAGTTGTGTGATACAAGAGGTCGTGTAGAAAGGATGATGTTTTTAAGGGGGAAAAAAAAATTGAGATGAATTTTGTATCAATTGATTGAAGTAGATAAAAATTGGATCAATCTTAATCATTGTTGTGTTTTTTGATCAATGTAGACAAAAAATCATAAAAAAAATAAATTCAAAACTTTGAGTTCAAAATAGTTCACGTATAACGTACGTGTGCAATAACTAGCACTAGTAAAAGGGAGCAACAAATTATTGATACTAATTGATAATGCACAAAACTGGATTTATGCACCATCTGTCGAATAATTAATATAAGTAATAAGTGCAATAAATATAAAGATGAGATCAACACAAACAACACAGATATAGAGTGGTTCGGTCAGGGTGGCTTACTCCACTTTGAAGGCGATAACTGTGGCCGTAAGACTTTATTTATAAAGTAGAAGGGGAGCGAGAGAGAGCAAAGGTAAGCTCTTGGTGAGATAACTAGTTGTGTGAGAGATGTAGAGATGTGTACCCTCATGTGTAGAGGGCTTACAATTTGTAGGCACTGAGCCTTAGTTGAGGCGGTGGTGTGAATGGTAGATTACTAGCCTTTCGGGAGGATAGCTACAACTAAGGATAGGTACAATTAAATATAGTCTTGATCTTCGAGAGTGGCTATCCCGATGATTGCTCTCCATCCCGATCATTAGGCTTTCATCCCGATCCTTCTTGATGGTGAGCAGGTGGGTAATTGGCTTCTAGTGTCGGCGTACCCCGATGAAGTGGGAGACGAAAGATTTGCTTAACTCCGTAAAGGAGTCGAAGAAGGCTTGAGCTTGGCGAACCACTGTCATGCAGATCCCTTAAAAGGTGGTAGGGAAGGCCCTGCACATGATCTCGTCAAACAAATTGTGGAGTTGCATAAGAGACTTGTATGTGTTGAGATGATCGAGGGGGTCCTTAGTGCCATCAAAGATCTCAATGACAGGCATCTTGAATTTCGAAGGTAGGAGGTAGTTAACAACATCCGCCACAAACGAAGTGTCAATGCATCTTACCAGGTATTCCACTGTTTCGGGCGCTTGTGTCTTGATGGCATTGAGGACATTGTCAAGCTAGTTTTGCACCTCCTTAATCCTCTCGTCCCATTGGTTAGGGACACCCTCTGTTGGATCATTATAGTAGCTCTCCTGATCCGCATATTGATTCTCCCTCTCATCCTCTTGCCCAGGATGGTCGACAACGTGTGGAGGTGGAGTAGGTACATGAGGAAGAGGAGCATGCAAGGCGCCTGAGCGCTGAGGGGGAACTCCCTGGCGAGGGGCGCCCTAGTGCTGCGCGCCGCGCTAGGGGGCGCCTTGGCGCCTTAAGTGGAAAGGCTGTGGTACCTCCCCTATTGGAGGGAGTGCGACTCCTCCTGATCATTGGGGGGCGACGCCTCCTGAGGCGAGCATCAGTTGGAGAATTTGCTAATTTTGACTCACCAGCAATTGCATGGTCTCCAAAAGCTGTTACCCGACCACAAGATTTGCCGCAGTGGATGGTTCCGCTGGTGGAGGCGGCGGCAGAGCCTCCTCCCGACGAGCTAGATCGTTGTCTTCGGGGTGTTGATTCATCGATCTGGTTGTGATTGCCCTGAATTTGAAAGAAAATAGAAAGGTAGTAGAAAATTCAGTCGTTTCCCACAGACGGTGTCAAACTGATGATGCACAAAAGTGAATTTATGCACCACCTGTCAAGTAATTAATATAGACAATAAATGCAATAAACATAAAGATGAGATCAACACAAGCAACACAGATATAGAGTAGTTCGGTTAGAGTGACCTACTCCATTTTGAAGGTAGCAACGATGGCCGTAAGACTTTATTAATAAAGTAGAAGGTGAGAGAGAGAGCGCAAAGGTAAACTCTAAGTGAGATAGCTATATGGGAGAGATAATTGTGTGAGAGATGTAGAGATGTGTCCCTCATGTATACAGGGCTTACAATTTATAGGCACATAGCCTTAGTTGAGGCAGTGACGTGAAGGGTAGGTTACTAGCCTTTCGAGGAGGATAACTACAACTAAGGATAGGTAAAATTAAAGATAGTCTTGATCTTCAAGATTGGCTATCCCGACAATTGCTCTCCACATGTGTTGATCTTCCTAGGTCTCTCGAACTTTGGATTGGGCTGAGGCCTGGATTGGATTGAGGCCATGAGCTAAGCTTGGCCAGCCTTCTTACTGATTTAGGCTTTCCCCCATGAATGGGCTTGGACCCAGCTGGATCTGGACTCATCACTAATGATCCACTTGGTGCTTGCCTCAACAAGGATAATCTAAAAATTTAGTCTCAATGTTAAAATGTACAGATCACCCATGTGTCGTCAAGTCAATTGAATTCTCTTAGTCCAGATGTAGCATATCCTATTGATCTACGAAGTAAGGAACTTCCAGTTGGTCACTCCTATTATGTATAATCTAACTGCTGATGATTCTGAGCTTCCTATTGCTGTTAGAAATGATGTCCAAGCTTTTACCTAACATCCCATCTCTAACCATCTCTTATGATTCATTGTCTCCATCCTCTCGTACCTTTGTCTCCTTATCTGTTCTCGATGTTAGAAAGAAGCTCTCACTGATTCAAAGTGGAAAGAAGTTATGGTACAAAAAATGAGAGCCCTAAGAAAGAATTACACGTGGAAGTTGGTTTCACTTCCTGCTGAAGCAAGAGTCATTGGGTGCAAACAAGGAACTAAATTTCGTTTCGAAACGTCCAAAACATTTCCATTTCCATGAAAATCGAAACGAATCATTGATTGAATATCAAAATTCCTATATTTCGAGATGTTTCGATAGGTTTCGAGGTGTTTTGGCTTGTTTCGACCTATGTTTTGACAAATGTTGCGGAAATAAATTTTTCTTTGTTTCCATCTTATTTTCGGAATGTTTTTGAAATATTACTAAAACGTTTTTCTGTTTTCAAAATCACCGAAACTATGCACCAAAACAAAATTTTGATCATTGGGTGCAAATGGGTGTTCACTATCAAACAACAAGTTGACGAGACAGCTGAGGGATATAAAGCAAGGCTGGTTGCTAAGAGATTCAGACTGACGTATGTCATTGATTATCAAAAGACCTTTGCCCCTGTAGCAAAGATGGACTCCATACGTGTTCTTCTTTCTTGTGCAGCTAATTTGGGGTGGAGTTTACAACAGTTGGACGTAAAAAATACTTTTCTTCATGGAGACTTGGAAGAGGAGGTATACATGGAGATCCAACCAAGTTTTTCATCTTACTTAATTGAAGGGAAGGTGTGTAAGTTCAAGAAGTCACTTTATGCACTGAAACAATTACCTAGAGCTTCATTTGACTTGTTTCTCAAAGCTATGTTGAAATTTGGATATAAACAGAATCATGCTAATCATTCTATGTTCATCACACAAGTAGATAACAAGATCACGATTCTCATTGTATATGTGAATAACACTGTGATAACCGATGTGCATGAAATCATCAAACTGAAAGTTCAACTGGCTAAGGAGTTTGAAATCAAATATTTAAGTCCACTGAGACACTTTCTTGGGATTAAGGTTGCCAAATTAGATAAATGTATTTTTATCTCCAAGAGAAAAATGTTTTTGACTTACTAAAGAAATAGGCATATTAGGATGTAGACCTACAAATTCACCTATTGAAGTCAATCATCGATTTGGTAGCGACGTTGATAAAGTTGTATATAAGGCAAAGGTACCAGAGATTATAAGGGAAATTGATATATTTCTCTCATACTCGGCCAAATATTACTTATGTAGTAGGGGTTATAAGTCAGTTCATACATGATCCTCGAACCCCCCATCTTGAAGCAATTTATTACATTGTGACGTATCTCAAATCAGCTCCAAGAAAAAGTATCTTGTTCTCCAATAATGGTAACTTAAAACTAGAAGCATTTACTGATGTAGAAGATGATAGAAGATCTACTTCATGATACTGTTTGCACCTTGATACGAGGAAACATTGTCCAATGGCAAACCAAAAAACAATCAATAGTAGCTAGGTCTAGTGCAAAAGTTGAATACAAAGCAATGAACTATAGAGTTTGTGAGCTTATGTGGCTCCAAATCTTACTGGGAGAACTCGGAAGGACTTTCTTGGGATTAAGGTTGCCAGATTAGATAAAAGCATTTTTATCTCCCAGAGAAAAATGTTTTTGACCTCCTAAAGAAATAGGCATATTGGGATATAGACCTACAAATTCTCCTATTGAAGTCAATCATCGATTTGGTGGCGAGGTTGGTAAAGTTGTATATATGGCAAGGTACAGATTATAAGAAAAATTGATATATCTCTCTTCGGCCAAATATTGTTTACGCAGTAAGGGTTATAAGTCAGTTCATACATGCTCCTCGAACCCCCTATCTTGAAGCAATTTATTGCATTGTGACGTATCTCAACTCAGCGCCAAGAAAACGGATCTTGTTATCCAATAATGGTGACTTAAAACTAGAAGCATTTACTGATGCAGAGAGGGCAAGTTCATTGGACGATAGAAGATCTACTTTAGGCTACTGTCTGTACGTTGATTGGAGGAAACATTGTCCAATGGCGAACCAAAAAACAAGCAATAGTTAGTCCAGAAGTTGAATACAAAGCAATGACCTATAGAGTTTGTGAGCTTATGTGGCTCCAAATCTTACTAGGAGAACTTGAAATTAATGCAGAACACGAAATTCATGATGATGGGCCTATGAGACTACTATAACAATAAGGTTGATATCAACATTGCACATAATCCAGTTCAACATGATAGAACTAAACACGTTAAAATTTATTGACACTTCATTAAAGAGAAGCTGAACAAGGATTTGATTTGCATGTCCTCTGTGAAATATAAAGATCAGTGAGTCAATTTTTCACAAAAGGGCTCAATAGCAAAATGTTTTTACCTCATCGTTTTAAGTTGGGCATCAAAGATATCTATGCATCAATTTGAGGGGGAATGTTATGTTATGTTGTATTTCTAGCCTAAGAGTATTTTGGACTTTGTGATTTTATATATATATATATATATATAAATAGGGGTATAACAGTATGACCCTAACACACTGCTCTGTTCTCATAATCCTGGCTCCTTTCCTCACTCTTCTATTCTCTTTCTCTAAACTCTAGATCTAAATGATATTAAAGGGGGACATAACCAAAATGTCGGTCTACCAAGAACGATATACCATTCTCCCATCATAGCTCAACCTTTCCCTTACCCTTCCCCCGCTTACATGCATTGAAGTAAATTACACAAAAAATATTGTAGCTATAAATTATCCATAGACTAGCGGTATTAATGTATTGGTCATCTTTCCGAAGATGTATTGGTTATCCCAAGTCATCATGATAACCAACATAAAAGAAAAGACCAAATGTCAACCAAGGTTCTATGAGGTGCTCAGAGCACTAGCACAAGCCCGATCAACTTTCTTTCTCAAGAGGGCAACTTCACGGCAAATTCGCAAATAAAGCTTTCAAATCATTGAAGTTTTTTACTTGTTCAATGCATCCAGGCCCCCTCCCTCTTCTCTCTAGATGGGAAAAAGCACCAAGCCAGATTAGGCACAGCCAATGCACTTCATTTTTTGCTCTATGCCTCAATTAGTTAGCAACAACCATGCCCCTATCAACGAGCTTTTTGGTAGCCTATAGGTGGAGGAAAAGAAACTCCTTTCTTTTTAACCATTAAAACATCTGTCTCCCGCTACCCCCCCCCCCCCCCCCCCCAAAAAATCTCGCTCTCTTAACTTTAAGTGACTGGTTTCCATCATATGCTAGTCTTATCTGATTGATTTTCTGATGTAATCATGTATAATATTTGGTATATGGGCTTATAATTTGCTACAGAAATTTGATGCATAAAACAATTGAAAATTCATTCTATTATAGCTCACCCGCAATGACATTTAAAGTTGTTATTACGTGTGAAAATTAAAATATAAGTAGATATGATTCGTCTAACGTTCTCACTTAATGTGCCAAGATATTCTTTGCTTAAGAATCATTTTTACATGAGGTTTGACGATTTTAAGCTGCACATTTTTAATTGTTTTAGTTATGGTACATTCATCGTACATTCTTAGCCCATGCTTCGTGTAGGCTTGTGCCTTGTGCTATAACTTGTGCTTAGGCTTTGAGAGATCTTGGTCCCTTGGCGCTTACTAAACCCCTAATCTCAAGTTACCACCAAACCATTTCTCGGTGATACTTAGGTCTATGTTTTTAGTGTTCCACATATTCTTCAATTTCTCTTCATCAACAAGTTGCTAAGAATGATATTGATATATCATCTACTTATCATCTCATTAAATCAAATCATGACAAATATCATAGTTGTTAAAATTGTTATAACCTGTCCAACTCCGATAAAATCACACCTCCCAAATAGTATATGAGCTTTTGTGGGCATCTCCACTCTTTGCCTATTAATTTTGGGTCGGATACATTTCACATGATATTAGAAGTGAGCTTGGGAAGGGTTGAGACAGAACTATAGAAACCCACGATACATTTCACTTGTTATGTCTTTGAATTCTTGTCTTAACATTCTTCTATTTATCTCTCTACGTGCGAGTGGGGGTACTTTATAAGCCTTGTCGGGCTATCCACTCATTGCCAAATAGTTTTCGGTAGGATGCCTCTAATAAAAATCTTAGAACTTGGATCTACTTTACAACTCGAGCCAATACCTTTTCGATACAAATTGGCATGCGAATCTAGCATTATATCAAGTCTTTAGCACTATGGAAACCCACGATTCGCAGCCAAGAAAGATTCCTATGATCCAAATACCAATAGGGTTAACTAGAAAAATTCATAATATATATCTATGCTTTCTCTCTCCATGAGATAAGTTTTCTAAAGCACTTCAGGAGTGCTAACTTCCGAGGTTAACTATTGTTTGTCTCTCTCTTTTTTTTTTTCTCTTAAAATTGTTGGAGACCTACTAACGCTTTGTTCAACAGCCAAATATATGATTTTTCTTTCTCTACATATGTCATTGTTTCCTACTCCATTTAGTGGGCATTGCTTCCTCTTTTTTACCCAATTCACTACTCGTCAATGGATTTTTCTTTCAGTTGAATGATTGTTATACGAAAGGGACTTGGAGTTTGGGTTGTTAAACGAATCAAGCGGCTCGGGCTCGGCTCCTTTTGGCTCGCTCAAGCTTGTTCATATTATAAATTGAGCCGAATCTAAACAAAATTTTAGGCTCGTTTTGTATCCAAGCCGAGCCAGAACTATCCGCGAGCCAGCTTGTTTTTCCCAGTTATATAAAATATATTTATAAATCATTAAGAATATGAAGGTCACTTTGATAAAATTTCTGAATATATAACCCTTTTTAAATAATTTGTGTCAAGTCTCTATCTAAAGTTCTAAACTATCAAGTGCCTGCCATTAGCAGACAAAATCATGTGGGATCTCTCTCTCTCCTCTTTTCTTCATTCACCAATTTATCAAACCTTGACTAGGTGTCTAACTCCTTTTAGGATTCTCTCTCTCTCCCTCTCCCTTGAGCCACAAGCCCTTTGGTCTCCCATGAGTTCCATTCTCTTCCTCTCACATCACTTGTAAATTTTGTTTTGTTTTTGAATTTTTGTGTAAATCTTTGTGAAATTGTGAGTTTTTATATGATATTTGTGAAATTTTTGAGAGTTTGGCTTTGAGATTTATGTGTTTTGAATTTGTGGGTTTGAGATCTGAGATTTGTGAGATTTTGTCATAAGGCTTTGATTTTGGCTCAAGATCGGCTCGAATTTGTGTCAAGCTGAGCTTGAACAAAAAATTAAGTTCAATGTTCGAGTCTGAGCCAAGCTTGAGCAGTCCCTAAGTAACTCAAGCCGAGTCTGACCATATTAAAGCTCGGAAGGCTCGGCTCGAATAACACCCCTACTTGAAGTGATGATCCCTTCCGGGAATATTGTGATTGCATAAATAATGGTAGGGGTGCCATGCTAAAAGCATTTTTGACAAGTACTATGCTAGAATGCATTGGATGGGCTACTTGTGATAATGCATGACCACGCGGTATTTTTTGTCATGAAATAATGTTCTATGATTGATTAAAAGTTTGAGCAGGCAATGGGCAGAATTTTTATTTTTTTTATTTTTGGAGAGTAGAAAAGTAGTTATTGTGGTGATTAGACGGATTGCTTTGAAAAATATCAAAATGCTTGCACAAAAAATAACTAGAGATGCTTATAATTATATTACAGAAGAAAAAACAAAATTTGGAAACCTTAAAAGTGATTGTAATTGTAAAGATATGAAGATCAGGCATTTAACATTGGAGTAAGTTCTTCTTCTTTTTTTAATAGGAAACAAATTTATGACAAAATAATGTTTGCTATGACGATGAAAGTGGTAAATTGTATGTCAAAGGCATAAACTCTTGACTCCAATGCTCTCATGAGATCATCACATTTTCCTTTTTTAAAAAGAGCATAATTCGCGCAATTTTTTTGGATAAATACAGACTATATGTGCACGATCTTAACAAACTCATGCATTACTTCTAAAGCTACAAATCATGATGTAATGCTAAATTATTCTTCGTTTTTGAATATAGTCTAGTTGTATTTTGTGAACCCCAATGCAATTCCCAATTCAGAAAACAAATATACCGAATCAATATGTATCTCAATTTAATAAAAATGATGCATGCATACTACATTAAGATGTATGTGGTCACCTTCCCAGATAACAGACAACAATCCATGTTTCTTTGCTAGAACCATGCTCGAAAAAATATTTTCAAGGTCATTAACCCCACTACCTCTCCATTTGTTCCCAATGTGCTCAAATAGTTACTGCTCAATAAGGAAAATGCATAGATCAATGGTAGATGATACAAAACTAGAAAAGTAATACAAGTCTATAGACTCTATACACAGTCTTAAACTCTGTTCTTTTAAAGATTTTTTTTCTTTTCATTCTGGGGGAAGGGGGTGGTTTGGGGTGGCAAGGACAGGATTTTGTATTCAGGTCAAAATTTTGCACAGAATTAACCAGTTAGTAAACTGGCTAAGATCATCACCTAGCACAAAAAGGGCACCATATGACATCGTTGACGTGGCTATACCATAATTCTTTTGACAAGATTATACAATAAGGCTAACCTCCCAATGCCTCTTTTTGCAGACCCCATGGTTCTTCCCCCATCCCGAGAACGACTACCTTCCGGAAATATGTGAACCCAACCACCATGGTTCAGTTGTAAAATAGCCATGTCCATCCCCTAGGGCAGGTTAAAGAATAACATGAAGAGCTGGTCATCAGATAACATTCCATTGAGAAGATGCATGAATTTTTTTTTTTTGAACACTAAGATGCATGAATTGAAAGATAAACTTTTCCAAAACAAACATAGTCAAGAGAATTATACCAGGATCAAACTAAAAAGTGGCTAATCCTTGCAAAACCATTTGCAAATGCGACATCCGAGGACAAAGTTTAGGTTGCACAAAGTTATAAAACTCTATTTGGTTTAACTAGTGTCTCATCCCAACATGATAGAGGTGATTAATACTAAGCATTGTTGTGTTGCTTAGTATAGAACACCATAAAATGAGAACAGTCTGCAAAACTCAACCTGATTATACATTTGCAACCAAGATAGCCAACATTTTTAAAAGGAATCCATGCTCCAAACTAAAGGTCTACTGAACAACCGGAGCAGCTTGAACTCTTTTTTCAATATGAAACAAAAATTTTATTAATAAACATTCATAAAAAATTTATAACTCCTATCTAAAGTAGATAAGACATCCACCCCAAATATAGGTTAAAATAAACATCATAAAAGCAAAACAATGGAAATGGCCATGCTACATGCCACACGAAGCAATCCAACTCGCAATAATACAAAAAAGGGGAATGTTCACAAATTCCTTAGCCACCAATGCCTAGAAAGATGCCCATAAAAATCATCCGGTCCCATAATTCTTCCACCTCCTCAATTTTGTCTTCAAAGATCCTTACATTCCTTTCCAATCAAATGACCCAAAAAAGCATACCGCCAAAGGGTCTTCATCTTACTATTACACCCCCCCCCCCCCCCAAGGATCAAAATTTCGTTTCGGTGCATTGTTTGGATCATCTAGAAAATGGAAACGTTTCAACGTGTTTTGGAAACATTTCGACCCGTTTCGAAAACAAAATGAAAAAAATAAAAAAATTGAGAATTACTTTTCCAAAACATTAGTTTAAATATACCAAAGGACCTTGAAATTCCTTGAAACATTCTGAAACAATTGCGCAAATGTATTGAAATATTAAAAAACATCTCGAAACATTATAGAACACCTCGAAATATTAGAATTTCAATTCCATCACTGATATGTTTCGATCTCCTTAGAAACAGAAACATTTTGGATGTTTCGACTATTTCGAAACAAAATTTTGATCCTTACATCCACCCCATATCATCCATACACATCATAAAAGACATGGAGCTCAACGCCACCCAACAAAGTCCCACAAAATTAAACAACTTATTCCAAAGTGAGAATGTTGTGAAGCAATGCAAAAATAAATGATCCACACTTTCATCATCATTTCTACACATCACACATACTACGGAAGAAGACAAGTCTTAGTTCCCCTTCTTTGAAGCATATCATTGTCAATGATACTGAATATCTCTCAATGACGGAGTTTCCTCCGTTAAATAGAAACTAAAGAGCATAATACAAGCCTAAAATTCTGCTATTTACAACTCCCAATCTAACTAAATATGGAATACAATATTTCCTACTAATTAACAATATTGATAGTTACTATACAAAATATATGCCATAAATATGGCTAGATAGGTGCTACCATGAAGCCAATGTCAGCATGCCATGAAGCTAATGCCAGTATACATATCCGAGTGACATCCCCCTCAAATTGATGTTGGTCGATCAAGAAGCATCAATTCGCATACAAGAAAATAATGGCGATGTCAAGTCATGGCCTTGGTAAACACGTCAGCTATCTGAAGGTCAGTCGAAACATGCCGAAGAGAGATGACCGAATAAAGTGACAATCCACTTCAACATGTTTCGTACGCTCATGATAAATAGGATTAGCAGCAATTTGAATGGCACTCGTGTTGTTAGCGTGAACCGTGGAGAGGAGTGGGATTAGGCTAAAAGAAGCCAAGCTTAGGCTGGAGCCCACAAAGCCAAACAATCTCATAGCAAACAGCAGACATCGCACGATATTCGGACTTCGTCGAGGATTTGGAAACACGAGTCTGCTTTTCACTCTTTCAGGATATCAAGGAATTGCCAAGAAACATATACCAACCCATAACTAAGTGATGAGTATCTGGACACTCAGCCCAATCAACATCACTAAAAGAAACAAAGCGAAGAGGACAACCAGCACGAAAGAACAATCCACGGCTATGAGATCCTCGAAGATATCAAATGATACGACGAACAGCAAATAAATGAAGATGATGTGGAGTTTGCATAAACTGACTAACTGGATAGCAAAAGAGATATTAGGTCATGTAATAGTCAAGTAGTTCTTTTTTTTTTTTTTTTTTAATAGTCAAGTAGTTCAAGCTACCAACCAACTGCCAAAACACAGTAGGATCAGGAAGGAGATCACCCTCCTCACTACGGCACATCACATTTACTTCCAAAGGAGTATCCACCGAAATAGAATCCTGAAGGCCAACCAAAGCAATTAAATCCTGTGTATATTTGAGTTGATTCACGAATATACCCAAAGAATCGATATGAACTTCCAACTCTAAAAAATACGTAAGAGGATCTAGATCCTTCATACGAAAGGAATCCTGAAGATCTTGTTGGAGAGGTAATCAACAAGGAATCTAACAATATCATCCACATAAACAAGTAGGAGGACAATACCGGTAGAGGTCTTGCAAAGAAACAGAGAAGAGTCATATTGGCCCTACACAAATGAAAAGCGAATCAAGGTAGACCGGAACTTTTCAAACCATAACCAGGGAGCCTGTTTCAAGCCATAGAGGGATCGCTTCAACTTGCACACGTCTGAAGGAGAGGAGAACAAACTCGATGGAAGTGCCATGTAAATATCCTTCTTGAGATCACCATGAAAAAAAGCATTTTTTACGTCCATCTGGTGAAGTGGCCAGCCCTGGGTAACTGCAATGGAAAGAACAGTAACGCACCGTAATCATCTTTGTCACCAAAGCAAATGTCTCCTCATAATCCACCCCATACTCCTGATTGTTACCAAGTGCAACCATCCGTGCCTTATAATGATCCAGAGTCCCATCAGAGCAAAGCTTAATCGAATAAACCCATTTGCAGCCAATGGATTTAACATTAGAAGGGCAAGGAACAATGTCCCATGTATGATTTCCTCATCCATTGCCTTCCGCCCAGGGTTACCAGAAAATGTATGACCCCCTATGATCCCCGATCTGGGTCGCACGACCCCAAACATGGGTCGTTCGCGACCTGGATCGCTCAAATCTCCGACCCCTATCAAACCAAACTAAATCAAAACTCAAAATCTCAGACTCAGATCCCCAATATAAGCCCTAAACCTATATCAAACCAAATCATTGTAAATATCAGAAATTGCACAGATTAAGCTATAATAGGTCAAACCAAGTGAAGAATGAAGATTAGGTTACATACCCAATGGATCCCACAAAGCTTTTCGAATTTCGCATCTCGCAGATTAGCGCTCTCTCTCTCCGTCGACTTCGCATCTCGCAGATGAAGATTGGTGTGGTTCCCATCGCAGATCTCTATCTCTCTCTCCGTCAACTTCGCATCTCACAGATCGATCGATCGATCTCCTCTCTCTCTGCTTCGTCGTTTGTTTCTTTCTTCCCATTTCTTTCTCTCTTTTTCTTTCTGTCTCTTTCTTTCTCTCTCTCTTCTGTCTATACTGTTAATTAATTGGAAGAACCTACTCTGACAAAAAAAAAAAAACCGACTGAGAAAAAAAATAAAAAACCCTTGTTTCCAAACCCTTCCAGCCCTTGTTTCCAAACCCTTTCACTTCCATAAAAAAATAAAAAATAAAAAATCAATCCACATGGTCATAAGCTTTTTCAAAATCAATCTTCAATACTTTAACCTCCTCTCTTCTAACTCTAGAATCTTCAAGAGCCTCATTAACTACAAACGCCACATCCACAATATGTCTCCCTCTCACAAAAGTCCCCCGAAACTTCGAAATAATAGCACTTAAACACTCCTTGAGCCTAATTGGAAAGACTTTGACAATGATCTTATACAAACCAGTAACTAAGCTAATAGGTCTAAAGTACTTTAATATCATGGAATTAACTTTTTTGGGAATTGGGCAAATAAAAGTGACATTTGTAGTTGCATTCACCACACCTTTATGAAAGAATTGCTGAAAAAACCTTCATCAAATCATCATTTACGTCATCCCAACAAACCTAAAAGATTGTCATTGTAAACTCATCTAGAACCTGAGCTTTATTCTTATTACATTAAAAAATATTCTTCCTAACTAACTCCATCTCAAAAAGTCTTTCTATCCACCTAGCAACTCTTTCATTCATAGGATACCACTCAAGACCTAATAATGATGGCCTAGGACAATCAGGGCAGAATAAAGTTTTGTAAAGAATATAACCATCTCCTTTTCAATTAAAGCCGAGACTCTAATCCAACTTCACACATTGGAGAAGACAATCAACCTTAGAGATCTACCATAGTCCATTGAAGTTGTGTGCAATCTGAGGGTCTTGGGTGTGTCCTAGAAGATTGCTCGAAGAAGCCCAAATAATTCACATAGAGTTAGTGGATTAGGTTTGGTGAACGCCGAGTGGTACCCCATCATTTTTCCCGAGGAGGATTTCCACGTCAACAAAATTGGTTGTATTCTTTATACTTGTATTTCTTATACATTTGCGATTCATGCACACACACAAACTATATGTTTGATAGTTTAATTGTTTATCTTTCAATTCATTAAAAGTGGTTTTGGTGATTGAGGCTTTGATTGGGATTTGAGTCTTGGTGAATTTGAGTGTTAATCAACAAATTGACAAATCTATAAATCCATTCACATGACGGGTTTGAGGTGTTCTTGTTGAAAGAAAAAAAGTATCACCACAACATAACAAAACTCCCCATTTAAATCGTATAAATCAGCTTAGCTCGATTTTCAGTAGTTCAAGCTCACTCATAGCATAATATTAACTAAATCTCACTAATTATCCAACTTCGTTTTGAGCGCCTTTGAGATAAGATGCAGTCCCATAAGTTTATTCCTATTCAACATGAGGCCTACTATCTCTTTTCTTACGAATAACACGTTATCACATTCGGAAGGGGGAAGGGCACAATTATCATTTCAGTTTTTTTCTTTCTTCCCCACTCAGTTAATCCTCTCTCCCACTTAGTTGATCTCTTCCCAATTAATTGATCCCCTTTCTATCTTTTACTCTCCAATCAAGGGATCAAAACAGTCAAGACATTTCCATTTTCAACGAAACCAAAACGAATCTGTAATTGAATCAAAATTTTAATACTTCGAGGTGTATCAGAATATTTGTAGGTGTTTCAAGAGATTTTCGCATGTTTTCACCAATATTTCAGAATATTTAGAGGTGTTTCAAAGATGTTTTTGTATATTTCAACCAATGGTTAATTATGTTTTCCCCAATTTTTTTATTCGTTTCTTTTCACCCTACTTGCGATGCGTTTCGGAAATGTTTTCATTTTCTATTTGTCTAAAAAAATGCACCGAAACAAATTTTTAGTCCTTGTCTCCAATTCTTTCTCAGTTTATCTTTTCTATAAGGATCTCATTGCAAATGCTACCCATCACCACCACGATCGCCAAAGACCCAAAATCATCATTGAGCCAATAACTAGATTAAATCGATACGTCCTCTACGTCGACAAAACATAAGTGGTTTAGTGATGGAAATGCAAGAAAGGAAAATACCGAGCATTTTTGTGTTCGAAGTTTCGAGATGATTGCAATTTTGCTTGGCTTTATTTATAAACTTAGATTTGGATCTCTTGGAAATTTATGTGCAAATTGTTGCTTTGGCTTTTGTGGTGTTTGATTCTTAGATTGGTGATTAGGGATCTGAGATTAGTGTATTTGGGATTCAATTTGCAACTGCTTGAGCAATAATCTGAGCTTGGTAGTTGAGCTCAAATTGAGCTTGAATGTCCCTTTAACAACTCAAGTCGAGCCTAATTACACAAAAACTTGGCTCGACGAACACCCCAACTAAAATTTCATTTCAAAGTAAGTTCCTACTACCAAAATAGCGATATACAGAAAAAATGCAAAAAAAAAAAAACAGCTAAAAGGGATAATATATAATACAGGAGGCCAATTCGAAACAAAAACTGAGACCAAAGATCTACACAAGGTTTTTCCGTTCGTCTATCTCATGAGCCTTGTCAATCAATCCACCAGTTGTAAATAAATAATCTCAACGCAAAAACAATTCAATAAAGCTCAAACAAAAGAAGATATTTCACTCCAACTACATAAATTCATTTGCAAGCTTAACAACACTATTTCCCAATGTTCCGAAAAAAGGCGTTTATGCAATTTAATGCCCGTTCATGGTAGATTCGGTTGTTGCAGAATCTGTTACACCCCCGCTTAATGGGAAAATTTTATTTCACAACTTAAAGTGCAACTATGAGTCAGTAATGGCCAAATGAGCTAACATGGCCGGAGATCCAAACTACGAAAGCCCAATTCAATCCAAAACCAAATTTAACATTTCATGTAATTTGGCAAGTGGATTTTACTTATTTGTGGAGTCAAAGGAGTAAAATATAGTCCTTGTGTCTTAAAGATCAGTTATAGAAGAAATGGAGGTGTTGTTTGGCAATAGCTCTGAAGGTGGGCCTTCAACTGGTGTTATTTCGTTTAGATGCATAGTTTCGGTGAGCTTGAAAACGGAAACGTTTCAGTAGTGTTTCAGAAACATTTCGAAAACAAAGAAAAAATTTATTTCTGAAACATTGATCGAAACAACCTAAACATAGAAATTTTAATATTCAATCAATGATTTATTTCGGTTTTCATGGAAATGAAAACATTTCGGATATTTCAACCGTTTCAAAACAAAATGTAATTCCTTAGTTTTACTTGATTCCACAATCTTGTATCTTCATAACCGCACATGATTGCCAAGCTTCAAAACTCTTTATTAAGTGAAATGATTGTGTGAATATACATTTGCATGTACATAAATTGTGTGAGCGCGTGTGCGACATTGTTGAAGATGGTGGGGGTTTAGAACATACTATCGTATTAGTGTCCAATTGTCCTGTGTATGTTCGATGCTGCGAAGTGTGTTATATTTCTTAAAAATAAGTTCTTCTCTGAGTTGAGGGTATAGGTAGCAATAGTTGGAATGCAAATAATGCAGTCAAGCAATTCGACAATTTGCTCAATAAAAATGTACATTGGTAGAATAACTTGAAATCTAGGTTTCTCAAAACATGCATATATTTAACTTTTGAGGGTCTTCAGCTATGGAGGCCGTAACTGTTACTTAAAACCTTGCTATTAACCCATTAAAGGTAAAGTGATGTGAGACACAAAAGCTACCACAGCCTGAGAAACTGAAACAAAGGACCATATAGAAACACAAAATTAACAAGGTCAGGTTATACAGCAACATGCAGTGAGAAATCTGTGTATCTAAGGCCTACCGAAACAAAGGACCAAATGAAAAATAAATTAACAAAGAAAGGCCAGACAATCGCATTCAATTAGACATCTTTATGTATCTAACGCCTACTGGAAGTTTCAAAATTACTGGGCAATAAGCCAAGGCCACTAATAGTTCTGACACTACTGGGCAAACATATGATTTACATCAGACACAATATAAAGACAAACAATGAAGTACCTTTTGATATATCCCATCTCCACGAGAAACAGGTAAAACTTTGACATACTTAAAGAATGCAGATGTGACTGGATTACGAAAACACCGATCAGTTGCACAAAGTGTCCATCTCAAGCTGTGAGCATCAAATAAAATACTTGGAGGAAGCAGGGAAGCAATTACAAGTGGATCATCCATTGAGGCAACATGATTGCTCACCTACAGTTGACCACAAAAAATCCACCATCATTCTGACCTATAATTAAAGAACGGAAATGAAGATTTGCAGTTTATGAACAGGTAAAGTTCAATTGAGCAGCCTAGATACAGTGAAGAAATTCAAATGTGCATTACAATACCATCAAACAAGACAACTGTTGCATACCGTAATAAGAGGCTTGTTTTCCGGTCTATGGAGCAATGCCTGATGAAGTTTTTCTGCACCATATATCTGTGATACTGGTCAACTTTTGCAGATGTTCAAAGAATCCATAGCTAGGTGTTTGCTGTCAGATAATTTAACTTACTTGGACACGATTAAGGCCATGCATAAAAACATGGCAAACATTTCCAATGACTGGGACAGCCACAGCTTGAAGCATGCGCGTGAGGACTGAATCTTCTTCTGCAGCAATGTCCTTGCTAACTGTAATCATAAGTTTCAAAATCAAAAATGCAGTCACTGATTTTCTATTAATCAACCTAAAATTCTTCATGTGAAATAAGTTTGCCAATGAGAATGACATATTAAATTTGATTAATCTAAGAAGGCCACCGACAATGGCCATATTACATAAATTCTTTTTGGTAAGTAAATACTTTTATTCAAAAAAAAAAAAAAGAATATATTACAATGAAGCTCAATGCATGACTAAAGACCGGGCAAACAGTCTACGCGAAGAAGAAATTGGGTCCCTAATTAACAGGGCATTATAAACTTGACCCAGCAGTAGTTAAAAACATGGAGGAAACTTTGATTGGGTGCCTAGACCCAACAACAACCCATAGAAATCAGCATAAAGCCTATAGATCCAACCATCCAATTGCCAATTGCAATCACAGTTCAGGTTTGCAATATGGGCCATTGCGTCGGCACAGGACGTGGGGTGATATGCACGAAATTCTACATGGAAAAAAAGTTGGATATGGCAAGAGAACCAAGTCACATAGTAGTGTCGCAAATGGTATCAACCGATTCCCAGCGACTCGATGACGATGACATTGACTCTAATGCCTTGGTCGAGGAAAAGATGCAATCAACCACAAATTTAGTGAGACTTACAATTTACCCGGCATGTGTTTCGGTCTAGGAGCAATTTTGTTCCATTCGTGATATGACCCAATCGACTATGGTATCGGCCAATACATTGAACCACGATTGCAATTGCAACGGGTCCACAATACTACACCCATTACCAAATTAAGTTAGTAACAATGTTGTAGAAAGACAAAGTTGTAAAGCAACAAAACGTCAAAAAAAAATTGATTATTGAACTTTGGCCCCCAAAGCAGTTAAACCCTAGTTTCTTCGTTCTTGAACTATGTAAAAATTGAAATAGCAAAAAGGAAGCATGCCATAAAAAGTAAAAAAATATAGAAATTAATTAAAAAGGACAAGGTTCGGCTATGACATCTTATTAATTTTTTTTTCTTTTCGAATATACTATTAGGTCTGTTTGCTTGATGGGTTTGGGCGGGTATGCAATGGTGTATTTAATAAAAACAGTCCAATGAACCATGATATCCCATGTTTGGTTAAGATCTAACACCAATGAACCATGATATCACATGTGTGTGCACGTGTTTACAACTACCACCATTCTAATCACTAAATACAATAAGAAAAACACTTAAAAGTGTACCATAACTACTAAGCCTGACAAGAAACAAAAAATTGGGTCATGAAAAGTTATTCTTAGGGTATCTTGAGCTCTTCCTCAAACCTTGATTCTTTTAAGTAAAAATAAGCTAAAAACAAGCACTAGTCCTTTAGTTAAATTCATACGCAGTTTTGCAATCAAATCATGGGAATCATATTTTACTCAAACCTCTAAAGGTTATATTTCGTCCTATTTATGTACATAGCGATCATACTTCACTTTATATCAAGGATCAAAATTTCGTTTCGGTGCATTGTTTCAGTCACCTAGGAAACGGAAACGTTTCGAAGTGATTCGGAAACGATTCAATCCGTTTCGAAAACAAAATGAAAAAAATAAAAAATTTCAGAATTATTTTTCTAAAACATTTGTAGAAATATATCAAAGTATCTTGAAACATTTCGAAACAATTGTGCAAATGCATTGAAATATTATAAAAAACATCGAAACATTAAAATGAATGATATGCTTATTTACAGGAAATGTTAACTGAAACTCTAAAAGAAGAATACAAGAATTCTTTAAAAGATTCAGGCAGAAATCTGAGTTTGTTCAAGACACCCCCATTAATACGACGTGAGGCATCTCGTTTTGAACTCAAATCGAAGAAAAGTTTAAACCATGGCTGGAGATAACCTTATACATGCCAATTCTAAACTAATCACTGCAATTTAATATATTGGCATCGAAATTGAAACATCAACATTCAACAGTATCACATTTTAAAAAGAATCCTATATTTACAGAAAGTAAAGAGATTTTTATCTCTCTGGACCAATAATTTTATTTATTAACCAGGGAATTGTCTAAAGCAACTCGAACTCAACCCAACTAGTCGTTAGCAAACATATACATGTAAGCAACACAAACGCTGGAACCAATTCATTTCAACATCCACATTTCATCAGGAATAATGAGCAATTCGCTGGACTACGCTATTCCGATTAAATTCCGGAAAAAATCGGGTCATTTCTATAGCCGAAAAGAGGGACAAGTATATCACAACCTAGTAGCTTAGAAACATTGAACATCTAAGCGTGAGAGAGAAAGAGACGAACCTCTCTTACGGTAGAAAGCGGAAGAGGTCAAGGAGTCACTCCGAAAATCGCGAAAGCGTTGAAGCCACCGTTGCATAATAGACGAGAAATAGCCATCGAAGAACATCGGGCGGCAACGGTGCTGGTCCACGGTGACTCTGAAACGGTTTCTGAGACGAAGCTTCAAAGACCGAGCACTTTCCACCCACAGATCACCTCTGTCCACCAATCGCTCAACACCCATTTCCAATTCAGAGAGAAAAAGAGACGATTGATTCAATAGCCTACAAAACCTGTCATGATATAGTTTTGAGAGTCAGTGTGCATCTGGAGAGAGAAAGAAAGCCATTTAACAGAGAAAAAGCACGAGAAGGTTAAGATGAAGAGCGCCGTTGCGGATCCACTGATTATGCAGAGAGAGCAGCTCAGCGCGAGAGTATTGTGCGCGTGTTTGCTTGTGTTTATAGTTTCAACTGTTAAATTGGGCCGGGTACCACGTCTTGCAAACAGAGATCTTCTTACCATAATTATTCCCCTCAAAAACAATTTTTTAAAATTACTAACTTTTAAACTTATTTTTCAGACCAATCACTTTTTAAAAATTTAAAATGATGTTTAACGTTTTTAAACTCTAGATAATTTTATTCATAAAATATTATTTAAAATGATGACTTTAAAAACATCATTCTAAATAATGTCTATTAAGTATGACGCCTAAAATGACAACTTTAAAACTGTCATTTATTTGGATCACAAAATTTTTTTCTCGTTATATTTAATTCATAATGTTTTCAATTTTCGTTTTAACTAAATCAAATTTGTGTAATCTAAAATAATGCTATAATTTCATCGAACAATGCCCTGTTTCACCCAAATATTTACAAACCATGAACATACCCAAAATGCAACTTATGAATTAAAAAAAAAAAATTCACTACGTGATACTGCGTAAAATACATAAAATACAGTCTGTCAAAATAAATAAATTTTGTAATAAAATTCATCATTTCTTCAATTTTCGTTTTATGTAAATTATTTTGTCTATTCCAAAACAATATCATAAGTTCATCGAATAATGTAATTTGTCCCCCAAAATTGTACAAATCATGCACATATGAAAAATGATACTTATGCATTAAAAAAAATTATTACATGACACTATAAAATATAATCTGTCAATAATGTGGTTAATGTTCAAAACAACATAGAGGTTGATCATATACACATAAACTTGATGGAATAAAAGTGTATGATACATCATCACTTAAATTTGAAAAATCAAAAAGTTTAGGATTGGAAATAAGTAACGAATCCTCTAAAATTTAAATCTCGACCCAATCAGAATTGAAATGCTCAATTTTTTAATACTCAATTGCATGCAAATGACCAAGCCGACGTTGCATCTAATCATTTTCACGTTCAAGCCTAGCTAATTTGAGTTCCATGGATGGTATATATCAGCTGAATGTGCCTTTGGTACCGCTAGTCAATGCCAACGACAATATACTTAAAGTTCACAACGTTTGTCATATAACTCTCACCATCTTAATGTGGGTTCAGTATGAGCACCCGGAGGTGGATTGTAGATAGCAAACCTAACAATTACATGTCCAACATGCCCTAATGGGTTATAAGTATTGATGGGCTCATTGCGAAACTCACGCTTTTGTCCACACCACATTATACAACCAGAATTTGTATATGATCAAATAGAAAGAACTATGTTCCACGATACTGGTTGGTCATTCGAGCGTTGACGTTCGCTAACTAAAGATGAACTATGTTGTTTATTGCATGATGAAGAAGCTTCGATAGTTTGGTTGGATTGTCTATTTGGTGTGTGACTAGACAAATTTGTTTCCTATGATTTACACAGTTATGAATAATGGTTTATATGTCTAGTTGTGCATTTTAAAATTATAATGAAATTATATAGAAATTTGACATGACATCACACTGGTAAGTTGTGACATGACTTGACACTATCAAAGTGGTGATATGACAATACACTAATTACACGGATAAAGCTACGAGATTACTTAACAATGATTACCACTTAACACTGGTTACACTGATAAAGCTAACATTTGGACATTGAGTACAATTGTTAATCTTCATCCGACATATAATCATCTGATAGGTATTGTTTAATAGACAAGACAGTATTTCGGTCAACTAGTGTCAACTCTCATCCATATACAATTCTCATCATGTCTGTTGTTAGTTAGAGCATATAATATTGACACCTACGCACCAGCATTCTATTATTCTCTCTTCGGACATGTTTTACTGCTGATTCGTAGTCTTCTCTATTCCTTCGTTGCATTGTTAATGAATATCTATGTGGCACTAGTATGTCAAGTTCTCTTAGTTGTGTGCATAATACGTTTGATTCATTAGCACGAAACGCTCACTCTCGTCATACTCCTACATAATACTCTTTTAGATTGGAAACTCTCTCACTATTGTAATCATCATTTCGCTCTTGTAATAACCAAAACCGTTCATGTATGTGATTGTTATAAACTATAGAGCCTCTTGATGTAGACATAATGTCCAATGTATGTCATATCAACCACGCATAAAGTGTTTATATAGTGGTTTAAAAACATGGATCGTACACTATCAGGATTTTGTCACTTCAACACATGGGTTACTAAAATGTTGATTCAATTCAAACATTGTGAACGTGAAAAAAGCAAAGTTATTAAAACATGATTAAGTGTTGGGAAACAAACTGATTGACAAGGCCAGCTATGCCAATAATCTATAATGACACTTTTGTTCAAGCATACCAGCAGTGTGTAGTCACATCACGAGTGTGTCACTTCAACACATGATTTGTTGACAAGCTCACTGTCAATATTCACACAGTGTTGAGGTAAATCAGTAGTGTGTAGTCATGTGAGATCATCAGTGTGTAGTTAGATGTCACATTCATCTGAAGTCCTTTTCACCATTACATAGTCACTGCATCACTACATCACAGTCTTCAGCCTTATCAAATGTGTGTAGTCACTGCATGAGTGTGACACCTATGTCCTCTCAACTGTGTATAGTCACTACAACAAATGTTTATTAGATATGTGTAGTCACCGCAACACTTAAGGAAATGATTTCAATGAATCAGGATTTTGTCACTTCATCAACAATTTTATTGATTCAATGATTTGTCACTTCACACATGGCTTGCTAAAAATTCATGCTAGTGTAACGACACAAGTAGTTTCCTTGGGACTATTTATTCAACATATGTAAACAACTCATTGTACACAATTCATCTTGAATCATGAAGTATAGTATGTGAATGTTATTTTAAAGTCTGGGTCATCATTGAGTGCTAGAGGATAAGTTCATCTATCAATTGAATCCTGATCTACGTTATTCAAGCAGGGTCATAAGCAAACTGAGATCCAAATTGCAATATCGTTTGACAGAAAAGCAAAATTAAGTGCAAATTTGAGCACTTTCAATATACGAAAGCCTCAACAAGTTGTCATTGATATACTTGTTGACACTCCTAAAGGATTGGAGCGAGCATTGTTTTGTTTTCGAGCTGAGAACAATCATATGAAAATCCGTTTAAACTACAACCTACGCCTCATCTCACGAGACCGTGCTGAAGAAGGGTTGATAGAAGAAACACGTATAAGTTTCCTCTTAAGTGGAAAAATTGGATGTATTCCTGATATTGAGATGTCTAATGAAGATGCAGACCCATGAAACATGATTAAGTGTAATGTTAAATATTGTGTTGTAACATCTGCACAATATTGTCAGTGTTGTGTTTACATTATGTTGTTCTAGAAAATGTGTCGTTGGAAGGTTAGTGTTAATTTTTTTTTAAAATAAATTATGTTGAAGTTGGTTTAAATGTGTTGCGTACAATATTGATTCTATATGTGACAACATGATTAAACACTACAATTGAAATTCATAAAATGATTATATGAAATCAATTAATAATTGAAAGTCTATACAGTACAACTACCAAAATACGACAACAAAACTACATGCCACATAGAGGTGGTCATCTACGTCAATTCGGTTGTCGCACGGTACTCATGCTTAGTCTCATGTGGTCCTTCCCGTGTCACCTATGATACATCGACATTATCGCCATGATGTGGATGATGTCCATGACCCTTACCCCCGCCCCCGCCCCATTGTCTACCTTGAACTCTTGGTCTGACTCTCCCATGACCTCTGACTATAAGTGTAGCCTCCTATGTCAACCCCTCCTCAGGTAACATAGGATCTGGTACATGGTATTCATTAGAAGTAGAAGTAGAAACTGTAGGTGAAGATAGCAGAGGGGCAGTCTGATGAGAGCAAAATATTGCATATTTGATGGCCTCATTATATGCATTTTAACTCAACTTTTGCATTTAAGTACTTAGTGTTAGCCAAAGTTGTGAATAATGTTGATATTTTGATGTTGCATGTTTTGATAGCTTAAATGATGGATTTTAGGACTTTGCAACTATGTTGGATGTGAGGTGAAGTGGTGGACTCATGAAATGAGGTTTGAGAGGCTTGGAAGGTAAAGAAATCAAGAAAAATGCATTTTGGATGAAGACCTTCCGGAAGTTTTATGAAGACCTTCCGGAAGGTTTAGCCCACTGGAATTTCGTAATTTTGACACTGTACCACTGTTTTTCTAAATTATGACCATGATCTACTTCGAATTTGAAAAAGTACAAAACATTAAAGTTGTAGATCTGGATGTCTTCTGTATCGTGTCAAAATTTCAGCTCAATCCAACGGTTAGATCAAGAGTTATGAAATTTCTACCAAAAGTGGTCCGGAGCTGTCACCTTCCGAAAGACCTTCCGGAAGGTTTTGCCTACTGGAGTCGACCTTCCGGAAGGTCTTGCCCAGAATGCGAAAAACAGCCTGCAACTCAACTTTGAGGCTTGGGGGTCCCACCTACACTTCTCCCACGCCTATCCCAACATTTCCTGGCACATTTGCATGCCTCCCTGACACAACTTGAAGACTTTTGAGGCTTGAACATTGAAGGAAGAGAGAGAGAAGTGGGCTGCCATATGGGGTGGCAGACCAGCCTGTCCATGGCTGCAACTCAGCCCCCTTTTTGTGTAAGACCTACCACAGGCTATGGGGGACCACCATGGACGAAATTAAAGGCTCTCACTCTCCATTATACATTCAGCATTCAACACACAATATGGGGGAGTTGGCTACCTAAGCTTAGAGTAGTTTTAGTGAGGAAGAAGGTGAATAGTAAAGTTGTGATTTTTACATGTTCTTCCATCCATTTCTCTTGTAACCTCTTGTAAGGATATTGTAAGCTTCCTTTACTGTCTTTAATGCCATTTATTAGAAGTACATTTCAAGTTTAGCCTTGCACTTTACATTTCACCATTGTTATACTTTCAAGTTCTTCATTTTCATGCTTTAAATTGGGTATTGTATTTCCTTCTTCTTACTTTAAGATTTCTTGCATCTAGTTAAGTTTTAATCTTCTTTTCCTTTACTTGTCTATTTACATTATGCTTGACTTTCTTTTATGAATGAGTAGTTAGATTTAAGTTGGGTAATCCAAGGGAGACCTTCTCTTGGGGATTCCATTTCAACTCTTCTCCTTCCTCCTCTCGGTGTACGGTGGTTCGGTTTGACGGGGTTGAGAGTGGACGAGTTAGTGAGCCTTTGATATTCCATAGGCCTAGTCACGGTTTATGCTTAGATACTCACCAATCTTGTCCCTAGCTTCCCCCGAATCAATCGTTCACCTATGCACCATTGGAAGAAGATTTCGAGTTGAGTTGGAATTCCCATTAGAATGACCTCTTTGGATTAGCCAACACTTGTTTTATTGCATTTTCATTTTCAATCACAACCACAAAACTCAAACAAAGATTTTACATTTTTCTCTTTTGTTCACCAAAATCACTTTCACACAACTCCCTTTCCTTCCCTGAGGAGACGACCTTGGAATTCTTTCCAAGTAAAACACCGACACGCAAAAGTCTCCTTGCGATTGGGGAGCATTTTTGTGCATACATTTCCCATATTTACATCGTCCCATTTCCCTTTCCTCATTGCCCGCTCTTTTGACACTATCCCTAGGGGAGGAAATTCTTCTCCCCCGTCCATACATTGTATACATTGAGGGATAGTAATTAGGGGTTAGGAAAGGTATCGTTTTTGTGACAATCATTTTGGCGCCGTTGCCGGGGAGGGTTAAGCGTCGAGTTCGGAGGTGATTTTGGGCGGCATGGTAAGTCTCGTGATTTTCATCGCGGGCCAAGGTATGTCGTTTCTTTTGTAAATATTTTGTTTTAGTTTGTGTTTTGTATTATGTCTTATAATTATTATGAAAATGTATCAAATGCCCCATATTATGAAAATGTGTGTGAGATTTGTGATGACTATGGGCACATTACGAGTGAGTGCCCAAGAATGGCCGCTTATTTTGAAAACGTTTGCAAGATTTGTGGTGAGTTTGGGCACTTCACTAGTGAGTGCCCAATAAATGCCCCTTATTTTGAAAACGTTTGCGAAATTTGTGGTGAGTATGGACACCTCACTAATGAATGCCCAAGAAATTATTCGGTTCAAGACCTTGAATGCGAAAGTTCAAATTCAGAGTTGGACTACCTAAATTTTTATCGCAACCATTATGATTCACCGAGTTATTCGAGTTATGGTTGGGAGAATGAACCGTATAATTTTTCATCCAATCTCACACCACCAAATGAATTCTCCCACTATCCAACATATGGGAACTCAACCGAAGTAGAATTGAAAAATGTTTGGTGTGATTTTATGCAATCCCAAATGGAATGCAATGCCCAAATGGAATGCATTGCCCAACAACTTAATGCATTGACTAATGCTACAATTGTTATGCATGAAGAACAACACCTTGAGCATAGTCAATGTATTGAGGATGATCACCCCAATGAAATGCATATTGATGTTGAATCTCCCACCACTCTTGATTGTGAAAATTTTGATGAAGTTATTATCTTACATGAGGCTAATGAGCCCAAGGTCATTTTTCCATCTAGGAGTGGTGTTGAGATTCACATTTCTCAACTTGGGGAGGGCATTGAAATGAAGTTAAGTGTTGAAACTCTTAAAGAGAAATTGTATATTCCATTTGTTGCATTGCATAAACTTACATACACCCTAGTTTGGTTGAAATTTTTGAATAATTATCTCTTATATTGTTGGATAGATTGGATAGAAAGGGCATTGATGCAACAAAAAAAATTTAAAATCAAGAAAATCCATGGGCGCAAGGTTATATCCGAATTGAAGCCGGATTGACAAGAGCCCTCTTTGTTTGTTTTAATGTACATAGTAGTTAGCCCTCTTTGTTTTTATTTTCGTGTATATATGTGTGATTCAAGTTTTTGATAGGTTATATGTCTTAGAAAGGGTGTTAAAATGTTTTGGAGTTGAGGAGATTTGGTTTGGTTGAGAATTTTTTTAAAAGCAATGGAATGGTTTTGCAGCAAAAGGCAATACCTTCCGGAAGGTTTCATCGACCTTTCGGAAGGTTTTATTCCAGTGAGCAACACCTTCCGGAAGGTTTCATTTACCTTCCGGAAGGTTTTGCCTACTGGAATTTTTTGCCTCAGGCGATAAGCAAAACCTTCCGGAAGGTTTCATCGACCTTCCGGAAGATTTTGCCTGCTGGAATAAATTTTCCGGAAGGTTTTACATGTTGACCTCTTTATTCAACTGTTCCTGCTCAAACCTTCCGGAAGGTTTCTATCGACCTTCCGGAAGGTTGTGCCCAAAATGCTAAAAAAAAGAGGGTTTTATGTTAAAATTTTTGAAAAACCCTTTACATTTCCCCCAAACCTCAAGCTCCCAACCTTTCTCCTCTCCTTCTGCTCTATTCAACTCTTCGACATACCTCCTCTAAAAATAAAAAATAAAAAATAAAAAAAAAGAGAAAAAGGGTGTATCTTATTTTTCCACTTTCTTTCATTTTTCTCATTGCATGATTCTTTGTGCATTGAGGACAATGCTTAGTTCAAGTTGGGGGGTGAGGTGCACCATTTACATGTTCCGCCACTTTTTGTATAGAATAAGTTGGAAATGTGAAAATTTTAAAAAAATTTGGAACATTTTTGTGAAAAATATTCAATATTGAACTATATTCCTCTATCTTAGTTGTTATGGGATTTGTGAATTGCTTGATCTTCATTTTGAACTTTGAATACATGAGCACATTATAGAAGTTTATCCTATTGCCAAGAGTATCACATATGTGTTTTCTTTCAAACTTAACCATAGTGCACCATGAACTTGTAATTTTGGTAATTTACAGATTGAGTTCACATTTTAGTGCTTGACATGAATAGTGGAGATGAGTAAAAACCCATGTGAGCTTTAGTGCCAATTCTTGTTGGAGGGAACTTACATGTACTCAAGGAACAATTTTTCAAATTTCACATTTGTTCAATAATCTCATTATGCTTGTTTTGGTTATGTGCATTTGGGTAGTTGATTGACTTTGTCTTGAAATGCAATGTGCTCTCCCATGCCTATCTAGAAATGATCTTAGGCCATCTTTGATTTGCTTTGAGCCTTTGCCTTTTTCTTGTGAAAAATTTATCCCTAGTGCCATGGTTGAGCCTAATTGAATTCGTTTCCATGCCACACATTAACCAAGCCAATGAAAATGATAAATATCTACCTTACCTTGGTTGTTCCTAGTGCTAAGTATGAGTGATGATAAAAGAAAAGGAATGATGGTGTGGAAAATCAAACAAAAGGGATGAAGGATGTTGAAACTCAAAAGAGTTCAATGGAAAAAGAATGAAAATCCAAGAAAAGGAGAGAAAGGGAGTGAAAAAGAAGAAAAAGAATGAGAAAAAGAAGAGGGAAATGTTAAGGAAAAGAAAAGAAAAGAAAAGAAACAAAGGGTGTGGTGATGGTGTGAAAATCAAAATCCCATAAAAGGGACGTGTTTTTCTAAGATTAAAGTCTCTCACTCGAAACAACCCTCTTTGTTATCCTATATCCTTCATTTTCCTTACCTCAATATCACCCCAAGGCCCCATTATAACCCGTAAAAGTCCTAGATGATCTAGAGAAGCATGGGGGATGCATACTTTTAAAGAAAAAGTAAAATTAATTTTGCTATCTAATGCCCTAGCATTCCTTTCATGAGATTATGCCAAGGTTGTTTCATTTGTATACATGTGCTTCATTGTTGGATTATATGTGAGCACTTTGTTTTGAGCACAAGATTCTATCTCACATATACACATGGAGAGCATGCTAGGATAATCATGAGTGATTCATTGTTGAGAGAACACCCTTGGTGAGTTTTTGCATCGAAGCTTAATTTGGATAGCCATGTGAATGTGAATTACGTTGAGTAAATGCTTAAATTACATGTTCATTCCACACACACACGAGTTTGAAAATGAATGTGTAGGTGAATACTCTAGAATAGCATTTAAAGCTATAATGTGTTTCATTTGTTTTTAGTTCGGGTGTTTTGAACAAAGCTATTTTTGAAATCCCATTGCTAGTTAAGATAGGGGAATATGCTTTAAATATCGGATATTAGCAAAAGAAGTTTGTAGGTACCTTCACTGGAAACCTTCACAAGACAAAACTCGTCCACTAGGGATCACCTAGGGGTTTAAAGGCTTATTGCATATGCTAAATGCAATTTCGGAATTAGTATAGGTTTATTTTTTGTTTGCTTGCTTTTACATTTTGTTTGCTAGGCACTAGCAAAGCTTAAGTTGGGGGGTGTGATGAGAGCAAAATATTGCATATTTGATGGCCTCATTATATGCATTTTAACTCAACTTTTGCATTTAAGTACTTAGTGTTAGCCAAAGTTGTGAATAATGTTGATATTTTGATGTTGCATGTTTTGATAGCTTAAATGATGGATTTTAGGACTTTGCAACTATGTTGGATGTGAGGTGAAGTGGTGGACTCATGAAATGAGGTTTGAGAGGCTTGGAAGGTAAAGAAATCAAGAAAAATGCATTTTGGATGAAGACCTTCCGGAAGTTTTATGAAGACCTTCCGGAAGGTTTAGCCCACTGGAATTTCGTAATTTTGACACTGTACCACTGTTTTTCTAAATTATGACCATGATCTACTTCGAATTTGAAAAAGTACAAAACATTAAAGTTGTAGATCTGGATGTCTTCTGTATCGTGTCAAAATTTCAGCTCAATCCAACGGTTAGATCAAGAGTTATGAAATTTCTACCAAAAGTGGTCCGGAGCTGTCACCTTCCGAAAGACCTTCCGGAAGGTTTTGCCTACTGGAGTCGACCTTCCGGAAGGTCTTGCCCAGAATGCGAAAAACAGCCTGCAACTCAACTTTGAGGCTTGGGGGTCCCACCTAC
The DNA here is from genome assembly GCA_951799425.1 of Ilex aquifolium. Classification (NCBI taxonomy): domain Eukaryota; kingdom Viridiplantae; phylum Streptophyta; class Magnoliopsida; order Aquifoliales; family Aquifoliaceae; genus Ilex; species Ilex aquifolium. The sequence continues at coordinate 22,633,497 of OX637396.1, read as the reverse complement.
ACTTCTCCCACGCCTATCCCAACATTTCCTGGCACATTTGCATGCCTCCCTGACACAACTTGAAGACTTTTGAGGCTTGAACATTGAAGGAAGAGAGAGAGAAGTGGGCTGCCATATGGGGTGGCAGACCAGCCTGTCCATGGCTGCAACTCAGCCCCCTTTTTGTGTAAGACCTACCACAGGCTATGGGGGACCACCATGGACGAAATTAAAGGCTCTCACTCTCCATTATACATTCAGCATTCAACACACAATATGGGGGAGTTGGCTACCTAAGCTTAGAGTAGTTTTAGTGAGGAAGAAGGTGAATAGTAAAGTTGTGATTTTTACATGTTCTTCCATCCATTTCTCTTGTAACCTCTTGTAAGGATATTGTAAGCTTCCTTTACTGTCTTTAATGCCATTTATTAGAAGTACATTTCAAGTTTAGCCTTGCACTTTACATTTCACCATTGTTATACTTTCAAGTTCTTCATTTTCATGCTTTAAATTGGGTATTGTATTTCCTTCTTCTTACTTTAAGATTTCTTGCATCTAGTTAAGTTTTAATCTTCTTTTCCTTTACTTGTCTATTTACATTATGCTTGACTTTCTTTTATGAATGAGTAGTTAGATTTAAGTTGGGTAATCCAAGGGAGACCTTCTCTTGGGGATTCCATTTCAACTCTTCTCCTTCCTCCTCTCGGTGTACGGTGGTTCGGTTTGACGGGGTTGAGAGTGGACGAGTTAGTGAGCCTTTGATATTCCATAGGCCTAGTCACGGTTTATGCTTAGATACTCACCAATCTTGTCCCTAGCTTCCCCCGAATCAATCGTTCACCTATGCACCATTGGAAGAAGATTTCGAGTTGAGTTGGAATTCCCATTAGAATGACCTCTTTGGATTAGCCAACACTTGTTTTATTGCATTTTCATTTTCAATCACAACCACAAAACTCAAACAAAGATTTTACATTTTTCTCTTTTGTTCACCAAAATCACTTTCACACAACTCCCTTTCCTTCCCTGAGGAGACGACCTTGGAATTCTTTCCAAGTAAAACACCGACACGCAAAAGTCTCCTTGCGATTGGGGAGCATTTTTGTGCATACATTTCCCATATTTACATCGTCCCATTTCCCTTTCCTCATTGCCCGCTCTTTTGACACTATCCCTAGGGGAGGAAATTCTTCTCCCCCGTCCATACATTGTATACATTGAGGGATAGTAATTAGGGGTTAGGAAAGGTATCGTTTTTGTGACAATCACAGTCGACGATGCAGTTACAAGTGGCGGTATAGGGGTAAGAGATGATGCATGTGCAGCTACCGATGACTCTATAGATGCAAGTGGTGATGCAAGCCGTAGTGGTGTACAAATGGTAACATCTACAAAATGTAGTCGATGGTGTCACTACAACTGTAGGTGTCATAACTATGGACACAACTGGTGGCGACAGTGGTGGAAAAATATCAACATAAGGCATAGGATGTATGTGTGCATAAGCATCAACTGCAGGTGTAGATGACGGTGTAGGTGCAGTCGGTGATGCAGATAAAAGTGGCGGTATAGGGGGTAGGAGGCGGTGCATGTGCAACTGCCAGTGACTCTATATGTGCAGAAGCGGTGCAGGTGAATTTGGTTGTGCTAGTGATGGTGTAGGTGCCAGCAGTTGGCGGTGCAGGAGGCAATGCAGCTACGGAGCAAGTGGCAGTGCAGGTGACTTTGTAAGTGGTGCTATCGAATATGTAGAAGCAAAATCGACATGTAGCGGTGATTGTGAATATGTAGATAGAACATCATGTGTTGTGGATAGAGTATGCATAAGTCATCGATGGTCGAGAAGTGCTATTAAACACTCAGAGCTTATATCTCTTATATGTCCAAAAGATAGCATGTAAAGTGTCAAATCTAGGCTGCCCTTATAGATAGTCCATGAAGTGTGATATGTCCTTGTGAGAGTCTCTTCCTACAAAAAATAAAAAATGTATTTTCTATAGTAAACAATAACACATGTATTTATTAGGAAATACAATAATAAATTATTTAAGAACAACCTACTAGTAGCTTAATGATGCTACCGACTGTCTAAAAACCAACAGAAGGTCTACCAAGCAGTGGACTAACCAGTCGACGAGTTATGTATCAATAACATACCATGTACGAGTCAATGGGATCCATATGACCAATAGCGACCGCTACTGTAACAACACAATCCCAATGAGGGGCCCACATGTCAATGTACGACTGACAACTAACCATCCAATCCCGATCTGCTCTACCGCGACGATTTAAATCACGTAGCACCCTACTAGTATCATAAACCTTTGGTATGGTCTACACGAGACCGAACTATCGCCTAACACGATCGGGAAAATGCCATTCTACAACATCGAAGCAGATAAATGGGGATCGTGTGCGCCAAATATCTTATCCACCAAAGCAATAAACAGGTATGTGACTTATGATATCAACAGTATATGACTCACATATCATCTGTAACACCAAATATTTTTTTAATTGGTAAATATTTTAAAAAAATTGGGTAGAGTTTTCCCTATAAATAGTACATTGCCAAATTCTCAACTTGTATACAACAGTCCCAATTCAGTACATAGTCACAACAAACAACCATTCAACCATTAAACCATTTACCAATGGCATACCCAACATCCATGTAATCACCAAAGTTTGAAACTATGCATAGGTAATTAAGATGATATACTTGATCATCTCTCATCTAGTCAAGTTAGTTCCAGTAATGCCGTAATACATGGGTCGGAGTGTGCTACTCCAAATATGTGACATCCCATTTATAAAGTTTATAAACTATAAAACAACAATAAGTGAAGCACAAACACATGCGCAAGTCGCCTATTTCATGGTTAATTGTAATTACCCACCTACACCCAAGAGGACCATCATGTAGTGCGTCCTCATTATGTGGGACATCATTTCCATGAACATCTACATGGGCCCTAGCTCTGGCATCTCCAAGTGCATCACCACCATCATGTGCAGGCATAATATCCTCATGCTCATGAAATTCTGCTGCACCATGGGTTGCCCGATGTCGTGGAACCACACGCTTAGGAACAATGTGCGATAACGTTCCTATACCCACAACTACATAAACAATATAATGTTTGTAAAGTTCATACGATTATAGGAAAATATGTAAGAAGATACTACAATGAAAACCATTACCTGGATTAGAATAAGTGGACCACTAATGTCCTTCGCATCATGTTTAGTAGCAAAACACATCTCGTGGTACAACCATGCCAAAGCTGTACTTCCCCAACTAAACATATCTACAACATTAAGGTCTGCAAGCAACAGTAGGAACAATAGCTTAACCTTGCTTGAAGACTTATTCCAAACAAAAACCCTCGATCAATAATAGCATGTAAACACGAGCGTAACAGGCGACGAACTGATCAGTTTCATTTGCTGGAATCATATGTCCCAAATGACACTCCATTCATGTACATCATGAACGGTATCCACGCCACATATTTGACTCCCATCTACAAGCAGAGTAACACTATTATGTCCTGAAATGTGATCATGGCCTCACCAACAGGTAAATAAAATGTGTGTGTCTCAACGCGCCACCGCTCAACAAGTGCGATGATAAGGTGCCAATCTAGATGGATGTACCTAAGTCGATAGGCCCCATAAAATCTAGTTGTGCATAGATGGTGAATAATACGAGGGTCAGTAATGGTAATGTGATGAAGTGGGGCCTCAGATCCTCTACGGTGTAATAGTGAGAAATCAAGCGCCCTACCAAATACCCTCTGTGTGATGATCATGCTGTAATGACAATATGGATGCATCCTTTGGGCTAGGATGTACTAATGCTCACAGATCATGATCCATTTCCACAACCTACATTAACAAACAATATAAACTTCGATTAGGAACATATTATGTGAAACAAATGGTAACAACAATACAATCATACAAAATGGTCAATTGCACCTACGCAAAATACAAATATATTGGTTCTTCAACTACATCTTTAATACATTAATAACAGAACAAACAATAATATAAAATAAATTATACATTACATAAAGCGTCCCCTCAAAGTTTAACATAAACATAGACACAACATATTTAGAGTGGATGACCCATTGCAGAAGCTAATTGGTTCTTTGTTGGACATGTTCAGTGATCATTTCCTAGTTGCAAACAAATCCCATAGTGGTTACTTTTGTGCCTTTCTCTCAGGAAATCTATTTCGTTGTGTATACGCGATGTCTTTGGATGTCCTTTAAGTCCTCGGCGCAACGACTTATTAGGGCAATGTAGGGCCATGAATATCATCTCAATAGTCTTGGTGGTATAGAGGTTGAAGTTCAGGTGCCCAAGTTGACTCAAGTGCATGGATGCTGAAGACTAGATCTATTAAATGCCAACAACTAACATGGAAATGCGAACAAACGACCATTACATGAGAACAAAACATTTTATAAATTGTGAACTTCCGACAAGTGCATGTACTATCGTTAATACACACAACATATGTAAACCCCCACATGTAATAGAACTTGTACCAACTATGTTTGATATACAAATGTATGTTGTATAAGTTTGAGTTGGTTTTGAAAGGGTTTGGAATGGATTGGAAATGAAAAAAAACAGGTGAAAAAGGCAAATCCAGATAAACCGTACCGGTACGGCGTACCGGTACCCCGATGTCCCGAGAGCAAACCGTACCGGTACAGCGTACCGGTACTGTCGGTAAAAATCAGAAATTTTTAAACAGTAAAAATCAGGATTGGGCAAGCTTAAAACACCATTTTCATTCCATTTTTCTCTTATTCTTTCACTCCACTCTCAACCCACACCTCTTAGAACCCTAAAGGAAGATTAAGGGAGAAAGAAAAGGGAGGAATGAGGTCTATAGAGCTTGGGTTTAGCTTATAAATCTTGATTCAAGGTAGGGTTTTTCTTCCATTCTTGTTCATTGATGTTAGGGTATTGATATATATATATGTTTTGCCTCTAAATGTCATATTTATGATATGAAATCATTCTCTCTTAGTCTTTTTGTAAAGATTACATGTTTTGAACAAAGTTAGGGTTGAATACCCATGAAATCTCTTTTCTTGCTTTAAAACCCTAGTTTTTGGAGAGTGATGAATTTTCTTCTTAAATTCTTCCTTTATTATTGGATTTCGAAACTATAGTGCTTTGTGTTGAGTAATAAAATAATGTTGTTGTGATCTCTTGTATTTTTCTTAATTGGTCATTGGAAATTGTCACATGATAAATTTGGGGATTTTTGAGATATGCTTGTAAATTGAGAAATTGAGTTTGATATTGTATCTCTTATGAGTGTGGGATGACCATGGGTGGCCTTTGACGAGATATCGTAGAGTGGGTAGACGTGTTGCTTGCTCCGTGTGGATTTGTATTTTTCCTACCACTCGTAGTGGGGTTAGTGCTTTGATAAGACTAAACCACTATTCGCTCACGGGTGCCGTGTCAGAGGTTTAGTATATTAATGTCTGGGTTGGATACGTCACTGCCATTGGTATGACATACGCCCTTCCTAAAGGATGGATATCTTTGAGAAGATTTTGTGTGTGTGTGTGTGGGCTAGATATTACTCAATGTGTTGATTCATGGAGTTTTGCCTCACATCATGTTTGAGATACATATACATATTGTTGTGGAATACTCGAGTTATGGATTACTGTTATTGTTGTGGAAATGATTTCCTACAAGGACTTGTGGAAGTATGGGATTCTACAAGGTCTTGTGGGAAAATGATTTATATTTTGAAAATGGTTATTTATTGTAGCTGGGTTTTTACTGCTCATTTAATTTAATGTCGCTACTTAAACTTGAGATCTGTTTTAAAATGTCCCTGTTTTACTTCAAAAGTTATATATGATATTTGCGAAATGAGACCAACTTGTTTTATATGTTTTCTAAACCTTGTTCGAGTTTGGGAGGATGTTGCTACAGAGCTTAGTGCTCACCCCCTACAAATAATATATTTTCAGGCTATGATTTAGAGGAAGGGCTCGGAGTTGATGAGCAGGTGCCTTGGGAAACTCAAGCTGATGGGCATGTAGATCCGGAGGGAACTATATAGGATTTTTCTCATTACGTGCTAGACGAGGGGATCCCTTTTGGGAATATTGTTTATATTAATATTTTGTTATTCCGCTGCAAATTAATAGTTGATTTTTGGAATGTAGTTGCCATAGTTGGACATATTCTTTTGGATGTAATGGCCATGGTTTGGTTTATTCTTTTGGATGATGAATGAAAGTTTCTTTGTTTATGAAATTTATTAGTTGCTCTCATGATGTGAATGGTTTTAAATTGTAATGCCGTCCAAGGTGGATTTTGGGGCGTTACAAAGTTTGGTATCAGAGCCTAGGTTATTAGGTCTTACATGGGGGCTATAGGTTAGAGATTACCACTAGAGAGATAGGATTAGGTTGAAGGAAATTATTGATGTAAATTCTTATACAAGCATCATGCTTTAGATTAAGGTGATAGTTAGGATGTCTTGTACATCAAATAACTAAACTGTGAATTGATGTGCAGGATGGACGGTAGGCGTGGACGTGGACGTGGACGAGGACGTGGTGGCCAAGCACAACCACCACCACCTCCACCTCTAGATGCCATGAATGGTATTTATCAATGCTTAAGGGAGCTAACCACTCTAGCACAACACCAGAATGGAAACAACAACCAAAATGGTGGGGCTCATCCACTAGCCCAAGTGCCAGGCAACGGGGACGGCAACAGAAGGATGGTAGTTCTTCGAGAATTTCTGAGGCAACACCCGCCTACATTCCAAGGGAGCTCTAACCCCTTGGATGCGGATAAATGGATCCGCCGGGTGAAGAAGATATGTGACGGCATAGGGATAGCCGAGGATCTTCGGGTCGGCTTGGCTACTTATCTATTAGAGGGGGAGGCCGACCATTGGTGGGACTCAGTGAAGAGGAGAAGGAACACAAATGCTTTTACTTGGGAGGAGTTCTGTAACACCCCGCATTTTCTTTTATATATGCATATAGATATATAGATATAGCAAATAATGGTTGTAAAGATGTGGATAGGGGAATTGAAGTGGGTTTGAACTTTGTAAAATTAAAAAGTAAAGATTTAAAATGTTAATGAAAATCATAGTTGAAATTTAGTTTTAGTGAGTAAAAATATAAAATGTTAGGTCCTATAACTTGTATTAGATAGGTTTGGTGTATAAATATATGTGGGAGAGGTGTGTGATGAATTTGGTTAGTTTTGGAATGGATTGGAAATGGAAAACAAAAGAAATAGGCAAAACTGGGTAATTGGTACCGGTACTGGGTACCGGTACTGAATGGTACCGGTACCGAGTACCGGTACCCCGATTCCAGAAGGTTTCTTGTACCGGTACTGGGTACCGGTACTGAATGGTACCGGTACTGGGTACCGGTACCATCTGTCTGACGCCCACCGAACAGTAAAAATCGGGATTTTGGTGTTTTAAAACACCCTCTTTAGCCTCATTTGCCCCATTTCTTCATCTCCCTCTTACCCTAACCCTCCTAGAAACCCTTAGAGAGAAAGAGAGAAAGATAAAACTCAAGATCAAAAGGAAAGACAAAGGGTTCACAAGCGATCTAAGATTCAAACCCAACTTTCTTTAAGAGTATAAGGTAGGGGTTTTCTCTCACTCACTTACATTGAGGCTAGGGTATTTATATATGTATGTTTTTGCTATCAATGGTATATATATGCTATAGAATCATCATCTCTTAGGCTTTTTGCAAAGATTACATGTTGTTAGGGTTTAATACCCATGAAATCTCTTTTCTAGTTTTAAAACCCTAGTTTTTGGGAGAGTGATGTATTTCTTCTTAAATGCTTCTTTATTATGAACTTTGAAAACCGTAGTTGTTTGTGTTGGGTAGAAAAATGATGTTATTGTGATCTCATGTATTTTCTATGTTGGTTTGGAAATTGTTACATAATATATCTTGGAGATTTTGGAGAGAGGCTTGTAAAATGATATGAATATTGGAATGGTATGCTTGGTTGGGTTGTTTGGGATGCCTTGAGGATGAGTGGTTCCTTATAAGGATGCTCATGCCAAGAGAGGAGAGTAAGTGATTTCCCTCGAGAGGTTCCTTATAAGGATGCTTGAGTTTGTGATGCCTTGAGGGTGAGAGGTTCCTTATAAGGATGCTCATGCCAAAAGAGGAGAGTATGTGATTTCCCTCAAGAGGTTCCTTATAAGGATGCTTGAGTTTGTGATGCCTTGAGGGTGAGAGGTTCCTTATAAGGATGCTCATGCCAAGAGAGGAGAGTATGTGATTTCCCTCAAGAGGTTCCTTATAAGGATGCTTGAGTTTGTGATGCCTTGAGGGTGAGAGGTTCCTTATAAGGATGCTCATGCCAAGAGAGGACAATACTATATAATGTGTGGGAAATGGTTTATATTTTGAAAATGGATGTTTATTAAAATGGGTTATTATTGTTCATTTCTAGTACTATCGCTATCTAAACTTGAGATCCTTGTTGAAATGTCACTGCCTTATTTCAAATTATGTATCTATGTTATGTTAAAAATGAGACCGGCCATTTTAAATATGTTTCTAAACCTTGTTTGGGTTTGAGAGAAATTTTCTACAGAGCTTCGTGCTCACCCCCTACCGCTAACATTTTTCAGATTACCCTATCGAGGAAGAGCTGGGAGTCGAGGAGCCCGCACACTGGGAGACTCCGATAGACGGGAGCGTGGATCCCGAGGTGGACGCCTAGAGCGACACTTCCTTTTGTTCTAGACTAGGATATTCATTTTGAACCTTGTAAAGTCTAGTTCTATTTTGTTATTTCCGCTGCGCTACATTAGTTGATTTTTGAGATGTAAATGCCATGGTTGGGCATATTCTTTTGGATAATGATGTAAATATTTTATGGATGATGAATGAAGTCTTATGTATTGATGGATTATTTTAGTGCTCTCATGATATGAATGTTTTATAATGTAATGCCGTCCAGGGTGTGTTTTGGGGTGTTACAAAGTTGGTATCAGAGCCTAGGCTTTAGGTCTTACATGGGAGCTGTAGGTTATGGATTACCACTAGAGATGTAGGGTTAGGGAGAAGGAAATTATTAAGTTAAATTTTGTATATGCCTTGTATTTAAATTAAGACCTCCTACATAGCACTTTAGTTATATCTTGCACATCAAGGAAACTAAGTTGTAAATTGATGTGCAGGATGAGCGGCGAACAAGGACGGGGACGCGGACGTGGGCGTGGCCGTGGAGGTCAAGCCAATCCACCACCACCACCACCTCCGGATGCCATTCAAGGCATTTACCAATGCTTGAGGGAGCTCACCACTTTGGTACAAAGCCAAAATGGTAACAACAACCACAATGGTGGAGCTCATCCTCTCGCTCAAGTACCGGGCAATGAGAACGGAGACCGAAGGATGATAGCTCTTCGGGAATTCTTACGACAACGACCACCCAACTTCCAAGGGAGCTCTAATCCTTTGGAGGCGGATAGATGGATCCGCCGAGTGAAGAAGATCTGTGACGGCATGGGAGTTGCTGAGGAGTTGAGAGTGGGTTTGCCGACCTACCTGTTTGAGGGGGAGGCCGACTATTGGTGGGATGCCATAAAGAGGAGAAGGGACACCGACACACTCACTTGGGAAGAATTCGATCAACTCTTCCAAGATAAATACTTCCCTGAATCGGTCAGAGACCGAATGAAGGCGGACTTTCTTGCACTACGACAGGGTAGTATGACCGTGGCTGAGTATGAGAGGCGGTTCGACGAGCTCTCCCGTTATGCTACGGGATTTATATCTACTGAGGCCGACAGGGCCAAGCGCTTCGAGCAGGGTCTGAGGCCGATCATTAGGGAGAAGTTGGTAGCTCTCAGGATCCGTGATTTAGGGGACCTGGTGGACAGAGCGGCACTGGTAGAGAGAGACATAGAGGATAGCTAGCGACGCCAAGGCTTCTCGAGAGGAGGTCCGATCCGGACGGGTGTTAGCACTAGTGGGGCACAGAGACCGACACCATACCGTCGCCCAGACCAGACAGTGACAGCCCGAGGAGAGGGAGACACTCAGACTAGAGCCGGTTTTATCCCACGATCCTGCTTTGCATGCGGAGGTGTGGGACATCTTCGGATGCATTGCCCAGTCTATCCACCTCAGGGGCCGATCCAGACCGCCAGACAGGTACCAGCAGCCCAACCACCACCACTGAGGCCCGCACCGCAGCGACCGATACAAGCTCACGCCCCCGGCGGCGCCAACCAAGGGCGAGTATTTGCTTTGACTCAGCCGGAGGAGGACATTGCCAACGTCGTTGTGGAAGGTATCGTCCTTATTTATAATTCTTGGGCCCGAATTTTATTTGACCCCGGTGCAACACACTCATTTGTACGCACGACATACGCACTTGATTTGGGATTGAGTTTCGCGAAGTTAGAGCATGTTATGAATATTAGCTTGCCCACGGGAGAACGGTTAGACTCTAGCCGAGTCTGCAAGGATTGCGTGCTGCGCATTGGGGAGCACGAATTGATTGTGGATTTGATTGCGTTAGAGATAAAGGGGTATGATGTGATTTTCTGGATGAACTTGTTATCTGTTTTCCGGGCGGTAATGGATTGTTTCCGCAAGCGAATTACATTTCAGTTACCGGGAGGAGTCGTTTTTAGTTTTGTGAATAACCGAGATTCTTTCCATCCATTTCTTACTACGGGTAGTAGATTTTTAAAAGCGAAAGCGGAAAGTCAATTGAATTTCTTAGCTAGCTTGATGGGAGATGACAGGGATAAACTCCATACGGATGTGGTTTTAATTGTATCGGAGTTTTCAGATGTTTTTCCCGAGGAATTACCCGGATTACCGCCCCATAGGGAAATTGAGTTCAAGATCGATCTCTATCCGGGAACCGAACCCATATCCATTGCTCCATACCGTATGGCACCTTTGGAGTTGAAGGAGCTAAGGAAGTAGCTGGATCATTTGTTGGCGATTGGGTTTATCCGTCTAAGCACTTCACCCTGGGGAGCCCCGGTCCTCTTTGTGAAGAAAACGGATGAGACTATACGGTTATGCACGGATTACCGGAGGTTGAATCGGGTTACCGTGAAGAATAAGTATCCGTTGCCGAGAATTGATGACTTATTTGATCAGTTGAAGGGTTCAAAGTATTACTCCAAGATTGATCTTCGCACGGGGTATCATCAGCTGCGGATTAAGGAGGAGGATATTCCTAAGACTGCTTTCCGTACCCGGTATGGTCATTTCGAGTATACGGTGATGCCGTTCGGATTGACTAATGCCCCCGCAGCCTTCATGGACTTGATGCATAGAGTCTTCCGGCCTTACCTCGACCAATTTGTCATTGTATTTATTGATGACATATTGGTTTACTCACAGACCCAGGAGGAACATGCTCGTCATCTCTCTATGGTGCTACAAGCATTGAGAGAACATAAGTTATATGCGAAGATGAGCAAGTGTGAGTTTTGGATGAAGGAAGTGAAGTTCCTTGGCCATGTTGTGTCCGAGCAGGGAATAGCGGTTGATTCCGCAAAGATTGAGGCCGTGATGAAATGGGAACCACCGAAGAATGTGACAGAAGTACGGAGTTTCTTGGGGTTAGCCGGCTATTATCGTAGGTTTGTGGAAGGATTCTTCAAGCTTGCGATGCCGATGACTCGCCTTACAAAGAAGGGGGAGAAATTTTCGTGGACTCAAGCGTGTGAACTAGCTTTCTGCACCTTGAAGGAGAAGTTGACGACGGCACCTATCCTCATTATTCCGAGTAGTGGGGAAGGCTACGATGTCTACACCGATGCTTCACTACGAGGCTTGGGATGCGTTCTAATGCAAGGAGGGAAGGTAGTGGCTTATGGCTCGAGGCAACTCAAGGTGCATGAGCAGAATTATCCCACACACGACTTGGAACTAGCTGCAGTGGTGTTTGCTCTTAAGTTGTGGATATGTTATTTATACGGGGAGAAATTTCAAGTGTTCTCGGACCATAAAAGCCTCAAGTATATCTTCACACAGAAAGACTTGAATCTCCGGCAGAGAAGGTGGATTGAGTACTTGGAAGATTATGAGTTCACGCTCAACTACCATCCGGGGAAGGCCAATGTAGTTGCCGACGCTCTTAGCAGGAAGTCTCGGGGTGAAATCAATTCTCTTGCAGTAAATAGGTGGAAAATGATTGATGCATTGGAGGAGTACGATCTATGGGTGGATGGACCGGAGTATCAACCCTCTATATTCAACCTTATAGCTCAACCGACGCTTATGCAACGAGTGGTGGAGTTGCAATGCCTGGATTCGGAACTCGATCTGATTAGAGCCCGATTAGAGAATGGAGAAGTGATGGAAGGATGGTCTTGGAAGAATGGAGAGTTGAGATATGGGGAGAAGCTATGTGTTCCCAATGATTCGTCCCTAAAGGAGGAAATACTTGGAGAGTGTCATCGCTCCAAGTTTGCTATCCACCCCGGTAGCACAAAGATGTATAGGGACATGAAGCGTCAATACTGGTGGAGGGGAATGAAGCGAGATGTGGCCAGGTATGTGGCAAAATGTACGGTGTGCCAGCAGGTGAAGATTGAGCACCAAAGGCCAGGAGGAGTCCTACAGTCTTTGCCTATCCCAGAGTGGAAGTGGGATCACATCACCATGGACTTCGTATCTGGCTTTCCACGGACTTCACGAGGGCATAATGCCGTATGGGTCATCGTTGATAGACTCACCAAGTCCGCTCACTTCTTGGGTATGAAGACCACCGACACGTTAGAGACCCTGAGCAAGCTCTATATTCGTGAGATAGTGAGATTGCATGGAGTGCCACTATCCATTGTGTCGGATCGTGATTCTCGTTTCGTAGTGCAATTTTGGCAAAGTCTTCAAAGAGCTATGGGGACAGAGTTGCACTTCAGCACCGCTTTTCATCCCCAAACGGATGGCCAATCTGAGAGGGTAATCCAGATTCTAGAAGACATGTTGCAGGCTTGTGTGTTGGACTTCAAGGGGAGTTGGAGCGACCACTTACCGTTGGTGGAGTTTGCTTACAACAACAGCTATCAGGAAAGTATTGGGATGGCACCGTATGAAGCATTGTATGGAAGACCATGCCGATCACCGACGTGTTGGTTAGAAGCCGGTGAGAGTAGTTTGTTGGGACCGGACATTGTTCGAGAAACTATGGAGAATATTCAACTCATCCAAGAGAGGCTACGGACGGCGCAAAGTAGACAGAAGAGCTATGCAGACCACAGATGAAGACCCTTAGAATTCAAGGTGGGAGACTACGTATTTCTCAAGGTGTCACCCAAGAAGGGCGTGTTTCGATTCGGCAAGAAGGGGAAGCTAGCGCCAAGATATACCGGACCGTTTGAGATAATCAAAGCGATAGGCAAGGCGGCGTATCAACTTCGACTACCAGCCCAGCTATCCGGAGTACATGATGTATTTCACGTGTCCATGTTGAGAAGGTGTCACTCGGATGCAACTCCAGTTGTGAACTTGGAGGAGATTGAAATCCAAGACGGAGCAACATATGAAGAACAACCGGTGAGAATTCTCGACACAAAGGAGAAAGAGCTTCGCAACAAAGTCATCCAGCTGGTGAAAGTTTTGTGGCAACACCATGGGGTGGAGGAAGCTACATGGGAACCGGAGCAAGAAATGCTGGAGAAGTATCCCTTTTTGTTCACTACTCGAGGTAAGTTTCGAGGACGAAACTTTCTTTAAGGGGGGTGGATTGTAACACCCCGCATTTTCTTTTATATATGCATATAGATATATAGATATAGCAAATAATGGTTGTAAAGATGTGGATAGGGGAATTGAAGTGGGTTTGAACTTTGTAAAATTGAAAAGTAAAGATTTAAAATGTTAATGAAAATCATAGTTGAAATTTAGTTTTAGTGAGTAAAAATATAAAATGTTAGGTCCTATAACTTGTATTAGATAGGTTTGGTGTATAAATATATGTGGGAGAGGTGTGTGATGAATTTGGTTAGTTTTGGAATGGATTGGAAATGGAAAACAAAAGAAATAGGCAAAACTGGGTAATTGGTACCGGTACTGGGTACCGATACTGAATGGTACCGGTACCGAGTACCGGTACCCCGATTCCAGAAGGTTTCTTGTACCGGTACTGGGTACCGGTACCATCTGTCTGACGCCCGCCGAACAGTAAAAATCGGGATTTTGGTGTTTTAAAACACCCTCTTTAGCCTCATTTGCCCCATTTCTTCATCTCCCTCTTACCCTAACCCTCCTAGAAACCCTTAGAGAGAAAGAGAGAAAGATAAAACTCAAGATCAAAAGGAAAGACAAAGGGTTCACAAGCGATCCAAGATTCAAACCCAACATTTCTTCAAGAGTATAAGGTAGGGGTTTTCTCTCACTCACTTACATTGAGGCTAGGGTATTTATATATGTATGTTTTTGCTATCAATGGTATATATATGCTATAGAATCATCATCTCTTAGGCTTTTTGCAAAGATTACATGTTGTTAGGGTTTAATACCCATGAAATCTCTTTTCTAGTTTTAAAACCCTAGTTTTTGGGAGAGTGATGTATTTCTTCTTAAATGCTTCTTTATTATGAACTTCGAAAACCGTAGTTGTTTGTGTTGGGTAGAAAAATGATGTTATTGTGATCTCATGTATTTTCTATGTTGGTTTGGAAATTGTTACATAATATATCTTGGAGATTTTGGAGAGAGGCTTGTAAAATGATATGAATATTGGAATGGTATGCTTGGTTGGGTTGTTTGGGATGCCTTGAGGGTGAGAGGTTCCTTATAAGGATGCTCATGCCAAGAGAGGAGAGTAAGTGATTTCCCTCAAGAGGTTCCTTATAAGGATGCTTGAGTTTGTGATGCCTTGAGGGTGAGAGGTTCCTTATAAGGATGCTCATGCCAAAAGAGGAGAGTATGTGATTTCCCTCAAGAGGTTCCTTATAAGGATGCTTGAGTTTGTGATGCCTTGAGGGTGAGAGGTTCCTTATAAGGATGCTCATGCCAAGAGAGGAGAGTATGTGATTTCCCTCAAGAGGTTCCTTATAAGGATGCTTGAGTTTGTGATGCCTTGAGGGTGAGAGGTTCCTTATAAGGATGCTCATGCCAAGAGAGGAGAGTATGTGATTTCCCTCAAGAGGTTCCTTATAAGGATGCTTGAGTTTGTGATGCCTTGAGGGTGAGAGGTTCCTTATAAGGATGCTCATGCCAAGAGAGGACAATACTATATAATGTGTGGGAAATGATTTATATTTTGAAAATGGATGTTTATTAAAATGGGTTATTATTGTTCATTTCTAGTACTATCGCTATCTAAACTTGAGATCCTTGTTGAAATGTCACTGCCTTATTTCAAATTATGTATCTATGTTATGTTAAAAATGAGACCGGCCATTTTAAATACGTTTCTAAACCTTGTTTGGGTTTGAGAGAAATTTTCTACAGAGCTTCGTGCTCACCCCCTACCGCTAACATTTTTCAGATTACCCTCTCGAGGAAGAGCTGAGAGTCGAGGAGCCCGCACACTGGGAGACTTCGATAGACGGGAGCGTGGATCCCGAGGTGGACGCCTAGAGCGACACTTCCTTTTGTTCTAGACTAGGATATTCATTTTGAACCTTGTAAAGTCTAGTTCTATTTTGTTATTTCCGCTGCGCTACATTAGTTGATTTTTGAGATGTAAATGCCATGGTTGGGCATATTCTTTTGGATAATGATGTAAATATTTTATGGATGATGAATGAAGTCTTATGTATTGATGGATTATTTTAGTGCTCTCATGATATGAATGTTTTATAATGTAATGCCGTCCAGGGTGTGTTTTGGGGTGTTACAAGTTCGACCAAATCTTCCACGACAAGTACTTTCCGGAATCAGTAAGAGACAGAATGAAGGCCGATTTTCTTGCTCTCCGGCAAGGCAGCATGACGGTGGCCGAGTACAAGAGGAGGTTTGATGAGCTATCCCATTATGCTACGAAGTTTATATCTACTGAGGCCAGCAGGGCCAAGCGCTTCGAGCAGGGCTTGAGGCCTATCACCCGGGAGAAGTTGGTGGCCCTTAAGATCCGGGAGTATGGGGATCTGGTTGACCGAGTTGCACTTGTGGAGAGAGATATAGAGGATAGCCAGCGACGACAGAGCTTTGCGAGAGGAGGTCCGATCAGGACGGGCACTAGCACCAGTGGAGTGCAGCGGGTAGCACCATACCGACGTCCAGACCAGGCAGGTGGGCAGAGAATTTTGATAGCCCGAGGAGATGGAGTGGCTCAGACTAGAACAAGCACTGACCCGCGTCGATGCTTTGCATGCGGAGAGTTTGGGCACTTCAAACATAGATGCCCCTCGTTTTCACCAAGGAGCAATCAAGCAACTGGGCAAGTACTAGCAAACAAGCCACCTCTACAAAGGCCAGCACAGCAGCGACCGTTACAAGCTCAAGCCCCCGGTGGCGCCAATCAAGGGAGAGTTTTTGCTTTGACTCAACCGGAGGAGGACGCTTCCAATGCCGTAGTGGAAGATATCGTGCTTCTTTATAATTCTTGGGCTCGAATTTTATTTGACCCCGGTGCTACACATTCATTCATACGCACGAGATATGCACTTATTCTGGGTTTGGATTTTGGGAAACTTGAACATGCTTTGAGTATTGATATGCCGATTGGGAGAACGGTTAGATACAACAAGGGTGTGTAGAGGATGTGTGCTTCGCATTGGGGAGCAAGAGTTGATTGTAGATTTGGTTGTGTTAGACATGAAGGGGTACGACATTATATTTGGGATGAATTTGTTGTCCGCTTTCCGTGCGGTGATGGATTGTTTTCGCAAGCGGATCTCATTCCAATTACCGGGAGGGGTAGTCTTTACTTTCATGAATGATCGCAATTCTTCCCATCCATTTTCTACTATGGATAGTAGATTCTTGAAAGCTAAGGCGGGGAGCCACTTGAGTTTCTTAGCTAGCTTGATGGGAGATGATCGGGATAGATCCCAACCGGATGTGATGTTGATAGTATCAGATTTTTCAGATGTTTTTCCCAATGAACTACCCGGGTTACCCCCACAAAGAGAGATCGAGTTCAAGATTGATCTCTATCTGGGAACCGAACCCATATCCATTGCTCCTTATAGAATGGCACATTTGGAGTTGAAGGAGCTAAGGAAGCAGTTAGACCATCTGTTGGCCATTGGGTTTATCCGTTTGAGTACTTCACCTTGGGGAGCCCGGTTCTCTTTGTAAAGAAGCATGACGGAACGCTTCGGTTATGCACGGATTACCGAAGGTTGAATCGGGTGATAGTGAAGAATAAATACCCATTGTCACGAATAGACGACTTATTTGACCAGTTGAGGGGTTCTAAATATTACTCCAAGATTGATCTTTGCACTGGGTACCATCAACTGCGGATTAAGGAGGATGATATTCCTAAGACAGCTTTTCGTACCCGATATGGTCATTTTGAATATACGGTGATGCCGGACTGACTAATGCACCAGCAGCCTTCATGGATTTGATGCACAGGGTATTTCGGCCATATCTCGATCAGTTTGTCATTGTGTTCATTGATGACATCTTGATTTACTCACAGACCCAAGAGGAACATGCACGCCACCTCTCGATTGTGCTACAAATGCTGAGAGAGCATAAGTTGTATGCGAAGATGAGTAAATGCGGGTTTTGGATGAAGGAAGTGAAATTCCTTGGGCATATTGTGTCCGAGCAGGGAGTAGCTGTTGATCCCGCAAAGATTGAAACCGTGATGAAATGGGAACCACCGAGGAATGTGACTGAAGTACGTAGTTTCTTGGGTTTGGCAGGCTATTACTGGAGGTTTGTAGAAGGGTTGTCAAAGCTTGCGATGCCGATGACTCGCCTTACAAAGAAGGGGGAGAAATTCTTGTGGACTCAAGAGTGTGAACTTGCTTTTCGCACTTTGAAGGAGAAGTTGACAACAGCTCCTGTTCTCATTATTTTGAGCAGTGGGGAAGGATACGATGTTTACACCGATGCTTCGCTACGAGGCTTGGGATGTGTGTTGATGCAAGGAGGCAAGGTAGTTGCTTATGGCTCGAGGCAACTGAAGACTCATGAGCAGAACTATCCCACTCACGACTTGAAGTTAGCCGCTGTGGTTTTTGCTCTTAAGTTGTGGAGGTGCTACTTGTATGGAGAGAAATTTCAAGTGTTCTCGAATCATAAAAGCCTCAAGTATGTGTTCACACAGAAGGACTTGAATCTTCGGCAGAGAAGGTGGGTTGAGTATCTAGAAGATTATGATTTCACACTCACCTACCATCCGGGGAAGGCTAATGTAGTCGCAGATGCACTTAGCAGGAAGTCTCGGGGTGAACTCAATGCTCTTGCAAGTAAATGGAAGATGAGGGATGCCCTTGGAGACTATAATTTATGGG
This sequence comes from Ilex aquifolium, assembly GCA_951799425.1. Classification (NCBI taxonomy): domain Eukaryota; kingdom Viridiplantae; phylum Streptophyta; class Magnoliopsida; order Aquifoliales; family Aquifoliaceae; genus Ilex; species Ilex aquifolium. Next base: position 22,615,052 of record OX637396.1, on the reverse strand, counting down.
TTGGAGAAGATAGATCTAGGCCATGCCTATTCAACCTTATAGCCCAACCTACTCTCCAACGTAGGGTTGTGGAGTTGCAATGCTTGGATACCGACTTAGAGTCAATTCGAGCTAAATTGAAAAATGGGGAAACGATGGAAGGCTGGTCTTTGAGGAATGGAGAACTGAGATACGGGGAGAAGCTATGTGTCCTAGATGATTCGTCTCTAAAGGAGGAGATACTTGGAGAGTGTCATCGCTCTAAGTTTGTTATCCACCTTGGTAGCACAAAAATGTATAGGTACATGAAGCGTCAATTTTGGTGGAAGGGAATGAAGAAGGATGTGGCAAGGTTCATAGCGCGATATGCGGTGTGCCAGCAGGTGAAGATCGAACATCAAAAGCCAGGAGGATTACTACAGTCTTTGCCTATCCCAGAGTGGAAGTGGGATCACATCACTATGGATTTCGTATCGGGTTTACCACGGATGTCGCGTGGGCATAATGCAGTATGAGTTATTGTAGATAGACTCACCAAGTCCGCTCATTTCTTGAGTATGAAGACCACTGACACTTTAGAAATCTTGAGCAAGCTTTATATTCACGAGATTGTTCGATTGCATGGAGTTCCACACTCTATCGTGTCGGATCGTGATTCTCGTTTTGTGGCGCAATTTTGGCAAAGTCTACAACGAGCTATGGGGACAGAGTTACACTTTAGCACCGCCTTTCATCCCCAAACGGATGGCCAATCCGAAAGGGTGATAGAAATTTTGGAAGACATGCTACGAGCTTGTGTGTTGGACTTCAAGGGAAGTTGGAGTGATCATTTGCCGCTGGTGGAGTTCGCATATAACAACAGCTATCAGACAAGTATTGGAATGGCTCCTTATGAGGCATTGTATGGAAGACCATGTAGGTCCCCGACTTGTTGGTTGGAAGCTGGAGAAAGTAGTTTGTTTGGGCCAGAGATTGTTCGGGAGACTACAGAGAAAATTCAACTTATCCGGGAGAGACTACGCACGACACAAAGTAGACAGAAAAGTTATGCGGATAGAAGACGAAGACCTTTGGAATTCCAAGATGGGGACTATGTGTTCCTCAAAGTGTCACCCAAAAAGGGAGTGTTTAGATTCGGCAAGAAGGGAAAGTTAGCGCCAAGGTATACCGGGCCATTTGAAGTGATCAAAGTCATGGGCAAAGCGGCGTATCAGTTACGGTTACCAGCTCAGTTGTCCGGGGTACATAACGTGTTCCATGTGTCGATGCTGAGGAAGTGTCAATCGGATACAACGCCTGTTGTGGATTTGGAGGATATTGAAGTTCAAGATGGAGCAACCTATGAGGAACAACCGGTGAAGATTCTTGATACCAAGGAAAATGTGATTCGCAATAAAGTCATTCAACTGGTGAAAGTCTTGTGACAACATCATGGGGTGGAGGAAGCTACTTGGGAACCAAAGCTGGAGATGCGCGAGAAATATCCCCATTTGTTCGCTACTTGAGGTAAGTTTCGAGGACGAAACTTTCTTCAAGGGGGGTGGATTGTAAACCCCCACATGTAATAGAACTTGTACCAACTATGTTTGATATACAAATGTATGTTGTATAAGTTTGGGTTGGTTTTGAAAGGGTTTGGAATGGATTGGAAATGAAAAAAAATAGGTGAAAAAGGCAAATCCAGATAAACCGTATCGGTACCCGATGTCCCGAGAGCAAACCGTACCGGTACAGCGTACCGGTACTGTCGGTAAAAATCAGAAATTTTTAAACAGTAAAAATCGGGATTGGGTAGGCTTAAAACACCATTTTCATTCCATTTTTCTCTTATTCTTTCACTCCACTCTCAACCCACACCTCTTAGAACCCTAAAGGAAGATTAAGGGAGAAAGAAAAGGGAGGAAGGAGGTCTATAGAGCTTGGGTTTAGCTTATAAATCTTGATTCAAGGTAGGGTTTTTCTTCCATTCTTGTTCATTGATGTTAGGGTATTGATATATATATATGTTTTGCCTCTAAATGTCATATTTATGATATGAAATCATTCTCTCTTAGTCTTTTGGTAAAGATTACATGTTTTGAACAAAGTTAGGGTTGAATACCCATGAAATCTCTTTTCTTGCTTTAAAACCCTAGTTTTTGGAGAGTGATGAATTTTCTTCTTAAATTCTTCCTTTATTATTGGATTTCGAAACTATAGTGCTTTGTGTTGAGTAATAAAATAATGTTGTTGTGATCTCTTGTATTTTTCTTGATTGGTCATTGGAAATTGTCACATGATAAATTTGGGGATTTTTGAGATATGCTTGTAAATTGAGAAATTGAGTTTGGTATTGTATCTCTTATGAGTGTGGGATGACCATGGGTGGCCTTTGACGAGATATCGTAGAGTGGGTAGACGTGTTGCTTGCTCCGTGTGGATTTGCATTTTTCCTACCACTCGTAGTGGGGTTAGTGCTTTGGTAAGACTAAACCACTATTCGCTCACTGGTGCCGTGTCAGAGGTTTAGTAAACTAATGCCTGGGTTGGATACGTCACTGCCATTGGTATGGCATACGCCCTTCCTAAATGATGGATATCTTTGAGAAGATTTTGTGTGTGTGTGTGTGAGCTAGATATTACTCAATGTGTTGATTCATGGAGTTTTGCCTCGCATCATGTTTGAGATACATATACATATTGTTGTGGAATACTCGAGTTATGGATTACTGTTATTGTTGTGGAAATGATTTTTTACAAGGACTTGTGGAAGTATGAGATTCTACAAGGTCTTGTGGGAAAATGGTTTATATTTTGAAAATGGTTATTTATTGTAACTGGGTTTTTACTGCTCATTTAATTTAATGTCGCTACTTAAACTTGAGATCTGTTTTAAAATGTCCCTGTTTTACTTCAAAAGTTATATATGATATTTGCGAAATGAGACCAACTTGTTTTATATGTTTTCTAAACCTTGTTCGAGTTTGGGAGGATGTTGCTACAGAGCTTAGTGCTCACCCCCTACAAATATTATATTTTCAGGCTATGATTTAGAGGAAGGGCTCGGAGTTGATGAGCAGGTGCCTTGGGAAACTCAAGCTGATGGGCATGTAGATCCGGAGGGAACTATATAGGATTTTTCTCATTACGTGCTAGACGAGGGGATCCCTTTTGGGAATATTGTTCATATTAATATTTTGTTATTCCGCTGCAAATTAATAGTTGATTTTTGGAATGTAGTTGCCATAGTTGGACATATTCTTTTGGATGTAATGGCCATGATTTGGTCTATTCTTTTGGATGATGAATGAAAGTTTCTTTGTTTATGAAATTTATTAGTTGCTCTTATGATGTGAATGGTTTTAAATTGTAATGCCGTCCAAGGTGGATTTTGGGGCGTTACAACATATGTATTACCCTTCATTGTCACCGCCTTGGCAATTTCCGGTTGCATGTGAAATGGTGTAACAACTCACATTCTTGCTTTGGTCTAGTTGGGTTGCATAAATTCAATTGCATAAGGTGAAAAATCCTTACCCTTCTCTATGCAGCTTAGTGCGTGCTCACGCAGCTCACAAAAGTATTTGTGAGCCGATAGAATATGAATTTCACACATGTAGTGACGAGAAGCATCCAACACCTTTCAGTGAACCATTGAACACCTCAGAAACATTGGTTGTGGTAGTTCCATAATGCCAGCCACTATTATGGGCAAGTGTCCACTACTGTACTGAAATCTTATTTAACCACGCCCACGCTTTAGGACTAGTATTTTTTACTTCATCCATTATCAAATTAAATTTGTGAATCTGATGTACTGACCTAGCTTTCCCCACTTGCTCTTTTAGGTACATGTCCCTGAACTTGGTGTTGAAATTGTTTTGTACATGCCTAAGGCAAAAATAGTGATAAGAGTGTGGCTCATTCCACCCATAATTAACTTTGTAACGCCCCAAAATTCACCTTTGAAGGCGTTACTATCCTAAAACCATCCAATCATGAGAGCAACTACAATAACCATTAAATAATAAACCATTCTTCCATCTGTCAAAGAATAAATACTAAACCAATAAAATATCATAATTTCTCCAACTTACAATTCAAAACCAAATAGTATCTAGCAGCGGAATAGTAAAACTAACTGAAACATTATTTCACAAAAATCTCCAAATACAATAATTAGAACTAAAACGTAGCATCTCTTAGCCTCCACTTCAGGATCCTCATACTAACCCTCTCCAGCCTCGAGATCAACCTGCTCATCTAACTCGACATCCTACTCGTTACCAAAATCTATAATGTGTTGTAGGGGGTGAGAAAATGCATGTAGGAAATCCCTCTTAAATTCTAACAAGGTTTTAAAACAACAAAAAGAAGGCAAGTCTCTTTTGGAAAATAGAATATATTACCGTTTTGAAAGTAAAACAATGACAATTATAACGATCTCAGGTGTACGAAAATATAATAAATCAATGAAATGAATAAACATGTTATAATTAAAGCAATCAATTAATAACTCAGTAGCATCATCACATATTCTCATGTATGTTGGTTCATCCTCATTCTCATATATGTTGGTTCATCCCCATTCTCATGTATGTCGGTTCATCCCCATTCCCATGTATGTTGGTTGCTTCTCAAGAATCTACACAATGATTCTACCTCGTTCACCCATCACAACCACACAATCTCAATCATTCCCTGCAGGGCACATCACAAACCACTTTAGAAAGGGCGTATACTGTCTCCCATGGCATTGACGAATCCTTCCAAGGAAAGGTATACCATCCCTCAGCCTCAAACTTACGTGAACAATAGTAGTTTCTCTCACAAACAACAAACAACTACAAGTGTTAGGCAACCATCTCACCCCCACTGGGATAGACTATCCTCTAACACTCTACGACAGCTCTCGAAGGCAATTCAAGTCCATCACGCCCAAACCATATAAGAGATGAAACCACAATTTTATCAACAACCACAATCTTAACCCATCATAATTTTCATTAAAAATTTAAGTATAAAAATTACACAATTCTCAATATACTATAGTAATAAAAGAATTAAAATATGCAAGAGATCATATCAAGAAAACCTTCATAATTTCGATATCAAAATTCTTGGGTTTTGCCAAAAAAATCATAATTTATTGGAACAAGAATTAGTATTAGATGAAAACATGATTTAATCAAGAATAGGAATTTAGAAATCAAGAATCCATGTATTTTTCACAATCAAACAAGTATTTAGCAAACTAGGGTTTTGAAAATTCAAGAACAAGTATTTCTTGAACCAAAACACGTATTTTGTTCAAAATTACGTTTCAATGATAAAGAAACCAAGAATTCATAAGTATTTATCATATAACTATCAAGAGAATTGAAAACATACATGTATAATACCCTAAGTCTCAATGAAAGAACTCAAGAAGAATTCCCTACCTCGATTCCGTAGTTTTGTGTGAAAACCTAGCGTGTTTGATCCATTCCAACGGGAAAATTCCCCTTAATCTCGTGTTTCTCCTCTTCTTTCTTGCTCTCCAAGGCTCTCTAGGGTTAGAACTAATGAAATAGGGCTAGGGAATACATCCTTGGGTATTTATAGTATGAGAAAACAATCCAATCGGCGCAAATCCGATACTCAGAATCGCGACCTCACGTTCGAACTATCTACCTGACGTTCAAACGTCATTTTGGCTTTCGAACGTTTCTTGCTACCAGTACTTTTGTTTTTCCATCAGAGTTCTGTCAGACACAAAAGTACTGGGACTAATTGTCGTTCGAACGTACTCCCATTTTTAGTTGAACTTATAATGAATTTTTGTCCTATTTATAAGTCGATTTGGAAAATTTATGTGAAATACACTTTTCTAGCTCTGGAAGTCTATTGTCTACTGTAAAAATTTCAGATCAAATGGACATTAGAGTAAAAATTTATGATCTAAATACTAAGGCAGTGTCAAATTCTTTCCTACACAAATTTTATCTAAAATGTGTTTTAACTCCGAAATACTTCTTAACTTGCCCTATTACATCGCCTAACATTTTTATTTCTACTATTACAATCTATATAGTTCATGCTTACATCATTACATATATGAGTGTTGTCCGAATTTGGTATTGACAATTTACGTGCAAGTATACACGATCAACAAGTAATAAAGTGATAAGTAAAATATCGTTCCCACGGAGAATTATTAATAATAAATTTCAAGTACTAACTTTATATCAATTCAATTTTATTTAAACAATTGGAATTGAACTATGAAATGAATAAATTAAACTAAATTTAAACTTAATAATCAAAGATTGAATTTAACAGATAGAAGAAGTTAAGATTACAACTTCCCCTAATGCTTCGTATAAATCTCCCCACTCTCTTCCCAGTTAATTGATCAAAATAAGTTGTTAACTGAGACTTCAAAAGTATTTATCAAACCTCTTCCGATAGTAAGATAAGCATATCTATCCCAATTAAATTGCTATATTCCTATGCAAAATAAGTTGGAATAGATTCATTAAGTTCAAACTCTCATACAAGTTACACACGGCATATAGGTATATTCCTATCCTATACACAAACCCAGCAATTCAATCCGAAGAAGAATTAACCAGACGCATGTCATCATATTCAGATCTAAACCTAGAATTCATCTCCCAATTTCATCTAGGTTATCAAATTAATTGATGGCCAAACAATTATATATTAAACACAAAATATGACAAACAACTCATATATGATCAACAAGAACTAGAAACGAGAGTAGGTAAATTTAACTAGACATTAGGTTCCGTTGCAATCTTAATAAAAACTTAGTTCATAATGTAATTGAAAAACATCCTTCTCAAAGTAATAAACATCTTAGAAAATTAAGAAATAAAAGTAAGGAAAAAGAATGAAAACTTAGTTGCAAGCTTCAATCCCTCTCTAGCCTTCAATCCCGATTTTCTTCGTGTGGATTTCTCCAATTCGTGCCTTCAATTTTCTATCAATCCTTTGGTCTTCTTCTCTATATGTATCTATATATATTTTCAGCCCCCAAAGTCATCATATTTATATCCCCATCAAACCCTAGGCACATAGGAGTCATTAGAATCCAATTCCGGGTCAAAAAGGAGTCATAATTCGCGTCCACTTCAGTAGGGGCGCGCTGGGGCGCTGGTATTGGGCGCCTAGGCGCTGGTAAGGCAGCATGTTGGCGCCTGGGCGCCTAGGCGCGCCTCCTTTTTTCTTCAGCTCTGGACAGTTTTCGTAAAATCACCATAACTTTTAATCCAACCGTTGGATTGAGCTGAAATTTTGACACAATATAGAAGACATCCAGATCTACAACTTTCATGTTTTGTACTTTTCCAGATTCTGAGTCGATCATGGTCAAAATGGAGGAAAACCGAGGTGCCTTTGAAAACAAACATCAATACCTCTTTGATTTCTTTCACTTTTAAACCTCCACATCCTTATTTCCTTCCAAATGATGATTCCTACAAAATAACATCAAAACACACAAAATAATAAAAAGTAAACATAAAATAATTGAAAACTTGCACTTTCATCAAGCCGAAAATACTCAATTCGTAGGTATAAAACCCACTCATCAAATACCCCCAAACTTAAATCTTTGCTTGTCCTCAAGCAAAATACTAAGAACAAAAACTATAAAGATTAATCAACTAACTACTCAAACAATGGATCGATATAAATCTGAATAATGGCCCCAAAAGTTACTACAAATACTAATTCAAGGGAAACTTCAAAACAGTTCAAAGTCTATCAATTCAACATACTCCTTAATTTTACCTCTGCTCATGACCCTTTAAATACATGTGCATATTCTAACTTTTTAACTAGCCATCACCCAGATACATTTACGTAGTCAAGCGCTCCATAAGAGATACTCAATATCAACTTTATAAACTTACGTTTCACATCAACCTCTACTTGTTAAGGCAAAACATATAACTAGAAGGTACAAAGATTTTTTTTCCTTTTTTTTTTCTCTCTCTCTTTTTCTTTTTTTCTCTCATTCAGTGAGTGCATTTTATGCTCCATCTCACTTCCTATTGAGCGAGTGCGTTTTACGCTCCATCTCGCCTTTTCTTGAACGAGTGCGTTTTACGCTCCATCTCGTTCTCAACATGTGTTTATGAGTGAGTGCGTTTTCCGCTCCATCTCTACTCACCACATGCCCCTTTCTTGTTTCTAGTCTTCCTATTTTTTTTTTTTTTTTTCTTTCTAACTCATAAAGGATCAAATCTAAATAATTTTTCAAAAACTCTCTCTCTTTTTTTTTTTTAACTACTAACCCATCATAATCAATATTTCCCCCAAACTTATATGAATACCTCAATTCGCTTTGACTGATGCTTAAATAAATTTTCTAGAGTTTCACTGATATCTCACACAAGCACTTAGCCAAATAAATTCTCTAAATGATAACTAACCAAACAGATAGATATGTGCTCATGCATGAAAAAAAAATCATAAACAGTGTAAAACCAACTAGTATGTCAAACTTCAAACCCAACATGTTCATCAATTTCCCTTGAATTAACAATTAATCACATTCATCATTGGCCATGATCAAATTCAATGAACCCATTGCTCAAGTTGTATTAAAACATGAAATCTAAATGCAAACCTAATAATGCAAATGCAAACAAGAAAACACCCCCAAACTTAAACTAAACATTGTCCTCAATGTATAAAGTAGGAAAAATTAAGACAGATGACTTCCCTGAGACTTTGCTAGTTCGCATCATCGTCAGCGCCCTTGTCGTCCACGAGTTGGGAGTGTATTCAGGAAACATAGGTGGGTTGTTCTTGGCTCCTTGTAAGGCTTTGTGTGTGCTCCAACTTTATGTTCAATCTTTGGGATCTGCAAGCAATTGACATACCAATTAAAATGCACTAACTAACTAACTAACTACATTATTTCTAAAAAAAAACTAAATTAAAATAACATGAAATAAAACTTAGAAACTAAAATTTGGGTTGCCTCCCAATTAGCGCTTGTTTTATAGTCATCAGCCTGACTACTTCCTGTTTCATCCTGGGTCGGCAAGGATAATTGAGGTTTTTTCATGATCAATGTCGCCGCCCCAATATTGCTTCAGTCTCTGCCCGTTCACTTTGAAAGTTCTCTTTGACTTGGCGTCCTTGACTTCAATCGCTCCATGTGAGAACACCTCCTCTTTATATAGCTTGGCATTCTTAAGGGGATCTGAAATACAACTTTGAACGAATACCTCATTCACTGCTTTGTCAACCACATTAACCCGAAAACATTCTTCTGCTTCCTCTAAAAATTTCATAGCTGAAAATACATTGAATTTAACCTCGTGATCTTGGACTCGCATAGTTAGCTCACCTTTCTCCACATCGATAAGTGTTCTCCCCGTTGCTAAAAATGGTCGCCCAAGAATAATAGGTATTTCTCTATCCTCCTCACAATCTAAGACTATGAAATCAGCTGGAAAAATGAATTTATCCACTTTCACTAGAACGTCCTCAACTATTCCCCTTGGATAAGTGAGTGATCTATCCGCCAGTTGCAATGTGATGTTAGTAGGCTTCGCTTCCTTCAAACCCAATTGCTGATAAATTGAGAGTGGCATCAAGTTAATACTAGCTCCCAAATCACATAATGCTCTCTCAAAAAATTGACTGCCTATTGTGCATGGAATTGTGAAGCTACCCGGATCTTTGAGCTTTGGTGGTAGCTTCTTTTGAAGAATAGCACTGCATTCCTCCGTAAGTGCCACTGTCTCAAAATCACCTAGTTTTCTCTTCCTTGACAGAATTTCCTTCAAAAATTTCACATAGTTAGGCATGTTCTCCACTGCTTCTGCAAAAGGGATATTTATTTGGAGCTTCTTAAACACTTCCATGAATTTAGAGAACTGCTTATCCCATTTCTTTTTCTGCTGGCGTTGTGGAAACGGTACGGGAGGCAAAATAAGACTCTGCTTGCCTTCATCAGAATTTACCACTAACTCTTCTTCTTTCTTTGCATGTTCAAAATTCTTTCTATCTTTATTCTCATCCCTACTATCATCTCCAAGTGATTGTTTTGGAATTCCACTAGTAACTTCAGATAGCTCTTTTCCACTTCGTAATGAAATAGCATTGCAGTACTCCTTACCTTCCCTCTTAGGATTGATCTCCGTATCACTAGGTAGAGTGCCTTGAGGTCTGTTGTTAATGGCATTAGCAAGCTGACCCATTTGATTTTCCAGGTTTCGAATTGATACATCCTGACTGTTCATCCTGGTCTCACACTGTGCTATAAACTTGGAAAGCAAATCCTCCAAATTTGACTTCTTTTCCTGCTGTGGTGGAGCTTGATTTTGAAAGCCTGGTGGGTATGATTGTCTTGGAGCAGAGGATTGGGCTTGATTATTGTTCCAAGAAAAGTTCGGATGAGTCCCCCAACCAGGGTTATAATTGTTAAAATTATTGCCATATTGCTGCCGGTTGTGGTTACCAATGTATTGCACCGACTCTGGATTAATTGCACATTGGTTGCTCGAATGGTTCCCGGCACATAATTCACATACAACTGCCACACTCTGAATAGGTTGAACTCCTAGAGCATCAATCTTCTTTGACAACGTAGCAAACTGTGCAGCCAATGCAGTAACTGCATCAACTTCATAAATCCCTGCTACCTTTGGCTAATTGATCCTTGTAGAAGGCCACTGATAATTATTGGCAGCCATCGTCTCCAATAACTCGTAGGCTTCATCGAAATTCTTCCCCATCAATGCCCCTCCTGCAGCTGCATCGATACTGGTTCGAGTAGTACTAAACAACCCGTTGTAGAACGTCTGAACTTGCAACCAATTAGGAATACCATGGTGAGGGCATTTTCGGAGTAAGTCTTTGAATCGCTCCCAAGCTTCATAAAGAGTCTCAGAATCATGCTGTGCGAATGAAGTGATGTCGTTTCTCATCCTTGCAGTTTTAGCTGGTGGGAAGAATTTAGCTAAGAATTTTTGAGCTAACTCTGACCACGTAGTAATAGAATCCGATTGCAATGAATGCAACCAACTCCTCGCCTTATCACGAAGTGAGAAAGGGAAAAGTCGGAGTCTAATTGCATCTTCAGAAACCCCATTATATTTGAATGTGTCACATATCTCCAGAAAACTCATCAAATGATCGTTTGGGTCATCGTTAGGCAAACCCCCAAACTGCACTGAATTCTGAATCATTTGAATGGTACCCGGCTTGATCTCAAAATTGTTTGCTTGAATTGCGGGCCTTCGAATGCTCGATTGTAATTCAGTCACAAGCGGCATAGCATAATCCCTTAACGATTTCTGTTCCTCTTCAGCCATAGCTTCTTGGTTGTTTTCTTCTTGACACTGTTTTCGCAAGTTTCGGAGTCTTCTTTCTATTTCGTCTTCGTACGGTAGTAGCTCCTGACCTGTAGATCGTGTTTGCATACAAAATTCAACAGTACTTGCGAAAACAATTAAAACAGAAAATTAAATAAGTTTAAACTAAGATCAAACTGATTGAAATTAATATTGAAATAATTACTAGAATAATTCCCCGGCAACGGCGCCAAAAACTTGTTGTCCGAATTTGGTATTGACAATTTACGTGCAAGTATACACGATCAACAAGTAATAAAGTGATAAGTAAAGTATCGTTCCCACGGAGAATTATTAATAATAAATTTCAAGTACTAACTTTATATCAATTCAATTTTATTTAAACAATTGGAATTGAACTATGAAATGAATAAATTAAACTAAATCTAAACTTAATAATCAAAGATTGAATTTAACAGATAGAAGAAGTTAAGATTACAACTTCCCCTAATGCTTCGTATAAATCTCCCCACTCTCTTCCCAGTTAATTGATCAAAATAAGTTGTTAACTGAGACTTCAAAAGTATTTATCAAACCTCTTCCGATAGTAAGATAAGCATATCTATCCCAATTAAATTGCTATATTCCTATGCAAAATAAGTTGGAATAGAGTCATTAAGTTCAAACTCTCATACAAGTTACACACGGCATATAGGTATATTCCTATCCTATACACAAACCCAGCAATTCAATCCGAAGAAGAATTAATCAGACGCATGTCATCATATTCAGATCTAAACCTAGAATTCATCTCCCAATTTCATCTAGGTTATCAAATTAATTGATGGCCAAACAATTATATATTAAACACAAAATATGACAAACAACTCATATATGATCAACAAGAACTAGAAACGAGAGTAGGTAAATTTAACTAGACATTAGGTTCCGTTGCAATCTTAATAAAAACTTAGTTCATAATGTAATTGAAAAACATCCTTCTCAAAGTAATAAACATCTTAGAAAATTAAGAAATAAAAGTAAGGAAAAAGAATGAAAACTTAGTTGCAAGCTTCAATCCCTCTCTAGCCTTCAATCCCGATTTTCTTCGTGTGGATTTCTCCAATTCTTGCCTTCAATTTTCTATCAATCCTTTGGTCTTCTTCTCTATATGTATCTATATATATTTTCAGCCCCCAAAGTCATCATATTTATATCCCCATCAAAACCTAGGCACATAGGAGTCATTAGAATCCAATTTCGGGTCAAAAAGGAGTCATAATTCGCGTCCACTTCAGTAGGGGCGCGCTGGGGCGCTGGTATTGGGCGCCTAGGCGCTGGTAAGGCAGCATGTTGGCGCCTGGGCGCCTAGGCGCGCCTCCCTTTTTCTTCAGCTCTGGACAGTTTTCGTAAAATCACCATAACTTTTGATCCAACCGTTGGATTGAGCTGAAATTTTGACACAATATAGAAGACATCCAGATCTACAACTTTCATGTTTTGCACTTTTCCAGATTCTGAGTCGATAATGGTCAAAATGGAGGAAAACCGAGGTGCCTTTGAAAACAAACATCAATACCTCTTTGATTTCTTTCACTTTTAAACCTCCACATCCTTATTTCCTTCCAAATGATGATTCCTACAAAATAACATCAAAACACACAAAATAATAAAAAGTAAACATAAAATAATTGAAAACTTGCATTTTCATCAAGCCGAAAATACTCAATTCGTAGGTATAAAACCCACTCATCAATGAGCATTTCAAAATAATTACGTTACTATATAAAGATAAGCATGTGGGGGTTTACAAACTTGCTTCACTACTGAGATTATACATTTATGTAGATCTGATATTAAACATAGACATTCTCTATTCGACACAACAGAATGTCGTAGATGATATAGGAACCAACCCCAACGGTCACGACTAATGTGTGTTACTCTTATAGTGATCAGGGGAAGGAGGTATCCTAGCAATACAGAGGAATGATGATTTAATTTTATCTATGAAAAATATGAGTTATTGTATCCTAACCTTTGAAGTTTGTAGGTAACTTCACTGAAAACCTTCACGAGACAGAACTCGTCCACTAGAAATTGATTAGCATAGAATATTGCACATCATTTATCTCTTTACACCCATTTTATACTTGCTTTTGTGGAGAAAATGGGGGAAATTGCGTTTAATCTAACAATTAATGGAGTTTTATGTGATTGTAGGTAAAGAGTAGGAAATGGCATGTATTAAGCCCTCCATCAAGTGCTTAAAAAGGCAATGGAGAAGAAGGGGAGGCTTAACGGGTGGCTCGGGATATCAAGAAATCAAGAAAAAGCCAAAACAGATGAAAACCTACCGATAGATGTTCATCAAAACATACCGGTAGGTTTAGTGCACTGGAATTCTTCTACCGCTGCCCCTGCCAAAACCTACCAGTAGATTTTGCCTACTGGAAAAAACCTACCGGTAGGTTTTATCATCGTTCTACTGGTAGGTTTTGCCCAGAAACCTGAAATCTCAACTCCAACTGCTTCATGGGCCCACCTCTGATTCTCCCACACATGCTCTGACACATTCTACATAGAATGATGCTCTCTTACACCTAAAACCTGACTTTGGAAGAAAAAACATGTAAGAGGAAGAGAGAGAAATAGAGTGGTTGGGGGAAGCATGGAAGAGGAATGCAAGACATGTGGTTGCTTGTAGCAGTCCCCAAAGACCTTCCAATGATAGGAATTCAGTTACACAGACCTTGGAGAGGGTTATGGACGAAATTGGACCAAGTCTTACACATTATTTAGCTACACACAAAGTTTTAGAGAGAGAAGCTCAAGGAAGAAGATGAAGTTTTAGAGAGAGAAAGTTAGGTTTTTGTATTTCCTCCTCCATTTTAGTTGTAGTAAGCTTCAAATCACTTGTAATCTTTACTTCTTGCACTTTAATATCCTTTATTTCAAGTGTACTCAAGTCTAGCTACATGTTCTTGTATTTTTCATGTTTACATTTGGGTTTTTACTTTCCAAGCTTTCTATTTTGGTATGAAATGAACTTGTCTTTGTAGTTTAACTTCTTTTCGCATTAATATAAGTTTTAATCTTTATTTCATCACCATGTCTCTTTATATTATGTATGTGTTTGTTTTGACTATGGGTAGCTAAGCTTTTAGTTGGCTAATCCAAGGGAGACTTCCTCTTGGGTATGCTAAATCAAGTCCCCTCCATTCTTCCTCGCAGTGTAAAGTGTTTAGTTTGACTAGGTTGAGTGCGGACGTAGTTGTGAGCTCTTGATACACTGTAGACTTGTCACGAGATATGATTGAGCCTACACCTCTACATTAGTCCCTCACTTCCTACGAATCAATCAAACACCGAGACACCATTGGTATAATGAATTGAGTTGATTTGGCATTCCCATTGGAATGACCTCTTTGAATTAGCCAACCTTGTTTTCTTGCATTTTTATCAAAATCTCCACTCACCAAAACACAAAGTCACAAGATTTTACACTTTTCATTTCTTACAAAATCACCTTCACCACAATTCGACCTTCCTTCCCTGAGGAGATGACCTTGGAATACTCAATTCCAAGTAAAACACAACATTGCAAGTCTCTCTACGCTTGAGGAGCACTTTTGTACACACACACACACACATTTTCATTCACACACACGATTTGCCCCATTTCTAGCATCGAACCCGAGGGAGAGTGACACTCACCTACTCATATAAGCCATATACACAACCGGGATCATGTTTAGAGATTAGGGTGAAATCGCAATCAAGCATTTTTAGCGCCGTTGCCTGGGAAGGCTAGCGTCAAATTAGAAGGTGATTTCGGACAATGGAGGTAAGTCCCGTGATTCTTATCACAGGCTGAAGTACGTTGCTCCTTTGTATATATTTGTGTTTACTTTTCATTTTAATTGTAGATAGTGTTTTTATATGTGGGGATGGGATGACCAAAATAGACTTGCCATAGACCCAAATATGAATCTTGACCCTCACCCGAGGATGCCGGTGAAAACTTTTGAGATGATGGTGCTAATGTTCCAAGGGGTGGGGGAATGCAAAACCCTAGAATGCCAAATCCCCAAATGCTTTTTCCCCCTCCAAGGAATGAGGAAAACAATATCCCAATTGATCCTCCGGCAAGGTCAATGAGGGATTATCTTCAACCAACCCGAAGCACTACCCCCTCTTGCATACTTCTACCGGTCGAAGCTCATGCCTTCCTTGTTAAACCAAGAATGCTACAACTTCTTCCTCAATTCCATGGAATTGAAAGAGAAAATCCTTATTTGCACATTAAGGAATTTGAGGAAATTGTTGTAACATTTCTCACAAATCATGCCATGGAAGACATAGCTCGCATGAAATTATTCCCCTTGTCCCTTAAAGAAAAAGCCAAAATTTGGTTGAACTCATTGAAACCTCGATCGATAAGTTCTCGGGCACAAATGCTTTTTGAATTTTTAAACAAATTTTTTCCGGTACCCAAGACCACTGCTCTTAAGAAACAAATTCAAAATTTTTTGAAGAAATCTAATTAGCAGTTTTATCAATGTTGGGATCAATACAAAGAGTTGCTACAATCCATTCCACATCATGGATTTGAATCGTAGCAATTGGTTAGTTTCTTCTATGAAGGAATTACACTGGCCCACCGACAATTCATAGACATGATGTGTAACAGAGAGTTTCTAAAAAAAGATCCGGATGAGGCCCTTGAATACTTCAATACATTGGCACAAAATGCTCAATCATGGGATATCACGGATCCAAATAAGTGCCAAGGTCCTCTCCGGGGAGTCAACCAAGTGGAGGAGGGATGTATAATTTGCGGGACCAAGAGGATTTGGTTGCCAAAATCACAAAGTGTCCCAAAAGGTGGAGAGTCTAGAGGTGAATAGGAGGCATGAAGTGTCTAATATAGCTAACGTCGAGGAGTGTTGCTCTATATGTGAAAATGTTGAGCATTCTATCTCGGAGTGCCCAAACATTTCGGCACTCAAAGAGGTTTATCATGAGCAAGTGAATGCTTTCAACCAAAGTAGGCAATCATTCTCTCCACAATCCAATACATATAATTCGGGTTGGAGCAATCACTCGAACTTTAGTTGGAAGAATGACAACCCTACTCCTCATGGGTCTAGTTCATTGTCGCCTCCCATTCCACCCTAGCAAAACCAATCCTACTATGATCACGGTCCCTCGTCTAGCTCTCAATATCCACGATCCAATCAACAAGGTTTTTCCCAAAACCCACCACCTCAACAAGGGTTTGGTCAACAATGACCACCCAACCCACCCACCTACCAACCTCCTCACAAAAGGAATTTGGAGGATGTCGTGCACCAATTCATTCAAAGCCAAACAACAATCAACAACCAAACCGCCACCGCTTCAATGATATTCAGACTTAAATCACAAAATTGACCAATGCCATAGGGTCATCCCAACAAGAGAAAGAGAAATTTCCCGCTCAACCTCAAGAAAACCCTAGGGGTCAACACGTGATTGAGTCGTCCGAGCCCACCAAGGAGAGTTGTGAGCAACTCAAGGCGGTCACCAACCTAAGGAGTGACAAACAAATTGACAAAACTATTTTGCCAAAAATCTCATCCTTGCAAAACATAAGAATAATAACCTAATTGTTAAAGTGAATCATATGAAATACGCGTCCTATTTAACAAAATTTAATAAAACATCAAACTAACTATATTAACTTAGAAACCAAATCCAAAAACTAACATTAAAAAATTTTGAAATTTTTTATAAAAAGACTCATTATCCGGTTCTTTAACGTTTGCCAATCACAAAGACGAATATGAATTGTTCCCTCCCCCAATCTAAATTTCACATTGTCCTCTATGTATAGTATAATGAAATAGAATTATAGACAATTGCTAATAAGATTTGGAGGCGAGACAAATCCATAGTGCAAAAACCTAATCTGTATGATAAACAACAAACGATTAGTACTACTATTTACAATCAAACACCTATAAAAAAAACTTTTCAAAGCACATACACTGGTTCCATTAGCTGAGCGGAACTCACATTTTGAACAAATCCATCATGGTATGGCTTAAGCCTTTGACCATTTACTTTGAAAACATTTCTAGATAATGGGTTCTCAATTTCAATTGCCCCATGTTCTAAAACTTGCTTAACAATGTAGGGGTCTGTCCATCTAGACCTTAATTTACCAGGAAATAGACGGAGTCTTAAGTTATATAACAGGACTTTTTGAGAAGGTTCAAAAGACTTCCGCACTATATTCTTATCATGAAAATTTTTTATTCTGGACTTGATAATCTTTGCATTCTCATATGCTTCATTTTTCAGTTATTCTAATTCATTAATCTAAAGTTTGCGGGATGCACTTGCTTTTTCAATATCAAAGTTCATCATTTTGATTGCCCAGTATGCTCGATGTTCCAATTCCATAGGCAAGTGACATGGTTTACCGTAAACTAATTGATAAGGAGACATTCCCAAAATAATTTTGTATGCTCTATGATTAGTACTTAAAGTTGACATATTATTATGACATTTTAAGACTAACTGTACTTTAATGGAGTTTAAGTGATGTCATTTCAGGCCCTAAACTGAACAAGGACCCAAGAACAACAAGTACCACACTTGGATGCAACACCACCACATTAGAGCCAAAATTGGAGCAGCTTGGAGCACAGCCAGGACGTTCGAACGCCAACTCACGTTCGAACGTCCACATTACACTGTAGCAGAGTCAACT
Organism: Ilex aquifolium; assembly: GCA_951799425.1. Taxonomy (NCBI): domain Eukaryota; kingdom Viridiplantae; phylum Streptophyta; class Magnoliopsida; order Aquifoliales; family Aquifoliaceae; genus Ilex; species Ilex aquifolium. The sequence continues at coordinate 22,597,016 of OX637396.1, read as the reverse complement.
GCTGAGGAAGGCGTGTTGCAGTTAGGAAAGAAGACTGGAGCTCTGAAGCACTTGAGTGTCACGTTCGAACGCCAACTCACGTTCGAACGTGCACTTGAGTTGATGGAAGACCAGACTACTGCAAAGAGTTGGAACTGAACTTCACAGAAGACCAACAGACCACTCGAGTGAAAGGGTCAGAGCAAATCTGGCGTTCGAACGCCCTTAGTGCAAAAACAGAAGAAACGTTCGAACGGCAGTCAACGTTCGAACGCCCTTAGTGCAAAAACAGAAACAACGTTCGAACGCCAACTCACGTTCGAACGTTCTCCACAGACTGGTAGCAGAGTTGTTGACTGTTCACTTGGACTTGGGCGGCAAACACTATTCCTTCACCTCCTCTTGTTGGAGAGCTTTGGGGAGCCAAGGATGAAGTTTTTGAAAGTTGATGGAGGCTTAGACTCCCACTCTCATTGTAGATTTAGCTTATTTTCCTTGTATGAAGTCTTTATTTTAGAGATTAGTTTGGCTTTAGTCCAACATCTCTTGCTTGTTATAAAAGTAGTTTTATGCTTATGCTTATGTTTATGCTTTCATTTTACATGCATAGAAGAGAGATAGCTCACCTTTTGGTTGAGGAAGCAACCCTCCAATTCTTGGTTGAGGAAGCCACCCTCCAAATGTGACTAGCTTTCTTCTACTTTTATTGTTCATGCATTTCACTTCCATTGCTTGAGCTTCTTTCTTTCTTAGAAGAGTGAAACTCTTCCACTTTTCTAGAGCTTTACCAAAGCCGTGAAGGGTGGAACGTGATTCACCCATTCTTTGTTAAAAATTGGCTCCGTGTTTGTTGTTACTTTATCTTTTAAGTTCTCTACTTGGAGGGATGAGCATCACTCACTTTTCTAGCTTTATCCAAGCCATGAAGAGTGAGTAGTTTCTCATTCACTCTTTAGTAAGAGGAGAATGGCATGTATAAGTTATCCGGGAATCATATTTGTGCAATGTTTTTATGCTTAACGTTTATTTCTTCTTGTTTTTGGATGATTGATTGCATCTAGCAAAGCTAAGGTACTTTGTATAACTGTGAGCTATTTCTATGACACGGATGACTCTTGCATAGAAAGACTCATCAGTTCAAGGCAAGTACCCCGACTATATCCTCATGACTACCCTTCAATCCTCCCCCTTATTGTACTACATTTAAAGAATGGAATATTAATATCATGATTGGATGTCTTGTAGAAACACTTGCTTGTTTGTAGACGGGTTAAGTCTCGGCACAGACAATTCTTGTAAACTTCTAGAAAGACATCGGAATCATGTTCTTAATTCTCACAATCCATCTTTATCTTCCGATTAACTTGCTGTTGACACGGGAGTTAATTGAGTTATCAAGCACAATTATGACAAACCGGATAACTAACTACATGTCCAGATCCTTGCACTAAAGAGTGACTCTTTTTAATTAGCACTTATCTCCTATTTTGTTAAGAAAATCCTCTTGGAAAGAATCTTATATTCTGTCCAGGAAAACTCATATCTCACAGCAAATCTCAAGAGTTACAATCAATAGGTCTCTACCACTGCTCACCTCAGAAATATCACCAAAAGTTCCCTGTGGATTCGACTCCGGACTCAAACCGGATTATTACTACAGCTTGACCGCCTGCACTTGGGTGTACACATTTCGGATCAAGAACAAGTTTTTGGCGCCGTTGCCGGGGAACCTTTGAAAGGTGTTTTAAGGTGAAAGGTAAAAAGACCTTCAACGTTGTGTATATTCTTTGGTTTACTGTAAATAACTTTGTTTTATTTTCTTTATGACTGAGGGCACTCCTCACTTCCAAAATTTGCTGGCAGAATCGTGTGAGTCCGTGAATCAGCCTGAACCTAATTCACCTAGATCAGTAGCAGACTCTTGTGAGGGTAGTATGGCAAATAATGAAAGAAATGGAGAAATCCCTATGAGAGAGGAGGAGGTCCCTAACATCCGAACTTTGCGGGATTACTTAAATCCCACAAGAAACAGTGTCCCCTCTTGTTTTATTTTTCCTGAAAATGCTCCCCTCTTTACTGTAAAGCCGGGGACAGTGCAGTTATTACCCGTATTTCATGGATTGGATGCAGAAAATCCATATCTGCATATAAAAGATTTTGAGGAAGTGTGTGGAACATTTCAAGACAATTCTGAATTGGCCAAGATGAAATTGTTTTCTTTCTCCTTGAGGGATAGAGCCAAACAATGGTTAAATTCTTTAAAGGCTTTTTCCATACCCAACTGGCAAGCATTACAAAATGAATTTTTTAGAAAGTTTTTTCCTCTACACCGCACAAATGCACTAAAAAGGCAAATCATGAATTTTGCGGTCAAAGAAGGAGAAACTTTTTATCAAAGTTGGGAGAGATTCAAAGATCTGCTCCAATCCTGCCCACATCATGCTTTTGAAAATTGGACTTTGGTAGGATTTTTCTATGACTCCTTACCCTCTAGACTACGTCAGTTTGTCGAAATGATGGCCCAAGGAGAATTCATGGGAAAAAGTCCGGAGGAGGCATTCAATTTTTTCGACACCATATCTGACAGTTCTCAGATGTGGGACTCAGCCTCCCCTACCACTGTAGAAGCCAGACCATCTAATTCCCAAGGAGGAAAATATGTCTTGAGAGAGGATGATGACTTGAGAGCAAAAATGTCCACATTGTCTCTAAAGCTTGAAGCTTTAAAGATGAAGAAAGTCCATCAAGTTGATGTTAGCCCTTCCACCGAGCAAGTGTGTGGAATCTGTGCACTAACAGGACACCCTACTGGGGAGTGTCCCACCATCCCAGCATTCAAAGAACTCTTGTTGGAACAAACACATGCAATTTCCAACTTCAACAAGCCCTACTCCAACCCATATTCTGAAACATACAATCCAGGGTGGCGAAACCACCCTAACTTCAGTTGGAAGAACACACAACCAATACCCATGAACCAACAACAAGGGCCATACCCACCACCTCAAGGACCTCCTGCATATCAACCATACCAACCACCACAAAAGAGGAACCTTGAGGACACACTAAATCAGTTCATGCAAAGCCAAATGAATTATAACAATAATTCCACACAGGCTTTCACTGATTTCAAAACCCAGACCACTCAATCTTTTGAGGATCTTAAAAGCCACATCCAAAAGTTGACTCAATCCATGGTCATACACGAAAAGGGCAAGTTTCCTGCCCACCCAAAGCAACCACAAGGCCAATTCCATGTAGGGAACCCTTCAACAACAGGAAACACTCAAGACCAAGCCCAAGCTGTCACGACACTAAGAAGTGGCAAAGTGATTGACAAAACAATCAGAGACATACTCATTCCCAAGCCAAGACCTGAGTCAAGCCCAGCCAATCCATCATCTGAACCTGAACCAATTGAGACTGAACTTGAGAAAGATCCTGAGCCTGTGATTGAACAAGAGCCAGAACCTTCTGAGAAAAGGGAACCTTCGTATCCCATTCCGGCTCCGTTTCCTCATCGACTCAAAACCAAACAGAAAGTGAAAAATCAGCCTGAAATTTATGAGCTTTTTAAGCAAGTAAATATCAACATCCCACTTCTGGATGCAATCAAACAAGTCCCGTCTTATGAAAAGTTTCTAAAAGACTTGTGCACAGTCAAGAGAAGCCAGAATGTCCAAAAGAGAGCTTTCCTAACGGAACAAGCTAGTGCTCTTCTCCAACATAAAACCCTTCCAAAATACAAAGACCCAGGGTGTCCGACTATCTCATGTATCATTGGAAACTTCAGGATTGAACAAACTTTGTTAGACCTTGGAGCCAGCGTTAATCTGCTACCCTACTCTGTCTATCAGCAGTTGGGTTTGGGTGAACTTAAACCCACTTGTGTCACACTCCAGTTGACCGACAGATCTGTCAAAACCCCCAGAGGGATTGTTGAAGATGTGCTTGTCCAAGTAGATAGTTTTGTCTTCCCTGTTGACTTCATTGTTCTGGATACTCAACCAGCAGTCAATTTGGAGAACCAAATTCCCGTCATTCTTGGTCGACCATTCCTAGCAACTTTCAATGCTTTAATCAATTGCAGGAATGGAGTCATGAAATTAACTTTTGGGAATATGACTCTCGAACTGAACATTTTCAATATTGCTAAACATCCAGAAGAAGAAAAGGAAGAAAGAGAAGTAAACTCCATAGAATCCTTGATACAGGAACATCTGGATGATACATTCTGTGAGGATCCTACTGAATCATCTCTGTTAGAACTCATCTCATCAGAAATAACAGATGATGACCCAAATCCACCAAGTGGCCCTACTCATACTGTTGAGACATGGGCACCCAAATTCGAAGAAATTTCACCAAGTGGCACAAAACCAGTCTCATCAAGTGTTAGCCCACCAAAGCCTGAATTGAAACCTCTCCCATCTGACCTCAAATATGCATTTTTTGGAGAGAATGAGTCATATCCAGTGGTAATTTCATCTAAACTCACAGACTTGCAAGAGTCTAAATTGCTTGAAGTTCTTCGAAGTCATAAAAGTACCATTGGATGGACCATCGCTGACTTGAAAGGTATAAGCCCGTTAATCTGCAATCATGCCATATACCTTGAAGAGGATTCAAAACCCTCTCGTCAAATGCAGCGACGACTGAACCCTCACATGAAGGAAGTTGTGAGAATCGAGGTACTCAAACTCTTAGATGCAGGGATAATCTTCCCTATCTCAGATAGTAAATGGGTCAGTCCAACCCAAGTTGTGCCAAAAAAATTTGGGGTCACAGTGGTCAAAAATGATGCAAATGAACTAGTACCAACTCGAGTCGTCACAGGATGGCGAATGTGTATTGATTATCGAAAACTCAATTTGGTCACTAGAAAAGATCTTTTTCCTCTCCCATTTCTTGACCAAGTCCTGGAGAGAATTGCAGGTCATGCATTTTACTGTTTCTTAAATGGGTATTCAGGGTATAACCAAATTGAGATAGCCCTAGATGATCAGGAGAAAACAACCTTCACATGCCCCTTTGGCACCTTTGCATTCAAAAGGATGCCATTTGAACTTTGTAACGCTCCTGCAACATTCCAAAGATGTATGCTAAGCTTGTTTAGTGATATGGTTGAAAATTTTTTGGAAGTATTTATGGATGACTTCTCTGTCTATGGTGATTCCTTCGATTTGTGTTTAACCAATCTGGAGAAAGTACTGATCAGATGTAAGGAAGCCAACCTAGTGCTCAATTGGGAAAAATGCCATTTTATGGTAACATAGGGCATTGTTCTTGGTCACATTGTGTTGTCTGAAGGCATGAAAGTTGACAAGGCAAAAATAGATTTGATTGGAAATTTGCCTGCTCCTAAGACTGTAAAAGATGTTCGATCATTCCTAGAACATGCAGGGTTCTACAGGAGATTCATAAAAGATTTTAGTACCATAGCAAAACCAATGTGTCACCTCCTAAGTCAGGATGTAATATTTGATTGGAATGAAGCATGCCAAAAAGCCTTTGACAAGCTAAAAGACATGTTAATTTCTGCACCAATAATGCAACCCCCTGACTGGAATCTTCCCTTTGAACTAATGTGTGATGCAAGTGATTTTGCTGTAGGTGCTGTATTGGGACAAAGAAAAGATAAGAAACCCCATGTGATTTACTATGCAAACAAAACTTTGAATGATGCTCAAATGAATTATTCGACAACTGAGAAAGAATTGCTTGCGTTTTTGCACTAGAAAAATTCCGTTCTTATCTTGTTGGTTCTTCTGTTACTGTATTCACTGACCATGCAGCCCTAAAATTTTTGCTCACAAAGAAGGACGCCAAACCAAGACTCTTGAGATGGATACTTTTGCTCCAAGAGTTTGATCTTGTCATCAAGGACACGAAAGGTGTCGAGAATGTGGTGGCAGATCATCTGTCCAGACTAACCTATGAATTTCATGAGGATGGACTGCCAATCAATGAGAAATTCCCCGATGAACAACTGTTCATGATTGATAGGACACCATGGTATGCAGACATTGCTAACTTTCTTGCTACTGGTACACTCCCTCCATCCTTTACCATGTTGGACAAAAAGAAATTTCTGAGGGAGGTTCGTAACTTCTTTTGGGAGGATCCTTATGTATTCAAGTACTGTAAAGATCAAATCATAAGACGATGCATCCCTACTCATGAAAGTAGCCAGGTAATAACATTTTGTCATTCTGAAGCATGCGGTGGCCACTTTTCATCAAGAAAAACAGCTGGAAAAATATTGCAGTGTGGATTTTACTGGCCCACACTTTTCAAAGATGTCCATGCCTTTTGTTTAACTTATGATAGGTGTCAAAGGTTGGGAAACATTTCTAAAAGAAATATGATGCCCTTAAATCCCATTCTGGTAATTAAAATTTTTGACTGTTGGGGCATCGATTTTATGGGACCATTCCCCCCTTCCTTTGGCTATCTGTACATTTTAGTGGCTGTAGACTATGTATCCAAATGGGTTGAAGCAATTCCATGCCGAAACAATGATCACAAAACAGTGATCAAATTTTTGAAAGAAAATATTTTGTCCCGGTTTGGAATTCCGAAATCAATCATAAGCGATGGGAGTGCTCATTTTTGCAATCGTCCCTTCTGGAATTTAATGAAAAAATACTTGATTTTTCACAAAATTGCAACCCCTTATCACCCACAGACCAGTGGACAAGCTGAGTTAGCTAATCGGGAGATCAAATTAATTTTGGAAAAAACGGTGAATCCAGATCGCAAAGATTGGTCGTTAAGACTAACTGATGCGCTCTGGGCATACCGTACTGCTTTTAAAACAATTTTAGGCATGTCTCCTTATCGATTAGTCTATGGAAAGCCATGTCACTTGCTTGTGGAATTGGAACATAGGGCATACTGTACCATTAAAGCAATGAATTTTGACTTGGACAAGGCTGGGCTAACAAGGAAACTTCAGATAAATGAATTGGAGGAATTGAGAAATGAAGCATATGAAAATGCTAAGATTGCTAAAACCAGGATGAAAATTTTTCATGACAAACACATTGTGCGGAAATCTTTTGAGCCGTCTCAAAAAGTCTTGCTATTTAATTCAAGACTCCGCCTTTTTCTTGGTAAGTTGAAATCAAGATGGACTAAGCCTTACATTGTCAAAAAGGTGTTTGAACATGGAGCAGTTGAGGTGGAAAACCCAGCAAACGGTAATAATTTTACTGTTAATGGTCAGAGGTTAAAACCATTTTTGGAGGATTTTGTTAGAAATGTGGAAACCATTCTTTTAATGGAACCAGAGTACTCCTCCGAAATTCACGCCTGCCGACACTCCAGTGGATCGGGTCAGGAAATATCTACTCCAACCCGACCCACTGGGGCGCCTTTATAAGGCACCCACTTTTTACCCAGCCGCCGTAGTTGGCCCCCCCCACTTCTTCTTCTTCCTTCTATTCGTCTTCGAGTTCTCTGTTACCCGAGAAACCACCCATGACCACACACTCCACAAACACGATATTTTGCTTCATGTTTTGCATTTTAATCTTATATTTGCTCATGGGTGTTCTTCTCTTGTTCGCACTCACACATAAGGATTTTTAGCCTACCCGAAATCCAGATCTGCGCACAGATGAGTAATTTTTGTGTTTTTATTTGTAGGTCTCAGCGGTGAACAGATCTCTACCATTCAACCTCGTCTCCACACTCCATGAACCGGTAAATTCGAAACATTGGGGACAATGTTCAGTTTAGGTTGGAGGGTATGATCAGTTCATCAGTTCATTAGTTCATATTTTCGTAAATTTTTAAAATTTTTATTGTCGTCGTTGATCATGTTTGAACATTGATTGTATAAATTGATGATTATGCTTACGAATGAGCTTCAATCGTCTTTGTGACTGGCAGAAGTTAAAGAACCAGATAATGAGTCTTAAAACTTAGCAATCATGGATGTAAATCTTTTTTGGTTTAGCCTAGGAGTTCTACGTACTTTTCCATCTGATGTACATACTATGATCATGAGAAAAGCAAGATTAGTAAGAAAGGCTGAAATCAAAGAAAAACAAGCGAAACCCCTCTGTGGCAGAAACAGCTTTACCAAACGCCGTCGTGCCAAAAGGCTTGGTGCCTGTAAACAGTGTGGCAGATTCTTTCACGAAAAAAGATACAACCAGTGTTCTGAACCAATTTCCGGTCACGCACTTGATCGATTAGACTGGATAGTAAATGGGCTGAGTAAGGATTACCCTGATACGCCATGCTATTCCGGTACTGTGCTTAACCGATTTGTGAGAGAGGAAGTTGGGAGAGTTACTGGTTGTCCATTTCACACAGACACAGAGGGAGACTCGGATTAGATAATTTTTTGTAGGAAATGTGTACTTTTGTTGGGGGAGTGAAAACCAAAGGTCCGAATTTGTTGTAAAAAGTGTAAAAATCTTTTTGTATAAATTCTTTTGACTGAAATGACAAAATGGGCCGAGTAAGGAATGTCCCAAAATACCAACCTGAAGCGTGGGTAGGGGTTCATCATGAGACGCCTTAGTTTTTCTTGATTTAAATTTGTGTGTTTTGCTTTCTTTGATTGTATATAGTGTAGTGAAGAAAAAATTTTAATTTTTTGTTCAACATTCGAACGCTAGGTAACGTTCGAATGTCAGCTGCTTACAGTACTCAGCCTCTGATGAAGCTTCTGATGAAACGTGAAAGTACTGGGATCTCTATCCGTTCGAACGCCAATAGACCGTTCGAACGAGATTAACGTTCGAACGAAGAGAACTTGCAGTACTTTGGCCTCTAACAGAACACAAAAGTACTGAGAGCTCACCACGTTCGAACGCCAAACCACGTTCGAACGGTCTGTTTAAAATCCTTCTACCCACGTTCGAACGTAACCAACGTTCGAACGTTACGACTCAGACTATAAAAGCTTGTATCGTCGTTTTCAGCCAAAATCCCCAAATTGTTTTCAAAACCCTAGAACTCTTTTCACTCCACAGACCTCAATTTACCCTCATTCCCCAAAAATACCCAAATTCGACCCTCCCTAACTCCTCTCCACATCAAAATCATCAATCCTAGACCAAGAACCCCAAGTTTCCAGCACTTTTCAGCACCCTCTCAAAACCAAAACCCACGTTCGAACGCCATGCCAAGGATGAAACTCCCTGCCAGACGTGCTCCACCAGTGAACTAAGATCCAAATATTGTGGAAGAGGTGATAGAAGAGAGGGAAGGAAGGCAAAGGACAAAGAGATATGACATGACCAGGTTTCCCAATGCCTTAAAGGCTGAAAGGTATGAAAATATCTACCATAAGCATGCAGTTGTTTGTGAGAGAGATGTTGTGATTGATGATTTTGCTGGGATTGGAATAAGGCAAGAAATGGAGAGGAGGGAGTGGGTCTGGTACTTGAGGAATGGTGGAGATGCTGTCGTTGACTTGGTGCGGGAGTTTTACTCCAACGCTGAGATCATCAACGGTGGAATCCGGACATATGTTAGGGGTATCCACATTGACGTGGATGAAGCATACATCGTAGAAATAAGGGAGGAAATACCTCGAGTGCAAAACCCGACCTACCCCCCAAAGAAGGACATAGCAATGAATGTGGTGGGAAAAGAATTGACGGGGGTAGCTGACTTTTCATGGGCAGGGAGGAGATTTTTTAGGCAAGGGGAGCTCACCGACAAATACAAAATGATAAATTTGATTGCGGTGTCCAACTTCGCTCTCGTAGGAAGAAAAAATGAGATTTTACCCGACATGGCCCGACTTTTGTATGCCATTGGCAAAGGACATAGCATCGACCTCCCCTCTCTCATCCTGAATGAAATGAAGAAGGGGTGTTATGTAAAGAGGAGTGCACTCCCTTTTGCTACTTTGGTGACTGAAATGTGCACGGAACATGGGGTGAGGGTGAAGCCCGAGATGGAAATCCAAAAGCCAATGGGGCCACTGAACAAGGCTTCCTTCCGGAGAAGCCAAAGTCATAATGGCGGCCCAGCGGCAAAGCAAGAAAAGCCCCCTGCCCACGGAGTGGATGAAGTACAAGAGGAACTTGATGCAGATGAGGAGAGAGAGATGGAGAGAGAGAGAGATCAGCCACCAGAGGCGGGCCCTCGCACCAGCACCAGCACCCGACGCTCCTTATGGGACGTCATGCTTAGCATTGAAGCTAAGCAGGATGAGATCCTTAGGCTTCTGAGGGGTGGACATGGTGGACATGGCGGAGATGGTGCACAAGGAGGAGAGTGAGAGAGAGGGATTTCTGTTCTTGTGCTTGTTTTTATGTTTGTTTAAAGTGCTTCTTTTTATGAATTTCTTCTTTGATAGTTGTAAGTTTTTGTGTGATTGTGAATGAGTCGAACCGTTGATATTAAAAGATGATATTTTGAGAAATGAATGGTTCCATTTATCACTTTTATTTGTTTGAATGCATTTGTAGATTTAGCATAAAAATTAAAAGGTGATGGAACAAATGTGGATGTTAAGAATGCATGCTAGAGTAAATATGCACATGATCGGTTTGACACCTCAATTTATCAACCAAGACTTAAAACCACATTTCTTGAAAAAATTGGTATTCTCTCTATACTTAAATTGTCATTTGTACATCGATATTTATTATTTTAAAGGTACATGAAGATCTAACTCGAAAATGAAATTGGTATATAACCAATACCCCTTGGAAAACCCGACATACACAGTGGAGATAACAAAGAACACCAGGGTGAGTTTCGAACCTAACGATGCTTTCGAGAGACAATCAATGTTTACTCAAGTAAATTCTTTTCACTCTCAATTTTTGAATGATCTCATTAAGCTTGCTTTGATTGACGCACCTAAAAGTGATTTATTGACATATCCCACAAGGAACCATCGTATACGACACATACATGTGCACATGCTTGAGAAATGATCTTAGGCCATCTTTGATATAATATTGAGCCTTAGACCTTTCTTTGACAAAATTTATCCCTCGTTAGCCATGTTTGAGCCATCAATGTATGAATTTTTCTTTGATAAACCTATATGATTACCAATCCACAGGAAAACATACTTGACATACCTTGGCTATCTAATTTTCTTACATCCTCTTTGTAAGATGATACATAAAAAGGAAAAGAAAAAGAAACATTCGAGATTATCATCCATGAAGAGTTGATTGGAACAAGTGAAACAAAACAGAAGCAAAAAGGCAAGAACTTGCCAAGAAAGTGAAAAATGAGAAAAGTGAAAGAAAGAAATGTCATCTCTCGGCAAAATATCAAGAAGTTAGAAAAAGGTGTGCTACAATACGTAAACAGAAGATAGCTTTTGAAAATCCCTGACGTCGTTTCGTTAGCCACTGACTTCTGGCCACGCTACAACCTATGAAAAGCCCTAATTGATCTCAAGTCTGTTACATGCATGTGTTGTTAATCAAAATTGGGATATGGTAAATAGCATTTCTTTTAATTGCGTTAATAATCTTTCATGAGATTATGCCAAACATAAGTAGTTGCTTCTTTAAAATTTCACTCCTTTCCTAATTGTGCATGTGATTTTTCGATTGGCCATCTTCTGATCACATGATCTGTGAGAAACAAGTCACTATAATCAGAGTGAACTTTTGCTGAGGGTATACTACGTGAGGTTTGTGAAATCGAAACTATCCATGGAAGGTGATAAAAGGGAGTATCTGTTACATAACAATTCCTGTTGCTTGAATGATCATTCCTACTGCATTGAGAATTTCAAATACCAATGTGACAAATGATAATTTTTGCATAGAATGAATACCTGTGAAATAAGGACGTGTGAGATATAAGTCAAAATTGAGAATCCAGTGTCCCAACGACCATGATGCTAATTTACTTTAATCAGCACTCTCCTATGCACATCTGTTTGACTGAAGTTTGTGGGTAGCTTCCCTGGAAACCCTCACGAGACAACACTCGTCCGCTAGGGTAAACCTAGTGGTTCAACGGCTTGTTGCATAAGCTAAATGCAACCGGATGACCTACGAAAATGGCATTAGGAGTAGATTTTTCTTTTTCGTATTACTAGAGACTAGCAATATTTAGGTTGGGGAGTGTGATTAGTACTTAAAGTTGACATATTATTATGACATTTTAAGACTAACTGTACTTTAATGGAGTTTAAGTGATGTCATTTCAGGCCCTAAACTGAACAAGGACCCAAGAACAACAAGTACCACACTTGGATGCAACACCACCACATTAGAGCCAAAATTGGAGCAGCTTGGAGCACAGCTAGGACGTTCGAACGCCAACTCACGTTCGAACGTCCACATTACACTGTAGCAGACTCAACTGCTGAGGAAGGCGTGTTGCAGTTAGGAAAGAAGACTGGAGCTCTGAAGCACTTGAGTGTCACGTTCGAACGCCAACTCACGTTCGAACGTGCACTTGAGTTGATGGAAGACCAGACTACTGCAAAGAGTTGGAACTGAACTTCACAGAAGACCAATAGACCACTCGAGTGAAAGGGTCAGAGCAAATCTGGCGTTCGAATGCCCTTAGTGCAAAAACAGAAGAAACGTTCGAATGACAGTCAACGTTCGAACGCCCTTAGTGCAAAAACAGAAACAACGTTCGAACGCCAACTCACGTTCGAACGTTCTCCACAGACTGGCAGCATAGTTGTTGACTGTTCACTTGGACTTGGGCGGCAAACACTATTCCTTCACCTCCTCTTGTTTCCTCCTCTTGCCTATAAATACTCCCCTTGTTGGAGAGCTTTGGGGAGCCAAGGAGGAAGTTTTTGAAAGTTGATGGAGGCTTAGACTCCCACTCTCATTGTAGATTTAGCTTATTTTCCTTGTATGAAGTCTTTATTTTAGAGATTAGTTTGGCTTTAGTCCAACATCTCTTGCTTGTTATAAAAGTAGTTTTATGCTTATGCTTATGTTTATGCTTTCATTTTACATGCATAGAAGAGAGATAGCTCACCTTTTGGTTGAGGAAGCAACCCTCCAATTCTTGGTTGAGGAAGCCACCCTCCAAATGTGACTAGCTTTCTTCTACTTTTATTGTTCATGCATTTCACTTCCATTGCTTGAGTTTCTTTCTTTCTTAGAAGAGTGAAACTCTTCCACTTTTCTAGAGCTTTACCAAAGCCGTGAAGGGTGGAACGTGATTCACCCATTCTTTGTTAAAAATTGGCTCCGTGTTTGTTGTTACTTTATCTTTTAAGTTCTCTACTTGGAGGGATGAGCATCACTCACTTTTCTAGCTTTATCCAAGCCATGAAGAGTGAGTAGTTTCTCATTCACTCTTTAGTAAGAGGAGAATGGCATGTATAAGTTATCCGGGAATCATATTTGTGCAATGTTTTTATGCTTAACGTTTATTTCTTCTTGTTTTTGGATGATTGATTGCATCTAGCAAAACTAAGGTACTTTGTATAACTGTGAGCTCTTTCTATGACACGGATGACTCTTGCATAGAAAGACTCATCAGTTCAAGGCAAGTACCCCGGCTAGATCCTCATGACTACCCTTCAATCCTCCCCCTTATTGTACTACATTTAAAGAATGAAATATTAATATCATGATTGGATGTCTTGTAGAAACACTTGCTTGTTTGTAGACGGGTTAAGTCTCGGCACAGGCAATTCTTGTAAACTTCTAGAAAGACATCGGAATCATGTTCTTAATTCTCACAATCCATCTTTATCTTCCGATTAACTTGCTGTTGACACGGGAGTTAATTGAGTTATCAAGCACAATTATGACAAACCGGATAACTAACTACATGTCCAGATCCTTGCACTAAAGAGTGACTCTTTTTAATTAGCACTTATCTCCTATTTTGTTAAGAAAATTCTCTTGGAAAGAATCTTATATTCTGTCCAGGAAAACTCATATCTCATAGCAAATCTCAAGAGTTACAATCAATAGGTCTCTACCACTGCTCACCTCAGAAATATCACCAAAAGTTCCCTGTGGATTCGACTCCGGACTCAAACCGGATTATTACTACAGCTTGACCGCCTGCACTTGGGTGTACACATTTCGGATCAAAAACACTCTACGTAAGCCCAAAGCGCATTAGTCAGTCTCAAAGACCAATCCTTGTAGTCCGAATTGACTGCTTTTTATAAAATGTATTTTATCTCCCTATTGACCAATTCAGCACGTCTACTTGTCTGGGGATGATAAGGGGCGGATATCTTGTGAGAAATCAAGTATTTTTTCATGAAGTTTTCAAAAAATTTATTGCAAAAATATGCTCCCTCATCACTGATAATGGCTCGAGGAATTCCAAATCTAGACAAAATATTTTCTTTTAAAAACTTAATCACTGTGCGGTGATCAGTATTTCGACACAGGATTGCCTCTACCCATTTGGAAACATAATCAACAACAACCAAAATGTACAGATAACCAAAGGATGGGGGAAATGGTCCCATAAAATAGATGCCCCAACAATCAAAAATTTCAATGACCAAAATAGGGTTTAAAGACATCATTTTTCTTTTTGAAATATTCCCAATTCTTTTACATCTATTACAGTTTAGACAAAAGACATGTACATCTTTAAAAAGAGTTGGCCAATAAAATCCACACTGTAAAATTTTAGTAGCGGTTTTCTTTGAAGAAAAATGCCCTCCCCAAGCTTCAGAATGACAAAATGAGATAACCTGGTCAATTTCATGATTGGGTACACAATGTCTTATTATTTGATCTTTACAATACTTAAACAGATAGGGATCTTCCCAAAAGAAATTGCGTACCTCTCCCAAAAATTTCTTTTTGTCGGTCCAGGTAAAATGAAAAGGAATAGTACCTGTGGCTAAATAATTGGCTATATTTGCATACTATGGTACTTCTGTTATTGCAAATAACTGCTCATCTAGGAAGGTTTCTTTGATTGGCATGGACTCTTCCTTTGTTTCATAAGTCAGCCTTGATAAATGATCAACTATCACATTTTCAACTCCTTTCTTGTCTTTGATGATAAGATCAAATTCTTGAAGTAATAGTATCTGATTGATTGGAAAAACGTTGTTGTATCCTAACCTCTAAACATCACCCTCACCTTCAATGTGTGTATGTGGCTTATAGTGATGGGGGAGTGTCACTCTCCCTCCGGATGATGCAAGAAGATAGGAAACAACAACAAAATGGATGTGAATGGAAATGTGATGAACAAAATAGATGGAATGAGATGCGGTGTGCACAAAAATGCTCCCCAATCGAAAGGAGTCTTTTGTGGTCGTGTGTTTTACTTGGAAAATATTCCAAGGTCGTCTCCTCAGGGAAGGAAAGGGAGTTTTGTGAAAGTGATTTTGCAAAAGTGAAAAGAAAATGTAAAATCTTTTGTTTGAGTTTTGGTGAGTGTTGTTCAAAATGAAAATGCAAGAAAGCAAGTGTTGGCTAATCCAAAGGGTTCATTCCAATGGGAATACCAAATCAACTCAAAGCCTTCCTCCGATTGAGCATGAATGAACGATTGATTCGGGGGAAGCTAGGGACGAGATTGGTGAGTATCTAAGCATAAACCGTGACTAGGCCTACGGAATATCAAAGGCTCACCAACTCATCCACTCTCAACCCCGTCAAACCGAACCATTTGACTCTAAAGGGAGGAATGAAGAAGAGTTGAAAATGGTATTCCCAAGAGGAATTTTCCCTTGGATTAACCAACTTAAATCCTAGCTACTCATATTAAAAATGCAAGACAAGCATAATGTAGATGGACATGGAAGAGAAATGGAGATTTAAAGCATGAAACTTAACTTGAAGCAAGAAATCTAAAGCTATGAAGAGAAATATTCAAAACCCATTTTAAGCTAAAAATGAAGAACTTGAAAGCATAACAATGGTGAAATGTAAAGTGCAAGGCTAAACTTGAAATGTACTTCTAATAAATGGCATTAAAGACAGTAAAGGAAGCTTACAATATCCTTACAAGAGGTTACAAGAGAAATGGATGGAAGAACATGTAAAAATCACAACTTTACTATTCATCTTCTTCCTCACTAAAACTACTCTAAGCTTAGGTAGCCAACCCTTTACAAATGAATGGAATGCTGAATATAATGGTGTGAGAGAGTTGCATTTTCGTCCATGAGGCTCCCCCCTAGCTGTGTGTACGAGCTCCCATCAAGAGAGGGCTGAATGGATGGCTTTGACAGGCTAGGAGATCATAGCCTGGGCAGCCCACTTCCCCCCATTCCTCCTTTAATGCATTGGCCTTTAAAGTCTTCCACTTGAGTGTAGGAGGCCTGTAAATGTGTAAGGAAATGTTGGGATAGGCGTGGGAGAAGTGTAGGTGGGACCCCCAAGCCTCAAAGTTGAGTTATAGGCTGTTTTCGCGACCAGAAGGTCCGGAGTACCGGTACTAGGTACCGGTACTGTTTTTCTACACTGGACCACCTTCGGTAGAATTGGCATAACTCTTGATATAACCGTTGGATTGAGCTGAAATTTTGACACCAAACAGAAGACACCCATATCTACAACTTTCATGTTTTGAACGTTTCCAAATTCTGAGTAGATCATGGTCAAAATGGAGGAATTCCGAGGCAGTGCTTCCAATTGTTGCTGCAGCTGGTGCCCTTGTTCCCAAGCACCAATGCCTTCTTGATTTCTTCACTTTTAAGCCTCCAATTATTCATGTATTGTGTCCATGCCTTCACCACACATCCATCAAGGTTGAAATGTCCTAAAATCAATCATTTAAGCTATAAAAGGTTGCAACATCAAAATATCAACATTAGAGACAATTTTGGCTAACACTAAGTATTTAAATGCAAAAGTTGAGTTATAATGCATGTAATGAGCCCTTCAAATATGCAATATTATGCGCTCATCACACCCCCCAACTTAAGCTTTGCTAGTCCCTAGCAAACAAAATGTAAAAGCAAGCAAACAAAAATAAACCTATACTAATTCCGCAATTGCATTTAGCACATGCAACAAGCCTTTAAACCCCTAGGTGATCCCTAGTGGACGAGTTTTGTCTCGTGAAGGTTTCCAGTGAAGGTACCTACAAACTTCTTGCTAATATCCAATATTTAAAGTATATTCCCCTATCTTAACTAGTGATGGGATTTCAATAAAACAACTATGTTCAAAACATCCTAACTAAAAACACATGCAACACATTATAGCTTTAAATGCTATTCTAGAGTATACACATACACATTTCCTTTCAAAACTCGTGTGTGTGTGAAATGACATGTAATTTAAACATTTACACAATGGAGTTCACATTTACTTTGGCCATCCACATTAAGCTTCGATGCAAAAACTCACCAAGGGTGTTCTCTCAAAATGAATAACACTATGATTATCCGGGCATGCTCTCCATGTGTATATGTGAGATGGAATCTTGTGCACAAAACAAAGTATGCTCACATATAATCCAAAAATGAAGTATGCCTAAAAATGAAACAACCTTGGCATAATCTCATGAAAGGAATGCTAGGGCATTAGATAGCAAAATCAACTTCTCTTGTTCTTTTAAACGTATGCATCCCCCATGCTTCTCTAGATCTTTTAGGACTTTCATGGGTTGTAATGAGGCCTTGGGGTGATGTTGTGGTAAGGGAAACGAAGGATATAGGATAACAAAGAGGGTTGTTCCGGGTGAATGACCTTAATCTTAGAAAAAACACTTCCCTTTTATGGGATTTTGATTTTCACACCATCACCACACCCTTTGTTTCTTTTTTTTTTTTCTTTTCCTTTACATTTTTCCCTTTTCTTTTTCTCATTCTTTTTCTCCTTTTTCACTCCCTTTCTCTCATTTTCTTGGATTTTCATTCTTTTTCCATTGAACTCTTTTGAGTTTCAACATCCTTCATCCCTTTTGTTTGAGTTTCCACACCATACTTCCTTTTCTTTTACGATCAAATCATATCCCGCTCTAGGAACAACCAAGGTAAGGTAGATATTTATCATTTTCATTGGCTTGGTCAAATGTGTGGCATAGAAACGAGTTCAATTAAGGCTCAATCACGGCACTAGGGATAATATTTTCACAAGAAAAAGGCAAAGGCTCAAAGAATTTCAAAGATGGCCTAAGATCATCTCTAGATAAGCATAGGAGGAGCATTTTGCGTTTCAAGACAAAGTCAATCAACTACCCAAAAGCACCTAACCAAAACAAACATAATGAGATTATTGAACAAATTTGGAATTTGAAAAATTGTTCCTTGAGTAAATGTAAGTTCCCTCCAAACAAGGATTGGCATTAAAGCTCACATGGGTTCTTACTCATCTCCACTATTCATGTCAAGCACTCAAATGTGAACTCAATCCGTAAATTGTCCAAATTACACATTCAAGGTGCACAATGGTTGAGTTTGAAAGAAAACACATATGTGATACTCAAGCATAGGATAAACTTCTATAATGTGCTCATGTATTCAAAGTTCAAAATGAAGATCAAGCAATTCACAAATCCCATAACAATTAGGATAGAGGAATATAGTTCAATATTGACTATTTTTCACAAAAATTGTCCAAAATTTTTCAAAATTTTCACATTTCCAACTTATTCTATACACAAAGTGGTGGAACATGTGAATGGTGCACCTCACCCCCCAACTTAAACTATGCATTGTCCTCAATGCACAAAGAATCATGCAATGAAAACAATGAAGGTAAAATGGGAAATGAGATACCCCTTTTTTTTTTTTTTATATATATATAAACATAAAAGAGAAAATGAAACACACAAAGCTCATTTACACCCCCCAACTTAGACTAGAACATGGGGGAGGAATGCTGGTGATGCCCTCAAAGCAGGTGGAGCAGCATTGCAGAGATTGGGTCTGTCAGGCAAACAGTACCGGTACTGGGTACCGGTACTGCGATTCCAGTAGACTTTTAGTACCGGTACTGGGTACCGGTACTGCGATTCCAGTAGACTTTTAGTACCGGTACTGGGTACCGGTACCATTTGGTACCGGTACCGAGTACCAGTACTGTTCTGCTTTGTCTGCTTCCTGATTCTTAAACAAGCTTTATGTTAAAAACTTCACTACAATGATACTCACCATTATACTACAACGACATGAAAAATAAAAATATGACAATAAAAGAGATCTAACTACTATGTACATGGAAACAAAACAACAAGGGCTCATGTCAATCCGGCTTCAATTCGGATATGACCTTACGCCCATGGATTTTTTTGATTTTAAATTTTTTGTGTTGTATAAATGCCCTTTCTATCCAATCTATCCAACCATACAAGGGATAATAATTCAAAAATCTCAACCGAACCAAGATGTATTCGAGTTTATGCAATGCAACAAATGAAATATGCAATTTCTCATTAAGAACACTTGACTCCATTTCAATGCCCTCCCCAAGTTGAGAAATGTGAATCTCAACACCACTCAAAGATGGCAAAATAACCTTGGGCTCATTAGCCTCATGTGAGATAATAACTTCATTAAATGTTTCACAATCTAGAGTGGTGGGAGATTCAACATCAATATGCATTTCAATGGGGGGATCATTCTCAATACATTGACTATGCTCAAGGTGTTGTTCTTCATACATAACAATTATAGCATTAGTCAATGTATCAAGTTGTTGAGTTATTTGGGCATTGAATTCCATTTGGCTTTGCATAAACTCGCCTAATTGGGCATTGAATTCCAATTGGCATTGCATAAACTCGCAAAAAGTATTTTCCAATGCTTGTTTGGTTAAGTCCTCATACGTTGGATAATGACAAAATTCATTTGGTGGTGTGAGATTGGATGGAAAATTATACGGTTCATTCTCCCAACCATAACTCGGATAACTCGGTGAAACATAATGGTTGGGGTAAAAGTTTTCGCATGCAAAGTCTTGAACCGGATAATTTATTTGGCACATACAAGAGTCCCAAGGTCATCACAAATCTCACACACATTTTCATAATAAGGGGCATTTAATACATTTTCATAATAATTATAAGACATTATATAAAACAAAATATTTACAAGTTAGACGACATACCTTGGCCCGTGATGAAAATCACAAGACTTACCTTATGCCGTCCCAAAATCACCCTCGAACTCGACGCTTTACCTTCCCCGGCAACGGCGCCAAAATGATTGATTGGAAATGCGGTGTTGTTTCCTAACCTCTAAACATCACCCTCACCCTCAATGTGTGTATGTGGCTTATAGTGATGGGGGAGTGTCACTCTCCCTCCGGATGATGCAAGAAGATAGGAAACAACAACAAAATGGATGTGAATGGAAATGTGATGAACAAAATAGATGGAATGAGATGCGGTGTGCACAAAAATGCTCCCCAATCGAAAAGAGTCTTTTGTGGTCGTGTGTTTTACTTGGAAAATATTCCAAGGTCGTCTCCTCAGGGAAGGAAAGGGAGTTTTGTGAAAGTGATTTTGCAAAAGTGAAAAGAAAATGTAAAATCTTTTGTTTGAGTTTTGGTGAGTGTTGTTCAAAATGAAAATGCAAGAAAGCAAGTGTTGGCTAATCCAAAGGGTTCATTCCAATGGGAATACCAAATCAACTCAAAGCCTTCCTCCGATTGAGCATGAATGAACGATTGATTCGGGGGAAGCTAGGGACGAGATTGGTGAGTATCTAAGCATAAACCGTGACTAGGCCTACGGAATATCAAAGGCTCACCAACTCATCCACTCTCAACCCCGTCAAACCGAACCATTTGACTCTAAAGGGAGGAATGAAGAAGAGTTGAAAATGGTATTCCCAAGAGGAATTTTCCCTTGGATTAACCAACTTAAATCCTAGCTACTCATATTAAAAATGCAAGACAAGCATAATGTAGATGGACATGGAAGAGAAATGGAGATTTAAAGCATGAAACTTAACTTGAAGCAAGAAATCTAAAGCTATGAAGAGAAATATTCAAAACCCATTTTAAGCTAAAAATGAAGAACTTGAAAGCATAACAATGGTGAAATGTAAAGTGCAAGGCTAAACTTGAAATGTACTTCTAATAAATGGCATTAAAGACAGTAAAGGAAGCTTACAATATCCTTACAAGAGGTTACAAGAGAAATGGATGGAAGAACATGTAAAAATCACAACTTTACTATTCATCTTCTTCCTCACTAAAACTACTCTAAGCTTAGGTAGCCAACCCTTTACAAATGAATGGAATGCTGAATATAATGGTGTGAGAGAGTTGCATTTTCGTCCATGAGGCTCCCCCCTAGCTGTGTGTACGAGCTCCCATCAAGAGAGGGCTGAATGGATGGCTTTGACAGGCTAGGAGATCATAGCCTGGGCAGCCCACTTCCCCCCATTCCTCCTTTAATGCATTGGCCTTTAAAGTCTTCCACTTGAGTGTAGGAGGCCTGTAAATGTGTAAGGAAATGTTGGGATAGGCGTGGGAGAAGTGTAGGTGGGACCCCCAAGCCTCAAAGTTGAGTTATAGGCTGTTTTCGCGACCAGAAGGTCCGGAGTACCGGTACTAGGTACCGGTACTGTTTTTCTGCACTGGACCACCTTCGGTAGAATTGGCATAACTCTTGATATAACCGTTGGATTGAGCTGAAATTTTGACACCAAACAGAAGACACCCATATCTACAACTTTCATATTTTGAACGTTTCCAAATTCTGAGTAGATCATGGTCAAAATGGAGGAATTCCGAGGCAGTGCTTCCAATTGTTGCTGCAGCTGGTGCCCTTGTTCCCAAGCACCAATGCCTTCTTGATTTCTTCACTTTTAAGCCTCCAATTCTTCATGTATTGTGTCCATGCCTTCACCACACATCCATCAAGGTTGCAATGTCCTAAAATCAATCATTTAAGCTATAAAAGGTTGCAACATCAAAATATCAACATTAGAGACAATTTTGGCTAACACTAAGTATTTAAATGCAAAAGTTGAGTTATAATGCATGTAATGAGCCCTTCAAATATGCAATATTATGCGCTCATCAGTATCCAACATAGGAGACGTGGTATATCATCCTTCTTGGTAAGCAAGTATTTCAAGGCTGCATGATCAGTAAATACAATGATTGAGGATCCAACCAAATATGAACGAAATTTATCTAAAGCAAAAATAACAGCAAACAATTTTTTCTCCGTGGTAAAATAATTCATTTGTGCATCATTCAAAGTCTTGCTTGCATAGTGAATCACATAGGGTTTCTTATATTTTCTTTGACCTAAACAGCTACTACTGCATATTCACTGACATCACACATAAATTCAAAAGGTAAGGACCAGTCAGGTGGTTGCATAATTGGTGCAAAAATAAGTATGCTATTCAGTCTATCAAAAGCTAATTGACATGCATCATTCCAATCAAATGGTACATCTTGACATAGAAGATTACACATAGGTCTAGATATTGAACTAAAATCCTTAATGAATCTTTTGTAGAATCCTACATGACCTAGAAATGATCGGACATCTTTTATAGTCTTGGGTGGAAGGAGATTGACTATTAAATCAATTTTGGACTTATTAACTTCAATTCCCTCTGCAGAAACTACATGACCCAAAACAATACCATGTGTGACCATAAAATAACATTTTTTTCAATTCAAAATAAGATTTGTCTCTTCACATCGGGTAAGAACTTTTTTAAGATTTTCTAAACATAATTCAAATAAATCACCATACACCAAAAAATCATCCATGAAAACTTCTAAAAATTGCTCAACCATATCACTAAAAATGCTTAACGTGCAACGCTGAAAAGTAGCTGGAGCCTTACATAATCCAAAAGACATTTTTTTATAAGCAAAGGTACCAAAAGGACATGTAAAAGTGGTTTTCTCTTGATCATCAATTACAATTTCAATCTGATTATACCCGGAATATCCATCTAAGAAACAATAATATGCATGACCGGTTATTCTTTCTAAGACTTGATCTAGGAAAGGTAGGGGAAAATGATCTTTTTTGGTGAGGGAATTCAACTTTCGATTGTCAATACACATACGCCAACCAGTGACTGTACGTATAGGGGCTAATTCATTTTCTTAATTTTTTATAACAGTAACACTAGATTTTTTTGGCACTACCTATGTGGGGCTGACCCATTTACTATCAGATATATGATAGATGATATCAGCATTTAACAGTTTAAGTACTTCAGCCCTGACTATTTCTTTCAAATGTGGGTTCAATCTTCTTTACAACTATCGGGATGGTTTAGAATCTTCTTCTAAGTATATGCAATGAGCACATAGAAGATGACTTATTCCCTTTATATCTGCTATTGACCAACCAATAACCCTTTTTATGATTCTTTATGACTTCTATCAATTTCTTTTCTTGGACTTCTAACAACTTTGAAGATATTATCACTGGATGAATTCCATCCTCCCCTAAGAAGACATATTTCAAGTTAGTCGGGAGATGTTTCAATTCTAGCTTAATAACTTCAACACTGGGCTTTACAGACTTGGGTTCAGCAGACAATAATTTTTCAAATTTTGGACTCCATGCTTCAATGACTGACATATCTACAGACTCGTCATTTTGTACAGACTCTAATGCATGTGACTCCTTCTTTGTACAAAATTTTTCGAATAGATTTTGAGTTAGCAACTCAACACAATTCACTTCTTGCACCACTTCCTCCTCTCTGAGCTATTTTACAATGTTAAACACATTCAATTCCAAAGTCATGTTTCCGAATGAGAGTTTCATGATTCCATTCCTAAAATTAATCAATGCATTTGATGTAGTAAGGAATGGTCGACCAAAAATGACAGGAATGTATGTAGAGGCATGCAAAACTGGTTGTGTATCTAAAACAATAAAATCCACTTGGAAATAGAATTTATCGATTTGAACAATTACATCCTCCACAACTCCTAGTGGAATTTTTATAGATTGGTCTGCCAATTGCAATGTAATATTGGTGGGTTTCAACTCACCCAACCCTAATTGTTTATATAGACCGAATATGGAAGCAGATTGACACTGGATCCCAGATCAAGCACAGCTTGCTCAATCCAAAAATTTTTGATTATACATAACACTGTAGGACTTCCAGGATCTTTGTCCTTAAGAGGGGCCTTATGCTGAATGATAGCACTAACTTGCTCAGTTAAAAATGCTCTTTTCTGTACATTGATCTTTCTCTTAACTGTGCAAAGGTCTTTCAAAAGCTTGGGGATGAGACTTGTTTGATTGCATCCAACAGGGGGATGTTAATCCTTACTTGCTTAAACAACTCAAAGATTTTAGAATGATTGGTTGAACGTTTATGTTTCTTGACTCTTTGAGGAAAAGGTAATGGAATAGGACTGTAAGGTTCTTTTTCATTTGGCGGTTCTGGTTCCTTTCAGTCACATGTTCAGGCATAACTGGTTCATTCACTGGAATTGACTTGGCTTTTGGCTCAGGAATTAACATATCTTTAATGGTTTAGTCAATCACCTTACCACTTCTCAATGTGGTAATTGCTTGCACCTGACTCGGAGATGGTTCAGAAGATAAAACATTAGCCTGGTTTTGACTCTGTGGGGGTTTTTGGTTGAGATATAAATTTTTCCTTCTCTGATGTGCTCAAAGACTAGGTTAATTTGGCTTGATAACTCTTGATATCTTCAATACTCTATGAAGTTTGAGGTTTGAATCATTAAATGCATGGGTGGTCTGAGTATTGAAACTCATTTGACTTTGAATGAACTAGTTCATGGTGTCCTCTAAACTCCTTTTATGTAGGGGTTGATAAGGTTGATATGACTGCTGAGTCTGTGGCTGACATAAAGGTGGACCTTGCGGCTGACTCACAGGTTGTGTATTTTTCCAACTGACGTTCGGGTGATTCCACCACACTGGGTTATAGGTTTCAGAATAAGGATTGGAATAGGGCTTGTTAAAATTCGAAATGGCATTGGATTGCTCCATCAAGACCTCCTTGTATGCTGGAATGGTGGGACATTCCCCCGTGGGATGTTTTGACAATGCACATATTTCACATGACTGCTCAGTGGTAGATACTACAGACACTTCCTTCATTTTTTCATTTCTAAAGCTTCAACTTTCGGGACAAGGTAGCCATTCTGGCCCTTAGGTCATCATCTTCTTTTAACACATACTTCCTTCATTGGGATGTAGATGGCTTGGTATCAACAATGTTTGGAGAGGTCGAGTCCCACATTTGGGAACTCTCAGAAATGGTATTAAAGAACTCGAATGCCTCATCAGGACTCTTACTCATAAATTCTCCATGGGCCATCATTTCAACAAACTGACGCATCATAGAAAAAACCTACGAGAGTCTAACTCTCAAATGCATGATGTGGGCAAACTTGTAGAAGATCCTTAAATCTCTCCCAACATTGATAAAAATTTTCCCCTTCTTTTACAAAAAAATTCATGATTTGACTTCTCAATGCATTAGTGCGATGCACAGGAATTTTTTTTTTTAAAAATTCAGTTTGCGAAACTTGTCAACTCGGAATAGATTGGGCTTTTAAGGAATTTAGCCATTGTTAAGCTTTATCCTTCAAAGAGAAGGGAAAAAAGTTTCAATCGGGCCATTTTAGAATTATTTTGCAAAGCTCCACATACTTCTTCAAATTCTTTAACATGCAAGTACGGGTTTTCAGATTCCAGACCATGAAACTATGGTAACATCTGTATTGTCTTTGCCTTAATGTTGAAATTTGGAGCATTTTTGGGAAGAACAAAACATGACGGGACACTTGTGCGTTCGGGATGCAAATATTCTCTTAAAGGTCGGACATTCTGAACTACCTCTTGTTTCCTTTGATTATCGTGAGCCATGCTTAACTCAAATGATGCTTGTGACGAAGATGAAGATGATGGAGATGAAGGATTAGACTGATTTACAAACCCTATTGATGACTTAACATACATAAACAATGAAAATGCAACAAACAGTGAATGTACATATAATACAAACTAAACAACTTCCCTGTTCGATTTGAAATCACCGTTACTCCTCGGCAATGGCGCCAAAAAGCTTGATCTGATCTGAATAGTGTCGTACACCCAAGTATAAGTGGTCAAATTGAAATATAATTCTCAGTTTAAGTCCGAGGTCGAACCCACATGGAGCTAAATATTGGAATTCAAAACAGAAATGGTGAAGTTGCTATAGATACAAAATGTAATGAAATAGATTGTGGTGTGAGCTTGGACCAATTAAACAAACACTTAATTGAAACTAAGGAAATGCAATAATAAAAAGGTACCCTTCAGTTCGGGGATTTCACATGCATTATATTATTTTAGTATTGGAAATGCCACCTTACAACATATTAACTCTCATTTTACTAGAAAGTCAATCGGTAGGTCTGATGTATATTGAACCATAAAACAATAACTGATTAGGTTTGCCGGTTTGTCTCTGTACTATGCATCAGTTAAACAACTCTAGTAAACCAGATGGCAAGCCATTCAGGAGGAATACTACAGTTATTCAACTGGTAGATTGAATCAAAATCATTGAATTAAAAGCATTGGTTATGCTGAGACTTAACCCGTCTATAACCAATCTATCGACTGTTACATAAAACCCAATCATGTACATCATTGTATCATGCACGAAATACATAATTAGTAGAGATAGTATGGTATATAGCATTAAGTACTGCTCGGTGTTCATAACCATGAGCATATTATAAATGTAACCATCCATCAATAAGGGAGGTATATAACATTAAAGCATAAATTAGAACATCACCATGTTCATAACTTAAACAATATTGTACACATGTTCACCCTTCACCAATGGGTATAAAAGGACTACTCATGCCCCATTGCTATAGACGAGCAAGAGGTGCGATATAGTTCCATTACAAACAAAACAAAATACAAAACAATCCTTTCCCAAGGAATAATTGAAACACTAATCCTATTATTACCGATTAGGGCACAAAAGTGGGAGATGTTCAACCCTCAAAGTAAAAAGGAATAGACAGAATGTAGAAGTAAAAGAAAAGCTGGATGGAAGTGGTTCGGCAGGGCTTCGCTTCACTGTTTCTCTATCTCTTACTCTCTAGACTGTCTCTAACTCTCTGGCGAAGCTCTGACAGAATGCTGAAAATGGAAGCTGAAAGGGCCTATTTATAGGAGCTGGAGGATGGCTCTAAGGCGACAGAACTCATCCTGGCCAATCAGGGCCTTTCGTGACATCAACTGACCAATGGGGAGGAAAGAGGAAGTTAAGGCGGTTTAGCCACCGTCTGGACGCCATCACCACCGTTCGGACGTTGATATTTCTCTAGATTGCTTCCTTGGTTGCTTGATATATTTCTGTAATAATTGCACTTGCCTCCCCTACATAATTGAGCTTGTATAGTTTACTCCCCTTGACTTTACGTAATTCCACACAAAACCCTGCAAAATGTCAAGTTTCACGCATTAACCCTAATTTACGCACTAACCCTAATTTCACTTAACTTGATGATTTTAACCTAATTCTTTAACAAAATTAACCTAATAGCCTAATTCGTTAATGCATTATTTAGGGTTGATCATGGGTAATCTATAAACTTATTGAATTTTATGTTGTGGGGAAATTCAGTGCGGGTATATTTTCAAGTAGACTATTTTAATCAGTTCAAATAGATTATTTTGATTGGTTCGAGTAGATTTTTTAATCAAAATTTTAAAGTAATTATCAAGGATTCGTAGAGTCTATTGTGATTTGTTTCTGGTTGAAAACTTACTCTATAATAGTGAATTTAACCTCTTTATATAATCAAGGTAAGAAAGATTTAAATACTAAGAGTATAAAAAGAGAAACTTAAAAGCTTTGGGAAGGAGTTAGATTGGGCCTAATAACATACAAATTATATTGGAATGAGTGCGAAAACGAATATATGAATAAAGTATTGAGGACATCGATTTAATGGTTACATATGAAATACATGAATACAATTATAATTATATGTTTGGCAGGTCCGGAAAATGTCTACATCAAGGAAAGTCTCACAAATAGGCTAAGCGGAGGAATTGACTCTGACGTAGACTTCAACCTTGAGGTAAGTGCATAACCTTACACTTCATTATACCACTTATTGGTTACTGATTTAATTAATAACCGGATTTTGGATTGAGCCTGTGTGGCGTAACTTGCCTGTGTGGCATAATCTATCTGTGTGGCGTAACTTGCTGTGTGACGTAATCTACCAGTGTGGTGTAACTTGCCTGTGTGGTGTAATCTACCTGACTAGCGTAACTTGCATGTGTGGCATAAATTGCCTGTGTGGCGTGATTAGCTTGTGCGGCAGACATAAGTAGTGCTGGTGTGGCGTGATGAGTTTTGTGCAATGTTTTACTGTGATAACACTTATTTTACGAAAAGTTGTTAAATTCTAAGTAAGAAAGTCTTTCTTTAATTTTTGGGTCATGTATGTGCTTATCTTACTACGTTCATGTACTTACTGAAAATTCTTAATGTTTTTCAGGAACTAATCGTGACGCGAGGTGTCCACTATCAAGTCGGTATGGCTATTTAGAATGTCATTGAGGGGTTTTCGTGTCTTTTGTGTGTAAATACAATTTTGTAAATATTGGGTTGTAACTGATTAGCACTTAAAATTAGCATTTTACTATGCCGTTTTAAGACTAATTGTACTTTGATGGAGTTTAAGTGATGTCATTTCAGGCCCTAAACTGAAAAAGGACTCAAGAACAACAAGTATCACACTTGAATGTAACACCAGCACATTAGGGCACAAAATTGGAGAAGCTTGGAGCACAGCCATAACGTTCGAACGCCAACTCACGTTCGAACGTCCACATTGAACTGTAGCAGACCTGACTGCTGAGAGAAGGGGTGTTGCAGCTAGAAAAGAAGACCCTGAAGCTCTGAGGCACTTGAGTGTCACGTTCGAACACTAACTCACGTTCGAACGTGCACTCGAGTTGATTGAAGACCAGACTACTGCATAGAGTGAGGAAATGAACTTCACAGATGACCACAGGCCACTTGAGTGAGAAGGTCAGACCACATCTGGCGTTCGAACGCATGCCCATAGTGCAAAGACAGAAGAAACGTTCGAACGGCATACAACGTTCGAACGACCAGAATGCAAAAATAGAGACAACGTTTGAATGCCAACTCACGTTCGAACGTTCTCCACAGACTGGCAGCAGAATAGTTGGTTTTTCACTTGGACTTGGGCGGCATACACTATTCCTTCACCCCCTCTTGTCTCATCCTCTTGCTTATAAATACTCCTATTGTTGGAGAACATAAAAAACCAAGTAGGGAGGTTGATGGAGGCTTAGATTCCCACTCATATTGTAGATTTAGCTTACATTTCCTTGTATGAAGTAGTTATTTTAGAGATTAGTTTGGCTTTAGTCCAACATCTCTTAGCTTGTTATAAAAGTAGTTTTATGCTTATGCTTTCACTTACATGCATAGAAGGGAGTTAGTTCATCTTTTGGTTAAGGAAGCAACCCTCCATTCCTTGGTTGAGGAAGCCACCCTCCAAATGTGACTAGCTTTCTTCTACTTTTATTGTTTATGTACTTCACTTTCATTGCTTGAGCTTCTTTCTTTCTTAGAGGAGTGAAACTCTTCCAGTTTTCTAGAGTTTTACCAAAGCCGTGAACGGTGGAACGTGATTTACTCATTCTTTGTTAAAGATTGGCTCCTTGTTTATTGTTATTTCATTTTGTAAGTCCTCTACTAGGAGGGATGAGCATCACCCACTTTTCTAGCTTTACCAAAGCCATGAAGAGTGAGTAATTTCTCATTCACTCTTTAGTAAGAGGAGAAGGGCATGCATAAAGTATCCGGGAATTATATTTGTGCATTGTTCTTATGCTTAACGTTTATTTCTCCTTGCTTATTGGATGATTGATTGCATCTAGCAAAGCTAAGGTACTTTCTATAACTGTGGGCTCTTTCTATGACACGGATGACTCTTGCATAGAAAGACTCATCGGTTCAAAGCAAGTACCCCTGCTAGATCTTCATGACTACCCTTCAATCCTCCCCATTATTGTGCTTCACTAAAAGAATGAAATATTAATGTCATGGTTGGATGTCTTGTAGAAGCACTTGCCTGTTTGTAGACGGGTAAAGTCTCGGCACAGACAATTCTTGTAAACTTCTAGAAAGACATCGGAATCATGTTCTTAATTCTCACAGTCCATCTTTATCTTCCGATTAACTTGTTGTTGACATGAGAGTTAATTGAGTTACCAAGCACAAGTATAACAAACCGGATAATTAACTACATGTCCAGATCCTTGAACTAAAGAGTGACTCTTTTTCATTAGAGCTTATCTCCTATTTTGTTAAGAAAATTCTCTTGGAAATAATCTTATATTCTGTCCAGGAAATCTCACACCTCACAACAAATCTCAAGGGTTACAATCAATAGGTCTCCGCCACTGCTTATCTCAAAAATACCAACAAGAGTTCCCTGTGGATTCAACTCCAGACTCAAACCGGATTATTACTACAGCTTGACCGCCTGCACTTGGGTGTACACATTTCAGATCAAGTCAAGTTTTTGGCGCCGTTGTCGAGGAAATGTGAAAGGTGTTTTAAGGTAAAAGGTAAAAGGTAAAAAAGACCTTCATCTTTGTATATATTCTTTGGTTTACTGTGAATAACTTTATTTTATTTTCTTTATGATTGAGCGCACTCCTCACTATCAAAATTTGCCGGCAGAATCTTGTGAGTTTGTGAATCAGCCTGAACCAAATTCACCTAGATCAGTAGCAGACTCTTGTGAGAGTAATATGACAAATAATGAGAGAAACAGAGAAGTCCCTATGAGAGAGGAGGAAGTGCCTAACATTCAAACTTTGCGGGATTACTTAAATCCCACAAGAAACAGTGTCCCCTCCTGTTTTATATTTCCTGAAAATGCTCCCCTCTTTACTGTAAAGCCGGGGACAGTGCAGTTATAACCCGTGTTTCATGGATTGGATGCAGAAAATCCATATCTGCATATAAAAGATTTTGAGGAAGTGTGTGGAACATTTCAAGACAATTCTAAACTAGCCAAGATGAAACTTTTTTCTTTCTCTTTAGGGGATAGAGCTAAACAATGGCTAAATTCTTTAAAAGCTTTTTCAATACCTAACTGGCAGGCATTGCAAAATGAATTTTTTAGAAAGTTTTTTCCTCTACACCGCACAAATGCACTAAAAAGGCAAATTATGAATTTTGCGGTTAAAGAAGGAGAAACTTTTTACCATAGTTGGGAGAGATTCAAAGATCTGCTTCAATCTTGCCCACATCACGCTTTTGAGAATTGGACTTTGGGAGGATTTTTCTATGACTCCTTACCCTTTAGACTACGTCAGTTTGTCGAAATGATGGCCCAAGGAGAATTTATGGAAAAAAGTCCGGAGGAGGCATTCAATTTTTTTGACACCATATCTGACAATTCTCAGATGTGGGACTCAGCCTCTCCTACCACTGTAGAAGCCAGACCATCTACTTCCCAAGGAGGTAAGTATGTCTTGAGAGAGGATGATGACTTGAGAGCAAAAATGTCTACGTTGTCTCGAAAGCTTGAAGCTTTAGAGATGAAGAAAGTCCATCAAGTTGATGTTAGCTCTTCCACAGAACAAGTGTGCGGAATCTGTGCGCTAACAGGACACCCTACTGGGGGGGTCCGGCTCCTCTGCATTTAGGAAGTAACCGCAAACTCCGCGGTTTAATGAAACGGCGCTGTTTCATGGCATTTTGGAATTTTTTTTTTTTTGAAAATCGTACACAAAAAACGGCACCGTTTTTTGGTCCTCCCAGATCAGACCCAACTTCATTCAAAAAACCCCCAAATTGAACCAAAACCCTAAACCAGAGTAAGTATCTCCAAGACTACGATCAGCATATCCCAGACCATCCTACGTATCTCCACCAAGACCACGATCAGCATATCAGAAACTCCAGCACCGTTTTTGATTAGCATAGATTGATTTATGGTTTGCTGCATAGAGGAGCCTAAAATGGAAGTCTGATAGTATGTGAAGAGATTGAAAATTCGTCATAAAAGAGGTTCATTTTTCGTCTATTTTCATTTTTTCCCTGGAATTTACTTATAATATCTTCACTTGAATCGTTTGAGCATTGTATTTATAGCTGTTTGAAGATATGAGAAATTCGACATATCGAATTTTGATTCATGGAAGTGAAAAATAAATTCTGTGTTGGAGGATATTTACTTGGGCTTACCTTTTTCTGCTCTCCTAGTCAGTTATTCAGTTATGTACATCTTGTTTGCAGTCGTTCCATTTTGGTTTCAACTGCAAATACATTGCAAAAATCATGATTATAGAGTTATTGTGATGGTTGTGTGTGGGCTTGAATTTGTCAGAGCAGTATTACTTATGAAGAACATTTTCATTGAGGATGAGATAAATCATCTTTGAAAATTGTTGAGTCTTAGATTATTTCTCTGGGCCTAAAATGGAACTCTGTGTATACTTGGTATATTTACTTGGTAGTGGATTTTAAAAAGATTGTTGGTATAAGGTAGAACCGGTAGATTTTTGGTTGGTAAACAATACTCTTCTATCTTACAGAATTTTATGCTAAGTATAGTTACCTTAACTTCAACAGCTGGTACTTGTGGCTATTTGTAGTAGCCTTTTTGCTGTTGAACATAGAAGGTAATTTCATTTCCTCATGGTCGTGCACTTCATTCATTTTATGATGGATTTCTAACACCTCCATGAATGGATTGAAAGTGTAGGATGGCACACCTATTTCTGGTTATCATTTGTACCCTTATTTGTAAGTGGATAATCTTTCATTCAATATAACTTAGTGCCTGATTTATTTTGAAAATGACATAGTTGTGTGAGTTGGGTGGATGGCAGCTTCTACTTCTTGTGGGTGCTAAATTAGAACATATAATTACCTGCCTGGCTGAAGAGGTTGCGGAGAAAAGAATTGGGGACCCTGATGCAACACCTGTGAAGCCTTTTGATGAACTCTTTTGGTTTCATCGCCCTGCCATTGTTCTCTACTTGATTCATTTCATTTTATTTCAAAATGCATTTGAGATTGCATTCTTCTTTTGGATTTGGGTAAGCAGATGGATATTATATTATCAATGAATCCACTACCATTCCATAGGACAAGTGCAATTGCACTGATGATAACCTTTGCAATTATACCTGAATTTATGAGCCTATCTTAGAATATAATTCCACACCTAATACTCTGATTAGAATTGCAGAAATTTATAATCATTTGGTGCCTCCTGTACAACTCATCAGGTATGCAGAATGAAAACAAGAAGGAAAGAAAAAGCACAAGAAAAAGATGTTGTAAAAGTATGTTCTAAAACAAAGAACAAGATGTCATAAAAGTATGAGAGTTGGCTTTAATCCTTCAATGGATTAAACCAATGCTAATTACAGTATGAAATCCACAATGCTGTCTTCTGCAAACAGGCCAATGCAGTCCAATATAGTCCAATGCAATCCAGCACAATGCAGACCCCAGAAATGGACCAGTAAGTTCAATGCAGCAGCAGAATGCAAAGAAAACAGGCACAGTCCATGAAAAAATGCAGAAACAGTCCATGCAGTTCAATGCATCAGACCTTAGCAGAACCTTGCAACCCATCACCTTTTGAATCAGCACCATGCTTCATGTCTGAAGCTGATTGATATTCTGTTTTATGTTTTTTGTGTACAGTTTACTATTTTATATGGCCTATGAATCATGATTCAATAGAATCTCAAACTGTATGTCATGATTTTTGTATAATGTCCATTCATTCTGGCTTGTTGCACTTTGAATGTTTATATGCTTTATATTTGATCAGGCTTGATGATTCACATCATGATCTATTTATGTGTATGTCCAACAGCTTTCATTCATTACCTGATAGCTGGTTCAAGCAATTCTACCTGGTTCAAGAATGGCATCTTCAAGCACGGCAACAAGCAATGAAGGGTTAATTTTTCGCAATAGCACTTGTCCCATTTGTAGCAAAAGAGCGATTATAAAAGTTTCTGAGTCTGAAAGAAATCCTGGGAAGCTATATTGCAGATGTCCAGACGATTACAATCACTATTTTAAGTGGATGACTCCTATTACTCTCCCCTCTTCGGAAATTACAAATGAAATGATGGATGTCCGACGAATTGAAGACGATGTACGACGAATTGAAGGCAATGTACGACGAATTGAAGACAATGTAATGACAATAAAGTCAAATATGTTTGTACTCACGTTACTAGTGGTGCTTCTTATATTTGTGATTCTAGTGAAGTAGAGCTGTAAGAGCAATGATGTAATGATGAAAAAAAAGTTGTGAATGAACTTGCGCGTTTAATTTGAATGAAATTGTGGGTTTTGTATATTGTTGTGACTTGGAAGATCACATTCATCAAAAAAAGATCACATTCATCAAAAAAAGATCACATTCATAAAAAAAAGATTACATTCATTAAAAAAAAAGATCACATTCATAAATAAAATATCACATTCATTAAAAAAATAATAAGCATCCTTACAACAGCTAGTAGTCTCATTAAAAATAAAAAGTTTTCAACAAAATGAGAATTCTCCAATGCATCCTTTGTTCAAGCATCCTCCAAGCATTCTCCAACTATCCTTACAAGTTGTATCTCCCATTCACGAAAAATGATTCAGCGTCATTTAAAGAATGCACATATGTTGAATCAGTCGGAGTATCCTACATTAATGAGAAGGGGTCAAACAAAGAAACTTGATAAATATGTGAATCAATAAATTTCACAATATGGTCACATACCATAACACTTTGTACACTATTTGAAGCTTGAGAAGACATCGAATGACCATATGCTGATGTACACGGGTGACTGAAACCTTGTACCTGTAATACAAAAATACTTACAATTATGTTTATAAAAATAGGAAGTGAATAAAAATATGAAGTGAATTAAAAAAATCTACAATTATATTTATACGATACCATAGACATATGTGATGGTTGGGAAGCTCCTTTTTTTCTCTTTGTTGCTTTCTCATGCCAAGATTTTAGTCGACCCCAACCCTTGTAACCACCTTCTTTTCTTTTTAAACCTTTAACTTGGAGAAGTTTTGGGTCAACATTTTCTAATCCACTTGGGTCAACATTTTCATGGATTGGATCATCGCCACCATCACCAATTGATGCATACATACTATCCACTTCTTTGAACAATTCCTCAACACCACGTGACACCAATTCATATGCAGGTTGAAGACCAGAGCATCGAGTAGCTAGTTGTACCATTCTAGGACAAAGCTGCCTGTACCGTGACGCCACCATCAACTTGGGATTCTCTTCATTTGACATTAAAATGGGGGCTGTCCTACAACTCATTCTTGCATCTCGTCTCCATCTCTTACATATGTATTGCTCGGGAATTTGCTTAATATTGATCATGTCCAAGACTTTAAGTGCATGGCCACATAATATTCCCTCCATTTCAAACTTCCGACAACTACAATTGACTAGCTCCTCATTAGCCTTAACCAAGACCAAATACTCCCTATGTTCATCATATAATCGAACCACATATTGATGCCACCCATCCAACACATCACATGGTGTAGCAATAGCATACTGAAATATATCATACTCCTCTTGGAACAGCTCAAACATAGTTGGAGTGTACACTTGCCCTGCTTGCACTAACATTGAAGCTCTTTTTAACTTCAATCTAGGTAATTTGTGCCTAGCTTGGTATTCTGAGTCTGACTCCTTATACCGCTTATCATTCACAACTCTTTCAAAATGCACAAAGAACTGAACAATGTCATGGTCTGGCTTTAAGTACTTCCGTAAGGCTGCATTCAAGCTCTCACTCAATTGGGTGCTTCGCATTCCTGCAGTGAAAGTCCTCTTCATATACACATGCCCCCATTTCTCTCGCAATGCCCAAGTGGCTTTCATCCACATATTATCATCCAATTTATACTCCGCAAGCAACGATTCTCAAGCCTGAAATAGTTCATGCTCTTCCTCATATCCATACACACACTCTTTAAATCGAGCAGGAAATTGTGAACCATCCTTATAAATGTTCCCCAAATGTTTCAAAGCATTTTGGCAAAGGTGCCAAGTACATAACCCATGGTATGTCTCTGACATGACAATAGAAATAGCCTTAGCCATCGCTTGATCTTGGTCCGTGAAGATGGTAATAGGATATTTCCCAGACATAGCTTGTAAGAATGTCTCAAACAACCACTGAAATGATGCTGCCGTTTCATCATACAATAATGCAGCTCCAAATAATACTGTCTCCCTGAAATGATTGAACCCAGTAAAACATGCAAAGGGCCGATACTCCTTGTTCGTTCTGAAAGTAGTGTCGAATGAGACAACATCTCCAAAGTTGCCATAGTCAACAATCATCACTGGATCGGCCCAAAAAATATTAGTAATATGCTCCTCCGCATCCAATTGCACTCCATAATAGAATGATGGATTTTTAGCTGCTTCCGCTTGAAAATACTTCAACAAACTACCCGCCTCACCATACATCAAGTCTCGTTGCCTCCTTTCACGGAGGTAATTCTTTTGGTCTTGACGAGTAAAACCAAGACTTTCCTTTCCTCCAGACTGAGTACTTAAAAGTTCATAGGAAGCCTTAAGTGACAATCCACAATCCGCTGCCATATCAATATTAATGCCTTGTGCTTCGGTAACCTTCCGTTGAGATGGCATCATATGCATACATTCAGCAAGGTGCAAAGGATGGTTGTGGTTGTCCTCCCACTTCGTCACAACAAATTTACCAATATCTCTGTTAAGAGATATGCACATATGAGCTTCGCAATTTGTTCGTGTCTCTGCTCGAGGCTTCTTTGTTTGGCTGTCTCTTTTATCACGACCCCTTTGACCTTGTTTACAACAAACATATTTTCTGTAAATGACGACGCCATCTTTCAAACTTTTATTCTGAGAGTCTTTTCTCACACTAAATCCCACAGACCCTCCATAACTATTGTAAAACGCATAAGCATCTTCCTCCGCATCAAATTGCATACTAATATGAGGTATATTCTCTTTCGCATTAACTCTCAAATCATCCATCATAATATCCTACAATAAGATTAATACACATAAGTAGTGGCAGGAACTCTTTTTTCTAAACCCAAAACAATCATTTACTCCTTCCAAATTAAACACCCAGAAAGAAACTCTAAAGTTTCATTTCTTATTTATAAACTTCAAACAAGTCTAATCAAAACAAACTTACAGTCATGTTCAAGATCGAGGTTATCGCTAGTACTTTATCACACAGAATAATAGGCAACTAAGAAACAATATGTTCAAGATAGAAGAGTAGCTTAAATGCGAATGTTAAGATGGATGTACGGTATGACCAACATCGTAAAGCTGTCAAATAGCATCAATAAGAAATATATCACGAAAGAATCGACTTTCGTGGATTGGACATGCTTATAAAAGACCTAGTAATACATAAGTGAAGAAAATGGTTTGATCCACATCAGAAGTAGAAAAAATAGTAACGAATGGTTTAACGAAGGATATGACAAAAGCACAATGGAGGAACATAATTATGTAGCATACTCAAATAGTTGGGCTAAAACATTCTGTTGAGCATGGTTTAGTGGAATCCATAACAGACTGGACCATTATTTTGTGATTATCGATTAGGCAATCTCAAGTAGCTTGACTCACTTATTACAAGCTATTGTCAATCTCAGACGATGGATAAGTTTGAGCTGCACTAAAGCTAGATGTCCAAAACATAATAATGCTAGATTGCATACGACAAAGGATAAGGAATTTATTACATTTAAATGGTATATTTCAAACAGCATTCCAAAAATACAAACAATATAAACAGAAACCCAAGAACATTGTGTCCAAAGTCACTCTTCGGACAAACAAACAAAGTGTAAATAAGCGAGTCAGAGTTTCCAGTAAGCTAACAATATGTTAGCAAATTTCTTCTCCACACACTGTATTTTACCATTTGTTTTAAGATTCAAGAAATACCATTATGTTTGTAAAATTCAATGAGTACCAGTTGATAATGTAGGCTTGTGCTCGTTTTTTAGTGGCCCCGGGTCAGTTGCAGAGAGCAATCATGTTCTGTTGTATGCGTGTTTGGATCAACAAGAAGACTATATTAACGAAAATAGACCTGAGCTTGAGCTTGAGCACCATACCAGACGAAGAAGAAGATGTATAAGTTTCAGCTGTGAAGAAGGCGGGAGAACCAGATAGACGAAGAAGAAGCGGGAGAAAGAAAAGGGAGGGGTCTGATGTCTGATTCAAAGGACCAAAACGACGTCGTTTTGGGTAAGGGGGAATTAAAAAAAAAATTGCAAAGGCAGCCGAAACGGTGCCGTTCCATTAAACCGCAGAGTTTGCGGTTAGTTCTAAATGCAGAGGAGCCGGACCCCTACTGGGGAATGTCCTACCATCCCAGCGTTCAAAGAGGTCTTGTTGGAATAGACACATGCAGTTTCCAACTTCAACAAGCCTTACTCCAACCCATACTCTGAAACATACAATCCAGGGTGGCGGAACCACCCTAACTTCAGTTGGAAGAACACACAACCAATGCCCATGAACCAACAACAAGGTTCATACCCACCACCTCAAGGACCTCCCGCATATCAACCATACCAACGAACACAAAAGAGGAGCCTTGAGGACACACTAAATCAGTTCATGCAAAGCCAAATGAACTATAACAATAATTCCACACAGGCTTTCACTGATTTCAAAATCCAGACCACTCAATCTTTTGAGGATCTTAAAAGCCACATCCAAAAATTGACCCAATCCATGACCACATACGAAAAGGGCAAGTTTCCTGCCTAACCAAAGCAACCACAAGGCCAATTCCATGTAGGGAACCTTTCAACAACAGGAAACACACAAGACCAAGCCCAAGTTGTCACTACACTAAGAAGTGGCAAGGTGATTGACAAGACCATCAGAGACATACTCATTGCAAAGCCAAGACCTGAGTCAATCCCAGTCAACCCATCATTTGAGCCTGAACCAATTGAGACTGAACTTGAGGAAGAACCTGAGCCTATGATTGAACAAGAGCCAGAACCTTCTAAGGAAAGAGAACCTTCATGTTCCATTCCTGCTCCTTTTCCTCATAGACTCAAAACCAAACAGAAGTTGAAAAATCAGCCTGAAATTTACGAGCTTTTTAAGCAAGTAAATATCAACATCCCACTTCTGGACGCAATCAAACAAGTTCCATCTTATGCCAAGTTTCTAAAAGACTTGTGCATAGTCAAGAGAAGCCAGAATGTCCAAAAAAGAGCCTTCCTAACAGAATAAGCCAGTGCCCTTCTTCAACATAAAACCCTTCCAAAATACAAAGACCCAGGGTGTCCGACTGTGTAACACCCCAAAATCCACCCTGGACGGCATTACTATCTAAGACCATTCACACCATGAGAGCGACTAAATAAATTCCATCAATAAAAAAATTTCATTCATCATATATCATGTCCATAGCATTATCCCAAAAGAATAAGCCAAATCATGGCAATTACATCCCAAAAGAATTAAACTTAACTTAGCAGCGGAATAACAAAAGATTATATTTTACATGATTCCAAAATAACCCTTCAATCTAATACAAAGAAGGACCGTCAAGATATCCCCCTCCGGATCCCCCTACCCGTCTTCTAACCGATCCTCTTTTACAGCATCACCTGAAAAATATATTGGTTTGTAGGGGGTGAGCACTAAGTTCTGTAGCAACATTCCTCCCAATCTCGAACAAGGTTTATAAAAGCATATATAATGGCCGATCTCATTTCGCAAATATCATATATCAATTTTGAAAGAAAGCAAGGACATTTCAATAGATCTCAAGTTTAGGTAACAACAGTAATTTAATGAATAAATGGAACCAATTACACAATTAATAATACATTCCACCATAAACCGTTTCTCACAAGTTCTTGCGGAATCTCATACTTCCCAAAACTCTTGTAGAAACCGTATCTGGTAGAATGAACAAATACTAACCATTGCATTCGTATCAACATCATAAACATGTATCTCCACCATGATGTAAGGCAAACCCCATGAATCGACACATTGAGTAATATCTAGCCCACACACACGAACACAAATCTTCTCAAAGATATCCATCCTTTAGGAAGGGCGTATGCCATACCAATGGCAGTGACGTATCCAACCCAGGCATTAGTATACTAACCCTCTGACACGGCACCCGTGAGCAATAGCGGTTTAGTCTTACCAAAGCACTAACCCCACTACGAGTGGTAGGAAAAATGCCAACCCACACGGAGCAAGCAACACGTCTACCCACTCTACGATATCTCGTCAAAGGCCACCCATGGTCATCCCACACTCATAAGAGATACAATACCAAACCCAATTTCATAATTTACAAGTATAACTTAAAAACCCCCAAATCTATCACATGACAATTTCAATAAACAATTACAAAATACAAGAGATCACCACAACATCATTTTATTACTCAACACAAAGCACTATAGTTTCAAAATCAATAATAAAGGAAGAATTTAAGAAGAAAATTCATCACTCTCCACAAACTAGGGTTTTGAAACACAAAAAGAGATTTCATGGGTATTCAACCCTAACTTTGTTAAAAACATGTAATCTTTGCCCAAAATACTAAGAGAGGATGATTTCATATCATATATATAACATTTAGAGCAAAACATACATATATACATAAGCCCTAACCTCAATGTAAGAGAAAGAGAAGAAATCCCCTACCTTGGTGTTCTTGAAATCTAGGGCTTAAATCTTGAATCACCCTTAAATCTTGTGTTTTTCTCCTTTGATCTTGAGTTTCTCTCTTCCTTTCTTTCTCTCCTAGGGTTCTAAAGTGTTTAGGGTGAGAGTGGAATGAAGAATGGGGCAAATGAGGGCTTGAGGAGGTGTTTTAAACCCAAAAATCCTGACTTTTTAACTGTTCGGCGAGTGTAAGAGAAAATCGTACCGGTACGGTACCATACCGGTACTCAGTACCGGTACTCCAAAGCTACTGGAATCGGGCGTACCGGTACGTTATCGTACCTGTACGGTTTGACAGATTTTTACCCCGACTTCCAGGGAAGTTTTGACCCATTTAGAGGTCGAATTGGAAAATTTTCATGAGATACACTTTTGTAGCCCTAGATGTCTATTATCTATTGTACAAATTTCAGATCAATTGGATATAAGGATAAAAAGTTATTACCAAAATACTAAGAAGTGTCCAAGATCTCTTTTTACCCAAATTCTTTCTAAGTGCGTTTTCACTCCGGAATACTTCCTAGCTTCCAATACGCCGCATATTACCTCTCCCAATGTTTTTCGACCTTCCGGATTCAGTGGACAACTTATTTTGACCTAAAAATATTTAGAAACTTTCATAATCCCTCTTCTCAAGTTTACACACCTTCGAAACTTAAACTTCCCAATCAATTTGAATCTCTAGTTTTTGTTTTCATTCATACCGTCACTACACATATCCACATTTTTACATCAATTATGTACTATATATCTATATACATATGTAAAAGAAAATGCGGGGTGTTACAGACTGTGTCATGTATCATTGAAAATTTCAGAATTGAACAAGCACTGTTAGACCTTGGAGCCAGTGTTAATTTGCTACCCTACTCTGTCTATCAACAGTTGGGTCTGGGTGAACTCAAACTCACTTGTGTCACACTCCAGTTGGCCAACAGATCTGTGAAAACCCCTAGAGGCATTGTTGAAGATGTGCTTGTCCAAGTGGACAACTTTGTCTTCCTTGTTGACTTCATTATTCTGGATACTCAGCCAGCAATACATTCGGAGAACCGAATTCCCGTCATTCTTGGTCGACATTTCCTAGCAACTTCCAATGCACTAATCAATTGCAGGAAGGGAGTCATGAAATTAACTTTTGGGAATATGACTCTCGAACTGAACATTTTCAATATTGCTAAACATCCAGAAGAAGAAAAGGAAGAAAGGGAAATAAACTCCATTGAATCTTTGATACATGAACATCTGAATGACACATTCTGTGAGGACCCTACTGAATCTTCTCTGCTAGAGTTCATCTCATCCGAAACAACAGATGATGACCCAAATCCACCAAGTTGCCCTAATCATGCTGTTGAGACATGGGCCCCCAAATTCGAAAAGATTTCACCAAGTGGCACAAAGCCAATCTCATCAAGTGTTAGACCACCAAAGCCTGAATTGAAAACCTCTCCCATCTGACCTCAAATATGCATTCTTAGGAGATGACGAGTCATACCCAGAGGTAATTTCATCTAAGCTCATAGACTTGCAAGAGTCTAAATTGATTGAAGTTCTTCAAAGCCATAAAAGCACCATTGGGTGGACCATCGCTGACTTGAAAGGTATAAGCTCGTTAATCTGCAATCATGCTATATACCTTGAAGAGGATTCAAAACCCTCTCGTCAAATGCAGCGACGACTAAACCCTCACATGAAGGAAGTTGTGAGAACTGAGGTACTCAAGCTCTTAGATGCAGGGATAATCTTCCCCATCTCTGACAGCAAGTGGGTTAGTCCAACCCAAGTTGTGCCCAAAAAGTCTGGGGTCACAGTGGTAAAAAATGATGCAAAGAAACTAGTACCAACTCGAGTCGTCACAGGATGACGAATGTG
This sequence comes from Ilex aquifolium, assembly GCA_951799425.1. NCBI lineage: Eukaryota > Viridiplantae > Streptophyta > Magnoliopsida > Aquifoliales > Aquifoliaceae > Ilex > Ilex aquifolium. The sequence goes on along the minus strand of OX637396.1, from coordinate 22,554,504 downwards.
CATTGATTATCGAAAACTCAATTTGGTCACTAGAAAAGATCATTTTCCTCTTCCATTTCTTGACCAAGTCCTAGAGAGAATTGCAGGCCATGCATTCTACTGTTTCCTAGATGGGTATTCTGGATACAATCAAATTGAGATAACACTAGATGATCAGGAGAAAACAACCTTCACATGCCCCTTTGGCACCTTTGCATTCAAAAGGATGCCATTTGGGCTTTGTAACGCTCCTGCAACATTCCAAAGATGTATGCTAAGCTTGTTCAGTGATATGGTTGAAAATTTTTTGGAAGTATTCATGGATGATTTCTCTGTGTATGGTGATTCCTTTGATTTGTGTCTGACCAATCTGGAGAAAGTGCTAATCAGATGTAAGGAAGCCAATCTAGTGCTCAATTGGGAAAAATGACATTTCATGGTAACACAAGACATTGTCCTTGGTCACATTGTGTCGTCTGAGAGCATGAAAGTTGACAAGACAAAAATAGATCTGATTGGAAATTTGCCTGCTCCTAAGACTATAAAGGATGTCTGATCATTCCTAGGGCATGCAGGTTTCTACAGAAGATTCATAAAAGATTTCAGTACCATAGCAAACCCATGTGTCATCTTCTAAGTTAGGACGTAATCTTTGATTGGAATGAAGTATGCCAGAAAGCCTTTGACAAGCTGAAAGGCATGTTAATTTCTGCTCCAATAATGTAATCCCCTGACTGGAATCTACCCTTTGAACTAATGTGTGATGCAAGTGATTATGTTATAGGTGCTGTATTGGGACAGAGAAAAGATAAGAAACCCCATGTGATTTACTATGCAAGCAAAACTTTGAATGATGCTCAAATGAATTATTCAACAACTGAAAAAGAATTGTTTGCTGTAGTTTTTACGCTGGAAAAATTCCGTTCTTATCTTGTTGGTTCTTCTGTTACTGTATTCACTGACCATGCATCCCTAAAATTCTTTCTCACAAAGAAGGACGCCAAGCCAAGACTCTTGAGATGGATACTCTTGCTCCAAGAGTTTGATATGGTCATCAAGGACAAGAAAGGTGTCGAGAATGTGGTGGCAGATCATCTGTCCAGACTAACATATGAATTTCGTGAGGATGGACTGCCAATCAATGAGAAATTTCCCAATGAACAACTGTTCATGATTGATAAGACACCATGGTACGAGGATATTGCTAACTTCCTTGCTACTGGTACACTCCCTCCATCCTTTACCATGATGGACAAAAAGAAATTTCTGAGGGAGGTTCGTAACTTCTTTTGGGAGGATCCCTACGTATTCAAGTACTGTAAGGATCAAATCATAAGGCGTTGCATCCCCGCTCATGAAATCAGCCAGGTAATAACATTTTGTCATTCTGAAGCATGCGGTGGCCATTTTTCATCAAGAAAAACCGCTGCAAAAATATTACAGTGTGGATTTTACTGGCCCACACTTTTCAAAGATGTCCATGCCTTTTGTTTAACTTGCGATAGATGCCAAAGGTTGGGAAGCATTTCTAAAAGAAACATGATGCCCTTAAACCCCATTCTGGTAATTGAAATTTTTGACTGTTGAGGCATCGATTTTATGGGACCGTTTCCCCCTTCCTTTGGCTATCTATACATTTTAGTGGCTGTAGACTATGTATCCAAATGGGTTGAAGCAGTTCCATGCCGAAACAATGATCACCAAACAGTGATCAAGTTTTTGAAAGAAAATATTTTGTCCCGGTTTGGAATTTCGAAATCAATCATAAGTGATGGGGTTGCTCATTTTTGCAATCGTCCCTTCTGGAATTTGATGAAAAAATATTTGATCTTTCACAAAATTGCAACCCCTTATCACCCATAGACCAGTGGAAAAGCTGAACTAGCTAATCGGGAGATCAAATTAATTTTGAAAAAAACGGTGAATCCAGACCGCAAAGATTGGTCGTTAAGACTAACTGATGCACTCTGGGCGTACCGTACCGATTTTAAAACAATTTTAGACATGTCTCTTTATCGATTAGTCTATGGAAAGCCGTGTCACCTACCTGTGGAATTGGAACATAGGGCATACTGGGCTATTAAAGCAATGAATTTTAACTTAGACAAGGCAGGACTAGCAAGGAAACTTCAGATAAATGAATTGGAGGAATTGAGAAATGAATCATATGAGAATGCTAAGATTGCTAAAACCAAGATGAAAATTTTTTATGACAAAAACATTGTGCGGAAATCTTTTGAGCTTTCTCAAAAAGTCCTGTTATTTAATTCAAGACTCTGCCTCTTTCCTGGTAAGTTGAAGTCAAGATGGACTGGGTCTTACATTGTCAAAAAGGTGTTGGGACATGGAGCAGTTGAAGTGAAAAATCCATCAAACGGTAATATCTTTACTGTTAATGGTCAGCGGTTGAAACCATTTTTGGAGGATTTTGTTAAAAATGTGGAAACCATTCTTTTAATGGAACCAGAATACTCCTTCGAAATTCGTGCCTGCCGACACTCAAGTGGATCGGGTCAGGAAAAATCTAACCTAACCCGACCCACTGGGGCGCCTTTATAAGGCACCCGCTCTTTTTCTTTTCTTCTTCGTTTTCTCTGTTATCTGATAAACAACCCATGACCACACACTCTACAAACACAATATTTTGCTTCATGTTTTGCATTTTAATCTTATATTTGCTCACGGGTGTCCTTCTCTTGTTCGCACTCACACACAAGGATTTTCAGCCTACCCGAAACCCAGATCTGCGCACAGATGAGTAATTCGTGTATTTTTATTTGTAGGTTTCAGCAGATGAACAGATCTCTACCATTCAACCTCATCTCAAAGATCCGTGAACTGGTAAATTCGAAACATTGGGGACAATGTTCAGTTTAGGCTGGGGGGTGAGAACTACAGTTCATATTTGCCCGTAAAATTTTAAAATTTTTGTTGTTTTTGCTGTTGTTGTTGTTGTTATTCTGATCATTTTATGAAACTTGCCTTGTATAAATTGATGATTATGTTTGTGAGTCAGCTTTAATCGTCTTTGTGACTGGCAGACGTTAAAGAACCAGACAGTGAGTCTTAAAGCTTAGAAAGTATGGATGTTAAACTTTTTTGGTTTAGTCTAGGAGTTCTACGCACTTTGCCATCTGATGTGCATACTATAATCATGAGAAAAGCAAGACTGGTAAGGAAGGCCGAAATCCAAGAAAAACAAGCGAAACCCCTTTGTGGCAGAAACACCTTTGCCAAACGCCATCGTACCAAAAGACTTGGTGCTTGTAAACAGTGTGGTAGAGTCTTTCATGAGAAAAGAAACAACCAGTGTTATGAACCAATCTCCGGTTGCGCACTCGATCGATTAGACTAGATAGTGAATGGGCTGAGTAAGGATTATCCTGATACGCCATGCTATTCCGGTACTTTGCTTAACTGGTTTGTGAGAGAGGAAATTGGGAGAGTCACTGGTTGTCCAAACTGCACAGACACAGAGGGAGACTCGGATTAGATTATTTTCTATAGGAAATTGTACTTTTTGTGGAATGAAAGCCAAAGGTCCAAATTTTTTGTAAAAAGTGTAAAAATCTTCTTGTACAAACTCTTTTGACTGAAATGAAAATATGAGCCGAGTAAGGAATGTCCCAGAATATCAACCTGCAGCGTGGGTAGGGACTTATCCTGAGACGCCATAGGTTTTTGATTTAAAATTGTGTGTTTAGCCCTCTCTAATTGTGTATAGTGTAGTGTAGAAAATTTTGATTTTTGATTCAACGTTCGAACGTCAGCTGCTTACAGTACTCAACCTCTGATGAAGCTTTTGATGAAACTTAAAAGTACTGGGAGCTCAGTCTGTTCGAACGCCAATAGAACGTTCGAACAAGACTAATGTTCGAAAGCCAATAGGTCGTTCGAACGAGATTAACGTTCGAACACCAATACATCGTTCGAACGAAGAGAACCTACAGTACTTTGGTCTCTGACAGAACTCAAAAGTACTGGGAGCTGGTCACGTTCGAATGACATTCACGTTCGAACGGTCTTTTAAAAATCCTTCTACACACGTTTGAACGTCAGAAACGTTCGAACGTCACTTCTCAGACTATAAATACCTGGATCGTCTTCCCCATTCCAAAACCCCCAAAAACCGAAAAACCCTTGGTGACCCTTCACTACCCAGACCCCAAAACACCTACCATTTTCCATTTTTACCTAAAATCAACCCTTCCAAGATTATTCCCATATCAAAAATCTCCATTTTCACAAAGAAATCCAAGATTTCAAAGCCCTCAAACTCAAAAATCAAAACCACAATGCCAAGAGTCAAGCTCCCTGCCAGGCGCAACCCAAACAACCAAGAACCCAACTTCGTCGAGGAGGTGGTCGAAGTAAGAGAGGGGAGACCACCACTTACGCGAAGATACGACAAGACCCGATTCCCCACAGCTTTAAAAGCTGACAGGTTCGATAACTTCTATCAAATACATGTTGTGGTCTGTGAGAGGGATGTTGTTTTATCTGATTTTGCTGAGTTGGGTTTGCTTGCGGAGATGGAGAGGAGGGGTTGGATTTTGTATTTGCAAAACGGCGGAGAGGCCGTTGTAGACTTGGTGAGGGAGTTTTACTCCAACGCCGAGATCGTCAATGGGGAGTTGAAAAGCTATGTAAGGGGAATCCACATTGACGTGGATGAGGATTACATAAGAGAAATTAGGCAAGAGATACCTCGGGTACCAAGGCCCGCCTATCCCCCGAGAAAGAACGTGGCAATGAATGAGGTGGGGAAGGAACTGATTGGAGTGCCTAATTTTTCTTGGACTGGGAAGAAATTTTTTAAACAAGGGGAACTCACTGACAAATACAAAATGTTAAACTTGATTGCGGTGTCAAACTTTGCTCCAATAGGAAGCAAAAATGAAATTCTACCTGACATGGCCCGCCTTCTCTACGCTCTTGGGAAAGGCCACAGTATCGATCTCCCCTCCCTCATATTGACGGAAATGAAGAAAGGGTGCAATGTGAAGCGGAACTCGCTCCCGTTTGGCACCCTAGTGACTAAGATGTGCAAAGATCACGGGGTAAGGGTGAGACCAGAGATGGAGATTCAAAAGCCAATGGGGCCACTTAACAAGGCATCCTTTAGGAGGAGCCAAGGTTATAGTGGCAGCCCAGCGGTGAGACAAGATGAGCCCCCTACCCATGGAGTGGACGAGGTGTAAGAAGAGCTTGATGCGGAGGAGGAGAGAGAGATGGAGGAAGAGAGAGAGCAGCCACAGGAGGCAGGTCCCAGCACCAGTAGTCGAAGATCACTGAGAGACATTATGATTGGCATCGAGGCCAACCAAGACAAGATTCTCCGACAGCAGGAGGAGATCCTTGGCCTTCTGAGGGGTGGACATGGTGGACCTGGAGGAGAGTGAGAGAGAGGGATTCCTGTTCCTGATTATGGTTTTTGTGTGTTTATTGCTTCTTTTTATGAGTTTCTTCTTTGGTAGTTGTTAAAGATATTGTAAGTTTTTTTATTTTTGTGATTGTGGATGAATTGGATCATTGATGTTGATGTTAAACGACAATATTTTGTGAAATGAATGGTTCAATTTATCACCTTTATTTGTTTTAAATGCATATGTAGATTTGGCTTAACATTGATATATGATGGAACGAATGTGTATGCTAAGAAGGTTTATTAAAATAACCACGCACATGATCGGTTTGACACCTCAACCTATCAACCAAGACTTAAAACCACATTTCTTGAAAAACAATTGGTATTTTCTCTATGCTTAAATTGTCAAATGTGCATCGGTATTTGTTATTTTCAAAGTACAGGATGATCGGACTCGAAAATGGAATCGGTATATAACCGACATTCCCTGGAAAACCCGACATAACCAGTGGAGATAACAAAGGATACCATGGTGAGTTTCGAGCCTTACGATGCTTTCGAGAGACAATCAATGTTTACTCAAGTAAGGTCTTTCACTCTCAATTTTTGAATAATCTCATTAACCTTGCTTTGATTGACGCAACTAAAAGTGATCTATTGACATATCCCACAGGGAACCTTCGCATACGACACATGCATGTGCACATGCTTGAGAAATGATCTTAGGCCATCTTTGATATGATATTGAGCCTTAGCCATTTCTTTTACAAAATATATCCCTTGTTAGCCATGCTTGAGCCATCAAAGTATGATTTCTTCTTCGATAAACCCGTATGATTACCAAGCCACAAGAAAACATACTTGACATACCTTTGTTATATAATTTTCTTGCACTCTCTTTTAAATCAATATGATACAGAAATACAAGAAAAAAGGGAAAAAGGCATTCGAGGCTACCATTCAAGAAGAATAGATGGGAACAATTGAAACAGAAAAGAAGCAAAAAGGCAAGAAATTGCCAAGAAAGTAAAAAATGAGAAAAATGAAAGAAAGAAATATCATCTATGGGCAAAATATCGAAAAGCTAGAAAGAGGTGTGCTACACTACATAAACAGATGATAGCTCTTGAATACTTTTGACGTCATTTCGTTAGCCACTGACCTCTGGCCACGTTACAACCTATGAAAAACCCTAATTGATCTCAAATCTGTTGCATGCATACGTCGTCAATCAAAACTGGGTATGGTAAATGGTATTTCTTTAAATTGCGTCAATATTATTTCATGAGATTATGCCAAACATGATTAGTTGCTTCCTTAAATTTCACTCCCTTCCTAATTGTGCATGTGATTTTTCGATTGGCCACCTTCTGATCACATGACCCGTGAGAAACAAGTCACTATAATCGGAGCGAACTTTTGCTGAGAGCATTCTACGAGAGGTTTGTGAAATCGAAGCTATCCATGGAAGGTGGTAAAATGGAGTGTTTGTTATATAACGATTCTTGCTGCTAGAATGATCATTCCTACTACACAGGGAATTCCAAATACCAATGTAACAGATGCTAATTTTTGCATAGAATAGATACCTATGAAAGAGGGACATGCGGGATATAAGTCGAAATTGAGAGTTGGGTGTCCCAACGACCATGATGCTAATTTACTTTAATCAGCAATCTCACATACATATCTGTTCGACTGAAGTTTGTGGGTAGCTTCACTGAAAACCCTCACGAGACAACACTCGTCCGCTAGGGTAAACCTAGTGGTTCAACGGCTTGTTGCATAAGCTAAATGCAACCGGATGACCTACGAAAATGGCATTAGGAGTAGATTTTTTTTTTGTATTACTAGAGACTAGCAATATTTAGGTTGGGGAGTGTGATTAGCACTTAAAATTAGCATTTTACTATGGCGTTTTAAGACTAATTATACTTTGATGGAGTTTAAGTGATGTCATTTCAGACCCTAAACTGAACAAGGACTCAAGAACAACAAGTATCACACTTGAATGTAACACCAGCACATTAGGGCACAAAATTGGAGAAGCTTGGAGCACAGCCATAACGTTCGAACGCCAACTCACGTTTGAACGTCCACATTGAACTGTAGCAGACCTGACTGCTGAGAGAAGGCGTGTTGCAGCTAGGAAAGAAGACTCTGAAGCTCTGAGGCACTTGAGTGTCACGTTCGAACGCCAACTCACGTTCGAACGTGCACTCGAGTTGATTGAAGACCAGACTACTGCATAGAGTGAGGAAATAAACTTCACAGATGACCACAGGCCACTTGAGTGAGAAGGTCAGATCACATTTGGCGTTCGAACGCCCATAATGCAAAGACAGAAGAAACGTTTGAACGACATACAACGTTCGAACGACCATAAAGCAAAAACAGAGACAACGTTCGAACGCCAACTCACGTTCGAACGTTCTCCACAGACTGGCAGCAGAGTAGTTGGTTTTTCACTTGGACTTGGGCAACATACATTATTCCTTCACCCCCTCTTATCTCCTCCTCCTGTCTATAAATACTCCCATTGTTGGAGAACATAAAAAACCAAGTAGGGAGGTTGATGGAGGCTTAGACTCCCACTCATATTGTAGATTTAACTTACATTTCCTTGTATGAAGTAGTTATTTTAGAGATTAGTTTGGCTTTAGTCCAACATCTCTTAACTTGTTATAAAAGTAGTTTTATGCTTATACTTTCACTTACATGCATAGAAGGGAGTTAGTTTATCTTTTGGTTGAGGAAGCAACCCTCCATTCCTTGGTTGAGGAAGCCACCCTCCAAATGTGACTAGCTTTCTTCTACTTTTATTGTTTATGTACTTCACTTCCATTGCTTGAGCTTCTTTCTTTCTTAGAGAAGTGAAACTCTTCCACTTTTCTAGAGTTTTACCAAAGCCGTGAAGGGTGGAACGTGATTCACTCATTCTTTGTTAAAGATTGGCTCTTTGTTTATTGTTATTGTATTTTGTAAGTCCTCTACTTGGAGGGATGAGCATCACCCACTTTTCTAGCTTTACCAAAGCCATGAAGAGTGAGTAGTTTCTCATTCACTCTTTAGTAAGAGGAGAAGGGCATGTATAAATTATCCGGGAATTATATTTGTGCATTGTTCTTATGCTTAACGTTTATTTCTCCTTGCTTATTGGATGATTGATTGCATCTAGCAAAGTTAAGGTACTTTGTATAACCGTGGGCTCTTTCTATGACACGGATGACTCTTGCATAGAAAGACTCATCGGTTCAAGGCAAGTACCCCGACTAGATCTTCATGACTACCCTTTAATCCTCCCCATTATTGTGCTTCACTAAAAGAATAGAATATTAATGTCATGGTTGGATGTCTTGTAGAAACACTTGCTTGTTTGTAGACGGGTTAAGTCTCGGCACAGACAATTCTTGTAAACTTTTAGAAAGACATCGGAATCATGTTCTTAATTCTCACAGTCCATCTTTATCTTCCGATTAACTTTCTGTTGACACGAGAGTTAATTGAGTTACCAAGCACAAGTATAACAAACCGGATAATTAACTACATGTCCAAATCCTTGAACTAAAGAGTGACTCTTTTTCATTAGAGCTTATCTCCTATTTTGTTAAGAAAATTCTCTTGGAAAGAATCTTATATTCTGTCTAGGAAATCTCACATCTCACAACAAATCTCAAGGGTTACAATCAATAGGTCTCCACCATTGCTTATCTCAAAAATACCAACAAGAGTTTCCTGTGGATTCGACTCCGGACTCAAACCGGATTATTACTATAGCTTGACCGCCTGCACTTGGGTATACACATTTCGGATCAAGTCAGTAACGAACTTTGTAGCATGTAGTTAGAATGGGCTCGTGGTGAGTCAATCACCTGAGAGTGTTTTGTTATACTCCGTTTTGTTTTTGAAGTTCACAATATGTGCATGTATATGTGTGGATTAAATAGTATGAGCACAGGGGATAGGGTTTTGTTGTCAATGGTTGAGTTTTTCTAAATCAATTTAGTTAGATTTTGTACCTCGGGCTGGAGTGTTACACATTTTGGTATCAAAGCCTAGGTGAATAGGTTCTATAGAAAAGTGCATCTAGGTCGATAGTGGACAAGTTAGTGTGTTCGAGTTGGTAAGAAAAGACAAGCAAAAAATGGTTATGATGTGTATAATTTGTTTAGTAACAAAGATCATTCAACGTCAAGTGACAGTAACTAGGTGTTTATAGGTTTTATGCTAAAGAGGAAGATAATTAAATGAGAGAAGGGTGATGTGATCTATATTTGAAATTGGAATTTGCTCAGGTTGTTTAAGCTTAGGTTTACCTCATCAATTATTATATGCTTGGTACTATATGCAAATATTCATTTGAATTCTGGTGATTAAGTGTGAGTCTAACTAACACATTAATCTAGCATGCTGAGTAGTTTGCAGCTAGTAATCGAGCAACCTATTTGCTAGTTGACCAAATAATATTTCAGCTGCAAGTCATGTCATGTCTCGAGTTTGATATATTTGTGAAAACCAGAAGCAGACGAAATAATTTGATAGTTAGGTTTCTTGATCAATAATGGTAATCGGTGATATAAATCAAGTTTTATTAAGGTGGGTTGTTATTGGCAGTCACAAGAGAGAGAAAAAAAAAAAACTCTGGCATATCTATGCATTTGGGTGTCATGGTTGTATTGAGTAAGACAATTGTGAGCTTGTATGGTGTTGTGTCAAGTGGGTAAGCAAGAGTTTGTATCTGTTTGCATTTGGGGTAGGCTTATTGAGGTGAATTAAGTTTCATGCATAATATATTTTGATGTGTTCTAATTTCTAGTGGTTGTTCTAACTAACTGAGACATTATCTAATGAGTGCTAGCAAATAGTTAAAGGGAAATGGCTTTATTTTCTTCTGCCTTACTTAAATACATGATTTGTAACACTCGGAGTAGTCTTCTTGCAAAGCCATGCATGCATTAACAACAGTATGCGAGAAAGCACGCAGAAGGAGTGGTACTGAACAAGATAAAAATTTGATTTAGTTTCTTTAATGGATCTTGCAGATGTAATGAATTTGATTCGTGCTGAATGTGATTTAATTCATATCGGTTCATCTGATTGCATTGTTATGACATGAAAATGTTGGCACCATTTCATACCCTATTCAGTTGTAACCAATTATAATTAGTTGAATGGTATATTATGTGACTAGTATGTAGCCGTGGCTCCTGGGTGAGATACCATAAGCGATATGTAGTTATGACTCTAGGGCGAGATACCAGAAGTGAACATGTAGTTCTTATTCGGGGAGGGGTACCAAAAGAGAATATGTATATCTATATGATGTTTGTATGTGTCGCTTTAGTGTTGGATTATGACGTGGTAGATTGCTTACGTAGTGAAACTATTCATAAGACATTTTGCATTTTGTTATGGTGACACGAATCTATGTGCCTCTAATAACTACTTATGCTTGTCTGGTGGTGTATATGCCTATGTTGAGCCCATGATTGTGTTTATGCTTAACTATATTACAAGTTGGGCTGAATACAAATGAGTGAATAGATTATACAAGTTGTACTCTCTTTGAGATGAACTGATGGCTCTCATTCTATGGCACCCCATGAATTTTATTTAATTAGTAGAAGCATTTTAGTTGGGGAGTGTATAAGCTGTAAAATTAAGAAATTCTATTTGGAAGGTTTTATTATAATTTTTTCAAGGAGATGGTGCAAAGAGTGAATATGTTAAATATTTAGCCAATCCAATGGGCAATTGTTCGGCTACCTAGGCAATTCTAGATTCATATATGCAAAATAATAGAGGATATATACACACACACACACATTTATATGTATTGTGTATAGAAAGAAGTTAACAAGAAAAAAAAAGAGTACAAAAAGAAAAAGAAACAGAAAAAAGGAAACTAAGAATATGAAGGAAAAGTTGAAATGAAAAAAAAACCTTTCCTTATAACGTAAGCCTGGTTGTATATGTAGTTGAAGTTCATGTTTCCCTGTCATTGAACTTTTTGCAAATTTCATTTGCATTTCCTTTCAGTAACTTGTCGACATACTTGTCTTGCATGTATTTATTGACTTGTGATAGAATGCTATGATTTTGAAAGAATTTTTTGTGTGTTTCAATTTGGTAATTTCTATTTCATGGAAAACTATTAAGCTTCCAAGATAAGTTGCATTTAGTATTTTATAGTGTATGTTTCTATTAAAGTCCAATTCCGGAGCTATAATCATTGCAAGGAAAAAAAATATTTATGTAGAAACTTGTCTTGTGAATTAGTGGATTCAAAGGAGTTGTTAAGGTGGTTGTCAGATGTCAATGTTGGGAAATAGCATGGTTTCTTGAGGTATGGTTTATTGTGGAAGTGATGATGCAATTATTTTTGTTTTGAGAAAAAAACAAAATTGAAATTTTAGAGTTGAAAATCTGATTCCAGTTGCTGAGAATTAATACCTAAATGCTGAAATTATGATTACAAATCTACATGTCTGGTTTTCAAATGCTGAAATTTATGTATAGAAGGTGAAACTATGTCACCAGTTACTAAAATTGTATTCCACTATGTAAAAGGGTGGTTGTTGGATTTTTATGCCGATATTAGATGTTGAAATTTTAAATGAAAGCTTTAACACTAATTTAAAATTCTGAAAATGGTTGGTCACTGAAATCATTGGCTGTAGCATTTTCAATATAGTATAGAAATTCTCCAACATCTTGAGGTTTTTATGGGCGGAGGAGGGGATATGTTGCTCATGTGGATATAGAAGTTATGATAGAATGTTCTTTAACCCAAAAGAAATTTTAGTGAGGAATCGTTTAAATAGGAATTAAGTGGACAGGTGTATGTTATCTCGAACATTTTTTGCTTAGTTACAATACTCCTACCAAATTTTGGATCTTACATGATCGACACAGACATGGATTAGTTCAAAAATAACTTGGATGGGGGTATATACACTAAGTGTATGAGTTGATATGGGTTTAGACAGCAATAACACATGGAAAAAAAAATGATTTGTTTGCTCATACATATTCAAAGTGTTGTAATGGTTATTTTATGGTAGTGAATATGTACTTGTATACAAATAACATGAATATTCAATTTTGATTGAATTGGCAATTAAAATTGATGTTCATTTTTTTTAAATGCCAGAAATGTTCAAATCTTGCATATGTTGTTTAAGGTTTAAATATAATTACATCCTGGACAATGTATTAAATATATATCGGTTTAATTAGAGGTCATCCTGATATGGATAAAGTGGTATTATTGGAACATTAAATTGCTGAAATTAGCCATGAGTATAACTGTGTTGATATGGACCAAGGCTGGGAATGAATCTATGACAACTTATAGTAAAAATTACCAATGATACGTATGCTTATCTTGCTACTAATATATGATTATGTGGAGTATGAATCATGATGATGTTGAGATTACAGAACATGATGATGTCGAGAATGAGTTCACGATATTAGTTAAAGTAGTATTGTCTTTGTGACGAATATTATTTTCTTAGAGGTAGAAATTGATATGTGCACTAAGTATTATTGTGTGAACTATGATGACATAATGAAAGCATTGCTCTTGATATATTTTCTACTTATCTGTTACATTATTTTGGTTTGGTTTATTAGATGTACATGTTCCTATGGCAAATATAGACTATGATGTGTATTGTTTGTAAAGTAATTTGTCGTTTGATGAGTATAGAATATTGCATATCATGTATCTCTTTTGCATCCTTATTGCTTATTTTTGTGGTGGAAATTGGGGAAAATGTTTCTAAACTCACATTTAATGGAGATTCGTATGATTGTAGGTAAAGAGCAGGTAAGGTCGTGTATAAAGCCTCCCATCAAGTGCTCAAAGGTAATGAAGAAGAAGGGAAGGCTTAACGGATGGCTCGGGACATCAAGAAACCAAGGAAATTCCAAAATAGGAGAAAGCCTACCGGTAGAAGTCAACCAAAACCTACCGATAGAAGTTCCAAAACCTACTGGTAGGAAAAGTGCACTGGAATTCTTCTACCGCAGCCCTGCCAAAAACCTACCAATAGAAAATGCTTACCGGAAAAAACCTACCGGTAGGTTTTCTTGACGTTTTACCGGTAGGTTTTGCCCAAAAATGCCAGATGCCTGCCCACACGATTCCACCTACTCCGGAGGCCCACTTTTTGTCATCCAAACCATACCCTGACATCTTTGACACACCATGATGGTCTCTTACACCCTAAAGTCAGATTTGGAAGAGAAAAGCATGGGATAGACAAGAGAGAGAAGAGGGGTGGTTGGTGAAGTATGGGAGGAGCATGCTTGGCCTGTCATTGCTTGTGGAAGTGTCCAATCTCTTCCCACTCATTGCAACTTAGTTCTCACAGGCTAAGGAGGGAGGATGGACAAAATTTGAGAAAGTCTTACACCATTTTCAGTTTTTACATGCTTTTAGAGAGAGAAGCTCCAAGGTAGAAGATGAAGTTATAGAGAGAGAAAGTTGGGTTTTTACATTTCCTTCACCATTTTCATTGTAGTAAGATTTATTCTTCTTGTAATCTTTCCCTCTTTTACTTTAAATTTTTTTATTCAAGTTGTAATCAAGCTTAGTGAAGTATTTTATCATTTCCATTTCTACATTTGGGTATTTTCTACTTCAAGCTTTGTAATTTGATTATGAATGACTTTACTCTTGTAGTTTAAACTTTTTATTGCATCAATACAAGTTCATGCTTCATTTCATTACCATGTATCTTTACATTATGTTTGTTCTTTCCTTTATTATGAGTAGCTAAACGTTTAGTTGGCTAATCCAAGAGGAATTTCCTTTTGGGTATGTGAAATCTACTCTCTTTCATTCTTCCTCGTAGTGTAAAGTGTTTGGTTTGACTAGGTTGAGTGTGGACATGGTTGTGGGCTCTTGATACACCGTAGACTTGTCACGGAGTATGCTTGTGCCCAACACACCCACATTAGTCCCTCATTTCCTACGAATCAATCAAACGCCGAGACACCATTGGATGAATGAATTGAGTCGATTTTGCATTTCCATTGGAATGACTTCTATGGATTAGCCAACCTTGCTTTCTTGCATATTTCTCAAAACAAAACTCACCAAAACACAAATTACAAGATTTTTCAATTTTCATTTCTTTCACAAATCACCTTTCGAAAATATTTGACATTTTCTTCCCTGAGGAGACGATCTTGGAATACCCATTCCAAGTAAAACACGACAATGCAAGTGTCTCTATGCTTGGGGAGCACTTTTGCCCATGCACACACACACGTTTTTGTTCATCCACACGATTTTTTCCATTTCTTGCATTGAACCCGAGGGAGAGTGACACTCACCAACTTGTATAAGCCATATACACACAATTCGGGTTCGAGTGTTTGGAGATTAGGGAAAACGAATCAAGCATTGTTGCAACAAATCGGTTGTATTTTTATTAATTTATTTATGGGATGACTAATTGATTCTATAGGAAAATATGAAGACTTGTATCAACTTACTATTGAATTCAGTTTTGTTTAGCTCTGAAAATTTAGGGGATGAAATTTCTTAAGGGGGGAAGAGTTGTGAGACCCGAGTATACATGATAGGCATTTTAATATTAAGAATGTGAATGTTAAATTATTTTGTCAAAGTTAAATTTTAGTTTGATAAATTAAAAAGTGAGATATCGGGAATACGGGAGGTTAGCGTGTAGATCTCAATAATAAAAGTTTGGGGTTTAATTTCAAATATAATAATTAAAAAAAGATTTTGATGGATATATATATATATATATATGTGTGTGTGTGTGTGTGTGTGTGTGTGTGTGTGTGTGTGTGTGTGTGTGTGTGAACATATCCATATATCTATACATATAATATATAGATATATCAATTAAAAAAAACTAGTGGCTTCCATGTAAAGTTAGTGGGTTCTCCACTAACTAAAGCTTGTGGCTAGCATTTGGAGGGGGAAGGGAGTGAATTTTTGTTTGGGTGGGGGGGTAAGTGGACTCTCCACTAATTTGCATGATAGAGTTTTTCTACTATTCGAATGCTAGAAGACTTTTACACTTAGAAAAAATTGGAGAAAGAAGCAATTTGGAGGAAGAATGAAGGAAGAAACCTAGAATAAAATTCTAAGTATTTGGTGGAAGACTTGTGTTTCCTCATTTCAAGTAAGTAAACATCTCTTAGATTTTCATTCAATCCATAAAAATTGCTTCTTGTACATTCATAAATTCTATACAAATTGTCTCTTGAATTTCCATGAATTCATAGGAATAAATTAGATTCAAGTATGTTATTGTTTTTTGTTCATAACTCCATGGGGTTGAATTAAACTAAAGCTTGGGAATGATTTAAATGTAGAGTAATGTTCAAGAACATTAATTTGTGTCACTCGAATGTTTTCGATGAAATTCTGGCGAAAGAAAAATGCTAGTGGGTAATCTATAAACTTAGTGAATTTTATGTTGTGGGAAAATTCGTTGCTGAGTAGATTATTTTAATCGGTTCGAATAGACTATTTTAATTGGTTCGAGTAGATTATTTTAATCGGTTCGAATATACTATTTTAATCGGTTTGAATAGATTATTTTGATTGGTTTGAGAAGATTATTTTAATCAAAATTTTAAAGTAATTGTCAAGGATCCATAGAGCCTATTGTGATTTGTTTTCCGGTCGGGAAGTTACTCTATAATAGTGAATTTAACCTCTTTATATAATCAACGTAAGAAAGATTTAAATACTAAGAGTATAAAAAAAGAAAATTAAAAGCTTAGGGAAGGAGTTAGATCATGCCTAATAACATATGAATTATGTTGGAGCGAGTGCAAATACGAATATATGAATAAAGTATTGGGGACATCAATTTAATGGTTGCACATGAAATGCTTGAATATGATTACAATTATATGTGTGACATGTTCAAAAAACATCTACATCAAGGAACGTCTCGCAAAAAGGCCGAGCGGAGGGATTAACTCTAAGGTAGACTTCAACCTTGAGGTATGTGCATAACCTTACACTTCGCTATACCACCTATTGGTTATTGATTTAATTAATGGCTAGGTTTTGGATTGAGCCTGTATGGCTTAACATACCAATGTGGTGTAATCTGCCGAAGTAACTTGCCTATGTGGCGTAACTTGTTTGTGTGGCGTAACTTGCCGGTGTGGCGTAATCTGTCTGTGTGGCGTAATTTGCATTTGTGGCGTAACTTTCCTGTGTAGCGTAATCTGCCTGAGTGACGTAACTTGCCTATGTGGCATAAATTGCCTGTGCAACAGTGATTGGCCTATGTGGCGAACATAAGTAGTGCCAGTATGGTGTGATGGGTTTTGTGCAATGTTTTGCTATGATAACACTTATTTTACGGAAAGTTGTTAAATTCTAAGGAAGAAAGTCTTTCTTTAATTTTTGGGTCATGTATGTGCTTATCCAACTACGTTCTTGCACTTACTAAAAATTCTTAATGTTTTTTAGGAACTAATTGTGATGCGAGGTGTCCACTACTAAGTCTGTATGGTTGTCTATAATGTCACTGAGGGGTTTTTGTGTCTTTCACGTGAAAATGTAATTTTGTAAATATTGAGGTGTAACAAATTTTGTAGCGTGTAGTTAAAACGGGCTCATGGTGAGTCAATCACATGAGAGTGTTTTGTTATACTCCGTTTTCGTTTGAAGGTATGAGCATAGGGGATAGGGTTGTGTTTTCAATGGTTGAGTTTTTCTAAATCAATTGAGTTAAATTTTGTAACTCGGATTGGGGTGTTACACATAAACTTGGGTAGGATGTTGTAAGAACAATTCCAGTCACCAAAAACCTTTGCTATGACCTTATTCTTCGCGTGCAACGCCTTCTTATACGTTATCAAATATATATATATATATATATATATATATATATATATATATATATATTCTTTTTTCACCATTTTAATGATAGCAGGAATTGTTATTTCTGGTGTAACTCGAACAAAACCCTCGATCCACTGAGATATAAAGTCTGAATCAAGTTGACAGTGGTCCTGGTTCAACCTTGGATAGAAACAAGTGTGAGTTCCTTCATACTTTGTGATCTCAAACATTTCGTGTTTTGCCTTCAATGATGGATATAGCCTCCACTTGCATCCACATTCTTCATGCATCTTGCACATAAGAACCCATCGCTTTTTATTTGTATCCACAATAACATATTGTTGATGCATCTTCAATGAATACAATTTCATTTCCATCTCCAACTCTTTTTTATTCTTGAACATAAGACCCTTCAACAATTCAACTCTTGTTGGATCCATTGTTTTCAATTCATGCAACTTGCAAAATCTATCGACTCATTCAGGGTCCCCAAATCAATGTTTGTGAAGAATGGTGAATCGGGCTTGTGCATACGAACCACAACCCCTGTAAAACCCGGGAAAATTTAAAATTTTATTAAAAAGGGCAAAACGATAATTAGCCGATACGGTACGGGTTAAAAACCCAAAAAATTTCTAGAACTTGGACGAAGAAATGGATTTCACCATTGGATTCACCTCGCAAAATCTAGCTACCCAATCAATTTTCATTGAATTCTGAGACATTCAATTTTTCACGTTTTACGAGACGATCAGGTGTCGTGCGACTAAAATAAATGCAATCAGATTTTATTTGCGGAACCTGGGAAATAATTTAAAGCTAGTTCAATAAACATGTACTAAAATTAACACGAGACGATATTTAATTGATTCAAGATCAAATTGGACCAATCAAAAGAGGGATGTGTGGCGTGTTGTAGGCCAAGTATTAGAGGAGTATAAAAAAGGGAGAAAAATCAGACTTTCTCCCCATTCTTCAGCCATTTTTCCAGAAAGAGAAAGTGAGAGAAAAGAGAGGAAAAACTCAAAGTTCTCCACTTTTCTTCCTTCGATCTACGACGATCCGACCGTCGGATTGCTTCGGGCTAAGAAATAAAGTCGTTCTACACAACGAGGCCTACAAAACCATACCAAAGATCGCAGATTTTTCCAAGATCTCAAAGACGGGAAACTCGGGATAAATCATTGGACGCTTGATTTGGGATCTTTGGGACTTCTCCTACGCGGATATATGCTAAAAGAGATTGAGTTCCTTTCCTAACTAGATTTATTTCCAACCTAGGGTTGAAATATGAAATTGGTAGGGTGTTAGAGATGAATTCTCGTGTATAACACATGCTTAGAGTTGTTAGAATATGAAAAATGGGTATAAGAATATGTTAAAACCAATTCTTGTATGATTTGGTTTGTTGAAATTGCTTGATGTGGATTACATGAACAATGTGTTGTTTGGGCATGTTATACATTTGTGCCTTATAGGTGTTTGATGAAATATCTATGGATGATTGTGTTATTTGAATGGAAAATACTATAACATGCTTACTGGTGTTGGGAAATGTTATTATATGCATCATGATATAGTTGACATTTGAGAAATTGGATATATTCAAAATTGAATATATTCAAAATATGCTCACGATATGATGAACATAATATTATAAATTATAATTGTATATTACATTTGCATATGTATGGGTAGCATCGCATTCATGGGCATTCGACATGAGTGTGGGTGTGTGTGCATGGTTTTGATTAAACACCATCCTTGGTGGGTTGATACGTGGGTTCGAGAAAGTTGGACTTAGGTTCGACTGAGTCGCACGGGTTTGCGTTGAAAATATGTGTTGGGGTTATAAGGAAGGGCTAGATTCTCCCTTGGGTGCAAGACCCGATAATTTCGGATGTGCACTCCCATTGGTATTGAGTCCATAAAGTGTGTCAGTGTACGCGGAACCGTTGGTGGAAGTCCATAGATGCCGTGTCAGTTAGGTACCCATTGGTGGAAGTCCAAAAATACCTACCCCAAGAAAGCCACAAGATTTTATGAAATAGTCATTGGATGTCTTACATGAATGGCGGGGGCTTAGAATGCCTAGATGCATACGCACGGTGTGGCATGTGTTATGGGAGCCGGTGGAGGGCTCGGGTTTGCATTGCATGCATGAGTTCCATCTCATGACATGGTATGAAATAGTAGTATTCATTTATGACATGCATGTATTTGAATGGATGCTTGATGTGATGAATTGCAAGTGACATTTCATATGCATCTGGGTTGGGTAGTAGCCTCTTAGGAGATATTCTATTGAGCGTGACTCACCCTTTATGGGGACATATTTCAAGTATCAGACAAGCATCAGGGGATGGCCCTCACATGGGTTCGTGTTGAAGAAAGACCCGGTTTGTGGTTCTTAAAATTACATGTTTTAACCTCATGTATATTTTGTTTTGGCCTTGTATTAATCATGTAAAAAACTTGTATTTTGACTAAGGCATGTAATGAGACATTATTCTTTTGTAAAAGGAATGAATGGAATGTGCGTGGTATTCATTGAATGACTAACAGTTGGATTTTGGGATGTTTGGGGGAAATTTGGGCTTTAGGCACACAGGTACCGGTACCCCGAAGACAGTGGTCTCAAGTATAGGTACTTAGGTTCACAGGTACCGGTACCATTCTATCGAGGGCCCACATACCAGTACCACGACTTACAGGTACCGGTACATGAAAACCAGAGGGTTTAGGTACCAGTACCACATAACCGAGGTACCGGCACCTCTTCACAAAAAATTGAAATTTTAAATTTAACTTTGTTAAACCTCCACCTCTTGAGCCCTTACATTTGGATAATGTAATTGGTTGAATATTAAGCCTATACTTTGGGATGTGGACCTTGGGATGGTCGTATGATTATTATATGCACAAGTTACGTGTTGGGTAGAGCTCCCATACAAAGGAGACTCTGCCCAAATTCTGTTTTGCTTATGATCCCGGTGAATAGGGTGTAACGACGTGGTATCGGGTTATATGGTACTCACGGGTATTTACTTGGGTTGATGGGTGATCAATGGGTTAAAAAAGAACTCTTGAATTTTGGGGTGTCACACCCCCGACCTCAACAGAATTACCAACACCATCGTCATCATCAAAGTAATATGTCAATAATTCTTCCTGCACTTCTTCTTATTCGTAATCCTCATTACGGTCATTAGCATGCATTCATTCAAATGCAGGATTAGGATTCTGTTGCAATACCAATTCTTGGATGGTGTCTATTGTAGCCAACCTCAGGCTAACCGCAATCATATTCATTCTCTCGTTTCCCATGGTAGTAGTGTGGTGTATCTGAGATAAGCATTTGCCAAAAGTGTTGGGCCCTACTTCTAAACACTACATCACCACCGGGGTACAATAATCATCCTTCATTGTAGATGTAAAACCCAGGAAATTTTGAAATTTTTTTAAAAAAATGGCAAAATGGTCATTTTGCCACTATAATGCAAAATTAAAATACGTGTTCTACAGACCTCGTATGACACAACGGACTTCGCCGTTGGACTCGTATCGTGGAATATAGTCACCATATCAAATTTTGTCGAATTCCGAGTTAAGTCAGATTTTTGCACGTCGTTCGAGTAGACTGGTGGCGGATGACCTCACCGAGGTCCCTAAAAGCGATAAACTCAAAATTTAATTATTTTTGATTAAAAGTTCAAATAAAATTAATTTGAACTTAACCCGTAATGTAATTAGTCGTTTCGGGACGAAATTGGATCCGATTAAGCGAAGGACATGTGGTGCGACGTGGGCCAAGTATTTAAAATTATAAATAAGGGTAAATATCTTAGAAAATCAGATTTTTAGCCCACTTGTGTTCTTGTTTGGCCGGCCAAGAGAGAGAGAAGAGAAAAAGAGAGAAAAACTCATTTTTCTTCAAGCTTTCTCCTTGATTTCTCGGAGTTCCGTCACTCGGAATCGCTCGAGCCAAGAATTAAAGTTGCTCTACATGACTAGGGCTACGCGTGGGTACCAAGAACGAAGAGTTTCACCGAAGATCAAAAGGCAAAGTTTTGGAGAAATCAAAGTCTTGAGTTTTTGGGGGTGTTCTTGATGTGTTCTTGAAGCCTAGTCTTCATTTCAAGCTTCAAGAGGTAGGGTTCTTCCTACCTTGGATTAATCTTTCCTTAGATGTTGATAGTTTAAGATTTTGATATATTTATGCATATGGATAGACTTTTATATGTGTGTTTATGTTTATGGAAATGGAAAAGTGAGCATAGAAATGGCTTAAGCTAATTGCTAGCTTGATTTTGGTATATGGAAGTTACATGTGATTGACATATGTAACTTATGTATTGATATATATGTAGGTTTATGTTATGGAAATGGAAAAGTGAGCATAAAAAAAGGCTTAAGCTAATTGCTAGCTTGATTTTGGTATATGGAAGTTACATGTGATTTATTATGTAACTTAGTGAAATTAAAGGCATGCTATGTGTTATATAAATTATGCCTTGAAGGTGTTTGGTGAAATGCCTTGAGTATTTGGAAATTGTTGTTTTGATTGAATTGAAATAACATGCTTAAGTTTAACTTGTGGAATCATATGCTTATGATATGATTTATAATTGAATGTGCTTGTTAATATATGCATGTGTTGATATATTAACATTGAGATGAATATGGTATTTATATGCTTAGGATATAAATTTACCATGGATGTGTTGAAATTGTTCATGTGTTGTTCTTGACATATTGAACATTATGTTGTGTGCAATGGGACATGACATTGCATATGCACGGAAGCATCTCATCACATGGGTGTGTGCATGGTTAATGTCAACACCACACTTGGTGATTGACGGTATGGCTTGGGAAAAGTTGGGTCGAAGACCTAGCTAAGCCGCTTGGTTGCATGATAAATTGGGTTGGGGTTAGCAAGAAGAGGCATGACGACCTCTCGGGTGCAAGGCCCGGTGATTTGGGAGATGCACTCCATTGGTGTAAGAGTCCATAAAGTGTGCGGGTATGGATGACCCTTGGTGTAAGTTCATGAATATCCAACTCCAAGAAAGACCCTAGTTTTGAAAATGTCATTTGATGTGAACATAAATGATGGAATGAAACACTTTGGCATTGCATCGTGTAATGGGAGTCGGTGAGGACTCGGGTTGAAGTGCATGAGTGAGTGTCATATCATTTCATGGCATGGCATTGTTGCATTCCAACTTAAAATGCATATCCTTATAAAGAATGATTGTTTATATGTTGTAAATGAATGTTGCATGAGCATGAGCATCTAGGGGGGGGGGGAGGGTAGCCTTTGTAGGATCTACTCTACTGGGCGTTGGCTCACCCTAGACGGGAAACATTTCAGGTGTGGGGTTTGCACCGGTGGATGGCTCACTTGGAGAGCATCAGGCATGAAGGGGGCCGACTTGTGGCCTTATTTTGAGTTTTTGTAAAAGAGTTATGAAAACTTGGTCTTTGGCATGTAAATTATGCAAATTAGTTGTAATAGAACATATATGGACTAATGTTAAAGTAACCTTGCATGTTTTGATATAAGTATGGATAATTGGACTCGGTGTGGCCAATGTTTACTTCCTTGCATGTTTTGATATAAGTATGGATAATTGGACCCGGTGTGGCCAATGTTTACTTATAAATGGACCCGGTGCGGTCATTTTTTTTATATTGGGCCTCGGATGGGTCGTGTGAAGTTAAATTGCCCAGGTTGGGTTTTGGGTAGAGCTCCCTGTACGAAGGAGACTCTGTCCAAATTTTGTTAAGTTATAGACCCCGGTAAATGGGGCATAACAGTGTGATATCGAGTTACTCGGTATCTACGGGTGTTCCGCGGGTTGATGGGTAATCAACGGACCCCCGGATTTCGGGGTGTCACAGTAGAAGGTAGAATTATTGGGATATATGATTCTTGTGTGAGAAGTGAAGACTATGGACCACCATCAAACCAACATTGCTGACTTCCACCAATGTCATTGTACTTAACCTCTTGCATCACGTACAAGTCCGCACGGTTGACAACTTCATTGTCAAATACAGCATCGCCTCTACACCATAGTTGTCAACTGCTTGACCTCAAAAGTGGGTTGATAATAAAATGGGTTTCCAAGCGCAAGAATATATCGTTTAGTAACTCGATCGATTATCAAGGATGTCTCCTTAGGGAAAGTGATTGCAACTCGAATGGTGAAGAGTAAAAAGGAAAAGAAAAATTCTTGAATTTTGAAAGTGTTGTGAAGATGGATAAACTAAAGAAACAATATTAAAAGGAACCGGACAATCTTCAGAGCTCATCTCACCGCAAATAGGAATTTTGACCTAATTTATAACTCATTCAAGATTGTAATCAAACGCCCTTGAACGGAAAATATTCTACTTAAAATCAAGAACCAATGAATGTGTATTTAAATTGATTGAATTAATTTATAAAAAAATTACAGTCATGTTGATTGTAATGATTCTAAGAATTACCCGTGCCAAACCTAATTGTTTACGGATAGGCAAAGAGATATACATATCAACTATGTTCCTAAAATCAATTGTTCAATCAATAAAATAACTTTGACATTAAAAACCCTAGTTAGGTCAAACTACCTATTCACGTATGAGAATCCCATATCCGATCATACTGGAAATTAACTATTCACTCACGGTGAAAGTAAAACTAAAAGCATATATTAAAGACATGATCATAATCAAAAGAGAAATCGAACTTGAATTGAAATCAACCTTGAATTGAAATCAACCAAATACCTTGTATTGAGATTAAAACTGTAAACGGTTGTAAGAAACATAATCAACTTACTCTGCTTGCAAGAATTAAAGGACTAAAGAAAGACAATACTTCGTAAATATGGTAGTATACCTAAAGAAAAACCCTAGCTACTAAGGTTGTAGAGAAGAAAATAAAATAATGTTTAAAAAGTAGTAAAGGATCAATCTCCTCTCCCATGATCAGCTCCGGTTTTTATAGGGACTAATTGGCCGAATTTCCTCTTCTTTTTCCACCAATAAAGGCCCTTTAAAATCCCCAGCCGATAGAATTTTCAAAGGAGTCCTCGCTGAAATATAACATAGATGAGCCGGTAGGAAGCAGGTCCCGACCTACTAGTAGCTCAGCTTCAATGAACCAGTAGCAAACTTTCTGTTTCAGATGAACCGATAGGTCAAACATGAATGAATTGATAGCAAAGTTTTTGTCTTGAATGAACTAGTAACACTTCAGCACTATCGGTAGGTCTACTGTTTGACACCTAATGAACTGGTAGAAAACCTACTGGTAGAACCAGTCTTTTTCTGAATTTCAACTACAATGTTCTTGATTAACAATAAAAAAATTCTCACAAGTTACAAATCTACCGCTGATGAGAGCCCTAGAAAATTATGTGGGAGTTGTCTAGAGGTAAACCAATAATCCATCAAAGGTTTCTAAAGATTTCCAAAGATTTTTCATATGTTGAAACTTTCTATTTTTTTAGAGAGATATTCTGGCCCATGGCAAAATATAGTGATTTTTCTATCAAACCATTGTTGTATGTTAAGTGTTTGTTCAAATGCCACAACAAAAACCATTATAGAACGAGCAAAGTACATTAGTAACAATGATTGTGCGTGAGCCATAAGAAAATTATGGACTTCCCAAGATCAAAAGGGTTGTAATTTTTAAATATTTTATTAGAACTATTACAAATTAAAAGGAAATGGTTGGTCAATGAACATTGACCTTGATTAGCCAGTACCCATACAACAACATTATTTCTACCATTGCTATTTTTTTTTGGTAATACCAGTGCTACTTTTTAAGCTAGTTTTATGATACGTTATTAACTCGAGTCTATGTAGTAGAATCATTGTAGCGTTGTAACTCACATCAATAAAAATTTCTTTGAGTGTGAGGAGGACAATATGGAATTTGATGCTAAGAAATTGGTTTAATGAGACGGTGTCATAATTATTTTATTTGTAATAAAATTTGTGAGGTTGAATTCAAAGCTTATCGTCTTCATGAGTTTTGATAGTTATCTTATCAATTTGGTTGGTTTATTTTTGGTTATTTAAACTCTATATAAGTAGTTTGTTAAAAATTCATACAGAAAGTATCGAGTTAGAGTCTGACTAGAGCACTTAACAAGTTTTAAGTTGTCCCACTGCATAACCATCCTGGTTGCTCCCCTACTCCAAACACTAGCCACCGCCACTGCCCCTGCCACCGCCATTGCCACTAGACTTTCTCTCTCTCTATCTCGTTTGCTTCTCCATCGTCAACACCATGAAGCTCTCTTTTTCTCTGTCTTCAAACCCATCGTCAAAGCCTCTACCCCTTAAACGATCGCAAACTGAAGGCAAAAAGACCAAGAGGATCTCTCATCCACCATGAAACAATACATCACAGAATTCAATTCCTTAGAAACCCTAAAAAATTCAAAATCCAAAAAACTGATTATCCCCCCAATAGCCAATGAAGGGAGGCCTCACAAGAAGTTGAAGAACCTCAATCTTCCGTCCCTTTTCGCCCGTCCAGATAATCTCAATTTTGAATAGGACCCTAATATCTCCTCCGTTGAGACCGATTCCTCCATATCCTACGACCTGAATCTACGGTGGTCCATAAACAATTCTTCCTTATTTTTGGTACACTAGAAAATTAAAAGGTTTTGGCAATTCTCTATGTGTGTGTGTATATTTGTAGGTGTTTTGTGCCTATATTGGTTGGTTAGTTTCGTGTGGTGTTTGATGGTGTGTGGGGCGCAATTGAACAGAGTTATGCTTGATACGGATTAGAGAGTCACTGGAAGACCCATTCTAAGCTCCTAGGCTATTTGATCAGATGATTAAGAATCACAAACAAAAGATTTATAGTGGTTCACCAGCTCGGGAGCTCGGCTAATCCACTCTTAAGGGAGCCTTTTGTTCCTCGGGAAGATTTTATTGCTAAAGGAGGGGATTACACAAAATATTTGTTTAGGTTTAATTGCTCGTATTGTATTGTGGGGGATATGCGTCTTATTTATAGTCTTCTAGGGCCTTGCCTGATTTTCTGGCTTGATCCTTGCCTCTTCTTTGTAACAGAAGCGTCTGTTATGCGATTATAGTGCCTAAATGCAAGGTCGTTGCAGTTTATGCATAGTGTTTTGGTGGGTGCCAGCTGTCACCCTTGCTATTCCCATGAGGGTATTATTTGTCGGGGTGGGTGCTGACCTGAGTGCCTCTAGTTGTTCGTAATGAGCTGCATGACTCGAATTCAGATGACTGAGCTAAGAGACTAAGCTCAACCTTGGCCAAATTTCAAGTATCATCAGTTGCCTCTAGCCACCAACCAAGTAGGCTCTGCCTGACGTGGATTGGGGCTGACCTGTGCCACGGTTGGCAAGGTCAGCTCATTTTGATAGTTGTCCTGCCATGCTTGAGGAGATCAACTCGGTTTGTTCTTGGGGTTCGTATGATAAGATGTTTCCCAGCTTTTTTGGTGTTACAAGCATGCGAGGAGTCATTTTTACCTCGTTTCTCGTGCACGGTCATGACATGTGTTCCACATGTCTATTCGTACACATGCCTTAAATGCTTTCACAGGTTAAACCGCCTTTGACCATCATTTCGAATCCTCCTAGCGCCTTTCCTCTAATAACCCTTCTTCTTCCTTTCTGCATCCTTGCGATTCCACCTTTTTCTTTATCCTAGCTATCTTGGTTGTTCTGGTAAGCGTTAAGAGTCATTTTTAGAAGTCTTCTTGAAGCTTGCTCTGCTCATTCCTTGTATCCTCCTCGGGTCGTTGATTGTTGACCATCCTCAATTAGGTACGTCCTCTGCCTTGTTTTTCCCCTTTTTCTACTAGAGTTTTTGCTCGCCCTAGATCCTGCGGATTCAAGGTGGTTGATTTTGGACCTTTTGTTTCTGCAATTCAAGAGTTAGGGGGGTTTTTTGTCCCTTCTTCCCCTCTTCTTAGACCCTTAAGCTACTGTTAGAATCTTTCTCTTTGGCCATTAGAGTCTTGACCCTCGGGCTCTCAAGGATTATTTCTCGAACATTCCCTTCTTGTACACCTCTTTTGGCTTTCCTTTTTCTTGTTCCATTATGTATGTTTCTTCTGAAGCCACCACTTCGTCTGTCTCTCTTTCCCTGGGTGACAGATCTCCCAAGTTCGAGGTTCGACCTCGTCGTAGGAGGTGGTCTGAGGAACCTGATGACGTAGACGACCTTGGGGACATGGGCAATGAGATAGACAACTTCCCTAGAGTTGATGCCCAAGCTGCTGAGGTGGAGGTTCATTTGCCCTTACCAAGCCCAGTCTCGAGGTCTAAGAAATCTCGAAAAAGGATATCTAAGAAAGGCGGAGTTGAGACCTTTGGTAGTGTTGGGGAAGTTGAGGCCGTGCCACGGGCTTCAGATCTCGTGGGGTTCAGCAATGTTACCCCCTTCTTGAGCATTCTCTCTGCGAGGTTTGGCTTCCACAAGGGCATGCATTATTAGTCTCCCCATGTGGACATCTGGTATGACACTGTGCTGCCCGAGAAGACCTGTTTTTTTGTTGTTCTTTTGAGAATGGTCTCAGATTTCCCATGCACCCCTTTCTCAAGTCTGCCCTTCAACATTTCAACATTTGTCCAACCCAATTTTCTCCCAATTTCTAGGGCATTTTGGTGGGTCTTTTGGTCTTTTTCAAGAAGAACGAACTAGGTGTCCCTTCGGTTCCCTAGCTCATGCACTTCTTCAATGTTAAATTTTCTCCCGTTGATGGTTTTCTTTATATTTTGACACGGGTGAACACCCGATCTCTGATCACTGACCTCTTGAGCTCCCATAAGGGTTAGAAAAAACTCTTCTTCTTTGTGTTTGGGAAAGAATGGGAGTTTAACCCAAGGGACGCACCCGACACTCTTCTTGTGCCTCAGACTTGGTCAAGCCTTGACAATTTGGGTAAGTCCTTGCCGAGGTGATCTGGTCTGAACCATTCTTTGGTTTCAGAATTCCACTTTCTAACCTCATTTTCTTTGTTGTTCCAGGTATTCATCTCGAGCCTGATGTAGACGAGAGAATAGTGTTGTTAGGTCTTGAGGATTGCCCACATGAAAATTATTTAGGGCTTCTCACGCCTTCAGTACTTACTCGATACTGACTCAGATCTCCTGAGGTGAGAGTTGAGACCCCCATACCACTAACCATTCTTAGTGGGGAGGAAACTGCTGATAAGACCTCTGCTTTATACTCCTTTCTCCCCTTTCTCTCTCTCTCTCACTCTCTCACTCTCTCTTTTATGCTTAATATTCTCTTTTCTTTTCTTTTTTTAGGTTCAAGCTCCATGGCCCCGGATGCTGCCGCGGTGAAGGCCAGGTTAGCCAAATTGAGGGATAAGAAAGTGGCAGGGAAGAGGAAGGTGGAGGTCGAAGATGAGGCTGACCTGGAACGCCCTTCTAAGACCACAAGGAAGGAACATACGTCCCTTCCTCCCCAAAAGGTTCCACCTCCTCAAAGGACACCTCCACCCCAGGGGTCCCTTCCCCCACTAAAGACCCAGTCTGCCCCCAAGTCTCTAGTTGGGATTTCTACGGCTCCTTTTGGGCCTAATAAACCTCCTACGAAGGGCACCAAGACTTTTCTTCCATCATCATAGGCGATCAGGGTCCTAGAATCGTTGGCCCCATCTCTGCGAGGTCCTTTCCCTTTGAAGCCAACTGACGAGTTGTCCTCCCAGCTGGTCCCCGACACAGCTGGGGTCTCCCCAAGTTGGGTTACCCAAGGCAGGGGTTCCCTTATCAGGGATGTGAACCTAGCTGCCAACACTCTCTTGTCCATTATCCCTGAGGTTGATATTCAGGAGGCCTCCTTACGGAGCAGCCTCGATAAGCTTTTGGTTATTACGCTTTCAATCTGGGTCAAACTTCTACCTTGAGACTACTGAATTTACGTCTTGTCTATTTTTGCAGATAGTAATTCATGTGGGAGCCCTGGTGGGAAGGGTTCGAGCCTCAGAAAAGGCTGTAGAGGTGACCCAGAAGTCCTTGAAGGCCTCTAAGCTTAAAGTTGCTGAACTATCCTTCATTAATTATGACATGAGAGCTCAGGTGCAGGATTTAAAGGCTCAGATGTAGGGCCTGAGCTCGGTAAATAAGGATCTTGAGGTCGAGGTCAAGAAGAAGAGTGACGAGGTCAAGCTCAAAACAGATGGCCTAGTTCAAGCACAAAATGACATTTTTTTAGGCTCGTGAAGCAGTTCAGGCAATGAAGAGCGACTACAAGGAGCTTGCTGAAGTCAACGCTGTTTGTCTGAGGGAGGTCGAGGATAAGAAGGCTATGGTTCTTGAAATGGACTCTAG
This sequence comes from Ilex aquifolium, assembly GCA_951799425.1. Taxonomy (NCBI): domain Eukaryota; kingdom Viridiplantae; phylum Streptophyta; class Magnoliopsida; order Aquifoliales; family Aquifoliaceae; genus Ilex; species Ilex aquifolium. The sequence continues at coordinate 22,524,965 of OX637396.1, read as the reverse complement.
GGTTGCCGAGCTCGAAGAAGAGTGTGCCAAGGCCTGGGCCAAGGGCTATTTTGCCTTTCAAGTGCAAGCTATGGACCAGAATCTGGAGCTGGACTTCGACTTCGAACCCCCATTGGGTGAGGAGGAGGAAGGATCAGCTGCAGAGGCTAAGGAGGCAATAACTGAGGTCAAGGCCTCCGAGGTTACCCTTCTTCCAAGCGTCCCTATAGAGGTTGAGGTCGAAGCTCCTGAGTCTGTTCTTCCTCCGCCAACTTCTCCTGAGGTGGCTGCTTCAGCGGAGGTGGGAATCCCCAAGATTGTTCTGCCCCCAGTTACTACCGTTGAGGTCAAGGTTTCAACGCCTGCCCTATCTAAAGATCCCCTTGTTTCAGCTGACCTTCCACATGTTCCTGTTCTACCAAAGGGATGCTGAAGAGGCAGCGGGTCCCATAGTAGATACTTAGGCCTTTCCATATTTTTGCTTTGTATTTTTTGAAAAAGGAAACTTGAATGAGAAAAGAACTTTTGCACATCTTGCTCTTAATTATTTTCTCTTCCTTTCCTCCTTCGCCCCTTACTTCGAGGAGAGTTTTGGTCTTCTGGAAACAACTTTGTTTGCTAAAAAATACTCAAGTGTGAGGTATGTCCGTTCCACCAGATCAGTGCGTAGGGAATAGTTTGTCTTACCTCACTTCTATCCTTGCAAATTGTCTTACCTCACTTCTGTCCTTGGGAGCTCATCCTCATGGGCTGAGGAACTCGTTTTTTAAAGGTTCGAGTTAATTTTTGATCTTAAGAGCTCTTCTTTGGTTATAAGCTTTGGAGCTCATCTTTGCTTATGAGTTGAGAAGCTCATCTTCGAGCTTAGAAGCTTTTTTCAACCTATGAGCTAAGGAGCTCATCTTTGTTTACGAGCTGAGAAGCTCATCTTCGAGCTTAGGAGCTCTTCTTTAGTTATGAGCTAAGAAGCTCATCTTTGTTTATGAGTTGAGAAGTTCATCTTCGAGCTTAGGAGCTTCTTCTTTAGTTATGAGCTGAAAAACTCATTTTTTATTTATGAGCTAAAGAGCTCATCTTTGTTTTTATGAGCTAAAGAGCTCATCTTGAGCTGAAGAGCTCATATTTAGTTATGAGCTGAAAAGCTCATTTTTAGTTATGAGCTAAAAAGCTCATCTTTTATTTATGAACTAAAGAGCTTATCTTTGTTTTTATGAGTTAAAGAGCTCATCTTGAGCTGAAGAATGAAAATTGACCTGAAACTTCTCATTTTATTACAGCAAATTTTACAAAAATAGGATTCTTGGTTTTTCTCAGCTATTGGTAGAATTTCCTTAGGTGATCAGCGTTCCATGAGTGAGGCAGAGCTCTTCCTTCCTTAGACTGTAGCTCGTAATTCCCTGGTCTAACTATGCTAGTCACAATGTATGGGTCTTCCTAGTTGGGCCCAAGCTTTCCATGTATGGGGTCCTTCCCAACTGGGAAGAGTTTTTTGAGAACCATGTCCCCCACTTTAAAACTTCTATGTTTGACCCTCCTATTGTAGTATCGTGCTATTTTTCTCTGATAGTTAACGATGTGTTGCAGGACGTTGTTCCTTTTCTCATCCAAGAGGCCAAGATTGATGAGTAGCGACTCGTCGTTCTGCTCGGGATTTGCAAGCTCTGTTCTCGGGGATGGGATGCCTATTTCAACAGGGGCCACCACCTCGGTGCCATAAGCCAGGGCAAAAGGTGTTTCATTTATGGTTGTTCTAGTGGTGGTTCTGTAGGCCTATAGTTCCCCTAGTAGATGTTCCACACATTGGCTCTTTAAGGCGTCGAGCTTGGTTTTCAGAGCCATCTTGATGTTTCGGATGGTCACTTCCGCTTGTCCATTTAACTGAGGATGAGCTAGTGCCAAGAAGTAATTCTTTATGCCCAGCTCGCCGCAGAATCCTTTGAACCTTGAATTATCAAACTGCTTCCCCTTATCTGAGACAAGTGCCATTGGGATCCCAAATCTGCAAATTATAGATTTCCATGTGAAGTTCTGGATCTTTTGCTCTGTGATGTTTGCAAGAGGTTCCACCTCGGCCCATTTAGTGAAGTAGTCTACCCCAATTATCGCGAGCTTACAATGTCCAGTGCTTGCCGGGAGGGTTCTGAGTATGTCCAACCCCCACTACTGAAATGGCCATGGGCTAACAACTGAGGTGAGGAGCTCTAGTGGACAATGTGGGATATTTTCATGTAGCTGGTAGGTTTTGCACTTCTTGACTAGCTCTTTTGCATCCCTAAGCATCGTGGGCCAGAAGTACCCATGCCTTAGAGCTTTGCTAGCCAGTGTTCGAGCTCCGATGTGATTTCCATAGATGCCTTCATGAATTTTCCTTAGGATGTAATTTGCTTCCTCATCCCCAACACACCTTAAGAGCAGTAAGGAGAAACCTCTTTTGTACAGGTTATCCTAGAGGATGGTGAACTTGGATGACCTATCTCTTAGCTTTGTTGCTTCTTTGGAATCTGCTGAAAGAGTTCCACTTTGTAGATAATCACGGATTGGATCCATCCAGGTCGATTGTGTTAAGACAGGGAATACCTCCTCAAACTCAGAGCTCACAGATGGCTCGGCTAGGTGTTCAACTGGAATGAATCTGTCCAGATTTTCCTGGGAAGTTGTGGCTAGCCTAGCTCGGGCATTAGCTCTGGAATTCTTTGCTTGGGGAATGTGCACGACCTTAACCTATAAAAATTTTTTAGCAGTTCTTGCACCTTCCTTAAGTATAATGTCATTCTCTCCCCTTTGGCTTTATACGCCTCCTTGATTTGCTTTACCACCAACTGTGTATTACGAGCTGCTCAGCTTCCATGGAGTGAGCTAGTCTGAGCCTTGCGATTACTGCTTCATATTCTACTTCGTTGTTCGAGGTTTTAAAGCCAAATTTTAGGGCGTATTCTACATCTATTCCATCTGGGGAAGTTAGGATTAGGCTAGCGCCGCTACCTTGAGCGTTAGCAGCTCCATCTACGAAAAGTTTCCATGTCGAGAGGTTGGGAACCAGTTGGGCTGATTCTAGGGATGCCTATTGGCCTGTGGTGAATTCTACAATGAAGTCCACAAACACTTGCCCTTTGATAGCAGTTTTAGGCTTGTGCCTGATGTCAAATTCACCGAGCTCTATTGCCCACTTGACCAATCTCCCTGACGACTCTAGCTTATGCAAGACCTACTTCATTGGCTAATCTGTGGGGACTTCTATTGTATAGGCTTAGAAATAGAGCCTAAGCCTTGTTGCTGCCATTTCTGGGGCCAGGACTAATTTCTCCATCTTTGGGTGTCTTTTTTCTGCCCCCCACAAAGCTCTGCTGGAGTAATAGATTGGCTATTGAGCTCTGTCTAGTTCCCTTACCAGTGTTGTGCTTGTGGAAAAATCTGAGACAACAAGGTATAAGGTAAGAACTTCCCCTTCTCGAGGGCTAACGAGGACTGGGGGAGAGCTGAGGTACTCCTTAAGCGCTTTGAATGCCTCCCCACATTGTTCGTCCCATTGGAAATCCTTTTTCAGGATTTTGAAAAATGGTTGGCATTTATCGCTTGATCTGGAGACAAACTAGCATAACGTTGCTATTATCCTGGTCAGGTGTTGGACTTCCCTTGTGTTTGAGGGCGGCTGCATGTCAATTACTGCTTGGACTTTTCTCTTGATTTGCTTCATTACCTCGGCTGTTGACTATGAAGCCCAAGAATTTCACAGCGGAGACCCCAAATGCACATTTGGCAGGATTGAGTTTCATCTTGTGCTTCTTGAAAATCTATGGATACTTCCATTGATGATCCAATCTGTCTCGGGAACATGCGATTCACCAATCGCTGGTAGGTGGCACTAGCATTTTTTAGTCCGAATGACATTACTTGGTAGCAGTATGTCCCCTGCTTGGTTACAAATGATGTCTTTTTTTGGTCGTTGGGGTCCATTCTGATACGTTTGTACCTTGAGAAGGCATCCATGAAACTGAGCAATTCATGCCCTATCGTAGCGTCCACGATCTAGTCAATGTGTGGGAGTGAGAAACTTTCCTTAGGGCATGCACGATTTAGGTCGGTGAAATCGATGTAAAGGCACCATTTGCCATTGGTCTTTTTCACAAGGACCAGATTGGCCAGCCAAGTTGGATAGTCCACCTTTATGATGGCCTTGGCTTGGAGGAGTTTAGAAACTTCCTTGTTTATGGCTTTCTAGCGTTCTAGGGTGAAGCTCCTTCATTTTTGCTTTATGGGTATGACTGTCGGATTTACACCGAGTTTGTGCATGATGACTAATAGGTCAATCCCTTGCATGTTTTCTTGCTTCCAAGCGAACACCTCGATATTTTTTTTCAAAAACTGAATGAGGAGATGTTTGATTTCCTCCAGTAATTTTGATCCAACATACACTAGGTGCCCTGGATCCTTATCTAGCTGGACTGGCTCCAACTCTTCTGAAGGTGTGAGCCTAGTCTCCAACTCATCCCTCATGTCAAGCTCATCTAATTGTATGGTCTCTACCTCTTTTTTGTTCATAGACGCTATGTAGTATTCCCTTGCCACGTGTTGGTCTCCCCGGACCATGCTTATGCCATTTTCGGTTGGGAATTTCATTACCAGGTGATAAGCCGAGGGGATGGCTCTCATGGCATTAAGGGAAGGTCTTCCCAGCAAAACATTGTATGCCGAAAGGGCATCCACGATTAGGAACCGCACAGTTGTCATTGACTGGCATGGGGGGTCACCTATTGCGAGGATGACTAGATTGAGCCTAGGGGAAGAATTTTTTTCCCTGAGAATCAGAGCAAGTGGGTTCTTACTGGTTCGAGCTTGTCTCTGCCGATATCCATTTTGTCAAAGTTTGAGGTGAAGATGATGTCGGTAGAGCTTCCATTGTCAACAAGAACTCGGTGTATAAGGCAATGATGGCTTTTACCACCAAGGGATCGTCACGAGGGTGCTGACAGCCTTCCAAATCTAAATTTGAAATGTGATGTCCATGTCAGCTAAGGTGTTTTGGACACGGATTGTATTTCCAAAAATGTTTTCAGCTCGGGCTCACTGGATGTGGGCCTTCCTGGCTGAGCTGGTTTCTCCACCTTTGAAAAATCCTCATGATATCACCCTGATTTCTCCCATGGGCTATTGGTGTGGTGAAGGGGCTTGTTGCTGAGGTGCAGGAGGTGGGTGAGCTCAGTTCTGATTGTCTTGTGCCACGAAGCAGCATAGCTGTCCCTTCTAGATCAAGAATTCAATCTCTTTCTTTAGCTGGATGCAGTCATCGTGAGGTGGCCATGGTTTCGGTGATATTCACAGTATTTCGTTATGTCCAGTTTTGCGAGGTCAGCCTTCATCCGAGGTGGCCACCTCAAGAACTTCTCATTTTGTACCTCATAGAGTACCTGTGACACTGCAACATTGAGGGGAGTGCACTACCGTGGGGCATACCTCGGTTGCAGCTCCTGAGGTGGAGGACCTAGGTGCTCTCTAATGTCACCCCTCCTATTCGGGGAACGATCTTTGTCCCTTCGTGGAGATCGTTCTCAGCTCTTGTCCTTCCTTGGACTCCAATCCTTTTTCTTCTCATTTTCTTTATGAGTTGTAGATTTCTCAGCTTTTGAGAGAAGAGCCTCCTCGCCATTGATGTACTTCTCTGACTTGGCTAGAACCTCAGCCATATTGGCTTATGGATTTTTGGAGATAGAGAACATCAGATCTTTCGATTGTACTCCTAGTCCGACAATGAAGGCAGTGAGGGCAAACTTTTCGTCAAGGATGCCCACTTTTAAGGACTCTAAGTTAAATCTTTGGACATAGCTCCGCAGCGACTCATTTGACCCTTGTTTCACATTCAGCAAGTGATAACTTGGCTTTCGCTAGGTCCGAGCTCCAATGAAATGGGATACTAATGAAATGGAGAGTTCTCTGAATGAGGAGATTGATGATGTGGTCAGCCTGTTGAACCAAACTAAGGTTGAACTCTTTAGGGTGATAGCAAAAGCTCAGCATCGCACTGGATCTTGATAACCATGCAATTCCATTTAGTTCTTGTAAGTATTGAGGTGGTCTATGGGGCCATTTGTTATGTTGAAAGTCTCCATCTACAGCATCCTGAATTTTTGGGGAAGAGGATAATATAACACTTCAGGAGTGAACGGGGACTCTGTCTGCTGGACCGAGGTGTCCATGGTCATCGGGGTTTTGCCTTTTACAGCCTCCATATGGCTGAGTTCCTACTAGATTTCCTTGAAGTGTTGCTCCCAAAATTGTTCTTTTCTTTCTCCCTGGAATAGAGGGAGTTCATTCCTATGAGTCCCACTGTTTTGGCTCTGTACCTTCTCATACTCTCCATTCCTTTGAGCTCGACGACGAATATTGCCAACTGATGGGTTGTTCTCATTCTCCTCTGCAATTTCCCTTAAGGGTTGGGGTGTTGATGTTCCCATCGTTGGGGATCATCCTGGGCTGGTTATGCCCTCTGGGGATGTTGGGCACGGATGAGGTTTAGTAACTCATTTTGTAGGAGGAGGCGATTGTTGGCTTGACGAAGGGCCTCGAGTTCGTTGTTTGGAGGGGGTATGCCATCAGTGGATTAGTTTCAGGATTAGGCAGGGGGTTTAGAGGATTCTCCTGCTGCTTCCCAGTGGTGATTTCTTGTTGGTTTTGCAAATGTAAAGGGTTCGTCCGATTTTTGCTCATGTTACGCATAGAAACCATCAATTACTAAAATGATCAATAGAGTTTTGAACAGAAAACGTATATTTTCCACTGCCAACTGATGGTGTGTGGGGCGCAGTTGAACAGAGTTGTGCTTGATAAGGATTAGAAAGTCACTAGAAGACCCAGTCTGAGCTCCTAGGCTCTTTGATCAGATGATTAAGAATCACAGAAAAAAGATTTATAGTGGTTCACCAGCTCGGGAGCTCGGCTAATTCACTCTTAAGGAAGTCTCTTGCTCATGGGGAAGATTTTATTGATAAAGGAGGGGATTATACAAAATATTTGTTTAGGCTTAATTACTCGTATTATATTGTGGGGGATATGTCTCTTATTTATAGTCTTCCAGGGCCTTGCCTGATTTCCTGGCGTGATCCTTGCTTTTTCTTTGTAACATAAGCGTATGTTATGTGATTACCATGGATAGTGCTACCGCTATGGCGGTTGCGGCTCTCTTGCTTGAATGCAGGGTCGTTGCGGTTTATGCGTAATATTTTGGTGGGTGCCAGTTGTCACCCTTGCTACTCCCATGAGGGTATTATTTGTCGGGATGGGTGCCAACCTGAGCGCCTCTGGCTGTCGGTAATGAGCTGCATGACTCGAATTCAGATGACTAAGCTCAACCTTGGTCAAATTTAGAGTATCATTAGTGTTGATGTTATTTAGTTTTTTTTTTTTTTTGATCTTATATGTTAGTAAGTTCAGTAGGTGAGAAGTTGTTCTACTACCAAGTCCACCATGAGGTTTCTGCTACTAAGTCTACCAGTAGTAAAAAATCAAGTACCAATAGTAAAAAATCAAGAATAATAAGGCTAGATCTTCAGGTTTGTCTGATTCAACTCTGTTTGTGAGACGATAAAATAGTAGGAAAGAAAAAGAAAGAAAGATAGGAGTTTGATCTCACCCGAAGTTCCTTCTCTCTCTTTACATGAATACATCAAATATTTGGTGAAAGGGGGTTTTGAAAATTAGTTTCTGAGGGTTGCGTTAAGCAAAGTATGAATTTCATAGTATTGTGTTGTGTGCTAGTGGATTTGGTGGTGGTATGTGAGGATCTTATCTGGGAAAACTTTCTAGATGCCAAGTTTTTTGTTGGGTTGATAAGATTTTTTGATTTCACAAATGTGTCTTGTGGGGACAAATTCTTAATTCTCCCATTTATCTTTAGTTTAAGTTCACCTTAGCTAGAGAGAACCAAAAAATTCATTAATTAATCGTGAACTACCCACCCAACAGTGAACTACTCGACAATGAATTAAAAAATTCAACTTTTTATAACAGTGAACTTCAAATTATTGAAAATTTGAACTAGAAGTTTCATTCTATTAAAAGTTCACTGTTTATGTAGTTTACTATTCATGTTTTTTCAATATTTTTGAGATCGCTATTTTTTATATATGTTTTCAATTCAAATTTTCAATATTTTTGTAGTTTGCAATTTGTGAAAATTTTGTACAGTAAACTACGAGTTTCATTCTATTAAACAATCGATTTAGAAAGAGAGAGGGACAAGAGTAAAAAAAAGAAAAAAGAAAAAGAGAGGGAGAGAGTGTGGGCGACAGTGGTGGGTAGTGGTGGTGGTAATGATAGTGGGTGGTGATGGACGGTGGTGGGTGGTGGTGTAACGCCCCAAAAAAAAAACCGGGGGTCCTTAATTTAACAAAATTCGGGCAGAGTCTCCTTTGTTCGGGGAGCTCTACCCAAAACACAACCTGTGCAATTATACTACATTGACCACACTGGGTCCATTTATCCATATTCATATAACCACATGCAATTTTTCTTTTACATTAAAACAGTCCATATCCACTTTGGACGACATTACTATCTAAAACCCTTCACATCATGAGAGCAACTAATAAATTTCAGCCATAAAGAAATTTCATTCATCATACATGATATCTACAACATCATCTCAAAAGATTATGCCAAATCATGGTCATTATATCCAAAAGAATATGCCAAACTATGTCAATTACATCCAAAGGAATCAAACTTGTCTTGCAGCAGAATAACCAAAAATATTAGACATTACATTGTCTCAAAATAAACTTCCTAGGGTAGAACCTAAGAGCATGTAGCTCTAGGCATCAATCTCGGGATCCACGTTCCCGTCTATTGGAGCTTCCCATTGTGCCGGCTCATCAACTCTAAGCTCCTCCTCTAGGCCATAATCTGAAAAGGAATATTGTTTGTAAGGGGTGAGCACTAAGCTCTGCAGGAAAATCCTTCCAAACTCGAATAAGGTTTAGAAATATATAAAAACAAGTCGGTCTCGTTTCACAAATATCATATATATAACTTTTGAAGAAAAATCGTGATATTTTAATAGATCTCTAGTTTACGAACAACAATAAAGTTAAACGGAGAGGTGAAACCAATTACCAACATGGAGCCATACAATTTCTCAAAAGTAAACCAATAACCCACACATGATATAATCTTGTTCTCTTTGGCATGAGCATCCTTACAAAGAACCTCTCACCCTCAAGATTTGGTTTCTCAAGCATCCTTACAAGGAACCTCTCACCCTCAAGGTCTTGTTTCTTTGGCATGAGCATCCTTACAAGGAACCTCTCACTCATGTTCATCAAAACAACCATACAAGAAATACAATATCCACAATTTCTCAAAAACAACAAGCCATTCCCAAAAATTCCCAAATTTCTCATAAAGTAGCACAATAGAGACAATGTGAGAAAATATACAAGAGATCCTCATAAATATCATTTTGTGGTTCAATTTCAAGCACTAAATTTTTTGAATTCAAGAATCAAGGAAAAATCAAGAGAAAAAACCCCTTTTCCTTGAGAACTAGGGTTTGAGACCAAGAAAAGAGTTTTAATGGTGATTCCACCATAGCATTGTTTAAAACATGACCACATTTGCATAAATATCAAGAATCAACAATTTCATAGCAAGTATATAAGATTTAGAGTCAAAAAAATGTATATATATGTATGCCCTAGCCTCAATGCAAGAGAATGGAAGAAAACTCCTACCTTGAATCAAAATTCCAAGTAAGAACCCAAGCTCTAGTGACCTCCTTCTTCCCTATTCTTCCTCCATTAATCTTCCTCTAGGGTTCCAGGAGGTGTGGGGTGAGAGTGGAGTGAAAGAAATGAGGAAAAATGGGATGAAAATGGGGTTTTAAACACATCAGCCCCGAAATTCACTGTTCATGGACTGTTTTGGTCTTCTTTGAAATTACGATTTTACCACTAAGAATCTCCAATTTGATCTATATGACTATCCTAAGGTTTTTCGACGTTCCAGATTCATTTTTAATGTTATTTTAACCTAAAAATATTTAGTTTTATGATTTATTTCAAAATTAAAGTAAATTTACACTCGAAACACTAAAATTACTATTTTATTCCTCCGAACCGCTATATGTGCTAAACGGCTATTCCAAGTTTTTCGGATCTCTCAGGTTCAATAATAATATTATTTTGACCTAAAAAAAAAAAATTTAATATTTTTACTTAGTTGCTTTTATCAATTTTAAACACCTCCAAAAAAATTAAATTTCACAATCAATTTGTCTCCCTAGTATTTATTCCTACTATTACAATCTATAGGTTTCATGCATACCTCATCACCTATATTAGCATTTCAAAATAATCACTTACTATATATAAGATAAGAGTGTGGGGGGTTTACAGGTGGTGTTGGGTGGCGGTGGTGGTGGATAAAGGTGGCACAAGTGTTAGTGGATAGTAATGGTGGTTTTTGATGGCAATGATGGGTGATGATGGTGGTGGGTAATAGTGGCAACAAGTATTAGTGGGTGGGGGTTGGTGGTGGTAGTGGGTAGTGGTGATGGGCGGTGATGATGTGTAGTTGTGGCGATAGTGGGTGGGTGATGGGTGGTGGTGGTGTTGGACGACGATGGTGGTGGTGGTGGTGGATTTTGGGTGGTAATGGTTGGCGGCAATAGTGGCGGTGGTAGGCGATGGTGGTGGGTGATGGTGATGTTGAGTGGTGGCGGGTGGTGGTGGTGGGCGACGGTGGTTGTGGTGACTGGTGGTAGTAGTGTTAGTGGGCAATAGTGGTGATAGGCAACGATAGTGGCGGAATGTGGTGGACAACGATGGTTGGTGGCGGTGTTGGGTAGTGGTGAGTGGTGACAGCATTGGGTGGTGGGTGATAGCAATGGGTGGTGATGGTTTGTGGCGACTATGGGTGTTGGTTGTTGTGGGCGATGGCAGTGGAGGCAATGAGTGGTGGTGGTGGTGGTGTTGGCGCGAATGGTGGTGAGTGGTAGTTTGTGGAGGCGGTGGGTGGTGGTGGTGGGCGACAACGATGGTAGGTGGTTGTGGCAATGAAGGGTGCTGGGTGACGGCGATGTTGGTGGTGGGAGGCAGTGATGGTTGTGGTTATGATAATTATAGTAGTAATAAACATAAGAATAAAATAATAATAGATGTTTTTTAATAACTTTCTTCATTAAGGATATTTGTGTCAATGACTAATTTTATGGACCGCTTGTCTTCATTAAATGTATTTTTATCAAGAGCTAATTTTGTAGACCTCTTCCCTTAGAAGTGTTGGAAGTGGACCTTTCGCCTTAAAAATCCACAACTTTGTACCTAGCGCGTCCCATACTATATTTTGTTAGCTATTGTTATGCTGGCTCTATTCTATTTGATAGTTCAATTTCATTTGATTCCTTCAGTAATTAGTATTTTGTTATCCTTAGCTCACCAATAATCCTATTACACTTAATTTGACCAATTCCATTCTGTTTACTTGATAAAAATTGTAGCTTACTTCATTCGTATTTCTGGTTGTTTTGAGAGGTACAAAACAATGCAGAAATCGAAAAATCTACATTACAAGGACTGCGAGAGGAGGGAGGAGGCTACGGGTGGAACTGTGAGTGGTGATGGGATTGAAGTGGTGGTGATAGGTTGAAGTGGTGGAAGAAGACACGTGATTTTTTTTTATTTTTTACAATGTTCATAATTTATTATTTTTGAAATTTTCTTGATATTGTATCTTTTCATTTTATAGGGGCAAAGCAAGTAATTAATATTTTAAACGACAACGAACTGAGTATATCATAACACAAGATATCAGTTCGGACTTTCGACTATCTGCCAATACAGGATGTTTCAAACATGCAAAAATCAGATTTAAAAAAAAAAAATGGATCCATGCAAATCAAACGAGAATCTGCTAATGTTCAGTTTATATAATTTAATGGCCCCTAAATCTCGGTCAGATGGATGGAACCCAACAATAAAACTATATCGCTGAAAGAAGCCTAAACCCAGAAATCATCAAATGCAGATCAGACTGACCACATGAAAATAGACTGGAGTTTGAGGAAATAGTACTCAGTTTGGCAGAAAAGTAACATCTTTTTTCTCATAATTCAGATACTCCCAACAGCTCAGGGTGGCTTCAGGAGTAACGATATTTTCAGCTAAAAGAAAATATTTACAAATAGGAAACATACAAATTCCATCGAGTATTGTATTTAAAAGAAAACATTTTCAGCTGCTTGTCAAGTGTCATGAGCCCCGGCATCAGGCTCCTTTTTACTTCTAGTTTCCTCCTTGGTCTTTTTCAGGTTATCCATGTGGGATACCTGTATATTGAGCCCATATACAAATTAGATCTGATAAATTAGCAAACCAAAGTACACAAATAGATCTACAAAATATAGATACGCACGTGCGCGTGCACACACACATGTTTATGCTATTTTTTATATCTATACTTACAATGTAGGATTTCCACTCAATTTTCATTTGCACATCAGAAGCAGGCTGGGAATTGCTGCGGACATGCCTGAATATGTGAATGAGGACAGCTGCATCAAGAGCAGCATACTCTAGCTGCATATTCATACAAATTAATGTCAACCAAAGGTGACAACCAAATTTTTATCTATTGTTTTTCAGGAAAGAACGCTTATAACTTTTATATTGGAAGCTCATATTTATCTAGAGAGCCTGCTTTTGACATTTGAATATTTGTCAGATCTCTTTCAGGTTCATGCATTTTCACTTAGCTCCCTCTTAGCTATAAGTTCAGTCATCATAGACAGTTAAATGCCATTAATTCATCTTTAACCATTTGGTTAACAGAGAAGACGAGAAAGAAATCAATATATAGAGCAGGTGTAATGACCATGGAATTTCCTAGAGAAGAGTTAAATGCTGCTGCTGCAAGACTAAAGGGTGAGTCGATGACATTTGAAGGCAAGGAGAAGTTAGTTGATATTAAGAAACCTAGGCAATATGACTCAAATATTTACCCTAAATTATGTAGACTTTGCTCCAAATCATATCCATACAGCACAAAAGAAGTGAGAAACAATGAGGACAGCAAATGAAATGTATGCCATGGTTGTCAGACTAGATTAGTAGCTTACCCACCTAAGAAGGAGACTAGGGTCACAAGTAGTTACAACTGTTTACTCAATTCTTAAATCTGTTTAATCAATAAAAGCCATTAAATAGTTGTTACACCCCAATCCCTTAGGTCATTATAGAGATCAAAGGATCTAGTCCATACATGATCCAGTCAACTGACAAGTTCAAGCAGGCTGAACAATGGAGAGTTAAGAAGACATTTGCCAATAGATCATAAAGCATTCCACTCAGAAACCACATCTTTTCACTTAGACAATCATTTTTACACCAACTTATAGAGATTTGCTCCTTTTCCCCAAAAATTTGCCCAAGCAAAAATCCAATTGAAATCAGGGGATGTCCTATCTCTGGAAGAGAATGGGAGCCTTAAATCGATAAGAAAGAGTTTCTCCCATATTACTTCTATTTTGGCTCTTAATTCAGAGCTAAACTGGTTTAACCAGCTGTCTGAATTAGTTTTGTACTGATCTTGATTAGCTCAGCGCAGGGTTGAGGGATTCCTAGGAACTCGGCTTCTCGAAGACTAGCTCATAACTGCATAATTGGAAGGTGAGCTTAAGAGTGTTAGAGGCATCCAACCCGAAACCAATAGGTAATAGCCAAAGAGGCCCCTCAACCATATAAATCAACCTTAGGTGATCCTTATCTTTTATGTGGGACACAAACTATCTTCACACTCTCCCTCACACAGGAGCTGAGCACGCACATGAGGTAACAAACTGAACCAATAAAAACTGGACAAATTTATCATAAAATTCAAATGGATGAGATACTGATCCACTGACCACCCAAGATTCAACTCCGATTCCATGTTAGAGCATTCAACCCAAAACCAATTGTTGTGAGTAAATAAATAAGCCCCCCAATCATATAAATCAACTTTTCATGTGGGATACATGCTCTTTGCACAAAGTAAAAGATCAGGATTTGATGGTTGAAGTAAAAAGTTGTCCGAGTGATGCCTAGCTCATGAGGCCTACTTAGAAAAATCATCAATTGTCTCCATAAACTACTAAAACTTGATGTATGCAATGCCAGCAACCCCTTCTGGCCTGCTCTATACAGACTTTTTGCAACAGTGCTCATGCCAGCAACAGGCTCACGTATAGCATTTGCAAGGTCCCACAGATTGTGCATTGCAATTAGTGCCCTAATCCATTGTCCTTGATGATCAATTCTGCTGCTAAAGGTGCCCTCTGGAAGTTCACCATTAGCTTCTAATTAAAAAATGTTTCTCACATACCTTTCTAGGTCTCTCGAGTTTCCACTAAGGTTTATTTTACGAAGTGAATCTGATTCATTTCGGCATATTCTATTAATAGGTTTCCTCCTTGATTGCAAGTCTTTGCTTCTTGCTTACCACATTATCGAATAATGCTTCATACTTCCATTTTTTGAACTCAATGTTAGTTTTCACTTGCAAACACTGTATTTGGTGCTATGATTTATGTTTTTTTAGGAAAACTTACGGCCAAAGCCAAGTCCCATCAATGTCACACATACCAAAGAAATACTAAAAGACTTGTCAATGGATAATTCCCAAAATTAGCGATGTCCAAAGTAACAACCAGGTGACGCTCAAGATTCTGCCCAGACTTTCTTCAAAATCTTTGGGCCCACATTTTAAATGGCAATCACCCTTCTTTCTGGGTATTACACTCTGCTCATTTGAATACCTTACTCGTATTTCATCACAACACTTGGGCATTAAGATTATGAATTTTTTTTTTTTTTCAGAAAGTTAAGAATTTGTTCTTCGCTGGAGAATCTCAAAAAAACAGAAAACGTAATTGATTTGAATAATAAAAAAGGGAATAATAATAAGTGTCTAACAAATTCCTTGACTAACCTCAAAGTATATGCAGTACCTCTAAGTTTGAGTTTCGTAAGATTCTGTCACTCTAAAAGCATTGAAGTTGCTCCATTTGTCTTGCAGCCTTACAGAATAACACCCAGGGAGGGGTAGACTGGATACAGAAGGAACATTTGGTATTATTGGCACACACTGTCTGCCCTCAAGTTAAGATATTTATTGTCCAGATCAAGGTCACACAGAGACATTGTGATGTTTGGGAGAAATGAGATGATTTAGAGAAGAGGGAGTAATTAAATAGCTGGAAGTGCTTTTTACCCAGGAAAAAGAGTTGTTTCAAGGAGTTGGATGGTGAGAACTCTAGATTATGCATGCATTAAGGATTATGCAGGAGTAATTTACATAGTACAAAACACTTTTATATTCAGAAGGCAAAATTGAAAGGAAATTCAAATGAAAAAACAAATCTTATGCTCCAGCCCACATAAATTAACCTAGTTAATAAAATTTCTTAGTTCAATTTATTGTTAGTGTGCACAAAAAAGGATTTTATAAACGATCCCAGGAAACTATGACACGAAAGTAGGGATGTCAGTGGACCGAAGCGGGGGCGGGGGGTATAGTCTTCATCCCCGTACCTGCTTAAAAAAATTTCGTCCATCCCCGGTCCACCCCCGTTAACGGGGATAATTTTCATCCCCATCCCCGTCCGCGGGCAAATTTCTTATCCCCGTCCCCGTCCCCGCTTCCCCCCGTACCCGCCAAAGCCCAAGCCCAAGCCTATTACACAATATAAATAACATAGCTAAAGGGCAAACAAGTTCTGAAACAATAATCGAATTCAGGTGATGACTATATACTATGCAATTCTATACACAGAATGACATGCCCAAAATGACAAGAAGAGAAAAACTTGGGCTTTCACAAGAAGAGAAAAACTTTGCAACACACTATCTATAATGGTTTACCAAGCATAAAAGGTGGTAATAGAGTCCAAAAGTTTTTTAAGAAAACATGATCACATGCCTTCAGTGAAAAGCATTTTGACAAAGACTTATTAATGCTCTCTAGAACATTATATGAACACCACCAAGAAAAGGCATCCTGATACTTACATATATGGATGACCAGAATATTTTGCAGATGAGATTGATCAAGTCTGCTACTTCTATTGAAGGATTGGCAATCTGAACAAGTCTATTAAATATACTGAGCAGATGCGGAAATGTGTCCTCAACAATGAGATAAATTGGTGTTCTCTCCTCGTCTGACTTGAACTTGTAAAAAGAAAACAAAAGAAGTTCAATGAGAGAATACAATAAGATAGCACGAGAGAGAAGATTTTTCATAGGAGTTCTTCACATCTAATGGAATTCTCAATCAGGGACAAGTCATTATCTTTCAAGCCAAACTATGAGATTTAGAAGTTAATTAAACCCACTATTATCAAATGCTATTTAGAGCTGATTCAAGCTATAAATCTTGTTTCAAAAACCCAATGAGTGGTTGTGTTCACATATGCTTTTCCAGGCACATTTTCATCAGAGAAAAAGAACAAACACACATGCATCAGCCTATGATGCATCACTTAATTATAGTTGACAAAGCAATCATTGCGACTTAGAATTAAGAAATGTAAAGGAGCTTCAGATATGAAACAATGATGCAGGAGAAATACTTCTTTGTGGATTGAATATATCAGCGCTTGGAATGCTTGAGCAGGAACTGAACAGGCGTTGAGCAGAGCAGCAGTCGGCGTTGAGCAGAGCAGCAGTTGGCGTTGAGCAGGAACTGAACAGGCTTTGATCAGTCGACGTTGAGCAGAGATGGAGGCGCAGTTGACGTTGAGCGGAGATGGAGGAGGCGGCTGATAGAGATTAGAGAAGGAGAGTAAGTTAGGGCAGGGGCCGGCCTTAGGGCTTTTAGTTTTAACTGAGTGTTATTTTATTTATATATATATATATATATATATATATATATATATATATTTAACGGGTATAGCGGGGACGGGGAGGGGCGGGGCGGGGCGGGGGTAAGGGTAAGTCCATCCCCGCCTTCATCCCCGTACGGGTTTATACGGGTATCCCCGTATACGTCCACCGTCCAATACGTATAGTCCATCCCCGGTCCAAACGGAGCGGGTTTGGACGAATACCCGTTTTTCCCCGGTCCACTGCCATCCCTACACGAAAGGCTACAACATGAAAAAACAAGAGACAATCACAACCATTTTCTTTGCAGAAGGAAGACAAAAGATGAACATACTTCCTCTACGTGAAAAAATAAAATGATTTGGTCTTACATCTGTTAGAGTTCTTTTTTTATGTATTAAGTCATAAGTCTATTAGTGTAGGGTAATATTGGAATTACCCAAAATATTGCTTAATTATAAATAAGATGGTGTGGGGCAACATAGGCTCATACACAACTAATTTTTTATTCTCTGCCTCTTCTTTTCCTTCTTTTGTATTTCTCTAACCTTAATATCAATTTATTGCCTTTTAACTTGGTATCAGAGCATCTATTTGAGTTTGTATAACATCGAGAAATATCGCCGAAAAGCTTCAGAGTCTTAGCAGTGGCTGACGTCACTTGTCAGTGGATGACATCATGCTAACATCAGCAATTTCCGGTAGTCAGGACATACCTCTGGCAACGTTTTTTGATGAGGAATATTATGGTGATTTTTTTGTATTTTTGTGAAGCCATCTGAGTAGGTTTTTCTATTTTCGAATATTTTTTGAGAAAATAGAGTCGATTTTCAGATCTACTGTTCTTGGACCTGTTTTGGCTGATTTGTTGCTTCAATCTGAACTTGTGGGTGCCGATTAGCCCATAGGAGGAGTTTCCCGAAGTTCCCAGTCTTCTCCGGCTGGATTTGGACATGATTTCCATCACCTAGGTTGTCGGCACCACTGTTCCAGCCTGTTGGAGTGACAATCTGGTACCGGCTGTGTGTTCTTCAGCTCCTGTGTGTTCTTCTACGGTCTGGATGTGTGATTTCTGATGCTATTGCTGCAGCGTGTTGCCCTTTCTGGTTGGTTGGTGATTGGTCAGTTTTTCTTTAAGCTCCTGCTGTGCTGTGTATTTCTGTGTTGCTGCTGTGTGTTGTGGGGTTTGATTCGTTGGCCACTGGTTTGTATTTTCTGGTTCGTTGGTGATATTGGGCAGATTCTTCGGTGGTGTGAAATGTGGTTTGGGCAGAACTCTGTTTTTTTTTTTTTTTTCGTTTGGTTGTGTGATTGTGTTGGTAAAGACTATTGGTTTAATTATTATCGCTTAGTTATTTGATATTTTTTTACTATGTCGACTTCGGATGAAGTCAAAGATACTTCTGCTCAAACTCAACAGGTTCACTCTTTGGATAATCAGGTTAGACAGATCACTTCCGTAAAATTGAATGGACACAATTATTATTTTTGGGCTCACGCTATTAAGGTTTTCTTATGGGCTAAGGAAAGTCAAATATTTGTCTGACAGTCCTCCTAAGGAGGGGTCCAGCGGTTTTGACAATTGGTGGAGTGAAAATTCCTTGGTGATGACTTGGTTGTGGCTAAGTATGGAATCATCTGTGATCTCTGATGTTCAACTTCTTGATATAGCTAAGAAGATATGGGACTCCCTTGAGGAGATGTACTCTAAAAAACATAATGTATCCAAAATCTATGAACTCTTTGAGCATTCATTTAATACCAAGCAATTATTTAATACCAAGCAAGGAAATAAACCCCTAGCTGAACACTATGGCGTCTTGAAAGGATTATTGGAAGAACTTATGTTGTATCAGCCTCTGAGTGCAAATCTAGAGGTTCAACGTCGGGAAGGAATTTCAAGTTGCGTTGCTTTTGTCAAGCCTTAATTCTGAGTATAGTGTTTTTAAAGATCAGATTTTGGCCAGTGAAAAGCTTCCTATTGTTGCTAATGCTTATTCTCATCTTTAGTGAGCTTCTCTTATTCGTGGGCCTTCTTTATCTTCACAAGATTTCTCCGCCTTAGTTTTTAGCGATGATAATCGTTATGTATCACGGGGAGGAAATAGTGGTAGTCATGGTGGTGGTTGCTATCCGACCCAAGGTGGTAACTATGGTGGTAGAGGTTCTGGTCGTGGTGGCCGAGGTGGTTGTAGTGATTGAGATAATCGCTTCGAGTGGAAATGTTCGCATTGTGGAGCTACTGGACATACGGAGGATTATTGCTGGGACAAGCATGGGAGGTCGGCCTATGCTAATCAGGCCTATGATGATTTGGCTCCACCTGTGTCTCAGCTATTGTCCGCTACTTCTATTGCATCTACATCTGACGCTACTGATGCCCTTATTTCTCAGCTCAATCAGCTTATCTAGTAGTTATTGTCATTTTCTCCTCATTCATCTACTTCCACAGCGAGTTTGACTAATGCAGGTAATTATGCACATATGAAAGCTCTATTTGATTCCTCATCTTGGATTATTGATTCAGGAGCTAGTGCCCACATGTCTGGTATTTCTTCCTTAGTTTCTAGCTTTCGTTCCTCTAATTCCGTATTATGTTAGCTAATGGTTCTTTTAGACCAGTTCATGAAACTGGTGATCTTCATCCTACCAACTCTATGACAATAAGATCTGGTTTATGATGAGAACCAAGGTGGGCCTACTCTTAAAGATCCTTTGCATGTCAAGATGGGCCAATTACAAGATCAAGAACCAAGAAGATCAAGGAAGCAATGCAAGAATTGGTGCAATCCACTTGGGATGAAGCTAGCAAGAGCCCAACACTCAAGATGGGCTTGAAAGAAGGAGATCCAATTTTGATCCACTTGATCCAAGTTGTGGAAGACATGAAGACATGACTTAGAGTTAGGGCTTTTTGTTGATTAAGGCTTCCAATTTGTTTAAATTATGATTATTAGAATAAGTGGGCTCGAGGATGCTTAGCCCACATGTTTTATTTCTTATGACGTAGGGTTTTCGAAGTTACTGTAGCACAACACTATTCATGCTACAGTAACGGCATACTATTCACTTTTTTAGTCTTTAGTTGTTTCCTATTTAGATTAGGATTTGTTCCTTATTAGATTAGGATTTATTTCCTTGTAATGACTAGCCTTATAAATAGGCATTCAAATCAATGAAAAGTTAGATTATTATGGACAATATATGATGAATTTTGATTGTGAGTTGAGTTGAGTTGAGTTTACTCCTCTTGTTCTTGATTGAACTTATGAACTTATCAAAGGCAAACCACAACCTTTGTGGAGTTCCTCCTTTTAATTTGGGTTCTTGAGACGGATTCTTCAATGGGTCTAAATTTTAATATAATCTAGGTTCTTGACACGAGTTCTCAACGGGTCTAAATTCTCCATCTATAGACCTGAGTTTGGCTTTCTTGGGTTGTATTTCCAATATTGTTGTTGGGTCTCAAAGCAAGTCTATTGGGGTTCGCATCAGTTTATTTGTCCCTCAATTTCCCTTTAACCTATTATCTGTAAATCGGTTAACCAAGTTTTTACAGTGTTCAGTGACTTTCTCTCTATCTTCCTGTATTTTTTTCAAGACCTCTAGGCGAAGAAGGTGATTGGTTTGGGACATGAGCAAAATTGACTTTATTTTTTGGATTCTGGAGCAACAATTCCTACCTTGAGTGCTACCATGTCTCCCTCCAGTGGCATTTTTGATTGGGTCATCCGTCACCGCAAAAGCTTCGTCAAGTCATTCCTAATTTGAGTCCTTAAGTTACATTAGAATGTGAAGCTTGTCAATTAGGCAAGCATCACCGTAGTTCTTTTCCTATTGTTCATTCTGACATTTTGGGTTCTTCAAGAATAAAAAATATTTCTGGATTTCATTATTTTGTGATCTTTGTTGATGATTATTCCCGTATAACTTGATCGTTTCTTATGAAGGATCGCTCTGAGTTGCCTAAAATTTTTCTAACCTTTTACAATGAAATTCTTGTACAGTTTGATAAACGTATTAAGATATTTTGTTTTGATAATGCTCTTGAGTATGTACAATCTTTTATGCGTACACTTTGTGCCGATCATGGTATCATTCATTAAACTATATGTCCACAAACATCCCAGCAAAATAGTGTAGCAGAACGCAAACATCGAAATATATTGGATGTTACTTGTACTCACATGTTTAACATGCATATACCCAAACCTTATTGGGCAAACGCTATTCTTACTACAATTTACTATTCTTACTACAATTTATCTTATTAATCGAATGCTATCACTGGTAACAGGTCTCCATTCTCATTGCTCTACGCTGACACATCACTCTTTCGTCTAATTCCTCGGGTCTTTGGCTGTGTAGCATTTGTTCACCTCCTTGGTTTAGGTCGAAATAAATTCTCACCGCGCGTGGTAAAGTGTCTTTTTGGGATAATCTCGTACTTAAAAAGAATATCGTTGTTATGACACTGTCTCTCGTTGATACTATGTCAGTGCCGATGTCACTTTTTTTGAGTCATCCTCTTTTTTTTCTGCCTCGAGTACTATTATATCCCTAGATTTAATATCTACTAGTCAGGGGAGCTCATATTGCCTCTTGTACCCAAGTGCGTACCTTCTTCCACTTCGGCTCTCTTGCAAGTTTACTGTCGTTCCACAGACAGACATGTTGTTCCCTATGCTCCAGCTACCCAGCCAATGTATGTATCTACTGAGGCCCTTCCTCCTGATCTGTCCATTGCATCATCCTCTTCTGATTTACCTATTGCATAGCGGAAAGGTACTCGTACTTGTACCCAACATCCCATTTTTAATTTTGTTTCCTTGCATAGGCTTTCCTCATCCTTTCACTATTTTGCATTAGTCTTGTCTTCTGTATTTGTTCCTAGTTCTCTGACAAAGGCATTATTATCTCCTGGATTGAAGCTAGCTATGAATGAGGAAATTAAGGCATTTCATGATAATCATACTTAGGATCTCACTTCTCTTCCATCTAGTAAGCAGACTGTCGGTTGTTGTTGGGTCTACATTGTGAAATATCATCATGATGGGTCTATTGAGCATTTGAAGGCACGGTTGGTCGTCAAGGACTACACCCAAACATATGGTTCTGATTACTGTGAGACTTTCTCTCCTGTTGTCCGTCTTAACTCTGTTAGGGTTTTTATTTCGGTTGCAGTCTGTTGTAACTGGCCCTTTTATCAACTAGACATAAAGAAATCTTTTTTGCATAGAGATTTACAAGAGGAGGTATATATAACTCAACCACCAAGTTATATTGTCACTGGTCAAGAACAATTAATATGTCAGTTGGAAAAAGATTTTTATGGATTTAACCAATCACCACGTACTTGATTTGATAAGTATAGTACTTTTGTGCTTCAGTTTGATTTTCAATGTTCTACTTCAGATCATTCAGTCTTCACTCATTAGTCTTTTGCTAGCATTATTATTGTTATTGTGTATGTTGACGACATTATCATTAGTGGTAATGACTCAAATAGTATTGTCCATCTCAAGGCCTATTTAGGAAAGTAGTTTTACACCAAAGATTTGGGCCTTCAATACTTCCTAGGGATTGAGATTGCCCGGGTCAAACGAAGGTATCAGTTCATGTCAACGAAAGTACGTACTGGACTTACTATCAGAAATTGGCACTCTTGGTGCTCGTCTGGTTGACACGCCTATGGATTCTACAATTAAGTTAAATTCTGAGAGTGGCAAAGTGTTTGATGATATAGAGCGATATCGGAGGTTGGTTGGAAAGTTGATTTATCTCACATTTACACGCCCTGATATTATATATGTTGTGGGTGGTTAGCCAGTTCATGCATGCTCATCGTAAGCCTCATTGGGAGGCTGTCTGCCGCATACTTCGATACCTGAAAGGAGTTCTAGGGAAATGATTGTTATATCGTCCATCATAACCCATAACTGTTGTTGGGTTTTTTGATGTTGACCGGACAGGTAGTCATGGTGATAGACGATCTACATCTGCCTACTAAACATCTGTTAGAAATAATCTTGTTACCTGGTGCAGTAAGAAACAGAATGTGGTAGTGCACTCTAGTGCGGAGGCTGAATATCGTGCTATGGCTCATACTGTATGTGAGATGTTATGGGTTCGTTCTTTGCTCTGGGATATAGGACTTGATGTTCCTTCTCCTATGAAAATGCACTGTGACAATCAAGCAACAATTTTTATTGCAAGTAATCCGATATTTCATGAGCGTACCAAACAGATTGAGGTGGACTGTTATTTCATCCGAGATCTATTGATGAAAAAGGAGATCACCACTCCATATATCAAGTCTGGTGATCAACTAGGTGATATTCTTACCAAACCATTGACTCGATCGACCTTTAGTAGTTTATGTTTCAAGTTGGGCATTTTTTATCTTTATGCTCCAACTTGAGAGAGAGTGTTAGAGTTCTTATTTTATGTACTAAGTCATAAGTCTATTAGTGTAGGGTATACCCAAACTATTACTTAATTATAAATAAGATGGTGTAGAGCAACATAGCTCATACAAATACTGATTCTTTATTCTCAGCCTCTTCTTCTCCTTCCTCTGTATGTCTCTAATCCTAATATCAATTTATTGTCTTTTAACTACTTCCATAAGTGTTGTTTACTTCATAAAATATCAGAAGAAACAGCTTGTTAAAAGGCTTAGTAACAGCCACCCCCTTGTCTCTATAGAAGAACCTTCAAGTCTGAGTTAGCCATAAGATGCTGGCAATAGACAATTCAAAAATGTTTTAGGAGGCCACAACAAAAAACTTTTCAATTAAAAAAAAATTCTTACAAGATGTTGAGGTTATGGAACTTGTGGGAATTCAAGAAGACACAACTCAGAATTTGAGAGAAGTTGCAACACAGAACTTTCGACTAGTCCCTCAGTTAACTCCTTTTAAAATTTCATTTCTCAAGAAGTTTCAATATGACAATTCATTCCCTAAAGAATGAATGACAAAGTTGCTCGTCTAAGGGATTCTTGTGGCAGTTCTCATTATTAGTTCCAGATGAACAGAAACTGAATCCCTACACTGAAAGCTTAGATCAAACTTACAAAGAAGAAAAGACATACATAGAAGAAGAGAGAATATCATTACAGCTATGTAAGTTTATTCTAACGTAATAAAAGAAAAGCTATTTATATAGTAGGGTAAAACAAAATACGATAAACGATTAAACTACCCTTAATACTAAATATACTGAAACATTTTAACACCCCCCTTCAAACTCATGATATGGTAGTATCAAACATCAATAGTTGGCCAAGAAGAAAACGAAAGTGCAATATTGTGGGAGACTTTCTAAAGAAGCCTGCTAACTACACAGTAGAAGAGAGGAAAGGGAGAGGGGATAGTGCCCAGCTGAAAATGATAACGCACAAAGAGGCAATCCATCTCAATATGCTTTGTACATACATGGAACACCGAGTTGTGAACAATCTTAATAGCACTAGTGTTGTCACAATACATGGGGTAGGAGTAAGTAAAACAATGTCAAGATCTGCAAGTAATCAGAGTATCTCAGTTGTGGTAGTGGTAGATGCTATAGCACAATACTCAACTTCAGCGGAGGAACGAGCAACGACAGTTTTTTTTTCCTTTTCTAAGAAATAAGAGAATCACCAACAAAGAGACAAAAACTAGTGGTAGACTTCCGATCCATAGAGTCACCATCCCAGTTAGAATCGGAATAAGTCCTGAGTTATGAGGATGAAGAAGGAAATTGTGAGATCCCAAATTTTAAAATATCTATTTATATGGAAAAGGATTTTGAATGTTTAATATATATAATTTAACAATTTAAGTTATTAAAGTAAAGATTTTGACATAAAACATGCAGTATGGTATAAAAGTGATACAAGTGGGTATGACCCTCCCACTATATGGAGGATGGATCTGGAGTTTTTAACATGTCTAGGAAGAATGGGGATTCATATTGGAAGGCTTATGAAGTAGTAAACTGATTTACAATTCCATGAGGATATTTATAGTGACGTGGAAGTTTTCGCATTATTTGGTTTTACTAGATGTGAATTCGAAATTTGGGCATGCTTATTTTCAATATAGGGTCATATATAATAAAGTACATGGTTAAAAGTTTGACTTACGTTTAATAAGTTTGAGTTATCTTATGGATTCGATCATAGAATTTGATTCCCGTTGGAGCTGAGTTTCGGATCAAATTGAGATTTCAGGTGTAACTAAACTTAGGAGGAGTAACTAGGTAATTTTCAAAGATTTTTAGTTTAAATTAGCATTATTATTGAACTTGGAACATCGAGAAACCTTGTGATAGACATTTAGTTCGTATAGTGGTCCAAATGGCTAAAATGGAAAATTAGGCGCTCTAAGTTATAGGATTTCGGTGAAAGTTATTAAGAAGGTTGAAAGTGTTTTTGGATGGCATAGGGATGATATTCGGGTCATTAGGAGCAATGTTGAGGAAGGGCACTCACCACTCTAAGGGATTGCTTGAGAAAAACACGTTCTAGATAGCTACAGTCTGCGAAAAATCTGACAACAAGCAACATCATTTTGGGATTATTTTGGCCAATAAATACCCCTAACCCCGATTTTTTTCCTATTTTTCTTCTATTCTTCAATCCTAAACATTATATTAGTGAGAGGGAGGACATCGAGGGAGAGAAGGTTAGAGAAGGCTAGAGATTCTTGAAGAATTCGTTATAAATATAAAGGATTTGTGTTGATTTTAGATTCCATTGAAACTTATGATGCGATTTTGTTAAAAAATACCTAATTTTCATACTACGTGTATTGGAATTGGGAAAAACTGAAAATGACTCCTAGGTTTTTCAAAGAAAAGTTTTTATGAACCTTAATTGTGTTTTGAAATCATAGATTGAGTCACCATTGGATCCCCCTTGAGCAACACCATTTACTACTCAATGGGACAATTTTTTGCTTGGTTTTCGACTTTAAAACCAGTACAGACCACCAGCTACAGATGTTTTTGAACATTTAGGGATAAAATCGAGAAAGGTTGACGGATGAAGTCTTGTGAATATTGAGTTATTATCTCATATATGTTTTTCACTATATTCTTGCTCGATTTGCTTTTGTCTAAAATATCCTCAGTTGCATTCCATGGTCAGATTTTAAAGGCACGATTTGATCTCATAGTTTGAGTTATAAATTATTTCTTTGTAAGATTGAGATGTTGATATATATTTCTTAGTTTAACGAACTTGAATGCACCTGAAAGTATATCGGGTAGACGTGTTTGGTTCCTTGCGAGGTTCCACAAGTTCCAAATATTAGTTCACATGAAAATTGATACTAAGGGTTAGTAGATGTGTTTGGCTCCTTGCCCTTGCAAACTTCCAAGGATTCCTACTAGTCCTTGGGAGGACCATAGAGTTGGATGTGCGTAGCTACCTATGGGATGGTATGAGTTGCTATCACTAATCTTTCCTAAAACGAAAGAATGTTGAAAGGCCCCATAGCTCCCCAGTTAGGAAACACGGATACAAATACAAGATACGGGTATGATACGATACGGATATGGCAATATGGTAAAACCTCAAAAAATAGATACGGGTACAACAATGATACATCTATAAATATATATATTTTATAATTGTCCTACTATGTAATGATTTGACAACTATAATTTTTAGTGATATCCTATGGATTTTTGTTGATGTATTGCATTATATGTGAAATTAAAAGAAAAGGGTGAATATTAAAACTAAACTACACATACTTCTCTTCATATAGAAGGATCCGTAAAGTATCCATATATTTTATTTATTATTAGATACGTTTGGTGTGTATCCGATTAGTATCTTTGAGTATTCAACGAGTATCGTATCTGATACGGTATCCAATACATATACGTCGACCTTAACGAAGTATCCGTATTTCATAGCTCCCCAATAATTGTAATTATTGAGTGAACAATGTCACCATGATACGCTCCATGTTTCCTTGTTAGTTCTCACCAGTTGTACATATATACTTCTTTATTTACTCAGAATCTGTATATAGACATAGTTTCCTTTTGTATAGACAGATTTAACAGCTGTAATTTAGGCTTGATTCTAGCCTGGAATATTGCACATTTATGCCTATATAATAAGAGGAAATCCTCACAGAGGGGACATTGAATCCATTTGACATGGTATCAGAGCCAGGTTCCTAAGTTACGAACCTTTCTTGTGTGGGTTTCTATTTTTTTCTCTTTTCGGTGCTTTTGGGTCACGTTGGGCTCCCTCATCGGCGCTGTCTGACATCGTTCTTGGGGCTCCTTGGTATTTTCGACACTGTCTGAGTGTCTCTTGGGGCATTTCGGCTCATTCTGGGTGGGTTTTCTTGGTGGCGCACCTTCGGTCCTGAGTTTGTCGGCAGTTCCTGGTGGTTTGTTGAGTGTGTCGACAATTTCTGGTGGTTCCTTGGTGGTGGTCGATCTTTTCTGGGGTGGTTCTCGACAATCCTTGGTTCGGGGTCTTCAACTTTTGGGGTGCCAATCTTTGCACGTTTCTGGGCAGGTACATAACCAATTATTTTTTGAAATTGTTTAATTGTATGAGGTTGCTACTGTTTGGGATTGTTCTTAGGCTGGTTATTGGCTATCTCTTTGCTGTTTAATTTGGGCCTTTTATTGGACTTCATGTTGTTTTGCGGTGAAAGTTGGGATTTTTTTTAAATTGGCCATCATGTCTTCTGATTCTTTTGCGGTGAAATTCACGGGTAAGAACTATTTTGCCTGGGAATTTCAATTTCGTTTATTTGTTATGGGGAAAGAGTTATGGGGTCACATTGATGGGAGTGATCAGGCTCCTACTGATGTTCCTAAACTTTTAGTGGCAGACCAAAGATGCTCAGGTGATGACATGGATTTTAGGATCAGTGGATCCTCTTATTGTTCTTAATCTGAGGCCATATAAGACTGCTAAATTTATGTGGGAATACTTAAAAAAGTATATAATCAAGACAATACTGCTCGACGTTAGAGTACGAGATTGCTAGTTATACTCGGGGCGATCTCTCCATTCAGGATTATTTTTCTGGATTTAATAATCTCTGGGGAGAATTTACTAACATTATTTATGCCAAGGTACCAGAAGAATCTCTCTCAGTTGTGCAGGAAATTCATGCGCAAAGCAAGCCAGATCAGTTTTTAATGAAGTTACGACCTGAATTTGAAGCCACTGGCTCTAATTTGATGAATCGTAATCTCGTGCCATCTTTGGATGTCTATTTTGGGGAGTTACTTCGTGAGGAGCAGCGGCTTGCCACCCAGGCCACTTATCAGCACGACAAAATGATACCCAATGCAGTGGCTTATGTTGCTCAAGGAAAAGGCAAGGGACGAGACATACGAAAAGCTCAATGCTTCAACTGCAAGGAATACGGACATATTGCTACCAACTGTACACGGAAATCTTGCAACTTCTGTAAGAAGTCAGGGCATATTATCAAAGAGTGTCCTACTTGTCCCCAGAATCGTCAGGCTAATGCTTATCAGGCTACTATTGATTTCGCTTCTTCTGCTGCTACTAGTGACTCTGCTCTTACTACTGAGAAGGTACAATAGATGATTATTTTCGCATTTTCAACCTTAGGACTGCAAGGTAACGGTTCCTTTTCCCCCTAATGGATTATTGATTCGGGTGCATCTAATCACATGACTAGTTCTTCACATACTCTTAGCAATGTTCGAACTTATACTGGATCAGCACACATTCAAATTGCTAATGGTAGTCAGTTACCTATTCATGCCATTGGGGATGTTGATTCCACTATTAGAGATGTTTTTGTATCTCCTCAACTTTCTACCAAGTCTTATTTCAGTCGGGCAATTGGTTTATAATAACTGTGATGTTTATTTTTCTCGTGATGGTTGTCTTGTGCAGGATCAAGTGTCGGGCAAGATACTTGCAAAGGGGCCTAAAGTTGGACGTTTATTTCCTATGCATTTTTCCATTCCTGCTGTTATTTCGTTTGCTTGTAACACTATGAACAATAAGTGTGAAGTATGGCCCAAACGATTGAGTATGTTTTTGTATCTCCTCAGCTTTCTACCAGTCTTATTTCAGTCGGGCAATTGGTTGATAATAACTGTGATGTTTGTTTTTCTTGTGATGGTTGTCTTGTGCAGGATCAGGTGTCGGGTAAGATACTTGCAAAGGGGCCTAAAGTTGGACGTTTATTTCCTATGCATTTTTCCATTCCTGTTGTTATTTCGTTTGCTTGTAACACTGTGAACAATAAGTGTGAAGTATGGCACAAACGATTGGATCATCCTAATTCTGTTATTTTATCTCATGTAATAAACTCTGGTTTGTTGGGCAATAAAGATCAATTTTCTTCTCCTCTCTCTTTTGATTGTTCCACATGCAAATTAGGTAAAAGTAAGTCTCTTTCTTTTCCTTCTCATGGTAATCATGTTGAACGCTGTTTTGATTTGATTCATAGTGATGTGTGGGAGAATTTCTCCTGTTATCTCACATGCAAATTATAAATACTTTGTTACATTCATCGATGATTATACAAAGTATACCTGGATCTATTTTCTTCGTGCTAAATCTGAGGTCTTATCTATTTTTCAACAATTCATTGCCTATGTCGAGACTCAATTTTCTTCTGGCATTAAAATTATGAGGTCTGATTCAGGTGGTGAATACATGTCTCATGAGTTTCATGATTTTCTCCAACAAAAAGGCATTGTTTCTCAGCGTTCTTGTCCATATACACCTCAACAAAATGGTGTTGTTGAACGTAAAAATAGACATTTGTTGGATGTTGTTCGTACTCTATTGCTTCAATCATCTGTTCCACCTAATTTCTGGGTTGAAGCATTATCTAAGGCTGTTTATTTAATTAATAGATTGTCGTCCAGTGTCTTAAATTTTGAAACTCCTTACTTTCGTCTTTATCATCAGCATCCTAGATACCTTGGCATGCATACTTTTGGTTGTGTTTGTTTTGTTCATTTGCCTTCTCATGAACGACATAAGTTATCTGCTCAATCTGTTAGATGCACATTTATGGGTTATAGTACTTCACACAAAGGCTATGTTTGCTATGATCCATGCTCTAACCGATTTCGTATTTCTCGTCATGTTGTGTTCTTTGAAAATTAGTCATTCTTTCCTTCTCATGATGAGTCTTTGCCTGAGATGCATGTTTTGCCTCATTTTGATGACTTGACTCCTTCAATTGACCGATTCAAATCTGGACTTGTATATGAAAGACGACGACCTACTTTGCCCCTTCCTGAGCCTGGTCCGCCATCTGAGCCTATTCAGACTAAATCCTCTACGGGTAATCCGGATACTACCCCAGTTCCTCGCCGCTCGACTAGAGTGTCTCGTCCACCGGACCGGTATGGTTTCTCTCATACCTCTTTTCATGTTACTCTGTCTTCTATTCCCATTCCGTCAGGTTATTCTGAGACAGCTAAACATGACTGTTGGTGTGCGGTGATGGCCGAGGAACTTCGCGCTCTTCAGGATAATCATACATGGGATGTTGTCCCTTGTCCTCCTCAGGTGAAAGCTATTGGTTGCAAATGGGTCTATTCTATCAAGTTGCGTTCTGATGGAACTTTGGATCGGTATAAGGCCCGGTTGGTTGCCCTTGGCAATAGGCAAGAATATGGGGTGCACTATGCAGAGACTTTTGCTCAAGTTGCCAAGATGACTACGGTGCGGACTGTCCTGTCTGTTGCTGCATCCCAAGGTTGGCCTCTTCATCAAATGAATGTCAAAAATGCCTTTCTTCATGGTGATCTCAAAGAAGAGATATACATGACCATTCCACCTGGTTTGTCATCTTCTTCTTCCTCAGATGTCTGTAAGTTGAAACGATCATTGTATGGGCTGAAACAAGCTCCCCGGGCCTGGTTTGATAAATTTCGCTCCACTTTGCTCCAATTTTCATTTCAGCAGAATGCATATGATTCTTCTTTATTTTTCTGCAAGACATCTCTTGGCATTGTCCTTCTTTTGGTTTATGTTGATGATATTGTTATTACTGGAACGGACTCTAGCTTGATCAGCCGACTGCAGCAACATCTTCAAGCCTCATTTCATATGAAGGACCTTGGTCCTCTTACATACTTCTTAGGCTTGGAAGTTCATACTGATTCCTCTGGCATTCTTTTGAATCAGCATAAATATACTCAGGATCAGATTGCATTGGCTGGTCTTCAGGATACTTCTTCTGTGGATACTCCTATGGAAGTAAACACGAAGTATCGTCTAGAAGAGGGTGATCTCCTTTCCGACCCTACTATGTATCGACAATTAGTGGGGAGCCTGAACTACTTAACCATTACTTGACCTGATATTTCCTTTGCAGTACAGCAGGTTAGTCAGTTCATGCAGGCTCCACGTCATTTACACTTAGCTGTCGTTCGTCGTGTCATTCGATATCTTCGAGGTTCTCCTAGTCGTGGCCTATTCTTCCCTACAGGGACTCCTCTTCAGCTTGTGGCTTACAGTGATGCAAATTGGGTAGGATGTCTTGATACGCGACGATCTGTTACAGGTTGGTGCATGTTTCTTGGTGACACTTTGATATCTTAGAAGAGTAAGAAACAAGATGGCGTCTCCAAATCTTCCACCGAATCGGAATACCGTGCGATGTCTGCTGCTTGTTCTGAGATTCTTTGGCTTCGTGGTCTCCTTGTTGAGATTGGTTGTGTTCAATTCGATCCTACTCCTCTACATGCTGACAACACTAGTGCCATTCAGATTGCTGTCAATCTCATCTTTCATGAGCGTACCAAACACATTGAGGTGGATTGTCATTCCATTCGGAAAGTATTGGACACTCATATCATTTCTCTTCCTCATATTTCTACTGACCTCCAGATTGTAGATATGTTTACAAAGGCCATGACACGACAACATCATCAGTTTCTTATGGGCAAATTGATACTTCTTGACCGACCAGCATCAATTTGAGGGGGGATGTCACCATGATACGCTCCATGTTTCCTTATTTAGTTCTCACCGGTTGTACATATATACTTCCTTATTTAGTCAGAATCTGCATATAGACATAGTATCCTTTTGTATAGACAGATTTAATAGCTGTAATTTAGGCTTGATTCTAGCCTGGTATATTGCACATTTGTGCCTATATAATAAGAGGAAATCCTCACAGAGGGGACATTGAATCCATTTGACAAACAAGATGTATTCTGGTGTGTGGCATTCTTGATAGTCAAATCACTTATCCTCTTGATGATTTACTTGCTTTACATCATGTATAAAATATTTGGAATAACTGTTACCCACATGTTTATGTTGTAACGTTACATTTATTATCGAACTGCGACTTGACTTGTTTTATATGTATTTAACACCTTATTTAGGCTTAGGTAAGATTATTCTACTAGGCTAGTTGTGCTCATTCCTTAACATTTTTTAGATGTTGGTTTGAATGTCGAGACAGAGTTGAATGTAAATTATGAGATTGACCAAGGGTGTGAGTTGTTGAGCCAACGATGGAGGATTAAGGTCAAATAGTAGGATTGTTCGTGCATCACCTAAATTATGTACAAACTTTTGGAGTTGTATCCAATTTAAAAATAATAGTTGTAGCTTATATCGTACTTGAGTTTTAGCATGCTAATGGTTTGATGGATGATGTTGATGTTTGGTTAGTTTGTGACATAGAATACTCTCATAGGTTGTTCTTGCTATCCCATCGAATGCCCAATTTTCGATCCAAACTTCACCATATTTTCAATAGATAAGTTTTATTAAAGCAAATGTTCATTTTTTTAAGAAAATACTTCCAAACCAATGAGAATTTTTGGATTAAATGATTTTCTTATTAACTAATGTCTTTTACAAAATTTTAAGTGTTACAAAAATAATAGACATTGATGCAACGTTCCCCGAAGATACGAAGAATGCGAAGAACTACAACCCATCAACAGTGGTATGTGAAGCAACAAACTAACCACATGAAACATCATAAGAGATATTGCGATATAACGTATGACTAGGCAAGGAGGGAGTCAAATGAGGAAGAGTAATGAATAATGAGCTCTAAAGGGGTCTCAACTGTCCAGTTATCGGATAAGAGAGCTTATCGAATAACATCTGATGCATAATTGGACTGAGAGAGGAGATAACATTTGGGATAGGAAGCAAACTTAATCCTCAAGAAATACCGAAACTGACCAAAATCTTTCATTTCAAAGTGATCCTATAACTGGCTTTTCAGCAGCAAGAATCAAGCAATGTCATCCATTGGGGGATAAAGGCACTAACTCCCAAGCTCAAGCCTTATGTAAATCAGAAAGCTTCTCATCTATCAAGAGTTGGAGAAACTAAACTTATCTAGACACTTTCGAAAGCGCTAAAGGATAGCGAGGAGCATGACTCATGGTATTAGAGAATAACTGAGTGACAGGAGAGAAGGGGAGAGGCACTAAATCCGTAGAGGAGCCAACAAGAGTCCTGCGAACATATGTATGCATAATAAGGGGTAGATAATAAACAAATTAGATGAAGAAAATGAGGAGGGCATATCAGAAACAGTCATATCACCAACACGTCTATGGGGAACATTAGCTGGAACGGGGTCAACATAAATAAGATCAGATTTATGTAGAGATGAAGAACTAGATGGAATAGAAAATAAAGAAATATGCTCCATAAAAATAACATGATGAGAGACATAGAGTGTGTAATAAGATCATAGCGACGATATCTCTTCTATCCCTCTTTGTAATCAAGAAAAACACATAAGACCCTGCGAGCAAAGAGTTTGGTATGAAGAACTCTAGGTAGCAAGAAAAAACAAATTCAACCAAACATACGTAAGGAGAAATAATTAGGTAACTTACCACTCTTTCAAAGGGCGAGACACCAGAGGTTAGAATAATGGGAATGAATTAATCAAGTGAATAGCTGCAAGGACCTCTTCCCCCTAAAAGGAACTTGGGACATTGGCAGACAGCAACAGAAAACATGTTTCGATAATGTGCCGATATTTGTGCTCAACCAAACCATTCTTCTCAAGTGTGTCAGTACAAGAAGATTGATAAACAATACTATTAGATTTCAATAAATCACGAAAAGAAGTGAATATTTTCCTCTTTGATCATATAGAAAGTATTTAATAACAGAGAAATATTGAGTGCGCACCAAAACACGGAATACCGTAAATATAGAAAAAAAAATCAAACCTATGTTTTATCAAATAGACCCAACAATACCTAGTATGGTCATCAATAAAGGAGACATAATATATGGACCCTCCTTGAGTAGAAATAGGAGCAGATCCCTAGATATAATTATAAAACAAAATCAAAATGTGCAAGAGAGCTAGTAATACTCTTATTGAAAGGTAATGCAGTAAAATTAACCCAATTGCATCCACTACAATTAGAAATTGCATCCACTACAATTAGAAATTGCATGACACTCTAAACAACCCAAACTACGGATAGAAACTAAAACCTCAAATGAGAATGAGCAACTTAACACTGGTGAGAATGCCACAAATAAGAACTACATGATTATGGATTCAAATAAAAGGAAGATAAATCAAATACTAGAGGCAGCAACTTCAAGAGCAAGAAGCTTATATATCTCATACAACCCTACCTTTCTATGAACTGCCCCAATCATAGATCAAATTTTCGTTTCGGTGCATAGTTTCAGTGAGTTTTAGAAATGGAAACGTTTCGCTAATGTTTCGGAAATATTTTTAAAACAAGATGGAAACAAAGAAAAAATTTGAAAATGTGTTTCCGAAACATTGGTTGAAGCATTTCGAAACACAAGTCAAAATATGCCGAAATACCTCGAAACATACCGAAATAACTCGAAATATCTTAAAACATATAAATTTTGATATTCAATCAATGATTCGTTTCATTTTCCATGGAAACAGAAATGGAAACGTTAAAGTTTCGGACAATTTGATCGTTTCAAAACATAATTTAGTTCTTTGGTCCCAATTAGCTTCTTGGACAAATACAACCAGAGAAAAAAAAAAGTGAACTAAAAATCCAGAATCAAATATCTAACTAGCTGACATTAAATTCAAAGTGAGTTAGGAATATAGTAGACATTAGAAAGTGTGAGTTATAGAGAAACAATTATGTCAACACCAACCAAAGAAATTTTGACTATCATTGGCTACAAGCATAAATACAGAGGGAGGGGAAAACATAGATACAAATAAAGAGAAATCATTAGTCATGTGATGTGTGGCACCTGAGTCAAAGACCTAGGCCGTTCGAGATATACCCAATGGACCTAAAGTGAATGAACATACCAAGGGAGAGACTGAGTGTGCACTAGGCTAATGAAGAGAGAGAACTTCTACAACTGATTAGCTATCATATTCAAGCTGAGAGTTGAGGAGAGTGACTAGTCTGCTGGTGGTGCACTTGCTGTCATATGACAGTCTTTGTGCTCAAAAGATTGATTTAGTGGTCCCCGTTCATTCTTATTCACCAATTTAGCGCACTGGACCTTCTAGTAGCCATTCTCACGACAAAAGCTACACTCATCCGAAGCAGCTTGGCCTTGACACGTTACCTTGGAAGGAATAACCAATATAGTATGATTGAGCAAAGAAGCCCCCTTTCCAGAAAGTGTCTTAAGACACACCTTCTTAGCCAAGAGCTCATGAACCACATGGGTGATGATAGAGAATTCAACCACGAAGCCCCTCAAAGTCATCACTTAGTACCATAAAAAATTGCATCAATCTCTGCTCCTCTCTGAAAGTACGGTATGCCTTATTAGTACTCAATTCAGTAGGTTCAGTGAGTGCCAACTAATTCCAATATCCAGTAATAACTTAGTAGAACTCCAGTATGTTCCTATCGCCTTGACTATAGCTCGAATTTCATTCTCAAGTTGATATCTTTTGTAAAGTTGAACTGAACAAACAAAATAGTCAAATAGTCTTAAATTTCCTTGGTTGTGCTAAACTTAGCCAAATGAACACAAATGGTTTGATCGACTGAGTTGTTAATTCAAGTAATAATTTTAGCTTTGTTGATATCAGTCTCAATTGTTCTTCGAACTCGCATACTTTTGTGTCTTAGGATCAGTTGGAGCTTTTGCAACACCATTGACAAAACTCTACATATCTTTTGCCTATCGAAAGTTTTTCATTACGTATGCGGTATGCCCAATAGGCATAGTTGTCCGTAGTCAATTTTACACTGATGCGATTGCCACATTGCAAATGAAAAATATCCAAAATACTTGTTGGTAGACAAACCCAACACAAAACCAACAAGCCCAACTCAGACCCTGCACAAAACAGCCCAAACAGCTCAAGCCCAAAAACCAGTAGGAAAAGGAACAACGTTGCGTACTGTTCAATACTACACAGTGCAATACGATGCAAATAGCAAACCACATGGAACAAATCAGCAAAGGATCGAAGAACAGAGAAACCAAAACCAGAAGTTAAGAGACAACTTCTCATAGATTTTCAGCAAGTCTTCACAAAATCCATCGATGATGCTTTAAAACCTTCAATCAATAACAGATAACCCTAAAATCGAAAAAGTAGAAAAGTCGCAAAAAATCTCACAAAAATCATAAATGACAAAACAAATTATATAAAAGATGACTAGTGAATAGCGAAGGTACTGTTCGCAGTGAACAGTGCATGAACTCTGTGCACTATTCAAGCTTTCTCTATTTCCAACTGTGTCACAACCTGGTTCTGATACCATGAAAGCATAGATCAAACTTACAAAGAATAAAAAACACATCAATTGTTCTCTTCCTGGAAAACAGTAATATTCTTGAGCTTTTGTACTGGATTTACGATGCAACCATTTCTTTCCCCTTCTTCCCGCTACTGCCTTCTATTTCTTGAGGGCATGCAGCTTTACCTTCTAAAAAGTTATTCTAGATCAAAACTAAAGATGAGTTGTTAACAATAGTTCCTAATTTAATACGAGAAACATACCTTTTTACCCAATTTGGAGGGCAAAAATTGGTTAGCAAAACTTCTTCGTCTACTTTCATTTTCAAAAGCCAACAAGATTTCTCTTAGAAGGATACATGCACTTGTATAGGTGTTGTGTCCCACATAAAAAGATTATTATGACCACCCATGATTGGTTTATAGGGTTAAGGGGCCTTTTCAACCATTGCCAATTGATTATGGGTTAGATGCCTCTAACATTGTATCAAAGTTAGGCCTTGGGTGTTCAGTACAGTAAGTCAAATTCATTTGAATTACTCGTTTGTTAGCTTATTTCGGTTCTGTGTGCTAGCCTACGTGCAGGCCCAAGTCTCATATGAGTGAGGTGTAAAGAGATTTTATATCACGTGTAAAATTTAGGACTGTTGACAATATTAGTGTTATTATATATTTTATATATTGTCATTAGTGTACCCCTGTATGCTATACATGCTTTTCTGTTTTATCATATATAATGATGAGTTTGGAGTAAGAGGGAGGGTAACAATTTCTCTTTCTCCTCTCACACATTCATTCATCTTTCTTTCTAGCAACTAACCTAAACTAAACATGGTACTCTCTCAGAATACCAGATTCTATATCGGAGGCCTGCCAGAGGATGGCACTCACTTAAAATTTATTTTTTTCCAATCTTCTTCTCAAATCTTTTGTCATTTTATCACTTATATCTATCTACCAAACTGAACAAGCATCAGTACATATAATTTCCACAAAGTTACTTCTAGTACAAGAGTAGTGTGGAAAACGAGAGATTCCATATCCATGGCAATATTACTAACAAATCTCACATTGATGAACCCGGGTGGGTAAACCAGTTATGTGGGGTTGGACTTAGGGCGAACGTAAACTCAGACGTCCTAGGTTCCATTCTCGTTGGTCACTCCTGGGTTCAATCGATACTTATGATTAGTGGGTGATTGAAAGTATTCGAGATTTACTTTGCAAGGATGGGTCCAATGAGGCCCTATCTTGAAGAGGCTTCTTTTTACGAAAAAAAATATCCCACATAGACACTCAAAAAGCCAACCAACATTGTCATACTAGAGGCAAAACCACCAAACTTACCTCCATTTGTAAGTCCTTTGCTAAAATCTTTTAATGAGAGTGGAGTTTTTCTCCCACTTTCATTTCCATTATGTGACTACTTCTTTGTGTAACACAAAAATCATAGACCCAGCTCAGCAGCTCCAAATATTTATTCTTATCTCAAAACTAAGAAATATAATTTTGAAAATAAATGTGCAAACACTAGGGTCATTGTAGCCTGCATACATGGTCCAGAGATCAGGCATTATCGCATAACCATCCTGAGGATGTAAACAAGCATGCCATTGGAAGTACTCTACCAATTAAAAAAAGTTTTGCATACAACTCCTGCTCATTATTCCCCAACAGCTTATGATATCCAGCACATGAACAAATGAAAAGAAACATTGAACAACGTACCTGATTCTGACTTAAAGGCCGCTGCTCCCAGTTGCTGTTTCGTCTTGTTTTGTTCAAACCAGCTCCCAAAATTTTCTAATTCAATAATTGCCACCAAAAACAAAAAAGAAAAATATGGTTGAGTATTTCTTTGATCATAATTACAAGACCACTTATGAAAATACAGAAACAGAAGAAACTCATCAGTGAATTCAACATAGTATACTTTCTGAAAAGAATTTGAGAGCGTATACGAGATATAAGTAGGAGCAGCAGGAGGCAAGCAAGTCCCGAAATGGTTAGATTTCAGAATTACCTTTGCCAGGCCGGAAAGACCACCCCGGGGTTCTCTGAACACATTCTGGATATCCAGCAGCATCTCGTAGTGCTTGAAACACTCCAGATCGCCATAAGAATGAGCGAGCTGCTTCACATCAGATTGAAAACTATAGCCTACAAGTTGCACAAACCATAAAAACAATCACTAACATGTAGATAATGCGTTTTATCCCTTGGGAAGATAAAAATCCCAGTCTTTTATACCATACCACAAACATTAGAACATGAACTGCTGAGGATCTATCATCCAATATATACCACTTAGAAGAATTTCAACCCAAACCAAAACAAAGATGAATGCTTTAGTAGTTACACTGATATAGGGGGCCATTGGTAACCTAAAAGAACCAAACTGTTGTAGAGATGGATTTCCTTCTCTCAGAAATAGAAACAAGTTTCCTTTTCAACCTAGCACGTGCTTAAAGAGTGAGAATCTATTAATACTCCATTTTGGTTTGACATACCAAGCTTTAAAATTCTGGGAGAATGCAAAATGCGTGTCAGGCAGTCGTCTAAAATATCAGGCACGTCTTCAAACAACTTTATGAGGTCAAAGATGTAAACCATCTTTTCAGAAGCAATTTGCATGATAGAAACCTGTATATGGAAAACAATTATTCTATTAAACAAAGAAAAAAACATGTATTCAGCAAATATCTTAAAAAAATCCTGCTCGAGCAATAATGTTTGTATTGTTATGGAAAAGAACAAACTCCTCCCAACCTAAAAAGCATGGACACGGACAGGTCAAAGACACATTACAAGTAATTATGCGTTATTTCCCAAATTATAAAAGTTATCACAAATATAGAAATAGTTATATTACTGCTCATACAAAATTTACAACTTTATGACAAATAAATGTTATGTCCGGTCAACTAAAGGATCATAGTAGTCACTATTGATCAATTTTAGCACAATGTGTAGCAGACATGCAAATTTATAATTATTGATCTCATCTTGTTAATTCCTCTTCTTTAGCAAAATATTTATGTATCTTTTGCTTTTCTTGTAAATTTAAGTACAACTTTAACATGACTAGTTTTAACGATTACATATTCTTTAACAATATAAGAGAGTCATTTATCAAGTTCTTAAGCTTTGTTACTGACATGTAAGCACATGATTATAATCTATCAGTAGACACATCCTAAAGGAGTGTCAGACAAGTGTCCAAAATTATAAGTTTATTTTTTAGCCATAGACACAGATAGTGACATGTGTCCGAGAGTGACCGAGAAGAGTCACGGTCCGTCACAGGTGTATCACCTTTTTTAGAGTGTCCGTTTTTCTTAACTCCAAAATTAATTTTAGCATTAACTCCATCATATATCATACCTACCAATGAAAGTAAAATCCGAGTTAACTGCCATACGAATATCAATATATAAACCAGCAGCTATTGCACAAGAATAGCCCTGCCCATCCTTGCCGCATACAGGCATGCATGCATTCACACAGACACGCACAAAGAGAAGACAACAAAAAATATCGTCAAAATTGTTTAAAGCACAATGCTTAGGAGATTTGAGTTTACAAATAGTAGTTGATGTTTGGGAAAAGGTACAATTGTATATAATACTCAATGTCTCAATGTCGACAGGTATGTGCACTATGGCTGATACTTGTTACTGTAGTTATGCACAAAGTGACACAAGAAAATCACTGTTCAGAGAGTATTTTTTTGACAAGATTCTATATTTTTGTTGTGTTTATGTGTTATTCCTCCCATCTTGCAAGCCCATTCTTTAAATAGGCACTAAAATTGTTTGAAGTATTCTAGCCTTACCTTTATTATTATTAAGTGCTTTTGGGTCAATATAATTTTTTACTTATAAATATAAGTTACTGAGAAACAGAACCCTAATTCTGTTTTTCTCTCTTTCTGGTAGCTTCTGCACTCTTAGGTTTTCTCTTTTCTTTCCTTTTCTCTTTTCACAATTTAGACTAATTCAACTTAGTAGTAGAACAGGTTACGTCCTGATTCCCGAACTCATCTACCACATAGAAGACAGTAAGAAAAATTTTAATCCGCAAGATGAAGCAGGTTCTGGTTTTCTGATCTTTCGGTCCAGATAAAAATTATTTAAAAAAACCACAACCAGGATTGATTGGATGAGTTAAGTTCATCTATGATTTTTTTGGAATTTTTGAGCCTATTTGTTTTTTGAATCCTATTCTTCTTTGATTTTTGGAAAAATTAGCTTGATTTTTCAGATCCGCATTGTCTAACCGATTTTGATGGATTTGCTGCTTGGAACAGTAACTTTGGGTGCCGATTTTGGCTTCCCAGGTGTTACCCAATGGTCCAAAGTTGCTTTTTTGGAGTTGCAAGGCTTCAAAGTAGTCAGTTGGTAGCTTTTGGATTCAATAAAATGGGTCCTTTCAACCGGTAGTGAGTTTGCTTATTTCTGTGATTTTCAGGTTCATTAAATGCAATTTTGAGAGAGTAGCTGTGTTTCTTATTGTTTTTGGTCAATTGAGCCATTTGGCGTGCAATTGGTTCTTTGAGAAGAGGTAGAAATCAGTTTAAGGATGTTGAAATCTAGCACGGCTTCTCAGAAACAATAAAAAGGTGCAGATTGGTCTTCAAACTAAAAGTCCCACCCTATAGATTACAACAGTAAAGATTGATGACCACATTTACCTCACCTGGTCACAGTCAGTTAAGTTGTTGGTCAAGAGTAAGAGAACGAGGGGTTTAATTGATTGGTAAAATGAGGAATCGCAAATTGATGATCCACTTTATGATAAGTAAGAGGCTGAGAATTCAATTGTTATACCTTGGTTGCTATGTTCTATACAACCAAAGTTCCAAACAATTGAGTATTTGTTTCTATGCACTGCCATGGAGATTTGGAGGTAGTATCACATATCTACTCAAAGATGGAAAACATATTTACAATTTGAAATGTTGGGTTCACAATACTAAGCATTAGAATTCCATTTTGGTGACCTATTTTCATACCATATAGTGGATTGATAAGAAACTGCCACGGAGATCAAGGAGAGTATCAAAACAGAACCCCAAGTATCAGGATGGAGGATAGGAAGTGGGAAGGCTAGGATTGCTGCATGAATAAGTCAAAGTAGTTTGTTAAGATTTGTGTGCTTTGATTTTTAACTTTCTGTTAGTATGTTAATTTAGCCATTGCATCAGGCTCTTAGAGTGTGGCTGTGCATTTGGCTTTGTTAGTGGAGTAGTAGGTCCTATAATTTAGGCATTGCAGTTGCAGTGCATTAGGCTTGGTTAGTGGGGTAGTAGGTCCTCTAATTTAGGCATTGCAATTGCAGGATTGTTAGGCTTGGCTTGTATATAAGTCACGCACCAGAATAAAAGTTTTATCAAGCATTTTTATCCAAACATACCTGTGGTTTGTTCTCACCCTGAGAGAATTTTGTTATTATCTGCAATTGTTAAACACGCTTTGACTGGGACCTCTTAACATGGTTTTGGCAAGCATCGGATCACTATCATAGACTCGACAGAGCATTAGCTACAAATGCCTCAAAACTACAGAAATTGATTGAATAGGAGAGGATTATTGAATTTCTTCCTGGATCGAATCCTAAATTTGATTAAATTAGGAGTCAAATCCTTGCAAAGGAACCTCTTCTAGATGAGAGTAGGCGAGGGATCATGCTACTCTATGCCTCAGGACAGTTCCGCCCCCACTACGACTACTAGAGATAACCGGTTGGGGAATAGAAAATTTTAAGATAGGTCCTACAAATGATGATGCTTCTAATGATAAAACTAAATTATATTGTGATTGAGACATAATCGAGGGACTTGTTGGAGATTGCATGACTTTCCTCAGTCTGGGACGGAGGAGAAGATTTTGCTACTGTCAAAGGTTAGCACACTTCATTTCTTTTGTTGCGAAAATTCATTCCTTATTTTCAAGGCTGAATGTTTTTAAATTCCTTTGTGAATATGAGAGCTTGCAAAATACCATCGTATGTCATTTTAAGTTTATTTCTATAAGAGTTCTTCACTTTTGTCATTCTTCATATGGATTTATAGGGAGAGTTGCTAGTTTGTCTGTTTCAGATGGCTTGTGACATTTATTGATGATTTTTCTCATATCACTTGCTGAGGGAAAAAAATGGAGTTATCTTATTTCCAAACATTTCACATCTAGTCAAATACAAATTGTTCATTTTGATGTTAATACGACTATGGAAAACTTTGTTCCTATTTTGCTGAGCATGATATTATTCACCAAACCATTCTTAATTATACAACTTAGCAAAATGGAGTTACCGAGAGAAAAAAATTGGTATCTATTAGAAGTCTCTAGACCTCGATGTTCTCTATAAATGTTCCCAAGTTGTATTAGGGACATACTAAACTTACCTCAGCATATCTCACGAAAAGAATGCCTTTTCGAGTTATGGACTTTCGGGTAGACGGACACCAATTGAGGTCTTATCGATGTTATAATCCTCTTTTTCTTCTCCTTCGTCTCCTTTTAGCAGTTTCTCAAATCCCCCTCGAGCGTTTGGGATGTTTGCTTTATTCATGTCCCTTCTTGTCTCTAAAGTATGCTGGATCCTAGAGCAACCAAATGCGGCTTTCTTGATTACTTAGGCTACAAATATTATCACCCTCCTTCGGGTAAAAAATTTGTTTATGTGGATGTTACTTTCTTTGAAACAGTAGCCTATTTCCCATCCAAGACTCCTCTTCTAGGGGAAAATCTCAGTGAAGATAAGTCTGAGTGTTTCTATCATCTGTTTCATTTGGGCCTTTTTTTCAATTGGAACAAGAGCAAGAGAATAATAAGAAACAACGGCAAGAAAAAAGGAATTGCTGATCTATTTAAGACAACAGAAGGACAACACCGTCTTTATTCCACCAGGCTGCCAAGTAGTTTTCTTGGTTCAGGTAATCCCTTGTCACTTTTTGTACTTGATTCCCTCAAGTAAACTTCACTGCTTGAGTCTTAATTTGATACTCTCATTGCTCATCATAAAGGTGTTCAAGCTTGCACCATACCCAACTTTGTATCTTTGCATCACCCCTCCCCATCTTATTGGGATTTTGCATTGCAACTTTCTTTTATGTTTGTTCCCGATAAATTTACATGTTGTACTTAATGATCCCAAGTGGAAGGAAGCATGGTGTCAACACATGAATGCACTTCAAAGGAATACCATACGAGAATTAGTTGAGCTACCTGAAGGGACTAAGCCAGTTGGATCTAAATGGGCTCTTAAATAAAACAGAAGGTTTATGGCTCCGTTGATATGTGTATGAGGCCAGATTAGTAGGTAAGGGCTTCACAAAGAATTAAATGCTTGACTATCTAGAAAAATTTGCCCCGGTGGCAAAGATGAATTGAATTCGTGTCCTACATTCCCTGGATTCAAAATAAGGTTGGCCTCTTCAACAATTCAACGTGAAAAAATGAGCTTCTACACAGAGACCTACAGGATGAAGTATACATGGATGTTCAACCCTGTGTTGAACTTGCCTCTAATAGTAGCAAGGTATGTATGCTGAAAAAATTATTATGTGGGTTAAAACATTTCCCACGAGCATGGTTTGAGAGATTCACCCAAACTATGTTGAGGATATTGTAGTCCTTGATGGTAATATGGAGGAGATAGTGCAATTGAAGACATAGTTGGCCCAAGAAGTTGAGATTAAGGATTTAGGAAATTTGAGTTTG
This sequence comes from Ilex aquifolium, assembly GCA_951799425.1. Taxonomy (NCBI): domain Eukaryota; kingdom Viridiplantae; phylum Streptophyta; class Magnoliopsida; order Aquifoliales; family Aquifoliaceae; genus Ilex; species Ilex aquifolium. The sequence goes on along the minus strand of OX637396.1, from coordinate 22,480,721 downwards.
CGAGATCTAGATGGGATATCTTTGTTTCGCAGCATAAGTATGCGCTTAATCTACTTACGGAGACACTTATTGTAAGTTGTAAGCCAATCGACTCCAATCGGCAAAATCATAGGTTAGGAGGTGTTGATGATATGCCTGTTGATAAAGATCGATACCATAGACCGTTCGGCAAACTCATTTATCTGTTTCACACTCGTCCAGCTCTAGCTTATGTAGTCAGCGTAGTAACTCAATTTTTAATGCACCCACCTCATAAGTCTCATATGGATGCAGTTTATAGAAACCTGTGGCATCTTAAACTAGCTCCTGGTAATGAGTTACTCTTTCAAATGCAGATTAACCTAAATCGATAACAGAAAAAAGATTAATCTCTGGGAATTGAACATTTATAGGGAGAAATTTTGGTAGCATGAGACAACAAGAATGTAGTGCAAAGGCAGAATGTAGAGCTATGTTCTATGGTATTTGTGAATTATAGTGGCTGAAATACATTTTGAAGGAGCTTCGTTTAGTTCTACGGAGCCGAGGAAGCTGCACTGTGATAATAAAGCAGCAATCAGCATTGATCACTGTTTGAGTATTTTAGTATTAGGAGTAATTGTCATTCCGCAGTATTGTTTTGCCCTACTATAAAGGGTCTCTATTCTGCATCTTTGATTATTAAGTTGTAATAGAATACTTGAGCCTTATATTTTCTTTCTCTTTCTTCTATTCATCTCTTTCATAGGGCTGATGTCATCCTTACAGAAGATGATGTCACAATGACATCATCATACTGAAGCCATTGAAGACACCAACCTAATTGACTTTTCATGGGCCTTAACCTGATACAACTATTTTTTTTTGATTTCGTGATCTTGTAATTGGGCTTTCAATTTTTTTGAAGATTTTTTGAGCTATTTTTCGTGATCTAGTTTTTTGGAAAAATTTGTCGAATTTTCTACTCCCAATAACTCCTACCAGGTTCAAATTAGGGTTCATAGTGCTTGGTTGAGTGGTTCGAAACATCTTGAAGTGGTTTGTGCCAAAAATCTGAAGATTTCTGTCTCAGCTTGCAATTCTTTTCACTGGTTTGTGCCGGGTCTTCTTCACTGGTTTGCTAGTTGTTGGTTTTTGTTGATCTGCTGGTCTACTGGTTTGTCTTCTTCTCTGGTTGCTGAGTTGCTGGTTATCTGATCTGTTGCGATCCTACTGGGGTAAGACATGATAACTCATGCATGCGGGTTCCTTGAAGACACCTACTGGTATTGTTGCTGGTTGCGAACTTTTTCCTGCTGCTGGTTGCTCACGTTGGGTTGTGCTTCTTGCTGGGTATCGATAACAGATTGTTGGGCTTTTGTTTTTATTGTGCTGGGACCTTTGTTTGTGTTGGGCTTTTGTCTCACCTAGGCTTTTGGATTGATTTTGCACACTGCTTGGGTTGACGTGCTGCTGCTCCTGCTCCTAAAAGGTGTGATTTGAAGTTATTGGTGCTTGATCGAAGACTTTGAAGGCCATTGAACTGGTTTGTGCCAATAATTTGTTGCACTCTTCCTGTCAGCTGCTTTTAGTTTTTGGTCACTGCACAGTTAGTACTTCTGGGTTGCGGGCATGTAAGTTTTCTTGGTGTGCTGAGTTACTGCAATCCCATTTTGCTGATTCTTTCTCTTGTAGTTTGCTGGTTTCTGCGTTGTTGCTTGTAGTCTGATGGTTACTGTGTTGTGTTGCTGAAGACTTTTGTTTGCTGATTGTGGGCTAGTTGTTATGCTAGGCTTTGTTTTGGATCGTGGCCCTTGCCTTGGGCTATTTTCTTGCTGTCAACAGTTTATTTTGGGCTTGGATTTGGGCTGTTTTCTTGCTGTCACCAGTTTGATTTGAGCTTGTTAACTTGCTGCTTTTAATTATCACTAATTAAAACTGACTGGTGCCAAAAGTTTGTGGATTTTACTGGTTGTTGGCTTTGGGTTTTGGGTTTTGTGTTTTGGATTTGGGGTTAATTGAATTTGCACAGATTTGGTTCAAGTGATTTGATTGTTGTTATTCGACTTTCTTTTGTTGCAATTACAACAAGAGGAAACTCTGACTCTTCTCAATTCATTAGTTTGAAATTGACTACAATTGTTGATCAGTTGCAAAAACTTCTATTATTTCAGAAACCTAATACTCTCTCATGTCTCTCATTCCATAAGTTCGTTCACTTGGGTCCTTTAAATATACCTTGAACTACCTGAGTTTTTTACTCAGGTTCTCTCCTCCATCTATATCTATGATTCCTGCCAATGGTACTCAAATGTCCTCAGCCACTGTTAGGTCTATTACTTCTCCACAATTTACACTTCCAAATATTTATTATATTTCCTAGTTTACCTTGAATTTGATTTCTGTTATTTAGTTATTTAACTCTATAGTTCACTTTTCTTCGTCTGATTGAGTTGTGCAAGATCCACGTTCCACATAGGCACTAAAAAGAGAGGGTTATATGGGTTGGACGAGTTGAATGTTCTAGAAATTGTTGTTTCTACTGTTGATTTGGCTTCTTTTCATTAGAGTCCATAATTTCTTAGTTTTTATTTGTGGCATTCTCGTCTTGGTCATGTTTCACAATCTCATTTGAAGCTTATCAAAAAAATATTATCGTTTGAAGTTTTTGGCCTCTAATGGTAGTTTGGGTAACTAAGAGTGTCATGACATTTTTAGTTGTAGTGGATGCAAGTTAGCTAAACTTAGTGCATTACCTATTAACAATAGTACTGCTAGCCCTAGGGCACCTTCTGATCTAGTTCATTCTAATGTATAGGACCTACTCCTATTCCCACAAAGGAAGGTTCAGATATTATCTCTCTTCTATTGTTGACTATACCAACTACTAATAGGTCTATCAAATGAAGCATTATTCTGAATTCTCTTTTATATTCACTACTCTTCGTGCTATAATACATTCCCAATATTCATCTGTTAATAAATATTTTTGATGTGACCAAGGAGAAGAATATTCTTTCAATTCTTTCCGTAATCCATTAAAATCTAAAGACACTATTTGTCAACCTAGCAAAGCGCACACACCGACCTATTATAGAGACAACACAATCTCTCTTACTATCAACAAATGTCTTAAATTCTTTTTTGGGGGAAACAGTTCTTATTACGGCTCATCTAATTAATTATATTCCCACTATCATCACTTATGAAATATCTCTTATATGACAAGCTACCTAATTATTTCTCTTAGATGCACTTGGTTTGTCTTGCTTCCTAGTACACTTCGTACTAAACTTTCTATTTTTTCAAATGTGTTTTTTTTCTTTTGTAATGGTGAGGGTTTAATAGGGTAACGTTGTTATGATCCTGCTGCACACAAATTCTATATCTCTCGTCATGTTTTCATAGAGCATATTCCTTTCTTCTCTATTCCATCTAGTCCTTCATATTTGTATGAATCTAATCTCATTTACTCTAACCCATTCCCGCTGGCATTCTCGCCGATACTTATGTCAGTGATATAATTGTCTCTGATGTGCCTTTCTCTTCTAATTTACCTTTCCCTCGTCCTCCTATTGTACATACTTATGCTGGCAAGACTCCAGCTGTCCCTTCTATAGATGTGGTCAAGGATCGAAATATCGTTTCGGTGTATTGTTTCGATCACCAAGGAAACGGAAACGATTCGACGTGTTTCGGAATTGTTTCAACCCGTTTTGGAAACATAATGAAAAAAATAAAAAATTTAAGAATTATTTTTCTAAAACATTGATAGAAATATATCAAAGTATCTTGAAATACCTTAAAACATTCTAAAATAATTGTGCAAATGCATTAAAATATTATAATACATTAAAAAACATTATGGAATACCTCGAAATATCAGAATTTCAATTCCATCACTGTTTCGCTTCGGTCTTCTTGGAAGCGGAAACGTTTCGGACGTTTCGACCGTTTTGAAACGATATTTTGATCCTTGGACGTGGTGCCTCCCTTCTTTACTAGCACATAGTCAAGTTCTGACAATGTGAATCGTGTTTTTTGCTACCTTCAGTGACCTCATAAATGTCCAAATTAGTTTGATTTTTCTAACTCATGCTATTCTACTAATTTTTGTTCTTTCTTAACTTCTATACATTCTTTATGAACCTACCTCCTACATAATACTAGCACCTGGGAGCTAGTGTCATTACAGTCTTACAAATACACGATTTGTTGTAGGATAAAAAGCACGGATACGGACACGATGATACAGCAAAGTTCGAAAATATAGTACACAGGTACGACAATGATACAACTAATTAAAATAATATAATATATTTTTTTAGATAATAATAGAATTATAATATATTAAAAACAAAACATATTTTATAATAATATTAATAACAAGACCTAGCAAACATTAATTTTTTGATTAAAATTAAAATAGATCAAAATAAACATCCACTATTTTCATCAGACATCATTACATCCATTACGATTCATAATATATAAGTAAGTTACATAACAAAAAATACAAAGATAAAAATAAAGAAATCACACTCCTATTAATAGTTGATAACCATTTTTAAAAAAAAAATAAAAAATCTTGGTCATGTCTTACCCGTGTTCTAGCCGTATCCTGGCCGTGTTCAACTGAGTTCACTATTTAGAAAACTTCTAGTCGTGACCAACACGGACATGCGTCCGACACTACCACAACACCCCTAGGGAAGTATTTGTGCTTCCTAGTTTGTAAGTGAGTTTACAAAATTAAGACCAAATCTAATAGTTCTATGGAACGATACAAGGTCCAATTAATAGCTAAGGAATTTGCCCAAGAGTATGGCATAGAATATGAAGAGAAATTTGCTCATGTTGCTAAGATGACAACTGTGTGCACTGTGACTGCAGTGGTTGCTATTCATCAATGGATTCTCTCTCAGATGCCGGTGAAAAATGTCATTATCAATGGAGATTTGATTGAAGAAGTCTTTATAGCTCCTCTTGGATTACCTCATAATAGTCCTGGTGAGGTGTGCAAACTCCGCAAGGCATTATATGGTCTTAAACAAACTCTCTGAACATGGTTTGCCAATTTTCTTCTATCATTTGTGACTTGGGCTTTCGTGCTATGAACTCTGTTCTCTTTCTGCGATCCCCTTCCTCCAAATCTATTGTACTTTTTATTATACATTGGTGATATTATCATTACAAGTGATGATATTACTAGTATTTTGTTGTTAAAGAGGCAGTTGCAGGATCATTTTGAAATGAAGGATTTGGGTCGACTCCGATATTTCTTGGGTATTGACGTCGCCTCTTCTCCTAAGGGTTATCCCCTATCTCAATCTAAGTACTCATTGGATATCATCCAATAGGCCCACATGTTAGACACTCAAACGACTAAGATGCCCTTAGAGCTCAATGCACATTACTATTCCTTTGGCGGAACTAAATTATCTAATCCCACGATATATTACTATTGTTGACAGTCTGGTGTATCTTACATCTACACGCCCAAACATTTCATATGCAATTCATATTGTTAGTCAGTTTGTCATCTCACATTCCATTGTTCATTGGGCTATTGTTCGTCGCTATCATCGGGGTAACCAGCATCACAGTTTCCTATTTTTTTTTTCTTCCTTGTTGAAACTCAGGGCTTACTCTAATGCTAACTAGGTTGACGACTCTACAAATTGCTAGTTCACCACTGACTTTTGTCTTTTTCTTGGTATTTTTTTCTTTCCTAAAAGAGCAAAAAGCAAACTGTTGTTACTCGTTCTTCTGTTGAGGTTGAATATCATATTATAGCTTCCACCACAACTAAGATAGTCTAGTTGCAATATTTACTTGCTGATCTTGTATCTCTTTGTCTGCTCTTACCCTATGCATTGCGTCAACACAAGTGCAATTCAAATTGCCCATAATTCAGTGTTTCATGAATGTACAAAATGTATTAAGATTGATTGTCATTTGTGCGCCCTCATCTTCATTTAGCCATCATTTCTTTTCCCGGCAAATTTCTTTAGGAAATCTCATACCATTATGCACTCCCATTTTCTTCTTGAGAAACTATTGATATTTTCTACTACAACATCATGAGTTTGAGGTGATGTCAAAGTATTTTAGTATTAGGGATAGTTTAATCATTCTGTAGTATTATTTTGCCATCCTATAAAGGGTCTTTATTCTACATCTTTCATTATTAAGTTGTAAAAGACTAATTGAGCCATAATAATTTTTTCTTTCTCTTTCTTCTATTCATCTCTTCTCCTTCATTTATGTAATCAAAGTTTTCACTCACAAACTAGTTCCGCATGACAGAACCAAACATATTAAGGTTGATAGACATTTCATCAAGGAAAAATCAAATGTTGGTTTCATTTGTATTCTATTTGTGAAGATAAGGAATCAATTTGTAGATATCTTGACAATTTGCAATTAACTAAGTCATTACAGTGTTCCGCAACCTTCTATCCCACCTCTTGTGCTTTTTAGGACCTCAAATGAAGAAAATAATTAATGTGGGGCATGAACGCTGTTAAGATTGTTAGGGTATTATGTAAATACCACTAGAGGGTATACACGTCTTTTGTATGGTTATGGGTTAAATATAAATACAAGTGGTTTGTGAGAGGTAGGTTAAGTTCTTTACCACTCTCTGATTCTCTAATATTGTGTTATATTATCTCTCATAACGTAACATGGTATCAGAGCAATAGATCTAAAATTACTCTGCAATTAATTCAATTAATCTTTCTTTTCTTGTGATTAATCTAATTAAATCATCAATTCTTTCTGTCTTCTTCCTCTCATTGTTTCTTGTTCCGTCGCTGGTGCATCCATGGCCATGGCATAGGGTCATTGTTTGACTAGTAGCCATGGCTAGTGCTTGTGTTGATATCGGTTGTGGAAGGTGATGAAATCCGGCGTATGGTGTTCGTCGATTTGTGGTTTGTCGGTGTATGAGATTGTTCGCTGTTACCAAAGGTCAGCATCACAATAGTGATTATTGTTGTCCGTCGTGTGGCTGTGGTGATCGCAGTGGTAGTTTTCTTCGACCCTGAGTAGTGGCGATGGTGTGCTGTCCGTCGTGTGGCTGTGGTGATTGCAGTGGTAGCTTTCTTCGACCCTGAGTAGTGGCAGTGGTGTGCGCCACTTGCGTGTTTAGAATAGGGTTTCTAACCCTTGCAACGAAGAAGAAGGAGAGTGCCACTTGCGTGTTCAGAATAGGGTTTCTAACCTTGCAGCGAAGAAGAAGGAGAACCTGCCACTCCTTTGGGCCTAACACAACCTAACACAAGTCTGCCAAGCCCAGTTCTTTTAGCCCAAGTGGTACATTCAGACCGGCCCAGGTGGTACATCCAGACCGGCCCAGCCTGTTCTCAAACCGGTTTAGCCCCTTCTCAGACTGGTTCGGTTCTTCTCAGATCGGTTCAGTACCGGTTCACCCCAGTTCATCTGATCAGCCGGCGGTTCTGGTCCGGTTCAGCACTCCAACAGGCTCACTCAATCCGGTTCGTCAATCCAGCAGCATTGTTTGGTCCAGTTCAGCACTACAGTAGTTTGTTCAGTCCGGTTCAGTGCTTGAGTAGTCTTGTCTAGTCCGGTTCATCACTCCAACAGCCTTGTTCAGTCCAGTTCAGTACTCTAGCAAACCTGTTTGGTCCGGTTCAGGCACCCAATCCACTGTTCTGGCTCTATTCAGTGCTCTTCCTTTCATTAAAACACGGTCCTTTCTCCTTCTAATCGGAGGTCAACCACTAGTTATTGTACTTTCTTAGGAGGTAACATTGTCTCATGGAAGAATAAGAAACAAACCGTGGTAGCAAAGTCTAGTGCTGAGGCTGAGTATAGAGCAATGGCACATACAACCAGTGAATTGACGTGGCTACTACACTTTCTCCAGGAAATTGACTTTTCAGTTCAACCTCATTTACAGTTGTTTTGTGACAATCAGGCAGTTATTCATATTGCTGCTAATCCAGTATTTCATAAGAGAACCAAACATATTGAGGTTGATTGTCATTTTATTCGAGACAAGATAGTAGTTGGAGATATTACGACTCCATTTGTGAGGTCTGAGGATCAACTTGCGGACATATTTACCAAAGCATTGAGTCGTACGCGACTTACTACCATTTGTTCCAAGCTTGGATTATATGATATATATAGTCCAGCTTGAGGGGGAGTGTTAAGATTGTTAGGGTATTATGTAAATACCACTAGAGGGTATACACGTCTTTTGTATGGTTACGAGTTAAATATAAATACAAGTGGTTTGTGAGAGGTAAGTTAACTTTTTGACCACTCTCTGATTCTCTAAAACGCAATGGCCTGTACTATTTAAATTTTAGTGGTTCTGTTCCTGCCTTGAGTGCTACCATGTCTCCTCTTCAATCCTTCTTATGTGTTAGAATGTGAGGCGTGTCAATTAGGAAAGCATCATCGTATTCTTTCCCTCCAAACAAGATTCAAAACACTATTATTTCTATTACATCATATATAACTCATCTTTTAATCATTAGTATATACATGCACCCCTAGTACTTACTTACACCATATTATAAATATATGGGGGTTCATAATCATAAATATTCACATGAAACCATTGTAAACTTTAGTTATGAGTTAGTGCATTATTGATGGTATAAAGTCACGTTATTTATACTTTGATTTTGTAGCCAATTTTCTTCTTTTTTTTGTTGGTCATTAATTTTCCCAAACAAATATACAAACATTTGGGATCCTGCAAGAGTCAAAAGTATTTATGGGTTTCAATATTTTGTGATATTTTTTGATGATATCTCTCGTATAACTTGGTTATTAAGTCTGACAATGCCCACGAGTATAACCAATCATTTATGAAAATCTTTTGTGCTGACCAAGGTATTATCCATCAAACCACTTATCCTCACACCTCACAACAAAATGGCATTGTGGAACGTAAGCATCGCCATTTATTGAATATTACTAGCACCTTAATGTTTAATATACCAAAACCATATTAGACTGATGCTATTCTTCCTACAATTTATCTTATTAATCGCTTGTCTTCCCCCATTTTGGACAACAAGTCTCCTTTCACATTGTTTTACCCCGGTAAAGTGTCATTTGGTCTCACTGTTCCTCGTGTCTTTTGTTGTGTTGTATTTGTTCACCTTCTTGGTCTAGTCGGGATAAACTTTCTCCTCGCTCAGTTAAGTGTGTTTTGTTGGGATATTTTCATACTCAGAAAGGTTATCGCTGCTATGACCCTATTTCTCATCGATACTATGTCAACACTAATGTTACCTTTTTTGAGTCATCTTCCTTCTTTTCTGTGTCAGACGATTCACTTTCTCCAGATTTAGTCTTTCCCGATCAGAGGAAGCTACTGTTGCCTATTGTACCAGATTATATATTTTCTTCTTCCCCCGAATCCTACTCCCTTTAAGGTTTATCACTACTCCAAGGACAAACAGGTTGTTTCATATGCTCCAGCTTCACAGTCATCATCTAATTCTATTGAGGTAATACCTCCTGAGCCGTAAGCTAGTTCATCTTTTTCTAATTTGCATATTGCATTGAGGAAAGGTACTCGTAATTGTACAAAGCATCATATTCCTAACTTTGTTTCTTTGCATCAACTTTCACCATCCTTTCATTGTTTTGCATCAACTTTGTCTTCGGTATTTGTTCCTAGTTCTTTGAAACAAGCATTGACATCTCCTGGTTGAAAATTGACTATGAATGAGGAAATGAAAGCCCTGAATGAGAATCAAACATGAGACCTTACTAATCTTCCTTCTGGTAAACAGCCTATCACTTGTTGTTGAGTCTACACGGTGCAGTATCATCTTAATGGTTCAATTGAGCATTTAAAGACCCATCTAGTTGCCAAAGGTTACACCTAGACATATGATGTGGATTATAGTTCGACTTTTTCTCCTGTTCCTCATCTTAACTCTATTAGAGTTCTTATTTCTGTTGTAGTGAATTGTGAATGGCCTTTGTATCAACTGGACATTAAGAATGCCTTTTTACATGGAGACCTTCAAAAGAAGGTATTTATGGTACAACCTCCAAGGTATGTTGTATCTGGTAAGGAATAGTTAGTGGTCTGCAACAATCACCACATGCTTGATTTGAAAAATTTATATCACTATTGTACTTTAGTATGGTTTTCAGCGATCTACGTCAAACCATTCATTTTTTATTCGTCAGTTTTCCACAAGTGTTATTATTCTTGTTGTATATGTAGATGACAATATCATTAACAGTGATGACTCATATGGTATTGTCCACTTTAAAATTTATTGGGGGAAGCAGTTTTATGCCAAAGATTTAAGTATTCTTCGATACGTTCTTGGGATCAAAGTTGTTCGGTCGAAAGAAGGCATCAACTTTTGCGAATAGAAATATGTATTAGATTTATCATCTAAGACTAGGACTTTTGGTGCACATCTGACTGATACTCCAAAAGACTCTACAGTTAAGTTAGATGTTGAAAGTGGTGAATTTTTTGATGATATAGGGCACTATCGAAGATTGGTTGATTAGTTGATTTATCTTACAGTTACACGCCTTGATATTGCCTATATTGTTAGTGTGGTTAGTCAGTTCATGCATGCTCCTCGTAAACCTCATTAGGAAGTTGTGTCGTATTTTTCGATATCTGAAAAAGAGTACGGGGAAAAGGAATAAAATGTGGTTGCATGTTCGAGTGCAGAGGATGAATACCGCGACATGGCTCATATTGCGTGTGAGATGCTGTGGGTTCGTTCACTACTTTGTGATATGGGTATTACTATGCCCTCTCCTATGGAGATGCATTGTAACAACCACACAGCTATTTTTATTGTTAGTAATCCAGTATTTCATGAGAAGACAAAACACATCGAAGTGGACTGTCATTTTATTCGAGAACTCTTAAAGTGAAAGGCCATTATCAAACCACACATCAAGCTTAGTGATTAGCTGGGTGACATCCTTACCAAACCATTGGCTCAATCTATGTTCAATAATCTTTATTCTAAGTTGGGCATCTTTGATCTTTATGCTTCAGCTTAAGGGAGAATGTTAGAGTTCTTATTTATTGTTAGTTGTATTGGATAATATTGTAATTTACTCATATGCCATAAATAAGAATGTGTAAAGCAACTTGAGCTTACACACATTATTTTCCACAATCTCTCTACTTTCTCTCTCTCTCCTAACCTTAACCCTAATATCGTTCTTAGTGTTTCAACTATTTATAACCTGCAAGGACTTCGTCTTCCTCGTTGGAGCAGCAAGGCGAAACCATAGCGATTACTGTTCATACACCAACAGACGTAGGCAACCAAGTCAAATGATCTCGACGATTTTGACAACTAGCGAACAAAACAACCACCACAACAAGGTTCGGTGATTAGAACAACGAACAGTACATCAATCTATCTACATCAAAACTCATCGAAAACAGTGGACTGCGTCTTTATCATCCCCATCGAGGAAGCTCTGATCTCACTCCTTCATAGCTTCATGTTTAGACTAACACAACCACACCAAAAAAATGAGCTTGTCTTGGTCTCTGTAAGGAGAAAGAAGAACTAGGAAACGAAATGTAGGAATGTGAAAACGTGAATACATAAAATAAGTCATACCCGGTTACGATCCGAGCATAATGAATCAGCAGATTTGGATACTGTTTTACTATTCCTTACGAACCTCTTTAATAATCACGAACACCTTTGAACGCAAACACTTCGAATCACAATAAGTTAGGCTGCACAAGCCAAACCCGAAATTTCACCGTTCTAGAGTCTCACACAAGTCACAATATAGAGAGAGAATAAAGAGCATCAATCGTAGTAATTTTTTGTATCTCATGTGTTGGTAAAGTCCTACTATATATATATATATATATATATATATATATATATATATATATATATATATATAACACGTGGGGAAAAGGTGGATAGATTTTAGGAACCAAACCCATTCTGATCTAGGCTTGACCAAGTTTAATTTAATCCACTATCCTTATCTATCCAGATTATGCCCGCCCATGGGCACCAGTCCGACTCCATATCCAAATGCTAACATCTCTATCGGAGACAACATTGCAATATTCATCTCTTTACATAACTCTATCATCGTGATTGTTCATACAACCAAAAGAACAATGCGACTGCTGAGTCCACCTGCAATCGGGAGCACTATACTAGAAACCCTCTCGGGCTAGCATAGAGACATCAACCTTTTAGAAAATAAGTAAAGGAATAAAGTAACTCACTATGCCCCAGACTTGTTTCATCACACTGAGTTAAGTATTTCATCTAAGTTGTATTATACTCATAATTATATTTTTCCTCCAAAAACAACATAATCCGTCGACGAATGAATATATTGCATGGTCATTATCTCAATAGTCTTCCCTTCGCTCTAATGGCACTCGATTCCAAACTAACTGTTTTCCCAGCAATGTCTCGAAATATCGAATCAATCATGGTCGCCCATACTTAGTTGATATGTTTTTTTGGAGGTTCTTGTTGTTCGACTCCCAGATTTGTCCAATCGCTGCTTCATTTAACAAGCGTGTGTTTTCTTGGTTCTTTACTGCTATCAGACTCTATCTTAGTCCTTTTGTGAGTGATTTGAGTCCTCTTAAGAGTCGAATACTGGTGTTTGTGAAGTATCTACTTTGGGTGCTTCACTGTTGGTTCATATTGTTGCTACTGCTTTTTTGTTCTTGCTGGATAATTGGTGTGAATTTCTCTATGGCAACTCAAGCTAATATCAAAAGTCTTCCGATGGATGATCAAGTCAAACAAATTACATCTGTGACATTGAATGGCAATACTTATCATGCTTGGTCTCACATGCTATTAATGCTTTTTTGCGGAAGAAAATCGAGCAATTAATTGATAGTTATTCTTCAGACACCAAAAATTATGAAGATTGGCGGAATGAAATTCCTTGATGATGACTTAGTTATTGCTTAAAATCAAACCGCAATGTGGCTTCCAATATTCAACTTCAAAGAAGATTTGGGTCTCCCTTAAAAATATGCACTCACAGGAGCATAACGTATCACAGATTTATGAACTCTTTGGACATACGTTCACTACAAAGATGGGTGACAAACATTATGCTCTTTGGACATAATTCAAACATGCAGCAATGTCCATGTAAAGAATTTCAGAATGTCGTGTTATTGTCAAGCCCTTAACTCTGATTATAGTTTGTTCAAGGATCAAATTTTCACTAGTAAGACCCTTCTGACTGTTGTTAATGATTACTCACATATTCAGTGTGCTTCTCTTAATCATTAGACTTCTTCATCTACACAAGATCCCTCTATCTTAATATTTAGAGAGGGCAATCGTGGTGTTCGTAGTGGCGGTTGTGGTGGTGGATAGGGTCCATCCCATAATGTCGAACATGATGGTCCAGGTACTAGCTGTGGTGAACTTGTGGTCATGGTGGTGATCGTAGTAATCGTTCTGAGTGCAAGTGTAGTTATTGTGATGGCATGGGACATAATGAGGATTATTGTTGGGATAAGTACATGACACCAGCATATGCTAATTAGGCTTATGATGATACTTTGAGTTCTCTAGTGCATCAGACTTCAATGATGGTCCAATTGCATTTACTTCTAGATCAATTACCTTTCTTTTTCGCTTAGTGAACTCATACAAGAGTTGTCTTCGCTTTCTCTCCATTTCTCTACTTCTACTGTTAGTTTTGGTAATGGAGGTAACTCTACATGTGTGGTTGTCCCACCTTCTTCGTCTTCTTGGGTCATTAATTCAGGAGCTAGTGCTACTACTCATATATCTGGTATTTCTTTCATATTCTCTAAGTTTTGTTTGTCTAAATCATGTATTATGTGAACTGAAGGTTCTTTTCTACCAACACATGAGACTAGTGATCTCTGTCCTACTCAATTGTCACATGTCATTAACCTCTGTTTTATATGTTCCTAATTTTCCACTAACTTATTATCTCTGATTTAGTTAATTTAAATCCTTACAGTGTTTAGTAAACTTTTGTCCATCTTCTCATGTTTTTTAGGACCTCAAGACGAATAGGATGATTGGTTTGGGACATGAGAGCAATGGCCTTTACTACTTAGATCCTGGAAGTTTTGTTCCTACCATGAGTGCTACCATGGCTCCTCTCCAATACCACTTTCAATTGGATTATCCTTCCTTGCGGAATTTGCATAAAGTTATTCCTAATCCAAGTTTTCCTTCTGTTTTAGAGTGTTAGGGCAAGCATCGTCATAGTTCTTTTCCTTCTAGTTCTACAAATCGCCAGTCTAGTTCTTTTAATTTTGTTCATTTAGACATTTGGGAAACTGGAAGAATATAAAATTTTTATAGATTTTAATATTTTGCGTTCTTTGTTTGATAACATTTCTCGTATGACTTAGTTATTTCTTATGAAAGATTGATCTGAATTGCTTAAGAATTTTGCCACATTTTATAATTAAATTCTAGTTCAGTTTGACATACACATTAAAGTTCTTTAGTCTGACAATTCCCTTGTATATGTTCACTTGTTTATGCAAACTTGTGTTGCCAGCGGTATTATCCATCAAACTTTCTATCCACATACCTCCAACAAAATGGCTTACCCGCACATAAACATCGTCATTTGTTGGATATTGTTTGCACCTTAATGTTTGACATGCATGTGCCAAAACCCTATAGGTCTGTTATTGTTCTTACTTCTTTATATCTTATTAATCTCATGCCTTCCTCCATTTTGAACAAGTCCTCTTTCTCCTTGCTATATCCTAATACACAGTCATTTAGTTTAACTACTCTTATATTTGGTTGGTTGCCTTTGTCCATCTACTTGGTTCTAGTCGCAATAAACTATCACTATGCTCAGTCAAGTGTCTCGTTCTAGGATATGCTCGTACTCAAAAAATATATCTGTGTTATAATCCTGTCTCTCGTCAATACTATTTCAATGATGAGGTTACCTTCTGTGAGTCATCTCATTTCTTTTCTATGTTAAGCCATAATCTTATACAAATTTGGTATCTCCTAGTCAAGGGAAGCTTCTGTTGCCACCCATTCCAGACTTTGTACCTTCTGCTCCTCCAGCATGTGCATCCACTTTAGATTTTGGCTTCGCTCCAAGAATAGATAGGTTGTGCCTTATGCTCTAGCTCCCTACTCAATACTAACTTCTACACGAACCTGACATGACATAAAACTTGAAAATAATACAAACAATAAATGGGTTAAATTAAGGTTATACACAAATAACACGATTTATTGACACTGTAAGCAAAACAAAGGAATTTAGTGATTTTTTAATTTTTTTACATAGTATTATATGAGTTGTTTTAGAATTAAATATTTTTTACTAATATTGAAACAAACATGGAACGAACCGAAAATAACACGACCCAAAAATGGGACAACACGATTGACACCCGTCCTCCTGAGCCACTTATTACTCCATCGTCTTTTGACCTCTCCATCGCATTACGAAAAGGTGCTCGTAACTTGTATACATCCTATTTCTAATTTTGTCTCATTTCAACAGTTTTTCCCATCTTCGTTGTTTTGCTCATCATTATCTTCTTTGTCTACACCTTCAAAGTTACTTCATGAGAATCAAACACAGAACTTCGCTTCTGAGGGCAACACTCATACACATTGTGTGGATTAGTATGAGATCTTTTTTTTCCTGTTGCTCATCTTAACTCTATTATAGTTATACTTCCTGTTGTAGTGAGTTTAGATTGACCATTATGTCAACTGGATGTAAAGACTTAGGTTTCCTTTGACACTTTCTTGGCATTTAAGTAGCAAGATATAAGGAAGGTATCAATTCATGTCACCTTTAGTAGTTTTTTTCCAGATGGGCATTTTTTATCCGCATGCTCCACCTCGAGGAGAGTGTTAGAGTGTTACTTTCATATGGTATCTTACTCTCCTATTGTCTTTATTATACAGTATAGGAATATTATAATTGACTTCAATATCAATTTAAGGGTAAATTACAATTTGACCCTAACTATGATCCCTTTTTCACATTGCCCCCTTCACTATCATCTTTTTGCATTACACCCTCAATTATGTGATTAATTTCACATCGTCCCAATTATTAACGTATATTACAAATTTAACGAAAAATTGTGTCATTTTTTCCCTAAAACTACGTATTTTTTTCCATTTTGTCTCAACACGTTGGCAATTTCTGTCCAAAAAGATAGCAGGCATTTACGATTGGGACAATGTGAAAAATTCAATAGTTCATGGGGCAAAGTAAAATCGAGTCCATAGTTTAGGGGGTGAAAGTGCAATATTCCCTCAATATAATATAAAAAGGCCCTAGGGTGAAGGCAATACGCATCCTACATATTATAATTTTATAATCTCTTTTCTTCTCTTTCTTCTTTCTCTTAAACCAAAATCCTAGTATTGCATTTGACTTTTAAAGTGTTTGGGTGGCTGAGCACTTGTCATTACTCCAGATCTGACCTCCACATTGTGATCTAATCTAAAGTCGACATATTCTACTCAACAATTAAAAGGTAGAAATCCATAAGCATCATTCAATTCTAGGAAAAGGATTTTAAGAAGAAACTACAAAGCCTAGATGCCACCCCAATAAAAAACTATTAAACTACCCAACCAGATATGCTTGTTTACATGCAAAGCATAGTGGGAACCCAACAATGTATCAAAACATCATTTCCGTGGTTTTCTCTTAGCTCTAAATGTAAAATGTTTCAAATAGACATCATGGAGCCTTTTCTGACTTTTTTTATTAATCGCTAATCATGTCAACAATCGACACTTACCTTGTTTGGTAGGCTGCCCTTTTCATAATTAGGCTTCCATTCACAATCAATGCCCACAACTTTGCAATCTTCAATATGGCATGTTGCATCAAGTAACCCATTGACTTCATCAACCCAATTTATGTCTTCTATGAATAGTTCATTAAGATGCAAATAGTGGCTCTGCACAAGGCTCGCCTCAGGTTCTGCACAACATTAAAAGGAATTGATGAGATTTGTTTCTTTCTTGAAGTTGTTGCTGAACATACCAAAACATGCTGTTTACAAACAGCAGTTGCACAAAAATTATTGAACTTCTATAAGAAGCCGACGATGTACCCTTGCATTACATATTAGAAGAAGCAAAAATGGATGTGTCCAAGAGCAGAGAATATGAAGCTTTGACTTATTTGAGGAAGCCAAGGTACCCCCAAGAATAACTGTTAGGCATCCATTTGCTCAAGTGCATAAGCTATTACAAATTGGGCTCGAAATATCTGTGAAGTTCTAATATTTTCCGCTCACATGTGACCTTGCTCACATCCGAAGAAGCATACAAACAGCATCGAGTGCAAACAGAAAAACAGAATGTGGGATCAAATGCATATGGAGAGACCTCAATATAGGATCTCTTAGAACAAAAGCACTTGCCCCAAAAGCTTAAGTTATTGAAGAATCAACTGAACAATGCACATTAAGTCCTCAAAACATATAAACAAAACAAATAAAGTAATGAAAAAGGAGAATTTGAATTTGTATATTTGGACAAGTCCGGGAAAAGTAGACAAAATACTGATGATCTAGAAATCATGTATTTGCATTTCCATTTTTATGATGCTCGGAGAGAAAAAAAAATTTCAGCAATCTGGTGTATATCAGCTTGATTGGGGAAATAGGCTCCGGCTGTCTAACCACGAATAAGTTTTCTTTCTTTTGGTCATTGAAAATCCTTCAATAATCTTGGAATGCGCCCCAATTTCAGCACTTTCTAATTTAACTTACATCCAAACATCAAAATTTCATTTCTTTTCCACCGAAAAGAATGTGAAGATAGAAGCTTGTTAGAATAAATAGGGATGGCACTCTTGTAATAACTATACCCCTAAAAGGGTATATTGGTCTTTACATTATTCATGCATACATATATATACATGGAGTGGAGAGATGTGCGTGTGTGCTCTCTGCCTCCTCTTTCATTCTCTCCAAACCCTAGTCTCTTTACTTACATGGTATCAGAGCAGGCCTAACAACCAGAGACCTTAGTCTCCTTCTCTCCTTTTCTCTTCACTTTTTCTTTCCTTTTCCTTTCTCTTTCTTTTCTATTCACTTAATCAGGTGCAGATTGATATCTGCGTGGGTTTGAGAATCCTTGGATCCTGCATTGTTTGAGTGTTTAATGGCTGGGTGTTGAGTTTCCTATCCACTGTTCTGTTCGTCGCCAGTGAAGCCTCGCTGGAGTTGTTGAGTTCACCATTGTTATTGCAATCGAAGATTCATCGAAGTTTCGATTGGGCTTCGGTTTGCTTCGTTTTGGAATTCCATTGGTGATTTGGTGCTCGAAATCCTCTTTTCTGTGTGACAGAGGCCTGCTTTGTCACCAGCGACGAGGTGGTTGCAAAGTCGTATCACAGTCAGCTTTGTGTGAGGAAGACGAGCCTGTTTGGCTACAGAGTTATCTTCCTCCTTTCCCTGGTTTGGATATCCGCGTCGTGGATATCATATCCTCAGCAGGCTTCGGCTTATTTAATTAAGCCCAGCCCAAGTACAAGGTCCAGCCTAATCTGGAAAGGCCCAGGGTCCTCAGGCCCACAGTCCAGAATAGCAACCCAGCCCAGGTCCAACTGGTCCACCACAGCTTCCTCTGGCCAGTTCAAGCCCAAAGAATTCCAGTTCAGGACTAACCCATCTGGTTCAGGCCCACATTCATCCGGTTCAGCCTTATATAGATTCGGTTCTGGCCTTTCAGGTCTGGTTCATGGTCTGGGCCACCCTGTCAACCCGGTTCATGCCATTCCAGCCTCCTGCTGCATCGGTTCAAGCCATTCCAGCCATCTACTGCACCGGTTCAGGCATTTTCAGGCCATTCCATCCATTTACTGCACCGGTTCAGCCATCTACTACATCTGTTTTTGCCCAATTTCTTCTTGTCTTGGTCAGATCTGTTGATTTCAGGTAATTTCATCTTTGGGCAGCCTTAATTCCTACTGGACTCTTTTTTTTTTCTGTGGTAATGGCTTCTAAGAAGGATTCTTCAGCAGCCCCTTCTTTCACCGCACCTCCCAACTTTTCTACTGCTTCACTCTTTCATGCTCCGATGACCTCTATTAAACTCAATGGCAGTAATTATGTTTTGTGGACTCGGTCAGTTGATGTTTTTCTTAAGGGCAAAGGCCTTCGTACACATTTAGTGGGAGATAAACTAAAAGAAAGTGGCTCAGGGTTTGCGCAATGGGAACAAGAAGATGTACAAATTATTTCCCTCATGTTGAATAGCATTGAACCTCATATTAGTTCTATCCTACTTTACCTAAACACTGCCAAGGAGATTTGGGATCAATTGACTTAGATGTATTTGAGTACTGAGAATCTCTCTCCCACTTATGAGATGTGCAAACAATATTTTAGTCTTGATCATGGTGCTCTAAGCCTCAAAGAGTATTTCTCCAAGGTTGTGGGGACTTGTCGAGAGCTTAAAATGTATTAGCCCATTTTGTTTGATATTTCTTGTATGCTGGAGCAACGTGAGGATCTTAATGTTCGTTGGTTCTTAGTCAGGTTGAAATCTGAGTATGAGTCTATTCGTGCACAAATTTTGGGAAGTCCTAAACTTCCTTCTCTCTCAGATGTATTTTCTCGACTTCAGTGAGCCACACTTTAGTGAGCTAAACTTCCCACCTTTTGGATCCATTCAGCCACCTTCTCCTGATCTCATTACTATTTCTTGAGATGAGTATGCTCAGTTCCTGTCTCACAAACAGGCCATGTCTTCCTCCACTACTACTTTGGCTCAATTAGGTACAACTTTTGCTTGTGTACTCTCTTCCACCTCCAATCCGTGGATAATTGATTATGGAGCTTCCAATCATATGATTGGCTCTTTTGGTCACTTACCAAATTTTCACCCTATAGCCCCGTCTCGCCATGTTACACTAGCTAATGGATCATCAACTCAAGTTTTAGGTTTGGGTATTATGCAACTTAGCCCCTCCCTATCCTTATCTTTTGTTTTATTTGTTCCTCAGTCTCCTTTTAGTTTGTTATCCATTAGTAAGATTGCTTGCTTTCTTAACTGTTCAGTAACATTTTATCCTTCGACTTGCGTCTTTCAAGATCTCAAGACGAAGAAGATGATGGGTATGGGACATGAATTAGGTGGCCTCTATTACCTTGACTTCGACCCCCCCCTCCCAGGGCATTACAGACCTCACTGTCTCCTCTTCAGTGGCATTGATGTCTGGGACATTCATCCCTTCCAATTATCAAGTCTCAAGTTCCCAAACTTAGTCACGTGTCCTCTTTGCTTCGGGAAGCTTCTTAACTTAGTAAACACCATCATGTACCGTTCAAATCTAGGATAGATAGTCGTGTCTCTTCCCCTTTGAAGGACCCCCCACTTATTCTTCTATTAATGGATTTCATTATTTTGTGATATTTGTGGATGATTATTCTCGTATGACTTGATTATTTTTAATGAAATCCTACTCAAAATTGTTTTCTATCTTTCAACTGTTTTGCAAGTAAATTAAGACACAATTTGGATGCAATATACGACGTATTTTACGATCTGAGAATGCCAAAAAGTATACCTACAACCCCTTTCAAGCTTATTTTGTTGAACGGGACATCGTGCACCAGACTTCTTATACTTGCACACCACAATAAAATGGTGTGGCTATACGCAATAATCGTCATTTGTTAGATGTGACCCGCGCACTCTTATTTCATATGCATGTACCTAACCTTTTTTGGGGTGATGCGCTATTGTCGTTATAGTCCTTCTCTTCGTAGGTATTTCATTACTGCTGATGTTATCTTTTGCGAGTCTACACTTTATTTTTCTGTCCCTTCTGTATCTTTTGAGAGTTCGCTTAAGTTGTCTTTGGGGGTCTAATCCGCTTCCAATCCCAGTTCCAGTTCCTTTATTCTTTGTTCCTCAGTTGTCCATGACTCCAAGTTCACATCCTCCCACACCCCTTCGTGGGTACCCCATCAGTCCAGGCCACCTGCTATAGCTCCACCACCGGCTTCCTCATCGTCTTTGGATCCAACCTCCTCTAATGTGTCTGATTCTCTACCTATTGCTCACCGTAAAGGTACTCGTCTCTGTGTTACTAACAAACCTCTTACTATGTTTCATCTAGCAGAGAGCTATGGAGGACAAGATGAATGCTCTTCATCATAATCAGATTTGGGATCTTGTCCCGCCACCTCCAGGTAAGCAAGTTGTTGGATGTCATTTGGTATATAGCATCAAATTTCTTCCAGATGGATCTATGAATCATTTCAAAGCTCGTTTGGTTGCCAAAGACTATACCCAAACCTATGGTGTTGACTATGCGGAGACCTATGAAGCACAAATAATTCATCAAGATCGACATACCCGAATCGGATACAATACTTGTCGGATGCTTGAGATACATATCGAATATGCATCATACGTATCTGATAATTAATAAAATATGTGGATAATTCATAGGAACTTCTAAATATGGAGCAAGATGTACAATTTTTAATGTTAATATATACCATCTCCTTTCGAGTTCACATACAATACAAAAATATCAACAAAATTCTATCTAATTTTGAAGACACGAGTGTTTTTTAAGTGTAATCTACTATTATATGTCAAAAGAGTATAAAAAAATAAGTTGGTTATACTATAATCTTAAAAATAAATACTTGTAAACAAATCAACTAGTTAAATGTGATTCTGATTCCTTTAATTGGTCACACTCATTTATGGATATATCATAATGAAACGATAATATATAGTTTTAAAGGTAAAAATTTCTAATTTTACTTGCTACTATTAAAGAATTGTTGAAAATTATAATTTTTAAGTTGTTAAATAATATTAAAATATAAAATATATTTTATTATAGACGTATCTTGGCCATACTCGTATCCTTTTTTTAAAATTTTGTCGTATCAATGTATTCATATCGTATCGTACCCATATCACGTATCTGTATGCGTGTTTTTTAGGGAAACCTTTTTTCCTGTTGCTAAAATCTCTTATATCGGAGTTTTGATTTTGCTTGCTACTGATGTGAACCCCAATCAACTTGCTTTGAGACCCAACAACAATATTGGAAAAACAACCCAAGAAAGCCAAACTCAAGTCTATGGATGGAGAATCTAAACCCATTAAGAACTCGTTTCAAGAACCTAGATCATATTAAAATCTAGACCCGATGTAGAACCCGTCTCAAGAACCCAAATTACGAGGAGGAACGCCACAAAGGTTGTGATTAACCTTTGATAAGTTCAAAAGTTCAATCAAGAACAAGAGGAGAAACTCAACTCACAATAAAAATTCAATATTGTCTAACCTCTTGAAGTGGCCGGTTACATCCTTTAAATACCCTTCCCAAAACATGATAAAACCCTAGACTAAAATTTGTGACCCTTTCTCTAAAGAATGCCCTTGAGTGAATAGTATCGCGGGTACTATAGCGTGAGGTGCCACGCTACAGTAACTTCTAAAACCCTAGTTCATAAGAAATAAGACATATGTGGGCTAAGCATCCTGAAGCCCACTTATTCTAAACTAATAATAAAAATCATTTAAACAAATTGAAAACCTTAACAACATCAGGCCCTATCTCTAAGTCATGTCTTCCACAGCTTGGATCAAGTGGATTAAAACTAGTTCTCCTTCTTTCAAGCCCATCTAGAGTGTTGGGCTATTGCAAGTTTGGATCAAGTGGATCAAAACTTGCAAAGAAAGCCCTCTTAACCTCACTCTCTCTTGCATAGAAACTCACTTTTTTCTTTCCTTTTCTCTCGGCAGACTCTCTTTCTTTTTTCTCTCGTGGCACCACTCTTTTTTCTTTACTCTCAGCCACCTCTCTACTTTCTTTTTCACTCTTTCTTTTTTGCTCATTTTCACTCTCACTCTTTCTTTTTTGCTCAATCTCTTTTTCACTATTTCTTTTTTGATCACTCTCATTTTCACACTTTTTTTTTTATCACTCTCATTTTCACTCTTTCTTTTTTGAGCAACCTCACTTTTCAGTTTCAGTTTCAGTTGGTCCTCATAGACCTAGCTTGGAGTTAAAGAAGCAAGCTTGATTGTTTTGCCCTCCTTTACAAAGTTGTACATGTTCTTGAACCCATCATGTGTCACCCTCCTATCATACTGCCACGGCCTCCCCAACAAAATATGGCCAGCATGCATAGGCACAACATCACAAAGCACCTCATCCTGATACTTCCCAATTGAAAAAGTAACTAACACTTGTCTATCCACCCTAACCTCCCCACAATCATTCAACCACTGCAATTTGTATAGTCAAGAGTGTTTTAAGGTAGGTAAATTCAATTTCTCAACCAAAGTAGTGCTAGCCACATTAGTACAACTCCCTCCATCAATGATCATACTACATACCTTGTTGTTGATGTGGCATCTAGTATGGAAAATGTTCTCTCTCTGACGCTTCGCATCATCCACCTTAATGTGTATTGAGAGCACGCCTGGCAACAAGAGACTCACCTGTCACGGCATATACCACTCCATCATCATCACTAGCATCAACCAACTCGGGCACTTCATCATTTTCATCCTCACTCTCAGTCATCACCTCCCCATTGTCACATATAATCATCACCCGCCTGTTTGGACATTGAGAAGCGATGTGCCCTGAACCCAAACACTTAAAGCATTTAATATCTCTATTCCGTGAAGGTTGAGGTACTACCTTGGGTTTGTTGCTAGTTCCCTCATCTTTTCCTTTAAGTGGTTCGGTCTTTCTCTTTGCGTCAGCTGGGTCATTCCTATCCCACTTTGATTTCCAAGTAGTGCTAGAAACCGAAGTGTATCTTGCTGTCCCATTTCTCTTTAACTGCCTCTCCACCTTCATAGCCATGTGCACCATGTCCTCTATCTCCACATAATGCTACAATTCAACTACATTGGCTATGTCTCTATTCAAACCACTCAAAAATCTAGCCATGGTGGCCTCCCGGTGCCTCTCTACATTAGCCCGAATCATCGCCACCTCCATCTCCTTATGATAATCCTCTACACTCCTAGACCCTTGTGTAAGATTTTGGAGTTTTTGGTAAGTCCCTATAGTAGTGGCTAGGTACAAATCTCCGCCTCATGAGAGCTTTCAACTCTCCCCATGTCTCGACGGGCCTCTCATAATTCCTCCTCCTATTGGTCACTAATTGATCCCACCAAATAATAACATAATCAGTGAACTCAATTACCGCCAACTTCACTTTCTTCTCCTCAGAGTAATTATGACAATCAAATATCAACTCTATTTTTTTCTCCCACTCTAGATAAACCTCAGGGTCAGTTCTACCTTGGAAATATGGTATTTTCAAATCGTCTTTCACGCCCAACTCTGCGATGTCTACTCGGCCCAATTTCATATGTTAGGTCTTCCTCATCCTCACCATCTCCTTCATTCTCATATTCATTTTCAACCCTAGGCTCACGTCGCCTCCTATCTCTCCCACCTTGCAAATTTCTAATCGCTGCTTCTTGATGATCAATCATATCCCTCACTTCCCCCAACACCAAGTTCAACCGCTCAAATTGTTGTTGCATGGCCTGCAACGTAAAGAATGGGTTATCGGTCATCCCCCTTGGTGATGAGCCACTTCGGTGAGACATTGTAATGTGCTGCACAAAAAGAATGTTAGTGGTAAAAAAACCTCACACACTCCCTTACGTGTTTACACTTAAATGATGACACTCCGCTCGTGTTTCACTCTTAATTAGCTTTTCCCGATAATAGTCTCACACTCTCTTCCCTTTTACCTCAAAAGTTTTCCCCACTCTAGTTCTTTAAGAACTAATTGAACTCAGTCAAGACAATGCAACCTTGTTTAATCCCAACTAGTAATTAGGCCCAAGAAACACGAAAGGAATAAAACGACACGAGAATCAAGAAAATTATACGAATGAAAGAGTAATTATAAGACAAGATACCAACTATAATGATGTATGCAGCCCTTTGAAGATAAGGCTCAAAAAAAATATTTTCAGATTTTCTCCTCTTTTTTTTTCTTTTTTTTTTTTGGACGATTTTTTTTTTTTCACCAACTGATTTGATCACAAACTAAATAATAAACAATTGACAAAACCCTAACAATAAATTAAACCCTAGAACGATGAAATTTTCGGCAGCCACACAAAACCCTAAGAATTTCGGCAGTCCTTTTTTTTTTTTTTTGTAACCCTAGAATAATGAAGCCCTAGAATTAAATATGAAAGAAATAAAAGGATAAAATATGACCTGATTGGAAACCTTGCTCTGATACCAAATGATGTGAACCCCAATCGACTTGCTTTAAGACCCAACAATAATATTGGAAAAACAACCCAAGAAAGCCAAACTCAAGTCTATGGATGGAGAATCTAGACCCGTTGAGAACTCGTTTCAAGAACCTAGATTATATTAAAATCTAGACCCGTTGAAGAACCCGTCTCAAGAACCCAAATTATGAGGAGGAACGCCACAAAGGTTGTAATTTACATTTGATAAGTTCAAAAGTTCAATCAAGAACAAGAGGAAAAACTCAACACACAATAAAAATTCAATATTGTCTAACCACTTGAAGTGGCCGGTTACATCCTTTAAATACCCTTCCCAAAACATGATAAAACCCTAACTAAAATTTGTGACCCTTTCTCTAAAAAATGCCCTTGAGTGAATAGTGTCGCAGGTACTGTAGTGTGAACAGTGTTGCGCTACAGTAACTTCTAAAACCCTAGATCATAATAAATAAGACATATGTGGACTAAGCATCCTCAAGCCCACTTATTCTAAACTAATAATAAAAATCCTTTAAACAAATTGAAAGCCTTAACATCAGACCCTATCTCTAAGTCATGTCTTCCACAGCTTGGATCAAGTGGATCAAAACTGGTTCTCCTTCTTTCAAGCCCATCTTGAGTGTTGGGCTCTTGCTAGCTTCATCCAAGGTGGATTGCACCAATCTTTGCATTGCTTCCTTGATCTTCTTGGCTCTTGATCTTGTAATTGGCCCATCTGGAATTTGCAAAGGATCTTTAAGAGTAGGCCCACCTTGGTTCCCATTAGCTACTAACCTTGACTGGCCCATATTTCAATTAGATGTTAAGAATACTTTCCTACATGGTGATCTCGCGGAAGAAGTTTAAATGGAACAACCACCTGAGTTTATTACTCAGGGGGAGCACCAGGGTAGTGTGTGCAAACTACAGAAAGCCTCATATGGGCTACACAGACTCCGCACACGTGGTTTGTTAGTTTTCAGACGCACTATTGAATTTTGGTCTTCAGAGATGCCAAACAAATCATTCGATATTTCATTTACGAACTGGTGCAAGTAATATCCTTCTTGTAGTTTATGTTGATGATATTGTGATTATAGGTGATTATTCAATGGGTATTGCCAAGTTGAAATAGATTTTACAGCATCAATTTCATACCAAAGATTTAGGTAAACTTAGATACTTTCTTGGTATCGAAATTGCTAGATCTACACAGGGCATTAACTTGTTCCAGAGGAAATATGTGTTTGACCTTTTGGAGGAAACATGATTTTTAGGCGGCCGACCAGTTGACACTCCTATGGATCCAAATCATAAACTCTCAAGGACGAAGAATGAATGTTTCTTTGATCCTGAATGATATCGTTGCCTAGTGGGGAAGTTGAATTACCTCAATACTACTCGGCCAAATATCATATTCTGTGAGTGTGATTAGTCAATTTATAGAGACTCCTCGAGTACCACATTGTGATGCTGTTATTCGTGTTATTCACTATATCAAGCGAGCTCCCGGACTTGGGTTGTTATATCAGCCGCATGGGCATCTTCAGTTGGAAGGGTTCACAGATGCGGATTGGACAAGGTTTCTTTCAGATCGACGATCTACTATTGCACCTTTTTGGGAGGTAATCTGGTTACCTAGAAGAGTAAGAAGCAAACAGCGGTTGCTTCTTACTTCCTTCAAGAATATTGGTTAACATGGCTACAATACTTCAGTTGGAAGGGTTCACAGTTGCAGATTGGACAAGGTTTCTTTCAGATAGACGATCTACTATTGCACCTCTTTAGGAGCTAATCTGGTTATGTGAAGAGTAAGAAGCAAACAGCAGTTGCTTCTTACTTCCTTCAAGAATATTGATTAACATGGCTATAATACTTCCTTCAAGAAATTGGTTTCCAGCTCAAACTCCACTTCAGTTATTATGTGACAATCAACTGGCAGTTCACATAGTTTCTAATCCTGTGTTTCATGAACAAACGAAACACATTGAAGTTGATTGCCACTTTGTTCAAGAAAAGGTGGTGCGGGGAGACATTATCACACCATTGGTCAAGTATGAGGATCAACTTGCCGATATATTTACCAAGTCCTTGACTAGTACTTATATATCTCAGTTAAGAGATATTTATTTCAAGCTGGGATTATATGATATATATTAGCCCAGCTTGAAAGGGAGTGTTAGAATAAATAGAAATGATACTCTGTGACCCAAGATTCCAGACTTTTATTAAATGAGAGAGAATCCACCAGGGCAAAGATACTATAGATGCAAGATATAAAAGAGGAGTGAATGCTTTCTTTTTTGCCATTTTTTCATCTGTGAATTGTTAATGAACCCACCTCATTCATCGACTATATGCGATCTAATATTTCTCTCACGCATGAGTTCTATTACAAGGTATTGAACCTATGAATCTATTCAATGTTTTTTATTTGTGATTTGGTGGTTCTCTTGCAATCAATATACCCCTAAAGGGTATATTGGTCTTTACATTATTCTTGCATACATATATATACGTGGAGTGGAGAGATCTGCGAGTGTGTTCTCTACCTCCTCTTTCATTCTCTCCAAACCCTAATCTCTTTACTTACAAAACTCAATTTGAGATGTTTTGGTGTTTAGTTGATGTCGGTTGTGTGGCCCTAATCATTCGAAGTGCGATGTTTAGTTAATGTTGCACATGGAAATTTCAATATAGATTTAATACAAGAAAAATTTGCAATTAGATATGAATAGACATGTGGAAATACTATAAAGAACACATCAGTTCAAAATTCATGCTTTGCTGACACAGATTCTATCTTTGTAAACAAGTTAACAGAGCTTGATAATGTGTGTGATCAGAATTCTAAGGCAAAAGGATAAGTCATAACATTACAGTTCTTTAAGGCAGATAAATAGAATATTAAGCCTGATCTCATCTGCACATATGAAAACTCTAAATTGCATGAGCTACACGTATGACCAAGGTTAAAGGAACAGCCAGCATACCTTTGACTTTCATGAAACCTTTGATGGAGTATCGTTCACAGAGTTCATCAACCTTCTCTAAGTAGCCCGCTTCCATTGCCAAATAAACCTTTGTTAATTATTTTTAAGAACAACCCATTAGTATCAGTTATTTATTTCTTGTTCAGCATATATGGTTCTAAAAGGACAAACAAAGGGCCAGTTAATCCTTTTTCCCAATTTAATCAAAAAAAAGAGTTTGCAAATACCATCCCAAGGAACAGAGCTGTTATAATGATTCCAGAACCCTATACTTCCAACAAATATCTGGAGCACCCCTAAAATATGTGATTTTACATAGAAAAAAATTATTTCCTACAAAATTAGTTAGATGAGTTGACCCTCGGACCAAAGATTGAATATGCCAACAGAAAGCTTGGAACTGAAAAGCCTCAGCCCATATCTGTCTTAACTTTGGAAAATAACTAACAAACTAAACTGTGAAAAGCTTACAAAACCCGAATCCTAAACTCATTGGGCAGGGTTCACCTTACTAATGCAAATTTCAAGATATGAATAACTTGGTAAGTAAAAAAAAAAACTGGTGTGCTATATATAAAAAGTAACAATTTGCCGACGACAAATAAAATAAATCGAGATTACAGTGGAGCCAATTTCATTACACGTGCACGCACATATACTGCAGAGAGAGAAGTGCAGCTCAGATAAAAAGATATCCTCTAAAAGAACTTTAAATAAAAAAAACAAAAGATTATTCCTAATCCTACTCAGGATTTGTTTGAGGAGATAAAATTTCAGGTTCAAAAGTTCAATCCGAATTTCACTCCTCATCAGCTCAAAACTCACATGATTGAACTGATGCAATGACAACTAATTGCATCTTTTCCAGGGGATAATAAACCCAACCCCAACAAACACTTTCTTCCTTATCAAAAGGAAAGGAAATAATAATAAAGCAGTATTCTTCATCAAAAGAAAAGGAAATTATGCAAGACAATAATCTATCAGATGATCAAAATGGATCTCAAGATCCTATGGATTATGCTGAAAGCAATGAAGATATGGAAATGCACTTAGGTGCTTTCCAAACTCTTGGAGATTTGGATCTGGAAATGTCCAACCTAAATGACATTTATGCCCTTGCTAAATGCAGGAAACAAAAAGGAATAAAGATTCGCTGAAGACAGGCGTCAGCAATGACGTAAAATCAATAATCATTGCAAAAGTTAATATCAACCATGACGTCAGAAAGCAATAATAATTTGCAGGAAAACCACGTCACTAATGACATCCAACACTTATAGAGTCGTTTGTAATCCTGTTTGAAATCCGGAATTTATCTATATAAAGAGATGGTCTCACCCTTGTGGATGCAGAACTAAAAATTTCAGTTCTTTAGATACTCTTTCAGTTTTTAGTTTTGCAGTCTTGTACATTTTGCTTGACAGTGTTTCTTCCTACTCTACTACTGTTGTAAGTCTTCTGGTCTTCTCCGTGTAAAATAATAGTTCTCTTTCTATTATATATCGATCCGATCCTTCTATATTTGTATATATATCAATCCTTCTATATTTGCTATCAAAGCCATAATAATGACAACTTAAATTTGTTGTTAATGTATGTATAGATCTATGAGTTATGTGTCTGAGAGGTATTTATGTACTTGTAGTCTTATTATTATAAATACATGGGGCTAAGAGAGATAACCCTAATCTGATTATTGGGGCTTTCTCTCAACAGCCACTACATTGATACAAACTCTCTTTTCCTCTCTACGTCTTCTCCTTCTTTCCCTCTTCATACCTTAACATGGTATAAGAGCTCGATCCGTCGTAAATTGGTATTATTTCTATTTTCTTTTTTTTCAGTAATGCAAATCTTGTTTCTTCCTCCCACAGTTTTTTTCTTGTTTTTTGTTGAACCCTAAAAAAAATTTAAAAAAAAATCAATATGATCGACTAGGGTTCTAGTACTCCCAAAAAAACTCTCAATTTTTTTGGAATGCATTTGATGTATTATTCCATTTTTTCTATTTTCAGAATTATTGGTCTAATTTTCCGAAATCGCTTATTCGGGCTTGTTTGAGGCAATCCAAATAGCTCTATTGGGATCTAAAATTACGTTCTTGCCCTTAGCTAATTGTTGTTTCATCCATTTTGATTGATCTTTGCCCAAATCTATGTTTTTTCCTGCGTTTTTTTTTCTTTCTAAAACAACTACTTTTGTACCATTTTATCACTTTTTCTGATCTGATTTGGTCCCTTTTTCCAGTTTTTATTGTGTGGGTTACTTATTCCTCATAAGGATTCCTTTGGCTTTGTGAGTTTGTAGGTGATTGAATCAGTTCTTTGATGTTTGGGGTGCTATTCTTATTCGGTGGACATGACAGCCAATAGAAAGACTTCTAGAGCCGATAGTAAAGGCTTCCAGTGGTAGCGAGGTGAATGGGCCGAGTCATATTGGGACTCTTGGAGATAGCCCATCCCTTCAGATTAGTCCGGTTAAATTGGATGGCACCAACTATTGATCTAGTCACGATCTTGCAGTATGGCTATTACTGCACGTGGCCTAATTTGTTACATTACAGAAACTCTTAAGGACCCTATGACAAATAGACCAACACGAGAGAAATGGAAATTAGAGAATGCTCTTGTTATGACTTGGTTGATTAACTCAATGTAGTCCTCTATTAGTCGCACCTTATTGTTGATGGACAATACAAAAGATTTGGTCTGCAGTTGCACAGACATACTCACAGAAGGGTAATATCAAGCACTTGACTATTATTAGAGTTTTCAAACCATTTGTATTGACAATGCAACTACCTTTTAGCATATGATGCAGAAAGAGTGGGTATATGATTTTCTTGCTAGCCTAAACATGGAGTATGATCAAATTCGAGTTTAGGTTTTAGGTCGATCTCCTTTTCCCACCTTGAGAGATATCAATGCCTGTGTTCAACAAGAGGAAAGTTGGCGTAATGCTATGGTATGCACTCCTAGTCTGGATCATTTTGCTTTGCTTGCCACTCCTACTTCACGGAATAGTAATGCCAATCTGCCCAAGACTAGTGGAAAGCGTAATGTTAGTAATCGTGGTCTGTTGAAATGCCACTCCTACTTCACGGTATAGTAATGTCATTCCAATCATGACCACTTGAGGTTAGAGGCAGTCAGTGATGCTGATTGGGCAGCCTCAGTTGATGATAAGAGATCTACCTCTGGAAAATGCACTTTTTTAAGAGGGAATTTGGTTATTTGGCGTAATAAAAAACAGTCAGTAGTGGCCAGGTCCAGTAATAAAGTAGAGTATAAAGCTACAACTCATGGCGTTTGTGAATTTATGTGGCTTCAGAGTTTGATGCAAATCCTAGAAATTTCAATTGATGGGCCTGTGAAGTTGTATTGTGACAATAAGGCTATTACTAATATTGCAATCCAGTTTAGCATGACATAACCAAACATATTGGGATTGACAGACATTTCATCAAAGAGAAACTAAATAAGAGGGGATTTGTATACCTTTTGTGAAATCAAGAAATCCATTGGCAAACGCTTTCACTAAAGGACTTAGTAGCAAAGTTTTACATCCCATTATTTGTAAGTTGGGCATGACTCATGAGAGATATCTATGCTCTAACTTAAGGAGGAGTGTTAAGAGATGTCTCATAGCCAGGAAGGTATTTATGTACTTACAATCTTATTATTATAAATATATGGGGCTAAGGGAGATAACCCTAATCTAATTATTGGGGCTTTCTCTCAACAGCCACTACATTCATACAAACTCTCTCTTCCTCTCTCCATTCTCTCTTCATACCTTAACAGATCTCTTAGACGTTTAGAATACTACATTTCTGCTAAATGGTGCAAGCATTTGCCCCAAACACGGATTTGTTCATATCCTCTTTTTCACGAGTTAATTCATGTTATTGGACAATAAAATCTTTCAACGTTCAATAGAATAAGTGATTGCCAAGTGGAAATCCATGAAGGGTCTTCGAAACAACATTTGCCTCCTTAACCATTAATTGAGGACCATCTTCGAAGGCTTTCTATTGCTAGATGTTTGAATTTTTTTCATCGAATAGATTGATATTCCAGAGGAGCTTGTTCGACTTGATCCATGGGGTAAAGTGACTCTGCTATTTTGTAGAGCAAGAGAAAGACAAGGTGGGGGAAGGGAGGGGTGCGGTGAATCGACCATTAAGAGACCTAAACGGCAAGCGCAAAGAAAGGAAGGAGGAGAGGGAGAGAGAGAGGGAGAAGTTGAACTAAGGAAAGAAGACTCAAGCTAAGAGTGAGAGAGGGAGAACAAGGCTGGAGTATTGGACTTACAGTGAGTGAAAGGGGAATCTAAGTTGAGAGAGTAGCCATATTGTCTTAAATCGAGTTGAACTCATGTATTTAAATCAGCTTAAACCCAATTATTAAATTTGGGTTCGGATATATCATATTTGCATCCAAAGCAAAAATCTCCTCGAAATCGATGTCATATTTCAGTGCAAAATCTTTAGCAACCACTCTGACGTTATATTTGTCAACACAACCATTAGCTTGAGTTTTAATCTTATATACCACTAAAAACCCAAACGTGCTTACCAAAAGGCAAAGATACGAGATCCCATGTCTAAGTTTTATGCATTGGTGAAAGTTTCTCATTCCTAACATGTTGTCAAATGGGGTCAAAAACAACCTCCTCTTAGGAGGTGGGTTCAGCCAGAGAGTGAATGAAAGATAAAAATGAGTAACACTCATGATGATAACGAGTATTAGATAACCAACGCAATCAGCACACTTACAAATGTATTTAGGATAGTGAAAAAAAAAAAAAAAGATCCACATCATCAGAGGTCGACCAAGATGTTGAAAGAGGTAAACAAGTTGTAACTGCATAGGATTTAGTCTTTAGTGAACAATAAGAAGCACCACTGAAGAAAAGGAAGATTGAGATGAAGCGTGAATATAAAAAATAAGCATGTCATGATCATAATATTCAATAGAAATATTATCGAGGAGAGTGTCAAGAAGAAAAGACTATGCTTAAGAAACACTACGGTGGTGTTTGGATATCCGGAATGGATTGGAGAGGTTAACAATTTTTGTTCATTCCCATCCAACCCAATCCATGCCAGCCACCTCCATTTAGGGGTGCAACTCGGGCGGGTTGAAAGGTCAACCCTAACCCAACCCTAGGTATATAATCTTCAACCCTAATCCTAACTCACCTCAACCCGAGGTACTCAACCCGAGTACAGCCCGAGTTTAATTTGGGCGGGCTCGGGTTAAATTCGAGTTACTTAATTCGGGCTGATTTCGAGTTAAAAATCAGGTTGGACTTAGGTTACTTAATTCAGGGTGATTTTTTGAAGTGTAGATTTGATTTTTTCAAGTGTAAATCTAATTTTTTCAAGTGATCTGAGATAAAAGGCAAGGCGCAGATGAAGAGAGAGGGAGTGAGAGAAGGAGGAGTGATGAGTGAGAGATGGAGGTTGAGAGTCTGAGACGACTCAGACGAATGACGATTGAGAGAGGGAGGAGTGACGAGTGAGAGAGGGATCTGAGAGTGATGGAAGTGCAGGGGTAAAGACTTGAAGTGAAGTGAAAGTCTGGGCTCTAAAGAGTGAAGATAAATACTAACCCTAATTAAATATATTTAAATATTTATGTATATCCGGGTTCAACCCGATTTTAATATTCGGGTTGAACCCGACAACCCAAGGCTTCAACCCAATGTTTGCCCAAATTCAATTCAGATTGGAGTTTTTTTGCTCAGGCCCAACCCAAGTATTAAAAATTCTAATCCAATCCCTTTTTTCGGGTTGAGCTCGGGTAGAATTCGGGTTGGCCCTGCCCAAGTTGCACCCCTACCTCCATTGGATTGGATTTGTGGGTTATTCCATTCCAAGCCATTGTTTGGCTAAGTAGGTAACAATTTTGTCGGGCCCACAGATTACATAAAATTATAAAAAAAAAATTAAAACCATTTACCATTTATACCCCTTATGCCATCCAACCTGAAATTGTGATCTATTTCCAAATCCAACTGAAAGCATATGCATATATATATATATATATAGAGAGAGAGAGAGAGAGAGAGATAAGGGGAGAGATAATCAAGCAATCTGAGGGGATTTTAACTTTTATGCATAACAAAAACAAAAACTTTAGTAAAAAATTAAACACCCAAATTTTGTACGGTAAAAAGTGACCTAAAAATCCAAAAAGTTAAATGTAAAAAATAGATTGAAATAAAAAAATTATCTCCTCTGTATTGCAATAACAACTCTTTCCTCATTTACTTCAATTTCACCATCTCTACACACCTTGCAATAACTCTTCTGTGTAACATTTTCCTTCATCTCCACTTCTCTTTTTTTCTTCCGGTCTGACCACCAACAAAGCCTTCTTTCATATGAGATCAACTCGCCTTCTTTGTCTGAGATGAAGTCTTCTTCCTCATCATGGGACCAGTAGCGTTGAGAACCAACAAGGAGGAGGAGTAACGGCGGAAGAAAACAAAAGGGAAAAGAGGAGGGTTTTTCATAGGCAGAAGGGTAAATCTGCCATTTATCTTAGATGTCCAATAGGTTGTTACTGTTCATTTCGCGTCAGGGTTTGACCCAGATCAGATATCCAACCTGATTTTTTGATTCCCAAACAAGGGATATATGGAACTCACAGGATTTTTAGCCAATCAAAATGGGGTTAACCTCCTTTAACCTATTATCCAAACACACCCAACATGTCTACATAGAATCTTTTGTCAACAAGGTCATAATAGCGATACCCTTTTTGTCCATCATCATAACCAAGGGAAACACATATCTAATGAGTAGAAAACTTACATGCTCAACTTTAAAGAAGGAAACAAGTGAAATCATAAGCAAGCAAATGATAAGTGGTGAGGAGGTTTACCAAAAAAACCGTTCAAAACGAAAGGCACCAGATAATAGAAAAAATCGGTTAATTAGATGAGCAGTAGTGAGAATCAACTCTCCCCAACAAAAGCTAAAAACAAACTCAAATAAAAGCAACGGGTGAGCAAGTCTTCATGATGTTTATGTGCTTTCGCTCAACCTCGCCACTCTGCTTAATAGTCTATGTACATGAGGATTGTTGAATAGTTCCACAGGATTCTACTAAGTCAAGAAAATCTTTTGATTATATCTACATTCCCCACCAAAAGCATTCAATGACTAAAGCATATTGTGTATGAATGATGGCACGAAAAGCAACAAAAATAGTGAAAATTCAGATCAATATTCCATGAGATAAATCTAGCAATATAGAGTACAATTATCAAAGAAAGAAAAATAATACCAAGAACCCTTTTAGTGGCAATACAGGCAGAGGACCCATGGTTTAATGTCGCATATCGGCCATCGACTCGAAGGCATTGAGACATATTGGTTGCAGGCTTGCAGCGTAACAGAATGTTATCGAGCCATCCATGTGAAATGCTAGATAGTAGGCATGGCAAGAAACTCGAGTCATATCCCGGCATTACAAAATACCATTGGGTGATACACTGATTCGATGATGATGAAACTCGGTGAAATCATCCGAGACATTTTTGAGTCAACCACGAGTTGAGTGAAACTCATGGTCTATATAGAACGTGTATCAATCTCGGAACACAAGTGCCTTTCAAAATACCACTCGACCAAGTCATATTGATATAGGCATTGAGCCATGGATTAGGCAAGGGACGATGAATTTGTTAGTGAAATTGTTTTTGGAAGGCAAAACCATAAATTTGGCAAGTTTGCAGCCACTATAATCTAAAATATCATCAATAGAAACACCAATAGAAACAAAAAAACATCAAACGAATACCAACACATAAGACATAGGGTTACACGAAGGAAAACAAATCAACAGAAAAAGCACCCACAGCTAGAACATGCAATTTCCCTAACACATACTACCCTCCAACTTTACAGCCTGTTCCACTCATCTTTTTGGACTGAAGGTCTTGTAAAATATTTGTTGAGAAGAATTGGAAAAACTAACCAAGATATAAAAATTGACTAACAGAAATCACGATTAAAGATAATTGATGGATACAATAAACATCACAAAGAGAAGAAAAGTGAAGTTCTAACAAGCCCAACACCTATCAACGACATGGAAGTCCTAACGATTGCCAGAATACTAGTAGAGGACAAGAGAGAGATAAAATAGTAAGAAACAAAAAAGTCACATTGTAGCACCCAAGATTTTTAAAATCAGGATTCTATCTTGGATCGAAGGGGCAGGCTCTTAGGATCGGATCGAAAATCGTACAATACTACAAACTAAAAAATAGGACTAAAAATATATGTAACGAGATAGATCTCTTTAAAATAAAAATAAAACAAACCTAGCATACATATAAATTGTAGAAATGTTATGACAAACATATAAAACTTTGAGACATGATCAAACTTAAGAAACTACAATATAGATATTGAAGAAGGTGGAAAATCAAAGGTGGGTTGTTTTGTTCTTGTTTTTCAACTTTTCAATGAGAGAGTCTAGCGAATGAAAAAAGCTTTCTTTGGCCTTTCTCACCCCTTAAAATTTTGTAATAGACTGATAAGTATATGACTGTCATCATATGTCAGAAGAATCTGTAAATATTAAAGCAATAAATATGGGTTGGATCAGCTTAATAATTATAGGCTCCTAATGAATATACCCAAAAAATTATAAACTCACAATTGGGATAGGGATCCTACGATCCTATAAGATCTGGATCACGATCCATTAAGATTCTATGAACTAGGGATTTTCAAAAGACTCGGATCAATTTGTCTACATCAGCTCATAAGATCCTATGAAATCAAAATTTTGGCAACCATGATAGCACCTGAAACAAACACCAAGTGGAACAAGATATATTTGGAGTTAATAAACACAAAAATATAGAAGAAACAGAGAAAACAATAGGTTGATGTGTAGAAAGAAATCTATGTTACTACTCCATAATGAACGTTAAAGAATGGACTGACCGAGACTTATCATTTACAGTTGGTACAAGAAGTAAATCTTCACCTGCCATAGTCTTAAATACAATGGCAAAGACAAATTTTAATAAAGGATCAAAATAACTTGAAAGATTCCTCAAGCAAAGGTATTGCTAAAAGTTGCTTTGAAAAATTACCTCAATTTCAGCAAATTCTAAGACTTGTAAGAAACTTTGGAGTCAACTCCACAATTTCTGCAAAGTCAAGGGTTAATTATGCAACTTCTGCAAACATAGGTCAAAACTATAACTTTTGGAAACTTTTGGATCAGAATTGTAATTTTAGAATACTTTTGGGATGGTTAGGTAATTTTGACAAGTTTTAGAGTACATACATAATTTCAAAAAGCTTAAGGACTTCAATAGAATTTAGAAGTTGAGGCGTGGACGTGTGCGGGTAAAAATGGGTTAAAATTGCTTGATCGGGACTCTTAAATTGATATGTATATGGGTCGAATTGGAGCAAGTCTTTTAGAAGAAAATGGATCAACCCGAATCGAAGGATCGAAATATTGTTTAGAGTACCGTTTTGGTCAGCTTAAAAATGAAAACGTTTCGAAAATACAATGGAAACGCAAAAAAATAAATGAAAACACAAATACAATTCATTTATTTATAAAGATAAACTTAATAATTGATTAATTGAGTATGTTTACTGGGTTAACATTCATTTATACAAGATAACATCAAGTTAGTGAAAAAAAAAGGCCTGGCACGAGGCGAAAATGACTTCAATTAGTTTCAAATACTTAATTTTCATCAAGCAAACACATTTTTACATAATGTTAAGGTCTCATAATACAAATGATGTGCTAATAAGTACATAACTACATGGCTACATCCATCCTCCTGTGGAGTGTCGAGCAAACTCATACATCGATGGAAGCTCTGGATAGTCACCACCACCATTGCCGCCGCCATTATGTTGTCGTCACCACCACCACCATCGCTACCACCATTGTGTAACCGCCATGGTAGAAATAAGATAGTTACAGAGAGATAGTTAAAAAAAGGGCAAAATTATAATAATAATAATTTTCAGACTTCAGCTCCTTATATTTGTCAAACAGTTTAATTCAATTCAATACTTAAATTTCAGTTGATACCAAAAATATGTAAATTAAAAATTTCAGCATTCAGCACTGACTTTTGTTTTGTGTGGTTTATCGAGTTATAATTTTTAATTTCTTTGCCTTGTATTTTGTTACGAAATTTCCAACAGAGAGATTGTTAGGAAATTAATTTTGTAATGGCTAATGTCATGAGATCACATGTAAATATCTCAATTAAATTCATGATCATGATCCTATGAAGTTGAAGACCAAAGTAAAAAAGGAAGATGAAGTCTAAGATACAAAGTCACATTTGAAGACTTCCTACAATCCTTCAAAGCTTAGGTAAAGGTAATAACCTAGAGAACTAATTGCCTTAGTGTTTTTACTTTGGTTTACTTAGGTTAATAATAAATGGATTTAGGATGTACTTCTTACATAACTCGTTCCATTTTTATTGAAAAAAAATTTTGAAATTCAAAGCTTGTTTTAAAAACACTCAATACGTCATGAGACGGACCCTAGTTGAGCAACACCCCTTGGTGCTCAACAAGGGGTGATGGGCATCAAGGGTCCGTCTCATAACCACTAGAAGCTCACTGGCCTACAGCTCGAGCGGTCCCTAAACACTTAGCGAGAAAGCAAGAGAAAATAGAAAGCTGGAAAATAGCCACCACTGACTAGACCACTCGAGTGGTCTACAAATGGCTCGAGCAGTCCCTAAAGCTTCAGTCAGGATTTGTTCGTTTTGGCATTCTAATGAAAACATCCCAATGACCGCTAGTCAACAACTCAAGAGGTCTCTCGTGAATTTGAGCTTTCTTGATTCTCAATTTAACTTTATTTTTGAGACCTATAAATAGGGGACGACATTTTCTCACCAAGGTAAGACTCACAAGCCTGAAAATAGTCTTATATATCATCTAGAGAGATTAGAACAAAACCCTAACCGCCCTAACATCCAAAGGCCACAAATCTACCAAGATCATCTTGCGCTTTAACCTTCAATCTTGAAGAATTATAGAGATCTAGTAGGAACCACCAAGCCATAGTTAGAGAAGGAGATCTAAGGACGATTCCAATGGTCGATTGTGTAGCTTGGTTCGTTGCCTAATGAAGCTAGTATTCAAAAGCTTGCAATGGACTCCGGAGTGAAGATTCAAGGGAAAACAAATCTAAATATGGTATTGGGTGAGTTACAAGTTTTGAACTTGTAACCTGACTTTGAATAGAGTGGATTAGGCTAGGTTGACTTCGGTCCCATGATTTTTTCCGCAAGGGTTTCCACGTAAAATTTCTAGTGTTATGTTTATGCTTCTCTCTACCCTACCCTACTCTTTGTATAGGAATAAGGTTAGTGGATTATGTATTGTGTTGATTGTTGAATTTAGGTATTTGCATACATTCATCCTTACAAAGGTTTAAAAGGTCAAATTGAGGAGTTTGCACTTTATTTGATTAATTAATTGATAATTGAGTGAATTAAGTTTTAATTGGGCATTAATTTCCGTTGTGAGCACGGAAGATCTATTCATCCCCCTCTAGGCTAGGAAGCACGAATACTTGAGGGGGTTCACCGTGGCAGTGTCGGACACGTGTCTGACGGTCGG
Organism: Ilex aquifolium; assembly: GCA_951799425.1. Lineage (NCBI taxonomy): Eukaryota > Viridiplantae > Streptophyta > Magnoliopsida > Aquifoliales > Aquifoliaceae > Ilex > Ilex aquifolium. The sequence goes on along the minus strand of OX637396.1, from coordinate 22,440,864 downwards.
ATACGTGTCCAATACTTCCAAAAGTGTCGTGCACTGGAGAGGAGCCATTTTTGTAGCCGGATACGACTTGGATACGTGAGGATACTTGGGAATACAGGTGGAGATACGGCAAGGTTCTAGAAAAAATAAAGGGGGAAAGACTTCGATCATTTGTTTGACTTCGTTCCCTTCCCTCCCAAGTTCCACTAGTCCAACGATTGAGAGAGAGGAAAAAGACTTTGTCTTCGATCGACTATGACTTCGTTCCCTTCCCTCCCAAGTTCCACTAGTCCAACGATTGAGAGAGAGGAAAAAGACTTTGTCTTCGATCGACTATGACTGCAAGGAAGAAGACCATACCAGATGTGCGACTTCGACTTCAAACCTCTCCAGATCTACGACTTCGAACCTCGATTGACTTTGACCACACACACACACTCTCTCTCTTTTTTATGCCATCAAGTCTGATCGTCGACCAATGACTTTGCTCCTCCGACTTGCCCTAGATGCTGAAAAGCAACGTCGTTTTCTTTTTTTTTTACTTCTCCGCAACGGCTTGCCCTAGTTGCTTTTTAGCCCCTATTGTCTTTTTTTCTTTACCCTAGTTGCTAAATTACAAATAACCATTGAACTTCTTATATTTTATGCTATATTACAATCACACCTCATTAGTTGTCACCCACTACCCAATTTGGTTTAGCCCACTACCCATAACATATTAGCCCACTAATCAAATTTAATATTAACTCATTTGTCTAATTATAAAATATTAATTAATTGCTCAATTTTATTATTAATGTTATTATATATATAACAAAATATTATATTATTTTAATTAACCATATCATCTCCATACTCGTGTCCTATATTTTGGGATTTTGTCGTATCCCCGTATCTATATCGTATCCGATACATCACACGTGTCTTTATCCGTGCTTCCTAGCCTCTAGGTCATTCAAGGCGAATTTCACGTCTCTAAGAAGCGTGTCGGGGCAATTAAAGTCGCACTCGCACTTTCAAACTAAATCAAGATTTAAAAGAGAATTGAGAAATAGGAGAATTTCATTAACACCGAAAACTTGATCAGCAAATCTCCAAGGGGAGAGCATAAGAATATAAAAAGCATACTCCAAATGAACAAAAAAAATGAAAAAGCTTAATAGTTGTTCATAGAGAAATATGCCCACCAAATATTCAAGAAGCTGTCTATCACTGTTCGTCCTTGCCTCTGCAACATCCCAGCATCCCTTTTCTGCAAGCTTCTTTAATAAGCTGCAATTTGATTGAGAACAAATTGCCACTCTTAATGGGGATTGAAATAGAATCCTTCAAAATTAATAAGAATTCTGGCAATTAAACATGAAACAAATGATATGACCTTCACAGAAGTACAAAATATAAACTTAATACCTTTCTTTACCCTTATGATATACTTCTGGAAATTCCTTCTGAAGATTATTTTTCTTTATAATCTCGTAAGCATGTTTTAACAGATTCCTATCAATGTATTCCTGGACAAGGACACACAATATTGGCCTCCCCATAAACGTCGCCCACTTTTCTGCTGCTCTGTATTGTTTGCTTTCCATCATTATAAGCAGAAAAGACTCCCCAGACTCGCGTATAGAGAAGTGTTCTAACAGCGTGACTGCTGTCATATATGACTGGGATTCCAACAACACAAAAATATATTGCTCAATGAATGCTTTTGATGTGTCTAAACTACTGCCATTATTCACATCTGAATTGCACATAACTTTCTCAATGTTGACCAAACCGACATCAAAAACTTCAAGTATCTTAATAAGAATCCTCTCATCATGAAGTATACTGCCCCCAACAATACCAAGAAATAATTGAACAGCAAGGATTTTTGCTTCAAACAAGTCTTCTTCCGGGGTGGTTCCCCTTTTCAGAAAACGACAAAGAGCAGACAGGATTAAGTGACTGAAGCCTTCACAATATGATTCAAATATAGGCAAGATGTAGAGGCAGCGAGCAACAAAAACGGCTGGTCCAGGTTGGGGAGCATTATATAAAACTTCATGGATTTGTTGTTGAAGAGAACGAAACTTTCTGGTTGCTTTGCATGTACCTGTCAAATGACAAAAAATAATGGAAAATAAAATCTGTAAAAAAATTATTGCAAGAATCCATGAACGAATGCGAGCAAAAGGCAATCAGTTTACAAGAAAAAGCAAAAGTTGCTACTTCAGACGTATTTTATTTGCACTCATGCTTCAGGTCTCCATATGAAGTGTAGAAATATGAATTATTTGATTTAATTTGAAGCAGAACAAAATTCAAGTTCTGAAGCATCACACATAAGATTCTATGCAGAAATATTTTGGGAGGCTCATTACTTAGACTGGTCCCCAGATTCCTCAACCAGATATAATGATAGAGAGCTGGGCGACATAAAAGTTCAAAAGAGAGGGGTTGCAAATGGTTGCTTGACAAGATCTGATTATGAGTTATTAAATGGTAAAAATGAACTTAAATTTCGCGATTTCATGGGTTGTTCCTAAACAGCGGAACATATTCCTAATTGTAAGGAGCTTCTTATCTCAAAATATATCTTCCCACATCTATATATGAGCAATGCTTTATCAAGACAATCCAGGAAAAGCACTTTATATTGTTGATAGCACGCCCTCCAACTAAAACAGGTTGGAATCCCTAATAGCCTATATGTCTAATCTATTCAAAGTAAACCCTTCAAATAGTCGATAGTACGCCCTCCCAATAAAACGGTTTGGAATGCATGTCTGCCTAATCTATGTAGAAAAGGTGCTCTATTCAGCAATTACCCCTATAACTTCTTTATAAATTTCCCATACATTTTTCATATATAATCCGAGGGAATAAAAAAAATGAAAGGAACTACAGAAAAAATCTAGTTGCCTGGGGGTCTCTTCTAAAATGTACAGCAGAAATAGAATTAAGTAGCCAACTTTGAAAACAAGAACAATGAGATAATACTTCTAGCTGCCTGCCACATGTCAACCTCAATAGATTTCTTGTCAACGTATTATTTTGGTAGTGAGAATCAAAATGATCTAGTCTTCTCTTCTGTAACTAGGGGTGACAATTTCCAACACGACTCAAAACCGACACAAAATTAGCAGGTTTGTGTTGAATGTTTCTCGACACGAACACGAAAATTGCACGACCCACTTACATGACTTTGTAAACAGGTCTTGTTCGAATTCAACCCGTGTAACACGAAATTGACACAATTGACCCGTTTAATTAATCGTGTCGACACAAACACGAAATTGACCTACCAATAACACGAACACGACTCGTTAATTGTGACTCGAAATTAACCCCCCAAGGACACGAACATGAAATTGACCCACCATTGACACGAACATGACCCATTGAATATATTTTTGGGGTAGGTCTAAAATGTAGATGAAATAGATAAAATATGTAGTTATTTATGTGAAATATATTTTTTGGGTTTGATTTACATTATTTTAAATAGGTCTAAAATGATTAAATTGGTTAATGACTAAATAGGCTGATATATTGGTCGTGTTAGGTGTGTTTAACATGCCATGTGGGTCGTGTCAACCTAGACACGACCCGTGTATTAATCGTGTTACACAAATCGTGTCAGGTTTTCGTATTTAGAGTCGAGCTCTATTCGTGTCAGAAGACCTAACACAATTAAGTAAACGGGTCAAGTCCAGGTTGACATGACACGATTGCCACCCATATCGATAATCAGCACAGCTAGCCAAATGCTCTTTGTGACAATAAACCATTCCTAGAACAACATATGACAAAGGAATTGCAAATAAATAAATACTGGACGGAAGGAAAGAATTTTACCATAAGCATAACATTCTCTCAATAGGTATAAAAAAACCAGTGGAGAAACATGTGATAGATCAGAAAAAGTGTGCATAGATATAGCCCATGCTTGGTGAGTTTTGTATTTGTTGCTTAGCTCAAAAACCCTTGCATCCAAGCCCATGGTAGAGAAACCGAAGACCCTAGACAAGAAGAAAGAGAGTCAGCATGCTGAAGAAGTATAATACAATACCTTGCCATTCGTATCATTACTCCAGTAAGGAAATCAAAACTTTTATGAAAATAATACCAAATTATTTGTATATATGTACCCAGTCTACCCTCCGAAAACCCATCAACGGGCAGTCAACTGAGTTTTATTTTATTTACTCTAGTAAAGAAATCAAAACTTTTTTCTTTTAGTGGGTGCAACATAGCCAACACTACTTAGAAGCTTACTCTCTTGTCAAAATTTGCCACTTCTCTTCATAACATAATATGTTGATATAAAGGGAAAAATTGCAATATTATAAATCAAAATCAAGTGAAAAGAATGTTATGCAAAAAAAAATGCAGATTCATCATTATATCACAATGAGGAAATAAGCCTCCTAGCCAGAGGTAGGTGAAACAAGACAAGATAAGCAGAACATCACTAGGCCAAGTGAGATAAGTATTTTTTCTTTTTCTTTTCTAAAAAAAAGATAGAAAATTAGTGCATTTAGTCACTATCCCAGGGTAAGAAAATGACAATGGAAAGCAAACCCAGGACATTCTCTTTGCAGTTATGACCTTTCCCTTTTTTGTCACATATATAGTTGCAATTATATCCTTTCATCCTCCTCTTTCTTAGGGTGCGTTTGGTAATGTTTTTGTTTCTATGTTTTTTTATAAAAAAAACAAAACAAGTTTTTTTTTTGTCATAAAAATTAAAAACATAAAACATATTTGGTAGTCATTTATATTTAAAAAAGTATACAAACAAAAATAAAAAACATGTTTGGTATTATATATTTTAGGAGTATTTTATTAGTATTATTTTGGTTAATATTTAATTCCAAATCCCAAATCCCTCAATCCTCTCACACTGCCATATATGCAGATTTATCAAATAACATGAAAATTTTGATTAATATATCTATGAATATATGTATGAAGATATGCAGATCTATGCCATATATACATGTATATACAGATTATATATATATATATATATATATATATATATATACACACACACACGCACACAGTTCTCTGTTACACACTCACACTGTAATCTGTTACATACACACACCCACAGGCGAAAACACACACACACAGGCGAAAACGCACACACACACAGGCGAAAACGCACACACACAGGCGAAAACACACACACATTCACACCCAAATCTAACCAAATATAACAATATATTCATATATCTAGGGCAAAATATACATATATATACAGATCTACGTATATACTATGTATATAACAAACCTAAAGTTAAAAATTTGATTCCATAGAGAGGAGTTACAAAGAGAAAGAGTGATATCTGACCTTAAAATTTTGATTCCATCTGAGAGCTGCTTCGTTGCTCTTTTGTCGCTGGCTTCGTGAGAGAGACGAACGAGAGACTGAGAGAGATGAACCAAAAAGGGGTAAAACATTGCTTTTATCGGAATAAAAAAAACCCTCTTTTTTTGCTACTAATGCGGTTTGAAGGCTAGACCTCATTAAATGGTTATATGGGGCGCGTTTTTCTGTTTTCCGTGTTTTTAAAAACACCTATTTTGATGTTTTCAAAATTTAGGGTTGCTTACAAACAGAACAGTCCAAAAAAAAAAAAACCCTCCAAACATGTTATTATTTGTTTTATTTTACAAAAAATAAAAACAAAAAAAAAATATAAACACATGATTACCAAACACCTAAATCTTTTATAAAGGTTGTTCTTTCACCTACCCTAACCCTAAGCCAAGTCAATCAATGCCACTATAAGCTCAGTTTGATTGCTCCTGGATATCATCTATTCTACATTTAAAAGTCACTAAACTTGAAAAACTTTTATTTTTCCTTTATATCCTCATCTAATCCTATTAGGCCATTTTTATCCTTAAAGAATATATTGGATGACCTTCTGAATACCAAAACCAACATTGTTGGTTAGATCAAAAGTTGTAACTGTTTGCGACTATTGATATACTGTTTTAAATGCATGGGAAGTCTCACTTAGAAGCAATATTGTGCTTCATTTTCACTGTTTAACGGATGAGAGCTCCACAATGCTCTTCTCCGCCTCTTGTTTCTTCTTAGTAAGTGCTCTCTAATTCTCAGATATTCAATTCGTGTTGCATTTGAGGTCATTTCGTCCAACGAATAACAACGTTGTGAACATTCAGTTGCACCCTATTCATTTGCGGTTTCTTATGGTGTCTGACCACGTATCGGTCTGAAATTAGGAATTCTGTCGATTTTTTATTTTGATTCTTCAGATTGTCTCTTCTGTCATTAATTTTGTTGATTGTTTAACGTAATCATATAATAATTTTAACAATTTTATCTCAGGTTATTCACGAGTTGAAAGTCGGTTGCATAGTTGAGAGACCTTTGGGGGTGCCAAGTAAGAGGAACTTGACTTGGGTGAATCAAGTAGAATTGTTGTTTGACATTTTTTTCCTTTCGACATGTACGCACAACTAACACAGTTATTTACTTAAGGTAAATCACGTGTGTGGAATCAAATCAATAGTTTGATTCATTTGAACATTGCCCTCTATTTGGATGTTGTGAGGTTTTAGGAAAAAGAAAAGAGTATGAGAATTTAGGTATTTTGTTTGATTTTACTTTATGGTAAAGACTGAAGAATCCAACCGAACTCAACTATGCAATTATTTAATCCATGTGAAGCATTTGTTATTGATGTATCTTTTACAACCATTGAAAAAATAAAATTATGTAAAGAGGTTAGATGTTGTAATTTGGGATGATGAATTTTTTGTAAATTATAGTTTAAGACTTTTGCTGAATTTGGTGTTGTATTTCTCCGGTTTGCTTTAGGACTAGAGTTTCCTTTGACAATTGTTCATTAACCAACTACCTAACTATTTTCTTGTTCAAAGACTTCTCTAGCGGCTTCCATTTCCCTAATTTGTCATTGGTGCAGCTTAAAATTGTTGATCTTGGAGAACTACCTGAAATAGTCATTATTTTGTACTTGTGGCATAACTTATGTGTTACATTTCTGAGAGTTAATTTTTATAGTGGTACAGACATATTAATTGAACTCTTGATTTGAAATTGGTGCTAAGTTTCACAATCTTCTAATGGGTGTAACCATGTGGAGCAAAGTTGTGGATGGTGTACTCCTCGGTTAATTCTCTCAATGTTGTCAACAACAGTGGTAGATTTTTTGAACACTTGCTGATACTATGTCTGTTAGCTTATGGCTATCAACCTGGCAAAGGATCCTGTTTGCTTATTTTATTTCAATATGTGGTTGAGCGGAATATTAATTATGCTCGTCATTGTTAAGTGATAATTGAGACACTTATTTTTTAGGTAATTCTTAGATCTACATATTTTTCCAAGGTATATGTGCAAGATAACCTCAGTAGTGCTCAAGTATCATATTCATTTAACCATTTTGATCAGGTTAATAACTATTCTTATTTTTTGTTAGTATAGATTCTAACAGTAATTATGAATTTGTCATAATGCTCCCATCTACAATCCTCCTCAGAATGCCAGAACAAAAAGCAAGAGCAACCTATATGCAACCAAGCTACAAACACTACAAGAATTATGGGAAAATCCGGCATTTAATTTCTGGCGTTTAACTTAAACGCCACTAAATCTGTTTTTTTTTCGCTTAATTTCTGGCGTTTAAATCAAACGCCACAAATTATTAATAAAAAATATTAAAAAAAAAATTCGCTTAATTTCTGGCGTTTAAATCAAACGCCATATATTCTTAATTAAAAGTAATAAAAAATTTCCCCCCCCCCCCAACATTCACTCTAATTTTTCCCCAATTCACTCTCTGGACTAGCCGTCTAGTCTAGCGACTTCTCTTGCTTTCGTCGGTTCTCTCTGAGGCTACTACTCCTCGTCGGCTCTCTCTCAGGCATTGGTGCTCTAGAGATTGTCATTGACGATGAAGATGAACAACAGAAAGCTTTGACATTAAACATCGAAGCAACACCCAAAGAAAAGGGGTCCAAACCTGTATTTTGGAAGCTACAGAGTGGAGCTCATCCTCAAGCAGTTGAGAGGGATTAATTCGATCAATCAGGTCAGATTTATGGCGGTTTAATTAATATTAATTCGATCAATCCTTGCTTCCTAGATGCCGATAGTGTTTGACAATACATTTCTATGTACCTATTTTTCATGTGGAATGGAATGACAGATTTGTTATGAACTAGATCATCATCATCATCAATATCTCATCTCTTTCCCTGCCTCCCTCTGTCTCCTTCAAGCAAATCTCACTCACACACCTCCCCACCCTCCACCTGTTTGAGAAAATGCCTGAAAGAGTTAAATCTGCTGACAAAGGATTATATCTCCGATTAGAAATTTTCAGTCTCGACTTACTGTCTCATATTTATGCACATATGAACTAAAGAATTCGGTTGCCTTTAAATTGAGTTCAGTTTTTTTTTTTTTTTACCCTTGTGTCGGGGTAGTTTGCGTAATGTCCATGACTTTGTTGCCTGTGTCCTGAAATGTTCAATCCTTTGTACAACACACAAAACCAACCCTACTCTAGTTACATCAATGTTCAATCCTTTGTACACTCTATTTTTTAATAATATTTTGTTTTGTAATGTTCGGATATAACATTGCTGGTATGTATAAATTTCAATCTTCTTTTATAAATCCATAAATATTATACAACTGGCCTCAGTTTAATATGTTTACATTCAAGTACATTTAAACTATTGTTACTTTAAAATTGGGAGGCGTAGAATTTTGCTGCAGTTGATGCCCGACTTCTGTTGCACTCTAAACAGTACGACTGTACAAGTCAAGTGCTTTGTTTATTATTCCTGAAGAAATTATTATATGTCCATTTGAGTGACAAGAAATGATTTTAGGATTGTAAAACTAAATGCAAACTCAAATCAGTATGCAATAGTACGCTCCCTAGATGTAATCCTGGCTACACCGCCAATGAGAACGCATGCTTGTTTATGGCTCAATCTAATGAAGTCTATAGGGAGGAAGTGGAAAGACTGGAAGTGTGAGATTAAGAAACAAGCTTATTATCCCTATAGAACTGATGTAGAAAGATTAGCTCACAAGCCTGACCGAGTGGAGGAATCACAATGGCGGGCCTTGGTTTATTATTGGAGCACTCCGAAGGCACATGTACAAATATGCAAGTGTAAATCTTGTCAATTCTAACATAATTCACTGCTCTTTTTCTTCAAATTTTTATGATAATTGCTTTTGGCATGTAATAGGAAAAAAGTGAGAGGAACAAACTCATTCGGAGCAAGAAAAAATTTCATCACACCACTGGCCGAACAAGCTTTGCATGTGTTATGGAAAGGGTTTGTTAGAAAACAAATGTGTTTTATAAGAGACTTTTATTCAAGTTTATTTATTGTGTCTATTTTAACTGTAGGAAAAGAAAATGAATAATGGGAAGAAAATGAGTCGTATTGAATTTTTTAAGGTTGCATATTCAAAGAAAGATGATCGACCAGTTAATGATGCTGTTGCACAAGCCTTGGTATATAATATTGGCAAGAAAGATGTTCACTATTTATCCATTCATATTTCGCCTATGTTTCATATTTATTTCAAATTATTTTTTGCTGCAGTCAGACATGGATGAACTTGTATCACAAATGCCAGAGTCTTCTATGCAATTTTCATCTGCAGTAGATGAAGTTTTCACTCAAGTCATGGGACCGGAGCGACCTGGACGTGTTAGAACATATGGTTTTGGACCATCTTCGAGAGATGTGTTTGGACATAAAAAATCAGAAGAGATGCAAGCAATGCAGTCCCAACTAGATGAGCAATTGAGTAGACATAAGGCAGAGATGGAGGCTAAGCAGTTAGAGATGGAGGCTCAACAGACACAAATGGAGAAGCAAATGAGTCAGATGGAATCTAAGTTTGAGGCTCAACAAAGACAGTTTGAGGTTTTTCTCGTTCAAATGCGTGCAATGGGTATGCCTATTCCCGAACCAGCTCGTAAAAACACAGATCCACTTCAGGTTGAAAAGGTAATAAAAACTTCAGCAACTTATATTTTGAGTTAGAAGAGTTATTGTATTATTTTTCTCCACGAATATTAAGTATTTGCAATCTTAAAAGGTACCTGATGCATCTAGTACTCATAATATAAACTCTCATCGATCATCGATGAGGAGGGAGTCAAGAAGTCCGGCAGTGCGAGAGTTTCGAGGTCATTCTAGAGCATCTTCATTTGGTCAGGTGAGTCAATAAATGAAATAGTAGCTCAAATACTTTGCTTGTTGGGTTTTATGTTTGGTTTGAGTTTGATGGATTTTTTATGCTTGTTGGATTTTCTATTTGTATTGAATTTGTGTTATTGGAAATACAAATATGTTCATTTTATTGTTTTATGTGGAATTCATGTGTTAATTTATATTAAATGTTAGGTTCATCGACAAAAAAGAGCGAAATTGCAGCATGTTAATAACAATGCAGCGACATTCCCGCCCAAATGACTCTCCCTCTTCTATGCCAGTAAGTTTTCTCCCACAGCAAAATTTGTAGCCCCAGTATAAAATATGAGTGGACTAATTTTTAAATTGCTAAAAAAGAAGCTGGCAATCTACTTAAAAACATTTAGTGACGGCTTTAAAGTGCCATCACATTTAGCCACAGTACAATTGCTGCGACAATAATTCACAACTAGAAAAATAGAAGGATTTTTTTTAACATTTAGACCACCTGATATTCGTACACTGTTGGCCTACCAATGCCACCAGCAGGTGTGGCCAAATTTTCCCACTTAAGTTTGCGGATCCAGATCTTTTACTTGTGTTTTGTGCATGGCACAGCTGCATCTCTTGCAAGTTGCAAGTTGGTAGAGAAGCATGTAACATTGTTCCTCCACTGAAAAATTAATGTTTAAGGGAAGTAATTTGCAAGAAATTCACTCTTTTCCTTAGGCATTATAGAACGTAAACTTAATAGTAATAGAACAGTTCTAACTTTTTTTCTGATAGGATGCAGGGCAGTTCTAGCTCAAATCTGATTGCATACTGTTCCTGCATAGACTCCTTTGTCTAAGCATGCTGCATCACATGTCTCTCTTTATGTGAAAGAGGAACTTTTTAACTTTTTCTTAACTCACTAAAGCTTTTCTCCTCTCCCATTGTTTTTGGGTAAATAGGAAAAGGGCTCTTTTACTTAAAGAGAGGCATTATTTGAGTGCTTTTTTGTTTATACTGAAGTAAAATACACACACGCGTAGAAGAGACAAATTAATGTATCTACTCGTTGTTATTATTTGCACACGCATCGTGTGTTCCCATATTTGAATTTCAAACCAAAATAACTTATATGGGTCTCATATTGAGATCAAATTCCTAATCTAATAATGATAAGTGGCGTTAGAAAGTAATAGATTGTGGTTGGATTGTGGTTATTGAATTCAGGGCCAGCTTGATAGAAATTGAGGCTCTAGGTGAAATTCTTATAGTTTGATTAGCCTTTTTATGAAAAAATAATAACTGCCTGCACCTCGTACATTTCTCCAGGTGAAGATCCATTATCCTTATCAGAAGACCGGGAACAAATGACAGTCTCTTGTATCTAAGATGGGGAACTTGGTGTACATTTCTGCCTGCACCTTGTGACCATGGATAATTTTTCAGCATGCTGCTGTTTATGTAATGCAGGAAGCCTTGCGTTCATTCTGACTTTTCAATATTAAAGCTTCGGAGCTTATATGGCATCTGTGCCTTGCTTTTATTTTGTTGTTTTGTAAGGCAGCTACTGATATCTTTTCATGTTTTGGTTGATGATAAAGGCTAATGCGTTTTGGCATTTTTGGTAGTGTTGATATAGTCTTGTTTATATGTTTATATGGTCTTGTTGAGGGTAGTGTTGATTTGTTTGCATTTTTGGAAGGAGGAGGGCAGCTATAATGAAGTCTTTGGACTGATTGATGGTTGCAGGATGATAGTTCAAGAATAATTATCACTTGGTGCATGCTTATAGGGAAGCTAATTGTGTGGCAGACTGTTTGGCAAATGGGGCTGTGGTGGATAGAGGCTCTTCTCATTTCTCTTGTTCGATGCAGCTACCTGCTGCTATGAAATTTATGTTGCTGCAGGACCAGATGAGGCTACCAGTTTTAGGATCAGGAGGATTCTGGTTTTTGATGATAAAGGATAAGTAGCTGCTGAATGGTGTACCTGAAGCTGCTGTTGGTATTGAAGGGGCTGCTGGTATGAGAGATTTGAAGGAACCTTGTTGTAACGCTATTGGCAGTAGGACATTTTGAAGGATTAAAGCCTAGAGGTTGTGATGTAAATGGGATTGAAGATTTCTTTCCTTCTTTGATTCGTGTAATTTTTTGATTCATTCAATAAAATTCTCCTTTAAAAAAAAAAAAAATAATGAAATTTTTATTTAAAAAAAAAAAAAAAAATATTACCGGCGTTTAAATAAACGCCGGAACAGAAATAATAATTACTGGCGTTTACATAAACGCCGTAAAAAAACTCCGGTAACCAGATTTTTACAATGCGCCGTTTTAGCGTTTGGTAAACGTCACTTTATTTTTTGTGGCGTTTAATTAAACGCCAGCAATTTTTCCGACGGAGGTTTCGACGACATTAACACAAAACGTCAATAATAGTATTTGATGGCGTTTATTTACATTTTAACGGCGTTTATTAAACGCCGATAAAAGTCATTGTTCTTGTAGTGAAAGGCTTCTACACGAGTATCCATTCGGGTTCAATTCCAAAGACTCCCGTTCACTTCCAAGTAAATAGAATCATAAGTTTTGCTTCAATGTCACCCACTAAAGTCGACCCATTTGCAAAATTTTGCTTCTGGGGTCTAACCTTTTGGTTGCTTATCAGGTTGTGGTATCATTGCATGTTTACGTTTGTGTTTTCTAAGTCATTGATTTATAAATAAATATTGTTTAAGGTCTTTACAAGATACTGTCCACTGCAGACTTTGAGAATTTTTTGATAAATATTCTCATTGTGATAAACATTCTCATAACGCTTTCTAGCAATTTCCTTTTCTAACAGCTAAACACAATTATATGAATGTTTGACGGGCACCGTACGAAGATGATTCGATCCATCTCTCTTCAAGTGAGCCTTGAAACCTTTTTCCCTTATATGATATTTAGAATTTTATGTGACTGTTACAGATCGTCATTGTTTGAATTTTATTCAATTGCAGCAGTATCAAAGGAATTATGATCACATTACAGTTGATTAGAGAAAAAGCATGAAAGACTGACACAAAATCACAGAATAGGGAAGTTGAGGAAATTACTAATGCATTAGTAATTGCTCATTCTATTAACTCCTCTTGAGTTGGTTGTGCTGACTGATTATAATATCTAAACCTCTATGAGAAGGTCTTATGATATATGTTTTTTCTTAGTTTATTTTGTTTCATTCCAAACTCATGATTGTTATCCACCATTTACCCCTTGATGATTGGATACTAAATGCATTTGATTGATAGAACTTTAGGAATGAAATATTCCATAACTAATTATCTCTAGAAAGAACAAATAAAATAAAATGATTTATCACTGGCTACTCATTACCTTTATTTGCATAGTTGTAATAAAAGACTTTGTCCTTGAGAATGTATTAGGTCACTAGCACCTATGGTGTTATAACGATAATGTGATGATGACATTCTATAATTGATAAACTCATGTGATTGCAACCATATGTCATAAAAAAAAATAGAAGTCAAAACTTACTCAGTTGGTGTCTTAAAATATATATCGATAGTTTTACCAATTTGGATGCATGAGTATCTTGATTTGTTATAATACATCAGTAGATACTTAGTTTTAGTTATAATCTGTACAATATACTGTTGCATATGTAGGTATGGTGTGATGAAGATTCATGAGTATTGTCCAGCTGTAGTGATTGGTAACTTTGAGACATTTGCTCCTAATCTTAATTTTAAGGCCACACGTTTTTGGACTGTCATCACTAGCAAGAGGTGCATATCATTGAGGTCTATCTTTTATATAAGTATTTTCTTGTAGTATTGCTAAATAATAGGCAAATTAATTGCTTTTTGACAAATAGAGAGCTTTGGTTGAAATTTTGTAATATATATTGCTCAAGTACAAGGAAAAATTCCATAGTCCAGTGAATGTACATAAAATCTAATAGCTTTAAAGTTCTTAATAGATGCATTTATGGAATATGATTGGTGTGCATGTGAACCCTTAAGCAATCATAAAACAAGGTTAATGCCTCTTTGTAGGGAGTATAATAGACTGAACAGTCAAATGATGAACTAATCCCTATTGTATCTCTATGTTACATGTAGATGATGTGAATGGATTGTGTGTTAGTTTGTAGAATTGATGACTTTTGTTAAATAGTGACTATGCACAACAAGAAAATTATGATTCAAGTATGATAAAATTCTTTAGAAATTACGCAAATCAACATATAATTGGCCCATATCATCAACAACACGCATGGTTGACTCAAGCCCCTTTTTCCTTTTTTTTTTTTTGAAAAAAAAAGTGAAGACAAATGGCATTTAGTAGTTTATTATTTTTGGGCCATTGACCAAATAAGTTTCATGTTTCTTCCCAAACATGATTTGAGATGCAAAAGACACTAAAAACCATTTTTGTGAGATCCTTCTTGGAAGCATACTTTTGGACATAGTTTTCTAAGAACATAGTCAAGTGTCAAGTAACACTTTGTTGGACAAATAAAACATAAAAACAAAAATTATAATTCACAATTAATCACGTGCAACGCACGTGTGCAACTACTAGTTTTATATAAAAAGGTTCCTTATTTTGTAATATTTTCTTCCTTACCATAAAATGTACGAGACATTTGGATTAGTTCAGGCATCCAAAATCACTATTGTAAAGCACGGAGCTGGTCAGCCAACAGTAATGCACACGCCCTAGATCCAAGTGAAGCCACACATAGTAATCAAAAAAATTACTTTCTTAAAGCACAAATGGGCTGCTAATCTGACTTTTTCCTCTTTTCAGCCTTCATAAATGACCCCAAGAATCTGTAACTTCTCCTTGAAAAAAGTTTACCGTAAATCAAGGATCAAAATCTTTTTTCGGGGCTCATTGGAATATTTCAGGATGAAGTATGAGATATTTTTTGAAGAGAAAAACTGGAGAAGAAATGAGGAAAACGGGATTTTCAAACCTTTAGACCTATAGAGAAGTATATATGAATCTTATAGTTGATGATACTTACCAGTACTGCCTTGGCAATGGCTAAATATGCAGCATTTTAATGATACCAAGGCTTTCCGTCTCTCAAAGATTACAGCGAAAATCTACATCTGTTATACATAAGCGGAAGCGGGGATGGAACCAAGACTTAGTTTGGAGAAGACTAGAGCGGAAGTGGTGGCCGGTGGGGGACCGCAATCGTATAATCATCAAATGAAACGTGGCCATTAGTAGTTATTTTTTCTTTTACAACTAACAAATATGGATTCCAGAGTTGCAATTCTAATTCAATGGCAGAAAAATTGATTGGAAAGCTTCCTACTTAATTTTATTATGTTTTGGTAATTTAGCAGAATAGCAATTGTATTATAAATAAACCGTGTGCAGAAAAAAAAAATACAACTCAGCCAGCAAAATGAAAATGACCCTGACATTCATATGTTTATGCCACAAAAAATTCATCTGAAATATTCCAATGCTATAGATGCTTCAAGATGGAGAGCATTTCTGGGGATGCGGGTAACTCAATTACAAATAATGAGAATTAGAAAACTGCTGATTTAAAATAAACTGAAGACTGGAAAGACTTTAGAACCATTTGAAAACAAAGCACCTGGTGATTGTTTCAGACCATATAGTACTTTCTTGTAACGACACTAACTATTTCTTACAAGATACAACATAACCTTGAAGTTGTATCATATATACCTCCTCCTGTTGGTCTCCATATAAAATGACATTCTTGATGTCTAGCTGATACAAAGGCCAATCACAACTCACTGTCACTGCCACATAAATAAGAACTCTAACAGAGTTAAGACAGGCAACATAAGAGAAAGTCTCCTTGTAATCCACACCATATGTTTGGGTGTAACATTTGGCAACCAGACAGGCCTTTAAACGCTCAACTGAACTATCAGGATGATACTTCACTATGTAAATCCAACGACAACTGACACGCTGTTTACCATAAGGAAGAGGAGTAAGGAAATACTCTAAACTGAGTGAAATTCCAATTTAATAAATCGTGCAGTTGCTCTTCCAATTCCTCTTAATTCGGCAAGTACCATACGATATGAAGAAAGAAGTATAAACGTAGTCCCTGATAGTAACTCAATAACGAACTTAACTTCCCAGTCTGGTGTCAACCCGAATGATTCATCTAAGAACACATCTAAAAACTCACAGACCACTGATTACTCAAGTAACTTTATCTCGTCCTTACTGGTATCTTTCACGTACACCAATTAATCCTGAGTAATAATTTTTTTTCCTTCTGAGCTTTGGTTACAGTTATCAAGCAATTAGTTGTCACCTTGTGATCACCTTGAAATCCAAATCCATACTCATTTAATATCTGAAAACAACTTCTTCCTTGAAACAATTCACAAAAACATAATGAACAGATAACCGACTCATTCCCAATATCAATTAAAAACCTTGGATGTCAAGAGAAATAAAGTCTACCAATAATTCTCGAATTTTTTATACATTTAAGAGAACTCATACAATTAGTATCCACAATCACCACCAAGCCCTTTGGTGTGAAAATAAATAACACACAATTCAAAAATATAGGGGGTTAAAAAAAGTGCTTGTACAACAAAGGAATGTATAAAACCAAGTTTAATGAAAATGCATCCATCACTATCAAAAATAGACATCATACCCATCACCATATTAAATAAAGCACATGCATTTAATTACGTCATCGCAATACTCATCCTTGAGAATTAGAGATTCTAGCGTCTCCCCAGTGAACCCCTACCACTGGTGGTTACACTGCAAACTGACAGTAACACAATAGCCTCTCTTTCAAACAATCTGGCGTTACATACCCCATCTACCCATACCCATAGTACTATCGAATCCCATGTATTAGTATCAACCCACAATCTCTGAATATATGCCCTTCCAAGTTCCAACTGGAATCCCATAACTGGTGTAGTGTCAAATCTCCCTTCCATGTACTGTTCACGTCAACTAACTGATTTCTACACATATTTTTCAGCAACCAAAACCTCATTTGCCAAAACAATATAATTCATCAATTCAAAAGCTAGAATACAGACCTGAATAGAGTAATCTAGTCCCCACTGGATTTCCTCACATCCTACATCATTGGTCTGAACAAGAGTAGTAGCAACACGAGACAAAATAGTAAATCACTTTTCATACTCAGCCATAGATATCATTCCCTGAGTTCAAAACATAGAAACTTGTTCCTGCTCATAACAGTGTTGTTTAGAAAAATATTAGTTTTAAACACTTTCACCAACTAATCACATCTATTATATACTGACAAAAAAGCTTCATTATCTGAAACTGAAGTAGTCAAGCATCATTCTATATCCCATCACTAAATTCAAACTTCTTCTTTCGACACTAAAAATGTGCAAACCCTTGTTTCATGAACCTCTCATAGGTCATACTACATAACTCACCACAATGCATTAGATGCTCTGCTGTGTAGTTGCCAATATTTCCATTTGTAACTCAATAAATCAAACTCGTTGTGCTTTAATTCGAGCCAATACAACATAAGAACACTCCGTCTCTTTTTGATTCAAATCAGTTATAAAATTCATAATTCACAATGCTATAAAATGCATTCAATACAGAAGATGCATAGATGTATAACATGAGCCTTTTTTTTTTTAATTCGTATCTCACCCCGACTGACACCCCAACACCCTACCTTGTCCACTACTGACTTAGACTCACGTGTCTACAAAACATATCAAACCTAGGCTCTGATACCAAAATTTGTAACGCCCCAACCCAGAGATAATATGTTTACTTATTAATAGTAGGGTGGAGTCTGTTATTTAAGCATAGCCCAGTAACCTGGACGTATATCTAAAAAAAACCCAATATACAGATATCCATTGTAACAACCAAAATAAAGTTTAAGTTTAGAAACATACCTTTTTTTTTTTTTAGGTTTAGAAACATACCTAGGTGGGTAGTGATCACCACTAAACCACATATTTACAGACCACCAAAAAAAAAAACATTTACAAACCCAACTATCTCCAATGTTCCAAAATACACAAAAGAAACACAAAAGACTCCAAGGTAAAATCCCCCTCGGCCACCTAGACTCAGCAGTGGACGCCTCTTGTTGCATAGGGTTCATGAAAACATAAATTACAAAGATTAAGCACAGTAAGCTCAATGAATATAAAATCTTACTGATGGTGTGTCCAATTCCATCTAAGACTATGAAACTTTACGCATATCATACAAAGATCTGATAATCTGATCTTCTGTATATAAGCCAAACTCTACATACTAAATTATCTACAATGTAAATATAAAAGACACACATGCATAGCATATATTTAAAGTAATGCAAATATTTTACCCATACAGATTCTCAATAGAAAATGAAGAACTTTTATTAAATAATAAATTGAGTTTCATTACAAAAAAAAAAACATGCTTTTAGTATATAACTCTATCAGGATATGCATTGGCAAATGATAAAAAAAAATGAGAAAATAATACATTTGTGCAAAAGAAAGAAGAGAAGAAAATAAGAAAATGTGGCAGGATGGGGAAAAACAGTTGCAAAAGCTAAAAGCTATGTAAACAAAAATGATAAGTTGCTAGATTTTTTCGACTCATTTGTTGCAAGTAGAGGAAAAGTGAAGGTGCATGTTTGTAAAGTGATACATATTTGAGATAATCTCTTTGAATCCTTTCTACCCTTCGTTTCTTCAGCCTATGACCCATGGCCATGTTACAACCATGAGAAAACCCTACTTGATCTTAGGTTTGGTGCATGTGTATGGATCTAACTTAAGATTTGGGGTATGACAATAATATTGCTTATGTCTTGTATTAATATCTTTCGATGAGATTATGTTAAACTCAATTTTTTCTAGCTCAGTCCTTTACATGTGAATCATTTAGCTTTGTGTAACATAATTCTTTTCACATGTAATCATTGAGAGCAAGTCACTATAATTTGAGGGAATCCTTGATAAGTGTTATCCTGGGAAAGGTTTGTGATATTCGAAGCTAACCATGGAGGGTAACAAGAGGAGTGATTATTATATGATGATTCTTGATGTTTGCATAATCATTCCACACACGCACACTGAGTTTTAAATACTAATGTGACATGTGAATACTTTTGTATAGAGTTTATACTTATGGATGCAATGTGTGGGAATTGATTGAAGATTAAGGATTTGATACTTTGATAATCTTATTGTTGACTAAACTTTGACAGGATATGTTAAACTAGTCATAACTCATGCCTGAAGGCACGATAGAACATAAAATTCGAGTTCCCAAAAAATTGATTTCACTATATTAAATAATAATTTTTTTTTTCCTTCGTTTATTTGATTACATCATTCAAAATTTATTTTTACCCATTATTTTCTTAAAAATATTGACAAAATTTTCTCAAAATACATAATTTGATAAAATTTTCTCAGCATATGTATATTTTCGTGTATGGATAATGTCTGAAATAAAAATTATATTAAACTATAAATTAATCAAATATTAAATGATTGAACATGTGATAGAAATGAGTGATGTGATAGTTTTAGGGGAAAAAATGTATAGGGGATAAAATTCAACTTCCTATGTGTTTAATTCGATAAAATTTTCCCAACATATGTATAGTGTATAGATAATGTCTGAAATAAAAATTATGTTAAACTATAAATTAATCAAATATTAAATAATTAAACATGTGATAAAAATAAGTGATGTGATGGTTTTGGGGGAAAAATGTATAGGGAATAAAATTCAACTTCCTATGTGTTTTATTATATATATATTCATGACTGTTTGATGAAGTTTGTAGGTACCTTCTCTGAAAACCTTCATGAGACTCAACTTGTCCACTAGGGGTGACCTATGAGTTTAACGACTTATTGTAAAACCCGAGAAAAAAAATTATTAAAATCTTAATTAAAGGGGTAAAATAGTAATTAATAGTTAAAGCACGGGTCAAAAACGTGAATTTTTATATAATTCAGATGACGAAACGTACCTCACTGTTGGATTCGTCTCGCGAAATCTAGCTACCCAGTAATTTTTTGTAAAATTCTGAGACAGTTAGATTTTTTACGTGTTACAAAGCGATCGAGTGTCGCGTGACTAAAATAATTTCGATCAGATTTTATTTGCGGGACCCGAAAAATAATTTAAAGTTAGTTCAATAAAAATATACTAAATTTAACACAAAACGAGATTTAATTGACTCGGAATAAAATTTGATCCGTTAAAAAGAAGGAGTGTGGCGCTATGTGGGCCACACAGTTAGACTATATAAAGTGGAAGACTTTTTTTGTCTTCCACTTGTTTTCTTCTCCAGTAGCCTGTCGAGAGAGTGAGAGAGAGAAAAGTGAGTTTTTTTTTATTTTTTTTTCTTCCTTCCTTCTTAGATCTACGAAGATCAAACAATTTAATCGCTTTGGATAAAGAATTAAAGTTGTTTTATGCAACGAGAGCTACACAACCATACCAAATATCGCATTTTTCTCCAAAAAAAATATCAAAGGCGAGAGAAACCAAAGAGTTGCATAATTTTTCACTTCAAAAAGACAAAATAATAATGTGCCAGCAGAATCCCTATAATCAATGCAAGTTTGTTCCCTTTACCCTGCACCTACAAATCTTTCCCCCAAATTTTATAAACAATAAACAACCATTAGATCCACACTTGTACATTCATACTAATTGTTGACAAATTTTGATCGACATTGATTGACAGTGTTAACATAATCGTTGAAATTGATTAATTGCCATCTTGTGGTCAAATGACTCAATGCTATGATTTTCATTCTTTATATAACTCTTCCACAGTGAAAGAGCCCTGCTCTCCTGCTTAACAAGACCCCATAAGTTGTCTGACCACTCATAGAAACTCTATCTCTCTCCCTCCCCCCCCCCCCCCAAACAGGGGCGAAGCCAGAATTTTTTTTTAGAATGGGCATACTAGTATGTTTTAATTTTTTTTTAATAGACAGTAAAAGTTCATAAATTTATATTTATTAAAATTATATTTAATACTGTTTAAACATAGAAGATTAAAAATCGATATACTCATAAACAAAAAAATAATAATTAAAATTTCTTATCGAGAATGTGACTAATTATTATTACTTACAATTGACCCTGATATGTTTTTATTATTTGAAAGTGTTACAAATTAGTTTTATCAATAATATTTCTTTTATATATAAAATCGCAATAACAAATTTTCATTTATGATATTATAGTTTACTACATAACGACACACATTTTTATATAATAACGAAATAATCCTACAATTTAAAAAAATTATAAAATAACATTAATATGTTCAAAACATATTCGGACATGTCTGAAACATGTCTAAAAGTTAACAATTATATTAGTTGTACCTAATTTGAGATTTAATTGATGGAGACCCAATGGTTTGTGACCATTGGATAGACAGTAAAATTTATTAAATATTAAGACTCACTATTATACTTAATATCGCAATGTATTAGGTCCTAAAATTAGGTTTTAATAACATTGTTCAAAAAGTTAACAATCATTTAGGTAGGGGTCTATTTAAATCAATATTACCAAAACACAATATTATGGTGGGCACAATTAAATATGCCTAAATTTTATTTTAAAAAATACATGCTTAATATGAAGCAAAAAAAAATTGAGGAGGGGCATGTGCCCACCCTAGCCTAAGGGTGGCTCCGCCCCTGCCCCCCAATATATATGAGTAGAGGTGACAATCTTAACCCATTACCTATTAATCCGCCCAACCCGCCCATAAATAAAAGAGTTGGGTACCTATATTAATTAATATGAGTTCTAAATGGATTGGGTAACATGATTCATTTTAATTAAGCGGGTTAATATGAATTACAAATGGATACCTATTGGGTTGAGTATTTATCTTTTTATTAATTAACATAAGTAATAAAATTAAATTAATATACTAATATACCAAAAAAAACACACTATTACACCAAAAAATACACACATATACACTAGTACATCAAAAACACACACACACACACTAATACACCACCCACGACCCACAGGTCGACCCGTGACCCCATGACCCATGGGGTTGACTCATAACCCGTGGGTCGACCCATATACCAACTCATAGCCCACAATCGACCTCAACCCATTATGTGTGTATTTTTTTTTTTTTTAATTAAATGTGTTTTAGTTTTTGTGTTAGTATATGAGTGTGTATTTTTAGTGTATTAGTGTGTATTTTAGTGTATTAGTGTGTATATTTTTAGTGTATTAGTTTGTGTGTGTTTTGGTGTATTAGTGTGTGTGTATGTTTGTATTTTGGTGTACTACTAATGTGTGTATGTTTTGGTGTACTAATGTGTCTATTAAGAATTTTAATTATTTTATGGGTTAATCGATTTAACCCAAACCGTTATAAACTCAACCTATTATAACCCATTTACTACGTGAGTGAAAAATGAATTGGATTTATTTTAGCCCAATCCAATTTTATCCAACTCATAACCAACCCAACCAACCCATTTGCCACCTCTAATATGAATAAGGTTTCTTGATAAGTGTCAACCAAAGGACCAAGGCCTCCTCTATCCAAGCTACAATTCTCCAAGATTTTGTGTGCATGTTTGTGTGACTATTTGTGTATACATGGATGTACATGCACATTACTGCTTTTACATTGACAAATTTCAAGTTACAAGCTTTGGTCACTCTTATAGCTCAAATTTACAATTTGATTGAGTTCTTCAAAATATAAGAACAAAAAATATTGCCAGCTGTCACCTCATATTTAGTTTCCAGATTTAAATAAAGGCTACCAGAGGCTTCTATTTCTGTGAGCAAAAGTAAAGGTAACTGCTAAATATAATTCAATCAAAGAGGCAAAGAAAAGATAAGGAATGTTTGTTGCAAACATAGGTAGATCATTGATATTGTACGAGCACTAATTAGAAAATATCTGTTTTCACAAGAAACTCTTTCTAAACATCAATTATAAAAGGAAGGTTGTAAGCCTGTTGAAAACCAACAGATTTTTCTATTTTAAAGAAAAATAAGTAGCTGCAGAATTAGAAGGTTTGAAAAGAGAAAGTGATGAAGAAAACACATGTATGATAGAGATGTTGTGATCATGCAGGATACACAACTCCAATTTATTGTGAGGTCATTTAGACCACCAGGTTTAAGGCAGCCTTAGACCAACAGGTTTATTTGTTCCAAATAAATATGAAGTAGCAACAGAATGCGAGCTAGTTTGACAATTTCCATAGTTGGAGGGAAGGCAATGGAGAAAACAAAAGTGAAAGACAGATGTACGTTACAAACACAAGGGGCATAATTTCAATTTCTTGGGAGGTCATTCAAACTACTCATGATGAAGGTCGTCCTCGTCTAAACTGCATATTTTCTGGACTGGCATTTACTAAGGAGACAACATTTTTGAGAATTTTGATTTTGAGTTTTCCTCATATATGACTATTACTCAGGATTCTAGAAGGTTTTGTAGGCATAACTGCAGCAACAATGACAGCTGGGAATCACCAGAAATTAAAATACTAAGTACACATATTTATAAACATTATGATAAACTAGAAATGATTCAAGATGGAATTCCAAGACTCAAACCGACCAAGAGCCCAAACACTCAGGAAATGACATGGGGCATGACATGTTATGCAGTCAACAAATAAATCGGTTTAGAAGTCAAAACTAAACATGACATTTTACTTTCACTTCTTATTTTTTAAGGTCAAATTGGAAGCAGTTGCTCGTGACATATGCTACAATTGTTACCCAAAAGTTTACCAGAGTTGCTGAGCATAATAAGCAGTAAAGCAAGGAGTTACAAGGTGTAGCAAAGGAATTTTTGGTTCCAGAACTAAGCTGGTCAGAAACAATTTCTACGTGCTCCATGCTTCCATGTCCAATAAATGGATTGGAATTGATATCGTTATATTTAGCAAATGAACTAGCAACCAAAATATCATGCAAATAAATATCTCTGGCCCAGAAGAATAAGGTATTTTACAGATTCCAAATTATGTAGTTACCTCCTTCATTATTCACAAACTCAGTGAGGGCTTCAGCGGTGCGAGCTCCTTCATACCTAAGAAACCAAGGATTCAATTAAGAGTAAGGTACATGCAAGTTTTATCATATTGAATGTTCCAAAATCAGAAAGGGGTAGATAAATAAGAAGGGAAATATATCATTAAGTCCCTACACTCACTTTTTCGGTTCCAAAGACCCCTTAGGAAACCATTGGATGGTGGGATATCTGGAAAGCCCATATTTGCTACAAAGACTCTTACGTTCATCACAGTCAACCTACATAAAAAGCATCCAAAAAAGTAGACAAATTAAATCAAGTTTCATTGACCAAAGCAAATGTCAATATTTTAGGTTCAATTATTTTATTTTATCTTTCCTTAAAGTGATATCAAACATGGTTCAAGGTATTGGTCGAGTCCGATACGACTCGGTCGAGTCATATCTGACTCGGACCCCTCCGATACGATAACGGTACACGTTACACAAAAATCACGAGTCTCACCTGAATCAGTCGTGACTCGGTTACAACTCGGTGGAATCGGCTTGACTCGGAGTAATATCAGCGTAACTCGGATGAGTCATATCAGACTCGAAAAGGAATGATAAAATTCTTCCAAAATTGAAAGACAAAATGCAAAAAAAGACCAAAGTAGAGAAAAAAGAGGGATAAAAAAATCAAACAAAAAATGGGACTCAAATTTGCAGAAGGCAGACCTTAAAATTGAAGGCATAACTACCTTTCTTCTTCTTTTTCCATTCGCACAACAATCAGCCGTCTTTGTTCTTCCCTTTCTTCTTCTTCTTCGCAGCAAAGACCCAGCATCATCGATCGCAGTCATAGATCAATTGCAGAAACCCTAGGTTGCTCGACCATGACTACTCGAAGTCTCGAATAGCCCCTGACTCCCTTTGTTCCTCTCTCTTCGTCTTTACTGGTCTCTCGTCTTTCTCTCTCTCGTCTGAGAGTCTCGCCTCTTGCCCCCCTCTCTCTCTCTCTCTCTCGTCTGAGAGTCTTTATCAGACCCACGATGGAAAACCCAGTGACCTAGTCAATTAAAGACTATTTGACTGTGGTTAATTTATTAAAGTGTGGTTAATTTATTAACATAGTGTGGTTAATTTATTTTATTTGTGGATAATTAGTTTTCGGGTTCACTTTTTATCTAAGTTTACTTAGATTAAATTTACTATTTAATAAATCATTAAAATATTTAATGTAATAGTTAGATATTCAGATTATTTATTTTTTAAATAAATATTTGAAGTATTGTATTTTTAAATCAAATGCTAAATTATTAACCTTATGGTGGAAATTATCCCAATTTTTATTATCCTAGAGACAATAATAATGATGATATTTCTTAAGTACTTACCTTAAACATTGATAATGACAATTATTTTCGGTAGTTTCCTTATGTTTCATTTTAATTATTTTTAATGTGTTTTTAGATATATTGTAGACATATGATGCATGAATGATGATGTTTATATTTTTAGAATTTTTCATAATTTTTTTAAATTTTTTTGGAGTTTTTATCTAACATTTTGAGCGTATTGGTTGATACCGCGCCGCGACGCTGCGACAGATGTGTATCAGTGCCCTCCTAGTCGATGACTGATACTGTGACTTTGAACCATGGTGCATGCCTCATGACCCTGTAATTTATTATAGGAACAATCTCACGGGTTCAAGCTTCTGCAATTGGATTTCCAGCCTAATGTAGGCAAATGGATATACGAGGTTATATTTAGTAAACACCCTCCTCCCCCCACCCAAAAAACAAAAAAAAAAAAAAAAACAAAGAAAAACAAGAGACCACCAAAATAAGGTGATTCAACAGGAATTTAAAAAATACGCAAAATTATGATTCTTTCAGCAGGTAAAGTATTAACCCACAAATTTTAAATATGATATATAGATTCTCCAACTTGTGGAGATTGTGTAGGATATGAAGAGCTAACCTTTCCAATCAAAACAAATTTTGCATTTTTGAAACTCCCACCAAGCTTCTCATATTCAGGAGCAAGCTTCTTACACCTGCCACAGACAAAAAATTAAATCTTATTAGTGTCATATAATTAAGTAAATCAATCAACCCATGCACCATGAAGAAAAATGCTATCAGGAAATCAATAAACTTTTTAGGATGTAAAATGTATGTACTAACCTAAATAGTTCCATAGATCTTAATAAACTTTTAACTAGTTTTTTACACCACAATCCTCCCAATTGAAAAGTGAACAACACGAACACAAATCCGAAACCAGTAAAAACAGCCACTGAACTCATTTGACAATGTACAAAACTAATTATAGTGTAACATTATAATGAATGCATGAACAACTGACTCGCCTTATGGACTGAAAACTGAAAATGCAAGTGAATTTCAATTCGCAATCAATTAAACATTTCCAAAATGCTAGCTCACGGGATGCCTCATTAGGATTTAAAATAAAAATTAATTCGTATACTAACAAAATAGCACATAATTTGCGCCAACAACTCTGAAACATTGAGACGGACAAAAAAATCTCAAACAAACACACACTCAGTGAGACAGCTGAAAAATTATTAACATTATTGCGGCATTTAATTTAATCGATATTCGAACATTGAGTCAACATTTTAATTCAGAAATCAGATACGGATACTACTCACATCTGGAAATATCACAACTGCGATTTAAAAACATTAATCAGATCTTGACATCAAACACAGTCCAGAACACTATATCCTCCAACAGATAAGTGATTAGCTAACAAAACAGAAAAATATCAGTTACAACTAAACGGATTCAGTATTGTATCAACGTCAGTTCAGTTTGTTTCAGAGAGGATATCATAATTAACCTGCATAAATCCTTTTTCCCAGATATATATATATATATATATATATATATATATATATATATATATATATATATATATATATATATATATATATATATAATTTTAATATATGCTTCGATATGTCGAGCAAATCGTAATTCTGATCATGCTACTGCTAAATTTATAACTGCTGAATTCACTGGTCAATTGCGTGGCTGGTGGGATAACTATTTAAACTCATCTCAGCAAAATGAAATTTTAAATGCAGTAAAAATTATAACAGCAGCAGATGGCAGTATAAATACTCAAGAAGATGCTGTTTATACATTAATTCAAACTATATTAAAACATTTTGTTGGAACAAATTTCCAAAGTACAGATAAGAGTAAAGAACTCTTAATGAATTTAAGATGTCCCACGTTAACCCATTTTAAGTGGTATAAAGATGTCTTTTTAGCTAAAGTTTTACTAAGAACAGATGCTAATAATGAATTCTGGAAAGAAAAATTTATTTCAGGATTGCCTAGCTTATTTGCTGAAAAAATAAGAATTCGTTTAAAACAAAGACATGGAGGATTTAAAATCCCTTATGAAAATTATACCTATGGAGAACTAATTTCCGAATGTATTTCAGAAGGTTTAGCTCTCTGTAATGATTTAAATATTAAAACTCAGCTTAAGAGACAAATATTAACTGATAGAAAAGAGCTTGGAGAATTTTGTAATCAATTTGCGTATAATTTGGATATTCCCAAAGATAAAGTTTCTAGTAAAAGAAAGCCTTACACAAAACCTTATAAAAATGGTAGAAAATTCTATAAAAAGAATTATGGAAAAGAGAAAACAGATAAAACTATTAAAAAATTTAAAGAAAAGGATAAAATGCCTATTTTAAAATGTTTTAAATGTGAAAAAGAAGGACACATTGCCACTAAGTGTCAGATTAAGCAACAAATTAATGAATTAATTAATGATGAAGATCTTAAAGAAAAGAATTTAAAACTTGTTTTAAATTCAGAAAGTGAAGATTCTATTAATGATCTATCCTCTGAAGAAGAAGAATATAATGTTGATGAAATAAGTTGTTCGTCTTCTGAAAATGATAATTGCAAACAAGATAAAGCTTGTTCTTCTCATTGTAAATCAGAAACCAATTATTATAAACCTATTCTCGCTATGAATGGATTAAGTATAAATACTTTGACTAAGTCTCAAACATTAATTCTTGATCTTATAGATAAAATTCAAGATCCTGATTCTAAAAGAAAAACTATTGAACAATATCTGCAGATAAATCCAGAAGAAAAGAGACCTTCTATGTCTCAATCGTATTCACTTAAGGAAGTCCTTAATAGGACAAAAGACATAACAATTGAAAATATTCCAACTAGAGAGTTCTCATCCTCTCCGGTCCAAGACTTAAAGAAAGAAATTTATTCTCTCAAAGAAGACATAAAAGTCTTACAAGCTAGAGTACTAGCTTTAGAAAAATTTCCTTTAAAAGACAAAGCTATAAAGGTTGATAAAGACATTGAGAATGATAAAGCATCTCCTTCTCATTCTATTAAAGAAGGCTATTTAAATGTAATAGATAAAATAACTTTTCAAAAATGGTATATTAAAATTTCTCTTGCGATAAATCAATTTTTTACCATTGAAACTATTGCCTTAATTGATAGTGGATCAGATATGAACTGCATAAAAACAGGATTAATTCCTACAAAATATTTTGAAAAAACTATTCAGTCGGTTAGCACTGCTGATGGTTCGAAATTAAATATAAACTTTAAATTTTCAAATGTTTATGTTTGTAATGAAGGAATTTGTATTCCTACGACTTTTATGCTTATTGATAATTTAAATTAATTGGTGATTTTTGGAACACCATTTTTATCTATGATTCAACCTATCGAGAAAATTGATTCTAAAGGAATTTTGACTACTATAGATGGTCAACAGATATTATTTGAGTTTATAACTCTACCTCAAACAAAGGATACCAAAGAGGGGGAAGGATCGGTATATGTACAGAGATATGTACAAAAGCAAGGAAAGCTTTTATTTAATGCTAAAAGCTTAAATATTTACAGAGTGCTGAAAGCTTAAAAGCTTATATACAGAGTGCAGTGCACTTACAGTAATAGTGTGGAATGTAGAAGATGGAAGCTATATGCAAGAGAGAAGGGTTCAGAGAGGGTGCAAGAAATGAAGGAAGGAAGGGAGTAGGTAGAGAAGGGTATTCTTCTCGAGGAGTAATTCGAGGTTGCTCAACAGACTGAGCCTGCACCTCGTTATAAAGGGCCGGACATGAAATCCGGATTTCAAAACTGGAAAATACTATTCACAACTTTATACTGTACAAAACTTTAATAATTTACATTGACGTCAGTACATACGCCAGCAGAACTGTACAAACACTATTTGGTGACTTCAGGGCGTTCGTCATCTCAGTTGGATTTATCCAAAGATTCAGCTATATATGATTATTTCTTGTAAAGCAAATTATACAGAATATTGCCATCATTATCATCACGAAGATTTATCTCCATATTTTCTTTTAACAATTCTTCATTAATTTCAATATCACAGTTAATAGGGGTATATCCCTGGGAATCCATAAAGTCTTCATCAGAGTCAATAGGAGTAGGAATTTTCTCATCTTGTTCCTCAACTTTATCTTTCCCTTTGCCTTTTATGGCAACTGTTGGAGTATTAGCAAGATCCATCTTCTCGGTTTTGCCCATTCCGAATGTAGACAAAACTTGAAGACTCATCATCTCTTCCATAACTGCAGCTTTAAGCTGCTCAGTATTTAAATAGGGCTTTTCCGTTTTAATTTGTTCTTTAAGAACTTCAATAGGATTAAAATTAGTTCCAGTGTTTATACTGGTGGTGGGAATAATAGAGTAAGAGGCAGAAGGTTCCTCTTCCTCTGTTCCCATGTCTTTAAGACATGCTTCAATAACCTGGCATTTAGCATCAGTATTATAGTTATTCCAATATCGAACATGGAATTCTCGAATTAATTTTGGATGTCCATTATAATTAAAGCTACAAGCCAAAGTCCACACCCAAATCCATGGAACAAAGAATTCAAGTGAGAAATTGATAATTGGCTTATACTGACAAATCAATTCAATGAACCTCGTACAAGTGGGTCATACGGAGTCCCATGTTTTTGTCTTTAATTATTCCTCCCCCCATTTTCATACATGAATTTGCCCATACGTACACGTCCACTGTACCCTTACGTGGCACTGCCTCCATTCCCACTTTCAGATTTGGGTCCCCTCCTTTTAGAATTCTATCAATTCTGATTAAATTCCAGCATCCTTCATTAAGTTTCGAATCCTATGTAAGATTCCACTGTAGTTCTCGAAAGTTTTAAGGTATGGATTAGAATTTGCTTCGAATTTAATTTGGATTTGAATTTTATTAGTGGAATGGTATGGGAGTGCCTCTCAATAGAAGGAGCAACATAACATTTGATTCCTCAATGACTTTCGTACCACAATTGATTGTGTATGTCAATAAACGACGTGATCTCTTAATGTGATTGATAGCTCGATAGCGACAAAGTGATCTCTTAAGGTAATTTTACATATCCTAGAAGAGTGCATAGTATTTAATTATTTCGATACTCTCTCGTGTTGTAAAATATAATTTCTTGTTTTGTTGAAACGATATCATAGTTTTTAAATTATTGGGTAGAATTTGTGTGGAAATTGTAATTATACAAGTCAAAACAATTTTTCATTTTTTCAGGATATATCCTGTCAATAGCACCATGAGTGTGCCACCAATCATAAAACCAGTTCGAAATTTCCATACAGGTTTCAGTAAATTGGAAGAACCATGAGTGTTTTAAATTTGGTGCATTATAAAGAAAGGCTTTATCCCATGCTTCAATATAATCAAAATAGTTATACTCCGTATATGGAGAAATTCTTAGTGTTCTGGGGAGACTAAGATCAAGACCCCAGTCTTTAGCAGATATTACCCTTAATATAAGGGCTTTACTATATTGAGGATCAACTCTGTTACCATAAAATCGGTGAAATTTAACCGAGTCAGTTTCAATAAGAATATTTTCATAATATGTTCGATCTTTAAGACCGGAGAATAAAAAGGCATTATCCATTGTCATAAATTTCCCTGCAATATAATAGGGATCTGTCATCCAATTTATATAATCATCATCAAGAGTCATAATACTACTATAAGTAGTTAGAGTATTTAACTTTGTATAGTTTAAATGTGGCTTAGCCACTAAAGCTTCTTTAATGGATTTTTTAGATCGAACGACAGTATAACCGTCAGCAGTTTTATCTTCACTTTTATGTGAAGTTGAAGAGTCACCTTTATGTGTCGTTGAATCTCCTTCTTTAAGAAGTGTGCTATTAATAGCTTTAAGCTTTAGGGATTCAGATAAAGGAGGATAATAAGCATTGACCTGGGCTCTTCCTCCAGGCATGCCTCGGCTACAGCCTCGGCCACGATTAAAACTCTGGCCTCGATTCATGAGAACCCTGCAAAAATTCCCTTGTTAGAAAGTCGGGAAGTGAATTTAATTCACCTTTAACATATTCTATTTTAAAATCAAAGACTGATAAAATAGCCTGCCATCTTGCAAAAATCTGTTTAGATGCAATATTCTTTACATCTTGTTCAAGAATGTTTTTAGCAGAACTACAATCAATTCTTAGTAAAAATTCTTGATTTAATAAATCATCTTGAAATTTACTTATACATTTAACAACAGATAAAAGTTCCTTTTTAATAATGGAATAATTTAATTGAGTAGATCCTCATTTACCAGAGGTAAATCTAACAAGTAATTCTTTTTTAGTATCGGGATCTTGTTGTTTAAGAATGCCTCCATATCCTATATCTGAGGCATCAGTTTCAACAATTTTATACCATACGGATTTAACCAATGAAAGACATGGTAAATGCTTAGCTTTAAGTTTAATTTTTCGTACTGCTGCAGTATGCAAATCTGTCCAAGGAGACGGATTTTTTGTAAGTCTAGAATTTAAAATAGCAGTATCTTTAGCAAGATTTTGATAAAAAATCTGTTAAATAATTTAAACTGCCCAAAAATCTTTCCAATTGCCTTTTATCTTTAATTTCATCCGGAAATTTAGATGCAAATTCAATACTTCTTTCGATTGGGACTATATTCTCATGTTCAATATAATGTCCTAAAAATCTGACTTTTAATTGGAATAATTTCATTTTTATAGCAGAAAGAACTAATCCATTTTGTTTAACAACATGGATAAATTTATTCAAATGTTTAAAGTGTTGATCAATAGAATCAGAAAAGATGAGTATATCATCTATATAAACAATGAAAAAAGCATAAAAAAGATTAAATATATCATTCATTATATTCTGAAATTCAGAAGGAGCATTTTTAAGACCAAATGGCATAACATTCCATTCATAATGTCCAAAAGGTACTGTGAAAGCAGTCTTATACCTGTCTTCCTCAGCAATTTGGATCTGCCAATAACCTGACTTTAAGTCAAACTTAGAAAAGATCTTAGCATTATATAAACGAGATAATAAATCATTTTTATTGGGGATGGGATATCTTATCCATTGCAAAACCTTATTTAAAGGTTTATAATTTATATCCAGTCTAGGAACTCCTCGCTCCTTTTCTGCAGCGTTGTTAACATAAATATTTACAGAGTGCTGAAAGCTTAAAAGCTTATATACAGAGTGCAGTGCACTTACAGTAATAGTGTGGAAGGTAGAAGATAGAAGCTATATGCAAGAGAGAAGGGTTCAGAGAGGGTGCAAGAAAGGAAGGAAGGAAGGGAGTAGACAGGGGTATTAATATTCAGACATACCATCAATATTCCATTCATAAATAGAAGAGGCATCATAACCACTTTGATCAATAAAAAATCTTTCTTCATACATAATATCTTGAGGGGTTGCCCTTGGATAATAAGCCATTAACGGAGGCGCTTGTTGATATGTATTAGTTTTTGGTTTGGAATAACCAATTTTATTAACTTCTGCTTTCTGCAAGTCAGATAATAATTCTTCGAAATTTTTAATTTTAGTTTCATATTGCTCTACTTCCTTTGTGTTAGAAAGTACATTTAATGATAAACCTTTTAATTTATCTTTGATTGCATTTATGAACTCAATTTCTTCAATTTTATTATGAAGATTAAAAGATGAAGTATCCACAGGGGGTTTAATATTGACTTGTTCAAGTCCATTAAAATCTTCAGGGAAAGACTTATGAGACGAGACTTTAATCTGATCCTTTAGCAAGTTTTCAATCTTAGTCAAATGTTGGCCTATAGTTTGTAAACAGACATTTGTATAATTATTCTGTCTAACAGCAATATTGGATCCTGAATAACAGGCATTCAAAACAATATCTTCACTCAATTTGATAGCTTCAGTGGTTGGGGGATAAAAACTATTTATAGTTTTACCATCTAATGTTTCCCATTTATGTTGGAAATTTTCAATCACATTTAAATGATCCATAGTTGGTGGAGCATAATAAGCTAAAAACCAATTAACAAAAGGAATTATCCTTTTTTCTCTTTCTATATAAAGATAAAACATTTCTTTATAATTTCGAAGATCCTCAGAACTCATAGTTCTAAAATACCAATTTCTAAATTCTTTAAATTTAGGTAGTTGAAACTCAGCATTAATTTCTTTTCGGTTAACAACAAATTCGTTTTGGTGTATTTCCATAAAAACTATATTTGAAGTCCGATCTTAGATGGAGTAGGATCAATATAATCCTCATCATTAAATTTTTTTTTATCTTGTCGGTAAATTCCATGAGGAATTTGATTATGAGAAGTCTTTATACCTTCAATTATGGGTTCTTTACCTTTTCTTCGATTTAAGACCGAAGAAGTAGATCTTCTTATAGGAGTAAAATAATCTAAAGAAGTTTCTGATTTATCAGATATTTTTAAACTAGATAAATTATTTAGCAAATTTAATCAAAACATCACCCTGGGTTGACTGGGTAATTTGAGTTATTTCTTCATTTATTTCTGATTTCTTAGGGACCACTGATTCCAATTGTCAGGTGTCTGGAAACTGGATTTCTGACCATTTAATGGTTTTAGGAATTTCAATTTTATTTTTAATAGCATTGGTTTCAATTAAAGTTGTTTGACCTTTAACATTATGAAGCTTAGCTTTTGGACTCAAAATATTCATAACCTTATAATAGATTCTATATATAAAAGTCATTATATCAGTTCCTTTTTTAAAATTATAACCAAAGGTTTTAATATTGCATGTTAAAACATCCAAAATATTTTTATCAGTTAAAGATACAGATAGATCAGGAAAACAGTTAAAATAAACTGGACCAGTACTTAAACTTGATTGCATAACACCCATTAAGGATTGATCAAAATCAAGACATCTAGCATCTCTTAATGCTAACATAAAAGAAGCATTACACCCTTTAAGAGTTAATGGTTTTAAAGCAACTTGGACTAATCCGATATGTAAAAATTGATAATTTTCTTGAGCCTTTAAGATCTCTCGTTCAGTTAACAGTTGAAGAATATCTCCATCTTGATCAAAAGGAACAATCATTTCAATCGTTTTAATTGTTAAACTCGATCTGAAATTAAAAGTACCAATATTATAGATTTTCTTAGTGGGGTACTAGGGTATATCCAAGTTCTGTAATTTATTTTCAATATCAGAGAATTCTATTTCTTCCATATTTTTAACATAATCTTCCTTATGATTATTTTTAAATTTAAACAGATTTAACGCCATAGTGGTATCTCAAAGCTTGTTCTATCGACTTATATGTTTTACTATTACTATCTTCTAGTTACTACCGTAATTTGTCTTTTAATTCTATTACAGTATTGTTATTGTGATAAAAATTACAATAATATGATGTCTCTTCTATTTATGAATGGAATATTGATGGTATGTCTGAATATTTAATTTAGGTATTCTTCTCGAGGAGTAATTCGAGGGTGCTCAACAGACTGAGCCTGCACCTCATTAAATAGAGCCGGACATGAAATCCGGATTTCAAAGCTGGCCTAAAACTATTCACAACTTTATACTATACAAAACTTTATACTGTACATTGATGTCAGTGCATGCGTCTGTGAAACCCGGAAAAATTTGAACTTTTTCTGAAAAAGGGCAAAATGGTAATTTGCCACTACTGCACGTATTTAAAATACATATGTTCTAGACCTCGGAGGAGGGAACAGAGTGCGCCATTGGATTCGCAACGCGAAATCTAGTAACCACCAGAAAATTCGTTGAATTCCGAGAGAGTCGGATTTTGCACGTAGATTGAGACGACTGTGTGGCGATTGACCTTTTGAAGGTCCCCAAAAACGAGAAATATTAAAATTCCTTAAAATTAAGTTAAAGTTCAAATAAAATTAATTTGAACTTAAACTGGGATCAAATGAATCGTTTCGGGACGAAATCGGACCCGATTAAGCGAAGGACACGTGGCGCGACGTGGGCCGAGTATTTAAAACTATAAATAGGGCTAAAATATCTGAAAAATCAGATCTTCTAAGCCCACTTGAGCCTTATTCAGCCGTTCAAAGAGAGAGAGAAAGAGAGGAGAGAGAAAAGGGTTTTCTTAAGCCTTTCTCCGGCGATTTCTCCGACAACCGTCGCTCGGATTTCGTCGAGCTAGAAGGGAGAAGTGATCACGTCGACGAGGGCTTCGACTACGTACCAAAAACAAGGCGTTTCACCGAATATTCAAAGGGAGAAATTTTGGAAACCAAAGCTTTTGGGCTTGTTTTGGTGCATAGAGGTTGTTTACACTTCTATTGAGGTAGGAGTTATTCCTATCTTGGATCATTCTACCCTAGGTGTAGCTAGATTAAGGATATATATATGCATGTGTAATGATGTATATATGTGTTTATGGTTATGAAAATGAAAAGGTGAGCATGAAATTGGCTTAGGCTTGTGGCTAGCTAAATTTTAATATGTGGAAGTTATATGTGATTCACTATAAAACTTGGTGATATTGAAGGCAATGCCTTGTGTGTTGGAAGTTGTTGCTTTGCTTAAAATGAGAAAATATGTTATATGCCTTTAAGGTGTTTGTTAAATGCCTTGGTTGATGAAATGAGATTCTTTCAATGTTATTGTGATAACATGTTTATGTGTATAGAGATGATTAAATTTATACTCTATGTTGTCAAGACATGACTTTGATAAGTTGACATGAATATGATATTGGTAGTTATATGCACTTGATATAATTGCCATGAAGTTACGATGATGTAAGGAAATTATATACTTATGATCTAAATTCCATGGTATGTGGATATATTGCTCATTTTACACCATTGTACATTGAGCATGTTCATGGCATCACATTCATGGGACAATTGCATGAGTGTTGGTGTGTGGGAGATGCATAGATTTAATCAACACCTTGTTTGGTGCTTGATATGTGGGCTCGGGAAATAGTGGATCGACGATCCTTTTTGAGTCGCATGTTGCATAAGGAAAACTTGTGTTGGGTATAGCAAGAAGGGGCATGGCGACTTCCTTGGGTGAAAAACCCTAAACCACTTGGTTCATACACTCCGACGGTGCAAGTCCAAAAAGTGTAGATAGGCCCACGGAGCCGGCGGTGCGATTCCAAAATCCGTTGCCTAGGAAGACACAAGATTTTGTTGTATAAAAACACCCATTAAATGGGTAGCCTCCAACAATGATTGGGTTTTTATAAAGACATAACTTTTAATTCAAACGATCATTGGGAGGGTTTTTCTGTCAATAGACGGGTTGCATTACACTTTGGCGTTGCATTGTGTTGTGTGAGTCGGTGAGGACTCGGGTTGAAACGCATGGGTGAGTGTCACTTCATTCCATGGCATAGCATTGTTGCATTCCATCATAGAATGCATAAGTATGAGAAATGTTTAGTTATATGTTTATGTGACGATTACATGAGCATGTGCATCTAGGGGAAGAGTAACCTTTATAGGTTTATCTCTACTGGGCGTTGTGCTCACCCTATACGGGAAACAATTTCAGGTGTCGGGTTTACACCGGCGATTGGCTCCCATGGAGAGCATCAAGGGTGAAGGGGGCCTATGTGTGGCCTTACCTCAAGATTTTGTAAACCTTTTGTTTTAAAGTGGTTTATGACATGTAAATATTGTAAACATATTTGAATACTTATAATGGAACCTTGTAGAGATCATGTATAAGGTAAGAAACTTTGTTATACATGTTTTGGGTGACCTTGGGAAGGTTTGAAATGAGTTGGAAATGAAAAACTAATGAAATGGGCAAAATCTGCCTTTAGCTACCGGTAGTCAACAGGTAGTCGTAGCTCCAGAATGTTTCAGCTACCGGTAGTCGATAAATAGCTACCGGTAGTCATTCCAAAAATCAGAAATTTTTAAATGTTTTGCCAAATCTTTGGGCTTTGAATTTCCTTCCTTTAAATGATCAAAGTGGACCCTAATGGGGTACAAACCACGGTGTATGGGACTTTAATTGAATTAAATGAATGTTAAATCGAATTTTTATTATGGGTTATAATCCCGGCTTAATGATATTCTAGATGTGGTGTCGGGTTGAGCGATATCCACGGATGTTTCCGCGGATTGATGGGTTATCAACGGGACCCCCGGTTTTTGGGGTGTCACAGCTTGGTATCAGAGCATAGGGTTATAGATCTTATGTGGTCTTGTAGGAAATGAGTCTATCATCTTCCATTGCCAGAGTGAAAGATGTTTAGAGCCCTAGGTAATGCGTAAACCTAACTTGTTGGGCATTGGGTCTAGACCATTGCATGCATTGTACATTTCATCTTGTGTGTTTAAAAGTTACATGTTAATTGTTGTTGGCTATATGTTATGTGCTACATGACATGTGAATTATGTACATGGTAGAATGTATATGTGAATGAATACACTAGGTTAGAAAACATAACCTTGGGTTCGGAATAAGGGATGAACGGAGTGGTTCATGGTGTAAATGTCTACTAGTGGGTGGCATAAGCATTGCTAGTGAGACAATGAGAAGAATTCTCAAAGTTTCAATCTTGATCCCTATTTTTGGGATACCTTGTGAGACTTGTTGCTATCTGACAAGTGTAGATGGCTAGTCGAGGAAGGGGACGTCGAGGCGGTGGGAGAACCAACCACCACCAGCCATTGACCACCAAGCCTTCGTGAAGGCTCTTGGTGCTACGGCTGCTACCATTGCGCAAGCCAGTGCAGCGGCTGCTGCCATTGTACAGGCTAGTGCAGATCTGAGCCAAGAGGCTCAAGCTATCCAACAAAGTCTGAGTTCCGTGGGACATCAACGCCCATGGAAAAAGGGTAAAACATCGAGGCCTGGTTACCAGGCAGGTCAGAGGGTTTGCTATCATTGTCGCCAGGCAGGCCACAAGAAACGGGATTGTCCTCAAAGATAAGAATCCCAAGGCCATGTAACGAGGAGTTGCCCCTTGAGGCAAACCTCAGGGAGTTCCGACATGTCTCAAACCCAATCGTCAGTGGGACTCGTACAAGCACATGTTATTCCTCCCTGTCCCACTACAGACCAGAGAAATTTGTTCCAGCCACAGGGTGCAATCCAAGCCCCTACTCCTTTATGTGCGGAGACTCTGCAATTACGCTGGATGAGTCAGGATGTGGGTCAATCCTCCCAAGGCGGGAGAAAACGGAAGCCTTCTTACCAGGGGGGCCAACGAACTTGTTATCATTGCCATCAGTCTGGGCACATGAGGAGAGACTGTCCTCAGAGGCAGGGATCCCAGAGTTATGGGGCATCCCAGTCCCAGTCTTCAGTGGGGTACACACAGACACCTTATGTTCCTCCCTACCCCACCATGGGTCAGAAGGGGCCAGTACCAGTCTCAGGGTGCTGCACAAGCGCCTACTACCACTTTCCGAGCGGGAACTCCACAAGCAGGCCAGGTGGGCCAGGGCATGGGTAGAGGTCGAGGCCAGGACACACAGGCCGGGACTTCAGGGACCCAAGGGCGTGTCTACACCATGATGCCACCGACTGAACCAGCGGATCAGTTGGTTATCCAGGGTACATTTTTTGTTTTCCCTGTTTATGATACACCTGCTAATTGATGTGAACGTATTATGTACCATTATTTTCATGTTCTTGTGCATGATGTGGTTTTATATATCGCATCCTGGAAGTATTCTTAGGGGGAAATTCAACCCTAGGGGTTAGGATATGTTGCGAATATGAGGATGTTTTTTCCGGATGAACTACCGGGATTACCTCCACATAGGGATGTAGACTTCACTATAGAGTTGCATCCCGGTACATCGCCCATTTCTATGACTCCACATAGGATGACACCTGCTGAGTTGCGAGAACTCAAGGTCCAATTGCAGGAATTGTTGGACAGGGGATTTATTAGGCCGAGCACCTCACCTTGGGGCGCTCTGGTATTGTTTGCCAAGAAAAAGGAAAAGACCCTTCGACTCTGCATAGATTACCGGCAGTTGAATAGGGTTACTATCAAGAATAGGTACCCTTTGCCGAGGATTGATGACTTGTTTGATCAACTGAGAGGGGCACGAGTCTATTCCAAGATAAATCTCCGTACCGGCTATCATCAGTTGAGGGTTCGGGATGCGGACATCCCTAAGACGGCGTTTAGGACGCGGTATGGGCATTTCGAGTTTACTGTCATGCCTTTCAGATTGACGAATGCCCCGGCGGCATTCATGGATCTCATGCATAGGGTGTTCCAACCCTACCTTGATCAGTTTGTCGTAGTCTTTGTTGACGACATTTTGATCTACTCCAAGTCTGAGGAGGAGCATGCGGGTCACTTGAGGGTTGTTCTTCGGACCTTAAGAGACCATCAGTTGTACGCCAAGTTCAGCAAGTGTGAGTTTTGGCTGACTGAGGTGAAGTTTTTGGGACATGTAGTGTCGGCTTCGGGTGTATCCGTAGACCCGGAGAAGGTCGAAGCAGTTATGAACTAGGAGAGGCCGAAGTCAGTTTTCGAGATACGCAGTTTCTTGGGATTGGCTGGGTATTATCGGCGGTTTATCGAGGACTTCTCTAGGTTAGCTGCACCTATGACGAAGTTGACTCGGAAGGAGGTCAAGTTCGAGTGGAATGATTCTTGCGAGAAGGCATTCCAGGAGTTGAAGAAGAGGCTTACTTTAGCTCCTATCCTGATAGTTCCAGAGAGGGGACAGAGGTACACAGTGTTTTGTGATGCCTCCAAGGACGGACTTGGATGCGTGTTGATGCAGTCCAGGAGGGTGGTAGCTTATGGTTCCCGACAGTTGAAGAACCACGAGCAGAATTACCCTACGCATGATATGGAGTTGGCGACCATTGTCTTTGCCTTGAAGGCTTGGCGCCACTACCTATACGGTGAGCAGTTTGAAGTGTTTTCGGATCACAAAAGTCTGAAGTACATCTTTACACAGCGGGACCTTAATATGAGGCAACGCAGGTGAACGGAGTTTCTGGAAGATTACGACTTCACGTTGCATTACTATCTTGGTAAGGCAAATGTGGTGGCTGACGTACCTAGCTGGAAGTCAAGGGGAGTCTTAGCTAGTATGGCTTCCCGGGAGTGGGGAATGCTCGAGACTGTGGAACAGTTCGGGCTACGTTACATGGGGCAGGCTCAGGGTACGTTGGGAAGTTTGGTGGCTACGCCTTCCTTACTGAGCAGAGTGATTGAGTCTCAGGGGCAAGACCCAGAGATAGTGTCTATTAAGGACCGGGTGCGGTCGGGTACAGGTGACGAGGGCTGGGCCATTCATTCGGATGGTAGTCTTCGGTATAGGGGAAGGGTTGTGTAAAACCCGGGAAATTTGGATTTTTTTTTTTAAAGGGCAAAATAGTAATTTGC
Organism: Ilex aquifolium; assembly: GCA_951799425.1. NCBI lineage: Eukaryota > Viridiplantae > Streptophyta > Magnoliopsida > Aquifoliales > Aquifoliaceae > Ilex > Ilex aquifolium. Next base: position 22,399,917 of record OX637396.1, on the reverse strand, counting down.
CACTATAATGCGTATTTAAAATACTCATGTTTTAGACCTCGGATGAGGAAACAGAGTTCGCTGTTGAATTCGTATCGCGAAAACGAGTCACCTTGTCAAATTTCGTCGAATTCCGAGATAGTCGGATTTTGCACGTCGTTCGAGGCGACTGCGTGGCGAATGACCTCACGAACGTCCCCATAAATGAGTTTTATAAAATTTCCTTAAAATTAAGTTTAAGTTTAAATAAAATTAATTTGAACTTAAATCGGGACCAAATAAATTGTTTCGGGACGAAATCGAACCCGATTAAGCGAGGGACACGTGGCACGACGTAGGCCGAGTATTTAAAACTATAAATAGGGGTAAATATCTAGAAAATCAGATTAATTTTTTGCCCCTTGTGTTCTTGTTTGGCCGGCCAAGAGAGAGAGAAGAGAGAAAAGAGAGAAAACCTTGATCTTCAAGCTTTCTCCGTCGTTTCCCGGAGTTCCGTCGCTCGGATTCCGTCGAACCAAGAGCTAAAGTCGATCACATCGACGAGGGCTACGCAACCACACCAAGAGCAAGGGATTTCACCGAAGATCCAAGAGAGGAGATTTGGGGGAAATCTAGACTTGGGCTTGGAAAGTGTTCTTGAAGCTTCCTTCGAGAGAATTACGCTTCAAGAGGTAGGGTTTCTCCTACTTGGGACTATTTTTACCTTAGGTGTTAGTAGACTAAGGGTTAAAAGTTATATATGCATATGTATTGAAATATATATATGTCTATAGTTATGGTAATGGAAAAGGGAGCATAGAGTTGGCCTAGGCTAACTTCTAGCTTGATGTTATTACATAGGAGTTCCATGTGGTTTCTCTTATAACCTGGTGACATTTGAGCTATATGGTTGCTTGGAATGTGTTATGTGAAAACATGACTTTAATGATTACTAGGTGTTTGATAAAATGCCTAGGTGAAATTGTGTGTGTTACTTGCATGATGCTATGTTATAACATGCTTGGGTGATTGTGAAATCATATGCTTAGGATATGGTTGTTGGATGAAGAGTGTTGTTGATATATGCATGAAATGATATATTGAACATAATGAGTTATGGTAGTTATGTGCTTTTGATATAATTGGCATTGATGTATTGGAAATGTTTATATGTTTGTCATGAGCATATTGAGCATTATGTTGTATGCAATGGAACATGGCATTGCATATGCATCTCATTACATGGGTGTGTGTGCATGGTTGATGTCAATACCACATTTGGGGATTGACAATATGGCTTGGGAAAAAGTTGGGTCGAAGACCTAGCTAAGCCGCTTGATTGCATGATAAATTGGGTCGGGATGAGCAAGAAGAGGCATGACGACCTCTCGGGTGAAAGACCCGGTGTTTGGGGGGTGCACTCCGTTGGTATAAGAGCCCATAAAGTGTACGGGTGTGGAAGACCATTGGTTAAGTCCATAAAGAAGTCCGATCCCAAGAAAGACCCTAGTTTTCAAAATATCATTTGATGTGAACATAAATGATGAAATGAAACACTTTGGCATTGCATCGTGTTGTATGAGTCGGTGAGAACTCGGGTTAAAATGCATGAGTGAGTGACATCTCATTTCATGGCATGGTATGTTGCATTCCAACTTAGAATGCATGTCCTTTTGATAAATGATTGTTTGCAAATGAATGTTGCATGAGCATGAGCATCTAGGGGAAGAGTAGCCCTGGTAGGGTTTACTTTACTGGGCGTTGGCTCACCCTATACGGGAAACATTTCAGGTATGGGGTTTACACCGGCAGATGGCTCACTTGGAGAGCATCAAGAATGAAGGGGGCCGGCATGTGGCCTTAGTTCGAGTTTTTGTAAAACTTTTGTATAAATTCCATTTGATGTGTAAATTATGGAATTAAATGTAATGGAACTTGTATAAGTTGTGTATTATATGAAAAATCGTATTATACATGTGTTGGATGAGTTAGGAATGTATTAGAATGGATTGGAAGTGAAAAACAAAGGAAAAAGGCAAAACTGGCAAAATCGTACCGGTACGTCGATGTCCAGTGGGTTCAGTGTACCGGTACGCGTACCGGTACGCCCACCAAAACTCAGAATTTTTTTTTATTTTTGTTTTCTTTGCCAAGCCTTTGGGCTATGTTTTTCCTTCCCTCCAATGATCAAATTGGACCCTAATGGGGTATGAATCATGGGGAGTTGGACTGGGGTTGGATCGAATGAATGCTGAACCGAATTTTCATTTTTGATTATAACCTCGGTTTAAGGATGTTATCGATGTGGTGTCGGGTTAAGCGACATCCACGGGTATTTCCGCGGGTTGATGGGTTGTCAACGGTTAATACAGGACCCCCGGAAAATGGGGCGTCACAGCTTGGTATCAGAGCCTAGGCCATAGATCATATGTGGTCTTGTGGGAAATGAGTCTACCTTCTTCCATTGCAAGGGAGAACGAGGTTTAGAGCCCTAGCTAATTCGAAAACCTAAGCTTGATGGGCATTGGGTCTAGACCATTGCATGCATTGTGCATTTCATCTTATGTGTTTAAATGCTACATGTTATGTGCTATGTGCTATGTGGATAATATACATCGTAGAATGTATATGGAAATGAACACACTAGGGTTAGGAAACATAACCTTGGGAGTGGGAAAACAAATGAACGGGAGGGTTCATGGTATAAATGTCTACTAAGGAGAGGAATATGCTTCCCTAGTGAGACGATTCGGAAACTCTTTATGTGTGAGTATTGATTCCTATTTTTGGGATGCCTTGTAAAACTATATTGCTATTTGACTTATGTAGATGGCATATAGAGGGCGTGGACGCCGAGGCGGTAGGTGGAATAACCAACCACCTCCGGCCTTTGATCACCAAGCCTTTGCAGAGGCTATTGGTGAGGCGGCGGCGACTATTGCACAGGCTAGTGCTACAGCCGCTACCATTGCACAGACGGGTGCAAACATGGGACAAGGAGGCTCGAGTAACCTCCAGAAGTTCAAAGCCCATCATCCTCCGGTTTTTCTGGGAGGTGCGGATCCAATGGTAGCAGATCGTTGGATTCGGCAAGTGGAGAAGATCTTGAGGGCTATGGAGATCACTTCCGATGCCACCAAGATAACTCTGGCAACTTTTCAGCTGGAGGGAGAGTCCCAGCTATGGTGGGATTGGGTGAAGGACTCCAGAAATTTGGAGGCCATGACTTGGGCAGAGTTCCGAGAGCTCTATATGGGAAAGTATTTCCCAGCAACTGCTCGACATGCTAAGACCAAGGAGTTCCTAGAATTGAAGCAGGGAAATATGAATGTGCTAGAATACGTGGCCAAATTCACGGAGTTGGCCCGTTTTGCTGATGACTATGTGGCCTCAGACGTGGCCAAGGTACGTAAGTTCGAAGATGGACTGAAGTTGTCCATTCGAGGCAAGATTGTGGGACTTCTCCTGCAAGACCTCGATTCGATGGTCAAGACTGCAATGGCTATCGAGAGAGAGGTGGAGGATGCGCGCAACATCCGAGAAGCGGGTGTTAAGGACAAAAAGAAGGAGGGTCAATCCTCTTCTTCTAGTGCGGGAAAGAAACAAAGGACTTATGTTCCGCAGGGAGTTCAAGGGCAGAGCCGCGGCTATCAAGGCCAAGGCCGGGGTCGATTCTTCCAAGACGGGGGAAACTTCAGGACCGCCTTCCAGATGGGTCAGAAGACTTGTTATTTTTGTCACCAGCCGGGTCATATAAAGAAGGAGTGTCCTCGACTGCAGGGATCCCAGAGCTATGGGACATCCCAATCCCAGTCTTCTGTGGGACAGCCGCAGACACAGTTTGTTCCTCCTTACCCCTCCATGGGTCAAAGGAGCCAGTACCAATCACAGGGTGCTGCACAAGGCCCTACTACTTTCCGAGCGGGAACACCGCAAGCTGGCCAGATGGGCCAAGGCATGGGTAGAGGGCGAGGCCAGGGTTCACAGGCCGGGACTTTAGGGACCCAGGGGCGTGTCTACGCCATTATGCCACAGACTGAGCCGGCAGATCAGTCGGTGATACAGGGTACATTTCTACTCTCTCGTTTATGGGCAAGAGTATTATTTGACTCTGGTGCATCGCATTCATTCATTTCTGCATCTTGTGTGAAAGACTTGGGTTTAGAGGTTGAGACTTTAGAAGAACCATTACATGTGAGTTCTCCCCTAGGTGCTAGGGTGAGAATTGATCAGATATGTCGGGGTTGTGAGCTAGAGATCTCAGGGATTCTACTCACTGTGGACCTTCGGGTCATGGACATGTCGGAGTTCAATGTAATCCTGGGAATGGATTGGTTGGCGGCACACCGAGTCGTCATTGATTGTGACCGGAAGCGGGTTACTGCTTACACATCGGATGGGGTTTGTTTCAGGTTTCAGGGGGATAAGCACGATGCTTTACCTCAAGCCGTGTACGACTCTAGATGGCACGGACAGTTGATGGGTTGGCTAGCAAGCCTTACCCTGGAGGACGAGGCGAGACAGGAGTTTGGTCTGCCTCGGGTTGTGTGTGATTATGAGGATGTTTTTCCGGGTGAACTTCCGGGATTACCTCCACATAGGGATGTAGATTTTAATATAGAGTTGCATCCTGGTACATCACCCATTTCTATGACTCCATATAGGATGGCGCCTGCTGAGTTGCAAGAACTCAAGGTCCAATTGCAGGAATTGTTGGACCGGGGTTTCATTAGACCGAGTACCTCACCTTGGGGCGCTCCGGTGTTATTTGCAAAGAAGAAGGACAAAACCCTTCGACTATGTATAGACTACCGGCAGTTGAATAGGGTTACTATCAAGAATAGGTACCCTTTGCCGAGGATTAATGACTTGTTTGATCAGTTGAGAGGGGCGCGGGTCTACTCCAAGATAGATCTCCGCACCGGTTACCATCAGTTGAGAGTTAGGGAGACAGATATCCCTAAGACGGCGTTTCGAACGCGATATAGGCATTTCGAGTTCACTGTCATGCCTTTCGGATTGACGAACGCCCCAGCGACATTCATGGATCTCATGCATAGGGTGTTCCAACCCTACCTTGATCAGTTTGTCGTGTTTTTTGTTGACGACATCTTGATTTACTCCAAGTCTGAGGAGGAGCATGAGGGTCACTTGAGGATCGTTCTTCAGATCTTGAGAGACCATCAGTTATATGCCAAGTTCAGTAAGTGTGAATTTTGGTTGAATGAGGTAAAGTTTTTGGGACATGTGGTATCGGCTTCGGGTGTATCCGTAGACCCGGAGAAGGTGGAGGCAGTCATGAATTGGGAGAGGCCGAAGTCAGTCTTCGAGATACGTAGTTTCTTGGGATTGGCAGGGTATTACAGGAGGTTCATTGAGGACTTCTCCCGACTAGCTTCCCCTATGACTAGGTTGACCCGGAAAGAGGTCAAGTTTGAGTGGAATGATTCTTGCGAGAAGGCATTTCAGGAGTTGAAGAAGAGGCTTACTTCCGCTCCTATACTGATAGTTCCAGAAAGGGGACAGGGGTACACAGTGTATTGTGATGCCTCTAAGGACGGACTTGGATGCGTTTTGATGCAGTCCGGGAGAGTGGTAGCTTATGGTTCCCGGTAGTTAAAGACCCACGAGCAGAATTACCCCACGCATGATATGGAGTTGGCGGCCATTGTCTTTGCCTTGAAGGCTTGGCGCCACTACTTATACGGTGAGCAGTTTGAGGTATTTTCAGACCATAAAAGTCTGAAGTACATCTTTACACAACGGGACCTCAATATGAGGCAACGCAGGTGGATGGAGTTTCTAGAGGACTATGACTTCACTTTGCATTACCATCCCGGTAAGGCAAATGTGGTCGCTGACGCACTCAGCCGGAAGTCACGGGGAGTCTTGGCTAGTATGGCTTCCCGAGAGTGGCGGATGCTCGAGACTGTGGGACAGTTCGGGCTATGTTATATGGGTCAGGCTCAGGGTATTTTGGGGAGTTTGGTGGCTACGCCTTCCCTACTGAGCAAGGTTGTTGAGTCCCAGAGTCAGGACACGGAACTATTGTCCATCCGGGACCGTGTACAGGCAGGTACAGGTGACGAGGGCTGGGCCATTCACTCGGATGGTAGTCTTCGGTATCGAGGAAGGGTTGTGGTTCCTCAGTTGGCGGATCTAAGAGAGGAGATTCTTAGGGAATTTCATTGTTCCCGTTTTGCGGTTCATCCAGGGGGCACGAAGATGTATCATGATCTTCGTCGTCAGTATTATTGGAGTGGGATGAAGGGACAAGTTGGTGAATTTGTTGGTAGATGTCTCACATGTCAGCAAGTGAAGGCTGAACACCAGAGACCAGCGGGATTACTCCAGCCTTTGGAGGTAGCTGAGTGGAAGTGGGAGCATGTCACGATGGATTTTGTGACTCATTTGCCACGGACATCGCGGGGACATGATGCGGTGTGGGTGATAGTGGACCGGCTTACCAAGTCGGCACACTTTTTGGCTGTGCGGATGACCTTCACATTGGAGGAATTCTGCAAGTTATATATACGAGAGATTGTCCGATTGCATGGGGTGCCCGTATCTATAGTATCGGATCGGGATCCCAGATTCACATCTCATTTTTGGGAGAGTTTCCAGCGAGCCATGGGGACTCAGTTGATGATGAGCACTGCTTTTCATCCCCAGACGGATGGTCAGTCAGAGAGGACTATCCAGACATTAGAGGACATGTTGCGGGCATGTGTCCTAGATCTCAAGGGTAGCTGGGAAGATCACTTACCCTTGGTGGAGTTCGCCTATAACAATAGTTATCAGGCGAGCATACAGATGGCACCCTACGAGGCACTATATGGGAGGCCATGTCGATCTCCAGTTTGTTGGACAGAGGTTGGGGAGAGACCTGCTACGGGTCCGGATTTAGTTAGAGACACCTCAGAGAAGGTGGACTTGATACGGAAGCGTCTTCTCACGGCTCAGAGCCGGCAGAAGAGCTACGCCGATAGACGACGGCGACCTCTAGAGTTTGAGGTGGGAGATCATGTCTTCTTGAAGGTTATGCCTAAAAGAGGAGTGGTCCGGTTTGGTAAGCGGGGAAAACTGTCGCCGAGATACATCGGGCCCTTCGAGGTACTCGAGAGGGTGGGTACAGTTGCTTATCGGTTGGCGTTGCCGCCAAATTTATCGGGTGTTCACGCGGTGTTTCATGTCTCTATGCTCCGGAAGTATACTCCAGATCCGACTCATGTGGTGGATTGGGGCGAGCTTGTTGTTGATGCGGATGGGACCTTCGAGGAGGGACCGGTGCGTATCATGGATAGCCGGGATCAGGTTTTGCGAGGCAAGACTGTGAGGCTAGTGAAGGTGCTGTGGCAGCACCGGGGAGTGGAAGAGGCAACATGGGAGCGCGAGGACACCGTACGTGCCAATTATCCTTTCTTGTTTGAGGATAGAGGTACGTTTTTATAGTCATTTACCATTACATGACTGTAGCATATGCATGAGATTGCATGTATGTGTACGTGAATTTCGGGGACAAAATTCTTTTTAAGGGGGGAAGAATGTAAAACCCGGGAAATTTGGATTTTTTTTTTTAAAGGGCAAAATAGTAATTTGCCACTATAATGCGTATTTAAAATACTCATGTTTTAGACCTCGGATGAGGAAACAGAGTTCGCTGTTGAATTCGTATCGCGAAAACGAGTCACCTTGTCAAATTTCGTCGAATTCCGAGATAGTCGGATTTTGCACGTCGTTCGAGGCGACTGCGTGGCGAATGACCTCACGAACGTCCCCATAAATGAGTTTTATAAAATTTCCTTAAAATTAAGTTTAAGTTTAAATAAAATTAATTTGAACTTAAACCGGGACCAAATAAATCGTTTCGGGACGAAATCGAACCCTATTAAGCGAGGGACACGTGGCACGACGTAGGCCGAGTATTTAAAACTATAAATAGGGGTAAATATCTAGAAAATCAGATTAATTTTTTGCCCCTTGTGTTCTTGTTTGGCCGGCCAAGAGAGAGAAAAGAGAGAAAAGAGAGAAAACCTTGATCTTCAAGCTTTCTCCGTCGTTTCCCGGAGTTCCGTCGCTCGGATTCCGTCGAACCAAGAGCTAAAGTCGATCACATCGACGAGGGCTACGCAACCACACCAAGAGCAAGGGATTTCACCGAAGATCCAAGAGAGGAGATTTGGGGGAAATCTAGACTTGGGCTTGGAAAGTGTTCTTGAAGCTTCCTTCGAGAGAATTACGCTTCAAGAGGTAGGGTTTCTCCTACTTGGGACTATTTTTACCTTAGGTGTTAGTAGACTAAGGGTTAAAAGTTATATATGCATATGTATTGAAATATATATATGTCTATAGTTATGGTAATGGAAAAGGGAGCATAGAGTTGGCCTAGGCTAACTTCTAGCTTGATGTTATTACATAGGAGTTCCATGTGGTTTCTCTTATAACCTGGTGACATTTGAGCTATATGGTTGCTTGGAATGTGTTATGTGAAAACATGACTTTAATGATTACTAGGTGTTTGATAAAATGCCTAGGTGAAATTGTGTGTGTTACTTGCATGATGCTATGTTATAACATGCTTGGGTGATTGTGAAATCATATACTTAGGATATGGTTGTTGGATGAAGAGTGTTGTTGATATATGCATGAAATGATATATTGAACATAATGAGTTATGGTAGTTATGTGCTTTTGATATAATTGGCATTGATGTATTGGAAATGTTTATATGTTTGTCATGAGCATATTGAGCATTATGTTGTATGCAATGGAACATGGCATTGCATATGCATCTCATTACATGGGTGTGTGTGCATGGTTGATGTCAATACCACATTTGGGGATTGACAATATGGCTTGGGAAAAAGTTGGGTCGAAGACCTAGTTAAGCCGCTTGATTGCATGATAAATTGGGTCGGGATGAGCAAGAAGAGGCATGACGACCTCTCGGGTGAAAGACCCGGTGTTTGGGGGGTGCACTCCGTTGGTATAAGAGCCCATAAAGTGTACGGGTGTGGAAGACCATTGGTTAAGTCCATAAAGAAGTCCGATCCCAAGAAAGACCCTAGTTTTCAAAATATCATTTGATGTGAACATAAATGATGAAATGAAACACTTTGGCATTGCATCGTGTTGTATGAGTCGGTGAGAACTCGGGTTAAAATGCATGAGTGAGTGACATCTCATTTCATGGCATGGTATGTTGCATTCCAACTTAGAATGCATGTCCTTTTGATAAATGATTGTTTGCAAATGAATGTTGCATGAGCATGAGCATCTAGGGGAAGAGTAGCCCTGGTAGGGTTTACTTTACTGGGCGTTGGCTCACCCTATACGGGAAACATTTCAGGTATGGGGTTTACACCGGCAGATGGCTCACTTGGAGAGCATCAAGAATGAAGGGGGCCGGCATGTGGCCTTAGTTCGAGTTTTTGTAAAACTTTTGTATAAATTCCATTTGATGTGTAAATTATGGAATTAAATGTAATGGAACTTGTATAAGTTGTGTATTATATGAAAAATCGTATTATACATGTGTTGGATGAGTTAGGAATGTATTAGAATGGATTGGAAGTGAAAAACAAAGGAAAAAGGCAAAACTGGCAAAATCGTACCGGTACGTCGATGTCCAGTGGGTTCAGTGTACCGGTACGCGTACCGGTACGCCCACCAAAACTCAGAATTTTTTTTTATTTTTGTTTTCTTTGCCAAGCCTTTGGGCTATGTTTTTCCTTCCCTCCAATGATCAAATTGGACCCTAATGGGGTATGAATCATGGGGTGTTGGACTGGGGTTGGATCGAATGAATGCTGAACCGAATTTTCATTTTGGATTATAACCTCGGTTTAAGGATGTTATCGATGTGGTGTCGGGTTAAGCGACATCCACGGGTATTTCCGCGGGTTGATGGGTTGTCAACGGTTAATACAGGACCCCCGGAAAATGGGGCGTCACAGGTTGTGCTTCCCCAATCTCCGGATCTAAGGGAGGAGATTCTTAGGGAATTTCATTGTTCCCGTTTTGCGTTCATTCAGGGGGCACGAAGATGTATCATGATCTTCGTTGCCAGTATTATTGGAGTGGGATGAAGAGACAAGTTGGTGAATTTGTTGGTAGATGTCTCACATGTCAGCAAGTGAAGGCTGAACACCAGAGACCAGCGGGATTACTCCAGCCTTTGGAGGTAGCTGAGTGGAAGTGGGAGCATGTCACGATGGATTTTGTGACTCACTTGCCACGGACATCGCGGGGACATGATGCGGTGTGGGTGATAGTGGACCGGCTTACCAAGTCGGCACATTTTCTGGCCGTGCGGATGACCTTCACACTGGAGGGATTCTTCAAGTTATATATACGAGAGATTGTCCAATTGCATGGGGTGCCCGTATCTATAGTATCGGATCGGGATCCCAGATTCACATCTCATTTTTGGGAGAGTTTCCAGCGAGCCATGGGGACTCAGTTGATGATGAGCATTGTTTTTCATCCCCAGACGGACGGTCAGTCAGAGAGGACTATCCAGACATTAGGGGACATGTTGCGGGCATGCGTCCTAGATCTCAAGGATAGCCGAGAACAGGTTTTGCGAGGCAAGACCGTGAGGCTAGTGAAGGTGCTTTGGCAGCACCGGGGAGTAGAGGAGGCAACATGGGAGCGAGAGGACACCATACGTGCCAATTACCTTTTCCTGTTTGAGGATAGAGGTACATTTTCATAGTCATAGCTTGGTATCAGTTTGGTATCAGCTTGGTATATATGTGAATTTTAAGTATGATGGACTTGTGTCATATGCATGTAATTATGTGTATGTGTATGTGAATTTCGGGGACGAAATTCTTTTTAAGGGGGGAAGAATGTGAAACCCGGAAAAATTTGAACTTTTTCTGAAAAAGGGCAAAATGGTAATTTGCCACTACTGCACGTATTTAAAATACATATGTTCTAGACCTCGGACGAGGGAACAGAGTGCGCCATTGGATTCGCAACGCGAAATCTAGTAACCACCAGAAAATTCGTTGAATTCCGAGAGAGTCGGATTTTGCACGTAGATCGAGACGACTGCGTGGCGATTGACCTTTTGAAGGTCCCCAAAAACGAGAAATATTAAAATTCCTTAAAATTAAGTTAAAATTCAAATAAAATTAATTTGAACTTAAACTGGGATCAAATGAATCGTTTCGGGACGAAATCGGACCCGATTAAGCGAAGGACACGTGGCGCGACGTGGGCCGAGTATTTAAAACTATAAATAGGGCTAAAATATCTGAAAAATCAGATCTTCTAAGCCCACTTGAGCCTTGTTCAACCGTTCAAAGAGAGAGAGAAAGAGAGGAGAGAGAAAAGGGTTTTCTTAAGCCTTTCTCCGGCGATTTCTCCGACAACCGTCGCTCGGATTTCGTCGAGCTAGAAGGGAGAAGTGATCACGTCGACGAGGGTTTCGACTACGTACCAAAAACAAGGCGTTTCACCGAATATTCAAAGGGAGAAATTTTGGAACCAAAGCTTTTGGGCTTGTTTTGGTGCATAGAGGTTGTTTACACTTCTATTGAGGTAGGGGTTATTCCTATCTTGGATCATTCTACCCTAGGTGTAGCTAGATTAAGGATATAAATATATATATATATATATATATATATATATATATGATGTATATATGTGTTTATGGTTATGAGAATGAAAAGGTGAGCATGAAATTGGCTTAGGCTTGTGGCTAGCTAAATTTTAATATGTGGAAGTTATATGTGATTCACTATAAAACTTGGTGATATTGAAGGCAATGCCTTGTGTGTTGGAAGTTGTTGCTTTGCTTAAAATGAGAAAATATGTTATATGCCTTTAAGGTGTTTGTTAAAAGCCTTGGTTGATGAAATGAGATTCTTTCAATGTTATTGTGATAACATGTTTATGTGTATAGAGATGATTAAATTTATACTCTATGTTGTCAAGACATGACTTTGATAAGTTGACATGAATATGATATTGGTAGTTATATGCACTTGATATAATTGCCATGAAGTTACGATGATGTAAGAAAATTATATACTTATGATCTAAATTCCATGGTATGTGGATATATTGCTCATTTTACACCATTGTACATTGAGCATGTTCATGGCATCACATTCATGGGACAATTGCATGAGTGTTGGTGTGTGGTAGATGCATAGATTTAATCAACACCTTGTTTGGTGCTTGATATGTGGGCTCGGGAAATAGTGGATCGACGATCCTTTTTGAGTCGCATGTAGCATAAGGAAAACTTGTGTTGGGTATAGCAAGAAGGGGCATGGCGACTTCCTTGGGTGAAAAACCCTAAACCACTTGGTTCATACACTCCGACGGTGCAAGTCCAAAAAGTGTAGATAGGCCCACGGAGCCGGCGGTGCGATTCCAAAATCCGTTGCCTAGGAAGACACAAGATTTTGTTGTATAAAAACACCCATTAAATGGGTAGCCTCCAACAATGATTGGGTTTTTATAAAGACATAACTTTTAATTCAAACGATCATTGTGAGGGTTTTTCTGTCAATAGACGGGTTGCATTACACTTTGGCGTTGCATTGTGTTGTGTGAGTCGGTGAGGACTCGGGTTGAAACGCATGGGTGAGTGTCACTTCATTCCATGGCATAGCATTGTTGCATTCCATCATAGAATGCATAAGTATGAGAAATGTTTAGTTATATGTTTATGTGACGATTACATGAGCATGTGCATCTAGGGGAAGAGTAACCTCTATAGGTTTATCTCTACTGGGCGTTGTGCTCACCCTATACGGGAAACAATTTCAGGTGTCGGGTTTACACCGGCGATTGGCTCCCATGGAGAGCATCAAGGGTGAAGGGGGCCTATGTGTGGCCTTACCTCAAGATTTTGTAAACCTTTTGTTTTAAAGTGGTTTATGACATGTAAATATTGTAAACATATTTGAATACTTATAATTGAACCTTGTAGAGATCATGTATAAGGTAAGAAACTTTGTTATACATGTTTTGGGTGACCTTGGGAAGGTTTGAAATGAGTTGGAAATGAAAAACTAATGAAATGAGCAAAATCTGCCTTTAGCTACCGGTAGCCAACAGGTAGTCGTAGCTCCAGAATGTTTCAGCTACCGGTAGACAACAGGTAGTTGATTTCCAGAATGTTTCGGCTACCGGTAGTCGATAAACAGCTACCGGTAGTCATTCCAAAAATCAGAAATTTTTAAATGTTTTGCCAAATCTTTGGGCTTTGAATTTCCTTCCTTTAAATGATCAAAGTGGACCCTAATGGGGTACAAACCACGGTGTATGGGACTTTAATTGAATTAAATGAATGTTAAACCGAATTTTCATTATGGGTTATAATCCCGGCTTAATGATATTCTAGATGTGGTGTCGGGTTGAGCGATATCCACGGATGTTTCCGCGGATTGATGGGTTATCAACGGGACCCCCGGATTTTGGGGTGTCACAGCGTTAGCAAAACTGTACAAGCACTGTGCTCTATTACTATTTACAGCTTCAATAATCTCGTAGTGACGTCATGGTGTGCGTCACTTTTCTAATAATTTTTTGGTGACGTCATGGCGTTCGTCACTTCATTCGATTCGGATTTATCCGAGGACTTAGCTTTATCTAATCATTTTTTTGTAAAGCAATTTATACAGCATATTGTCGTTATTATGAATATTTATCTTCAAATCATCATTTAACAATTTTTCATTAAAAGAGATGTTACCTTTAAGAGGAGTATATTCCTGGGAAATCATAAAGTCTTCATCAGAGTTAATAGGAGTAGGATTTCTATCAACTTCCTCAACTTTAGCTTTCCCTTTGTCTTTTATGACAACTGGTGGAGTATGAAAAAGAGCCATCTTTTCAGTCATGCCCAATGTGGACATAACCTGAAGACGTCATTCCTCCATAACTGCTGCTTTAAGCTGCTCATTATTTAACTGGGGTTTTTCTTTTTTAATTTGTTCTTTAAGAACTTTAATAGGATTCAAATTAATGCCAGTATTTATACTGGTAGTAGGAAGAATAGAGTTTGAGGTGTAAGGTTCCTCTCCCCCTGTTCCCATGTCTTTAAGACATTCTTTAATAATCTGATATTTAGAGTAAGTGGAATAATTATTCCATTTATAGAATATTTTTTTTCAGCTGTTCAGGATTTATCCTGTTAAAAAATATTTTTCTCATCTCTTGGGGATTTATCCAGTAATCATTTAAAAAGGTATTTATACCTATCAGAAAAATATTCTCCGCATATGGAGATAAAATTAAAGAAGTAGGATTAATTAAAAGAGATTTATCTCTTGAACCATGTTCCTGAAATGATGGATCCTCATTAATGTCACCTATATGTGACGGACTTTCTTTACCAAAAGTGGTGTCCTTTTGATATAAAAAGTCTTTATCACTTTTATGTGATTTAACATCAACATCTTTAATGGGTAACTTACAAGAATATAGTAAGGGTGGATAATATGCATTTTTATATGCATTAAAATAATTAGCATCCTTATATGGATCAAAATAATATGCACTTTTATATGCATAAAAAACAGTTTTATAATCATCAGAATAATATGCTCTTTTATAAGCATAAAATTGGGTTCTTACCAATGTTCCTCCAATTTTTATCAATATCTGAAGACAAAATTCTTCTGGAGCCAGATTCTCCATCCACTGTTTATAGTGGTAATCATAATACCAGTCATTAATTTCAAGAATAAGACGGAATTTATTAGAATTCTTAGCAGCTCAAGCAATTCTTAATAGAAAAAGAGAAACATCGTCTGTCAATTGCTCTTCCATAGCATGGCAATAAGGACTCCATAGAGACATTTTGCAATAATTAATTTTTCATGTAAAGACGAAGCTGAATATATCTTCACCTGCATGGTCACAAATACAGTCCAGAAGTTCTGGAGATTTGTTAATAGGATCAAGAGAAAATGAAGTAGGATTCATGTCTGGAACCTGTAACTTTCCTGCAAAATTATCACTCCAAAAAGAGTTAGGAATAATTGAATCAAAATGATTCTTTTTATAAATTAATTTTTCCTTTAGTTGATTTATCATTTGTATTTGAGGTGAAGTTATAAACTCAAATAATATATGTTTATTATCTATAGTAGTCAAAATTCCTTTAGAATCAATTTTTTCTATAGGTTGAATCATAGATAAAAATGGTGTTCCCAAAATCACCAATTAATTTAAATTATCAATAAGCATAAAAGTCGTAGGAATACAAATTCCTTCATTACAAACATAAACATTTGAAAGTTTAAAGTTTATATTTAATTTCGAACCATCAGCAGTGCTAATCGACTGAGTAGTTTTTTCAAAATATTTTGTAGGAATTAATCCTGCTTTTATGCAGTTCATATCTGATCCACTATCAATTAAGACAATAGTTTCAATGGTAAAAAATTGATTTATCGCAAGAGAAATTTTAATATACCATTTTTGAAAAGTTATTTTATCTATTACATTTAAATAGCCTTCTTTAATAGAATGAGAAGGAGATGTTTTATCATTCTCAATGTCTTTATCAACCTTTACAGCTTTGTCTTTTAAAGGAAATTTTTCTAAAGCTAGTACTCTAGCTTGTAAGACTTTTATGTCTTCTTTGAGAGAATAAATTTCTTTCTTTAAGTCTTGGACCGGAGAGGATGAGAACTCTCTAGTTGGAATATTTTCAATTGTTATGTCTTCTGTCCTATTAAGGACTTCCTTAAGTGAATACGATTGAGACATAGAAGGTCTCTTTTCTTCTGGATTTATCTGCAGATATTGTTCAATAGCTTTTCTTTTAGAATCAGGATCTTGAATTTTATCTATAAGATCAAGAATTAATGTTTGAGACTTAGTCAAAGTATTTATACTTAATCCATTCATAGCGAGAATAGGTTTATAATAATTGGTTTCTGATTTACAATGAGAAGAACAAGCTTTATCTTGTTTGCAATTATCATTTTCAGAAGACGAACAACTTATTTCATCAACATTATATTCTTCTTCTTCAGAGGATAGATCATTAATAGAATCTTCACTTTCTGAATTTAAAACAAGTTTTAAAATCTTTTCTTTAAGATCTTCATCATTAATTAATTCATTAATTTGTTGCTTAATCGGACACTTAGTGGCAATGTGTACTTCTTTTCCACATTTAAAACATTTTAAAATAGGCCTTTTATCCTTTTCTTTAAATTTTTTAATAGTTTTATCTGTTTTCTCTTTTCCATAATTCTTTTTATAGAATTTTCTACCCTTTTTATAAGGTTTTGTGTAAGGCTTTCTTTTACTAGAAACTTTATCTTTGAGAATATCCAAATTATACGCAAACTGATTACAAAATTCTCCAAGCTCTTTTCTATCAGTTAATCTTTGTCTCTTAAGCTGAGCTTTAAGATTTAAATCATTACAGAGAGCTAAACCTTCTGAAATACATTCGGAAATTAGTTCTCCATAGGTATAATTTTCATAAGGGATTTTAAATCCTCCATGTCTTTGTTTTAAACGAATTCTTATTTTTTCAGCAAATAAGCTAGGCAATCCTGAAATAAATTTTTCTTTCCAGAATTCATTATTAGCATCTGTTCTTAGCAAAACTTTAGCTAAAAAGACATCATTATACCACCTAAAATAGGTTAACATGGGACATCTTAAATTCATTAAGAGTTCTTTACTCTTATCTGTACTTTGAAAATTTGTTCCAACAAAATGTTTTAATATAGTTTGAATTAATGTATAAACAGCATCTTCTTGAGTATTTATGTAACACTCCGCATTTTCTTTGATATATGTATATAGATATATAGTAAATATTTGTTGTAAAAATGTGGATATGTGTAGTGATGTATGTTTGAATTTGGTAGATTGGAAAAGTAGAGATTTAAAATGTTAGTGGAAATAATAGTTGAAATTTGGTTTTTAATAAGTGAAAATAGGAAATTTTAGGTCCTAGAACTTGTATTAAATAGGTTTGGAGTAGAAATATGTGTTGGAGAGGTTTGGGATGGATTTGGTTGGCTTAGGAATGGATTGGAAATGGGAAAAAAAAAAAAGAAATGAAACAGGCTGTGAACAGTGCACATGAACAGTGCACTGGCTGCAACTTCAAGCGCGATTTCGAACTTGATGCAGTCAATATCTCTTAAAACTCAAAACATGAAAGTTGTAGAGATCTTTCTTAGCATTCCATATCATCTTTAATCATCTCAATCGGAGTTCGGATGAGAGAGTTATGCCCATTCTACGAAGACTGGTCTGGTGTTTGCCGAAACAGTAAAAACAATCGGGATTTTTGTGTTTTAAAACACCATTTTAAGCCTCATTTGTCCCATTATTCCATTCCACTCTCACCACAAACCTCTTAGAGCCCTAGGAGAAGATAAAGGGAAGAAGAAAAGGGAGAAAGAGAGTCTCTAAAGCTTGGACTTTGGTTTGAAATTCTTGATTTCAAGGTAGAGGTTTTCTTCCATTCACTTACATTGAGGCTAGGGTTATTATATATGTATGTTTTCACTCTCATTCTATATATGGTATGAAATATTTGATTCTTGACATTCTTGCAAAGATTATCATGTTTTAAACAAATCTATGGTGGAATAACCATTAAATTCTTTTTTTCTCATCTTCAAACCCTAGGTTTCAAGAGAAAGGGGTTTTTCTTTTGATTTCTCCTATGTTCTTGATTTCAAAACTTTAGTGTTTCATATTGAACAACAAAATGGTATTTATGATGATCTCTTGTACATTTTCTTATATTACTCTTTGTACCACCACTTAGGAGAATTGGAGATTTTTCTTGGAAATTGCTTGTAAATAGGAGACTTGTGGAATTGTTGCTATGTGTTCCTTGTCTCTTGGTATTATTGCAAACTTGATTATGTTTTGAGAAAAGTTATGGGTGGAGAACCATAAAAATCTTAGTTTGTGAGAAACATGGATTTCTCTCTCTATCTTCACTCAAATTTGGCTTTGAAAACTATAGTGCTTTGTGTTGAGTATTGAAATACTATTGTGCATGATCTCTTGTATTTTTCTTCATTGTTTATTTGAAATTGTCTCATGATGGATTTGTGGATTTTATGGAATTTGCTTGAAAAATTGGGGGTTTATGGTATTGTTGGTTATGTGAGATGTTTGTTGGTATTTTATATCTTGCGTGGTTGTACGATACGAACATGGATTACTATTGACCGGGTATCATGTAGTGGGTAGACGTCTTTATATGTCACGCGTGTATGAACTTTTCCTACCACATGGAGTGGGTAGACGCCTTTGTACGCCGTGTGGGTATGAACTTTTCCTATCACTAATGATCACGGATTAGTAACGTGGGTTGTGTCGGACATACAGTGTGGGTTATCGTGCATTGTACCAGAAATGGTTTCGACAAGAGTTTCGGGAAGTATGGGATTCCGCGAGAACTTGTTGGAAACGGTTTATGGTAGAATGGATTACCAATGGTAAATTGTGTTTATTTATCTATTTCAATTACTGTTGCTATCTAAACTTAAGATCTGTTTAAATTTCCTCGTTTTACTTCAAATGTTATATAGGTTATTTGTGAAATGAGACCGACCGTTTTAAATGCTTTTCTAAACCTTGTTTGGGTTTGGGAGGATTTTTCTACATAGCTTCGTGCTCACCCCCTATAGTTGAACGTTTTTCAGAGTTTGTGCCAGATGATGAGCTAGGTGCTAATGAGACGGGCCATGGAGAGGCTTCACTAGAGGGATACTTGGATCCCGAGTGGGACATCTAGAGATGTCGTTGACTTTTGTTCTAGACTAGGATATTCTTTTGAAACACTGTAGTCTAGATTTCTTTTGTAATTTCCGCTGCGCTATCATAGTTAATGTTTTCTTTGGGAAATGTAAATTCCATTGTTGGGCTTATTCTGTTGATATTGTGGCCATGACTTGGCTTATTCTTTTGGAATGTTATTGTGGGTATTACCTACGATGAATGAAAATCTTTTGGGATAATGTTGTAAATAGTTTATGGATAAATGGACCCGGTGTGGTCGATGTAGTATAATTGCACAGGTTGTGTTTTGGGTAGAGCTCCCCGAACAAAGGAGACTCTGCCCGAATTTTGTTAAATTAAGGAATGATTGATATGAAATCTTATTTATGGATGATTCATCTTAGTGCTCTCATGATGTAAATAGTTTTAGTATGTAATGTCGTCCATGGTGGTTTTGGGGGCGTTACAATTTATACTGCCATCTGCTGCTGTTATAATTTTTACTGCATTTAAAATTTCATTTTGCTGAGATGAGTTTAAGTAGTTATCCCACCAGCCACGCAATTGACCAGTGAATCCAGCAGTTATAAATTTAGCAGTAGCATGATCAGAATTACGATTTGCTTGACATATTGAAGCATAAATTAAAATTTTATGTAAAACTTGGTGAATTAAATATTCAGACATACCATCAATATTCCATTCATAAATAGAAGAGACATCATAACCACTTTGATCAATAAAAAATCTTTCTTCATACATAATATCTTGAGGGGTTGCCCTTGGATAATAAGTCATTAACGGAGGCGCTTGTTGATATGTATTAGTTTTTGGTTTGGAATAACCAATTTTAATAACTTCTGCTTTCTGCATGTCAGATAATAATTCTTTGAAATTTTTAATTTCAGTTTCATATTGCTCTACTTCCTTTGTGTTAGAAAGTACATTTAATGATAAACCTTTTAATTTATCTTTGAGTGCATTTATGAACTCAATTTCTTCAATTTTATTATGAAGATTAAAAGATGAAGTCTCCACAGGTGTGGCGACATGGGGGCGAAAAAAGGAGGTCCTAGAAATCTGACTTTTAATTGAAAATAGTTTCATTTTAACAGTAGAAAGAACTAATCCATTTTGTTTAACAACATGAATGAATTTATTCAAATGTTTATAATGCTGATCAATAAAATCAGAAAAGATTAGTAGATCATCAATATAAACTATGCAAAATACATAATAAGGATTAAATATATCATTCATAATATTCTGAAATTCCGATGGAACATTTTTAAGACCAAAAAGCATAACATTCCATTCATAATGTCCAAAAAGTAGTGTGAAAATAGTTTTATACCTGTCTTCCTCAGTAATTTGGATCTGCCAATAACCTGACTTGAAGTCAAACTTAGAAAAGATCTTAGCATTATATAATCGAGATAATAAATCTTTTTTATTGGGTTTGAGATATATAATCCATTGCAACACCTTATTTAAAAGTTTATAATTTATTACTAATCTAGGAACTCATTCTTTTTCTGCAGCATTATTTACGTAAAACGCTGCATAACTCCATGGTGAATAACTTTTTCGAATTAATGATTTTTCCATTAAAGAATCAATTTTTTTTTTACACAATTCCAAATATTTTTTATTCTTTTGAGTTGGTCTAGCCTTAGTGGGGATATCATTTTCATTAAATTCTTTAATATAAGGAAGAGTTACAATATGTTTTTTCCTATTCCAAAATGCAGTAGGAATAGTATCACATATCTCTGTAATTATTTTATTTTCAATTTCTTTTATTCTGTGTTTATATTCAGAAGAATTAAGTTTGTTAGATAAACTTAAGATTTTTATATCTTCTTTTAAAAAATTTAATCGATTTTCTTTATAAATCAAATTTTCTTTTATTTGATTTATCAACTTTATTTGTGGTGGAGTTATGAACTCAAATAATATTTGTTGATCATTTATGGTAGTCAAAATTCCTTAAGAATCTATTCTTTCAATGAGTTCAATCATAGATAAGAATGGTGTTCCCAAAATTACTAATTGATTTAAATTATCAATAAGTATAAAAGTAGTAGGAATACAAATTCATGTATTAAATATGTAAATATTATAAAGTTTAAAGTTTATATTTAATTTTGAACTATCAGCAGTACTAACTGACTGAGTAGTTTTTTCAAAATATTTTGTGGGAATTAATCATGCTTTTATGCAATTCATATCTGCTCTGCTGTCAATTAAAGCAATTGTTTCAACAGTAAAATCTTGATTTATTACAAGAATAATTTTAACATATCACTTCTGATAGATTATCTTTTATAATACATTTAAATATTCAGTATCAGAAGAGTTAGATACTTTTATGCCATCTTCCTTAATTGGCATTTTCTCTAAAGCCAATAATATTTGATTTATGACTTTTATGTCTTCTTTTATATAATGGATTTCTCCTTTTAAATCTTGTATCGTAGTGGGAGAAATTTCCTTTATGTGGGGATTATCAACCATACTTTTGTCATATTAAGGACTTCTTTTAGTGAATAAGACTGAGACATTGATGGTCTCTTTTCTTTTGGATTTATCTGCAAATATTGTTCAATAGCTTTTCTTTTAGAATCTGGATCTTGAATTTTATCAATAAGATTAAGAATTAATGTTTGTGACTTAATCAAAGTGTTTATACTTAATCTATTCATTGCTTTAATAGCTTTATAATAATAACATGTGGAGGCAACATTGTAACACCCCGCATTTTCTTTTATATATGTATATAGATATATAGTAACGTAATTATGTTTTTGAAATGCTAATATATATGTAATGATGTATGCATGAGCTACGTAGATGATAAGAGTAGAAATAAAAGGTTAGTGGAGGTAATAGTGGATGTTGTAGAAAGTTGGAAGTATTTTGGAGTAAAGACACATTTAAGAGAAAACTTGGGTAGAAAGGATTTTGGACACTTCCTAGTATTTTGATCATAACTTTTTATTCTAATGTCCGTTGGCTCTGAAATTTTGACAGTCGATATCATACTTCCAGGGCTACAAAAGAGTATTTCACGAAATTTTCCAAATCAATCTCTAAATAGGCCAAAACTTCACTGGAAGTTTTAGCAGAAACTGGGATGACGTTCGAATGTGAATCGACGTTCGAACGTGAGGGAGTCCCAGTACTTTGGTGTCCGCAGAGCTCTGATGGAAATGAAAAAGTACTGGGAGCAACCAACGTTCGAAAGCCAAAGTGACGTTCGAACGTGAATCAATAATTTACACTAGTGACGTTCGAACGCCAATGACGTTCGAACGTGAGTTACGAATTCTGAACTGCAGAATCGCGCACAAGAGGTAATTTCTTTCACTATAAATACATAAGGACATCTCCAATAGTCCCATTTCAACATTTCAAACCCTAGGAAGACTTAGAGAGGAGGAAAGAAAGGGAAAACACAAGATCAAAGGAGGATTTGCACCTTGAAGAAGATCAAAACTTCAAGTTTTCAAGAACACATAGGAAGAAGAAAGGTAGGGGTTTTTTCTCACTCTCTTACATTGCGGTTAGGGTATTTATATATGTATGTTTTGGCTATCAATGGTATATATATGCTATGCAATTATCCTCTCTTAGACTTTTTTGCAAAGATTACATGTTTTGAACAAAACTAGGGTTTAATACCCATGAAATCTCTTCTCTAGTTTTAAAATCCTCATTTTTGGGAGAGTGATGTATTTCTTTATTAAATGCTTTCTTTATTATGGATTTTCGAACCCTTAGTGCTTTGTGTTGGGTAGAACAATGATGTTATTGTGATCTCATGTATTTTCTTTGTTAGTTGTGGAATTATTACATGATATATTTTGGGGGATTTTGGATAGATGATTGTAAATTGAAATCAATATTGGAATTGTAAGCTTGGTTGGGATTGTTTGTTATACACATGAGTGAGAGGTTCCTTGTAAGGATGCTCACCCCTTCCCAAGAGATTCCTTGTAAGGATGCTTGGGAAGCCATGTAATGAATTGTGAGAGGTTCCTTGTAAGGATGCTCACCCCTTCCCAAGAGGTTCCTTGTAAGGATGCTTGGGAAGCCATACAATGAATTGTGAGAGGTTCCTTGTAAGGATGCTCACCCCTTCCCAAGAGGTTCCTTGTAAGGATGCTTGGGAAGCCATGTAATAATTTGTGAGAGTTTCCTTGTAAGGATGCTCACCCATTCTCAAGAGGTTCCTTGTAAGGATGCTTGAGAATCAAAGATGACCTAAACGGGGGTGGAGGTTACCCTAAAGTATGCCACCTACCGAAAGAATTGTTGGAAATTGTGTATGGTGGACTGGATTATATTTGAAAACGATTTGCTAACTGTATAGTGGTTTCACTTATTCATTCAATTACTGTTGTTCCTTAAACTTGAGATCTATTAAATGTCCTGGTTTTTATTTCAAAAGTTATATATGATATTTGTGAAATGAGACCGACCGTTTTTAAATGCTTTTCTAAACCTTGTGTGGGTTTGAGAGAATTTTCTACAGAGCTTTGTGCTCACCCCCTACCGCTAACATTTTTCAGATCACCTGCAAGAGGAGGACGTAGGGGTCGAGGAGCCCGCTACTTGGGAGACTCCACTGGACGGGAGTGTGGATCCCGAGGTGGTCGTTTAGAGCAACCTCCTTTCCTTTTGTACTAGACTAGGACATTCTTTTGGAGCACTGTGTAGTCTAGTTTCTTTTGTTTATTCCGTTGTGCAACTTTAATTAATTTTTGAGATGTATTAGCCATAATTTGGCTTATTCTTTTGGATCACTTTGTAAATATTTGTGGATGACAAATGGAGTCTCGTTTCTTGAGGAATTATATTAGTGCTCTCATGATATGAATGTTTTAGAATGTAATGCCGTCCAGGGTGTGTTTTGGGGTGTTACAAAATTGGTATCAGAGCTTAGGCTTTAGGTCTTACATGGGAGCTGTAGGTTATGGAGTACCACTGGAAAGGTAGGACTAGGTTGAAGGAACCGTAGGCTTGCATTTGTTTGAAGTTATGTGTTTATCAGATAGGTTAGATTCATTGTATATTTAGGTTAAGGGTTAATTATTTGTTCGAATTCGATGAGTTGTCTCGCTACGCAATCAAGTTTGTGGTCACTGAGGCAAGGAGGGCTAAACGCTTTGAACAAGATTTGAGGCCTTCCATCCGCGAGAAGCTGGTTACACTTTGAATTCGAGAATACAAGATCTCGTGAACGTGGACGTGGACGTGGACGTGGACGTGTACGTGGACGTGGACGTGGTTGAACAAAGACTTCAGACAGTTGGAGAAGATGGAGTTACTCCGACGAGAGCAGACATGGACCCGCGCCAATGCTTTGGATGCGGAAAGTATGGGCACTTCAAACATAGATGCCCCTCGTTTCCCCCAATGACCGAGCAAGCAACCGAGCAAGTACCAGCAAACAAGCCTCCTCTACAAAGGCCAGCACAGCAGAGACCTCAGATAGCTCGAGGAGCGGGAGGCGTACCAGAGAGAATAGGCACGGATGCACGCCGATGTTTTGCCTGTGGAGGTGCTGGGCTGTAACGCCCCAAATACCACCCTGGGCGGCATTACATTCTAAAACCATTTACATCATGAGAGCACTAAAATAAACCATTCATAAATAAGACGTCATAAAAATCCTTCATAACATTTACATCATTATCCCAAAAGAATATGCCATTTTTGGCCTTTACATTTCAAAAATCAACTAATGTAGCGCAGCGGAAATAACAAAAGAAAACTAGACTTCACAAGGTTCAAAATGAATATCCTAGTCTAGAACAAAAGTAAGCGACATCTCTAGATGTCCCACTCGGGATCCAAGTATCCCTCTAGTGAAGCCTCTCCCTGGCCCGGCTCATTAGCACCGAGCTCATCCTCTGGCACCAAATCTGTGACGCCCCAAAAATCCGGGGGTCCGTTGATTACCCATCAACCCGCGGAATACCTATAGATACCTAGTGTCTCGATATCACACTGTTATGCCCCACTTACCGGGGTCCATAACTTACGAAATTTGGGCAGAGTCTCCTTTGTATGGGGAGCTCTACCCAATACCCAACCTATGCAATACACAATTACCAGACCCATTCGAGGTCAAATATAAAGCAATGGCCGCACCGGGTCCATGTATAAGTAAACATTGGCCACACTGGGTCCAATTAACCATACTTAAATCAAAACATGAAAGGCTAATCTAACAATAGTCTTTATAAGTTCTATTACAATTATTTTACGCATTACATGCCCCAAAATATAGTTTCTAACATGTAATTACACAAAACATTAAGTAAAGCCACATGCGGCTTTCTTCAACCATGAGGGCCCAACCTTGAGCCGTGCGTCGGTGAACCTCCCGCACCTGAAATTGTTCCCGTATAGGGTGAGCCAACGCCCAGTAGAGAAATTCCTACAGAGGCTACTCCTCAACCTATATGCACATGAAATGTTCACATGCAATATCCATAATTTCCATAACCATTCCAATCAAGAATGCAATTCAATGATGGAATGCCATTAAGCCATGCCGTGAATGAGATGAAATCCACTCATGTACATCCAACCCGAGTCCACCCCGACTCTCTTTACATGCCAATGCCATGTATGTTAAACCGGGCTACCTAAGCCCCATGAATGAGATGAGACTCATGTACTCAACCCGAGCCCTCCCTGGCTCCTCAACACAATGCTAATGCCAACGTGTTTGATGTATCATGAAATGAGATGTGACTCATTTATGCACTCACCCCGAGCCCTTCCCGGCTCGGCAACACAATGCAAATGCCAAAGTGTTTCATTTTATCATTTATGTTTACATCAATGATATTTTCAAAAATAGGGTCTTTCTTGGGATTGGACATTTTATGGGCTCATACCAAGGGTCTTCCACACCCGTACACTTTATGGGCTCTATACCAAGGGAGTGCACCTCCCCTTCACACCGGGCCTTGCACCCGAGAGGTCGCCATGCCTCTTCTTGCTAATCCCAACCCAATTTATCATGCAATGCAACCATGCAACTCAAAAAAGATCGTCGATCCACTTTTCTCCCGAGTCCACATATCAAGCACCAAACAAGGTGTTGATTAACCATGCACCACCTACACATGCCTCCACTAATGACTAATGTCCATGAATGGAGTTACCAATGTCATGCTCTATATGCAATAATGCCAATGAGCAATTTCCATGACCATATGCATTTAATACCACATAGATTGTGGTACAAACACCCATGCACAACATCCTTATGACACAATGTCCATGTATGTGATGTTTCCGTACATATGCAATGTAATGACCCATTGCTTCTCTCATGCAAGGTTCATATGTAATGTATGCCATATGAACTGTCTCTACCACATTCCAACATATGGTATTAACAACAACCATGCACACACACACACACCACTCATGATGTGAATTCCCCGTGCATATGCAATGCGATGTATCATTGCAATAACATTATGTCACATATGTAATGCATGCCATATGGACTAAATTAACATAATCAATTCCATTCTATGGCAATTTACATTATAAACGTATAAATTCCATGCTTCATCACAACAATTGATATATCAAAATATATATATCTGACATTCACAATTTCAACATAAATCATATCGTACACATATGATTTTCGTTTACCACATAAGGCATAACATGTTATTTATCATATAGCAATTTCAATCCATTTAGGTATTTTGTCAAACACCTTCAAGGCAAACAACATGGTAACACATATCATGCCCAATTTCCACTTAATTCAAGAAATTCCAATAGGCAATTTCTACATACCAATTTAGGATAAAATTATTTTACCTAAATTCCACCAATAGGCAAGTGTAATTTTTCTAACAACCTACCCATTTTCTCCATTATTCCACAACTATATCCATATAAATATGTACACATATCCATATATATACCAAGCCATAATCATAGGCATTCTAGGTAAGAAATCAACCCAAGTAGGAGAACCCCTACCTCTTGTAGCGTGAGAATCCCGTAGGAAGCTCCCAAGACTCGAAAACCCAACTCGAAGCTTGATTTTTCCAAATCCCGATTTTTCACCTTCGGTGAAAATCTTCATTTTTGGTACCCACGCGTAGCCTTCGTCGACGTGATCACTTCTCCCTTCTAGCTCGACGGAATCCGAACAAAGAAATACAACTCGAATCTTGATTTTCGTACACCCCCACCCGTTCACCTTCGGTGAAACTTGTTGTTTTTGGTACCCACGCGTAGCCCTCATCGCGTAGATGAACTTTGCCTTTTGAATCGACGAATTCCGACGGACGGAACTCCCGGAATCGGCGAAAGAAAATTTAAAAACCCACTTTTTCTCTCCTCTCTCTCCAAAAACGTGTATACTGTTTTTTTAGCTGAAGAATCTGAATAAAATCAGATATTTGTTCCCTATTTATAGTCGCAAATGAGCGGTCCACATCGCACCGCATATTTTCGACTTTCGGGTCCGTTTTTCGTCCCGAAACGACTCATTAAATCCCGGATTAAGTCCAAATTAATTTTATTAGAACTTTAATCCAATTATAAGGAAATTTTATAAAATCCATTACTGGGGACCTTTAAAAGATCCATCGCCACGCAGTCGTCTCGAACTACGTGCAAAAATCCGACTATCTCGGAATTCGACGAATTTTCTGGTGGTTACTAGATTTCGCGTTGCGAATCCAATGGCGCACTCCGTTTCCTCATCCGAGGTCTAGAACATGATTATTTCAAATACGCATAAGGGTGGAGAATTACTATTTTGCCCTTTTTCAGAAAAAGTTCAATTTTTCCCGGGTTTTACAAAATCTGAAAAATGTTCAACTGTAGGGGGTGAGCACGAAGCTCTGTAGAAAAATCCTCCCAAACTCAAACAAGGTTTAGAAAAGTATATAAAACGGTCGGTCTCATTTCACAAATAACATATATACCATTTGAAGTAAAACGAGGACATTTAAACAGATCTCAAGTTTAGATAACAACAGTAATTGAAATGGATAAATAAACAAAATATACCATTGATAATCCATTCTACCATAAACCGTTTCCAACAAGTTCTCGTGGAATCCCATACTTCCCGAAACTCTTGTCGAAACCATTTCTGGTACAAGGCACGATAACCCACACTGTATGTCCGACACAACCCACGTTACTAATCCGTGATCATTAATGATAGAAAAAGTTCATATCCCCACGGCGTACAAAGGCGTCTACCCACTCCATGTGGTAGGAAAAGTTCATACCCGCGTGGCATATAAAGACGTCTACCCACTACATGATACCCGGTCAATAGTAATCCATGTTCGTATCGTACAACCACTCAAGAGATAAAATACCAACAAATATCTCACATAACCAACAATTACACAAGTCCCCAATTTACAAGCAATTTTCAAGAAAAATCCCCAATTCTCATAAGTTGTGGTACAAAGAGTAATATAAGAAAATGTACAAGAGATCATCATAAATACCATTTTGTTGTTCAATATGAAACACTAAAGTTTTGAAATCAAGAACATAGGAGAAATCAAAAGGAAAACCCCTTTCTCTTGAAACCTAGGGTTTGAAGATGAGAAAAAGGATTTAATGGTTATTCCACCATAGATTTGTTTAAAACATGATAATCTTTGCAAGAATGTCAAGACTCAAGTATTTCATACCATATATATAAGAATGAGAGTGAAAACCTACATATATAATATCCCTAGCCTCAATGTAAGTGAATGGAAGAAAACCCCTACCTTTCTTTTTCCTATGTGTTCTTGAAAACTTGAAGTTTTGATCTTCTTCAAGGTGCAAATCCTCCTTTGATCTTGTGTTTTCCCCTTCTTTCCTCCTCTCTAAGTCTTCCTAGGGTTTAAAATGTTGAAATGGGGCTTATAAGAGTGTCCTTAAGTATTTATAGGGGAAGAATTGGCCTCCTGTGCGCGATTCTAAAGTTCAGAATTCGCAAGTCACGTTCGAACGTCATTGGCGTTCGAACGTTCGTCACTCCCAGTACTTTTATTTTTCCATCAGACAAAGAGTACTGGGACGCACTTTCGTTCGAACGTCACTAGTGCAAATTATTGATTCACGTTCGAACGTCACTTTGGCTTTCGAACGTTGGTTGCTCCCAGTACTTTTTCATTTCCATCAGAGCTCTGCGGACACCAAAGTACTGGGACTCCCTCACGTTCGAACGTAGATTCACGTTCGAACGTCATCCCAGTTTCTGCTGAAACTTCCAGTGAAGTTTTGGCCTATTTAGAGATTGATTTGGAAATTATTCGTGAAATACACTTTTGTAGCCCTGGATGTCTACTATATACTGTCCAAATTTTAGATCAATTGGACATAAGGATAAACAGTTATGACCAAAATACTAGAAGGTGTCCTAACTCCTTTTTACCCAAATTCTCTCTAAGTGTGTCTCTTCTCCAAAATACTTCCTAAATTCCAATACACCTCATATTACCTCTCCCAAGGTTTTTCGACCTTCCGGATTCAATGGACACCTTATTTTGACCTAAAGATATTTAGAAATTCATCTAATCACCATTTCCAAGTTTAAACGTCTTGGAAACTCCAACTTCCCAATCAATATGCATTTCTAGCATTTCTCCTACTATTACAATCTATATAGTTCATTCTTACATCATTACACATATCCACATTTTTACAACAATTATTTACTATATATCTATATACCTATTTATAAAAGAAAATGCGGGGTGTTACATGGACACTTCATAGATAATTGTCCATTGCTTTCTACCAAGACCAACCAAGCAACTGGGCGAGTGAATGCAAACAGGCCACCGCTACGACAGCCACTACCACCACAGAGACCGTTACAAGCTCAAGCCCCCGGCGGCGCCAATCAAGGAAGGGTTTTTGCTTTGACTCAACCGGAGGAAGATGCCTCCAACGCCGTGGTGGAAGGTATTGCTCTTCTCTACAATTTTTGGGCCCGAATTATATTGGATTCCTACGCGACTTATTCCTTTCTACGTACCGTGTACGCTGTGGAATTGGGATTGAGTTTCGAGGAAATAGAACTTACTGTATATGTTAACTTGCCTACGGGAAAACAAGGGGATACCAGTAGGGTTTATTTATATGTAATCTTTGACTCTAATTTATATCTACTTGCTAGGGAATCATCATGTCTTGCCATTCTGGATAATACTACCTTGTTCCAAAAATATATTATGGTTGGGTAAACCCTAAATCTTTTCTTATGCCTTCAAACCCTAGTTTACAAAGGAGATGTGTTTTTCTCTTGATTTCTCCTTTGCTCTTGATTCCCGAACTTAAATATTATTTGTTCTAAGCTATGTTATGGGTGGGTGACCACCAAATCCTTTTGGTATGCTCTTGAAATCCTAGTTTTCAAGGGAGAGGTGTTTTCTCTTTATCTTGCCTTTGTCATTGATTTCAAACCTTGATAGTCGTTTGTTATCGATTCTAATATATGATTGTTACTTTATCTCTGATTTCAAGCTTAATATTCATTTGTTCTTGATATCTAAATTTGATATGCACTTGGTAGTGACTATAACCCTTGTGATTCAATTATTCTCAATATTCAATACTTGATATTCTTTATTCTTGGTTCCAAGACTTGAGTGTTCTTTTGGTCTTGCTTTCTAAGCTTCATAATCCTTTGTTCTTAATTTCACACCTTGATAGTCGTTTGTTATTGATTTCCATACATGATTGTTCCGTTAAATCTTAATTTCTCCTTTGTTAATGACTTTCAAGCTTGATACGCCTTTATTCTTGATCTCCAAGCTTAATATTCATTTGTTCTTGATAGCCAAATTTAATATTCATTTGTTATTGATTCTAACCCTTTTGATTCATTTATTCTTGATATTCAATACTTGATATTCATTGGTTCTTGATTTCAAGACTTGACATTCAATTGCTCTTGATTTCAATACTTGATTTCTCCTTGTCCTTGAGTTCAAAACTTGATACTCTTTAGTTCTTGGTTACAAAGCTTGATATGCACCTGTTATTGACTCCAAGACTCGATTGTTACTTTGTTCTTGATTCCAAAGCTTGATTATTTATTTTTTCCTTAATTCAAAATTCTAACGATTGGTATTGACCAATAAAATGGTATTTTCGATGATATTATGTTAATTTTTCTTAAATTATTTTGTTGGAAAAATGTATATGGATTTGAAAGATAAAATGGGAGGACAAGTCTGGTTAGGTTTCAACTGTAACCTTTGGTGGATTGTAATTTATATCAGAGTGCGCAGCGAACTAACGGAGTAAGGACTACAATGGGGAAACTACGGAGAAGATTCAACTCATCCGAGAGAGGCTACGCACGGCGCAAAGTAAACAGAAGAGCTATGCGGACCACAGACGAAGATCCTTGGAATTCAAAGTGGGAGATTACATGTTTCCCAAGGTGTCACACAAGAAGGGCGTGTTTCGATTCGGCAAGAAGGAGAAGTTAGCGCCAAGATATACCGGACCATTTGAAGTGATCAAAGCGGTAGGCAATGCGGCGTATCAACTTTGACTACTAGCCCAGCTATCCGGAGTACATGACGTGTTTCACGTGTCCATGTTGAGAAGGTGTCACTCGGATGCAACTCTAGTCGTGAACTTGGAGGAGATTGAAATTCAAGACGGAGCAACCTATGAAGAACAACCGGTAGAAATTCTCGGCGCCAAGGAAAAAGTGCTTCGCAACAAAGTTATCAGATTGATGAAGGTTTTGTGGCAACACCATGGAGTGAAGGAAGCTACATGGGAACCGTAGCAAGAAATGCGGGAGAAGTATCCATATTTGTTCGCTACTTGAGGGAAGTTTCGAGGACAAAACTTTCTTTAAGGGGGGTGGATTGTAACACCCCGCATTTTCTTTTATATATGTATATAGATATATAGTAACGTAATTATGTTTTTGAAATGCTAATATATATGTAATGATGTATGCATGAGCTACGTAGATGATAAGAGTAGAAATAAAAGGTTAGTGGAGGTAATAGTGGATGTTGTAGAAAGTTGGAAGTATTTTGGAGTAAAGACACATTTAAGAGAAAACTTGGGTAGAAAGGATTTTGGACACTTCCTAGTATTTTGATCATAAATTTTTATTCTAATGTCCATTGGCTCTGAAATTTTGACAGTAGATATCATACTTCCAGGGCTACAAAAGAGTATTTCACGAAAATTTTCCAAATCAATCTCTAAATAGGCCAAAACTTCACTGGAAGTTTCAGCAGAAACTGGGATGACGTTCGAACGTGAATCGACGTTCGAACGTGAGGGAGTCCCAGTACTTTGGTGTCCGCAGAGCTCTGATGGAAATGAAAAAGTATTGGGAGCAACCAATGTTCGAAAGCCAAAGTGACGTTCGAACGTGAATCAATAATTTGCACTAGTGACGTTCGAACGCCAATGACGTTCGAACGTGAGTTACGAATTCTGAACTTCAGAATCGCGCACAGGAGGTCATTTCTTCCACTATAAATACATAAGGACATCTCCATTAGTCCCATTTCAACATTTCAAACCCTAGGAAGACTTAGAGAGGAGGAAAGAAAGGGAAAACACAAGATCAAAGGAGGATTTGCACCTTGAAGAAGATAAAAACTTCAAGTTTTCAAGAACACATAGGATGAAGAAAGGTAGGGGTTTTCTCTCACTCTCTTACATTGAGGTTAGGGTATTTATATATGTATGTTTTGGCTATCAATGGTATATATATGCTATGAAATCATCCTCTCTTAGGCTTTTTGACAAAGATTACATGTTTTGAACAAAGCTAGGATTTACTATATATCTATATACATATATAAAAGAAAAATGCGGGGTGTTACAATAACAAGCATTTATAACAATTTCATCAGAATCTTTTAAAGTTAACTTTATAACTTCAGTAGTTGGAGGATAAAAACTATTTATAGTTTTTCCATCTAGAGTTCCCATTTATGTTAGAATTTTTCTATTACATTTAAATGATCCATAGTGGGTGGAGCATAATAGGTTAAAAACCAAGTAACAAAAAGAATTATCTTTTTTTCCCTTTCTATATAAAGGTAAAACATTTCTTTATAATTTTTGAGTTCTTCTTGACTCATGGTTTCAAAATACCAATCTCTAAATTCTTTATATTTAGGAAGATTAAATTCTGCATTAATTTCTTTTCTATTAACAACAAATTCTTTGTGGTGTAAATACATAAAGACTATAGTTGGAATCCGATTTCGGATGGAGTTGGATCAAAATAATCTTCTTCTTGAGAAGATTCATTAAAAGTTTCTTTATCTTTTCTATAAATTCCATGTGGAATTTGATTACAAGAGGTTTTTATACCTTCAATTATAGGTTCTTTATCTCTCCTTCGATTTAAGACCGAAGAAGTAGATCTTCTAATAGGGGTATAGTGAACTGATAAAGTTTCTGATTTATCAGAAAGTCTGAAAGAATTTCTAGAATTTGTTCTAGCAAATTTTATCATAACATCACCCGGAGATAATTAAGCAATTTGAGTTATATCTTCATTTATTTCTAGTTTCTTAGGAACCACAGATTCCAATTGCCAGGTTTCTGAAAACTGGATTTCTGACCATTTATTAGTCTTAGGGACTACAATTTTATTTTTAATCGTATTTGTTTAAATTAAAGTTGTTTGACCTTTAATATTATGAAGTTTAGCTTAAGGACATATAGTATTCATAACTTTATAATATACTCTATAATATACTCTATAAAGTTATGAATACTCTATATCCTGAAGCAGAACTTCATAATATTAAAGGTCAAACAACTTTAATTGAAACAAATATGATTAAAAATAAAATTGAAGTCCCTAAAACTATTAAATGGTCAAAAATCTAGTTTTCAAAAACTTGACAATTGGAATTTGTGGTATCTAAGAAACCAAAAATAAATGAAGATATAACTCAAATTGCTCAATCATCTCAGGGTGATGTTATGATAAAATTTGCTAGAACAAATTCTAGAAATTCCTTCAGACTTTCTGATAAATCAGAAACTTCATCAGTTCACTATACCCTTATTAGAAGATCTACTTCTTCGGTCTTAAATTGAAGGAGAGATAAAGAACCTATAATTGAAGGTATAAAAACCTCTTGTAATCAAATTCCACATGGAATTTATAGAAAAGATAAAGAAACTTTTAATGAATCTTCTCAAGAAGAAGATTATTTTGATCCAACTCCATCCGAAATCGGATTCCAACTATAGTCTTTATGTATTTACACCACAAAGAATTTGTTGTTAATAGAAAAGAAATTAATGCAGAATTTAATCTTCCTAAATATAAAGAATTTAGAGATTGGTATTTTGAAACCATGAGTCAAGAAGAACTCAAAAATTATAAAGAAATGTTTTACCTTTATATAGAAAGGGAAAAAAAGATAATTCTTTTTGTTACTTGGTTTTTAACCTATTATGCTCCACCCACTATGGATCATTTAAATGTAATAGAAAAATTCTAACATAAATGGGAACTCTAGATGGAAAAACTATAAATAGTTTTTATCCTCCAACTACTGAAGTTATAAAGTTAACTTTAAAAGATTCTGATGAAATTGTTATAAATGCTTGTTATTGTAACACCCCGCATTTTTCTTTTATATATGTATATAGATATATAGTAAATAATTATTGTAAAAATGTGGATATGTGTAATGATGGAAGAATAAATTATATAGATTGTAATAGTAGGAGAAATGCTAGAGGTAAATATGGATTGGGAAGTTGGAGTTTCCAAGACGTTTAAACATGGAAATGGTGACTAGACGAATTTCTAAATATTTTTTAGGTCAAAATAAGGTGTCCATTGAATCCGGAAGGTCGAACAACCTTGGGAGAGGTAATATGAGGTGTATTGGAAGTTAGGAAGTATTCCGGAGTGAAAACACACTTAGAGAAAATTTGGGTAAAAAGGAGTTGGGACACCTTCTAGTATTTTGGTCATAATTTTTTATCCTTATGTCCAATTGATCTGAAATGTGGAAAGTAGATAGTAGACATCTAGGGCTACAAAAGTGTATCTCATGAAAATTTTCCAATTCGACTTCTAAATGGGTCAAAACTGCCCTGGAAGTCGAAGTAGCCGAAGTGTACCGGTACCGCTTACCGGTACCATACCGTACCATATGTGATAAAGAATCGTCACATAAAAGTGACAATAATGAGCCATTAGTCAATCACTATGGTTCTAGAGATAAATCTCTCTTAACTATTTCCCAAACTTTAATATTATCTCCATATAAGGAGAATAATTTTATGGTATGGATAAATGCCTACTTAAATAATTATCGGATAAATCCTAAAGAAATGAAAAAAATATTTCATTTCTAGAATAATTATCCAACTGACTCTAAATGTCAGATTATTGAAGAATGTCTTAAAGACATGGGAAAAGAGGGTGAGGAACCTTCCACCTCAAACTCTATAATTCCCACTACCAGTATAAATATTGGATTTAATCCCGTTGAAGTTCTTAAAGAACAAATTAAAAAAGAAAAACCTCATTTAAATACTGAGTAGCTTAAAGCAGCATTTTTGGAGGAATGACGTCTTCAGGTTATGTCTACATTTGGAATGGGCAAAACCGAGAAGATGTATCTTGCTAATACTCCAACAATTGCCATAAAAGGCAAAGAAAGAGATAAAGTTGAGGAGGAAGATAGGAAAACTCTTACTCCTATTGACTCTGATGACGACTTTATTGATTCCCAGGGATATACCTCTCTTAAAGGTGACATCTCTATTAATGAAGATTTGATAAATGATGATATGGAGATAAATCTTCATGATGACAGCGGCAATATGCTGTATAATTTGCTTTACAGGAAATAATCAGATAAAACTGAGTTCTCGGATAAAGCCAACGCTGAAGAAGTGACGCACGCCATGACGTCACTATAAAATTATTAAAGCTGTGAATAGTAAAAAGTGTATAGTAGCATACAGTATTGCTGACGTATGTAATGATGTTAATGTAAATTATTAAAGTTGTAAACAGTATAAAGTTGTGAATAGTATATGTTAGTTTGAAATCCGAATTTCATGTCCGGCTCTATATAACGAGGTGCAGGCTCAGTCTATTGGGCACCTTCGAATCACACCCCACTTCTCTCTCTACACTATCTCTTCCCTTGTCCTCTTGCACCCTCTCTGAACCCCACACTCTTGTAATAAAGCCTCCATCTTCGACCTTCCACACCACCTCTGTAAGTAAACTCTTGTACATATTTTGTATTAAATAAAAGCTTTCCTTGATATTTTGTTGCGTAGATCGATCCTCCCCCCTTGTTGGTATCAGAGCCAAGAAGTAGTATGGCAGCTTATATATATAACTAAAGATGAGTATATACGTTTATATAGATTCGTACCAAGGAGCGTAAAACTCAACGAGAGAGGCACGGTCTTGACTGACCTCCTTCTCGAAGTTTTCTTCGGTCAAAAAGACAACGTCGTCGGCGAAGACAGATGAGAATAAGGGCAGGGTTAGGGTTGCCAGTAACGTTATACAGATCGGTGATCCTGACATTTTTTCGAAGCTAATTTGACTCCTTTGAAACAAGACTAAACAGTAAGCGAAGAAAAAATGAACGCAGTTATTGTTCAAGTCCTCATGTTTATAGTCCGATTTCATAGATTTTTTTTTCTATTTTGGTGTGTTTTTCTTGGGTTAGGCTTCTATGCTGTGTGAGGAACTGCACCGCGTGCTCTGGAGTAGGACTACGTCGTATCAGCCTTAAACCACTTCGGTTTGGGATAGGTTGAAAAAAAAAATTCCAAACGGTATTGTTTTCTACCAAATGAAACACCTGACTATCACTTCAAAATCCAGCTCTAACCATGGAACGATTTCAAAATCCATTGAACTCCTCTCTTCTCTGTAGAAAGTATCCTTCAAATATACATGTGTTTATTTCTCCCTCAATGCCTAAGTTGAATTGATCCAAATGTTATCTTGCAAATTATATTCATCAATCAACAATTTTCATACCCCAAATAACTCATGTTCTTCCTCATACCCATGTATACAATTTTTGAATTGTCTTGGAAAGTTTAAACTATATTTATATAGGTACCTTAGATGCTTTGAAACATTTTGGGATAAGTGTCATACATATAACCCATAAAAAGTCTCTGGCATCACTTGAGATAAAGCCTTACCCATTACTTAATCTTGGTCAATAAATATGGTAACTGACTTCTTCCTAGACATTGCACGTAAAAATGTCTCAAATAACCATTCAAATGAAATTGTTGTTTCATCATACATCAATGCAACACCAAATATTACCGTCTCCCGAAAATGGTGAAACCAACAAAAAATTCCAAGGGTCAATACTCCTTATTTGTTCGGAATGTTGTGTCAAATGAAATAGCATCACCAAAGTGACCATAATCGATAATCATTCTTGAGTCGGCCCAAAATATATTTGTGATATGATCCTCAACATCCAACTGTATACCATAATAGAATGATGGTTTTTTTGCTGCTTTTGTTTGAAAATAATTCAACAAACTACCCGCTTCGCCATATCACAAGTCTTGTTGTCTCCTTTGTTGAATGTAATATTTTTGATTTTGACAAGTGAACCCTAAGCTTTCCTTCCCACCCGCTTGCGTACTCAAAAGTTCATACGATGCCTTTAGTGAGATTCCACAATCCTCAGCCATATCAACATTTATGACTTGGCCTCCAGAAATCTTTAGTTGAGATGATATCATATTGTAACACCCCCAAATCCACCCTGGAAGGTATTAATTATTTATACAACATCCAATCGTAAGAGTAGACTAAAGTACTATTAAATAAATAAAATCATTCATAATCCAACATCTGATTAGATAAATCTCTAAAAAAAACATAAATAAATCCTTAACATAAGTAAAACGTCAAATACAAAATCCAGAGACTAAAATTCATTCTCAGACTTCCACAGCTAGATCCACATTATGATCCACCTCAGCATCCCAATCTACCGGCTTATCTAACTCTAGATTCTCCTCAACACTAAAATCTAAAAAATGCTATGGTAGGGTGAGCAATAAAACCCAGTAGGAAAACCTTCTCAAACCCAACCAAGGTTTAGAAATCATGAAAACAGGTAAGTCACAGTTTGTAAAATAATATAAATAATTTTGGAGTAAAACAATGACATTTCATGAGTTTTCAAGAAAACCACAATTCATAACATAATATCTCATGTATGTAGGTAGACTACTGTGAATCCACACACCGAACATATCTCGTTCATCCATAAACACAAACCATCTCAAATCAATCCCCGCAAGGCCACAACACTTGCAACACTTTAGGAAGGGTGTCTATCGATGTATCAGCATTGTCGTATCATTTCCTAGGAATAGTATACCCCAGCCACGAACCTACTGTAACACCCCGCATTTTATTTTATATATGTATATAGATATATAGTAAATAATTGTTGTAAAAATGTGGATATGTGTAGAAATATGTGTTGGAGAGGTTTGAGATGGATTTGGTTGGCTTAGGAATGGATTGGAAAGTTTAAGTTTCGAAGGTGTGTAAACTTGAGAAGAGGGATTATGGAAGTTTCTAAATATTTTTAGGTCAAAATAAGTTCTCCATTGAATCCGGAAGGTCGAAAAACATTGGAAGAGGTAATATGGGGTGTATTGGAAGCTAGGAAGTATTCCGGAGTGAAAACACACTCAGAGAAAATTTGGATAAAAAGGAGTTGGGACACCTTCTAGTATTTAAGTCATAACTTTTGATCCTGATGTCCAATTGATCTGAAATTTCTATAGTAGATAGTAGACATCTAGGGCTACAAAAGTGTATCTCATGAACATTTTCCAATTCGACCTCTAAATGGGTCAAAACTGCCCTGGAAATCGGAGCAGCCGAAGTGTACCGGTACACAGTACCGGTACGGTACCGTACCGGTACGCCCGAACCAGTAGCTAAATCGTACCGGTACAGCGTACCGGTACACCCGATAAAAGTCGGGATTTTGGTGTTTTAAAACACCCTTTTAAGCCTCATTTGACCCATTCTTCCATCCCACTCTCACCCCAAACATCTTAGAGCCCTAAGAGAAGAGAAAAGGAGAGAAGAACACAAAGATCTTGAGAGAGTTAACCCTTATAGAGATCAAAACCGAAATTCCTCAAGAACACCATTCTTCTATTCTCTTCTTCTACACTTTCACTACACCCTTACCCACACGTCTTGGAATCCTAGAGAGAGTCTTAGAAAAGAATAAAGAAGGAGAAAACACAAGATCAAAAGAGAGAAACAAAGGATTTAAGAGTGATTCAAGATCAAACCCTAGATTTCAAGAACACCAAGGTAGGGGTTTTCTTCCATTCTTTTACATTGAGGCTAGGTTTATTTATATGTATCTCTTCACTCTAAATGTTATATGTATGCTATCAAATCCTTAATTCTTGCTATTCTTGCAATTGATGCCATGTGGAAAATATTGTGATTGTTGGGTAACCCTTGAATCTTGTAACACCCCGAATTTTCTTTTATATATTTATAGAGATATATATATAGTAAATAATGATTCCATTGAATCCGGAAGGTCGAAAAACATTGGGAGTGGTAATATGGATGTATTGGAAGTTAGGAAGTGTCTCGGAGTTAAAATACACTTTAGCGAGAATTTGGGTAAAAATGGGTATTGAACACTACTTAGTGTTTTGGCCATAACTTTTTATCCTTAAGTACAATTGATCTGAAATTTGTACAGTAGATAGTAGACATCTAGGGCTACAAAAGTATGTATCATGAAAATTTTCCAATTCGACCTCTAAATGGATCAAAACTGCATTGGAAGTTGAAACAAAAATCTGGCAGTCAAACCGTACCGGTACGCGTACCGGTACGCCGAACTCCAGTAGCTACACCGTACCGGTACGCGTACCGGTACGCCCGATAAAGCCAGCCCGATCCGACTGCGGGTCTTTCTCCATTTCTTCCACTATAAATACATTTTGTCACCTCCTTAGCCTTCATTACACCACTCCAAACCCTAGAAAACATAAGAGAGGAAGAGAGAAAGAGAGAAACACAAGATCAAGAGAAAACAAGAGATTGAAGGGTTGATTCAAGATCAAAGCCCTAATTTTTCCAAGAACATTAAGGTAGGGGATTTCTTCCTAATCTCTTACATTGAGGCTAGGGTTTATGTATACATATATATGTTTTTCACTCTCATCCTTATATACATGATAAGAAATACATGATTCTTGTTCCTCTTGAAATAAATGCCATGTTTTGAACATTGTGATGGTTGGGTAACTATTAAATTTCTCCTTTTCATATTCAAACCTTGGTTTTAAAGAGAAATGGACTTTTCCCTCTATTTTTCCTTGGTATTGCTTTCAAAACTGTAGTGTTTGATATTGTACACCAAAATGTTACTTATGATGATCTCTTGCTTATTTTCTTCCATCATATTATGAAACATTATATTAGCAATTGTGGAATTTGGTAATTCCTTGAAATGTTGATGAATTGAGAATATTTTGGTTTCCTCAATTGTATGGTTGTTGTGAGGGACTTGGATTACCTCAGTGGGGGTGAGATGGTTTCCTAGCACTTGTAGTGGGTTGTCATTTGGTAATGAAACCACTATCGTTCACTGGAGTTCGAACAAGGGATATTATACTTTTCCTGGGAAGGGACTCGTCACTGCCATTGGGATGGTAGACGCCCTTTCCTAAAATGCTTGTGAATGTGATTGTGATTGGTGGACTAGGTATAATCGTTGGGTAGATTCATGAGAAGCAATCAACATACATGGTACGGGGGTGAACCAATATACATGAGAACATGAGATTATTATTATTGTTACGGAATGGTTTCCAACAAGTGCTTGTGGAGGTATGAGACTCCACAAGAACCTGTTGGAAATGGTTATGGTGATAATTGTGACTGAGTTTTACGGTTCATTTAAATTATTGCGAACATTTAAACTTGAGATCTATTTAAAATATCCTGCTTTTCCTTCAAAATGGTATATATGTTTATAATAAGTCCTTCCTTGGTGGATATCCACAACTCACCTACATACCAGAATCCTTTTTGACTCAAAATCAAAGATTCTAAGCACATAGGCAAACCCAAGAACCCAGAGGAACAAGAAAGGAGGCCAGCCTGGTTCTCTTCCCACCAAATCATAGATTGACCATAAAAACCCAAACTGTTTGACTACTGTTGCATAGTCTGGCTTTCTTTCTATAAGCACTCTATAATAGGCGAGTAGTATTGGTTAGTTTAGGCAATCCGCCCTCTTCTTCCAACCCTCACTTCCATTAAGGGGGCTCCCTTTCTTGCATTTGTATGAACTCCAGTGCTTTCATATTTGTATGCGTTAGTATCCTTTCGAGAATTAGGTCCTTTGCTTTCTCCCTCTTCCTATCCGTACAATGCCCAGCCAGTACTCGTCCTGACTCGCTGTATTGGCTCGACGAACTCTCTTTCATTTGTAAGTGAGCTTCCCCTATCTCTTTTTTAGGAATCAGATAGCAATGCTCATTCATCAATAGCTAGACTGCTGTATAGCCTACCGTCAAGGGCCCGACAAACGGAACTCAGAGCTGCTCAACGCACCACCAGCCCTTGGCACAACGATCAGGTCAAGCAAAGCGCTCCAACCAAAGGGGCGCAGCACGCATATAACTCCTTGATGAAAAAGAAAAAGCAGGGAGTTTTCAAGCTCTTCACATTGTGAAACTGGAATCCTTGAATTGCTTGTGATGACATTCGATTTCGTTCCGTCGGCGATCCTCGTTCTCATGTCTCCTTGTGTTTCTGTTCCTCTAGCTAAGCTAGAGCAATATATTCTAGATTGAAAGAATTACATAAATAGAGTTTCAATCCTATTTGTGAAAATGAGACCAACCGTTTTATATGCTTTTCTAAACCTTGTTTGAGTTTGGGAAGATTTTGCTACAGAGCTTCGTGCTCATCCCCTACAAATTACATTTTTCAGATTTGGTGCTAGAGGAGGATCTCGGCATCGACGAGTCAGGGCATTGGGAGGCTCCACTCGAGGAGAACCTAGATCCCGAGGTGGATATGTAGAGATGTAGCTTTTTTTGTACTAGACTAGGTTATTCTTTTGGACACTGTATGGTCTAGTTTCTTTTGCTATTCCGCTGTGCTACTTTAATTAATTTTTGAGATGTAAATGCCATGGTTGGGCATATTCTTTTGGATAATGATGTAAATATTTTATGGATGATGAATGAAGTTTAATTTATTTATGGATGATATTAGTGCTCTCATGATGAAAATGGTTTTAGTATGTAATACCGTCCAGGGTGTGTTTTGGGGCGTTACAGGTTTGGTATCAGAGCCTAGGCTTTAGGTCTTACATGGGAGCTGTAGGTTATGGATCACCATTAGAGATATAGGATTAGGGTGAAGGAAATTGTGGTCTAGTTTGATATAAACTTTATGCTTTAGACTAAATCTATACTTTGGATGCCTTGTACATCAATGAAACTGAATTGTGAATTGATGTGCAGGATGGACGGTGAACGTGTACGTGGACGTGGACGTGGGCGTGGTCGTGGAGGCCAAGCAAACCCACCACCGCCACCACCTCCCGATGCAATGAATGACATTTATCAATGCCTAAGGGAGCTGACCACTCTAGTACAACACCAGAATGGGAACAACCATAACGGTGGGGCTCATCCACTAGCCCAAGTACCGGGCAACGGAGAGGAAAATAGGAGAATGGTAGTTCTCCGAGAGTTTCTGAGACAACGCCTGCCTACTTTCCAAGGGAGCTCTAACCCTTTGGATGCGGATAGATGGATCTGCCGAGTGAAGAAGATTTGTGACGGCATGGGAGTTGCCGAGGACTTACGGGTGGGCTTAGCTATCTACTTGTTCGAGGGAGAGGCCGACCATTGGTGGGACTCAGTGAAACGAAGGAGGAACACCGAT
The DNA here is from genome assembly GCA_951799425.1 of Ilex aquifolium. Classification (NCBI taxonomy): domain Eukaryota; kingdom Viridiplantae; phylum Streptophyta; class Magnoliopsida; order Aquifoliales; family Aquifoliaceae; genus Ilex; species Ilex aquifolium. Next base: position 22,357,211 of record OX637396.1, on the reverse strand, counting down.
GCACTTACTTGGGAGGAGTTCGACCAAATCTTCCAAGACAAGTACTTCCCTGAATCAGTCAGGGACAAGATGAAGGCCGATTTCCTTGCTCTACGACAGGGTAGCCTGACAGTGGCCGAGTACGAGAGGAGGTTTGATGAGCTATCCCGTTACGCTACGGAGTTTATAGCTACTGAGGCCAACAGGGCCAAGCGCTTTGAGCAGGGCTTGAGGCCGACTATCAGGGAGAAGCTGGTGGCTCTCAAGATCCGAGAGTATGGGGATATTGTTAATAGAGCTACACTAGTGGAGAGAGATATAGATGACAGCCAGAGACGACAGAACTTAGCGAGAGGAGGTCCGATCAGGACGGGCCCTAGCACTAGTGGAGCACAGAGGGCGGCACCCTACCGTCGTCCTGACCAGGCAGGAGGACAGAGACTCTTGACAGCCTGAGGGGATGGAGCTACTCAGAATCGTACAGGCACTGACCCACGTCAATGCTTTGCATGTGGAGGTGTCGGGCATTTCAGACATAACTGCCCATCATTTCCACCACGGACGCACCAAGCGGCAGGACAGGGGCAAGCAACCCAGCCACCACTACCGAGACCACCACCACCGAGGCCACAGCAGCAGAGACCCATGGGAGCTCTAGCCCCAGGTGACGCCACTCAGGGGAGAGTGTTTGCTTTGACCCAAATGGAGGAAGATGCCTCCAATGCCGTTGTGGAAGGTATCATTCTTCTCTACAATTCTTGGGCCCGAATATTATTTGATCCCGGTGCTACACATTCATTCATACGCCATACATATGCTCTTAGTTTGGGATTGAAACTTGAGAAGCTAGAGTATGCTTTGAGTGTTGACTTGCCTACGGGAGAACGGTTAGATACTACGAGGGTGTGTAGAGGTTGTATGCTTCGAATTGGGGAACAAGAATTGATCGTAGATTTGGTCGCGTTAGACATGAAAGGGTACGACGTTATTTTTGGGATGAATTTGTTGTCTAAATTCCGGGCGGTGATGGATTGTTTCCGCAAGAGGATTTCATTCCAACTACCTGGGGGAACAGCTTTCACTTTCATAAATGATTGCGAGTCTACCCATCCATTTCCTACGACGGGTAGTAGATTCTTGAAAGCGAAGGCGGGGAGCCATTTGAGTTTCTTAGCTAGCTTGATGGGAGATGATCGAGATAATTTCCATGCGGATGTGGTGTTGATAGTATCGGACTTTTCGGATGTCTTCCCAGACGAATTACCCGGGCTACCTCCACACAGGGAGATTGAGTTCAAAATAGATCTCTACCCGGGAACCAAACCCATATCCATTGCTCCGTATCGGATGGCACCTTTGGAGTTGAAGGAGCTAAGGAAACAGTTAGACCATTTGTTGGCCATTGGGTTTATCCGTTTGAGTACTTCACCTTGGGGAGCCCCAGTCCTCTTTGTGAAGAAAACGGATGAGACTCTACGGTTGTGCACGGATTACCGGAAGTTGAATCGGGTTACCGTGAAGAATAAGTATCCGTTGCCGAGGATTGATGACTTATTTGATCAGTTGAAGGGTTCGAAATATTACTCCAAGATTGATCTTCGCATGGGTTATCATCAGTTGCGGATTAAGGAGGAGGATATTCCTAAGACTGCTTTTCGTACCCGGTATGGTCATTTCGAGTATACGGTGATGCCGTTCGGACTGACTAATGCACCAGCAGCCTTCATGGATTTGATGCATAGAGTCTTCCGGCCTTACCTCGATCAATTTGTCATTGTGTTTATTGATGACATACTGATTTACTCACAGACTCGGGAGGAACATGCTCGTCATCTCTCTATTGTGCTACAAACATTGAGAGAACATAAGTTATATGCGAAGATGAGCAAGTGTGAGTTTTGGATGAAGGAAGTGAAGTTCCTTGGCCATGTTGTGTCCGAGCAAGGAGTAGCGGTTGATCCCGCAAAGATTGAGGCCGTGATGAAATGGGAACCACCGAAGAATGTGACAGAAGTACGGAGTTTCTTGGGGTTAGCCGGCTATTATCGTAGGTTTGTGGAAGGATTCTCCAAGCTTGCGATGCCGATGACTCGCCTTACAAAGAAGGGAGAAAAATTCATGTGGACTCAAGCGTGTGAGCTAGCCTTTCGCACCTTGAAGGAGAAGTTGACGACGACTCCTGTCCTCATTATTCCGAGGAGTGGGGAAGGATACGATGTGTACACCGATGCTTCGCTACGAGGCTTGGGATGTGTGTTGATGCAAGGAGGGAAGGCGGTCGCTTATGGCTCGAGGCAACTTAAGGTTCATGAACATAATTATCCCACCCATGACTTAGAGCTCGCCGCTGTGGTTTTTGCTCTTAAGTTGTGGAGGTGTTACTTGTACGGAGAGAAATTCCAAGTATTCTCGGATCATAAAAGCCTCAAGTACATATTCACACAGAGAGACTTGAATCTCCGGCAGAGAAGGTGGATTGAGTACTTGGAAGATTATGAGTTCACGCTCAACTACCATCCGGGGAAGGCCAATGTAGTTGCCGACGCTCTTAGCAGGAAGTCTCGGGGTGAAATCAATTCTCTTGCAGTAAATAGGTGGAAAATGATTGATGCATTGGAGGAGTACGATCTATGGGTGGATGGACCGGAGTATCAACCCTCTATATTCAACCTTATAGCTCAACCGACGCTTATGCAACGAGTGGTGGAGTTGCAATGCCTGGATTCGGAACTCGATCTGATTAGAGCCCGATTAGAGAATGGAGAAGTGATGGAAGGATGGTCTTGGAAGAATGGAGAGTTGAGATATGGGGAGAAGCTATGTGTTCCCAATGATTCGTCCCTAAAGGAGGAAATACTTGGAGAGTGTCATCGCTCCAAGTTTGCTATCCACCCCGGTAGCACAAAGATGTATAGGGACATGAAACGTCAATACTGGTGGAGGGGAATGAAGCGAGATGTGGCCAAGTATGTGGCAAAATGTACGGTGTGCCAGCAGGTGAAGATTGAGCACCAAAGGCCAGGAGGAGTCCTATAGTCTTTGCCTATCCCAGAGTGGAAGTGGGATCACATCACCATGGACTTCGTATCTGGCTTTCCACGGACTTCACGAGGGCATAATGCCGTATGGGTCATCGTTGATAGACTCACCAAGTCCGCTCACTTCTTGGGTATGAAGACCACCGACACGTTAGAGACCCTGAGCAAGCTCTATATTCGCGAAATAGTGAGATTGCATGGAGTTCCACTATCCATTGTGTCGGATCGTGATTCTCGTTTCGTAGCGCAATTTTGGCAAAGTCTTCAAAGAGCTATGGGGACAGAGTTGCACTTCAGCACCGCTTTTCATCCCCAAACGGATGGCCAATCCGAGAGGGTAATCCAGATTCTAGAAGACATGTTGCGGGCTTGTGTGTTGGACTTCACGGGAAGTTGGAGTGACAACTTACCGTTGGTGGAGTTCGCTTACAACAACAGCTATCAGGAAAGTATTGGGATGGCACCGTATGAAGCATTGTATGGAAGACCATGCCGATCACCGACGTGTTGGTTAGAAGCCGGTGAGAGTAGTTTGTTGGGACCGGACATTGTTCGAGAAACTACGGAGAAGATTCAACTCATCCGAGAGAGGCTACGGACGGCGCAAAGTAGACAGAAGAGCTATGCGGACCACAGACGAAGACCCTTAGAATTCAAGGTGGGAGACTACGTATTTCTCAAGGTGTCACCCAAGAAGGGCGTGTTTCGATTCGGCAAGAAGGGGAAGCTAGCGCCAAGATATACCGGACCGTTTGAGATAATCAAAGCGATAGGCAAGGCGGCATATCAACTTCGACTACTAGCCCAGCTATCCGGAGTACATGATGTATTCCACGTGTCCATGTTGAGGAGGTGTCACTCGGATGCAACTCCAGTCGTGAACTTGGAGGAGATTGAAATCCAAGACGGAGCAACATATGAAGAACAACCGGTGGAGATTCTTGATGCCAAGGAAAAGGTGCTTCGCAACAAGGTCATCCGACTCGTGAAGGTTTTGTGGCGACATCATGGGGTGAAAGAAGCTACATGGGAACCGGAGCAAGAAATGCGGGAGAAGTATCCATAATTGTTCGCTACTTGAGGTAAGTTTCGAGGACGAAACTTTCTTTAAGGGGGGTGGATTGTAACACCCCGAATTTTCTTTTATATATTTATAGAGATATATATATAGTAAATAATGATTCCATTGAATCCGGAAGGTCGAAAAACATTGGGAGTGGTAATATGGATGTATTGGAAGTTAGGAAGTGTCTCGGAGTTAAAATACACTTTAGCGAGAATTTGGGTAAAAATGGGTATTGAACACTACTTAGTGTTTTGGCCAGAACTTTTTATCCTTAAGTCCAATTGATCTGAAATTTGTACATTAGATAGTAGACATCTAGGGCTACAAAAGTATGTCTCATGAAAATTTTCCAATTCGACCTCTAAATGGGTCAAAACTGCATTGGAAGTTGAAACAAAAATCTGGCAGTCAAACCGTACCGGTACGCGTACCGGTATGCCGAACTCCAGTAGCTACACCGTACCGGTACGCGTACCGGTACGCCCGATAAAGCCAGCCCGATCCGACTGCGGGTCTTTCTCCATTTCTTCCACTATAAATACATTTTGTCACCTCCTTAGCCTTCATTACACCACTCCAAACCCTAGAAAACATAAGAGAGGAAGAGAGAAAGAGAGAAACACAAGATCAAGAGAAAACAAGAGATTGAAGGGTTGATTCAAGATCAAAGCCCTAATTTTTCCAAGAACATTAAGGTAGGGGATTTCTTCCTAATCTCTTACATTGAGGCTAGGGTTTATGTATACATATATATGTTTTTCACTCTCATCCTTATATACATGATAAGAAATACATGATTCTTGTTCCTCTTGAAATAAATGCCATGTTTTGAACATTGTGATGGTTGGGTAACTATTAAATTTCTCCTTTTCATATTCAAACCTTGGTTTTAAAGAGAAATGGACTTTTCCCTCTATTTTTCCTTGGTATTGCTTTCAAAACTTTAGTGTTTGATATTGTACACCAAAATGTTACTTATGATGATCTCTTGCTCATTTTCTTCCATCATATTATGAAACATTATATTAGCAATTGTGGAATTTGGTAATTCCTTGAAATGTTGATGAATTGAGAATATTTTGGTTTCCTCAATTGTATGGTTGTTGTGAGGGACTTGGATTGCCTTCGAGAGATGCCGTAGAGTGTTAGAGGTTAGTCTACCTTAGTGGGGGTGAGATGGTTTCCTAGCACTTGTAGTGGGTTGTCATTTGGTAATGAAACCACTATCGTTCACTGGAGTTCGAACAAGAGATAGTATACTTTTCCTGGGAAGGGACTCGTCACTGCCATTGGGATGGTAGACGCCCTTTCCTAAAATGCTTGTGAATGTGATTGTGATTGGTGGACTAGGTATAATCGTTGGGTAGATTCATGAGAAGCAATCAACATACATGGTACGGGGATGAACCAATATACATGAGAACATGAGATTATTATTATTGTTACGGAATGGTTTCCAACAAGTGCTTGTGGAGGTATGAGACTCCACAAGAACCTGTTGGAAATGGTTATGGTGATAATTGTGACGGAGTTTTACGGTTCATTTAAATTATTGCGAACATTTAAACTTGAGATCTATTTAAAATATCCTGTTTTTCCTTCAAAATGGTATATATGCTATTTGTGAAAATGAGACCAACCGTTTTATATGCTTTTCTAAACCTTGTTTGAGTTTGGGAAGATTTTGCTACAGAGCTTCGTGCTCATCCTCTACAAATTACATTTTTCAGATTTGGTGCTAGAGGAGGATCTCGGCATCGACGAGTCAGGGCATTGGGAGGCTCCACTCGAGGAGAACTTAGATCCCGAGGTGGATATGTAGAGATGTAGCTTCTTTTGTACTAGACTAGGTTATTCTTTTGGACACTGTAAGGTATAGTTTCTTTTGCTATTCCGCTGTGCTACTTTAATTAATTTTTGAGATGTAAATGCCATGGTTGGGCATATTCTTTTGGATAATGATGTAAATATTTTATGGAGGATGAATGAAGTTTAATTTATTTATGGATGATATTAGTGCTCTCATGATGAAAATAGTTTTAGTATGTAATGCCGTCCAGGGTGTGTTTTGGGGCGTTACAAATCTCCTTGCTTGCTACCAAACCCTAGTCTTCAAGGGAAATGTGTTTGTCTCTTGACTTCTCCCTTGTTATTGATTTCAATACATGATTGTTCCTTTGTTTTGAATTCTAAGCTTGATATTCAATACTTGATATTCTTTATTCTTGGTTCCAAGACTTGAGTGTTCTTGTGGTCTTGATTTCTAAGCTTCATAATCATTTGTTCTTGATTTCACACCTTGATAGTCGTTGTTATCTATTTCCATACATGATGGTTCCGTTAAATCTTAATTTCTCCTTTGTCCATGATTTTCAAGCTTGGTGCGCCTTTATTCTTGATACTCCAAGCTTATTATTCATTTGTAATGATTCCAAAGTTTGATTACTCATAGGATCTTGATTTCAAAACTTTAGTGTTTCATATTGAACAACAAAATGGTATTTATGGTGATCTCATGTATTTTTCTTAGTTGGTTGTGGAATTGTTACATGTTATATTTTGGGGGATTTTGGATAGATGATTGTGAATTGAGGTAAATGTTGGGAATTGGGGACTTGTGTGATTGTTGGTATTTTATTCCTTGCATGGTTGTACGATACGAACATGGATTACTATTGACCGGGTATCATGTAGTGGGTAGACGTCTTTGTATGCCACGCGGGTATGAATTTTTTCTACCACATGGAGTGGGTAGACGTCTTTGTACGCCGTGTGGGTACGAAATTTTCCTATCACTAATGATCACTGATTAGTAACGTGGGTTGTGTCGGACATACAGTGTGGGTTATCGTGCATTGTACCAGAAATGGTTTCGACAAGAGTTTCCGGAAGTATGAGATTCTGCGAGAACTTGTTGGAAACGGTTTATGGTAGAATGGATTATCTATTGTATTTTGGTTATTGTTCACTCTATCATAGAAGGTTTCTACAAGAGTCTTGGTGGATTGGATTATATTTGGATATGGTTTGTTAACTGTATAGTGGTTTCACTTATTCATTCAATTACTGTTGTTCCCTAAACTTGAGATCTATTTAAATGTCCTGGTTTTTACTTCAAAAGTTATATATGATATTTGTGAAATGAGACCAACTTGTTTTACATGTTTTCTACACCTTGTTTGAGTTTGGGAGGATTTTCCTACAGAGCTTAGTGCTCACCCCCTACAAACCAACACATTTTTCAGGTGATGCTGTAAAAGAGGATCGGTTAGAAGACAAGTATGGGGAATCCAGAGGGGGATATCTCGACGGTCCTTCTTTGTATTAGATTGAAGGGTTATTTTGGAATCATGTAAAATATAATCTTTTGTTATTCCGCTGCTAAGTTACGTTTAATGTTTTTTGGATGTAATTGCCATGATTTGGCTTATTCTTTTGGGATAATGCTATGGAAATGAAATATGATAAATGAAATTTTCTTATTGATGGAATTTATTTAGTCGCTCTCATGTTGGGAATGGTCTTAGATAGTAATGCCGTCCAGGGTGTGTTTTGGGGTGTTACACCTACGTGGACAAATAGTGGTAAGCCCTCGCAAGAAATTAAACCCCCTACGAGTGTTAGGCAACCACCAAACCCCTAAAGGTAGGAAAATCTCTAACACTCTACGATACGCATTCGAGTGTAACCCATGTTTATCACACCCACCAATACAAGAGATAATAACAACATTTTTCATAAAATCCAACTATAAACAAGAAAAATGGATCCATAACTTTTCCAAAGGAATAATTCAATAAAACATGCAAGAGATCCCACATAAAATATATTTGAATTGATAGTAATCAAGAACTATGGTTTTGTAATCAAGGACTTAAAATCTTTTGATGTAAAACATGTATTTGGATGTAAACCATGTGTTTATTCAAGAATTGAAACACATAGGAATCAAGAACTAAAATTTTAAATTAAGAACGAATAGATCTTGGAGTAAATCATGTATTTTGTTCAAGAAACGAATCATGGATTCAAAAGAACGTAAAAACATTGTAAATCAATTATTTATAACATAATAAGGACAAGAAAGATATATTATATAACCCTAATCATCAATGAATGAATCTGAGAAAGAACCCCTACCTTGATTCTTGAGATCTTGATCCTAACGTATTTTGTTGGGATTACCACATGTTAATCGTTCAAAATTTAGCCCGTTCTTCTTTCTTTTCTTCTCTTCAAACTTTCTTAGGATTCTTCGGGTTGAAAAGATAGGTAAAGACACTTTAGATCGCGGTTGTAAACCCCCACATTCATATCTTTATATAGTAATATAATTATGTTTTGAAATGCTAATATATGTGATGATGTATGCATGAACTATGTAGATTGTAAGAGTAGAAATAAAAATTTTAGGCGAGGTAATAGGGTATGTATTGGAAGCTAGGAGGTATTCCGGAGTGAAAGCACTCTTAAGAGAAAATCTGGGTAGAAAGGATTTTGGACACTGCCTAGTATTTGGATCATAACTTTTTATCCTGATGTCCTTTTGATATGAAATTTTGACAGTAGATAGTAGACTTCCAGAGATACAAAAGTGTATTTCACGAAATTTTTTCAAATCAATCTCTAAATAGGCCAAAACTTCACTGGAAATTTGAGCAAAAACAAGAATTTCCGTTCGAACGTGAAACGACGTTCGAACGTGAATCGACGTTCGAACGTGAAAAAACGTTCGAACGACAGCTCGTTCCGGTACTCTTGTCTGATGGAAAAACAGAAGTATTGGGAGCAACGAACGTTCGAATGCCAATGACGTTCGAACGTGAGTTACGAATCTAGGTTTCAGAAATCGCGCACAGGAGACCATTTCTCACCTTATAAATACATAAGGACGCCTCTCTTTGCATCATTTCAACATTTCTAACCTTAGGAAGACTTAGAGAGGATGAAAGAAGGGGAAAACACAAGATCAAGGGAGGATTTACACATTGAAGAGGATCAAAACTTCAAGTTTTTCAAGAACACTTAGGAAGAAGAAGGTAGGAGTTTCTTCTCACTCTTGTTCATTGAGGCTAGGATTTATATATATGTATGTTTTTAATCTCAATCCTATATATATGCTATGAAATCATTATTTCTGGATGCTCTTGTAAATATGACCATGTTTTGAACAAAGCTATGTTGGATAGCCATGGAATCACTTTTTCTTGCCTCAAAACCCTAGTTTTCAAGAGAAATTGATTTTTCTCTTGATTTTTCCTTTGTTCTTGATTTCAAAACTCTAGTGCTTTGTATTAAACAATAAAATGGTATTTTTGATGATCTATTGCGTATTTTCTTAAATTGCTCTATTGGAATAATATATGTGAAATTTGGGGATTTTTGATTTACTTGTGATTTGAGGAAAATGGGTTGTATTGTATCTCTTGTGGATGTTTGGATGACCATGGATGGCCGTTGACCGAGTATCATAGAGTGGGTTAGATGCGTTTCTTACTCTGTGTGGGTTTGAAGGTTCCCTATCACTCGTAGTGGGGTTGGTGTCTTGCGAGGACCAAACCACTATTCGCTCACGTGGTACCGAGGATGAGGGTTAATATACTATTCCTGGGTTGGATCATCCCTACCGATGCGTCGGTATACGCCCTTCCTAAAGTTGTATATCCTTGCGAGGATTGAGTGTGTGTGTGTGGGCCAAGATATTCTCAATGTGTTAATTCATGCGATATCATACATCATACCTGAGATACATAATGTGGATACATATACAAGTTGTGTTTTGATATACATTGTGAGTTATTGTTTATGGTTGGGAATTGGTTTATTTCTTCATTTAAATCATTGTTATTGCTTACACTTGAGATCGGATGAATTGTCACTGTTTTCTTTCAAAAGGTATATATGATATTTGTAAAATGAGACCGACTTGTTTTATATGTTTTCTAAACCTTGTTCGAGTTTGGGAGGATGTTGCTACAGATCTTAGTGCTCACCTCCTACAAATAATATATTTTCAGATTATGGTTTAGAAGAAGAGCTCGGAGTTGAGGAACAGGTACTTTGGGAAGCTCAAGTTGATGAGCATGTAGATCTGGAGGGAACTGTCTAGAATTGTTCTTTTTACGTTCTAGACTAGGAGATTCCTTTTGAGAATATTGTTCATATTAATATTTTGTTATTCGGCTGCAAATTAATAGTTGATTTTTGGGATGTAATTGCCATAGTTGGGCATATTCTTTTGGATGTAATGGCCATGGTTTGACTTATTCTTTTGGGATGATGTTGTAGATACTATGGATGGTGAATGAAATTTTCTTTAATTATGGATCTTGGTAGTTGCTCTCATGATGTGAATGATTTTAAATAGTAATGCCGTCCAAGGGGGATTTTGGGGCGTTACAGCGGCCCTAGGGTATTTATAGGCTGAAAAATAGAGAATTTTCGTATGGGCGCGGGTATCAGTCTGCCCCTGACTTCCAGCTTAATTTTGACCTAGTTAGAGGCCGATTCACGAAATTTTCGTGAAATACACTTTTGTAGCCCTTGAAGTTTAATTTCTACTATAAACATTTCTAGTTAATCAGACATTAGGGTAAAAATTTATATCCAAAATATTAAGGTTATGTCAAATTCTTTTCTACCCAAATCCTCTCCAAAATAGGTTTTAACTTTGAAATACTTCTAAACTTCTAATACAACTCATATAACCTCTTCCAATGTTTTTCGACCTTTCAGATTCAATAGAAACCTTTTTTTTGACCTAAAAATATTTATAAAATTACTTAACTACCCTTCTCAAACTTAAACATCTCCAAAACTCAATTTATCTCGAAAGTCAAATACTCTTGGAACTTAAACTTCATAATCAATATTTTAACAATGATTCTAAGTTTCTACCATCATTTTATTCATCTTAGGAGAAATCTTAAGATAATATTATCCTTATTTAATTTTAATACTGGGTCTTACACATATGCATACATTCAGTAAGGTGCAATGGGTGATTGTGTTTATCTTCCCATTTCAGCATAACAAATTTTTCAATATCTCTCTTAAGAGATATGCACATATGAGTCGAACAATCCATTTGCGTCTCTGCTCGAGACTTTGTTATTCTCCAATCTCTTTTATCTTGTTATAGAATCTAAAAGCTTTTTCCTCCATATCAAATTGCATGCCAATATGCAGAGTATTATTTGTTATCTAAATCTCGACACATTCCATCTCCATTATAAATAGGTCCCCTAAACTGCCAACACCATCATATTAAGAACAAAATATAACATTAAAAAAATTGATAAGCACAATGTTTAAGATGTCTAATATGCATGAAACATATTGAAAAGCTTAAATGAACATTTTTTTGATAAATGAAATATGAACAATATATTACTGGTAAACAAATCTACAAGATATTAATAAACGATTTTTTTTAACACATCAGCACACTAACGATTACAATTTCGATGTGATAGTGGTACATTTTTAAAACTTAAACATAATCATAACTAATACGAAATCACTGAAAATAAAAAAAAAAAAATACTTGAACTTACGGATGAGTTAATGCCAAACAAATGGAGTGAAGAGATGGATGATGCCGAACAAATGGAGTGAAAAGATGGATGATTCCGAACAAATGGAGTGAAGAGGAGTTGTTGGTTTGTGATGGATGGTTTCGAACGTCTCTGGAGTGAGAGTTTAGTTGTTGATTTTTTTTTTTTTGGAGGGGAAGATCGTCTGGTTTTTTGTTTGGTAGAAAATGACGTCGTTTAAGGCTTATACGACGTCGTCCCGCTTAACAGCATGTGGTGCTGTTATCTCCTCACAATAGAGAAACTGACCCATTTTTCTTACAGGTCCACACGTAAATACTTTTTTTTATTTTTAGTCAAACCCAATATTTTTAAGATCAAAAGTCTATAAAATCAATCATTAACAAAAATACCCTAAATGAAATAGGTTATTTAAAAACCTCCACCATTATCCCATTTTTATATTTATTACCACTACAATCATCATTTTACCGCCGCCACCACAATTCACCACCACCAATGCCCATCACTACCATTACTCACCGCCACTATTGTCGTCCACTACCACCCACTGACACAACCTACAATCACCACCCACTGCCATCATCACCTTACACCATTGTCGCCAACCATCACCCATCGTCGCTGACTTGATCCGAAATGTGTACACCCAAGTGCAGGCGGTCAAGCTGTAGTAATAATCAGATTTGAGTCCGGAGACGAATCCACAGGGAGCTGTTGTTGGTGTTTCAAAGTAAGCAGTGGTGGAGACCAGTTGGTTGTATCCTTTGAGATTTAAAATTGTGGTGTTCACGATTCTTTCTGGATAGAATATAAGATTCTTTCCAGGAGAGTTTTCTAAACAAAATGTGAGATAGACTTTAATATAAAAGAGTCATTCTTTAGTTCAAGGATCTGGACATGTAGTTAATTATCCGGTTTGTTATACTTGTGCGTGATAACTCAATTAACCCCCGTGTCAACAGTAGGTTAATCGGAAGATAAGGGTGGATTATGAGAATTAAGTACATGATTCCGATGTCTTTCTAGAAGTTTACAAGAATTGTCTGTGCCGAGACTTAACCCGTCTACAAACAAGCAAGTGTTTCTACAAGACATCCAATCATGACATTAATGTTCCATTTCCATTCTTTAACTTAAGCACAATAATGGTGAAGATTGAAGGGTAGTCATGAAAATCTAGCCGGGGTACTTGCCTTGAACCAACGAGTCTTTCTATACAAGAGTTATCTATGTTATAGAAAGAACTCTTGGTTATACAAAGTACTTTAACTTTGCTAGATGCAATCAATCTTTCAATAAGCATGGGGAATATAAAGTATTAAGCATAATCGAAATTGTACAAATATAACATCCGGATAATTTATACATGCCCTTCTCCTCTTACTAAAGAGTGAATGAGAAACTACTCATTCTTCATGGTTTTAGTAAAGCTAGAAGATTGAGTGATGCTCATTCCTCCAAGTAAAGGGATCACAAAGTAAAACACACTAAACAGGGAGTCGATCTTCGACAAAGAATGAGTGAATCACGTTCCACCCTTCACGGCTTTTGCGAAGCTCTAGAAAATTGGAAGAGTTTCACTCCTCTAAGGGAAGAAAGAAGCTCAAGCAATGGAAGTGAATTAAACACAAATTAAAAGTAGAAGAAAAGTAGTCACTTTTGGAGGGTGATCCACAACCAAAAGTAATTTATCTTTCTTCTAGACATGAAATTAAAAGAGACAAACTACAATAAAAGAAGACAATACTTCAATTAGAAGAAAACAACAATACAAGAAAGCAACAATACAAGAAAGCAACAATTACTTTTGGAGGGTTTTCCACAACCAAAGAGATCTCTCTTTTACAAGCCCCAAGGGGTGGTATTTATAGGCAATCAAAAGATGCAATTTACAAGTCCCAAAAGATGATCTTTACAAGTCCCAAAAGATGCCATTTAGAGCCCCAAGAAGATGCCCTTTAATTACACTTTGATCCCCCTTTGTTTTTCTTTAATAATTGGCTATCCAGTAATTTTGACGCACAAAACCCTGAAAAGAACAACAATTAATGCATTATTCTTAATTCACACACTAACTCTAATTTGACTTACTTTGACTAGTTCAACTTTATTTTATTGACACAATTGACATATTATCTTAATTAAATTATACATTAATTATGGTTAATCAGTCGCCACAACCACCACCACCAACCATCGACACTAACCACCCACCCTCACCGTCCAATACCACTCCCACCCCCCGCCCACGTACAATCGCGGCTGTCAACTACCACCTCCCAAAAATCACTACCACCACTTACTGCCACCACCATAGCCCATCACCCACTGCCACCACTATCCACCATTGCCGCCAACCACCCACCACAACCGTCCACTACCACCATCACTATCGCCATTGCCGCCGCTGCCCACCACCACTACCCAAAATACTAAAAAAACTAGTGAACTCAAAAATATTAGAAAAAAAATAAACAGTGAACTTTAATATAATGAAACTCTTAATTTACAAAACAGTGAAACATCAGCCCACCAACCGCCACCACCACCTGACACCCACCACTCAAAATTGCCACCAATCACTACCATCCACCACCCAAAATAGTGAAAAACTAGTCCACCACCACCACCCACCATCATCGCCAACCACCTCCACCCACCACCCTAAATAGGGAAAAATTAGCCCATCACCACCACCCATCACCACCATAATCCACCACCACCACAGCCTACCACCAGGCCTTACCACCATCATTATCACCGCCGCCCACCACCCATGACCTCCACCACAACCCACTATCGTTGTCCACTACCACCCACTACCATCACCACCGCCACCCACCACCACCGTCATCGCCACCTCTATCCACCATCACAGCCATCGACCACTTTTCAAAACCCACCACCACCACCACCCACCATTATCGCCAACCAGCACTAGCCAAAACCCACCACCACCACACACCACCCAAAACAATGAAAACTAATGAACTCAAATATATTTTTAAAAATATAAATAGTGAATTTTAATATAATAATACTCTTAGTTAACAAAATTTTCACAAATAATGAACTTTAATACAATGAAACTCTTAGTTAACAAAATTTTCACAAACAGTAAAATTTAATATAATAAAACTTATAGTTCATTATTCAAAATTTTCACTAATAGTGAACTATAAAAATATTGAAAATTTGAATTGAGAAACATATATCAAAAATAAAAAACTCAAATATATTGAAAAAATATAAACAGTGAAATCCAAAAATAGTAAAATTTAATAGAATGAAACTCATAGTTAAAAAAATTTTCAATCTCAAATTTTGTTGTTTCAATGATGGTGAAATAAATCATGTCGTTTCATTGTTTACCTATTTTACTTGATGTTGAAATATAAAAAATTTTAAAATAGTGAATTTCATCTAATTTTAGTGTCTCAAATAGTAAAAATTCAACTTATTTCACTGTTTAGGTCATTAAAATTGGAACTTAATTTTACCTCATTTACTTGGTGTTAAAATATACAAAATTTGAAAACAGTAAATTTCATTTAATTTTAATATCTTAGACACTAAAAATTCAATTTGTTTACTAAAACATAATTAATGGCATGAAAATTATATATACCAAAAATAGTGAACTCAAAATTAGTGAAAATAGTAAACTCAAAAATTAAAAAAATTAGTGAACTTAGAAATAGTTAAAAAAATGAACTCAAAAACAATGAAAAATTACTGAACTCAAAAACAGTGAAATATTAGTGAACACAAAAACTATGAAAAACAGTGAAAATTTACTAAACTCAAAAACAGTGAAAAATTACTTATTTTAAAAACACTAAAAAATAGTGAAAAACAGTAAAAATCTACTAAACTAAAAAACAGTGAAAAATAGTTGACCACAACATACTACTCCAAATTCAATCAAAACAACAAAAAATAGTCATGTTCAGATAAATTGACCTAAAATAGTTTTGCAAATCTAAGATTTATTAAAATAAATAAATTAAAAACAAAAGAACCATGGAAAACAAAATCTATAATACAAATAAATTCATTAAATTCACAATTTTTTTTTGTTGTAATTAAAAATATTTTGAATAGATGAGAGTTAAAACATCCGGCATGTCGTTAAAACTCTATATTTGTATTTTTATTATAGATTTAAATCTAAAATATAAATAAATTCATTCCACAGTAGTAGCAGTATCTTGCCTCAACAACAATACAAAGAGTATCATCAAATAAGGACATTTAAGCACCAATCTAGCAGCCGAAGTTACTCCAATAACAACACAAACAAAGTTCAAGGATGATAAAATATTTGCTCAGGCAAAGCCCAAGCTCTCTTTTGGTCTTGATCAATGATTGACACCGTGTGATAGTCGAATTTTTCATGGAAGGGGTAGATTCAAGTTCAGAACTCTATAAACCACACTTGGAAGTTGAGAGTCGAAGCTTTGATGAAATTATAAAATTTGTTGGACCGGTGCGAGCCTATTCAAGAAATGGATGACTCGTAGCTTGTTGGAGTTCCAATGGTTGTCGCTGGAATGTGGTCGATGGTGGAAAAACAACTCCAGTTGTGAAAGTGGAGATTGAGACGGTGGTGAGAGAGACAAAAATTGTGACGCCCCAAAATTCGGGGGTCCGTTGATTACCCATCAACCCGCGGAATACCCGTAGATACCGAGTAATTCGATATCACACCGTTATGCCCCATTTACCAGGGTCCATAACTTAACGAAATTCGGTCAGAGTCTCTTTTGTACGGGGAGCTCTACCCAAAACCCAACCTGTGCAATATATATTCAAATGACCCATCCGAGGCCCAATATAAAGCAATGACCGCACCGGTTCCATTTATAAGTAAACATTGGCCACACCGGGTCCAACTATCCATACTTATATCAAAACATGCAAGGTTATTTTAACACTAGTCCATATAAGTTCTATTACAATTATTTGCAAAAGATTACATGCCCAAAATAAAATTTTCCCAAGTGTTTTACATTAACACAAACTAAAGCCACATTCGGCTTTCTTCAAACATGAGGGTCCAAATTGGAGCCATCCGCCGATGTATTTCCCCCACCTGAAATGTTTTCCCGTATAGGGTGAGCAACGCCCAGTAGAGTAATTTCCTACAGAGGCTACTCCCCACCTAAGTGCACATGCAATGTTCACATTCAACATTTCGTATTCACATCAACATTTCAAGTAAGAATATGCAACTCTATATTGGAATCTATCATGCCATGCTATGAAATGAGATGGGACTCACTCATGCACCTTTAACCCGAGTCATCACCGACTCCCCCAACACAATGCCATGCCAATGTGTAGTAACCCTATCAACTGATGGAAAATACATCCAATGACTGTTTGAATTGAAATCACGTGTTTACAAAATCAAGTCATTGTTGGATGTCACCCATTGAATAAGTATTTATGTACATCAAAATCTTGTGTCTTGTTGGGCAACGGATTTTGGTATCTCAACCACCGGTTCCGTAAACACCAGCACTTTTCTGGAATTTCACCGCCGGGAAGTGCCTGAACCATGTGACCGGGTTTTGCACCCGAGGGAGAGTCTAGCCTTACTTGCTATACCCGACACAAGTTTTTCCATGCATGCAACCGTGCGACTCAGTCGGATATTCAATCCAACTTTCCCGAGCCCACCCTTCAACCACCAAGAATGATGTTTGAATGAACCATGCCCAAACACACATACACCCACACTCATGCCTAAGCCCATGAAATGGATGCCTCCGTGCAAATGCAATGTAATGTGTCATTGCATATCAATGTCATGCCTCATATGTAATGAATGTCATATGAACCATTTAAATCACACATTTCATCATGTATCATGGACAATTATATCATATGCATATAACCTCCAAAAACTCATCACAATGTCAATATATTAATACGCATATATCAACATTTATATCCAACATGTTATTACATAATCTAATGTCAATAACACCCTTAAGCATTAAGGCATAATATAACACATAACAACCCATGTAATAGCCTACGTAACGGCCCTTACATAAGCCACAAAACAGCCCCCATATAAGCCACCAAAACAGCCCATATAAACCACCATATAACAGCCCGTATATAGCCCGCAAAATGGCCTAAAAACAATTCACAAAGTGGCCTAAAAACAGTCCACAAAATGGCCTAAAAACAGTCCGGAAAGTGGCCTCAAAACAGTCTAGAACGTGTCCTAAAAACAGTCCGGAAAATAGCCTCAAAACAGTCCGGAACGTGGCCAAAAAATAGTCCGGAAAAACAGTCCACTTTTCAGTCCAAAAACAGTTCACTTTTCCGTCCAAAATCATTTACAATTTCAGTCCAAAAAATAGTCACAATTTCAGCCCAAAAATAGCCCACAATTTAGGCACTAAACAACCCACAATTAAGGCACTAAACAGTCCCCTAAAACAGCCAAAAATCAGCCCCTTAAACAGCCCAAATTCAGCCCCTTAACAGCCCTTTAAGATAGGAATAAAACCAAAGTAGGAAGAACCCTACCTCTTGTAGCGTGTAGGAAGTAGTAGAACTTCCTAGAACACCAACCAAGGCCCAAGAACTTTTGATTTCTCCAAAGTCCCCTCTTGAATCTTCGGTGAAATTCACTTTTCTTGGTACGTAGACGTAGCCCTCGTCGCGGTGATCGACTTTAACTCTTGGTCCGAGTTGATCCGAGCGACGGAACTTCGAAGATCCGAGGGAGAAGCTTGAAGATCAAAGCTTTTTCCTCTTTTCTCTCTTTCTCTCCTCTATGGCCGGCCAAGTGATGATAAATTGAGAGAAAATATCTAATTTTTCAGATATTTAACCCCTATTTATAATTATTAAATGTGTGGTCCAAATCGCACCGCATATTTCCTACTTCCGAGTCCGTTTTTTGTCCCGAAATGATTCATTACATCCCGGTTTAAGTTCAAATTAATTTTATTTGAACTTTAACTTAATTTTAAGGAAATTTTATAAAATATATTTATGGGGACCTTTAAAATGTCATTCGCCACGCAGTCGCCTCGAACGACGTGTAAAAATCCGACTATCTCGGAATTCGACGAAATTTGACAGGGTGACTCGATTTCACGATACGAATCCAACGGCAAACTCCGTTTCCTCATCCGAGGTCTAGAGCATGAGTATTTCAAATAAGCATTTGGATGGCAAATGACTATTTTGCCCTTATTCACAAAAATTCAAATTTACCCGGGTTTCTCATTCTTCCCCCCTTAAAAGAATTTCGTCCCCGAAATTCACACACACACATACATGCATTCCCATGCATATGCTACAGTCATGTAATTGTAAATGGCTATAAAAATGTAAATTTATCCTCAAACAAGAAAGGATAATTGGCACGTACGGTGTCCTCGCGCTCCCATGTCGCCTCTTCCATTCCCTGGTGCTGCCACATCACTTTCACTAGCCTTACGGTCTTGCCTCGCAAAACCTGATCTCGGCTATCCATGATACGCACCGGTCCCTCATCGAAGGTCCCATCCGCATCAACAACAAGCTCGCCCCAATCCACCACATGAGTCGGATCTGGGGTGTATTTCTGGAGCATAGAGACATGGAATACCGCATGAACACCTGATAGGTTTGGCGGTAACACCAACCGGTGAGCGACTGTACCAACCCTCTCAAGTATCTCAAAGGGCCCGATATACCTTGGTGACAACTTTCCTCGCTTGCCGAACCTGACCACTCCTCTCATAGGCATCACCTTCAAGAAGACATGATCTCCCACCTCAAACTCTAGAGGTCGCCGCCGTCTATCGGCGTAGCTCTTCTGCTGGCTCTGAGCCATGAGAAGACGCTTCCGTATCAAGCTCACCTTCTCTGAGGTGTCTCTAACCAAGTCCGGGCCCGTAGAAGGTCTCTCTCCTACTTCCGTCCAACAAACCGGAGATCGACAAGGCCTCCCATATAGTGCCTCATAGGGTGCCATCTGTATGCTCGCCTGATAACTGTTGTTGTAGGCGAACTCCACCAAGGGTAAGTGTTCTTCCCAGCTACCCTTGAGATCTAGGACGCATGCCCGTAGCATGTCCTCTAATGTCTGAATGGTCCTCTCAGAATGACCGTCCGTCTGGGGATGAAAAGCAGTGCTCATCATCAGCTGTGTCCCCATGGCTCGTTGGAAACTCTCCCAAAAATGAGTCGTAAACCTGGGATCCTGATCCGATACTATAGATACGGGTACCCCATGCAACCGGACAATCTCCCGTATATATAACTTGCAGAATTCCTCCAGTGTGAAGGTCATCCGCACCGCCAAAAAGTGTGCCGACTTAGTAAGCCGGTCCACTACCACCCATATCGCATCATGTCCCCGCGATGTCCGTGGGAAGTGGGTCACAAAATCCATCGTGACATGTTCCCATTCCACTCAGCTACCTCCAATGGCTGGAGTAACCCTGCTGGTCTCTGGTGTTCAGCCTTCACTTGCTGACACGTGAGACATCTACTAACAAAATCGCCAACCTGCCGCTTCATCCCATTCCAATGATACTGGCGACGAAGATCATGATACATCTTCGTGCCCCCTGGATGAACCGCAAAACGGGAGCAATGAAACTCCCTAAGGATCTCCTCTCTCAAATCCGTCAACTGAGGAACCACAACCCTTCCTCGATACCGAAGACTGCCATCCGAGTGAATGGCCCAACCCTCGTCACCTGTACCTGCCTGTACACGGTCCCGAATGGACAATAGCTCCGTGTCCTGACTGTGGGACTCAATCACCCTGCTCAGTAGA
The DNA here is from genome assembly GCA_951799425.1 of Ilex aquifolium. Lineage (NCBI taxonomy): Eukaryota > Viridiplantae > Streptophyta > Magnoliopsida > Aquifoliales > Aquifoliaceae > Ilex > Ilex aquifolium. Next base: position 22,336,769 of record OX637396.1, on the reverse strand, counting down.
GAAGGCGTAGCCACCAAACTCCCCAAAGTACCCTGAGCTTGATCCATATAGCGTAACCCGAACTGTCCCACAGTCTCGAGCATCCGCCACTCCCAGGAAGCCACACTAGCCAAGACTCCCCGTGACTTCCGGCTGAGTGCATCAGCCACCACATTTGCCTTACCGGGGTGGTAATGCAAAGTGAAGTCATAATCTTCCAAGTACTCCATCCACCTGCGTTGCCTCATGTTGAGATCCCGCTGTGTAAAGATGTACTTCGGACTTTTGTGGTCTGAAAACACCTCGAACTGCTCACCGTATAAATAGTGGCGCCAAGCCTTCAAGGCAAAGACAATGGCCGCTAACTCCATGTCATGTGTGGGGTAATTTTGCTCGTGGTTCTTTAACTGCCGAGAACCATAAGCCACTACCCTCCCGGACTGCATCAAAACACATCCAAGTCCGTCATTCGAGGCATCACAATACACTATGTACCTCTGTCCCCTTTCCGGGACTATCAAGATAGGGGCTGAAGTAAGCCTCCTCTTTAACTCCTGGAATGCCTTCTTGCAAGAATCATTCCACTCGAACTTGACCTCTTTTCGAGTTAACCTGGTCATAGGAGCAACTAGTCGGGAGAAGTCCTCAATAAACCGCCGGTAATACCCTGCCAATCGCAAGAAACTACGTATCTCGAAGACTGACTTCGGCCTCTCCCAATTCATGACTGCCTCAACCTTCTCCGGGTCTACGGATACACCTGAAGCTGACACCACATGTCCCAAAAACTTCACCTCAGTCAGCCAAAATTCACACTTGCTGAACTTGGCGTACAACTGATGGTCTCTCAAGGTCTGAAGAACAATCCTCAAGTGACCCTCATGCTCCTCCTCAGACTTGGAGTAGATCAAGATGTCGTCAACAAAGACCACAACAAATTGATCAAGGTAGGGTTGAAAAACCCTATGCATGAGATCCATGAATGCCGCCGGAGCATTCGTCAATCCGAAAGGCATGACAGTGAACTCAAAATGCCCATACCGCGTCCGAAACGCCGTCTTAGGGATATCTGCCTCTCTAACCATCAACTGATGGTAACCAGTACGGAGATCTATCTTGGAGTAGACTCGCGCCCCTCTCAGCTGATCAAACAAGTCATCAATCCTCGGTAAAGGGTACCTATTCTTGATAGTAACCCTATTCAACTGCCGGTAATCTATACATAGTCGAAGGGTTTTGTCCTTCTTCTTTGCAAATAACACCGGAGCACCCCAAGGTGAGGTACTTGGTCTAATGAACCCCCTGTCCAACAATTCCTGCAATTGGATCTTGAGTTCTTGCAACTTAGCAGGCGCCATCCTATGCGGAGTCATAGAAATGGGCGATGTACCTAGATGTAGCTCAATAGTGAAGTCTACATCCCTATGTGGAGGTAATCCCGGTAGTTCATCCGGAAAAATATCATCATAATCACACACAACCTGAGGTAGACCCAACTCCTGTCTCGCCTTGTCCTCTAGGGTAAGGCTTGCTAGCCAACCCATCAACTGCCCGTGCCATGTAGAGTCGTACACGGCTTGAGGTAAAGCATCATGCTTTGCCCCCTGGAATTTGAAACAAACACCATCAGACGTATAAGCAGTGACCCGCTTCCGATCACAATCAATGACGACTCGGTGTGCCACCAACCAATCCATTCCCAGGATTACATCGAACTCCGACATGTCCATGACCCGAAGGTCCACGGTGAGTAGAATCCCTGAGATCTCTAACTCACACCCCCGACATATTTGATCAACCCTCGCCCTAGTACCTAGGGGAGAACTCACATGCAATGGCTCTTCTAAGGTCTCAACCTCTAAGCCCAAGTCTTTCACACAAGATGCAACAATAAATGAATGTGATGCACCAGAATCAAATAATACTCTAGCCCATAAGCGAGAGAGTAGAAATGTACCCTGTACCACTGACTGGTCTGCCGGCTCAGTCTGAGGTATCATGGCGTAGACACGCCCCTGGGTCCCCGAAGTTCCGGCTTGTGAGCCTTGCCCTCGACCCCGACCCATACCTTGGCCCATCTGGCCTGCTTGCGGAGTTCCCGCTCGTGAAGTGGTAGGAGCCTGTGCAACACCTTGGAACGGATATTGGCTTCCCTGACCCATAGTGGGGTAGGAAGGAGTGTAGTGAGACTGTGAATATCCCACTGATGGCTGGGACTGAGACGCCCCCTGACCCTGGGATCCCTGCCTCTGAGGACAATCCCGCTTCATATGCCCCGGTTGGTGGCAATGATAGCAAGTCCGTTGGCCTGCCTGAAAAGGAGGCCTCTGATTTCTCCCGCCTTGGGAGGACTGACCTTGACCTTGTGATGAGAGCAAAATATTGCATATTTGATGGCCTCATTATATGCATTTTAACTCAACTTTTGCATTTAAGTACTTAGTGTTAGCCAAAGTTGTGAATAATGTTGATATTTTGATGTTGCATGTTTTGATAGCTTAAATGATGGATTTTAGGACTTTGCAACTATGTTGGATGTGAGGTGAAGTGGTGGACTCATGAAATGAGGATTGAGAGGCTTGGAAGGTAAAGAAATCAAGAAAAATGCATTTTGGATGAATACCTTCCGGAAGGTTTATGAAGACCTTCCGGAAGGTTTAGCCCACTGGAATTTCGTAATTTTGACACTGTACCACTGTTTTTCTAAATTTTGACCATGATCTACTTCGAATTTGAAAAAGTACAAAACATGAAAATTGTAGATATGGATGTCCTTTTTATTGTGTCAAAATTTCAGCTCAATCCAACGGTTGGATCAAAATTTATTATTTTTCTACCAAAACTGGTCCAGAGCTGTCACCAGATTCCAGTAGGTTAAACCTTCCGGAAGGTTGTCATCGTTCTTCCGGAAGGTCTTGCCCAGAATGCGAAAAACAGCCTGTAACTCAACTTTGAGGCTTGGGGGTCCCACCTACACTTCTCCCACGCCTATCCCAACATTTCCTTACACATTTACAGGCCTCCTACACTCAAGTGGAAGACTAAAAAGGCCAATGCATTAAAGGAGGAATGGGGGGAAGTGGGCTGCCTAGGCTATGATCTCCTAGCCTGTCAAAGCCATCCATTCAGCCCTCTCTTGAGGGGAGCTCGTTCACACAGCTAGGGGGGAGCCTCTTGGACGTTTTGGCAAGTCTCCGCACTGAATATATTCAACATTACAAGCTTGTATGGTATTGGCTACCTAAGCTTAGATATAGATATAGTTTTGCTCCAAAGAAGATGATGAATAGTAGCTACGTTTTTGCATTGTTTCCATCCATTTTCGTCCCTGTAAGCTTTAATCTTCTTGTAATCTTCATTTCTTGCAATGTAATCTCATATATTTCAAGTTTATATCAAGTTTAGTTTAGTATCTTAGCTTTTACCATTTATGTTTTCAAGCTTTCTTCATTCTTAGCTTAAAATGGGTATTGCATATTTTCCTTCATAGCTTTAGATTTCTTGCTTCAAGTTAAGTTTCATGCTTTAAATCTCCATTTCTCTTCCATGTCCATTTCCTTTATGCTTGTCTTACATTTTAATATGAGTAGCTAGGATTTAAGTTGGTTAATCCAAGGGAAAATTCCTCTTGGGAATACCATTTTCAACTCTTCTTCATTCCTCCCTTTAGAGTCAAATGGTTCGGTTTGACGGGGTTGAGAGTGGATGAGTTGGTGAGCCTTTGATATTCCGTAGGCCTAGTCACGGTTTATGCTTAGATACTCACCAATCTCGTCCCTAGCTTCCCCCGAATCAATCGTTCATTCATGCTCAATCGGAGGAAGGCTTTGAGTTGATTTGGTATTCCCATTGGAATGAACCCTTTGGATTAGCCAACACTTGCTTTCTTGCATTTTCATTTTGAACAAAACTCACCAAAACACAAATACAAGATTTTACACTTTCTTTTCACTTTTGCAAAATCACTTTCACAAAACTCCCTTTCCTTCCCTGAGGAGACGACCTTGGAATACTCTTCCAAGTAAAACACCGACAACGAAAGACTCCTTGCGATTGGGGAGCACTTTTGTTCACCACACACGCATTTCATTTCATACATTTTGTTCATTCCACAATTCCACATTCCCACCATTCCGTTTCCCCTATCTCTTGCATGAATCCGAGTGAGAGTGACACTCACCCACACACATAAGCCATATACACATTGAGGGGTCATGTTAAGGGGTTAGGAAAGACACCGTTTTCCATCAATCACCTTGGCCTTGATAGCCGCGGCCCTGCCCTTGATACCCCTGCGGAGCAGAAGTTCTCTGCATTTTCCCCGCACTAGAAGAAGAGGATTGACCCTCCTTCTTCTTGCCTTTACCACCCGCTTCCCGGATGTTCCTTGCATCATCAATCTCTCTCTCAATGGTCATAGCTGTCGTGACCATCGTGTCCAAGTCTTGTAGAAGAAGACCCACAATTTTGCCCCAGATGGACAACTTCAAGCCCTCCTCAAACTTACGTACTTTGGCCATGTCTGTGGCCACAAAATCGTCGGCGAAACGGGCTAATTCAGTGAACTTAGCCACGTATTCCATCACCGACATCGTTCATTGCCTCAAGTCTAAGAACTCCCGGGCCTTTGCGTGTCGAGCAGCTGCCGGGAAGTACTTACCCATGAAGAGTTCCTTGAACTCTGCCCAAGTCATTGTCCCCAAGTTCTTTGAGGTCTTGATCCAATCCCACCACACTTGGGATTCTCCCTCTAGCTGAAAAGTAGCTAGGGTTATCTTTGTAGCATCGGAGGTGATCTCCATTGCCCCTATGACCTTGTCTACTTGCCGAAACCAATGATCAGCTACCATCGGGTCTGCCCCTCCCATGAAGATCGGAGGCTGATGTGCCTTGAACTTCTGGAGATGACTTGAGCCTCCTTGGCCCCCACTTGCACTAGCCTGTGCAATGGTAGCTGCTGTAGCACTAGCCTGTGCAATAGTAGCAGCCGCAGTACCAATAGCCTCCAGGAAGGCTTGTTGGTCAAAGGCCGGTGGTGGTTGGTTGTTATTCCGTCCACCCCGACGTCCCCTTCCTCTAATTGCCATCTACACACACATCAGATAGCAATAGACTAACAATTTAGTACCCCAAAGTTAGGGATCAAACACAACCGTTGAGAATTCTCTTGTCCCCCTAGTAGAACCTGTGTCACATACTAGTAGACGTTTAACCGTTGAACTATCCCGTTCATTCTTTTTCCGAACTCCCAAGGTTATGTTTTCTAACCCTAGTGTTCCTGTTTTCCATATACATTCTACCATGTATATAATTCACACAAAAAGTAACACATAACATGTAGTAAGTAGAGCACATAACATGAAATGCGTATGGAATGCAATGGTCTAGACCCACGTCCAATCAAGCCCTAGGTAAATCGTATACCTAGGCTCTGATACCAAGCTGTGACGCCCCAAAATTCGGGGGTCCGTTGATTACCCATCAACCCGCGGAATACCCGTAGATACTGAGTAATTCGATATTACACCGTTATGCCCCATTTACCAGGGTCCATAACTTAACGAAATTCGGTCAGAGTCTCCTTTGTACGGGGAGCTCTACCCAAAACCCAACATGTGCAATATATATTCAAATGACCCATCCGAGGCCCAATATAAAGCAATGACCGCACCGGTTCCATTTATAAGTAAACATTGGCCACACCGGGTCCAACTATCCATACTTATATCAAAACAAGCAAGGTTATTTTAACACTAGTCCATATAAGTTCTATTACAATTATTTGCAAAAGATTACATGCCCCAAACAAAATTTTCGCAAGTGTTTTACATTAACACAAACTAAAGCCACATTCGGCTTTCTTCAAACATGAGGGTCCAAATTGGAGCCATCCGCCGATGTATTTCCCCCACCTGAAATGTTTTCCCGTATAGGGTGAGCAACGCCCAGTAGAGTAGTTTCCTATAGAGGCTACTCCCCACCTAAGTGCACATGCAATGTTCACATTCAACATTTTGTATTCACATCAACATTCCAAGTAAGAATATGCAACTTTATATTGGAATCTATCATGCCATGCTATGAAATGAGATGGGACTCACTCATGCACCTTTAACCCGAGTCATCACCGACTCCCCCAACATAATGCCATGCCAATGTGTAGTAACCCCATCAACTGATGGAAAATACATCCAATGACCGTTTGAATTGAAATCATGTGTTTACAAAATCAAGTCATTGTTGGATGTCACCCATTGAATAAGTGTTTATGTACATCAAAATCTTGTATCTTGTTGGGCAACGGATTTTGGTATCTCAACCACCGGTTCCGTAAACACCAGCACTTTTCTGGAATTTCACCGCCGGGAAGTGCCTGAACCATGTGACCGGGTTTTGCACCCGAGGGAGAGTCTAGCCCTACTTGCTATACCCGACACAAGTTTTTCCATGCATGCAACCGTGCGACTCAGTCGGATATTCAATCCAACTTTCCCGAGCCCACCCTTCAACCACCAAGAATGATGTTTGAATGAACCATGCCCAAACACACACACACCCACACTCATGCCTAAGCCCATGAAATGGATGCCTCCGTGCAAATGCAATGTAATGTGTCATTGCATATCAATGTCATGCCTCATATGTAATGAATGCCATATGAACCATTTAAATCACACATTTCATCATGTATCATGGACAATTATATCATATGCATATAACCTCCAAAAACTCATCACAATGTCAATATATTAATACGCATATATCAACATTTATATCCAACATGTTATTACATAATCTAATATCAATAACACCCTTAAGCATTAAGGCATAATATAACACATAACAGCCCATGTAATAGCCTACGTAACGGCCCTTACATAAGCCACAAAATAGCCCCCATATAAGCCACCAAAACAGCCCATATAAACCACCATATAACAGCCCGTATATAGCCCGCAAAATGGCCTAAAAACAATCCACAAAGTGGCCTAAAAACAGTCCACAAAATGGCCTAAAAACAGTCCGGAAAGTGGCCTCAAAACAGTCTGGAACGTGTCCTAAAAACAGTCCGGAAAATGGCCTAAAAATAGTCCGGAACGTGGCCTAAAAACAGTCCAAAAACAGTCCACTTTTCGGTCCGAAAACAGTCCACTTTTCAGTCCAAAAACAGTTCACTTTTCCGTCCAAAATCATTTACAATTTCAGTCCAAAAAACAGTCACAATTTCAGCCCAAAAATAGCCCACAATTTAGGCACTAAACAGCCCACAATTAAGGCACTAAACAGTCCCCTAAAACAGCCAAAAATTAGCCCCTTAAACAGCCCAAATTCAGCCCCTTAACAGCCCCTTAAGATAGGAATAAAACCAAAGTAGGAAGAACCCTACCTCTTGTAGCGTGTAGGAAGTAGTAGAACTTCCTAGAACACCAACCAAGGCCCAAGAACTTTTGATTTCTCCAAAGTCCCCTCTTGAATCTTCGGTGAAATTCATTTTTCTTGGTACGTAGACGTAGCCCTCGTCGCGGTGATCGACTTTAACTCTTGGTCCGAGTTGATCCGAGTGACGGAACTTCGAAAATCCGAGGGAGAAGCTTGAAGATCAAAGCTTTTTCCTCTTTTCTCTCTTTCTCTCCTCTATGGCCGGCCAAGTGATGATAAATTGAGAGAAAATATCTGATTTTTCAGATATTTAACCCCTATTTATAATTATTAAATGTGTGGTTCAAATCGCACCGCATATTTCCTACTTCCGGGTCCGTTTTTCGTCCCGAAATGATTCATTACATCCCGGTTTAAGTTCAAATTAATTTTATTTGAACTTTAACTTAATTTTAAGGAAATTTTATAAAATATATTTATGGGGACCTTTAAAATGTCATTCGCCACGCAGTCGCCTCGAACGACGTGTAAAAATCTGACTATCTCGGAATTCGACGAAATTTGACATGGTGACTCGATTTCGCGATACGAATCCAACGGCGAACTCCGTTTCCTCATCCGAGGTCTAGAGCATGAGTATTTGCTTCGCATTGGGGAGCAAGAGTTGATTGTAGATTTAGTTGTGTTAGACATGAAGGGGTACGACATTATATTTGGGATGGATTTGTTGTCCGCTTTCCGTGCGGTGATGGATTGTTTTCGCAAGCGGATCTCATTCCAATTACCGGGAGGGTTAGTCTTTACTTTCATGAATGATCACAATTCTTCCCATTCATTTCCTACTACTGGTAGTAGATTCTTGAAAGCTAAGGTGGGGAGCCATTTGAGTTTCTTAGCTAGCTTGATGGGAGATGATCGGGATAGATCCCAACCGGATGTGATGTTGATAGTATCGGATTTTCTGGATGTTTTTCCCGATGAATTACCTGGATTACCCCCACAACGAGAGATTGAATTTAAGATTGATCTCTATCCGGGAATCGAACCCATATCCATTGCTCCCTATAGAATGGCACATTTGGAGTTGAAGGAGCTAAGGAAGCAGTTAGACCATCTGTTGGCTATTGGGTTTATCCGTTTGAGTACTTCACCTTGGGGAGTCTCGGTCCTCTTTGTGAAGAAGCATGACGAAACGCTTCGGTTATGCATGGACTACCAAAGGTTGAATCGTGTGACAGTGAAGAATAAATACCCTTTGCCACGAATCGACGATATTTGATCAGTTGAGGGGTTCTAAGTATTACTCCAAGATTGATCTTCGCACTGGGACCATCAACTGCGGATTAAGGAGGAGGATATTCCTAAGACAGCTTTCCGTACCCGATATGGTCATTTCGAATATACGGTGATGCCGTTCGGACTGACTAATGCACCAGTAGCCTTCATGGATTTAATGCACAGGGTATTTCGGCCGTATCTAGATCAGTTTGTCATCATGTTTATTGATGACATACTCATCTATTCCCGGACTCACGAGGATCATGGACGCCATCTCTCTATTGTGCTACAGACATTGAGAGAACATAAGTTATATGCGAAGATGAGTAAGTGTGAGTTTTGGATGAAGGAAGTTAAATTCCTTGGCCATGTTGTGTCGGAACAAGGGGTAGTCGTTGACCCCGCAAAGATTGAGGCAGTGATGAAGTGGGAACCACCAAAGAATGTGACCGAAGTACGTAGTTTTCTGGGCTTAGCAGGCTACTACCGGAGGTTTGTGGAAGGGTTCTCAAAGCTAGCAATGTCGATGACACGTCTCACAAAGAAGGGAGAAAAAATTCTTGTGGACTCAAGAGTGTGAACTAGCTTTTCGCACCTTGAAGGAGAAGTTGACAACCGCTTCTGTCCTCATTATTCCGAGTAGTGGGGAAGGATACGATGTGTACACTGATGCTTCGCTACTTGGCTTGGGGTGTGTGCTAATGCAAGGAGGGAAGGTGGTTGCCTATGGCTTTAGGCAACTCAAGGTTCATGAACAGAATTATCCCACCCATGACTTAGAGCTTGCCGCTGTGGTTTTTTCTCTTACGTTGTGGAGGTGTTACTTGTACGGAGAGAAATTCCAAGTGTTTTCTAATCATAAGAGCCTCAAGTACATATTCACCCAGAAGGACTTGAATCTTCGGCAAAGAAGGTGGATTGAGTATTTAGAAGACTACGATTTCACACTCAATTACCATCCGGGGAAGACGAATGTGGTAGCGGATGCACTGAGTAGAAAATCTCAGGGTGAAATCAATTCCCTTTGTGGTGAATAGGTGGAAGATGATGGATGCTTTGGAGGAATTTAATCTATGGGTGAATAGACAGGAGGATCGACCATGCCTGTTCAATCTTGTAGCTCAACCAATGCTTCGACAAAGGATTGTGGCGTTGCAACGATTAGACAGCGAGTTGGAGGCTATCCGGAATAAGTTGGAGAGGAACGAGATTGTTGAGAATTGGGCGATAAGTGATGATGAGTTACGGTTTCGGGGAAGGCTATGTGTACCCGATCATGACCAAGTAAGGGAAGAAGTGTTGGGCGAGTGCCATCGTTCCAAGTTCTCCATACATCCGGGTAGTACCAAAATGTATAGGGACATGAAGCGGCAGTATTGGTGGAAGGGAATGAAGAAGGATGTGGCTAGATATGTTTCAAAATGTGTGGTGTGTCAGAAAGTGAAGATTGAACATCAAAAGCCCGGAGGACTGTTGCAGTCTTTGCCTATTCCCAAGTGGAAGTGGGATCACATCACCATGGACTTCGTATCTGGCTTTCCACGGACTTCACGAGGACATAATGCCGTATGGGTCATTGTTGATAGACTCACCAAGTCCGCTCACTTCTTGAGTATGAAGACCACCGACACGTTAGAGACCTGAGCAAACTCTATATTTGCGAGATAGTGAGATTGCATGGAGTTCCGCTATCCATTGTGTCGGATCGTGATTCTCGTTTCGTAGCGCAATTTTGGCAAAGTCTTCAAAGAGCTATGGGGACAGAGTTGCACTGCAGCACTGCCTTTCATCCCCAAACGGATGGTCAATCCGAGACGGTGATCCAGATTCTAGAAGACATGTTACGTGCTTGTGTGTTGGACTTCAAGGGAGGTTGGAGCGATCATTTGCCGTTGGTGGAATTTGCATACAACAATAGCTATCAAGCAAGTATTGGGATGTCACCGTATGAGACATTATATGGAAGACCATGTAGATCCCCGACTTGTTGGTTGGAAGCTGGAGAAAGTAGCTTATTTGGGCCGGAGATCGTGCGGGAGACTACGGAGAAGATTCAGCTTATCCGGGAGAGGCTACACACGGCACAAAGTAGACAGAAAAGCTATGCGGATCGAAGACGGAGACCATTGGAATTCCAAGAGAGGGATGTGTTCCTGAAAGTGTCACCCAAAAAGGGAGTGTTTAGATTCGGCAATAAGGGAAAGTTAGCGCCAAGGTATACCGGGCCATTTGAAGTGATCAAAGTTGTGGGCAAAGCGGCGTATCAATTACGGTTACCAGCTCAGTTGTCCGGGGTACATGATGTGTTCCATGTGTTGATGCTGAGGAAGTGTCAATCGGATACAACGCGGGTCGTGGACTTGGAAGATATAGAAGTTCAAGATGGAGCAACATATGAAGAACAACCGATGAAGATTCTTGATGCCAAGGCGAAGGTGCTTCGCAACAAAGTCATCAAATTGGTGAAAGTCTTGTGGCAACATCATGGGGTGGAGGAAGCTACCTGGGAACCCGAGCTGGAGATGCGTGAGAAGTACCCTCATTTGTTCGCTACTTAAGGTAAGTTTCGAGGACGAAACTTTCTTTAAGGGGGGTGGATTGTAAACCCCCACATGTTTATATTAATATAGTAATGTAATTATTTGGTAATTCTTATATATGTAATGACCTAAGCATGAACCATATAGATTGTCATAGTAGGAATAAATACTAGGGAGACAAAGTGATTGTGAAGTTTAAGTTTCGAATGCGTTTAAAGTTGGAAAAGGTTGTTAGGTAAGTTTCTAAACATTTTTAGGTCAAAATAAGATTTCCATTGAATCCAGAAGATCGAGAAACCTTGGGAGAGGTAATATAGGGTGTATTAGAAGTTAGGAAGTATCTCGGAGTTGAAACACATTTTAGAAAGAATTCAGATGGGGAGGAATTTGACACTACCTTAGTAATTTAGCCATAACTCTTTACTCCTAACTCCAATTGATCTGAATTTTGGATAGTAGAAACTAGACTTAAAGGGCTATAAAAGTGTATTTGACGAAAATTTTCTGCATCGGCTTCTAAATAGGCCAAAATTGATCTGGAATTTGAGGGTATACTGTCACCCGCGTCCGGACGCGTATGGCAGAAACTTGGACGCAAAAACATGCGTCCGGACAGCACAAAACACGCGTCCGGACGCGCCAAACCGAGGGCTTCACGACTCAGACTTGTTTTGGGCGTTTTCTCTCCCATTTGCAACCCATTTTCATCAATGCAAACCATAGAGAGGCTTAGAGAGGAAGGAAAGAAGGGGAAAACAAGAAATTCAAGGGTTGATTCAAGTGGGAAGGATCAAATCTTCTAGTTTTTCACACAAAAATTAAGGAGCAAGGTAGGGGTTTTCTTCCATTCTCTTGCATTGAGGCTAGGGCATACATATACATACATTCTTTTGACTCTAAATCTTATATACTTGCTATGAAATTGTTGATTCTTGATATTTATGCAAATGTGGTCATGTTTTAAACAATGCCATGGTGGGATCACCATTAAAACTATTTTTCTTGGTCTCAAACCCTAGTTCTCAAGGGAAAGGGGTTTTTCTCTTAATTTTTCATTGATTCTTGAATTCAAAAACTTTAGTGCTTGAAATTGAACCATAAAATGATATTTATGAGGATCTCTTATATATTTTCTCACATTGTCTCTATTGTGCTACTTTATGAGAAATTTGGGGATTTTTGGGAATGGCTTGTTGTTTTGAGAAATTGTGGATATTGTATTTCTTGTATGGGTGTTTTGATGAACATGGGTGAGAGGTTCCTTGTAAGGATGCTCATGCCAAAGAAACAATACCTTGAGGGTGAGAGGTTCCTTGTAAGGATGTTCATGCCAAAAGGTTCCTTGTAAGGATGCTCATGCCAAAGAAACAATACCTTGAGGGTGAGAGGTTCCTTGTAAGGATGCTCATGCCAAAGAGAACAATATTATATCATGTGTGGATTATGGGTTACTTTTGGGAAATTGTATGGCTCCATGTTGGTAATTGGTTTCACCTTTCCTTTTAACTTTATTGTTGTTCGTAAACTAGAGATCTATTAAAATGTTGTAACACCCCGAATTTTCTTTTATATATTTATAGAGATATATATATATAGTAAATAATATTTGTAAAGATGTAGATATATGTAGTGACATAAGAATAAACCGTAGGAATAAATGCTATGGAGACAATTTGATTGGGAAGTTACGTGTCGAAGATGTTTAAACTTGGAAAGGGTGATTAGACAAGTTTCTAAAAGTTTGTAGGTCAAAATAATGATTTCATTGAATCCGGAAGGTCGAAAAACATTGGGAGTGGTAATATGGATGTATTGGAAGTTAGGAAGTGTCTCGGAGTTAAAATACACTTTAGCGAGAATTTGGGTAAAAATGGGTATTGAACACTACTTAGTGTTTTGGCCATAACTTTTTATCCTTAAGTCCAATTGATCTAAAATTTGTACAGTAGATAGTAGACATCTAGGGCTACAAAAGTATGTCTCATGAAAATTTTCCAATTCGACCTCTAAATGGGTCAAAACTGCATTGGAAGTTGAAACAAAAATCTGGCAGTCAAACCGTACCGGTACGCGTACCGGTACGCCCGATAAATCCAGCCCGATCCGACTGCGGGTCTTTCTCCATTTCTTCCACTATAAATACATTTTTTCACCTCCATAGCCTTCATTACACCACTCCAAACCCTAGAAAACATAAGAGAGGAAGAGAGAAAGAGAGAAACACAAGATTAAGAGAAAACAAGAGATTGAAGGGTTGATTCAAGATCAAAACCCTAATTTTTCCAAGAACATTAAGGTAGGGGATTTCTTCTCTTTCTCTTACATTGATGTTAGGGTTAATAAATATGTTTGTTTTGATTCTTAATGATATGTATTTGCTATGGCTCCATTGTTTCTTGGTTCTTGTTCAATTGTTAAAATGTTTTACACAAATCCCTCTTTTGTTTGAAAAACCCTAGTTTTCAAGAGTGATGGGTTTTCCTCTTGAACTCTTCCTTTATTCTTGATTTCAAATTCATAGTGTTTTGTGTTGAGTAATAAAATGATATTGTTGTGATCTCTTGCATTTTTCTTGGTTGGTTATTGAAAATGTCAAATGCTCAATTTGGGGATTTTTAAGATATAATTGTAAATTGTGGAATTGGATTCGGTATTGTATCTCTTATGAGTGTGGGATGACCATGGGTGGCCTTTGACGAGATATCGTAGAGTGGGTAGACGTGTTGCTTGCTCCGTGTGGGTTGGCATGTTTCCTACCACTCGTAGTGGGGTTAGGGCTTTGGTAAGACTAAACCGCTATTGCTCACGGGTGCCGTGTAAGAGGGTTAGTATACTAATGCCTGGGTTGGATACGTCACTGCCATTGGTGTGGCATACGCCCTTCCTAAAGGATGGATATCTTTGATAAGATTTGTGTGGGTGTGTGTGGGCTAGATATTACTCAATGTGTCGATTCATGGGGTTTGCCTTACATCATGTTTGAGATACATATACATACTGATGGATTGTTGTATTATTGTGGAAAATGGTTTCCTACAAGGACTTGTGGGAGTATGGGATTCCACAAGGTCTTGTGGGAAAATGGTTTATATTTTGGAAAAATGGATATGTATTGGATCTTGGTTTCTTTTACTGTTTATGTAAATTACTGTTGCTACTTAAACTTGAGATCCATTTTAAAATGTCCTGCTTTTCCTTCAAAATGTTATATATGCTATTTGTGAAAATGAGACCAACCGTTTTATATGCTTTCATAAACCTTGTTTGAGTTTGGGAAGATTTTGCTACAGAGCTTCGTGCTCATCCCCTACAATTAATATTTTTCAGATTTGGCTTTAGAGGAAGAGCTCGGTGTGAATGAGCCGGGCCTTGGGGAAGCTTCCTTGGAGGGGTACCTAGATCCCGAATGGGACATCTAGAGATATAGCTTCTTTTGTACTAGACTAGGTTATTCATTTTGAACCTTGTAAAGTCTAGTTTTATTTTGTTATTCCCGCTGCGCTACATTAGTAAACTTTTGAGATGTAAATGCCATGGTTGGGCGTATTATTTTGGATAATGATGTAAATATTTTATGGATGATGAATGAAGTTTAATTTATTTATGGATGATATTAGTGCTCTCATGATGTAAATGGTTTTAGTATGTAATGTCGTCCAGGGTGTGTTTTGGGGCGTTACAAATGTCCATGTTTTCCTTCAAAAGTTATATATGATATTTACAAAATGAGACCGACTTGTTTTATATGTTTTATAAACCTTGTTCGAGTTGGGAGAATGTTGCTACAGAGCTTAGTGCTCACCCCCTACAAATAATATATTTTCAGATTATGGTTTGGAGGACGAGCTTAGAGTTGATGAGCCGGCACAATGGGAAGCTCCAATAGACGGGAACGTGGATCCCGAGAGTGATGCCTAGAGCCACATGCTCTTAGATTCTACCTTAGGAAGTTTATTTTGAGACAATGTAATGTCTAATATTTTGGTTATTCCGCTGCAAACTCATAGTTGATTTTTGAGATGTAATTGTCCTATTTGGGCATATTCTTTTGGGTGTACTGGCCATGGTTTGGCTTATTCTTTTGGGGATGATGATGTAGATATTATGGTTGATGGAATGAAATTTTCTTTACTTATGGATCTTATTAGTTGCTCTCATGATGTGAATGGTTGTAAATAGTAATGCTGACCAAGGGGGATTTTGGGGCGTTACAGTTGCATAGTGTGGCGACGTCTATTTTGTACAAATATCAGATTAAGCAAAGTGTGATTCTATGGATGCGGGAAGGAAAAAAATATAAACACATCAAAGTGAATATGTAGCCATGGTTCTAGGGTGAGATACTGGAAGTGAATATGTAGCCATGACTCTGGAGTGAGATACCGGCAGCGAATATACAATTGTGATTCCAAGGATATATTGGAATTAAATTTGCAGTTGTGATAGCGAGATTGAAATTTTTGTTAATGTTCTTATAGTTGATTTTTAATTGAGTAGTGTGTGATATGATACTATCATCAAATTGCTTCATCGAGAGATAGATGATTCAATTTTTTTATTTGAATACTTCTTGATAATTAAGGGGATGATGTGATCCATACAATATGTGAGAACATGCTAGTACAAAAGAGATGGTGGTTCTATCTCAGATATTTAGAGATTTACAATATTCTCTAAATTGAGTGTCTACGTTAATTTGGCTATATTGGAAAAATTTTGTAACATGAAATCTTATGATTTGACGAGTTAGTATTTTATTATTTGTTGCTAATGTTGAAGATTATTGTTATTCACATCATAATGGTGGTGTTCATTTAATCGATAATCTATTATACTTGAAATATAACTGGTTTGTCTTTATAGTCGGTTGATTTCAAATAGAAGGTAAGGTATTGGGAACATGTTTGTGGAGTGACTTGTTATGTATGCATAGTTTGTGGCAACTCATTGCACTCTTAATTGTGATTTATGAAGTTGAGACTATATGATATTGTGACGCCCCAAAATTCACATTGGAAGGCGTTACTATTTATACAACATCCAACCATGAGAACATCTAAAATAATAATTAAATAATAGAAATTATCCACCAACAAATAAATCACTAACCAATTAACTAAATCAACTGAATTAAAAACCCTCTCATTACATCCAAACCCCAAAATAATAGCCTTGTAACTAATTGAATAAAGAAAATTTCTAAACTTAGAATTCAAAATTAATTAGTATCTCATAGCGGAATAAGTAGAACTACACAAAATAGTGTTTCATAACAAATACTAAAAATCTAAACTAGGAAGAACATCTCTAAGCCTCCAAGTCGGGATCTACATATGATCCTCCTCAATCCCAAAGTCAACCTGCTTGTCTAATTTGAGATCTTCCTCAAAACCAAAATGTGAGATATATACTTAGGATGAGCAAAAAGCCCAATAGAGGAACCTTCTAAAACCCGACAAGGTTTTGAAAACATAAAATAGGTAAGTCTCACTTTGCAAAATAATATATAAGGATTTGAATTAAAACATTGATAATTGATAAGATCTCAGGTTTGCGGTAAACACAATAAAATTTATGAATAAATAAGATTAGCTCTCAAGCCACACAATCAACATATGTCTCATGTACACTTGCAGGTTGGCTAACATAAGTCCACACATAGAGAATATCCTGGCCCATACTAACACACCCAATCAATAATTCAATCGTTGCAATAATACAATCGTTGCAAGGATGACACGTTTTCAAGAAGCACAAATATTGACAAATCAACATTGATGTAACTTCCAAGGAATAGTATATTAACCATCTGCCTTGATCACCATGAGCAAATAGTGGTTTGGCCCTCGCAAGGAACCAACTCCACGACGAGTGTTAGGAAACCTTCAAACACCTCAAGATAAGAAGCTCATCTAACCCCTCTATGATACCCGGTCGATTGCAACTCATGTTAATCACACTCACTCATACATGAGATACTTTAAACAATTTTCAAATAAAATTCAACAATAATCAAGAATCCTGATCCCATAACCTTTCAAAAGGAATAATCAATAAAACAAGCAAGAGATCTTCAAGAAACATATTTACGTTGATCATAACCAAAATTAGGGTTTTAGAAATCAAGAACATGCGAGTTTTGATATAAAACATGGATAAATTTGATTATAATTCAAAATTTAGGGTTTTTCGATAAAGAACGGATGCATCTTGGATACAAATCTTTATATTCAAGAAACGATTCACATAGTCGAAAAGAATTTTCAATAATTGTCTATATAACATATATATAAGGATTGAAAGCATATAAGTAATAATCCTAGCCGCAATCTTGAATTTGAGAAAGAAATCCTACCACAATCCAATGTTTGTACATAATCCCAGCGTGTTCGATATTAATGTACAAATTCCTTCGAATCTTGCATTTTCTCCTTGTATCTTGCTGTCTAGGGTTGCCTAGGGTTGAAAATTGATGAAATAAGGCTAAAAGTGTAAACTCCCACATATATGTAATGACGTAAGAATGAACCATATAGATTGTAACAGTAGGAATAAATACTAGGGAGGCAAATTGATTGTGAAGTTTAAGTTTCGAAGGAACTAAGCTTGGGAAGGGTTGTTAGATAAGTTTTTAAATACTTTTAGGTCAAAATAAGATTTTCATTGAATCCGGAAGATCGAGAAACCTTGAGAGAGCTAATATGGGGTGTATTAGAAGTTAGAAAGTATCCTGGAGTTTAAACACATTTTAGAAAGAATTCGGATAGGAATGAATTTGACACTACCTTAGTATTTTAGCCATAAATTTTTATTTTTAATTCTGATTAATCTGTTTTTTGGACAGCAGAAACTAGACTTCAAGTTCTACATAAGTGTATTTCATGAAAATTTTCTGAATCGACTTCTAAGTAGAAAATTTTCTGAATCGACTTCTAAATACCTTAGTTGAGGGTATACTGTCACCCGCGTCCAGACTGGAATAGACACGCATTCAGACGCATTTGGAAGAAAGTTGGGCAAAGAAACACTCGTCCGGACAGTAAAAAACACGCGTCCGGATGCACCGAACTGGGGGTTTCACGTCCCATACCTGTTTTGGGTGTTCTCTCCAATTTTTACACTATAAATACCTAAGGACACCTCCCTTAGCCCCATTTCATCAATTCTAACCCTAGAGAAAGCCTTGGAGAGTATGAAAGAAAGGGAGAAACACAAGATTGAAAGAAATTTTCGCATTGGATCGGATCAAAACCTCTAGTTTTTCACACAACACTAAGGAAGCAAGGTAGGAGTTTCTTCCTAATCTTGTCCATTGAGACTAGGGTTTATATATATGTATGTTTTGACTCTAAATCATAGATATTTGTTATGGAATCCTTGTTTCTTGATGTTCTTGCAAATCCTATCATGTTTTGAATGAAGTTATGGTTTGATAGCCATAAAATCCTTGTTTTTAATCTCAAAACCTTTGTTTTTCAAGAAATAGAGATTTTTCCATAATTATTCCATTGTTCTTGATTCAAAAACTCTAGTGCTTCATTTGGAACAATAACATTTTATCTTTTGATGATCTCTTGCTTATTTTCTTGAGTTGTTATGTTGGAAAAATACATGTGGAATTTGGGGTTCTTGCTTTACTTGGGATTTGAGAAATTGGTTGAGTATTGTATCTCTTGTGTGGATGTTTGGATGAACATAGGTGACCGTTAACCGGGTATCGTAGAGTGGGTAGATGCGTTTCTTACTCCGAGTTGGTTTGAAGGTTCCCTACCCTTTGGATGCAGATAAGTGGATTCGTAGGGTGAAAAAAATGTGTGATAGCATGGGAGTTGCAGAGGATCTACTGGTCAGCCTAGCTACATATCTGCTGGAAGGGGAGGTAGATCCCTGATGGGACTCGGTGAAAAGAAGGAGGAACACCGATGCAATTACCTGGAAGGATTTTGATCAGATATTCCAAGACAAGTATTTTCCCAAATCGGTCAGGGACAAAATGAGTGCAGATTTTTTGGCTCTAAGACAGGGTAGCATGACGGTGGCGGATTATGAGAGAAAGTTTGTTGAGCTATCCCGCTATGACACGGAGTTCATATCTACTGAAGCCAGGAGGGCTAAACGATTTGAGTAGGGCTTAAGGCCTTCCATCAAGGAGAAGCTTGTGGCTCACAAGATCCGGGACTATGGGGATCTAGTTGACAAAGATGCACTAGTGGAGAGAGACACAGAGGACAACCAGTGGCGATAGAAATTCTCGAGGGGAGGTCCGATCAGGATCGGTCCTAGCAGCAGTGGAGTGTAGAGGGCGGCACCATACAGCCGCCTAGACCAGGTGGTTAGACAGAGATTTTAGATAGCTCGAGGAGTTGGAGGCTTATCGGAGAGGGTATGAGTAGACCCACGAGCCTGCTTTACGTGTGGAGGTCTGGGGCATATTCGGAATCATTGTCCGATCTTTCCACCCCAGAAAAATACCCAGACGACAGAACAAGTAAATGCAAATAAGCCACCACAGTAGAAAATGTTAGGAGCTATAGCCCCAGGCGGTACCAATCAAGGAAGAGTTTTTGCTTTGACCCAATCGGAGGAAGATGTTTCCAATGTAGTTGTAGAAGGTATTGTGCTTCTCTATAATTCTTGGGCCCGAATTTTATTTGATCCTGGTGCTACTCATTCCTTCATACGCACTACATATGCTATTAAATTGGGATTGGAATTTGAGAATCTAGAACATGCTTTGCGTATTGACATGCCTACGGGAGAACAGTTGGATACTAGAAGGGTGTGTAGGGGTTGTGTGCTTCGAATTGGGGAGCAAGAATTAATTATAGACTTGATTGCTTTCGACGTGAAGGGTTATGACATAATATTTGGGATGAACTTGTTGTCCACCTTCCATGCGGTAATAGATTGTTTTCGTAAACATATCTTATTTCAATTGCCGGGAGGGGTAGTTTTCAATTTCATTAATGATCAGAATTCTTTCCACCCATTTTCCACTACGGGTAATAGATTCTTGAAGGCTAAGGTGGGGAGCAATTTGAGTTTCTTAGCCAACTTAATGGGAGATGATCGAGATAAATCCCAATCTGACGCGGTATTGATAGTGTCGAATTTTTTGGATGTCTTCCCAGATGAATTACCCTGGTTACCCCCACAGAGAGAAATTGAGTTTACGATTGATCTATATCCAGGAACCTAACCCATATCCATTGCTCCCTATAGGATGACACCTTTGGAGTTGAAGGAGCTAAGGAAGCAGTTGGACCAGTTATTGGCTATTGGGTTTATCCGTTTAAGCACTTCACCTTGGGGAGCCCCGGTCCTCTTTGTGAAGAATCATGATGAAACACTTTGGTTATGCACGGACTACCGAAGGTTGAATCGAGTGACAGTGAAGAATAAATACCTATTGCCACGAATTGATGATTTATTCGATCAACTGAGGGGTTCTAAGTATTACTCTAAGATTGATCTTCGTATAGGGTACCATCAACTGAGGATCAAGGAGGAGGATATTCCTAAGACAGCTTTCCGTACCAGGTATGGTCATTTTGAATATACTATAATGTCGTTCGGACAGACTAATGCTCTTGCAACCTTTATGGATTTGATGCACAGAGTATTCCAGTCTTGTATAGATCAGTTTGTTATTGTGTTTATTGATGCCATATTGATCTATTCACGGACACAAGGAGAACATGAACACCATCTTTCGGTAGTGCTACAGACATTGAGAGAGCATAATTTATATGCTAAGATGAGTAAATGTGAGTTCTGGATGAAGGAAGTGAAATTCCTTGGTCATGTTGTGTTAGAAGAGGGTGTAGCTGTTGATCCCGCAAAGATTGAAGCAGTGATGAAGTGGGAACCCCCGAAGAATTTGACAGAAATACGTATTTTCCTGGGCTTAGCAGGCTACTACCAGAGGTTTGTAGAAGGGTTCTCAAAGCTAGCGATGCCAATGACCCGCCTTACGAAGAAGGGGGAAAGATTCTTGTGGACTCAAGAGTGTGAACTAGCCTTCCGCACCTTGAAGGAAAGGTTGACAACAACACTTGTCCTCATTATTTCGAGCAGTGGAGAAGGATACGATGTTTACACAGATGCTTCGTTTCGAGGTTTGGGATGTGTGCTAATGTAGGGAGGTTTGGGATGTGTGCTAATGTAGCGATGTTTACACAGATGTTTACACTGATGTGTTGGGGGTTTTTTACTATGGATGTATGGGGCTGTTTCATGGTTTGCTGGAATGATTCAGCTGCCTTTTCAAGCAGCCTTTCTGATTACAGCTAGTTTGTTGGTGGTTCAGCCGACTTTTCAGCTCAGCTGATTTTTTGAAGGACTTCCAGCTGGTGGTGTGCCTTTCTACTGCTGACTGTTTTCTCTTAGCTGAGGATCTTTTGGAATTGATCATGTGGACAGTCAGCTGCTTGTCAGCTGATTTTATTGAATCCTAAGAGTTCTTTTTCTCGGTTTTCTGCTGGAGTTTCAGCTGTTCCCCACTGTTCACGTGAACAGTGGGTTTTTTCAGCTGGTTTCACTTGGAATTCCAGAGGTCTTTTGAGCTGGTTTTTTGCTGGAGTTCATTTTCTTTTACGGTCTTCTGATGGTATTCTATGGGGATCATTATGAAGGACGCCTTTGTTGCTTGATTTCGGATTTTGTTGCTTCGGATTGTCCAAGGCACTATGCATTCAGCTGCTATTTTTGGACTTGACTTCGGAAATTCAGGCATGATCAGCAGAGGCAAAATGAACTTTACGAAAGGAAATTATATTTTCTGAATTTTGGTATAATGTTTTTTACACAGATTTACTTGTAATTTTGGTTTTGTCTTGAAGGATTAAAGCCAACTTGTGGCTTATCCTCCTTTGCTTCTTGTAAAGCTTTTGGATTACTCAATAAATTTTCTCTTTCTTTAAAAAAAAAAAAAAAAAAAAGGAGATTATGTTAAAAAAAAAAAAAATATATAGGGAGGTAAGGTAGTTGCGTATGACTCGAGACAACTAAAGATTCATGAGCAAAACTATCTCACTCCCGACTTGGAGCTTGCTGTTGTGGTTTTTGCTCTTAAGTTGTGGAGGTGTTACCTGTATGGAGAAAAATTTCAAGTGTTTTTTGATCATAAGAGTCTCAAGTATATATTCACATAGAAAGACCTGAATCTTCGGCAGAGAAGGTTGATTGAATATCTAAAAGATTACGATTTCACACTCAACTACCATCCGTGGAAGGCTAATGTAGTAGCAAATGCACTTAGCAGGAAGTCTCGAGGGGAAATCAATGTTCTTACTGTTAATATGTGGAAGATGATTGATGCTTTGGAGGAATTTGATCTATTGGTGGATAGACAGGAGGATCGAACATGCTTGTTTAATCTTGTAGCTCAACCAATTCTCCGACAAAGGATTGTAGAGTTGCAACGATTAGATACAGAGTTGGGAACTATCCGAGGTAGATTGGAGAGGAATGATGAGTTACAATTTCGTGGAAGACTATGTGTACCAAACAATGACCAAGTAAGGGAAGAAGTGTTGTGGGAGTGCCATCGTTCAAAATTCTCCATACATCCGAGTAGTACTAAGATGTATAGAGACATGAAGCATTAATATTAGTGGAAAGGGATGAAACAAGACGTGACTAAATACGTTGCAAAGTGTGCAATGGGTCAACAGGTAAAGATTAAGCATCAAAGACCGGGAGGTTCTCTCCAATCCTTACCAATTCCTGAGTGGAAGTGGGACCATGTTACTATGGATTTTGTGTCAGGATTACCTACGAACGTCAAGGGTCATAATGCGATTTGGGTGGTAGTTGATAGATTGACAAAGACTGCCCACTTTATACCTGTCAAGACTGCAGATAAATTGGTAAGGTTGAGCCAGTTATACATTCGAGAGATAGTGAGGTTACATGGGGTACCGTTGTCGATTGTGTCTGATCGAGACAGTCGCTTTGTGGCTAAATTATGGCAGAGCTTGCAAAAGGCATTGGGAAAAGAGTTGCATTTCAGTACAACTTTTCATCCTCAGACAGACGAACAATCTGAGAGGGTGATCCAAATTTTGGAAGATATGTTGAGGGCATGTGTTCTTGACCTCAAAGGAAGTTGGAGTGAATATCTTCCATTGGTGGAATTTTCCTACAACAACAACTATCAGGCAAGTATTGGAATGGCTCCTTATGAGGCATTGTATGAAAGACCATGTAGGTCCCCGACTTGTTGGTTAGAAGCGGGAGAGAGTAGCTTGTTTGGGCCAGAAATTGTTCAGGAGACTACTGAGAAAATTCAACTAATTAGGGAAAGACTACGAATGGCCCAAAGTAGACAGAAAGGCTATGCGGATAAAAGAAGAAGACCCTTGAAATTCCAAGAGGGTGACTATGTGTTCCTCAAAGTGTCACCCAAAAAGGGAGTGTTTAGATTTGGCAAGAAGGGGAAGCTAGCCCCAAGGTACACCGGACCATTTGAAGTGATCAAAGTTATGGTCAAAGTGACGTATCAACTTAGGTTACTAGCCCAGTTGTCAGGGGTACATGACGTGTTCCATGTGTCAATGTTAAGAAAATGCAAATCCGATACAACGCATGTCGTGGATTTGGAAGAAATTGATATTTAAGATGGAGTAACCTATGAGCAACAACCGGTGAAGATTCTTGATACCAAGGAGAAGGTGCTTCACAATAAAGTAATCCAATTGGCCAAGTTTCTGTGGCAACATCATGGGGTGGAGGAAGCTACCTGGGAACCCGAGTTAGAGATGCGAGAGAAGGACCCTAATTTGTTCTCTATACAAGGTAAGTTTCGAGGACGAAACTTTCTTTAAGGGGGGTGGATTATAAACTCCCACATGTTATATTAATATAGTAATGTAATTGTTTAGTAATTCTTATATATGCAATGACGTAAGAAAGAACCATATAGATTGTAACAGTATGAATAAATATCAGGGAGGTAAATTGATTGTGAAGTTTAAGTTTCGAAAGCGTTTAAGCTTGGGAAGGGTTGTTAGGTAAGTTTCTAAATATTTTTAGGTCAAAATAAGATTTTCATTGATTCCAGAAGATCGAGAAATATTGGGAGAGATAATATGGGGCGTATTAGAAGTTAGGAAGTATCCCAGAGTTTAAACACATTTTAGAAAGAATTCGGATATGAAGGAATTTGACACTAACTTAGTATTTTAGCCATAATTTTTTACTCCTAACTCCCATTGATCTGATTTTTGGACAGTAGAAACTAGACTTCAAGGGATATATTAGTGTATTTCACGAAAATTTTCTGAATCGGCTTCTAAATAGGTCAACATCGATATGCAAGTTGATGGTATACTATCACCTGTGTCCGGACGGGAATAGACACACGTCCGGACACATTTGACAGAAAGTTGGGCGAAGAAACACGGATCCGGACAGTAAAAAAACATGCGTCCGGACGCACCGAACCAGGGGTTTCACATCCCAGACCTGTTTTGGGTGTTCTCTCCAAATTTTACACTATAAATACCTAAGGACACCTCCCTTAGCCCCATTTCATCAATTCTAACCCTAGAGAAAGCCTTGGAGAGTAAGAAAGAAGGGGAGAAACACAAGATTGAAGGGAATTTTCACATTGGATCGGATCAAAACCTCTAGTTGTTCACACAACACTAAGGAAGCAAGGTAGGAGTTTCTTCCTAATCTTGTCCATTGGGGTTAGGGTTTATATATATGTATGTTTTGACTCTAAATCATAGATATTTGTTATAGAATCCTTGTTTCTTGATGTTCTTGCAAATCCTATCATGTTTTGAATGAAATTATGGTTTGATAGCCATAAAATCCTTGTTTTTAATCTCGAAACCCTTGTTTTTCAAGAAATAGAGATTTTTCTCTTGATATTCCATTGTTCTTGATTCAAAAACTCTAGTGCTTTATTTGGAACAATAACATTTTATCTTTTGATGATCTCTTGCTTATTTTCTTGAGTTGTTATGTTGGAAAAATACATGTGGAATTTGGGGTTCTTGCTTTACTTGGGATTTGAGAAATTGGTTGAGTATTGTATCTCTTGTGTGGATGTTTGGATGAACATGGGTGACCATTGACCGAGTATCGTAGAGTGGGTAGATGCGTTTCTTACTCCAAGTGGGTTTGAAGGTTCCCTATCACTCGTAGTGGGGTTGGTGTTTTACGAGGACCAAACCACTATTCGCTCACGTGGTATCAAGGCTGAGGGTTAGTATACTATTCCTGGGTTGGATTCGTCACTGCCGATGTGTCGGTATACGCCCTTCCTAAAGTTGGGTATCCTTGCGAGGATTGAGTGTGTGTGTGGGCCAGGATATTCTCAATGTGTGTATTCATGCGAAGTCTTACTTCCTACTTGAGATACAATTGGGGATAATGATACAAAATTGTTGGAAATGATACAAAATGTTGAAAATGGTTTATGGTTTGAAAGTTGGTTGTACTTTTTCATTTAAGTTATTGATACTGCATAAACTTGAGATCCGATGAACTGTCACTGTTTTCTTTCAAAAGTTATATATGATATTTGTGAAATGAGACCGACTTGTTTTATGTGTTTTAACACCTTGTTCGAGCTTGAGAGGATTTTCCTATAGAGTTTAGTACTCACCCCCTATAAACAATTTCTTTTTCAGATTATGGTTTAGAAAAAGAGCTCAGAGTTGATGAGCAAGTGATTTGGGAAGCTCAGATTGATGGGAACGGGGATTCCGAGGTGAACGTTTAGAGCTATTTCTCTTATGTTCTAGATTGGGGGCATAGTTTGAGATAATGTTAAGGCTAATATTTTCTTTATTTCGCTGCAAGATAATAGTTGATTTTTGGGGATGTAATCGCCATAGTTTGACATATTTATTTTGGATGATGTTTTAATTATTATGGAAGATGAATGGAAATTCGTTTATTTATGCATTTTGTTAGTTGTTCTCATTATATGAATAGTTATAGATAGTAATGCCTCCCAGGGTAGAATTTGGGGCGTTACAAAAAGAGACGTCCTTAGGTATTTATAGGGTCAAAAATAGTGCTGAAATCGCAAACCTAATCGCTGCTAAATGTGTACACGCGTTTGAACATAAATTGGCATTCAAATGGAATCAACTCTCAATTTCTCTTGTTTTGCCAGACCTTTGATTTTGCATCTGATCCACATTCGAACGTGAATTCGCGATCAAACGCACTTCTATTTTTGTTTGAACTTCTAATGCAGTTTTGACCTAGTTAAAAATCGATATGAAATTTTTGTGAAATACACTTTTGCCGCCCTAGAAGTATACTTTATATTGTCAAAACATAAGATCAATTGGATTTCAAAATAAAGAGTTATGGCTAAAATACTAAGGTACTATTAAATTCCTTCCTACCCGAATTCTCTCTAAAATGCGTTTTAACTACGAAATACTTCCAAACTTCTAATACGCCCCATATAACATTTCCTAAGGTTTCTCGGTCTTCTGGATTCATTGGTGGCCTTACTTTAACTGAAAAATATTTATAAAATTATCTATCCACCCTTATCAAGTTTAAACGCCTTCGAAACTATGTTTGGTCTGAAAGTCAATTCGTCTGAAACTCAAACTTCATGATCAATCTTTCAACAATGATAAGAGGTTTCTACCATCTTTTTATTCATCCTAGGAAAAATATTAAGATGATATTATCCTTATTTTATTTTAGTGTGAGGTCTTACAATGCACCCCCCCCTAAAAGAAAGTTTCATCATCGAAACTTAATCATCGACATAGTCTATTTAATCCCAATTGACCACAAGGTCTCAGCGCCTATTAATCCTGTAATTCTCAAATCCAAGATCAAAATAGATTTCTCATAGTCTAAAATTTAAATTCATCCCTTAAACTTGTACCATCATTACAGTTATTAAAAATCCCCAAGATTATCTTTATTTACTAGCATTCATTTATCACCTTCACTCTCAACTTTCGACTATCCCTTATACTCAATAATTTTATACAATTGTTCGAACTAATTCCTTATCTTGCATAACAATTAGATCATAAAATTAATTGTCTACTCATAAAATATGTAAAATCCTAACACCTTTTCATAATATTTAGAGCTCTAATTGCCCTCCAAAAGAAGTACACAATACAATCCTCAAACAATAATGTAAGCTCTGATACCAATTATAAACACTTCGATCCAAATCCATGTACATTTCAAACATTTACATCAAGCTTATTAAAATTTACATGCCTCATAAACACTATTCAACACTTAGATTAAAAACTATGAAAACTGGCAATTCAAACATTCATGAACTTCTCCACCACCTGCTAATCTAAAAAGGAAAAATAATGTAGGGTGAACATCAATAGCTTAGTAGAATAACTCAATTTTCAAACAAACAAGTTTGAAAATAACATAATTTGACATGATTGGGGAATATCAAAATAGTTCATTTCATACATAAGTAATAGAGTAGAAAACATTGACCGAAAGCATTTAAGTTGAAAATAGTAATACGATCATAATATCAATATAGTGCTGCACCGGTGGGCTATCATCCTAATAGTCCACTCAAGGTCAATACGAACAGACGATCAAATCTTTTGGGAGACTTGCACCCCGAGGAAGACACGCTCCCTAGTAACAATTTGGTACCCAAGTTTGAAGACCAACAAGGCCACCTAGACATTTACAAACTCAATGTGAAACCCTCTACGACCTCAACCCAGACCGTAAACCCTCTGCCACTCAACCATTGCGTTCTTACATTTAATTCCAAAACAATCCCAGAGTTTCATTTAATATGAACCATACGGCCATTACAGACAGTTGTGCTTGTCACTTAAAGGGCAATCTTGTAAATTCTCAATTTTGACTGAATTTTGGAAATTAATTAAAATATATTTTTTTTTCTAAAATTACATACATATAAAATCAACCACTAAAAAATATTGATTTAATTTTTAGACTTCGAATTGACCCTCAATTTTATCTGCAAGTAAAATTCCTACGCCCCAAACTCTCTTGTACATGCTAACTCTAAGTCGGTCGGATTCGTATTTTGTCTCGTTTTCTCTTCACCAGTCACATTCTTATCCTCAATTAACATCCTAATCATCACTAGAACACCTATGCACACACTCCCGACTATCAATTCATGGTCCAGTTCTCTAGACTCCGAACCCCTTATCGCACACGTGCATTCGCTTCTGTCCCACCAGGTTGTTACAAAATATTACTTCTCTTTTAAATTCACCAATCATTTCAATAAACCCCATGTTTGCTTCTTACATGTAGCTTATCCATAAGCAGATCAAAACAACTCAAATACAATTCCGCTAAAATGGTTACCCATCTTTCCTATACTAAAATCATGGTATAATACAAAACTTAATAATGACATGACAGTGAGATTTACCTCATTTCATGAACTATATGCACACATTCTTAATTACTTTGTTTCTCACTAGCCAAGAGGAATTCACAATCTTTGAAATCTAATAATAATTTTTATTCCCAACTATACAATCCCATATAAAATCAATATTCTAAAATCAACTCTTAAATTGCACACCAATGTACACTTTCTCAATATACTCTATTCATCTTTCCTCATGTTGCATCTCGCCATTACGTTTATTTTGTGTACCATGACACTCTTGTATTATTCAATCCTTTGAAGAATCATCAGTTTTAGTGGTTCGGTGGACACCATAAGGTTCCCAACAGTTATAACTATCAAACTACACACCTAGTTATCCAAGAGATTGATTCTCACTTTTCAAGCTTATAGTCTTTACATTCCTCATTGTAGCCATAACTAATGGTTAATCCCAATAATATTAAATCAAATCAAATGGCTCAATGCGCACTCTAATATAATTTTTTAATCCATCAATCCACAAGTCAAAACTAGCCACAAGATAAGAATTCCCATAGATTTAAAGGGTTTGTGAAAATATGTAGGATTCCATCAACATGTACAATTGAAACCTAACCATACATGTCCTTAAATTAAATCTTCCAAAATGTATATACTAATGATCCATCTATTCCATCCAAAGGGGAACTCCAGCAAATTAGCCAATATAATACTTGGGCTAAGGGTCAAGTTATATATCCAAGATATTGGTTTTCAATCCCTAATTTTGAGCTCACATCAATAAGCCTTACAATTTCCTTCATAATTCACACGCTTCTGGATTCATACTTTTAGATCCATCTTAATCTCTCCATATTATTCACCAACTCCATTAACTAACTAATTTCTCCATCTCCCAAGAATTTGTTCTCAATCTCTAACATTGAGTTAAAATCAATAAACCATGTAATCAATCCTTAGTGGCTACCATTAGCCTCTCCATTCTACTCATATTACCTATAATATTGAATCCCCATGATTCAATCCAATACAAATATATTTCTTGTACTATCCATAAAATAAAGATAGACTTCCAAGGATCCCAATAATCTTCCCCAATTCCATACCATAAGATTTCTTGTAATATAAACATAGCCAAAAAAAAAAAGACTCCCGATGATTAAATCAATGTTTTCTTAGGGCAACATGCTCTGATATCAATTGGTATGGGGGGATTATGTGGATCTTTCCTCATGATTAAACACGTGGGTCGCTAGACACTACCATAGGGGAGTGAATAGGTTGATTAAAAATATACTTAAACAAACACCAATTTTAACCTAATTCTGCCATAATTTACCTCTTCTCACAATACGTTGCAATTAAGTGTGAGAACCCCTTTTCGACCACTATGACCCTTTAAAACATGAATATTGTGTGTTAATTTTGTCAATTTTAATGCTCAATATTTAATATCTCGCGGTCATGCCAACCCAATGGCAACAAACCCAAACAACATTTATGGATGATGTGAATATTCAATCAATTAATTTATCAAACACATAGTGCTCGTGTGTATTAAAATTTCAAGCGTATATGTCAAAACGATAAAGTGCACAAGCGATTTGTTAAAATGGAAACTCTCTTAGGGAAAAATCGTCGGAAACCTCTCCAGGGTTCATTGAAGCCTAATCCACGATTCCAACATCAATTTACAAGTACTCAAGACTTATACATCACTTAATACCATGGTTTCTAATAAATCTCTCTGTTGAAAGTCCTCCTTCGACGTTAACCGCATGGTTCATTTAGGCCTTGAGCGATCTTCTCTGCCAAGATCATTGGTATGCACACTTCCAATGGTTTTGGTTTAAACAACCAAGTTCTTCTTCTCCAAGGTGTGAGATTGGATATGAATCACAAGATGGTAATCTTTGGATTTTAGGGATATAAGGTTGTGGTGAAGCTCTTAATGTGTGGGATATACTAATTTCTCTCTCAAAAGGTTTACAAGAGGCTTACGCTAGGTTGGGAATGCATCCCCCTATTTATAGGCTTGGAATAGGGTTTGTCTTGGGGTCCAAGAAAATACAAATTCGCGAATGACCACTCAAGCAGCGGTCACTAGAATGAAATTTGGAATCAAACCGGAACATAGGGCGATCATCTTTGCACACTTCTAGTGGGTTAGGATTTTTGGCACTCTAGAGAGAAAATGAGAGGAAGAGAGTTGGAGATTTTGAAGTAAAATGAAGAAAACCATCGGATTCCCCCTTTTAATTTTTTTGTCCAAAACAGAGTTGAACCGGTAGAAGTCAAACATGATATATCGGTTAAAGTTAAACAATTTTTTTTTTTATTTTTCTATTCATATTAAAAACTGACATCTAAGTCCTAGGAAAATTACTATGACCCCAAAGCCTTACCATACTAAAGCCTCAAATCATATTTCCATATATGCCCAGATTTCTCAAAGTGTATGCAAAGCAATTTAATTCAAAGAGACATATATAATATGCAAGGGAATTTAAGGCATAACAAAAATCAAATAAACATAAAATTTAAATTACAAAACCACTTTCGTAGGCAATCATGATTACATTTAGCATATGCAATAAGTCGTCCCTTAGGTTACCCTTAGTGGACAAGTTTTGTCTCGTGGTTTTCCTACTAAGATACCTACAACCTTCATTCTAACTATCCGAAACACATTATTATTCTCTAATTAATATGAGATTAAAGATATACCACATCCACTCAAATTTAATTAACTCAAAGCTCTACTTTAGGCTTAAATGCTATGTAAGAGTATCCACATTCATGTTGGCATCCAAAACTCGTGTGTGTGTGTGTGAGATGATTATGAAATTCAAGAAATTTATCAAACAAAATCTAAATCTTTATTAGTTATCCAATGTTTGTTTTGAAGCCAATCTCACCAAGGTTGCACTCTCAGAACAGAAAATCTATAATTATAGTGACTATTTCAGTCATAGGTTATATGTGAGGATCAAAATTATACAGTCAAAAGCAAAATATACTCTCGTATATCTTTGAAATAAAGATCATAATTCAAATGAAATGACCTTAGCATAATATCATGAAAGAATGTTAAAAGCAATGGAAGCAATGCAGTTGATATATATTTCATTCATTTAAGTATACACACTCATGCACACTCCCTAAGATCAAATATGAATTTTCTCCGGTTGTAATGTGGCCTTGGGTAAAGGTTAAAGAAATGAAGGGTTATAAGGATTCAAAAGAAGTTATCCCAAGGGTGTCATCTTTCTTCAAAACACTTGTCTTCTTCTTTTGATAGGTTTTAGCAATAACATATCCTTCATTTTTTCTTCACAGCCATTGGCTTTTGCAATTGCAACTTTTTTTTTCACTTTTTCAAACTTGTTTTTTTCTTTCTTCTTGCCCCATTCTTTCCTTTTTCTTTTTTTTTTCTTGCTTTCCAGTTGAGCATCTGCCATAAAATTTTCCACATATTGACAAGTCATAGCAATTCCTGGGATAACCAAGGTAAGGTATAAATCTTTTATGATTGGCTTGGTTATTGTTTGTGGCCAAGAAACAATACTTTATTTTGGCTCAAACACGGCTTCAAAGGATAATAAAAAGAAGGAATAGGCTTAAGCTCAAATAAATTCCAAAAATGGCCTAAAATCATTTCTTAGGAAGCATGTCAAGATGTTGCTTATTTTGAGATATAACCAATTAATCACCTCATATACTCTTAACCAAAGAAAAAATAATGAGATTATTGAATGAGATTGAATTGTAAAGAATAATCTTTGAGTAAATGTATTCTAACCCTCAAACAAAGTTAAGCACAAGACCTACATGGGTTATACATTCATATCCACTATAGATGTCAAGCTTTTTCAAGATATGCATCTGATTTAATAAATTGAAAAAATTGCATGATCATGGTGTACATGGATTTGAAGAAAGAACAATACAATCCATAGTTATTTTTTTCATTCTTTTAAATAAAAGAACATAGAAAAAATTGTGTGGTGTAACCATCACCCCCAACTTAAGTCATGTTTTGTCCTCAATGCAAAAACAGTAATGCAATGAGAAAATGAAAAAGATAAGGGAAGGAAGACACCTGGAGATACTCTTCAATCTAAACAACTAACTGCAAAATAAACAAACAAAAAATTGCACCAAAAATAAATAAAACAAAACAACACCAAAAAGAACCGAACTAAATAATAATAAAAAAAGGGCACACAAAGCAAAAGGAAGATCCTTATACACATAATCAGTAAGCTGCTCCACAATCTCCTCAGCCAAAAACTGTAAAACTTAGGTAAATTTAATTTTTTATGAAAAAGGGCAAAACAGTAAGTTGCCACTACGGTATGGGTTGAAAACCCAAATTTTTCTAGAACTCGGATGAAGAAACGGACCTCACCGTTGGATTCGTCTCGCGAAGTCTAGTTACCTAGTCAATTTTTATCGAATTCCGAGACAGTCAGATTTTTTGTGTTTTACGAGGCGATCGAGTGTTGCGTGACCTAAAAAGGAAATATGGAATAAAATTTCTAAAGCTGGAGAATAATTTAAAGAAAGTTCATATAAAAATATTTTGAACTTGAAATGGGACGAAATTTAATCGTTTCGGGACTAAACCGGACTCGAGAATGGAGGATGTGTGGTGCGACGAGGGCCAAGCATTCCAAGGGGTATAAATAGGGAAGAAAATCAAATTTTCTCCCATTCTTTCTGCTGGGTTTCGTTGGAGAGAGGAAGAGAGGGAAAATAGAGAGTTCAAGACTTCTCTCTATGATCTACGGAGTTCCTTTGGTCGGAATCTTTCGGGCCAAGTATTAAAGTTGATCTACGCGATGAGGGCTACGCCTACGTACCAAAAAGGATGAATTTCACCAAAGATTCAAAAATAAAATTTTGGGGAAATCAAAGTTTGAGCAAGGGTGGTGTTCTTGAAGGTTTCTACTACTCGTTTTTTACGCTTTAAGAGGTAGGGTTTTCATCCTAACTAGGTTTATTTTCAACCTAAGGTTGTGATATGAAATGGGTAGGTTGTTAGAGATTTATAACACTTACCTATTGTTGTTAATTTGATGAAATGGGTATTGAAAATGGGTGAAATCAATTCTAGCATGAATTGGTATTTAAAAATTGCTAGCTTGTAATTTCTTGGAAGATTGTGATATATGGGTATGCTATGTGTTTATATCATACCTTGGAGAATTAAGTGTGTTATTTGCATGATTATGTGATAACATGCTTGAAAATTATTGTTGGGTATAATGTTGATATATGCTTTGTGATGTATTGACATTAAGATGATTTATCGTAATTATATGCATATGATATAATTGATCATGGAATATGTGGAAATGTGGTTGAAATGGTTCATATGGCACTCATAACATATTGAACATGAAATTTGTATCGCAATTGTACATTACATTGCGTAGGCACGGAGATATCACATTCGTGGGCGTTTGACATGAACGTGAGGGTGTGTGCATGGTTTGATCAAACACAATTCTTGGTGGATGATACGTGGGCTCGGGATAATTGGACCGAGGCTCGACTGAGTCGCATGATTTGCAATGAAAATAGGGTGGGGGTTAGCAAGAAGGGCTAGACTGTCCCTCGAGTGCAAGACCCGGTGATTAGGATACGCACTCCCTTGGTTTAGTCCATAAAGTGTGTCGGTGTACGCGGAACCGTTGGTGGAATTCCATGAATTTTGTGTCGGTTGGGTGCCCGTTGGTATAAGTCTAGAAATACCTACCCTAAGAAAGACCCGAGATTTATCATGGTCATTTGATGTGTAACATAAATGGTGGATTCATACACATTGGCATTGCATGTATTATGAGAGTCAATAAGGGCTCGGGTTGAGTTGCATGTGTGAGTTTCATCTCATATCATGGCATGACATAGAAAAGTCCATCATTGAATTGCATATTCTTGAATGGATTGTTTTTTTGCTTGTTGAATTGCATGTGAACATTTCATATGCATCTAGGTTGGGGAGTAGCCTCTTTAGGAGATACCCTATTGAGCGTGGCTCACCCTTTATGGAAAAATATTTCAGGTGCGGGGTACACACCGGTGAAAGACTCTCATTCGGGGCCTCAAGGATGAGGAAAAGCTTAAATGTGGCTTTATTTTGTGCTTTTGTAAAATCATTGTGAAAACTTAATTTTGGTATGTAATTATATGAAAATAGTTGTAATGGAACTCATATGAACTGTTTTGAATGTAAAACTCATGATATATGAGTCTGGAATGGAGTTGTACATGTTTGAAATGGATTGGAAATCGAAAATGGATGAAATGGGCAAAACTGGGCACACCTACCGGTAGGACTTTTAGCTCTCCTACCGATAGATGTGGTCCAGTAGGCATTATCTACCGGTAGAACGCCATTTTTCATAGGTAGAACTTTTCTAGTAGAGTTCTTCAACTGGTAGAACGTCACTGTTCCTACTGGTAGAAGAATTCTAGTAGGCTCTTTCTACCGTTAAGATAGAGACTTCTTCTAACTGTTGGTTTTCTCAGATTTTCTAAGAACAGAGGTCCAGTGCACAACTTCTACCTGTTGGACTTGGATCACTTCTACTGGTCAGTTTTCCTAAAACTTCAAAATTTTGAAATGTTTTACTATGCTCTTGGGCATTGTTTTCTCTTGCAAAAAGATGTTCTACGGGATATGAATGATGATAAACTAATGTGTAAAGGACCACAGATGTGTGGGTTATGATCCTAGTGAAGGGGATGCTATTGATGTGATGTCGGGTGGTGTGACAATCACGGTTACTTCCGCGGGTTGATGGATGATCAACGGTTGATAAAGGACCCCCGATTTTAGGGGCATCACAGCTTGGTATCAGAGCCTAGGTTCTCGATTTACCTAGGGCTTACGGGGCATGGGTTTAGGCCATTGCATCCTTTGTGCATTACATGTTATGTGCCTTAAATGCTACATGTTATGTGTTATATGTTATGTGAACAACATGCATGATTAAATGTATATGGAGAAGAGACAGTAGGGTTAGAGAACATAACCTTGGGGGTCAAAAAAAGAATGAACGGGATAGTTCAGGGTGTAGATGTCTACTAGTGGGTGGCACATGCCCTACTAGTTAGACAATGAGAGAAATCTCATAGTTTGAACTTGATCCCTATCTTCGAATACTAAATTAGTGCTCTATTGCTATTTGACATGTGTGTAGATGACAAATAGAGGAAGAGGATGCGACCGAGGAGATGGACTGAACAACGACCAACCACCATCGGCCTTTGACCAATAAGCCTTTATGGAGGCTATTGGCACGATGGCGGCTAACTTTGCATAGGCTACTGCACACAAGCCACCGACTTTTATAGGAGGGGCGGATCCGATGGTGGCCGACCATTGGTTCCAACAAGTTGACAAGATCCTAGAGGCTATGGAGATCACCTATGATGCCACTAAGATAAGGCTAGCTGGATTCCATCTAGAAGAAGAAGCCCATCTGCGGTGGGATTGGGCAAAGGCCTCAAAGAACTTAGAGACAATAACATGGGGAGAGTTATGGGAGCTCTTCATGGGCAAGTACTTCCCATCGGCTGTTCGACATGCGAAAGCCTAAGAATTCTTGGATTTGAAACAAAGGACTATGACGGTGATGGAATACGTGGCTAAATTCACTGAGTTAGCCTGTTTCGTCGATGATTACGTGGCCACAGACATGGCCAAAGTGAGGAGGTTTGAGGATGGGTCGATGGTCGAGACGGCTATGGCTAATGAGAGAGAGGTCGATGACGCAAGGAGCATCTGAGAGGCGGGTGGTAAGGACAAGAAGAAGAAGGGTTGATCCTTTTCTTCTAGTTCGAGGAAGAAGCAATGAACTTCTACCCCATAGGGCCATCAAGGACAGAGCCGCGGCTGTCAAGGCCAAGGCCAAGGTCAATCCTCCCAAGGCGGGGGAAGCTTCAAGACTACCTACCAGGCAGGCCAGAGGACTTGTTACATATGCCACCAGCCGGGTCACATGAAGCGGGATTGTCCTCAAAGGTAGGGATCCTTGAGTTATGGGGCATCTCAGTCCTAGTCATCGGTGGGGCATACACAGACTTATTTCATTCCTCCCTACCCCACCATGTGCCAGGGAAGCCAATTCCAATTTCAGGGTGCTAGATAGGCCCCTACCACTTCACGAGCCAGAACTCCACAATCAGGCCAGATGGGCCAGGGCATGGGCGGGGGCCGAGGCCGAGGAAAGGGCTAACAAGCCAGGACTTCGGGGACCCAAGGGCGAGTCTACGCCATCACACCTCAGACTGAGCCAGTGGATCAGTCGGTTATTTAGACTACATTTCTACTCTCTCGCTTATGGGCAAGGGTATTATTTGACTCTGGTGCATCTCATTCATTTATTTATGCATCATGTGTGAGAGATTTGGGCTTAGAGGTTCAGACCTTGGAAGAGCCATTGCATGTGAGTTCTCCCCTAGGAGCTAGGGTGAGTATTAATCAGATATGTCGGGGTTGTGAGTTAGAGATCTTGGGGATTCTACTCACCGTGGACCTTAGGGTCAGGGACATGTCGGAGTTTGATGTCATCCTTGGGATGGACTGGTTGATGGCACAACGAGTTGTCATTGATTGTGATTGGAAGAGGGTCACTGCCTACACACCAAAGGGTGTTTGTTTTAAATTTCAGGGGGAGAAACATGACGTTTTACCCCAAGTAGTGTATGATTCCCGTTGGCATGGGGAGTTGATGGGCTGGCTTGTGAGCCTTACCCTGGATGACGAAGGTGAGACAGGAGTTGGGTCTACCTCGGGTGGTTTGTGAGTACGAGGATGTCTTTCCGGATGAACTACTGGGATTACCTCTACATAGGGATGTAGACTTCACCATTGAGTTACACCCCGGTAC
The DNA here is from genome assembly GCA_951799425.1 of Ilex aquifolium. Classification (NCBI taxonomy): domain Eukaryota; kingdom Viridiplantae; phylum Streptophyta; class Magnoliopsida; order Aquifoliales; family Aquifoliaceae; genus Ilex; species Ilex aquifolium. The sequence continues at coordinate 22,299,330 of OX637396.1, read as the reverse complement.
ATCGCCCATTTCTATGACACCGCATAGAATGGCACTTGCAGAGTTGGAAGAACTCAAGGCCCAATTGCAAGAATTGATGGACAAGAGCTTCATTAGACGACGTACCTTATCTTGGGGCGCTCCGGTATTGTTTGCCAAGAAGAAGGAAAAGACCCTTCGGCTATGTATAGATTACCGGTAGTTGAATCGGATTACTATCAAGAATAGAGACCCTTTGCCAAGGACTGATGATTTTTTTGATCAACTGATAGGGGCGTGGGTCTACTCCAAGATAGATCTTCGCACGGGTTACCATAAGTTGAGGATTAGGGAGGCAGATATCCCTAAGACGGCGTTTAGAACGTGGTATGGGCATTTCGAGTTCACTGTGATGCCTTTTGGATTGAAGAATATCCCGGCTGCATTTATGGATCTCATGCATAGGGTGCTCCAACCCTACCTAGATTAGTTTATCGTGGTCTTTGTTAACGACATTTTGATCTACTCCAAGTCTGAAGAAGAGCATGAGGGCCACTTGAGGGTTTTTCTCCAGACCTTGAGGGACCATCAGTTGTACACTAAGTTCAACAAATGTGAATTTTGGCTTACGAAAGTGAAGTTTTTGGGACACGTGGTGTCGGCTTCGGGTTTGTCAGTTTACCCGGAGACGGTTGAGGCGGTTATGAGTTGGGAGATATGTAGTTTCTTGAGATTGGCGGAGTATTACAGGAGGTTCATTGAGGACTTCTCTCGACTAGCTGCACCTATGACTAGACTGACCCGGAGGGAGGTCAAGTTTCAGTGGGATGACTCTTGTGAGAGGGCATTCCAAGAGTTGAAGGGGAGACTTACTTCAGCTCCTATTTTGATAGTTCCAGAGAGGGGACAAAGGTACACAGTGTATTGTGATGCTTCCAAGGACGGATTTGGTTATGTTTTGATGCAATATGGGAGGGTGGTGGTTTATGGTTCTTGGCAGTTAAAGAACCACGAGCAGAATTACCCTACGCACAACATGGAGTTGGCGGCCATTGTCTTTGCCTTGAAGGCTTGGCACCACTATTTATACGGTGAGCAGTTTGAGATATTTTCAGACCACAAGAATTTGAAGTACATCTTTACATAGCGGGACCTGAACATGAGGCAACACAGGTGGATGGAGTATATGGAAGACTATGACTTCACATTGCATTATCATCCTGGTAAGTCAAACGTGGGGGCTGATGCACTCAGCCGGAAGTCACGGGGAATCTTGGCCAGTGTGGCTTCCCGAGAGTGGCAGATGTTCGAGACTGTGGGACAGTTCGGGCTACACTACAGGAGTCAGGCTTAGGGCACTTTGGAGAGTTTGGTGGCTATGCCTTCCCTACTGAGCAGAATGATTGAGTCCCAGGGACATGACACAGAGATATTGTCCATTAGGGACTGAGTACAGTCGCATACTGGTGACGAGGGCTGGGCCATTCACACCCGTCTTCGGTTCAGGGGAAGGGTTGTAGTTCCCCAGTCTACGAATTTGACAGAGGAGATCCTTAGGGAGTTTTATTGCTCCCGTTTTGCTGTGCATCCAGGTGGCACGAAGATGTACCATGATCTTCGTTGCCAGTACTATTGGAGTGGGATGAAGAGGCACGTCGGAGACTTTGTTAGTCGATGTCTCACGTGTTAGCAGGTCAAGGCTGAGCACCAAAGACCAGTAGGGTTGCTCCAGCCTTTGGAGGTGGCTGAGTGGAAGTAGGAGCACGTCACGATAGATTTTGTGACTCACTTGCCACGGACATCACGGGGACATGACGCGGTGTGGGTGATAGTGGATCAACTTACGAAATTGGCACACTTTTTGGCATGGCAGATGACCTTCACACTGGAGGAGTTCTGCAGACTTTATATACGGGAGATAGTTCGGTTGCATGGGGTGCCTGTATCTATAGTATCGGATCGGGATCTCAGGTTTACGGCTCATTTTTGGGAGAGTTTCCAGTGGGCCAAGGGGACACAGTTGATGATAAGCACAACTTTTCATCCACAGACGAATGGTTAGTCAGAGAGGACCATCTAGACTTTAGAGGACATGCTACGAGCATGCGTCCTAGATCTCAAGGGTAATTGGGAAGAACATTTACCCTTAGCGGAGTTCACCTACAACAATATTTATCAGGTGAGCATACAGATGACACCCTATGAGGCACTTTATGGGAGGCCTTGTCGTTCGCCGGTTTGTTGGACGGAGGTTGGAGAAAGACCCTCTACGGGTTCGAATTTTGTTAGAGACACCTTGGAGAAGGTGAACTTGATACGGAAGCGTCTTCTCATAGCTCAAAGCCAGCAAAAGAGCTACGCCGACAGACGGAGATCATATCTTCTTGAAGGTGATACCCAAGAGAGGAATGGTCAGGTTCTGGAAGTGGAGAAAGCTGTCGCCGAGGCATATCGGGCCCTTCGAGGTACTCGAGAGGGTTGGTACAGTTTCTTACCGGTTGGCGTTACCGCCAAATTTATCGTGTGTTCACGTGGTGTTCGATGTCTCCATGCTCCAGAAGTACACCCCAGATCCGACACATGTGATGGATTGAGGCAAGTTGATTGTTAATGCAGATGGGACCTTCGAGGAGGGACCAGTGCGTATCATGGATAGTCGAGAGCAGGTTTTGCGAGGCAAGACTGTGAGGCTGGTGAAGGTGCTGTGACAGCACCGAGGTGTGGATGAGGCAATATGGGAGCGTGAGGACATTATACGTACCAATTATCTGTTCTAGTTCGAGGATGGAGGTATATTTTTTATAATCATAAGTATTGTATTACTTGTTGCATATGCATGCGGTTAAGTGTGCATGAGTGTGTGAATTTCGGGGACGAAATTCTTATAAGGGGAGAAGAATATAAAACCTAGGTAAATTTGAATTTTTATGAAAAAGCGCAAAACAGTAATTTGCCACTACAGTATGGGTTGAAAATCCAAATTTTTCTAGAACTCGGATGAAGAAACGGACCTCACCTTTGGATTCGTGTCGCAAAGTCTAGTTACCTAGTCAAATTTCATTGAATTTTGAGACAGTCAGATTTTTTACGTTTTACGAGGCGATCGAGTGTTGCGTGACCTAAAAACGAAATATGGAATAAAATTTATAAATTTGGAAAATAATTTAAAGAAAGTTCATATAAAAATATTTTGAACTTGAACCGGGACGAAATTTAATTGTTTCGGGACGAAACCGGACCCGAAAATAGAGGACGTGTGGCGCGACAAGGGCCAATCATTCAAAGGGGTATAAATAGGGGAGAAAAGAATATTTTCTCCCCATTCTTTCTGTTGGGTGATTAGCACAAAATATTGCACATTATGTATGCTTTTATACCCTTTTATACTTGCTTTTGTGGTGGAAATGGGAGGAAATGCAATTAAGCAAACAATTAATGATGTGGTTATGTGATTGTAGGTAAAGAGTTAGAAATGGCTTGAGTTAAGCCCTCATCGTAGTGTTCAAAGTCAATGGAGATGAGGGGTAGCTTAAAGGGAGGCTTGAAAGGTGAGAAATCAAGAAAAAGGCAAATTTGGTGAAAACCTTTCGGAAGGTTTGGTCATAAACCTTCTGGAAGGTTTGCACATTGAACTACCTCTGCCCCTGCCAAAACCTTCCGGAAGGTTTTGCCTACTGGAATAAACCTTCCGGAAGGTTTTCACTACTGGACAACTTTTTCCTCTGCCCTTGCAAAAACCTTCCGGAAGGTTTAGCCCAGAAATGCCAGACAACCTGCAACTCAAGTTCTGCCACTTGGGGGTCCCACCTAAGATCCTCCCACTTGTCCCCTGACATATTCTACATGCATACATGTCTCCCTACACCCTAAAGTCAACATTGGAAGATGGATGATGGGAAAGGAGGAGAGACAAAGAAGGAGGCAAGGTGGGTGCAGGCTAGACCTATCCTAGCCTGTCCAAGCCATCAACTCAGCCCCCCATTGATGGGAAGCCTCTCAGACAGGCTATAGGACCTCCATGGATGAAAATGAAAGGACTATTGACATTTTTTAGAGCATTATTCAGCATTATAGACAGAGAAGCTAAAGGAGGAAGACATAGTTTTGGAGAGAGAAGTTGTATTTTTGCGTTTCTTGTACCCATTTCATTTGTTGTAAGCTAGAATACTCTTGTAATCTTCATTTATTGCACTTTATTCTCATTTATTGCAAGTGTATTTCAAGTTTAGTTACATATCCTAGATTCTACCATGTTTGTATTTAAGTTTTCTTTCTCAAGCTTTTCAGATGGGTATTAAATGCACTTCTTTGAAGCTTAACTTTTCTTGCATTAAAAACAAGTTTTAATATTCATCTCTTCACAATGTCTCTTCATATTATGTATGTCTTTGCATTAAATAAGTAGCTAAGCATTAAGTTGGCTAATCCAAGGGAGAATTCCTTTTGGGTATGCTAAATCAGCTCTTTTTCATTCCTCCTTGTAGTGTAAGGTGGTTTGGTTTGACTAGGTTGAGTGCGGACGTGGTTGTGAGCTCTTGATACACCGTAGACTTGTCATGGGGTATGCTTGAGCTTACACCACATTAGCCCCTCATTTCCTACGAATCAATCGAATACCTAGGCACCATTGGAAGAATGTTTTGAGTTGATTTGACATTCCCGTTGGAATGACCTCTTCGGATTAGCCAATCCTATTTCCATTTCATTTTCTATCACAAACTTCACTCACCAAAACACAAGCTCACAAGATTTTTACCCTTTTCCATTTTTTACAAAATCACCTTCACACAATTCACCTTCCTTCCCTGAGGAGACGACCCTTGGAATACCCATTCCAAGTAAAACACGACACTCGAAAGTCTCTCTTCACTTGGAGGGCACTTTTGCACACACACACACATTTTGTTCATCCACACATGTTTTCCCCATTTCTTTCATGATATCAGAGGGAGAGTGACACTCACCTAATCGTATAAGCCACATACACATTACTGGAATTATGGTAGGAAATTAGGGCAAAAGCGAACCAAGCATTTTTGGCACAGTTGCCGGAGAAGGCAAAGCATTGAATTAGAAGGTAATTTTTGGACAACGGAGGTAAGTCCCGTGATTCTCATCACGGGCCGAGGTACGTTGCTCCTTGTATATACTTTTGTGTATTTTCCATTTCAATTGTAGATAATTTTTTTGCATGTGGGGACGAGACAACCAAAATACATTGGTTAGACGACCCCTAGAACCTAACATGATTCTTGACCAAGACCCACCGAGGATGTCGGTGATAATTTTGAGGATGTTGGTGCTAATGTCCCAAGAGGCGGGGGAGTGAAAAACCTTAGAATGGCAAACCCTAGAATGCATTTTCCCCCTCCTAGGAATGAGGGGAACCATATCCCAATTGATCCTCTGACGAGGTCAATGCGGGATTATCTCCAACCCACTCGTAGCACCACTCCCTCATGCATTCTTTTACCGGTTCAAGCTCATGCCTTCCTAGTTAAACCAGGAATGTTATAACTATTTCCTCAATTCCATGGAATTGAAAGAGAGAATCTTTATTTGCACATTAAGGAGTTTGAGGAAATAGTTGCAACCTTCCTCACTAATCATGCCATGGAAGACATAGCTCGCATGAAATTGTTTCCCTTTTCCCTTAAAGACAAATCCAAAACGTGGTTGAATTCCTTGAAGCCTCGATCAATAATCTCTTGGGCACAAATGCTTTCCGAGTTTTTGAACAAATTCTTTCCGGTGCCTAAAATCACCACTCTTAAAAAGTAAATTCAAAATTTTTCGAAAAAGCCCAATGAGATCAATGTTGGGATCACTACCAGGAATTGCTACAATACATTCCACATCATGGTTTTGAATCATGACAATTGGTGAATTTCTTCTACGAAGGGATTGCGCCGGGCCATTGACAATTCATAGACATGATGTGCAATGGGGAGTTTTTAAGTAAGGATCCCGATGAGGCCCTAGATTACTTTAGTACATTGGCACAAAATGAACAATCTTGGGACATCACTGATCCCACCGATGTACCGAGGTCTTCTCCAAGTAGTAATCAACCAAGTGGGGGAGGGATTTATGATTTAAGGGATCGGGAAGACTTGCGTTTCAAAATCACCAAATTTTCTCGAAAAGTGGAGAGTCATGAGGTCAATAGAAGACATGAGGTGTCCAACATTTCCAAGACCAAGGAGTTTTGCTCTATTTGTGAGAGTGTTGAGCATTCCATCTCGAAATGCCCCAACATTCCGACACTTAAGGAAGTTTACCATGAGCAAGTCAATGCCTTCAATCCAAGTAGGCAATCATTCTCCCCACACTCTAATACATAAAATCCGGGTTGGAGTAATCACCCGAACTTTAGTTGGAAGAATGAGAATCCCACTCCTCATAGGTCTAGTTCATATTCATCTCCCATGCCTCCTAAGCAAAACCAATACCATGGCCAAGGTCCATCGTCTAGCTCCCAATACCCCCGATCCAATCCACAAGGGTTTTCACAAAACCCGCCTCCACAAAGTTTTGGTCAACAAGGACCATCCACCTCACCCACCTACCAACCTCCATCAACAATCAAACCGCCATCAACAATCAAACCGCCACCGCCTTCAATTACATACGGACTCAAATCACAAAATTGACCAATGCCATAGAGTCGTCCCAACAAGAGAAAGGGAAATTTCCCGCTCAACCTCAAGAAAACCCTAGGGGGCCAACACGTAATAGAGTCATATGAGCCCACCAAAGAGAGTTGTGAGCAACTCAAGGAGGTCGCCACCCTTAGGAGTGACAGACAAATTGACAAAACTATTTTGCCAAAAGTCTCACCTAATGCCATATTGGAAAAAGAGAAAGAGACTAAGGATGACTCCGAGCGGGGTGAGGTGAGTGAGAAAGAAAAGAATGTTGATGTGAATGTGCACGCATGTCCCATTCCGGCCCATTTTCCCAATCGTTTGAAGCCACCAGTGAAGGTGGCTAATTATTTTGACATTATTGAGTTGTTCAAGCAGGTTAAGATCAACATCTCGCTCCTCGATGCTATCAAGAAAATCCCTTCATATGCCAAGATTTTGAAAGATTTGTGTACCATGAAGAGGAAGTTGAATGTTCACAAGAAGGCATTCCTCACCGAGCAAGTGAGTTCAATCTTGAGGACCAACACCCTACCAAAGTTCAAAGACCTCGGCTGCCATACAATTGCTATCACAATAGGAAATTACAGAGTGGAGCAAGCATTCCTTGACTTGGGGGCAAGTGTCAATCTCCTACCCTATTCGGTGTACCAACAACTCCAACTCGAAGAGTTGAATCCAGCTCCAATCACTCTTCAATTGGCGAATCGTAGCGTTAGAACACCAAGGGGAGTAGTTGAGGATGTCTTAGTCCAAGTTGATAATTTCTATTTCCCTGTTGATTTTGTTGTACTTGATACTCGTCTGGTCGTTAATACTAGTTCACAAATTCTCGTCATACTAGGTAGACATTTTCTTGCTACATCTAATGTTGTGATTAATTGCAGGAACGGTCTAATGAAGCTTGCATTCGGGAATATAACAATGGACCTCAATGTATTCAATTTGTATAAACAACCGAATGATGATGAGGAAGTGCATGAAGTCAATAGGATTGATACTTTGGCGGAGGATCACTGGGAGCTATTGAGCACCTTGGAGTTTGGAGAGGAGAAGCTTGTTGATCAAGAGGAGCCGGAAAGTTTACAAGGGGTAGAAAAATGGACCCCAACATTTGAGAGACTGTCTTTGCAAGAGAAAAGATCTTTCCATCGACTGTGAAAAATCCCATCTTGGAGTTGAAGCCATTACCATCCAACATCAAATATGCATTCTTGGGGGAGAATGAGACCTTCCCGGTGGTAATAAGCTCAACTTTGGAGCCGAAGCAAGAAGAGGATCTATTGAAAGTGTTGAGGAGGCACAAGGGAACAATTGGTTGGATAATTGCCGACATCAAGGGGATAAGCCCCCTCATTTGCATACACCGCATTTATCTAGAAGAAGACTCCAAGTCGTCCCGACAACCACAAAAAAGGTTGAATCCAATCATGAAGGATGTGGTGAGGGACGAGGTACTCAAACTACTTGATGTGGGCATCATCTTTCTGATTGTTGATAGTAAATGGGTTATTCCCACTTAAGTGGCACCACAGAAATCGAGGGTCACCGTGGTTGTAAATGAGGACAATGAGTTGATTCCGACAAGAGTAGTCACTGGATGGAGAGTTTGTATCGACTATCAGAAGCTCAACTCTTGCATAAGAAATGACCATTTCCCTTTGCCCTTCCTTGAGCAAGTATTGGAGAGAGTAGTCAGACACTTGTTCTATTGTTTCTTGGATGGATACTTTGGCTACAATCAAATTGAGATCGCATTGGAGGATCAAGAAAAGGCCACCTTCACTTGCCCCTTCGGTATCTTTGCCTACCGACGCATGCCATTTGGATTGTGTAATGCCCCAGGGACTTTTCAAAGATGCGTGATGGGAATTTTCAGTGATATGGTAGAAAAGATCATGGAAGTCTTCATGGATGAATTTTCCATATTTGGGGATTCATTTGAGGATTGTTTGGAGAACCTGAAGAAAGTACTTGAGAGATGTGAGGAGAAGGCTTTTGTTCTCAACTAGGAGAAGTGCCACTACATGGTGACACAAGGGATAGTTCTCGGGCACATTGTTTCGGCAAAGGGGGATCGAAATCGACAAATCCAAGGTTGATTCAATTTCCAACCTCCCCATACCGAAAGTCGTCAAAGATATTAGGTCGTTTCTTGGCCATGCCGATTTTTACCGTCGTTTCATAAAAGATTTTAGTGCATTGGCATGACCCTTGACCAACTTGATTTCTAAAGATGTCCCATTTGTGTGGTCGAATAATTGTGAGACATCGTTTAAAAAACTCAAAAGCATGCTCACTACACCTTCAATTACGCGACCACCCAAGTGGGATTTACCATTTGAGTTCATGTGTGACGCGAGTGATTAAGCAGTCGACACTGTGCTCGGTCAAAGGGAAGACAAGAGACCTTATGTAATATACTATGCTAGTAAAACTATTAATGAAGTACAAATGAATTACACTACCACAGAAAAAGAGTTGCTAGCCGTAGTATTTGCATCGGATAAATTTTGGTCTTACATCATTGGTTCACCTATTGTAGTCTACACTGATCACTCCGCTTTGAAGTATCTTTTGTCTAAGCAGGACGCAAAACCGAGACTCATTAGGTGGATACTCCTCCTATAAGAATTCAACTTGACAATCAAAGACAAAAGGGAGTCAAGAACGTGGTGGCGGACCATTTATCCCGACTTGTGGTTCAAGATGCCGATGAGCATATTCCTATCCCTGACTCTTTTCCTGGCGAGCATTTATTTTCCATTCATTATGTTTGTCCTTGGTATGCTGACATTTGCAATTATCTTGCTACAGGACAAATTCCACCGCACTGGAGTCCGGAGGATAGATGGAGATTTATGGCGGATGTGAAGTACTTTTACTTCGACAACCCATACTTGTTCAAGTACTTCCCTGACCAACTCATAAGGAGATGCATACCTGAGAATGAACAATGGGATGTCCGTGCATTTTGCCATTCCGAATCGTGCAGTGGACATTTCTCTTCCAAAAAGACTTCGGCTAAAGTTTTACAATCAGATTTTTATTGGCCTTCATTAATCAAAGACTGTTTCTTTCAGTAAAGAATGTGATAGGTGCCAACGTTTGGGTAGTGTGACCCAGAGGAACATGATGCCCCTCTCCCCTGTACTTGTAATCGAAATATTTGACTGTTGGGGCATCGACTTTATGGGTCCCTTCCCCATGTCTTTTTGTTTCCTGTATATTCTGCTGGCAATGGACTACGTGTCCAAGTGGGTGGAGGCTATCCCAACCAAGACCAATGACCACCAGGTCATGGTCAAGTTCGTAAAAGAGAACATCTTTTCGAGGTTCGGGATGCCTCGTGCAATGATAAGCGATGGTGGTTCTCATTTCTGCAATAGGTCATTTGCATCTTTAATGCATAAGTATGGCATCACACACAAGGTGTCCATCGCTTATTGTGACACCCCAAAAACCCGGGGGTCCTTTGTCAACCCGTGGAACACCCGTGGATATCGTGTAACTCGATATCACGCCATTATACCCCATTTACCGAGATCTATAATTTAACAAAATTCGGACAGAGTCTACTTTGTACGGGGAGCTCTACCCAAAAACACAACATGTGCAAATCATACAACATTGACCACACTGGGTCCATTTATCCATACCCATATGACCACATGCAATTTTTTTTTTACATTAAAAACAGTACATATGAGTTCGATTACAATTCTTTTATATTTACATGTCAAAATGGGATTTTCACAAAAGTTATACAAAATGAGTCATAAAAGCCACAAGTCGGCCTTCTTCACCCTTGAGACTCGAATTGGGAGCCGTCCGTCGGTGTGAACCCCGCACCTAAAATGTTTTCCCACGAATGGTGAGTCACGCTCAATAGGGTATCTCCTAAAGAAGCTACTCCCCAACCTAGATGCATATGAAATGTTCACATGCAACAATCAACCATTCAAAATATTCCCATCAAGAATATGCATTCAGAAACAAGAATCTCATTCTATGTCATGAAATGAGATGAAACCCACTTATGTACATCTACCCGAGCCTTCAACGGCTCTCTTAACACATGTAATTGCCATGTATGAAAACCAGGCTTTCTAAGGCCTCGTCATTGACGTTGCACATCAAATGATAATTTATAAACAAAATCATGTACAGTGGCTTTCCGATTGGCGTTACGGCCAAATTTATCGGGTGTTCACGTGGTGCTCCATGTCTCTATGCTCCGGAAGTATACTCCAGATCCGACACGTGTGGTGGATTGGGGCGAGTTGATTGTTGATGCGGATGGGACCTTTGAGGAGGGACCTGTGCGTATCATAGATAGCTGGGAGCAAGTTTTGCAAGACAAGACTGTGAGGCTAGTAAAGGTGATGTGGCAGCACCGAGGTATGGAGGAGGCGACATGGGAGCGTGAGGACACCATACCTACCAGTTATCCATTCTTGTTCGAGGATAGAGGTACATGTTTACAATTTTAAGTATAGTATTACTTGTTTCATATGCATGCGATTAACTGTGTATGTGTGTGTGAATTTTGGGGACGAAATTCTTTTAAGGGGGGAAGAATGTAAAAACCAGGTAAATTTGAACTTTTATGAAAAAGGGGCAAAACGGTAAATTGCCACTACGGTAAGAGTTACAAACCTGAATTTTTCTAGAGCTCGGATGACGAAACGGACCTCATCGTTAGATTCATATCGCGAGATTTAGCAACCCTGTCAATTTTCATCGAATTCCAAGATAGTCGAATTTTTTGCGTTTTACGAGGCGGTCGATTCTCGGGTGACCCAAAAACACATTTTTGAATAAAATTTCAAAATTTGAAAAATAATTTAAAGCAAGTTGAAATAAAAATATTTTGAACTTGAACCGGGACGAAATTTAATCGTTTCAGGGCGAAAACGGACCCGGGAAAAGAGGGTCATGTGGCGCGTTGTGGGCCAAACATTTAAAGGGTATAAATAGGGGAAAAAATATGATTTCTCCCCCACAACTCAGCTGGTCTTCAACGTTGGAGAGGAGGAGGGGGAAAAAGAGAGAAAATCCAACTTCTCTCTATGATCTACGCCTCCTTGTCGCTCAAATCAACTTGAGCCAGGTATTAAAGTTGTTCTAATCGACGAGGGCTACACAACCATACCAAAAACGAAGGCTTTCACAGAAGGTTTGAAAAACGAAAATTTTGGAAAGCTTGGATTAGAGCTTGGATTGAATTCTTGAAGCTTCCTACGTTGATTTTACGCTTCAAGAGGTAGGGTTTTCTTCCTACTTAGGTTTATTCACAACCTATGATTGTGATATGGAATGGGTAGGTTGTTAGGGACTTTAACACTTGCCTATTGTTGTGAAGTTCATGAAATGAGTATTGGAAATGGGTAGAATACATTCTATCTTAAATTGGGTATGTAGAAATTGTGCCTTGTATGGGTGTTTGATAATATGTCTTGAATGATTGAGGTTGTTGTTTTCATGAAATTCAAATAACATGCTTGGATAATGTGTTAAATTGAAATCATATGCTTATGATGTGATATACAATTGAAAATGTAATTGAAATCATATATGCTTGAAAATGGGTAGAATAATTTCTATCGTGAATTAGGTATGTGGAAATTACCTAATGTGATTCTTAAGTTGTGTGATTAATTGGGCAAATTATGTGATGACATGATTGGATGCCTTGAAGGTGTTTGAAATAAATGCAAATGTGAAATTAAGTATGTTGCATAGATAATGTGATAACATGCTAGGGAATTATTATGGGTGTGATGTTAATATATATTTTATGATATGTTAGCATTATAATAAGTGTGAAAATTATATGCTTTTGATATAATTGGCAATAGAATAGTGGAAATTGCTCATTTGGCATTCATTTCATATTGGGCATAATGTTGGCGTCACATTCATGGGCATTGGGCATGAGTGTGGGTGTGTGTGTGCATGGTTCAATCAAACACCATACTTGGTGGATGATGGGTGGGCTGGGGAAAAGTTGGAACGAAGTTCCGATTGAGTCGCACGGTTGCATAAAAAACTTGTGTCGAGTATAGCAAGAAGGGCTAGACTCTCCCTTGGGTGCAATACCCGGCTATTGGTTTGTTTACATTTCTGACGGTGCAAGTCCAAAAAAGTGTATCGGTGTGCGGAGCCGGCGGTGTGACACCAAAAGTCCACTATCCAACAAAGACACGTGATTTTGTTTATAAATTGTCATTTGATGTGTAACGTCAATGATGGGGGCTTAGAAAGCCTGGTTTTCATACATGGCAATTGCATGTGTTAAGGGAGCCGTAGAAGGCTCGGGTAGATGTACATAAGTGGGTTTCATCTCATTTCATGACATAGCATGAGATTCTTGTTTTTGAATGCATATTCTTGATGGGAATGTTTTGAATGGTTGATTGTTGCATGTGAACATTTCATATGCATCTAGGTTGGAGAGTAGCCTCTTTAGGAGATACCCTATTGAGCGTGGCTCACCCTTCGTGGGAAAATATTTCAGGTGCGGGGTTCACACCCGCGGACGGCTCCCAATTCGAGTCTCAAGGGTGAAGAAGGCTGACTTGTGGCTTTTATGACTCATTTTGTATAACTTTTGTGAAAATCCCATTTTGGCATGTAAATATAAAAGAATTGTAATCGAACTTATATTGACTGTTTTTAATGTAAAAAAAAAAAATTTGCATGTGGTCATATGGGTATGAATAAATGGACTCGGTGTGGTCAATGTTGTATGATTGCACAGGTTGTGTTTTGGGTAGAGCTCCGTGTACAAATGAGACTCTACCCGAATTTTGTTAAATTATAGATCCCCATAAATGGGGGTATAATGGCGTGATATTGAGTTACACGATATCCACGGGTGTTCCGCGGGTTGATGGGTGATCAACGGGTGGACAAAGTACCCCAGGGTTTTTGGGGTGTCACACTTATAACCCACAAACTAATAGTCAAGCCGAGTTGGCCAATAGGGAGATCAAGAACATCCTAGAGAAAACGGTGAACCCTAATAGGAAGGATTGGTCACTTAGGTTGACCGATGCCCTATGGGCTTACCGCACTGCATACAAGACCATTCTAGGCATGTCACCCTATAGGCTAGTCTACGACAAGGCTTGCTATTTGTCGGTTGAAATTGAGCACAAAGCCTATTGGGCCATCAAGACCTTAAACTTCAACTTGAGAATGGCCGGAGAGAATATGAAGTTGGAGATGAATGAATTAGAGGAGATCCATAGAGATGCGTATGAGAGCTCAAGAATTTCAAAAGAGAGGGCTAAGATTTTTCATGACAAATCCATTTTAAGAAAGTCATTCGAGCCCGAACAGAAAGTGCTCTTGTACAATTCTTGACTCTCTATCTTTCAAGGAAAACTCCGATCCCATTGGGATGTGTGAGATCCCAAATTTTTAGAAGTAGTTTCAGTATAAAATATTTGGAGTTTTGATGTAAAAGTATAAGGAATATTTAAGTTTTGTGGTTGATATATATAATAAGTGAAACAAAGGGGAGGAAAGTATAAAAATTTTAACTTTTATGATGCTTTGGTCTTCACCCACGTGAAGACTTTGAAAAAAAGAAAAGAGATAAGACAATGTAAAGAAAAAGAAAGAGAGAGAAAGAATAAAGAAATGGGGATTGCAGCTAACATTGAATACATTAGTCAAAAAAAAAAAAAAAGTGGAGGAGGTCTTGAAAGATAAACAGAGAGAGACAAAGAGAGGGAGTTGTCTGGCCGAAACAAAGAAGAGGAAAATGGGAAGCAGAGGGCTAACCGAAAGTAAGAAGAAGGAAACGGAAACCAGAGTTATCGAATTCAAATAATGATTCTGAGGTATGGGGTGGTTTGCAATATGCTCTCCTTAAATCTCTTTGCAAATAGTATTTCTTTGATTATCCTCTGATTTGTATTCCAACTTGTGCTATCATTATTTTAGAATTTCGATTGAATATCGTTGAATATTTTGATCTCATTGATCGTGTTTTGCGGATATTGAGACGAGATCATGGCAGCCAATAGCCGATGCATTGCCAGCCAAGAAACCTGTGAGATCGGGTTGAGATGGGATGATTGGTGAGGTGTCAGGTCTGTGTTAAGATCCTGCATGACGTGTGATATGCAAATATGATATTTGTATCTTTTGATTGAGATACTTTATGATACTCGATTATTTGGTATTCAATGTCCTTGAGCATATTTTTCCTCGTCATATTGTATACTTCCCTGCTTTATTTAATATTTTCAGGTTGATTTTAGAGAAAATATCAAAACGAGATAATCAGAGTATTAAAGACGAGAAGATGTCGATGTTTTAATCGTATTGAGAGATTTATTTATATTGACAGATTTATTTGTATTGGCAGATAATTTTGATAAATGAAATTTTATTAGGACAATTAGCGCTATGTTATTTTTATTTGGGTGTTTTTATATCAAGTAACGTCTCCGAGAAGAAGAAAATCGGGGCGTTACAAGATGACCCCTATCTTGTCAAGGTGGCCTACCCCAATGGAGCCGTGGAAATCACCAACCCCGAGGATGGCAAGACATTCAAGGTCAATGGCCAAAGACTTAAGCCATTCTTCAAGGGTTTTGAAGGTCAAAGGGTGGAGGAAGAATTGGTGGATCCGGTCTACCCGAATCTTTTGAAGGAATAACTGTTCATATAAGCTTTTAGTGTACAATCACTTTCTTTTGTCATTTACTTTCCTAGTTATTTTGTTTACTTACTTTATCTTTGCGTATAGTGTTTTATTTTTTAGTGCAGATATTGGTGTTTTTGCCAAAGCTCCATGCGAGGTGTTCTCTAACCCTACTCATCTTTTTTACAATCCTTCATTGCATATTGATGTGAAACCCGCCGAAATAACGAGATCCAACAACGAAAAGGAACCCAAGATCATTCTACGATCAGATTTGAATGATAGACCTCGACCCGTTGTTTATGACAAACAAGAACCTTGGTATATATGACCTCGACCCGCTGTTTGTGTGAAACAAGAACCTTGGTATAAAGGAAGACGCCACAAACGATGTGGAAACCCGTTTGATAAGTCGCTGGTGAACGCCACGAAAAATCCCGATAAATTCGTTTAGTTCGTCAAAGAACCGTAGAGAAAATACTCTCAAAATTTGCTGAATAATGATCTACCTTTTCATTGATTTAGACGTCTATTTATAGGCTGGTCATTACAAAGAAAATTCCTAATATGCTAAGGAAACAAATTCTAATCTACTAAGAAAACAAATCCAAATCTGAGTTTATATTTTGACAATCCAAACCCAAATAGGAATAACTAAAGACTAAAACTCTTACTTGCCTACAAAAAGAAAAAGAAAGACAATCAGCCCTTTACTAGGCTGATCACACGCCTAAATAGACAAGGAAAGTCTTACTTTCCTAAAAAGAATAAATCACACGCCTAAATAAAAAAGGAAAGTCTTCCAATCAGACTAAAATATTCTTTAACATGCCAACTATAAGCTTAGCCTTTGCCGGATTCTTCTAGAACTTGAATTATATTGATGAATCTTTGTTGCCCAAGTGGATCATGCTCCATGGGCCTCCACGCACTTGCTTGAGTCCATGCCTCTTGAATCAGCCCGTTGAGTACCTCTTTAAACTTCCTTGCTCGTGCTCTCGTAACCGGCCCAATTGGAACTTGAACTAGATCCCTTGAAGTTGTGCTTGTGCTATGATTTGCATCACATATCATATCTTTTTTGTTACATTGAGGACAATGGATGAATCAAGTTGGGAGGTGAGGTGCACCATTTGTATGATACACCACCAAATGTTTGTGAAAATGTTTATTGATAATAACAATTTTTGTGGTGCAATTCACCATTCACATGATCTACAGATTTTTGTTTAAGAATAGTTGAGAAATATATTGACTTGTGAAGAAGTATGGAAATTATATGCTTATGATATAATTTTGCCATGGAATATGTGAAATATGCTAAAATAGTTCATATGTCATTCATAGCATATTGAGCTTTGTATCATGTTGCAATGAGGCATTACATTGTATTATGCACGGGAACATCGCATATGTGGGTGTAGGTGCATGGTTGTTGTCAACACCACATTTGGTGGATGACGGGTGGGCTCGAGTGAGCTTGGTTGAAGACTTAGCCGAGTCGCAGGGTTTGCATGGTTGATAGGGTTGGGGTTAGCAAGAAGGGCTTGAAAATCCCTCGGGTGCAAGGCTCGGTGATTTGGATACGCACTCCGTTGGCTCGGTCCATGAAGTGTGTAGGTGTACGCAGAACCATCGGTGGACGTCCGTAAATTCCGTGTAGGTTGGGTGACATTTGGTGTGAGTCCATGAACATCCACCCCTATAAAGATCCTAGATTGATGAATGTCATTTGATGTGCAACATAAATGACGGATTCGTACACATTGGCATTTGCATGTGTTGAGGAGCCGGGAAGGGCTCGGTTGATGTGCATGAGTGAGTCTCATCTCATTCCATAGCATGACATTGTAAATTCCAACAATTAATGCACTTTCTTGCTTGGAATGTTATTAGGTTGTTGATCGTTGCATGTGTACATTCCATATGCATCTAGGTGGGGAGTAGCCTCTGTAGGAGATATTCTATTGAGCGTAGCTCACCCTATACGGGAAAACATTTCAGGTGCGGGGTTTACACCGGCGGACGGCTCCCATTTCGAGCCCCAAGGACGAAGAAAGTCGACTTGTGGCTTTTATGGTTTATTCTGTAAAGTTTTTGTGAAAAACTCCATTTTGATGTGTAAATATATGGAATTAATTGTAATGGAACTTGTACAAATCATGTTTTATGTGGGAAATCTTATTAAACATGTATTGGATGATTTTGGGAAGATTTGGAATGGAATGGAAATCAAAAACAGTTGAAAAAGGCAAAACTGGGCAGAATAATCTTATTAATCATGGTATGTTGGATCTTGGTTGGATCCAATGAATAATTGAACCCGGTTTATAATTGTGGGTTATGATCCCGGTTAAGGGGATGCTATCGATGTGGTGTCGGGTCAAGCGACATCCACGGGTATTTCCGCAGGTTGACAGATGATCAACGGTTAATATAGGACCCCCGGTTTTAGGGGCGTCACATTTGTCCTCAAATCATCACCTACATCAAAAGGACTCAAGTCAGTAACATTAAAAGTAGCACTTACATTGTACTCACCAGGTAAATCTAGCTTGTAGACATTGTCATTGATGTGCTCTAGGACTTGGAAAGGACCATTTCCCCTTGGAAGCAACTTGGAATGCCTGTGTCGGAAATCTCTCTTTCTTCATATGCAGCCAAACCCAATCTCCGGGTTCAAAAATCAGCTTGTGACGCCCCTTGTTGGCTTGCTTTGCATACTGCTCCGTTCGTCGCTCAATGTTGAGTCTTGCTTTTTCATGAATCTGCTTGACAAAGTCAGCTTTCTTCTTGCCATCTAAATTAACATGCTCAGACAAAGGTAAAGGTGATAAATCCAATGGGGTTAAAGGATTAAATCCATACACAATTTCAAATGGTGAAAATTTAGTAGCAGAATGAACATATCGGTTATAAGCAAACTCAACATGTGGTAAACATTCTTCCCATGTCTTGATGTTCTTTTTAATGATTGCACTCAATAAAGTAGACAAAGTCCTATTTACTACTTCAGTTTGACCATCAGTTTGTGGATGACAAGTAGTAGAAAACTTAGAAAATCTATCCACAACCACAAAAATTGAATCTCTCCCACGCTTAGTCCTAGGCAATCCTAACACAAAGTCCATTGAAATATCAATCCATGGCTCACTAGGAATTGGTAAAGGAGTAAACAAACCATTGGACTGCACTCTGGATTTAGCTTGCCTACATGTGACACATCTACCACAAATTCTTTCAACATCTCTTTTCATGTGAGGTCAATAGAAGTGTTCCTGCAAAACAGCTAAGGTCTTTGCAACTCCAAAATGTCCCATTAATCCCCCACCATGAGATTCATGCACTAACAACTCCCTCAAGGAACAATTAGGCACGCATAACTTATTCTCTCGAAACAGGAATCCATCAAGCCTAAAGAACTTACCACACCCGGTTTTCTCACAAGCCCGGTATTCCTCACAAAATTTGTGATCATTAGCGTATAAATTTTTAATGTGCTCAAAACCAAGCAATTTTGCATCAAGTGTGCAAAGTAATGCATACCTGCGAGAAAGTGCATCGGCGACCACATTCTCCTTACCTTGCTTATACCGGATGACGTATGGAAACGTCTCAATGAGCTCCACCCATCGCGCATGCCTTCTGTTTAGCTTGTGTTGGTCCTTCAAGTGTTTCAAGGACTCATGATCGGTGTGAATCACGAATTCCTTAGGCTATAGGTAGTGTTGCCACGTCTCTAAAGCTCGAACCAATGCATACAACTCCTTATCATAAGTTGGGTAGTTTAATGCTGCCCCGCTTAGTTTCTCACTAAAGTAAGCAATTGGTCGTCCTTCTTGCATAAGCACTGCTCCTATGCCAATATCTGAAGCATCACATTCAATCTCAAACGTTTTCAAAAAGTTAGGTAAAGACAATAAGGGGGCGTTGGTCAGCTTCTCTTTGATTAGTTGAAACACCTTTTCTTGTTCTTCTCCCCATCTAAATCCAACGTTCTTCTTGATCACTTCGGTAAGTGGTGCGGCTATGCTACTAAAGTCCTTCACAAACCGCCGATAAAAACTAGCAAGTTCGTGAAAACTACGAACATTACTTACACTTGTGGGACTCGGCCATTCTTGGATTGCATGTACCTTCTCTTTGTCAACCTGTATACCTTGTGCACTAACAACAAATCCCAGAAATACAAGCTTATCGGTATAAAAAGTACACTTCTTTAGATTAGCAAACAACTTTTCTTTCCTAAGCACATCTAAAACAGATTTCAAATGTACTACATGATCGTCCATGTTTTTGCTATAAATGAGTATATCATCAAAGTAGACAACAACAAATCTGCCTATAAATGCACGCAAAACATGATTTATAAGTCTCTTAAAGGTGCTCGGAGCGTTAGTCAATCCAAAAGACATAACTAACCATTCATACAAACCATATTTTGTTTTAAATGCTGTTTTCCATTCATCTCCTTCCTTTATTCTAATCTGATGATAACCACTCTTTCAATCAATCTTAGAAAATACACAAGAACCATGCAGCTCATCTAACATATCATCTAAGCAAGGAATAGGATGACGATACTTTACCGTTATGTTGTTGATTGCCCGGCAATCAACGCACATTCTCCACGTCCCATCCTTCTTAGGTACAAGTAAAACCGAAACGGCGCATGGGCTCATGCTCTCCCTCACGTGCCCTTTCTCCAACAACTCACTTACTTGCCGTTGAAGCTCCTTTGTCTCCTCGAGATTGCTCCTATAGGCTGGTCTGTTTGGAATTGTCGCACCGGGAACAAAATCAATTTGATGTTCAATCCCTCGGATTGGAGGTAACCGGTGTGGTGTTTCCTCGGGAAAGACATCCTCAAACTCCTGCAAAAGAGAAACAACAGAACTAGGCAAAGCAGGGTCAAGTTCGTTAGTGTTTAAAAGTGCCTCTTTATACAAAAGTACAATCATCGGCTACTTTGAAAACATGGCTCGCTTAATTTCACACTTTGGCATAGAAATTCTTTTATTTTCTCTCAATGGCCGCATTTTGATTTTCTTTTTCTCTATCATTTTTCTCAGCCTCTCTCTGATTTTCACTCTTTTTATTTTTCTTTTGTTCACTCTCTATCTTTTGATCACTCTCTTTTTGCAATCTCACTTGATCCTCATATACTTGTTGCGGTGTCAATGGTACAAGAGTTATTGATAGTTGATTAAGCACAAAGGAGTATTTGTTCGTAAATCCATCATGCTTCACATGCCTATCAAATTGCCATGGACGCCCTAGCAATAAGTGTTCCGCTTGCATCGGTACTACATCACACAACACTTCATCTTCGTACTTACCAATTCGAAATGCAACTAACACCTGCTTGTTCACCCTCATCTCACCACTATCATTTAACCATTGCAACTTGTACGGTTTAGGGTGCTTCAATACGGGTAATCCCAACTTCTCCACCATAATTGTGCTTGCAACATTAATACAACTACCACCATCAATAATCACACTACACACCTTGTCTTTGATGTAGCACCTAGTGTGAAAGATGTTCTCTCGCTGCACTTCATCAACCTCTTTTGCATGCATGCTTAATGCTCTCCTCGCCACCAATGTCAATGCATCAGGGGCTAAATATTCCTCCTCGGAAACGTCCCCCAATGGTGGCATGTCATCGGGGTCAGAATCATCATTGTCGGTCACAATTTCACCATTGTCTTGCAACACCATGACTTGTTTGTTTGAACATTGACTTGCTATGTGTCCCCTGCCTTGACATTTAAAACATTTAATGTCACGATTCCTAGAGGTAGAAGTGTCGGTTTTACCTTGAGGAACGTGGCTGGTGTTTGCGGACTTGGGCTCAGATTTGGGCATTTGTGACATGTCTAGTTGCTTGGCATAACTCGGTTTCCAAGAGGTAGAACTAGAGTTATGGGCTGCACGTGACCCACCCCCCTCTTGAGTTGTTGCTCCACTTTGATGGTCATGTGCACCATATCTTCCAACTCCACATAATGTTGCATCTCTACCTTATCTTGGATTTCCCGGTTTAATCCAAGTAAAAACCTAGCCATTGTAGCCTCTCGATCTTCCTCTACATTAGCTCGGATCATAGCAATCTCCATCTCCTTGTAATAATCCTCCACGCTCCGACCTCCTTGTCTAAGACCTTGTAGCTTTTTGTACAACTCTCGGTAGTAGTAGCTTGGAACGAACTGCTTTCTCATCACCGTTTTCATCTCCTCCCATGTCTCTATTGGTCGTTCTCGATTCCGCCTCCTATTTATAACAAGCTGATCCCACCAAGTAATAGCATAGTCAGAAAACTTAATCACCGCTAATTTTACCTTCTTTGCTTCAGAATAGTTGTGGCAGTCAAATACGAACTCCATCTTTTTCTCCCACTCAAGGTATGCTTCAGGATCAGATCTACCTTGAAACGATGGAATCCTCATCTTAATACCACCCAAGTTGTTATCTTCCCGATTCCTAACTTCTCTAAACCGCCCTCTATGTTTCCAATTATTAACAACAGAATTTCGATCATCTTCTTCATCAAACCAGCCCCATAAGGCTCCTCATCTTCAACCCTTACTTCCCTCGGTTGAACTCTTTCCCTTCTACGCACATCAGGGACGTTTTGTGGCTGTCTCTCATGTGTATTCTCCATCTGATCTATCTGTTCGTGAACTTCCTCCAGTTCCAACTTCATCACACGCCTCATCTCACTCATCATGGCCTCCATAAACAATTTCGGATCAGCTAATTTTGTAGCATCTTCGGTCATGTTCTTAGCGTTGTTGTGAGACATGATTGCTGCAAAAAACAAGGTTAGAAAAAAATTAAAAAAAAAAAGGAATAAAAGGATCTCACAATTCTCTCCCTTACGTGTTTACACTCAAGAATGTAAATCACTCTACACTTGTGTTTCACTCAAAAAATACGTGGCTTTTAACCCTCTAATGTTCTCACCACTCTTGCCTTTTTTTCCACTCGATAATTCTCTTCCAGTTCTTTTGAAACTAAACAAACAATTCTCAAAATTTCCAGCAACAATTCACCAAGAACTCATCAAGGAGTTTCGGGTTTTAAGAGCAAGAATTCAAGGAACACGGCTGATTAGATTGTTCGGAAGCACAAAATAACAAGATTTCCACAAAATAGATGAAAACAAACAATTTCGTAATAACTAGAACCAAACAATTTCCAATTCCGTAATAACTAGCACCAAACAATTTCGGCTTCTCTTTTTTTTTTTTTTGACTCCTTTCGGCCTTCTTTTTTTTTTTTTTGACTCTCTCGTTTTTTTTTTTTTTTGACTCCTTTCTGGTTTTTTTTTTTTTTTTTACTCCTTTCTGTTTTTTTTTTTTTTTGATGATCAACAACTATCTTTTGATAGTAACAGAATAAAATTTCATAATAAACTAGAACCAACAAAATACGAGCGGAATGGGGGATAAAGGAAATTCGGCTAAACTATAATTTGTGAACCGAATTTGGGAGTAAAGAACACAGAATAAAGAGAAGAAATATATATATATATATATATATATATATATATATATATATATATATATATATATATATATATATATATATATATTTTTTTTAAAGATAGGCAAACCTGAACTAGAACCTTTGCTCTGATACCAAATGATGTGAAACACGCCGAAATAACGAGATCCAACAACGAAAAGGAACCCAAGATCGTTCTACGACCAGATTTGAATGATAGACCTCGACCCGTTGTTTATGGCAAATAAGAACCTTGGTATATATGACCTCGACCCGCTGTTTGTGTGAAACAAGAACCTTGGTATAAAGGAAGACGCCACAAACGGTGTGGAAACCTGTTTGATAAGTCGCTGGTGAACGCCACGGAAAATCCCGATAAGTTCGTTTAGTTCGTCAAAGAACCGTAGAGAAAATACTCTCAAAATTTGCTGAATAATGATCTACCTTTTCATTGATTTAGACGTCTATTTATAGGCTGGCCATTACAAAGAAAATTCCTAATATGCTAAGGAAACAAATCCTAATCTACTAAGGAAACAAATCCTAATCTGAGTTTATATTTTGGCAATCCAAACCCAAATAGGAATAACTAAAGACTAAAACTCTTACTTGCCTACAAAAAGAAAAAGAAAGACAATCAGCCCTTTACTAGGCTGATCACACGCCTAAATAGACAAGGAAAGTCTTACTTTCCTAAAAAGAATAAATCACACGCCTAAATAAAAAAGGAAAGTCTTCCAATCAGACCAAAATATTCTTTAACATGCCAACTTTAAGCTTAGCCTTTGCCGGATTCTTCTAGAACTTGAATTATATTGATGAATTTTTATTGCCCAAGTGGATCATGCTCCATGGGCCTCCACGCACTTTCTTGAGTCCATGCCTCTTGAATCAGCCCGTTGAGTACCTCTTTAAACTTCCTTGCTCGTGCTCTCGTAACCGGCCCAATTGGAACTTGAACTAGATCCCTTGAAGTTATGCTTGTGCTATGATTTGCATCACATATCATATATTTTTTGTTACATTGAGGACAATGCATGAATCAAGTTGGGGGGTGAAGTGCACCATTTGTATGATACACCACCAAATTTTTGTGAAATTTTTTATTGATAATAACAATTTTTGTGGTGCAATTCACCATTCACATGATCTACAGATTTTTGTTTAAGAATAGTTGAGAAATATGTGAAAATTTTGAAAATTTTTGTGAAAAATATCTTAATGTTGACCTATATTCCCCTATTTAGAGTGTTGTGGTTTTATGGATAGTTTTGATCTTTGGTTTGAATTGTGAATACATGAGCACATTATAGAAGTCTATCCTATTGCTAAGAGTATCACATATATGTTGGCTTTTGAACTCACCCATAAGTGCACCTTGAACTTGTAACTTTGGCAATTTATGGATTGAGTTCACATTTTAGTGCTTGACATGAATAGTGGAAATGAGTAAGAACCCATGAGAGCTTTAGTGCCAACCCTTGTTTGAGGAAACTTACATTTACTCAAGGAACAATTTTTCATATTCCAAATTTGTTCAATAATCTCATTATGCTTGTTTTGATTAGGTGCATTTGGGTAGTTGATTGACTTTGTCTTGATATGTACAATGCTCCCCTATGCCTATCTAGAAATGATCTTAGGCCGTCCTTGATTTATTTTGAGCCTTAGTCTTGTTCTTGTGAAATCATCCCTAGTGTCATGTTTGAGCCTTGTTGAAAAATTCGTTTCCATGCCACACATTTAACCAAGCTGGTGCAAAATGATAAAAAGTTACCACACCTTGGTTGTTCCGAGAGCTGATTATGGTTGAACATGGAAGAGAAGGAATGGTGATGTGGAAACCCAACAAAGGGATGAATTATGTGGAATTCAAGTGTTGAGTGAAAAAGAATGAAAAATCCAAGAAAAAGGAGGAGAGAAAAGGGGTGAAAGAAGAAAGAATGATCAAAGAAAAAAGGAAAATGTTAAGGAAAAGAAGAAAAAGAAATAAAGAGTAAAGTGATGGTGATAGACTGGAAATCCCATAAAAAGGGAGATCTTTTTGTAATAAAGGTCATTCACCCGGAACAACCCTCTTTGTTATCCTATATCCTTCATTTCAATTGCCTTAATATCACCCCAAGGCCCCATTATAACCCTTGAAAGTCCTAAATAATCTAGAGAAAGCATGGGGATAGCATACTGTTAAAGAAAAAGAAAGGTTGATTTTGCTATCTAATGCCCTAACATTCCTTTCATGAGATTATGCCAAGGTTGTTTTATTCTTATATATGTACTTCATTTTTGGATTATATGTGAGCATACTTTGTTTTGTGAAAGAGATTCTATCTCACATATACACATGAAGAGCATGCCAGGATAACCATAGTGTGATTCATTGTTGGGAGACACCCTTGGTGAGGTTGCATCGAAACTGAATTTGGATAGCCAAGTGAATGTGAATTCCGTTTGGTAAATGTTTAAATTATATGTCCATTCCACACACACGAGTTTGAAAATGAATGTCTAGGTGCATACTCTAGAATAGCATTTAAAGTCATGGTGATGCTCATGTGTGCTTAGTTCGGGCAATTGAGCAATGTGTTTCGTAGCCCTATGCTTAAGGGGAGGGGAAATATTGCTCAACTTTTGATATTTGATAAGGTTTAGGAATGCCCTTGTCATTTGAATCTATGTTTTACATTTTGGATATTCATTTTGGTAGTTAAATTTAGAAATCCATGTCTTGTATTTTGAAAGCATCAAAATTTTAAATTATATTGCAATTTCAGAAATGACTTTGGGCATGATCACTCAATTGTGGTTCATATTTATGGTTCAATTTTTTGGTAGAGTAGATGTCATAGATAGGTTGTTAGAATGTTTAGGAGTTGGGATAACTAGGGTTGGATGTGAGATTTGGAGCAGAAATAAAGGCAAAACCTTCCGGAAGGTTTTCACTACTGGACAGCTTTTGCCTCAGCAGTATGCAAAACCTTCTGAAAGGTTTGCTTCGACCTTCCAGAAGGTTTTGCCCAGAAAGCCAAAAACGAGGGTTTTAAGTTCAGATTTTTCGAAAAACCTTTCACATTTCCCTTAAATCTCAAGCTCCCAATCTCTTTTCTCTCTCTAAGCTCTTCCAACCTTCATAGAACAATCACCCTTCATCCAAATCTTCTATTCTCCATAGCTAGGGTCAGCTATTACTTGGATTTGATTGACATTTGTTAGGTTCTTTCACAAAAACCCTAGGTTACCCATTTTTCCCCCAAATACCCTTTTCCCTGAAATCTCTCCAAAACCTTCAAATCCTTTGCAATGGCTCGCATGGGTAGGATCACTCATGATGCCTTTGAGCCTGTGGAGTGGCTTGTGATGTGGGTTTTGACATTCCTTGGTATTGGGGCACTGTTGATCACCATGGCCC
Organism: Ilex aquifolium; assembly: GCA_951799425.1. NCBI lineage: Eukaryota > Viridiplantae > Streptophyta > Magnoliopsida > Aquifoliales > Aquifoliaceae > Ilex > Ilex aquifolium. The sequence goes on along the minus strand of OX637396.1, from coordinate 22,273,142 downwards.
GCACCAAGAGCACGGGTCCGGAGTCCCCTCAACCCGTGGGCACTACCTCCCGCAAGAAGAGTGTGGAGGGCCCGAGTAGCGGGGATAGGGAGGAGAGGAGGATGAAAGCGAGACATGATGCTCACAAGCAAAGGATAAATGAGAAAACATAACATGTGAGCAGTTTGTAGATAAAATCACTCTCGGGCCGAACAATGAAGTGGTGAGGGTTATCGAGGGGCATGGATTGGGGATTTGGTTTGAGCTAGTTAGCGGCTATAACTTGGTGTTGTGTAGGGAATTTTATAGGAAGTTGATGGTTGTGAGTGAGAATGGTTGTATCCTTAGGACGAATGTGAGGGGGAAGACGTTTGACGTGACCCCAGATATGATTGCTGCGTTGTTGAATTACCAGAGGCCTCCCCCTAATACCCCGGTCTACCCACACAATGTCGAAGGGAGTAAGACCATTTCTAAGTATGTCCAGCTCACCTACGAGTACCCGACCAAATTCAAGGGGACAATTCTAGTCAGGTGCCGCAAGCACTCCTACGGGGTCATGAACAAGGTCTTACACTACAATTTGATGCCTAGGGATGCCGAGAAGAACCCTAATGTGGAGAAGCTCACCCTCTTACAAGCGTTTATGACGGGAAAGGCAATGGATGTGACCCTTTTGATCTGGGAGGAGATGAAGGAGTTTGCTTAGGCTGCAAAGCCAAAGGCGAATCTCCCCTTCGCCAATCTTGTTACCAGGATGTGCGGTCATTGCAAGGTCAAGTCCTACGCACATGATGTGTTGCTGCTCCCTGAGACTAGTGCCATTGGGAAGTCAAGTAGTAGTAAGATGGCAGCGAGGACTAGGGGTGAGAGAGCTAGTGCCTTGGAACCGGAGCCATCATCCTCAGCACCTTCCACTTCTGCCCCGATCCGCACTGTATCTCAGAGTTTGGATGCCCTGGAGACTACGATGCATGGACTGTCATTGATGGTGACGCGGATCTTCTAGCACTCTTTCGCGGGTAAGCCCATCCCCTGTGGACCTCCTCCACCTCCAGCTACCGGACCTTCTACCTCCGCTCCCATGACTTCTACAATCGTTGAGGTGGAAGGCTCCGATGATGACGATTTCAACGACGGGGAGGAGAGCAGTGATGGGAGCGACGATGTTGATGAGGCGGGAGATGATGATGGAGATGAGGACGATGAGTAGATGGGTCGTCGTGTTTTTGTTTCTTTTGGTTTTAGGTTGTACACAGTTAGGGTTAGTTTTGTTGGCCTAGTAGAAGTACCTCTAGGATTTTGGGCCATTTTTTTTTTTGAAATCTAACTCATTGTACTGAACTTTTGTAAATGATTAATGAAAAATACCACAATTGTTTCATTTTATCATTGCCCAAGTCCATTTCTTTAATTGCATTCTGATTTTTGCATTTTGAATGTTTTATGATTTACTTGTATGAATGGGTTGTTGTAGTTTCATTTCTTGTGGTTTGAAATAAATTTTGCTAGGACTAGCAAAAATCAAGTTAGGGGGTGTGATTAGCACAAAATATTGCACATTATGTATGCTTTTATACCCTTTTATACTTGCTTTTGTGGTGGAAATGGGAGGAAATGCAATTAAGCAAACAATTAATGATGTGGTTGTGTGATTGTAGGTAAAGAGTTGGAAATGGCTTGAGTTAAGCCCCCATCGTAGAGTTCAAAGTCAATGGAGATAAGGAGTGGCTTAAAGGGAGGCTTGGAAGGTGAAGAAATCAAGAAAAAAACAAATCTGGTGAAAACCTTCCGGAAGGTTTGCACATTGAACTGCCTCTACCCCTGCTAAAACTTTCCGGAAGGTTTTGCCTACTGGAATAAACCTTCTGGAAGGTCAACCTTTTGGATGGTTTTCACTATTGGACAACTTTTTCCTCTGCCCTTGCAAAAACCTTCTAGAAGGTTTGAATCGACCTTCCGAAAGGTTTAGCCCAGAAATGCCAGACAACCTGCAACTCAAGCTCTGTCACTTGGGGGTCCCACCTATAATCCTACCACTTGTCCCCTGATTTATTCTACATGCATACATACCTCCCTACACCCTAAAGTCAACATTGGAAGATGGAGGATGGGAAAGGAGGAGAGAAAAAGAAGAAGGCAAGGTGGGTGCAGGCTAGGCCTGCCCTAGCCTGTCCAAGCTATCAACTCATCCCCCCATTGATGGGAAGCCTCTCACACAGGCTATAGGACCTCCATGGACAAAAATGAAAGGACTCTTGACATTTTTTAGAGCATTATTCAACATTATAGAAATAGAAGCAAAATGAGGAAGACAGTTTTAGAGAGAAGTTGTATTTTTGCATTTCGTCTACCCATTTCACTTGTTGTAAGCTAGAATACTCTTGTAATCTTCATTTATTGCACTTTAATCTCACTTATTGCAAGTGTATTTCAAGTTTAGTTACATATCCTAGATTCTACCATGTTTGCATTTAAGTTTTCTTTCTCAAGCTTTTCAAATGGGTATTAAATGCACTTCTTTGTAGCTTAACTTTTCTTGCATTAAAAACAAGTTTTAATATTCATCCCTTCACAATGTCTCTTCATATTATGTATGTCTTTGCATTAAATATGAGTAGCTAAGAATTAAGTTGGCTAATCCAAGGGAGAATTTCTTTTGGGTATGCTAAATCAACTCTTTTTCATTCCTCCTTGTAGTGTAAGCTGGTTTGGTTTGACTAGGTTGAGTGCGGACGTGGTTGTGAGCTCTTGATACACTGTAGACTTGTCATGGGGTATGCTTGAGCTTACACCACATTAGCCCCCCATTTCCTAGGAATCAATCGAACACCTAGGCACCATTGGAAGAATGTTTTGAGTTGATTTGACATTCTTATTGGAATGACCTCTTCGGATTAGCCAACCCTATTTCCATTTCATTTTCTATCACAAACTTCACTCCCCAGAACACAAACTCACAAGATTTTTACACTTTTCCATTTTTGACAAAATCACCTTCACACAATTCAACTTCCTTCAATGAGGAGATGACCTTGGAATACCCATTCCAAGTAAAACACGACACTTGAAAGTCTCTCTTCGCTTGGAGAGAACTTTTGCACACACACACATTTTGTTCATCCACATATGTTTTCCCCATTTCTTTCATGATATCCGATGGAGAGTGACACTCACCTAACCGTATAAACCACATACACAATACCGGAATCATGGTAAAAAATTAGGGCCAAAGCGAATCAAGCACTGGGTTTCGTTGGAGAGAGGAAGAGAGGGAAAAGAGAGAGTTCAAGACTTTTCTCTATGATCTACGGAGTTCTTTTGATCGGAATCCTTCGGGCCAAGTATTAAAATTGATCTACACGACGAGAGCTACGCCTATGTATCAAAAAGGACGGATTTCACCAAAGATTCAAAAATGAAATTTTGGGAAATCAAAGTTTGAGCTTGGGTGGTGTTCTTGAAGGTTTCTACAACTCGTTTTTATGCTTCAAGAGGTAGGTTTTTCATGCTAACTAGGTTTATTTCCAACCTAAGATTGTGATATGAAATGAGTAGGTTGATAGAGATGTATAACACTTACCTATTGTTGTTAATTTGATGAAATGAGTATTGGAAATGGGTGAAATCAATTCTAGCATGAATTGGTATTTAGAAATTGCTAGCTTGTAATTTCTTGGAAAATTGTGATATGTGGGCATGCTATGTGTTTATATCATACATTGGAGAATTAAGTGTGTTATTTGCATGATTATGTGAAAACATGCTTGGAAATTGTTGTTGGGTATAATGTTGATATATGCTTGGTGATGTATTGATATTAAGATGATTTATGGTAGTTATATGCATATGATATAATTGACCATGGAATCTTGGAAATGTGGTTGAAATGATTCATATGGCACTCATAATATATTGAACATGAAATTTGTATCGCAATTGTACATGACATTACATTTACACGGAGACATCGCATTCGTGGGCGTTTAACATGAGTGTTGGGGTGTGTGCATGGTTTGATCAAACACCATTCTTGGTGGATGATACGTGGGCTCGGGATAGTTGGACCGAGATTCGACTGAGTCGCATGGTTTGCATTGAAAATAGGGTCGGAGTTAGCAAGAAGGGCTAGACTGTCCCTCGGGTGCAAGACTCGGTGATTAGGATACACACTCCCTTGGTTTAGTCCATAAAATGTGTCGGTGTACGCGGAACCGTTGGTGGAAGTCCATGAATTCCGGGTCGGTTGGGTGCCCGCTGGTGTAAGTCCAGAAATACCCACCCCAAGAAAGATCCGAGATTTATAATGTTCATTTGATGTGTAACGTAAATGGCGGATTCATACACATTGGCATTGCATGTGTTATGGGAGTCGGTAAGGGCTCAAGTTGAGTTGCATGTGTGAGTTTCATCTCATATCATATCATGACATAGAAAAGTTCATCTTTGAATTGCATATTCTTGAATGGATTGTTTTGTTGCTCGTTAAATTGCATGTGAACATTTCATATGCATCTAGGTTGGGGGGTAGCCTCTTTAGGAGATACCCTATTGAGCGTGGCTCACCCTTTATGGGAAAACATTTCAGGTGCGGGGTACACACCGGTGGAAGGCTCTTATTCGGGGCCTCAAGGATGAGGAAAACCCAAAATGTGACTTTATTTTGTGCTTTTGTAAAATCATTGTGAAAACTTAGTTTTGACATTTAATTATATGGAAATAGTTGTAATGGAACTCATATGAACTGTTTTGAATGTAAAACTCATGATATGTGAGTCTGAAAATGGAGTTGTACATGTTTGGAATGGATTGGAAATCGAAAACGGATGAAATGGGCAAAACTGGGCACACCTACCAGTAGGACTTTTAACTCTCCTACCGGTAGATGTGGTCCAGTAGGCATTATTTACCGGTAGAACATTATTTTTCACAGGTAGAACTTTTCTAGTAGGGTTCTCCTACCGGTAGAACGTCACTGTTCCTACTGGTAGAAGAATTCCAGAAGGCTCTTTCTACCGGTAGGATAGGGACTTCTTCTACCGGTAGGTTTTCTCAGATTTTCTAAAAATAGAGGTCCAGTGCACAACTTCTACCGGTAGGACTTGGATCACTTCTACCGATAGGTTTTCCTAAAACTTCAAATTTTTGAAATGTTTTACTAAGCTCTTGGGCATTGTTTTCTCTTGCTCAAAGATGTTCTACGAGATATAAATGATGATAAACTAATGTGTAAAGGTCCATGGATGTGTGGGTTATGATCCTAGTTAAGGGGATGCTATTGACGTGATGTCTAGTGGTACGACAATCACGGTTACTTCCGTGGGTTGATGGGTGATCAACGGTTGATAAAGGACTCCGGGTTTTAGGGGCGTCACAAAAACCACTCTAAGAATGACTTTAGTATTGACCATTGACCTTAAATTTTTGCCCATTCTTAGGGTTTTCTACCTCTACAGCCCAATAAGAATAAACTGTATGGACCATAAAATGATTGGTCCAATGGGAGCGCAGCTTCATTGGGAAAAGGTGTAGTCGAGAATTGTATACGTGTACCTTTTGTTCCAGCTCAAAGGTCTTTCTTAAAATGGACTAACCATGAAAAACCTTAGTCTTTTCCTTATAAATGTGGGTACTCATAAGAATCTCTGTATATCTCCTCTAATTCATTAAGTTCCAATTTCCTATGACTTCTAGCTAGACTCAAATTGAAATCCAGGGTCTTGATGGCCCAATAAACACAGTGCTCCATTTCTATAAAAAAGAAACATATAAAACAGGTAGTCTTAGTTTGTAAAATAATAAATACATAATCTTTGAAGTAAAATAGTGGCAATTTATTAGATATCAAGTTTACGTTGAAAGAAATAAAATAAATGTAGAGATAAAACCAACTTTCAATCCATAAACTAACTCCAAACAATCTATCTCAGGTATGCAGGTAGACTTAATATGAATACACACATTGAGAATATCCTGACCCACATTCACACACCCAATCCTCGTAAGGATACTCAACTTTTAGGAAGGGTGTATACCGACGCATCGGCAGTGACGAATCCAACCCAAGAATAGTATACTAACCATTAGCCTCGATACCTATGAGCGAATTATGCTTTGGTCCTTGCAAGGCACCAACCACACTACGAGTGGTAGGGAATCTTCAAACCCACTTAGGGTAAGAAATGCATCTACATACTCTACAATACCTTGTCAACAGTCACCCATGTTCATCAAACCATTTATACAAGAGATAGTACTCCAAACCAATTCATCCAACCACATGTAATTCAAGAACCACAAACTCACAAGTGTTTCCAAGTAGAACAATTTCAAGAAACATGGAAGAGATAATCAAGAAACATAATTTTATTGTTCTAAACCAACTACTAGAGTTTTAAAATCAAGAACAATAGAATATAAAGTGTAAAGCTTATATTTCTGGAAAACTAGGGTTTTGATAACAAGAACAAGATTTTTATGACATTCAAAACATGATACAATTTGCCAGAAAACCAAGAATAAATGATTACATATCATATACATATGATTTAGAATAAAAGCACACATTATATATATATATATATTAACCCTAGCCTCAATGAACGAGTTTAGGAAGAAACCCCTACCTTTAATCCTTTGTGTGATGCAAAACCCTAGCATTTTCAATCCGTTCACCATGTGAGAATCCTCCCAAATCTTGCTTTTTCTCCTCCTCTCAAGAGCTACCAAAACTGACCTAGTGGCGTTCTTAGGATATTTATAGGATCATAATCTAAACATTTTATGCGAGTCTGATCTCTGTTAAAATGATAATGGCGTTCAAATGTGAGTTTGGCATTCGAACGCGATTTCGATCGTGAATTGGCATTCGAATGCCTTCAGCTCCTAGTATCTCAATTTCTATCAGAGTTTCTATCAAACAGCAAAGTATTGGGACTAACTAGCGCTCGAATGTCATCTGTGTTTGAACGTGAATCCATTTGCCTGCATCTAGTTCCAACACAGTTTTGACCTTCCTAAAAGTTGATTCACGAAAACCTTCTGAAATACACTTTTGTGTCTCTTAGGATCTAGTTTCTACTATCAAATTTTCAAAACAATCTAATACCAAACTAAAAATTTATGGATAAATTACCAAGGTAGTATCTTATTTTCCTCTTCCTACTTCTCCCTAACTAATGATTATTTTCTCTTCCTACTTCTCCCTAACTCATGATTAAGCTTATTGTATTGTGTAAGCTTAAAGTTGTGAGGTGTGTCTTCACCTATCGAAGACGATGGTGATTGTAAATGTTTGATCTTCGCCCATTGAAGTAAGTTGATATAATGAAAAGGGAGCTCCAAGGAGGAGGTTGAAGAGAGGACGTAGGCCATCGTGGTGTGGCCGAACCTTTATAATTCTTGTTTGTCTTTCTTATTCCCTTCAAGTCTCTTGCATCATTATTACTACACCTCTCATTATATCAATATACATTTTACTGTTATTTACATTGCATAATTAGTTAGAATTAAAGAAATTAAAAATTAGGCATGAACTTGAACAACCTAATTCACCCCCTTTGAGGTTATATTTGGGCCAACATTTCCTTTTTTATATCAATACACAACCCAAACCTCGTAAGGTAGCATCGGTGAACTCATCATAACCCTCACCACTACTCGAAAAAATGAGTGTCGGTGTTGTGGTCAACTTCTTCAAAATAGCAAAACGTTGCTCACAATCTTCATACCACACAAACTTTTCCCCTTTCTTCACGAGGAGGGTCATCTGCAAAGCTAACTGAGAAAATCCTTTCCACATACCTCCAATAGTAACTTGCCAAACTCCAGAAACTTCAAATTTCTATCACATTCTAAGGTCATTCCCATTTCATCACTGCTTCAATCTTAGCAAGATCAACAACCACTTCCTGTTCCGAAACCACATGTCCAATGAATTTAACCTCTTCCATCCAAAATTCACCTTTGTTCAGCTTCGCATACAGTTAATTCTCTCGTAAGGTTTGCAACACTAATCAAATGTGTTGTGCATGCTCATCTTTGTCATTGAATAGATCAAAATGTCATCAATGAATACGATAACAAATTGATATAGATAAGGTCTGAACACTCTATGCAATAGGTCCATAAAATCTACATGAGCATTAATTAACCCAAAAAGGCATCACTATATACTCGAAGTGACCATATATTGTGTGAAAGGTAGTTTTAGAAATATCCTCCTCCTTTATCCTTAGCTGATGGTATCTCGTATGAAGATCAATCTTGGAGTAGTAATTTGAACCCCTTAATTAATCGAACAAATCATCAATACGAGGTAAGGGATACCTATTCTTCACTGTGACCCGATTTATCACTGTGACCCGATTTAACCTTTGGTAATCCGTACATAACCTAAGTGTATCATCTTATTTTTTCATAAAGAGAACTGGTGCTCCCCAAGGTGAAGTACTCAGGCAGATGAACCCAATCGCCAACAATTGGTCCAATTGCCTCTTTAACTCCTTTAACTCCAAAGGTGCCATGTAGTAAGGAGAGATTGATATGGGTTTGGTACTTGGCAGAGATCAATGGTAAACTCGATCTCTCTCAATGGAGGAAGTCTTCATGCGGAAACACATCCAAAAAGTCTGGCACCACTAGCATGTGATTAGAATGGACCTTAACTCATTCTTCTCCCATCAAACTAGCTAAGAAACTCAAACTGCTCCCCGCCTTGGCTCTTAAGAAATGGTTACCCATAGTGGGAAAAGGGTGACAAGAATTCCGCTCATTTGAAAAGCTATAAACTACCCCTCACGATAATTGACATACAACCCGTTTCTAAAAACAATGCTCTGCAAAAAAAAAAAGTAGACAATAAATCCAAGCCAAAAATCACATCTTATCCATCCATTTCAAGTGCCACTAAGTCCACATTTAACTCTTACTCCCCAATCTGAAGCGCACAACACTTACACACTTTACGGGTATCCAACTATTCCCCACTAGGCAATTTCACACTCAACTCATCCTCTAAATTATCAAAATCCAAACCCAATGCCATAACAAATACAGTACGTATAAAAGAATGAGTGGCACCAGGATCAAATAAAATACGTGTCCAAGAATTGTATAAAAGAACAATATCTTCCACTATAACATTGGAAGCTTCATCATCTTGTTGAGTATAGCAAAGACCCGACCTTGGTTTTTGCCACCTGTTGCTCCAGTTCTGTAAAACCCGGGAAATTTAAACTTTTTCCAAAAAAAAGGGCAAAATAATAATTTGCCACTATAATGCGTATTTAAAATACTCATGTTCTAGACCTCGGATGAGGAAACGGAGTTCGCTGTTGAATTCGTATCGCGAAATTTAGTCATCTTGTCAAATTTCGTCGAATTCCGAAGTAGTCGGATTTTGCACGTCGTTCGAGGCGACTGCGTGGCGATTCACCTTACGAACGTCCCCATAAATAAGTTTTATAAAATTTCCTTAAAATTAAGTTAAAGTTCAAATAAAATTAATTTGAACTTAAACTGGGATCAAACGAATCGTTTCGGGACGAAATCGGACCCGATTAAGCGAATGACACGTGGCGCGACGTGGGTCGAGTATTAGAACTATAAATAGGGGCAAATATCTGCATTTTAGGCAGAAAAATTCTGCCATTGTGCTGGTCTTCAACATGTGGGAGAAAGAGGGAGAGAAAAGAGAGAAAACCTTGATCTTCAAGCTTTCTCCGGCGATTTCCCGGACTTCCGTCGCTCGGAATCCGTCGAACCAAGAGTCAAAGTCGATCACATCGACAAGGGTTACGCAACCACACCAAGAGCAAGGGATTTCACCGAAGATCCAAATGAGGAGATTTGGGGGAAATTTAGTCTTGGGCTCGGGAAGTGTTTTTGAAGCTTCATTCGGGTGAATTACGCTTCAAGAGGTAGGGTTCTCCCTACTTTGGTGTAATCTTTCCTTAGATGTTGGTAGTCTAAAGGTTTATTATGTTATGCCTATGATAGACCTTCATATATAGGGTTATGGGTATAGAAACGGAAAAGTGAGCCTAAAAATGGTTTAAACTAAATTCTAGTTCGAATTTGGTATATGAAGTACATGTGATTTATTACGTAACTTGGGGAAATTTGAGGCATGATTATGTGATATATATATTGTGCCTAGAAGGTGTTTGATTAAATGTCTTGTTTGAATGGAATGGTTGTTTTGATTTAATTGAAATAACATGTTTAAGTTCAACTTGTGGAATCATATGCTTATGATGTGATTGTAATTAAAGGTGCTTGTTGATATATGCATAGGTTGATATATTAACATCGGAATGAATATGGTATTTATATGCTTAGGATATAAATTTACCATGGATATGTTGAAATTGTGCATGGGTTGTTCTTGACATAATGAACATCATGTGGTATGCAATGGGACATAGCATTGCATGTGCACGGAAGCATCTCATCACATGGGTTGTGTGCATGGTTGATGTCAACGCCACACTTGGTGATTGACGAAATGGCTTGGGAAAAGTTGGGTCGAAGACCTAGCTAAGCCCATGATTGCATGATAAATTGGGTCGGGATGAGCAAGAAGAGGCATGACGACCTCTCGGGTGAAAGACCCGGTGATTTGGGAGGTGCACTCCATTGGTATAAGAGCCCATAAAGTGTACGGGTGTGGAAGACCATTGGTATTAGTCCATGAAAAAGTCTGATCCCAAGAAAGATCCTAGCTTTGAAAATGTCATTTGATGAAACATAAATGATGAAATGAAACACTTTGGCATTGCATCGTGTTGTAGGAGTCGGTGAGGACTCGAGTTAAAATGCATGAGGGAGTGACATCTCATTTCATGGCATGGTAGTATTGCATTCCAACTTAGGATGCATGTCCTTGTGAGAAATGATTGTTTGCAAATGAATGTTGCATGAGCATGAGCATCTAGGGGGAGAGTAGCCCTTGTAGGGTTTACTTTACTGGGCGTTGGCTCACCCTATACGGGAAACATTTCAGGTGTGGGGTTTGCACCGGCGGATGGCTCACTTGGAGAGCATCAAGCATGAAGGGGGCCGGCTTTGTGGCCTTAGTTCGAGTTTTTGTAAAACTTTTGTATAAATTCCATATTGATGTGTAAATTATGGAATTAATTGTAATGGAACTTGTATAAGTTATGTATTATATGGAAAATCTCATTAAACATGTGTTGGATGAGTTTTGGGAGGTTTGGAACGACTTGAAAACGAAAAACAGGTAAAAAGGGCAATTCTGGGCCAGGCGTACCAGTACGCGTACCGGTACGGTTGGGTCCAGAGGGCGTAGCGTACCGGTACGCGTACCGGTACGGTCAGGTCCAGAGGGCGTAGCGTACCGGTACGTGTACCGGTACGCTCTCCAAAATTCAGAATTTTTTTTTTTATTTTATTATTCTTTTGCCAAGTCTTTGGGCTATGTTTTCCTCCCTTCTAATGTTACAAATGGATAATAAGGGGATACCAATGGTGGTATATTGGACCTCGGATAGGTCAACCAACCGAAAGAAATTGGACTTGTATTTTTTTTATCCCGATAAAGGGAATGTGGTGCCGCGGTATCGGGTTAAGCGACATCCACGGGTATTTCCGCGGGTTGACGGGTTGTCAACGGTTAATACAGGACCCCCGGAAAATGGGGCGTCACAAGTTCCTTGAGTCCTCTATGGTTTTTGCTTTGGTATTGGAAGTTTGTTTTGGTTTAGCTATCCCCCTACTGGAATATTCTGCTGTTGTGGTCCATGGTTAAGTTGTCTTGTAAGTGTAGCAATTGGGAAATTACTCTTGAGATGTCCAACCCCTCCACACCCATAACACAACTGCGTGTCCACATTGGCCCTCACCGGGGGAACCTCAATTCCCCAAGTTGTCAAAGCCTTGGGTCTAGTACTCTGGACTGGACGGCTATTAGGACCCATCCTCTGTGATCCTCCACTACTGATGCTTATCCTGATTGTCTCTAGTTCTCCTCCATATCTCTCTACATCAATGTGGCTCACTCCACCAAGTTTCTATACTCTCTATTCTTCAAAGCAACAAGCTTCTCCCTCATAGCAAGCCTCAGACCCTACTTAAACATCTTGGCCCTCTTTGGTGCAGTAGACACAAACTTAGTGACATACCGTGGTAACTCATTGAACTTGCCTTCATATTGAGCCACTGCCAAATTGCTCTATCATAGTGCCAAGAATTCTGCACTGATCTTGTCTTTCAAATATTTAGGAAAATACTTGTCATGACATACGTGGTCAAATTCCCCCAGGTCATGGTGTAACGCCCCTACCCAGAGTGGGTACATTACGACCAATCCTAATAGAGTGGACCACTCTCTTTAGCGTATCCTGTATCTTGTTCCAATATATACTTAATGACTAAATTAACAAATACCGACCAGGTGCAATAACATGTAATTAAGTTCCCCAACATATCAACATATTACACATACAAATTATGCTTGCTAACCAACGTTTTTGAAAAACTTAAAACTTACATTATTACAAGATTTAAGACTAACAAAAGATGCAACAGGACTCCATAGCCCATTTTTCTCATAACCGTCTAAACTCAGTAGTGGACATCCGTTCCTCTTTAGCTACATGAAACACAAACTATAGGGGTGAGAGCTCACGCTCTCAATGAATGTACATAACATAAGTAACAACAACATTATACTAACACAAATGTAAAGAAAGTGAATCCACCATAAATAATGTCACCCCTTGCTCGTAACAACATATAGGAATATTATCACTTGCCATTAAAGCCATAACGAGTCTGCCGCTATGGCCATCTCACAGTTGCCCCAAAGGCCATAATGAGTCCGCCATTATGGCCATCTCACAGTTGCCGTAAAGGCTATAATGAGTCTGCCATTATGGCTATGTTATTGTTAACGAGTCCTCCCTTATGACCAACTCACAAATAACGAGTCCGCCCTTATGACCATCTCATAGTTACCGCTAAGGCTATAACCAGTCAACCATTATGGCCATGGAATGTGGGAAGTAGTTGCAACATCCCTGGATTAACTAGGAAGAGGTGAGCTTGGACCGGAAGGAGGATGCATGAGGGTGTGGTGCTTCGTGTGGGTCGAAGGAATTCCCTCATTGACCTCGCCGAAGGCTCAATGTGGATGTTGTTCCCTTCATTCACGGGAGGGGGAAATTACACTTGTGGATTGGGCATTCTAGGTTCTTGTCCTCCCCCACCCCGTTGCATGTTTGGATGGGCACCTACATTCTCAAAATTATCACCCGCATCCTCGGGTGGGTCTTGGCCAATGTTCATATTGGGGCCCAAGGGTTGTCTAACTAGTCGGTTTTGTTTGTCTCGTCCCCACATATAAAAAAACTATCTACAAATATAATTGTCAACAAACAAAAGTATATACAAGGATCAACGTACCTCAGCCCATGATGAACATCACGGGACTTATCTCCGTTGTCCGGAAATCACCTTCTCAATTCAACGCTTGCCTTCCCCGGCAACGGCGCCAAAAATGCTTAATGGTTTCCGTTGTTGTTCCTAAAATCCTAACATCATCCCTCAATGTATGTGGTGTATGTGTGAAGGGGAGTGTCACTCTCCCTTGGAATGATGTCAAAAGAAAGGGCAACGGAATGGTGGTGGATGAAATGTAAAATGTGTGTGGTGAACAAAAATGCTTCCCAAGCGCAAGAAGACTTTTGTGTGTCGTGTTTTACTTGGAGAGTACTCCAAGGTCGTCTCCTCAGGGAAGGAGGTGAATCTTGTTGAAGGTGATCTTGGTGAAAAGAGGTAAAGTGTGAAATCTTTTGTTGGTTGAAGATTGATTTGTGATTTTGTCTTAATGAAGTTGAAATGGGAAACAAGTGTTGGCTAATCCAAAAGGTTCACTCCAATGGGAATGTCAAGTCAACTCGAAACCTTCCTCCAATGGTGCATAGATGAACGATTGATTCGTGAGAAGAGAAGGACGAGGTGGAAGTGAGGATCCAAGCATAACCCGTGACAAGTCTACGGGATATCAAAGACTCACAACCATGTCCACACTCAACCTAGTCAAATTGAACCATCGTACACCGAAGGGAGGAAAGAAGATGAGTTGAAATGGCATACCCAAGAGGAGGTCTCCCTTGGATTAGCCAACTTAAAGACTTAACTACTCATGCTAAAAGGAAAGACAATAATGTAATGGAAAGACCTTATATAGAAATGAAGATTGTAGCTAAGTTAATGCAAGAAAACATAAGCTAAAAGAGAATGCATTTAATATCCATTTTAAAACTAAGAAAATGAAGAACATGAGTACATTAATGGTGAAAGCTTGAATGGTAAACTAAACTTGAAAGCAACTTGCAATAAATGACATTAAAGACTTTAAACAAAGCTTAGAAGGTTCTTACTATGGATTACAAGACAATGTAATGAAGAGAATGCAAAAATATTAACTTCCCTCTCTAGCACTATTCATATTCTTCCTTGGACTCTCTCTCTCTATATATATTTTTTTATATTACATAATGCTGAATAATAATGGAGTCCTCCTCCAAAAACGTCCATGGAGTGATGCTATAGCCCTGTGATGTGATCTCCATGCATAGGGGGCTGAAAAGGGATGGGCTGGATAGGGTTGGTGCAGGCCTTGTCTCCACACCCATCACCTTATCTCTCCTCTTTCCTCATTAATGATCAAGCATCCAAAATTCCAAGAAGAGGTGCAAGAGGGATGTCCATGGTGTTAGGAGTGGCAGGGGCAGGTAGGAGAATGTCTGGTGGGACCCCCAAGATTTCAGAGCTTGAGATTTAGATTCTGGCACAATTCAGCAAAACCTACTAGTAGATCGCGGAAAACCTACCAGTAGGTTTTACTCCAGTAGGCAAACTATACCGGTATTTCTTCGGTAGGTGTAGGACAGTAGCCAAAACCTACTGATAGGGTCTACCGGTAGGTTTTTCCTGGTTTTGCTGATTTATTGGTTCCTCCATCTCCTGAGCTATCGTCAAGCCTCCTCCTCATCTCCATTCATCTTAAGCATCATGAGAGGGCTCAACAAGCATCATTTAAGCCTTTTTATCTGCAATCATACCGACACTTCGTTAATAGCTCAAACCGTGCCATTCCATTCATTTTAACTTCAAAAGCAAGTGTAAAAAGGGATGTAATGGTGCATAAAATATGCAATATTTTGTGCTAATCAAATAGCTTCCTTAAAATAAACAAAGACATGTGAGTTAGTAAACTCACCTTGAGTTGGTATCTACCTGAAGTTTGATCCCCTGTTGGAGCTTTAGATGGAATGTCGATAATTTTGATGCCTTTGTACCTAACACATGTGTTATCACAATTATATTTAAATACTTCTTATTCAAACATTATTTTCTAAGTGCTCATGTGTATATATGTATATCCTCATATGCTTAGGTTAATGCATTACAAATTCCTTCACGTAGCATCTTGCCTTAGCATTTAGGTTCTTCCTTGTTCATTCCTACCTCTAACACTATGTTTATATTTAAGCGTAAATTGTTCAATTAAAATCAAGCTAACCCTTCTAGGATTAGTTTTAGCCCCTTGGAATGTTTTGGGAAGCCTACGGATTAGGCAATTAGAAAATTGAAGGTTTTTGCAGCAAAATAGAAAATCGGCCTTATTGTACCGGTATCGGTACATTACAATGCCGATTATCCCTCTACCGGTACAACCATAGTTCCTACTGGTATAACAAAAACATTACAGTTTCCTACCGTTACAACTATGGTTTTTACCGGTAGAACTCAAACATAACAGTTTCCTACCGGTTCAACTATGGTTGTACCGAAACCATAAAAATTAGGTTTTAACACTTCCGTTCATCTTCCTTCACACCCAACTCCTATTAACATTACACCACTCTTACCCTAACTTATATGTTTCAAACACATAAATTCGGATTCAAAACACATCTATTATTATGTACGGCTGGTACCATTTCGATGTGTTTCGATTTTTCTAAACAAGAGAGGTTTGATGCTTTTAAATCCATCGTATTAATTCCACTTCCTATTCACAGTATGCTCTTTATGATCTCGGTTTATGATTCAATTGCCATGTATTTAGCTATTGAGCCTCAAAGTTTATGTTTTTATGTAATCTCAACATCAAAAAGAAAGTCTGAATTTTCCACAGAAGCCGACTCGAAATATTTGATCTTAGGTGCATTTCCCTTACCGGAATTTCGTTGGAGTCTTCGGGTGACTCAAGCTTATTGTTCTTGACCCCAAATCTACCCAAAAACAACCCAAAATCTTGGACCTAGTTGGTACTTATGAGAATTATAGAAGAAAAAGAAATGATTCTTACCTTACTTGAGCAACACATTCACCAACACCCAAAGTCCTCCAGCGAAAATTAGTGTTCTTCTCAAGCTTCTACCCCCTTCAACTCTTCTCTAAGGTGAAAAGTAAAGGCATGCAAGAGTGGATTCTTCACTCATTTAGGCACCACCGAGTTTCTTAGCTAGAGGAGTCTTTGGATTGGACAAGTGAATTCCCATGCAACCATACATATACCCACTAAATATATAACATGCACACTTTATAATATATATATATATATATATAATCCACTAACCTTTAATTCCAATTCCACAATTAATCTTCCATTATCTAACCCATTACACCCTACACTTTTCAAATTCTGAAATTAAACCCAAAAGTTATTTTTGGGGCTCATACTTTACTCCTCGTGTTGCCAATAATTTTTATATAGATCACATAACTGAAATCAACATTCACATTTAAACCCCCGACGCAATATGAAATGCCTAATATGTATGTTTGGGTCTCACAACTCTTCCCCTCTTAAAAGAATTTCATCCCCGAAATTGATGTACCACGCTGATACAAATAGAAATATTTTTCGTATGCTCACACTACTTTCTCTCCCTGATTATTTCATCCACTGACTAACGAATCGCAAAACTTTAACTAATAAACTTCTTTAGAACTCCCGATACTATATGGACATCACACAAGAGAGTTTAAATACGTATTCCCAAAGCATTAGCTTATGCAATATGTCATATAACTATGAAGGTTCTTATTGTAATGCTAAACGACAAGTAACTATCCCACGTCACTCAATACTCTCAAATGATTTGTTATATCTCAAACCCAGTTTACCTCAAATACCAAATTTTGTAACATCATTCCAAGGTGATTCTCAAGAAATACTCAATCACCATCTATAACTCCCAAAACTTCTAGCATTTAAGTGTCCCACTCAGTTCACTTATAGGTTTAGTCAACGTATAACCTAAACCGCATACCTTTATCCGCACACAATTTGGCACACCTGTTTAATGAGAAACTTACTTTAACAGCTAGAAATTGAACAAATTTTGTAAAATACAAGGAGAAACCTTCCACCAAAATTCATCATAATGTGCTTCCGCTCCCACCAACCCATCCATACCAAACTTTTAGCCAAAAATTGTATATATTTTCGGTACACACCCATCCATACTACTATTTTGTTTATAGATCTTGATTTAATTTAGTGGGACTCAAGCATCTAACATAACACAAACACAATGAGAACTAACATGTACAATGACACCATGTGTCAATTTAATCGAATATCACTATTAGTGAATATGAATAAATAACTCTGTAATCCTCCTTATTCCACATCTCACAAGAGCAGTATAAAGATCTTACATCTCACCAATCATCCCATCTCATTCCAATTTTATGGGCCTTTTGGCTAGCGATGTATTAGACTCTTGGCTGTCATGATCCCACCACAAACCACCACACACACGATGTAAGAAACCAACGCCCTCAGCAATAACTCAATAGGAGTTTTAGGGTTCTAATAACACAAAACACGATACGAATAGAAATATTCAGCGAAATTAACCGCATACCACCCTGTATCCCACAATCATAATCCAAAACTCCTAGGTAGTATCATTGTGATTTTAGGTACAATATACTAAAATTCTTCTCTTACCTGATACTCAGATCATAGTTGACTCCCACTAAAATAATTGTAACTCTCTGCTTGACTCCTTTTTCAAGGGTAGAAAAATAAAAAAGTGCGGGTTCCCAAGCATAGGAAGTGTATCGAATAGTAACTCGGTTGATTACCAAGGTCCTCTCCTCAGGGAAAACAATTTGCAAACTTGAGAGTGGTATTAAAAATAAAAGTAAAAATCTTTGAGTTTTAGAAAATTGGGAGAATTAGTAAATTCAAATAAACAATATTTAAATCAGATAATCGTAGGGTTTCATCTCACCGTGAGTAATAATTTCAACCTAACTTATAACTCATCTAAGATTGTAATCATACTCACTTAGACAAATGATATTCAACTAAAAATCATAATTATGCAAAGATGTAATTTAATGATCCAACTAATTCATGATAGAATTTATACTACATTGATTGTAAAGACTCTAAGCATTAATCGTGTCAAAACCAATTGTCTAAGATTAATCAAAGGTCATAGGTTCTAAGCAATTAATTGTGCCAAAACCAATTGTCTACGGCTAATCAAAGATATTTATAAATTAATGATGTTTTTGAAATCAATTAATTAAAACCACAAATTAACATAAACTTTAAAACCCAAGGTAGGTTGAAATTATGCACTCATGGATGAGAAACCATCCTCCAATATACTGGTTATGAAACTACTCACTCATATTGAATATAAAAGAAAAAACAATAAAGGAAAACAATGTAATCAAAGATGAACAAGAGAATTTGAAATTAAACTTTTATTAAAAACAAGAATGTAAAGCAATTAATAAAGCAAAACTTGTATTTAAATCATAATTAACGAAATTGAAAACAACGAAAAATGGCACTGTTTGGTTTATATCTCAAAAAATAGTATCCGAAAATCGTTTTTGGGAAGAGTTTTAGAAAACTATTTTTGGTGTTTTTTATGTCGCAGTTCTTGTTTGGTTATATGATTTCAAAAACAGTTCTATGGAATAGAAAACAATAAAATTTATTTGAACAGTAACCCATAAAATAATGAAATCAGGAATGTGGTGGTAGTTAAAGTGTGGAGGTGGTAGTGTGGCGGACTGTGATGGTGATGATGGTGGAAGTGTGGTGGTGGTGGAAGGGTAGTGGTGGAAGTGTGGTGGACGTGGTGGTCATAATGGTGGTGGTGGTGGTGGTGGTGGAAGTATGGTGATGGTGTTTTCTAAATTCTAGAAAGGTTATTTCCAAAAACACACAAAACAACTCTAACTTATTCTCTAAATCTACCCAGTTTTTTTCTCAGTTTTTAAAAAACAAAAACAAATAAAAATTGGTCAAACAACTCTTCTCCTAGAAAACTAAAACTAAATAAACAAAAAAGAAAGGAAGAAGAAGGCAGTAGTGCCAAGAATGAAGGAAGAAGTAGTAACGTGAAGCTTGGCCTTTGTGATCTCCTGAGCGTCCTCCTCCAATCCTATTTATAATAGGATTGGATAAGTAGGATAATTAAAATACTCTTCCAATTTATCCTTCAATTATCTCTCAAATAAATAGGTTGAAGAGTGGATCAGAACTGCCTAAAGCAAGAGTTCTCGCTGGAGTAAAACACCAATGAACCGGTACAACATGTATGAATGAACCCGCTAGAACAACTATCTGTCCTCGACCTACCAGTTGAACTACATTCTATTCCAGATAAACCGGTAGAACAAGAATGATGAACTGCTAGCACTGATCTTTGTTTTTGATGAACTGGTAGGACTTCATTACTACTGGTAGAACCTCAATTTTCAACCTGATGAATTGGGACAACTCCTATTGGTTCAAGCACTCTTTACTTGAATTTTTCTGCAACAATCCTCGTTCCAAGTCCAAAGCTCCTAACTTATTCCCAAGACTCTCCAAGGCATAAAATCAACTCTAAAACATCTTCATTACAACGATTACCTGCAAAACACAATAAATCCTAATAAAATGTAACTAAAACAATGAATATAAGTACTAAACAAAACCAAAGTGCGAGGTTCAGCATACTCCCCCAACTTAGGCTTTGTTAGTCCCTAGCAAACACAAAACTAGTATAAACTAAATACATACCTTAAACTTCCAAAACATAATTAAACAATCAAAACCATAAATTTAAAACTCATAAACACATAGTAAAATCACCAAGAACAAGAAAATCAAAATAAAAACTCATCATAGCTAGAGGAATCCGATTCATAGTCCTCGTCACCCTCCTCAAACTCAGAACCTGTCTCTAATTACTCCCTAGAACTCCCCTCACTACCCTTAATAGCATCAATAGGCTTCGCAACAACAGTAAAAGGTGGCATAGGCACAGGTGGAACTGATTGCCCTGAAGTGGTAGCATCATCCGTAGGAATCGAAGTAACTCCAGGAGGTGTAACTCCTGGTATAAGAAACTCAAAAATCATGCTCACCCACAATATCTCCATACCCATCTTCTTCTCAATTCCCTCCACTGACCTCCTCATCAAGGTCACATCAATCTCAAAACCTCCCATCATTTTCTCAAGTCTAATCACTTGTTGTACCTTATAATGAGAAGTGGAAGACTGCTGAGTTGTAGTAGATACGGTGGGTGTAGTCCGTGCAGTCCTACGTTTGGATCCACTCCCTCTAGACATGGTCGAGCACTTCTTCTCACTCTAACTGCTAATGGAACCACTCTTAAGAGGTGTCAACTGGTCTGCCTATCCCTACCTCACTCCATCTTTAAGACACAACTCAGTCACCATCCTTCTGAATGGCATATTCCTCTGCGACTTCTGTGTGGTATCATACTCTTTCATAACACTCCACATCATATGTGCAAATGTCCATCCTAGACCTAGCCATAAACTCGTGCAACAAAATGATCTTTGGCATTCCAGGCTTATTCTCAGATCCCCTAGGGTAAACATTATAATGGAGAATCTTACTCATAATCCTATGTTCATCATCCAAGCTACCATGAATGAAAGTACCCTTAAATTGCTTAGGGTCCTCATACATCGCTCTCGCATACTCAGATGGATCCTTGGCAACAAATGAAGAATGAGGGTAGTTGGAGGATTAACCTCAATGACACATCCTCTGACTATAGTCCTCAATATCATTAAGTCACTATCCACTAGAGTAAGACCAGTGTAGAACTCATGGCAAAATGAATGTACATACCCCTTCACTGGCTTGAACCAAAAATCGAGGCCTCGGTCAATAATCTAGCGAATAGGTGAAATCTTCCCCAAACTTTGCTCATCCACCATACGCTCACACTTAACCCTTTGAATAGTAATGGTATCCTTGTAACCTGTCTTCTTCTTGTGTTTCTTGGGCACAGGAGGTTTCTTAGACTCAGATTCAGATTCAACAACTTTACATTTACCCTTACCCTTAACCAACTTCTAAGTTGATAGTGTACCACCCATAATCCTACCATCCCCATAACAATCAAGCTAATCATAGAAATACCAAAGAGAAAGGCTAGAACCCAGGACCCAAAGCTTTGAGTGTCTAAAATCGCAAATTTCCTTAGGCCATTTTCAAAAATCAAGCTTAATAGCAAATGGATAACCCAAGTGAGATGAAAAAGATGAGAGGTTAGGGGAAAGTTTCGGCACTAGGGAAAGGGTTTGACGCAGAGAGAGATGAGAGTTTGAATGAAAAGTGAAAGAAATATTGTTTGACTTCCTATTTAAAATACCAACAATTTTTAACTAATGAACCGGTTCATTGCTAATCACGACGAACCAGTACAACTTAAAAAAAAAATTATTTTTCTTATTTTCCCATTTTTTCTTAGTTTCTATTTCCTTAATTTAAAACACCTAATTCAATCCTAAATTCCCAAGACACCTCATCACATCAAAGTCTTGTATCATATTGCACATATGCCTAGATTTCTCAAGGAATTCAAAGCAATTTGAATCTAAAATTATGCAGAGGAATTTAAAGCATAATAAAACAACTAAACATAAAACTAATAAATAAAAATAAAATAGCTTTCGTAGGCAATCAAGAATGCATTTAGCCTATACACTAAGCCGTTAAACCCTTAAGTTACCCCTAGTGGACGAGTTTTGTCTCGTGAAGGTTTTTAGAGAAGAAACTGAAGGGGTTAGACCCCAACGTTACACGTGTCCTTGCATTAAATGTGCTCACGTGAGGTTGAAAAGACTAAGCACGTGCTTAAGAATCAGGAATCCGCTGTTGTGCCACATCCGAGCCGAGCTAATCAAAGGCTCGGTATACAAGGCGATAGCTCTGTTGTCGAAATCATCGAGGCTATCGAGTTGTTTCATCAGTACAATGGAATAGCTCGGCTTGAATCCAGCCGAGTTCGTGGGTGAGATCGGCACGGCAAGAGAAGAGGTCGGTTGTGCCAAACCAAGCTCGTTAATGACTCGGCAAACAGTGGAGATGCTCGGCATTAAGAAAGCCCGACCTCCTCAAAGGCGGTGGGTACAAAAAGATTTGCCTAAAACTTAGGCAATCAGATAAACGAGATCTGTGAGAATAAAGATATTCAGAGAAATTATTGGAGAAGAATCAGAAACCTCCCAAACTCAAACACTGAAAGAAAGGAAGGTGTGCCACCTTGCCTCTGAATTAACGGAAACCCTAAGGGGAATGCAAGCTATAAAAGAAACACGAGACCAAGGCGAAATGGTACGCTGAACTCTCCTTGTCTTCGTGAAACGCATATCATTCAACTACTGACTTAAGCATCGGAGTGCCTTCGATCGAAGCACTTCGATCTTGGGCAGTTTGCTCGTTTTGCAGGAAGAGAGGCCGGGAGATCAAGTTCAGAGATTATAAAAAATCACAGTTCCTAACTTCATATTGTCAGAGGTAAACCTTATTTTTTGCCTCTACATTTTGGCGCCGTCTGTGGGAAGGATCTTAATCTTTCGAACAAAAAGCTACAATGTCAAGACTCAGAAGCGCAATTGGATCACCAAGAGGTAGTCATCCCCTAGGTGATTCCAATCCTGCGTACTTTCCGATCGACAGCAACGGGAGGTTGCATGCAGTCAGAAACCCATCTAGGACCCCCGAAAGAGATGAAGCTTCTTTTGCAAGTTTCAAACCTTCGAAAAGCCGGAACCCGGGTGTTGAAGACCAAGGTGCTGAGGAGGAGAACCGCTCATTAGCAAAGCTGATCCAATCACTCCAGGACCGTTTGGATGCTCATGACAATCTCTTCAAGAAGTCGTATGCCAAGGAAAATGATCTGATCAAGGAGAACGAGGAGTTGAAAGCCAGACTAAACGAGATGACCAAAAAGGAGAAGCGCTCAAGAGAAGGCCGGCGTGAGAGCCCTGAGAGGAAGCCTATCCGTACAGCGATAGCTGATGATGAAAGATATCAATCGAAGAGGCCGAGGGTCTACGAAGTGGACGCATGGAAACAGTATATTAACGATGAGCTCAACAGCCGTTTGAGGAGGCCAGAGCAAAGGTCGGCTAGGGACCTAGCCAGGAGAGCAACAGGGGAATACGGAGACGGATGGGAGTCATCTCCATTCACCGCATGGATTGAAAAGGGGCGAATTCCGGGAAAATTCACCGTCCCGAATTTCAGGCTGTATGATGGAAAGACAGATCCGTCCTCCCATATTAGACACTTCAGACAGCTGATGACTTTCCATAGAAGAAACGAACCGCTGTTGTGCACTATCTTCCCTAGCAGCCTTGGAGAGTCGGCCATGAAGTGGTTTGACAGCCTGCCGAGGGGAACAATTGATGGCTGGGCTCAGTTAGCCGAGCAATTCACGGCCCGGTTCATCACCAGTAGCAAGCAGCCAAAAGATGTTGGAGCCTTGCTCACGTTAAAAAAGAGCAACACCGAGACACTACGTGAATACGCTCATCGATACTGGGAGACAATGAACGAGGTCGAGGGATGCAATCCTGAAATTGCAGTTGCATCATTCAAAATAGGATTACCAAAGGAGAACCCTCTCTATCAGTCGCTTACCAGGAGGCCGGCAACAGACTTGGAAGAACTCATGGCGAGAATTGAGAAATACGCCAAGGTCGATGACGACCTGACAAGGGAAGTGATGAAGGAGCAACCGAATAGGAGGCAGTTCGGTAGAGAAAGGCAATCCGAGCCGAGCAGAGAAGGAGGAAGGAAGACCGAAAAGGATGGCTTTCCCCAAAGGTCATCCTTCCTAGGGGTGAACACAGTGTTCAAGGAGCCTATTTACAAAATATTGGGTCAGATCAAAGAGAAGCCTTTTTTCAAATGGCCGAGCAAGCTGATGGGAGACCCTTCTAAAAGGAACCCTAATTTTAGGTGTTCATATCATAAGGACGTGGGCCATAAGACAGAAAACTGCCGACACTTGAAGCAGCATTTGGAAGAGTTGGTGCAGGCTGGGCACCTCGCAGAGTTCATTGAGAGTGGGCGAAAGGCAGACGAAGGAAGGACAGAGCAAGCTGGGGACCGCAACACCCCGGCAAGAGTAATTGATGTGATCCACGTCGCAACTAACCCCCAGATGTCCACCAACAACTCTGCTCGGGCCTATATTCAAAAGGCTGCAAAAGAAAAGAGAGGTTTACGAGCTGAGAATGACACCGGAGGTCACCAACAAAAGAATCAAATTAGAAGAATCAGCCGAGGCGATATGTTTCTCCGAGCAGGACTTGGTCGGCGTTCACCAGCCTCATAACGATGCCCTAGTCGTCACCCTTCGGATCGCAAACTTTGATGTCAAAAGAGTTCTGATCGATCCAGGGAGTTCTTCAGAGATAATGTACTGGGACTTGTTCCAGAAACTGGGCCTCAAGAACCAAGATCTCAAGCCGTCAAACACACCACTCATTGGCTTTAGCGGTAAAACAGTACTTCCTAAGGGGAAAATCACGCTTCCTGTAAAAACTGGACCAGTATGTATAATGACCGAGTTCCTGGTAGTAGACACAGTCTCGGCGTACAATGCGATAATGGGATGATCATGGCTGCATGAGATGAGGGCCGTGCCGTCAACGTACCACCAGATGCTAAGATTCCCATCGGCTGATGGAATAGTGAACGTTCATGGAGACCAGGTCAGTTCCAGGACCTGTCTTTTGACCTCGGTAAAGGCAAAGGATCCGTGCTGAGAACTTAGCTCGGTGGAAGAAGATGAAAAATAGCAATTAACTACCGACAGCCCGATCAAACTCAATGACGTATCTGTCAAAGAATGTCCTGAAGTACCTTTGGGAACAGATAAGGAAGTTACAGAGCAAACCATCGAAGACCTGACTAAAGTACCTTTAGACAGGGATGGAGACCCGGACAAGTATTTTATGGTGGGGGCAGCACTCAGTCCCGAACAGAAGATAGAGTTGGTAGGACTGTTGCAGACATATGCCGATGTATTCGCATAGGATACTAATGATATGCTCGGTGTACCTCCCGAGCTAGCTTGTCATCATTTGAATATTAATCCAAGTTTCAAGCCGATCAGTCAGAAACTGAGGAGATCGTCCCCTCAGCACCAGGAGGCAGTAAAAGAAGAGGTGGCACGATTGCTGGAATCCAGAACAATAAGAGAAGTTAAATATCCGACCTGGTTGTCAAACACAGTGGTGGTGAAGAAAAAGAATGGTAAGTGGAGGGTGTGCGTCGATTTTTCAGATCTTAATAAAGCTTGCCCAAAGGATAGCTTTCCACTGCCGAAGATAGATCAGATGGTGGATGCAACGGCGGGGCACGAGCAAATGAGTTTCCTGGACGCTTTTAGGGGATATCATCAGATCCCTCTCGCCGAGGAGGATCAGGAGAAAACTGCCTTCATAACCCCAGAAGGGACATATTGCTATAGAGTGATGCCGTTCGGATTAAAGAACGCCGGAGCAACATATCAGAGGTTAGTAACCCGAATGTTTTCAAATATGCTTAGCCGTACTATTGAGGTTTATATTGATGATATGGTAATTAAGAGTAAAAAGGCCAGTACCCATTGTGCCAACCTCAAGGAGACTTTTGAGGTCCTCCGAAAGTATAACATGAAGTTGAACGCATCCAAGTGCGCGTTCGGTGTCGGCTCCGGGAAGTTTTTAGGATTTCTTGTTACACACCGCGGTATAGAAGTAAATCCCGAGCAGGTGAAGGCAAATACTGAATTACGATCACCTCGGACCGTTAAAGAAGTCCAGCGACTCACTGGAATGGCTGCAGCACTTGGGAGATTTATTTCCCGAGCATCTGACAAATGCAGACCCTTCTTTCAGTCCATTAAAGGGAAGAAAGGGGCACTTTGGACCCAGGAATGTGAAGATGCTTTTGCAAAGCTGAAGGAATATTTGGCGTCCCCGCCGATCTTATCCACCCCCTCACCCGAGGAGAATCTCTTCCTTTATTTGGCTATATCTGAACAGGCCGTCAGCGGTGCTTTAATAAGGAAGGATGAGGGAAAATTCAAACCTATTTACTATGTGAGTAAGGTGCTATTAGACGCAGAATCAAGATACACGTCACTGGAGAAACTGGCATTGGCACTGGTTAGCTCGGCAAGGAAGCTCAGACACTACTTCCAGGCCCATCGAATTACGGTCCTCGCTGATCAACCGCTTAGGTCCCTCTTCCAGAAAGCCGACCTGTCAGGACGTATTGCCAAATAGGCAGTTGAGCTCGGGGAGTTTGACATCCGATTCGAGCCTAGGAAAGCCATCAAGGGGCAGATAGTTGCAGACTTTATTGCTGAATTTCAGCAAGAGAGATCCCAGGAAAGAGTCAATGATAATCAACTAGCGGACGACGGTTGGACTCTATCAGTTGATGGGTCCTCAAACCAGAAAGGTGCAGGAGTTGGCATCATTCTTGTAAGTCCAGACGGGTGCACACTGGAGAAAGCAATAAGGTTAGGATTTGGGGCTTCCAATAACGAGGCAGAGTACGAAGCCTTGATAGCAGGTGTCAGGCTGGCAATTGAGCTCGGTTCAATGAGGCTTCAAATATTTTCTGATTCACAGTTAGTGGTGAATCAGATAATAGGGGAGTATATAGCTAAAGATGAAAGGATGATAGCATATCAGGCTGTTGCGGAGAAAGAATTGAGCAAGATACCAAAATACTCAATCCAGCAAGTGGGTAGAGCTAGGAACTCTCACGCGGACGCTTTAGCTTCGTTGGCTTCGGCGGTAGAGCAGGAATCTGAGAGATCAATCACTGTTGAGTTTCTCGCAGAGCCGAGCATCCATTTGTCCAGCACGGACGAAATTTTATGCAACATTGTTGGACCGAGTTGGATGGATCAGATAGTTGGTTTTTTAAAGACTGATGAATTGCCCGAGGACGAAAAGGAGGCTCGCAAACTACGATTAAAAGCAACCAGATTTTGGTTGTCTCCAAAAGACGAGCTATATAGACGCTCATTTGGGGGTCCGTACTTGAAGTGCGTACACCCCAGCCTAGTGCCGGACTTTTTGTCAGAAATACATGAAGGAAGTTGCGGAGCACATACTGGTGGCAGGTCTTTAGCTCACCGAGCCATCTCACAAGGATACTGGTGGCCTTACATGCAGAAGGACGCTCAGCAGTTCGTTCGGCGATGTGATAAATGTCAAAAATTCTCCCCAATCCCTAGAAAGCCATCAAACGAGCTCCATCCTTTGTCAAGCCCATGGCCGTTCGCCCAATGGGGATTGGATATTGTTGGTCCTTTGCCTCGGGCCCCGAGCAATAAAAGGTACATGTTGGTGGCTACGGACTATTTCACGAAGTGGATCGAAGCCGAGCCTTTGGCTAACATCCGGGACACTGATACAAGAAAATTCGTCTGGAAGAACATTATTACCAGGTTCGGCATTCCATACTCACTTAAATCGGATAACGGCACTCAGTTCGATAGTGGGCCTTTCAAAGCATTCTGTCAGCAGTATGGTATTCGTAACTACTACTCCACCCCGGCCTATCCTCAAAGTAATGGGCAAGCCGAAATTTCCAACAAAACGATTTTGGATGGAATCAAGAAGAAGCTGGAGAGTGCCAAAGGAAGGTGGGTAGAGGAGCTGCCTAGTGTTCTGTGGTCATACCGAACCACACCTCGACGTTCAACTGGAGAGACCCCATTCGCCTTGGCGTATGGTATGGAGGCTGTTATTCCACTAGAAATTGGCTTACCAACTTTAAGAGCCGAGCTGGTAGAAGGTGGTAGCAACGATGCTGTTATCAGAGGAGATTTGGATCTAGCCGAGGAGAGGAGGGACCAGGCGGCAATAAGAATGGCCTCGTATCGAAGTCAGATGTCCCGAGCCTATAACAAGAATGTGTGCCCTCGCTCTTTTGTGGTTGGGGATCTAGTGCTCAGACGTGTGCTGGGATCGGCAAAAAACCCAGCAGACGGAAAGCTTGGAGCAAACTAGGAAGGCCCGTACAGAGTCACCAGAGTTGGAGGCAGCGGATACTACGAGCTTGAAACGCCTGACCAAAAGGCCGTACCACGCCCTTGGAACACGGCAAACCTCAGAAAATTCTATTTCTAATGTACTAGCACCAATTGTGCCATTCGGAGTATCTAATAAAAAGTTTGGATTTCTTCCGGATCGCATGTGTTATCCTATTGCAAATAATCGAACAAGTAAACAGTTCCTACAGGGAACCGAACTCTAGTAAGAAAGTGCCGAGCAGGCCATAACTTCTAGAGAATCGAACAAGTAGACGGTTCCTACAGGGAACCGAACTCTAGTAAGAAAGTGCCGAGCAGACCATAACTTCTAGAGAATCGAACAAGTAGACGGTTCCTACAGGGAACCGAACTCTAGTAAGAAAGTGCCGAGCAGGCCATAACTTCTAGAAAATCGAGCAAGTACACTGTTCCTACAAGGAACCAAACTCTAGCAAGAAAGTGCCAATCAGGCCATAATTTCTAGAGAATCAACCAAGTAAACAGTTCCTAATTGGAGCCAAGCTCCATGAAGAAAGCACCGAATAGGCCATAACTTCTAGAAATACGGATCACGGCCGAACTAATTGACATGACCAAACCAGGCCACAAACTTTTGAACAACCAAAGTATTTCTAAGTATTGACTTCCTAGTGGAGTGGCCGAGTTCTCCGAAAAAGAACCGAGCAGGTCGAAACGTCAAAAATATCAAGCAAAGTACATAATAATTTGTGCATTCATCAAAGAAAATCGCAAAAACAGAACAAGTAATAATCTATTCATTGCCAAAAGGTGGTGTACAAAAGGATCTGTAGAAAGCAAAAAAGATCCAAAGGCAATTACATCGAAATTGTTTTTTAAAAAAAGAAATTCTAAAGTCTTGGTTCAGCTTGCAGGTGGTTGAGAGGAGCTCGGAGCAGAATATCTGGAGAAAAGCTCTGAAGAAGGGCTGACCTCGGCAGCGACCAAAGCAGCTCGCCATCCCTTGCCAAAGAAGGCATCTCTGATCTGAGGAATTTGAGATCGAAGATCATCCTCCGCCTTCTGCACACCTTCATTATAAGCAGCATCGATCTTCTCTTCTTCACCCGCCTTGTACAGTTCAAATTCTTCCAGCAAAGCCGAGTATTCGATCTGGCTCTTTGAAAGTTCAACGGTTAACTCGTGCTCGGAGTCCTTCTGTTTGCCGAGCTCTGCCTCAAGTTTTTGGTCCTTGTCAATCAGGCTTTGATTTTGAGCCTGAAGCACTTTGACCTCTTCACAAAGCTTGGCGTACTCTTCGTCTGTACTCTCCTTTTTTGCTAAGGCTAAGGCTCGGGCATGCATGGCATCTTTCATGAGTTTATCCTTCCTGGCAATCCGAGCTCCGACCTCGTGCACTTTCTGCAAACCCTGGGAATCAAAACAGGAAAAGAGTTAGGAAATATTTTCGAAAAATGAAGAACATGCAAATACGCTAAGGACTTACTAGAACCATATGCTGAATGGCTTGGCGAGAAACCTCTTCATCAGTCAAGGACTCGTTTATGGCTAGGTCACGAGGAAGGATTACTCCTCTGGCAAGCCCAACCGCGACATTAAAATTTTCAATTGCAGAATCTTTGGCAGTGATTTCCTTCTTTTTTGCTTTAAGAACTGGTCGGAAGGGGGGAGTTGCTGGATGACTCGGCTCGGTTTCGGCAGTTCTTCGCCTCTTAGGAGCTGGGCCCTCGCCAACTTCAAGGACAAAGACGTCATCGGAGGTTTCATTGGTTTCTGGTGCAGAAGGGACAGTTTCTAAAGGAGTCGAAGTTTCAGAAGGCTGAACCATGGTTTCTTGGTTTATGTTCGGAAGTTCTTCATTAATGGGAGCTGACAGCTCGGAAATTGGCTCAGGAGGTAGTGCTTCCTCAACAACTGGGGGCACGGAGTAAGTCGCCTCGGGATCGGGAGGAATGATCGGCTCGACCGTATCCAAAAAATCCATGAAGCTTCTCGCCACACGGCGACCAGTGCCTGCTGCAGAAGCTCTCTTTTTTCCTCTCGGAGTGTTCTTCCGAGCAGATTGCAATGCCTCTCGATCCGCTGCAAGCGTAGCATTGGGTCGGTTCGGCACGGCGATAATAGATGAATAGGTCGGGACGTAACCCAGCAGTGTATGAGCGGCCCGGCAAAACAGAGTCTCATTAAAATCCCAGACCCTCTGAAGTTGATCTAACTTAACAGAGGTCTCAGGAACTCTGCCCTTCACAGTCTCTCCTACACAAAAGCAACATCAAGACAAGAATTAGAAAGAACGTGAGAAGGAAAGAAACTAACCCAAGAAAAGCAGGACATCAAATACCTGGCATGCCCTCTTCATAGGGACAACGATAAGATGGAACGGCTCCGGCAGCATACTCCCAATTCCCAGATACAAACACGATATCGTTTTCATGGCCCTTGTTGGAATCTGGAAGATGGGTGACTAGATAGCGGTCCTTCTTCCTTACAGAAAGATAGAAGCTATCCCCTGCTGCCTTTAGAATGTAGCAGTAGAGGATCTCCCAGAGTCCAAGGCTCAGACCCAAGATCTTGTTCAAAGAAGCGGCCCCCATGACGATCCTGAAAAAGTTCAAGCAGCACTGGAGGGGGCACAGTTTGGCAGCAGACAATACCCAAATCAGAAGGGGGTCAAGAGGGAATCTCACCCCCCCTTCAGTGATAGCACGAGTGGGAATGGGGATTGATTCCCTCGTGCCTATCAAAGGCTCGTCCTTCCCAGCGACCCGGATCTCCACGTCATCAGGGATGTCGTATTTGGTCCTGAAGGCTGGGATGTCTGAAGGTTGAAGAGGAGCCATTGGAGAAGACAAGACGCGCAAAGATGAAAACACAGAATGAGGAAGAAGCAAGAGAGGTAGTGAGTGAAGCGAGAAATGCAGAGTGTATGAAAAGAAAGAAAAAGGCGGTTTATATAGGAAGAGAATTTCAAAAGACAGATTGAATACACTGAATGTGCCGCCAAAACTGAGATACAAAGCCCAAGGCAATAATGATTAAGAAGGAAAACGGCTGACAGGCGAAAAAACGTCTGTCAGACGTTTTCTGGGGGCAAATGAAGGGGTTAGACCCCAACGTTACACGTGTCCTTGCATTAAATGTGCTCACGTGAGGTTGAAAAGACTAAGCACGTGCTTAAGAATCAGGAATCCGCTGTTGTGCCACATCCGAGCCGAGCTAATCAAAGGCTCGGTATACAAGGCGATAGCTCTGTTGTCGAAATCATCGAGGCTATCGAGGTGTTTCATCAGTACAATGGAATAGCTCGGCTTGAATCCAGCCGAGTTCGTGGGTGAGATCGGCACGGCAAGAGAGGAGGTCGGTTGTGCCAAACCAAGCTCGTTAACGGCTCGGCAAACAGTGGAGATGCTCGTCATTAAGAAAGCCCGACCTCCTCAAAGGCGGTGGGTACAGAAAGATTTGCCTAAAACTTAGGCAATCAGATAAACGAGATCTGCGAGAATAAAGATATTCAGAGAAATTATTGGAGAAGAATCAGAAACCTCCCAAACTCAAACACTGAAAGAAAGGAAGGTGTGCCACCTTGCCTCTGAATTAACGGAAACCCTAAGGGGAATGCAAGCTATAAAAGAAACACGAGACCAAGGCGAAATGGTACGCTGAACTCTCCTTGTCTTCGTGAAACGCATATCATTCAACTACTGACTTAAGCATCGGAGTGCCTTCGATCGAAGCACTTCGATCTTGGGCAGTTTGCTCGTTTTGCAGGAAGAGAGGCCGGGAGATCAAGTTCAGAGATTATCAAAAATCACAGTTCCTAACTTCATATTGTCAGAGGTAAACCTTATTTTTTGCCTCTACAGAAACCTACAAACTTTATTTTAACTATCTGGAAAGCATTATTATTCCTTGATTACAAGAAAATAAAATACACCAGATCCACTCGAATTAATTCACACATGGATACATTGTAGGATTAAATTTTGTGTAAGAGTATTCACATTCATGTTAGCATCTTAAACTCATGTGTGTGTGTGAGATGATTATGTAAGTCATGAAATTTATCAAACAGTATTCAAATCCCTATTAGCTATCCAATGCTACCTTCAATGTCAATCTCACCAGGGTTGCACTCTAAAAAAACACTCTGATTATAGTGATTATTCACTCATATGCTATATGTGAGGATTGAAAGTATAAAATCAAAAGCAAGCAATTGGTATATCTCTAATACATTAAGCATACACACTTGTCCACACTTCCTAAGATCAAATAGGACTTTTCTAGGTTGTAATGTGGCCTTGGGAGAAGGTTAAAGAAATGAAGGATAACAAGAATTCAGAAGAAGCTGTTGCATAGATTTCAATGCAAACAATTGTCTTCTTCTTTTGCTTGAACTGGTACAACTTCTATCGATTCATTTGGAACCATTAGAACCATCATTCATTCTTTTTTTTTTTTCACAGCCTTTGGCATTTGCAAACATATACCATTTTTCTTTTTTCCTTTTCATGACTCCTTTGTTCTTTCCTTTTTCTTTTTCTTTGCTCTTTCTTTGCCTTTCTGGTTGAGCATCTACCACAATTTCACTACATATAAACAAGTTTCTAGCAATTTTCTTGGATAACCAAGGTAAGGTGTAACGCTCTCATGATTGGCTCGGTCATTATTTGTGGTAAAGAAATGATAAAATCATTCTGGCTCAAGCACGACTTCTAAGGGCAATGAAAAGAACAAATAGGCTTAAGGCTCAAGTAAATTCCAAAGATGGCCTAAAATCATTTCTTAGGAAAACATGGCCAAATGTTACTTATTTTGAGATATAACCACCTAATTACCTCACATACTCAAAACTAAAAAAAAGTAATGAGATTATTGAAAGAAATTAAAATTGAAACGAATAGTCTTGTGTAAATGCATTAAAATCCTTCAATAAAGTTAAGTGCAAGACTCGCATGGGTATACATTCATCTCTGCCATAGATGTCAATCATTTTCAAGATATGCATACTATTCAGTAAATTGCAAAAACTATCATGCTCATAGTGCACATAGATTTGAGTTTCAAATACAAAGACAAGCATGACACTCAAACAAAGAATAAATTCCTAAAGAATAACCATATACAAATCATTTGAGCTTCAATTAGCAAATATAAAGTTTCAAAGCAACAAAGAAAGAATAACACAAACCAAATAGTTAACATATTTTTTTAAAAAAATTTATGTACTCCTAATTAGAAACACAGTGGTGTAACCCTTACCCCCCCCCCCCCCCCCCTCCAAATTAAATTATCCAGTGTCCTCAATGCAAAATAACAAACAATACAAAGAGAATACAAAAAAGATATAAGGAAAGGAAAATACCTGGAGCATAGCTCTAATTAGAAGTACTAACTCCAAAACAGAACTAAAGGATAAAAATAATCCTTACTATATACAAAAGAAATGGTTAGCTTGGGGATCACCCAGGATCCAACTTTACACTGCCTGATTGCAACTGGGTCTCGTATCCTCCCACAGGCATCTTCTTGTTCAACTTCCTTCCGGCTACGGATAACTCTTGTGAAGAATTTAACAAATTAGTACAAAAAATAACCTCAGAGTTCTCGCTATCATGAACCATAATTTATTAAACATAGTTATAAAGGATCAGAACAAATAGATGTATTTAAATTTTCCTCCACAATCTCTTCCACCTCATTCATCTTACAAAATCCTCCCTCTTCACCTGGTTGCTTTCCACAATAAAAATGTTTAATTCAACAGGTAGCACAAGGCTCGCTCTATGAGCTCGCTCGAGCGGTCTTCGTGGTCACTCAAGTAGTGTCTGCCTTAGTCGTGTTTGAAACGTTATGTTTATTTCAAAAACAACTGCCCTATGACCGCCCTCCCACCGATCAAGCGGTTGTTTGAAAATATGAGTTTTCTTATTTTTTTAAGACTACCCTTATTCTAGACCTATATATTGGAAAAGTCTTTGCCACACCTAGTTAAGCCTCTTAAGCTTCTAGAGAGATTTCAAAGAGAGAAATTCATTCTTTTACCTTAAGAGCTTCCGCCAATACCTAGATTCCTATGATCCAAAGGCTACAATTAGAGATTCTACCCAACCTCACAAATTGGAGTTGAAGATCTTGATGGTTTGACAAACTCATTAGTATGTGCATACCAAGGATTATTGGTGAGCCCATAATAGCTCGAGGCCTAAATGAACCGTGCGGCAGGGAGATCCAAGTGAAGAAGAGGGATTTCGACAGAGAGACATGGTCAAAAAATGAGCATCTAACCATGATATTGGTTGAGGTATAAATCTCGAGTACTTCTCAAGTAGTGGATTAGGCTTTGGTGAACCCCGAGTGGTTCCCCGCGATTTTTGCATAAGAAGGGTTTCTACATTAACAAATCACATGTGTTCATATAGTCTATTTACATATACTTTTGTGATTTTTTGCACACACACACTGTGTTTGTCTGAATGATTGGTTGACATCCTTTCATCCATAGTTGTTGATGTGGGAGAAAATTAATTAATGCAATGGAAAAGCTCCAGGAATGCTTCACCTTTCAAAATATTACCGTTAGTAGAACAGCAGAGCTCTAGCAATATTAGGAAAGCTTAGAACAACCTTTACCCTAATAATTAGCTTTCCACTACCTAGCAAGCCCATGAAAGAAATCTTATGGACCACATTATCTATGATTCAAAAATCAAAAGGCCCCCAAGATGAGGACAACATGCAGGGGATAAAATGGTTTAAAGGCGGATATACCTCAATTCAAAGAGATCCCCGCCTTTATCAAGCTTATTTAGAGGAGTCCTTCTCGCCACTCGAAGAGACAAACTTCAGCCAAAATGAGGGTCCTGCAAAGATAAGGGAGGTTAGAATCCTCAAAAGAAAAGAGACTTAACATCCTACAATAGATGGAGGAGCCTAGAGTCCACTACTCAGACATTGTTCATCCGAAACACTATAAAAGGGGTGCCTGGAGGAAGACCAAAAAAACGCAAGAACTTTTCTAGCAAAACACCTTGAGATCCCTGCCAACAAAACACTAACTTAAGTATCTGAGGGTCGACCCCCAGAGCTCCCCTCTGGTCATTTACCTCCATTTCAGGTGTTCCAGCTTGTAGAATCTGCCTTAGAAGTCCTAGAAGGCCGAGTTTACGCTCTGCTAACCTACCCAAACCTATGGGAAGGGTGACAAAGATCATGCAGACCAGTTCATCAACTTATATAGAGGTTGGGGCAGATTTCTACACCAATAGTTTGGTATCGTATATGGGAAATGAATGGGTATTTTTGACATTTTCTACGATTTACTAAAGGAAGCTAGTGGATGGTGATCACCAGATCAATGGATACAGTCGAAGATGATCCCTTGAGAGAGCAGAATTCGCAAGGAATGACCGAAGGAGACAATCAAGACAGAGAACCTCCACGGGCAAATAAACGACAAGAGGCCCAAAAAGTACTCAATTTGGAGAGAAATTATGACAAACTGAACCAAACCATTGAGGGCTTGGCTCAGCAAACTCGAAAAATCATTCAAGCCCTTGCTGGCCAACATCAGCGATTGCAACCGCAACAATCTCTCGTTCAGAGGAGACTCGACATAGCCCTGAAAGGGATGCAGAAGACGAACGTAGTCCGAATGATAATCTTCATCAGCTAGAAGAGAATGTGTCACATGACCAAAAATTCAAGTAAGTCAATGATCGAATCGATGATGTTCATAACATTGTCAAAGTAGAGCTCTAAAAATGGTGGAAACTCTGGTGCAGCGTTTAGAATCCCTAGTCACACATGATGTCACAAATTACCCACTACCATCAAAATTAAAGTTACCTTTAATAGATATCTTTGATGGAAAGAAGGATCCCCTAGATCACTTAGAAACCTATAAATCTATGATGCTACTCCACAATGTCCCAGACCAAGTCATGTGTAGAGCATTCCCTACCACCCTCAAGGGAAAAACTCGCCTTTGGTTCAATATATATTCTCCAA
Source organism: Ilex aquifolium (assembly GCA_951799425.1). Taxonomy (NCBI): domain Eukaryota; kingdom Viridiplantae; phylum Streptophyta; class Magnoliopsida; order Aquifoliales; family Aquifoliaceae; genus Ilex; species Ilex aquifolium. The sequence goes on along the minus strand of OX637396.1, from coordinate 22,236,804 downwards.
GGAGTATAGGATCTTTTGTGGAACTTAGCAAGTCTTTTCTTTCTCATTTGATTTGAGGAAGAACGCATAGGAAGCGTACCACCTATCTCTTGAATCTCAAACAGATGAAGGGAGAATCACTTCAATAGTTTGTGGCATGGTTTTACAGAGGAGTCTCTACAAATAGACAATGTTAATGATAAGGTAGCTTTGACTGCTTTAATGGGAGGACTTCAGCCCTCTAGGTTCTTGTTCTCACATTCCAAGGTTCCACCTACAAGTATGGTGGAGCCCCTTTCTAGAGCTCAGATCCATATGAATGTGGAGGATTCCCAAAATGCCAGGAAAAGGATGAAGGACCATCCTTCTAAAAAGAAACGAAAAGATTAGGAAAAGTCTGACAAGGCTAACACTTCCAAAAAAAGGGAAGACAGACTGTCTACCCATAAGAAAGAGGTTATGACCTCGCTTCCCGCCATGGAGGTATCTAGGTTATACCCCCCTCACTGCCTCAGTTAAATAAGTGCTCTTCTAGATACAAGATGATAATGTATTAAAATGGCCTGCAAAGCTCAGAATGCTTCCCAACAAGAAAGCAAGAGATAAGTATTGCCGATTCCATCATGACCATGGTCATGATGCAGAGGATTGCATTACCCATAAATATCAAATAGAGGAGCTGATCCAACAAGGTCATTTTTGGGGGGGGGGGGGGGGGGGAGGGGGGTTCATGGATAGAAATTAGAGATAGGATAGAACTCCTCCAATAGAACCTCGTGAGGACTAGCAATTGCTAGGGGAGTAGAAAACAGCTCCGCCAAAAGAGCATACGCCAAAAAAGCCCAATCAGATGCTACGGAAGTCAACCTAGTGCATCTAGGAAATGTACCTCAAAAAGACCCACCTATCTCTTTTATAGACGAGGACCTCAAAGGGATTCATTTCTATCATGATGACCCCTTAGTAATTTATGTTATTGCTTCAAACCTTACTATACTAAGGGTCTTATTTGACAGTAGTAGCTCTGTAGACCTTATCTTCACCAATGTATTTGATCAATTGGACATTGGAAGATGCAACGTTAGAGAAGTCAGAGCTCCCTTAGTAGGTTTCTCAGGAGAAAAGGCCTATTTCTTGTGAGTTATGTCTATCCCTATCACCCTAGGGAAGCCTCCCCATTAGGTTACCCACCTTGTGGACTTCTTGGTTATAGATTGCTCCTCTACCTACAACGTCATTCTAGGACAGCTGACCTTAATTCACTAAGAGCAGTACATTCGACATATCATCTACTCCTCTGTTTCCCAACTAAGTACATAGTTGGCGAGATAAGAGGAGACTAGGCCATCACTAGAGAATGCTACGTAGCTTCGACCAAGAACACCAACACTATGGAAATATGCTAGGTGGATAATCTCAACCCAAGAGATTCTGCGGAATTGGAAAAAGCCCTCCCGATGGAGCAATTGAACTCGTTAGTCTTGGGAGAAGCCCCAAACCAAGTGATATATATAGGTTTAGGGCTTCCCTCCCAGGCCAGGAAAGAAATTGAGGATTTCCTGCCAACTAACTCAGATGTGTTCTCTTGGAGCCATAAGGACATGGCAGGAATTGATCCCCAGTTTATAGTCCATAAGGTTAATGTGGAATCCTCATTCAAGCCAGTTAGACAGAAAAAGAGAGCATTCGCCCCTAAAAGAGCCAAAACTGTTGTAGAAGAAGTAGGAAAGCTCCCACATGCAAGATCCATTAAGGAAGTGCACCATCTTGAATGGGTTGTAAATGTGGTCTTAGTAAAAAAAAAACACAATGGGAAATGGAGGTTATGCATCGACTTCACAGACATCAACAAGGCTTGTGCCAAGGATTGTTTTCATTTCCAAGGATTGACCTTTTGGTTAATGTAACGACATGTTTCCAAATCTTCAGTTTCATGGATGCCTTTCTTAGGATACAATCAGAACCGTATGCATACAGGAGACTAGGAAAAGACATTCTTTGTCACATAGCAAGGATTGTACTATTACTAAGTGATGTTTGGCCTAAAGAATGCAAGAGCAACATACCAGCAACTTAATCACATCTTCAAGGACCTAATTAGGACAGGTATTGAGATCTATGTTGATGATATGCTGGTAAAGAGCTAGTTGGTGGAGGAGCACATTGCTTTGCTAAATGAAGCTTTCCAAGTTCTGAGAAAACACCAAATGAAGTTTCAACCCAACTAAGTGTGCTTTTGGAGTGTCCTTTGGGAAATTTCTTAGATTCATGGTTTCCCTAAGAGGGATAAAGGCCAATTCAAACAATATCTAAGCTCTTTTGGACATGTACTCACCTCGTAATATCAGGGAGGTGCAATACCTAACAGAGAGAGTTGTAGCTGTGAACAGATTTGTCTCAAGAGCTAGCGATGAGTGCTTGGCTTTCTTAAAAACATTAAGGAAAGCTTTTGAATGGACACCAAAGTGCACACTAGCATTTGAAAACCTGAAGCGGTACTTGGGATCCCCACCAATCTTATCTAGAGTAATATCTGTAGAAAAGATATATCTTTATCTTGTTGTTTCTGAAGCTTTTAGTAGCTCCGTCCTTACTAAGGGAGGAGCAGGGAATCCAAAAACTAGTATATTGCAGCCAGGTAGTCAAGGGAGCTGAGACCAGATACTCGAAGCTAGAAAAGGTAGCTCTCACCTTGGTAATAGCAGCGCGAAAGCTATGCCCCTATTTCCATATGATTGTGGTCATAACAGATTCCCACATCATACAGGTTTTTGCAAAGACCTGAGGTATCAGGAAGGTTAGCTAAGTGGTCTATTAAATTAGGGGAATTTGATATAACCTATCAGCCTAGGACATCCATCAAGGGATAAGCACTGGCTGACTTCATAGTGGAAAGTGCGATCAAAGAATTAGAAAAAGCCACCTTAGCCCCTATGGGGCAAAAGAATTGGGTCCTTTACACTGATGACTCCTCAAATATTAAGGGAGGAGGAGCAGGATTAATCTTGATCTCCCCAGACTAGCTGAAGACAGAATATAACTTGATGTCTAGATTTAATGTCTCGATCAATGACACTAAGTATGAAGCCTGGCTAGCTGGGTTAAGGTTAACAATCTCTCGTAAAGCAAGGAACATTCAAGCCAAGATGGATTCTTAAATAGTTGTCAAATAGGTCAGGGGAAGTATGAGACAAAAGATGAAAAAATGATGGCTTACATGACCAGTGTGAAGGAACATGTTGCCCAGTTTGACAGCGTCGCTATAGAGCAAATTCCACAAGCAGAAAATTCCCGCACTAATTCCTTGGCACGATTGGCCTCATCTTTTCATAAAAGAGATCCCATGTTTGATCCTAGTGGAACTCCTCCCAAGGCCTAGCATAGAGGAAGTAAATGGTGAGGTAAAGGTAATCCAATAGAACCAAGGGTGGACCCATCCTCTTATTCAATATTTGGCACATGGAGGCATAGAAACTTCATTGAAAGGCTAGTAGGTATGTAATGATAAGTGAAATCCTTTATAAAAGAGGTTGTGCTATTCCATACCTATGCTGCCTAGAGTAATAGGAGGATTAATATGTGCTCATTGAGATCCATGAAGGAGCTTGTTGCAACCATTTTGGAGGAAGAGCTCTAACTTATAAGGCTCTTCGTCAAGCATATTATTGGCCCACTATCCAAAAGGATGCTATTGAGTTTTCGCATAGTTGTAACAAATGCCAGAGGTTGGCCAACATTCTCAAGAGCCCTCCGTAGGAGCTCACTTCAATGTATAGTCCATGGTCTTTTACATAATGGGGCATTGATATAGTGGATCCTGTGCTAGCCGAAAAAGGATAGAACAGGTTTCCAGCAGTTATCACTGATTATTTTACCAAATTGTTAGAGGTAGAACCATTAGCCATAATTACTAAACACAAAGTCAGAGGTGTCATCTGGATATCCATAATATGTCACTTTGGAATACCAAGAGTTCTTATAATTGACCATGGAGAGGAATTTGATAATGATGCCCTCAGAGAATTCTACTCTAAGTTTGGGATTCTGAGTCATTATTCATCCCCTATCCACCCTCAAGCTAATGGTCAAGTTAAAGTCACCATCAGAACTCTTCTGAAAGGATTTAAAACAAGATTGGAAGCCTCAAAAGGACTATGGGTACAAGAGCTTCCAAGCATCCTATGGGCCTACCAAACAATGGTAAAGTCCCCAACAGGGGAAGCTCCAATCTCCTTGGCCTTTTGGGATTGAAGTAGTGATTCCAGTTTAAATTGGACTAGAAACTCACAAGATCCAATATTTCACTGAAGGGAATAATGAGGAGCAATCCTAGATTAAACCAAACTAATAAGTACTACAACAAAAGAGTAAATGTCTAAGAATTCTCCCCAGGAGAACTAGTACTAAACAAAGTGACCCCGGCGTCAAGAGATCCCAAGCAAGGAAAACTGGGTTGGGAAGGCCCCTACTAGGTTAGCTGGATGGTGAGGTTAGGCACATATGAGGTTCGAACCTTAGATGGAACGCAGCTGACAAATGCCTGGAATGCCAAGCATCTAAAAAAGAACTTGCAGTAAGTACTAGCCAGCAAAGAGCTCAATAAGGACAATGGTCCATCACCTCTTCGAAGGTTCCCCCTTTCTCTCTATTTTCTTAGCTAGAAAATAAATGTAACCTTTCTTATAAGGAAAAATTTCAATAAAATCACATTTCTTTTAATGATTTTCACAATGTGCAATTATTCCTAACCTCGGGCAAGTTCAACCTGGGGACCAGGCCTCTACATAAGGCACATTTACCATGAGGTTAAAAATGGAAAGATATCCCAAATAAAAGGTGTACGGCTTACAAAAAGGGCGGGGAAAGCTCAGGACTTTCCCATTATGGGTAAAAGACCTAGTCCCACCTAGGCTCATTGGGGATCAACTTGGCTAACCACCAAAAAACACAGCTGATGTTACAAAAAACTCAGCAAAACACTCTTGAATGAGTGGAGAGGAACACTGCAGATCTTGGAAACCTTGCAACTCTTATCAAAGGCTATAAGCCCCTTGAAAATAAGAACGAGGCTAGCAAGCCCAAGCAAAAAATGCATTGCTACAAATGATAGCAGGAAAACTCTAGTAAAGAAAATGCTAAATTGCATTCATGCCAAAAGGAGTTATATTTAAAAAGGTTCTAAAAAGAACAAAAGATAGATGACATGAGATCTCCTGTAAAAAATACATCAAGCCCCACCCTCCTTGGTTGGGGGATCTGAGCCTTTAGTAGAGTTCTCCTCCTCGCCTACAACCTACTCAGGAGGAGTTTTAGCATCATCCAATTTAATTGGAGAGAAGTCCAAATTGGGGAGCTTCTAAGAGCTCTCTAATAGGGTGGAAAACTAATCAGACAAACCCTTCTCTGGCTCTTTGGCTTTCTTAGCTTCCTCCTGTGCTCGCCTCAAAATTTCCTTTAAGCCTCTCTTAGAAGCTTTCTCGATCACGAAGGAATTCTTAATATTATCTAGATCAATGTGAAAAGACAGTAATTCCTCATCACAAGAGACAACTTATCCTTGTTGCCAATATAGCCATTTGAAAAAATGAACAAAAGAAAAAGGGCATTAGAGTTAATTGGAAAGGATTGATGGCAAGAAGATGAGTTTCAAAATTTAACTTATAGAAGTCATGAGCCAGCATTTCTGAAGCCTTCAGAGATCCCAGTTTCATTACCTCCTCGACCTTAGGACCAGAGACAAAATTCTAGATCATTCTACATCTTCTTTAAGGGCGCAACAGTCTTAGAAACAGTGGGTGCATGGGTCAAAATAGGGACATGTCCTGAAGACGATAGAGTATGGAGCTTTCCCTCCTCTATCTCCTATTTTTTCTTGATCAAAGGGACCTTAGGAGAGGATTCCACATCAAGCGAAATCACCTTTGTGGATCCAGAAATAGTAGGGGAAGTTCTTGATACAAGAGAGCCCCCTGACCTCAACCACTTTGCAATTGATAGAAGGGGATTGGTAAAACCTTCAAAGGAGTGCTTACCCCTAACCTATCGGAGGGCAATTTTATTAAGTTTTGGCTCAAGTCTTGGCAGTATGCCTAAAGACAAAAGGCAAAGAAGGGCTAAGCCATTACCAAAGATTAAAATAAAGCTTCCTACTCCAACAAAAGAGGTGGACAACTTACTCTTGATAGGAATAGAACAATTACAACAGATTGGCGTTCAGGTCCCATCTTGAATTTGAACAAGTTTGTGTTGGTCACTAGAAAACTGAAATTTTTAAATTTGTGGTTTTGAACCACCTTCACCCTGTCTTGAAACTCTTTTGGCAGGGTCGCACTATCAACTGCAACACATAGGAATTATTGGTTTCTTGTTTTTCAAATTGAATGAAAGATGGTATTCAAAGGAATGTTGTTAAAATTAGTAGAAGAAGGAGGTACTACACTAGAACAACAAAGAATCCTGACTGGATTTGCAACGAGCGGTTCAAAGGGATTGAATTCCCAGCCTGAACCAGAACAAAAAAAAAAAAAACTGTCATTCCATTCCTTGAGGGGAATTGGGATTTTCGACAATAGGTCGAAACTACCATACCTCTTGGTCCAATAGTACCACCCATAGCTTGGCCCGATGCCAATCTTAATTTGAAAACAATGAGAACTCCAAGCCCGATTAATATTCTCCAACTATTGAGGTTAAGCTGAGAAGGGGGCAATGTTCATAAAAGACAAGAAATTATGGATATAAGGGTGAATAGCGAATCTAAGTCCTGCAATCAATGTCATTTCGTAAAGGCAAACCTCACCATCATGAAAGTCACAAGCTCGTTCCTCATTCAAGACCCTCATATGAACAAAGTCAGGAATGCCGAATTGGGCACGAATACATCCAAGATCCTTCCCTATAATACTACTACGCACTCTTTGGGCATAAAACTCAAGAGTAATAGGGGCTTCCCTTGAGGTTCTTCGTAAGACTAGTTTTTTTATGAAGTGGGAGGGCAAGCTCTGGTGAAGTTTTCTCAAAAGCCATGTGAAAGAGGTAGTTATGAATCACGGAGGAGGAGAAGGTTGATTTGAAGAACGAAAAAAATTCAAAATAAGAATCAGCAATAGCTATGAATAGAGTAACAGATTGAGGATCCAAGAAAGAATACAAGTTCTTCAGAGTAAATTTTCGAGAAAGAAAGGGAAATCTGTTGTAAGCAAATTAAAAGGGGATCCAGCTGAGACATTCCAGGATATTTGAAAATTAAAAGAAGAAAGACAAAACCACAAAAGAGGCAGAGGTTTCAAGAACTATGTCAAGCAGTTCTTAAACCAGAAGTTTCGAGAACTATGTCAAGAAACTGCCTCATTTAAACCGAAAGGACGTGCACAAGTAATAGTTTCCCAAGATCGAGGAAGTAACAGACAAAAAGCTAATGGGAAGCACGTCCCACGTCCTAGCCACAATAGAAAAACCTGATTAGGTGCAACTGATGTTGGAGAAAATTAATTACTACGATGGGAAAGCTCCAACAACGCTTCACCTTTCAAAATATAAAATTTTGTAGGACAGTGGAGCTCTAGCAGTACTGGGAAAGCTCAAAATAAGATTGATCCTAATAATTAGTTTTCCCCTACATAGGAAGGGCAAGAATGAAATCTTATAGACTACGTTATCTTCAATTTAAAAATCAAAAGGCCCCCAAGATGAGGTCAACAGCACGCCTGTAGGGGATAAAACGGTTTAAAGACGGATATACCTCAATTCAAAGGGATCCATGCCTTTATCAAGCTTATCTGAGATGCAAAAGACTCCCGCATGTGGGGGAGTCCTTCCTGTCACTCGAAATGACGACTCCAACCCAAATGAGGGTCCTACAAAGATAAGGGAGGTTAGAATCTTCAAAAGTAAGGAGACTTAACCTCCAAGAATAGACGGAGGAACCTAGAGTCCCCTCCTTAGTCATTATTCATCTGAAACACTATAATAGGGAGCTTAGAGGAGGACCAAAGGTACACAAGACCTTTCCTAGCACATACCTTGAGATCTTATCAAGCAAACACTAACTTAAGCATTAGAGGGTCGACCCCTGAAGTTCCCCGTTGATCTTCGACTTCCATTTCAGGTGTTCCAGCTTGCAAAATCTTCCTTGGAAATCCCAGAAAGTTGAATTTACACTCTGGTAACCTACCCAAATCACTTGGAAGGGTGACAAAGATCAAGAAGACCAGCTCATTAGGTTGCATTGAGGTTGGGGTATATTTTTGCACCAACAGTTGCAATCACTGTGAGATTGATTATTTGAATGAATGAATTAAAAATTAATTAACATCAATCATCATGTGTAAGTTGGGTTATGGTGACTAAAGGGGTTCTCATCATTAATTGCTATATTTGATTGAGAAGAGGTAATTGGGGTCAAACTAGGTTTCAAACAGTAATCAATTGAGCTAAAATTGAAAAACCTATTCACCCCTCTAGGTAATGTCGTGCGCTCCATGGGTATATAATCGTTTGGGAAGATCCACCTAGTTTCTCCCCCTCCTAGAACAGCAAGACTCTTGGAGAGCTATGGTCTTATCTACAACCTTACCACTCCTAAGGGTGGTGATGGACTATATATGCCCAACTGTGACTTTGAAGTGGAAGAGACAACTATTCAGAATTGACCCTGTGGTGGCTTTGTTTGGGTAGAAAACTTGCCATTCTCAAAGGAACTCAATGATTGGATCAACTTTGCTAACTGATACTTCATATCATCTATGGACTGTGAAGTTTGAGCCTTGACCTCATTAATAGCCTATGTGGTTTGAGCCTTGAATTCATTAAGAACCTAGGTGGTTTGGGTATTTAAGTCCATCTGACTTTGCATGAATTGATTTAAAATTCCCTCTAGACACTTTTACTGTGGTGGTTGGTTGGTGGTTGTTCCTCCAACTAAAGTTCAGGTGATTTTTCTTTCCTTGATTGTATATCTCAGTTTAGGGGTTTGGAATGTGGCTCATTTAAACTATAGATTGCATTGGATTGCTATAACAAGACCTCCTTGAAATCTATAATGGTAAGGCAAGCCCCTGTGGGATGCTTGTGGGTGGAACAACAGACACCTCATTAACCTTCCTCATCTCTAAGCCATCAAGTTTACTGTCCATAGTAGCCATCTCGGCCCTCAACTCATCTTCTTCTTTTATCATAAACTTTCCCCATGGGAATTTGTAGCTCCAGACTCTTAAGCGTGGAGATGATACAAAATCCCACATCTAGGTAGTCTCAACTAGGGTATCGAAATAATCAAAAGCCTTCTCGGGGTTTTTACTAAGAAACTCTCCCTATGACATAATCTCAATAAACTGACACAGAAGTGGGTTGGGCATCATAGGAGAACCCAACTAAGCTACAGTTTTCGAAGGCATGGTGTGGGACAAGCTTGGAGTAAATCTTTAAATCTCTCAACATTCATAAAAAGTTTCTCCCTCTTTGACTGAAAAATTCATAATTTGACTTTTTAAAGTATTGGCTCTATGGAGGGGAAAGAACTTTTGGAAAAATTCTTTTTGGATGGCTTGCCAATTTGGAATAAATAGGGGCTTAAAGGAGTTAAGACATAACCTAGATTTATCCTTCAATTGGGGGGGGGGGGGGGGGGAGGGAGTCAGGCTGCAACAGAATTGTCAAAAAGTTGCACACACGTCCTTGAATTCCTTAGTGTGTAGGTATCGGTTTTAAGACTCAAGCCTGTGATACTGTGGTAGCAACTGAATAGAGCCTGGTTTGACAATGAAATTTTGGGCATTGGCAGGAAGTTTGCATGAAGGAACACTACCACGAGTGGGATGCAAATAATCCTTAGGGTTCTGCCCGGATAGGTTAGATTTTTGAAAAAAACACTGGGTGGGAACTGATGAATTTGGGGAGAAATGAGGGGATGTTGGTGATCATTGAATGAATTGATTTGAACTCGTAGGATGAGCTTGTTGAAGCCGCTATGTTTTATATTATAGATTGTCATCTCGAAGTCGTCCATGGTGTCAAATCCACCACCATCATGGCTAGCGGAGATGATGTTGTAGATGCCATCGATCTTGAACTATAAATGGCTTATGCGATGCTTGATGCAAATCATAGCACAACAAACTTCAAGGGATCTAGTTCAAGTCCCAATTGGGCAGGTTACGAGAGCACGAGCAAGGAAGTTTAAAGATGTACTCAACGGACTTATTCAAGAGGCATGGGCTCAAGCAAATTCGTGGAGGCCCATTGAGCATGATCCACGTGAGCAACAAAGACTCGTCAATAGTTGTTTTGGCTGGTATTCACATCATTGCTACCAATAGATCAAATGGATTGTGTAGCGACCGAACCAGATCGACTAGATTATGCCTTGCAAACACCAGATCAAACACAATCCAACCAACTTGCAGCAAATCCAAGTTAATTTGGATCCGATAAATAAAGGAAATCTAGCCCCACCAGCGAAGGAGATAGGTTCTTGAATTTTGCACCTTCTAATGTTAGACTAGATATTGGATATAACAAGTACCAACATTGTTGCTCTGCTGCTCACTGCCCGGATTCCTGGCTGTAAAGAATTTCTAATCCCAAGTGTTACAACAAAATACGTTTCTAACTTATTAGTGTTCGCTTTGAAGAACCCTAGTTGTTTTGTGGTAGAAATTTGCTGAATCTCATTTATGACTTTTTAGACTTAGACTTAGATATTGATAATTCTGAATTTTTTGACAATTTAAATTTGAAAAATTGTTGCTGATTTTGGGTTTCTGCAACTTCATACTTCATAGTTCACGGATTTGGTAAGTTGTTCTGCTCTTGCTTGAAATTATGAGTTGAGTAGATAAATCAAAGAGAGAGGTCACAGCGGACTATTGGAGATGGCGTTGTTTGGGGAGGGAGAAAATGACGAGCTGGGGAGAGAAATATAACGACTCCATTGGCGTGTTGTTAAAAGAGAGAGAGAGAGAGAGAGAGAAAGATATGTGTTTGTGCTCATGTTATTGAGAGAGAAATCTGCTTTTGCCGTAGGAAAAAGTATGTATGTTGCACAACACCATATGTATAAGGGGCAGTGTGGTCTTTATATATGGATTTGTCCTTTTAGATCCAAAAATTCTTAGTTTGGACATATGAAACTACGCGTGGACTGGTGGTCCCTTTTCTCTTATTTTTTGGGGTGGGGGATGGAAGAAATCATTCTTTCATTTTGTTTGGGGAAATGTCTTTGAATCTGCAACTATAGTATATGGAATTTCACTTGACAACATATTGAATTTGTTCTTGGTCCCTAGATCTTCTAGACAACAAAATGTGGTTTATGTTGAATCCATAATTGTTAGTGCAATGACTATAACTCTACAAGTAGAAACTATCTTGAACAATAAGGGAAATAAGAGTTGCTCTTGATTAAGATGATCTATTTTGGTGGTGTAGATAAGAATGGTGCAGTCAATTGCACTTAGGTCTCTTGAGCTACTATACCATAGGTAACAGTTGCCACTCGCCACACATTAAGACCCATAAAATGAGCCCATCTAATGTGCCACCACTACTGTCTAGTTTTGCCTGCTAAAAAAATTTCTAAAATTCACTTTAGTTTTCCTTGCTCCAAAAAAAAAAACTGCACCTTAGTTCACTAAACCTAATGAAAATGCAAATAAATTTGAACAACAATGGGCTAGTCTAAAATTACGATAAAAAGTGACTTGGATATAAAGGAGGATTATTCCAAACTTGATGATATGAAGATTTAAATGGTCCCACTTCATTGTGCTTCTGTCAAAATGTGATTTGGCTCTTCGAATCTACAAATCACAGACAATGAGTGATATGGACACGACATGATAAGAAATTTTTTACAATACAAATTCTTAAAAACTAGGACACGGATATAGCTAGGACACACTACAAAAAAATTAAGATTTATGTATCAATTATATTGATTATCTCTATCTACATAGACGTGCTTATATCAATATAAGAAAATCAATATGTAACATCCCGCCCCACTATCAAGATATTATCCATTTTGGGTGCCCAAAAAAGGCCTCTTGACAGTTAAGGCAGGGATACCACTTATATTGTCTATAAACTTTCCTCTCCAAGTGATGCAAGATGACGCACATGGTACAATAGCGCTTCCACCTCACCTCAACACACTTACGTGGTACGTTAGTAAGTTGGTCCTCTTGGCTACTACTGCCTACCCACCTTAGAAGCCACACGTCCTCGTGTGGGACCTAGCCCAGCACCATATAGAAGGTCTCGCTTTGATACCACTTTGTAAATCGCACTCCATCTTCAAGATATTGTCGGCATTGGGTTGTCGTTCATGGTTTTGTTCCTTTGGGAACTCGACTAGAAAATGCCTCTTGTCAATTAAGGAGGGGAAACCACAAATATAGTCTAGGAAATTTTCCTCTCCAATCGATATGGCACACACATGGAATAGTAGCACCTCAAGCTCACCTCACCCCCACCACACTTAAGCTTCCGTAAGGATAATTATATATTTTTGCATAGTAGAGGATAGTCATATGTCTAATTTGTAACTTTTGTTAATCATATGTTAGCAATTGTTCAAGAGGTATCCATCTTCAAGAATTGTTGGCAACGTGTTTATTTTCAGGTCATAGATATGGCCTAGGAAATGCTGGACACGTCCCCCAAAGAATGTTGGGTATGTGCGCGAGATTAAGATTTTTATTTCTTAATAATGGACATTAATAGAAGAGTATTAGACACATGTGCGAAGTATAAATCTTTACAGAACACAACTAGAAGAAATTAGGGGATGTGTTGGTGGCAACACCCTTTACAAGCTAGAGCGTATGTGAAGTGTTGATGTCAAATAAAGACACGTCACATTTTTATAAGTGACCATGCTTGGAAGCATCATTCTACGGATTTAAAAGCAGCATCCTAGGCTTGTAAACGGTGCTGCTATTGGCATGTTTGAACTTTTTCGTGTGCCTAATTTTTGTGTTTGATATTAAATGCGGCTAAGTTGTTTACTTCTAAACAAGAACCAAAATATCGTTTTTGAGTACCGTTTCGATCAGCTCAAAAACGAAAACATTTCGAAAACGTAAAAAAAATATGAAAACAAATGAAAAAACAAATAAAATCTATTTATTTATAAATATGAGCTTAACAATTCATTAATTCAGCATATTTATTGGGTTAATATCCATTTATACAAGATAACGTCAAGTTGGAGGGAAAAAAAAGAAGGCTTGACACAAGGTGGAAATCACTTAAATTAGTTTCAAACACGTAATTTTCATCAAGCAAACACATTTTTACATAATGTTAAGATCTCATAATACAAATAAAGTGCTAATGAGTACATACCCACATGGCTACATCCATCCCCTTGCCGAGTGTCGAGCAGACTCATAAATTAATAATACTAATTTACTGATTAATAATACTAACACTTTCATTCTTGCAGTATGTTATTATAATACTAATTTATTAATTTAAATTGTGTCACCAAATTAATGAGTAATATTATTTCAATTTAATATTAAAATCATTACATAAACAATTTTTACACACATAAATACTTAATTCTAGATATTTAACAAATAAGGTATACACCATAAAATAATTTGTATCTATTTAATATACCAATTTAGCAAATAATAATAACATACAATAAAATTGCAAAAAGGAAAAAAAATGTGGGGATTATAACAAGGGTTTTTTGATAAATTAGTTATACTTATAATGTTGGGTATTAAATTAAATTATTTATACTTATAGCTAAAAAAAATAAAAGAAAAAATATATAAAAGGTGAGAGAGACGCTGAGCGTCGGTCTCACAATGACAGACAGAGAGAGATAAGAGAGAAATAGGAGAATTGGAGAACACACGACACCACCACTCCACCCGTAGTCGACGATTGACTAGGTCAGAACGAGAGAGAGCAAGAAGAAGATCTGCTTACAGGCATGGCAAAGTCAGCGATGAAGACCCAAGTCCCAACAAAGAGGAGCTAAGCCCTAGATCTGCTACATGGCTCATGGGAGTGGAACATACCTGGCTCGTAGGAGTGGAGGGAAGCCTAGATCTGCTTAGATCTGAACTCAGGGAGGTAATTCACTGAACTCTTCTCCTTTAATTTCTTCTGGTTGTGTTATGTATGATTGTATCTGTATCTTTCTCTCTCTCTCTCTCTCTCTCTCTCTTTCATTTCTTCTGGGTAAGCCGTAAGATTGTGCCTTTTTCCCTCTCTTTCCCTCTCTTTTTTTGTTTGGAGGACCTGTGGGTTGTGGCTGTGGACTTGTGATTTATGAGAAAATTTGGGACTTCTCTCTATTTTTTCCCTCTCTCTTTTTTTTTTTTGGCTTGGAGGACCTGTGGACAAGTGATTTCTGAGAAGAGTCTTAGATTTTTATTGGGTTAAGCTTTGGCCTAGAGTGCAATCAAATCAACCCACTGTAATGGCCGAAATTGTCCGAAACAGTGACGTTTCACTCGAAACATTAGAATTTTGGGATTCCACTCCAGTTTCGTGTCAATGTGTTGAAAATTTGAAATGTTTCGGACATTTTGACACGAGATTTAGATACTTTCTTCCAAATATCTATGGTTATATTTGGATCCTATATTTAGGATTTTCAAGTTTGGGATTGAGTATTAAAAAGTGTAAGAGTTCTTATTTATTATTAGTTGTGTTGAGTAATATTGTAATTTACTCATATGTTATAAATAAGGTGTATAACAACTTGAGCTCACCCACATTCTTTTCCTTAATCTCTCTATTTACTTTTTCTTTTTCTCCTAACCCTACTCCTAATATCATTCTTAGTGTTTCAACTTGGTATCAGAGCAATAATTTGAGACAAAACAACTTAGGAAAACACTTGAAAGAAGCCGAAATTTATTTTGCCGTTGACGTCAACATGACGCCAACAACTGTTGGCCATCAGGAAGTTGCTGACTTTTCAACTTTTCAAGGGGAGTTCTTTGGTGATTTTTGCCAAATTTTTTGAAGATATCTCTGTCGATTTTTCTATTTTTGGATATTTTCTTCCCGAAAAAGGTTTTTTTTCCAGATCTGGGAATTTCGCGCATTCTCTCTACTTTGGTTGCTTGGATTTTGCAACCTAGGGCTTCGATTTGGCCTTAGGAGGAGTTCCATGAGCTGCCCAACCATCTAAACTAGCTTTGGACATGTTTACTTGGGGAAACAGGGTGCCGATCTTACTATTCTTGGTATGAACAGTCGCGATCTGGTCCACTTGACTATGTTTGTGATGTTTTTGAACCTTTGTGTTATTGTTGAGGTCTTTTGATGAGATTTGCTGCACTGGGTGCCGGTGGCTTTTCCCCGATAGCCTTGGCCATTCTCTCCTTGGCTGGTTCTCTGTTCGGATATGGTGTTCTTGGCCTTCTGGTGGCCTTCTAAGGGTTATTTGCGTGTGGGTTTGTGTTGGGTTGATGATTTGTGTTGGTTTTCTTGGTATTGGGTTGCCTGTTGGTTCTGTCTTTGTGTGGATCCATTGTTGTGTTGTGTTTTGTCCTTTGTGGCCACGAGTTACTTTGCAACTACTTGATTTTTTACTGCTTGGTTTGGTTGTTTATTGTTTTCTAGTTTTGATTCACTTTTTTCCTTTGACAGTTTTGCATCGGTTCCTTAATTTGGGAGGCCTATTTTCTTGATCTACTGATTTTTGGTATAATCCAAGTGATCGCTGATTCAATTTGCAACAACAGGGTTCAATTTAACCTGGTGTGGTGTCTTCTTTGTGTTATTAGTCACATTATCAGTATGGCTGTTGACCTTCAGTAGATTATTGGGGTCTTTGTTCTTTTCTTGGTCTAACCATTCATAATTAATTGTGGGCCTCTCCATAATGCCTTTAAGTAGTGGTAATTGTGGTGGTCGTTTTGGTAGTGGCCATTGTTCTGTGATGAGATGTACTTATTGTGATGGTACATGACATATTGAGGATTATTACTGCGATAATTATGGAAGACCAATATATGCCAATCGAGTTTATTAGAAGACAACGGGTTCCTTGGAACATCATGCTTCCACCAATGGTTTATGATTTTGTGGGATACGCAATTGAACAGGGTTATAATTCTTAGTGGTCAGGGAATCATTGGGTGATCTAGTCAGATCTCCTAGGCTCTTCAGAATTGAACAAGTTTGACGGAGGATTACAAACAGGGAGTTTATAGTGGTTCACCAGCTCGGGAGCTTGGCTAATCCACTCTCAAGGGAGTCTCTTGCTTTTGGGAAAGATTTTATTGATAAAGGGTGAGATTTCGCATAGTATTTGCTTAGGCTAGTTGCTTGTGTTCCATTATGAGGGATATGCCTCTTATTTATAGTCTTCCAAGGCTTTGCTTGATCCCCTGGCGTGATCCTTGCCTCTTCCTTGTAACGGATGCTCCTGCTATGCAATTATCGTGGATAACATCAAGGCGGTTGCGGCTTTCCTACCTAAATATAAGACTGTTATGGTTTATGTATGGCATTTCGACGGAAACCAACTGTCATCCTTGCTATCCTCATGAGAGCATTGTTGCTGAGGAGGAGGTGCCGACCTAAACGCATCTGGTTGTCCATGATGAGTTGCGCGATTTGAACTCGAATGGGCTGAGCTGAACCCCCAAGCTCAACTTTAGCCATATTTTGAGTATCATCAGTTGCCTCCCAATCCCCAGCCAGGTAAGCTATGTCTTATATGGGTTGGCGATGACTGACGCTTTGGTAGGCGAGGTCAACTCGGTTTCTCGATTGACCTGCCTCATGATCAATTTGGTTTGCCCTCGGAATTTGCACGATGGGACGTTTTTTAATTTTTTTCAGAGTTGTAAGCATGTGAGAAGTCTTTTTCGCCTTCTTTTCTACACACGTTCATTACTCCTTGTTCCACGTGTCCATTCGTACACCCACCTTAAATGCATTTGCAGGTGAAATTGCCTTTTTCCATTATTTCGACTTCTTTCAGCATTTCTCACTCAGACAATCTCTGTTTCCTCTTTCTTCGTGCTTTCGTCTTCTCCACTATTCCAGTTGCCTAGGGTTTCATTTGCTAGTGCTCAGACTTGTACAAAAGCCTTCTTGTTCTGCTCATTCCATGAATCCACCTCGGATCATCAATTGTTGATCACCCTTGATTAGGTATGTCCTCTGCCTTGTTCTCCCCCTCCTTCCTCTAAGGTTTCTGTCCACCCTGGATTCTACAGATTAACGGTGGTTATTTCAATTCTAGACCTTTCGCTTTTGTTATTTCAGGAGTTAGGGTCATTCCGTGTCCTCTCTTCCTAGACACTTACGCTATTGCTAGGGTCTTTCTCTTTGGCCATTGGAATCTTGACCCTCAGGCTCGTGAAGACTACTTTTCAAACGTTCCTTCTCTTTACGTCTCTTTTTATCTTCCCTTCTCTTGCACCCTTATGTCTGCTTTTTCTGAAGCCATTGCTTCATCTGTTTCTCTCACCATGGGTGATAGATCTCCCAAATTCGAGGTCCAACCTCGTCGTAGGAGGCGGTCTGTAGGCCCTGACTAGGTAGATGACCTGGGATATATGAGTTATGAGATAGACAACTTTCCTGGTATCGATGCCCTCGATGCCAAGGCTGCCGATGTCGAGGTTTCTTTGCCCCTACCAGGCCTAGTCCTGAAGTCTAAGAAGTCCCGAAAAGGGAAGTCTAAGAAAGGCGGGGCAGGGACCCCTGGTGGTGCTAGGCATGCTGAGGTCGTTCCCTAAGCTTCAAATCTTGTGGGTTTCAACAATGTTACCCTGTCCTTTCTAAGCGTCATCTCTGTTGGGTTTGGCTTCCCTAAGGACATGCACTACTGGTCTCCCCACGTGGATATCCGGTATGATACCATGCTGCTCGAGAAGACCTGTTTCTTTTGAGAATAGCCTCAGATTTCCTATGCATCCCTTTCTCAAGTCTGTCCTCCAATACTTCAATGTTTTCCAACTCAACTTTCTCCCAATTTCTGGGGTATTTTGGTGGGTCTTTTGGTTTTCTTTAAGAAGAAAGAGCTTGGTACCCCTTCAGTTCCCTTACTAATGCGTTTTTTTAACGTTAAATTCTCCCCTACTAATGACTCTTTGTACATCGCAAAACGGGTGAATACCCGATCCCTAATCATCAACCTCTCGAGCTCCCATAAGGGTTGGAAGAAACACTTCTTCTTTGTGTCTAGGAATGAATGAGAGTTTAACCCAAGGGATGCCACTTACACTCTTTTTGTACCTCGAGCTTGGTCTAGCCCTGACAATTTGGGTAAGTCTTCGTTGAGGTGATCTGGTCTGAATCCTTCTTTAGTTTATGTGTTTCGCCTGCTGACCTCGTTTTCTTTATTGTTCCAAGCATTCGTCTTGACCTTGACGCAGACGATTAGATAGTCCTACTAGGTCTTCAGGATTGCCCTCCTGAAAAGTATCCAGGGCTCCTCGCGTCTTTTATGCTCACTCGATACGGGTTCAGTCCTCCCGAGTTGAGAGTTGAGACTTCTACTTCTCTGTCCATGTCTGGAGCAGAAGATTATGTTGGTAAGGCCCTTTTTCTATATCCTTACTCTGCTTTTCTCTTCCAACAATGTTTTTGGCTTGCTATATTCTTTTTCTCAGGTCTAAGCTCCGTGGCATCAGATGCAGAAGCGGTGAAGGCCAGGCTGGCACAATTGAGGAAGGAAAAGGTTGTTGGAAAATGGAAGGTCGAGGTCTGGTCTAGTAGGGACCTGAGGCCTCCATTAAAGACTTCGAGGATGGCTTCCCCACCTCAGATGAGCCCTTCCCTTCAAGAAACTCCTCCGATGACTCCTCCTACTAAGAAGACTCCTCCTCGGAAGACTCCTGTGGTGACCTCTCCCACTCCTTCAAGGCTTAAGAGGACTTCTGCGAGGGATGTCACTACTCGCTCTCTACCAACAGAGGTGGCTAGGGCCTTAAAGTCTATAGCTCCTTCTCTGCGGGATCCTTCTCCATCGAAGCTTACTGAAGAGGTGTCTCCTCGGCAGCTCCTTGGCACAATAGGAGGTTCTTTAGGTCAGGTGGCCAAAGGCAAGGGTTCCCTTATCAAGGACATGAACCCGGCTGCTCACACACTTCTCTCCATTATCCCAGAGGTGGACATCTAGGAGGTTTCCAAGATGTCTCTGTCTACTTCGGCTGCCACTGCTCTTTTTGGGGCAACCTCAGTGAGTTGGTGGCTCTCATTTTTAATATGGGCTTTGTTTGTCTTGTTTTTAGCCTCCTAACCAATGGTCTTGTCTTTCCTTACAGATGGTGAATCATGTGGGAGCCCTGGTGGGCAGGGTCTGAGCACTAAAGAAAGCTTTCAGGGTGACCCAAAAATCCCTAAAGGCCTCTAAGGTTAAGGTCGCTGAGCTAGCCTTCACCAATGATGATCTAAGAGCTCAGGTCCAAGATCTAAAGGTTTAGGTGCAGGGCCTGAGCTCGGCAAATAAGGACCTTGAGGCCGAGGTCAAGAGGAAGTGTGACAAGGTCAAGCTCAAGACAGATGGCCTAGTTCAAACTCGGAAGGACGTCTTCAAGGCTCGTGAGCCTGTCCAGGCAGTGAAGTATGACTTCAAGGAGCTTGTCGAGGTCAATGGTGTCTACCTGAAGGAGATCGAGGATGAAAGGGCCAAAATGCATGAGAGGGATTCTAGAATTGCTGAACTTGAGGATGAATGTGCCATGGCTTGGGCCGAGGGTTACTTTGCCTTTCAAATGCAAGCTATGGAAAAATACTTAGCAGCGGACTTCAGCTTTGATCCTTCGCTGGAAGAGGAGGAGGGAGGATCAGTTGTGGAGAAGGAAAGGTCAACTACGGAGAAGGAAGTTGAGGGGGAGCCGACTGAGACAGAGGCTCCTGAGACTGTTCTCCTTTCAAGCGTCCTTGCTGAAGCTGAGATTGGGGATGTTGAGGCTATTTTCCCCTTGCCAACTTTTTTTGAGGTGGCTGCCCCTGTGGAGGTGGGAATCCCAGTTACCATTGTTGAGGTTGAGGTTTCAGCACCTGCCCCCTCTGGAGATCCCCTTATTTTTGCTATCCTTCCACCTATTTCTGGAGAGGAGAATATGATTGTTTCTAAGCTCCCTGAAGAGGCTATAGGTCCCGTAGTAGATACTTAGGTTTTTCATCTTTTTGCATTGTAATTTTTTTGAGAAAGGGCACTTGAATGAAAGAACTTTTGCACGTCTTGTATTTGATTAATTTGCACATCTTGTACTTAATTAATTTCTCTTGCCTTCATTGCCCCTTGCTTCGAGTAAAGTTTTGGTCTTCTAGAAGCATCTTTGTTTTGCTAAAAAAGTTTTCGAAGTATGAGGTCTGTCTTTATTCACGAGCTAAGGAACTCATCTTTGTTATGAGCTAAGAAGCTCGTCTTTTGCTTATAAGCTAGAAAGCTTATCTTTAGTTATGAGCTGAGAGGTTTATCTTTTATTTATAAGCTAGAGAGCTCATCTTTGGTTATGAGTTGAAGAACTCATCATTAATTATGAGCTAAAAAGCTCATCTTTTATTTATGAGCTAGAGAGCTCATCTTATATTTATGCGCTAAGGAAGTCATCTCATATATATAAGCTAAGGAGCTCATCGTTTGTTTATGAGCTAGAAGGCTTATCTTATTTTTATGAGCTAAAGAATGACAATTGACCTGAAACTTTTCATTTATTTGCGCAAATTTTTCAAAGACAGGAATCATGGTTATCCTCAACTATTTATAAAATTTCCTTAAGTGGTCAGTGTTCCACGACTGAGGCAAGGCTCTTCCTTCCTCAGTCTGCAGCTCATAGTTCTCTGGTCTGACTATTCTGATCACAATGTATGGGCCTTCCCAGTTGGGCCCTAGTTTTCCATGAGTGGGGTCTTTCCTGGCTGGGAGTAGCTTCTTGAGAACTAGGTCTCCCACCTTGAAACTCCTACACCTGACCCTTCTGTTGTAGTATCGTGCTGTTTTTCTCTGATAGTCAATGATATGCTGCAGAGCGTTGTTCCTTTTCTCATCCAAGAGATCAAGATTGGTGAATAGCGACTCGTCATTTTGCTCAGGGTCGGTGAGCTCTGTCATTGGGGATAGAATGCCTATTTCAACAGGGGTCACTGCCTCAGTGCCATAAGCCAAGGCGAAAGGCGTTTCATTAGTGGCTATTCTGGCGGTGGTTCTGTAGGCCCATAATACTCCTGGTAGATGCTCCACCCATCGGCTTTTTAAGGCTTGGAGCTTGGTTTTCAGAGCTGTTTTGATAGTTCAAATGATCACCTCTACTTGTCCATTCGACTGGGGGTGAGCTGGTGCCGAGAAGTAATTCTTTATACCCAGCTCAGCACAGAACCCTTTGAACCTAGAATTATCGAACTGCCTCCCATTGTCTGAGACGAGTGCCATTGGGATCCCAAATCTACAGATGATGGATTTTCAAGTGAAGTTTTGGATCGTTTGCTCCGTGATCTTTCCGAGAGGTTCCATCTCGGCCTATTTAGTGAAGTAGTCTACCCCAATTATTGCAAACTTACACTGTCCAGAGCTTACTGGAAGGGGTCCGAGTATGTCCAACCCCTACTGTTGTAATGGCCATGGGCTAACCACCGGGGTGAGGAGCTCTGGTGGGTAGTGTGGGATATTCGCATGTAGCTAGTAGAGTTTGCACATCTTGACCAGCTCTATCGCCTCCCCGAGCATCGTGGGCCAAAGGTACCCCTGCCTTAGAGTTTTGCCTGCTAGGGTTCGAGCTCCGATATGATTTCCACAGATGTCGTCACGGATTTCTCTCAAGATATAATTTGCTTCCTCATCCCCAACAAACCTCAAGAGTGGTGAGGAGAAACCTCTTTTGTATAGGTTGTCCTGGATGATGCTAAATTTGGATGACATGGCCCTTATTCTTGCTGCCTCTTTTGAATCTACTGGTAAAGTTCCATTCTGTAGATAACCTGGATTGGGTCCATCCAGGTCGTCTATGTTAGGATAGTGAACACCACCTCTATCGCCTGCCTGCTAGGTGTTTGACTAGTATGAGCCTGTCCAAATTCTCTTGAGAAGTGATGGCTAACCTAGCTAGGACATCGGCTAGGGAATTTTCTGCTCAGGGGATATGCACGACCTTAACCTGCATGAATTTTTTCATCAGTTTTTGTACCTTTTTTAGGTACAGATCCATTATTTCTCCCTTAGCTTCTATGCTTCTTCGATCTGCCATACTACCAGTTGGAAGTCGTTGTGTATTACGAGTCGCTCTGCCTCCATGGAGTGGGCCAATTTAAGCCCAACAATAACAACCTTGTATTTTGCCTCATTGTTTGAAGGTTTGAAATCAAACCTAAGGGCGTACTCTATATCTTTTCCGTTTGGAGAGGTTAGGATTAGTCTAACGCAGCTGCCTTGGTCATTGGCAGCACCATCTACAGAAAGTTTCCACGTTAGGAGATCGGGAACCAAAGGGGTTGATTCTAGGGGTGCCTCTTGGCCTGTGGTGAATTATGCGATGAAGTCTGCCAATACTTGCCCTTTAATTGCAATTGTAGGCTTGTACCTGACGTCGAATTTGCCAAGCTCTATTGCCTATTTGATCACTCTTTCAGATGACTCTAGCTTATGCAAGACTTGCTTTATTGGCTGATCTGTGGAGACTTCTATCCCAGCAGAACTCTGTTACAGTAGTAAACTGGTTGTTGAGCTCTGTCTAGTTCCCTTACCAGTGTTGCGATTGTGGAGAAAATTGAGACAACAAGGTATAGGGTGAGTATTTTTCCTTCTCGAAGGCTCACAAGGATTGGGGGCGGGTTGAGGTAGTCCTTGGGGGCTTTGAACGCCTCCCTATGCTATTCATCCCAGTGGAATGCCTTTTGGTAGAATTTGGAAGAATGGTTGACATTTATCGCTTGACTTGGATATAAACTGGCTTAATGCTACTATTCTCCCGGTCAAATGCTGGACTTCCCTTGTGTTTGAGGGTGGTTACATGTTGATTATAGCCTGGACTTTCTCTGGATTAGTCTCGATGCCTCGACTGTTGACTATAAAGCCCAAGAATTTTCCTACGGAGACCCCAAAGGCACATTTGGCTGGGTTGAGCTTCATTTGGCATTTCTTGAGAATCCAGAAGGATTCTTCGAGGTGTTGGATGTGGAGCTTAGCCTTCAATGACTTCACCAGCATCTCATCGATATAAACCTCCATGGATGTCTAGATCTACTTTTGGAACATGCGATTCACCAATCGCAGGTAAGTGACTCTTGTGTTTTTTAATCCGAATGGCATGACCTGATAGCAATATGTTCCCTGCTTGATTACGAAGGATGTCTTCTCTTGGTCGTTGGGATCCATTTTAATCTGATTGTACCCCGAGAAGGCATCCATGAAATTGAGCAGCTCATGCCCTGCTATGGCATCCACAATCAAATCGATTCGAGGTAGTGAAAAACTGTCTTTGGGGCAGACGCGATTTAGGTTAGTAAAATCAATGTAGAGACATCATTTGCCATTAGTATTTTTCACAAGGACCACGTTGGCTAGCAGGTCAGTTAATCTACCTCCTGATGGCCTTGGCAAGGAGGAGTTTGGAAACTTCCTTGTTTATGGCTCTCTAGCGTTCCGGGACGAAGCTTCTTCATTTCTACTTTATGGGCTTGAAGTTCGGGTTTACGCTGAGCTTATGCACAACGATCGATGGGTCAATCCCTTACATCTCTTCTTGAAGGGATGCTTGATCTCCTTGAGCAGCCTTGACCTGACATATACCAAGTGTTCTGGGTCCTCATCTAGCTGGTGATGGTGTGGGCCTTGTCTCTAGTTCATCCCTCATATCGAGCTCGTCCAGCTGATGGTTTCGACCTCCTTTTTCTTCATGGATGCCAGGTAGCATTCCTTTGCTACGCGCTGGTCTCCTCGAACTGTCCCAACACCATTCTCAATAGGAAATTTCATCGCAGAGGGAATAGCTCCCATGGCATTGAGGGAAGGTCTTCCTAGCAGAACATTGTATGCCAAAGGGGCATCTACGATCAAGAAACATGCAGTAGTCGTAGATTGGCATGGGGGATCACCCATCGTGAGGATAAGTTGAATTGAGCCTAGGGGAAGAACTCTTTCGCCCAAGAAACTAAGTAAGTGAGTTCTCACTGGCTCGAGCTTGTCTCTGCCGAGATATCTATCTTGTCAAAGGCTGGGGCAAAGATGATGTCGGCCGAGCTTCCATTGTCAATAAAAACTTGGTAAATAGTTCTGTTGGCAATGATATTGTGTCTCCTCGTCCTCTCCGTTCCTTCGAGCTCGGCGGTGGACGTTGCCAATTGAATGGTTATGATCATCCTCTTCTGTGACAGCCCTTAAGGGATTTTGGTAGTGACGTTCCCCTCGTGGGGGATCATCCGGGGCTAGTTACACCCTCTGATGATGCTGAATGTGAATGAGGTTCAACAATTCCTCATTATGCTGGAGGAGGCAGTTGTTGGCTTGACGGAGGGCTTTGAGTTCATCGTTGGGAAGGGGATCCACTATTAGCGGATTGATTTCAGGGTGAGGCAGGGGATTTAGAGGGATCTCTTGCTCTCTTCCATCGGTAATTTCTTGTTGGTTTTGTAGACGTAGAGGGTCCATCTAATTTTCTGCTCATGTTACGCGTAGAAACCATCAATTACTGAAGTTATCAGTAGAAGTTTTACAGGAAACAGACGTTCCCACAAACGACACCAACTGATGGTGTAGGCTACGCAATTGAATAGGGTTAGAATTCGCAGTGGTCAGGGAATCACTGGTTGATCTGTTCAGATCTCCTAGGCTCTTCAAAATTGAACAAGTGTGATGGGGGATGGCAAACAGGGAGTTTATAGTGGTTCACCAACTCGGGTGATGCGAACCCCAATCGACTTGCTTTGAGACCCAACAACAATATTGGAAAAACAACCCAAGAAAGCCAAACTCAGGTCTATGGATAGAGAATCTAGACCCGCTGAGAACTCGTGTCAAGAACCTAGATTATATTAAAATCTAGACCCGTTGAAGAACCCGTCTCAAGAACCCAAATTACAAGGAGGAACGCCACAAATGTTGTGATTTACCTTTGATAAGTTTAGAAGTTCAATCTAGAACAAGAGGAGTAAACTCAACTCAACTCACAATTAAAATTCAATATATTGTCTCTCCTCTTTCATTGATTAAACGCCTATTTATAAGGCTGGCCATTACAAGGAAACAAATCCTAATCTACTAAGGAAACAAATCCTAATCTGCTAAGGAAACAAATCCTAATAGGAGTTTATATTTTGACAATCCAACCCCAAATAAGAATAACTAAAGACTAAAATTTGTGACCCTTTCTCTCAAAAATGCCCTTGAGTGAATAGTGTCGTGAGTACTGTAGCATGAATAGTGCTGCACTACAGTAACTTCTAAAACCCTAGTTCATAAGAAATAAGGCATATGTGGGCTAAGCATCCTCAAGCCCACTTATTCTAAACAAATAATAAAAATTCTTTAAACGAATTGAAAGCCTTAACAACAAAAGACCCTATCTCTAAGTCATGTCTTCATGTCTTCCACAGCTTGGATCAAGTGGATCAAAATTGGTTCTCCTTCTTTCAAGCCTATATTGAGTGTTGGGCTCTTGCTAGCTTCATCCTAGGTGGATTGCACCAATCCTTGAATTGCTTCCTTGATCTTCTTGGCTCTTGATCTTGTAACTGGCCCATCTGGAACTTACAAAGGATCTTTAAGAGTAGGCCCACATTGGTTCACATCATTCCCCCTCTCCTCAAAAGGATTCGTCCTCGAATCTTCACCAACATCTTAAGGAGAAAGATCAGAAACATTGAAGGTAGCAGAAACATTATACTCACCTGGAAGTTCCACTTTATATGCATTGTCATTAATCCTCTCAAGAATTTGGAAAGGTCCATCTCCTCGAGGATGCAACTTAGTGCTCCTATGCACTTGTGAACCCAAACCCAATAGCCTGGTTCAAAGATGACACTCCTTCGTCCTTTATTGGCTTTTTCCCGATAATAGTCTCACACTCTCTTGCCTTTTACCTCAAGAGTTTTCCCACTCAAGTTCTTAAAGAACTAATTGAACTCAGTCAAGACAATGCAACCTTGTTTAATCCCAACTAGTAATTTGGCCCAAGAAACAATAGAGCAAGAACAAGAAACACATAAAGAACAAGAGAAACGCGGAAGGAATAGAATGACACAAGAATCAAGAAAATTATATGAATGAAAGAGTAATTATAAGACAAGATACCAACTATAATGATGTATGTAGCCCCTTTGAAGATAAGGCTAAAAAAAAAAAATTTATTTTCGGAATTTCTCCTCTGTTTTTTTTTTTTCTTTTCTCTTTTTTTTTTTTTTGACGAATTTTTTTTTTTCACCAACTGATTTGATCACAAACTAAATAATAAACAATAGACAAAACCCTAAAAGTAACTCAAACCCTAGAACAATGAAATTTTCGACAGCCCTTCTTTTTTTTTTTTTTTTTGTAACCCTAGAACAATGAAGCCCTAGAATCAAATATGAAAGAAATAAAATGATAGAATATGACCTGGTTGGAAACCTTGCTCTGATACCAAATGATGCGAACCCCAATCGACTTGCTTTGAGACCCAACAACAATATTGGATAAACAACCCAAGAAAGCCAAACTCAGGTCTATGGATGGAGAATCTAGACCCGTTGAGAACTCCTGTCAAGAACCTAGATTATATTAAAATCTACACCCGTTGAAGAACCAGTCTCAAGAAC
Source organism: Ilex aquifolium (assembly GCA_951799425.1). Lineage (NCBI taxonomy): Eukaryota > Viridiplantae > Streptophyta > Magnoliopsida > Aquifoliales > Aquifoliaceae > Ilex > Ilex aquifolium. The sequence goes on along the minus strand of OX637396.1, from coordinate 22,210,098 downwards.
CCAAATTACAAGGAGGAACGCCACAAAGGTTGTGATTTGGGTTCCTCGTAATTTGGGTTCTTGAGACGGGTTCTTCAACGGGTCTAGATTTTAATATAATCTAGGTTCTTGACACGAGTTCTCACCGGGTCTAGATTCTCCATCCATAGACCTGAGTTTGGCTTTCTTGGGTTGTTTTTCCAATATTGTTGTTGGGTCTCAAAGCAAGTCGATTGGGGTTCGCATCAACGGGAGCTCGACTAATCCACTCTCAAGGGAGTCTCTTGCTCTTAGGGAAGATTTTATTGATAAAGAGGGAGATTACATAGAGTATTTGCTTAGGCTAGTTGCTTGTGTTCCATTATGAGGGATATGACTCTTATTTATAGTCTTCGAGTGCCTTGTCCCCCTGGTGTGATCCTTGCCTCTTCCTTGTAACGGATGCGCCTGTTATGCAATTATTGTGGATAGTGTCGAGACGGATACGGTTTTCTTGCTTAAATATAAGATCGTTACGGTTTATGCTTGGTATTTCGGCGGAAGCCAACTTTCATCCTTGTTATCCTCTTAAGGGCATTGTTGTTGGGGGGAGGTGCCGACCTGAACACATCTGGTTGTCCATGATGAGCTGTGCAATTTGAACTCGGAAGGGCACAGCTAAACCCCCGAGCTCAACCTCAGCCATATTTTGAGTATCATCAGTTTAGTTACATCTGTTGATTCACATGATGATATTTATTCTCAGCTCTGCCAACTCATTCAATAGTTGTCTTCATTTTTTCACCATTTGTTTGTTCCAAGTACAGACCATGCTAATGACGGTAACTCTACATGTGTGGTTGCTCCACCTCATTCATCATCTTGGATCATTGATTCAGTAGCTAGTGCTCATATGTCTAGTAAATCCTTTCTATTTTCTAATTTTCGTGCATCTAACTCACGTATTGTTGTCAGCTGATGGCTCTTGCTGACCAGTACAATGGACTGGTGATCTCCGTCCTACTCATTCTATGTCATTAACCTTTTTATTTTTTGTTCCTAATTTTCTATTTGAGTTGTTATCTGTAAGTCGTTTTAGTATTCTGTAACCTTCTCTCCCTTCTCTTGCATTTTTCAGGACCGTAAGACGAAGAAGGTGACTAGTGTGGGGCACGAGGGCAATGGCCTGTACTATTTAGATGTTGGTGGTTCTGTTCTTGCTTTGAGTGCCACCGTGTCTTCTCTTCAGTGGCACTTCCTCTTGGGTCATCCCTCATTGCAAAATTTGTGGCAAGTTATTCCTGGTTTGAGTTCTTTTTTCTGTGTTAGAATGTGAGGCGTGTCAATTAGGAAAGCATCATGTAGTTCGTTTCCTCTTAGTTCTTCAAGTTGTTAGTCTAGTCCATTTTATGTTGTTCATACAAACATTTGGAATCAAAAATATTTCTGGGTTTCAGTATTTTGTGATATTTGTTGATGATTTCTCTTAGTTATTTCTTATGAAAGACTGATTTGAATTACCTAAGGTCTTTAACATCTTTTGTAATGAAATTCTGGTTCAATTTGATGCTCGTATTAAAGTTCTTCGGTTTGATAATGGCCTTAAATATATCCAATCATTTGTGAAAATCTTTTGTGCTGACCGTGGCATTATCCATTAAAACACTGGTCCTCACACCTCCTAACAAAATAGCGTTGCAAAACATAAGTATCACTATTTGATGGATGTTGCTCGCACCTTGATGTTTAATATGCACGTACCAAAATCATTGGGCTGATGTTGTTCTTATTGCAATTTATCTTATCAATTGCATGTCCTCCCCCATTTTGGACAACAAGTGTTCTTTCTTGTTGCTCTGTCCTGGTAAACCGTCATTTGGTCTCACTCATTGTGTCTTTGGTTGTATTGCATTTGTTCATGGTCGAGATAAACTTTCTCCTCGCTCAGTTAAGTGTGTTTTTCTGGGATATTGTAAACCCCTACATATTTATCTTTATATAGTGACGTGATTATTTTGTAATGCACATATATGTAATGACGTAAGAATGAACTATATAGATTGTAAGAGTAGAAATAAAAACTTTAGGAAACTTAATATGATGTGTATTAGAAGTTAGGTAGTATTTCGGAGTTAAAACACATTTTAGAGAGAATTCGTGTAGGAAGGAAGTTGACACTGCCTTAGTATTTGGACCATAACTTTTTACCCTGATGTCCATTTGATCTAATATTTTTACAGTAGACACTAGACTTTCAGGGTAACAAAAGTGTACTTCACGATTAAAAACTAGAGTCCGTTCAAATGTGAATGGATCCGTTCGAACGACAGTTAGTTCCAGTAATTTTTTGTCTGACAGCAACTCCAATGGATCAGCAAAACTGCTAGGAGCAACCAACATTCGAAAGCCCAACGTTACGTACGAACGTCATGTAGATAGTTCAAACATCAGGCCTCTAGTTCGAACGTGATGTCGCGGTTTTGAGTATCAGGTCTGAGCCGTTTGGACTGTTTTCTCATACTATAAATAGCTAAGGGCATCTTCCCTAGACCTATTTCATCAATTCTAACCCTAGAGAACCTCAGAGAGCAAGAGAAAAGAGGAAAAACACAAGATTGAAGGGGGATTTTCACGTTGGGGATTCTTCTCGAGTTCTTTCATTGCGACTTAGGGTGTTATATATATATATATATATATTTATATATATGTTTTCAATTTTCTTAATAGTTATATGATAAATACGTATGAGTTCTTGTTTTTTTTTTTATCATTGAAACATAGTTTTGAACAAAATACTTATTTGGGTTCAAGGAATACTTGTTCCTGAATTTTCAAAACCCTACTTTTGGTAAATACCTGTTTGATTGTGAAAAATACATGGATTCTTGATTTCTAAATTCCTATTCTTGATTAAATCATGTTTTCATCCAATACTTGTTCTAGTTCCAAGAAGTTATGATTTTTGGCAAAACTCTAGAATTTTGATATCATAATTGTGAAAGTTTTCTTGATATGATGTCTTGCATATTTTAATTCCTTTATTACTGTAATATATTAGGAATTGTGCAATTGTGATACTTGAATTTTTAATGGAAATCTAAATTGGTTGAGATTGAAATTGTGATTGTTGAGAAAATTATGGTTTCATCTCTTGTATGGTTCGAGTGTGACAGACTTGAATTACCTTCGAGGGCTACCGTAGAGTGTTAGAGGTTAGTCTATCCTAGTGGGGGTGAGATGGTTATCTAGCACTCGTAGTGGATTGTTGTTTGTGAGAGCAACTACTATTGTGTCACGTAAGTTCGATGCTAAGGGATGGTATGCCTTTCCTAGGAAGGAGTTGTTAATGTCGTGGGAGACGGTATACGCCCTTCTTAAAGTGGTTTGTGTTTTGGCCTTGTGGGGAATGATTGAGAATGTGTGGTTCTGGTTTGTGAACAAGGTAGAATCATTGTGTAGATTCCTAATAAGCAACCAGCATGCATGAGAATATGGGATAATGCTACTGAGCTAATTATTGATTGCTTTAATTTATGACATGTTTATTCTTGTCATGGATTTACTATATCCCGTACACTTGAGATAATTACAACTGTCATAGTTTTTACTCTCAAAAATTTATATATGCTATTTTTCAAAAGAGACTTGCCTTCTTTATGTAATTTTAAAACCTTGTTGGGATTTGAGAGGAATTTCCTACGGGCTTTTGCTCACCCCCTACAATACATTTACATATTTTGGCAGAGAGGAGGATGTCGAATTTGATGAGCAGGTCGACATCGAGATTAGAGAGGCTCAGTATGAGGATCCTGAAGTGGAGGTGTAGATATGCTTCATTTTAGTTTAGCTTATTTTATTTGAGAGGTTTCTATGGAACAATGTTTCAACTAGTTTTAATTATTCCACTTCTAGATACTATTTGGTTTTGAATTGTAAGGTGGAGAAGTTTCAATGTTTCATTGACTTTAATATTTATTCTTTATCATATGGATGAATGGTTTATTATTTAATGGTTCTTCTTAGTTGCTCTCATGATTGAATGGTTTCTAGATAGTAATGCCTTCCAGGGTGGATTTTGGAGCATTACAGGTTTGGTATAAGAGCTTAGGAATTAAGTCTTAGATGGGTGCTGTAGGTTATGGATTACCACTAGAGAGTTAGGATTTTGAAAAATGAAATTGTAGAATTGAATCTAATAACAGGCTTTAAGCTCTAGACTCTAGTGTGAGTTAGGGTTTCTGGTATGTTAAGGAAATTAAACTGAAATTTGCTGTGTAGAATGCACGGTAGACGGGGACGAGGCCGAGGACATGGAGGTTTCGCAAACCCACCACCACCACCACCTCTAGATGCTATGAATGGTTTTTACCAATGCCTACGGGAGTTGACCACTCTGGTACAAAACCAGAATGGAAACCACAACCAAAATGGGGCTGCACAACCACTGGCGGTGGAACAGGTAGATGTCAATGAAAATCGTAGGATGATGTGTTGCGAGAATTTTTATGACAACGCCCAGCCACTTTCCAAGGATGTTCTAATCCACCAGAGGTGGATAAGTGAATAACAAGGGTGAGGAAAATCTTTGATAGCATGGGAATTATTACTGATCTCCGGGTGGGGTTAGCGACCTATTTGTTCAAAGGAGAAGCGAATCACTAGTGGGATTCAGTGTTGCGGATGCACGTCGTGGATACCACGACTTGGGAGATGTTTGATCAGATCTTCCAAGATAAATACTTTCTTGAGTTCGTGATGGATAGGATGAGTGTGGGTTTCTTGGCTTTGAAGCAAGGCAGCATGACGGTGACTAAATACAAAATAAAATTTGATGACCTGTCTCGCTATGTAGTCGAGTTTGTGGCCATGAGGGCTAAACGCTTTGAACAAAGTTTGAGGCCTTCCATATGCAATAAGCTAGTTGCACTCAGGATCCGAGAATACAAGGATCTAGTGGAACTGGCGAACTTGGTGGAGAGAGACACAGAGAAGGCCAAACGAAGACAAACTTTTGCAGGAGGAGGTCCCTTGAGGAAAGGTAGCAGCGGTGGAGTTACACAAAGGGCAGCTCTATATCGCCGACTTGATCAAGCTTCAAGGCAAAGGAATCAAGCAGTTCGAGGAGTTGGGGTTACTCAAAATAGAGCTGTCACTGACCTGCATCAATGCTTCGCATGTGGAGGTTTCAGGCACTTCATAAATAATTATCCATCGTTTCCACCAAAGCCCAACTAGGTAGCAGGATAGTAGAATGTGAACAAGCCCCCACCTCAGAGGTAGTTACCACAGAAGAACCTTGGTGCAATTGTACCAACTGGTACCTCTCAAGGTCGAGTTTTTGCAATGACTGAAACGGAGGAGATATCGCCAACACTGTAGTTGAAGGTACCATTTTACTGTAAAATTCTTGGCACACATATTATTTGATCCTGGTTCTACTCACTCGTTTGTACGCTTGGCATATGTTAAAGCACTAGGATTGAAATGTGAAAATTTAGACAAGGAGTTGACTGTTGCCTTAACTACTAGTGAACAATTGGAAACCCTTAAGGTGTGTCGGGGTTGCATACTTTGGATAGGGGAACAAGAGCGGAGGGTAGATTTGGTAGTTTTGGACATACAGGGTATGATGTGATCTTTGGAATGGACTTGTTGTCTGCTTACCATGCAGTGATGGACTGTTTTCGAAAAAGGGTAGTGTTCCAATCATCGGGAGTAGTATTCAGCTTCATAAATGAGCGTAATGCTTTCCACTCCTTTCCCACGATGGGTAAACAGTTCCTACAGGCTAAGGCAGAAAGTAGTCTAACCTTTCTTGCTAGCTTAATGGAAGAGAAACAAGTTGACCTCCCCGCGAGAGTTGGTATCTTCGGCGTCAGACTTTTCAGATGTATTTTCCAGATGAACTATCTCGCATACCACCTCAAAGAGAGATTGAGTTCACCATAGACTTGTATCCTGTAACAGAACCCATTTCTATTGCTCCTCATCAGATGGCATCTTTGGAGTTAAAGGAGCTAAGGAAGCAATTACACCAGTTACTAGAAATTGGGTTTGTTCGTTTAAGCACTTCAGCTTGGGGGGCCTCGGTCCTCTTTGTGAGGAAGCATGATGAAATACTTTGGTTATGTACGAACTACCGGAGGTTGAACCGAGTGACAGGGAAGAATAAATACCCATTACCACGAATTAATGATTTATTCGATTAGCTGAGGGATTCTAAGTATTACTCCCACCACTAACCTAGATCCCTAAATCCAAAGGCTAGCACAAGATATGCTAAACAACCTTATAACCTTGTGTTGAAGATCTTGGTGGTTTAGAACCAAACCCATTGGTGTGTGCATACCGGGAATTGTTGGCGTGCCCATGATTGCTCCAGGCCTAGATGAATCGTGTGCTTGGGGATGTCCAAGTGAAGCTACACTAGACGTTGAAGGGGGACCTTTGACGGAGAGACAACAAGGAAAGGAGCATCTAACCATGATTTTGGTTGAGTTATAAGACTCGAGTACTTGTATTTTGACTTAGCAAGTAGTTGATTTGGTTTTGGTGAACTGAGAAGGTTCCCCACTATTTTGCCGAGGGTTTTCTAGATCAACAAATCACTTGTGTTAATCTTGCATATTTCATATACACTTGTGATTGTTAGCACACACGTGCACTATGTATTTGTTGATTTGATTGATTGACTATCTATTCAACCATTGTTGTGCAATTTGGGTTTGGGTTTGGGTTTTTGGCATTGTCGTGAGATTGATTGTTGAGTGAATTAATTTAAGATTAACTAAAATCAATTGTCATGGTTAAGTCGGGTTGTGGTAATTAAAAGGGGCTCTCACATTAATTGATTTATCTTTGTAAAAAGAGGTAATTGTGGTGGCTTAGATTTTTATTGGTATTCAATTAGGCTAAAATTGCAAAACCTATTGACCCCCTTCTAGGTAAAGTGTTTATAGCTCCATGTGTATAATGGTGAGGGAAGATTCACATTGGGTTCCCCCTCCCGGAACAACAATTGGTATTAGAGCATGGCTGCCATGAGTCCAAAGACACTTGTAGGCATTTCTTTTTTTTGCTAACATACCTAGTTTTCCTTTAAGAGATCTATTTTTCCTACTAGGTAGTGTCAAATGGATTCTCAAAAAGAAGGAGGCTCATTTGCACGACCACCTCACTTTGATGGTTCTAACTTTATTTATTGGAAAGCTCGTATGAGATTATTTCTTAAATCAATTGATGAGAAAGTATGGTTGACAGTGCAAGAGGGTTGGAACCCTCCCACCACCACCACACAAGTCGAAAGTGGTGATGCGATGGTTGAAGTGAAATCCCCAATGACTTGGTGAAAGACCAAAATCGAATCGGCAGGGCGGAACTCTAAAGCCCTGAATGCGATATTCAATGCCGTGACACCCAATGAGTTCTAAAGGATCATTAATTACGAGACTTCAAAGGAGACGTGGGATATTCTTTGTGGTTTCACATGAAGGAACTACAATGGTCAAGATGTCTCATCTCCAAAGGTACACCTGACAATTCGAGATGTTGAGGATGCTAGAGGAAGAACCATTTGATAATTTTTATGCCAAGCTATGTGACACTGTTAATTCTTCCTTTGCATTAAGTACCAAGATCAATGATGCAGCCATTAAGTGAAAAATTTTGAGATATCTACTGGAGAGATTTCATGCAAAGGTGACCTTGCTAGAGACGACAGTATCGATCGAAAACCTAGTTGGGTTGATTTTGACTTTTGAGATGAAGCTTCTTCGACCCAAGAAAGTGAATGGTGTTGCATTAAATACCAAAGTTTGAAAAGGGAGTAAATCTAAGTCACCCCATTTGGGAGAAGAGGATATAGCCTATCTTGCATGAAAATTCAGCAAGTACTTTAAGGCTATGGTGTCAAGTCTTCAAGGTCGAAAGGAAATCCTAGTAGACCTAAGTCTCCAAAAAAGGGAAAAGAAGGTGGGGTTAGAACTTCTTGACACAAAGTTGAGAAGAAAGGGCAATGTCTCCAATGCTTTGAGTGTCATAGGTTTGGACACATAGATGTGGAATGTCATAATGCAAAGAAGAAGGGCATGCCCAAGGATAGCGAAAGAGCCTTGAAGGCTAAGGTGAGTGAAAGTGAGTCCACAACTAGTGTTGACTCATCTTCTTCAATTATGAAGATAAATTCACAGCCTTTTTAGGTTCATATTTCTCCCCCCCCCCCCCCCCCCCATAAGAAACTTCCAAGGATAAAAAAAGGAAGTTGAGACATTGCCGCAAGCCCTGGGTAAGTCAAGAACCTAGACCCTAATACCAAGCTGTGATGCCCTAAAATCGGGGGTCCTTTGTCAACCCGTTGATCACCCATCAACCCGCGAAAATACCCGTGAATACTGCATAACCCGACACTACGGCAGAACATCCCCTTTATCGGGATCACAACACACCAAGCTTGGGCAAAGTCTCCCTTGTACCGGGCACTCCCAAACGCATAATCTGTGTACAATGTACAACAATTCATACTCAATTATTGTCCATTTACACCATTTAAATAAAAGGACTCAAAGTCTGGAAGCATAGTAAAGCATTCTTAAAATTTGAAGTTTTGAGAAGACCTAGCAGTAGAAGATGTCCATGTTCTATCGGTAGGAAAACCTTATGGAAAAGTTCTACCGCAAAACTAAACATTCTACCAGTAGGTTTAGCCTACTGGAAAAGTTCTATCGGTAGAAGAACTCGTCGTTCTACCGGTAGGTCTTACCAGTTTTCCTACGATTCCATCCTTTTTCAATTTCAATCCATTCGAAACTTATATAACATCATACTAAACTCATATAACATCAATTTTAAATAAAGTAAAGTTCATATGAGTTCACTTTACAATCCTTTAAAATATCACATGTCCAAAACTAAATAACATAATAGTTTTTACAAAACATGCTTCAAAAGCCACATCTCGGCTTTTCTTCAACCATGAGGCGCTGATAGAGAGCCGTCCATCGGCGCATATCCCGCACCTGAAATATTGTCCCCATAAAGGGTGAGCCACACTCAGTAGGGTATCTCCTAAAGAGGCTACTCTCCAACTTAAGTGCATATGAAATGTTCACAAGCAACATTCAACAAGCAACAACAATTCCAATCAACAATATGCAATTCAATGTTGGAAATCACAATGTCATGGCATGAAATGAGATGAGACTCACTCATCCACTTCAACCCGAGCCTTCACCAACTCTCTCAACACATGCAAATGCCATGCGTATGATCTTTGGGCATTCCAATTCCCCGCCATTAATGTTACACATCCAATAACTATTTAAAATCTTCGGGTCTTTATTGGGTGAGTATTTATGGACTTCCACCAACGGGTACCCAACCAACACGGCATCTATGGACTTCCACCAACGGCTCCGCGTATGCCGACACACTTTATGGGCTCTTATACCAACGGAGTGCGTATCTGAATCACCAGGTCTATCACCCGAGGAATAGTCTAGCCTTTCTTGCTAACCCCGACCCAATTTTTCAACGCAAACCGTGCGACACAGCCGGACATTGGCCCAACTTTCCCAAGCCCACGCATCATTCACCAAGAGTGGTGTTTGACAACAACCATGCACACACACCTTCACTCATGCCTAATTCCCAAGAATGCGATGTTTTCGTGCATATGCAATGTAATGTACAATTGTAATACTAATTTCATGTTCAATATGTTATGAGTTCCATATGAACCATTTCAACCACATTTCAACATATTCCATGACCAATAAAATCATACGCACATAATTACCATAAATCATCTTAATGTCAATATATCACCGAGCATATATCAACATTATACCCAACAACAATTTTCAAGCATGTTATCACATAATCTCATGCAATTAACACACTTAATTCTCCAAGGCATAATATAAACATGTAACATGCCCACATATCACAATCTTCCAAGAAATTACAAGCTAGCAATTTCTAAATACCAATTTATAGTAGAAGTGATTTCACCCATTTCCAATATCCATTTTATCAAATTAACAACAATAGGTAAGTGTTATATACCACTAACACCCTACCCATTCCATATAATCACCCTAGGTTGGAAATCAACCTAATTAGGGAGAAAACACTACCTCTTGAAGCTTTAAACCACCTGGTAGAAGCCTTCAAGAATCCCAATCAAGCCCAAACCCTTGATTTCTCCAAGTCCCATTTTTGGAACTTCACCCAAATCCATGCTTTTTGGTATGGTTGCATAGCCCTCGACGAGAAGAACAACTTTTGTTCTTGGCTTGAGTCGATTTGACCAATGAAACTCCGTAGATCGTAGAGAGAAGGTGGAGAGAATTTAGACTTGCCCTCTCTTCTTTTCTTTTTTCAGAAATCAGCTGGTAAATGGGAAGAAAATCTGATTTTCTCCCCTATGTATACTCTTTAAATGCTTGGTCCTCATTTCGCCACACGCTCTCCTTTCCGGTGTCCGGTTTTGACCCGAATCGATTAAATTTGGCCCCGATTCAAGTTCAAAATATTTTTATTTGAACAAACTTTAAATTACTATCCACTTTTCGAAATTTAATTCTCAATTTCATTTATGAGGTCACACGACTCCCAGTCGCCTCGTAAAATGTGAAAAATCCGTCTATCTCGCAATTCGAGGAAAATTGACAGGGTAGCTAGATTTCGCGAGAAAAATCCAACTGTGAGGTCCGTTTCTTCATTTGAGTTCTAAAAATTTTTGGGTTTCAACCCGTACTGTAGAGATAAATTACCATTTTGCCCTTTTCATAAAATTTAAAATTTACCCGAGTTTTATAGGCTGAGAGTCTTGAGGACCTCCAAGATGCTTACAACGAGAACGAGTGTCTAAAACAAGTAGAGAAGTTGCTTTCTTTGAGCATAAGACTCAAAACTAGTGAGGATGACAAGAAGGCACTTCATGTGGAATTAGTTAAGTCCAAGGCTCACATTGTTGGGCTTGAGGAGGAGAAGAAGTCCCTCCATGCCAAAGTGAGTTTCATTGAGAGAGAGCATAAAGGACTTTTAGAGCCTAAGAAGGGTCTTGAGTTTAGACTCATCAAACTTGATAAAGACCATCACGAATCACAACAGCTCTCAAAATGACTTTCCCACAACATGGAAAAACTTGATAAAACTTTAGCTATAGGGAATAGTATGGGTTACAAGAGAGACTTAGGCTATACAAATGAGAACACCACTCCAACTACCCGTAAGATCGTGTTTGAGAAGGGTAATCCCAATCCTCCACCCCCACAAGTAAGCACTAGCTCCAAAAGACTAATAATGGTAAGGGTAAGCTTGAAAAGAAGCTGGTTAAAAAGGATACCCAAACAAAATTATTTGTGTGTTTTACTTGTGGAAAGTATGGTCACTATTGTGCCATTGCATTTATAATAGAGTAGTCTTAGATAAAAAGCTTTGCATGTAGCTAACTAATCCAAAGACTTAAATCTACAAGTCTTAAATTATTCTAAGCTGTTGGAGAGGTCTTGTGAGTCCAAGTACTTTCATTCATCATTCCCATATGGACCACATGCTAGAGTGCCCAAAGCTCCTTCTACCCCCAAGATCAAGATTGATCTCCAAACATCCGGGGAGAAGAGAGTTAGTCCTCCACCCATTCTCTGACCTAAGCCTAGTTTTAGGAAAGGAAAACAAGTATGGGTGACTAGGGAGAACTTTTAGAAACTCACCATCTCAACGAAGTTAGAGGCCCCGAGTTTTCTAACAAGGTCATGGCTCCTAAGAAGTAGGAGATGTAAGTGTATGAACCTAGGTGATCTTTAATGCATCTCAACAAACACCCTAGGGTCATACTTCGTACATATTTTTTTATTTATTTGTTATTTTTTTCTATATGAAAACATAAAAACATTTGAAAAATAAAAATACAAAAACAGGAGAAATATGAAAAACCAAAAACAAAAGAAATAGAAAAGTCCCAAAAAGAGTTTTGAAGTCAATTTTGACATTTATTTTTAGGATTCATTGTAATTGCTTTATTTGCTTGTCCTTGTTTAATGCATCTTCATGCATATTTTTTTTTTCATGTATATGTTTATATTGAAAAATTTTAAAAACATTGAAAAGGTAAAAGTCAAAAATAAATTTCTTTTGTTTGTTTTTCCTTGTTCATGATCATGGTAGTTCACACTTTGGTTTGCATTGTAATGACTCCATCCTTAAATCAAAGTCAAAATGTGCATTGCTATGAGTCATATTAGGGGATAGAGAACTATGACGTCCCAAAAACCGGGTGTCCTTTGTCAACTCGTTGATCGCCCATCAACCCGCGGAATACCCATGGATACCATGTAACTCGATATCACACCGTTATGCCCAATTTACCGGGACCCATAATTTAACAAAATTTGGGCAGAGTCTCCTTTGTACGGGGAGCTGTACCCAAAACACAACCTCTGCAATCACACAACATTTAATCACATGACCCATCTGAGGTCCAATATAAAGCAATTCATACTCCCACATCAAGAATTTATGCATCAAACATAGTTAATACAAAATTGATTACAATCATTTCCATAGATTTACATTTTCAAAACTGAATTTCACAAAAGTTTTACAAAACAAGGTTTAAAAGCCACAAGTCGGCTTTTCTTCATCCTTGAGGCCCCAAATACGAGCTGTCCACCGGTGTATAACCCGCACCTGAAATGTTTCCCCATAAAGGGTGAGCCATGCTTAATAGGGTATATCCTAAAGAGGCTACTCCCCAACCTAAGTGCATATGAAATGTCACATGCAATTTCAACAAGCCACAAAACATTCCAATCAAGAATATGCAACTCAATGTTGAAATTCACTATGGCATGCTATGAAATGAGATGAGACTCACTCATGCAACTCAACCCGAGCTCTCTCCAGCTCCCACAACACAATGCAATGCCAATGTGTATAAATCCGCCATTGATGATGTACGTCCAATGATCTTTTTAAAATAAACCTTGTGTCTTTGTTATAAAACAAAATCATGTGTCTTTGTTGGATGTTACACATCGAATGACTATTTTATAAAATAAAATCATGTATCTTTGTTGGATGTTACACTTCGAATGACTATTTTATAAAACAAAATCACATGTCTTTGTTGGATGTTACACATAGAATGACTATTTTATAAAATAAAATCATATGTCTTTGTTGGGTATCGGATTTTGGAATCACATCGCCGGTTCCGTACACCATTACACTTTTTTGGAATTGCATCGCCGAAAAGTGTATGAACCAAGTAATCAGGTCTTGCACCCGATGGAGAATCTAGCTCTACTTGTTATACGCAACACAAGTTTTGCATGCAAACTATGCAACTCAGACGAATCTTTGATCCAACTTTCCCTGAGCCCAAGTATCATCCACCAAAAATGGTGTTTGATCAAACCATGGCCACACACCCACCAAATGCGATGTCTCCGTGTATATGCAATGTAATGAACCATTGCAATATCAATATCATGTCCAATATGTAATGAATGCCATATGAACTATTTCAACCACATTTCAACACATTCCATGGGCAATTATATCAAAAGCATATAATTTCCATAAATCATCACAATGCCAATACATCATCAAGCATATATCAACATTTTTATCCAACAACAATTTCCAAGCCTGTTTTCACATAATCTCATGCAATTAATGCACTTTATTTCACATAAGCATTTAATCAAACACCTTCAAGGCACCAAAATCATGTAATCACATAAAATGCCCAAATTCATCACATAACTCAAGAGAATTACATTAATTGAATTCTACATACCGAATTATCCAAACTTCCATGAAATCACAAGCCAGCAATTTCTAATTACCAATTCATACAAGCATTGAATTTACCCATTTCCATTTCTCATTTCATCAAATCACAACCATAGGCAAGTGTTAAAAATACATATAACAGCCCACCCATTTCATATAATAGTCCTAGGTTGGAAATAAACCTAGTTATGATGAAAACCCTACCTCTAGAAGCGTAAGACAATGCTAGGAAGCTCTAAGAACCCAAACCTCACCCAAAACCATACTTTCCCCAAAATCCTGTCTTTGATTTTTTGGCGAAACCCGTCCTTTCTGGTATGGTTGAGTAGCCCTTGTCGCGTAGATCGACTTTAATACTTGGCCCGAATGATTCCGACCGACGGAACTCCGTAAATCGTAGAGAGAAGGTGGAGCTTTCTCTCTTTTTTTCCACTCTTCCCTCTCTTCTCTTCCAACGTTAAAACCCAGCAGAATAGAATGGAGAGAAATCAGATTTTTGTATCCTATATATACCCTTTAATGCTTGGTCCACGTCGCGCCATGTGTTCCTTATTCCCAGGTCCGTTTTCGCCCCGAAACGATTAAATTTCGTCTCGGTTTAAGTTCAAAATATTTTTATATGAACTTCCTTTAAATTATTTCAAAAATTTTGATATTTTCTTTTTTTTGGTCGTTTTTTAGGTCACCCAACACCCGGTCGTCTCGAAAAACGCAAAAAATGCGACTATCTCATAATTTGACGAAAATTATCTAGGTAACTAGACTTCGTGAGACGAATCCAAAGGTAACTAGAGAAATACGGGTTTTTAACCCGCACCATAGTGGAAAATTACCGTTTTGCCTTTTTTTCATAAAAAGTTCAAATTTTCTCGGGTTTTAAAGAACTTAGTGGCATAAATTTTATTACATGATTCATTAGCCAAAGTCTCTTTCACCCTAGCGTGCTTGGATAGTGTTTTTATCTTTGAAAAATTCATAAATCAAGTGCATGCATGCCATTCACCTTCACATTAGGAGTTTGATTAATTCAAAATATTAATGATTTTGATGGCTCTAAGTGTTGGTGATACACATGGCTCAAGGTTAGTTAAACTTGAATTCCTTAAAAAATGCCAAAGGCCAATTGTGATAAAAGAGTCCAATGTGGCCAATTCTAAAAAAGTGAGGCATAAATAAATGGCTGAAAATAAATACAATTGAATTATGAGAGTACTGATGTTTAATTGAAAATTGCTCATTTGTAAAGCTCATAGAGCTATTGTTAATTTTGAATAGAAGCATACATTAATTAGTACGAAATTCACACTCGTGTTAATTGAAGCCATCATGTTGAAGGGATAAAAGAATGGGGGAATTGTCAAAAAAAAAAAAAAGATTATTAGGACACTCACTTACCATTCATGTATTCACATAGACAATGCATTAGGATTTCATGTTGAGTTTATTAATGATTTAAACTAAGTGGAATCATTTTAGCATTTGATTTTTGTTTCACACACGTCACTCTTGAATTTGTCCAAGTTAAATAAGATTTGAACATGTGTGAGTCAAATTGAACCAAGTGAGAAAACATTTGCTCTAGGATTCATGAAATCGAGTTTCATATCTTTAAATAAGCCTTAGAGTAATGCATTGAGATGATGAATTTTGGATGGATCCATCATAATGTGAATTTGTGTAATATTCATGCTTTTGAATTTAAAATTGAAAATTGCATTTTGTTTGATCCAAATTCATCCATGCACATTGAATTGCATTACATTGTATATACATCATGCATGCATTTGAGGGTTGAAGGATAGAATGAACAAGTGAATTCCAGGACCGGATTGGTCCAATAAGGGACTGATGCTGATCCATCAGCTTTAGAGACCCTTGACACAATCGGTTGTGTCACTACTCAAGCGATATTGAGTAAGTGAATGGCCAGGGTTAGAAAATCAAGTTTTAAACAGTCTCTTAGCATCCTGGACTCTCTCATTCAAGTTCGAAACCCCCAAAAACCCTAACCCTTGCTTCTAAAACTCTCCCAAACACATTCTCTATAGATCTCAGGTTGATTCAAGGCTCGCATTCCACATCCACACAAGTGAGACCTAGATTCAAAGCGTGATTATCGAGATGGCCCCACGAAGAGAGAAAAGGCCAAGGGTTAAGGATGTCTATGAAGATGTTTAGCATAACTTCAATAAAGCTACTCGATACTAGACACCAGAGTTCGCAACAAGATTTAGAGGAGAATTCTCTCGTAGGCTAGTGTTGATCGAATGAGGGTTGAACACCGCTAAGGTCAGTTGTTCAATTGTCACCAATCTCACCAATCGTGGGTGGACTTGGATGTTTAAAGACCCCATGGTTTCCAATGATATCATTGTGAGAGTTTTATGCACATATTTAGATTAATAAACACGATCCTCATGCTGACCACTTTGTCACTTATAACAGAGTTATTGAGTTTACTTTTTTTGCAGACTTCATTGTTACCACACTAGGCCTACCTAGGATAGAAAACAATTACCTTATGTGAGACAAGTAGACTTACTACCTCCTTTCCAACGTAGTTGCTACTAAGCTGTAAAACATTAAACATCCTGAACACTGGGTCACTTTAAAATTCTACCAAAAATCCTTGACACCAGAGTATAGGATGCTTAATCTCGTAGCTAACTACAATATAGAGCTAAATATCCATGTCTCAGATTTCCTTGTTCCTAAAGCTTATATGCTTTATGCCATAGGTAAAGGTTTGGTCATGATTTGCTACTGATGATTTTTGGATATATTCATAGAGCCTTTTTAGAGGGACGAGTATTAGATTTATTGCCTTTTGGATTTTGGATCACTCATGTCTGTCAAGGATAGGGTGTTATTGTTCTACTTGATGACCGGTTGCGCAACCCCATAAGGCCCCGAAATAAAAGTTCTTTGCAACTAAGCAAGGCCTAGGTTGACTATATTGAGGAGAGAGGAGAAGTTGTAGAAGACCCACCAGTGCATCCTACGACTAGTACGTCTACGATACCACCACCACCATGTGAG
The DNA here is from genome assembly GCA_951799425.1 of Ilex aquifolium. Classification (NCBI taxonomy): domain Eukaryota; kingdom Viridiplantae; phylum Streptophyta; class Magnoliopsida; order Aquifoliales; family Aquifoliaceae; genus Ilex; species Ilex aquifolium. Next base: position 22,193,301 of record OX637396.1, on the reverse strand, counting down.
CCCAGTTTAGACATCATTGTTGCTCAGTTAGCATCATTGGAGGAGCATCATTGTCTTACTTCACAGAAACTAGATGTGTTGGATGGACGAATTTGTGAGCATGGAGACTACACAGGAGGTGGTCTTTGGATCTCTTACTAGGAGAGTTGGACGACTACGCAAATTGATCATGGGTAAGTAGATTGTTGGGGAGCAAGTGGCAGATGAGACTGATTCAAATACCAAGCTACCCCGACATGATTGTGGACTAAGAGATTGTGGAGATACAGCCATTTGAGTTGTTGCTTTATAGAGACTTTTAGCCTAGGTTTTATGGAAGATGCGAGTTTTTTATTTATTCATGTCATGTACTAAAGTACTTGATGAGTCAGTTTTATACTAACGAATTGAGTACTTTCGGTTTGATGAAATTGCAAGTTTTCAATTGTTTTATGTTCCTTTTTATTTTTTTTGTGTGTTTTGATGTTATTTTGCGGGGATGATCATTTAGAAGGAAACAAGATGATTAGGAAGGAAAGAAGGTCAATTTGTAGCCAAAATGTTGGATTTTTGAAGGCAAAACAACAAGGGAACTTTAGACTTGAAAGGGGACCCGCGCCCCTGCGCCAAAACCAGCGCTGGAAAGGGCAGTAACTCAGTGCCCCTGCGCTGATTTTGGCTCAGCTGCGCTTGTAGGGGAAGTTGGACGCAAATTAGGACTCGTTTTTGACTCGAAATTGGACTCTAATGCCTCTTATGTGCTAGGGTTTGAGGGGTATATAAAAAGAATGATTTTGGAGGCTTAAAACATAGAGGAGAAGACCAAGGATTGCTAGAAATTGAAGGCAAGAATCGAAGAAACCGACAAGAAGAAAATTGGACTTGAAGGCTAGAGAGGGATTGAAGATTGCAACTAAGTTTTAATTCTCTTCCCTTACTTTTACTTCTTGATTTTATAAGATGTTGTTTAATTTGAGAAGGATGTTTTTCAATTACATTATGAACTAAATTTTTATTAAGATTGCAACGAAACCTAATGTCTAGTTAAATTGATCTACTCTCGATTCTAGTTCTATTGATCATACATGAGTTGTTTGTCATATTTTGTGCTTAATATATGATTGTGTGGCCAACAATTAATTTGATAACCTAGATGAAATTGGGAAATGAATTCTAGGTTTAGATCTGAATATGATGACATGCGTCTGGTTAATTCTTCTTAGGATTGAATTGCTGGGTTTGTGTATATGATAGGAATATACCTATATGTCGTGTGTAACTTTTATGAGAGTTTGAACTTAATGAATCTATTCCAACTTATTTTGCATAGGAATATAGCAAGTTAATTGGGAGAGATATGCTTATCTAACTATCGGAAGAGGTTTGATAAATAATTTTGAAGTCTCAGTTAACAACTTATTTTGATCAATTAGCTGGAAAGAGAGTGGGGAGATTTATACGAAGCACTAGGGGAAGTTGTAATCTTAACTTCTTCTATCCGTTAAATTCAATCTTTGATTATTAAATTTAGGTTTAGTCTTAAATTAGTAAATTCATAGTTTAATTCCTATTGTTTAAATAAAATCAAATTGATATAAAGTTAGTACTTGAAAGTTATTAGCAATAATTCTCCGTGGGAACGATACTCTACTTATCACTTTATTAGTTGTTGATCGTGTATACTTGCACGTAAATTGTCAATACCAAATTCGGATAACAGTACTCTTTATTTTTTGTTGTTGACTTTTCAGCACAAGTAAAGTGAACTCCGTTACTTAAGCGAAAACCGTGTAAATCTATAATATAAAATACGACGGCTTCAACAAGCCCATCGCACGTTCTCAAATTCATTCATCCAACGGCCACCAACATTCCACTCATTATCCCCTAAATTCATCACTTCCCACTTACATTTTTTTTCAAAATCAGACCCCACAATCAACTCTTAGTCACCTCACCAATCAGAGATGCTGCCTTCCTCCATCTCTTTTCTTTCCCACCCTTCTGTCAGACAAGCCATGCCTAAACTTTTTTCATCCCTTTGTTAGTCTTTACTCTTTCTCTCTCTCTCTCTCTCTCTCTCTCTCTCTCCCCCCCCCTCTCTCTCTTATACTCCCCAACACACCACCAGCAACACCAACACCACCACCGCCACTTTGTCAGCAACACCACCGCCATTGCTAACCTCTCCCAAGTATACCTCATCTCTTTGTCTCTCTCTCACACACACACACTAACCCCCCATCCTACACCCACCTCTTCTCTCCCCTTCCTACGCAACACCACCCCCACCCTAGCCCCACCTCTTCTCTGCTCACACACTCTCTCTCTCTCTCTCTCTCTCATACACACACATTTCATTACCCCCTTCCCTCCCCCAACAACCTTCTGCCACAACCCCCCTCTACCCCCTCTACACAACCCATCCAGCGACACCACTGGCAACCCACCCAGTGAGACAACTGGCAAAACATGAGCTGGGTTCTTTTGCTCCCTTCTTATTTCATTTTTTTCGATTTAGTGAGCTGGGTTCACAAAGAGACCCTACCATTCGCTAGATCCATTAGCAGTGAGCTAGTAACACATAGTATAGAGATGTGATAATCCAATATCCAGATGAAGGGGGAAAAAAGAAAGAGGGGTAAAATACAATTTCCATTTATGCTATTTATTTAGATCATCCGTAAATAATAGGCATACACTGGTCAACAACCATGTATTCTTATGGGGGTATGTTTTTATTTCTGGATTGTTGTCGATTGTGATGAATTGGGTGCTACTCTCTCCATGTGTGCCATTATTTGATACTTCGGTTTTTAATTTAGTAGTATTTTGTGACATGCTATGGACCAGTGATGTTTTATGCACGAGTTCAGTCATAATCAAATGCAAACTGTGCAAAAAATCATGGATAATAATGATCCTAAGATTTTGTGGTTTGATTTAGCTTCGAAGGTAAGATGGATACCTTTGTAGTTCTTAAAGTATTCTCAATGCATACCTTATTTGGTTAAAGAAATAAAATTATCTTGAGATGTAGTGAATTTGAAATTATTTGGAATTATTTTACTTTATATTTTTACACGTGCCATTGCACAAATTAATTCTGCAACAATTACTTTGCCTGTAATCGGTTCAATATGAATGCAAGGTTTAATCATATTTTTTTCTTTTGACATCTAAAGTATTGGCTTTTCTTATTATTTATGATATAAATGTTTTGCAGACTCTAGGTTTTGCATTGAGATTTAATGAAAAGATGAGAAGAGGAGACCGTTTGACAAAATGACTACGTGTTCCAAGTATGTGAAGCACTTTAGAGAGTACTTAGTTTTAGTTATCTTTTCAAGTGTTTTGACTTCAATTAGAAAATTTTATTAAATTTTCAGTAGGTGTGTTGAGTAGAATGGAATCAAGATCATGGAACTGTTATTGAGCGAATATTTAGCTTAGAATGTTCGATTGTTTTTAATTTTTGTTGATTTCATTTCTAATGTGTTAATTTCCATGATCCTAACTGCGGAAACTGTATTATTTTTTTGGGTTTCATTTGTTAAGTTCCATACTTTGGATGACATACAATTATGCTATAATTTGTAATAATGATTTCCTTTATGGGTAACTTCTTTGAATAATAAATATATGCACATTCCCTAATTATTGGAGTCTCTCTTTTTTTTAGTTGCACATATTTGCTGCAGTTTAATAATTGTTTTTATGAGATTTTTTGATTGCAAGTTTGTTATACATTTCATGGGCAGTTGGCTTATAATTAGTTTTTGTGTGTTTTTTATATATGCTTATTGATTTTGGAAGAGTTGAGGGACTGATTTTATTAATTTGTTCTGGTTTGTTTAGTTGCTATATTTGTTGTGTTGACATTTTTTTTTTTTTTGGGTAAGTATAGTAGTTGTGTGTTGATTAGTTTGGGCACAAGTGACGAAATGGTCAATGGCTATTATGTTGTTGGTAGTTGCTCAATGTAAATGTATTAGTACAAGACTGTGGCAAAATGGTGAGTCCTATGATTGGTTTGGACTGTGTTTTCTTTAAGTAAAGGTTTTTTAAAAAGTAATAAACAGGCATATCAATTACTATCACTTTAAGGTGTATTTATGAAATTTGAAGATTGTGTTCACAAGTTGTTATTTCTTTGGGTGCCTGTTTTTGAACGAAATTTTGTCGAATTGTTTTGGCCAATAGTGATTTCAATTTGTGTAATTAAAGAAAGGAAGGAAAACAAGTTTCTATTTGAAATATTTGTATTACACAATCTATGTTTGATTTATTTAGGCAACAGTGCCTAAAGGCATAGACTTATGGTATGTATAATAGGTGGCTATTTAACTAGATTTTAAAAACACTAAATGGAGAATTTAAAGTGTGAAAGCAAGTTAAAATGAATAAGCGTGGTGAAACTACACATAACATTGCTCAACAAAATTAATATTGTTTTGCACTTTATGTTCTTTATAATTCTAACATTCCCTTTCTAAATTTGTTCTAGAATAACTTGCTAGTTTTTACAGGTGGTTCGTGAAGGACTTTAGTAGCATAGCCGCACAACTTACCGAAGTGATCAAGAAGAACGTTTGATTTAGATGGGGAGAAGAACAAGAAAAGGCGTTTCAATTAATCAAAGAGAAGCTGACCAACGCCCCCTTATTGTCTTCACCTAACATTTTGAAAACGTTTGAGATTGAATGTGATGCTTCAGGTATTGGCGTAGGCTCAGTTCTTATGCAGGAAGGATGACCAATTGCTTACTTCAGCGAGAAACTAAGCGGGGCAGCCTTAAACTACCCGACTTATGATAAGGAGTTGTATACATTGGTTCGAGCTTTAGATACGTGGCAACATGGCCTAAGGAATTCGTGATTCACACCGATCATGAGTCCTTGAAACACTTGAAGGGCCAGCACAAGGTAAACAAGAGGCATGCGCATTGGGTGGAGTTCATTGAAACGTTTCCATACGTCATCCGGTATAAGCAAGGTACAAAATGGGGCAACGCTGTTTGAAATTAAAAATATTGGCTTTGTGGTGGTAGTCAACAAAAATATTAGAGAGCGTTGAGATTGCTTGTGCGCGGATGGAGAAAAATAAATGCTTATACATTTGGTGCACTTCTAGGCATTTTGATTTATCATCTTGCCTTTATTATGTTGGGATTTTGCTCAACATGAGCTTGCCTAAATTAAAAAGTTTAGAGTTTAACTAATGTCTTAGCATTTGTGGGTGCTATGATTTTTCCGTATGCAAAGTTTTTCCCCGTTTGCTAATTTTTGTGTGTTTGGTTTGTTTATTTCAGTGATATTTTTTTTTACGAAGATTGGAAGAGAAATAGTTGATGTAATTGTGGGTATATATGTTTGTGCCTTTCGACAAAAATCTAGAAGAACAATTTGGGCTTTTGGGTGTTGTTTGTTTTGGTCTTTAATTTGCACACAAGTCATACAAGTCTTTTTAGGTAACTTTTGGATTATTTATTTGGAATTTCCTGAGCAAAATAACTGTATTTTGCTGCTTCACCTTTTGCGTACATATTTAATTTGGTCATCTTTGTTTCAACTTTTTGGTTGCTTGAGTGTTGAATGATCTTCACCTCTTAGGAGTGGAACTTTTTTTTAAAAATCGTTTCAGCATTTATTTTGAACTCATTGACATGAGCATTTGATATTTCAATTGTGTAAAGTGGTGGATATTTTTATGAGGTCCTATATTTAGAGAAAACTCTGATTTTTGGATTGGCTCAATTAAACTTGAGGAATGTCATGTGGGATTCATTGTTTATTTGTTTAATTAGCATTTTATAGATGGTGGACTGTGTATTTAGCATTATATAGATTGTATATTTTATTGGGGTCATGTTATTAGGAAAAAATATGTCCAAATATTTTAAAAGAATAAAGAAAAATTGACGATTTTTGGTGTTGCATAACATAATGCCTACATTTTTTCTAATGATATAGGTTTGCAAATTCCTATAAGTTAACTTTTGAATAAATATGATGTGAACCCCAATTGACTTGCTTTGAGACCCAACAATAATATTGGAAAAAACAACCCAAGAAAGCCAAACTCAAGTCTATGGATGGAGAATCTGGACCCGTTGAGAACTTGATGTGAACCCCAATCGACTTGCTTTGAGACCCAACAACAATATTGGAAATACAACCCAAGAAAGCAAAACTCAGGTCTATGGATGGAGAATCTAGACCCGTTGAGAACTTGTGTCAAGAACCTAGATTATATTAAAATCTAGACCCGTTGAAGAACCTGTCTCAAGAACCCAAAATACAAGGAGGAACGCCACAAAGGTTGTGATTTACCTTTGATAAGTTCAGAAGTTCAATCAAGAACAAGAGGAGTAAACTCAACTCAACTCACAATCAAAATTCATTATATATTGTCTCCCATATTGTCTCCCACAGCTTGGATCAAGTGGATCAAAATTGGTTCTCCTTCTTTGAAGCCCATCTTGAGTGTTAGGCTCTTGCTAACTTCATCCCAGGTGGATTTCACCCATCTGGACTTGGAAAGGATCTTTAAGAGTAGGCCCACCTTGGTTCTCATCAGCAACATCCACTTACCTTTTCAAGGAAGCTCTAACCCTATGGGTGTGGACAAGTGGATTCATAGGATAAAAAAGATGTGCGATAGTATGGCCATTGCTGAGGATCTTTGAGTTGGCCTAACTACCTACTTGTTAGAAGGAGAGGCAGATCACTAGTGAGATTTAGTTAAAAGGATGAGGAATGTTGATGCAATGAATTGGGAGGCCTTCGACCAAGTTTTCCAAGATAAGTACTTCCCAGAGTCAATTAATAATAAAAAAAGTTCAAACTTCTTGGCTCTTATGCAAAATAACATGACTGTACCTAAATATTAAGAGCAAGTTTAACGAGCCATCTCGTTATGTCATGGAGTTCATATCTACGGAGTCCAAAAGGGCTAAATGGTTAGAGCAAGTCTGAGGCCTGCTATTCGAGAGAAGCTTGTGGCTCTTAAAATTCGAGATTGTGGAGACCTGGTTGATAGAGATGCACTAGTGGAGAAGGATAGAGAAGAGACCCAATGTCGATAAACTTTGATAGGTGGAGGCCCATTTTGAGCTGGCAGTAGTAGTGGTGAAATGTAGAGGGTGGCCCCATATTGCCGCCCAGATTAGGCTATTGGACAAAGGAATCAAGGGGGCTCTGACGAGAGGATATATGCAGATCCTCGACAGTACAATTTGTGTGGAGGCATTGGACAATTTAGGAATAACTTCTCATCTCTTCTTTAGGGACAACCCATTGGCTCCGGATTGGGGAGCAAGAGTTGAAGGTTGATTTGGTGGCACTTGATATGAAGGGAGACAACGTAATTTTTGGGATGAAATTATTATCTGTGTATCATGCAATGATGGATTTTTTTCAAAACGTGTTGTATTTAAGTTACTAGGAGGGGTAGTATTCAGCTTCACAAATGGGCAAAATTCTTCCCACCCATTTTCCACTACGGACAACCGACTTCTAAAAGCTAAGGTGGGGGTAGTGTGAACTTTCTAGCCAGCATAATGGGAGATAAATGAGTTGAATCCCAGTCTTACTTTGCATTGGTGTTGTCGGACTTTCCGGATGTGTTTTCGAGTTGACTACCTAGATTACCCCCACATAGAGAGATCGAGTTTACAATTGATTTGTATCCAGGTACAGAACCCATATCCATTGCTCCTACCGCATGGGACCTTTGGAGTTGAAAGAGCTAAGGAAGCAATGGACCAACCATTGGCAATTGGGTTTATTCGTCTTAGCATTTCACCTTAACGAGCACTAGCCTCTTTGTGAAGAAGCATGATGAAACGCTTAGGTTATGTATGTATTACAGGAAGTTGAATCAGGTGACGGTAAAGAATAGGTATCCTCTAACTCGAATTAATGATTTGTTTGATAAGTTGAGGGGTTCTAAGTACTACTCTAAGATTGATCTTCATACTAGTACCATCAATTGAGAATCAAGGAGGATGATATTCCTAAGACTGCTTTTCGCACTAGGTATGGTTACTTTGAGTATACAGTGATTTGTTCTGGGTTGACTAATGCTCCTGCAGCTTGTATTGACTTAAATGCACCGGGTGTTCAGACCTTATCTGGATTAATTTGTTATAGTTTTCATTTATGACATTTTTTTCTATTTAAGGACACATGAGGAGCATGCACAACACATTTGATTGGTGTTTCAAACATTACAGGAACATAAGGTATATGCAAAGATGAGTAAATTTGAGTTCTATATGAAAGAGGTTCAGTTCCTTGGGCATGTAGTGTTAGAGCAGGGGGTAGCTGTAGACTCTACCAAGATTGAGGCAATGATGAAATGAGAATAACCTCAGAATGTGATAGAAATCCATTGTTTCCTGGGTCTGGCAAGTTACTACAGGAGGTTCATGGAAAGATTTTCTCGGTTAGCTATGCCAAAGATTCATCTTACTAAGAAGGGGGAAAGTTCTTGTGGACCAAAGATTGTGAGCAAGCCTTTGGTATCTTGAAGGAGAAGTTGACCACAACACCAGTACTCATCATTATGGATAATGGAAAGGGCTACGATATGTACGCGGATGCTTCTTTACGGGGTTTGGGTTATTTATTGGGGCAAGATGGGAAGGTATTTGCTTATGACTCTAGACAATTGAACACCCATGACTAGGATTATCCTACCAATGAGTTAGAGCTTACATATGTAATGTTCACTCTCAATCTATGTATATGTTATTTGTATAGAGAGAAATTTTAGGTTTATTCTGATCATAAGAGCCTTAGGTATATTTTTTATTCAGAAGAACCTAAATCTTCAATAAAGGTGTTGGATTGAGTTGTTAGAGGATTACAACTTTACTTTCAACTATCATCCGGAGAAGGCTAATGTGGTAGCAGATGCACCCAGTAGAAAGTCTCAAGCTACAATAAATTCCCTTGTAGTGTGTAAGTGGAAGAAGATATATGCCCTAGATGATTTTGATCTGTTGGTGGATAAACAGAAAGATCGACTGTGCTTATTCAATCTAGTAACTCAACCTATTCTCTGAAAAACAGTTGTAGAGTTTCAACAACTGGAGGCGATTCGGAGTCAATTGGTGTAACGCCTCACAATCCACGATGGAGACATTAACTATCTATCCACCATCAAACCATGAGAGCATACTAAATTAACCATTAAAAGAATAAAATTCATCCATCAATTCAATAAATAACTAAAGAATATCCATGGTATTATCAATTCATCAGAGTTAAGAAACTACAAACTAAGAAAACCATCTCTAAACGTCCACTTCTGGATTTACATCACTGATCCACCTCAGCATCCCAATCTACCGATGCACCTAGTCTGTGTCATCATCAACACCAAAATCTGAAAAAATATTTATATCATAGGGTGAGCAAATAATAATAGTAGGAAACCTTCCCAAACCCAAACAAGGTATCAAAATAATAAAATAGGTAAGTCTTAGTTGGTAAAATAAATACATAAGCATTTGAAATAAAACATTGACAGTTAATAAAATCTCAGGTTTACGGTACAAAACAGTAAGGTTAAATAACAAGTAAAACTCATTCTTACAGCAATAGTTGATCACAACAAGTATATCTCATGTATGTAGGTTGACTAGCATGAATCTACACACCACATATATGTGGTCCACGCCGCACCATAATCACAAAACATTCAATCAATCCCCACAGGGCCATAATACTTTAGGAAGGGCATACCAACACATCAGTAGTGACGATTCCTTCGCATTACTAGTATACTAACCCTCAGCCTCGATCACGAATCCTTGAACCCTGCAAGGAACAAGCAATTCCACTTCGAGTGATAGCAAACCTTCAAACCCCTTAGGGTAAGAAAAAATATATAAACAATCTGCGATATAGATTCGAGCGAAATTCATATTCATCACCCCCACCCATACAATAGATAATTTCATACTTTAACAAAACCAATCTTCCCACAATTGATGCGAACCCTTAAACGAATTCAAGAACCCACGGGCAAATTGATTGAAGACTCCCCAAGAAAGATCACAAATCAGATTATAAGAACCAAGAACCCTAGACCCAATGTTTGCATGAAACATGAACCCAAGGCTAAAAGTTCAAGAGAAAGACGCCACACTCAAGATTGAGTGATAAGTCGATGAACGCCACAAGAAAGATTAATTCTTGATAAGTTCTTGAAATAGTTCTTGGAAGAACAATAAAGTAGAAACCTCACAATAACTCATAAAAATATTCTATCTTTTACAATGCTTTGAATGCCTATTTATAGGCTGGTTATTACAAAGAAAACTTCCTAAAATAGCTTATCCTATTTAAGAAATATCTCTTACTTGCTGGTGAAGAAATATCTCTTACTTGTGGGTAAAGAAATATATCTTATTTGCTGGTAAAGAAATAGCTCTTACTTTCCTAAACTCTTATTTTCCTAAAAGAGAAAAACACAATCAGCTCTTTAATATGCTGATCACATGCCTAATTAAACTAGGAAAGTCTTTCTTTCCTAAAAAGAATAACTCACACGCCTAAATAGTTAAGGAAAGTCTTACAATCAGACCAATTTTAAACATGCCAATTTAAAGCTTAGCCTTTACCGGAATCTTCTAGAACTTGAATTATGTTGATGGATCTTTGCCCAAGTGGATCATGCTCCATGTTTGAACTTGCACAATCAGCCCATATGTCTTGAATCAGCCCGTTCAATGCTTCCTTCATCCTTTTTTACTCTTGCCCGAGTCATAAGACCTCCATTTATGCTCAACGGATCAGATTGCATTGCATCAACAATTCCATAATTTTACAAGTACAAGACTAATTCAATCAAAACATGCAAGATATGGTAAAAATAAACATTCATGTTCAGAATATTCAAGACCTAGGCTTTTAAATAAAGAACCATCAATTTTTGATGTAAATCATGCATTTATTCAAGAATTGAACCACATATTCAAAAAGAATGTAATTTCGATGTAAAAGAATGTAAAAACATGCAAGATATCACATATAAATGATTAGGAATTGAGAACTAGGCTTTTTAATCAAGAACGAACAAATCTTGGAAGCAAATCATGCATTTTATTCAAGAAACGAATAAGAGGTTCAAAGGAACGTGAAAACATCGTAGGTCTATTAGTTATATTATAATCGATATGAAAATGATAGAAATATATATAGCTCTAATCTCAATGAATGTGTTTGAGGAAGAACACCTACCATGATTTCTTAGATCTTGATCTTAACGTGTATTTGGTGTGATTTTCTTGAATTAATCCTTCAAGATTAAGCCCGTTCTTCCTCCTTTTCTTCTCCTAAATTTTTCCTAGGCTTCTTGGGGTTGAAAAATAGGTAAAAACACTTTAGATTGTGGCCCTAGGGTATTTTATTGGGTGAAAAAAGGAGAAAGCCCTAAAATCTAATCGATATAGTTTTTAGCGAGGCGTACGAACGGTTTTGGGGGCGTCCAAATGTAACCAACTCTCTATTTCTCCTTTATTATGATTAAACGCAAAATTTCATTTTTTGGACAGGTGTCCGAACCCCTATTGATGCGTCCAGACGCCAATAAATTTTTGACCAAACTTCTGGCTTGATTTTGTCCTAATTACAAGCCGATTCACGAATATTACATGAAATACACTTTTTGTAGCCCTTGAAGTCTAGTATCTAACACCATAGTAAAAAGTTATGACCAAAATACTATGGTAGTGTCAAATTCTTTCCTTCCCAAATTCTCTCCAAAATGCATTTTAACTCCAGAATACTTCTAAACTTCTAATACAACCCATATCACCTCTCCCAAGGTTTCTTGACCTTCTAAAGTCAATGGTAGTCTTATTTTGATCTAAAAACAATTAGAAACTTGCCTAACCACCCTTCATAGGCTTGAACGCCTGCAAAATTAAATTTAATCCGAAAGTCAATTCCCGTGAAACTCAGACTTCATTAACAATCTTTCAACAACGATTCAAGGTTTGTATTATCATTTTAGAAGTACTCTTAATATAATATTTTTCTTATGTAATTATAGTACGAGGTCTTAGAATCCATCCCCTTAAAAAAATTCGTCCACGAAAATTAATCTTCGAGTTTGTCTATCTAATTCAAATTGGTTACAGTGTCTCAACTCCTATTTGTCCTCTAAGCTTCAAATCTAAGATCATAATAGATTTTCCATATTCTAAATTTTAAATTTATCCCTTCAACTTGAACCATCATTGCAATTATTAAAAGTTCTCAAGATTATCTTCATTCACTAGCATTCATTTATCACCCTCATTCTTAGTTTTTCAACTATCCCCTATCCTCAATAATTCTATACAATTGTCTGAACTAATTGATGTGAACCCCAATCGACTTGCTTTGAGAGCCAACAACAATATTGGAAATACAACCCAAGAAAGCAAAACTCAGGTCTATGGATGGAGAATCTAGACCCGTTGAGAACTCGTGTCAAGAACCTAGATTATATTAAAATCTACACCCGTTGAAGAACCTGTCTCAAGAACCCAAATTACAAGGAGGAACGCCACAATGGTTGTGATTTACTTTTGATAAGTTCAGAAGTTCAATCAAGAACAAGAGGAGTAAACTCAACTCAACTCACAATCAAAATTCATTATATATTGTCTCCCCTTTTTCATTGATAGAACGCCTATTTATAGGCTGACCATCCAAGAAAAATTCCTAAAATCCTAATCTACTAAGGAAACAAATCTCCTAATCTACTAAGGAAACAAATCTTAATCTACTAAGAAAACAAATCCTAATCTAAATAGGAATAACTAAAGAATAAAATTTGTGACCCTTTCTCTCAAAAATGCCCTTGAGTGAATAGTATCACGGTACTGTAGCATGAACAGTACCGTGCTACAGTAACTTATTCTAAACCCTAGTCTAAATAAAATAATAAGACATATGTGGGCTAAGCATCCTCAAACCCACTTATTCTAAACTAATAATCAAAATTCTTTAAACAAATTGAAAGCCTTAACAACAAAAGGCCCTATCTCTAAGTCATGTCTTCATGTCTTCCACAGCTTGGATCAAGTGGATCAAAATTGGTTCTCCTTCTTTCAAGCCCATCTTGAGTGTTGGCCTCTTGCTAACTTCATCCCAGGTGGATTGCAACAATCCTTGCATTCCTTCCTTGATCTTCTTGGCTCTTGATCTTGTAATTGGTCCATCTGGACTTGCAAAGGATCTTTAAGAGTAGGCCCGCCATGGTTCTCATCATTCCCCCTTTCCTCAAAAAGATTGGTCCTCGAATCTTCACCAACATCTTAAGGAGAAAGATAAGAAACATTGAAGGTAACAGAGAAAAAAAAAATTTCGAATTTTCTCCTCTTTTTTTTTCTACTATTTTTTTTTCTTATGTTTTTTTGATGATTTTTTTTTTCACCAACTGATTTGATCACAAACTAAATAGTAAACAATTGACAAAACCCTAACAATAACTCAAACCCTAGAACAATGAAAAAAAAATTTGGCAGCCACACAAAACGCTAAGAAGAATTTCGGCCGCCCTTTTTTTTTTTTTTTTTGAAACCCTAGAATCAATTTTGCAAGAAATAAAAGGATAGGATAAGACCTGATTGGAAACCTTGCTCTGATACCAAATGATGCGAACCCCAATCAACTTGCTTTGAGACCATACAACAATATTGGAAATACAACCCAAGAAAGCCAAACTCAGGTCTATGGATGGAGAATCTAGACCCGTTGAGAAGTCATGTCAAGAACCTAGATTATATTAAAATCTACACCCGTTGAAGAACCTGTCTCAAGAACCCAAATTACAAGGAGGAACGCCACAATGGTTGTGATTTACTTTTGATAAGTTTAGAAGTTCAATCAAGAACAAGAGGAGTAAACTCAACTCAACTCACAATCAAAATTCATTATATATTATCTCCCATATTGTCTCCCCTTTTTCATTGATAGAACGCCTATTTATAGGCTGACCATTCCAAGAAAAATTTCTAAAATCCTAATCTACTAAGGAAACAAATCTCCTAATCTACTAAGGAAACAAATCCTAATCTACTAAGAAAACAAATCCTAATCTAAATAGGAATAACTAAAGACTAAAATTTGTGACCCTTTCTCTCAAAAATGCCCTTGAGTGAATAGTATCACGGTACTGTAGCATGAACAGTACCGTGCTACAGTACTTATTCTAAACCCTAGTCCAAATAAAATAATAAGACATATGTGGGCTAAGCATCCTCAAACTCACTTATTCTAAACTAATAATCAAAATTCTTTAAACAATTTGAAAGCCTTAACAACAAAAGGCCCTATCTCTAAGTCATGTCTTCATGTCTTCCACAGGTTGGATCAAGTGGATCAAAATTGGTTCTCCTTCTTTCAAGCCCATCTTGAGTGTTGGCCTCTTGCTAACTTCATCCCAGGTGGATTGCAACAATCCTTGCATTGCTTCCTTGATCTTCTTGGCTCTTGATCTTGTAATTGGCCAATCTGGACTTGCAAAGGATCTTTAAGAGTAGGCCCACCATGGTTCTCATCACTAATTCATATCACGCATAACTACTAGATCATTAACTTAATTGTCTACTCATCAAATATCAATTCTCTTTTGAATTGACCATTGTTTTCACTAAGCCTCATGATTTATTCTTACTTGTAGCTTAACCATATGCATATCCAACACAAATTAAATCCAATTCTGCTAATAGAATTACTTACCTTTCCTATACTGAAACCATGGTATAACACAAAACTTAGTAATGATATTACGGTAAGATTTACCTTAATTCTTGAAATAGATGCAACCTTCTTAATGACTTTGTCTCTCAGTAGCCTAGAGAAACTCTCAAACATTCGAATATAATAACAACTTTGATTCCCAACTACTCGCTAGCACATAAATCAATATTATATGATCAACTCTTAAAACGCACACCCTTGTTTAATTCCTCACTGTACTCTGACTCATCTTTCCTCACGTTGCATCTCACCATAATGTTTATTTGAGATACCATGACACTCTTGTACTAATCAAACCTATGGACAATCATATTTCTTGGTATGAAGACCACGAGATTCCCAACAGTTATTATCATCGAAACACACCATACTGAATCTAATCAAATGTTTCGCTGCGCACTCTGATATAAATTATAATTTGCCAATCACAAGTCAAAACTAGCCACAAGTTAAGGATTCACATAGGTTCGAAGGGTTGGAGAAAATATGTCGAATTCCACCTTAGTGTACAATTGAAATCTAACCATACATGTCCTCTAATTATATTTTCTAGAATGTATACACTAACGATCCACCTTTCCCCACCAAAGGGAATTTTAGTAAGTAAACAAATATACTAATTGGGCTAAGGGTCAAGTTTTATCTCCAAGGTATTTGTTTTAAGTCCCCAATTTTTAGTTCAAATCAATAAGCCCTACAATCTCCTCCATAACTCACGCATCGAAGTTCATACTTTTAGATCAAGCATAATATCTCCAAATTATTCACCAACTCGATTAACACTAATCATTTTCTCTATCTCTAGGGTATTAATTCACAATCTCTAACCTTGAGCTAGAATCAATAAACTATGTAATCAATCCATAGTGGCTTTCATTAACCTCTCCATTTTGTTCACGATACATATACTCTTGAATTCCCCTAATTCAATTTGGTACAAATATATTTATTGTACTTTAATAGAAAGTAAATATAGACTATCAAGAATCACAATAATCTTTTTCAAATCAATGCCACTAGAATTCTTATAAGACAATCATAGCAAAAAACAAGACTCCACATGGTTGAACTAATGTTCCTCAATTTAACCACATTAGTCGTCATATCCTTAACAATTATTCATATCCTTGAGTTGATAATGATATGCTAGTTAGTTAACCTTAGTCTTTTATCACAAAATTCGCTTAACAGTTTCTCCAATCATGTCAAAAGTCACCTTTTTTCATTCAGAACTCACTTGTTCCTCTTAACATCTCTTCTTGGTAGATTGATTTTGACATAGATTCCTCATATTACATCATTCCAATCATCCTGATTAACTATAAAGGGTTCTTTTTAAAAATAATAAACTTCAAAATTCATACCAACAATTTTCAACTCTAACCTATTCAGATCTATCTTAATGATGGACAACTCTATATTGCCACAACGAAACTCCAATAACATTAAAAGATTCCACACCACGTTCAAAGTCCACGTCAAGCATTGGGTATCATCCTTCTTCCAATAATTGTCCACTATATTTGACCTTGATCTTTTGAACATCTATATTCTTTAGTTCAATAATATTTGGGTCAAGGATAACTACCTAGATTTCCATACCATATGTCTCAATCCGTACCTACACCCTTGACCTAAATTGTCAATTAAACTTTATGTGTGCAAATTAACTATCAACTCCATACTCAACCAAAATGATGCAATCCATAAGATGCTCAAGGAAACACAAATTCGAAGATGTGAAAGATAATGGAATTGACTTTTCATCAAGACAAAGATCCATATGAAACCTTGCATTATTGTATTTTGATTCTTATTTTAAGTCAATTTGCTAGCATTAGTATTTTATATGTCCTTTTAATATTTTTTAGAGTTAGGGGTATTTTTGTAATTTCTAGAATTTCTGGAACATATCATATTTTTGGATTGTCAAAATAGAAACTCCTACTAGGATTTGTTTCTTTAGTAGATTAGGATTTGTTTCCTTAATAGATTAGGATTTGTTTCTTTAGTAGATTAGGATTTGTTTCTTTAGTAGATTAAGATTTGTTTCCCTAGAAGATTAGGATTTTAGGAATTTTTTTCTTGTAATGGCCAGCCTATAAATAGGCATTCAATCAATGAAAAAAATTAGATTATTATTCAGCAAAATTGGAAAGTATTTTCTCTACGGTTCTTTGAAGAACTATTCGAATTTATCGAGATTTCCCGTGGCGTTCACCAGTGACTTATCAAACGGATTTCCACCACCGTTTGTGGCGCCTCCCTTATACCGAGGTTCTTGTTTTCGCAATAAACAACGGGTTGAGGTCATATATACCAAGGTTCTTGTTTGTCGTAAAACAACGGGTCGAGGTCTATTATTCAAATCTGATCATAGAACGATCTTGGGTTCCTTTTCATTGTTGGAACTCGTTATTTTGGCGGGGGTTCACATCATTTGGTATCAGAGCATAGGTTCTTGTTCAGGTTTGCCTATCTCTTAAAACCTTTCTTTTCTTTATTCTGTGTTCTTCTAGTTCCAAATTCAGTTCACATACCCTTGTCTAGCCGAATTTCCTTTACCCCATTCCGCTAGTATTTTGTTGGTTCTAGTTTATTACGAATTCGTATTCCGTTACTACCAAAAGATAGTTGCCGATCAAAAAAAAAAAAAAGGTAGAAAGGAGTCAAAAAAAAAAAAAAAAGAGTAGAAAAAAAAAGAGAAGAATTGTTTGTGTTCATCCATTTTGGGTCCAATAAGCCCGAAAATCACCTCACCCCAAAATTAGAAAATTTTTTTGTGGAAATCTTGCTATTTTGTGCTTCCAAAAAATCCTATGTTATGCGGCTTAAATATTGATATATGATGATGGAGATCCAAGATTTTGATGGAAGGGATGATTCTACAACATTCTCTAGTTGGATTAATTCTATGGAGAACTATTTTGTACCAAAAGTGTTGCACAATGAAATTGTTACCATTAATGACTTTCAACCAGAAACAATGATGTCCCAAGAGCTTGATTTGTTTGCATCTTTCAAGGATCTACATGAAGAGTCACCAATGCTTCTTTCTATCTACTTTGCTCCACCAATTAATTTTATTATTCCAGAAAACTTCGATGACACAATCAAGGGGATCAATTTCCAATTTTTTTTCTTCGTTCCCTCAATTAGAGAAGAAAATGAGACATCATCTTAAAGCTTCGCAGAGATGGCTACATATATAAGTTCAAAGTTTTTGGACTTTCATACTGCAACACTTTAAAACTCGAGGTCGAGTTTTCTCCAACCAAGGGAGAAAATGTGAACCCCGCCAAAATAACGAGTTCCAACAATGAAAAGGAACACAAGATCGTTCTACGATCAGATTTGAATTGTGGCGCCCAAAAAATCGGGGGTCCTTAATTTAACAAAATTCGGGCAGAGTCACCTTTGTACGGGGATCTCTACCCAAAACACAACCTGTGCAATTACATACATTGACCACAACGGGTCCATTTATGAATAAATATTAACCACACCAGGTCCATTTATAAGTAAACATTGACCACACCGGGTCCATTTTCCATACTTATATAACCATATGCAATTTTATTTTATTTTCATTAAAACAATCCATATGAGTTCGATTACAATTCTTTTATATTTACATTCCAAAATGGGATTTTCACAAAAGTTATACAAAATGAGTTATAAAAGCCACAAGTCGGCCTTCTTCACCCTTAAGGCTCAAATTGGGAGCCGTCCGCCGGTGTGAACCCTGCACCTGAAATATTTTCCCATAAAGGGTGAGTCACGCTCAGTAGGATATCTCCTAAAGAGGCTACTCTCCGACCTAGATGCATATGAAATGTTCACATGCAACAATCAACCATCTACAACAATTCCAATCAAGAATATGCAACTAAATGTTGGAATTTGCTATGTCATGCCATGAAATGAGATGAGACTCACTCATGAAACTTCAATCCGAGCCCTTACTAGCTCCCACAACACATGCCATGTCATGTATTTAAAACTGGACATTCCAAGCCCCGCCATAGATGTTGTACATCCAATGACCATTTTAAAATCTCCGGGTCTTTCTTAGGTTGGGTATTTATGGACTTACACCAAGGGTAACCCAACCCACACGGAATTTATGGACTTCCACGGAGGGTTCCGCGTACACCCACACACTTTATGGACCGAACCAAGGGAGTGCGTACCCCAACTATCGGGTGTTGTACCCGAGGGATTTTTTAGCCCTTCTTGCTAACCCCGATCCTATTTACCATGCAAACCGTGCGACTCAGTCGGATCTTCAATCCAACCTTCCCGAGCCCACCCATCATTCACCATATGTGGTGTTTGATTACAACCATGCAAACACACCCCCACTCATGCTCAATGTTCATGAATGTGATGCCTCCGTGCATAATGCAATGTAATGTACATTTGCAATACAACAACAATGTCCAATATGGTATAAATGACAAATGAATTATTTCAACACATTCCATAGACAATTATATCCAAGCACATAATTTCCATAACCCATCAATGCCAATATATCACAAGTATGTATATCAACAATTCCTACAACACAATTTGCAAGTGTGTTATCACATAATCATGCTATCAACACACTAAATTCATCAAGGCATAACATAAACACATAACATGCCCACAATTCACATAACTCGAGAATCACATTAGGTTAATCCCACATACCCAATTCAAGGTGAAATTTATTCTACTTATTTTCCATACCCATTTCACCAATTTCATCACCATAGGCAAGTGTTAAAATTATCTAACCTACCCACCCATTCCATATAAAAATTCTAGGTTGAAAATAAACCTAATTAGGATGAAACCCTATCTCTTGAAGCGTAAAATATCCGTAGGAAGCTTCAAGAACACAACCGAAGTTTTTAGCCTTTGATTTACCAAAATCCCGTTTCTTGAACTTCGGTGAAATTCTCTCTTTTTGGTACGTAGGCGTAGCCCTCGTCGAGTAGAACAACTTTAGTTCTTGGCTCGTGTTGATTGGAGCGACGAGGAGGCGTAGATCGTAGAGAGAAGTTGGATTTTCTCTTTTTTTTTCTCTCCTTTCCCTCTCTTCTCTTCTCACGTTAGAACCAGCTGAACAAATGGGAAGAAATCAGATTTTCTCCTCCTATATATACTCTTTAATTGCTTGGTCCACAACACGCCATACCGCTCTCTTTTCTCGGGTCCGTTTTCGCCCCGAAACGATTAAATTTCGCCCCGGTTCAAGCTCAAAATATTTTTATTTCAACTTGTTTTAAATTATTTTCCAACTTTTGAAATTTTATTAAAATTTTATTTTTGGGTCACCTGAGACCCGACCGACTCGTAAAATACGAAAAATCCGACCATCTCAGAATTCGACGAAATTTGATAGGGTAACCAGATTTCGCGAGACGAATCTAAAGGTGAGGTCCGTTTCATCATCCGAGTTCTAGAAAAATTCAAGTTTTCAACCCGTACCGAAGTGGCAATTTACCATTTTACCCTCTTTCATAAAAAGTTCAATTTTACCCGGGTTTTATATTCTTCCCCCCTTAAAAAAAAATTTTGTCCCCGAAATTCACACACATGTACCTTCAACCAGATGCATATGCAACAGTCATATAACTTTAAATGACTATAAAGGTGTACCTCCATCCTCGAACAAGAACGGATAGCTGGTACGTATAGTGTCCTCACGCTCCCATGTCGCCTCCTCCACACCTCGGTGCTGCCACAACACATTCACTAGCCTCACGGTCTTGCCTTGCAAAACCTGCTCCCGGCTATCCATGATACGCACCGGTCCCTCATCGAAGGTCTCATCCGCATCTACAATCAACTTACCCCAATCCACCACATGAGTTGGATCTAGAGTATACTTTTGGAGCATAGAGACATGAAATACCGCATGAACACCCAATAGATTTGGCGGCAACGCCAACCGGTAAGCAACTGTACCAACCCTCTCGAGTATCTCGAAGGGCCTGATATACCTCGGCGACAGCTTTCCCCATTTGCCAAACCTGACCACTCCTCTCTTAGGCATCACCTTCAAAGAGACATGATCTCCAACCTCAAACTCTAGAGGTCGCCGCCGTTTGTCGGCACTAAGCCGTGAGAAGACGTTTCTGTATTAATTCCACCTTCTCCGAGGTGTCTCTGACCAATTTCGGACCCGTAAATGGTCTTTCTCCAACCTCCGTCTAACAAACCGAAGAACGGCAAGGCCTCCCATAAAGTGCCTCATAGGGTGCCATCTGTATGCTCGTCTGATAACTGTTATTGTAGGCGAACTCCACTAAGGGTAAATGCTCTTCCCAGCTACCCTTGAGATCTAGGACGCATGCCCGTAGCATGTCCTCTAATGTCTGGATGGTCCTCTCCGACTGACCGTCTGTTTGGGGATGAAAGGTTGTGCTCATCATCAACTGTGTCCCCATGGCTCACTAAAAACTCTCCCAAAAATGAGCTTTAAACTTGGGATCCCGATCCGATACTATAGATACGGGCACCCCATGCAACCGGACAATCTCCTGTATATACAACCTGCAGAATTCCTCCAGTGTGAAGGTCAGCCACACAGCCAAAAAGTGTGCCGACTTTGTAAGTCGGTCCACTATCACCTACACTGCGTCATGACCTCGCAATGTCCGTGGCAAATGGGTCACAAAATCCATCGTGACGTGCTCCTACTTCCACTCAACCACCTCCAAAGGCTGGAGTAACTCTGCTAGTCTCTGGTGCTCAACCTTGAC
Organism: Ilex aquifolium; assembly: GCA_951799425.1. NCBI lineage: Eukaryota > Viridiplantae > Streptophyta > Magnoliopsida > Aquifoliales > Aquifoliaceae > Ilex > Ilex aquifolium. The sequence continues at coordinate 22,171,799 of OX637396.1, read as the reverse complement.
CTGTTGACACGTGAGACATCGACTAACAAAATCTCCGATGTGCCTCTTCATCCCACTCCAATAATACTGGCAACGAATATCATGATACATCTTCGTGCCACTTGGATGCACAGCAAAATGGGAGCAATGGAACTCCCTGAGGATCTCCTCTCTCAGATTCACCGACTGGGGAACCACAACCCTTCTCCTAAACTGAAGACTGCCATCCGAGTGAATGGCCCAACCCTCGTCACCGGTACCCGTCTGCACTCGGTCCCTGATGGATGATAACTCTAGGTCCTGCCCCTGGGACTCAATTACCCTGCTCAGTAGGGAAGGCGTAGTCACCAAGCGCCCTAAAACACCTTGAGTCTGACCCCGATAATGCAGCCCAAACTGTCCCACAGTCTCTAGCATCCGCCACTCTCGGGAAGCCACACTAGCCACAACTTCCTGTGACTTCTGGCTAAGTGCATCAGCCACCACATTTGCCTTACTGGGATGGTAATGCAAGGTGAAGTCGTAGTCCTGCAGGTACTCAATCCATCTACGTTGTCTCATGTTGAGTTCGCTGAGTGAAGATGTATTTTAGACTTTTGTGGTCCGAAAACACCTCGAACTGCTCTCCGTATAAATAGTGGCGCCAAGCCTTCAAGGCGAAGACAATGGCCGCCAACTCCATGTCATGTGTGGGGTAATTATGCTCGTGGTTTTTTAACTACCGAGAACCATAAGCCACCACCCTTCCGGACTGCATCAAAACACAACCAAGTCCATCTCTGGAGGCATCACAATACACTATGTACATCTGTCCCCTCTCCGGGACTATCAAAATAGGAGCTGAAGTAAGTCTTCTCTTCATCTCCTGGAATGCCTTCTCACACGATTCATCCCACTGGAATTTGACCTCCTTCTTGGTCAATCTCGTCATAGGTGCGGCTAGTCGGGAGAAGTCCTCGATGAACCTCCGGTAGTACCCTACCAATCCCACGAAACTACATATCTCGAAGACTGACTTCAGCCTCTCCCAACTTATAACTACCTCAACCTTCTCCGGATCAACTGACACACCCAAAGTCGATACCATGTGTCCTAAGAATTTCACATCCGTAAGCCAAAATTACACTTGTTGAACTTGGCGTACAATTGATGGTCCCTCAAGGTCTGGAGAACAATCCTCAAGTGACCCTGATGCTCCTCCTCAGATTTGGAGTAGGTCAGGATGTCGTCAACAAACACCACGATGAACTGATCTAAATAGGGTTGGAACACCCTATGCATGAGATCCATAAATGCCGCCGGGGCATTCGTCAATCCAAATGGCATCACAATGAACTCAAAATGCCCATACCGCGTTCTGAATGCCGTCTTAGGGATATCTGCCTCCCTGATCCTCAACTGATGGTAGCCCGTGCAGAGATCTATCTTGGAGTAGACTCGCGCTCCCCTCAGCTGATCAAACAGATCATCAATCATCGGCAAAGGGTACCTATTCTTGATGGTGACCCTGTTCAACTGCCGATAGTCTATACACAACCGAAGGGTCTTGTCCTTCTTCTTGACAAACAATACTGGAGCACCCCACGGTGAAGTGCTCGGTCTAATAAAGCTCTTGTCCAATAATTCCTGTAATTGGACCTTGAGTTCTTGCAACTCAGCTGGCGCCATCCTATGCGGAGTAATAGAAGTAGGAGATGTACCCGGATGCAAATCGATGCCAAAGTCTACATCCCTATGGGGAGGTAATTCCGGTAGTTCATCAGGAAAAACGTCATCATACTCACAGAAAACCCGAGGTAGGCCTAACTCTTGCCTCATCTCGTCCTCCAGAATAAGGCTCGCAAGCCAACCCATCAACTGTCCATACCATCGAGAGTCATATACGGCTTGGGGCAAGGCATCGTGCTTTTCCCCTTGAAACTTGAAACAAATGTCGTCCGATGTGTAGGCAGTTACCCTCTTCCGATCGCAATCAATGACGACCCGATGTGCCGCCAACCAGTCCATCCCAAGGATGACATCGAACTCCAACATGTCCATGACTTTAAGGTCCACGGTGAGTAGAACCCCCGAGATCTCTAACTCACAACCTCGACATATATGGTCAACACACACCCTAGCTTCTAGAGGTGAATTCACATACAACGGCTCTTCCAAGGTATCAACCTCTAAGCCCAAATCCCTCACACTTTATGCAGAAATGATCGAATGAGATGCACCAGAGTCAAATAACACCCTAACCCATAAGCGAGAGAGTAGAAATGTACCCAGAATGACTGACTGATCCACTGGCTCAGCCTGACGTGTGATGGCGTAGACACGCCCCTAGGTCCCCGAAGTCACGACCTGCATGCCCTCTCCCCGACCTCGACCCATGCCTTGGCCCATCTGGCCTGACTGCGGAGTCCCCGCTCGGAAAGTGGTAAGGGCCTAAGTGGTGCCCTGGAACTGATACTAACTTCCCTGGCCCGTGGAGGGGTAGGGAGGAACAAAGCATGGTTTTGGCTGCCCCGCTGATGACTGGGACTGAGACGCCCCATAACTCTGGGATCCCTGCCTCTGAGGACAATCCCGCCTCACTTGACCCGGCTGGTGGCAATGATAGCAAGTTCTCTGACCTGCCTGATATGTTGTCCTAAAGTTTCCCCCGCCTTGGAAGGATCGACCTTGGCCTTTGCCTTGATGGCCACGGCCTTGTTCCTGTTGTCCCTATGAAGTAAAAGTCCTCTGCCTTTTCCCTGAACTAGAAGAGGATTGGCCCTCCTTCTTTGTCCTTAGAACCCGCTTCCCGGATGCTTCATGCGTCATCAACCTCTCTCTCAATGGCCACAGCTGTCTCGACCATCGAGTCCAAGTCTTGCAGGCACTGGCCCACAATTTTACCCCGGATGGATAATTTCAACCCATCCTCGAACCTCCTCACTTTGGCCATATCTGTGGCCACATAATCGTCGGCAAAACAGGCTAACTCAGTGAACTTAGCCACGTACTCCATCACCATCAAAGTCCCTTGCCTCAAGTCTAAGAACTCCCGAGCCTTAGCTTGTCGGACAGCCGTCGGGAAATATTTGCCCATGAAGAGCTCACAGAACTCTCCCCATGTCATCGCCTCCAAGTTCTTCGAAGCCTTTGCCCAATCCCACCATAGATGGCTTCTCCCTCTAGCTGGAATGCAGCTGGCCTTATCTTCGTCGAATCGGAGGTGATCTCCATAGCCTCTAAAATCTTGTCGGCTTGTTAGAACCAACGGTCAGCCACCATCGGATCCGCCCTTCCCAGAAAAGTCGGAGGTTTGTGTGCCTTGAACCTTTGGAGGTTACTTGAGCCTCCTTGCCCCGCATTTGCACTAGCCTGTGCAATAGTGGCTGTCATCGTGCCAATAGCCTCCATGAAGGCTTATTAGTCAAAAGCCGGTGGTGGTTGGTTGTTGTTCCGCCCACCGCCTCGACCGCGTCCCCTTCCTCTATTTGCCATCTACACACATGTCAAATAGCAATAGAGCATTTACTTATCCCGTGAACCACCCCGTTCATTTGTTTTCCGACCCCTAAGGTTATGTTTTCTAACCCTAGTGTGTCCATTTCCATATACATCTTACCATGCATATAATCCACATAGCATATCGCACATGACATGTAAAAAGTAAAGCACACAACATGAAATGCATAATGCATGCAATGGTCTAAACTCATACCCCTCAAGCCCTAGGTAAATCGTATACCTAAGCTCTGATACCAAGCTGTGGCGCCCCAAAAATTGGGGGTCCTTAATTTAACAAAATTCGGGCAGAGTCTCCTTTGTACGGGGATCTTTACCCAAAACACAACCTGTGCAATTATACTACATTGGCCACACCGGGTCCATTTATTAATAAATATTAACCGCACCGGGTCCATTTATAAGTAAAACATTGACCACACCAGGTCCATGTATCTATACTCATATAACCACATGCAATTTTTATTTTTTTTTACATTAAAAAAGTTCATATGAGTTCGATTACAATTCTTTTATATTTGCATGCCAAAATGGGATTTTCACAAAAGTTATACAAAATGAGTCATAAAAGCAACAAGTCGGCCTTCTTCACCCATGAGACTCGAATTGGAAGCCGTTCGCCGGTGTGAACCCTGCACCTGAAATATTTTCCCATAAAGGGTGAGTCACGCTCAATAGGATATCTCCTAAAGAGACTACTCCCCGACCGAGATGCATATGAAATGTTCACATGCAACAATCAACCATCCACAACAATTCCAATCAAGAATATGAAACTAAATGTTGGAATTTGCTATGTCATGCCATGAAATGAGATAAGACTCACTCATGCAACTTCAATCCGAGCCCTCACTGGCTCCCACAACACATGCCATGTCATGTATTTAAAACTGGACATTCCAAGCCCCGTCATAGATGTTGTACATCCAATGACCATTTTAAAATCTCCGGGTCTTTCTTGGGTTGGGTATTTATGGACTTACACCAAGGGTAACCCAACCCACATGGAATTTATGGACTTCCATGGAGGGTTCCGCGTACACCCACACACTTTATGAACCGAACCAAGGGAGTGCGTACCCCAACTACCAGGTCTTGCACCCGAGGGATTTTCTAGCCCTTCTTACTAACTCCGACCCTATTTACCATGCAAACCGTGCGACTCAGTCGGATCTTCAATCCAACCTTCCCGAGCCCACCCATCATTCACCATATGTGGTGTTTGATTACAACCATGCAAACACACCTCCACTCATGCTCAATGTTCATGAATGTGATGCCTCCGTGCATAATGCAATGTAATGTACATTTGCAATACAACAATCATGTCCAATATGCTATAAATGACATATGAACTATTTCAACACATTCCATGGGCAATTATATCCAAGCACATAATTTTCATAACCCATCAGTGCCAATATATCACAAGTATGTATATATATCAACAATTCGTACAACACAATTTCCAAGTGTGTTATCACATAATCATGCTATCAACACACTAAATTCATCAAGGCATAACATAAACGCATAACATACCCACAATTCACATAACTCGAGAATCACATTAGGTTAATCCCACATACCCAATTCAAGGTGAAATTTATTCTACTTATTTTCCATACCCATTTCACCAATTTCATCACCATAGGCAAGTGTTAAAATTATCTAACCTACCCACCCATTCCATATAAAAATTCTAGGTTGAAAATAAACCTAATTAGGAAGAAACCCTACCTCTTGAAACGTAAAATATCCGTATATATACTCTTTAATATCCGTAGGAAGCCTTTGATTTCCCAAAATCCCGTTTCTTGAACTTCGGTGAAATTCGTTCTTTTTGGTACGTAGGCGTAGCCCTCGTTGAGTAGAACAAGTTTAATTCTTAGCTCATGTTGATTCGAGTGACGAGGAGGCGTAGATCGTAGAGAGAAATTGGATTTTCTCTCTTTTTTCTCTCCTTTCCCTCTCTTCTATTATCTTCTCATGTTCGAACCAGCTGAAAAAATGGGGAGAAATCAGATTTTCTCCCCTATATATACTCTTTAATTGTTTGGTCCACAACGCGCCACACCGCCCTTTTTTCCCGGGTCCGTTTTTGCCCCGAAACGATTAAATTTCGCCCCGGTTCAAGCTCAAAATATTTTTATTTCAACTTGTTTTAAATTATTTTCCAAAATTTGAAATTTTATTAAAAATTTCATTTTTGGGTCACCCGAGACTTGATCGTCTCGTAAAACGTAAAAAATCCAACCATCTCGGAATTCGACGAAATTTGACAGGATAACTAGATTTCGTGAGACGAATCCAATAGTGAGGTCCGTTTCGTCATCCAATTTCTAGAAAAATTCAGGTTTTCAACCCATACCGAAGTGACAATTTACCGTTTTGCCCTCTTTCATAAAAAGTTTAATTTTACCTGGGTTTTACATGAATGATAGACCTCGACCCGTTGTTTTACGACAAACAAGAACCTTGGTATAGATGACCTCAACCCGTTGTTTATTGCGAAAACAAGAACCTCGGTATAAGGGAGACGCCACAAACGGTGGTGGAAATCCGTTTGATAAGTCGTTGGTGAACGCGACGGGAAATCCCGATAAGTTCAAATAGTTCTTCAAAGAACCGTAGAGAAAATACTCTCCAATTTTGCTGAATAATAATCTAATTTTTTTCATTGATTGAACACCTATTTATAGGCTGGCCATTACAAGAAAAAAATTCCTAAAATCCTAATCTACTAAGGAAACAAATCCTAATGTACTAAAGAAACAAATCCTAATCTACTAAAGAAACAAATTCTAATCTATTAAGGAAACAAATCCTAATCTACTAAAGAAACAAATCCTAATCTACTAAGGAAACAAATCCTTGTAGGAGTTTATATTTTGACAATCCAAAAATATGACATGTTCCAGAAATTCTAGAAATTACAAAAATACCCCTAACTCTAAAAAATATTAAAATGACGTATAAAATACTAATACTAGCAAATTGACTTAAAATAAGAATCAAAATACAATAATGCAAGGTTTCATATGGATCTTTGTCTTGATGAAAAGTCAATTCCATTATCTTTCACATTTTCGAATTTATGTTTCCTTGAGCATCTTATGAATTGGATCACAAATGATTCCCAATTGTTAACAACCTTAGAGAATAGCTTACAGAACTAAATCTACAGTGGAATAAGAATACCTAAATACACTATTCTTAATAAGTCTTCCGCTTATGACCTTTTGAAACAATTAATACTTCCAAACAATATCGATAACCTAAGTACATGATTGTAGAATGACCTCCAATCTTCCTTAGGAGCATAACTAAAATTCCTATCCTTATTCCTAGAACTGTCACCCATTTTTGGTTAGTTCCTCATAGTCCTCCGATTAATCATATTTGAACATTGTACTCACGTTAGGGGAAGATATATCACTCTCAAAGTTTTTCCACCATAAGACAAAACACCGTTCCTCAATTTCCTAGATTTTTGATTTTTTCTTATAACTTAATATAACCCTTCTATACTGAGCCTTGACTATCCTAAGGATGCCCTAGTTTACCTTGTTTACGTACAATAATCAAAATCACCACACTTCGTTGTTTTCCAAAAGTTCAGGCAACCCTAAGAATTCGATAAACACCAAAAATCAATCTAACATGACGTAATAACCTCATCATATTCTATCATCCCTAACGCACTTCAACTTACTTTGATCTTATACTTTTATAGAACTATAGGGTTGTCAAAATAATAAAGGATCACCATCACCAACCATAGAATAATCACTAAGTAGCATTCTACCTCATGTTCCATCAAGACAGTTAAATATAATCTCATACTGTGAGACCCAAACATGCATACCTTGATATTTTAAATAATGTTAGGGGGTTAAAGCATAATATGTTAATATTCATTATGGGTTAATCTATAGTTAATGAAAATATGAGAAGTAAGATATAAATTTTTAGTTATAATTTTTTAGATGAATTATAAGATGGTAAGTGTATGGACTGAGATTTATATTGTGTCAGAATGGTTTAGTGTGATATTTGAGAATAATGAAAAAAGGGGGATATTAGTGTCATTAGGGGTCATCTGAGACACCTAGCACAGCTAAAACCTTCCATCCTAATTTTTCGGTGATATAAAAGGAAGGGTATGTGTTTTACCTGTTCATAGGAGGGGTTAGTGGGTTTTGAAAATTTTAATTTTTGGCTTTGGAAATCGGCGTCAAGTGAAGGATTTCTTTGCTTCCTTGAATCAAAATCAACCTATTCTCCTTCAATAGCTTTCATAATCCTAGACTAGTTTTTGGATTTGTGTTGTGTGAAGTGAAGATTAAAGAACCCCAAGTTCTTGGAAGTTTTAGCAGTGGAATTTGGAGAAGAGAATCGCATCCAAGGTAACGTTTCTCCTTTGATTTAGCATGTTTAAAAGCTTCTAGATTCTTAAGAGAGATGTGTTAGATGGTTAAGAATGGTTGAGGGAGGTGTTGGAATCTTGTTCTAGCCTCTGTTTAGAGTTAGTACCGGTACAATGAGGTTCTGTTTGGGTAGAATCGGTACAAGTATGTGTAGAATCGGTATAAAGGCATTTTGTCTCACGATGAACCAGTACAACAAATTTTTTGTTGTTGTACGGGTTCTGTTTGTTTTACTGGTACAACAATGAACTAGTAGGACTTGTACCGGTACAACAAGCTTTGATTTCTTGATTTGTTGTGACACTTTCGGTCCTCTATTCGACTATTCTTAAAGTTTCTTGGGACATCCAATTGAGTTCAGATTAACTCAATAGGGATCTATTGGTTTATAACCACATGGTTTATGGAATGAATTCAAACTTAGCATATGTGAAACATATAATTTGCAAGTAATGGCTTAAGTATTTAATTACATCACCGGGGGATGGGTTTAGGGATGTATTAATGCAAGCATGATTAAGAATTTATACAAGCATATTTAAGATGTAATGCACGTACATATGATATTTATGTGTGGTTTGTTACGAAGTGTGATAGGAATGGAGGCGACAATGACAACGTCAAATACGCCTAAAGTCTTTGTATAGAGACTAGTTTTGAGTTACTATTGAATCCAAAGTGAGTGTGCTATTTCATACAATTGATAATGGCAGGAGTATGCCTAATCATTATTGATGTATAATTGTGTGGATCTATGTGTTATGTTTCGTACTGTGGATATGCTTAGTGGCCTTATTCACAAATATAGCCTTAAAGGCAAACGTATGCCCTATGTGGCAGATATTTCTTTAATGGCAATCATGTAGCTTGTGTGGCGAAAGTTTGCTTAAAGGCAAAGATATTTCCTATGTGGCGAATAATGCCTATATGGAAAATATATCCTTAGTGGCAAAAATTATAACCTTAATGCTTCTTATATTTGGTTGATTTATTGTGAGATGATTTTTTCTGAGATATGAATGCTTATATATAATGGCTTATGGATGAATATACGTGAATGCCATATATAATGGAATGTGATGTGTATATGGGAATTCCACATATGATGGCTTCTGAGTGGGTTATACATTTAATTTTGAAGAGATGCAATTAGTATTGGTAAACATATTATTGATGATTTCAATGGTGGTATTTTTATTTATTATGTTGGGATGATGAAAGTATGTGGCGTATATTTTTGTTGTTGTTCATTATATGGATGTGTACATTCACTGAGCGTGTGGTTTACTCAGACCCCCCCCCCCCCCCCCCCTAGTTTGTGTTTTCTAGTAATTGAGCTAAAAGGGATCTCCACTACTAGGTCTAGACAATCAAGGGGAGAAATGGATTTTTGAGTCTTGTTCAAATCATTTTGCAAACGTTAGTATCATGTATATATTATTAAAGTGTTATTGATTAGATATGTGGGTTTGAGAAGATGGTTTGTAAGTTATTTTTATTTATTATTTATGTGTTGAACTATGAGTTTATTATGATTGTAAACTGTTTATTTAGCAATTGTGGTTAAGGAGTGCAGTTCACTCTACTTGAGTAGGAAATAAGCTCTACCTCCGGGTTAGGGTATGGCAATTTGGTATTAGAGCCTAGGTTTATTAGGTTTTTACAGACATGTGAATCTAGGTTAGCAGTGGACAATTTATGGTGTCTGAGTATTGTTAGGGGAAATTAAACATTAGGATGCTAATGTGATGAATGTGTATATTTATTAATATGGAATTGCAACTTTATAGCATATTGAATTATGGATCTTTTAAATTATCAAGATTGGATGGGAGGAAGGTTTGTATGCCTTTGATACAACTAAGTAAGATGATAGGTTACAACTAGAGGGTTGAAATTGTGAGTGGAATTAGTTAGATGTGATTTAGAGAGTATTTGGGGTTATGATACGAATGAAAGCACAAGAGGTTTGATTCTAAGTACTCAATTCATGCTAGAATTGATTTTAACTATTCTCAATACCCAAGCATGTTATAACATTTTCAATGAAACCAGCATGCTATGACAACATATGCATTTTATTAAACACCTTCAAGGCACTAAATCATGTAACAAAATCATGTAACACACAATCATGCCCAATTTATCACATTTATCTTGAATTTACCAAACAAGTAAATTCTACAAACCCAATTCATGCAAGATTGGTTTAGCATATTTTTATACCCATTTCCCATAATCTAGTTACACTAGGAGTACATAAAACAAGAGAATTCATCTTAAGTCATGCTACACATATCATATGGAACCCTAGGTTGAAAATAAACTTAATTAGGAAAAGAACCCTACCTCTTAAAGTGTAAAACAACGGTAGAAAACTCCCAAGACCCGAACCAAGCTCTAATCCTTGCTTTCTCCAAAATCCCATTTTTTGTTATTCATCAAAACCTTCGATTTTTGGTACGTAGGCGTAGCCCTCATCGTGTAGATGAACACTGGTTCTTAGCTAGAAGAATTCTGACTAACGTAGAATCGTAGATCGTAGAGAGACGTTGGAGAATTTTCTCATTTTCCTCTCTTCCTCTCTAATATCGAAAATCTGATGGTCTGGGGGAAAAATATGGCCCTCGTTGGGCCACACATCCTCCATTCCCGGGTTCGGTTTCGTCCCGAAATAATTAAATTTCGTCTCGGTTCAAGTTCAAAATATTTTTATTTGAACTAGCTTTAAATTATATTTTAATTTTTAAAATTTAATTTCACATCTTGTTTTAAGGTCACGTGACATCCGATCGCCTCGTAAAACGCAAAAAAATTGACTGTCTCGAAATTCAACGAAAATTGATTGGGTAAATAGATTTCGCGAGACGAATCCAATGGTGAAGTCCGTTTCGTCATCCGAGTTCCATAAAAATTTGGGTTTTTAACCCATACCATAGTGGCTAATTACTGTTTTGCCATTTTTCAAAAATATTCAAATTTATCCGGTTTTTACATTTTTCCCCCCTTAAAAAGAATTTCGTCTTCGAAACTCACACACACATACACATCAACCACATGCATATGCAACAGTTATATAACACTGAATGACTACAAGAATGTACCTCCATCCTCAAAGAAGAACGGATGACTGGTACATATAGTGTCTACACGCTCCCATGTCGCCTCCTCTACACCTTGGTGCTACCACAACACCTTTACCAGCCTCATGGTCTTACCTCGCAAAACCTGCTCTCAGCTATCCATGCCACGCACTGGTCCTTCCTCGAATGTCCCATCCACATCAACAACTAGCTCGCCCCAATCAACCACATGTGTCAGATCTGGGGTGTACTTCTAGAGCATGGGGACATGGAACACCACATGAACACCTGATAAATTTAGTTGTAACGCCAAACGGTAAGCGACTGTACCAACCCATTCGAGTACTTCGAAGGCCTCGATATACCTCGGCGACTGCTTTCTCCGCTTCCCAAACCTGACCACTCCCCTCTTAGGCATCACCTGGCATCACCTTCAAGAAGATGTGATCTCCAACCCCAAACTCTAGAGGTCACCGGCGTTTGTCGGCGTAGCTCTTCTGCCGGCTTTGTGCTATAAGAAGACGCTTCCGTATCAAGCCCACCTTCTCCGAGGTGTCTCTAACCAAATCCGGACTCGTAGAGGGTCTCTCTCATAGGGTGCCATATGTATGCTTGCCTGATAACTATTGTTATAGGTAAGCTCCAATAAGGTTAAGTGATCTTCCTAACTACCCTTAAGATCAAAGATGCATGCCAGTAGCATGTCCCTTAAAGTCTGGATGGTCCTCTCTGATTGACCGTCTGTCTGAGGATGAAAAGTTGTGCTCATCATCAACTCTGTCCCCATGGCCCGTTGGAAACTCTCCCAAAAATGGGCGGTGAACCTATGATCCCGATCCAATACTATAGATACGGGCACCCCATGGAACCGGACTATCTCCCGTATGTACATCCTGCAGAATTTCTCCAGTGTGAAGGTCATCCGCACTGCCAAAAAATGTGCTGACTTCATAAGCCGGTCCACTATAACCCACATCGCGTCATGCCCCCGCGATGTCCTTGGCAAGTGGGTCACAAAATCCATCGTGATGTGCTCCCATTTCTGCTTATCCACCTCCAAAGGTTAGAGTAACCCTGCTAGTCTCTGGTGCTCAGCTTTGACCTGCTGACTCGTGAGACATCAACTAACAAAGTCTCCAACGTGCCTCTTCATCCCACTCCAATAGTACTGGCAATGAAGATCATGGGACATCTTCGTGCCACCTAGATGTACAACAAAACGGGAGCAATAGAACTCCCTAAAGATCTCCTCTCTCTCAGATCTGCAGACTAGGAAACTACAATTCTTCCCCCAAATCGAATACTACCATCCGCATGAATGGCCCAGGCCTCGTCACTTGTATCCGCCTGTACCCGGTCCCTGATGGACAATATCTCCGTGTCTTGCCCCTGGCACTGGATCACTCTACTTAGTAGGGCAAGTGTAGCCACCAAAATTCCCAAAGTACCTTGAGCCTGACCCCTGTAGTGCAACCCGAATTATCCCACAGTCTCGAGCATCTGTCACTCCCGGGAAGCCACACTAGCCAAGACTCCCCGTGACTTCCGGCTGAGTGCATCAACCACCACGTTTGCCTTACCGGGATGGTAATGCAAAGTGAAGTCATAGTCCTCCAAATACTCCATCCACCTGCGTTGCCTCATATTGAGGTCCCGCTGCATAAAGATGTACTTCAAACTTTTGTGGTTTGAAAATACTTCAAACTGCTCATCATATAAGTTGTGGCGCCAAGCCTTCAAGGCAAAGACAATGGCCGCCAACTCCATGTCGTGCGTAGGTTAGTTCTACTCATGATTCTTTAACTGCAGAGAACCATAAGCCACCACCCTCCCAGACTGCATCAAAACACACCCAAGTCCGTCCTTGGAGGCATCACAATACACTGTGTACCTATTTCCCCTCTTCGAAACTATCAAAATTAGAGATGAAGTAAGCCTCCTCTTCAACTCCTGCAATGCCTTCTCACACGTGTCATTCCACTCAAACTTGACCTCCTTCCGGGTCAATCTAGTCATAGGTATAGCTAGTGGGAAGAATTCCTCAATGAACCTCCTGTAATACCCCACCAATCCCAAGAAACTACGTATCTCGAAGACTAGCTTCTGCCTCTCCCAACTCATAACCGCCTCAACTTTCTCTGGGTCAACTGACACACTCGAAGTTGACACCACGTGTCCTAAAAATTTCACTTCTGTTAGCCAAAATTCACACTTGCGGAACTTGGCGTACAACTGATGGTCCCTCACAGTTTGGAGAACAACCCTCAAGTGACCCTCATGCTCCTCCTTAGACTTGGAGTAGATCAAAATGTTGTCAATAAAGACCACAACAAATTGATCTAGGTAGGGTTGAAACACCCTATGCATGAGATCCATAAATATCGTCGTAGCATTCGTCAATTAAAAAGGCATCACAGTGAATTCGAAATGTCCATACAGCGTCATAAACGTCGTCTTAGGGATATCTACCTCTCTAATCCTCAACTGATGGTACCCCGTGCTTAGAGCTCTCTTGGAGTAGACCCGCGCCCCTCTCAGCTGATCAAACAAGTCATCAATTCACGGCAAATGGTACATATTCTTGATAGTAACCTAATCAACTGCCGATAATCTATGCATAGCCGAACAGTCTTGTCCTTCTTCTTGGCAAATAACACCAGAGCACCCCAATGTGAGGTACTCGATCTAATGAAGCCCTTGTCCATCAATTCTTGCAATTGGACCTTAAGTTCTTGCAACACTGCAGGTGCAACTCTATGCGGAGTCATAGAAATGGGCGATGTACCGAGGTGCAACTCAATGATGAAGTCTACATCCCGATGTGGAGATAATTCCGGTAGTCCATCCAGAAAAACTCCTCATACTTACAAACCACCTGAGGTAGACCCAACTCTTGTCTCACCTGGTCTTCCAGGGTAAGGCTCGCTAGCCAACCCATCAATTGCCCCGTACCATCGAGAGTCATACACGTCTTGGGGTAAAGCTTCGTGCTTTTCCCCCTGAAACTTGAAACAAACACCCTCCGGTGTACAAGTAGTGACCCTCTTCCGATCACAATCAATGATGACTCGGTGTGCCGCCAATCAATCCATCCCAAGGATGACATCAAACTCTGATATTTTCATGACCCTAAGGTCCACGATGAATAGAATCCTCGAGATCTCAAGCTCACAACCCCGACATATCTAATCAATGTATACCTGAGCTCCTAGGGAAGAACTAACATGCAATGGCTCTTCCAAGGTCTCAACCTCTAAGCCTAAATCCCTTACACATGATGTAAAAATAAATGAATGCGATGCACCAGAGTCAAATAAATACCCTTGCCCATAAGCGAGAGAGTAGAAATGTACCTTGAATAATCGACTGATCCACTGGCTCAGTCTGAGGTGTGATGGCATAAACTCGCCCCTAGGTCCCTGAAGTCCCGGCCAGTGAGCCCTGTCCTCAGCCTTGGCCCATGCCTTAGCCCATCTGGCCTGATTGCGGAGTCCCCGCTCGTGAAGTAGTAGGGGCCTGTGTAGCACCCTAGAACTGATACTGGCTTCCCTGACCCATGGTAGGGTAGGAAGGAATGAAGTAAGTCTATGTATGCCCCACAGATGACTGGGACTGGGATGCACCATAGCTCTAGGATCCCTACCTCTGAGGACAATCTCGCTTCATGTGACCCAGCTTGTGGCATATAAAACAAGTTCTCTGGCCCGCTCGGTAGGAAGGCCTGAAGCTTCTCCCGCCTTGGGAGGAATGACCATGGCCTTGACCTTGATAGTCGTGCCCTATCCTTGAAACCCTTGTGGGTTAGAAGTCGTTTGCTTGTTCTCCGAACTAGAAGAAGAAGATTGGCCCTCCCACTTCTTCTCCTTAGCACCCGCTTCCCGAATGTTCCTTGCGTCATCGACCTCTCTCTCAATGGCCATAACCGTCTCGACCATCGAATCCAAATCTTGTAGGCGGTGGCCCACAATCTTCCCCCGGATGGACAATTTCATACCATCCTCGAACCTCCTCACTTTAGCCATTTCTGTGGGCCACGTAATCATTGGCGAAACAGGCTAACTCAATGAACTTAACCACGTATTCCATCATTGTCATAGTCCCTTACTTCAAATCCAAGAATTCCTGGGCTTTCGCGTGTCGAACAGCTGATGGGAAGTACTTACCCATGAAGAGTACCTGGAACTCTTCCCATGTCATTGCCATTAGGTTCTTTGAGGCCTTTGCCCAATCCCACAATAAATGGGCTTCTCCTTCAAGCTGGAATGCAACTAGCTTTATCTTAGTGGCATCAGAGGTGATCTCCATAGCCTCTAAGATCTTGTCAACCTGCTGGAACCGATGGTCAGCTACCATCGGATCCGCCCTCCCATGAAAGTCAGTGGCTTGTATGTCTTAAACTTTTGGAGGTAACTTGAGCCTCCTTGGTCCACACTAGCGCTAGCCTATGCAAAGGTAGCCGCCATTGTGCCAATAGCCTCCATTAAGGCTTGTTTGTCAAAGGCCGGTGGTGGTTAGTTGTTGTTTTTGCCACCCCGACGCCAGCGTCCTTTTCCTCTATTTGACATCTACACACAAGTCAAATAGTAATAGAGCATTAATTTAGTATCCCAAGGTAGGGATCTGATGCGAACCCCAATCGACTTGCTTTGAGACCCAACAACAATATTGGAAAAACAACCCAAGAAAGCCAAACTCAGGTCTATGGATGGAGAATCTGAACCCGTTGAGAACTCGTTTCAAGAACCTAGATTATATTAAAATCTAGACCCGTTAAAGAACCTGTCTCAAGAGTTGAGTTTACTCCTCTTGTTCTTGATTGAACGTTTGAACTTATCAAAGGTAAATCACAACCTTTGTGGTGTTCCTCCTTGTAATTTGGGTTCGCTGTCCATCAAGACAAAGATCCATATGGAACCTTGAATTATTGTATTTTGATTCTTATTTTAAGTCAATTTGCTAGTATTAGTATTTTATATGTCCATTTAATATTTTTTAGAGTTAGGGGTATTTTTGTAATTTCTAGAATTTCTAGAACAGGTCATATTTTTGGGTCAAAATATAAACTCCTACTACGATTTGTTTCCTTAGTAGATTAGGATTTGTTTCCTTAATAGATTAGGATTTGTTTCATTAGTAGATTAGGATTTGTTTCTTTAATAGATTAGGATTTGTTCCTTAGTAGATTAGGATTTGTTTCATTAGTAGATTAAGATTTGTTTTCCTTAGCAGATTAGGAATTTTCTTTGTAATGGCCAGCCTATAAATAGGCGTCTAAATCAATGAAAAGGCTTGAGTGTTGGCCTCTTGCTAACTTCATCCCAGGTGGATTGCAATAATCCTTGCATTGCTTCCTTGATCTTCTTGGCTCTTGATCTTGTAATTGGCCCATCTGGACATGCAAAGGATCTTTAAGAGTAGGCCCATCTTGGTTCTCATCAGGATCAAAGTTGAAACATTGAGATTTCTCTCCTTGTCTCACTAGTAGTCACCCACTAGTAGACATTTATACCATGAACGTCCCGTTCCTTCTCTTTCCGACCCCCAAGGTTATGTTCTCTAACCCTAGTGTCTCTTTTCCATACACATTTAATCATCAATATTGTTCACATAACATATAACATATAACATGTAGCATTTAAAGCACATAACATGTAATGCACAATGGAAGCAATGGCCTAGACCCATGCCCCGCAAGCCCTAGGTAAATTGAGAACCTAAGCTCTGATACCAAGTTGTGACGCCCCTAAAACCGGGGTCCTTTGTCAACTCGTTGATCACCCATCAACTCGCGAAATACCTGTGGATACCGTGTAACTCGGTACCACGTCGTTATGCCCTATTTACCAGGATTCATAACTTAACAAAATTCGGGCAGAGGCTTCTTTGTACGGGGAGCTCTACCCAAAACGCAACCTGTGCAATCATACAACATTGACCATACCGGGTCCATTTATCCATACTCATAAAACAAGCAATTTTACATTAAACATAGTCCATATGAGTTCGATTACAATCCTTTACATACATTACATGCTCAAAAACTAATTTACATCTTAGTTTTACAAAAGCATAGTTTAAAAGCCACATTTCGGCTTTTCTTCATCAATGAGGGCCCGAATGAGAGCCGTCTACCGGCACATGTTCCGCACCTGAAATATTGTCCCCATAAAGGGTGAGCCACGCTCAATAAGGTATCTCATAAGAGGCTACTCCCCAACCTAAATGCATATGAAATGTTCACATGCAACTCACAAGCAACAATCACTCCATTCGAGAATATGCAATTCAACAATGGAATTCTCAATGCCATGCCATGATATGAGATGAGACTTACACATGCAACTGAACCCGAGCCATTACTGGCTCCCTCAACACATGCAATACCATTCGTATGAATCTGGGCATTCCAAGCCCCCGCCATTGATGTTATACACCCAATGACCTTTTTAAAGTAAACCATGTGCCATTGTTGGGTATTCGGATTTTGGAATCTCACTACCGATTTCGTACACCGTTACACTTTTTTGGACTTGCACTGTCGGAAGTGTATAAATCAGTGATCGGGTCTTGCACCCAGGGGAGTATTTAGCCCTTCTTGCGATACCCGACACAAGTTTTTCATGCAACTGTGCAACTCAGCCGGACATAGGTCCAACCTTCCCGAGTCCACGCCTCAACCACCAAGAATGGTGTTTGATTCAAAAATATACACACACACTCATGTCAAATGCCCACAAATGTGATATTACCTGTGCATATGCAATGTAAATGTACAATTGCAATTCTCAACCATGTTCAAAATGTAATGAGCACATTATGAACAATTCAAAATCTAACAACCTTTTCCATAGTAAATTACATCATAAGCATATAACCACCATAAACAACCTCAATGTCAATATATCATATGCATATACCAACACCAACTTCCAAGCATGTTATAACACAATCAATGCAAATAACACACTTAATCCACGTAGAGATTTCATCAAACACCTTCAAAGCATAAATGTAAACACATAACATGCCCAATCAATACATGTCTCCAGAAATCACAAACAAGTAATTTCAACAAACACAATTCATGCAAGATTAGTTTAGCATATTTCTATACCTATTTCCCATAATCTAGTTAAACTAGGAGTACATCAAACAAGATAATTTATCTTAA
Source organism: Ilex aquifolium (assembly GCA_951799425.1). Classification (NCBI taxonomy): domain Eukaryota; kingdom Viridiplantae; phylum Streptophyta; class Magnoliopsida; order Aquifoliales; family Aquifoliaceae; genus Ilex; species Ilex aquifolium. Next base: position 22,153,638 of record OX637396.1, on the reverse strand, counting down.
TTCTTGCTACCCATATCATATGGAACCGTTGGTTGAAAATAAACCTAATTAGGAAAAGAACCCTACCTCTTGAAGCGTAAAACAACGATAGAAAACTCCCAAGACCCGAAACAAGCTCTAATCCTTGCTTCCTCCAAAATCTCGTTTATTGTTCTTCGTCAAAACCATCAATTTTTGGTACGTAGGTGTAGCCCTCGTCGTGTAGACGAACTTTGGTTCTTGGCCCAAAGAATTCTAACTAACGTAGAGTCGTAGATCGTAGAAAGAAGTTGGGTATGGGCAAAAAATCTGATTTCCTCCCCTATTTATACCCCTTATATGTTGGCCCTCGTTGCACCACACGTCCTCCATTCCCGGGTCCAGTTTCGTCCTGAAAGAATTAAATTTCATCTCGATCCAAGTTCAAAATATTTTTAATTGAACTAACTTTAAATTATTTTCCAATTTTTAAAATTTAATTCCTTGTCTCGTTTTTAGGTCATGCGACACCCGATCGCCTCATAAAACACAAAAAATCCAACTGTCTTGAAATTCAACAAAAATTGACTGCGTAACTAGATTTCACGAGACGAATCCAATGGTGAGGTCCATTTCATCATATGAGTTCCATAAAAATTTAGGTTTTCAACCCGTACCGTAGTGGCTAATTACTGTTTTACCATTTTTCATAAAAATTCAAATTTACCTGGGTTTTACAACTTTTGACCATGTAAATACCCTAAGGACATTCTTTAGGTCAGTTTTCAGCAATTTTCAAACCTAGGAGACTAAAGAGTGTTGGGAGAATGAAAAAAGAAGACACTACGAATGTACTGGGGTTTATTTAATGGTGGATTAAGGTAGTGATGCAAATCATAGCACAAGCACAACTTCAAGGGATCTAGTTCAAGTTCCAATTGGGCCGGTTACAAGAGCACGAGCCAGGAAGTTTAAAGAGGTACTCAACGGGCTGATTCAAGAGGCATGGACTCAAGCAAGTGCGTGGAGGTCCATGGAGCATGATCCACTTGGGCAACAAAGATTCATCAGTATAATTCAAGTTCTAGAAGAATCCGGCAAAGGCTAAGCTTAAAGTTGGCATGTTAAAGAATATTTCGGTCTGATTGGAAGACTTTCCTTTTTTATTTAGGCGTGTGATTTATTCTTTTTAGGAAAGTAAGACTTTCCTTGTCTATTTAGGCGTGTGATCAGCCTAGTAAAGGGCTGACTGTCTTTTTTTTTTTTTCTTCTTTTAGGCAAGTAAGAGTTTTAGTCTTTAGTTATTCCTATTTGGGTTTGGATTGTCAAAATATAAACTCAGATTAGGATTTGTTTCCTTAGCAGATTAGGATTTTTAGGAATTTTCTTTGTAATGGCCAACCTATAAATAGGCGTCTAAATCAATGAAAAGGTAGATTATTATTTAGTAAATTTTGAGAGTATTCTCTCTACGGTTCTTTGAAGAACTAAACGAATTTATCGGGATTTTCCGTGGCGTTCACCAGCGACTTATCAAATGGGTTTCCACACCGTTTGTGGCGTCTTCCTTTATACCAAGGTTCTTGTTTCACACAAACAGCGGGTCGAGGTCATATATACCAAGGTTCTTGTTTGTCATAAACAACGGGTCGAGGTCTATCATTCAAATCTGATCGTAAACCGATTTTGGGTTCCTTTTCGTTGTTGGATCTCTTTATTTTGGCGGGTTTCACATCATTTGGTATCAGAGCAAAGGTTCTAGTTCAGGTTTGCCTATCTTTAAAAAAAAAAAAAACCTTTCTTCTCTTTATTCTGTGTTCTTTACTCTCAAATTCGGTTCACAAATTCTAGTTTAGCCGAATTTCCTTTATACCCCATTCCGCTCGTATTTTGTTGGTTCTAGTTTATTATGAAACTTTATTCTGATCAAAAGATAGTTGATGATCATCAAAAAAAAAAAAAAGAACAGAAAGGAGTCAAAAAAAAAAAAAAAGAGAAGCCAAAATTGTTTGGTGCTAGTTATTACGGAATTGGAAATTGTTTGGTTCTAGTTATTACAAAATTGTTTTTTTTCATCTATTTTGTGGAAATCTTGCTATTTTGTGCTTTCGAACAATCTAATCAGCCGTGTTCCTTGAATTCTTACTCTTAAAAATCCGAAATTCATTGATGAGTTCTTGGTGAATTGCTGCTGGAAATTTTGAGAATTGTTTGTTTAGTTTCAAAAGAACTGGAAGAGAATTATCGAGTGGAAAAAAGGTAAGAATGGTGAGAACATTAGAGGGTTAAAAGCCACGTATTTTTTGAGTGAAACACTAGTGTTGAGTGATTCACATTCTTGAGTGTAAACACGTAAGGGAGAGAATTGTGAGGTCCTTTTATTCCGTTTTTTATTTTTTTTTTCTAACCTTGTTTTTGCAGCAATCATGTCTCACAACAGTGCTAAGAACATGACTGAAGATGCTACAGAATTGGTTGATCCGAAATTGTTTATGGAGGCCATGATGACTGAGATGAGGTGTGTGATGAAGTTGGAACTGGAGCAAGTTCACAAACAGATTGATCATATGGAGAATACACGTGAGAGGCAGCCACAAAACGTCCCTAATGTGCGTAGAAGGGAAAGAGTTCAACCGAGGGAAGTAAGGGTTGAAGATGAAGAGCCTTATGGGGCTGGTTTTGATGAAGAAGATTATCAGAATTTTGTTGTGAGTAATAGGAGACATGGAGGGCGGTTTAGAGAAGCTAGGAACCGGGAAGATAACAACTTGGGTGGTATTAAGATGAAGATTCCATCATTTCAAGGTAGATCCGATCTTGAAGCATACCTTGCGTGGGAGAAGAAGATGGAGTTTGTATTTGATAGCCACAACTATTCCGAAGCAAAGAAGGTAAAGTTAGTGGTGATTGAGTTTTCTGACTATGCTATTACTTGGTCGGATCGACTTGTTATAAACAGGAGGCAGAATAGAGAACGACCAATAGAGACATGGGAGGAGATGAAAACGGTGATGAGAAAGCGGTTTGTTCCAAGCTACTACTACTGAGAGTTGTACAAAAAGCTGCAAGGTCTTAGACTGGGAGGCCGAAGCGTGGAGGATTGTTACAAGGAGATGGAGATTGCTATGATTCGAGCTGATGTAGTGGAAGATCGAGAGGCAACAATGGCTAGGTTTTTACTTGGATTAAACCAGGAAATCCAAGATAAGGTAGAGATGCAGCATTATGTGGAGTTGGAAGATATGGTGCACATGGCCATCAAAGTGGAGCAACAACTCAAGAGGGGGGGGGGGGGGGGTGGGACACGTACTACCCATAACTCTAGTTCTACGTCTTGGAAACCAAGTTATACCAAGCAACTGGACAAGGCCCCAACGTCCAAAGCCGAGTCCAAGTCCGCGAACACTAGCCACGTTCATCAAGGTAAAACCGACTCTTGTACCTCTAGGAATCGTGACATTAAATGTTTTAAATGTCAAGGGAGGGGGACACATAGCAAGTCAATGTCCAAACAAGTAGGTCATGGTGTTGCAAGACAATGGTGAAATTGTAATCGACAGTGAAGATTCCAACACCGATGGCATGCCACCATTGGAGGACGTTCCCGAGGAGGAATATTTAGCCCCTGATGCATTGACATTGGTGGCAAGGAGAGCATTGAGCGTGAATGCAAAGGAGGTTGATGAAGTGCAGCGGGAGAACATCTTTCACACGAGGTGCTATATCAAAGACAAGGTGTGTAGTGTGATTATTGATGGTGGTAGTTGTACTAATGTTGCAAGCACAATTATGGAGGAGAAGTTGGGACTTCCCGTGTTGAAACACCCTAAACCGTACAAGTTGCAATGGCTAAATGATAGTGGTGAGATAAGGGTGAACAAGCAGATGTTAGTTGCATTTCGAATTGGTAAGTACGAAGAAGAAGTGTTGTGTGATGTAGTACCGATGCAAGCGGGACACTTATTGCTAGGGCGTCCATGGCAGTTTGATAGACATGTGAAGCATGATGGCTTTACGAATAAATACTCCTTTGTGCTTAATCAACGATCAATCACTCTTGTACCATTGACACCGCAGCAAGTATATGAGGGTCAAGTGAGATTACAAAAAGAGAGTGAACAAAAGAAAGAGAGTGAACAAAAGAAAAAGAAAAAGAGTGAAAATCAGAGAGAGGCCGAGAAAAATGAGAGAGAAAAAGAAAATCAAAATGCGGCCGTTGAGAGAAAATCAAAGAGAAAACAAGAATTTCTATGCAAAAGTGAGTGAAATTAAGCGAGCCATGTTTTCAAATCAGCCGATGATTGTACTTTTGTACAAAGAGGCACTTTTAAACACTAACGAACTTGACCTTGCATTGCCTAGTTTTGTTGTTTCTCTGTTGCAGGAGTATGAGGATGTCTTTCCCGAGGAAACACCACATGGGTTACTTCCAATCTGAGGGATTGAACATCAAATTGATTTTGTTCCTGGTGCGACGATTCCAAACCGACCAGCCTATAGGAGCAATCCCGAGGAGACAAAGGAGCTTTAACAACAGGTAAGTGAGTTGTTGGAGAAAGGGCATGTGTGGGAGAGCATGAGCCCATGCGCCGTTCCGATTTTACTTGTACCTAAGAAGGATGGGATGTGGAGAATGTGCGTTGATTGTCGGGCCATCAACAACATAACGGTAAAGTATCATCATCCTATTCCTCGCTTAGATGATATGTTAGATGAGCTGCATGGTTCTTGTGTATTTTCTAAGATTGACTTAAAGAGTGGTTATCATCATATTAGAATAAAGGAAGGAGATGAATGGAAAACAGCCTACAAAACAAAATATGGTTTGTATGAATGGTTAGTTATGCCTTTTGGATTGACTAATGCTCCGAGCACCTTTTATGAATCATGTTTTGCGTGCATTTATAGGCAGATTTGTTGTTGTCTAGTTTGATGATATACTCATTTATAGCAAAAACATGGACGCTCATGTAGTACATTTGAAATTTGTTTTAGATGTGCTTAGGAAAGAAAAGTTGTTTGCTAATCTAAAGAAGTGTACTTTTTATACTGATAAGCTTGTATTTCTAGGATTTGTTGTTAGTGCACAAGGTATACAGGTTGACGAAGAGAAGGTACGTGCAATCCAAGAATGGCCGAGTCCCACAAGTATAGGTAATGTTCGTAGTTTTCATGGACTTGCTAGTTTTTACCGGCTGTTTGTGAAGGACTTTAGTAGCATAGCCGCACCACTTACCGAAGTGATCAAGAAGAACGTTGGATTTAGATGGGGAGAAGAACAAGAAAAGGCGTTTCAACTAATCAAAGAGAAGCTGACCAACGCCCCCTTATTGTCTTTACCTACTTTTTCAAAACGTTTGAGATTGAATGTGATGCTTCAGGTATTGGCATAGGAGCAGTGCTTATGCAGGAAGGAAGACCAATTGCTTACTTCAGTGAGAAACTCAGTGGGGCAGCCTTAAACTACCCAACTTATGATAAGGAGTTGTATGCATTGGTTCGAGCTTTAGAGACGTGGCAACACTACCTATGGCCTAAGGAATTCGTGATTCACATCGATCATGAGTCCTTGAAACACTTGAAGGGCCAGCACAAGCTAAACAGAAGGCATGTGCGATGGATGGAGTTCATTGAGACGTTTCCATACGTCATCCGGTATAAGCAAGGTAAGGAGAATGTGGTCGCTGATGCACTGTCTCGCAGGTATGCATTACTCTCCACACTTGATGCAAAATTGCTTGGTTTTGAGCACATTAAAAATTTATAAGCTGATGATCACGAATTTTGTGAGGAATACCGGGCTTGTGAGAAAACCGGTTGTGGTAAGTTCTTTACGCTTCATGGATTCCTGTTTCGAGAGAATAAGCTATGCGTGCCTAATTGTTCCTTGAGGGAGTTGTTAGTGCAGGAATCTCACGGAGGGGGATTAATGGGACATTTTGGAATTGCAAAGACTTTAGCTATTTTGCAGGAACACTTCTATTGGCCTCACATGAAAAGAGATGTTGAAAGAATTTGTGGTAGATGTGTCACATGTAGGCAAGCTAAATCCAGAGTGCAGTCCAATGGTTTGTATACTCCTTTACCAATTCCTAGTGAGCCAAGGATTGATATTTCAATGGACTTTGTGTTAGGATTGCCTAGGACTAAGCGTGGGAGAGATTCAATTTTTGTGGTTGTGGATAGATTTTCTAAGATGGCACACTTTATTCCATGTCACAAAACGGATGATGTGTCGCATGTTGCTGACTTGTTCTTTAGAGAGATTGTGAGATTACATGGCATGCCTAGAACAATTGTTTCGGATAGAGATGCTAAGTTCTTGAGCTATTTTTGGAAGACTTTGTGGTGTAAGCTAGGTACTAAGCTATTATTTTCTACTACTTGTCATCCACAAACTGATAGTCAAACTGAGGTAGTAAATAGGACTTTGTCTACTTTATTGAGGGCAATCATTAAAAAGAACATCAAGACATGGGAAGAATGTTTACCACATGTTGAGTTTGCTTATAACCGATCTGTTCATTCTGCTACTACATTTTCACCATTTGAAATTGTGTATGGATTTAATCCTTTAACCCCATTGGATTTATCTCCTTTACCTTTGTCTGAGCATGTCAATTTAGATGGCAAGAAGAAAGATGACTTTGTCAAGCAGATTCATGAGAAAGTAAGACTCAACATTGAGCGACGAACGGAGCAGTATGCAAAGCAAGCCAACAAGGGGCGTCACAAGCTGATTTTTGAACCTGGAGATTGGGTTTGGCTGCATATAAGAAAAGAGAGATTTCCGACACAAAGGCGTTCCAAGTTGCTTCCAAGGGGAGGTGGTCCTTTCCAAGTCCTAGAGCGCATCAATAACAATGCCTACAAGCTAGATTTACCTGGTGAGTACAATGTAAGTGCTACTTTATTTGAGGACAAATCCTTTTCAAGAGGAGGGGAATGATGCAAACCATAGCACAAGCACAACTTCAAGGGATCTAGTTCAAGTTCCAATTGGGCCGGTTACGAGAGCACGAGCAAGGAAGTTTAAAGAGGTACTCAACGGGCTGATTCAAGAGGCATGGACTCAAGCAAGTGCGTGGAGGCCCATGGAGCATTATCCACTTGGGCAACAAAGATTCATCAATATAATTCAAGTTCTAGAAGAATCCGGCAAAGGCTAAGCTTAAAGTTGGCATGTTAAAGAATATTTTGGTCTGATTGGAAGAGTTTCCTTTTTTTATTTAGGCGTGTGATTTATTCTTTTTAGGAAAGTAAGACTTTCCTTGTCTATTTAGGCGTGTGATCAGCCTAGTAAAGGGCTGATTGTCTTTTTTTTTTCTTCTTTTAGGCAAGTAAGAGTTTTAGTCTTTAGTTATTCCTATTTGGGTTTGGATTGTCAAAATATAAACTTAGATTAGGATTTGTTTCCTTAGTAGATTAGGATTTGTTTCCTTAGCAGATTAGGATTTTTAGGAATTTTCTTTGTAATGGCCAGCCTATAAATAGGCGTCTAAATCAATGAAAAGGTAGATTATTATTCAGTAAATTTTGAGAGTATTTTCTCAACGGTTCTTTGAAGAACTAAACGAACTTATCGGGATTTTCCGTGGCGTTCACCAGCGACTTATCAAACGGGTTTCCACACCGTTTGTGGCGTCTTCCTTTATACCAAGGTTCTTGTTTCACACAAACAGCGGGTCGATGTCATATATACCAATGTTCTTGTTTGTCATAAACAACGGGTCGAGGTCTGTCATTCAAATCTGATCTTAGAACGATCTTGGGTTCCTTTTCGTTGTTGGATCTCGTTATTTTGGCGGGTTTCACATCAGGTAGAGTTTCTTTCTCAAACTCATTCATTGATATTAGGCCTATATATTTATATCTTTTTCATCTCTATTATAATATAAATAATAGATCCATTATATTTTCTCATTTTTTAAACCTCTGATTCGTGTCTAGAAATAAAATACATGTTTTGCATTCAAGATTTATTTGATGAAAAACCCTAGTTCTTGATTTATAATCGTATCTATGTGATAGATCTTCAACATTTTATATTCTTTTTTAATATATGTTTAAATTCTTGAATAAACACATGTTTCAAACACAAATACATGTTTTACATCAAAAAATCATATGTTTTTGGTTAAAACCCTAGATCTTGAATATTGTGAAAATGAAGGTTTCTGTTGTACGACCTCTTGCATGTTTTACTCTGATTATTCTTTTATTCTAGAATTGTGGAACTATGGATTTTGGTGTACGTGGTTTTTGTGGAAAAAGTGTTGTTATTTATCTCTTATATGGGTGGGTTTGATGAACGTGGATTACATTCGAATGTGTTTCGTAGAGTGTTAGTGGTTTTTCTACCTTGTGGGGTTTGGTGGTTGCCTCACACTCATAGGGGGTTCAGTTTCTTGTGAGGGCCAACCACTATTAGTTCATGTAGGTTTGAGGCAGATGACTAGTATACTATTCCTAGGAAGGATTCTTTAATGCTAAATGAATCGGTAGGCACCCTTCCTAAAGTTCTTGTAAGTGTTGTTACCCTATGAGGATTGATTTGAGATAGTTTGTGTTTGTTGTGGTGGGTGAATGAGATATGTTCGATATGTATATTCAAGCTAGTCTACCTATGCCTATGAGATCTATGTTTTGAGATGTGGTATTTGAAAATGATTATCTTCGGCTATGAGATTTACTATTTGTACCATAAACTTGAGATCGTTATTAAATGTCATTGTTTTACTTTCAAAGTTATGTATTTATTTTACACATTAAGACCTACATGTTTTGTATTTTTGAAACCTTGTTTGGGTTTGAGAAGGTTTTCCTACTTGGCTTATTTGCTCATCCTATGGTATAAATATTTTTTAGATTTTGGACTTGAGGAATATATAATATTTGATGAGCAGGTTGATTTTGATGCTAAGGTGGATTAGGATGTGGATCCAAATCTGGAGGCTGAGAGATGCTTCTTTTTAATTTAATTTTCTGAAATTTGATGATTAGACAATGTTATTAATATTTCTTATTTAGTTAGTTGCAAAATATTTTTGGTTTTGGGATGCAAGTTTGAGAAGTTACTTATGTTTTATTTGAATCCGGTTAGTTATTTATTGAAGTAATTGATGGTTTTATTATTTAATGGTTACTTTAGTATGCTCTCATGGGTTGGATGGTTCATAGATAGTTAATGCCTCCATTTTGGATTTTGGGGCATTATAGGGTTAGCATTATTGGCACATTCGGTTCCACAGTATTTTTGGGATTATTCTTTTGACTTAGTGGCTTATCTCATAGTTCGTCTTCCATCAAAAGATTATTGGAAATATTCCCCCATTGGAAAAGTTGTTCAGCAAGATTTAACATGATAACTTCTTAACGGTATTCAGATGTGCTTATTATCCTTGCCTTAGACCAAATCATTGTCGCAAACTTGACTTCAGATATGCACAGTGTGTATTTTTGGTATATAGTACCTTCCATCATTCCTATCGATGTTTCATTCTGGACGCCAAATATATTTACAAATCTCACATTGTTGTTTTTTACAAAATTTTATTCCCCCTTGCCTTGGCTTCTCATGAAAATCCTTCACCTCTTGAGCCCTCTTGATGAGCATAGATTAGTGCATATCATGTATCTCTTTGCACCCATTTATACTTGCTTTTGTGGTGAAAATGGGGGGAAAATGCATTTAAACTCACTTTTAATAGAGATTCGTGTGATTGTAGGTAAAGAGCAGGTATGGGCGTGTATTAAGCCTCCCATCAAGTGCTTAAAGTCGATGGAGAAGAAGGGGAGGCTTAACGGATGGCTCCGGACATCAATAGACCAAGAAAATGCCAAAACATGAGAAAACCTACCGGTAGAAGTTCATCAAAACCTACCAGTAGGTTTAGTGCACTAGATTTTTTCTACCGCAGCCTCTGCCAAAACCTACCAGTAGATTTTGCCTACTGGAAAAAACCTATCGATAGGTTTAATGATCATTCTACCGGTAGGTTTTGCCAAGAAACACCAGAAGCCTGCAATCTCAACTTTTCCTATTTTGGGGGCCCACCTCTTGTCACTCCACACATGCCCTGACATCTATGACACTATGATGCTCTCTTACACCTAAAGCCTGATTTTGGAAGAGAAAGCATGGAGGAGGAAGAGAGAGAAGAGGAATGTTGGGCCTGTGGTTGCTTGTAGCAGTACCCATGCCCCCTTCCAATTATAACCAGTCAGCTCTCACAGTCCAAGGGAGGGTTATAGATGAATTTTGACCAAGCTTTAGCGGACTATTCAGTTGCTACACAAGTTTAGAGAGAGAAGCTCAAGGAAGAAGATGTAGTTTTAGAGAGAGAAAGTTAGGTTTTCATAAGTACTCCACCATTTTCATTCTAGCAAGCTTTAAAATACTTGTAATCTTTCTTACTTTCACGTTAAACTCTCCCATTCAATTTGTAATCTAGTTTAATCAAGTGTTTTAGCATTTCAATTTCTATATATGGGTATTTTCCACTTTAATCTTGTAAGTTGGGTATGAATGATATTGTTCTTGTAGTCTAAACTTTTCCTTGCATCAATACAAGTCTTATGCTTATTTCACTACCATGTCTTATTACATTATGCTTGTTCTTGCTGTGATCATGAATAGCTTGACTTTTAGTTGGCTAATCCAAGGGGAATTTCCTCTTGGGTATGTGAAATCAACTCCCATCCATTCTTCCTCATAGTGTAAAGTGTTTGGTTTGACTAGGTTGAGTGCGGATGTAGTTGTGAGCTCTTGATACACTGTAGACTTGTCACGGGGTATGCTTGAGTCCAACACCTCCACATTAGTCCCTCACTTCCTACGAATCAATCAAACACCTAGGCACCATTGGTTGAATGAATTGAGTTGATTTGGCATTCCCATTGGAAAGACTCCTATGGATTAGCCAACCTTGTTTTCTTGCATTTTTATCAAAACACCACTCACCAAAACACAACTCAAAAGATTTTCTAATTTTCATTTCTTTGCAAATCACCCTTCACAACAATTTGACCTACCTTCCTTGAGGAGACGACCTTGGAATACTCATTCCAAGTAAAACACAACATTGCAAGTCTCTCTTCGCTTGGGGAGCACTTTTGCACACACACATGTTTTTGTTCATCCACACACGATTTTCCCCATTTCTTGCATTGAATCCGAGGGAGAGTGATACTCACCTATTCGTATAAGCCATATTCACATAACCGGGATCATGTTTGGAGATTAGGGTGAATCGCAAGTCAAGCACCTCCATGACTAACTTACTGATGCAATGCAATCTGATCCGTTGAGTATAAATGGAGGTCCTATGACTCGGGCAAGAGCAAAAAGTATGCAGGAAGCATTGAACGGGCTGATTCAAGACATATGGGCTGATTGTGCAAGTTCAAGCATGGAGCATGATCCACTTGGGCAACAAAGATCCATCAACATGATTCAAGTTCTAGAAGATTCCAGCAAAGGCTAAGCTTAAAATTGGCATGTTTAAAATTGGTTTGATTGTAAGACTTTCCTTATCTATTTAGGAGTGTGAGTTATTCTTTTTAGGAAAGAAAGACTTTCCTAGTTTAATTAGGCATGTGATCAGCATATTAAAGGGCTGATTGTGTTTTTCTCTTTTAGGAAAGTAAGAGTTTAGGAAAGTAAGAGCTATTTCTTTACCAACAAGTAATAGATATTTCTTTACCCACAACTAAGAGATATTTCTTAAATAGGATAAGCTATTTTAGGATGTTTTCTTTGTAATAACCAGCCTATAAATAGGCGTTCAAAGCATTGTAAAAGACATAATATTTTTGTGAGTATTGTGAGGTTTTTACATTATTGTTCTTCCAAGAACTATTTCAAGAACTTATCAATAATTAATCGTTCTTGTGGCGTTCATCGACTTATCGCTCAATCTTGAGTGTGGCGTCTTTCTCTTGAACTTTTAACCTTGGGTTCTTGTTTCTGGCAAACATTGGGTCTAGGGTTCTTGGTTCTTATAATCTGATTTGTGATCTTTCTTGGGGAGTCTTCAATCAATTTGCCCGTGGGTTCTTGAATTCGTTTAAGGGTTCGCATCACTTACCTTCCATACCTGTACATAAAACACCTTTCCCTCCATACACCCATAAACTCCCTTCCTGATTTGACTATTTCACCTCCAATAGAAGTTCTCCATGCACCACCTCACCTAATGGTTTACTTCTGCCCATATTGCCACTGAACAATAGTGTTTTATCCAACCAGACACCTACCACAGTTTCTCCTCTAGCAAATGGGAAAGATCACTACTTACTGACCAGCACCTCAGCCTCTCATTCCCCTTCATCACTCCCCAACCCACTTACACATACACAACAAACGACTAATTCAACTCGCACTCATCCTGTGATCACTCAAACTCAAGATGGCACTTGTCGCCCTAAACTCATGAATTACGACAACAAATAGCCACTGTCAGCACTACCAACCAAAGATTATGTCCCCATATCAGTCCATGCAACTTCTAAAATCCTGCAATGGTGAGCTGCCATGGCAGATGAGATTCACGCATTACTTAAGAATGGTACATGGACACTTGAACCACCAAAACCCAATCAAAATTTAGTGGGTTGTAAATGATTTTTCACATAAAAAAGAGATCTAATGGAACCATTAAACTCTAAAAAAAGTTTCTCATTGCCAACGATTTTAATCAACAAGAGGCCTTTGACTGTATAGAAACATTCAACTAGATATGAAACTAATCACCATCCAGACTATTTTAAGCCTAGCCACTTCAAATAATTGGTCCGTTTTGACAACTCGATATTACTAATGCCTTCCTCTATGGTAATATCAAAGTGGAAATTTACATGGTGCAACCTCCTGGCTTTGTCGACCCAAACCATCCACAATATGTTTGGGTAACAACCTAGTTTTTGGAAAATGAAGATTAGGACAAGAGCAAGTGCAAGTGCAATTAGGGGTTGGGAGTTCAGAGAACCGGACTAGGAATTGACAGCTCTGAAGTGTGTGTGCGGGATCCTGGTGACGTATAGGGTGTTAGATTTTGGTTAGAAGTGTGTCCGGTGAAGAGAGAGCGAGCCAGAATACGAATTCGAATGAAGTAGGTTTAGTGCATAGTAGAGAGTTAGGGGTGCGAGAGTGAGGTTCGAGGATGAAATTTAAGATTAATTGGGGCTCTATAAATTAAATAAATAATTTTCTAGGGCTTGCTTTAATATGTATGTAATTATAAAAATAAAAATATATATTTTAAAAATCAATATTTAGATTTGGTGATATTTATGAAACTGCCAGCACAAACTCTACACTTTGTGAGCTACTTGTAGGCCGTTTAAGAGGCTTCCTAGTTGCATGTCTTCCACCCAGTAGCTTAGGGTGAAGACATACTCATCATCTGGTTGCTTGGTTGAGGGAGAACCTGGACATAGAGTGTGAGAGAGAGGACCCAATTTTTGGGTGATTTTGGCCAAATAAATTTTATATTCACTTTTAATTAGTTAAATTGAGTATGAGCATGAAATTTCATCAAAAAATAACATTGTTTCATTTTTAGCTATTTCAGATCAAAATATCGAGACTAGTAGGGTTTAAGGTTTCTCAATTCCGAAATAGGCGATGTTTTCCAAGCTTGTTTTTAAATTATTTCATATATTATTTATGATTGTTGAATATATTTTAAAATATATGATTGGGTATTTGAATATTGGTTTGGGATCCAGACCCGGATTAGGGTTCTAAGTGCAGTTTCGCACAAATGCTCGAAATGTTTGTACTGAATGACACTCTGGGATCCTTTTGAAATTAAATGTAAGTGTGCAACGGTCGAGTGGTGGAGGATTTACGTTCCAAGTTGAGGCAGTAGAGGGGGGGTTTTTGAATGAGTTCGTAAATGCTTAGGTGGCCTTATTGGTCTTCGAACTTGGGTATCGAATTGTTACTAGGGAGCGTATCTTCCTCGGGGTGCAAGCCCCCCAAAAGGTTGCATCTTATGTTCATATTTACCTTGAGTGGTCTATTGGGATGATTGCCCATAGGTGTAACACTGTACATCATATTTCTAAACTCTCTTTTACCATTCAGCTTTACTTAAGTGATATTGTTTTACATGAATGATGTTGTTTTGTTTATATACGTATCAAATGCACTTTTGGTTTTTGCTCAATCATGTTAAATTATGCATTTTTAAACTCGTTTTCTTGGCATTTTGCTATTCTACTGAGTTTTTGATACTTACCCTATATTATTTCCGCTTTTTTAGATTAACGGGTGGTGACAAAGTTCGTGAATGATAGAATTGCTAGTTTTCAGGGTTTTATTCTAATTGTTGGATAATGTTGTAGAGGCATATAAATTGTTATGTGCACATGTGTGAAATGTAACAAGTCTATGACTGAGTCATTTCGTAGCTGTGTATAGTTTGTTAATCTATGGAGTTTAAAAGCAAACACTCTTTATATTTATGGAATTGGTATCAGAGTTAACTCATTATTTGAAGGCTGTATCATTTAGTATCTATGAAGGTTTTTAGTGCTCTGGATATTAGAGAAATAGATCGGGGTTTTATAGTTTGTAGCCTATGGAACTCTCTTTATGGCCTCAAAGAACCTCATCAAGCTTGGTTTGCTCAGTTAAGCACTTTATCCTCTCTCAAGACTTCATGGCTTGTCAAACATATACTTCTCTATTTATTCGTCAAACACAGAACTTTGTCATATATATACTTATCTATGTGGATGACCTTATATTCATGGGTAGCTTGGAATCCTCAATTTGATCTCATCACTAAACTTAGACAAGAATTTGAAACCAAAGATTTGGGCAATCTCAACTTCTTCTTGGGTATCGAAGTTGTAACCACATCTCATGGGTTACTGTTGTCCCAATGAAAAAACATTGTGGAACTCCACAAAAAAGGTCATATGGATGCTACTCAATCTCTCTCAAACCCGTTTGCTCCAAACTGTCAAACTTCTACATAATGGTGATGATCCATTCAATGATACTCAACTTTATCATAGTGTCGTCGGTGCTTTATAATATGCAACAATCACACACCTTGATCTTTCTTTTTGATCAACAATGTTTTCCAATGCATGATGCAACCCACAAATAGCCATTAGATAGCAGTAAACTGAATTCTTTAGTATCTAAAGGATACTATTTATGTTTTTCTCCCCATTCATCCCTCCAAAATCTTCATCTTTTTTCTGCCTATTCTGAAGCATATTGGGGGGGGGGGGGTATTTGGATGACCACAAATCAACCAAAGGCCATGTAATGACATGGTTTTCGAAAAACGAAGATTGGGATAAGAGCGAGTGCAAGAGCAATTAGGGGTTTGGAGTTTGGACAATCGAACTAGGAATCAATACCTCTGGAGTGTGGGCGTGGGGTTCTGGTGATTTATAAGGTGTTATATTTTGGTTAGAAGTGTGTCTGGTGAAGAGAGAGCGAGCCGGAATGCGGATTCGAATTCATTCACCGCATAACTAGGATGCTACGATTCCATTTTTGATAGTGAAGAGAGAGAGAGACAGAGACAGAGAGAGGAGAGAAGTTAGAGAGAGATAGTGAAGCTTGGAAAAATCCAATTTTTGTAGGCTTTAATTCGACAAAGGAGGGGTGTGTATCTAGCATAACTAGGATGCTACGATTTCTTTTTTCATGCTTAAATCATGTTTTGATTTTTATTTAAGCATGAATTTCAATTTTTGAGTTTTCGGCTTATGAAACGAGTTTAAGGATTGGGTGGTTTTGATCTATTTGGTTGATTGGGTTGGGTTTCTAGGTGTTAAGGCAGACGTTTGGTGGTGGTGTGGTGGTTTACCGTGGTGTGAGGTGGTGGAACGATGGTGTGAGGGTTTGAAGAAGTTGAAAATTTGAATGTTTCAAATCCTTAACTAAGCTTTGACTGGTGATGCATAGCACAACTTCAAGGGATCTAGTTCAAGTCCCAATTGGGCCGGCTACGAGAGCACGAGCAAGGAAGTTTAAAGATGTACTCAACGGACTGATTGAAGAGGCATGGACTCAAGCAAATTTGTGGAGGCCCATTGAGCATGATCCATGTGAGCAACAAAGACTCATCAACATGATTCAAGTTCTAGAAGAATCTGGTCAAGGCTAAGCTTAAATTGGCATGTTTAAGAATACTCCTTTTTTTGGGTCTGATTGTAAGGCTTGCATGCCATTTACTTTCTTTTTTCTATTTTAGGCGTATGATCAGCCAATTGAAGGGCTGATTGTCTTTCTTTTTCTTCTTTTAGGTAAGTAAGAGTTTTAGTCTTTAGTTATTCCTATTTGGGTTTGGATTGCCAAAATATAAACTCCTATTAGGATTTGTTTCCTTAGCAGATTAGGATTTTAGGAATTTTCCATGTAATGGCCAGCCTTATAAATAGGCGTTTAATCAATGAAAAGAGCAGATCATTATTCAGCAAAATTGGAGAGTGTTTTCTCTGCGATTCTTTGAAGAACTATTTGAACTTAATGGGATTTCCTGTGGCGTTCACCAGCGACTTATCAAACGGAACTCCACCACCGTTTGTGGTGTCTTCCTTATACCAAGGTTCTTGTTTTCACAATAAACAACGGGTTAAGGTCATATATACCAAGGTTCTTGTTTGTCGTAAACAACGGGTCGAGGTCTATCATTCAAATCTGATCATAGAACGATCTTGGATTCCTTTTTCGTTGTCGGATCTCGTTATTTTGGCGGAATCCAAATCATTTGGTATCAGAGCATAGGTTCTAGTTCAGGTTTGCCTATCTCTTAAAACCTTTCTTTTCTTTATTATATGATCTTTTAGTTCCAAATTCGGTTCACATACCCTAGTCTAGCCAAATTTCCTTTACCCCATTCTGTTAGTATTTTGTTGGTTCTAGTTTATTACGAATTCTTATTATGTTACTACCAAAAGATAGTTACTGATAAAAAAAAAAGAACCCAGAAAGGGGTCACAAAAAAAAGAAGAATTGTTTGTGTTCATCCATTTTTTTGGGTGCAATAAACCCAAAAATCACCTCACCCAAAAATCAGATATTTTTTTGTGTGGAAATCTTGCTATTTTTTGCTTCCGAAAATCTAATCAGCTGTGTTCTTTGAATTCTTGCTCTTAAAACCTGAAATTCCTTGATGAGTTCTTGGTGAATTGTTGCTGAAAATTTCGAGACTTGTTTGTTTACCTTCAAAAGACCTGAAAGAGAATTATCGAGTGGAAACAAGGTAGGAGTGGTGAGAACATTAGAGGGTCAAAAGCCACGTATTTTTGAGTGAAACACGAGTGTAGAGTGAATCACATTCTTGAGTGTAAACATGTAAGGGAGAGAATTGGGAGGTCCTTTTCTTTCTTTCTTTTTTTTTTATTTTCTTTTTTTATCTAACGTTGTTTTTGCAGCAATCATGTCTCACAACAATGGTAAGAACATGGCCGAAGATGCTACGGAACTGGCTGATCCGAAATTGTTTATGGAGGCCATGATGAGGGAGATGTGGCATGTGATGAAGTTGGAACTGGAGCAAGTTCATGAACGGATAGACCAGATGGAGAATACACGTGAGAAGAAGCCAAAAAATGTCCCTAATGTGAGTAGAAGGGAAAGAGTTCAACCGAGGGAAGTGAGGGTTGAAGATGAAGAGCCTTATGGGGCTGGTTTTTATGAAGTGGATGATCGGAATTCTGTTGTTAATAATTGGAGAGATGGAGGGCGGTTTAGAGAAGCTAGGAATCGGGAAGATAACAACTTGGCTGGTATTAAGATGAAGATTCCATCGTTTGAAGGTAGATCTGATCCTGAAGCATACCTTGAGTGGGAGAAGAAGATGGAGTTCGTATTTGACTGCCACAACTATTCCGAAGCAAAGAAGGTAAAATTAGCGGTGATTGAATTTTTTGACTATGCTATTACTTGGTGGGATCAGCTTGTTATAAACAGGAGGCGGAATAGAGAGCGACCATTAGAGACATGAGAGGAGATGAAAAGGGTGATGAGAAAGCGGTTCATTCCAACTTACTACTATAGAGAGTTGTACAAAAAGCTACAAAGTCTTAGACAAGGAAGCCGGCGCGTGTAGGATTACTACAAGGAGATGGAGATTGCTATGATCCGATCTAATGTAGAGGAAGATCGAGAGGCTACAATGGCTAGGTTTTTACTTGGATTAAACCGGGAAATCCAAGATAAGGTAGAGATGTAGCATTATGTGGAGTTGGAAGATATGGTGCACATGGCCATCAAAGTGGAGCAACACCTTAAGAGGGGGGGGGGGGGGAGGGGGGGTGAGTCACGTACAGCCCATAACTCTAGTTCTACCTCTTGGAAACCGAGTTATACCAAGCAAATGGACAAGTCACAAACGTCCAAATCCGAGCCCAAGTCCGCGAACACCAGCCACGTTCCTCATGGTAAAACCGACACTTCTACCTCTAGCCATTGAGAGAAAAAGAAAATCAAAATTCAGCCACTGAGAGAAAACAAAAGAATTTCTATGCAAAAGTGAGTGAAATTAAGCGAGCAATGTTTTCAAATCAGCCGATGATTGTACTTTTGTACAAAGAGGCATTTCTTAACACTAACGAACTTGACCTTGCTTTGCCTAGTTCTGTTGTTTCTCTTTTGCAGGAGTATGAGGATGTCTTTCCCGAGGAAACACCACATGGGTTACCTCCAATCCGAGGGATTGAACATCAAATTGATTTTGTTCCCACTGCGACAATTCCAAACCGACCAGCCTATAGGAGCAATCCAGAGGAGACAAAGGAGCTTCAATGGCACGTGAAGGAGAGCATGAGCCCATGCGCCGTTCCGGTTTTACTTGTAGCTAAGAAGGATGGGACGTGGAGAATGTGCGTTGATTGGCGGGCCATCAACAACATAACGGTAAAGTATCGTCATCCTATTCCTCGCTTCGATGATATGTTAGATTAGCTGCATGGTTCTTGTGTATTTTCTAAGATTGATTTAAAGAGTGGTTATCATCAGATTAGAATAAAGGAAGGAGATGATTGGAAAACTGCCTTTAAAACAAAATATGGTTTGTATGAATGGTTAATTATGCCTTTTGGATTGACTAATGCTCCGAGCACCTTTATGAGACTTATGAGTCATGTTTTGCGTGCATTTATAGGCAGATTTGTTGTTGTCTACTTTGATGATATACTCATTTATAGCAAAAACGTGGATGATCATGTAGTACATTTGACATATGTTTTAGATGTGCTTAGGAAAGAAAAGTTTGCGAATCTAAAGAAGTGTACTTTTTACACCGATAAGCTTGTATTTCTGGGATTTGTTGTTAGTGCACAAGGTATACTGGTTGATGAAGAGAAGGTACGTGCAATCCAAGATTGGCTGAGTCCCACAAGTGTAGGTAATGTTCGTAGTTTTCATGGACATGCTAGTTTTTACCGGCGGTTCGTGAAGGACTTTAGTAGCATAGCCACACCACTTACCAAAGTGATTAAGAAGAACGTTGGATTTAGATGGGGAGAAGAACAAGAAAAGGCGTTTCAATTAATCAAAGAGCAGCTGACCAACGCCCCCTCATTGTGATGCAATCCATAAGTTGCTCAAGGAAACACAAATTCGAAGATGTGAAAGATAATGGAATTGACTTTCCATCAAGACAAAGATCCATATGGAACCTTGCATTATTGTATTTTGATTCTTATTTTAAGTCAATTTGCTAGTATTAGTATTTTATATGTCCTTTTAATATTTTTTAGAGTTAGAGGTATTTTTGTAATTTCTAGAATTTCTGGAACAGTTCATATTTTTGGATTGTCAAAATATAAACTCCTACTAGGATTTGTTTCCTTAGTAGAATAGGATTTGTTTCCTTAGTAGATTAGGATTTGTTTCTTTAGTAGATTAGGTTTTTTTTGCTCAGTAGATTAGGATTTTAGGAATTTTTTCTTGTAATGGCCAGCCTATAAATAGGCGTTCAATCAATGAAAAAAATTAAATTATTATTCAGCAAAATTGGAGAGTATTTTCTCTGTGGTTCTTTGAACAACTATTTGAACTTATCGGGATTTCCCGTGGCGTTCACCAGCGACTTATCAAACGGATTTTCCACCACCGTTTGTGGCGTCATCCTTTATACCGAGGTTCTTATTTCACACAAACTACAGGTTGAGGTCATATATACCAACGTTCTTGTTTGTCGTAAACAACAGGTCGACGTCTATCACTCAAATCTAATCATAGAACGATCTTAGGTTCCTCTTCGTTGTTGGATCTCGTTATTTTGGCGGGTTTCACATCATATTGTCTTTACCTAACTTTTCAAAAACATTTGAGATTGAATGTGATGCTTCAAGTATTGGCATAGGAGCAGTTCCTATGTAGGAAGGACGACCACTTGCTTACTTCAGCGAGAAACTAAGTGGGGCAGCCTTAAACTATCCAACTCATGATAAAGAGTTGTATGCATTGGTTCGAGCTTTAGAGACGTGGCAACACTACCTATGGCCTAAGGAATTCGTGATTCACACCGATCATGCGTCCTTGAAACACTTGAAAAGAGATGTTGAGAAGAGATGTGAAGAGAATTTGTGGTAGATGTGTCACATGTAGGCAAGCTAAATCCAGAGTGCGGTCCAATGGTTTGTATACCCCTTTACCAATTCCTAGTGAACCATGGACTGATATTTCAATGGACTTTGTTTTAGGATTGCCTAGGACTAAACGTGGGAAAGATTCAATTTTTGTGGTTGTGGATAGATTTTCTAAGATGGCACACTTTATTCCATGTCACAAAACGGATGATGCCTCGCATGTTGCTGAATTGTTCTTTAGAGAGATTGTGAGATTACATGGCATGCCTAGAACAATTATTTCGGATAGAGATGCTAAGTTCTTGAGCTATTTTTGGAAGACTTTGTGGTGTAAGCTAGGTACTAAGCTATTGTTTTCTACTACTTGTCATCCACAAACTGATGGTCAAACTGAAGTAATAAATAGGACTTAGTCTACATTATTGAGGGCAATCATTAAAAAGAACATCATCACATGGGAAGAATGTTTACCACATGTTGAGTTTGCTTATAACCGATCTGTTCATTCTGCTACTAAATTTTCACCATTTGAAATTGTGTATGGATTTAATCCTTCAACTCCATTGGATTTATCTCCTTTACCTTTGACTGAGCATGTTAATTTAGATGGCAAAAAGAAAGCTGACTTTGTCTAGCAGATTCAAGAGAAAGCAAGACTCAACATTGAGCGAAGAACAGAGCAGTATGCAAAACAAGCCAACATGGGGCGTCACAAGCTGATTTTTGAACCCGGAGATTGGGTTTGGTTGCATATGAGAAAAGAGAGATTTCCAGCGCAAAGACATCCCAAATTGCTTCCAAGGGGAGATGGTCCTTTCCAAGTCCTAGAGCGCATCAATGACCAAGTTTACAAGCTTGATTTACCTGGTGAGTACATAAGTGCAACTTTTAAGTTACTAATTTGAGTCCTTTTGATGTAGGTGATGATTTGAGGGCAAATCCTTTTCAAGAGGAGGGGAATGATGCAAATCATAGCACAACTTCAAGGGATCTAGTGCAAGTCCCAATTGGGTCGGTTACGAGAGCACGAGCAAGGAAGTTTAAAGATGTACTCAATGGACTGATTCAAGAGGCACATACTTTAGCAAATTCGTGGAGGCCCATTGAACATGATCCACGTGAGCAACAAAGAGTCATCAACATGATTCAAGTTCTAGGAGAATCTGGTCAAGGCTAAGCTTAAATTGGCATGTTTAAGAATACTCCTTTTTTTTGGGTCTAATTGTGTAAGGCTTCCATGCCATTTACTTTCTTTTTTCTATTTTAGGCGTGTGATCAGCCAATTAAAGGGTTGATTAGCTTTCTTTTTCTTCTTTTAGGCAAGTAAGAGTTTTAGTCTTTAGTTACTCTTATTTGGGTTTGGATTGTCAAAATATAAACTCTTATTAGGATTTGTTTCCTTAGCAAATTAGGATTTTAGGAATTGTCTTTGTAATGGCCAGCCTTATAAATAGGCGTTTAATCATTGAAAAGAGCAGATCATTATTCTGCAAAATTGGAGAGTGTTTTCCCTGCGGTTCTTTGAAGAACTATTGGAACTTATCGGGATTTCCCGTGGCGTTCACCAGCGACTTATCAAACGGAACTCCACCACCGTTTGTGGTGTCTTCCTTATACCTAGGTTCTTGTTTTTACAATAAACTACGGGTTGAGGTCATATATACGAAGGTTCTTGTTTTTCGTAAACAACGGGTTGAGGTCTATCATTCAAATCTGATCGTAGAACGACCTTGGGTTCTTTTTTCGTTGTCGGATCTCATTATTTTGGCGGAATCCACATCAACTAGGGTAGTGTTTCTAGCTAATTTGGACCTTAGGAACCCATTGGTGGCCACAAAAGTGAGTTTAGAGGTCATTTGTGAGGAGAAATCACAAGTTCTTGGTTTGAACTTTTTCAAAAAATCTTATTTTTCTTAAACTTTGACTAGATTTTTGAATAGGATTAAGTGTAATTTGAAACTTTAAACTTTTGGGGATCAAAAGAGGGTTGTGTGATGAGTATGTAGGTTCTGAAAATAGTGCAAATGATGAATGGTAGAGTGAGAAATAGCTGAGGGAAGTAGGGATCAAGATTGAAAATCAGGCAATTAGGGTTTTGCCTTAGGGAAAAAGATGAAGTGAGGGATGTACCACAAGACACCCAAACGGCATGTGAGGGTGCGCCTAGTGTCCGATGGACCTTTGGTCGATTCCAAAAGCTCCATAACATCTGTGCGTAGGTCCTGGTAAAATTTGAGGTCAATCCGATAACTGGATCAATATTTGGTGTAAAATGTCTATTTTGCCCTTCGGGGCCAATTGGACCCTTTTTTGGGTGATTTTGGGCAAATAAATTTTATATTAAATCTCAACTTCTTAAATTGAGCATGTGAATGAAATTTCAACAAAAAATAACATCATTTCATTTTTGGCAGTTTCGGATGAAAATGTTGCGACTAGTAGGTTTTCTTAATTGCAGATCAAGCGATGCTTTTCAAATTTGTTTTAAAATTATGGCATAAATTATTTTTAAATGTTTAGCATGTTTTTAAATATATGATTGGGTGTTTTAATATTGTCTTAGAATCTGGACCTGGATTAGGGTTTTGAGTGCGATTACGCACAGTTTTTCAAAATTGTCATATGGTTCATATTGATTGTAACACTGGGATCCTTTTGAATTAAATGTAAGTTCTCACTAGTCGAGTAGCAGAAGGTTTACATTCTAGGTTGAGCATGTAGAGGGTTTCTCATTGAGTTCGTAAATGCTTGGGTGGCCTAGTTGTTCTTTGGACTTGGGTACTGAACTTTGACTAGGGAGCGTATCTTCCTCGGGGTGCAAGTTCCCCAAAAGGTTGGATTGTATGTTGGGATTGACCTTGAGGGATCTATTAGGATGATTGTCCACCAATGTATCACTCTACAGGATGTTTCTAAACTCTCTTTTACCGTTAAGCCTTAGTTAAATGATACTATTTTACATGAAATCACATTTTTAGTTGTATAAGTGATGTGGAACCCGCCCAAATAACGAGATTCGACAACGAAAAGGAACCCAAGATCGTTCTACGATCAGATTGGAATGTTAGACCTCGACCCGTCGTTTACGACAAACAAGAACATTGGTATATATGACCTCAACCCGTTGTTTATTGTGAAACAAGAACCTCGGTATAAAGGAAGACGCCCCAAACGGTGGTGGAAACCTGTTTGATATGTCGCTGGTGAACGCCACGGGTAATCTCGATAAGTTCGAATAGTTCTTCAAAGAACCGCAGAGAAAATACTCTCCAATTTGCTGAATAATGATCTCCTCTTTTCATTGATTAAACGCCTATTTATAAAGCTGGCCATTACAAGGAAAATTCCTAAAATTCTAATCTGCTAAAGAAACAAATCCTAATCTGCTAAGGAAACAAATCCTAATAGGAGTTTATATTTTGACATTCCAAACCCAAATAGGAATAACTAAATACTAAAACTCTTACTTGCATAAAAGAAGAAAAAGAAAGATAATCAGCCCTTTAATTGGCTGATCACACGCCTAAAATAGAAAATGGAAAGTAAATGGCATGCAAGCCTTACAATCAGACCCAACAAAAGGAGTATTCTTAAACATGTCAATTTAAGCTTAGCCTTGACCAGATTCTTCTAGAACTTGAATCATGTTGATGAGTCTTTGTTGCTCACGTGGACCATGCTCAATGGGCCTCCACGAATTTGCTTGAGTCCATGCCTCTTGAATCAATCCGTTGAGTACATCTTTAAACTTCCTTGCTCGTTCTCTCATAACCAGCCCAATTGGGACTTGAACTAGATCCCTTGAAGTTGTGCTATGATTTGCATCAATAAGTGTATCACATGCTCATTTTGCTTATGCCCAATCATGCTAAACTATGTATTTTCTAACTAGTTTGCTTGAAAATTGTGTTACTCTACTGAGCTACTGATGCTCACCCTACGTTGTTTTCCTTTTTCAACATATGTGAAAGCAGAAAGATTTGTTCTTTTTTTATATAGTTTAGGAAATGTATATGGAGTATGTATTTAGAATAAATGTCTAGTGTGAGTAGGTTGAATCTATGTAACAAAACATGGAATAGTTTGTCTATAATGCATGTAGCATATTTGTGTTTATACAAAATTTTTTATTTAAATGACGTGTGTTGATCTACTACGTTACGCTAGGTAACGTTAACACTTTACATGCTTCCGCGAGTCAAGGTAACATGTTTAGCACTTCATATTGCATGTTTTAAAACTTAATCTATTCATTTTATGTATTAACTCATGTTTAGTCCTCCTGAAATTGGACTATAAATTGATTAAAGGCGCATTTGTGG
Organism: Ilex aquifolium; assembly: GCA_951799425.1. Taxonomy (NCBI): domain Eukaryota; kingdom Viridiplantae; phylum Streptophyta; class Magnoliopsida; order Aquifoliales; family Aquifoliaceae; genus Ilex; species Ilex aquifolium. Next base: position 22,128,787 of record OX637396.1, on the reverse strand, counting down.
TTGTAGGTATAAGCAATGTGATGAGAAATGGCATGGACAAAGTTTAAGGAGGAAGTGGAGATGCAGCAGGAAGGAAATTAGCCATAATTGAGGAAAACACAATTCAATCGGTTGATCAGAGCCTAAATAGAACTTCAACCGGTTGATCAGAGATTTCTGGAGATACTGACACTATTTGAGATACTAGTATTTTCTATCCACAAAGCAACATGCTCAAATATGGCCTTAGTTGAATATTTTCTGTTCAAATGAGTTTGACTACAAGTTAAGATGAGTTATAATGAGAATTAAATAGCTTGATGATGGTGAGATGATTTTCGAGGATTGGCCAATTGTTTTCGAGTTAATTTTACTATATTAGTTGCTATTCTCTCACATCTTTTCCACAAAACCAAAGGATTTTTATTTTTCTTTGTAACCATGTCACCATTCGAATTGTCATTATCTCTGACGAGACGAACTCGGATTTTTCAAGTTACTACACTGCAAACTCTTCCTACACTTGGGAAACACATTTATTTATTTCAGAGATGGGACCATATTTTGAGAGGAACAATTGAATCTTTTGGAGAGAAAAATAATTTTTATCAAGTAAAGAATCCTTTGGAAGAGCAAGCAAGCATTTTTGGTACCATTGTCGGGGAACATAGGTTCAATTTTAAAGGTGATTTTGGATTGACGGCAGGTAAGTCTTGTAAGTTTCATCACAAGCCCATGTATGTTGTTCCACTGTAAATTATTGAAAAAAAATTTATTTCTTCAAAAATTTTTTTTTATGTCTTCAAATTCTTTTTATATGGTGTCAAATGTTTCATTTATGGAGTATATTGTGTTGAGTATGGGCATATCACTGACGAGTGCCTTTCAATTTCAATGGTCTGAAAATTTTATTACGACCAGTCTAATACAATACTGGATTCCCAACAACTTTGCCCCAATCATTTCTTTGAAGCTTTCTTTTCAGATTTTAGTTTGGGGAACGACATACATTTAAAAATAATTTATGGATGACAAGTAGTAGAAAACAATAGCTTAGTAGAGTTAACCCAATTGACTATTAGTGTCCAAACAAGCCAAGATTTTGTAGAGTTAAAAGACATTCTCAAATCATTGACCATAGCAGTTAATACTTTGAACCAAGAACAACAAGTTGAGCATGGTAAATGTAGTGAGAGTGATTCATTTTCTGAACTACAATTTGAGGATGAATCTGTTAATACTCTTGATAATGAAAAATTGTGGAGAAATGTCAGTCTACAAGAGGCTAATAAGCCCAAGGACTTTTCAATATCAAAGAGTACTAATGAGATTAACATCTCTAAGCTTGGTAAAAGCACAAAGGTTGAGTTGAGTGCAATAATTGACATGGATCGATTTGGTACCTCAATCTTGGATTTGTATAAAAATGTATATATCTTTTTTTTGTTGAATGTTCCAAAGGTGTGTCGGGTGAATGAGTGGATGATTAGATTGGAGGAGTTGCTTAGACACTATATTTATAAGCCATTAAAACTAAATTGGCATATATTCAAATATGAATTTAAGCTAGATTGATTGTGAGCTCGTATATTTTCTTTGTATATAGTAGTTAGAAATTTTCTTGTGTTTTATTTTTTGGTTTTTTTTTTCAATCGTGTTTGAGTTTATTTTTTTGTACTTATTTCTTTTTGTGTAGTTCTTTTAGTGTTTTGCATCGGGTGGTTTTTCTTTTTGCACCCTATGCCTGGTTTTTTTTACCCTTATTGTATTCATTTTTCCCATTGCATGACTATTTTTGCATTGAGGACATGCATGGTTTAAGTTGGCAGTAAGGGGTTCACCATTATTACTATGTTACACCACCATGCTATATGTGATAAATGAGAAAATTTTAAGAATTAAAAAAAATGAAAAAGAAGAAAAAGAAAACAAAGCATCCAATTTGGATTGTATTATTTTCTTTTAATTAGCATGACATTTTTAGTATTCTACTAGAATCTTGAGTTATTTGCATGTTAGCACACTATAGGAGTTTATTCCATGTTTAAGTATCATGTACATGTTTTCATTTGGAACTCAACTTATGTACACCATGAGCATGCTAATTTTTATAATTTATTGAATGAGATTCACATCTTAAAATGCTTGACATACATAGTGGAGATGAATGTATTACCCTTGTGAGCTTTTTTCTTTGTTGGACGGTTGAATTACATTTACTCAAAAGATTATTCTTTCAAATTCAATCTCTTTCAATAATCTTAGTATTTGTGTTTTGGTTATTGAAAATGAGGTTGTTAGTTGATTATATCTCAATGCAAAGAGTACCTTGCCATATATTTTTGAGAAATGATCTTAGGCCATCTTTGAATTTATTTGAGCCTTAGCTTATGTTTTCTTGACATCATCTGTAGAAGTCGTGATTGAGCTTTAATGAAAATTTCTTTTCTTAGCCACATGTTTTACCAAGCTATGCATAAATATGTTTATTTTACCTTGGTTATACTGGGAAGAATATTGTTTACAATGTGAAAAGGGGAATGGTGGTTTTAAGAAAAGAAAAAAAAATGTGAAGAAAGGAGGATGATGACTATTTGAGCTTATTGTTGACATCAAAAAGCAAGAAAGAAAGGAAGTGAAAGAACAAAGAAAAAGAAGAAAAGAAAAGAAAAATTTGTGAAAAGGCAATAAAGAAAAAAAAAGGAAAAGAAAGGGAATGAATGAGATGAGTAAATTGATTTCCAAATGAGGTGATGTGGTTAGTAAAGTCATATTTTCTAGGATAACTCCTTTTGAATCCCTATATCCCTTCATTTCCTTAGCCTTCACCCAAAGCCACGTTACAACCAAATTAAAGTCCTATTTGATCTTGAGAATGGTGACAAGTGTATGTTCTAAATCATGTTAGAGATAGGTCAACTGTGCTATTTTCATTTGCTCTAATATTCTTTCATGAGATTATGCCAAAGTCGCTTCATTTGCATAATTGTCCATCATTTCTAAATTATGTGTGAGCTATGTTTTGTTTTGAATTACAAGAATCCGTCTCACATATAGACAATGAGTGAAACGTCACTATAATCATAGATTCTTTTGTTTTGAGAGAAGTCCTTGGTGAGATTTGCATCAAAGCTAAAATTGGAAAGCTAATAGGGAAATACAAAGAAAATCTAGACCCGTTGAGAACTCGTGTCAAGAACCTAGATTATATTAAAATCTAGACCCGTTGAAGAACCCATTTCAAGAACCCAAATTACAAGGAGGAATGCCACAAAGGTTGTGATTTACCTTTGATAAGTTCAGAAGTTCAATCAAGAACAAGAGGAGTAAATTCAACTCAACTCACAATCAAAATTCATTATATATTGTCTCCCATATTGTCTCCCCTTTTTCATTGATAGAACTCCTATTTATAGGCTGACCATTCCAAGAAAAATTCCTAAAATCCTAGTCTACTAAGAAAACAAATCCTAATCTAAATAGGAATAACTAAAGACTAAAATTTGTGACCCTTTCTCTCAAAAATGCCCTTGAGTGAATAGTGTCACCGATACTGTAGCATGAACAGTACCTTGCTACAGTACTTATTCTAAACCCTAGTCCAAATAAAATAATAAGACATATGTGGGCTAAGCATCTTAAACCCACTTATTCTAAACTAATAATAAAAATTCTTTAAACAAATTGAAAGCCTTAACAACAAAAGGCCCTATCTCTAAATCATGTCTTCATGTCTTCCACAGCTTGGATCAAGTGGATCAAAATTGGTTCTCCTTCTTTCAAGCCCATCTTGAGTGTTGGCCTCTTGCTAACTTCATCCCAGGTGGATTGCAACAATCCTTGCCTTGCTTCCTTGATCTTCTTGGCTCTCGATCTTGTAATTGGCGCATCTGGACTTGCAAAGGATCTTTAAGAGTAGGCCCATCTTGGTTCTCATCGGCCCCAGCTATGTGAATCCATGGTCGTCCACGCGGAAAGTTGTAAGCAGTGGGCACTTTCGAATTCACTCAAGAATGGAGATCCTAGCCTGAGCAAGCAAGCATAACACACGTTGCATGCCTAGGCGATGTGTGGTGTGACAAAGTGGATATTCAGAGCATGGTTAAGGTCTTATATGGGTTAGTATTCCATTGTTTTGATATTAGGCATGGACTAACCTAAATTTTATAGGATATGACCAAGCAGGATGATATCTATTTGGAGTTCAAAGATTATGGGTATGAACACATTGTGAAAACCTATGAGGAAGCTGTCAATGCGGAATCTATCCGCATTCTGAGAGAGAATGTGATTGAGGTAGTAGGCACTGGATATTTCTACCTCCTGCAGCCAAAAGACCTTGGTACATCATAGATTGACCTCACTGATTAGGTATGGGAAAAGGGCACTTAGCACTAAGATGAACGATAAATGTTATTTGATACTGCTTGAGGATTTAGCGGTGCAATAAGCTACGAAGTGGCCTCCTATTTGGGCCAAAATGGTGAGGTAGGAAAATAGTGAGAGGGGTAGAACACCTGTAGCAAAGTCATGGGAGGAGGGTGGAGTAAGTGGAGAAGGTAACTTTGTTGAAGATTCGGTGTAGGTTCCATATGTGGGGGAGGATGACTGAATGTGGGGACTTGAAACTAGGAGGAACTAACTTATGAATATAGCGTGTAGGGTGTAAGTAAATTAATAGGGTATGGGGGTAGCAGTATAAGAAAAATAAGAGCATTGCCTGTAATATATGGATGTTAGATTATTTTGGGTGTGTAGAATTTCTAACTTTGTGTATTAACCCTGTTATCTTTTGGTTATGAATACAAAATAGTGTTTTTTTTTATGAGTTGTTTATATGTTGATTTAGTGATTAAACCCAACATTTGATGGTTATGTTATCTATTAGTGAGTAATGATGTTTCAATTGGTGATTGGTTGTGAAACTAAGGAAATAGCACGTAGGGGTGTCAATTTTATCCGTTCACACGAACCCGACCCGACACAAAACTCGAAAATAGCACGATTAGTTGACACGAGTAATAAATTAGTTAAATTAAGGTTCGACACGAATAATACGATTAATGGGTACTACAAATAGAAAATTAGTATTTAACGAGTTTTGTAGACAAAAAATAAGAACTTTTATAATTTTTTAAATAGTATTATATGAGTTATTGTGGAATTAAATAATTTTTTATTGATACGAATATTGACACGAACCCGACACGTACCGAAAGTGACACGACACAAAAATGACACGGCATGACACGATTTTCACCCCTAGTTGTTGGACACGAGGAATATGATAGAAGAATGCTGAATAGATTGGTAGCTGAAGCTTTGAGAAGAACAATATGAGCAACCTGAGAGGTGGCTCAAAATTATAGGGTATTAAATCTAGCACAACAACGGAGAATAGCATAGCATAGGCTGGATGCAGAATTAAAAGTGGTTCAAGCAATTGAGATTGAGGTGGATCGGGAAGTTCCTGGAGATCCAGTAGTGTTAGTGCAGTTGGTGCATCTTATTCAGAATGGATGGATTCGAGCGTGTCCGATAGAGCCAATGGCAGAACTAGAGGTGGATTCGAACACGTCCACTATTACAGAATTTGGGGATTGAGGTGTAAAAAGGGTGTACTTGGGTGAATCGAGGGTGAAAGATATGTACAGATGGTGTTTTATAATGTATTTTTATATACTTATGTGTGTGAATGTGTATAGTGTAGTAAATTTTGTAAATTTTATAGTATTACTAAGAGTTTTTTGAAGTTGTAGTAATGTGACCATTGCAAGTTAAGTAAGGTTGGAATGGTATATTAGGACAACGAAAGGGGCAAAAGTTCAAAAAGGAGGAAACCTGGGGCACTTGGAATAAAAAAGGACAAGAAAGAAGCGTGCATCTAGATAGTAGATATCCGTGCGTGGACACAATTTCCAGAAGCTAGGAGTGTCCGGACGGTTGAAGAGGGTGTCTGGACACTATTTCCAGAAGCTGCAACATAAAGCCTTGCATCTGAACAGTTAAGCATCAGCGTCCGGACACGATTTACAAAATAATCAAGTGAAAGCCTTGTGTCTAGATGGTTGACAACGCGTGTCCAGATGCCACATCCAGGTTTGCCAGACGTAGTTTGATTCTAATTAGGGTTTTTGCTTCCTAATCCAAGCATAAATATCTTGTAACTCCAATTTGTGGAGATCTCTCCTCTTAGCATCTTTCACCCTAGTTTTATTCTTTTTTCAAATTTTTCTTGAGATTTATCATGTCTTGTGTATAATTTTTCTTGTACTCTTTAGCTAGGGTATGGATTTACGATTTGTGATATGTATATTCATGTTATGCAATCTTTATTATTATTCTTTAACGCTAAATCTCTATTACAAAGATTGATTGAATGATTTATTAGCAAAGCTTAAATCTCTGTACAATCATAATTCGAGCGAGTCCAATAGAGCCAATGGCAAAACTAGAGGTGGATTCGAACATGTCTACTATTACAGAATTTGGGGATTGAGGTGTAAAAAGGGTGTACTTGGGTGAATCGAGGGTGAGGGATATGTACATATGGTGTTTTATAATGTATTTTTATATACTTATGTTTGTGAATGTGTATAGTGTAGTAAATTTTGTAAATTTTATAGTACTACTAAGAGTTTTATGAAGTTGTAGTAATGTGACCATTGCAAGTTAAGTAAGGTTGGAATGGTATATTAGGACAACAAAAGGGGCAAAAGTTCAAAAAGGTGGAAGCCTGGCGCACTTGGAATAAAAAAGGACAAGAAAGAAGCATGGAGTGTCCGGACGGTAGAAGAGGGTGTTTGGATGCTATTTCCAGAAGCTGCAACAAAAAGCCTTGCATCTGAACAGTTAAGCATCCGCGTCCGGACATGATTTACAAAATAATCAAGAGAAAGCCTTGCGTCTAGATGGTTGACAACGCGTGTCCAGATGCCACACCCAGGTTCACCAGACGTAGTTTGATCCTAATTAGGGTTTTTGCTTCCTAATCCAAGCATAAATATCTTGTAACTCCAATTTGTGGAGATCTCTCCTCTTAGCATCTTTCACCGTAGTTTTATTCTTTTTTCAAAATTTTCTTGAGATTTATCATGTCTTGTGTATAATTTTCCTTGTACGCTTTAGCTAGGGTATGGATTTACGATTGTGATATGGATATTTATGTTATGCAATCTTTATTATTATTCTTTAATGCTAAATCTCTATTACAAAGATTGATTGAATGATTTATTAGCAAAGCTCAATTCTCTGTACAATAATTTGATCGTTCATTAACTTGATTGGGTTATTGGTATGGATTATGCTTTTAATCAATCAGATTTATTCTGTTCAAAACCATATTTTTTTGGTCGACTACATTGACGTTGGAAATCAACTGAGATAATCATAAATTGCATAATCATAATTTTCGGTGAACATGACTAGATGCAAATTCTGAAGCTAAAGAGTCACTTCTCCAATTGATATTCCTTTTTAAGTAAATTTATATTTTTCCAAATCAAAGCTCTAATTTCGAAAGAAGTGTTCTTTCTTCTTCCTTTGCCTTCTTTAGAAATGTCCTCTGGTCTCTATGGTATGACCTCAAACTTCATTGAGCTTATTACACTCGACCACTTGCACTTGATTGTAACCTTTTTGGAGTCAAGCATGGACCATTTCTGATCTCAAAGGTATAAACCCTTTAGTGTATAATCATTGAATATACCTAGATGAGGAAGCCAAACCTTGTCGACAAATGCAGCATAGGCTGAATCCTCACATGAAGGAGTTTGTACGGGCTAAGGTTGTCAAATTTATGGATGCGGATATCAACTACCCCATATCTAATAGTAAGTGGGTTAACCCAACCCAAGTTGTGCAAGAAAAGTTAGGAGTTGCGGTGGTTAAAATTGAAGAGAAGGAGTTAGTGCCAAACCGAGTTGTTACGAGGTGGCGTATGTATATTGACTACCATAAACTCAATGCAGTCACAAGGAACGATCACTTTCCTCTACCTTTTCTTGATCAAGTCTTAGAGAGGATATAGCTTGGCATGCCTTTTGTTGTGTCCTAGACGAGTACTTGGGATACAACCAGATAAAGATAGTAGTTGAAGACCAAGAGAAGACAACATTCACACGCCCATTCGGTGGATTTGCATATAGGAGAATTTTGTTTGGTTTGTGTAATGCTCTGTGTAATGCTCCAACTACCTTTCGGAGATGTAGGTTGAGTCTGGTTAGTGACATGGTTGAGCATTCTTTGGAGGTATTTATGGATGATTTCTCTATCTATGGCGATTCCTTTGAGTTAAGTCTAAGTAACCTTGAAAAAGTACTTGTTAGGTGTTAGTGTTTAATTGGGAGAAGTGTCACTTCCTGGTGACACAAGGGATAGTGTTATGCCAAACTATCAAAGGGAATAAAAGTGTACAAAGTAACAATAGATCTAATTTGTAATTTCCTTCCCCTAAAACTGTAAAAGATGTAAGATCACTCCTAGGGCATGCTGGATTTTATAGGAGATTCATAAATGATTTTAGTTGCATATCAAGACCTATGTGCTATCTCCTGAGGCAGGATGTACCTTTTGAGTGGGATAATGCATGCTAGAAAGCTTTTGATAAGCTTAAAAATTTGTTGATTTTTGCTCCTATTATGCAGCCACCTGGCCAGTCCCTACGTTTAGCATTGATGTGAGACGCTAGTGACTATGTTGTAGGAGTAGTGCTAGGTCAAAGGAAAGACAAAAAGGCTTATGTGATATACTATGCGAGCAAAACTCTCAACGATGCACAAATGAACTATTGAGTTGGATTTTGCTACTCCAGGGATTTGATTTGATATCAAGGACAAAAAGAGAGTAGAAAACATGGTGGCAGATCACCTTTTAATGCTTACCTACGATTTTCATGGAGAAAATGTACCAATCAATGAGACATTTCTTGATGAACAACTACGGACAGTTTCAGAGGTACCATAGTATGCAGTGGGCATTTTTCTTCAAATAAAATTGCTACAAAGATTTTACAGTGTGGATTTTATTGGCCCACCATGTTCCCAGATACCCATGCTTTTTGTGCTGCTTGTGATATATGCCAATGCTTGAGGGGTATTTCGAAAAGATCATTGGAAGCTACAAGGACCCGCTTGTAGCCCAAAGCCCTAGCTTCCCAAAAATCTTGTTCCTTCAACTTAGGTAAAACCTGCACTTTTTGGTATAGCCGCGTAGCCCTCCTCAAGAGGAACAACTTTTCTTCTTGGCTTGTGTTGATTTGAGCAAAGCTTGGCCCTAGATCGCAAGGAGAAAGCTTGAGAAAACCCTTGTTTCTCCCTCTTCTTTTCTCTCTCTCTCTCTCTATCGGGTAAAAGGCTGAGAGATTGGGGAAGAAATCTGATTTTTTTTCCCCTTTTTATAGTCCCCAAATACTTGGTCCACAATTCGCCACACGTACTCCTTTTCCCGGGTCTGTTTTCGCCCCAAAACGATTAAATTTCACCCCGGTTCAACTTCAAAATATTTTTATTTCAACTTGCTTTAAATTATTTTCCAACTTTCGAAATTTTATTAAAAATTTCGTTTTTAGGTCACCCGAGACCCGACCGCCTAGTAAAAAGCGAAAAATCTGATGAACTCGGAATTCTATAAAATTTGTCTGGGTAACTAGATTTCGTGAGACGAATCCAACGGTGAGGTCCGTTTTGTCATCCGAGTTCTAGAAAAATTCAGGTTTTCAACTCGTACTAAAGTGGCAATTTACCGTTTTGTCCCTTTTCATAAAAAGTTCAAATTTACCTGGGTTTTACATTGAGGATGCAAGATGAAGAAATATTTAGCGACTTTTATGCCAAAATATGCGATATTGTTAATTCATCCTTTGCATTAGGTACCGAAATCGACGATGCCACCATCAAGTGGAAAAACTTGAAATCTCTACCGAAGAGATTTCATGCTAAGGTGACCTTGTTAGAATTGAGTGTTAATATGGATTTGATGTCGGTCGAAGACCAAGTTGTGTCAATTTTGACTTTCGAGATAAACCTTCTTCTACCCAAGAAAGGGAAGGGTGTTGCATTAAACTCGAAAATTGAAGAATGTAGTAAATCCGAGTCAAGCCATTTAGAAGAAGAGGACATAGCCTACCTTGCACAAAAATTCAAAAAATATTTTAAGGCTAGGTGTGTCAAGTCCTCAAGGTCGAAAGAAATTCCATATAGAGCCAAATCTCCTAGAAAAGGAAAAGGGAAGGTCTCCAATGCTGAGTGTCATGGGTTTGAACACAAAACTATGGAATGTCCAAATGCTAAGAAAAAGGACATGCCCAAGGATATGAGGAGAGCTGTAAAGGCTAAGGTGAGTGAGAGTGAAAGTAAGTCCACAACGAGTGTTCATTCCTTTTGTAAAAGTGATAAAGAAAACTTCACAGCCTTTGTAGATTCACGTGCCTCCCTCCCCCCCCCCCCCTCTTCCCAAGAAATATCCAAGGATGAAGAAGAGGAAGTAGAGTCAACTCCTACCACGGAGGTAGATGACCTAGAAGTTGAAGTATGCACAAGTGAGGATGAGACCGAAAGAGTTGAAAACTTCCAAGATACTTATAATTAATTGTATGACGAGTGTCTAAAAGAAAGTGAGAAGTTACTTTCGTTGAGCAGGAGGCTCAAAATGAGTGAGGATGAGAAAAAACCACTTCATGTGGACTTAGTAAAGTCCAAGGCTCATATTGTTGGGCTTGAGGAAGAGAATAAGTCCCTTCATGACAAGGTGAGCTTCCTTGAGAGAAAGCATAAAGGACTTTTAGAGTCTAAGAAGGGTCATGAGTTTAATCTCATCAACTTGATAGAGACCTTCACTATTTACAAGAACTCTCAAAAATATTTTTCCAAAGCATGGAAAAACTTGATAAAATGTTGGTTGCAGGGAAGAGTGTGGGTGACAAGAGAGGCTTAGGCTACACAAATGAGAACACAACCCCCGTCACTCCCACAAGTAAGCACAAGTGTAGCGCCCAGGCCCAACTCATGCAAAATAGAGTGCTAATAGTCTTCACAAGAATAAATGATACAACCTTCAAATAATGAGTAAGGTCTGATACCAATTGTAATACCCTGATCCAATTCCATAAACAAAACAAGTGTTTGCGATTAAGCTCAATAGATAAACATACCATACTATACGTAGCTATGATACAATTCAATCATAGAGTTGTTGCATTTCACACGTGTACACCAAGTCTACTACAATTTACACGCCTCAGAAACATACTCAACACTTCGAATGAAAACCATGAAAACTGACAGTTCAAATATTCACAAACTTCCCCGCCACCGGATAATCTGAAAAAGGTAAATAATATAGTGTGAGCATCAATAGCTCAATAGAGTAACTCAATGTCACGCAAACGAGTTTGAAAATACATAATTTGACAATGTTTGACCTCAAAAGTGGGTAGATAATGAAATGGGTTCCCAAGTGCAGGAATATATCATTTAGTAACTTAGTCGATTACCGAGGTTGTCTCTTCATGGGAAATAATTGCAATGGTGATGAGTAAAAATAAAAGTAAAATCCTTGAATTTTGAAAGTGTTGTGAAGATTAATAAACTAAAGAAGTAGTATTAAAAGAAACTAGACAATCTTTAGAGCTCATCTCACTGCAAATACGAATTTTGCCCTAATTTATAACTCATTCAAGATTGTAAAAAAATGCCCTTGAATGGAAAATATTCAACTTAAAATAAAAAAACCAATGAATGTATATTTAAATTGATTGAATTAATGTATAAAAGAATTACAGTCATGTTGATAGTAGTGATTCCAAGAATTATCCGTGCCAAACCTAATTATCTGCGGTCTACTGATAAGCAAAGAGATATACATATCAACTATGTTTTCAAAATCATTTCTTCAATCAATAAAACAACTTTAACATTAAAAACCCTCATTAGGTCAAACTATCAATTTACGGATAAGAATCCCACATCCGATCATACCAGAAATTGACTACTCACCCGTGGTGAAAGTAAAACTAAAAGTAAAACTAAAAGTAATAATTAAAGGCATAATCATAAACAAAAAGAGAAATTGAACTTGAATTGAAATCAACCAAATACCTTGTATAGAGAAAAAACTGTAAATAGTTACAAGAAATAGGATCAATGTACTCTGCTCACAAGAATTAAAGTGTGAGGCTAAAACATGTATAGCACAGCATTTTATAAATATTGTGGGTTAAAGTATAATTTGTTAATATTTGCATAGGGTTAAAATTACAATAATTAAACCTTGAGAAGTTAAGTATATTTTTAATTAAAGAATTTTATTGTTGAATTATAAGGTAGTGGAGTGTATAGTCATTATTTTAAAAGTGTCCGGAAATTTGGGTGTTAAAATGTTAGAATAAAGGAACAAGGGGTAGGTTAGTGTATTTATTGGAATAACATGACTTAGGAGGACACCTGGCTTCACGGTGGCACTCCAGCTTTGTGTTTGGGAAGTATAAAAAGGGGTTTGTTGGCTATCAATTGGTGGAGAGAGGAGAATTGTGGAAGAAAGGTTTCGTTTAAAACGTAAGGGTTTTGGTTCTGAATTTTTTTTGAGTGAGAGGTTTCTTTTGCATTCCTGAATTAAGCGAGTTTATATTCTGATGCAATCCATAAGATGCTCAAGGAAACATAAATTCGAAGATGTGAAAGATAATGGAATTGGCTGTCCATCAAGACAAAGATCCACATGGAACCTTGCATTATTGTATTTTGATTTTTATTTTAATTCAATTTGCTAGTATTAGTATTTTATATGTCCTTTTAATATATTTTAGAGTTAGGGGTATTTTTGTAATTTCTAGAATTTCTGGAACAGTTCATATTTTTGTATTGTCAAAATATAAACTCCTATTAGGATTTGTTTCCTTAGTAGATTAGGATTTGTTTCTTTATTAGATTAGGATTTGTTTCCTTACTAGATTATGATTTGTTTCTTTAGTAGATTAGGATTTGTTTTCCTCAGCAGATTAGGAATTTTCTTTGTAATGGCCAGCCTATAAATAGGTGTCTAAATCAATCAAAAGGTAGATTATTATTCAGTAAATTTGGAGAGTGTTTTCTCTACGGTTCTTTGAAGAACTATACGAACTTATCGGGATTTCCCGTGGCGTTCACCGGCGACTTATCAAACGGAATTCCACCACCGTTTGTGGCGTCTTCCTTATACCAAGGTTCTTGTTTCGCATCAAACAACGGGTTGAGGTCGTATATACCAAGGTTCTTGTTCGTCGTAAACAACGGGTTAAGGTCTATCATTCAAATCTGATCATAGAACGATCTTGGGTTCCTTTTTCGTTGTTGGATCTCGTTAATTTGGCGGATTCACATCATTTAATGATGCAATCCATAAGATGCTCAAGAACCTTGGTATAAGGAAGACACCACAAACGGTGGTGGAATTCCGTTTGATAAGTCGCTGGTGAACGCCACGGGAAATCCCGATAAGTTCGTATAGTTCTTCAAAGAACGGTAGAGAAAACACTCTCCAAATTTACTGAATAATAATCTACCTTTTGATTGATTTAGACACCTATTTATAGGCTGGCCATTACAAAGAAAATTCCTAATCTGCTGAGGAAAACAAATCCTAATCTACTAAAGAAACAAATCATAATCTAGTAAGGAAACAAATCCTAATCTAATAAAGAAACAAATCCTAATCTACTAAGGAAACAAATCCTAATAGGAGTTTATATTTTGACAATCCAAAAATATGAACTGTTCCAGAAATTCTGGAAATTACAAAAATACCCCTAACTCTAAAATATATTAAAAGGACATATAAAATACTAATACTAGCAAATTGAATTCAAATAAAAATCAAATACAATAATGCAAGGTTCCATGTGGATCTTTGTCTTGATGGACAGCCAATTCCATTATCTTTCACATCTTCGAATTTATGTTTCCTTGAGCATCTTATGGATTGCATCATATTCTTTCATTTACATCTATAGTCTTGGTTGGTTACAAGCTTTTGGGTTATGGGAGTTGTGTTGGGTAGCAAAGAACTCTAAGTTCTTGGAAGTGAGTTCGAAGGAGTTTAAAGGAATCAGGTCGCTATGAAGGTAAATGAATTCTTGCAAATTAATGTGTTTTTCAATTCTTAGATGTATCCTTGTAGTATGGGTAAGGATGGGTGGTGTTAGAATTGAGCTTTGTTGGTGGAAGATGAAGTTTGAACTGTGTTCTAAGCTTTAGTTCAGGGTTGAACCGCTTAAAGTGTATGTTGAACTAGTTGAATGAGATACTAGATAGGCTTGAACCGGTTGAACGATATACTGGTTAGGCTTGAACTGGTTCAATAGCATCTAGTACTTGGGGTTGAACCTGTTCAAGAACTTTAGCTATTTTACTATGGTATTCTAGGTTTCCATCAAACTCCTTTAAAAACTTATAGGAGCATCTAATAGACCTCAAATAAGTTCCCTATGGATTTAATTGCTGACGATTACATGAAGTAAAGATTAAATCTAGAATTAAGGTGAGAAAAGTGGGTATTAATGAATAATGGTTCAGATGGTTAAAAGACACCAGTTGGGGAAAATGTTGAAATCTATTAACATGAGCATGAGTATGTATCCATACATGCATGATTAATATTAAATGTATATGTTAGGATACTAATTTATGGTCTACTATGATATGTGGTAGGAACTGAGGCGTCAATATCTATGTCGGGTACGCTTGAAGTCTCGTCTAGGAACTAAATTGTCATATTACTAAACTTGAGGTGAGTGTGCTTTTTCATGTGTTTGATAATGGCTACATTATGCTTATGTGTTATTGATGTATGTGCATCATCATTAAGGATCTAAAATAGAATGTGGCCTCATTGGCGTTATTATGCCTTACTGGCGAATGTGTGGCTTTAGTGGCGGTACTATGCCTTAGTGGTAGTTATTGCCTAAATGGAAGATATAGCCTTAATAGCTAAGTTGTGGTCTTAGTGGCGAATATATATAAATGTGTGAAGCTATATTTGTAACGGATTGTATATACTCTTAATGAATATTGTTGAGGGGTAATGATATCATGTTAGCGTTTATATTGGTATGGTGTTTGATATTTATATGATATTATGCTAGTGTGTGGGGTATGTGCCCACCCCATCCCCATAGTTTTATTTTTCAAGTAAGTAGACTTTATGGGAAGTCCACTGCTGAGTCAAGTCAATCAGGGATGTTGGCGTGTGTGCCCAGTAGTTAATTTTCAGGAAAACATTTGGTCATGTAAATATGTACAGTTGTTAAGGTAGTATGAGTTTACTGCGAATTGTTAAATAAGACCAAATCTATAATAGTGTAATATGGGTATCATTTGTGGAGGTGCTATGATGGTAGTTATATCATGCGTTTATTTATTATGATGTTCAAGATAACAAGTTATAGGTTTGATAATGGGGTCCATACTCCAGAAAAAGACAATATGTACTACTATCCGGGGTAGGGTGTGACATAAAACACTAAACAAAGGCAATACTTTGTAAATATAAAAGAACAAGAACAACAAAGAACTTGGTAGAAAACCTAAAGAAAAATCCTAGCTACTAGGGTTGGAGAGAAGAAAATAAAAGATAGAAAAGGAATCCGATCCCTTCTCCCTTATTTAGCTCCGGTTTTTATACGGAATAATTAGTTGAATTTCCTCTTCTTTATCCACCAACAGAACTAGGCCTGTCAAAATTCGACACGACACGATTAACCGACACGAATTAAGCGGGTTTGGGTGAGACCTTAACGGGTTCGGGTGGTAAACGGGTTAACCCTACAAATACGTTTAATAAACGGGTCGTGTTCGGGTGGGACCTGTCAACTCGTTTATCACCTGTTTACCCGTTTAAAAAAAATTAATATAATAATAAATTAATAATTATTTTTAAAAAATTAGTCAAAAGTACAGTGCACAGTGAAAACAGTGAACGCTTTTGGCTTTGGGGCTTACGAGTGAACACAGTGAACAGTGAACGCTTTTGGCTTTCCGCGTGTTTTTCCTGTGACAAAACTTTTGGCTTGAATCCCACATCGATAAATTCAAATGAAGGAGACCTCTCATGCCTATAAAAAGATGCAGCCCCCCCCTTCCTTTAGTCATTAAACCTTCTCATTTGCCTTTGCAAGTGACAGCCAATTGGAAATCTTTTAATTAAGAGAGTACAATTGGTGTGGGTAATTAATGGAGTTTAAAATTTTAATAGGATAGTTTTTTGTTGTGGGTTAAAATTTTAATAAAATTAAATGGGTTAAACGAGTCGTGTCGTGTTACCCGTTTATATGTACAGGTTTACATATTTTTCACCCGTCACCCGTTTAACCCGACACGTAACTGTTTAACCCGACACGTTTGACACCCCTAAATAGAAGCCCTCTAAAATCCACAACCGATTACTTTCCAAAGGAGTCCTCACTGGAATAAAACACAGATGAACTGGTAAGAAGCAGAAACTTCGCTAGCGGTAGCTCACCTTCAATGAACCAATAGCAAACTTTCTATTTCAGATGAACTAGTAGGTCACACATGAATGGACCGATACAAAAGTTTCTGTCTTGAATGAACTGGTAGAACTTCACAACTACCAGTAGGTCTGCTGTGATGCAAATCATAGCACAACTTCAATTGATCTAGTTCAATTCCCAATTGGGCCTGTTACGAGAGCACGAGCAAGGAAGTTTAAAGATGTACTCAACGGACTGATTCAAGAGGCATGGAGTTAAGCAAATTAGAGAGTATTTTCTCGGTGGTTCTTTGAAGAACTATTTGAACTTATCGGGATTTCCCGTGGCATTCACCAGCGACTTATCAAACGGAATTTCCACCGCCGTTTGTGGCATCTCCCTTATACAGAGGTTCTTGTTTCGCAATAAACAATGGGTTGAGGTCATATATACCATGGTTCTTGTTTGTCGTAAACAACGGGTCGAGGTCTTTCATTCAAATCTGATCGTAGAATGATCTTGGGTTCCTTTTCGTTGTCGGATCTCGTTATTTTGGCGGATTCACATCATTTGGTATCAGAGCATAGGTTCTAGTTCAGGTTTGCCTATCTCTTAAAAACCTTTCTTTTCTTTATTCTGTGTTCTTTTAGTTCCAAATTCGATTCACATATCCTAGCCTAGCCGAATTTCCTTTACCCCATTCAGCTAGTATTTTGTTGGTTCTAGTTTATGATGAATTCTTATTCTGTTACTACCAAAAGATAGTTGTTGATCAAAAAAAAAAAAAAAAGAAGGTAGAAAGGAGTCAAAAAAAAATCCAGAAAGGAGTCAAAAAAAAAAAAGAGAAGAAAAAAAGAAGAATAATTGTTTGTGTTCATCCATTTTGGGTCCAATAAACCCGAAAATCACCTCACCCCAAAATCAAATATTTTTTTGTGGAAATCTTGCTATTTTGTGCTTCCGAAAATCTAATCAGCCGTGTTCCTTGAATTCTTGCTCTTAAAACCTGAAATTCCTTGATGAGTTCTTGGTGAATTATTGCTGAAAAATTTGAGAATTGTTTGTTTAGTTTCAAAAGAATTGAAAGATAATTACTGAGTGGAAAAAAGGCAAGAGTGGTGAGAAATTTAGAAGGTCAAAAGCCACGTGTTTTTCAGTGAAACACAAGTGTAGAGTGAATCACATTCTTGAGTGTAAACACTTAAGGGAGAGAACTGGGAGGTCCTAACGTTGTTTTTGGAGCAATCATGTCTCACAACAGTGCTAAGAACATGGCCGAAGATGCTACGGAACTGGAAGACCCGAAATTGTTTATGGAGGCCATGATGAGTGAGATGAGGCGTGTGATGAAGTTGGAACTGGAGCAGGTTCATGAAAGGATAGACCAGATGGAGAATACACGTGAGAAGCAGCCACAAAACGTCCCAAATGTGCGTAGAATGGAATGAGTTCAACCGAGGGAAGTGAGGGTTGAAGATAAAGAGCCTTATGGGGCTGGTTTTGATGAAGAGGATGATCGAAATTCTGTTGTTAATCATTGGAGACATGGAGGGCGGTTTAGAGAAGCTCGGAATCGGGAAGATAACAACTTGGGTGGTATTAAGATGAAGATTCCATTGTTTCAAGGTAGATCCGATCCTGAAGCATACCTTGAGTGGGAGAAGAAGATGGAGTTCGTATTTGACTGCCACAACTATTCTGAAGCAAAGAAGGTAAAATAAGCAGTGATTGAGTTTTCTGACTATGCTATCACTTGGTGGGATCAGCTTGTTATAAATAGGAGGCGGAATAGGGAGCGACCAATACAGACATGGGCCGAGATGAAAACGGTGATGAGAAAGCTGTTCGTTCCAAGTTACTACTACCGGGAGTTGTACAAAAAGCTACAAGGTCTTAGACAGGAAAGCCGGAGCGTGGAGGATTACTACAAGGAGATGGAGATTGCTATGATCCGAGCTAATGTAGAGTAAGATCGAGAGGCTACAATGGTTAGGTTTTTACTTGGATTAAACCGGGAAATCCAAGATAAGGTAGAGATGCAGCATTATGTGGAGTTGGAAGATATGGTGCACATGACCATCAAAGTGGAGCAACAACTCAAGAGGGGGGGTGGGTCACGTGCAGCCCATAACTCTAGTTCTACCTCTTGGAAACCGAGTTGTACCAAGCAAATGGACAAGTCACAAATGTCCAAATCTGAGCCCAAGTCCGCAAACACCAGCCACTTTCCTCAAGGTAAAACCGACACTTCTACCTCTAGGAATCGTGACATTAAATGTTTTAAATGTCAAGGTAGGGGACACATAGCAAGTCAATGTCCAAACAAGCAGGTTATGGTGTTGCAAGGTAATGGTGAAATTGTGACCAACAATGAAGATTCCGACACCGACGACATGCCCCCATTGGAGGACGTTTCCGAGGAGGAATATTTTAGCCCCTGATGCATTGACATTGGTGGCGAGGAGAGGATTGAGCGTGCAAGCAAAAGAGGTTGATGAAGTGCGGCGAGAGAACATCTTTCACACTAGGTGCTACATCAAAGGCATGGTGTGTAGTGTGATTATTGATGGTGGTAGTTTGTACTAATGTTGCAAGCACAATTATGGTGGAAAAATTGGGACTACCCGTGTTGATGCACCCTAAACCGTGGAAGTTGCAATGGTTAAATGATAGTGGTGAGATAAGGGTGAACAAGCAGGTGTTAGTTGCATTTTGAATCGGTAAGTACGAAGATGAAGTGTTGTGTGATGTAGTACCGATGCAAGCGGGACACTTATTGCTAGGGCGTCCATGGTAGTTTGATAGGCATGTGAAGCATGATGGCTTTACGAACAAGTACTCCTTTGTGCTTAATCAACGACCAATCACTCTTGTACCATTGACACCACAGCAAGTGTATGAGGATCGAGTGAGATTGCAAAAAGTGAGTGATCAAAAGAAAGAGAGTGAACAAAAGACAAAAAGAGTGAAAATCAGAGAGAGGCCGAGAAAAAAGAGAGAGAAAAAGAAAATCAAAATTCAGCCATTGAGAGAAAACAAAAGAATTTCTATGCAAAAAAGAGTGAAATTAAGCGAGCAATGTTTTCAAATCAGCCGATGATTTTACTTTTGTACAAAGAGGCATTTCTTAACACTAACGAACTTGACATTGCTTTGCCTAGTTCTATTGTTTCTCTTTTGCAGGAGTATGAGGATGTCTTTCACGAGGAAACACCACATGGGTTATCTCCAATCCGAGGGATTGAACATCAAATTGATTTTGTTCCCGGTGTGACAATTCCAAACCGACCAGCCTATAGGAGCAATCCCGAGGAGACAAATGAGCTTCAACGGAAGGTAAGTGAGTTGTTGGAGAAAGGGCACGTGAGGGAGAGCATGAGCCCATGCACAGTTCCAATTTTACTTGTACCTAAGAAGGATGGGACATGGAGAATGTGCGTTGATTGCCGGGCCATCAACAACAAAACGGTAAAGTATCGTCATCCTATTCCTCGCTTAGATGATATGTTAGATGTGCTGCATGGTTCTTGTGTATTTTCTAAGATTGATTTAAAGAGTGGTTATCATCAGATTAGATTAAAGGAAGGAGATGAATGGAAAATTGCCTTTAAAACAAAATATGGTTTGTATGAATGGTTAGTTAGTTATGCCTTTTGGAGTGACTAATGCTCCGAGCACCTTTGTGAGACTTATGAATCATGCTTTGCATGCATTTGTAGGCAGATTTGTTGTTGTCTACTTTGATGATATACTCATTTATAGAAAAAACGTGGACGATCTTGTAGTACATTTGAAATATGTTTTAGATGTGCTTAGGAGAGAAAAATTGTTTGCTAATCTAAAGAAGTGTACTTTTTACACCGACAAGCTTGTATTTCTGGGATTTGTTGTTAGTGCACAATGTATACAAGTTGATGAAGAGAAGGTACGTGCAATCCAAGATTGGCCGAGTCCCACAAGTGTAGGTAATGTTCATAGTCTTCATGGACTTGCTAGTTTTTACTGGTGGTTCGTGAAGGACTTTCGTAGCATAGCTGCACCACTTACCGAAGTGATCAAGAAGAACGTTGGATTTAGATGGGGAGAAGAACAAGAAAAGGCGTTTCAATTAATCAAAGAGAAGTTGACCAATGCCCCCTTATTGTCTTTACCTAACTTTTTGAAAATGTTTGAGATTGAATGTGATGCTTCAGGTATTGGCATAGGAGTAGTGCTTATGCAGGAAGGACGACCAATTGCTTACTTTAGCGAGAAACTAAGCAGGGCAGCCTTAAACTACCCAACTTATGATAAAGAGTTGTATGCATTGGTTCGAGCTTTAGAGATGTGGCAACACTACCTATGGCCTAAGGAATTCGTGATTCACACTGATCATGAGTCCTTGAAACACTTGAAGGGCCAGCACAAGCTAAACAAAAGGCATGCGCGTTGGTGGAGTTCATTGAGACGTTTAGATACGTTATCCGGTATAAGCAAGGTCAGGAGAATGTGGTTGCCGATACACTTTCTCGCAAGTATGCATTACTCTCCACACTTGATGCAAAATTGCTTGGTTTTGAGCACATTAAAAATTTATACGCTGATGACCACGAATTTTGTGAGGAATACTGAGTTTGTGAGAAAATCGGTTGTGGTAAGTTCTTTAGGGCTTGATGGATTCCTGTTTCGAGAGAATAAGTTATGCGTGCCTAATTGTTCCTTGAGGGAGTTGTTAGTGCAGGAATCTCATGGTGGGGGATTAATGGGACATTTTGGAGTTGCAAAGACTTTAGCTATTTTGAAGGAACACTTCTATTGGCCTCACATGAAAAGAGATGTTGAGAGAATTTGTGGTAGATGTGTCACATGTAGGCAAGCTAAATCCAGAGTGCGGTCCCATGGTTTGTATACCCCTTTACCAATTCCTAGTGAGCCATGGATTGATATTTCAATGGACTTTGTGTTATGATTGCCTAGGACTAAACGTGGGAAAGATTCAATTTTTGTGGTTGTGGATCGATTTTCTAAGATGGCACACTTTATTCCATGTCACAAAACGGATGATGGCTCGCATGTTGCTGAATTGTTCTTATAGAGAGATTGTGAGATTACATGGCATGCCTAGAACGATTGTTTCGAATAGATATGCTAAGTTCTTGAGCTATTTTTGGAAGAGTTTGTGGTGTAAGCTAGGTACTAAGCTATTGTTTTCTACTACTTGTCATCCACAAACTGATGGTCAAACTGAAGTAGTAAATAAGACTTTGTCTACTTTATTGAGGGCAATCATTAAAAAGAGCATCAAAACATGGGAAGAATGTTTACCATATGTTGAGTTTGCTTATAACCGATCTGTTCATTCTGCTACTAAATTTTCACCATTTGAAATTGTGTATGTATTTAATCCTTTAACTCCATTGGATTTATCTCCTTTACCTTTGACTGAGCATGTTAATTTAGATGGAAAAAGGAAAGCTGACTTTGTCAAGCAAATTCATGAGAAAGCAAGACTCAACATTGAGTGAAGAACGGAGCAGTATGCAAAACAAGCCAATAAGGGGCGTCACAAGCTGATTTTTGAACCCAGAGATTGGGTTTGGCTGCATATGAGAAAAGAGAGATTTTCGGTGCAAAGACGTTCCAAATTGCCTCCAAGGGGAGATGGTCCTTTCCATGTCCTAGAGTGCATCAATGACAATGCTTACAAGCTTGATTTACCTCGTGAGTACAATGTAAGTGCTACTTTTAATGTTACTAATTTGAGTCCTTTTGATGTAGGTGATGATTTGAGGGCAAATCCTTTTCAAGAGGAGGGGAATGATGCAAATCATAGCACAACTTCAAGGGATCTAGTTCAAGTACCAATTGGGCAGGTTACGAGAGCACTAGCAAGGAAGTTTAAAGATGTACTCAACGGACTGATTCAAGAGGCATGGACTCAAACAAATTGGAGAGTATTTTCTCTGCGGTTCTTTGAAGAACTATTCGAACTTATCGGGATTTCCCGTGGTGCTCACCAGCGACTTATCAAACGAAATTTCCACCACCGTTTGTGGCGTCTCCCTTATACCGAGGTTCTTGTTTCGCAATAAACAACGGGTTGAGGTAATATATACCAAGGTTCTTGTTTGTCGTAAACAACGGGTCAAGGTCTATCATTCAAATCTGATTGTAGAACGATCTTGGGTTCCTTTTCATTGTCGGATCTCTTTATTTTGGCGGATCCACATCGTGCTGTGTTGACACCAGATGAACTAGTAGAAGACCTACCAGTACTATAAAATCCCGACCCATTTCCAAAATATTCAGAGGTCTTATAGCGTCCATTAGAAGCAAACAATAAAATCCTCAAACAATGGTTAAGATCTAATACCAATGATATGAATAACAACCTTGCAGTGTTACATTAAATACACTCTTCAATCACATCCCCTTATTACAAATAGTAATGCAACCCTTAGATACTATTCAACAAAAATAAAGATAAATTGGGAGTTCGAATATTTGCAAACTTCCCCACCACCTGCTAATCTGAAAAATAGGAAGTAATATAGGGTGAGCATCAACAACTCAGTAGACTAAACTCAATGCCATGCACACTAGTGTGAAAATAAATAGCTTATATGATTGAGCAAAAACAAACCGCGAATTTGATAAGTACATGAGAGAAACATCGTCATTTCATGTGAAATAGTAACAGTTAAGTAAAACAGTAAAAGAGATTTTAGAACTCATGTACAGTGCCACACCAGTGATCAATCATCATATCATACCACTTAGGGTCAACATCATCATCTAGATCAATCAAATAAACCTTTTAGGGAACTTCCATCCCAAGGAAGATACTCTCCCCAAAATCAATTCGTACCCAAGTTCGAAGATCAATTGCGCCACCTAGGCATTTATGAACTCAATGAGAAACCCTCTCTAGCCTCAACCTGGAACGTAAACCCTCTTCCACTCAATTCTGTGTTATATTTAATTTAAAAGGATCCTAGAGTTCCAGTTAATACAAACAATACTATCAATATGATCATTTCAAAGATTAGTGCGAACCGCACTTCAAAACCCTACTCCAAGTCCGAATTCCAATTAATTTGAAAAAATTACCCAAAAACTGGGTTAGATCAACCTTGGATGGCAAACTAAACATTTTACACAAAAATATTGATCAGAGGGGTATCAGATTGTCATCAAATTATACTGGGACCTCCGCACAGATGTTACGGAACTTTTGGCACCAACCAGAGGTCAATCAGACCTTGGACGTGCCAACACTTGCTGTCGGAGTCCATTGGTGTCCCCCTCCCCACTTCATCTGAAACCTTTGATCATTTTGACTTTTGCCGAAAGTGCAAAATATTCTGCTTAACTACCCAACTTCACACCTCCATTACACCTTTGTTTCAAATCCTTTTTCAGTAATTCCAAAACCTAAATTGCTCTCCTACAAACCTAGTTTTGAACCATGCCAATAACTCCCTTCGAATCACCCTCAAATTCCATGAATATGTGGACAAAGTTAGCTCCAAAGTAAATTTTCAAAACAAGGCCAGATCTGCAATTGACAATCTGATCCGCCAAACGAACCCAAAATCAAATTCTGTGACCAAAAATAGATTCCTTGGATCCAAATTAGGTAGAAACACTACCCCCCTTCAAAGCGTAATTAAGGATTTGCAAAGGTCAAATTTTCAACTTTTTCAAACCCTCACCACCGTTCCACCAACACAACCACGACGAATCACCACACCACCACCAAACAACTCCTTGACATCCCCCCCCCCCCCCCCCAAATACAACTAATACAATCAATTCACCCAAAGCATGCTCAAATCTCAAACCCGTTTCAAAATCAAAAAACCCACCAAATTTTAAATCAAAAATTCATGCATTAATACTAAACCAAATCAAAATCTAATTACAAGAATAGAGTTCTAGCAGCTTAATTAGTCTAGTAGTATACCTCTTGAACATCAAAGATCACTCTATAGAAATCCAAAATTTCAAAGTCTAAGCTTTCTCTCTAACTTCTCTCTCGCTCTCTAACCTCCAACAGTTTTTCCTTCTATTCCTATACTCCACAGCAACACACTCAACATCCCACAAGCAGCTTGGTGCCCTCCATGCAACCTAGCAACCCTCCATCACCCACCTAGCAAGACTAGAAGATTGAAGATGCTTCCAATGGCACTTTGGTAATTTCACATTTTTTACAAATTTAAAAAATTAATTAAATATAATATTTTGTTTAAAACTTCCAATTTGATCCGCGATTGAAATTCCCGTACCCCTAACTCTCTCCAGTACACAGTAACCCAAATTCATCTGATTGCACTTCCTAGCTTATTTTCTCTTCACCAGTCATGTTCCTACACCCAACTAACTCCCTATCCACCTTCAGGTCATCAACGCACGTTCTCTAGAGTGCTCATTTTCATGGTTTGGCTCTCTAGACTCTAACCCCCTAATCACACACATACCCTCGCTTTTGTCCCAATTCTCGATCTCCAAACACCAGGTCGTTACAAGTAGAACTAACATTTTTCTGAATTTTAATTACAATACTCCTGGGTCAACTTCTTGTAAAACCCGAGAAAAAAAATTATTAAAATCGTAATTAAAGGGGTAGAATAGTAATTAATTGTTAAAGCACAGGTCAAAAAAGTGAATTTTTATATAATTCAGATGACAAAACAGACCTCACCCTTGGATTCGTCTCGCGAAATCTAACTACCCAGTAAATTTTTGTAAAATTTTGAGACAGATCACGTGTTACAAAGCGATCGGGTGTCGCGCGATTAGATTTTATTCGAGGGACCCGTAAAATAGTTTAAAGTTAGTTCAATAAAAATATACTAAACTTAACACGGGACGGGATTTAATTGATTCAGAATAAAATTGAACCCGTTAAAATTGAAAGTGTGGCGCGATGTAGGCCAAATATATAATGTCTTCCACTTATGCAGCACTCCAACGTTCTGCCAGACAAAAATAGAAAAGAGAGAAAGAGAAAAAGAAAAGGAAAAAAAAAACTTCTTGATCTTCTTCCTCATATCTACGAAGATCAAATAGTTTAATCGCTTGGGGCCAAGAATTAAAGTTGATCTACGCAACGAGAGTTACACAACCACACCAAAGATAGCATTTTTCTCCAAAAATATCAAAGACAAGAATCTAGGACTAAGGTTTGGGAAGCTAAATCGGGTTTTCCTTGGAGTTCTACTACGTGGGCTCACGCTATGAGAGGTAGGGTTTCCCCTATTTAGATGTAATTTCAACCTAAAAGATGGCATATGAAATGGGTAGGCTAAGGGTGTATATCACATGTTAGGTCTTGACTAGTGTAACTAGTGGGTCCAATATATGATTTATAATTAAACTTGTAATTAGTAAAATTCTATTATGATTAATTTGGTATAAGTTAATGTTAGTGGTTTAAAGCATGTTAATTGTACATTAGCATGACTTGATGTTTTAATGGCATATCAAGTTTAATAAAACTATTAGCTTGTTATGTGATTATGAAATAATATGTATGTTGAATGATTATTTAGCATATGATTAGTGTGGTGGACTTGTGCTTATGTTTATAGAATTAATAAACATGTTGCCATGTTGGAAGTAATAAGCATGCTAGTTGTGCAAATTGATGTGCCATCTAGGTATTTGTTTAAATGCCTAGGTGAATACAAGTATGTTAATTGAGTTGATTATCTTACATAACATGCTTGAGATTGTGTTGAAATTTCATTATATTGCATTCATTATGTAATGGACATTGTAAATGGTACCAAAGGCAATTGCACATTATATTGCATTTATGCATGAGTTGCACTACATTCATGGGCATATTGACATGGGTGGTAGTGTGTGCATGGTATGAAATCAATCACCACATAGGTGGTTGATCGTGGGCTCGGGAAAGTCGCACCAAGGTCCGGCTGAGTTGCACGTGAAATTAAATGGATAAACGTGTCGGGGTATAGCAAGAAGGGCTAGATTCTCCCTCAGGTGCAAGACCCGCTTACTTGGTTTATACATTTTTCGGCGATGCAATTCCAGAAAAGTGTAACGGCGAAAGCAGAGCCGCAGGTGGGATGTCCTGAAAATCCGTTGATGGGGTGGTGTTCCATTGGTGAAATACAATAAATTATCTCCCCACAAAGACATAAGAAAATGAATTAATTAGTCATTGAGTGTACATAACATCAATGACGGGGGCTTGGAATGTCCGGATACATACGCATGACATTGCATGTGTTGTGGGAGCACAGAATGGGGCTCGGTGTTGGTATTGCGTGCATGAGTCTCATCTCATGAAATGACATGATTTATGACATTTGTTCATAATAGACATATTTGAATGAATGCATGAAATGATTGTTGCATATGACATTTCATATGCATTTGGGTTGAGGGGTATTCTCTATAGGAGTTAACCCTATTGAGCGTTGGCTCACCCTTTATAGGAACAATTTTTAGGTACACCATAGGCTTTCATCGAAGGCCTTCCTACTGGTCTGCTTTGACGACAGAGCCGGACTGTGGCTCTTATTTTGACGTCGTAGTCCCTTGTATACGTTTACTTTTGGCCTTGTATAATTTTTGTAACAAAAACTTGTTTATATTTAAAAGTCATGTATATGAGAATCTTTTGAGACATTTATTCTTTTATGAATTAATATAAATAGTGATGATGATTATAGTAGTATCCGATACTATGCAATTGAGTATAGATGAATGAACCCGGTGTGGTCAATGTTGTATAATTTGCACATGTTGCGTTTTGGGTAGAGCTCCCTGTACAAAGGAGACTCTGCCCAAATTTTGTTAAGTTATGGATCCCGGTAAATGGGGCATAACAGTGTGATATCGAGTTACACGGTATCCACGGGTATTCCGCGGGTTGATGGGTGATCAACGAGATAATTACGGACAACCTGATTTTGGGGCGTCACACTTCTGGCTCACCTAGCTCATCCTCAAAGTCTTCTAAAGTTTTTATCTTAAATAACCAGCAAACACAAATATTCCCTATAAAACACAAAATTGAACTAAAACAAGGCAAATAGATTACAAAAAATGCTAAGATGAATGATATGAGACGTAAAATATGCAATATTATGCACTCATCACACCCCCCAACTAAGACTTTGCTAGTCCTTTAGCAAAGTAGAAACAAAAAAAAAAAAAAAAATCCCAACATTACACTTTAAATTCCAACATTACACTTTAAATTCCAAAGCATAACCAAACATTCATAGCAAACATCATAAATTGAAATGCATATGCTCTAAGAACTTAAGGCACCATTGAAATCAAAAAGTCTTAATATATTGATGTGTTGTGCATTTGGGTACCAAAAAAACCAAAATGTAATAGCCTTACTAAACCCTAAGGTTCTTCTACTTAGGCTATTACCACCTAAAAAGGCATCCTAAAATCTAAATGCTTCCTAAAAACTAGAAAATAAAAAGAAAATCCTAAAAGTAGGATCCCAAAGTCACTGTCACTCTGAATCAGAAGAACCATCCTCCTCATCATCACCCTCGTCATCATCCTCCCCAGTGTTGTACTCTCCACTGCTGCTCTCCTCAACAACACTAAGTGGTGTCACAGCACAACAAAAATAGGTGACAATATGCCTGGTCCATAGTAGGTGTAGACGTAGGTGCTAAAGTCACCCCTGGAGGTGTCTCTCCTAGTATCAGAACCACATATATCCTATGAACAACTCTAAAATAATCATTCACCTTCTTCTCCAACCTTCTCTACAAACGCCTCATCACCCGCACATCACTTGATGAGAACCAAGGTGGGCCTACTCTTAAAGATCCTTTGTATGTCCAAATGAGCCAATTACAAGATCAAGAGCCAAGAAGATCAAGGAAGCAATGCAAGGATTGGTGCAATCCACCTGGGATGAAGCTAGCAAGAGCCCAACACTCAAGATGGGCTTGAAAGAAGGAGAACATGTTAGATAGGGCCTGTTGTTGTTAAGGCCGTCAATTTGTTTAAAGGATATTTATTATTAGTTTAGAATAAGTGGGCTTGAGGATGCTTAGCCCACATATGTCTTATTAATTTATTTAAACTCATATTAGGATTTGTTTCCTTAGTAGATTAGGATTTGTTTCCTTAGTAGATTAGGATTTTTAGGAATTTTCTTGTAATGACCAGCCTATAAATAGGCATTCAATCAATGAAAAAGGGGGAGACAATATATAATGAATTTTGATTGTGAGTTGAGTTGAGTTTACTCCTCTTGTTCTTGATTGAACATTTGAACTTATCAAAGGTAAATCACAACCTTTGTGGCGTTCCTCCTTGTAATTTGGGTTCTTGAGACGGGTTCTTCAACGGGTCTAGATTTTAATATAATCTAGGTTCTTGAAACGAGTTCTCAACGGGTTCAGATTCTCCATCCATAGACCTGAGTTTGACTTTCTTGGGTTGTTTTTCCAATATTGTTGTTGGGTCTCAAAGCAAGTCTATTGGGGTTCACATCACATCATGCATAACTTGCCTATCAAACTGCCAAGGACGTCCCAAAAGTAAATGACCAGCATGCATTGGGACTACATCACACAAAACCTCATCAACATAACGCCCAATGGAGAATGAAACTAATACCTGCCTATTCACCTTAATCTCCCCACATTCATTCAACCACTGCAACTTATAAGGAGTATGGTGCTTAATAGTAGGCAAATTAAGTTTCTCAACTAACAAGGTACTAGCAACATTAGCACAACTCCCACCATCAATGATAACACTACATACCTTATTGTTGATATGGCAGCGAGTATGAAAGATGTTGTCACGTGGTGCCTCGTTGTCCTCCTCCTTCACTTGTGCATTCAAGGCACGCCTCGTGACCAAAATTTCACCCTCAACTGGATATTCCTCTCCTTCACTCTCCTTACTCTCCACATCGTCATCAAATTCACTTTCTGTTTCAAAATCACCATTATCCCTCAAAAACATAGCACGTTTATTTGGACATTGAGATGCAATGTGGCCCCTACCCAAACACTTAAGGCACTTTATATCTCTATTTCTAGAAGTTTGAGAATCAGATTTACCTCGCTCCTTGCTAGCCTCTATGTCTTTGCCTTTGTTGGAAGCTTCAACTTTACCCTTAGAGATTTCTCTTCCTTCTTGCTCCAACTAGAATTCGGTTTCCAAGAAGATGAAGAACCCGAATTCTGCCCAAACCGAGTAGAACCCTTCCGTTTGAGTTGCCTCTCAACCTTCATCACCATGTGTAGCATATCCTCCATTTCCACATAAAGCTATAACTCAACTACATTTTGAATATCTCGATTCAAACCATGCAAAAATCGTGCCATGGTCGCCTCTCGGTCTTCCATTACATTAGCCCGAATCATGGCTATCTCCATCTCCTTATAATACTCCTCAACACTTCTGGACCCCTGACTCAACCCCTGCAACCGCTGAAACAAGTCCCTATAATAATGAGAAGGGACAAATCTCTTCCTCAAGATACTCTTCATCTCTTCCCAAGTATCAACCGGATGCTCTCTATTCCTTCTCCTATTCATCACTAACTGATCCCACCATACTACTGCATAATCAGTAAACTCCACTGCAGCTAGTTTCACCTTCTTCTCCTCTGAATAGTCATGGCAATCAAACACTAACTCCACTTTCTTTTCCCACTCTAAATAAAACTCCGGATCATTCTTGCCTTGAAAAGCTGGGATTTTCATTTTAATGCTACCCAAATTTCCATCTCTCCAATAAACATCTCTAACACCTCCACAACCACCTCGGCCACCTCTACCACCTCTACCATGGTCAAACCCAATCAACGTGGCCTGGTCATCGAAGTAATCACCAAGATCCCACTCGTCATCATCGATAATGTTTTGATGACGCCTATCCTGCCTCCTCTCCACCGGTGCCTCACGCCTATCATGTCCATAATCTCTTCTTCCCTCATTCGTTCTCAACTCATTAATCGCATTCGCTTGCTCCTCCAACTGATTTCCCATGTCATCAAATCTCGTATTCATACGTTCGAATTGTTGTTGCATAGCCCGAAGTATGAATAGCACATCAGTACCACCCTCCTCAGCTACTCCTTTATCCTTGGAAGTCATGTTTTATAACCTGCAAAACAATGTTAGAAATAGCCTCACAAACACTCCCTCACGTGTTTCACTCATTTCAATGTCACTCAACCCTCGTGTTTACACTCTTATAGGCTTTTTCTTAAGATAAGCTCACACACTCAGCCTTTTACCACTTAAATGTTTCACCTTTGTCATTCTTTCGCAAACTACTCAAAACTCAACCAAAAACCAACCGTTCTCACAGCGCACAACAACTTACCAAAATAAGACGCAAATATCGAAGGAAGGACCAGAATTAACAATGAAAACAGAGAATAACAACGATAACACGAAAATGAAACAAAGAAACCCAACGAAGCAAAGAAAACGAATTCGGCAAAAACTAAGAGAAACAATGATTCGAAAGCAACAAATGGATCAAGAAAGGTTAAATCAAATAGGATGACCTATTTTGGGATAACAATGCGTGAATGATCATAATAAGTTACTTTTGATTATTTTTGTTCAAATCTCAACACAAATCAGCCCTAAAGCAAACTGATTAGCCTCAATTCGATTCTTTCTTTTCTTTTCTTGTTTTCCTTCTTCTCTTTTTTTCTTTCCTGATATTAGATCACAAAAGAAGCAAACTACGCATAATTGGGCAGCAGACTTCACAATTGATTCACTAGCAAATTTTTATTTTTTTTTTTGTAATAGAAAATTTATTTATTAACAAAGCAAATTACAAGAAGCAAAATCAAGGCATAAACGCCTGAACAGAACACCCAAGATGAAAGGCACCTATGCCTTAACAGAACAACCAAGATAAAAGGCACAAACGCCTATCAAAGCAACAAGACAAACTTAAGAAAAAACAAAAACAAGATTTTCTCCCAATCAAAGTCTTCAAAACAGCCATTCCTTTCTTCACAAATTCAAGCACATCAACACTTATGCTGGCAGCATCTACACAAACCTCAGCCCTTGTCATAAAAAACCAAGACCTTCTTCTTATGCAAAACAGGCAGCCCATTCTGATCCTTCACCACAGCAGAAGCAACCTCACAAGGCAGCCGTAAATTTACAGAGTAATCCATCGACTGCCTAGATAACACAGCTTAGTCTGCAAGTCTATCTGCCACCGAATTTGCTTCCCGAAAAACATGGACTAATCTGAATTTTAAACAACTCAACAGAACCTTAATCTTTCTCAAATACCCCATATATTGCCAGGGACATTCTGCAGATCCCAAAATAATTTTTACCAAAACCTGTGAGTCACATTCAATCTCCAAATCATAACATGGCAAACTATATTTCTTGATTAACTCCAAGCCATCACACAACGCCCGGAACTCGGCCAACATATTTGACCCTTCTCCATAGATAAAGGATGCAGCCAATACAACCTTACCCCATTCGTTTCTTACAACTGCTCCCCCACCTGCCACACTAGAACTTCTTCTAGAAGCACCATCAGTATTTAATTTCAATGAACCGCAAGGAGGACAAATCCACTTGACCCAACAACCATTCCATCCGACAGAATAATGGGATTCAATTTGAAGAAAACATATAACAATGCCTTTCCAGCAGCATCATCCTTTGCCTTTGGTTTAAGAACCCTCCCCTGATATCTCAAGATGCTACAGATTCTAACAACAAGAGAATAAGAATAAGGTTTCTTTTCATCTGCCAACCTCCTACAACGCTCCTTCCAGATTTGCCAAAATATAACCAATGCCAAACTTCGAATCAAAGAATGACTCAAAGAATTCTTTTTAAAGATCCTACACAATCTTATGAATCTCAACAAAGGCTTTTCCCCATGAATAATCTGGAATCCACAAAGTGCAGCAAAAGAAGACTAGATCATTCTAGCATACTTACAATCCACAAACAAATGATTATAATCCTCAACATTCTCATAACACAAGCAACACCTACTTACAATGGAAACCCCTATCTTCATAACATTTGAGTCTAAGGGCAAAGCTCTCCTCAGAATCTTCCATCCTACAAACTGAGCACTAGGAGCAGTTCTCAATTTCCAAATAATATCAGAAATCTCATCATAGACACCCTGCCTCCTAACTAACTGACAAGCTGACTTAACAGAGAACATGCCAGATGTAGTATCCTGCCAAATCCATTTATCTTCCTCTGCAGTTAAGTAAACATCAGCACTTAAAACTTCTTCTCTTAAGTCATCTGTCAAATACACATCAATATCATCCATTATCCAAACAGAAGAAGAAATCAAAAGCTTAGAAATTCTGGGAAAATCTTGGGGTACAACACTCATTCTGCCAAACAAAGCCCCCTTACCTGTCCAGTTATCGCAGAAGAAATCAGTATCCAAACCATTCCCTATCAATAGCTTAGAATGGGATATCACCTCCTCAAAGTAAGGTTTGAGTAACTCAAAACTAGCAAAATGAGTTTTACTCAAACACCTTAACAAACTCCTCCCCTTCAAAAATTTAGAACGGAAAACTTTAGACCACAATGAAACCCCTTTAATCAGGCTCCAAACTTGCTTCATTCTAAAAGAGGATTGAACATCTTCAAACTTTCTCAAGCCCAAACCACCTTCTCTCTTTGGCATAGTAATTTTTCTCCAAGCCACCCAATGCCTCCTCCTTACGTTCAATTTACTAGACCAAATAAAATTAGCCATTAACGAATTAAGTTTGGAAATAATCATCTTCGGTAAATTCATGCAGGCCAGCAGGTGTATAGGAACAGCATATAAGACAAAATTTACCATCAAAACTCTACCCATGCTAGACAAAAGTCTAGTATACCACCCTTCCAATTTTTGTCTAAACTGTGAAATTAACCCCTCAAAATATTGAAGTCTAGTTCTCCCTTGAATGATCGGGCAACCCAAGTAAGTAAAAGGACAACACTTCACTGGCATACCAGCCAAACTCGACAGAACATGCTTCCTTTCCCCAGAAATAAATTTCGAGCAGAACATAGAGCTCTTTAACAAACTTACTCTCTGGCTAGAACTATCTTCATACTTCTTCAAAAAAGTCATCAAATTCCTTAAAGATTTTTTGTCACCTCTCAAAAAAATCAAAAGTGTCGTCAGCAAATAAAAGATGACTAACCAGCAAAGCACCTCTTCCCAAGTGGAAATGTCTAACCAAGCCCTGCTCAAACAACCTTCTCAACCCTCTACTTAGCACCTCCTTAGCAAGGATAAAAAGACAAGGAGATAACGGATCTCCCTGCCTTAAACCCCTAGAAGATCGAAAGAAACCCCTCCTCACTCCATTCACATTTACAGAGAAAAACTGAGTATCCAAACAATTTGCAATAATCTGTACAAACAATGTAGAAAAACCAAAACTATCCAGCACTCGCAATAGGAGATCCCACTCTAGCCTATCATAGGCTTTCATCATATCCAATTTAAGCATTATATTACCAGCCTCCACTTTCCTATTCAACTCTCCCACCATCATTTGGGCCAAGGATACACATTCCCCACCATTTCGACCTTTAACAAAGCCATGTTGTTCCAACGATACCAGACCAGGTAACAAATCAGCAAGTCTAGTTGTCAGCAATTTGGTAAAAATCTTATAAAGAAAGTTACATAGACTAATAGGTCGAAAATCAGAGAAAGAAACAGGATTAACTTTCTTTGGAATCAAAGTAAGTAAAGTAGAGTTCACTGATCTAGGAATAGACCCACCCTTTAAAAAGAAATTGACTGCCCTCACCACATCTTCCCCCACAATCCCCAGGCACCTTGAAAAAAACCACCAGAAAGACCATCTACCCCAGGGGAACTATACTTAGACATTGAAAAAACCACCTGTCTCACCTCATCAATCGAAGCAATTTTAACAAGAGCAGCATTTTGTTCCTCAGTGACCAATCTGGGGATGGCAGAAAACAAGTCTTCATCAAGCAAGTGAGCCTCAGAATTATATAATGAGGAATAAAAATCCTCTGCCACATATCCAATATCCTCCTCATTTTGCACCCAGATACCAGCTGCATTCTGAATCCTTGAAACTTTGTTCCTCGTAAATCTTCCTTTGGCCATTGCATGATAGAACCTGGTATTTCTCTCTCCTTCTAGAGCCCATTTCACATTTGCTTTCTCCCTCCAGTATATTTCCTCAAGTCTAAGAATAGAATCCAATTCACCCTGGATCTTTTCCACGTTCTGAACATTTTCCATAGAATTTAATTGCTCCACAGCCATCTCAGCATGCGAAAGCTCCATCTCCTTACCCTTTATCCTTTCAAAAACATTACCAAAAACTTCAACATTCCATACCTTCAAATGATGTTTCAAATATTTCAATTTAAGAAAAAGATATTCAATAGGATTATTTGCGTAAAAACCCCCCCATTTTGAAGCCACTAAGGCCAAAAAACCTTCATCCTCCAACCACATATCCTGAAATTTAAAATAAGAAATTCTACGTTGCTGCTCATCCAAAGCTTTAATCAGCAAAGGGGAATGATCAGACCTCCCCCTTGCTAAGTGTAAAATTTCAGTCCTCCCAAAAGCTTCAGTCCAGGCATTATTTGGCAATGCTCTAGCAATTCGCTGCCACATCCTAGCATTTCCATCCCAATCGTTACACCATGTGAACCTACTCCCCACAAACCCACCATCCATTAAACCAGCATTCAACAAGAAATCATTAAAATCCCCCATTGCCGTAACAGAGGGGAAAGCACCCCCAAGTCTTTCTTCAGAACATAAAATTGTGTTAAAATCACCCACAACCATCCAAGGAGTATCATAAGGAACAGAGAGCTGCAACAAATGCTCCCATAAAAGTCTCCTAGAAATACAATCACAACTCGCATAGACAATTGAAATTAAAGCCACCTAAGACCCCAAATAGGAAGCCTCCACAGTCAAAACTTGAGCATGTTCAAAAAAAACTTTCACATCTAATCTATCATCCCACATGAGCCATATATTTTTCTCCGCTTGTCTATTCACAACAGAATTCTGCATATTCACACTTGCAGCAATACCTCGAATCTTATCCCCACCCACTTTAGGCTCCAAAATGGCAACCAAAGAAACCCCATGGTCTCTAATCAATTTTAAGCTTAACCTTTGCCGGAATCTTCTAGAACTTGAATCATGTTGATGGATCTTTGTTGCCCAAGTGGTTCATGCTCCATGCTTGAACTTGCACAATCAGCCCATATGTCTTGAATCAGCCCGTTCAATGCTTCCTTCATCCTTTTTGCTCTTGCCCGAGTCATAGGACCTCCATTTATGCTCAACGGATCAGATTGCATTGCATCACTCTGGTGGGTCTTGGTCTATATTCATATTTGGTCTTAGGGCATGTCTCACTAGTCTATTTTGATGATCACGTCCCCACATGCAAAAACACTAACTACAATTGGAAATGAAAACACAAATATATACAATGGAGCAACGTACCTCAGCCAATGATGAGAATCATGGGACTTACCTCCGTTGTCCCCAAATCACTTTCAAATTCGACTCTAAGCCTTCCCTGGCAACGGCTCCAAAAATGCTTGATGGTTTTCCCTGATCTCTAACCCTCGAACCCGAATTATGTGTATATATGGCTTATAGAGATTGGTGAGTGTCACTCTCCCTCAAGTTCGATGCGAGAAATGGGGGAAGTCGTGTGTGGATGAACAAAAATGTGTGTGTGCAAAAGTGCCCCCCAAGCATAGAGAGAGTCTTGCAATGTCGTGTTTACTTGAAATGAGTATTCCAAAGTCGACCTCAGGGAAGGAAATGTCAAATGTTTTTCAATGGTGATTTGTGCAAAGTGAAATTGTAAAATCTTTGCGATTTGAAGTTTGGTGGTTTGTGATTTGTAAAATATGCAAGAAAGCAATGTGGGCTAATCCATAGAGGGCATTCCAATGGGAATGGCAAATCGACTCATTTCATTCAACCAATGGTGTCTCGGTGTTTGATTGATTTGTAGGAAGTGAGGGACTATTGTAGTTGTGTTGGACAAAAGCATTATCCGTGACAAGTCTACGGTGTATAAAGAGCCCATAACCACATCCACGTCCGCACTCAACCTAGTCAAACCAAACACTTTACACTACGAGGAAGAATGAAAGAGAGTCGATTTCACATACCCAAGACGAAATTCCTCTTGGATTGACCGACTAAAAGTTTAGCTAATCATAATAAAGGCAAGAACATACATGAAATGAAGAAACATGGAGGTGAAATCAAACATAGACTTGTATTAAGGTAAGAAGAAAGTTTAAACTACAAAAGAAATGAAATTCATACTTGAAATGCAAAGCTAGAAGAGAAAATACCCAAATGTAAAAATGAAATACAAAAACACTTAGCTAAACTTGATTACAACTTGAATAAAGGAGGTTAGAGTGCAAAAGGGAAAGATTACAAGTTAAATGGAGCTTACTACAATGAAAATGGTGAAGAAAAATGTAAAAACTCAACTTCTCTCCCTAAAACTTCATCTTCTACCATGGAGCTTCTCTCTCTAAAAGTTTTGTATATGAAATTGTGTAGCTGTCTCCAATTTCGTCCATGCCTTCTCTCTTCGCATGAGTGACTGACTTGGAATGATTAGAGAGAGGTTGTCCACTCAAAGAAGCAAAATCAGTCAAGGTATGGACCTCCCATGCCTTTCCAACCACTCCCTCTCTCTCACTTGCCTCTTCCCTCTCTCATGCTTCCAATATGAAGTTTTGGGGTTAGGAGCTCATCATGTGGTGTTAAAGATGTCAGGGCATGATTGAGAGGACAAAAGGTGGGCCCCCAAAGTTGGTGGAGTCGTGTGAAGAAGTGTCTGGCATTTCTGGGCAAAACCTATCGGTAGGTCGTGGATAACCTATCGGTAGGTTTTTTCTAGTAGACTTTTCTGCCGGTAGGTTTTTGCATGGCAGAGGTAGAAGATTTCCAATGGCCCTTTCTACCGCTAGGTCTTGAGTCTTCTACCAGTAGGTCTTGAATGACTTCTACCGGTAGATATTGAATAACTTCTACTGGTAGATGTTGTCCTGTCTTGGAATTTTCTTGGTTCTTTGAGGACCCAAGCCATCCGTCAAGCGGTCCCTTCTTCCCCATTGACGTTGAGCACTTTATGCATGGGCCTTACCAATCCATTACCTACAATTGAACAACTCTTCGTTAATTATAAATGTGAAACCATTTCCCCCAATTTCCACCACAAAAAAAAAAGTTAAAATGGGTGCTATAGAGATGCATATTATGCACTATTCTACACTAATCATATATGCATCAGTAGAGGGCCATAAGGCATCAAACACCCTAGCTGACCAACGGGGCGCTTGTGTTGCTTGAATGGACTAATGGGAGAGGAGAGAGAGTTGAGGCGGTTTAAGGATCGTTCGGATGCCATCACCACCTTTCGGACGGTGGCAATTCTCTTGTTTCCTTGCTTGGCAGCCTCCTTGTTTGACTTCTAATTGCATTTGCCTCCCTTTCTTTATTTAGCCTTTACACTTTGATCCTCCTGAATTTCTGTATTTCCGCTTGAAACCCTGCAAAATGCACAAACTACACATTAACCCTAATTCTTTATAACTTAATCATTTTAACCTAATTCATGCACACAATGAACTTTAAACCTAATTCGTTTAAACATTATATTAGGGTTAATCAGCATCCTCGGGTGGATCTTGATCTATATTCATATTTGGTCCTAGAGCACGCCTCACTAGTCTATTTTGATTTGTCACGTCCCCACATGCAAAAACACTAACTACAATTGAAAATTTATACACAAAGATATACAAAGGACCAACGTACCTCAGCCCGTGATGAGAATAATGGGACTTATCTCTGTTGTCCCCAAATGACCTTCAAATTCGATGCTTAGCCTTCCTCGGCAATGGCGCCAAAAATTCTTGAATTCTTTTTCCTTAACTTCCCACACGAACCCGGTTGTTTGTGTATATGGCTTAAAGAGATTGGTGAGTGCCACTCTGTGACGCCCCAAATTTCCGGGGGTCCTTTATTAACCGTTGACCATCCGTCAACTCGCGGAAATACTCGTGATAGTCGTATAACCCGACACCACGTCACTCACATGCTTTTAATCGGATTTACCATCCACAAGGTCAATTATACCTTCATTTATGTCCATTTATGTCATAGAAACCAAAGAAAACAAAGCCCAAAAGCATGGCTAAGCATTTTGAAAATTTCAAGTTTTTGGAAAAACCTTCCGGAAGGTCGATATACACCTACCGGAAGGTCGCTGAAGGAACTGTTACATGAAAAGGATCAATTTCAAGAACTTCCGGAAGGTCGACATCAGTAGCGAAAACCTTCCGGAAGGTCCATTCCAGTAGCCAAAACCTTCCGGAAGGTTCATTCCAGAAAACAAAACCTTCCGGAAGAACTCGGCAGTCGAAAAGAAACCCAAGGCAAAACCTTCCGGAAGGTCCACTCCAGTAGACAAGTCCTTCCGGTAGGTTTTACTCCAGTAGCTAAAATCTTCCGGAAGGTTCATTCCAGTGGGCAAAACCTTCCGGAAGGTATTAGCCGTGAGCAAGGCAAGCTGGGGTTTTTAGCAAAACCTTCCGGAAGGCCGACACACACCTTCCGGTAGGTTTTCAGACTGTGAGCATAAAAATGGATTTCTTTCCCCTCCAAACCATCCTTAAAGCTACCCCATACACTCCAAACTCATTCAATACATGTTTAATGAGATTTTCCATATAATACCCAACTCATACAATCTCTATTACAATTCATTCCATAATATATTTACATCAAAATGGAATTTTGTTAAAGGTTTTACAAAACTTAAACTAAGGCCACAAGCCGGCCCCCTTCATGCTTGATGCTCTCCAAATGAGCCATCCGCCGGAACAAAACCCACACCTGAAATGTTTTTCCCATAAAGGGTGAGCCACGCTCAATAGGGTATCTCCTAGAGAGGCTACTCCCCAACCTAAATGCATATGAAATGTCACATGCTATAAATCAACAATCCACAACAAGAATATATTCCATGTTGAAACATGTAATGTCATGCTATGAAATGAGGTGAGACTCACTCATGCACATCAACCGAGCCCTTCCCGGCTCCTCTACACATGCAAGTGCCAATGTGCACCAATCCGTCATTTATGTTCCACATCAAATGACATTTCATTCTAGGGTCTTTGTAAGGGGGGATGTTCATGGACTCACACCAAAGGTCACCCAACCTACACGGAATTCATGGGCTTCCACCAACGGTTCCGCGTACACCGACACACTTTATGGGCTCTTATACCAACGGAGTGCGTATCCAATCACCGGGTCTCTCACCCGAGGGATTTTCTAGCCCTTCTTGCTACCCCAACCCTATCAACATATAAACCATTCGACTCGTCTAGGTCATCGACCCATATTACCCGAGCTCACTCGTCATCCACCATGTGTGGTGAAGACAAATAACCATGCACACACACCTCCTAAAATGCGATGTTCCCGTGCATATGAAATGTGATGCTCCATTGCAACACCAATACAATGTTCGATATGATATGAATGACATATGAACATTCTCAACACATTTCTCATATTCCATGGCAAAATCATATCAAAAGCATATAATTCTCATAATACAAATTCCAAGCATGTTATCAACATACTAAAATTTCATGGCATATATATAAACACATAACACGCCCACAATTTCATATAACACATGAATTTACATTGGGTTCATTTCACATATCCAATTCATAGAAATCACAATTAATAACTTCTAAATATTCATCCAAGTTAGGATTTCCTTTACCCATTTCAATACCCAATTCACCCAATTTCACAACAATAGGCAAGAGACACCTAGGCTATCATCCTACCCATTCCATAAAAACATTATAGGCTTGGAATAAACCTTAGTAGGAAGAAACCCTACCTCTTGAAGCGTGAGGAACGACCAAGGGAAGTTCCAAGACCCGATTCAAGCAAAAACCCTCACTTCCCGAAAATCCCGTACCTTGACCTTCGGTAAAACTTGTGCTTTTTGGTATAGCCGCGTAGCCCTCGATGAGTAGAGCGACTTTAATTCTTGGATTGAATGGATCCGAGCTTCGTAGCCTTCTAGATCGTAGAGAGAAGTGAAGATTTTCAAGCTCTCTCCCTCTCCTCTTTTCTATCGGCTGAACGGCAAGAAGAATGGGGGAAAAATCTGATTTTCCCCCCTTTATATACCCTTGGAACACTTGGCCCACAACGCGCCACACGTCCTATTTAATTCCGGGTCCGTTTTAATCCCGAAACGATTAAATTTCGCTCCGGTTCAAGTTCGAATTATTTTTGTTTTAACTTGTGTTTAATATTTCCCCAAACCTGGAAACTTTATAAAAATTTCGTGTACAGGGTCACCTGGGGCCCGTTCGTCTCGTAAAACGCGAAAAATCCGACTATCTCGGAATTCCACGAAATTTGACGTGGTAACTAGATTTCGCGAGACGAATCCAACGGTGAGGTCCGTTTCGTCATCCGAGTTCTAGAAAAATTCAGGTTTACAACCTGTACTGTAGTGGCAATTTACCGTTTTGCCCTTTTTCACAAAGGTTGACATTTTCTCGGGTTTTACACACTCTCCCTTGAGTTCAATGCAAGAAGTAGGAAAATTGTGTATCAATGAACAAAAACATGTGTGTGTGCAAAAGTGCTCCCCAAGCGTAGAGAGACTTGCAATGTTGTGTTTTGCTTGGAATGAGTATTCCAAGGTCGTCTCCTCAGGGAAGGTGAGGTGGGGTGTTTTTGAAGAGTGATTTGTGAAAAAGTGAAAATTGGAAAATCTTGTGATTTGAAATTTGGTGAGTTGTGAGTTAAGAAATATGCAAGAAAGCAAGGTTCGCTAATCCATAGAGGTCATTCCAATGCAAATGCCAAATTGACTCATTTCATTCAACCAATGGTGTGTCAGTGTTTGATTGATTTTTACGAAGTGAGGGACTAATGTAGTTGTGTTGGACAAGAGTATACCTCATGACAAGTCTACAGTATATCAAAAGTTCACAACCATGTCCGTACTCAACCTATTCAAACCAAACAGTTTACACTACGAGGAAGAATGAAAGAGAGTCAATTTTACATATCCAATAGGAAGTCCCTCTTGGATTAGCCAACTAAAAGTTTAGCTATCCATGGTAAAAGCAAGAACAAACATGAAGTAAAGAAACATGGTAGTGAAATCAAACATGAACTTGTATTAATGTATCAAGGAGTTTAAACTACAAGAGAAAAAGTATTCATACCCCAAATGAAAAGCTTGAAAGGACAAAACCCAAATATGAAAATGAACTCCAAGAAACTTACCTAAACTTGATTACATCTTTGATTAAAAGAGATTAGAGTGCAAGAGGGAAAGATTACATGTAAAATAGAGTTTACTACAATGAAAATGGTGAAGGAAAATGTAAAACCCAGCAAACCTACCTTGGACCTTCTCTCTC
This sequence comes from Ilex aquifolium, assembly GCA_951799425.1. Lineage (NCBI taxonomy): Eukaryota > Viridiplantae > Streptophyta > Magnoliopsida > Aquifoliales > Aquifoliaceae > Ilex > Ilex aquifolium. The sequence continues at coordinate 22,086,832 of OX637396.1, read as the reverse complement.
TAAAACTTTTATGATCTGTAATTCTGTGTAGGAAGTCCATAATTTGGTCCATCCCCCTCTCCCTTAGCATGAGTGGCTGACTTGGAGTGATTGGAGAGAGGTTGTCCACAAAAACTTCCAAAATCAATCAAAGTATGGTCCTCCCATTCTTTTCCAACCATTCCCTCTCTCTACATTGGCCACCCACTCCCTCATGCTTAAATCTTGAATGTAGGGTTAGGAGATCATTATGGAGTGTTAGAAATTTCAGAACATGGATTACGTGACAAAAGGTGGGCCCCTGTAGTTGGTGGAGTCGTTTGGAGAAGGATCTGGGTTTTCTGGGCATCTTCTACCGGTAGCTCGTAAGGCTCCTACTGGTAGCTCATTTCTAGTAGGGTCTTCTACCAATAACTCGTAAGGCTCCTACCGGTAGGTCTTGCAGGGAGACACTGGAAGCTACTTTCCAGTAGGCTCTTCTATCGGTAGGTCGTAAGGTTCGTATCGGTAGCTCTTGTAGGGAGGCATTGGAAGATGCTTCCAGTAGGCTCTTCTACCAGTAGCTCAAGCAGGTCTTCTACCAGTAGCTCATCCCCTTCCCATGAAATTCTTGGTTCGTTGAGCTCCCGAGCCATCCATCATGAGATCCTTTCTTCCCCATTCACCTCGATCAATTGATGGGGTGCTTTATGCCTGCCCTTTTCAACCTATCGCCTACAATCAAACCAATGTCCATTAATTATCGATTTGAATCCATTTCCCCAAAAATTCACCACAAAACAAGTTAAATTGGATGCAATGAAGATGCTTAATATGCAATGTTCCACACTCATCAAGGCTCCATGAAATCTATACCCCAACAGTCGAAAATCTCTGTCAACAAAATAGGAGTAAGGGGCATCATATTCCTTCAAGTCACTCCACCTAGCCTTTGATAGTTGTCGCAGCTATTACAGAATTGAAAACAATCTTTGAATAGTATAGGCCAATAGAAACCGCACTACAAGATTTTTGCTTCCGAATGGCAAAAAGATATAACATCCTGTTGATCGCCATCAGGTACGCATCTTTTCATAACCTGGTCAACATAATATTTAAACAAATCAGGGTCATCAAAGAGAATTTCTTCATTCCCACAAAAAATCTTCTTTTATCTTGTGGACTCCAATGAGATGGTATTTGCCCTATGACAAGAAAATTAACAATGTCAGCATACCAAGGACAAGATCTAGTAATAGAAAATAAATATTCATCTAGAAAAGTATGAATGGGCATATGCTCCTGTATGTCCAGAAACACAAGATGAGATATATGTTCTGCTACCACATTTTCACCTCATTTCTTATCTTTACTTATCAGATAAAATTCTTGTAGGAGGAGGATCCACATAATAAGTCTCAGTTTTGCATCTTGCTTAGATAGCAAATACTTCAAAGCAAAGTAATTAATATAAACAACAATAGGTAAACCAATGATATAAGATCTAAATTTATCAAGTTTAAAGACAAAAAGCAAGCAAATTCTTTTTTGTGGCAGTGAAATTCATTTGTGCCTCATTTAGGGTTTTGTTGGCATAGTAAATAACATACGGTTTATTGTCTTGCTTATATAGCTCCCACTGCATAGTCACTTGCATCACACATAAGTTCAGATGGGAGGTCCCAATTTGGTGTTGCATGATTGGAGGCAAAATCAACATATTTTTCAATTTTTGGAGGCCTCACAATCAGGTGACCGCTCAAATTGAGCATCTTTTGACAATAGATTACACAAAGGGTGAGGTATAGAACTGAAACCCATTATGAATTGTCTATAGAATCAGGCATGGCCAAGAAATGAGAGCACATCTTTTACCGTCTTCGAAGTAGGTAGATTGGAAACTAACTCAACCATTGCTTTATCAACCACTACCCTTTTTTCAGAAACAATATGACCCAAAACTATTCCTTCAATTAAAAATACATTTTTTCCAATTAAGTAACATACTTTTCTCTTAACATCTCACTAATACCTTTTCCAAATTCTCCAAACAATCATAAATGAATAGCCAAATACAGAGAAATCATCCATAAATACCTCTACAATCTCCTCCACCATATCACTGAAAATTCCCATCATGCACCTTTGGATGGGGCATTGCATAGCCCGAATGGCATCCGTCGATAAGCAAATGTTCCAAAAAGGTAGGTGAAGGTGGTTTTCTCCGGATCTTTCAAAGTAATTTCAATTTGATTGTAACCAAAATATCCATCCAAGAAGCAATAGAACAAAAAGACCTACCACCCTTTACAAAACTTGATCAATGAAGGGTAATAGGAAGTGATCTTTTTGGGTGCAGGAATTGAGCTTTCTATAATTAGCGTAGACTCTCCACCCTGTCACCACCCAAGTTGGAATTAGCTCGTTGTTCTCATTGGCTACAATGGTAACCCCCAACTTCTTAGGCACCACCTGAATACGAATCACGCATTTACTGTCTACAATAGGATAGATGATTCCCACATCAACAAGCTTTAAACTCTGCTCGAACCACGTCGTTTATTATTGGATTCATCATTCTCTATGGTTTTTGAGAGGGCTTAGCATCATCTTCCATATATATACGATGTGTATAGATAAGGGGGTTGATCCCCTTAATGTCTGCTATCTTCCAACCAATTGCTCCTTTATGTGCTTGCAAAACATTCAACAACTTTTCTTCTTGCTTTGGATTTAACACTGAATTGATCACCACTCGGAAAGTCTCACCACTTTCCAAAAATGCATACTTCAAGGTGTCTGGTAGTGGCTTCAACACCATTTGTTGGTGGCTGAATAGTGGATGGTATAGTACTTTTCTAAATTGCTGGAAAGTCCTCAAACTTAGACAACCACTTGCCTATCTCATAAACAACTTCATCTTTCATCTTCTCCTGGAACTCCATACCCTCAACATTCACCTCTTCCAGTTGCTCAACCTGCTACTCAATGATGGTGTCAATCATATTTACCTCATGCCATCATCACCCAACACTTGCTAATGTTGAAGACATTTAGCACCAATGTCATGTTTCCAAAAACCAATTTCATTACTCCATTCCTGCAATTAATAATAGCATTGGAAGTTGCAAGAAAACATCTACCCAAAATAACTGGAATCTGCGCAGAAGGGTTAGCAAGAGGTTGTGTATCATGAATAATGAAATCAATAGGAAAATAAATTTTATCCACTTGGACTAAAACATCCTCCACAACTCCTCTTGGCATTTTAACACTGCAGTCCGCCAATTGGAGAGTAATTGGTGTTGGCTTTAACTCTCTCAAGCCCAATTGTTGATATACCGAGAATGGTAGTAGATTAACACTTGCTCTTAAGTCCAGCGATGTAGACTCCACCCGACGATCTCTAATGATCCTTGAACTTTGGTGGAGTGTTTGTCCGTAGGATTGAACTTATCTACTCGGTTAGGAAGGCCTTTTTTGTACATCCATCTTTCTTTTCATAGTACAAAGGTTCTTTGAAAATTTAGTATAAGTAGGCATCTGTTTGTTAGCATTAAGCAACGAAATATTGATCTTTTCCTGCTTAAAAAACATCAAAAAATTCAGAATTAGGAATCTTAGTAGGTGCTTATAAATGATGAGGATATGGGATAAGGATAGGACATTTATTAACATCAGGATTGACAATCTTTGGCTCATCAAGGTCATCACTTTCCTTTGGTTTAGAGACTTTTGGCATAATGGTCTTATCAATTTCCTTTCCACTCCTCAAAGTGGTGATAGCCTTGATTTCTTCCATACTCCCTTAGTTGGCATTAGATGTCTCAACACTATGTTGACCTTTTGGGTTCTCGTATGGTTGTGCTGAAAATTTTCCTTCTTCTTGTTGTAAAACACCCAAAGAGTTGGCCAACTTAGTGATTTGAGTTCTAATGTCTCCAAAGGCTTGTGCATTTTGATTATTGATTGTCATTTGGCTTTGTATGAATTGATACATTGTGTCTTCTAAACTTCTTGTGTGAGGGAGTTGATATGTAGATGTATGTTGTTTTTGACCTTGCTGGCCAAAACCTTGTTGTGGCGGATTTTGAAAAAATCTTGTGGTGCATGATTAGGGTAGTAAGAACTCGTAGACAGACCTTGACTAGAAAATTTTCGATTATGTTGGATGGGAAGGGCAGATGGTACATATGCATGAGGGTGCAAAAGTGTTGCCATTTCTCCACCTAAAATTATGATGGTTCTTCCATCTAGGATTATATGTGTTCGAATATGGAGAAATTGACTACTTGGTTTGGTTAAGTGAGTTAACTTGCTCATGCAACACTTCTTTGAAAGTTGGGATGGTAGGGCATTCCTGAGTGGAATGTTCATTTATATCACATGGTACACGACTCATCAACATTAGGGATGTTATTCACCTCATTGACTCTCTTTAGCTCCAATTCTTCCAATTTCCTAGATAATTTTGTAATTTTAGCATGCAAGTCATCTTGGTCTCTTAATACATACTTGCCTCCACTGGTCGGTTGGGATACAATGGATGTCTTTGATTTCTCATTAGCATTGGAAATGTCCCATTGCACAACATATCAATGAACTGGCAATGTACATGGGTAATTCCTTTGTAGAAGAAACTAACCAGTTGCCAAGGCTCAAATCCATGATGTGGAATAGAGTTTAAAAGATCTTTAAACCTTTTGCAGCATTCATAAAATTGTTCATGTTCTTTTTCTGAAAAATTTTGAATCAATTTTCTCAAAGATGTAGTTCTGTATATTGGAAAAAATTTCTTTAAAAATTCCTTTTGCATATCCGCCCATGTACCAATCGATCAAGGTTTCAAAGAATTAAGACAAATCTTAGCCTTATCTTTCAAATTAAATGGAAGCAATTTCATCCTAGTCAATTCCTCGTGCAAATTTTGATCAATTAATGTTCCAACCACCTCCTCAAATTATTTAATGTGTAGATAAGGATTTTCCCTATCTACGCCATAAATTGAGGAAATATTTGGAGCATTCCAGGTTTAATGAAAAATGCATGGGCTTGTACAAGCAATATGATGCAAGATGGTGACACATTCCTTAGGGGTTGAAGATGTTCCCTCATTGTTGTAACAGGATGAACTAATGGGAGAATATTTGCAGGATCTCTTTAGTTTTGTCCCTCTCTTATAGGATTTTGTCCCTCATTCAAATTTATTTCATACATCTCTCTATATGGTTCTGGGTCTTGTCTCACAAGTCTATCTGTATTATCAAGTGCCATATGTAACCTAATTAAACAAAATGCAAATATGCAACAAATAAAAAAAATACAAATATATTCATAATGGAAAAAGCATACCTGATCCTGTGAAGAAAATCACAAGACTTACTTGATGTCAATCCGAATCACCTTTCAAATACACCATCGTTCCCCAGTAACGGAACTAAAAATGTTTGTTAGTCCAATGACTCTCTTTTAAAATGTATGCAATGTGTTTCCCAAGCGTAAGAAAATGTTTGCAATGTAGTAACTCAGAAAATCTGCGGTCGTCTCCTCAGGGAACAAACGCAATTAAATTGATGATGTGTGAGCACCAAAAAATAGAAATTCTTTGTTTTGTGGAAAAATGGAGCAATGGGTTTTAAAGTATTGAAATCAATTAAGGAAACATTTGGCTAATCCTTAGGAATCCATTCACCATAATCAAACAATTTGACTCTCAACTTTTACTCATCCGACATTGTATTCAACTAGCTTGGATGGAAAATCTTCAACTAAAACCAAATTTATGCAATAAATAACTTTGCAGATAGGAAATAGGAGTTAGAGTGAATCACACTCAGATGAAAAGATGGTTTCCAAGTATTACTTGTGCTGGACAACTCGTAGACGAGAAATCAAGGTAGTCATTTAACACCCAATTTTCAAAATAGGTTTTTCCCTTCTCCAAAGCTTTTGATCGGTTAAAAATAACTAGAGAATCAATATAGCTAGATTATGGAAGAGAATAATCCCTTGGATTATGCCAAAAATCTAGCCGGAAACAAAATCCATCATGTTAAACTTGGTGAAAACAACATGAAAACCAATGAAAATAAACAAAAAGATGAGAAGAAACAACCTTCAATAGATTAGCTTTGCTGAACTAAGCCCAAATACAATGATAAACCATACAAATAAAGCTCTAGAAAATGGAAGAAAAATATATCTGTTGTCTTCTTCGTAACCCGACAATTTTCATACAATGTGAAAACTTACAAAAAAACTCAAAGCTTGAACTAAAACTAAAACAAAAGTCTTCCAATGTGTGTAGGAATGTGTATATATATAGCATCTCCATCCTTCATCCCATTGGCTAAGATGAGAGGCTTCGGTGGTGGAAGCTTCCCCAAAGAATTTCCTCCGCCAATGTCGACCAATGGATGTCCTTGCTTTGAACTTGGGAAATGAAATAGTCCAATAAGAGCGCTTGCCTAGGGGTTTGGAGCTGCCCCTCATGTTGTGCAAGTGGGTGGGAGTAACTTCACAACGAAGAAATGAAGACTTAGGAATTCGTGAACCGACATAGTTTGTAGAACCTATGTAGAACCAGTTCCACGCTCTTTGTTGATCGAGGTAACGGTTCTAGCGTACTAATCTGATTTATTTAGTATATTTTGCGTGTTAAGCTTTAATTTCTATGTTGCGTGTATTTTAGGTATAAATGTAAAGAATAAACATTGATTTAATGGCAAAAAAAGAGTTCGGATTAAGGTGCTTGGGCGAAGATGAAGCTGAATCCTTGGAGATCAATTTTGGAAGAATAATAGGAGTTCTACCAGTAGAAAAACTCACAGTACTTTGCACTTTTTCATCAGAGAAGTCCTACTGGTAGGTGGAACATATTCTAGAGGTAGGAAATATTACAGTACTTTTGTCAGAGATGTCCTATCGGTGGGTGAAGGATGTTCTACCTGTTGGAAAAGCTGTAGAAGTTTCTGAGATTTTGTCAGACAAAGTTCTATCATTAGGTATTCAATATTCTATCGATAGGTCGACATCAAATTTTGATAATGTTTCCCAAACGTTAACTGACTTAAAATTCAAAGATATCTTCCAAGACCTTTATTTGAGAAGAAAGAGACAAACTAGGAAAGGAATTTTTGGCTAAATCTTAGAGATATTGTTGGAGATATTTTTGGAGATCTGTTATGAATAAAAGACAGATATAATAGGAAAGAGGATCTCTAAAAAATCAGTTGTATCTCTATCTCTATATCTCTCCCTGTTTTTCCTATAAATACTAACCCTTTGGAGCTCTATAGACACCAGTTCCTCCTCCCTCCACGAGGGGGCTACTCTTCCTTCTTCTTCATTGTTCTTAGTTTAGTTTTCGTATGCAAACAAGGTTCTTATATAGTTACGGTATTTTATTTTCTTGTAATTACTTTCAATTCCTTATTTTAAATACAAAGTTCTTCATTCAAGTTTATTACAATACAAGTTTTATTTACTTGCTTTTATTTACATGTCTTCTTTAACTTCTTTCAATTTTACTTTCGTCATGTTTGAGTAGTTTCTTTTCCAAATAATTGTAGGAGGGATTCCCAACCCATGAACTAAGGTTTTCACTCTAAACTAGGGTTTTAATGTTTATGTGGTTGTTTGAATAAGTTATGCTTTCGAAGACCTATTTGGTTTGCATTCTTCTTGATTATCTATATACAATTTGGCTTTGGTATAGATAGTTAGTGGTTTTTCTGCAACCTTTAGGATATCAATTTTTTTTTATCATTAATTATCTTTCAATTGCTATTTTTGATTCTTTCCAAAGTTATTCCTTGAAAATCATATTAGAGTGTAAATTTATGTTCATAGTTGGAATGAAATCCGAAGATTATCTGGTTCTTTCTTTTATTGAATTTACAGTTAATTTAGTTAGTTCCCAAAAACTCACTTTCAAAGAACTCTTTATTTTTATTTTTAAATCGCCTTTCGAATTTGACCTTCGTTTTTCCTGAGGAGACAACCATAGTAATCGACCGAATTCATAAACGATATATTCCTGCGCATGGAAAACCACTTCATATTTAACCCTCTTTTGAGGTCAAGTAGCAAGTGTGCCTCTAAAGGAGTCTTGTTCTTTATGCGAATTGGTTGAGCATTCTATCAAAGAGTGCCCAACCTTACCAGCTTGTAAAGAGGCCCTCCATGAGTAGGTGAGAATGTCTTCAATCAGCCAAGGCAACATAATTCTCCCTACTCTAACACATACAATCAGGGTTGGCATAGCCACCCAAACTTTAGTTGGAGAAATGACACATCAGCTTAACTTTCCACTTCTATGTCTTATGCCCCTCCAAATCATTCAAATTCTGGTCCCAGTCAGTCTTTAGGACCCCAGTCCATGCACCCACCACAACAAGGGTTTGCTCCCCAAGGAAAAATTAGTGTATCTCCATAACAGCCTGCTCACAAAAAAAATATTGAGGATGTTTCATACTAGTTCATTCAAAGTCAAACCACCAACAACAACAACCAGACCAACCAGGCTTTGATCTCAAATGACCAAGTTGACCAACACTGTGGGTATGATGCAACAAGAGAAGGAAAAATTCCCTACACAACCCCAAGAGTATCCCAAAGGTCAACATGGCATTGAGAGTTCTAATGTCATTCAAAACAATGAAGAGCAGCTTAAGTCAATCACCACTCGTAGGAGTGGTAAAGAGGTTGACAAGACCATCCCGCCTAAAGTCTCTAAGCCTATAGAAAAAGAGACTCAGGGCACCTCCAAGGATGGTGATTCACTTGAGCTGCCCAAGGTTGTTGAGTCCGACGATGTAGTATGTCCTATTCCTGCTTCTTACCCCTATCATTTGAAAATGCCTGCTAAACAAGCTAACTGATGTGAACCCGTGGAGCTAAAGCTCCTTAAACCCACGAACAAGTTGATTCAAACCCAAGAAAGCCGAAATCAAGTGGAAAAGGAAAAATCCCCAAGACCCAATGAGAACTTGTCTCAAGAAAACCTTGGTACGAAACCCAAGACCCAACGAGAACCTGTCTCGAGAAACCTTGGTTGCAAAGAGGCGCCACAAAGGTTGCAAGGCTTTGATAAGCCGAGTGCTCACAAAAGAACAAGAGGAGAAAACTCTCAACTCACAAAGCTTTTGCTCTCAAAAAAATATATCTTGCTTTATTCATTGCACTAAATGGCCTTTTATAGGCTACAAAACTTGGCCTCCAAGGAAGGCATGAACAGTAATTTCGGCATAAACAGTAAAGGAAATAACCTAATTAATGAAGATTATTCCAAAAGATAATCCTTCCAAGAATAGGAGTATTGGTCTTCAAATCCTTCCATGCTTGTGGTATGAATCTCCCAATCTTTGACCCATCTCCAAGCTTGATTAATACATTCCAAAAGAGTGGCATGCCAAAGATGGAAAGATATCCCCAAGATCTTCCCATAATCATCACAAGATTTGAGGGAATAATAGCACAAGATTTGAGGAATAATTCTGGAATCTTTGGCAGCCCATAATGCATGACAGTTCTACTCCATATTTGGGCCCAAATCTGGCCCAAGAGGTTCGGCCTAATGGGCCTCGTGACCCAGCCCATTAGGATAGGGTCCAGGTTGAAGCTCCACTTCATTTCTAGCTTGTAGCAAGTATACTTCACATGCTTCCACTTCTCTTAAGCCTATCTTTGATAAGGTGGATTTACTAGAGTCCTTGGAGTATTCAGCCATGCTTGCTTGAACAAACCCTTGCATTGCCACTTTGATCTTCTTGTCCCGATTTCTTGAACAAAGGATCTCTAGCTTGGGACTCATCACTAACCATGTAGAATTTCTTGACTTGTTTAAACAGGTGAAAATTAACATTCCTCTCTTTGATGCCATTCGACAGGTGCCATCATATGCAAAGTTCTTAAAAGACTTGTGCACCGTCAGGAGGAAGTTAAATGTCCAGAATAAGGCATTTCTGATAGAGTAGGTAAGTAATATCTTGCGAACCAACACTCCACCCAAGTATAAAGATCCCGGTTATCCCACCATTGCTATTACTATTGGGGACTACTAGGTTGAACAAGCACTTCTAGACTTGGGTGCGAGTGTGAATCTCCTACCTTTCTCGATCTATAAATAATTAGGCATGGGAGAGTTGAAGCCCACTTCAGTTACTCTCCAGCTTGCAAACCGGAGTGATGCAATCCATAAGATGCTCAAGAAAACACAAATTCGAAGATGTGAAAGGTAATGGAATTGACTTTTCATCAAGACAAATATCCAGATGGAACCTTGCATTATTGTATTTTGATTCTTATTTTAAGTCAATTTGCTAGTATTAGTATTTTATATGTCCTTTTAATATTTTTTAGAGTTGGGGGTATTTTTGTAATTTCTAGAATTTCTGGAACAAGTCATATTTTTGGATTGTCATATATAAAATCCTACTAGGATTTGTTTCCTTAGTAGATTATGATTTGTTTCTTTAGTAGATTAGGATATGTTTCTTTAGTAGATTAGGATTTGTTTCCTTAGTAGATTAGGATTTTAGGAATTTTTTTCTTGTAATGGCCAGCCTATAAATAGGCGTTCAATCAGTGAAAAAAATTAGATCATTATTTAGCAAATTGGAGAGTATTTTCTCTGCGGTTCTTTGAAGAACTATCCGAACTTATCGGGATTTCCCGTGGCGTTCACCAAATGACTTATCAAACGGAATTTCCACCATCGTTTGTGGCGTCTCCCTTATACCGAGGTTCTTGTTTTCGCAATAAACAACGGGTTGAGGTCATATATACCAAGGTTCTTGTTTGTCGTAAAACAACGGGTCGAGGTCTATCATTCAAATCTGATCATAGAACGATCTTGGGTTCCTTTTCATTGTTGGAACTCGTTATTTTGGCGGGGTTCACATCACGGAGTGTGAAGATACTAAGAGGGGTAGTGGAAGATGTGTTGGTTCAGTTGGATAGGCTCTACTTTCTTATCAATTTCGTAGTACTTGACACTACGCCTCTTGCTAATCGTGCTACACTGATTTCCATAATCTTAGGACGCCCATTCCTTGCCACATCAAATGCACTAATAAATTGTAAGAGTGGTGTCATTAAGTGTTCTTTTGGGAATTTGATTGTTGAGTTTAATATTTTTCATGTAGCAAAAAAACCAGGTGGTGAGGGATAGTTTTGTGAGGTTGATGTGGTGGACAAGTGTGTATAGGAAAAGTTTGAAAGTTTTATTTGATTTGACCTTTTGCAAACTTGTTTGATTAATATTGTGCTTGATGAAGAAAACTCTGAGGCTGTGTTTTATACTGATTTGCTTAATAATTCGCAGGAGTTATGTGGAGTTGAGAGAAGAACCAATCAAAACTCTTCTATGGTGGCGAAAAATCTTGAGTGAAGTCCGGTGTTGGGCAATTGGAGCCCGGATGATAACTTTCATTCAAATAACACTTGTAGATTAGATTAGTTAGATAGCTTCTTCTTCTTTTTTTAGCTAGCTTTGTTATTTTCTTTTATGTTAATTTGTTCTTTTGCTTATTTTGCAGTTAGTTTTGTTTAGGGGCTTCGATTTAGGTGTTCTCTTTTCCTTATCTTTTTCATTTTCTCATTGCATTATCATTATTGCATTGAGGACAATGCATATTTTAAGTTGGCTGTGAAAGTTAGATTTGCTATTTGACACTCAAATTGTTTGCATGTTGTTACTCTATAGACTTTTTTTCTATGCTTGAATATCATGGTTATGTGTGTATTTGGAACTCAAACTTTGTTCACTATGAGCATGTAATTTCTGTTGAGGTTTACGGGTTGAAATTTATGTTTTGAAAAAGCCTAACATCTATAGTAGAGATGCATGTATATACCCTGTGAATCTAGTGCCTATCATTCTTGGAGGGTTGTAATACATTTACTCATATGATATTCAATTCAAATTCGTTGTCTTTCAATAATCTCATTATTTTAGTTTTGGTTAGGAGCATTTGAGTAATTAGTAGGCTATATCTCAATAAAGAGCAACACTTTTCCATGCTTCTTGAAAAATGATTTTAGGACATTTTTTAACTTTTATTGAGCCTTAAGCTTGTTCTTTCATTTAATTGTCTTTAGGATCCATGATTGAGCCATGTAAATATTTTTTTCTTTACCTCAAATAATAGCCAAGCCAAGCAATATATATACCTACCTTGGTTATCCCTAGATTTGTATCCACTTGATATATGTTTGGGATTGGGGCAAAATGTTCAATCATGAATGAATGAAAAAGAAGCATGATGAAAAAAGATGAAAGAAAGAAAAAGAATTGGAAAATGTGATGATATTCTGAAATAATGTTGAATGTGAAAGCAAAAGCTTGTGAATAAAGAATGAGGGATATAAGTTTTTATGTTGTATCAAAAGAAGAGTGCAAGTGTCGCATACCGAATTTGTCTATGGGATAATTTCTTTTGAACTCTTATTTTCTTCATTTCTTAAACCTTCACCCAAGGCCCCATTACAACCATATAAAGTCCTATTTGACTTTAGGAGGTATGGTTGAGTGTGTGTGCTTTAATGCCTAAGAGATATACCAACTGTATTGCTCATATATCTTTTAACATTACTTCATATGATTATGTCAAGGTCATTTCGTTTGACATATGCTCTTTATTTTTGAGACATGTGTGAGTATAAATTGGTTTGAGTATATGAATTCGATCCTCACATATACATATGAGTGAAACAGTAATTATAGTTAGAGAGCTCTTCTCTGAATGTGAGAACTTTGGTGAGTTTTGGCATTGAAACTAGCCTTGGACAACTATTACCAATCTCGAGTTACATGACCATCTAACACACATGAGTTTTGGACGCTAACATGATTATGAATATTCTTGCATAGTCTTTAATTCTAAGTAGAGCCATGTGTGTATTAATTTAAGTAGATATCGAGTGTCTCTGATTTCATGGTGATTAGGAAATAATAATTTAATTTCGGATAGAAAAATTGACATTTGTAGGTATTTTCTCTAAAAATAGTCACAAGACAACACTCGTCCACTAGGGATAACCTAGGGGTTGAAAGACTTAGTCCACATGCTAAATGTATTGGTGTTGCCTACGAAAGTGGTTTTGTATTTCTAATTTTATATTTAACTTTTCCATGTATTAGATTTTTCCTTATGCTTTAAATTCCTGTGCGTTATTTTTGTTAATCATAAATTGAATTGCATATACTTAGAATGCTTGGCACTCTGGAATATGATTAAAGACTCCATTGGGTACATTTTGAGTCTTAGGATTTAGGTTTCTAGTTTGTTTTGTTTTAATTTCAAAAAAAAAAAAAGAAAAAAATTTGAAAAAACTATTGGAATTATGTACTGAGCTACCGGTAGGTTGAATGGTACTTCCTACAAGTAGAACCTTGTACTGATCAAAAATAAAAGGGATGGTACCAATTAAAATCATTTCATTCCTTCAAACCCTTGAAATCCACTTCTCTCAAACCTCTCTATAGGTTCCGAAAACCTAGACCAAGTCTCCCAATCTCTCAAATCCTTCAATTACTCCTTTGATTTGTGGTTCGAAGCCTTGAATTCCTTGGATTTTCAGTAATGGCTCCTAACAAGATCTCGCCTTCAAGCACTCCAGATGAGATTTCTTGGGCCACTTTACTTTTTAGTTGGCTCCTCTTTGCATCCATGACCTTAACGGTGGTGGTGGGCATGGCGAGAAGAATGGGTACTTAGGCCCAAACCAAGGCCACGAGTTCGCCTAGCAAGAGGTTTTCGGCTTGGGAAAAAGGGAAGATAAAGGTAGTAGTTTTGGGGAGTGAGGATGAGGATGAGCCTCCTGATGCGAACCCTTAAACGAATTCAAGAACCCACGGGCAAATTGATTGAAGACTCCCCAAGAAAGATCACAAATCAGATTACAAGAACCAAGAACCCAATGTTTGCAAGAAGTAAGAACCCAAGGTTAAAAGTTCAAGAGAAAGACACCACACTCAAGATTGAGCGATAAGTCGATGAACACCACAAGAAAGATTAATTCTTGATAAGTTCTTGAAATAGTTCTTGGAAGAACAATAAGGTAGAAACCACACAATACTCACAAAAATATTTTGTCTTTTACAATGCTTTGAACTCCTATTTATTGGCTGGTTATTACAAAGAAAACTTCCTAAAATAGCTTATCCTATTTAAGAAATATGTCTTACTTGCTGGTGAAGTAATATCTCTTACTTGTGGGTAAAGAAATATCTCTTACTTGCTAGTAAAGAAATAGCTCTTACTTTCTGAAAAGAGAAAAACACAATCAGCCCTTTAATATGCTGATCATATGCCTAATTAAACTAGGAAAGTCTTTCTTTCCTAAAAAGAATAACTCACACACCTAAATAGTTAAGGAAAGTCTTACATGCCAATTTAAAGCTTAGCCTTTGCCGGAATCTTCTAGAACTTGAATCATGTTGATGGATCTTTGCCCAAGTGGATCATGCTCCATGCTTGAACTTGCACAATCAGCCCATATGTCTTGAATCAGCCCGTTCAATGCTTCCTTCTTACTTTTTACTCTTGCCCGAGTCATAGGACCTCCATTTATGCTCAACGGATCAGATTGCATTGCATCACCTCCTATGCCCAAGAAACAAAAAAAATCAGGGTATAAGGAGACGATTGAGAAAATGGGGATGTGCGAAAGGATGGTTGATGTGGAGAATTTGGGGAAGAATTCGGCAGTTCAGACCATTGTTGATGGGGGGCTTGAGTTTTCCTTTTAGCCAATTGAGGGGTATATTTTGTCACTTTGTTGAGAGTTCTACGCGGGTTTGGCTGTGATGGATGTTGAATTGATTGTGTTAAGGACAAATGTCTGAGGAAAAGGGATAGATGTCACTCTAGTTTCGATAGCTAAATACTTGAGTTATGAAAGGCCTGATCCTTCTAAGATTGACTACCCCATGTGAATTTTGCAGCCAAAGACCCTTTTGAGTATGTCAAGGTGATGTACGAGAGGCCTAAGGATTTTAAAGGCACTTTCATCCATGGCCATCTGGAGGCTGATTACCGTTTACTTAACAAAATTCTTCACAACAGAGAAGAAGCTAGGGATGTCAAAGATTATGTTTTTACATGAGTTTATGGCAGGGTCGAGGATCAACATTGCTCTAATGATTTGGGGCATGTTGAGAGACCACTGCATAACTAGGAGACAGAAGGGGAATAGGCCCTTTGGTAGTATTATCACCAAGCTCTATCTGGGAGCTGGGGTGAAGAGGTTGGCATCCTATACCATGTGACCTCCTGAGTTGGGCCCTATTAGCAGTGTAGGGGAGAGGAAGAGCTCCACGATGTCGAAGGCTAGTGGGTCTAAGAGTAAGAGCAAGGCCACTCCTTATACTACTGCTAATGCTACTAAGACTACCTCTACTTCTTAAACCACTATATACTAGAGAGTGAGTAAGCTAGAGGAAAGTTAAGGTGGTATTGAAAATGAGCTGAGGGGTTCTAGGCATGCTCAGGAGAGGGTAGAGTTGAAGGTGGACATGTGTGTGAGGATTTTGAAGAGGCTCTATGAGGGTGCTTGATGTGACGAGTTCCAACAATGAAAAGGAACCCAAGATCGTTCTATGATCAGATTTGAATGATAGACCTCGACCCGTTGTTTTACGACAAACAAGAACCTTGGTATATATGACCTCAACCCGTTGTTTATTGCAAAAACAAGAACCTCGGTATAAGGGACACGCCATAAACCGTGGTGGAAATCCGTTTGATAAGTCTCTGGTGAACGCCACAGGAAATCTCGATAAGTTCGAATAGTTCTTCAAAGAACTATAGAGAAAATACTCTCCAATTTTGCTGAATAATAATCTAATTTTTTTCATTGATTGAACGCCTATTTATAAGCTGGCCATTACAAGAAAAAAATTCCTAAAATCCTAATCTACTAAGGAAACAAATCCTAATCTACTAAAGAAACAAATCCTAATCTAATAAGGAAACAAATCCTAATCTACTAAAGAAACAAATCCTAATTTACTAAGGAAACAAATCCTAGTAGGAGTTTATATTTTGACAATCCAAAAATATAACCTGTTCCAGAAATTCTAGAAATTACAAAAATACCCATAACTCTAAAAAATATTAAAATGACATATAAAATACTAATACTAGCAAATTGACTGAAAATAAGAATCAAAATATAATAATGCAAGGTTCCATATGGATCTTTATCTTGATGAAAAGTCAATTCCATTATCTTTCACATCTTCGAATTTGTGTTTCCTTGAGCATCTTATGGATTGCATCATTCTCCCCTGGTTGGAGAAAACTCGACCTCGAGTTTTAAAGTGTTGCAGTATTAAAATCCAAAAACTTTGAACTTGTATATGTAGCTGTCTCTGAGAAGCTTTAAGATTATGTCTCCTTTTCTTCTCTAATTGAGGGAACAAAGAAAAAATTTGGAAATCGATTCCCTTGATTGTGTCGTTGAAGTTTTCTGGAATAATAAAATCAATTGGTGTAGCAAAGTGGATAGAAATAAGCATTGGTGAATCTTCATGTAGATTCTTGAAAGATGCAAACAAATCAAGCTCTTAGGACATCGTTGTTGCTGGTTGAAAGTCATTAATGGGAACAATTTCATTGCACAACACTTTTGGTAGAAAATAGTTCTCCATAGAAGTAATCCAACTAGAGAATGTTGTAGAATCATCCCTTCCATCAAAATCTTGGATCTCCATCATCATATATCAATATTTAAGCCGCATAACATAGGATTTTTCGGAAGCACAAAATAGCAAGATTTCCACAAAAAAAATATCTAATTTTGGGGTGAGGTGATTTTCGGGCTTATTGGACCCAAAATGGATGAACACAAACAATTCTTCTCTCTTTTTTTTTTCTGACTCCTTTCTGCCTTTTTTTTTTTTTTTGATCGGCAACTATCTTTTGGTAGTAACCGAATAAGAATTCGTAATAAATTAGAACCAACAAAATATTAGCGGAATGGGGTAAAGGAAATTCGGCTAGACTAGGGTAATGTGAACCAAATTTGGAACTAAAAGAACACAGAATATAGAAAAGAAAGGTTTTAAGAGATAGGCAAACTTGAACTAGAACCTATGCTCTGAAACCAAATGATGTGAACCCCGCCAAAATAACGAGTTCCAACAATGAAAAGGAACCCAAGATCGTTCTATGATCAGATTTGATTGATAGACCTCAACCCGTTGTTTTACGACAAACAAGAACCTTGGTATATCTGACCTCAACCCGTTGTTTATTGCAAAAACAAGAACCTCGGTATAAGGGAGACGCCACAAACGGTGGTGGAAATCCGTTTGATAAGTCTCTGGTGAACGCCACGGGAAATCTGGATAAGTTCGAATAGTTCTTCAAAGAACCTTAGAGAAAATACTCTCCAATTTTGCTGAATAATAATCGAATTTTTTTTCATTGATTGAATGCCTATTTATAGGCTGGCCATTACAAGAAAAAAATTCCTAAAATCCTAATCTACTAAGGAAACAAATCCTAATCTACTAAAGAAACAAATCCTAATCTACTAAAGAAACAAATTCTAATCTATTAAGGAAACAAATCCTAATCTACTAAAGAAACAAATCCTAATTTACTAAGGAAACAAATTCTAGTAAGAGTTTATATTTTGACAATCCAAAAATATGATATGTTCCAGAAATCCTAGAAATTATAAAAATACCCCTAACTCTAAAAAATATTAAAAGGACATATAAAATACTAATACTAGCAAATTGACTTAAAATAAGAATCAAAATACAATAATGCACGGTTCCATATGGATCTTTGTCTTGATGAAAAGTCAATTCCATTATCTTTCACATCTTCGAATTTTGTGTTTCCTTAAGTATGGATTGCATCAGTGCTATCTCGGGAGAGGAAATTCCAGGGGGGACTGTAGCACCTACTTCTGCTTCTACTCCTACTCCTGTTGCTAGGCCAGGGTCTGATCCTACACCAGCTACACCTCGTAGTGTGGGTATGGAGAGTAGTGATGAGGAGGACATGTAAAACCCGGGAAAATTTAAATTTTTATAAAAAATGGCAAAATGGTAATTAGCTGCCACGGTACGGGTTGAAAACCCAAATTTTTCTAGAATTTGAATGACGAAACAGACCTCACAGTTGGATTCATCTCATGAAATCTAGTTACCCAGTCAAATTTAATTGAATTCCGAGACAGTTGAATTTTTCCAGTTTACGATGCGATCGGGTGTCGCTTGACTAAAATAAATGCGATCAAGAATCAACTGGTATTGGACTACTCTCAAAGGCAAGGGGGATTAGTCTTAACTAACTAAGCCTAAAGGCTATCCAGCTTAAGGATGAAATTCTTTAGAAGGAAATATCCCGTCGGTAGTTTTGCATAGGCAGGATTCTTCGAAAAAGCGCGGGCTGACTCGGAGACCTGGGACCTTGGCTTAGCAACGAATAAAGGGAAGCTCGAAGAGATTTCTCTGCCAGCGGCTTATCACCGAGCATAGTATCTGTAAAGGGACCAGCTTGGGGACTGATTGGTTCCCCTTAGGTGGATTGGTCCCTGCAACGCTTTCTGTCCACTTGGCTCTGGTTGTAGGCCTTTCTTTGGCTATCTTCTTTCTCCTCGATTTTGAGACTATCTTTAGGACTGTGTTCGTAATCCTCTCTTCCCTCTGTTTGGATTCCACCTTGATCTCATCTTTGTTCTACTCAGGTTTGGAACCCGTTTTCGAAGTTGTTGCAATTCTTGTTCTGGGATGTGGGATAGCGCGCAATGGGGACTTTAAGGGCTTTCCCCTCTGTCTCTTTCCCTCATCTTGTTGTTGTTCCTATAAGCAAAGAAAGAAATCTAACTCCTATTCCTGGTATAAGAGATAGAGTAAGGTTTTCTTATGGTTATCTCCTCTTTGCATGAAGCAAACAATTTTATGAAGACGATGAATACAATCATAACATTGTCTTCTGCCCCCCCCCCCCCCCCCCCCCCCGCTCCATGCTCATAGCATAGAAAAAACTTCATTATTTTGAGGACCATAGTCTGAGGGAAGATGATTGAGGTCACTCCCGCGAAGATAGCCAAGTAGTTGGGCTACTAGAGGTCTTTATCTTCTGAGACGGACTACCCCCACCCTAAGTTTGCAATAAAGGACCGTTCTGAGTATGTAAGGGAGATGTATGATAGACCCGAGAGGTTTAAGGATACTTTCATACATGGGCATTTGGATGCGGAGTACCATTTGATGAACAAGATTTTACATCATAATGTCTACCCTAAGGGCACTAAGAACAAGCCTAGGTTGGCTATGATTTTCTATATAGTTCTTGGCAGGGTCAAGGATTGACATAGCCTTGATTATTTGGGGTGTTATTAGAGATTATTGTACTACGAGGACGCCGAAGGGGAATATGCCTTTTGGTAATGTGGTGACAAAGCTTTACCTCAGTGTTGGGGTGAAGAAGATAGCAATAGACCATCTTTTGCCTCTTGAGCTAGGACTTAATAGCAACTAGAAGAAGAGGAAGAGTTCGATGATGTCCAAGGCAGGTGGGTCTGAGAGTAGGCCTAATACTACTTCTATTATTGAGACTACTCCTTCCTCTCGAGCTATAGTTCATCATAGAGTGAGTGAGTTGGAGGAGAGGTTAAGAGGTATTGAGAGTGATGATGAGAACCAAGGTGGGCCTACTCTTAAAGATCCTTTGCATGTCCAAATGGGCCAATTACAAGATCAAGAACCAAGAAGATCAAGGAAGCAATGCAAGGATTGGTGCAATCCACCTGGGATGAAGCTAGCAAGAGCCCAACACTCAAGATGGGCTTGAAAGAAGGAGAACATGTTAGATAGGGCCTGTTGTTGTTAAGGCCTTCAATTTGTTTAAAGGATATTTATTATTAGTTTAGAATAAGTGGGCTTGAGGATGCTTAGCCCACATATGTCTTATTAATTTATTTAAACTCAAATTAGGATTTGTTTCCTTAGTAGATTAGGATTTGTTTCCTTAGTAGATTAGGATTTTTAGGAATTTTTCTTGTAATGACCAGCCTATAAATAGGCATTCAATCAATGAAAAAGGGGGAGACAATATATAATGAATTTTGATTGTGAGTTGAGTTGAGTTTACTCCTCTTGTTCTTGATTGAACATTTGAACTTATCAAAGGTAAATCACAACCTTTGTGGCGTTCCTCCTTGTAATTTGGGTTCTTGAGACGAGTTCTTCAACGGGTCTAGATTTTAATATAATCTAGGTTCTTGAAACGAGTTCTCAACGGGTTCAGATTCTCCATCCATAGACCTGAGTTTGGCTTTCTTGGGTTGTTTTTCCAATATTGTTGTTGGGTCTGAAAGCAAGTCTATTGGGGTTCACATCATTCTAGATTCAACACGAAAAGGAACCCAAGATCGTTCTATGATCAGATTTGAATGATAGACCTCGACCCGTTGTTTACGACAAACAAGAACCTTGGTATATATGACCTCAACCCGTTGTTTGATGCGAAACAAGAACCTTGGTATAAGGAAGACGCCACAAACGATGGTGGAATTCCGTTTGATAAGTCACTGGTGAACGCCACGGGAAATCCCGATAAGTTCGTATAGTTCTTCAAAGAACCGTAGAGAAAACACTCTCCAAATTTGCTGAATAATAATCTACTAAGGAAACAAATCCTAATATGAGTTTAAATAAATTAATAAGACATATGTGGGCTAAGCATCCTCAAGCCCACTTATTCTAAACTAATAATAAATATCCTTTAAACAAATTGAAGGCCTTAACAACAACAGGCCCTATCTAACATGTTCTCCTTCTTTCAAGCCCATCTTGAGTGTTGGGCTCTTGCTAGCTTCATCCCAGGTGGATTGCACCAATCCTTGCATTGCTTCCTTGATCTTGTAATTGGCCCATTTGGACATGCAAAGGATCTTTAAGAGTAGGCCCACCTTGGTTCTCATCATGATGGATATAGAAATAGATATTCTTTTGTACTGCATGGCAAACCTGTAACACTTGTACCGTTAACACCTAGACAGGTGCATGATGATCAAATTAGGTTAAAAGGTGAGTTTGAGGGAAGAAAAGAGAGTGACAATGAAAAAAAAGAGGGAAATAGAGTGAAAGTGAAAAAAAATGAGGGAAAAAACAGAGAGGTTGTTGAATCTTCAAAGAGTGAAAAGAGTGAGAGTTCATAAAAGCAAGAGAGGAAAAATGTGAGTTTCTATGCAAAAGAACGAGAGGTTAAGGGAGCTTTTTATTCCGGGCAGCCAATGATTGCACTTATGTACAAGGAGGCCTTTTTGAATACTAACGAGCTTAACCTTGCTTTGCCTAGTGTTGTTGATTCTCTTTTGCAGGAGTTCGGTGATGTTTTTCCCAAGGAAATCCCAAATGGCTTGCCACCAGTTATAGAGATTGAGCATCAGATTGATTTCATTCCGGGTGCAATGATTCCCAATCGTCCAGCTTATAGGAGTAATCCCGAGGAGAGGAAGGAACTTGAAAGGCAAGTTGAGGAGCTGATGTCGAAGGGTCATGTAAGGGAGAGCTTGAGCCCTTGTGTAGTTCCAGTGTTACTTGTGCCCAAAAAGGATGGGACTTGGAGGATGTGCACCGATTGCCGCGCCGTGAACAAAATAACGGTAAAGTATCGTCATCCCATTCCTAGACTTGATGACATGTTAGATGAGTTGCATGACGCTTATTTGTTTAGTATGATTGATCTAAAATCTGGTTATCATCAAATTAGGATGAGAGAAGGTGATGAATGGAAAACGGCATTTAAGACTAGATATGGTTTATATGAATGGCTGGTAATACCTTTTGGCTTAACCAATGCACCTAGTAAGTTTATGCGTTTAATGAACCATGTTTTGCGTGCTTTTATTGGTAAATTCGTTGTCGTTTATTTTGATGATATCTTGATTTACAGTAAGAGCTTAGATGAGCGTGTTGAACATTTTAGGCTTGTGTTATGTTCTTTGCGTGATGCTCAGTTATTTGCTAACCTCAAGAAATGTTGGTTTTGCACTAGTCAGATTGTTTTCTTAGGATATGTTGTTAGTGCTAAGGGCATTGCGGTTGATGAGGATAAGGTTAAGGCTATTTGAGAATGGCCTACACCTAAAACCATTACTGAGGTACGTAGCTTTCATGGGCTTGCTAGTTTTTATAGAAGGTTTGTAAAGGACTTTAGCACCATGGCTGCACCATTGACTGAAATCGTTAAGAAAAGCGTAGGTTTTAAATGGGGAAGGGACCAAGAAGTTGCTTTTAATTTGATTAAAGAAAAACTTAGTTATGCACCTTTACTTGCTTTGCCTAACTTCTCTCAAACTTTTGAAGTTGAGTGTGATGCCTCAGGTATTGGAATTGGAGTTGTTTTAATGCAGGGAGGTCGTCCTTTTAGCTTATTTCAGTGAGAAGCTAAATGGGGCAGCCTTGAATTACCCAACTTATGATAAGGAGCTTTATGCATTGGTGAGGGCGTTAGAGACTTGGCAACATTATCTTTGGCCCAAGGAGTTTGTCATCCACACTGATCATGAGTCTTTGAAACATTTGAAAGGTCAAGGGAAGTTGAATAGACGCCATGCTAAATGGGTTGAATTCATTGAGACCTTTCCTTACGTTATCAAATACAAGATGGGGAAAGAGAATGTGGTTGCTGATGCTTTATCTCGTAGCTATGCCTTAGTTTCCACTTTAAATGCAAAGTTGCTTGGTTTTGAGTACATTAAGGTTTTATATGCTTGTGATTCTGACTTTGCTAATATGTTTGATGCTTGTGAGAGTTTGGGTTTTGGTAAGTTTTATAGGCATGATGGGTTCTTGTTTCGAGAGGATCGATTGTGTGTGCCTAATTGTTCGATGCGTGAGTTATTAGTTAGAGAAGCACATGGGGGTGGTTTAATGGGACACTTTGGTGTTAGGAAAACCTTAGATGTGTTAGTTGAACATTTTTTTTGGCCACATAGGAAACGGGATGTTGAGCGAATTTGTGAGAAATGTGTTGCATGTAAAAAGGCTAAGTCTAAGGTTCAGCCCCATGGTTTGTATAATCCCTTACCTATACCTAGTTCACCTTGGGTAGATATTTCCTTGGATTTTGTGTTAGGTTT
Organism: Ilex aquifolium; assembly: GCA_951799425.1. Taxonomy (NCBI): domain Eukaryota; kingdom Viridiplantae; phylum Streptophyta; class Magnoliopsida; order Aquifoliales; family Aquifoliaceae; genus Ilex; species Ilex aquifolium. The sequence continues at coordinate 22,063,759 of OX637396.1, read as the reverse complement.
ACCTACGACAAAACGGGGACGGGATTCTGTGTTTGTTGTTGTTGATAGGTTTTCAAAGATGGCACATTTCATTGCATGTCATAAGATCGATGTGCAATGTAGCTGATTTTTTTTTTAAAGAGGTGGTGCGTTTACATGGAGTGCCTCGGAGTATTGTGTCTAATCGTGATGCTAAGTTTTTGAGCTATTTTCTGGAAGACACTGTGGGGTAAGCTTGGTACTAAATTACTCTTTTCCACAACTTGCCATCCACAAACAGATGGGCAAACTGAGGTAACTAATCGTACTCTTTCTACTTTATTGCGTGTTGTCATTGGTAAGAATTTGAAAACTTGGGAGGATTGTTTGCCTCATGTCGAATTTGCTTATAATTGTAGTGTGCATTCTGCTACTAATTATTCACCTTTTGAAATTGTCTATGGTTTTAATCCCTTAACTCCATTAGATTTGTTGCCTTTGCCTATTGTTGAGTGTGCTAATTTAGATGGAGAACGAAAGGCTGAATTGGTGAAGCAATTGCATGAGAAAGTTTGATTGCACATTGAGAGGCGAACGAAGCAATATGCTACTCAAGCTAATAAGGGACGTAAGAAGGTGGTTTTTGAGCCTGGAGATTGGGTTTGGGTGCATATGCGAAAAGAGCGTTTTCCCGGACAAAGGCGTTCTAAGTTGTAGCCTAGAGGAGATGGACCTTTTCAAGTGGTGGCATGGATAAATGATAACGCTTGCAAACTAGATCTTCCTGGTGAGTATAATGTTAGTGCTACTTTTAATGTTGCTGATCTTTCTCCTTTTATTGCAGATGACGAAGATTCGAGGACGAATCCTTTTAAAGAGAGCGAATGATGCAATGCAATCTAATCCGTTGAGCATAAATGGAGGTCCTATGACTCGGGCGAGAGCAAAAAGGATGAAGGAAGCATTGAACGGGCTGATTCAAGACATATGGGCTGATTGTGCAAATTCAAGCATGGAGCATGATCCACTTGGGCAACAAAGATCCATCAACATGATCCAAGTTCTAGAAGATTCCGGCAATAACTAAGCTTAAAATTGGTCTGATTGTAAGACCTTCCTTATCTATTTAGGCGTGTGATTTATTCCTTTTAGGAAAGAAAGACTTTTCTTGTTTAATTAGGCATGTGATCAGCATATTAAAGGGCTGATTGTGTTTTTCTTTTTTAGGAAAGTAAGAGTTTAGGAAAGTGAGAGCTATTTCTTTACCAGCAAGTAAGAGATATTTCTTTACCAACAAGTAAGAGATATTTCTTCACCAGCAAGTAAGAGATATTTCTTAATTAGGATAAGCTATTTTAGGAAGTTTTCTTTGTAATAACCAGCCTATAAATAGGCGTTCAAATCAGTGTAAAAGGTAGAATATTTTTGTGAGTATTGTGAGGTTTCTACCTTATTGTTCTTCCAAGAACTATTTCAAGAACTTATCAAGAATTAATCTTTCTTGTGGCGTTCATCGACTTATCGCTCAATCTTTGAGTGTGGCGTCTTTCTCTTGAACTTTTAACCTTGGGTTCTTGTTTCTTGCAAACATTGGGTCTAGGGTTCTTGGTTCTTTTAATCTGATTTGTGATCTTTCTTGGGGAGCCTTCAATCAATTTGCCAGTGGGTTCTTGAATTCGTTTAAGGGTTCGCATCACAGAGGATGCCATAGACAATTTTGGGGATGATGGTACTAACAATCTGAGGGGCGGGGGAATGCAAAACCCTCGAGTACCAAACTCCCGAATGCAATTTCCCCCTCCGATAAATGAAGGAAATAATCTTCCAATTGATCCTCTGATAAGGTCAAAGAGAGATTATCTCCAACCTACCCGTAGTACCACGCCCTCATGCATACTTCTACCCGTGCAAGCACATGGATTTCTAGTTAAACCGGGTATGTTACAATTACTTCCTCAATTCCATGGAGTGGAACAAGAAAATACTTACCTACACATTAAGGAATTTGAGGAAATAGTTGGAACATTCATTACAAATCATGCCATGGAAGATATGGTACGCATGCAATTATTTCCCTTCTACCTCAAAGACAAAGCAAAAACTTGGTTGAACTCATTGAAATCCCTCTTGATAAGTTCTTGGGCACAAATGTTATCCGAATTTTCAAACAAATTTTTTCCGGTGCCCAAGACAACTGCTCTAAAGAAACAAATTCAATTTTTTTTGGAAAAAACAAATGAGCAGTTCTATCCGTGTTGGGATAGATACAAGGACTTGTTACACTCCATTCCACATCATGGATTCGAACCATGGCAATTGGTGAGTTTCTTCTGTGAAAGAATTACACTGGGCCATCGACAATTTATCGACATGATGTGCAATGGAGAGTTTCTAAGTAAGGATCCCAATGAGGCCCTTGAATACTTTAACACATTGGTAGAAAATGCCCAATCTTGGGATTTCACAGATCTCACCAATGTGTCAAGGTCTTCTCCTGGAAGTCAACCAAGTGGAGGAGGGATGTATAACTTGCGTGACCAAGAAGATTTGCTTGCTAGGATAACAAAATTGTCCAGTAAGGTGGAGAGCTTAGAGCTGAATAGGAGGCCTGAGGTGTCAAATGTAACAAAGGACGAGGAATTTTGCTCAATATGAGTGTTGAGAATTCCATTTTGGAGTGCCCAAACATTCTGGCACTCAAAGAAGTATACCATGAGCAAGTGAATGCACTAACCAAAGTAGGCAGTCATACTCCCCACACTCTAACACATACAATCTGAGATGGAGCTCCCACTTGAACTTTAGTTGGAAGAATAACTACCCTATTCCTCATGGGTTCACTTCATTGTCACTGCCCGTTCCACCCAAGCAAAACCAATCATATTATGGTCATAGTCCACCATCTAGCTCCCAATACCCAAGGTCCAATCCACAAGGGTTTTCACAAAACCCACCTCAACAAGGGTTTGGTCAACAAGGACCACCCAATCCGCCCACATACCAACCTCCTCACAAGAGAAATTTGGAGGATGTCGTGCATCAATTCATTCAGAGTCAAACCACAATCAAAAATCGAAATGCCTCGGCTTTTAATGACACTCGGACACAACTCACTTAGTTAACCAATGCCATGGGGTCATCCCAACAAGAGAAAGGGAAATTTCCCGCTAAACCCCAAGAGGTCAACTAGTGATTGAATCATCCGATAGTACCAAAGAGAGTTGTGAGCAACTCAAGACTATCACCACTCTTAGGAGTGGGAAGGAAATAGATAAAATCATTTTACCTAAAGTCTCAATGAATTCCATTTTGAAAAATGAAAAGGAGACTAAGGGTAGCTCTGAGGAGGGTCAAACACTAGAAAAGCCAAAGAGTGTTGATTTGAATGTGCATGATTGTCCTATCCCGGCCCCTTTTCCCCATCGTTTGAAGTCACCGGCTCGAATTGCTAACTATTATGATATCCTTGAAATGTTTAAGCAGGTAAAGATCAACATTCCTCTCCTTGAAGCTATCAAGCAAATCCCCTCTTGTGCAAAAATATTGAAAGATTTGTGTAACGTGAAGAGGAAGTTAAATGTTCACAAGAAGGCATTCCTCACCGAGCAAGTGAGCTTCATCCCGACTGCCCTACCATGGCCATAACCATTGGGAATTGCTGTGTGGAGCAAGCATTGCTGGACTTGGGAGCAAGTGTCAACCTCCTACCCTGCTCGATGTATTAATAACTACAGCTTGAAGAGTTGAAGCCAACCCCTATCACTCTTTAACTAGCGGATTGAAGCGTGAGAATACCATTGGGAGTAGTTGAGGATGTTTTGGTCAAAGTGGACAAATTTTATTTCCCCGTTGATTTTATTGTGCTTGATACTCACCCTGTTGCTAATCCTACTTCACAGATTCCTGTCATATTGGGTACGCCTTTCCTTACTACATCTAATGGCGTGAAGCATCACATGGATTTACTGTGCAATACCAAGTTGGAGGAAGAAGAGTTTATTGATGATGAGGAGCCGAAGAGTGTACAAGGGGTGGGGACTTGGATCCCAACATTTGTAAAGCTACCGCCACAGAAAAGAAGATTTTTCCGTCAACAGTGCAACCACCCACTTTGGAGTTGAAGTTGTTGTCGTCCACACTGAAATATGCATTCTTGGGGGAACATCAAACATTTTCAGTGGTGATAAGCTCATCATTGGAACCAAAGCAAGAGGAGGAAGTGTTACGAGTGTTGAGAAAGCATAAATGAGCCATCGGTTGGACCATAGCCGACATCAATGGAATTAGTCCTCTCATTTGCACTCATAGAATCTACCTCGAAGAAGACACCAAGCCATCCCGACAACCACAAAGAAGGCTCAATCCTGTCATGAAGAATGTGGTTAGAGATGAAGTACTCAAGCAACTTGACGTGGGCATTATCTTTGCAATTGTCGACAATAAATGAGTTAGCCCCACGCAAGTAGTACCAAAGAAGTCCGGGGTGACGGTGGTGGTCAATGAGGAGAATGAGTTGATTCCGATAAGGGTGGTCACCAGTTGGAGAGTTTGCATCGACTATTGGAAGCTTAACTCATACACTCGAAAGGATCATTAGCCCCTACCATACCTTGATCAAGTGCTAGAAAGGGTAGCCGGACATCTTTTTTATTGTTTCTTGGATAGCTACTTCGGCTACAATCAGATTGAGATCGCCCTAGAAGATCAAGAAAAGACCACATTCACATGCCCCTTCGGAACATATGCCTATCGTTGAATGCCGTTTGGTTTGTGCAACGCCCCTGGAACTTTTCAAAGATGTATGATAGGGATATTCAGCGATATGGTGGAAAAGATTGTGGAGATCTTCATGGATGACTTTTCAGTGTTTAGGGACTCGTTTGAAGGATGCTTGGGAAATTTGGAGAGAGTTTTAGAGAGATGTGAGGAGAAGAATTTGGTACTTAATTGGGAGAAATGCCACTTCATGGTAACGTCAAGGGATTGTGCTTGGACACATTGTGTCCGCAAAGGAAATTGAAGTGGATAAGTCCAAAGTGGAGGTGATTTCAAACAATGTTATCAGAACCGGACCGGTCATCGAACCGGCAAGGGGACCGGGTCAATGGTTTACTGGTTCAACCGTTGGGTCAACTGGTCGAACCGGTCATATAATAAAAAAATAAAAAAATATATATAATAATTATAAAATATAATAATTTAACTAAAAAATATAAAATATGTCTAAAATGCATATAATTTACCATAAAATTAATAAAGTTTTGTAAAAGAAACACATGTAGCTTGATGAATGCTGATTGTGCTGTGGCTAGGACTCCTACAAAACACTATTCAGTAAAATACTAGTTCCTAGCCTAGGAGTACTTCTTTTGATTTTTCGGCTGAACTCAATCTCCCTTACCCACCCCTCTGTTTTAGCAGAAAGGGAAAAAACCAAATCCACTTTTCAATCTCGCTTACGCACCCCTCTGTTTTAGCAGAAAGAAACCAGATCCACTCTTCATCGAGATCAGCCAAGGTTATGAGAGAGGATCTGCAGATGATACATAGGGTTTCACTCCACTGGTGTATGAAGGTTAAGAAATACTGATCTGTGAAGAAGACGATGAGTGGAGATGATACATAGTTGCTCGATCAGACTTGAGTGGAGAAGAAGATGGAGTGAAGCTTGATCTGTGGTCTATGAAGCTTGGTCTGGTCTGAATCGTATACAGTCTGGTCTGGTCCACCAACGCCTGAGTGGAGAAGACGATGGAGATGACTGGAATTAGGGTAAAATAAGGGATTTTGGGGTTTTTTTTGAAAAAGGCAGTAGAACCATCCGGTTTGACTAAATCGTCCGGTTCACGGTTTTTGTCAAAAACCGGCCGGTTTGACGGTTTTATTCCGGTTTAACCCCTTAAGCGGTTCAATTCAAGAACCGGACCGGCTGAGGTCCCGGTTCACGGTCGAACCGTTCGGTCCGGTCTGGTTCTGATAACACTGATTTCAAACCTACCCACTCCAAGGGTAGTCAAGGACATCAGGTCGTTTCTTGGCCATGCAGGTTTTTATCGCCGTTTCATTAAGATTTTTAGTCCATTGGCAAGACCTTTGACGAATCTGTTAGCAAATGATGTCCCATTCGAGTGGTCGGATGGTTGTGAGGCATCTTTCAAAAACTTAAAAGTATGCTTGCCTCACGTCTAATCATGCGACCACCCAAGTGGGAACTCTCATTTGAGCTCATGTACAATGAGAATGATTATGTGGTCGGTGCAGTGCTAGGTCAACGGGAAGATAAAAGGCCGTATGTAATATACTATGCTAGCAAAACTCTAAATGAAGCACAAATGAATTTCACCACCATTGAAAAAAAGGAGTTGCTAGCCATAGTGTTTGCATTGGATAAATTTAGGTCGTACATCATTGGTTCACCTATTGTAGTCTACCCTGATCTTTCTGCTTTGAAGTATTTGTTGTCTAAGGAGGATGCTAAACCGAGACTCATTAGGTGGATCCTCCCCCTTCAAGAATTCAACCTAATCATCAAGGACAAGAAGAGAGTCGAGAATGTGGTGTGGTGGCGGACCATTTGTCACTACTTGTTGTCCATGACACCGAATAGCACATCCCTATCCTTGATTCTTTCTCTAATGAACATCTATTTTCTATCCATTCAGTTTGTCCGTGGTATGCTGATATTTGCAATTTTCTTGCCACCGGACAAATACAGCCACATTGGAGCCCGGAAGATAAGAGAAGATTCATGGCGGACGTGAAGTACTTCTATTTTGACAACCCGTACCTGTACAAATATTTCTCTAATCAAATCATGAGGAGATGTGTACAAGAAAATGAACAGCGGGATGTCCTTTTTTTCTTTTATTCTGAAGCATGTGGTGGGCACTTCTCTTCCAAGAAAACTTTAGCTAAGATTTTACAAATTGATTTTTATTGGCCTACATTGATTAAAGATTGTGTCTCATTTTGTAAGCAATGTGATAGGTGTCAAAGGTTGGGAAGTGTGACTTGTAGAAACATGATGCCCCTCTCCCCCGTGCTTGTTATTGAAATTTTTTATTGTTGGGGCATCATTTAATGGGTCCATTCCCTATGTCTTTTGGTTACCTTTATATCTTGTTGGCAGTGGACTACGTGTCAAAGTGGGTAGAGTCAATCTCGACCAAGACCAATGACCACCTAGTCGTGGTCAAGTTTTTCAAAGAAAACATCTTTTCTAGGTTTGGGATACATTGTGCAATGATAAGCGATGGTGGCTCTCATTTTTGCAATAGACCATTTGCTTCTTTAATGCATAAATATGGTGTAACACACATGGTATCCACCACTTATCACCCACAGACTAATGGCCAATAGGGAGATAAAGAGCATACTTGAGAAAACGGTTAACCCGAATCGAAAGGATTGATCACTCTGGTTGACCGATGCCTTGTGGGTTTACTGCACTGCATATAAGACCATTCTTGGAATGTCTCCCTATAGGCTTGTCACTTGCCGGTGGAAATGGAGCACAAGACATATTGGGCCATAAAAACCTTGAATTTCAACTTGAGAATAGCCTGGGAATATAGGAAGTTGGAGTTAAATAAATTGGAGGAAATCGGTATAGATGCATACGAGAGCTCTAGGATTCACAAAGAAAGGGCCAAAATTTTCCATGACAAATCAATTTTGAGAAAAACATTCAAGCCCAGCCAAAATGGAGCCTTGGATAGAGAAAACCCCTAAGATAGTAAAATATTCAAGCTCAATGGCCAAAGACTTAAACTATTCTTCGAGGGCTTTGAAAGTCAGGGAGTGGAGGAGGAGTTGGTGGATCCGGTCTATCCGGATCTTGCTGAGGCACAACTGTTCAAATAGCAAATGTAAAGTTGTTTTCCTTTGTTCTTTACTTTACAAGTCAAATTGTTTACTTACTTTCATTTGTACATAGTGATCTTTCTTCATGTGTGTAGATAGAGGTATTTTTGTCAAAGCTTATTGCGAGGTGTTCTCTTACCCTTCTTGCCTTTTAAAATCCATCATCGCATTACATGTCTTTTGTTGCATTGAGGACAATGCATGGTTCAAGTTGGGGGGGTGAGATGCACCATTTGCATGAAACACCAATTTTTGTTGATAATACCATTTTTGAGGTGAAATGCACCATTCACATATTCTAACAATTTTTTTTTATAGAATAGTTGGAAATATGTGAGAAATTTTGGACAATTTTTGTGAAAAATATATGAATGTTGAACCATACTCGCCTATTCAAATTGTTATGGGTTTAGTGATGGCTTGATCTTCATTTTGAACTTTGAATACATGAGCACATCATAGAAGTTTATCCTATGCTTGAGTAGCACATATGTGTTTTCATTCGAACTCAACCATAGTGCACCTTGAATGTGTAATTTCGACAATTTATTGATTATATCCACATTTTACAGCTTAAGATACATAGTGGAGATGAAGTAAGTACCCATGTGAGCTTTAGTGACAATCCTAGTTGGAGGGAACTTACATTTACTCAAAGGAACAATATTTCAAATTCAGAATTTGTTCAATAATCTCATTATGCTTGCTTTGGTTAGAGTGCATGTGGATAGTTGATTGACTTATCTAGAGAGGATCTTAGGCCATCTTTGAATTGCATTGAGCCGTAGCCATTTTCTGGTAAAAAAATTATCCGTAGTGCCGTGATTGAGACTTAATTGAAAATTCGTTTCCATACCACATGTTTTACCAAGCCAGTGCAAAATTATTACAATTACCACACCTTGGTTTTTTCGAGACTTACTGTGATTAATCATGATGAAAGAGTGACGAATTCAAAATTTAAATGAAAAATAAGAGAAAATCCAAGAAAAGGGAGAAAAGGGGAGTTGAAAAAGAAAAGAAATGAAAAGAAAAGAAAAAAAGAAGAAAAATGTTGAGGAAAGAAAAAAAAAAAAGAGACATAAAAGTGAAGTGAAGGTGTAAAGCTGAAAATTCCACAAAAGGAGATTTTTGATAACAAAGGTCATGTCCTCGGAGTAACCCTTTTTGTCTCCCTCTACCCTTCATTTCACTCAACCCAAATATCACCCCAATGCCTCATTACAACGCATGAAAGTCCTAAGTGATCTAGAGAAAGCATGGTGAGAGCACACTTTAAATGAAAAGAAAAGTTGGTTTTGCTATCTAGTGCCCTAACATTCATGAGATTATGCTAAGGTCGTTTCAATTGTTATGCATGCACATGATTTTTGGATTATACGTGAGCATTTTGGTTTGTGCGCAAGATTCTATCCCACATATACACATGGAGAGAATGCCACGATAATCATAGAGTTAACCCTTAGTGAGAATTGCATCAAAGCTGAATTTGGATAGCTAAATGAATGTGGATTCTGTTGAGTAAAGGTTTAAATTACATATTCATTTCGCACACACACGGGTCTTGAAAGGAAATGCGTAGGTGTGTACTTTAGAATATCATTTAAAGCTATGATGAAACTCAGGTGTGATTGGTTCAGGTGTTTGAAAAGTGGAGTCAGGCGACCCAGAGCTAGTAGGATAAGGGAATATTGCTCAAATTTTAGATATTAGAAACGAAGAGGAATACCCTTTGTACTGTAGCTTGTGATTTACGTATTGGGGGAGTTCATTTTGTTGAATTTAGAATTCCATGTCATGGTTTTGAAAGCATCAAGATACTCAAATCACATTGTAATTTTGTAAATGAATTTGGCCATAGTCATACATCGTGATTCACTAGCATGGGTCATATTTTTGGGTAGTTAAGTGAGGAAATATGTCATTAGAATGCTTTGGAGTCGAATAAATTTGGCGTTGGAGTGGGAGTGAGGACGAGAACATAGGGAATTTTTACAAAAAAGTTGAAACCTACCGAAGATTGCAAGACCTACTGGTAGAAGTTTTCCAGAAGGGTTTTGTACCGGTAGAAGACTAACGATCTAACCGGTAGGTTTTGCCTAGAATCCCAAAACAAGGGTTTTAAACCCAAATTTTTGGCGAAACCCTTCATCTCCCTCATACATCTCACTCTAAAAAACACTTTCCTCTCTCAAAATCCTCCAAACATTCAAAGAATCCCTAATTATATTCCCAATTCATAAAGTCTCTTCCTCAAAGTTTGTGATTTGTCGTGATTCTTCTTCATTTCCTCAACCTCTTTTTCCTCAAAAACCCTCCTTCCTCCACAAATCATCATCAAATCCACTCAAGGCTTGGAATTTTGGTAACAATGGCTCGGCTAGGTAAGACTCCACCTTCTTCTTTAAGGATTTTTCATTTTTTTTGGGGATGGTTGTTGCCATTTGTTGCCCTAGGGGCATTTTTTATCATGATGGCCCGTACTAAGCAAACGAGCCCTAGCTCACCACCTCCTGTAGGAACCAGGTCCTGGAAGAGGGCTGAAGAGGCAGGCCCCAGTGGTGGGGAACGAAGGAAGAAAAGGAAGAATGACCCTCGCACAAAGAGCAATAAGACCAAGAATGTGACGTGCGAGTGGCAAGTGGACAAGCCCACCCTCGGGCCACTCAATGACGTGGTCCGAGTGATCGAGGGCCATGGCATTGACTTTTGGTTCTAGCCAGTGTAGGGGTATGTGCTTCCCATTTGTGGGGATTTTTATCAGAAGTTAGGGGTGGTAGATAAGGATTTGTTTTTGTTGAAGACAAATATGAGAGGGAAGGAGATTAAGGTCACCCCCAGTAGTCATCGCTGAGGCATTACATTAGCAGAGGCTTGTTGCCAACACCCCGGTTAATCCCTACATCACCCATGTAAGGAAATCACTCCATGAGTATATAAGTCTGATGTATGAGGATCCGTCACAGTTTAATGGGAAAATTCAAGCTGAGGCACTCAAGCATTCCTATGGGTGGGTGATGAATAAAATTCTCCATTACAACCTTTTACCTTGGAGTGCAAAGAAGACACCGGGGCAGGAGAAACTAGCCCTCCCCTATGTTTTCCTGGCCGGCACCTAAATGGACATTGCTTTCATGATCTGGTAAGTGATGAAGGACTACACCTAGGCTTCGAAGCCGAGGGCGAACCTTCCTTACGCCCACCTTGTCACCAAGATTTGCCGCCACAATAATGTTAATGGCATCCCCACTGATGTGACACTTCCACCAGAGTTTAGCCCTATAGGCATGCTGAGCTACATGAAGAGGATGGCCATGACAGGAAGGTCCGCGTAGAGAGAAGAAAGGGGTAGGCCATCTAGGGCCGAACCACATATAGTTAGACCATCCACAGCTGGGCTATCCACTACTGCCCCGCCTCGAACAATCTCTCAGCGCCTTGATGCTATTGAGGGGAGGATGGACAACTTCAGGGGGACTATGTAGCTGTTGAAGCTTATGGTCACCAAGATTTTTGAGAGGACGATTCCAGGAGAGCCTCTCCCCAAGTTGCCACCACCACCTACCGCACCAGAGTTCCCATGATCACTTCTAGGGACTAGTGCTGGCCCCCGGGCAACTGCCCCCACTGGCTTAACTGTTGTAGAGGTGTGTGAGTACGAGGAGGAGGATGATAAGTCTGACAATGAGGATGAGGATGCTGAGTCCGAGGAGGAGGAGGAGGAGAATTAGAGAGATTCCAAGCTTGTTTTTGGTGTTTTTTTTTTTTGTTGTATATAGTGAAGGGCAGTGGTCTAGGATCACGAGCCGTTTTGTCTTGAGTTCTTTGCACTGAAACTCATACATTTATGAATGAACGAACCATGCTTTTTATTTCATTTTGCCCCAAGTTTATTTACATAATTGCATGATGATTTGAGTATCTTGTTGATTCATGAATTGTTTAACATGAATGGAATTGTTGTATATGTAGTATAGTTGAAAATAAGGTTTGCTAGGGACTAGCAAAACTCAAGTTAGGGGGTGTGATTAGTGTAGAATAGTGCATAATACGCATCTCTATTGCACCCATTTTAACTTGTTTTTGTGGTGGAAATTGGGGAAAATGGTTTCACATTGATAATTAACGAACAGTTATTTGATTGTATGCAATGGGCTGGTAAGGACATGCATAAAGCACCCCATCAAGTGCTCAAGGTCAATGGGGAAGAAGGGACCACTTGACGGATGGCTCGGGACCTGAAAGAACCAAGAAAATTCCAAGACAAGACAACATCTACATGTAGAAGTTATTCAAGATCTACCGGTAGAAGTCATTCAAGACCTATTGGTAGAAGACTCAAGACCTACCGGTAGAAAAGGCCATTGGAAATCTTCTACCTCTACCATGCAAAAACCTACAGGTAAGTTACCCATGACCTACTGGTGGGTTTTGCCCAGAAATGCCAGACACTTCTTCACACGACTCCACCAACTCCAGGGGCCCACCTTTTGTCCTCTCAACCATGCCCTGGCATCTTTAACACCCCATGATGAGGTCCTAACCCCAAAACTTCAGATTGGAAGTATGAGAGAGGGAAGAGGCAAGTGAGAGAGAGGGAGTGGTTGGAAAGGCATGGGAGGTCCATGCCTTGACTGATTTTGCTTCTTTGAGTGGACAACCTCTCTCCAAGCATTCCAAGTCAGTCACTCATGCTAAGGAGAGAAGGCATGGACGAAATTGGAGACTGCTATACACAATTTCATATTACAAGACTTTTAAAGAGACGAGCTCCAAGGTAGAAGATGAAGTTTTAGAGAGAGAAGTTGAGTTTTTACATTTTCCTTCACCATTTTCATTGTAGGAAGCTCCATTTAACTTTTAATCTTTCATTTGCACTCTAATCTCTTTTATTCAAGTTGTAATCAAGTTTAGTTAAGTGTCTTTGTATTTCATTTTTACATTTGGGTATTTTCTCTTCAAGCTTTGCATTTCAACTATGAATGTCATTTCTTTTGTAGTTTAAACTTTCTTCTTACCTTAATAAAAGTCTATGTTTGATTTCATTACCATGTTTCTTCATTTCATGTTTGTTCTTGCCTTTATTATGAGTAGCTAAACTTTTAGTTGGTTAATCCAAGAGGAATTTCCTCCTGGGTATGTGAAATCGACTCACTTCATTCTTCCTCGTAGTGTAAAGTGTTTGGTTTGACTAGGTTGAGTATGGATAGATGGTTGTGGGCTCTTGATACACTGTAGACTTGTCAAGCGGTATGCTTTTTTCCAACACAACCACATTAGTCCCCTCACTTCCTATGAATCAATCAAACAACGAGACACCATTGGTTGAATGAAATGAGTCGATTTGGCATTCCCAATGGAATGACCTCTATGGATTAGCCAACCTTGCTTTCTTACATATTTTGCAAATCACAAACCACCAAACTTCAAATCACAAAGATTTTCCAATTTTTACTTTGCACAAATCACCATTCAAAAACATTCGACCTTTCCTTCCCTGAGGCGACGACAATGGCATACTCGTTCCAAGTAAAACATGAAATTGCAAGACTCTTTCTCCACTTGGGGAGCACTTTTGCATACACACATATTTTTGTTCATCCACACACGATTTTCCCTTTTTCTCACATCGAACTCGAGGGAGAGTGACACTCACCAATCTCTATAAGCCATGTATACACCTAATTCAGGTTCAAGGGTTGGAGATCAGGGAAAACCATCAAGCAGTATAAATAGCCCTCCTTAGCTCATTTTTCATGAGAGGTCACGAGAGCTCAGTCTAGTGCAAGAGAGGAGAGAAAGGAGGAAAGAAAGAGATAAAGGGAGACTTCATTGAGTGTTCCAGCCGAAAAACGAGCAGATCCCTGCCCTAATCACTTCCCAGCCATAATTTTCTCTACTTCTACATTTCTATTTATCCTTTCTACTTTGAGGGTTGAACCTATCTCACTTTTCTGCACTAGCTGGTAATAAGAGTGGCATTGTTTCAGCTATTGCTCGAGGAAGGACGTGTTGTATTTTGTTTTCAGTTGTAATGGGATTATCTCACTCCTTTTTCTCGTCTATAGCAATTAGGCATGAGTAGCCCGTTTATACTCTTCAGTGAAGGGTGAATACATGTGTAATACTATTTATATTATGGAAATGTCGATGTTTATACCTCCCTTAATTGATGGATGGTTACATTTATAATATACTCATGGTTATGAATAATGAGCAAAGCCTATTGATATATACCATTATATCTATTATTATTACGTACTTCATGTATGATACGGTGATGCACGTTGTTGGGCTTTATGTAACAGCTGGGAGATTGGTTATAGACGGGTTAAATCTCACCAATGCCAATGCTTTTGATTTAATGCATAAACCGTAACTATGTCATCATTGAATCATCAACCTACCGATTAAATAGCTAGAGTAAACCTTTTGAATGGTTCACCTTCGGGTTGACTAGGGTTATTTGATTGATGCATGGTACATAGACCTTCTGGCTAACATAATCAGTTGTTGTGTTATGATTCAACTATACATCAAACCTACCAGTTAGCCTTCTAGTGAAATGGAAGTTATTTGATAATTCTAAACTCACACCACAAGTTGTTTCATTGCACACTGCACACACGACAATTTTACCATTTCTGTTTTGAATACCAACAGGTAGCTCCCTATGGGTTCGACCTCAGACTTAACCACTTATACTTGGGTGTATGACATAAATCAGGTTAAATAAAGCTTTTTGGCGCCATTGCCGGGGAGTTACGGTGATTTCAAAACAAACGGGGAAGTTGTCTAGTTGTATTATATGTGTATACACTGTTTGTTGTATTTTCATTATTTATGCCTGTTAAGTCATCAGTAGGGTTTGTAAATCAATCTAGTTCTTCATCTTCATCATCTTCATCGTCACAAGCATCTTCTGACTCTTTTGAGTTAAGCATGGCTAATAATAATCAAAGGGAACAAGAGGTAGTTCAGAATATTCGATCTTTAAGAGAACACTTGCATCCCACACACACTAGTGTCGCGTCATGTTTTGCTTTTCCCACTAATGCTCCAAATTTTAACATTAAGGCAGGGGCAATGCATACCACAATTTCATGGTCTTGAGTCTAAAAACCCGTATTTGCATATGAAAGAATTTAAGGAAGTATGTGGTGCTTTGCAAGATAATTCTGAAATGGCCCGGTTGAAACTTTTTCTTTCTCATTAAAGGATAAGGCTAAAAAGTGGCTAAATTCTTTAAAAGCTCAATCTATTCCAAGTTGGCAAGTTTTGCAAACCGAATTTTTCGAGAAGTTTTTTCCTGTGCACTGCACTAATGCATTAAGGCGTTAAATCATGAATTTTTGTGTGAAGAAAGGAGAAAATTTTTATCATTGTTCGGAGAGATTTAAGGATCTTCTCCAAGCTTGCCCACATCATGCATTTGAAAGTTGGACTTCAGTTGGTTTCTTCTATGATGCCCTCCCATCTGCACTACGTCAGTTTGTTGAAATGATGGCTCAGAGAGAATTCATGGGTAAGAGTCCCGATGAGGCATTTGAGTTTTTTGATACCATTTCTGAGAGTTCCAAAATATAGGACTCGGCTTCGCCAAATATTGTTGAAACCAAGTCATCTTCATCCCAAGGAGGGAAATACGTGTTAAAAGAGGATGATGACCTAAGGCCCATAATGGCTACCTTGCCCCGAAAGCTTGAAGCCCGAGAAATGAAAAAAATTAAGGAAGTTTCTGTTGTTTCTCCCACTGATCAATCATGTGGAATCTGTGCACTGTTAGGACATCCCATGGGGGAATGTCCCACCATTCTAGCATTCAAAGAGGTCTTGATGGAACAAACCAATGTCATTTCAAATTTTAAAAAGCCTTATTCCAACCCCTATTCTGAAACCTATAATCCAGGGTGGCAGAATCACCCAAATTTCAACTAGAAGAATACACACAGCCTGTGAGTCAGCCACCAGGTCCATCTTCGTCACAACCCCAAACTTAGCAGTCATATTAGCCTTATCAACCCCCACATAAGAGGAGTTTAGAGGACACCATGAACTAGTTCATTCAGAGTTAAATGAGTTTCAATACTTAGACCACTCATGTATTTAATGATTTCAAAGCTCAAACTTCATAAAATCTTGAGAATATCAAGAGTCATTTAGCCAAATTGACCCAGTCTTTGAGCACAACAGAGAAGGGAAAATTCTCATCTCAACCTAAACCTCCACAGGGTCAAAACCAGGCTAATGTCTTGTTTTCTGAACACTCCCATAGCCAAGTCCAAGCAATTACCACACTGAGAAGTGGTAAGGTGATTGACATGACCATTAAAGCAAAAAATCTAGAGCCCATAGCTGAGCCAATCCCAGTAAATGAACCAACTGAGCTTGAAACAGTGATTGAAAAGGAAACAAAGTTGCCAAATGAAAAAGAAAATTCAAGTCCTGTTCCTTTACCTTTTCCTCAAAGAGTCAGGAAACCTCAACCATTGAAAAATTATGCTGAAATATTTGAGTTGTTTAAGCAAGTAAAGATTAACATCCCCCTGTTGGATGCAATCAATGTACAAAAAAGAGCATTTTTAACTGAACAAACTAGTGCTATCATTCAGCACAAGGCCCCTCTTAAGTACAAAGATCCTGGGAGTCCTACAGTTTCAGGCATAATCAGAAACTTCAGGATAGAGCAAGCCCAGCTTGATCTTGGAGCTAGTGTTAATCTGCTTCCATATTCTGTTTATGAGCAGTTAGGGTTGGGTGACTTAAAACCCACCAATGTCACATTGCAACTGGCAGATCGTTTAGTGAAAATTTCACATGGAATTGTGGAGGATGTACTTGTTCAAGTTGATAAGTTTTATTTCCCAATGGATTTTATTGTCTTGGATACGCAGTCAGTCTTGCATGTCTCTATACAAATTCTTGTCATTTTTGGTCGACCATTCCTAGCTACATCAAATGCATTGATTAATTGTAGGAATGGAATCATGAAACTTTCATTTGGAAATATGACTTTGGAATTGAATGTGTTTGACATTGCAAAACAACCCAGAGAGGAAGAAGAACTCCATAAAGTAATTTGCATTGAGTCCTTAACTCAAAACTTGTTTGAAAATGCTTGTACAAAGAAACAGTCACATGTATTAGAGTCTGTGCAAAATAATGAGCCTGTAGCTATGTCAACCATTGAAATGTGGAGTCCTAGATTTGAAGAATTATTGCGTTCTGAAACTAAGTATGTAGAGCCTAGTGTTGTAGTTAGCAAACTAGAGTTGAAACCTCTTCCGACTGATTTGAAATATGTCTTCTTGGGGGAGGATGAAACTCATCCAGGCACAATATCTTCAAAGTTGTCAGAAGTCCAAGAAAAAAAATTGTAGAAGTCATAAAAAATAATTGAAGTGTTATCGGTTGGACGATAGCAGATATAAAGGGTATAAGTCTTCTTCTTTATACTCATTGTATATATTTAGAGGAAGATTCAAAACCATCCCAACAGCTGCAAAGAAGGTTGAATCCACATTTGAAAGAAATTGTCCAGGCTGAAGTACTTAAGCTATTAGACACAGATATTAATATCCTATATCTGATAGTAAATGGGTCTGCCCAACACAGGTAGTGCCTAAAAAGTCTAGTGTCACGATCGTGAAAAACCAAGAAAATGAATTAGTCCCTATGCATACAGTCACTGGTTGGTGTATGTGTATTGACTATCGGAAGTTGAATTCTCTCCCCAGAAAATATCATTTTCCCCTACCCTTCCTAGATCAAATCTTAGAAAGAATAGCCGATCATTCATATTATTGTTTTTTAGGTAGATATTTCGGCTATAACCAGATTGAAATAGTAAATGATGATCAAGAGAAAACCACTTTTACATGTCCCTTTGGCACTTTTGCTTATAAAAGAATGCCTTTGAATTGTGTAATGCTCCAACCACTTTTCAGCGTTGTATGTTAAGCATTTTTAGTGATATGGTGGAGCTGTTTTTGGAAGTCTTCATGGATGATTTTTTGGTATATGGTGATTCATTTGAATTATGTTTAGAGAATCTTGAAAAAGTCCTTGCTCGATGTAAAGAAATTAATCTTGTTTTGAATTGGGAAAAGTTTCATTTCATGGTCACACAGGGCATTATTTTAGGACATTTAGTTTCCGCTAAGGGAATTGAAGTTGATAAGTCGAAAATCTATTTAATAGCCAATATCCCTCCACCTAAGACTGTAAAAGATGTTCGATCTTTTCTAGGTCATGCAGGATTCTATAGAAGATTCATTAAAGATTTTAGTTTGATATCCAGACATATGTGTAGTCTTTTATGTCAGGATGTACCATTTGATTGGAATGATGCATGTTAATTAGCATTTGATAAACTTAAAAGCATGCTTATTTCTGCACCAATTATGCAACCTCCTGGCTGGTCTTAACCTTTTGAATTAATGTGTGATGCTAGTGACTATGCAGTAGGAGCAGCTTTAGGTCAAAGAAAATATAAAAAGAACCCTATGTGATTTATTATGCAAGCAAAACTTTAAATGATGCACATATGAATTACTCTACCACATAAAAAGAATTGCTTAATATTGTATTTGCATTAGATAAATTTCGCTCATATTGGTTGAATCCTCAATTGTTGTGTTTACTGATCATGAAACCTTGAAATACTTGTTCACTAAGAAGGATGCTAAACCACATCTCCTAAGATGGATACTGTTGCTTCAAGAATTCAATCTTATCATCAAAGACAAGAAAAGGAGTTGAAAATATGGTAGCTGATCATTTATCAAGGCTGAATTACGGTATAAAGGAAGAATCAATACCAATCAAAGAAACCTTTCCAGATGAGCAGCTATTTGCAGTAATAGAAGTACCATGGTATGTAGATATAGCCAATATTTAGCCACAGGTACAATTCCTTTTTATTATACCTGGACCAGTAAAAAGAAATTTTTGAAAGAGGTACGCAATTTTTTTTGGGAAGATCCCTAGGTGTTTAAGTACTATAAAGATCAAATAATAAGATGTTTGTGTACCCAATCATGAAATCGGTCAGGTCATTTCATTTTGTCGTTCTGAAGCATGTGGAGGGCAATTTTCATCAAAGAAAACCGTTACTTAAATTTTTTAATGTGGATTTTATAGGCCCACTCCTTTTAAAGATGTACATGTCTTTTTTCTAAATTGCAACAGATGTCAAAGAATGGGGAATATTTCAAAAAGAAACATGATGCCTTTGAACCCCATATTGGTCATTGAAAATTTTGATTGTTGGGGTATCGACTTTATGGGACCGTTTCCCTTATCCTTTGGACATATGTACATTTTGGTGGCCGTTATTATGTTTCCAAATGGGTAGAGGATATTCCTTGTTGAAATAATGATCACCGCACGGTGATCAGGTTTTTAAAAGAAAATATTTTGTCTAGATTTGGAATTGCTCGAGCCATTATAAGTGATGGGGGAACACATTTTTGTAATAAAGTTTTTGAAAGCCTAATGAAAAAATATTTGATTTCTCACAAAATATCCGCCCCTTATCATCCCCAGACAAGTGGACAAGCTAAATGGCCAATAGGGAGATAAAATATATTTTAGAAAAAATAGTAAATCTAGACCGCAAGGATTGGTCTTTGTGATTGACTGATGCGCTTTGCTTACCAAACTGCACACAAAACTATTTTGGGAATGTCTCCTTATCAGCTTGTTTACGGTAAATCATGTCATTTGCCTGTGGAATTGGAACATCGAGCATATTGAGCAATCAAAATGATGAACTTTGATATTGACAAAGCAAATGCATCCCGACAACTTCAGATTAATGAATTGGAGGAACTAAGAAATGAAGCATATGAAAATGCAAAGATTTCCAAGTTCAGAATGAAAATTTTTCCTGATAAGAATATTGTGCAGAAGTTCTTTCTGCCTTCTCAAAAAGTCCTATTATATAATTCAAGGATCCACCTATTTCTTGGGAAGTTGATATCAAGATGGACAGACCCCTACATTGTTAAACAAGTTTTTAAACATGGGGCAATTGAAGTTGAGAATCCATTAACTGAAAATATTTTTAAAGTGAAGGGTCAAAGGCTTACGCCATTTCATGATGGATTTGTTCAAAATGTGAATTTCATTCAATTAATGGAACTAGTATATGTGCCTTGAAAAGTCTTTATAAGTGTTTGATTGTGAATAGTAGTACTAATTGTTTGTTGTTTGTTTTACAGATTAGGGTCTAGCACTATGGATTTGTCTCGCATCCAGATCTTATTAGCAATTGTCTATAATTTTACTTGATAATGTTATACATTGAGGACAATGTTAAATTTAGGTTGGGAGGAGGGAACAATCCATATTTGTCTTTGTGACCGGCAGACGTTAAAGAACCGGATAGTGAGTCTTTTTTAAAAAAATCATCAAAAATTTTTCAAAAAAATGGACGAAAAACCTTTTTGGTTTAGTTTGGGTATGCTACATACTTATCCAAAAGATATATATTCTTTGATCATAGCAAAATCCAAGGTTGTGAGAAAATTAGAAATTTTTTACAATCAAACAAAACCTTTGTGCTGAAAAACTTCATTTGCCAAATGCCGACGAGCAAATCGACTCGGTGGTTGTGTAAAGTGCGGTCGATTAATGCATTTGAGAGAATGTAATCAGTGTGTAGAACCAATTTCAAGTCGAGTATTAGATCGTCTTGACTAGATTAAATATTGACAGAGTAAGGATTACCATGAGATTAATCGGCTCTAGTCCCATGCTTTCAAAATATGTTCGACAAGAGATAATCGGCTTGCTAATGTTCTAAATTTAGAAGATTCTGATTAAAACTAATTATGATCAAAGTATATAATAATCTTAGGATGTGTATGAATGTATATAACTATAATTTGATTTTATGTGTTAATGTAGAATTTAAGTTTACTAGATAGATAAATGTGTGAATATTTGAATTTAGATTGATATTCTGTAATTGTAGGCTGAAAAACCGAAGCTGGAAAACAGGAGAAGATCGAGCATCAGCAGCCTGCAAGCCGAAGGAGATTCCAAAGGATTAGCACCGACTGAACAGTTTTGATAGCATCTGGATGGTACTGGCCAATATAAAACCTCCTGTTCGCACAGAAACTAGTCCAGCATCTCCCTCGCAACAGGAATTCGAAAAAGCAACAGAACCCTTCATCTTTTCACTTTAGGTTTACTTCACCCATCAGTTTTTTCTTGACTTCTACTCCGACTAAACACTTACCCATAACCTTTTACAGGTTTTCACCAATTAAAAATCTTTGAAACAGT
The DNA here is from genome assembly GCA_951799425.1 of Ilex aquifolium. Lineage (NCBI taxonomy): Eukaryota > Viridiplantae > Streptophyta > Magnoliopsida > Aquifoliales > Aquifoliaceae > Ilex > Ilex aquifolium. The sequence continues at coordinate 22,042,642 of OX637396.1, read as the reverse complement.
TTATTTATCAAGAAATTCAAGAACCCATGGATCCAAGAGCAAGAACAAGAGCTTCGTCAAGCCGAGCAAGGTAAGGAGCCTCTTCACAGCCTAAAGCAGCCCCGCAGCAGCAAGAACAACCCTAGAGTCAGAATGTATTCGATGCTGCTATGTATTCAACAATTTTGAGCAAGGATCCCAATGAGGCGCTCGAATACTTTGACACATTGGTGGAGAATGCCCAATCTTGGGATATCACAGATCCCACCGATGTGTCAAGGTCCTCTCCGGGAAGTCAACCAAGTGGAAAGGGGGTGTATAACTTGCGTGACCAAGAAGACTTACTTGCTAAGATATTTGTCCTGTAAGGTGGAGAGCTTAGAGGTGAATAGAAGGCATGAGGTGTCGAATGTCACAAAGGACGAGGAATCTTGCTCAATATGTGAGAGTGTTGAGCACTCTATAATGGAGTGCCCAAACATTCCGGCACTCAAGGAAGCACACCATGAGCAAGTAAGTGCATTTTACAAAAGAAGGCAGTCATACTCTCCACAGTCTAACACATACAATCCGGGATGGAGCTCCCACTCGAACTTTAGTTGGAAGAATGACAACCCTATTCCTCATGGGTCCACCTCATTGTCAACTCCAATTCCACCCATGCAAAATCAATCATATTATGGTCATAGTCCATCATCTAGCTCCCAATACCCACGGTCCAATCCACAAGGGTTTTCACACAACCCACCTCAACAAAGGTTTGGTTAACAAGGACCACCTAATCTGCTCACATACCAACCTCCTCATAAGAGAAATTTAGTGGATGTCATGCTCCAATTCATTCAGAGGCAAACCATAATTATCAATCAAAATGCCATAGTTTTTAATGACATTCTAACACAAATCACTTAGTTGACGAATGTTATGGGGTCTTTCCAACCAGAAAAAGGGAAATTTCCTGCTTAACCCCAAGAAAACCCAAAATGTCAACATGTGATTGAATCGTCCGATGCCACAAAAGAGAGTTTTGAGAAACTCAAGGTTGTCACCACCCTTAGGAGTGGGAAGGAAAGAGACGAAACCATTTTACCTAAAGTCTCATCTAAAGCCACTTTGAAAAATGAAAAAGGGAAGGGTAACTCCGAAGAGAGTGAAATACTTGAGAAGCCAATTATTGTTGATTTGAATGTGCATGATTGTCCTATCCCGGCTACTTTTCCCCAACATTTGAAGGTACCTACTAAAATTGCTAACTATTTTGATATCATTGAAATGTTTAAGTAGGTGAAGATCAACATTCCAATCCTAAATGCCATCAAGCGAATCCCTCTTGTGCAAAAATATTGAAGGACTTATGTACCGTAAAGAGAAAGTTGAATGTTCACAAAAAAACCTTCCTCACTGAGCAAGTGAGTTCCATCTTGAGGACAAATACTCCACCCAAGTTCAAGGATTCTGGCTGCCCTACAATTGTCGTTACTATTGGGAATTGTCAAGTGGAGCAAACATTGCTAGACTTGGGGGCAAGTGTCAACCTCCTATCCTTCTTGGTGTATCAACAACTACATCTTGAAGAGTTGAAGTCAACCCCCATCACTCTTCAACTAGCGGATCGAAGCATGAGAACACCAAGGGGAGTTGTCAAGGATGAATTGGTCCAAGTGGACAAATTTTATTTTCCTATTGATTTCATTGTGCTTGATACTCACTCCGTTGCTAACCCTAATTCACAGATTCATGTCATATTAGGCAGGCCTTTCCTTGTAACTTCTAATGTCGTGATCAATTGCAAGAATGGTTTAATGAAGCTTGCATTTGGAAACATGACAATGGATCTCAATGTGTTCAACCTTTGCAAGCAACCGAGGGATGGTGAGGAGGTGCATGAAATCAATAGGATTGATACTTTGGTGGAGCATCACATGAATTTTTTGTGCCATACCAAATTGGGAGAGCAGGAGCTTGTTGTGGATGAAGAACTTGAGACTGTGCAAGGGGTGGCGACTTGGACCCCAACATTTGAAAAATTACCACCTCAAGAAAAAAAGATTTTTTCATCCACAATACAACCACCCACTTTGGCGTTGAAACCATTACCATCCACACTGAAATATGCATTCTTGGGGGAGCACCAAACATTTCCAGTGGTGATAAGCTCTTCATTGGAGCCAAATGAAGAGGAGAAATTGTTGCAAGTCTTGAGAAAGCATAAAGGAGCCATTGGTTGGACCGTAGCCGACATCAATGGAATTAGCCCTCTCATTTGCACTCATAGAATCTTTCTTGAAGATGACACCAAGCCATCCCGACAACCACAAAGAATACTCAATCCCATCATAAATGATGTGGTTAGAGATTAAGTGCTCAAGCTGCTTGACATAGGCATTATCTTTGCAATTGTTGACAGTAAATGGGTTAGTCCCACGCAAGTGGTACCAAAGTAGTCAGGGGTGACCGTAGTGGCAAATGAGGAGAATGAGTTGATTCCGATAAGGGTGGTCACCGGTTGGAGAGTTTGCATTGATTATCGGAAGCTTAACTCATGCTCTCGGAAAGATCACTTTCTGCTTCCATTTCTTAATCAATTATTGGAGAGGGTAGCCAGACATCTTTTCTATTGCTTCTTAGATGGCGACTCCATCTCCAATCAGATAGAGATCGCCCCAGAAGATCAAGAGAAGACCACACTCACATGCCCCTTTGGAACATATGCCTATCGCCGAATGCCGTTTGGTTTGTGTAATTCCCTGGGAATTTTTCAAAGATGTATGATGGGGATATTCAGCAATATGGTGGAAAAGATTGTGAAGGTGTTCATGGAAGACTTTTCAGTGTTTAGAGACTCATTTGAATGCTGTTTGGAGAATTTGGAGAAAGTTTTACAGATATATGAAGAGCAGAATTTGGTGCTTAACTAGGACAAGTGCCATTTCATGGTAACTCAAGGGATTGTGCTTGAACACATTATGTCTGCAAAGGGAATCAAAGTGGACAAATCCAAAGTGGGAGCAATTTCCAATCTACCCACTCCAAGGGTAGTTAAGGCCATCAGGTCATTTCTTGGCCACAGAGGGTTTTATCGCTTTTTCATTAAGGATTTTAGTGCATTGACAAGACCTTTGACAAATTTTCTAGCAAAGGATGTCCCATTCGTGTGGTCAGATGGTTTTGAGGAATCTTTCCAAAAAATTAAAAATAGGCTTACCTCATCTCCAATCATGCGACCACCCAAGTGGGAACTACCATTTGAGCTCGTGTCTGATGCGAATGATTACGCAGTTGGCGTAGTGCTAGGTCAAACGGAAGATAAAAATCCTTATGTTACTATACTAGCAAGACTCTAAATGAAGCACAAATGAATTAAACCATTACTGAAAAAGAATTGCCAGTCGTAGTGTTTGCAATGGATAAATTTAGGTCATACATCATTGGTTCAACTATTGTAGGCTACACTGATCACTCTACTTTGAAGTATTTGTTGTCTAAGTAGGACTTTATGCCGATACTCATTAAATGGATCCTCCTCCTTCAAGAGTTGAACCTAATCATCAAGAACAAAAAAGGAGTTGAGAATGTGGTGGCAGAGCATTTGTCCCTGCTTGTTGTCCAAGACACTGAAGAGCATATCCTTATCCATGATTCTTTTTATGACGAGCATCGATTTTCTATCCATTCAGTTTGTCCGTGGTATGCTGACATTTGCAATTTTCTTGCACCATGACAAATCCCCCCACATTGGAGCCCGGAAGATAAGAGAAGATTCAGGGCGGATGTGAAGTACTTCTAATTTGACAACCCGTACCAGTTCAAGTATTGTCCTGATCAATCATGAGGAGGTGTGTACCGAAAAATGAACACCGGGATGTCCTCTCTTTCTATCATTCTGAAGCATGTGGCGGCCATTTCTCTTCCAAGAAGACCTTAGATAAGATTTTACAAAGTGGTTTTTATTGGCCTAACCTTGATTAAGGATTGTGTCTCATTCTGTAAGCAATGTGATAGGTATCAAAGAATGGGAAGTGTGACCCCGTAGAAACATGATGCCCCTCTCCCCCGTTCTTGTCATTGAAATTTTTTATTATTGGGGGTATCGATTTCATTGGTCCATTCTGATGTGAACCCCAATCGACTTGCTTTGAGACCCAACAACAATATTGGAAAAACATCCCAAGGCGGGTTTTGCTCACATCACATTCCCTATGTCTTTTGGCTACCTTTATATACTCCTAGCAGTGGACTACATGTCCAAGTGGGTAGAGGCAATTCTGACCAAGACCAATGACCACCGAGTCGTGGTCAAGTTTCTAAAAGAATTTTTTTTTTAAGGTTTGGGATGTCTCGTGCAATGATAAGTGATGGTGTCTCACATTTTTGCAATCGACCATTTGCTTCTTTGATGCATAAATATGACGTAACACAAGGTGTCTACCGCTTATCACCCACAGACTAACGGCTAATCTGAGTTGACTAATAGGGAGATAAAGAACATACTTGAGAAAACAGTTAACCCGAATCGAGAGGATTGGTTACTTAGGTTGACTGATGCCTTGTGAGCTTACCACACCGCTTATAAGACCATTCTTGGTGTGTCTCCCTATAGGCTAATCTATGACAAGGCCTGTCACTTGCCAGTAGAGATGGAGCACAAGGCATATTGGGCCATAAAGACTTTGAATTTCAACCTGAGACTAGTTGGGGACAATAGGAAGTTGGAGTTAACTGAATTGGAGGAAATTCGCAGAGATGCATAAGAGAGCTCTAGAAATCACAAAGAACTGACCAAAATTTTCCATGACAAATCCATTTTGAGAATTGAGCCCAGACAAAAAGTGCTCTTGTATAATTCTCGCCTCTTAATGTTCAAATGAAAACTTCGATCGAGATGGGATGGCCCCTACATTGTCAAGGTGGCCTACCCCCATGGAGCTGTGGATATAGAAAACCCTGAGGATGTCAAAACATTCAAGGTCAATGGCCAAAGACTTAAACCATTATTCGAGGGTTTTGACGTTCAAGAGAGGAAGAGGAGTTGGTGGATCCAGTCTATCCGGATATTGTTGAGGCATAACTGTTCAAGTAGATATTAGTGTACAATTGGTTTTCCTTTGTCCTTTACTTTACAAGTTAAAATGTTCACTTACTTTCACTTGTACATGGTGTTCTTTCTTCATGGGTGCAGATAGTGGTGTTTTTGTTAAAGTTCATTACGAGGTGTTCTCTTACCCTTCTTGTCTTTTAAATTTTATCATCTCATTGCCTGTGTTTTTGTTGCATTGAGGACAATGCGTAGTTCAAGTTGGGGGGTGAGGTGCACGATTGGCATGATAACTCCAATTTTTGTTGATAATACCATTTTGTGGTGAGAAGTACCATTCACATATTCTACCAATTCTTTCTTTTTTTAGTTGGAAATGTGAAAAATTTTAAAATTTTGTGGAAAATATCTGAATGTTGAACTACATTCCCCTATTCAAGTTATTATGGGATCTGTGATTGCTTGATCTTTGTTTTGAACTTTGAATACATGAGCACACCATAGAAGTTTATCCTATGCCTAAGTAGCACATACATGTTTTCATTCAAACTCAACCATAGTGCACCTTCAATGTGTAATTTTTGCAATTTACTGGGTGGATCCACATTTTAGAGCTTGACATACATAGTGGAGATGAAGTAAGTACCCATGTTAGGTTTAGTGCCAATCCTTGTTGGAGGGAACTTATATTTACTCAAAGGAACAATTTTTCAAATTCAAAATCTCTCCAATAATCTCATTATGCTAGCTTTGGTTAGAGTGCATATGGATAGTTGATTGACTTTGTCTTAAAATGCCAATATGCCTCCCTATGCTTATCTAGAGATGATCTTAGGCCATCTTTGAATTGCATTGAGCCTTAGCCTTTTCTTGTGAAAAATGTATCCCTTGTGCCATGATTGAGCCTTAATTGAAAATTCGTTTCCATGCCACACGTTTTACCGAGCCTTGGTTTTTCCGAGACTGACTATGATTAATCATCAAGAAAGGGAAATGTGGTGAGGAAACCCAAAAAGGGATGAATGGCATTGAATGAAAAAGAATAGAGAAAGCCAAGGAAAAGAAGAAAAAGGGGGTTGGAAAATAAAAGAAAAGGAGAAGAAAAATGTTGAGAAAAGAAGAAAAAAAAGACATAAAGTTGACGTGAAGGTGTAAAGCGAAAATGCCACAAAAAGAAGATTTTTATAATAAAGATCATGTCCTCGGAATAACCTTTTTTTTCTCCCTCTACCCTTCATTTCACTCAGCCCAATTATCACCAAAAAGGCCTCATTACAACCCATGAAAGCCCTACATGATCTAGAGAAAGCACGGTGAGAGCACACTTTAAATGGAAAGAGAAGTTGATTTTGCTATCTAGTACCCTAACATTCCATTCATGAGATTATGCCAAGGTCATTTCAATTGTTATGCATGCACGTCATTTTCAGATTATATGTGAGTTTATTTCGGTTTGTGCACGAGAATTCCTCTCACATATACACATTGAGAGCATGCCAGGATTATCATTGAGTTATTCAATTTTTGAGGGAAACCCTTGGTGAGTTTTGCATCAAAACTGAATTTGGATAGCCAAGTGAATGTGGATTCTGTTGAGTAAAGGTTTAAATTACATATTCATTCCACACACACGAGTTTTAAAAGGAAATGTGTAGTTGCATACTCTAGAATAGCATTTAAAGTTATGATGAAATTCATGTGTGATTAGTTCGGGTGTTCGGAGAAAGTTGTTTTTTTTTTGACAACCCATAGCTAGGATAAGGGAATATTGGTCAAATTTTAGATATGTGAAAGAATGTGGAATACCCTTCTTACTCTAGTTGTGCTTTACTTGATGGGTGTTCATTTTGTTTAATTTTGAATTCCATGTCATGTGTTTTGAAAGCATCAAGACACAAATCACATCGCAAATTCGTAAATGAATTTGGGCATAGTCAAACAACATGATTCACTAGCATGGATCATGTCTTTGGGTAGTTGAGTTAGGAAATAGGTTATTAGAATGTTTTGGAGTTGAATAAACTTCGAGTAGGAGTGAGAATGAGAAAACAGGGAAATTTTTGCAGAAATTGAACTAGCTACTGGTAGAAGCCTCACGAGCTACAAGTAGCTCGTGGTGAAATGGCTGGAAAAGTGGAAGGAACAACTACCGGCAGTAGAGGCATGACATACCAATAGTAGTTTTCCAAAAGGGTCATCTACCTGTATCAAAGGCATGATCTACCGGTAGCAATTTTCCAGTAAGGTCATCTATCGGTAGCAACCTCATGAGCAACCAGTAGCTTGTACCCAGATTTGCAAAAACAAGGGTTTTAAACCCATTTTTTCTGAAAAACCTTTCATTTCTCTCACTTCCCTCCCTCTTAAAAACACTCTCCTCTCTCAAAACCCTCCAAACCTCTAAAGAACCCTTGGGCATCCTTCATCTGCATTGATTTTCTCCCTCAAGTTTTGATTTCCCTGGATTTCTCTTCACTTCCCTAAAGCATCATTCCTCTCCATAAAGCATCACCAAATTCATCAAAAATCGTTATTTTCTCTCAAAGCTCAGATTTTTGGACAATGTATAGAATGGGTAAGTCTCCACCTTCATCTCTTGGTGTTTTTGAGTTATTTTGGGGATGGGTGTTCCCATTCTTCGCCCTAGGGGCATTTTTGGTTTTGATTGCCCGCACAAAACAAGCGAGCCCTTTCACGTCGAAACCAGCGGGTACCAGATCCCATAAGAAGGTAGAGGATACAACCCCCAGTGGTGAGGAACAAAGGAAGAAGAAGAGGCATGACCCTCACATGGAGAGCATTTGAGGCAAAAATGTGACGTGTGAGTAGCAAGTAGACAGGCAAGCAGTGAGCGGGTATGTGAGCGGGCAATTGAGGGCCATGGGCTACACTTTTGGTTACAGGCAGTGGGCGGGTATGTGCTTCCCTACTGTCGGGAATTTTATCAGAGATTGGCGGTAGTGGATGAGGACTTGTGTTTGGTAAAGACGAATGTGAGGAGAAAAGTGATCAAGGTCACTCTGGCAGTCATCATCGAGGCATTGGAGTATCAGAGGCCTCCGGCCAACACCTGAGGGAGTAAATCACTCCAAGAGTACGCAACCTTGATGTATGAGGACCCTTCACAGTTCAAAGGAAAAATTCAAGTCGGGGGACTCAAGCATTCCTATGGGGTGATGAATAAAGTCCTCCACTATAATGTTTTGCCTCAGGGAGCAGAGAAGACACTGGGGTAGGAGAAAATGGCTCTCCTCTATGAGTTCATGTCCGGCACCAGGATGGACATTGCCTTGATGATCTAGGAGGTGATGAAGGACTATGCCCAAGCTATGAAGCCGAGGCCAAACCTGTCTTATGCCCATCTTGTCAACAACATCTGGAGATAGAACTAGGTCAAGGTTACCCCCACTGATGTGACACTCCTACTTGAGTTTAGCCTTATAGGCAAGCTAAGTAGCATGAAGGGGACAACTATGAATATAGGGCCTGGGCAGAGGGAGGAAAGGGCATCAGGGCCATCCACAGCCGAACCATCTATCGCTGACCCATCCACAACCGGGCCATCTACTGCTGCCCGCACCTCTAACTGTCTCTCAATATCTGGCTGGGATCGAGGGGAAGTCCGATTTTGGCTGGACTATGCAACTGCTGAAGTTGATGGTCACCAAGATCTTTGAGAGGACATTCCCTGGAGAGCCTCTCGCTGAGACGCCACCAGCCACTGCACCAAATTTCCCACCATCAACCCCGGGGACTAGTGCTGGCGTCCGGACGTCCTCCCCAGCTAGTTCGACTTTTGTGGACGTCTCTGAGTCTGGTGATGAGGAGGATGAGTATGACGATAATGACGACGACGAGGAGGATTAGAGAAAGTCTAGTCTTGTTTTTGTTATTGTTTTATTGGTTGTATATAATGGGATAGCAGTGTAGGAGTCTTCAACTTGGTAGAAGAGTTCCTAGTAGGCCATTTTTTCTTAAGTTCTGTGTCCTTATTGCAAATTTCTATAAATGAAAGAACTACACGTTTTGTTTCATTGTGCTCCAATTTCATTTACATAATTGCAATGTGATTTGAGTATTTTGTTGGTCCATGAATTATCCAACATAAATGGAATTGTTATACGTGTTGTACATAGTTATGAAATAAGGTTTGCTAGGGACTAGCAAAGCTCAAGTTGGGGGGTGTGATGAGTGTGGAACATTGCATATTAAGCATATTCATTGCATCCAACTTAACTTGTTTTGTAGTGAATTTTTAGGGAAATGGATTCAAATTGATAATTAATGGAGATTGGTTTGAATGCAGGTGATAGGCTGAAAAGGGCAGGCATAAAGCACCTCATCAAGTGATCGAGGTCAATGGGGAAGAAAGGATCTCATGATGGATGGCTCGGGAGTTCAAGGAGCCAAGAATTTCAAGACAAGGAGATAAGCTACCAGTAGAAGACCTGCTTGAGCTACCGGTAGAAGAGCCTACTGGAAATCAGCTTCTAGTGCCTCCCTATAAGACCTACCAGTAGGAGCCTTACGAGCTACCGATAGAAGATCCTACTGGAAATGAGCTACCGGTAGAAGAGCCTACTGGAAATCAACTTCTAGTGCCTCCCTATAAGACCTACCAGTAAGAGCCTTACGAGCTAACGGTAGAAGATCCTACTGGAAATGAGCTACTGGTAGAAAACCTGCCAAAGCTACCGGTAGAAGAGCCTACTGGAAATGAGCTACCGGTAGGAACCTTATGAGCTACCAACAGAAGATGCCCAGAAAACTCAGATCCTTCTCCAAACGACTCCACCAACTATGGGGGCCCACCTTTTGTCACCTAATCCATGTTCTAACATTTTTAACACTCCATGATGATCTCCTAATCCCTACATTCAAATTTTAAGCATGAGGGATTGGGTGGCCAATGTAGAGAGAGGGAGTGGTTGAAAAAGCGTGGGAAAGACCATACTTTGACTGATTTTGGAAGCTTTTATGGACAACCTCTCTCCAATCACTCCAAGTTAGCCACTCATGCTAAGGGAGAGGGGGATGGATGAAAATATGGACTTCCTACACAGAATTGCAGATCATTAAAGTTTTAGAAAGAGAAGGTCCAAGGTAGAAGAGGTAGTTCTAGAGAGAGAAAGCTGGGCTTTACATTTTCCTTCACCATTTTCATTGTAGTAAGCTCTATTTTACTTGTAATCTTTCCCTCTTGCACCCTAATCTCTTTTTATTAAAGTTGTAATCAAGTTTTGCTATGTTTCTTGGAGTTCATTTTCATATTTGGTTATTGTCCCTTCAAGCTTTACATTTTGGGTATGAATGTCTTTTCTCTTGTAATTTAAACTTCTTCTTACATTAATACAAGTTCATGTTTGATTTCACTACCATGTTTCTCAACTTCGTTTTGTTCTTGCTTTTACCATAAATAGCTAAACTTTTAATTGTGTAATCCAAGAGGGACTTCCTCTTGGGTGTGTGAAATTGACTCTTTTTCATTCTTCATCGTAGTGTAAAGTATTTAGTTTGACTAAGTTGAGTGCAGACGTGGTTGTGGACTTTTTATACACCATAGACTTGTTTTGGGGTATGCTCTTGTCCAACACAACTACATTAGTCCCTCACTTCCTACGAATCAATCAAATACTGAGACACCATTGGTTGAATGAAATGAGTCGATTTGGCATTCCCATTGGAATGAACTCTATGGATTAGCCAACCTTGCTTTCTTGCATATTTCTTAACTCACAACTCACCAAATTTCAAATCACAAGATTTTTCAATTTTCACTTTTTCACAAATCACTCTTCAAAAACACCCGACCTCGCCTTCCCTAAGGAGACGACCTTGGAATTCTCATTCCAAGTAAAACACGATATTGCAAGTCTCTCTACGCTTGGGGATCGCTTTTGCGCGCACACACATTTTTGTTCATCCACACACAATTTCCCCACTTCTTGTATTGAACTCGAGAGAGAGAGAGTGACACTCGCCAATCTCTATAAGCCATATACACAAACAACCGGGTTCGTGTGGGAAGTTAGGGAAAAAGAATTCAAGCAAGTCTTTCCCCTCATCTTTTGGTAATCTCTATATTTTACTGGCTGTAGATTTTGTGTCTAAGTGGGTAGAGATTATACCAACTAGGACAATTGACCATAAAGTTGTTATCAAATTTCTTAAGAAAAATATGTTGTCTAGATTTGGTATGCCTAAGGTATATATATATATATCAGATTTATGGTTTTCGTTAAGTGTTTTCAGTTTTCTTGTGTGTTTGATCTTTCGTTGCGAGTTTGCACTGGTGTTTGAGATGAATGAGTGGGAGGATGCATATATTCTATGTTGGGTTTGCTAGGGACTAGAAAATTTGAAGTTGGGGGATATGTTGATAGTATAATATTGCATATTTGATAAGTTAACACTTCCATTTTGTATCATTGCCTAGTGTTTAAGTATTTGAATTGTGTTAAAATTGAATTAATTGTTGTGTTTGTGTTTGTGTTTGTAGTTATAAAGGAAATGAAAAGGAGCATGTTGTAATCAAATTAGAAAATCATGGATAGCATAGAAGAGAAGAGGATTGGAATCCGGAGGACAAAAGTAGGGAATCGAGGAAGGGCCACTAGAACCGGTTCTACAAGAATCGGTACTATGAAGACCAAAAAGCTTAGAACCGGTTTTACCAGTCTGGAATAGGTTCTACAAATTCCAAAGAGTCTAGAACTGGTTCTACCATGCTAGAACCGTTACCTCGATCAACAGAGAGCCTAGAACCAGTTCTACACACTAAGTTGGTTCACGAACTCCAAGGTCTTCATTCCTTCGCCGTGAAGTTACTCCCATCCACTTGCATAACATGAGGGGCGGCTCAAAACCCCTAGGCAAGTACTATTACTGGACAATTTTATTTCCCAACTTCAAAAGAAGCACATCCATTGGTTTACACTGACGGAGGATATTCTTCGAGGAAGACTCAAGCCTCTCATCTTAGCCAATGGGGATGAAGAATGGAGATGCTATATATATACACATTCCTACACACATTGGAAGGCTTTTATTTAGTTTTAGTTCAAGATTTGAGTTTTTTTGTACGTTTTCACATTGTATGAAAATTGTCAGGTTACGGAGTAGACAACAGAGATATTTTTCTTCCATTTTCAAGAGCTTTGTTTGTATGGTTTATCATTGTATTTGAGCTTACTTCCTCAAATCTAATCTATTGAGGGTTGTTTCTTCTCATCTTGTTGTTTATTTTCTTTGGTTTTTCATGTTTTTCACCAAGTTTAACTAGATGGATTTTGTTTCCGGCTAGAATTTCGGCATAATCCGAGGGATGATTCTCATCCATAATCGAGCTATATTGAATCTCTAGTGATTTTTAACCAATCGAAAGCTCCGGAGAAGGGAAAAGCCTATTTTCAAAAAATGGTGTTAAATGATTATCTTGATTTCTCATAGACGGGTTGTCCAGCATGAATAATACTTGGAAACCATCTATAGATTTGAGTGTGATTCACTCTAACTCAGATTTCCTATCTACAAATTTACCTGTTGCATAAATTTTGGTTTTAGTTGAACATTTTCCGTCCGAACTAGTTTGAGGACGATGTCGGATGAGTTAAAGTTGAGAGTAAAAATATTTGATTATGGTGAGTGGATTTCTGTGGATTAGCTGTTTATTTCCTGAATTGATTTCAATACTTTAAAACTCATTGCTCCATTTTTCCACAAAACAAAGAATTTCTACTTTTTATTGTACACACATCACCAATTAAATAGCGTTTGTTCTCTGAGGAGACGACCTCGGATTTTCTGAGTTACTAAACTACAAACATTTTCTTACCCTAACGAAAAAGTATAAAATTCTACAGGTTCTACCGGTACAAAATTTTTATATAAAGAAAATAATTATATAAAACATAAGTATTTAATTCAAAATTCTATATACATACCGCAACTAAAAAGTACAAAAGAGATTAATCACAAGACATGGTAGATCTCCAAAGCGAAAATAAAATAAAAGATTATGATTTAGGATGCTCTCTTAACATGTGAGAGCCTTTATTTATACTATAGTCTAGGTATAGGTAGGAGATCTAGGGTTGGTTTAGGAGCAATCCTTTTATAGAAAGAAGTCTTTTTAGGTCAAATTTCGTGCATCAAATTTTGGGAGCGTAAGTATCATATCTACCCAAACATTAAGCTCAATTTTCGCATATTCAGAGGTCACTTCACGAATTTTTCATGATATTCACTTTTTTAGCTCATCTTATTTTTAGTACCGCAAAAATCAGGCCAATCGGACATTGGAATAAAAAGTTATGATAAAAAATACTAAAGATATGTCAAAACCTTATCTTCTAGAATATTTTCCTAATCTAACTTTAAATGAGTTTTCCACTAATTTGGACTCCCACAAGGATTAAATTGCTATGTTATCTTCATTTTTTAATCTTGATCATGCAATCCTTATCAGATATCCCCGTCTTCTAGTGTTTGCTTCACATGCCTTATCAATTATTATTTTAAATCAACCAAATTACCTGCAAAATAAATCAAACAACTTGAACAAGTATTAAGATAAAAAATAATAAATCTAATACATTTAATTACAAATAATATGCAATTAACTAACCATTAAATATAATAAAATAACACTTTTCATGGTTAATCACACCCCTAACATAAATTCAACATTGTCCTCAATGTAAAAATAAATACCATAATGCTCAGTAAAAATAATGATCGAAGATCAAAGGGATAGGGACACATGGTGCCGCAACAACTCTAAAACTTAAAAACTAAAATACTCAACCAAAAAAAAAACTATAAATTGAAAGATAGGAGAAAAAATAAAATAAAATAAAATCTAACTACTAATATACAACTCATGTCAAGACAATCAATCCGACTTCAATTTATATTTGAATGTTGGACCATTCCGTTTCAATGGCTTGAAATTGTAGTGTTGCAGTAGTTCCTCCAATTTTATTTTTCACTCATTCACCAAACACACTTTGAAGCAAATCAATAAATGACACACTTGTGCACCTTCATACAGATCTAAAAAAAAATAAGACATAAATTGGATCTTTGTCTAGTAGAGTAGTCCAATTAATTTACTTAACATCTCCAAACCTAGACATATCAATCTCAGCACTACTCGTTGATGTTAAAGATTCCTCAGGCTCTTGGGGCACGTTTGGAATAGTTGTTTCAATGATGTCTTCATCATCAAGAGTAATAATCGATTGACCATGTTCAAGCTGTAATTCATACAAAGAAGCATTCTCACTACATTGACCATGTTAAATTGATTGTTCCTCAATGGAAGATTAATTGCTCAATGCAATGGTCAACGTGGTGAGAATGTCTATTATTTCATTAGTTTCAGATTTAAAATCATTTAAAGCTTGAGTATTTTGGATATTCCATGTCATTTGGCTTTGCATGAATTGATTCAATGTGTGCTCTAGATTTTTTTTTCTAGTGAATGCATCTATTGTGGATACAGGAGAGGTTCTTGTGGTGGTGGGGGATCAACTAATGGCAAATATTGGTTGTTCCTCTAACTAAAATTTGGCTGGTCACGCCACCCTTGATTGTAGGTTTCAAAGTAAGGGTTGGAATAAGTTTTATTAAAACTAGAGATCACATTGGATTGCTCCAATAGGACCTCTTGGAACATCGGTATGGTAGAGCACTTCTCAATGGGATACCCAAACACATCACAAATACCACACACTCTCTCAATAGGGTATATATATATATATATATACACACACACACACACAATAAACTAATGTAAACTAATAATATGTACACAAAAATGGAGCGAATTTACCAGGAAAAAGCTTTCTCCAAGTAGTTCGTTGTTGAAGGCGGATTCTTCCTTCTTCTTCTTCTTTTGAATTTGACTTTTGATCCCTAGCAACGACGCCAAAAATTGGACGATTGGGAATTGTAGCACCAGGAATGAAATCAATCTGGTGTTCAATCCCTCTAACTGGTGGCATGCCATTTGGAATCTCCTTAGGAAAAACATCACCGAACTCCTGCAAAAGAGAATCAACAACACTAGGCAAAGTAGGGTTAAGCTCGTTAGTATTCAAAAAGGCCTCCTTCTACATAAGTACAATCATCGGTTGCTCGGAATAAAAAGCTTCCTTAACCTCAGGTTCCTTTGAATAGAAACTCACATTTTTCCTCTCTTGCTTTTGTGAACTCTCACTCTTTTCACTCTTTGAAGATTTAGCAACCTCTCTTTTTTTTCCCTCATTCACATTTTTTTCCACTTTCACACTATTTCCCTCTTTCTTTTCATTCTCACTTTCTTTTCTTCCCTCAAACTCACTTTTTAACCTCATTTGATCATCATACACCAGTCTAGGTGTTAACGGTACAAGTGTTACAGGTTTGCCATGCATTACAAAAGAATATCTATTTCTATATCCATCATGCATAACTTGCCTATCAAACTACCAAGGACGTCCCAAAAGCAAATGACTAGCGTGCATTGGGACTACATCACACAAAACCTCATCAACATAACGCCCAATGGAAAATGAAACTAATACCTGCCTATTCACCTTAACCTCCCAACATTCATTCAACCACTGCAACTTATAAGGTGTAGGGTGTTTAATAGTAGGCAAATTAAGTTTCTCAACTAATAAGGTACTAGCAACATTAGCACAACTCCCACCATCAATGATAACACTACATACCTTATTGTTGATATGGCAGCGAGTATGAAAGATGTTGTCACGTTGTGCCTCGTTGTCCTCCTCCTTCACTTGTGCATTCAAGGCACGCCTCGTGACCAAAATTTCACCCTCAACTGGATATTCCTCTCCTTCACTCTCCTTACTCTCAACATCGTCATCAAATTCACTTTCAGTTTCAAAATCACCATTACCTCTTAAAAACATAGCATGTTTATTTGGATATTGAGATGCAATGTGCCCCCTGCCCAAACACTTAAAACACTTTGTATCTCTATTTGTAGAAGTTTGAGAATCAGATTTGCCTCGCTCCTTGCTAGCCTCTAAGTCTTTGCCTTTGTTGGAAGATTCAACCTTATCCTTAGCATCTGATTTCTCTTCCTTCTTGCTCCAACTAGAATTCGGTTTCCAAGAAGATGAAGAACCCGAATTTTGCCCAAACCGAGTAGAACCCTTCCGTTTGAGTTGCCTCTTAATAACCTTCATCGCCATGTGTAGCATAACCTCCATCTCCACATAATGCTGCAACTCAACTACATTTTGAATATCTCGGTTAAAACCGTGCAAAAATCATGCCATGGTAGCCTCTCAATCCTCCTCTACATTAGCCCTAATCATGGCTATCTCCATCTCCTTATAATACTCCTCAACACTACTAGACCCCTGAGTCAACCCCTGCAACCTCTGAAACAAGTCCCTATAGTAATGAGAAAGGACAAACCTCTTCCTCATGATACTCTTCATCTCATCCCAAGTATCAACCGGATGCTCTCTATTCCTCCTCCTAATCAACACTAACTGATCCCACCATACTACCGCATAATCAATAAACTCCACTGCAGCTAGTTTCACCTTCTTCTCCTCTGAAAAGTCATGGAAATCAAACACTAACTCCACTTTCTTTTCCCACTCTAAATAAACCTTCGGATCATTCTTGCCTTCAACGGCTGGGATTTCCATCTTAATGCTACCCAAATTCCCATCTCTCTGATAAACATCTCTAACACCTCCACGACCACCTCTACCACCCCTACCACCTCTACCACCTCTACCATGGTCAAACCCAATCAACGTGGCCTGGTCATCGAAGTAATCATCAAGACCCCACTCGTCATCATCGATAATGTTCTGATAACGCCTATCCTGCCTCCTCTCAACCGATGCCTCACACCTACCATGTCCATCATCTCTCCTCCCCTCACTCATTCTCAACTCATTAATCGCATTTGCCTGCTCCTCCAACTGATTTCTCATGTCATCAAACCTCGCATTCATACGTTCGAACTGTTGTTGCATAGCCCGAAGTGTGAATAGCACATCAGTACCCCCTCCTCAGCTACTCCTTTATCCTTGGAAGCATGTTTTATATCCTGCAAAAAAATTGTTAGAAATAGCCTCACAAACACTCATTCACGTGTTTCACTCTTTTCAATGTCACTCAACCCTCGTGTTTACACTCTTATTGGATTTTTCTTAAGATAAGCTCACACACTCAGCCTTTTACCACTCAAATGTTTCACCTTTGTCGTTCTTTCGCAAACTACTCAAAACTCAACCAAAAACCAGCCGTTCCCACAATGCACAACAACTTAACAAAATAAGGCACAAATATCGAAGGAAGGACCAGAATTAACAATGAAAACAAAGAATAACAACGATAACACGAAAATGAAGCAAAGAAACACAAAGAAACAAGGAATACGAATTCAGCGAAAACTAAGCGAAACAATGGTTCGAAAGCAACTAATTGATCAAATGATAACCAACCTGATTCGAGAAAACAAACCCGAGTGCTCTGATACCAAACTGATGCGAACCCTTAAACAAATTCAAGAACCCACACACAAATTGATTGAAGAATCCCCAAGAAAGTTCACAAATCAGATTATAAGAACCAATACCCCTAGACCCAATGTTTTCAAGAAACAAGAACCCAAGGTTAAAAGTTCTAGAAAAAGACGCCACACTCAAGGTAGAGCGATAAGTCAATGAACGCCACAAGAAAGATTGATTCTTGATAAGTTCTTGGAAGAAAAATAAGGTAGAAAACCTCAAAATACTCATAAAAATTATATTCTGTCTTTTACAAGGTCTTATGTGTGGATATAAAGCCCTAAAACACGCAAAAACCTGCCAACAATCTAATTCCTAAGAAAAGGAAACAAATCCTAATCTGCTAAGGAGACAAATCCTAATAGGAGTTTATAATTTGAAAATCCAAACCCAAATAGGAATAACTAAAGTTGGGCCTAAAACAAGTAATCAGCCCAAAATCCCTAAATAACCTAAATCAGCCCATAAAGCCACTTAATCAGGTTTGTTGGACTTGAATTACATTAAAATAAACTTGAGGCCTTTTCCCCTTAAAGCCCACACACGCCATGGTAGAAGAGCCTCCAAATGCATTCTCCATGCTTGAACTTGCACAATCAGCCCATATGTCTTGAATCAGCCCGTTTAATGCTTCCTTCATCCTTTTCGCTTTCGCCCGATTCGTAGGACCTCCATTTATGCTCAACAGATCAGATTGCATTGCATCAATATCTTTGAGTGCTTTCATTTTCTTGTGTTTTATTTTTTTTTAGTTAATTTTATTAGTTTTTTATGCTTATTTCTTTTTGCGTAGTTTATTTTTTGTTTCACAGCCGATAGTTTTATTGTTGAAACTTCTTGCCTGGTGTTTTCTTTCCCTTATTGTTTTCATTCTCTCATTGCATGACTATTTTGCATGGAGGACAATGCATGATTTAAGTTGGGGGTGAGGGTTATACCATCATGTGAAACCACCATGACCATACCATCATGTGAAACCATGATTTGTCATGACAAGTGTTAATTCTTTTGTGACAAATAGCATTATTTTTTAGTTATTAGATTAATTATCCTTTGATATAATATTTTCATGGGATTTATAATGTTTTGTCAATTTTCATGTAAAATGAGGTGAAATAAGTGATTTGCTGAAACTACTAGTGAAGAAGGGAAATAAAGTAAAGTCAAGGGGGAGCAAAGTGCAATAAAGGTTTGACATGAGGAATAAAAAATATTGACCTCCGAAAATATTGGAGGAAAATCAGATCATGGGACAAGAAAGCACCGTTCGAACGGAGATTAATTGTTCAAACACAACGTCGTCTTCAAGGAGCGAACTGGAAAATTTCTAAGGTGTTTCAACCGTTCGAATGCCCAATGACTATACAGACATCCATAGCCAAGAGCCAATATTTCTAGAGAGTTTTAACTGTCAGAACGATGCTGTAAACCCCCACATTCGTATCTTTATATAGTAATATAATTATGTTTTGAAATGCTAATATATGTAATGATGTAAGTATGAACTATATAGGTTGTAAAAGTAGAAGTTAGGAAGTGATCCGGAGTTAAAACACATTTTTTTTTAGAACTTGGGTAGAAAGAATTTTAGACACTGCCTTAGTGTTTGGATCATAACTTTTTATCCTGATGTCCGTTTGATCTGAAATTTTAACAGTGGATAGAAGATTTCCAGGGCTACAAAAAAGTATTTCACGAATATTTTCTAAATCAATCTCTAAATAGGCCAAAATTTCACTGAAATTTTCAGCAAAAACAGGAAGTCCATTCGAACGTGAATCGACGTTCGAACGACCATTCGTTCCAGTACTCTTGTCTGATGGAAAAATAAAAGTACTGGGAGCAACTAACGTTCGAACACCAATGACGTTCGAACGTGAGTTACGAATCTGGGTTTCAGAATCGCGCACAAGAGACCATTTCTTCCGCTATAAATACTTAAGGACACCTCCTTTAGCATCATTTCAACATTTCTAACCCTAGAAAGTCTTAGAGATGAAGAAAGAAAGAGAAAAACACAAGATCAAGGAGGATTTTCACGTTGAAGTGGATCAAAATCTCAAGTTCTTCACACAAAACTAAGAATGTAGGGGTTTTTCTCACTCTTGTCCATTGAGGCTAGGGTTTATATATATGTATGTTTTGACTCTCAATCCTATATATATGATATGAAATCATTATTTCTTCATGCTCTAGCAAATATTACCTTATTTTTAAGGGAGCTATAGTGGAATAGCCATGAAATCTCTTTCTCTTGTCTTGAAAACCCTAGTTTTCAAGAAAATTGGGTTTTTCTCTTAATCTTTATTTGTTCTTGATTTCAAAACTCTAGTGCTTTGTATTGAACAATAAAATGTTATTTTTGATGATCTCTTGCATATTTTCTTAAATTGTTCTATTGGAATAATACATGTGAAATTTGGGGATTTTTGGATTTGCTTGTGATTTGAGGAAATGGGTTTGTATTGTATCTCTTGTGGATGTTTGCATGACCATGGGTGGCTGTTGACCGAGTATCGTAGAGTGGGTTAGATGCATTTCTTACTCCGTGTGGGTTTGAAGGTTCCCTATCACTCGTAGTGGGGCTGGTGCCTTGCGAGGACCAAAATACTATTCGCTCACGTGGTACCGTGGCTGAGGGTTAGTATACTATTCCTGGGTTGGATTTGTCACTGCTAATGCGTTGGTATACGCCCTTCCTAAAGTAAGATATCCTTGCAAGGATTTTGTGTGTGTGTGGGCCAGGATATTCTCGATCAGTTTATTCGTGCGATATCATACATCATACTTGAGATACAAAGTGTGGGTAATTGTATAATGTGGATACAGATACAAGTTGTGGCTTGATATACATTGTGGGAAATGGCACAAATGGTGGGTTATTGTTTATTGTTGGAAAGATACAATTGTTGCAAATGGTTTATGGTTGGAATTGGTTATTGTTGGGAATCGGTTTTATTTCTTCTTTTAAATTATTTTTATTGCTTACACTTGAGATCGGATGAATTGTCACTATTTTCTTTCAAAAGTTATATTTGATATTTGTAAAATGAGACCGACTTGTTTTATATGTTTTCTAAACCTTGTTCGAGTTTGGGAAGATTTTCCTACAGAGCTTTGTGCTCACCCCCTACAAACAATATTTATTTTCAGATTTCGATTTAGAGGAAGAACTCGGAGTTGATGAGCAGGTAGCTTGGGAAGCTCAATTGGAGGGAAGCATGGATCCCGAGGGGGATGTCTAGAGTTAATCTCTCTATGTTCTAGACTAGGATATTTATTTTGAGATAGTGTCATGTTAATATTTTCCTTATTCCGCTGCGAGATAATAGTTTGACATATTCTTTTGGGCGTAATTGCCATAGTTTGGTATATTCTTTTTGATTATGTGGCCATGGTTTGACATATTCTTTTGGATGATGTGTAGACATTATGGATGATGAATGAAATTTTCTTTACTTATGGATCTTATTAGTTGCTCTCATGATGTGAATGGTTTTATATAGTAATGTCGTCCAAGGGGGATTTTGGGGCATTACAAGTTTTGGTATCAGAGCCTAGGAATTAGGTCTTACATGGGAGCTGTAGGTTATGGATTACCACTATAGAGGTAGGATTAGGTTGAATGAAATTGTTGATTTAAATTTTTCAAAATTCTTATGCTTTAGATTAAAATGATAGTTAGGGTGTCTTGTACATCGAGAAAACTAAGTTGTGAATTGATGTGCAGGATGGAGGGTGAACGTGGACATGGACGTGGACGTGGACGTGGACGGGGACGTGGTGGACAAGCAAATCCACCACCTCCCAATGCCATGAATGGCATTTATCAATGCTTAAGGGAGCTAACCACTCTGGTACAACACCAGAATGGAAACAATAACCACAACGGTGGGGTGCATCCCTTAGCCCATGAACCGGGCAACGGGAACAAAAATCGAAGGATGGTAGTTCTTCGAGAATTTCTGAGGCAACGCCCACCTACTTTCCAAGGAAGTCCTCACCCTTTGGATGCGGATAAGTGGATTCACAGGGTGAAGAAAATGTGTGATGGCATGGGAGTTGCCAAGGATCTTCGGGTCGACTTAGCTACATATCTGTTAGAGGGGGAGGCAAACCATTGGTGGGACTCGGTGAAGAGAATGAGGAACACTGATGCGATTACTTGGGAGGAGTTTGATCAGATCTTCCAAGACAAATATTTTCCTGCATCAGTCAGGGACAAGATGAGTGCAGATTTCCTCGCTCTACGACAAGGTAGCATGACGGTAGCCGAGTATTAGAGGAAGTTTGACGAGTTATCCCGCTATGCCATGAAGTTCATATCTACTGAGGCCAGGAGGGCCAAACGCTTTGAGCAGGGCTTGAGACCTGCCATCCGGGAGAAGCTTGTGGCTCACAACATCCAGGACTATGGGGATCTAGTTGATAGAACTGCACTAGTGGAGAGAGACACAGAGGACAACCAGAGGCGACATAACTTCACGAGGGGAGGTCCGATCAGGACCGGTGCAAGCAGTAGTGGAGTGCAGAGAGCGGCACCATACCGTCGCCCAGACCAGGCGGTTGCACAGAGACTTCAGACAACTCGAGGAGTTGGAGGCGTACCAGAGAGGGTAGGAGTAGACCCACGAGCCTACTTTGCATGTGGAGGTTTGGGTCATATTCGGAATCATTGTCCGATCTTCCCACCCCAAAAGAATACCCTGATGACCGGACAGGTTAATGCACATAAGCCACCACTACCGAAGCCACTACATCAGAGACCGTTTGGAGCTATAGCCCCCGGCGGTACTAATCAAGGAAGAGTTTTTGCTTTGACCCAACCGGAGGAAGATGTTTCCAATGCCGTTGTGGAAGGTATTGTTCTTCTCTACAATTCTTAGGCCCGAATTTTATTTGACCCCGGTGCTACTCATTCATTCATACGCACTACATATGCTCTTAATTTGGGATTGGACTTTGAGAAGCTAGAACATGCCTTGAGTATTGACATGCCTACGGGAGAACAGTTGGATACTAGAAGGGTGTGTAGAGGTTGTGTGCTTCGAATTGGGGAGCACGAGTTAATTGTAGATTTGGTTGCATTGGACATGAAGGGGTATGACATAATATTTAGGATGAACTTGTTGTCCACTGTCCGTGCGGTAATGAATTATTTTCGTAAACTGATTTCATTTCAATTACCAGGAGGGGTAGTTTTTAGTTTCATGAATGATCGAAATTCTTACCATCCATTTCCTACTACGGGTAGTAGATTCTTGAAAGCTAAGACGGGGAGCCATTTGAGTTTCTTAGCTAGCTTGATGGGAGATGATCGGGATAGGTCCCAACCAGGCGTGGTATTGATAGTGTCGGATTTTCCGGATGTCTTCCCAGATGAACTACTCAGATTACCCCCACAGAGAGAGATTGAGTTTACGATTGATCTCTATCTAGGAACCGAACCCATATCCATTGCTCCCCATAGGATGGCACCTTTGGAGTTGAAGGAGCTAAGGAAGCAGTTGGACCATCTATTGGCTATTGGATTTATCCGCTTAAGCACTTCACCTTGGGGAGCCCCGGTCCTCTTTGTAAAGAAGCATGACGAAAAACTTCAGTTATGCACGGATTACCGAAAGTTGAATCGAGTGACAGTGAAGAATAAATATTCATTGCCACGAATTGATGATTTATTCGATCAGCTGAGGGGTTCTAAGTATTACTCCAAGATTGATCTTCGCACAGGGTATCATCAACTGCGGATCAAGGAGGAGGGTATTCCTAAGATAGCTTTTCGTACCCGGTATGGTCATTTCGAATATACTGTAATGCCGTTCGGACTAACTAATGCTCCTGCAACCTTAATGGATTTGATGCACAGGGTATTCCGGCCGTATCTAGATCAGTTTGTTATCGTGTTTATTGATGACATATTGATTTATTCACGGACACAAGGGGAACATGAACGCCATCTCTCGATTGTGCTTCAGACCTTGAGAGAGCATAAGTTAAGATGAGTAAATGCGAGTTCTGGATGAAGGAAGTGAAATTCCTTGGCCATGTTGTGTCAGAAGAGGGTGTTGTTGTTGACCCCTCAAAGATTGAAGCCGTGATGAAATGGGAACCACCGAAGAATGTGACAGAGATACGTAGTTTCCTGCGATTAGCAGGCTACTACCGGAGGTTCGTGGAAGGGTTCTTGAAGCTAGCGATGCCAATCACTCGCCTTACGAAGAAGGGGGAAAGATTCTTGTGGACTCAAGAGTGTGAACTAGCCTTTCGCACCTTGAAGGAGAGGTTGACAACATCTCCTGTCCTCATTATTCCGAGCGGTGGGGAAGGATACGATTTTTACACCGATGCTTCGTTACGAGGCTTGGGATGTGTGCTAATGCAGGGAGGTAAGGTAGTTGCTTATGGATCAAGACAACTAAAGATTCATGAGCGGAACTATCCCACTCACTACTTGGAGCTTGCCGCTGTGGTTTTTGCTCTTAAGTTGTGGAGGTGTTACCTATATGGAGAAAAGTTTCAAGTGTTTTTTGATCATAAGTGCCTCAAGTATATATTCACAGAGAAAGACCTGAATCTTCGACAAAGAAGGTGGATTGAATATCTGGAAGATTACGATTTCACGCTCAACTACCATCTGGGGAAGGCTAATGTAGTCGCAGATGCACTTAGCAGAAAGTCTCGGGTTGAAATCAATGTTCTTGTTGTTAATAGGTGGAAGATGATTGATGCTTTGTAGGAATTTGATTTATTGGTTGATAGAGAGGAGAATCGACCATGTTTATTTAATCTTGTAGCTCAACCAATTCTCCGACAAAGGATTGTGGAGTTGCAACGATTAGATACAGAGTTGGGAACTATCCGGGGTAGATTGGAGAGATATCAAATTGTTGAGAATTGGTCAATATATAATGATGAGTTATAGTTTCGTGGAAGACTATGTGTACCAAACAATGACCAAGGGAAGAAGTATTGGGTGAGTGCCAACGTTCAAAATTCTCCATACATCGGGGTAGTACTAAGATGTATAGAGACATGAAGCGTCAATATTGGTGGAAAGGGATGAAAGAAGACGTGGCTAAGTACGTTGCAAAGTGCGCCAGTGTGTCAGTAGGTGAAGATTGAGCATCAAAAACCTGGAGGATTATTACAATCCTTACCTATTCCATAGTGGAAGTGGGATCCATCACCATGGATTTCGTGTCTAGTTTTCCACAAACGGCACGAGGGCATAATGTTGTATGGGTCATTGTAGATAGACTCACCAAGTCCGCTCATTTCTTGAGTATGAAGACCACTGACACTTTAGAGACCTTGACAAGCTTTATATTCGCGAGATTGTTAGATTGCATGGAGTTCCACTCTCTATTGTGTCAGATCGCTATTCTTGTTTTGTGACGCAATTTTGGCAAAGTCTGCAACGAGCTATGGGGACAGGATTACACTTTAGCACCGTCTTTCATCCTCAAACGAATGGCCAATCCGAGAGGGTGATACAAATTTTGGAGGACATGTTACGAGCTTGTGTGTTGGACTTCAAGGGAAGTTGGAGTGATCATTTGCTGTTGGTGGAATTTGCATATAACAATAGTTTTCAATCTAGCATTGGCATGACACCTTATGAGGCATTGTATGGGAGACCTTATAGGTCCCCGGATTGTTGGTTAGAAGCGGGAGAGAGTAGCTTGTTTGGGCCAGAGATTGTTTGGGAGACTACGGAGAAAATTCAACTTATCCAGGAAAGACTACGCACGACACAAAGTAGACAGAAAAACTATGCGGATAGAAGAAGAAGACCATTGGAATTCCAAGAGGGGGACTATGTGTTCCTCAAGGTGCCACCCAAGAAGGGAGTGTTTAGATTTGGCAAGAAAGGAAAATTAGCTCCAAGGTACATCGGACCATTTGAAGTGATCAAAGCAATGGGCAAAGTGGCGTACCAACTTCAATTACCAGCCTGGTTGTCAGGGGTACATGACGTATTCGATGTGTCAATGTTAAGAAAGTGCCAATCGGATACAACGCGTGTTGTGGACTTGGAGGATATTGAAGTTCAAGATGGAGCAACATATGAAGAACAACCGGTGGAGATTCTCAATACCAAGGAGAAGGTGATTCACAATAAAGTCATCCAACTGGTGAAAGTCTTGGGGCAACATCATAGGGTGGAGGAAGCTACCTGGGAACCAGAGCTGGAGATGCGAGAGAAGTACCCTCATTTGTTCTCTACTTAAGGTAAGTTTCGAGGATGAAACTTTCTTTAAGGGGGGTGGATTGTAAACCCCCACATTCGTATCTTTATATAGTAATATAATTATGTTTTGAAATGCTAATATATGTAATGATGTAAGCATGAACTATATAGGTTGTAAAAGTAGAAGTTAGGAAGTGATCCGGAGTTAAAACACATTTTTTTTTAAGAACTTGGGTAGAAACAATTTTAGACACTGCCTTAGTGTTTGGATCATAATTTTTTTTCCTGATGTCCGTTTGATCTGAAATTTTGACAGTAGATAGTAGACTTTCAGGGATACAAAAGTGTATTTCACGAAAATTTTCCAAATAAATCCCTAAATAGGCCAAAACTTCACTAGAAGTTTCAGAAAAAACAGGAAGTCCGTTCGAATGTGAATCGACGTTCGAACGACCGTTCGTTCCAGTACTCTTGTCTGATGGAAAAACAAAAGTACTGGGAGCAACTAACGTTCAAACGACAATGAAGTTCGAACGTGAGTTACGAATCTGGGTTTCAGAATCGCGCACAAGAGACCATTTCTTCCATTATAAATACTTAAGGACACCTCCTTTAGCATCATTTCAACATTTCTAACCCTATAAAGTCTTAGAGAGGAAGAAAGAAAGAGAAAAACACAAGATCAAGGAGGATTTTCACATTGAAGTGGATCAAAATCTCAAGTTCTTCACACAAAACTAAGGAAGAAGGTAGGGGTTTCTTCTCACTCTTGTCCATTGAGGCTAGGGTTTATATATATGTATGTTTTCACTCTCAATCCTATATTTATGACATGAAATCATTATTTCTTGATGCTCTTGCACATATTACCATGTTTTTTAGGAAGCTATAGTGGAATAGCCATGAAATCTCTTTCTCTCGTCTTGAAAACCCTAGTTTTCAAGAAAATTGGGTTTTTCTCTTAATCTTTATTTGTTCTTGATTTCAAAACTCTAGTGCTTTGTATTGAACAATAAAATGTTATTTTTGATGATCTCTTGCATATTTTCTTAAATTGTTCTATTGGAATAATAAATGTGAAATTTGGGGATTTTTGGATTTGCTTGTGATTTGAGGAAATGGGTTTATATTATATTTCTTGTGGATGTTTGGATGACCATGGGTAGCCGTTGACTGAGTATCGTAGAGTGGGTTAGATGCGTTTCTTACTCCATGTGGGTTTGAAGGTTCCCTATCACTTGTAGTGGGGTTAATGCAATGCAATCTGATCCGTTGAGCATAAATGGAGGTCCTATGACTCGGGCAAGAGCAAAAAGAATGAAAGAAGCATTGAACGAGCTGATTCAAGACATATGGGCTTATTGTGCAAATTCAAGCATGGAGCATGATCCACTTGGGCAACAAAGATCCATCAACATGATTCAAGTTCTAGAAGATTCCGGCAAAGGCTAAGCTTAAAATTGGCATGTTTAAAATTGGTCTGATTGTAAGACCTTCCTTATCTATTTAGGCGTGTGATTTATTACTTTTAGGAAAGAAAGACTTTCCTTGTTTAATTAGGCATGTGATCAGCATATTAAAGGGCTGATTGTGTTTTTCTCTTTTAGGAAAGTAAGAGTTTAGGAAAATAAGAGCTATTTCTTTACCAGCAAGTAAGAGATATTTCTTCACCAACAAGTAAGAGATATTTCTTAATTAGGATAAGCTATTTTAGGAAGTTTTCTTTGTAACAACCAGCCTATAAATAGGCGTTCAAATCAGTGTAAAAGGAGAATATTTTTGTGAGTATTGTGAGGTTTCTACCGTATTGTTTTTCCAATAACTATTTCAAGAACTTATCAAGAATTAATCTTTCTTGTGGCGTTCATCGACTTATAGCTCAATCTTGAGTGTGACTTCTTTCTCTTGAACTTTTAACCTTGGGTTCTTGTTTCTTGCAAACATTAGGTCTAGGGTTCTTGGTTCTTATAATCTGATTTGTGATCTTTCTTGGGGAGTCTTCAATCAATTTGCCTGTGGGTTCTTGAATTCGTTTAAGGGTTCGCATCAGTTGGTATCAGAGCACTCGGGTTTGTCTTCTCAAATCAGGTTGGTTATCTTTGTTTTGTGCGCATATAATCTGACCAAGTTAGGGTTCTTGCTGCTGTTTGGTGTTTCTTTTTCTGTTTATGCACATCTATTTTAAAAAAAAAAATCTTTGTGTACTGTTCATCGTTACTGTTCATCGCTACTGTTCATTGCGATTTTTTTTTGTTCTATTTGATTTGGGGCGTGACTTGCTGCTGGAGTTTCAGTTGTTCTTTTCTATAATTTTAATATCAATTAGGGTTGCATAATATGGGCAGAATTGAATACATAATTTGCTAGTCAACCGATTGTGAAGTTTGCTGCCCAATTACGCGTTGTTTGCCTCTTTTGTGATCTGATATCAAGAAAAAAAAAAGAGAAGAAGGAAAAAAAAAAAAGAAAGGAAAAGAAAGAAAGAATCGAATTGAGGCTAATCAGTTTGCTTTAGGGCTGATTTGTGTTGAGATTTGAACAAAAATAATCAAAAGTTACTTATTCTGATCATTCACGCATTTGTTATCCCAAAACAGGTCATCCTATTTGATTTAACCCCTTTCTTGATCCATTTGTTGCTTTCGAACCATTGTTTCACTTAGTTTTCGCCGAATTCGTTTTCTTTATTTCGTTGTGTTTCATTATTTCATTTTTGTGTTATCGTTGTTATTCTCTGTTTTTCATTGTTAATTCTGGTCCTTCCTTCGATATTTGTGTCTTATTTTCTTAAGTTGTTGTGCGTTGTGGGAACGGTTGGTTTTTGGTTGAGTTTTGAGTAGTTCGCGAAAGAACGACAAAGGTGAAACATTTGAGTGGTAAAAGGCTGAGTGTGTGAGCTTATCTTAAGAAAAGCCGATAAGAGTGTAAACACGAGGGTTGAGTGACATTGAAACAAGTGAAACACGTGAGGGAGTGTTTGTGAGGCTATTTCTAACATTGTTTTGCAGGTTATAAACACATGACTTCCAAGGATAAAGGAGTAGCTGAGGAGGGTGGTACTGATGTGCTATTCTTACTTCGGGCTATGCAACAATAGTTCAAATGTATGAATACGAGATTTGATGACATGGGAAATCTATTGGAGGAGCAAGCGAATGCGATTAATGAGTTGATAACGAATGAGGGAAGAAGAGATGATGGACATGATAGGCGTGAGGCACCGGTGGAGAGGAGGCAGAATAGGCGTCATCAAAACATTATCGATGATGACGAGTGGGATCTTGGCGATTACTTCGATGACCAGACCACGTTGATTGGGTTTGACCATGGTAGAGGTGGTGGAGGTGGCAGAGGTGGTCGTAGAGTTGTTAGAGATGTTTATCGGAGAGATGGAAATTTGGGTAGCATTAAGATGAAAATCCCAGCCTTTCAAAGCAAGAATGATCTGGAGGTTTATTTAGAGTGGGAAAAGAAAGTGGAGTTAGTGTTTGATTGCCATGACTATTTAGAGGAGAAGAAGGTGATACTAGCTGCAGTGGAGTTTACTGATTATGCGGTAGTATGGTGGAATCAGTTAGTGATGAATAGGTGGAGGAATAGAGAGCATCCGGTTGATACTTGGGATGAGATGAAAAGTATCATGAGGAAGAGGTTTGTTCCTTCTCATTATTCTAGGGACTTGTTTCAGAGGTTGCAGGGGTTGACTCAGGGGTCCAGGAGTGTTGTGGAGTATTATAAGGAGATAGAGATAGCCATGATTCGGGTTAATGTAGAGGAGGACCGAGAGGCGACCATGGCACGATTTTTGCACGGTTTGAATCGAGATATTCAAAATGTAGTTGAGTTACAACATTATGTGGAGATGGAGTATATGCTACACATGGCGATGAAGGTTGAAAGGCAACTCAAACAGAAGGGTTCTACTCGGTTTGGGCAGAATTCGGGTTCCTCATCTTCTTGGAAACTGAATTCTAGTTGGAGCAAGAAGGAAGAGAAATCAGATTCTAAGGGTAAAGTTGAAGCTTCCAACAAAGGCAAAGACATAGAGGCTAGCAAGGAGCGAGGTAAATCTGATTCTCAAACTTCTAGAAATAGAGATATAAAGTGCTTTAAGTGTTTGGGCAGGGGGCACATTGCATCTCAATGTCCAAATAAACGTGCTATATTTTTTAGGGATAATGGTGATTTTGAAACTGAAAGTGAATCTGATGACGATGTGGAGAGTAAGGAGAGTGAAGGAGAGGAATATCCAGTTGAGGGTGATATTTTGCTCACGAGGCGTGCCTTGAATGCACAAATGAAGGAGGACAACGACGCACAACGTGACAACATCTTTCATACTCGCTGCCATATCAACAATAAGGTATTTAGTGTTATCATTGATGGTGGGAGTTGTGCTAATGTTGCTAGTACCTTGTTAGTTGAGAAACTTAATTTGCCTACTATTAAGCACCCTACTCCTTATAAGTTGCAGTGGTTGAATGAATGTGGGGAGATTAAGGTGAATAGGCAGGTATTAGTTTCATTCTCCATTGGGCGTTATGTTGATGAGGTTTTGTGTAATGTAGTCCCAATGCATGCTGGTCATTTACTTTTGGGACGTCCTTGACAGTTTGATAGGCAAGTTATGCATGATGGATATAGAAATAGATATTCTTTTGTACTGCATGGCAAACCTGTAACACTTGTACCGTTAACACCTAGACAGGTGCATGATGATCAAATGAGGTTAAAAAGTGAGTTTGAGGGAAGAAAAGAGAGTGACAATGAAAAAAAAGAGGGAAATAGAGTGAAAGTGAAAAAAAAATGACGGAAAAAACAGAGAGGCTGCTGAATCTCCAAGGAGTGAAAAGAGTGAGAGTTCACAAAAGCAAGAGAGGAAAAATTTGAGTTTCTATGCAAAAGAACGAGAGGCTAAGGGAGCTTTTTATTCTGGGCAGCCGATGATTGTACTTATGTACAAGGAGGCCTTTTTGAATACTAACGAGCTTAACCTTGCTTTGCCTAGTGTTGTTGATTCTCTTTTGCAGGAGTTCGGTGATGTTTTTCCCGAGGAAATCCCAAATGGCTTGCCACCAGTTAGAGGGATTGAACATCAGATTGATTTCATTCCTGGTGCAATGATTCCCAATCATCCAGCTTATAGGAGTAATCTCGAGGAGACGAAGGAACTTCAAAGGCAAGTTGAGGAGCTGATGTCGAAGGGTCATGTAAGGGAGAGCTTGAGTCCTTGTGCAGTTCTAGTGTTACTTGTGCCCAAAAAGGATGAGACTTGGAGGATGTGCACCGATTGCCGCGCCGTGAACAAAATAACTGTAAAGTATCGTCATCCCATTCCTAGACTTGATGACATGTTGGATGAATTGCATGACGCTTGTTTGTTTAGTAAGATTGATCTGAAATCTGGCTATCATCAAATTAGGATGAGAGAAGATGATGAATGCTAAACGGCATTTGAGACTAAATATGGTTTATATGATTGGCTGGTAATGCCTTTTGGCTTAACCAATGCACCTAGTACGTTTATGCTTTTAATGAACCATGTTTTGCGTGCTTTTATTGGTAAATTCGTTGTCGTTTATTTTGATGATATCTTGATTTACAGTAAGAGCTTAGATGAGCATGTTGAACATTTGAGGCTTGTGTTATGTTCTTTGCGTGATGCTCAGTTATTTGCTAAACTCAAGAAATGCTCAGCTTATTTGCTAAACTCAGTGATGCTCACCTTGCTTTGCCTAGTGTTGTTGATTCTCTTTTGCAGGAGTTCGGTGATGTATTTCCCGAGGAAATCCCAAATGGCTTGCCACCAGTTAGAGGGATTGAACATCAGATTGATTTCATTCCTGGTGCAATGATTCCCAATCATCCAGCTTATAGGAGTAATCCCGAGGAGACGAAGGAACTTCAAAGGCAAGTTGAGGAGCTGATGTCGAAGGGTCATGTAAGGGAGAGCTTGAGTCCTTGTGCAGTTCCAGTGTTACTTGTGCCCAAAAAGGATGGGACTTGGAGGATGTGCACAGATTGCCGCGCCGTGAACAAAATAATTGTAAAGTATCGTCATCCCATTCCTAGACTTGATGACATGTTAGATGAATTGCATGGCGCTTGTTTGTATAGTAAGATTGATCTGAAATCTGGCTGTCATCAAATTAGGATGAGAGAAGGTGATGAATGGAAAACGGCATTTAAGACTAAATATGGTTTATATGAATGGCTGGTAATGCCTTTTGGCTTAACCAATGCACCAAGTACGTTTATGCGTTTAATGAACCATGTTTTGCGTGCTTTTATTGGTAAATTCGTTGTCGTTTATTTTGATGATATCTTGATTTACAGTAAGAGCTTAGATTAGCATGTTGAACATTTGAGGCTTGTGTTACGTTCTTTGCGTGATGCTCAGTTATTTGCTAAACTCAAGAAATGTTCGTTTTGCACTAGTCAGCTTGTTTTCTTAGGATATGTTGTTAGTGCTAAGGGCATTGCAGTTGATGAGGAGAAGGTTAAGGCTATTCGAGAATGGCCTACACCTAAAACGATTACTGAGGTACGTAGCTTTCATGGGCTTGCTAGTTTTTATAGAAGGTTTGTAAAGTACTTTAGCACCATGGCTGCACCATTAACTGAAATCGTTAAGAAACGCGTAGGTTTTAAATGGGGAAGGGACCAAGAAGTTGCTTTTAATATGATTAAAGAAAAACTTAGTTCTGCACCTTTACTTGCTTTGCCTAACTTTTCTCAAACTT
Organism: Ilex aquifolium; assembly: GCA_951799425.1. Lineage (NCBI taxonomy): Eukaryota > Viridiplantae > Streptophyta > Magnoliopsida > Aquifoliales > Aquifoliaceae > Ilex > Ilex aquifolium. The sequence continues at coordinate 22,010,146 of OX637396.1, read as the reverse complement.
TTGAAGTTGAGTGTGATGCCTCAAGTATTGGAATCAGAGCTGTTTTAATGCAGGGAGGTCGTCCTTTAGCTTATTTTAGTGAGAAGCTAAATGGGGAAGCCTTGAATTACCCAACTTATGATGAGGAGCTTTATGCATTGGTGAGGGCGTAAGAGACTTGGCAACATTATCTTTGGCCCAAGGAGTTTGTCATCCACACTGATCACGAGTCTTTGAAACATTTGAAAGGTCAAGGTAAGCTGAATAGACGCCATGCTAAATGGGTTGAATTCATTGAGACCTTTCCTTACGTTATCAAATACAAGAAGGGGAAAGAGAATGTGGTTGCTGATGCTTTATCTCGTAGGTATGCTTTAGTTTCTACTTTAAATGCAAAGTTGCTTGGTTTTGAGTACATTAAGAATTTATATGCTATTGATTCTGACTTTACTAATGTGTTTGATGCTTGTGAGATTTCGGGTTTTGGTAAGTTTTATAGGCATGATGGGTTCTTGTTTCGAGAGGATCAATTGTGTGTGCCTAATTGTTTGATGCGTGAGTTATTAGTTAGAGAAGCACATGGGGGTGGTTTAATGGGACACTTTGGTGTTAGGAAAACCTTAGATGTGTTAGTTGAACATTTTTTCTGGCCACATATGAAACGGGATGTTGAGCGAATTTGTGAGAAATGTGTTGCTTGTAAAAAGGCTAAGTCTAAGGTTCAGCCCCATGGTTTGTATAATCCCTTACCTATACCTATTTCATCTTGGGTAGATATTTCCATGGATTTTGTGTTAGGTTTACCTAGGACAAAACGGGGACGGGATTCTGTGTTTGTTGTTGTTGACAGGTTTTTAAAGATGGCGCATTTCATTGCATGTCATAAGACCGATGATGCTAGCAATGTAGCTGATTTGTTCTTTAGAGAGGTGGTGCGTTTACATGGAGTGCCTCGGAGCATTGTGTCTGATCGTGATGCTAAGTTTTTGAGCTATTTCTGGAAGACATTGTGGGGTAAGCTTGGTACTAAATTACTCTTTTCTACTACTTGCCATCCACAAACAGATGGGCAAACCAAGGTAACTAATCGTACTCTTTCTACTTTATTGCGTGCTGTCATTGGTAAGAATTTAAAAACTTGGGAGGATTGTTTGCCTCATGTTGAATTTGCTTATAATCGTAGTGTCCATTCTGCTACTAATTATTCACCTTTTGAAATTGTTTATGGTTTTAATCCCTTAACTCCATTAGATTTGTTACCTTTGCCTGTTGATGAGTGTGCTAATTTAGATGGAGAACGAAAGGCTGAATTGGTGAAGCAATTGCATGAGAAAGTTCGATTGCACATTGAGAGGCGAACAAAGCAATATGCTACTCAAGCTAATAAGGGACGTAAGAAGGTGGTTTTTGAGCCTGGAGATTGGGTTTGGGTGCATATGCGAAAGGAGCGTTTTCCCGCACAAAGGCGTTCTAAGTTGCAGCCTAGAGGAGATAGGCCTTTTCAAGTGGTGGCACGGATAAATGATAACGCTTACAAACTAGATCTTCCTGGTGAGTATAGTGTTAGTGCTACTTTTAATGTTGCTGATCTTTCTCCTTTTATTGCAGATGACGAAGATTCGAGGACGACTCCTTTTGAAGAGAGGGGGAATGATGCAATGCAATCTGATCCGTTGAGCATAAATGGAGGTCCTATATCTCGGGCGAGAGCAAAAAGGATGAAAGAAGCATTGAACGGGCTGATTCAAGACATATGGGCTGATTGTGCAAGTTCAAGCATGGAGCATGATCCATTTGGGCAACAAAGATCCATCAACATGATTCAAGTTCTAGAAGATTCCGGCAAAGGCTAAGCTTAAAATTGGCATGTTTAAAATTGGTCTGATTGTACGACCTTCCTTATCTATTTAGGCATGTGATTTATTCCTTTTAGGAAAGAAAGACTTTCCTTGTTTAATTAGGCATGTGATCAGCATATTAAAGGGCTGATTGTGTTTTTCTCTTTTAGGAAAGTAAGAGCTATTTCTTTACCAGCAAGTAAGATATTTCTTTACCAACAAGTAAGAGATATTTCTTCACCAGCAAGTAAGAGATATTTCTTAATTAGGATAATCTATTTTAGGAAGTTTTCTTTGTAATAACCAGCCTATAAATAGGCGTTCAAATCAGTGTAAAAGGGAGAATATTTTTGTGAGTATTGTGAGGTTTCTACCTTATTGTTCTTCCAAGAACTATTTCAAGAACTTATCAAGAATTAATCTTTCTTGTGGCGTTCATCGACTTATCGCTCAATCTTGAGTGTTGCTTCTTTCTCTTCAACTTTTAACCTTGGGTTCTTGTTTCTTGCAAACATTGGGTCTAGGGTTCTTGGTTCTTATAATCTGATTTGTGATCTTTCTTGCGGAGTCTTCAATCAATTTGCCTGTGGGTTCTTGAATTCGTTTAAGGGTTCGCATCAAGGGTTGGTGCCTTGCAAGGACCAAACCATTATTCGCTCACGTGGTACCGAGGCTGAGGGTTAGTATACTATTCATGGGTTGGATTCGTCACTGCCAATGCGTTGGTATACGCCCTTCCTAAAGTTGGACATCCTTGCGAGGATTGGGTGTGTGTGTGTGGGTCAGGATATTCTCGATGTGTTTATTCATGCGATATCATACATCATACCTGAGATACAAAGTATGGGTAATTGTATAATGTGGATATAGATACAAGTTGTGGCTTGATATACATTGTGGGAAATGGCAGAAATTGTGGGTTATTGTTTCTTGTTGGAAAGATACAATTGTTGCAAATGGTTTATGGTTGGAATTGGTTATTGTTGGGAATTGGTTTTATTTCTTCATTTAAATTATTTTTATTGCTTACACTTGAGATCGGATGAATTGTCACTGTTTTCTTTCAAAAGTTATATTTGATATTTGTAAAATGAGACCGACTTGTTTTATATGTTTTCTAAACCTTGTTCGAGTTTGGGAGGATTTTCCTACAGAGCTTTGTGCTCACCCCCTACAAACAATATTTATTTTCAGATTTCGGTTTAGAGGAAGAACTCGGAGTTGATGAGCAGGTAGCTTGGGAAGCTCAATTGGAGGGAAGCATGGATCCTGAGGGAGATGTCTAGAGTTGATCTCTCTATGTTCTAGACTAGGAGATTCATTTTGAGATAGTGTCATGTTAATATTTTCCTTATTCCGCTGCGAGATAATAGTTTGACATATTCTTTTGGGCGTAATTGTCATAGTTTGGTATATTCTTTTGGATGATGTGGCCATGGTTTGACATATTCTTTTGGATGATGTGTAGACATTATGGATGATGAATGAAATTTTCTTTACTTATGGATCTTATTAGTTGCTCTCATGATGTGAATGGTTTTAAATAGTAATGTCGTCCAAGGGGGATTTTGGGGCGTTACAGATGCTCAACCATCTAAACTCCATCAACGACGCATGCCTCCGTTCGAACGAAGATGAACCATTCAAATGCGCCTCCTTTTTGGCTGACGGATGCTTTAGCCCAAGTTTCTATTTTTAAGTCCAATTTTTCTTTACTTCTAGGAAAATATATATATAGAGGTAGAGTTATCTTTTTAGGGATCTCTTCCAAGACTCTCATCTCTTGAACCTTTCTCTTTATATTATTGAAGATCTTGCTCATAGCTAGTGAGTAATTCTAATACTATGGATGCAATTATATACCCTTGTTCTTGAATGATTTATCTTTCCAAATATTTTTGGATTGAATGAATGACTTTTACTAAAGTAATGTTCTCTGTGAACTTATTTGATTAATCATTATCATGATTGATTTCTTAGTATGATTAATATTTATAATTCCCTGTGAGTATACAATACTAGTTCTTAAATTCCTACTTTCTTTTCAATCAAAGATTGGATTTCAAAGTCATATTTTTCGGTTGATTACATTGACGTTGGAACTCAACTGAGATAATTATAATATTACCTTCCTAACTCCAAACCAATTTCCCTAGGGATTGACCTCGAACTACCGAGTTTTTTACTACACTTGCCCACCTGCACTTGGGTGAATCTTTTTTGGAGTTAAGAACGTTTTTGGCTCCGTTGTCGGGGAAATTTGAAAGGATACGGAAGCCAAAGAGAAGAATCTGTTGTCACAACGAGCTATTTGAAGAATTCAACTTTTTCGAGTAATGTTGTTCCATCTTTTAGATTTTTGTTAATTTTGTTTGATTTGTTAAAGTTTTATAGATTTTTTTTTTTTAAATTCTGCTATTTAATTGCTAGTTTGTTTAAGTAACAATCACCTTTTACTTTATAGTCGTATGTTTGGTGTAAAAAATTCAGATTCTGATATTGAGTCACCATTCCAAGAATATGTAGGATCTGTAGGTTCATCTTCATCTTTAGAGAGTCTAATCAGTCAGTTCTTGACCCCACTTTTTGATCTAAGTCGAATAGGCAGTGACTTAGGAGACAACGCAAATAACCCTAATTGTAACAACCCTAACCGTGGTCAAGAGGTTGACTAACATGTCAGAACGCTTAGGGATTATCTACACACCCAATGAGTAGTGTCCAATCGTGTTTTGTCTTCCCACAAAATGCACAACGGTTCAAGGTGAAACCTAGTACGATCCAACTTTTACCATAATTTCATGGCCTTGATTCCGAAAATCCCTATCTACACATGAAGGAAGTTGAGGGGATATGTGGGACATTCCAGGATAGTTCTGAGTTAGCTAAGCTAAAGCTTTTCCCTTTCTCCCTCAAGGATAAAGTTAAACAGTGGCTTAACATTCTAAAACCACATTCTATCCCTGATTGGTCTGCACTACAAAAAGAATTTTTTGAAAAGTTCTTACCCATCCATCACACAAATGCTTTAAAACATCACATCATGAACTTTTATCATGAAGATTCAAGGATGGAGAAACATTCTATCAGTGTTGGGAGAGATTCAAGGATCTCCTCCACGCATGTCCACACCATGGGTTTAAAAGTTGGACTCTTGTAGGTTTTTTCTATGACTCTCCCTATTCTATGCGTTAGTTTATTGAGATGATGTCACATGGAGAATTCATGGATAAAAATCCTGATGAGGCTTTCGAATTTTTTGATACTTTATTTGAGAGTTTCAAGATGTGGGACTCAGCCTCACCTGTCAGTTTTGAAAATACATCAACCACTTCCCATTGGTGAAAGTATACATTGAGAGAGGATGATGATCTGAGGGAAAGATGGCTTCTTTGTCTCAAGCTTGAGGCTCTAGAGATGAAAAAAGTCAATGAAGTATCTGTTGTGCCACCCGCGGAACATACTTGTGGGATATGTGCTTTGGTGGGGCATTCTATTGAGGAGTGTCCCATGATTCCTACTTTTCAAGAGGTGTTATTGGAAATTCCAATGTTGTCTTATTTTTTCAAAAGCCATACAATAATCTCTACTCTGAGACTTATAATTCTGGGTGGAAACAACACCCAAATTTCAGTTGGAGAGGTCAACAGCAAAATCACAAGCACAGCAATCACACCAATCATTGTACCTGCCTTACCAGGCCCCTCATAACCGTAGTCTGGAAAATACCTTGAATCAATTCATTCAGGCCCAGATGCTATATAATAATCAGAACTCACAGGCCTAAAATGAGTTTAGAGACTTTCAAATCCCAAACTACAAAATCTTTAGATGATTTAAAAGGGCAAATGCAGAAACCTACCTAGTTGATGGCTAATCAAGAGAAAAGAAAATTCTCTGTCCAACCAAAGTCTCCTAGGTTTAGTTTTAGGTAGGAAATTTTGATTCCATGGACCCTTCTCAAGAGCAAGTCCAACTGATCACCACTCTTAGGAGTGGACGAATCATTGAAAAAGGTCACACCACAGACACACATTGAGCTTAATTCTACACCTGTGGTCAAACCTCCCCATGTCTCCCTTGATGAGACTGAGTCAAGAGAGGTTGAGGAGCCTCCATGTCGTATTCTTACTCCCTTCCCTCAAGACTTCAGAAAACTTAGAAGCTGAGTAAACATGTTGAGATTTACAAGCTTTTTAAGCAAATAAAAATTAATATACTACTTATGGATGCCATCAAACAGGTCACTTCCGATGCCAAGTTCCTAAAGGACTTGTGCACAGTCAAGAGGAATCAAAATGTTCAAAAAAGGACTTTTTGACTGACCGTGCAAGTGTCATAATCCAACACAAGACCCCTCTAAAATTCAAGGACCCAGGTTGTCCAACCATATCTTATGTCATAGGGAACTTCAAGATAGAGCAGTCCTTGCATGATCTTGGAGTTAGTGTCAACTTAATCCCCTATACTGTCTACCAACAATTAGGGTAGGCGAACTCAAGCCTACAAGCATCACTCTATAGTTGGCAGATTGTTTTGTTAAAGTCCATAGGGGGATAATTGAGGATGTACTTGTCCAGGTGGATAAGTTCTATTTCCCTATTGACTTTATTGTATTAGACACCCATCTAGTTGCACATGCAGGGAGTCCAATTCCCATCATTCTTGGTAAACCATTCCTTGCTATTTCTAATGCTCTCATTAATTGTAGGAATAAGGTTATGAAATTCTCATTTGGGAATATGACCCTTGAGCTTAATATTTTCAATATAGCTAAGCAACTAGGTGAAGAGGAAGAAGTGAGGGAGATCAATTTTATTGAGTCTTTGGCACAAAAATCACTTTGATAAGGCATTCATAAAGGAGTCTGTGGGGACATTTTTGAGTAAGTCCATGTTATTTGATGGTGAGTCTATTCTTTTTTAGGATGACTCCTTATCTGAGGAGGAGTGCCTTATTGCCTATGCTATCTGTCCATAGGTTCCCATGTTTGAGGAATTAGTTCCTAGTGGCGAGAAGCCACTTTCTTCTTCTGAAAAACCACCAAAACCTGAACAAAAACCCCTTCCATCCACTTTGAACTATGCATTTCTTGGGGCAGGGTGAGTCATATCCGATGGTCATCTCTTCTACCCTAACACTAGACCAGGAGTCCAAATTGATAGAGGTTCTTAGACAACATCGTAGTGCTATAGGGAGGACCATTTCTGATTTAAAAGGTATAAGTCCTCTTATCTGTAGTCATGGCATATACCTTGAAGATGATTCAAAACCCTCTCGCCAGATGCAGCGTCAATTAAACACACATATGAAGGAGATTGTATGGCTGAAGTTTTAAAATGTTAGATGCGAGAATCATCTTCCCCATCCCAGATAGTAAATGGGTCAACCCAACCTAGGTAGTACTGAAAAAAATCAAGAGTTACGGTAGTGAAAACTGAGAATAATGAGTTAGTGCCTACCCGAGTTATCACGAGATGGCACATGTGTGTTGACTATCAAAAACTCAACTTCTTACTAGGAAAGACCACTTCCAACTCCCATACATTGATCAAGTTTTAGAGAGGAAAGCGAGACATGCTTTTTATTATTTCCTAGACAGGTACTCGGGTGTACAACCAGATTAAAATAGCATTGGACAACGACCAGGAGAAAATGACATTCACCTATCCTTTTGGCACTTTTGCCTATAGGAGGATGTCTTTTGGTTTGTGTAATGCTCCTGTGACTTTTTAACGATGTATGCTTAGCCTATTCAGTGATATGGCAGAAAGATGTCTAGAAGTTTCCATGGATGAATTCTCTGTCTACGGTGTGATACTTTTGACTTTTGTTAACAAAATTTGAAAAGTGTTCTTGTTAGGTGTGAAGAATCTAACCTTGTACTTAATAGGGAAAAATGCCATTTTATGGTAACACAGGGTATAGTTTTAGGTCATATTATTTCATCTGAAGGCATTAAGGTTGATTAAGCAAAAGTTGACTTAATTGGCAATTTACCTACTCCAAAGACGGTAAAAGATGTGAGATTATTCTTAGAGCATGTGGGATTTTATAGGAGATTCATAATGAATTTTAGTGCAATATCTAAACTCATGTGCCATCTCCTAAGTCAGAATGCTCCATTCGTGTGGGATGATGCGTGCCAAAAAGCTTTCGAGAACCTTAAAGGCATGCTCATTTCTGCCCCTATAATTCAACCACCTGATTGGTCCCAACCTTTTGAATTGATGTGTGATGCCAGTGATTATGGAAGTCATATGTCATTTAGTATGCACGTAAAACTCTTAATGATGCTCAAATGAATTATTCAACAACTGAAAAAAGAGTAACTGGCTATAGTTTTTGCTTTGGATAAATTTAGATCTTATCATGCAGAGCTGACATATTTATTGACCAAGAGGATGCAAAGCCAAGATTTCTGCAATGTATACTCCTACTATAGGAATTTGACTTGATTATCAAAGACAAAAAAGCTGTGAAAAAAATAGTGGCTGATCTTTTTTCAAGGTTAACATATGATTTTCTAGAGGATGGAGTGCTTATCAATGAGTTTCCCAGATGAACAATTGTTAGCAGTTTCTGAGGTACCATGGTATGCTGACATCGCTAATTATTTAGCCATAGTTACTTTTCCTTCTTTCAATTCTGTGGATAGGAAAAAAAAATTAGTTGAGGTACGCAGTTTCTTCTGGGATGACCATTATCTCTTAAAATACTGTAGACTAAATCATTAGAAGGTGTGTACTTAATCATGTGGAGGCTATTTTTCATCAAATAAAACCACTGCAAAGATTTGCAGTATAGATTTTATTGGCCAACACTATTTAAAGATACCCATACTTTTTTGTCTCTCATGTGATCATTGTCAACGATTGGGGGGTATCTCACGAAGGAACTTGATGCCCTTAAATATAGATTAGTAATTGACATTTTTTACTGGTGGGGAATTGACTTCATGGGACCATTCCCTTAATCATTTGGCTACGAATATATTCTAGTTGCCATTGATTATGTCTATAAATGGGTTGAAGCTATCCCTTGTCGAACCAATGATCATCATATGGTGATAAAATTTTAAAAGAACAAATTCTTTCACAGTTTGGGATAGCTCGAGCTATTATCAAGGATGGAGGGACTCACTTTTGTAATAAATTTTTTGAACTTTCGATTTGCAAATATGCCATTACTCATAAAGTGGGTACACCCTACCATCCACAGACAAGTGGACATGCAGAGTTAGCTACTAAGGAGATGTGAAACCCGGGTAAATTTGAATTTTTGTGAATAAGGGCAAAATGGTCATTTGCCATCCTAATGCTTATTTGAAATACTCATACTCTAGACCTCGGATGAGGAAACGGAGTTCGCCGTTGGATTCGTATCGCAGAATCTAGTCACCCTGTCAAATTTCGTCGAATTCTGAGATAGTCGGATTTTTGCACGTCGTTCGAGGTGACTGCGTGGCGAATGACATTTTAAAGGTCCCCAATAATGAATTTTATAAAATTTCCTTAAAATTAAGTTAAAGTTCAAATAAAATTAATTTGAATTTAATCTGAGGTATAATGAATCGTTTCGGGACGAAAAACGGACCCGGAAGTCGAAAATATGCGGTGCGATCTGGACCGCACATTTTTGCCTATAAATATCCTCTTAAATCAGCTTTTTGGACAAAAAAAAATATCTCCCCTTAGCTGCAAGCAGCCGGCCAAGACCAAAGAGAAAGAAAAAAAATTTCTTCAACCTTCCCGCTCCGATTCCGAGAGTTCCGTCGGTCGGAATCCGTCGATCCAATAGGCAAAGTTCATCTCCTCGACGAGGGCTACGCGTACGTACCAAGAACGAGGGATTTCACCGAAGATTCAAGTGGAGTCTTTGGAGAAATCAAGGATTTTGGAATTTTTGTTGGTGTTCTTGAGGTGTTCTTGAAGCTTTGAAGCTCTAGTCTTCATCTCACGCTTCAAAAGGTAGGGGTTTCCTACTTGGGTTGATTCCTAGTCTAGAATGCTTCTAGGAAATGCTTGGGTTATGTATGCATATATATATGATCTATACATATGTCTATGGTTATGGAAGTGGAAGAGTGAGCATAGAAATGGCTTAGGCTAGCTTCTAGCTCGATTTCGATATATTGAAGTTATATGTGATTGTTCTTGTAACTTAGGGAAATTTGAGGTATGCTATGTGATTTATAAGTTGTGCCTTGAAGGTGTTTGATAAAATGCCTTGCTTAATTTAAATGGTTGTTTGATGCTATTGGAATAACATGTTTGAATATGTTGTTGATATGTTGAGCATGATGAATTATGAAATTTATATGCATGTGATATAAAGTTTTATGGAATATGATGATATATGGTTTGTATTGCTCATATGGCATCAATTGCATATTGGGCATGGTCATGACATCACATTCATGGGTGTGAGTGTGTGTGCATGGTTAATCAAATGCCACTCTTGGTATTTGACAAGGGACTCGAAAGGAAGGGATCGAAGATCCCGTTGAGTCGCATAATTGCATGAGAGATAAATTGGGTCGGGGTTAGCAAGAAGGGCTAGAATATCCCTCAGGTGAAAGACTCGTTGATAGGATTCGCACTCCGTTGGTGTAAAAGGCCATAAAGTGTGTCGGTATACGCGGAACCGTGGGTTGAAGTCCTGAAATTCCGTGTCGGCTGGGTGCCGTTGGTGTAAGTCCATGAATGCCCACCCTAAGAAAGACCCTAGTTTTGTAAAATGTCATTGATGTGTAACATAAATGACGGATTCACACATTGGCACTTCCGTGTGTTGGGGAGCCAGGAAGGACTCGGATTGAGTGAATGAATGAGTGTCACCTCGTTGCATGACATGTCGTAAGAAATTCCATATCTGAGTTGCATAAACATGATTAGAATTGTTGTGGATAATTGAGTATTGCATATGAGCATTCCATGTGCATCTAGGTGGGGAGTAGCCTCTGTAGGGAATTTTCTACTGAGCGAGGCTCACCCTATACGGGAAACAATTTCAGGTGTGGGGTTTGCACCAGCGAATGGCTCTCATGTAGAGCATCAAGGGTGAAGGAGGCCGACCTGTGGTCTTAGTGCATGATTTTGTAAACCTTTTGATTAACATGGTTTTGACTTGTAAAGTTTTCATGAATAAATGTAATAGAACTTATATGGACTATTGTTAAACTAACCTTGCAATTTTTGATATAAGTATTGATAAATGGACCCGGTGCGGTCAAGTTTTACTTATAAATGGACCCTGTGTGGTCATTGTGTTATATTGGGCCTTGGATGGGTCATATTAATGTATACTGCACAGGTTGTGTTTTGGGTAGAGCTCCCCGTACAAAGGAGACTCTGCCCGAATTTTGTTAAAATTAAGGACCCCGGTAAATGGGGCATGACGGTGTGATATCGAGCTACTCGGTATCCACGAGTATTCCGCGTGTTGATGGGTAATCAACGGACCCCCGGATTTTGGGGCGTCACATGAGATATAAGAAATTTTTTTTAAAATGGTAAATCTAGATCACATGTGACGCCCCTCAAATCGGGGACCTTTCTCAACCCGTTGATCAACCATCAAAGCGCGAAAGTGCCTGTGAGTGCCGCATAACCCGGCACCATGTCATCACATTCCTTTCACCGAGATCGTAACCAACACAAAGTTTGAGCAGAGTCTCCCTTGTAACGGAGCACTCCCAAAGGCATCACATGTATAGATTTTAATCACTTGACCATTCAAAGGTCCAATATACATTAATTTGTCCTTAATATTATTCCACTTATATCCTTTGAACAAAATGGCTCAAAACCCGAAGGCTTGGAAAAGTTATTTTAAATTACTTTGAAAAATTTGGAGGAGCTACCAATAGCTCGTGTACGTGCTACCGGCAGCTGAGCCCTCGGATAGTGAGCTACCAGTAGCTGCCCATTGCCAGTGAGATATCGGTAGCTAAGCCTACCGGAATCGTGCTACCGGTAGTAGGGCCTAACTTTCCCCCAATTCAATCCTTCTTCAATTTTAACTCACCCAATCTCATACAACATTTACCCAAACTCATATAACATCAAATTTTACACAAACTATAATACATATGAGTTCATTATACAATCTTTTACACAACGTTACAAATCCAAAATCAATTACACGATTGTTTTACAAAAATGTAATTTAAAGCCACAACTCGGCTTTCTTCATCAACGAGGGCCCAAGTGAGAGCCGTCCACCGGCACTTGTCCCACACCTGAAATGTTGTCCCCATAAAGGGTGAGCCACGCTCAATAGGGTATGTCCTTAAAAGGCTAATTTCTAACCTAAATGCATATGAAATGCACGCATGCAATTCAACAATCAAACAAGCATTCATCCAATAACATACAATTTCAAGAATTAATGTCACAATGTTATGCCATGTTATGAGGTGAGACTCACACATGCAATGCAACCTGAGCCCTCCACCGGCTCCCACAACACATACAATGCCATACATATGTATCCGAGCATTCCAAACTCCTGCCATTGATGTTACACATCTAATGACTAGTTTATAAATCCTAGGTCTTTCTTGGGGTAGGTATTTATGGACTTCCACCAACGGGCACCCAACCGACATGGCATTTATGGAATTCTACCAACGGCTCCGCGTACGTCACCACACTTTATAGACTCAATACCAACGAAGTGTGTATCCAATTCTCTGGGTCTTGCACTCAAAGGATAATCTAGCCCTTTTTACTAACCTCGACCCTATTTTCAATGCAACCCGTGCGATTCAGTTGAACCTTGGTCCAACTTTCCTGAGCTCATGTCTCATCCACCAAGAATGGTGTTTGATCAAAACTATGCACACAGCCACACCCATGTCATATGCCCACGAATGTGATGCTTTCCATGCATATGCAATGTAATGTACAATTGCAATTCCAATGTCATATTTATCATATTATGAGTGTAGCATGACATACACAATTTTCACAAATGTCAATTATATAATGAGCATATAATTACATTCCACAATTTCCACCCGGCATGTTATAATATTTTCAATGAAACAAACATTCTAAATCAACATAGCCATTTTATCAAACACCTTCAAGACATAAATGCAAACACATAGCATGCCCAATCAACACATTTCTCATGAAATTACCAAAAAAAAAAAAAAAGCAATTTCACCCAAAACCTAGTTCATGCAAAATTGATTTTATACATTCTTATACCATTTCTCATACTCTAGTTACACTATGAGCATATTTAAACAAGAGATTGCATCTCTAATCAAGCTACCCATTTCATAGCCAAATCCTAGGTTGAAAATAAACCTAGTTAGGAGAAGAACCCTACCTCTTGAAGTGTAATACGAGTGGTAGAAACTCCAAGAAACCCAAATCAAGCTTCAAGCCTTGATTTCCAAAAAACCTGTCTTTGAGACTTCAGCAAAATCCCCAATTTTTTGTATGTAGATATAGCTCTTGTCGCCTAGAACAACTTTTGTTCTTGGCCCGAAGGATTCTAACAAACGGTTGGCCCTAGATCGGAGAAGAAAGCTTAAAACCCCCTTGATTTTCCCTCTCTTCTTCTCTCTCTCTCTATCCGATAATCTGAAGGTAAATGGGGAGAAAATCTAATTTTTCTCCCCTATTTATACTCCCAATTACTTGGCTCTCATTAAGCCACACATCCCCTTTTTTCCTGATCCGTTTTTGTCCCGAATCAATTAAATCTCGTCTCGTTTTAGGTTCAATATATTTTATTTGAACTAAATTTAAATTATTTCCCACGTTTTGAAAGTAAAACCCGATCACGTTTATTTTGGTCACGCGACACCCGATCGCATCGTAAACCGTGAACAATTCAACTATCTCAGAATTCAACGAAAATTGATTGGGTAACTAGATTTTGTGAGACAAATCCAACGGTGAGGTCCGTTTTGTCACTTGATTTCTAGAAAAATTTGGATTTTCAACCCGTATCCTAGTGGCTAATTACTGTTTTGCCCTTTTCATAAAAATTCAAATTTTCCCTGGTTTTACATCGCAAAGATTGGTCTTTAAGACTGACCCATGGCTTGTGGGCTTATCTTACTGCTTTCAAAATAATTCTTGGAAAGTCTCCTTATAGGTTAATTTATAAGAAGCCTTGTCACCTACCTGTGGAACTGGAACATAAAGCATATTAGGCAATTAAAAGTATGAATTTTGACATAGATAAAGTAGGGGCATCTAGGAGGCTTCAGATTAATGAATTGGAAGAATTTACGAATGATGCTTATGAGAATGATAAGATTGCCAAAGCTAGAATGAAAGTTTTCCATGATAAGAACACTGTGAGAAAGACCTTTGAACCATCGCAGGAGGTTCTACTTTATACTTCTTGCCTCCACCTTTTTCCTAAAAAATTGAGATCAAGGTGGTCTGGCTCATTTGTGGTAAAATAGGTTTTTTCTCATGGGGCTGTTGAAATAGAAAACCCAAAAAAACGAGAATGTTTTCATAGTAAATGGGCAAATATTAAAACTATTTTTAGAGAGTATAGTGGTTGAGGTGGAGTCCATTACGTTGGTGGATCCTCAATATGAATCTAACAAATGACTGTGACTATTTCTTGTATTGTATAGTAGTTTGTTTTTAATTTCTTTTTGTTTTGTAAAGTGTTTAAGTTTTAAGATTGGATAAAAAGATTGTGGATAAGAGTATGTTTTTTCTCCCCTACTTGAATTCACTTTAATGATCTATTATTGTTTTTTTATTCATTGAGGACAATGCATAATTTAGGTTGGGGGTGGGACAATTTGTGATGCAATCTTAATTATTTGAGTCTGAATATTTTTGTTGAGTTTTTTGTAGATGATTTAAACATTTATTTAGCGAAATTTGTTTTTATTTAGGACATTTTATTTATTTAGGCTATTTAAATTTTATTTTTGTTATCTTTGGGTAATTTTTTTGAGGATTAGTCGTAGGAGGACCAGGGACTTAGGACCGTTTGAACGGTTCTTTTCCATTTGAAAGCATGCTCTTAAAAATCAACCACCATTCAGACGGTGGATTTGCGTTTGAATGCACCTAAGAATTTCGAAAGTCAAAAGGCCAAAGGACGCTTCGGCAAAGAGGTGAACATTAAGAGGACCATTTAAGGGCCCCCAACCGTGTGAACGTGCCTTCTTCTACCCCAAGTTTCTGCACCTCGTTCTCTTTCTAAAAACCAAAACCCACTGATGCAAATCATAACACAACTTCGAGGGATCTAGTTCAAGTCCCAATTGGGTCGGTTACGAGAGCACGAGCAATGAAGTTTAAAGATGTACTCAACAGACTGATTCAAGAGGCATGGACTTAAGCAAATTCGTGGAGGCCCATTGAGCATGATCCACGTGAGCAACAAAGACTCATCAACATGATTCAAGTTCTAGAAGAATCTGGTCAAGGCTAAGCTTAAATTGGCATGTTTAAGAATACTCCTTTTTTTGGGTCTGATTGTAAGGCTTGCATGGCTTGCATGCCATTTACTTTCCTTTTTCTATTTTAGGCGTGTGATCAGTCAATTAAAGGGCTGATTGTCTTTCTTTTTCTTCTTTTAGGCAAGTAAGAGCTTTAGTCTTTAGTTATTCCTATTTGGGTTTGGATTGTCAAAATATAAACCCCTATTAGGATTTGTTTTCTTAGTAGATTAGGATTTGTTTCTTTAGCATATTAGGATTTGTCTCCTTAGCAGATTAGGATTTTAGGAATTTTTCTTGTAATGGCCAGCCTTATAAATAGACATTTAATCAATGAAAAGAGCAGATCATTCTTCAGCAAAATTGGAGAGTGTTTTCTCTGCAGTTCTTTGAAGAACTATTAGAACTTATCGGGATTTCCCGTGGCGTTTACCAGCGACTTATCAAACAGAATTCTACCACCGTTTGTGGTGTCTTCCTTATACCAAGGTTCTTGTTTTCACAATAAACAATGGGTTGAGGTCATATATACCAAGGTTCTTGTTTGTCGTAAACAACAGGTCGAGATCTATCATTCAAATCTAATCGTAGAACAATCTTGGGTTCCTTTTTTTCGTTGTCGGATCTCGTTATTTTGGCGGAATCCACATCATTTGGTATCAGAGCTTAGGTTCTAGTTCATGTTTGCCTATCTCTTAAAACCTTTCTTTTCTTTATTCTGTGTTCTTTTAGATCCAAATTCGGTTCACATACCCTAGTCTAGCCGAATTTCCTTTACCCCATTCCGCTAGTATTTTGTTGGTTCTAGTTTATTACGAATTCTATTATGTTACTACCAAAATATAGTTACTGATCAAAAAAAAAAAAGGCAGAAAGGAGTCAAAAAAAAAAAAAGAAGGCAGAAAGGAAAAAAAAAAAAAAAGAAGAATTGTTTGTGTTCATCCACTTTTTGGGTCCAATAAACCCGAAAATCAGCTCACCCCAAAATCAGATATATATTTTTTTTGTGGAAATCTTGCTATTTTGTGCTTCTGAAAATCTAATCAGCCGTGTGCCTTGAATTCTTGCTCTTAAAACCAGAAATTCCTTGATGAGTTCTTGGTGAATTGTTGCTGGAAATTTTGAGAATTGTTTGTTTAGTTTCAAAAGAAGTGAAAGAGAATTATCGAGTGGAAAAAAGGCAAGAGTGGTGAGAACATTTGAGGGTGAAAAGCCACGTATTTTTGAGTGAAACATAAGTGTAGAGTGAATCACATTCTTGAGTGTAAACGCATAAGGGAGAGAATTGGGAGGTCCTTTTCTTTCTTTCTTTTTTTTTTTATTTTCTTTTTTAATCTAACGTTGTTTTTACAGCAATCATGTCTCACAACAGTGCTAAGAACATGGCAAAAGATGCTACGGAACTGGCTGATCTGAAATTGTTTATGGAGGCCATGATGAGTGAGATAAGGCGTGTGATGTCGTTGGAACTGGAGCAGGTTCATCAACGGATAGACCAGATGGAGAATACACATGAGAAGCAGCCACAAAACGTCCCTAATGTGCGTAGAAGGGAAAGAGTTCAGTCGAGGGAAGTGAGGGTTGAAGATGAAGAGCCTTATGGGGCTGGTTTTGATGAAGAGGATGATCGGAATTCTGTTGTTAATAATTGGAGACATGGAGGGCGGTTTAGAGAAGGTAGGAATCGGGAAGATAATAACTTGGGTGGTATTCAGATGAAGATTCCATCGTTTCAAGGTAGATCTGATCCTGAAGCATACCTTGAGTGGGAGAAGAAGATGGAGTTCGTATTTGACTGCCACAACTATTCCGAAGCAAAGAAGGTAAAATTAGCGGTGATTGAGTTTTCTGACTATGCTATTACTTGGTGGGATCAGCTTGTTATAAACAGGAGGCGGAATAGAGAGCGACCAATAGAGACATGGGAGGAGATGAAAAGGGTGATGAGAAAGCGGTTCGTTCCAAGTTACGACTACCGAGAGTTGTACAAAAAACTACAAGGTCTTAAACAGGGAAGCCGGAGCGTGGAGGATTACTACAAGGAAATGGAGATTGCTATGATCCGAGCTAATGTACAAGAAGACCGAGAGGCTACAATGGCTAAGTTTTTACTTGGATTAAACCGGGAAATCCAAGATAAGGTAAAGATGCAACATTATGTGGAGTTGGAAGATATGGTGCACATGGCCATCAAAGTGAAACAACAACTCAAGAGGGGGGTGGGTGGGTCACGTGCAACCTATAACTCTAGTTCTACCTCTTGGAAACCGAGTTATACCAAGCAAATGGACAAGTCACAAACGTCCAAATCCGAGCCCAAGTCCGCAAACACCGGCCACGTTCCTCAAGGTAAAACCGACACTTCTACCTCTAGGAATCGTGACATTAAATGTTTTAAATGTCAAGGCAGGGGACACATAGCAAGTCAATGTCTAAACAAGCAGGTTATGGTGTTGCAAGAAAATGGTGAAATTATGATCGACAATGAAAATTTCGACACCGACGACATGCCCCCATTGGAGGACGTTTCTGAGGAGGAATATTTAGCCCCTGATGCATTGACATTGGTGGCGAGGAGAGCATTGAGCGTGCATGCAAAAGAGGTTGATGAAGTGTAGCGGGAGAACATCTTTCACACTAGGATTATTGATGGTGGTAGTTGTACTAATGTTGCAAGCACAATTATGGTGGAAAAATTGGGACTACCCGTGTTGAAGCACCCTAAATCGTACAAGTTGCAATGGTTAAATGATAGTGGTGAGATAAGGGTGAACAAGCAGGTGTTAGTTGCATTTCGAATCAATAAGTACAAAGAAGAAGTGTTGTGTGATGTAGTACCGATGCAAGCAGGACAATTATTGCTAGGGCGTCCATGGCAGTTTGATAGGCATGCGAAGCATGATGGCTTTACGAACAAATACTCCTTTGTGCTTAATCAACGACCAATCACTCTTGTACCATTGACACCGCAGCAAGTATATGAGGATCAAGTGAGATTGCAAAAAGTGAGTGATCAAAAGAAAGAGAGTGAACAAAAGAAAAAGAGTGAAAATCAGAGAGAGGCCGAGAAAAAAGAGAGAGAAAAAGAAAATCAAAATTCGGCCATTGAGAGAAAATCAGAGAGAAAACAAAAGAATTTCTATGCAAAAGTGAGTGAAATTAAGCGAGCAATGTTTTCAAATCAGCCGATGATTGTACTTTTGTACAAAGAGGCATTTGTTAACACTAACGAACTTAACCTTGCTTTGCCTAGTTCTGTTGTTTCTCTTTTGCAGGAGTATGAGGATATCTTTCCTGAGGAATTGAACATCAAATTGATTTTGTTCCCGGTGCGACAATTCCAAACCGACCAGCCTATAGGAGCAATCCTGAGGAGACAAAGGAGCTTCAACGACAGGCAAGTGAGTTGATAGAGAAAGGGCACGTGAGGGAGAGCATGAGCCCATGCGCAGTTCCTGTTTTACTTGTACCTAAGAAGGATGGGAAGTGGAGAATGTGCGTTGATTGTCGGGCCATCAACAACATAACAGTAAAATATCGTCATCCTATTCCTCGCTTAGATGATATGTTAGATGAGCTGCATGATTCTTGTTTATTTTCTAAGATTGATTTAAAGAGTGGTTATCATCAGATTAGAATAAAGGAAGGAGATGAATGGAAAACTGCCTTTAAAACAAAATATGGTTTGTATGAATGGTTAGTTATGCCTTTTGGATTGACTAACGCTCCGAGCACCTTTAAGAGACTTATGAATCATGTTTTGTGTGCATTTATAGGTAGATTTGTTGTTGTCTACTTTGATGATATACTCATTTATAGCAAAAACGTGGACAATCATGTAGTACATTTGAAATCTGTTTTAGATGTGCTTAGGAAAGAAAAGTTGTTTGCTAATCTAAAGAAGTGTACTTTTTACACCGATAAGCTTGTATTTCTGGGATTTGTTGTTAGTGCACAAGGTATACAGGTTGATGAAGAGAAGGTACGTGCAATCCAAGATTGGCCGAGTTCCACAAGCGTAGGTAATGTTCGTAGTTTTCATGGACTTGCTAGTTTTTACCGGCGGTTCGTGAAGGACTTTAGTAGCATAGCCGCACCACTTACCGAAGTGATCAAGAAGAATGTTGGATTTAGATGGGGAGAAGAACAAGAAAAGGCGTTTCAATTAATCAAAGAGAAGCTTACCAACGCCCCCTTACTGTCTTTGCCTAACTTTTTGAAAATGTTTGAGATTGAATGTGATGCTTCAGGTATTTGCATAGGAGCAGTGCTTATGCAGGAAGAACGACCAATTGCTTACTTCAGCGAGAAACTAAGCGAGGCAGCCTTAAACTACCCAACTTATGATAAAGAGTTGTATGCATTGGTTCGAGTTTTAGAGACATGGCAACACAACCTATGGCCTAAGGAATTCGTGATTCACACTGATCATGAGTCCTTGAAACACTTGAAGTGCCAGCACAAGCTAAAAAATAAACATGTGCGTTGGGCAGAGTTCATTGAGACGTTTCCATACGTCATTTGGTATAAGCATGGTAAGGAGAATGTGGTCGCCAATGCACTTTCTCACAGGTATTCATTATTCTCCACACTTGATGCAAAATTGCTTGGTTTTGAGAATATTAAAAATTTATACGCTGATGACCACAGATTTTGTGAGGAATGCCGGGCTTGTCAGAAAACCGGTTGTGGTAAGTTCTTTAGGCTTTGATGGATTCCTGTCTCGAGAGAGTAAGTGTGACGCCCCAAAATCCGGGGGTCCTGTATTAACCGTTGACAACCCGTCAACCCGCGAAAATACCCGTGGATGTCGCTTAACCCGATACCGCGGCACCACATTCCCTTTACCGGGATAAAAGAAAAATACAAATCCAATTTCTTTCGGTTGGTTGACCTATCCGAGATCCAATATACCACCATTGGTATCCCCTTATTATCCATTTGTAACATTAGGAGGGAGGAAAACATAGCCCAAGAACTTGGCAAAAGAAAAAGAAAAATAAAAAAAATTTCTGAAGTTTGGAGAGCGTACCGGTACGCGTACCGGTACGCTACGACCTCTGGACCTGATGAGTACAATGTAAGTGCTACTTGTAACATTAAAAGTAGCACTTAAAAGTAGAATGAAGCTTCAAGAATACTTCCCGAGCCCAAGACTAGATTTCGCCCAAATCTCCTCCTTTGGATCTTCGGTGAAATCCCTTGCTCTTGGTGTGGTTGCGTAACCCTCGTCAATGTGATCGACTTTAGCTCTTGGCTCGACGGAATCCGAGCGACGGAACTCCGGGAATCGACGGAGAAAGCTTGAAGATCAAAGTTTTCTCTCTTTTCTCTCTTCTCTCTCTCTTGGCCGGCCAAACAAGAACACAAGGGGAAAGAAAATCTGATTTTCTAGATATTTACCCCTATTTATAGTTTTAAATACTCGGCCCACGTCGCGCCACGTGTCTCTCGCTTAATCGGGTCCGATTTCGTCCCGAAACGATTCGTTTGATCCCAGTTTGAGTTCAAATTAATTTTATTTGAACTTTAACTTAATTTTAAGGAAATTTTATAAAACTTATTTATGGGGACGTTCGTAGGGTGAATCGCCACGCAGTCGCCTCGAACGACGTGCAAAATCCGACTACTTCGGAATTCGACGAAATTTGACAAGGTGACTAAATTTCGCGATACGAATTCAACAGCGAACTCCGTTTCCTCATCCGAGGTCTAGAACATGAGTATTTTAAATACGCATTATAGTGGCAAATTACTATTTTGCCCTTTTTTGGAAAAAGTTCAAATTTCCCGGGTTTTACAGTAAGTTATGCGTGCCTAATTGTTCCTTGAGGGAGTTGTTAGTGCGGGAATCTCATGGTGGGGGATTAATGGGACATTTTGGAGTTGCAAAGACTTTAGCTGTTTTGCAGGAACACTTCTACTGGCCTCACATGAAAAGAGATGTTGAGAGAATTTGTGGTAGATGTGTCACATGTAGGCAAGCTAAATCCAGAGTGCGGTCCAATGGTTTGTATACCCCTTTACCAGTTCCTAGTGGGCCATGGATTGATATTTCAATGGACTTTGTGTTAGGATTGCCTAGGACTAAACGTGGGAAAGATTCAATTTTTGTGGTTGTGGATAGATTTTCTAAGATGGCACACTTTATTCCATGTCACAAAACGGATGATGCCTCGCATGTTGCTGAATTGTTCATTAGAGAGATTGTGAGATTACATGACATGCCTAGAACAATTGTTTTAGATAGAGATGCTAAGTTCTTGAGCTATTTTTGGAAGACTTTGTGGTGTAAGCTAGGTACTAAGCTATTGTTTTCTACTACTTGTCATCCACAAACTGATGGTCAAACTGAAGTAGTAAATAGGACTTTGTCTACTTTATTGAGGGCAATCATTAAAAGAACATCAAAACATGGGAATAATGTTTACCACATGTTGAGTTTGCTTATAACCGATCTGTTCATTTTGCTACTAAATTTTCACCATTTGAAATTGTGTATGGATTTAATCCTTTAACTCCATTGGATTTATCTCCTTTACCTTTGACTGAGCATTTTAATTTAGATGGCAAAAAGAAAGCTGACTTTGTCGAGCAGATTCATGAGAAAGCAAGACTCAACATTGAGAGAAGAACGGAGCAGTATGCAAAACAAGCCAACAAGGGGTGTCACAAGCTGATTTTTGAAACCAGAGATTGGGTTTGGCTACATATGAGAAAAGAGAGATTTCCGACGCAAAGACGTTCCAAATTGCTTCCAAGGGGAGATGGTCCTTTCCAAGTCCTAGAGCGCATCAATGACAACGCTGACAACTAGATTTACCTGGTGAGTACAATGTAAGTGCTACTTTTAATGTTACTGATTTGAGTCCTTTTGATGTAGGTGATGATTTGAGGGAAAATCCTTTTCAAGAGGAGGGGAATGATGCAAATCATAGCACAACTTCAAGGGATCTAGTTCAAGTCCCAATTGGGCCAGTTACGAGAGTACGAGCAAGGAAGTTTAAAGATGTACTCAACGGACTGATTCAAGAGGCACGGACTCAAGCAAATTCGTGGAGGCCCATTGAGCATGATCCACGTGAGCAACAAAGACTCATCAACATGATTCAAGTTCTAGAAGAATCTGGTCAAGGCTAAGCTTAAATTGGCATGTTTAAGAATACTCCTTTTTTTGGGTCTGATTGTAAGACTTGCATGCCATTTACTTTCCTTTTTCTATTTTAGGCATGTGATCAGCCAATTAAAGGGCTGATTGTCTTTCTTTTTCTTCTTTTAGGCAAGTAAGAGTTTTAGTCTTTAGTTATTCCTATTTGGGTTTGGATTGTCAAAATATAAACTCCTATTAGGATTTGTTTCCTTAGCATATTAGGATTTGTCTCCTTAGCAGATTAGGATTTTAGGAATTTTCCTTGTAATGGCCAACCTTATAAATAGACATTTAATCAATGAAAAGAGCAAATCATTATTCAGCAAAATTGGAGAGTGTTTTCTCTACGGTTTTTTGAAGAACTATTCGAACTTATTGGGATTTCCCATGGTGTTCATCAGCGACTTATCAAATGGAATTCCACCACTGTTTGTGGCGTCTTCCTTATACCAAGGTTCTTGTTTTCACAATAAACAACGGGTTGAGGTCATATATATCAAGGTTCTTGTTTGTCGTAAACAACGAGTCGAGGTCTGTCATTCAAATCTGATCGTAGAACGATCTTAGGTTCCTTTTTTTCGTTGTTGGATCTCATTATTTTTGCGGAATCCACATCACCCACCTTCCCTCTCTTTCAAAAATCTTCAAAAGGCCATCAAATCTCACCCAAAACCCACCAAGAATGAAGATTTCTTCCAAAAAAACTAAGGATTTAGCCTCTTTTCTCACATTAGGGTTATTTTCACATCTTTTACCCTCTTTTTCAAAAGACCCATCATCTTCTTCAAGCTTTTGAGAAGGTCTTCAATGGCACACAAGAGAGCTCTTGAGGGCACTAGTGCACAAGGAGCTTAACTATCTCAGCTAGAAGTGGTGACTGACGATCGAGGTTTTTGATGTGAATCATTTTCTTTCGTTGGAGAAAAGTGAGAGGTATGATTTGCATTTTGCTAAAGGACCTACAGTTATGGAGATAGCTATTTCGTATGATGTTTTTTCTATATACGAGATTGATCAGATTCTTCAGTGTAAGGGATGCGGTGATTTTATGAAATTGAAAAATGGCAAGGGGCCTACTGAGTTGATTAAAGAGTTTTATTGTAATGCTGAGAGGATTTACCCTAGAAGGTTTTCTACTTATGTGAGGGGTAAAAGAATGATAGTAGATTCAGCTGTGATTTTTAATAGATTTAGCTGTGATTTTTGTAGTGGTAGGTATCAATGTAACTCCTAGGCCACAGTTTACTCTCATTACTATGATAGAGATGGAAGATGTGGCTACGGAGTTGACAGGAGATCCTAATTTTGCATAGACTCAGAAACCCAAGTTTTTTACCCAGGACCAATTGATTGATAAGTATAGAATTCTGAACTGGATTTCTGTGTCATATATCTTAACATTGAGTAGTAGGACTCAGGTGTATCCAAAGAGGGCGAGGTTGCTATGTGCTTTGGGTACTGGCATGTCGATGTGCTTGTCATTTATTATCATATCTGAGATGCAGAGAGCACTGAAGGTGACTACTAAGAATTCCTCTCTTCCATTTGGCTACTTAGTTACCTAGATCTGTGTGAAGCAGGGGATAGTTGTAGAGAATGAGATGCTTAAGGAGAGATGTCCCAAGCTTTTAGATCTCATCGCTTTGATGAAGAGTAGGAGTGTAGCTACTAGGGGAGAGCCTGATGTAGATGAGGAAGGTGAGAGGAGGATGATTGTGCTGATGTTGATGCTCCAGTCAGAGATCCTGTGGATACCCGTTCTAAGACGGATCTTTTACTTCAGATCATGGTGGATCAGAGATGGATTAGGGGAGAGTTAGCCAGGCATTGATCCATCCTTGATAACTTTCACCTTGCTCCTACCGATTTTTATTGCCCTTCTGGTCCTTCTTCCTAGACTTTGAAGATCTTGAAGTCTATTTTAGTTTATTTTTAATATTGTCTTTTAGTTTTTAGAGTCAGTTAGTTTAGATTCAATAGTCAAAGCCCCCCGGTCGTATCTAGTTAAGTCAGGGCCTGATTGACTTAGTCTACTTTTATTTTCAGTTAGAGTCTATAATGAAAACCCATTTTGACTAATCTATATATTATAGTTTCATTGAAAAAATTTTTGTCTAAATTTGCCAATTTTTTGAATTATGTGCATATGATGCGACTAATGATTGGGTAAGGGTATTTTAATGAAATTTTGAATTTGTTCATGCTTTAGTCTGTTATAGAATTCTATATTACACTTTAATATTATAAATTTTATCCCAATTGAAACTCAAAATATTAGAGCAGGAATGACCTTGCTTGAGTCAAAAGGTAGAGGAAAATACTTTACCTTCAAACTTGATACACATAGTGGAGAATAGTATAATGTCTCTTGTGAGCTTTGAGCCAATCATTCTTGGAGAGATATGTACATTTACTCAGTTAAAGAGAATTCATTCAACTTTATTTCTTGAATAGTTTCATTATGCTTGTTTTGATCAATACTGATATTAGGAATAATTGTTTGATTATGAGTTATTTGCATAGCGAATGTGTTACTGAAACTTTTGAGATATGATTATAGGTCATGTTTGATTTATTTTGAGCCTTAGCCATGTTTCTTGAAGTTTTATTATCCTTAGAAGCCATGATTGAGCCTTTTTGATTGAAAGTTCATTTGTTAACATATGATTATGTGGTTGACATTTGTTAGAAAAAAAGAGGTGAATTTTTGGTACACTTATGAGGTTGAAAGTGTTTGACTTGCTAGAAAAAAAATTGTGTATATGCTTGTTGAAAAGAAATTGAAAAAGTATGAGCATGAGAAATAGAAAGCAATAACATAAATGAAAAAGAAAAAGAAAAAGATTATATGTATACATAAGCAAGTGTTGAAAAAAAAAACATGTGTAAAGGGAAGGTTTGAAAGTTTATTTCAAGAAATAGTGGGATAAAAAATTTTCTCAGGGTAAAGTTTTGAATTCTTATTTTCCTCCGTTTTTAACCCTATGAACCAAGGCCACATTGTAACCTTAGATAAAGACCTATTTGATCTCAACATTTATTAGTGATGAATGACTTGTGTGAATAAGGAGGAGGATAACAGTTCTTTTGAATAATGTGTGTTGATTTCTGATCATGAGACTATGCTAATTTTCTTTCGTTGATAGTGTTCATTGATTATAGTCCTATGGGAGATATACTTTGTGTTGATCTTATAATAATTTTGCGCACTTATGGAGAACTGATGACAATTAGTAAGTATAATCGGAGTGATGTCATTGTTGAGAGTATAATTTGAGTGAGAATTGGTTCACAGCTAGCTATAGATAGTGGAGAGGTAATGTATTTTTTATTGATTCTCTACTCTTGTTTGGTCATTTGCACACTACACATGAGAATCATTGGGGATGAAATTTGTAGATATTGGTGTGTCATCTATGATTCTATGACTTGACTTAGCATGTACTTGTTCATATTTTTATTTATACCCGATGTTTGATTAATTGGTTGAGTTATATGATGAATTCAAAGCAATAGGTGAATTAGTGGAAGTTTGTAGCTATATTCACTAGAAACCTTCATGAGACTAAGCTCATCCACTACGGGAAACCTAGGAGTTTAAAGGTTTGTTGCATGTGCTAAATGCAATCATGAGTCCTACAAAAGTGGATGTTTGTTATTTCATTTTATTTTGTTTATTTTTAGGATTTTGATCTTTACAAGTGACTAGTAAGATGTAGGTTGGGGGTGTGATTCATCATGAAAAGTGTTAATTCTTTAGTTATTAATTGTGATGAATTGCATTATTTTTGAGTTATTAGATTAATTATTCTTTGATACAATATTTCATGGGATTTATAATGTTTTGTTAATTTTAGGTAAAATGAGATGAAATAAGTGATTTGGTGAAACTACTGGTGAAGAAAGGAAATAAAGTAAAGTCAAGGGGGAGCAATAATAAAGGGTTGACATGAGGAATAAAGAATATTGACCTCCGAAGATGTTGGAGGAAAATTAGATCTTGGGACAAGGAAGCACTATCTGAGTGGAGATGAATCGTTCGAACGCCCACTGATGATATGGACGTCCATAACCAAGAGCCAATTTTTTTAGAGTGTTTTAACCAATGGAACGGTGCTCAACCATCCAAATGCCATCGACGACGCATACCTCTGTTCAAACGGAGATGGATCGTTCGAACGCGCCTTCCTTTTGGCTGACGGATGCTTTAGCCCTAATTTCTATTTTTAAATCCAATTTTTCTATATTTTTAGGAAAATATATATATGGGGGTAGAGTTAACTTTTTAGGGATCTCTTCATAGACTCTCATCTCTTGAACCTTTCTGTCATTATTATTTAAGATCTTGCTCATGGCTAGTGAGTAATTCTCTTCTTATTCTCTAGTTAGGGTATGGTTTTCATGATTGTAATTCAAATACTATATGGATGCAATTATATATTATTGTTCTTAAGTGATTTATCTTTTCAAATATTTCTCGATTGAATGAATGACTTTTACCAAAGTAATGTACTCTGTAAACTTATTTGATTAATCATTAACATGATTGATTTCTTGGTATGATTAATACTTCTAATTCTCTGTGAGTATAAATTACTAGTTCTTAAATTTCTGCTTTCTTTTCAATTAAAGATTGGATTTCAAAGTCATATTTTCAGTTGATTACGTTGATGTTGGAAGTCAACTGAGATAAATATAATATAATTGCATAAGTATTGTATTTGATTTACATGAATGAGACTTGATTCGAAGTTAGAGAATAGCCTACTTTCATAGTAAATTCCTTTAAATCAGTTTGAATTATTCAAACTCAAATTTTCTTTAATTGTTCTTTCTTTTTTCCTTCCTACCTCCAAACCAATTTTCCTAAGGATCGACCTTGGATTACTAAGTTTATTACTACTGTAAAACCCAGGTAAATTTGAACTTTTTCTGAAAAATGGCAAAACGATAATTTGCCACTACGGTACGGGTTACAAAACTGAAATTTTCAAGAACTCGGATGATGAACGGACCTCACCGTTGGATTCTTCTCGCGAAATCTAGTTACCCTGTCAAATTTCGTCGAATTCCGAGATAGTCATATTTTTTGCGTTTTACGAGGCGATCGGGTATCGGGGAACCCAAAAACGAATTTTTTTAATAAAATTTTGAAAGTTGAAAAATAATTTAAATAAAGTTCATATAAAATATTTTGAGCTTAAACCGGTACGAAATTTAATCGTTTCGGGGCGAAAACAGACTCGGGAAAAGGGGTAGGGTGTGGCGCGACGTGGGCCAAGCTTTAAAATTATAAATAGGGGCAAAATATCTGATTTTTTGGACAGAAACTCTGCTGAAACCAGTGTGTTCTCACATTGGAGAGAAAGAGAGAAAAAAAAGAGAAAACTTATTCCTTCTCTTTGCGATTCACGGAGTTTCGCTGGTTGGAATTCGTCGAGCCAAGAATTAAAGTCGATCTCCTCGACGAGGGCTACGCGTACGTACCAAAAAGAGTGAATTTCACCGAAGATTCAAGATGAGACTTTGGGGAAATCAAGAGTTTTGGGGCTTGGGAGGTGTTCTTGAGGTTCTCCACACTTCATCTCACGCTCCAAGAGGTAGGGTTCCCTCCTACTTTGGTTTATTTCCATCCTATGGTGTCCATAGGAAATGGGTGGGCTGTTTTGAGTGTTTTAACACTTGCCTATTATAGTTGGATTAATGGAAATGGGTAGGCTCAATTCTAGTGTGAATTGGTAGTTAGAAATTACTAGTTTGTCATTTCTTGGAAGTTTTGATAATTGAGTATGTGGAAATCATTGAATCTGATTTTTTTTTTTTTGAGTTAGGTGATAATTTGGGCATTTTATGTGATCACATGATTTGGTGCCTTGAAGGTGTTTGATAAAATATCTATGTGAAATAAAGTGTGTAAATTGCATGAGATTATGTGATAACATGCTTGAATGGTGTGGTAAATGGAAATCATATGCTTATGATGTGATTTACATTTGGAAATGTAAATGTTGATATATGCTTGAAATATATTGGTATTGTGATGATTATGGAGATTATGTGCTTAGGATGTAATTTATACATAGTGTATGTTGAAGTATGTGGTTAAATTGATCCATATGACATTCATTACATATGGGACTTGACATTGACATGCAATGGTTCATTACATTGCATTTGCACGGAGACATCGCATTAGGTGGGTGTGTGTGCATGGTGTGATCAAACACCATACTTGATGATTGATGGGTGGGCTCGGGAAAGTTGGGTTGAAAATCCGACTGAGTCACATGGTTGCATGAATATGGGGTCGGGGTTAGCAAGAAGGGCTAGAAAATCCATCGGGTGAGAGACCCGGTGACTTGGACACGCACTCTAGTGGTATAAGAGTCCATAAAATGTGTCGGTGTATGCGGAACCGTTGGTGGAAGTCCATGAATTCCGTGTCGGTTGGGTGCCGTTGGTGTAAGTCCATAAATACTCACCCCACGAAAGACCCGGAGATTTTAAAAGGATCATTGGATGAAATTCATCAATGACAGATTGTCTACAAATTGGCATTGCATTGTGTTGCGGGAGTCGGGGAGGGCTCGGGTTAAAGTACGTGAGTGAGTTTTATCTCATTTCATGGCATGACATGGTAAAAGAATTCCAACATTGAATTGCATGTTCTTGTTTAGAATAGTTGTTGATTGTTACATGTGCACATTCATATGCATCTAAGGTGGGGAGTAGCCTCTGTAGGAGATACTCTATTGAGCGTTGCTCACCCTATACGGGAAAACATTTCAAGTGCAGGATACACACTGGTGGACGACTCTCATTTGGAGCCTCAAGGGTGAAGAGAGGCCGAATTGTGGCCTTTAACCTTGGTTTTTGTAAAACTTTTGTTAAAACTATGTTTGGGGTAGAACTTTCCGTACAAATGAGACTCTGCCCGAATTTTGTTAAATTATGGATCCCGATAAATTGGGCATAATGGCCTGATATCGATTTACATGATATCCACGGGTATTCCGCGGGTTGATGGGTGATCAATGGACCCCCGGATTTTTGGAGCGTCACAGCTTGATATCAGAGCTTAGGTATACGATTTACCTAGGGCTTGATGGACATGGGTCTAGACCATTGCATCCATTGTGCATTTTATGTTGTGTGCTTTAAATGCTACATGTTATGTGTTATGTGTTATGTGGATTATATGCATGGTAAGATGTATATGGAAATGGACACACTAGGGTTAGAAAACATAACCTTGGGGTTCGGAGCAAGGGATGAACGGTATAGTTCAATGTCTAGATGTCTACTAGTAGGTGGCACAAGCACTACTAATGAGACAAGGAGAGAAATCTTAAAGTTTAAACCTGATCCCTATTTTGGGATAATATGTGAGTGTTCTATTGTTATTTGACATGTGTGTAGATGGTATATAGAGGAAGAGGACGCCGAGGCGGTGGGTGGAACAACCAACCACCACCGGCCTTTGACCAACGAGCCTTCGTGGAGGCTATTGGTGCTGCGGCTGCTACTATTGCACAGGCCAGTGCTACAGCTGCTACTATTGCACAGGCCAGTGCAAATATGGGCCAAGGAGGCTCAAGTACCCTCCAGAAGTTTAAGGCACACCAGCCTCCGACCTTCATAGGAGGGGCGGATCCGATGGTGGCTGACTATTGGTTCCGGCAAGTTGATAATATCTTAAAGGCTATGGAGATCACCTGCGATGCCACTAAGATAATGCTAGCTACATTCCAGCTAGAGGGAGAATCCCAATTATGGTGGGATTGGGTGAAGAACTCCAAGAACTTGGAGGCGACGACATGGGGAGAGTTCCGAGAGCTCTTCATGGGCAAATATTTTTCGGTTTCTGTCCGGCAAGCTAAGGCTCGGGAGTTCCTAAATTTGAGGCAAGAAACTATGACAGTATTAGAATACGTGGCTAATTTCACGGAATTAGCCCGTTTTGCTGATGATTATGTGGCCACAGACATGGCCAAGATGAGGAAGTTTGAGGATGGCTTGAAATTGTCCATCCGGGGTAAAATTGTGGGCCTTTGCCTACAAGACTTGGACTCGATGGTCGAGGCATCTATGGCCATTGAGAGAGAGATAGATGATGCACGGAACATCCGGGAAGCGGGTGTTAAAGACAAGAAGAAGGAGGGCCAATCCTTTTCTTCTAGCTCAGGAAAGAGGCAGAAGACTTTCACTCCACAGGGACAGCCAGGACAGGGCCGTGGCTATCAAGGCCAAAGTCGATCCTCCCAAGGGGGGGAAACCTTAGGACAACATATCAGGTAGGTCAGAGGACTTGTTTCCATTGCCACCAGCCTGGTCACATGAAGCGGGATTGTCCTCAGAGGCAGGGATCCCAGAGTTATGGGGCGTCTCAGTCCCAGTCATCGGTGGGGCACTCACAGACTCACTTTATTCCTACCTACCCCACCATGGGCCAGGGAAGCCAGTACCAGTTTTAGGGTGCTGCACAGGGCCCTACTACTTCACGTGCGGGGATCCCGCAATCAGGCCAGATGGGCCAGAGCATGCGTCGAGGTCAAGGCCAAGGTTCACAAGCCAGGACTTCAGGGACCCAGGGGTGTGTCTACGCCATTATGCCTCAGACTGAGCCAGCAGATCAGTCGATTATCTAGGGTACATTTCTACTATCTCGCTTATGGGCAAGGGTATTATTTGACTCTGGTGCATCTCATTCTTTTATTGCTGCATCATGTGTGAAAGATTTGGGCTTAGAGGTTGAAACCTTGGAAGAGCCATTGCATGTGAGTTCTCCCCTAGGAGCTAAGGTGAGTGTTGATCAGATATGTCGAGGTTGTGAGTTAGAGATCTCGGAGATTCTACTCACCGTGGACCTTAGGGTCATGGACATGCCGGAGTTTGATGTCATCCTTGTTATGGACTGGTTGACGGCACACCGAGTCATCATTGATTGTGATCGTAAGAGGGTCACCGCGTACACGCTAGAGGGTGTTTGTTTCAAGTTCCAGGGGGAAAAGCATAACACTTTACCCCAAGTAGTGTATGACTCCCGTTGGCACGGTCAATTGGTGGGTTGGCTAGCAAGCCTTACCCTAGAGGACGAGGCGAGATAGGAGTTCGGTCTACCTCGGGTGGTTTGTGAGTATGAGGATGTTTTTCCGGATGAACTACCGGGATTACCTCCACATAGGGATGTAGACTTCACCATTAAGTTACACCCCGGTACATCGCCCATTTCTATGACTCCACATAGGATGACACCTGCTGAGTTGCAAGAGCTCAAGGTCCAATTGCAAGAATTGATGGACAAGGGGTTCATTAGACCGAGCACCTCACCTTGGGGCGCTCCGGTGTTGTTTGCCAACAAGAAGGACAAGACCCTTTGGCTATGCATAGACTACTGGCAGTTGAATAGGGTTACTATCAAGAATAGGTACCCTTTGCCGAGGATTGATGATTTGTTTGATCAGCTGAGAGGGGCGCGGGTCTACTCCAAGATAGATCTCTGCACCGGTTACCATCAGTTGAGGGTTAGGGAGGCGGATATCCCTAAGACGGTGTTTAGGACGCGATATGGACATTTCGAGTTCATAGTGATGCCATTCGGGTTGACGAATGCCCCGACGGCATTCATGGATCTCATGCATAGGGTGTTCCAACCCTTCCTAGATCAGTTCGTCGTGGTCTTTGTTGATGACATCTTGATCTACTCCAAGTCTGAGGAGGAGCATGAGGGTCACTTGAGGGTTGTTCTCCAGACCTTGAGAAACCATCAGTTGTACGCCAAATTCAGTAAGTGTGAATTTTGGCTTACTGAGGTGAAATTTTTGGGACATGTGGTGTCGGCATTTTATTGTTCGTTGTGGTCTTTGTTGATGACATCAAGCACTACTCATGCATTTTATTGTTTCCTAGATGGCTACTTGGAGTACTACCAGATTGAGATAGCACTCTATGACCAGAAGAAAACAACATTCACATTTACATATAAAAGAACTTCGTTTAGTTTATGTAATGCTCCAGCTACTTTTTGGATATGTGTAATTAGTTTATTCAGTGACATTATAGAGAGGTACTTAAAGGTATTCATTGATGATTTTTCTATTTATAGAGATTCTTTTGAATTGTGCTTGAATAACCTTGAAATATTTTTAATCAAATGTGAAGAGACCAACCTATTGATTAATTGGGAAAAATGTCACTTTATGGTGATACAAGGCATAGCTTAAGTTATATTATACCAGCTAGGGAGATAAAAATAGACAAAGCAAAGATAGATTTCATAGCCAATTTACCTGCTCCAAAAATTATTAAAGATATTAGATCATTCTAAGGACATAAGAGCTTTTATAGGAGATTCATTATAGACTTTAGTGTCATATCTAAACCCATGTGTCATCTCCTAAGTCAAGATGTACCTTTTGAGTGGGATGAGGCATGCCAGAAAGCTTTTGAAAAGCTTAAGGGTATTCTGATTTCTACTCCTATATGCAGCCCCCTGACTGGTCCCTACCCTTTGAATTGATATGTGATGCTAGTGATTATGCGGTAGGAGTAGTGTTAGGCCAAAGAAAAGACAAAAAACCTTATATGATGTATTATGCTAGCAAAACTCTTAATGAATTATTCTACCACTCAAAAAGAGTTACTTGTTGTTGTCTTTTCTTTGGATAAATTGCATTCATATTTGGGTAGTTCCTCAGTTATTTGTTTTACTGACCATGCAGCTTTGAATTATTTGTTTACCAAGAAGGACGCCAAACCATGATTACTTAGATGGATAATCCTACTTCAAGAATTTGACTTGACCATAAAGGATAAGAAAGGAGTTGAGAATGGGGTGGTGGATCATCTCTCTAGGCAGACATACGAGTTTCATGAGTATAAACTACCAATCAATGAGAGCTTCCCCATGAGTAGCTATTTGCAGTCTCAGAGCTACCATCGTCTGTCGATATTGCTAATTAATTAACCACTGGTACGCTCCCTTCGTCCTTTAGTTCTCTACATAAGAATTTTTTTTTTTGCATGAACATAATTTTTTTGTAATAATCCCTATTTGTTTAAATACTATAAGGATCATATCATAAGAAATTATATACCAGATCAAGTGATGCTTAGTGTCATTGCCTTTTGCCATAATGAAGCATGTGGGGCCACTTTTCATCTAAGAAAACTGATGCAAAGATTTTGCAATGTGAATTTTATTGGCCCACACTTTTTCAAGATACCCATGCTTTTTGTTCATCATGTGACATATGTCAACGGTTGGGGGGCATTTCAAGAAGAAACATGATGCCCTTAAACCCAATTTTTGTAATAGAAATATTTGTTTGTTGGGACATAGATTTTATGGGACCATTTCCTCAATTGTTTGGCTATCTGTTAATCTTAGTTGCCGTTAATTTATGTCTCTAAATGGGTTGAAGCTATTCCCAGCCATAATAACGATCATCACACTGTGGTGAAGTTTTTAAAAGAAATAACTTATCACAGTTTGGAATACCTTGAGCCATTATTGATGATAAATATCAATTTTGCAACTGATATTTTGAAAATTTAATGAGAAAATATTCCATAAATCATAAGGTTACAGCTCTCTGCCATCCATATATAAGTGGTCAAGCTGAATTAGCCAAAAAGGAGATTTAGTGAATTTTGGAAGGCTAATCTCGACCACAAAGATTGGTCTTTAAGACTGACTAACGCATTATGGGCTTACCGTACAACTTTTAAAACCATTCTAGGCATGTCTCCTTACAGTTTGGTTAATGGGAAACCATAAAACTTACCTAGTGTGCTAGAACATAGAGCATATTGCGCAATTAAGACTATGAACTTTGATACTGACAAAGTAGGGATATCTAGAAGGCTTCAAATCAATGAACTAGAAGAACTTAGGAATGAAGCCTATGACAATGCTAAAATTTCCAAAGCATGAATCAAAATTTTCCATGATAAGAATATTCTGAGAAAGACCTTTGAACCTTGTCAAAAAGGTTCTACTTTATAATTATCACCTCCACATATTTCCTAGTAAGTTGAGGTCTAGGTGGTCAAGCCCTTTTGTTGTTAGACGTGTATTTCCTCATGGGGCAATTGAGATTGAGGACCCCCAAGAATGACAAAGTATTTAAAGTCAATGGTCAAATACTTAAGTCATTCCTAGAATGTTTTGTGGTTGAGGTGGAGTCCATTCCTAGAAGGAAAAATGCATGAGTTTTAGAAAACCAAAATCGTCTAGACACCATCACTACCATCTGGTTTTGAATTTTAAAACATGATTTCTAGTAACTTTTTCCTATCCAGACACAAGGGAGATCATCTGGACGCAAGTTCAACTCTTCCAATTCCAAAGGCCTAAAACCATCCGGACGCAATCATCATAGTCCGGATGTGTCCCTTGATCAGACCTAACCACCTTAAGTGAAGAGACATAGTCCTTGGGAATCCGTAAATTCATTAAAGTTGTGCCCAGATGCACCTCTACTGTCCGAACGGGCCTAGTGTTTTATAAAAGAACACATGTCGTCTTCTTCAATTTTTTGTAACTTTAAAACCCTAAAAGCCAAAACTCACTTCTTCTATTTTCTTATTTCTATACCAAATTAACCCTAAACTTCACCAAACACCCACTACATTCCAGATCCACTCCCTCAAACATCCTTTTAGGCTAGTTTTTTTCAATTTTCAAAACCCACTATTCTCTACAATGCCTCCCAAAAGAAAATATACACATATAGTATATTCTAGTTCTCAGGTTGCCTATTGTGGCCAATGCAACGACTTGGTGTTCGGTGATTGAGAATCGAGACAGAAATGAGTGTTGTGCGATTAGGGGTTGGAGTCCTGAGACGTCGAACCATGAATTGATAGCTCCAGAGTGTGTACATAGGTGTTTGGGGATGAATAGAGTGTTAATTGGGGTAGAAGTGTGACTGGTAAATAGAGAATGAACCATAACGTGTATCCGAATGAGTTAGAGTTAGCGCATACCGGGAGTTAGTGGTGCGGGAATTTGACTCGCTGATCAAATTATTAGTCGAATTGAGTTTAAAAAAATTTAATCTTTGGTTTTCTAGTGCTTGATTTAATATGCATGTAATTTTTTTAAAAATATAGTTTTGATTAATTTTTGAAAATTGATAAGAAATAATGAAATTACAAGTTTGCTCTTGAGGTGAAAAGAACCTCCCACGACACCTTGATGGAGGTTGTGGAGTCTGTCTTGCTGCATGAACACCACCCAGTTTCTTGGGGGCCTTGACTCAGCACTTGGATGGTATAAGAAAGGGAGGAAATAGCTGGAAGAGAGGAAGCTAGAGAGAAACACAAAATTTGGATTTTTTGGTTTGTTGTGGAGGCTACTTCAAACCACAAGAGATATACTCCTTGACTAATATGGATGCTAGGAAGCTCATGGTATAGTAAGATTTTGGTTTTATATATTGTAAGTGCATGAATTTGAAGTTTAAAGTTTTGGGTTCAAGGGTTTGATGAAACGGGTTTGTGGATTACGAATCTTTTGGTTTAATTAAGGCATGGGGTTGTGTTTTAGGAGGTTGTGGAGTGTTTTAATGTGGTTTTGAGGCGGTCCATGGCCGGAGGTGGTGTGGTGGTGGAGAAGAAGTTTTGGCCATAGAGGTTTTTGATCTCCATGGTTTGGATATTTTAGTTTCGAATGGGGGTCATTCCTAGTTAATTTTCACCATAAGAATCCATCCATGGCTTAAAAAATGAGTCTAGAGGTTAGTAAAGGCGTGAAAATGGGAGTTGCAGGTTTGGCCATGTTTAGAAACTCTTATTTTTCATCAACGTAGACCCAATTTTTGAATAAGTGTATGTAAAACCTAGAAAATTTTGATTTTTTATGAAAAATGGCAAAATAGTAATTAGCTGCTATGGTACGGGTTAAAAATCCAAATGTTTCTGAAATTCGGATGACGAAACGGACCTCACCGTTGGATTCGTCTTGTGAAATCTAGTTACCCAATCAATTTTTGTCAAATTCTGAGACAGTCAGATTTTTTACGTTTTACGATGCAATCGGGCATCGCGCGGCTAAAATAAACGCAATCTGGTTTTAATTGCAAAATATGAAAAATATTTTAAAGTTAGTTCAAATAAAATATATTGAACATAACACAGAACGAGATTTAATTGATTCGAAATAAAATCGGATCAGGAAAAGACGAGACGTGTGGTGCGTTATGGGCCAATTATCCAAGGAGTATAAAAAGGGGAGAAAAATCAGATTTTCTCCCCATTACCCAACATATTTTCTGAGGGAGAGAGAGAGAAGAAGAAAGAGAAATTCAAGGGTTTTTCCATCTTCTTTTTGCGATCTCTGGTGATTCGTTCGTTGGAATCCTTTGGACCAAGAACGAAAGTTGATCTACACGATGAGAGCTACGTCTACGTACCAAAAAGTGAGAATTTTGACGAAGTCTCAAGAATGGGATTTTTGAAAATCAAATTCTAAAGCTTGAGTTGGGTTTTCTTGGAATTTGTAATATTCATAGTACACTTCAAGAGGTAGCGTTCTTCTCCTAGCTAGTTTATTTTCAACTTAGGGATTCGTATAAAATGGGTAGCATTACTTGAGATGAAATCTCTTACCTAAATGTATTTCTAGTGTAACTAGAGTATTAGAAATGATATGAGAATGAATAAAACAAATTTTGCATGAATTGGGTTTGTTGAGAATTGCTCATTGGGTGATTTCATGAGAATGTGATAATTTGGGCATGATTATGTGTTTACATGATTTTGTTTACATTGAAGATTTGGAATTTTTCATATAGTACTCATGACTTGTTGAACATGATGTTGTAATTGCAATTGAAATCTTGGTTGCAGAATGATATGAAATGCAATTGTACATTACATTGCATATGCACGGGAAACATCACATTCGTGGGCATGTGACATGGGTATTGGTTTGGATGTGGATGTGTGCATGGTTTTGATCAAACACCATCCTTGGTGGGTTGATAAGTGGACTCAGGAAAGTCGAGTCAAGGTTCGACTGAGTCGCACGGGTTGCATTGAAAGAAGGGTCGGGGTTAGCAAGAAGGGCTAGATTATCCCTCGGGTGCAAGACCCTGTGATTTGGATACGCACTTCGTTGGTATCTAGTCCTTAAAGTGTGTCAGCGTACGCAGAGCCATTGGTGGACGTCTATAGATGTCGTGTTGGTTGGGTGCCCGTTGGTGGAAGTCTATAAATAACCACCCCAAGAAAGATCCGAAATTTATAAATGGTCATTGGATGTGTAACATCAATGGTGGGGGCTTAGAATGCCCAGATTCTTATGCATGACATTGCATGTGTTATGAGAGCCGGTAAATGCTCGAGTTGTGTTGCATGTATGAGTCTCACCTCATAACATGGCATAGCATTATGACATTCATTCTTGAAGTTGTATGTTCTTGGATGAATGCTTATTTGATTGTTGAATTGCATGTGAGCCTTTCATATGCATCTAGGTTGGGGAGCCTTTCATATGACTCACCCTTTATGGGGACAACATTTCAGGTGCGGGAAAAGCGACGGTGGTCAGCCCTCACATGGACCTTGTTGATGAAGAAAGCTGGATTGTGGCCTTAAATTACATTTTTGTAAAACAATCATGTAATTGGTTTTGGACATGTAATATTGTTTAAAGGGTTGCGTAATGAACCTTTATGGACTATATTTTGAGTATAATTTGATGTTATATCAGTTTGAGTGAATGTTATATGAGATTGGATGAGTTGAAATTGAAAAATGATTGAATTGGGGAAAAATTGGTCCCATCTACCGGTAGCTCGCGGGCAAAGGGCTCAGCTACCGGTAGCACATATATGAGCTACCGGTAGCTCGTCCACAATTTTTAAAAATTTAAAATAACTTTGTCAAGCCTTCGGGCCTTGAGCCCTTTTGTTCAAAGGATGTAAATGGAGTAATATTAAGGACAAATTGATGTATATTTGACCTTAGAATGGTCAAGTGATTGAAATGTATACAGGTCATGTGTCTGGGAGTGCCCGGTACAAGGGAGACTCTGCGAAAACTCTATGTTGGTTACAATCCTGGTGAAAGGGATGTTATGACGTGGAGTCGGATCATGCGGCATTCACGGGTACTTCCGCGAGTTGATGGATGATCATCGGGTTGACAAATGACCATAGGTTTTAGGGGCGTCACAGTGTAAGTTTAGTTCGAAGTCTCTAAACTATAGGGTTTGATAGAAGGTTGTAAGGTGAGTGTGTAGCTTCATAAAATAGGTGAAATTATGTATTGTGGAGTGAGAAAAAGGTGGCGGAAGTACGGTGGTTGAGTAGGTGGAGGAGGAACATAGGGTTTCAGTCAAACCCTCAAACGAAGAAGATGAAGTGGAAAGGGGGACCACTGGTCATCCCAATGGCTCGTGATAGCCCGTTCGACATCCGATTAACCTCTAGTTAGTCCCAAAAGTTTTGCAACATCCATACAGAGGTCTCAGTAAAATTTTAGGTCAATCTGATACCCTAATCAATATGTGATGTGAAATGTATATTTTGCCCTCCTGGTCAATTTGACCTACTACTTCTGAGGGATTTTGACCAAACCAATTTTACAAACATTCTTAGATTTTTAGATCTTGGGTATGAAATTTGAAGAAAAAATAACATTGTTGTATTTTTGGCATTTTCAGATCGATTTGCCAAGTCAGGTAGGTTTCTCAATTCCAAAACAAGCAAAACTTTTTAAACTTCTTTCTAAATTATTCTATGTTATTTATGATCATTTAACATGTTTTGAAATATATGATTGGGTGTTTGGATAATGGCTTGGAATCTAGACCTAATTAGGGTTTTTGAGTGTGGTTCGCACAAATTGTCGTAATGATCATATTGTTCATATTTAATGAAACTTTGAGATTCTTTTGAATGTAATGTAAGTGCACACATGTTTGAGTGACAGAGGGTTTACGTTCCAAGTTGAAGCCGTAGAGGATTTTTCATTGAGTTCATAAATGCCTTGGTAACCCTGTGGTCTTCAGACTTGGATACCGAATTGATTTAGGAAGCGTATCTTCCTTAGGGTAGAATTCCCCTAAAGGTTAGATCATATGTTTGTATTGACCCTGAGTGTTCTATTAGGATTACTTGTTCACCAGTGTGGCACACTGTATTGATGTTGGGATGCTATTTTTGCTCAACGTTTTCTATTCTATTATTTATGTATGAAATGAACTATTTTGGTGCCCAATCATGTCAAATTACGTATTTTCAAACTACTTTGTCTGGCATTGAGTTACTCTATTGAATTGTTGATGTTCACCCTACATTATTTTCCCCTTTATAGATAAGCAGGTGGCGGGGAAGTCTGCAAACATTCAAACTACTTGTTTTTTTTTTGGTGTTTATCTAAGTGTTGAACAGTGTTGTTAAGACACATAAATTGTAATAAGCTTCACATACGTGTGTGGAATGTAATAAGTCTATAACTGAGTTGTATCATAGCTGTGTATAGTATATTTGTCTGTTGAGCTTAATAGCAAATACTCATTATGTATATGGAATTAAATCAAAGTGTTTACATAATTGGTATCAAAGCATAATCATTGTTTGAAAATTGTATTGTTTACTTCTTATGAAGGTTATTAGCACTTTGAATATTATGAAATGGATTGGGGTGTTTACAAGTTTGGTATTGGTATCAAATAAACGCTCGTGTGATGCGGGGCGTTATAGGATTAGGGTGTTACAGTTGGTATCAGAGCTTACTCATTATTTGAAGATTGTATCATTTATTGCTTGTGAAGGTTATTAACGCTCTGACTTGCATGAGTTCGGTTGGGGAGTGACAACCAAGGTGTTTAGGCTAACCTAAGTATTCAAGAACTAGGGGTCTATGTTGATGAGAATGGATTTGGGAACCATTTCGATTTCCTTCATTTTCCTACCATTGAGAAGGATAAAAGGTACACTCCGTTTTTTACTAAAAGGACAATAATCAAGGAGATGTTTGTACTATTGAATGATTTTGATGATTTTGGAGTGGGCGATATTATTACGAATAGGGGATGGGTTTAGTTTATGGAGAGTTCTGGGAAGGGTGTTACTCCTTTGATTAGGAAGTTTTATTGTAATGAGGAGAGGTTGGGTTCAAAGAGGATTAGTACTTTTGTGAGGGGTGTGAATTTTTTGGTTGATTTTTCTCTTATTTTTAGTGTAGCTAGTGTAAATGTGATATCTACGCCACAATCTACATTGACTACAGTGTTGGATACGCCGATAGTGGCTAGTGAGTTGACTGGTGACCTCAATTTTGTTTGGCTACAGAATGCAAAAATGTTGAAGCAGGGGTAATTAATTGACAAGTGCAAGGTCCTTAATTGGATCTCTATTGCAAATTTGTTGCCATTAAGTAGGAAAAACCATGTCTACCCCAAGAGAGCAAAGCTTTTGTATGCTCTAGGCACCAATCAGACTATTTTTTTGTCTTCCATTATCATGTTTGAGATGTAGAGTGCCCTGAAGAAGACTACTAAGAATGCCACTTTGCCCTTTGGCTATTTGAGTACCTAAATTTGTATGGATAAGGGTATTGAGGTGGGGAATGGCATGTTAAAGTAGAAGCGTCCAAAGGAGTTTGACAATATGGCATTGCTGAAGAGTCATAGTGCTATGGGTAGGGTTGTTGAGCCTGAGGTAGGGGATGATGAGAAAGAAGTAGGGGAAGAGGAGATTGGAGGGGGAGGAGCCTTGATGAGATACCAAGTGGATGTTCGTACTGATAGGGATATCTTATTTCAGATCTAGGAGGATCAAACGTGGATTATGCGAGAGCTCACTAGGCATGGACAGATTCTTGACAGCTTTCGCCGTTCACCTTGTGACCGCCTTGGCCCTTCTTCTTAGAGTTAATGGAGATGATACATGCTTGTGTTTAATTTTGAAAAAAAAAAAATCAAAGATTTTACTATTTAATTGAAGTATCTAGTTAAGATAGAGTCGGTCAAAGCCCAGTCGTAGTTATTAGAGTTAGGGCTTGACTTAGTAGTTTGTCTATCATCAAAATGAGCTTCATTTACGTGAATCTAATCTAATATAATATATATATATATATAGACAAACTAACTAGATACTTCAATTAAATAGTAATATGTGTGTGTGTGTGTGTGTGTGTGTGTGTGTGTGTTATACTTCAATATCATATGTTGTTCTTGGGGGGGGGGGGGGGGGGGGACCTGATGTGGTTCTTTCTTCACGATTATACACGTGGAGCTATAGACATTTTACCTAGAAGGGGGTGAATAGGTTTTTCAATTTAAAACTCAATTGATTACCAATTAAAACCTAATCCACCACAATTACCTCTTCTCAATCAAATATAACAATTAATGATGATAACCTCTTTAATCACCACATCCCATCTTAACCATGATGATTGATTGCAAATCTTCTATTAATTCACTCCAGCAATCAATCTCATGGGATCCCAAAATCCAAGCCCAACACACAATTATGGATGAATATATAGTCAATCAATCATTCCAACACCTAAGCCACTTAGGGTTCACCACTTGAATGAACACGAGTGAGTGAAATTGATTGAAGTGAGGAAATATTACTCTAGGTGCATGAAATTGAGTTCAATATCTATTAAAATGTGGATTTGTGTAATTTTCATGATTATTTGAAATTTGAGCATTTAATGTTTATAATTGAAAATTGTATTATTTTTTATTCAAATTCATCCATGCATTGCATTGAATTGCATTTAGATTGTATATGTATCATACATTTATGTCAGGACATATTGGAGTCATGTGAAAGTGAGATAGACAGACTGGATCGAGGGGTTATTTGCTTGCGGGCTCGCTCGAGTGGCCTCATATCTCACTCGAGTGGTCTGCTTCGCGAGTCGCTCCAATAATTGTGGGAACAATACCACCAAGAACTAAGAAAAGGATGAGGGTACAAGCTTCAGGTAGTAAAGCTCATTTTCAAACACCACAGTATCGAGAGTAGTATAAGAGACAATTTTTTCACGGATTGTGCTTGTAGAGCGAGGAGTTAATCACGTTGGGGTAGTAACACTTATGTTTCTTCGTTATTTGACTTGAGAGGGTGGGCTGAGCTATTTACGGCTCTATGCCTGCAAATATGGATATGGTCAGAGAGTTTTACACACATTCGTCACACTACAGAGGATAGTGAGCACTTCACGACATACATCCGAGGTGTGTTATTTAAGTTTTCCACTGACCTTATTGCCAACACCCTACATCTTCGCTGGGTAGCACATGATCCTTATCATTTTCGACTTGAGAGTGTTATATCCACACTATTATATGTGGCTTCAGTGTTGCATGGAGTCTCCTATCCCGATGTCTGGAATCACTAGTTGTAGTACTACAAGGACTTGACTAGGGACTATAGGTTTATAAATCTGATTTTCAACTACAACATTAACCCGAAGACTCATATTTCCACCTTTGCCACACCACAAGCTTATTTGCTACATTCTATTGGTACGAGAGTTTGGAGATAAATTTGACATGTGTGATTTTTTGACTCATTCGGAGTGCATTCGATGAGGGGAGGATTATAGACACTCTACCATTTGGTTCTCTAATCACACGTATTTATTTAGATAGGGTGCTGGTTTTTTAAAGTCTGATCAGCTGTTAAGACCAAAGAGACATCTACGGAAGGATGAGATAGGGCGAGACACATGCTTGATATACTTTTGACCCTATGGAGGTTAAGGGAGAGGGTCATGATATTGAGGCTTAGATACATGGTACTACTATTACTACAGAGCCTAGTATATTGAGTCACACACCACCATTGAGGCAGGCACGAGGCCATACCTCACGTTCCATACTCCCTAGGACACCTCTTGCAGCTACATTAGATTAGTGGATCGTTGTTCACATAGCACTAGGTCACCTACAAAGTAGCATAGATTAGCAGCAAAGCCTTACTACTCTCCGTATGGATGCTCTTGATGAGGGTATGACGAGCCTATGGATGGATCAGTGGAAGATTAGGAGGGATGTATAGCATCCTAGGCACATGATGCAGAATTATAGTTTTATCACATATGATGAACCCGAGACATATGATGGAGATGGTGGACATGTAGTCATCTGAGCAATTGTTTTTAAAGACTTATAGTATAGGTCATATGTGAACTTCAGTATGTTTTTATATATCCATTCATGGCATGTACTAAAGTACTCTTTATTTTTCTTTGTTGACTTTTATATTTTAGTTTGTTGTGACACACTCTCAGTCTTATTATTGATGCTCAATCTATTTGACTTTGAGTTGTATGTCTTGTTTGTCTCTTGCCTAGTTTACTTGCATGATTTGGCTAGTTGTTGTACATTCATACCTTCTTGTTATACTATGATTCTATGTCATGATTGTTATAGGTTGTCATTGGAATGACATTTATAGCAAATAAGATAAGGATATATTGGGTAACTTGATTTTGTACCACGCTAGTTGCATGTTGTCATTGGGTTGACATTTGTGACAAAAAGGGAGAGAATATTTTAGG
The DNA here is from genome assembly GCA_951799425.1 of Ilex aquifolium. NCBI lineage: Eukaryota > Viridiplantae > Streptophyta > Magnoliopsida > Aquifoliales > Aquifoliaceae > Ilex > Ilex aquifolium. The sequence continues at coordinate 21,966,204 of OX637396.1, read as the reverse complement.
TACATATGAGAGAAATCGGGGGAGATTTACTCTTGAATAGGCTAGATATGTTGCATGTAAACATAGAAAAGGGGAGTTTGTTCAAATACCCAGGGGAAGTAATTTTGCAAACTTGGCATAAGTTACCTATTTTACTTTGTTTATTTGTCACTTGTTATTTTACTTGTGAACACCAACCAAAGGGGAGAACTTGATGTGTTTCATATTGGTAGATCAATAGTTAGCTTCTAACATGTTACATATTTGCACTTGCATGATGTATACATATTTTTGTCCTATGTTTATCTTAGTGCTTTCCAAACTTGTGATTATGTTATGTATTTCTCTAACATATGATACTTTTCATGACGCTTTGGTTTGAGTCTTCAGGCTTCATCTAAAGAAGTAGATCCTTGTATTAGATAGAGATTTAGGAAGAGTACATTAGTGTTGAGATTAGATTTATAGTTCCTTTGTTCAATGGTTTTGAGTTGTAATCTTAATTTCTAACTTGTGTATTTTACCACAAAATTGCCAAAGGGAAAAGATTGTTCGATCATATTTGTAATTGGCTAATTTCGTGGGGTTCATTATAAATCTCAACCTTTTTTCATGGTCATGATACTATCAAGTTCAAGATCTGAAAGTGTCATTGAAGGGAGGAGATCAAACATCAAAGCAACATCTTCTACCTCTGTGTGCACTTTTATGCTTAGCACAAAGTAATTACCTAGACACCTAAGATGAACCCTTAGTTATTTTTAACTTAGGTTGATTAGGGTGAAAATGAAATTGGAAGCAATCTGACTATGACTCCTAGGGGATTTTAAAAGAAAAGATTTTATAAACTATTTATGAGTTTTGAAAATATAGTGAGCCATAATCTGACCCCTCTTTGAACAACACCCTTTAACACTTAAGATGACAAGTTTTTATATGGTTTTATGCTTAAAAACCTATAGAGACCGATCTATGCTCGCTAACATTTGCCCATATAACACCAATACTATCCAGAAACACCCAGTTGTTCGGAGTTAACTAAGAAGGGGCATAAGAACTTTGACTAGTTCAACTCAACTACTACCTCCACTTAGCCAAGCTAGGTCAAACAAGTAAGGCGCAACTACCCCAACTCAAATAACTGGATAAGGATCCGCTAATGGCATAACTAAAAGGCCTATAAGAGGGGAGTCCATGAAGATGAGCAAGGTAAGTGAATCTAACACCAATACTAGCTTTCTTCGCCACTTCAATTCTCCCTCTCTAACTTAGACATTGGAGGGTCAAGCCCCAGATTTCCTCTGATCTTCAACTTGTCCTTGCAGGTATCCATCGGGCAATCAAGACACAAATCTAACTGATCAAGATGTCTGAAGCTCGGTTAACGTTTTCAATCATCATCACATACTAAGTTGAATATGCCTATATGCACAGATCATCACCATTCTAAAGAATAAGGGGATTTATTATATTGTTTTCATAGTTAGATAGGAACCTAACTCGGTGGGCCCACTTGGATTGCTATCTAGCAAGAGTGGGTGGGGGAATTGGTTAGGAGAAAAAGTTGATGAATTTATTTTTGTGATTTCGCATAGTTTTTTAATTTTAAAAGATGACAGTGGATCTTGACACAACAATAATAAAAATTTTCAAGTATGTCCTATGCATAGTGTCCTTGCATGTATTTAATTTTGTGAAAATTGGGGCTGAATCCTATTTAGGGGCACTTTTAATGAGTTTATCACTCAAATTTATTTGGAGATAAGTCCTATTTTAATCTTACTAATAAGTAATTATGTCCACAAATAACTCAAAAATATCCTTACTTGAAAGAGCAATGCTATTGGGACCTAATTTACTAACCTAATTTGCTGACTTAATTCACTATGACATTTGGATTGACTGTGGGGCCTAGCAAACATTGAAATTTAGTGTTGATCCAATGGTTCTACTGAAGCCACATCATTATGTCAGTAAATTAGGTCAGATTTTTAGGTCCAAATAGCATTACTCTACTTGAAAACAACGTTAAATTAATTTTCTATCTTGGAATGCCAATAAAAGCTCCATCATAAATTTTAATTTACTTTCAAAGAACCCAGTTGAGCTATTCTCTCTCTCTCTACCCCCCCCCCCCCCCCCCCCCCCCCCCCCCCAAAACGGATGGCCAGTGAAAAAAGGAAGAAGATTAAGAGACATTCTTCGAAAAACTAATGTCAAATGGATTTCTCATCCATGGCAGTAGGAGTGACACTGATCGTCAATTGGGTTTTACTTTTACGATCTGTTAAATGTTTTTTTATCTCATATGGCACTGTGACAATCGTTATTAGCTAAATAATATTTTTTAATTTTTTGTTCTTAGCTTATGGCATTTATTGCAATTATGTATACAACACCACAAAGTAATTTTTTTTTTCTTTGCTCTTTCAACTCTTTTTTGACTGATTCTCATTTGTTTTAAAATATTTAAACAACGATTTTTTATTTGTTATATAGTGCCTTCAGGAACGGGTAATTACTATTTTATATATATAACACATGTGTATGTGAGACAGAGATAAATAGTCCTAATCTATATATAGATATAAATAAGTATGATAAAGAAATAATTTTAATGCTAGTAAAATTAATCATTTAGTTTTTAAATTTGTTTAAATTAAATATAATCACTGAGGGTATTTTGAATAATAGAGATCAAAATAAACTTATTCCTAAATAAATTTTTTAAGTAAATTTAAATCCAAAAAAAATTTAAATTTAAATTCAAATTTCCCCGTTTCACCCAACGTGGGAGTCCGTGGATTGTCATTTTAATGTTTTGCTTCAAAAGGCACTTGGGCCTAGGGTGCATATAACGTTTAACCATTTTGGATTGTTAAATTTTTGGAAAGAAACCAGGCAAGCCCAATACAATTTCCAACCACAAACTCATAGCTTCGGCTTCGGCCATTCATTTTTTTCCATCACGTCTAAACCCTAAGCATGGCTGGAGGTAAAATCATGAAGGAAAAGCCCCATCGTGGATCCTCAACATCGGCCAACCCACACTACCAGGGAGGCATACCGTTCCACAAGTCAAAAGGTCAGCACATACTGAAGAACCCTCTTTTGATAGACACCATCATCCAGAAATCTGGCATCAAGAGCACGGATGTCATTCTGGAGATTGGTCCCGGTACGGGTAATCTTACAAAGAAGCTTCTGGAAGTGGGCAAATCTGTAATTGCTGTCGAGTTGGACTCTCGTATGGTTCTTGAATTGCAGCGGAGGTTTCAAGGGACTCCTTTATCTAATCGGTTGAAGGTAAGCTTTTGTTCTCCTAGAAAATGATTTTTTTTTTTTGGGAGTAATTCTTCTTGTGGAGAACTTGAAAAGAGTTTGTCCACTGTGGAGTAGTTCTTGGAAGTGGGTTGGTGGCCTTCTTCTCTAACCCCTATGTTTACAACTATCTTTGATAATTTCTTCCTGGGTAATTAAGTAGGTGCTTTAATCAGTTCTTATGCTTATAATTTGTTTGTGGGTGTGTGTGGGCTTCTTGTGTTTTTTTTTTAATTTTTTAATTTTTTTGTATAATCTAATATGGTAAGGGTGGTCCCTGTGTGTGTTGTGTGATCTGAGACAGACCTGCAGTTGTGAATAACCTCGAAAGAGGGGGTGATATTAAAACAATATGTAACCAATTTCCTCATGTCTGAAATTTACAAAAAAAAAAAAAAAACATGGCAAATGAATTTTTATCGCATGAATCTTAATTTTTTATACTATGGCTCCATTTGGGCAAAATTGTACTTAGTATATCCTGCGCAATGCTTACGTTTTTGCTAACCCGCCGATTGTGGGTGGGAAGTCGGTTCTCTGCATTCTGATCCGCACAAGCTAACAGGGGTTGCCACAAAATCCTTTTAGGCTGGAGACTTTAATAAATTTTAATTTTTATCAATTGATAAAAAGTTAAATGATACATTTACATCTTATAACATTATATTTGATATCCAAAAATTTAATAGATACAAAAGGACCAAAATTTGGAATACATCATGTAACTAATTATGACGTTTTCTCCAGAAAAAAATAAGGTTTAATACAACCATTGAACTTGAACTTTAAAAGATTGCACTTGAACTTCATTATTAATACCATAAAAAAAAGTCAGTCTTTATTTACACATTATGCTAGCAATCATCCATTTATCACAAATCTGGATGCATTGCTTGAATCTTCACGATCTTCATAATTAAAAATAATCTCTATAGTGGCAACCACAAATAGTAATGTCAATACCAAACACAAGTAAGTAAATTAAAAACTTTACCAAGTCTTTTCCAATATTAACTATTTTTTAGCAAGATCATCAATCCCTTTTATGTTTGAAAATTCTACATTAATAATATAACTGTCACGCTAATCAAAAATTGTTAAGCGTTACCTAGTGTCATTGTGTTGTCACCGACTATAAAGATCTCAAATAAAAGCAAGACACATCTCACTAGAAGGTAGCATGACCATCGAAGGATTGCATAATCTTTGATCAATTCTTCTCCTCTCTCTTAATCTCTCTTTCTTAGGTGGTGGCTGGCTTTGATTAGATTAAAGTAATCTCATTAGATAAACATACATATATTTGGATTTTTCTAACTCCAATTGATTTTGGAATTACAAGTTGTGACCCTAATTTTCATGTCCTTGGAATAATATTTTTACAATAATAAATTAACCCTATAATTTTTTAAAAACACAACTCTAATATGTTCAAATTTATCTAGAAATATTTTTAACATGTCCGAAGCGTGGCCGAAAGTTATTAATAATTTGGTATGATTCTATCTTAATTGGTATGATAAAATATAGTAGGGTGGACATACTTTAATTATACTGTCCTTGCACGTTGATACATACACATATTCGAATGCTTATGCGTTTGGTGGTGGCTTTGGGAGCTGGTTTGAAATACGACTGAACTAGGAATTGTCATCCCTAGTTGCACAGGAAAGTTTTGTCATCATGTGAACCCATGGTTTTCAAATGCTTAACGGCTCTCAGTGCTCCATAATAATAATGAATATATTTTTTTTCTGAACTGTGGTTCGATGGTTAGCGTTTTCAAATGCTTAACGGCTATCATTCTTTGAATCACATCGCTCTTCTAATGTTTCTATGCCATTAGCATCAGTATGAATATGGCTATCAACTGGATCTTGTGGATCATTGTCAAATTTGGTAAATATGTCTTTAGGTTATTCAATTCAAGTAAAATTGAATGCCTTTGATTTACCACAAAGAGAAAAATTGAATGTCTTTGATATTATTGATCTGTGCAGGTTATCCAAGGAGATGTGCTCAAATGTGATCTTCCATATTTTGATATATGCGTGGCAAATATTCCGTATCAAATCTCTTCTCCTCTAACTTTCAAATTGTTATCTCATCGACCATTATTCAGATGCGCTGTGATAATGTTCCAGAGGGAATTTGCCATGAGATTAGTTGCTCAGCCTGGTGACACTCTCTACTGCCGCCTTTCAGTGAACACTCAACTGTTGGCTCGCATTTCCCATTTACTAAAGGTTGGGAGGAATAACTTCCGGCCTCCACCAAAAGTTGATTCATCTGTAGTTAGAATCGAGCCAAGGAAACCACTTCCTAATGTGAATTTTAAAGATTGGGATGGATTAGTCCGAATATGTTTCAATAGAAAGAACAAAACTCTTGGTTCGACTTTTAGACAGAAGACTGTTCTCTCGTTCTTGGAGAAGAACTACAAGACCTTGCAGGCATTAAAGCTTTCACAGGAAGGATCATTAGAGGATACAGAGATGGCAATGGTTGTATCTGCTTTGGGAGTTACCCTTGATGATATGAGTATGGAAGTTGATGATGGAGACGATGAAGATATAGAGATGGACAATGGTGACACCAAAGGATCCGACTTTAAGAAGAAGGTATTAGGTGTGTTGAAGGAAGGAGATTTTGAAGAGAAGAGATCTTCCAAGCTCACACAAGCAGATTTTATGCACCTCCTCTCATTGTTTAATAAGTCTGGAATACATTTTTCTTGATCCAAAGTCTGATTAGTTTCGTTTGCGCCACGGTCTGTCTGTCTTTTTTTTTAAACAAAAAATTGGCTCGATAGTTTTATCTTTGGACGTTGAAGTGTGGAAATGGGGTTTTGTTGAGATGACTTTTTTTTTTTTTCGTGATTGTTGAGATGACATTATTGAAGTTTATTAATTGTCATTTCGCAAAGAGTATGAAGTATTCATCTTACTATTAGAGACGGCAGTGCTGCTATCATAGCAGGGAAAGAGAAAAATAGATGGGAAAGAGAAAAATGAGAAGTATTCGCTGCAGAAACCAGTTTAACGTTGAAGGAAAAGAGAAAAATACCTTCAATCATGAAGCTAACTTTTGGATTATTGAGACAGCCGCTAAATCACACACACAAACACATATTTCCACATTGGTTAACAGCTTTCACCATCAATGGTGGAGGAGCTCGTGAAATTCTTGCGTGGCGACGGAGACGTATTTGCTTGGTGTCAAAACGCGTACATCTAAACATTTTTTTTTGGGGAGTGGGAGTGGGAGTGGGAGAGGAGGATTTGAACATTTGGTCTCGCAAAGCCAATAAGATAAGAAGTAACATTGGACTAAAGGCTCAATGTAAATATGAACCAATAAAGTAGAAACATAAAACATTAACCCTTGAAAGAGTAATAAAACCATCAAAGAAGAGGTGGGCAAGCTCCTCCAAATAAGGCTTGTAAACAAACTAAGTTTTTCGGATTTAGTTCGTTTTTTACTCGTTCAACCTTGTTCATTTTATTAAATGAGCCGAATCTAAACAAATTTTTGGGCCCATTTTTATCCGAGCCGAACTCGAGATTTAAATGAGCCTAGTGTAAACTGAATCATTTTCATACCTTGATTCTTTTTGGCAGAGTGTAATGCGATCATCCTCAACACAATTATACATGGCAAAGCACGACTTAGAGGGAGGACTGAATAGGTCTTTGACACTTTCTATGGAAACCTACACCAATTTTAGATCTATTTACCAAAATTACCAATTAAATGATTGATTTGTCAATTAACGCTTAGTGAACCCCTTTTAATGAAGAAAAAACACTTAATTGAATGAGTAGATGCAAGATAATCAATTCAATAAACAACAACTCAACAATGCAAATCGGCCATCCTTATCCCTCTAATAGCCCTTGTGACGCCCCAAAAATCGGGGGTCCTTTGTCAATCCATTGATCACCCATCAACCCGCGAAAAATCCGTGGATACCGTGTTACTCAATCTCATGCCATTATGCCCCATTTATCGGGATACATAATTTAACAAAATTCGGGTAGAGTCTCCCTTGTACGGGGAGCTCTACCCAAAAATACAACATGTGCAATCATACAACATTGACCACACCGGGTCCATTTATGAGTAACCATTTATCACACCGGGTCCATTCATGAGTAAATATTGGCCACACCGGGTCCATCTATCCATACACATATAACCACATGCAATTTTTTTTTTTTAAATTAAAAACAATCCATATGAGTTCGATTACAATTCTTTTATATTTACATGCCAAAATGGGATTTTTGCAAAAGTTATACAAAATGAGTCATAAAAGCCACAAGTCGGCATTCTTCACCCTTGAGACTCGAATTGTGAGCCGTCCGCCGGTGTGAACCCCGCACCTGAAATATTTTCCCGCGAAGGGTGAGCCACGCTCAATAGGGTATCTCCTAAAGAGGCTACTCTCCAACCTAGATGCATATGAAATGTTCACATGCAACAATCAACCATTCAAAACATTCCCATCAAGAATATGCATTCAATAACAAGAATCACATGTTATGCCATGAAATGAGATGAAACTCACTCATGTACATCTACCTGAGCCTTCAACGGCTTCCTTAACACATGCAATTGCCATGTTTGAAAACCGGGCTTTTTAAGCCCCCGTCATTGATGTTACACATCAAATGACAATTTATAAACAAAATCATGTATCTTTGTTGGGTAGCGGACTTTTGGCGTCGCACCGCCGGCTCTGCACACCGATACACTTTTTTTGGACTTGCACCATCAAAAGTGTATAAACCAGTAGACGGGTCTTGCACCCGAGGGAGAGTCTAGCCCTTCTTACTATACCCGACACAAGTTTTTCATGCAACCGTGCGACTCAATTAGAATTTCGTTCCAACTTTTCCCGAGCCCACCCATCATCCACCAAGTATGGTGTTTGATTGAACCACGCACACACACACCCACACTCATGTCCAATGCCCATGAATGTGATGCCAACATTATGCCCAATATGCAACGAATGCCAAATGAGCAATTTCCACCATTCAATTGCCAATTATATCAAAAGCATATAATTTACAAACTTATCATAATGCTAACATATCATAAGGCATATATTAACATCACACCCATAACAAGTCCCTAGCATGTTATCACATTATCTATGCAAACATACTTGATTTCACATTTGCATTTATTTCAAACACCTTCAAGGCATCCAATCATATCATCACATAATTTGCCCAATTAATCACACAACTTAAGAATAACATTAGGTAATTTTCACATACCTAATTCATGATAGAAATTATTCTACCCATTCTCAATACCCATTTCCTCAATTTTTACAACAATAGGCAAGTGATACTACTTCTACCAACTTACCCATTCCATATAATCATTCTAGGTTGAAAATAAATCTAATTAGGGAGAAAACTCTACCTCTTGAAGCGTAAAAGAACGTTAGGAAGCTCCAAGAATACATCCCCAAGCTCAAACCTTTATTTCTCCAAAATTCTGACTTGGAAACTTCGGTGAAATTCGCTCTTTTTGGTACGTAGGTGTAGCCCTCGACGAGTAGAACAACTTTGATTATTTGCTCGTGTTGATTCGAGCACCGTAGGGCCGTAGATCGTAGAGAGAAGGTTGGGTTTCTCTCTCGTTTTCTCTCTCTCTCCAACGTTGAAGACCCAACAGATTTGTCTTCCCCTTTTTATACTCCCCAAATACTAGGTCCTCATCTCGCTACACGGTCTCATTTTTTTGGGTCCATTTTCGCCCCTAAACGATTAAATTTCGCCCCGGTTCAAGTTTAAAATATTTTTATTTTAACTAGCTTTAAATTTTTATCCAAATTTCAAAATTTTATTTAAAATTTTGTTTTTGGGTCACCTGAGACCCGACCGTCTCGTAAAACGCGAAAAAATCTGACTATCTTGGAATTCGACGAAATTTGAAAGGGAAATTAGATTTCGCGAGACGAATCCAACAGTGAGGTCCATTTTATCATCCGAGTTCTAGAAAAATTCAGGTTTTCAACCCGTATCGAAGTGACAATTTACCGTTTTACCCTTTTCCATAAAAAGTTCAAATTTACCCGGGTTTTACATTCTTCCCCCCTTAAAAGAATTTCGTTCTCGAAATTCACACGCACATGCACACTTAACCGCATGCATATGCAACAGTCATATAATATCAAATAACTACAAGAATTGTACCTCCATCATCGAATAAGAACGAATAACTGGTACATACGGTGTCTTCACGCTACATTGTCGCCTCCTCCACACATCGGTGCTGCCACAACACCTTCACTAACCTCACGGTCTTGCCTCGCAAAACTTGCTCTCGGCTATCCATGATATGCACTGGTCCCTCCTCAAAAGTCTCATCCGCATCAACAACTAATTCACCCCAATTCATCACATGCGTCGGATCTGGAGTATACTTTCGGAGCATAGAGATATGGAATACTGCGTGAACACCCGATAGATTTGGCGGCAACGCCAACCGATAAGCAACTGTACCAACCCTCTCGAGTACCTCGAAGGACCCGATAAACCTTAGTGACAACTTCCCCTGCTTCTCGAATCTGACCACTCATCTTTTAAGCATCACCTTCAAGAAGACATGATCCCCAACCTCAAACTTTAAAGGTCGCCGCCGTCTGTCAGCGTAGCTCTTATGCCGGCTCTAAGCTGTGAGAATACGCTTCTGTATCAAGTCCACCTTCTCCGAGGTGTCCCTAATCAACTCCGAACCCGTGGAGGGTCTCTCTCTCACCTCCGTCCAACACACCGGAGAACGACAAGGCCTCCCATATAACGCCTCATAGGGTGCCAACTGTATGCTCGCCTGATAACTATTATTGTAGGCGAACTCCACTAAGGGTAAATGCTCTTCCCAACTACCCTTGAGATCTAGGACGCATGCTCTCAACATGTCCTCTAAAACCTGAATGGTCCTCTCCGACTGACCGTCCTTCTGGGGATGAAAGGTTGTACTCATCGTCAATTGTGTCCCCATGGCCCGCTGAAAGCTCTCCCAAAAGTGGGCTGTAAACCTGGGGTCTCGATCCGATACTATAGATACAGGCACCCCATGCAACCGGACTATCTCCCGTATATACAAACTGCAGAACTCCTCCAGCCTGAAAGTCATCTGCACCGCCAAAAAATGTGCCGACTTGGTAAGCCAGTCCACTATCACCCACACCGCTTCATGCCCCCCCGTGATGTCTGTGGCAAGTGAGTCACAAAATTCATCGTAACGTGCTCCCACTTCCATTCCACTCAGCCACCTCCAGGGGATGGAGCAATCCTGCTGGTCTCTCGTGCTCAGCCTTCACCTACTGACACGTGAGACATCTATTGACAAAGTCTCCAACGTGCCTCTTCATTCCACTGCAATAGCACTGGCGATGAAGATCATGATACATCTTCGTGCTGCCTGGATGAACCGCAAAACGGGAGCAATGGAACTCCCTGAGGATCTCTTCTCTCAAAACCGAAGACTGGGGAACTACAACCCTTCCCCTATACCGAAGACTACCATCCGCATGAATGGCCCAGCCCTCGTCACCTGTACCCGACCGTACCTGGTCCCTGATGGACAATATCTTTGTGTCCTGCTTCTGGAACTCGATCACTCTACTCAGTAGGGAAGGTGTAGCCACTAAACTCTCCAAAGTGTCCTGAGCCTGACCCCTGTAGTGTAGCCCGAACTGTTCTACAGTCTCGAGCATCTGTCACTCTCGGAAAGCCACACTAGCCAATACTCCCCGTGACTTCCGGCTGAGTGCATCAGCCACCATATTTGCCTTACCAGGGTGGTAATACAAAGTGAAGTCGTAGTTCTCTAAATACTCCATCCACCTGCGTTGCCTCATGTTAAGGTCCCGTTGTGTAAAGATGTATTTCAGACTTTTGTGGTTTGAAAACACCTCAAATTGCTCACCATATAAGTAGTGGCGCCAAGCCTTCAAGACAAAGACGATGGCTGCCAACTCCATGTCGTGCGTGGGGTAGTTCTGTTCGTGGTTCTTTAATTGTCGAGAACCATAAGCCACCACCCTCCTAAACTGCATCAAAACATAACCAAGTTCGTCTCTGGAGGCATCACAGTACACTATGTACATCTGTCCCCTCTCCGGGACTATCAAAATAGGAGCTGAAGTAAGTCTTCTCTTCAACTCTTGGAATGCCTTCTCACACGATTCATCCCACTAGAATTTGACCTCCTTTCGGGTCAACCTAGTCATAGGTGCGGCTAGTCGGGAGAAGTCCTCGATGAACTTCCGGTAGTACCCTGCCAATCCCAAGAAACTACGTATCTTGAAGACTGACTTCGGCCTCTCCCAACTCATAACTCCCTCAGCCTTCTCTGGTTCAACAGACACACCCGAAGTCGACACCACGTGTCCCAAAAATTTCACATCCGTAAGCTAAAATTCACATTTGCTGAACTTGGCGTACAACTGATGGTCCTCTAAGGTCTGAAGAACAATCCTCAAGTGATCCTCATGCTCCTCCTCAGACTTGGAGCAGATCAGGATGTTGTCAACAAACACCACGATGAACTGATCTAAATAGGGTTGGAACACCCTATGCATGAGATCCATGAATGCCGCCGGGGCATTCGTCAATCCAAATGGCATCACAGTGAACTCGAAATGCCCATACCGCATTTTGAACGCCGTCTTAGGGATATCTGCCTCCCTGATCCTCAACTGATGGTAGCCCGTGTGGAGATCTATCTTGGAGTAGACCCGCGCTCCCCTCAGCTGATCAAACAGATCATCAATCCTCAGTAAAGGGTACCTATTCTTGATGGTCACCCGGTTCAACTGCCGATAGTCTATATACACAACCGAAGGGTCTTGTCCTTCTTCTTGGCAAACAATATCGGAGCGCCCCACGGTGAAGTGCTCGGTCTAATAAAGCCCTTGTCCAATAATTCCTGTAATTGGACCTTGAGTTCTTGCAACTCAGTTGGCGCCATCCTATGCGGATTCATAGAAATAGGAGATGTACCCGGATGCAACTCGATGCTAAAGTTTACATCCCTATGGGGAGGTAATCCCAGTAGTTCGTCAGGAAAAACGTCTTCATACTCACAGACAACCTGAGGTAGGCCTAACTCTTGTCTCATTTCGTCCTCCAGAGTAAGGCTCGCAAGCCAACCCATCAACTGCCCGTGCCATCGAGATTCATACACGGCTTGGGGCAAGACATCGTGCTTTTTCCCCTGAAACTTGAAACAAACGTCGTCTGGTGTGTAGGCAGTTACCCTCTTCCGATCGCAATCAATGATGACCCGATGTGTCGTCAACCAGTCCATCCCAAGGATGACATCAAACTCCGACATGTCCATGACCCTAAGGTCCACAGTGAGTAGAACCCCCCGGATCTCTAACTCACAACCTCGACACATCTGATCAACACACACCCTAACTCCTAGGGGTGAGTTCACATACAATGGTTCTTCCAAGGTATCAACCTCTAAGCCCAAATCCCTCACACATGATGCAGAAATGAATGAATGTGATGCACTAGAGTCAAATAACAACCTAGCCCATAAGCGAGAGAGTAGAAATGTACCCTGAATGACTGACTGATCCACTGGCTCAGCCTGAGGTGTGATGGCGTAGACACGCCCCTGGGTCCCTGAAGTCTCGGCCTGCATGCCCTGTCCCTGACCTCGGCCAATGCCTTGGCCCATCTGGCCTAACTGTAGAGTCCCTGCTCGGAAAGTGGTAGGGGCCTGAGTGGTGCCCTAGAACTGATACTGACTTCCTTGGCCCGTTGTGGGGTAGGGAGGAACAAAGTTTGTCTGTGGCTACCCCACTGATGACTAGGACTAAGATGTCCCATAACCATGGGATCCCTGTCTCTAGGGACAATCCCGCTTCTTGTAGCCCGGTTGGTTGCAGTGAAAACATGTCCGTGAGTCTGCTTGGCTAGAAACCCTGAAGTGTCTCCCTTCTTGGGAGAACTGACCTTGGCCTTGATAGCCGCGGCCCTGTCCCTGGTGTCCTTATGGAGTAGAAATTCGTTGCTTCTTCCCCGAACTAGAAGAAGAGGATTAACCCTCCTTCTTCTTATCCTTAGCACCTGCCTCCCAGATGGTTCGCGCGTCGTCAACCTCTCTCTTAATGGCCATTGTTGTCTAGACCATTGAGTCCAAATCCTGTAAGTGGTGGCCCACAATTTTACCCCGGATGGACAACTTCAATCCATCCTCAAATCTTCTCACTTTAGCCAAGTCGGTGGCCACATAATCGTCGGCAAAGCGGGCTAATTCGGTGAAATTAGCCACATACTCCATCACCGTCATAATCCCCTGCTTCAAGTCTAAGAATTCTCGGGCCTTCGCATGTCAAACGGCCGTTGGGAAGTACTTGCCCATGAAGAGCTCCCGGAACTCCCCCCATGTCATTGCCTCTAAGTTCTTCGAGGCATTTTCCCAATTCCACCACAAATGGGCTTCTCTCCCTCTGGCTGGAATGCAGCTAGCCTTATCTTCGTGGCATCTGAGGTGATCTCCATAGCCTCTAAAATCTTTTTAACTTGTTGGAACCAACGGTCGGCCACCATCGGATCTGCCCCTCCCAGAAAAGTCGAAGGTTTGTGTGCCTTGAACCTTTGAAGGTTACTTGAGCCTCCTTGCCCCGCATTTGCACTAGCCTGTGCAATGGTGGCTGCCATCGTGCCAATAGCCTCCATGAAGGCTTGTTGGTCAAAAGTTGGTGGTGGTTGGTTGTTGTTCCGCCCATCGCCTCGACTGTGTCCTCTTCCTCTATTTGCCATCTACACACATGTCAAATAGCAACAGAGAATTTGCTTAGTATCCCAAAGTAGGGATCAAAATTCAAACTTTGAGATTTACCTCCTTGTCTAACTAGTAGAGCATATGCCAACCACTATTAGACATCTACCCCGTGAACCACCCCGTTCATTTGCTTTCCGACCCCCTAAGGTTATGTTTTCTAACCCTAGTGTGTCCATTTCCATTTCCATATACATCTTACAATGCATATAATCCACATAGCATATAGCACTGACATGTAACAAGTAAATCACACAACATGAAATGAACAATGGATGCAATGGTCTAAACTCATGCCCCTCAAGCCCTAGGCAAATCGTATACCTAGGCTTTGATTTGCTTGGTATCAGAGCCTAGGCTTCAGATCTTATATGGGATTTGTGAGAAGTGAGTTCACTGTGTTTTCGTTGTGAGATCAAACAACTAAAAAAAAAAAAAAGGGTTGGTGGTGCAAGTTCTGAACACTTGGAATGTGGAATTGATGTGGTAGTACAGCAGAGACTTTCGGTTTAGTATGTGGTAGTACATCAGAGACTTTCGGTTTAGTGAATTGAGAAAAAGTTAATGTAATTACATCTTTATTGAAAAAAAAATTCAATAACACCCCTTTCTTTTGAACAATAAACACTTTATATTCTTTTTCTTTCTCGTGTTACACTTTGCACCCCAACAAATTTTGGGATTCTTGGTGAATTAAGGAATTTTGGGGACGAAATTCTTTTAAGGAGGGTAGATTGTGAGATCCCAAATTTTTAGAAGTAGTTTAAGTATAAAATATTAGGAGTTTTGATGTCAAAGTATAAAGAATATTTAAGTTTTGTGGTTGATATATATAATAAGTGAAATAAAGGGGAGCAAAGTATAAATATTTTAACTCTTATGATGCTTTGGTCTTCACCCACGTGAAGACTTTGAAAAAAAGAAAAGAGACAAGACAAGTTAAAGAAAAAGAAAGAGAGAGAAAGAATAAAGAAATGTATGAAGTAAAGGAATTGCAGTTAGCATTGAATACATTGTAAAAAAAGTTTAGGGAAAGATTTTTTCAACATTTGCCAATTAGTTTGGCAGAAGAAGTCCCACCTTCATAGCGTATAAAGATAGCCAAAAATAAAAGAAAGTGGAGGAGGTCTTGAAAAATAAACTAAGAGACAAAGAGAGGGAGTTGTCTGGGCGAAACAAAGAAGAGGAAAATGGGAAGTAGAGGGCTACCCGAAAGAAAGAAGAATGAAATAGAAAACTGAGTTATCAAATTTAAATAATGATTTTGAGGTACGGGGTGGTATGCAATATGCTCTCCTTAAATCTCTTTGCAAAGAGTATTTCTTTGATTATCCTCTGATTTGTATTCCAACTTATGCTATCGTTATTTTAGAATTTTGATGGAATATCGTTGAATATTTTGATCTTATTGATCGTGTTCTGCGGATATTGAGATGGGATCGTGGCAACCAATAGCCAATGCATCGCCAGCCAAGAGACCCATGAGATTAAGTTGAGGTGGGATGATTGGTGAGGTGTCAGATCTGTGTTAAGATTCTGCATGATGTGTGATATGCAAATATGATATTTTTATCTGTTAATTGAGATACTTTGTGATACTCGATTATTTGGTATTTAATGTCCTTGAGCATATTTTTCCTCTTCATATTGTATATGTCCCCGCTTTATTTAATATTTTCAGGTTGATTTTAGAGAAAAGATCGGAACGAGATAATCAGAGTACTAAGGACGAGAAGATGTCGACATAATTGATGTTTTATTCGTATTGACAGATTTATTTATGGTGACATATTTATTTGTATTGCGATATGATTTTGATAAATAAAATTTTATTGGGACAATTAATGCTCTGTTATTTTTATTTGGGTGTTTTTTTTATAAATTAATGTCTCCGAGAAGAAGATAAATCGGGGCATTACAGCCCTTCCACCTATTCAAACCAAATTGATGATGATATAGGATGTGGCAATCAATTGATTAATTCATCAAATGCATTGTGTGTGTGAATGTGTGTGCACAATTACATCAATAATTATTAGGAAATTTCTCATTTGTAATTAGCTAATTCTGTAAAGTCACAATGTAAATCTCAACCTAAGTCCATAAACTACACGAAGGAAGGAGTTTAAGCTTCAAAGCCATATCATGAAGAATTTCCTTGAACCTTTAAACCTTAGGAAATATGTAAAACCCGAGTAAATTTGAATTTTTGTGAAAAAGGGTAAAACGGTAATTTGTCACTGCGGTACGGGTTGAAAACCGGAATTTTCAAGAACTCGGGTGACAAAACGGACCTCACCGTTGGATTCACCTCGTGAAATCTAGTTACCCAGTCAATTTTTGTCGAATTCCGAGACAGTCGAATTTTTCGCGTTTTAAGGGATAATTAGGTGTCGCGTGACCTAAAAACGAGATATGAAATTAAATTTCAAAAATTGAAAAATAATTTAAAGCTAGTTCAAATAAAAATATTTTAAAGTTGAATTAGGAAGAAATTTAATTGTTTCAGGACAAAACCGAACCCGGGAATGGAGGACGTGTGGCGCGACGAGGGCCAAGCATTCTAAGGGGTATAAATAGGGGAGAAAATCAGATTTTCTCCCCATT
This sequence comes from Ilex aquifolium, assembly GCA_951799425.1. Classification (NCBI taxonomy): domain Eukaryota; kingdom Viridiplantae; phylum Streptophyta; class Magnoliopsida; order Aquifoliales; family Aquifoliaceae; genus Ilex; species Ilex aquifolium. The sequence goes on along the minus strand of OX637396.1, from coordinate 21,949,473 downwards.
TCAGCTGAGTTTTTACGTTGGAGAGGGAAGAGAGGGAAAAAGAGAGAGTTCCAACTTCTCTCTACGATTTACGGCGTTCCTTTGGTCGAATCGACTTGGGCCAAGAATTAAAGTTCCTCTACGCGACGAGGGTTACGCCTACGTACCAAAATGGACGGATTTCACCGAAGTTTCAAAGACTGGATTTTGGGAAATCAAGGGTTTGAGCTTGGGTTGTGTTCTTGAAGGGTTCTACAACTTGTTTTACGCTTCAAGAGGTAGGGTTCTTTCCTAACTAGGTTTATTTTCAATCTAGGGTTGTTATATGGAATGGGTAGGGTGTTAAAGATGTAATCTCTTGTGTGACACTATAGTTGAAATGTGAAAAGTGGGTATAGAAATGGGTAAAATCAATTCTAGCTTGAATTGAGTATGTAGAAATTACTTTATGTGATTTCTTAAGAAATGTGATATATGTGGGTGTTTGATAAAATTCCTTGAATGATATATGTTAGTGTTGATAAGATGCCTTGAATGATGTATGTGGGTGTTTGATAAAATGCCTTGAATGATTGAAGTATGTTGTTTTGATGAAATTGGAATAACATGTTTCGATGATGTTGTAAATTGTAATTATATGCCATGCTATAATTGACAATTGGGAATGTTGAATGAGATAGAATGTTGTTCATTATGTGCACATGACATATGGAACATGATGTGAAATTTTAATTAAGATCTTAGTTGCATAAGGATATGAAATGCAATTGTACATTTACATTGCATATGCACGGGAAACATCGTATTCGTGGGCATTGACATGAGTGTGGATGTGTGTACATGGTTTGATCAAACACTATTCTTGATGGATGATGCGTGGGCTCGGGATATTTGGGTCGATGGTTCGACTGAGTCGCACGGTTTGCATTGAAAATAGGGTCGGGGTTAGCAAGAAGGGCTAGATTGTCCCTCGGGTGCAAGACCCGATGATTGGATACGCACTCCGTTGCTGTAAAGTCTATAAAGTGTGTCGGCCTACACGGAGCCGTTGGTGGAAGCCCATTAATGCCGTGTTGGTTGGGTGCCTATTGGTTTGAGTCCATAAATACCCACCCTAAGAAAGACCTGGGATTTATAATGGTCATTGGATGTGCAACATCAATGGCGGGGGCTCGGAATGCCCGGATTCATACGCATGGCGTTGCATGTTTTGAGGGAGCCGGTAAGGCTCGGGTTGAGTTGCATGTGTGAGTCTCATCTCATATCATGACATGACCAAGAGGATTTCATTATTGAATTGTATATTCTTGAATGGAATGATTGTTGCTTGTGAATTGTATATGCATCTAGGTTGCAGAGTAGCCTCTTTAGGAGATACCCTATTGAGTGTGACTCACCCTTTATGGGGACAATATTTCAGGTGCGGGGCATGCGCCGGTGGATGACTCAAACACGGGCCCTCATTGATGAAGAAAAGCTGAAATGTGGCTTTTAAACTATGTTTTTGTAAAACTAAGATGTAATCTAGTTTTTGGGTCATGTATATGTTATGTAAAGTATTGTAATAGAACTCATATGAACTGTATTTTGCTTAAAATGGATGTTATATGAGTTTGGGTTGATGTTTTATAAGGTTGGAATGGATTGAAATTGAAAAAGGATGGTATCGGGGGAAAAACTGGGAAGACCTACCGGTAGAACGATGAACTCTTCTACCAGTAGAACTTTTTCAGTAGGCATTTCCTATCGGTAGAACGTCAAGTTTTGCGGTAGAATAATTCCAGTGAGTTTTCCTACCTGTAGAATGTTGACATTCCTACCGGTAGAACTTTTTCAGTAGCTTTTTTCTACCGGTAGAAATTGTACTCTTCTACCGGTAGGTTTTGTTAAAATCTCAAATTTTGAAATGCTTTTGCTAGGCCTTTGGGTCTTGAATCCTTTTATTCAAATGATGAAAATGAACAATAATTGAGTATGAATTAAGGTATATTGGACCTTGGAAGGGTCATTTGATTGAATGGTATACAAGTTATGCTTTTGGGAGTGTCCGGTACAAGGGAGGCTCTGTCCAAACTCCGTGTTGTTTGTGATCTAAGTAAAGGGAATGTTGTGCCGTGATGTCGGGTTATGCGGCATTCACGGGTATTTCCGCGAGTTGATGGGTGATCAACGGGTTGACAAAGGCCCCCGGTTTTAGGGGCGTCACAAAATATGATGACCTATATACCCTAAGACCTATGTTGTTATACTTTGGCTCATTAGGTTTTGTTTAAAATGGATGTAGGATAATTTATGAATGACTTAGAGGATTTTTCATGAAAATTCTTTTGATACATCTAAACTTATTTTGAAAACATAAATTGAGTCATTTATCGGATCTTCTTTGACCAACATTCCTTAGTGCTTAATGAGATAAGTTTTTATTTGGTTTTTGTCTTTAAAACAACACAGACCACCTTTAGCTCACTCGACTTCAGTTGGAGCAGTTTCTTAACACTTAGGAAAAAATCTGAGGAGGTTGAAGAAGTTGGCAACAGAGACGGCTCGCTTGGCTGCTCGACCAACTTGTAGACGGTTTGAGCAATTTGAAGACGGCTCAAGCGGTCCCGGCTCAACTCGATTGGTTTGATTCGTTTTTTCTTTTCAGTGATGTTCGCCCTTTGACCACTCTCTGACAGCTAGAGCGGTTTCTCACAAATTTCAGTTTTCTTCGACTCCATGACTACTCTAATTCTAGACTTATAAATAGGGCATGCCTCTTTCCACCTTTGTTAAGCCTCCTTGAGCTAGAAAAGGCTAAAGGTCATCTAAAGACTTAAGAACTAACCCGAGATTCCTAATATCCAAAGGTCAATCCTATTTGATCCTAGAGCTTAATTCACTAAACTTAAAGTCAATTTAGAAGTACTCCAGTCTTATACTTCAACCAATACCAATGATTAAATACTCTTTTTCGTTATAAATCTCGCCTCTGGATTCCACCCATCGAAGTCTTTGTTAGATCATGTATTTCTAATTGACTAATTTCGTGAAGACTACGTAAATCTCAACCAAATTCCATACGCGACAAAGGAAGGGAAGGAGATCAAATTACAATGCCACATCAAAAATACTCCGATGCACCTTCAAGCTTAGGACAAAGGTAATGACCTTAGAGACTTAGATCCCTTGGTCAATTTTAGACTTAAGATGATTAAGGTGAACGTAATGAAATTTGGAATATCCGAAAAATTACTCATAGTGTTTTTCATTGAAAATCTTTTCTAAACCTTAAATGTGTTTTGAAAAGATAGTTTGAGTCATTTCTCGGACCTTATTTGAGCAACACATTTTAGTGCTCAATAGGTCAAGTTTTTGGATGGTTTTATACTTAAAAAATTATAGGAACCGATCTATGAACGTTAGCCTTCGCTATAGCGGTCTCTTTATGACTTAGGGGGTATTTGGATGGTCGATCAGGATTGGAAAGGATTTCATTTTTATATCCTACCACATCCAATCCAAACCCATTCAGCCATTTGCATTGGATGGGTTATGTGTTAGATCCAGTCTAATCCATTTTTTGGTTAGCAACATTGTAATTCTGTGGGACCCATGGATTAGGCCATTACTTTGTAATTTTTTACCATTCTACCCATAGACAAATCCAATCCAAGCCTCTGTTTGGATTCCAAAATTGGCTTACTAGTATTAAATAATCCTCACATCAAAATTACTATATGAAATATAAAATTATATATATTATTATCATCACAGCATCACCAACAACTTTATACAGTGTAATTAACAAAACATGGGTGTTTTTACATCACAAAACCCATAATTAAAACAAACATCCAAAATTATTTTGTAGACATATGACCAAGCATGTAATTTCTCCACAATATCCAAATACATTCCCCAAAGCTGTGATATAAAAGAACGATATAAAAAATTAAGGGCAAAATCCAGTTTACCCCTTGTGGTTTCCGTGTTTTGCCCTTCACCTACCTATGGGTAAAAAATCTACACATAACCCCCATGTGGTTTTGGACTAAGATGTACAACTAACACCATTAACATAAGAGAATAAATTACCTTAATACCCTCACTATCTTCGTCCTCCAATTGCTTCTAAAATAAGAGTCCCAGAGCTAAGTTCTGTGTGTCTGAAAAACTCTGGAATACCAAACAATTTTAAATCAACAAAAAATCAACCATCCAAACTATGATCAATTAGACTCGTCCATATAGATCAATTAGAATGCTAAATGGGAAACCCATCTGGAAAAAAAAAACCTGGTAGAATGGTACAGCTACATGTAGGGGAGGGAGGAAGGTGGAGCCATATGTGTGTGGGAGAGGGAAGAAAACTGTCAGTGAATGGGGAAAAGAGTGGCACCACCGATGATAAAGAGGGGGAAGAGAGAGAAATAAGAGATCTAGTGGTGATTTCATAAAGATTTATTGTGAAGTAAGAAGAAATTTAGGTTTAAAAAAAAAGTTATTTTTGTGTTTTTCATAAAGTGTGCAAGGTCATATTTGTCTTTTTGGGTCAAAATTTGACTTTGCCTAAGAATTCTGACACACCAAATCATGAAATAGGTGTGTGTGATGCACTTTCCTTCACTTTTAACAGAATTATTAACGGTAGCAATTTGGTCCAAAACCACAAGGGGGGGTTATGTGCTGATTTTTGAACCATAGGGGGTAAATTGCAAAAATCCAAACCACAAGGGGGTAAACTGGATTTTACCCATAAATAAAAGTGCATGTATCTTACATAAACTAAAGTCCGAACTAAAGTAGAAGTCTTCAACCTTGAGAAGCTTAGTTGGCGATAATCTTGTATTAGGAGAAATCTTGACTGATCTGGTATATTTGATGCGAAGAAATAAATGGCTAATCTACTTTTTTTTTTTGTTCATACAAAATCCCATTGATTTGCATAAAAGTTGCAAAAGTCAGTGAGATATTATCCTTGGAGCAAAAATGCATTGAAAATCTTCTTCCAGCTAAGTGGAAATCCTTCCAACCAAGATAGATCCCTTTATTAGCCAAAAAATCAGCGTTAGCTTCCCTATAAATGTGGAAGATCTGAAAAATCCGAACTCTTCACCCAAATATACCACAACTTCCAATAAATTTCCACCAAACCCGTGACCATCTCAATCAATTTGGATCAGATTCAATACAAATCCTATAATCATAGAGAGAAAAATCCTGAATAAGCATTTGATCTATTTCAACTGGGTAATTTTCGAATGGATCTCTAGTGAACTGAAAAATGGAAGAGGGGAGAGAGATAGAGAGAGGAGAGCCAGAACGAACCCATTCTTGACGATCGACCTCGTCAACTCAATACCACAACCCTTTCTGTAAATCCCCTTCCCCACCCACCATAATCCCATCCACAACACCAAATGTTTCTCCCCACTTTGCCTAAAATTTTGCAAACCCTTTCCCTCACCCAATAAACTTCCACTCCACAACCAATGTAAATACCCATCTCAACTGAAACCAAAAAACCAAAACAAGCTAGCATAACACAAAAAAGAAAAATAATGGTGAATTTTTTCCTTAGACTTACCTAAAAAATTGTTAATTCAAGGGTCGAAGTTCAACCGCCCTCCTCTGTTGTGACACCCCAAAATCCGGGGGTCCTTTTCTCACCCATTGATCACCCATCAACCTGCGAAAGTACTCGTGTATGCCGTATAACCTGACACCACATCATCACATCCCCTTCATTGGGGTCGTTACCAACACAAAGTTTGGGCAGGGTCTCCCTTGTACTAGAGCACTCCCAAATGCATAATCTGTGCACATATAAATCACTTAACCATTCCAAGGTCCAATCCCCATCAATTTACACTTAATATTGAACCAATTACATCCGTTAGGAAAAAAGGCTCAAGGCCCGAAGGCTTGGCAAGTTATATTTAAATTTTTGAAAAGTTTGAAAGAGGTATCGATACCTGAGCCTTCTGTCTGCCAAGTACCGGTACCTAGACCTTTATTTTCCAGATTCCTTCTAGTTGCCAGGTACTGGTACCTAGGTGACAAGGTACTAGTACCTAGGTGATGGAGTACCGGTACCTAGGTGACGGGGTATCGATACGTGAGCCTACTGTTTGTTAGGTACTGGTACCTAAAGCATTGGTACCGATACCTAAGCCCACCGGAATCCAAGTACTGGTACCTGTATGTCGAGGTACTGGTACTTGGCCCATCTAACATCGTGGTACCAGTACTTAATCACTTAGGTACTGGTACCTAGGCCCAGATTTTTCCCAAATTTTTTCAATCTCCAACCTTTATCCATCCAAACTGATGTGAACCCCAATCGACTTGCTTTGAGACCGAACAACAATATTGGAAAAACAACCCAAGAAAGCCAAACTCAGGTCTATGGATGGAGAATCTAGACCCGTTGAGAACTCGTGTCAAGAACCTATATTATATTAAAATCTAGACCCGTTGAAGAACCCGTCTCAAGAACCCAAATTACAAGGAGGAACGCCACAAAGGTTGTGATTTACCTTTGATAAGTTCAGAAGTTCAATCAAGAACAAGAGGAGTAAACTCAACTCAACTCACAATCAAAATTCATTATATATTGTCTCCCATATTGTCTCCCCCTTTTCATTGATAGAAAGCCTATTTATAGGCTGACCATTCCAAGAAAAAATCATAAAATCCTAATCTACTAAGGAAACAAATCTCCTAATCTACTAAGGAAACAAATCCTAATCTACTAAGAAAAAAAATCCTAATTTAAATAGGAATAACTAAAGACTAAAATTTGTGACCCTTTCTCTCAAAAATGCCCTTGAGTGAATAGTGTCATGGGTACTGTAGCATGAACAGTACCATGCTACAGTACTTATTCTAAACCCTAGTCCAAATAAAATAATAAGACATATGTGGGCTAAGCATCCTCAAACCCACTTATTCTAAACTAATAATAAAATTCTTTAAACAAATTGAAAACCTTAACAACAAAAGACCCTATCTCTAAGTCATGTCTTCATGTCTTCCACAGCTTGGATCAAGTGGATCAAAATTGGTTCTCCTTCTTTCAAGCCCATCTTGAGTGTTGGCCTCTTGCTAACTTTATCCCAAGTGGATTGCAACAATCCTTGCGTTGCTTCCTTGATCTTCTTGGCTCTTCATATTGTAATTGGCCCATCAAGACTTGCAAAGGATCTTTAAGAGTAGGCCCACCATGGGTCTCATCAGTGTAGGTGTGATGCCCCAAAATCCGGGGGTCCGTTGATTACCCATCAACCTGCGGAATACCCGTGGATACCGAGTAACTCGATATCGCTCTGTTATGCCCCATTTATAGGGGTCCATAATTGAACAAAAATCGGGCAGAGTCTCCTTTGTACGGGGAGCTCTACCCAAAACTCAACCTGTGCAATATATATTCAAATGACCCATCCGAGACCCAATATAAAGCAATGACCGCACCGGGTCCATTTATAAGTAAACATTGCCCACACCGGGTCCAACTATCCATACTTATATCAAAACATGCAAGGTTATTTTCACAATAGTCCATATAAGTTCTATTACAATTATTTGCAAAAGATTACATGCCCAAAATAAAATTTTCACAAGTGTTTTACATTAACACAAAATAAAGCCACATTCGGCTTTCTTCAAACATGAGGGTCCAAATTGGAGCCATCCGCCGATGTATTTCCCCCACCTGAAATGTTTTCCCGTATAGGGTGAGTAACGCCCAGTAGAGTAATTTCCTACAGAGGCTACTCCCCACCTACGTGCACATGCAATGTTCACATTCAACATTTCGTATTCACATCAACATTCCAAGTAAGAATATGCAACTCTATATTGGAATCTACCATGTCATGCTATGAAATGAGATGAGACTCCCTCATGCACCTTTAACCCGAGTCATCACCGACTCCCCCAACACAATGCCATGCCAATGTGTAGTAACCCCATCAACTGATGGAAAATACATCCAATGACCGTTTGAATTGAAATCATGTGTTTACAAAATTAAGTCATTGTTGGATGTCACCCATTGAATGAGTGTTTATGTACATCAAAATCTTGTGTCTTGTTGGGCAACGGATTTTGGTATCTCAACCTCCGGTTCCGTAAACACCAGCATTTTTCTGGAATTTCACCGCCGGCAAAGTGCCTGAACCATGTGACCGGGCTTTGCACTCGAGGGAGAGTCTAGCCCTACTTGCTATACCCGACACAAGTTTTCTCATGCAATCATGCGACTCTATGTGACCATCGATCCACATTTCCAAGTCCACATATCAACCACCAAACAAGGTGTTTGATTAACCATGCATACACACACCCACACTCATGACTCATGCCCATGAATGTGATGTCAATTCCATGTCCATATTGCAATGCATGCCTAATGAACAATTTCTACATATCAATGTATACCATGGAAATTTATATCATATGTATATAATCACCATAATCCGTTACAAGGTCAGTGTATTCAAGAGAATATATCAACACTTCATCAACATGTTATCACATAATACATGTTAATATCACATTTCATTCACAAGGCACAAACCCACATGATTATTACATAAACACTTCCATATATCAAATCAAGCCAAGACTTAATATATACCATTTTCAAATAATAAAATAAAAATCAGAATATATGATTTTTACATTTCCAATTATCGAAACATCCTAGAAATCACAAACTAGCAATTTCTAACTACCAATTCGCACTAGAATTGATCCTACCCATTTTCATAACACCAACCATAATGGAAAAATGTTAGAAATGTCCAAAACAGCCCACATAAACCCTATGGACACCTTAGGTTAGAAATAGACTCGAGTAGGAGGAAACCCTACCTCTTGGAGCGTAAAACAACCGGTAGAACCTCCAAGAACAAGATTTAAGCCCAAATCTTTGATTTCCCCAAAATTCCGTCTTTGGATCTTCGGTGAAATCTCTTGTTTTTGGTACGTACGCGTAGCCCTCATCGAGGAGATGAACTTTGCCTCTTGGATCGACGGATTCCGACTGACGGAACTTCCGGAATCGGAGCGGGAAGCTTGGAAATTTTTTTTTTTCTCTTTGGTCTTGGGCGGCTGAACAAGGCTGAAGTTCAGCTGATCTTTTGTCAAAAAAACTGATTTTTTTTTTATATTTATAGGCAAAAATGTGCGGTCCACATCGCACCGCATATTTTCGACTTTTGGGTCCGTTTTTCGTCCCGAAACGATTCATTATATCTCGGATTAAGTTCAAATTAATTTTATTTGATTTTTAACTTAATTTTAAGGAAATTTTATAAAAAATATTTTTAGGGACCTTTAAAATGTCATTCGTCACGCAGTCGCCTCGAACGACGTGCAAAAATCCGACTATCTCGGAATTCGACGAGATTTGACAGAATGACTAGATTTCGCGATACGAATCCAACGGCGAACTCTGTTTCCTCATCTGAGGTCTAGAGTATGAGTATTTCAAATAAGCATTAGGATGACAAATGACCATTTTGCCCTTATTCACAAAAATTCAAATTTACCTGGGTTTCACATTCTTCCCCCCTTAAAAGAATTTCGTCCCCGAAATTTACATACACATACACACGTAACCGCATGCATATGCTACAGTCATGTAATAGTAAATGACTATAAAAACGTAACTCTATCCTCAAACAAGAAATGATAATTGGCACGTACGGTGTCCTCACGCTCCCATGTCGCCTCTTCCACTCCCCGGTGCTGCCACAACACTTTCACTAGCCTTACGGTCTTGCCTCGCAAAACCTGATATCGGCTATCCATGATACGCAACGGTCCCTCCTCGAAGGTCCCATTCGCATCAACAACAAGCTCGCCCCAATCCACCACATGAGTCAGATCTGGGGTGTATTTCCGGAGCATAGAGACATGGAATACCGCATGAACACCTGATAGGTTTGGCGGTAACGCCAACCGGTAAGCGACCGTACCAACCCTCTCAAGTATCTCAAAGGGCCCGATATACCTCGGTGACAGTTTTCCTCGCTTGCCGAACCTGACCACTCCTCTCGTAGGCATCACCTTCAAGAAGACATGATCTCCCACCTCAAACTCTAGAGGTCACCGCCGTCTATCGGCGTAGCTCTTCTGCCGGCTCTGAGCCGTGAGAAGACGCTTCCGTATCAAGCCCACCTTCTCTGAGGTGTCTCTAACCAAGTTCGGACCCGTAGAAGGTCTCTCTCCAACCTCTATCCAACAAACCGGAGATCGACATGGCCTCCCATATAGTGCCTCATAGGGTGCCATCTGTATGCTCGCCTGATAACTATTGTTATAGGCGAACTCCACCAAGGGTAATTAATCTTCCCAGCTACCCTTTAGATCTAGGACACATGCCCGTAACATGTCCTTTAATGTCTGAATGGTCCTCTCAAACTGACCGTCCGTCTGGGGATGAAAAGCAGTGCTCATCCTCAGCTGTGTCCCCATGGCTCGTTGGAAACTCTCCCAAAAATGAGCTGTAAACCTGGGATCCCGATCCGATACTATAGATACGGGTACCCCATGCAACCGGACAATCTCCCGTATATATAACCTGCAGAATTCCTCCAGTGTGAAGGTCATTCGCACAGCCAAAAAGTGTGCCAACTTCGTAAGCTGGTCCACTATCACCCATACCGCATCATGTCCCCGCGATGTCCGTGGCAAGTGAGTCACAAAATCCATCGTGACATGTTCCCACTTCCACTCAGCTACCTCAAATGGCTGGAGTAACCCTGCTGGTCTCCGGTGTTCAGCCTTCACTTGCTGACACGTGAGACATCTACTAACAAAATCGCCAACATGCCGCTTCATCCCATTCCAATGATACTGGCGACGAAGATCATGATACATCTTCGTGCCCCCTGGATGAACCGCAAAACGGGAGCAATGAAACTCCCTAAGGATCTCCTCTCTCAGATCCGCAGACTAGGGAACCACAATCCGTCCCCTGAACCGAAGACTACCATCTGTGTGAATGGCCCAACCTTCATCACCTGTACCTGCTTGTACACGGTCCCGAATGGACAATAGCTCCGTGTCCTGACTCTGGGACTCAATCACCCTGCTCAGTAGAGAAGGCGTAGCCACCAAACTCCCCAAAGTACCCTGAATATAATCAGCGTAATGTAGCCCGAACTGTCCCACAGTCTCAAGCATCTGCCACTCTCGGGAAGCCACACTAGCCACAACTCCCCGTGACTTTCGGCTGAGTGCATCAGCCACCACATTTGCCTTACCGGGGTGGTAATGCAAAGTGAAGTCATAATCTTCCAGGTACTCCATCCACCTGCGTTGTCTCATGTTGAGGTCCCGTTGTGTAAAGATGTACTTCAGACTTTTGTGGTCTGAAAACACCTCGAACTGCTCACCGTATAGATAGTGGCGCCAAGCCTTCAAGGCAAAGACAATGGCCGCCAACTCCATGTCATGTGTGGGGTAATTCTGCTCGTGGTTCTTTAACTGCCGAGATCCATAAGCCATCACCCTCCCGGACTGCATCAAAACGCATCCTAGTCCGTCCTTCGAGGCATCATAATACACTGTGTACCTCTGTCCCCTTTCCGGGACTATCAAGATAGGGGCTGAAGTAAGCCTCCTCTTTAACTCCTGGAATGCCTTCTCGCAAGAATCATTCCACTCGAACTTGACCTCTTTTCGAGTCAACCTGGTCATAGGAGCAGCTAGTCGGGAGAAGTCCTCAATAAACCGCCGGTAATACCCTGCCAATCCCAAGAAACTGCGTATCTCAAAGACTGACTTCGGCCTCTCCCAATTCATGACTGCCTCAACCTTCTCCGGGTCTACGGATACACCTGAAGTTGACACCACATGTCCCAAAAACTTCACCTCAGTCAGCCAAAATTCACACTTGCTGAACTTGGCATACAACTGATGGTCTCTCAAGGTCTGAAGAACAATCCTCAAGTGACCCTCATGCTCTTCCTCAGACTTGGAGTAGATCAAGATGTCGTCAACAAAGACTATAACAAATTGATCAAGGTAGGGTTGAAACACCCTATGCATGAGATCCATGAATGCCGCCGGAGCATTCGTCAATCCGAAAGGCATGACAGTAAACTCAAAATGCCCATACCGCGTTCGAAATGCCGTCTTAGGGATATCTGCCTCCCTAACCCTCAACTGATGGTAACCAGTGCGGAGATCTATCTTGGAGTAGACTCGCGCCCCTCTCAGCTGATCAAACAAGTCATCAATCCTCGGCAAAGGGTACCTATTCTTGATAGTAACCCTATTCAACTGCCGGTAATCTATGAATAGTCGAAGGGTTTTGTCCTTCTTCTTTGCAAATAACACCGGAGCGCCCCAAGGTGAGGTACTCGGTCTAATGAACCCCCTGTCCAACAACTCCTGCAATTGGACCTTGAGTTCTTGTAACTCAGCAGGCGCCATCCTATGTGGAGTCATAGAAATGGACGATGTACCCGGATGCAACTCGATAGTGAAGTCAACATCTCTATGTGGAGGTAATCCCGGTAGTTCGTCCGGAAAAATGTCCTCATACTCACAAACCACCCGAGGTAGACCCAACTCCTGTCTCGCCTCGTCCTCCAGGGTAAGGCTTCCTAGCCAACCCATCAACTGTCTGTGCCATCTAGAGTCGTACACGGCTTGAGGTAAAGCAACGTGCTTTGCCCCCTGGAATTTAAAACAAACACCATCAAGCGTATAAGCAGTGACCTGCTTTCGATCATAATCAATGACGACTCGGTGTGCCGCCAACCAATCCATTTCCAGGATTACATCGAACTCCGACATGTTCGGGTCACAAACAACTCCCTAAAGTTAGGGATCAAACACAAACGTTGAGAATTCTCTCATTGTCCCCCTAGTAGAACATGTGTCACATACTAGTAGACGTTTAACCCTTGAACTATCCCATTCATTCCTTTTCCGAACCCAAGGTTATGTTTTCTAACCCTAGTGTTCCTCCTTTCCATATACATTCTACCATGTATATAATTCACACAACAAGTAACACATAACATGTAGCAAGTAGAGCATATAACATGAAATGCGTATGGAATGCAATGGTCTAGACCCATGCCCCTCAAGCCTTAGGTAAATCGTATACCTAAGCTCTGATACCAAGTTGTGACGCCCCAAAATCCGGGGGTCCGTTGATTACCCATCAACCTGCGGAATACCCGTGGATACCGAGTAACTCGATATCGCTCTGTTATGCCCCATTTATAGGGGTCCATAATTGAACAAAAATCGGGCAGAGTCTCCTTTGTACGGGGAGCTCTACCCAAAACTCAACCTGTGCAATATATATTCAAATGACCCATCCGAGACCCAATATAAAGCAATGACCGCACCGGGTCCATTTATAAGTAAACATTGCCCACACCGGGTCCAACTATCCATACTTATATCAAAACATGCAAGGTTATTTTCACAATAGTCCATATAAGTTCTATTACAATTATTTGCAAAAGATTACATGCCCAAAATAAAGCCACATTCGGCTTTCTTCAAACATGAGGGTCCAAATTGGAGCCATCCGCCGATGTATTTCCCCCACCTGAAATGTTTTCCCGTATAGGGTGAGTAACGCCCAGTAGAGTAATTTCCTACAGAGGCTACTCCCCACCTACGTGCACATGCAATGTTCACATTCAACATTTCGTATTCACATCAACATTCCAAGTAAGAATATGCAACTCTATATTGGAATCTACCATGTCATGCTATGAAATGAGATGAGACTCCCTCATGCACCTTTAACCCGAGTCATCACCGACTCCCCCAACACAATGCCATGCCAATGTGTAGTAACCCCATCAACTGATGGAAAATACATCCAATGACCGTTTGAATTGAAATCATGTGTTTACATCAAAATCTTGTGTCTTGTTGGGCAACGGATTTTGGTATCTCAACCTCCGGTTTCGTAAACACCAGCATTTTTCTGGAATTTCACCGCCGGCAAAGTGCCTGAACCATGTGACCGGGTTTTGCACCCAAGAGAGAGTCTAGCCCTGCTTGCTATACCCGATACAAGTTTTCTCATGCAATCATGCGACTCCATGTGACCATCGCTCCACATTTCCAAGTCCACATATCAACCATCAAACAAGGTGTTTGATTAACCATGCATACACACACCCACACTCATGACTCATGCCCATAAATGTGATGTCAATTCCATGTCCATATTGCATTATAGGTTAGAAATGAACCAATGTAGGAGGGAACCCTACCTCTTGGAGCGTAAAACAACCGGTAGAACCTCCAAGAACAAGATTTAAGCCCAAATCTTTGATTTCCCCAAAATTCCGTCTTTGGATCTTCAGTGAAATCTCTTGTTTTTTGTACGTACGCGTAGCCCTCGTCTAGGAGATGAACTTTGCCTCTTGGATCGACGGATTCCGACCGACGGAACTTCCGGAAATGGAGCGGGAAGCTTGGAGAATTTTTTTTTTCTCTTTGGTCTTGGGCGGCTGAACAAGGCTGAAGTTCAGCTGATCTTTTGTCAAAAAAGCTGATTTTTTTTGGATATTTATAGGCAAAAATGTGCGGTCCACATCGCACCGCATATTTTCGACTTTCGGGTCCGTTTTTCGTCCCGAAACGATTCATTATACCTCGGATTAAGTTCAAATTAATTTTATTTGAACTTTAACTTAATTTTAAGGAAATTTTATAAAAAATATTTTTGGGGACCTTTAAAATGTCATTCGTCGCGCAGTCGCCTCGAACGAGGTGCAAAAATTCGACTATTTCGAAATTCGACGAGATTTGACAGGATGACTAGATTTCGCGATACGAATCCAACGGTGAACTCCGTTTCCTCATCCGAAGTCTAGAATATGAGTATTTCAAATAAGCATTAGGATGGCAAATGACCATTTTGCCCTTATTCACAAAAATTCAAATTTACCCGGGTTTCACAGTAGGTACCAAAATTCCAGTAGGCTTAGATGGACCTATGATACCAAGTACCGCTACCTCCTTGATTTCTTTCACTTAAAAGCCTCCTAATCCTCATGTAATGTGTATATCTCTTCACCACTCATCCACACTTAGTTGCAGGGTTCTGAAAGCCATCATTTACCCTATGGTTACCTGCAACATCAAAATTTCCGCATTATTCATAAATGCGACTAACTCTAAGCAATTAAATGCAAAGTTGAGTTAAAATTCATGCAATGAGGCCGTTAAATATGCAATATTATGTGCTCATCACATATTCAATTGGCTGGTCTTGTAACCCACACGCAACATGGGTTATAGATATCCGTATCATAAGGGATTTGGTCTCCATTTACTACGGGCCGAGTATTTCAAACCTAACAATTATCCCATCCAAATTTGCATACCCAAACAAAGGATATGTGGGGCACTTGGATTTGTTTAACCATATCCCCCATGTAATCCCATCTAATCCAATGAAACAAACACCCCTTAGGGAATGAAATGGGAAAAGGCCACGGAAGGCAGCATAGGGCTCGCTCTATGTGTGACGCCCCAAAAATCGGGGGTCCTTAATTTAACAAAATTCGGGCAGAGTCTCCTTTGTACGGGGAGCTCTACCCAAAACTCAACCTGTGCCATATACAATCACATGACCCATCCGAGGTCTAATATACAACATTGACCACACCGGGTCCATTTATCCATACTCATATAACAACATTTAATCACATGACCCATCCGAGGTCCAATATACATCCATTCATACTCCCACAACATGAATTTATGCATTAAACATAGTTAATACGAGTTCAAAATTACAAATCTTTTACATGCCCAAAATGAATTTACATTAAGTTTTACAAAAATAAGATTTAAAAGCCACATATCGGCTTTTCTTCGTCATTGGGGCCTCGAATAAGCACCGTCCAACGGCGTGTATCCCCCACCTGAAATATTTTCCAGTATAGGGTGAGTTACGTTCAATAGAGTATCTCCTACAGAGGCTACTCCTCAACCTAGATGCATATGAAATGTGCACATGTAACAATCAACAACCATTATTCATTGCAAACAAGAACATGTAATTCAAGATGGGAATTCTACTCTGTCATGTCATGGTATGAGATGATACTCACTCATGCACTTTAACCCGAGTCCTCACCGACTCCCACAACACAATGCTATGCACGTGTGTAATACTTTTGTCATTGATGAAATACATCTAATGATTGTTTGAAATAAAAGTCATGTGTTTATAAAACCAAATCATTGTTGGATGTTACCCATCAAATGAGTACTTTATAAAACAAAATCATGTGTCTTTATTGGGTATCGGATTTTGGAATCACACCGCTGGCTCCGTACGCCATTACACTTTTTCGGAATTTCACCACAGGGGAATGTATGAACCAAGTGGCCGAGTTTTTCACCCGAGGGAGAATCTATCCCTTCTTGCTATACCCGACACAAGTTTTTTTCATGCAACCATGTGACTCAACGGGATCTTCTATCCAACCTTCCCGAGTCCACTTATCAACCACCAAGTATGGTGTTTGATCAACCATTCACACACACCTACACTCATGCCCAATGCCCATGAATGTGATGCCAACATCATGCCCACTATGTAATGAATGCCAAATGAGCCATTTAACCACATATCATCATATTCCATGGCGACTTACATCATATGCATATAATCACCAAAATTTATCACACCGTCAATATATCACTAAGCATATATCAACAACAATATCACAAGCATGTTATTACATAATCTATGTCACTAACACATTTCATTCACAAAGGTACAATATAAACACATAGCATGCCCAAGTAATACCAAATTCCAAGAAATTACACAAGTAACTTCCACACCTCAAATTCAAGCTAGAAATTGATTCAAGCCATTTCTATACCCATTTCATCATTTTCCTAACAATAGGCAAGTTCTATACACCTAACCATTCCCTATGGACACCATAGGTTAGAAATAAACCAAAGTAGGAGGGAACCCTACCTCTTGAAGCGTAAAATGAAGGGTAGAACCTTCAAGAACACCAACCACAACTCTAAACTTTTGATTTCCCAAAATCTCTTCTTTGGATCTTCGGTGAAATCCTTCGTTCTTGGTATGGTTGCGTAGCCCTCTTCGAGGAGATCAACTTTGATTCTTGGCCCGAAGAATTCCGACCGACGGAACTCCGTAGATCTGAGAAACAAGTCTTGAAATTTCTTTTTTTTTTTTTCCTCTCCTCCTCTCTCCAATGTTTACACACTGGTTTCAGCAGAATATTCTGCTAGAAAATCAGATTTTTATGGATATTTATAACCCTTGATGCTTGGTGCACGTTGCGCCACACACCCCCCTCGTCTGGGTCCGTTTTCACCCCGAAACGATTAATTTCATCCCGGTTTAAGTTCAAATTATTTTTATTTGAACTTTCCTTCAATTATAAGGAAATTTTATAAATTTTATTTGTGGGGACATTCGTGAGGTCACCCGACACTCTGTTGTCTCATAAAACGTGAAAAATCTGACTATCTTGGAATTCGACGAAAATTTTCTGGGCAACTCGGTTTCGCGATACGAATCCAACGGTGAAGTCTGTTGCGTCATCCGAGATCTAGATAAATACGTATTTTAAATCTGCATTATAGTGGCAAATTACCATTTTGCATTTTTTCAGAAAAAGTTCAAATTTACCCGGGTTTTACACTATGAGCTTGCTCAAGCGGTCTCCAAGGTCACTCGAGCGGTACCCATGGTCACTCGAGTGGTGCCTGCCTTATTCATGTTTGAAACATTATTTTCATTCTAGCAACAACCGCCCTATGACCACCCTCCCCCTGATCGAACGACCATTCATGAATCTAAGTTTTCTTATTTACTAAGACTACCCTTATTTTGAATCTATAAATAGGGAGAGCCTTTTCCACGTCTCGGTTATGCCTCTTAAGCCTCTATGAGCTAAAAAAGACCAAAATCCTTTCTATAGAGTTTCAATAGTAATCCTAGATCCCTAAGAACAAATGCCAAACATCTTGATTCTTCCATTCAACCTCACACATTGAAGAAGAAGATCATGCTTGGTGTCAATCAAAACCCACTTGGAGAAGTGTGCAAACCGAGGCCTTGGGTGTGAAGTCTTGAAGATTGCTCGAGACCTAAATGAACTGTGCAATGGGGAGTTCTAGTGAAGCTAGTCATAATGTGGAAGTAGGGCCTCTGGTGGAGAGATCTACAAAGGAAAGGAGCATCTAGCCATGTAAATTGGTTGAGGTATAAGTCTCGAATACTTATAGATTGACTTTAGGTTTACTGGATTAGGCTTTAGTGAACTGAGAAGGTTCCTTGCGGTTTTTTTCGTGAAGGATTTTCATGTCAACAAATTGCATGTGTTATTTGTTGCTTTAATTTGCTTGTACACTTGCAATGAACACATGCACACCATATGTTTGATGATATGATTGTTTGTCTTTCAAGTCATTAATAGTGGTTTTGGTGATTGTGGCTTTGGTTGGGATAAAAAAAGAGATCATGGATTGGTTGGTGTTGATTGCATATTCATTCATTCACACTCTTAATGGGTTGTTCAGGTTAAAAGGGGTTTTCACTTAAATTTCCATATCTTTATGAGAAGAGGTAATTTTGGTAGATATAGGTTAAAATTGGATGTCATCCGAGCTTAATTTTAAATTAACCTATTCACCCCACCTCTAGGTCTAGCGTGTAATTCCTCGTGTATAATCGAGTAGAAAGATCCTACATGTGAAGTGTTGTATTTTCCCCACAGTCTTGAGTAGCTTCACTTGGACACGCTCACCGCAATAAACCGTTTATCTCTCGAGCAATCTTCAAGGATTCTCTCCCAAGATTCTCAATATGCACAAATCCAAAGAGGGTTTTGCTGACACCAAACTAGATATTTTTATCCAATGTGTGAATTTGAATAAGAAGGATCAAGATGATTTGACATTTTGGATCTTAGGGATCTAGGGTTGTTCTGGAAGCTCTCTAAAATGTTTTAGGTATTTTCTAGCTCATAGAGGCTTCCCCTAGGTGAGAACTACAACCCCCTACATATTAGGTTCAGAAAATAGAGTTTAATTGGAGCATAAGAATACTCAATTCTCGAATGGACGCTCGAGCCATAAGACTAGGGTGAAAGATGAGTCATTCTAGACCTCTAGGAGAAGGTCGCTCGAGCCATCTCTCATACTACAAATCTCTGCGTATTATTATTTTAATATGATAGTAGTGAGGAATGAGGATTGATAAATTATAAGCGTGTTAGGATTTTGGGTAAGTAAGGATTGGAGCTTTTTGGGAAAATATGGGGAGTAATTAGGGGAGGAAAGTGTAATTGTATTATTGATGTGATTATGTGTAATTAGGCTTGCTAATGAGAGATTGGATTCGTAGGAGTAACCGGGGCATTGGTTATGGATAAAAGGACAAGTATGAGTTTAATCTTATGTGAGGAGAAAATATAGGGGAGTAAGTTGTAAAAGGTGAAAACTAGGGCTGGAGTAGAAGGCAAAACTCATATTCTAGAGAGTTTTGTCGGTCGGTTGGCTTCTTGCAATCAGTTGATCGGCTTGGGTTCTCGGTCCACCGGCTTGAATCGGTTTAGCTAGCTTAGGTCTTCCACCGCCTTGTTCCTTGTCCTTTGTATAAATATGTTCCTGATTTTATACACTACATCTTTTGTGTCTAAAGTAGTTGAAAGGTTAATAAACACTAGAGAACCGAGAGGAAGGGAAATTAGGGAATTTTAAGGGAACTATCATATCCGAGATATTGAACACAATATCACGGGTAAATCGACATTCTATTACTCATAGGTAGGATTTCTTTTCTGATTCATTATCAATGATGCAATTCATATTATTTTGGGTTTATATTAAATCTATGTTATTTATGAGCAAACATTTTTTATATTTATTGCACTAATTACCAAGGAAAATTATTGGGTTATTGACAAGCATGTTTTAATATCGTGATGTTGATATTTTGCTAAATTTTACAGATGACATATTCACATGTTTAAAGGAGAATGACATTTTTCAAATGTAAACTCACTGTTCGCAAATAAGCTAGGTTATGATTGTTATATTGTTGTTCAACTATTGTATATATATACTAAGATGGTCTTACTGAGACTTTTTGAATACAGTATCCGTATAGTTTTATTACCTTGACCTATCTAGAAGATTGAGTGCTTAGCATTGGTATCGAGAAAAATAGGTTAATGATACCAGAGGACGTTGGTTGCCTATGTCGTACCATGGATGCTTGGTATTCATTTTTCCATGTCTGACATTGCAAGGTTTATGGATGGTGTGCCTATAAATAATTGGGAGATCGGTGAGGAGTACCAGAGGACGGTAGTTTCCTGTGTGATACTACGGATGCCTGGTCCTAATTTCCCAAAAAAAAAAACAAGCAGGGCATAGTGTCCCTAGGCTGCAAGACACTAAAGTACGCCAAGGTGATTACAATTCGTGAGGGGACTGGATTTTTTGGGTCGGTTTATTGATACTGTTGGCATTCCAAATCTTCTAGATTATATTTACATTGATTACATTGTTTTCGTCATGAAATAACAATGCCATGCATATCATGATTTCCATTGCATATAAACTAGTTCTTTACTGGCGAGATCTTTAATTTGATATATTATGTTTTGTTACACTATAAAGGTTATATTGTAGTAAACTTTCTAAACCTTGATAGTATTTGAGAAAGGTTACCCTACTGAGTCTGTTAACTCACTCTTATTTTACATTTTTACAGATAGAGGACTATTAGCGTGGAGCTGGATTCCTCTACTCTGTGGTTTTTGGCAGGGTATGAGGTTACTTTTGCGTAGGTGATGTAGCCTAGTTTAGGGTATGGATATTTTGTGGTTGGTATGTAAGTATTGAATGAGTATTGGTCAAACTGGGATGAGGTGTTGTGTTGTGAGTTGTAATATATTTTTTTGTACTCCAGCTAATGCAGTGTATTTATAGAGTCACTTTGACCTACATGTGTTGCGACCCTGGAATGAATGCTTTTCTTTATAATGTAATTCTACCTTGCCTATAAACCACCAGGAATTTTTAAGTGAATCCTTATGATAGAGTTATAAACTAAAAGCTTACTTTTATAGTGAAACACAGTTTATTATTTAATAAAAGTTCATCATTTTCTATTTTAATGATAATCTATGAGGGTAAAATGTTTGCATTGTATAAAATATATGGTATGCATATGTGTCTTTTATTTTACATTGTAGATAATTTAGTGTATAGAGTTCGGCTTTATGCATAAATGATCAAATTATCGAATCGTTGTGTGATATGAGTAAATGTTCACAGTCTTAGATGGAATTGGACACACCATGAGTATGATTGTAGTGCAATCTTCTAGCATAGTCTATCTTGGTTATAGGAGATTGTCTAATGTCTTGGATTGTTACACTAGTATACATTGTGTATTGAACCGGACCGTTGTTGATGTTATTATCTTTTTATTGACTAATAAGAAAATAAATACCTCATGGTTATTATGATTATTTGAGCTCTTAATCCCGAGATATTTGATGGACACGTGCATGTAATAATTGTTACTTTAATTCATCAAAGAGTGAAATTCATATTTGAGTCAACAAACTCAGTGAGTTCGGAGATGACATTATTTGTATTGTGAAAATTAATTACTAAAGGAAACCACATCCCGCTATTTAAATGGCTTGATGATGTTCTTTTGAAAAATATAATAAGTTTTGTCCATGTCAAACCTTATAGGTGAATTTAATTATCTGATATGACAAATACGTTGAGTGGTAAGATCTCAAAGATAAAAAGAAGTCAATTAAATATAATTGTCAGTAATTTAATTAATTGAAGGACATCTGTAATCTTAAACGTGTGAAGATTATTAAGCATATAATAGTAAGGAGCTCGAAATATAATTTTGAAATAAGGCACGGGAGATCAATAATAAGTTTTTAGTAGACTAACTTATTATTAATGGATCATACGATGTTTGTTTTGGATTGGACATAGTTCCTAGTCCCATTGGAAGCCATACACATATTTCACCTTAGGATCTTTACTGGCTATCTGGTTCTCTCAACCATACTTTTATCTTCACGTTTAGAAGAGGCAAAGAGAAAGAGAGAGACCAAGAGAGAAAATTGAGAGGATTGTAGCCCACACTGAGTTTATAGAGCGAACTCAGTGTTGTTCCCCGTGGCCTTTTCCCATCTAATTCCCTAAGTCATAAAGAGACTGCTCTAGCCAAGGCTAGTAAGCATAGATCATTCCCTACTGGTTTTTGAAGCACAAAACAAAGCAAAAACTAGTCCACTTGAGCACTAAAGGGTGATTCTCAAGCAGGGTCTGATGATATCTCAATTTATGTTTTCAAAACACAAAATTGTTTAGAAAAACTTTTTTCTTTTGAAATCACGTAGGAGCCATACATGGATTGCTTTCAATTATATTTTCATCCTAAGTTAAAAATAACTAAGGGTTCATCTTAGGTGTCTAGGTCATTACCTTTGTCCTAGGCATCAAGGTGCATACAGAGGTTGAATAATGATGCTTTAACGCTTGATCTCCTCCCTTCAATGAAGCTTTCAGATCTTCAACTGGATAGCATCATGACCATGGTAAAGGTTAAGATTTATAGTGAACTCCACGAAATTAGCCAATTACAAGATGTGATCTAACATACATGGACTGGTATTCGACGAAATAGGTCTCAGAAATATATATATATATATATATTATATAGACATATTTGGACATAAATAGATGTTTCGAGATGGGAATGATAGGGTATTTCCTTAGGATACTAAATGTGGTTGTGTTGTAGGATGGAAGGCAGACATTCTCAAAATCAACCCACAGGGTTAGCTGCTAATGATAACAAAAATCTACCACCACTGCCCTAGGATATAGCAAGCGAAATTTACTAATGTCTGCTAGAGTTGGCTACTATAGTGCAATGATAGGTGAATAATAATAATAATCATACTACCTTGGCCTAGCCTAATCTAAATGTGGGGAGGTGGGAGGAACTACTGGACGTAGCATGGCAGTGTTGAAGGACTTTCTTAGACAGCACCCTCCTTCCTTCACTAGGGGTCCAGACCTGTTTGAAGTAGAGAAATGGTTGTAGTTGCTGAAGAAAGTTATGGAAGGCATGAGGATGGCAGAGGATCTAAAGGTAGGATTAGCTGCATATCTTTTTGAAGCAAGGGAAAATCATTGGTGGGGGCAAATCATGCAATCATGAAATTTTTCCTAGATGATATGGGCAAAATTTTAGCAGGTGTTTAATGAAAAATATTTTCCAAAAGTTGCGAAAGATCGGATGGTAATCGAATTTCTTGCATTATAGCAAAAGGGGTTGATTGTGGCGCAATATGCATCTAAGTTTGAAAAATTATCACACCATGCAATTGATTTTGTGTCAACTGAAGTAAATAAAGAAAAGGGGTTTGAGCAGGGGTTGAGTTTGTATATAAGAACCGGATGGTGGCGCTTCGGGAACAGAATTATCAAGAATTGGTGGAGGGAGCTACTTTTGTGGAAAGAGATGTGAGGGAAGAGGAACGAAAATAGCCATGTCGGGTATCAAATATTGGAGGGAAAAATTATAACCATGGACCTGCCAACAATGGACCTTATCGATGACCATTGCAAGGGCACTAACTACAGGTGGGAGCTAATGCATGGAATCGAGGAATAGAACTTGCAACTAGGGATCCACGACAATGTCATGGTTGTGGATAGTATGGGCATTTTCAGAATTAGTGCCCACATAGGCAATTTGGTGACTTAGGGCGAAAGATTAACTATTAGCCCTATGAATCATCTCCATAAAATTTAAATCAGACCTGTGGACAACAAGCAATTGGAGGAGTGGAAAAACAAGTAACTACACCAATACCTACGAAAGAAAACATAAGAATAAGGAACTACAAGGGAGCTATAGGGTCGTGTATATGCCATGAATTCCTCATTGTTGGATTTTACTCATGTTACTTTTATAATGGACATGGATGCTTCCAATGCAATAGTGGACTCATATTCTATTTTGATTCGGGTGCTACGCATTCATTCATCCTCTTTTTCTGGGAGGGGGAACCTAGTATAGATCTTCCCTCATGATTATATACGTGGAGACCAAGACACTATACATAGAAAGGGGTGAATAAGTTTTTCAATTTTAGCCCAAATTGATTGCCAACTAAAACCTATATCTACCACAATTACCTCTTCTCACTTGAATGTGGAAATTTATGATGAGAACCCCTTTTACACACGACAACCTATGTCACACATGAAGATTGATTTAGATTAATCTTCAATTAATTCGCTCAAAATCAATCTCACGTCGATCCCAAACCCAAAACCCAAATTGCACAACTATGGTTGAATAAATTTTAGACATTCAAATTCAAAAACACATAGTGATTTGTGTATGCAAACAATCAAAAGTGTATATGACAAGAGTAAAGAACACCAGCAATTTATTGACGCGAAAAACCCTCCTCGGAAGAAATCACGGGGAACCTTCTTGGTTCACCAGAGCCTAATCCACTACTCGCTAAGTCAACATACAATTACTCGAGACTTATATCTTAACCAATACCATGGACTACAACTGAAATGGAGAAGAAAATGCAAAAACCTAACTTTTTCTCTCTAGAACTTCATCTTCTTCCTTGAGCTTCTCTCTCTAAAGGTAAGTGTGTAGCTGAATAATTCTGTAGAGAGCTCCCCCATTTCGTCCATAACCCCCCTCCCTCAGGTCTATGTGACTGAATTCCTATGAGTGGAGGGTCTTTGGGGACTACCACAAGCAACCACAGGCCATGCCTTGCCTTTTCCATGCTTCCCCAACCACTCTCTTCCTCTTCCATGATTTTTCTTCCAAATTCAAACCTTAGGCATGCTTGTATGTAGAATATGTCAGGGTATGTGTAGGAGAAGCAGAGGTGGGCCTACGAAGCAGTTGGAGATAAGATTGTAGCTTTTTCGCGTTTCTGGGCAAAACCTACCGGTAGAACGATGATAAAACCTACTGGTAGGTGCTTGATCAAAAACCTTGTTCCTAACCTCTTAACATTCTCCCTCAATGTGTATGTATGATGTGTATATGAAGGGGAGTGTCACTCTCCTTTGGGACGATGTCAAAAGAAAGGGCAAGGGAATGGTGGAAAATGAAGTGTGCAAGTGGGCAAAAATGCTTCCCAAGCGCAAGAAGACTTTTGCGTGTTGTGTTTTACTTGGAGGTACTCCAAGTTCGTTTCCTCGGGGAAGGATGTGAATCGTTTTGAAAGTGATTTCGGTGAAAAGAATGTGTAAAATCTTTTGTGGTTGAAATTTGGGTTGTGACTTGAGTTATGATGAATTTGAAAGGGAAACAAGTGTGGGCTAATTCAAAGGGTTCACTCCAATGGGGATACCAAATCAACTCGAAACCTTCCTCCAATGGTGCGTAAATGAACGATTGATTCATGGGAAGTGAGGGACTAAATGGAAGAGAGGCTCCAAGCATAACCCGTGACAATGCCTACGGGATATCAAGGACTCTCACTCTGGTTCACACTCGACCCACTCAAACCGAACCATTGTACACCGAGGGAAGGAAAAGGGATCAGTTGAAATGGCATACCTAAAGGGAGGTCTCCCTTGGATTAGCCAACTTTTAGATTTAGCTACTCATGATTAAAAGAAAGACAACAATGTAAATGAAAGACATTCTAGAACAATAAAGATTCTAGCTAAATAAATGCAAGAGAAGCATAAACTAGAAGAGAAAACATTCAATACCCATTTAAAGCTAAGATATTTAAGAACATGGAAGCATTAATGGTGAAAGCTTTAATGGAAGACTAAACTTGCAAACCACTAGAAATAAATGGCATTAAAGACTTTGAATAGAGCTTAGAAGATCCTTACATGAAAATGGAAGACAATGCATGGAAGAAAATGTAAAAATCTCTACTTCTCTCTCTAACACTATTCATCTTCTTCCTAGAGCTTCTCTCACTATATTCTAATATCCATCACAATGTGTGTCCAGTAACATGGTGTATCTCCCTCCAAAAACGTCCCTGGGGAGTCCCATAGCTGAGTGATGTGATCTCCCTCCATAGGTCTGCCAATAGGGGGCTGGACAGGGTGGTGCAGATCTTGTCTGCACACCCAGCATCACTCTCTTCTCTCTCCTCGTTGATCACCAAAGCTCCAAAAGTCCAAGGAGAGATGTGCAAAGGGGTGTCCATGGTGTTGGAAGAGTCAGAGTAGGTGGGAGATTGTCTTTGGTGGGACCCTTGAGGTAGCAGAGAATGGCAGCAGAGTCTAGGTTGTTTCAGCAAAGCATACCGGTACGGCGTACCGGTACTGCGAACTCCAGTAGCCTAAGCGTACCGGTACGGTTTCTCTGGTTTTTTGATTTCTTGACTTCCTCACCTCCTGAGCTGTCTTCAAGCCATTCTTTCATCGTCATTTTCCTCAAACCATTTGGGAAGGCTTTAAGAAGCACCATTTATCACCTTTTATCTGCAAACACCACAATTCTTCGTTAATAACTCAAATAGCATAATTCCACTCATTTAATCCCCAAAAGCAAGTGAAAAAGGAATGTATTACCATATGAAATATACAATGTTTTGTGCTAATCAATAGGTTTTTTTTTCCAGTAGGCAAAACCTACCGGTAGGTTTTGGCAGGGGCAGCGGTAGAAGAATACCAGTGCACTAAACCTACCGGTAGGTTTTGATGAACATCTACTGGTAGGTTTTCACCTGTTTTGGCTTTTTCTTGATTTCTTGATATCCCGAGCCACCCATTAAGCCTTCCCTTCTTCTCCATTGCCTTTAAGTATTTAATGGAAGCTTAACACATGCCATTTCCTACTCTTTACCTACAATCACACAAAAAATTCATTAATTGTTAGATTAAACGCAATTTCCTCCATTTTCTCCACAAAAGCAAGTATAAAATGGGTGCAAAGAGATAAATGACGTGCAATATTCTATGCTCATCACACCCCCCAACTTGAGTTTTGCTAGTCCCTAGCAAATTTTATTTTCAAACCATAAAGCATAAAACTAAAACAATCCACTCATGCAAGGTAATTCACCAAACAATCAAAATGCAAAAATCACAATACAATTAAATAAATAAACTTGGACAAGATGAAACAAAGCAACTGTGGTTCTTTCATTCATTTCTCCAAAAAGTTAGGTACAATGAGTAGAAGTCAAAAGCAAAACGGCCTAAAATCCTAGAGATTCTTTTACTAGGCCGACAATTCTAATCCCATCTGTGCAACAACTAAAAGCAAAAAGAAAAAAACAAATCACCCTGCTCATCATCCTCATCTCCAGTCCCCTCCTCATCACTCTCATACTCACTGCACTCCTCGTCACCGGAGTCATCATCGCCAGAACCCTCTACCTCAACAATAGTAGAAGCCATGGGGGTAGAGGTAGAGGGTCCAGTAGAAGGAGGCAGAGGTCCACCGGGGATCGGCTCTCCTGGAAAGGTGTGCTAAAAAATCCTCGTAACCATCAAGGAGAGTCGATGCATAGTCCCCTCCAAGACGTCTAAGCGCTGAGCAACTGTACGGGGCAAGGCAATGGTGGATAGCCTGGCAGTAGACGGCCTGACAGTGGATGGCTCAGGTCTGTGTGCTCTAGCTCTCTCACCCCTACTCATCGTTGTCCGCTTGCTGCTACTGGACTTCCTGATAGCTCCAAACTCCGGGGGTAGCAACACATCGGAGACAGAGGCCTTGACCTTATAGTGACAGAACAACCTCGTGACCAAATTGGCGAATGGGAGATTCGTCTTCGGCTTGCTAGCCTTGGCGAACTCCTTCATAAGTCCCATATCATCAAGGCCACATCCATCTGCTTCCCCGTTATAAATGCATCAAGCACCGAGATACCATTGGTAGAATATTTTGAGTTGATATGGCATTCCCATTGGAATGATCTCTTCGGATTAGCCAACCTTGTTTTGATTGCAATTTTATCCAAACTCCACTCACCAAAACACAAACTCACAAGATTTTACACTTTTCATTTCTTTACAAAAATCACCTTCGCCACAATTCGACCTTCCTTCCCTAAGGAGACGACCTTGGAATACTCAATTCCAAGTAAAACACGACATTGGAAGTCTCTCTACGCTTGGGGAGCACTTTTACACACACATTTTCATTCACACGCATGTTTTTCTCATTTCTAGCATCGAACCCGAGGGAGAGTGACACTCTCCAGATTGATGATTGGAGATTAGGGAGAATCGTGATCAAGCATACACTTACGTACCAAAAATCGCAGATTTCACCGAAGTTCAAGAAACGGGATTTTGGGAAAATCAAAGTTTGAGCTTGGTTTGTCTTCTTGAAGGTTTCTACAACTTGTTTTTACGTTTCAAGAGGTAGGTTTCTTTCCTAACTAGGTTTATTTCCAACCTAGGGTTGTTATATGCAGTGGGTAGGGTGTTAGAGGTGTAATCTCTTGTGTGACACTTACCTACGATAGTTGAAATGTGGAAAGTGGGTATAGAAATGGGTAAAATCAATTCTAGCTTGAATTGGGTATGTAGAATTACTTGATGTGATTTCTTAAGAAATGTGATATATGTGGGTTTTTGATAAAATGGCTTGAATGATGTACGTGGGTATTTGATAAAATGCCTTGAATGGTTAAAGTATGTTGTTTTGATGAAATTAGAATAACATGTTTGGATGATATTGTAAATTGTAATTATATGCTTATAATATAATTGAAAATTGGGAGTGTTGAATGTGATAGAATGTTGTTCATTATGTGCACATGTGACATGACATATGAAACATGATGTGAAATTGCAATTGAGATCTTATTTGCATAAGGATATGCAATGCAATTGTACATTTACATTGCATATGCACGGGAAACATCACATTCATGGGCATTGACATGAGTGTGGGTGTGTGTGCATGGTTTGAGTAAACACCATTCTTGGTGGATGATGTGTGGGCTCGGGATAGTTGGGCCGATGGTTCGAATGAGTCGCACGGTTTGCATTGAAAATAGGGTCGGGTTTAGCAAGAAGGGATAGATTATCCCTATGGTGCAAGACCCGGTGATTGGATACGTACTCCGTTGGTATAGAGTCCATAAAGTGTGTCGTCGTACACGGAGCTGTTGACAGAAGTCCATTAATGCAGTGTCGGTTGGGTACCCATTGGTGTGAGTCCATAAATACCCATCCCAAGAAAGACCTGAGATTTATAATGGTTATTGGATGTACAACATCAATGGCGGGGGCTTGGAATGCCCGGATTCATACGCATGACATTGCATGTGTTGAGGGAGTTGGTAAAGGCTCAGGTTAAATTGCATGTGTGAGTCTCATCTCATATCATGGCATGGAATAGAGGATTCCATTGTTGAATTGCATATTCTTGAATGGAGTGATTGTTGTTTGTGAATTACATGTGAACATTTTATATGCATCTAGGTTGGAGAGTAGCCTATTTAGGAGATACCCTATTGAGCGTGGTTCACCATTTATGAGGACAATATTTCAGGTGCGGGGCATGCGCCGGTGGATGGCTCTCACACGGGCTCTCATTGACGAAGAAAAGCCGAAATGTGACTTTTAAACTATGTTTTTTGTAAAACTAAGATGTAATCTAGTTTTTGGGACGTGCATATGTTATGTAAAGGATTGTAATATAACTCATATGAATTGTATTTTGTTCAAAATGGATGTTATATGAGTTTGGGTTGATGTTGTATGAGGTTGGAATGAATTGGAATTGAAAAAGGATGGAATCAGGGGAAAAATTGGAAAGACCTACCAGTAGAATGATGAGCTCTTCTACCGGTAGAACTTTTCCTGTAGGCATTTCTTACCGATAGAACTTCAAGTTTTGCGGTAGAAAAATTCCAGTGAGTTTTCCTACCGGTTGAACTTTTCCAGTAGCCTTTTTCTACCGGTAGAACTTGTAAATATTCTACCGGTAGGTTTTGTTAAAATCTCAAATTTTGAAATGCTTTTGCTAGGCCTTTGGGTCTTGAGTCCTTTTATTCAAACGATGTGAATGGACAATAATTGAGTATGAATTGAGGTATATTGGACCTTAGAAGGGTCATTTGATTGAATGGTACACAGGTTATGCATTTAGGAGTGCCCGGTACAAGGGAGACTTTGTCCAAACTTTATGTTGTTTCTGATCCCGGTAAATGTTGTATCGCGATGTCGGGTTATGCAGTATTCACGAGTATTTTCGCGGGTTGATTGGTGATCAACAAGTTGACAAAGGACCCCCAATTTTAGGGGCGTCACATAATTGGCTAATTTCATGGAATCCATTGTCAAATCTCAACCTATTCTAGGGTCATGATGTAATCAAGTTCAAGATCCAAAAACGTCATTGAAAGGAGGAGATCAAGCGTCAAAGCAACATCATTCAACCTCCATATGCACTTTCTTGCTTAGGACAAGTTAATGGCCTAGACACCTAAGATAAACCTTTAGTTATTTTAACTCAGGTTCATTAGGATGAAAATAGAATTGAAAGCGATCCGATTATGACTCCTAGGTAATTTTAAAAGAAATTATTTTCTAAAGCATTTATGAGTTTTGAAAACATACTTTGAGTCACAATCGGAACCCTCTTTGAGTAACACCCTTTAATGGTCAAGAGGACAAGTTTTTGCATGATTTTATGTTCAAAAACCTATAGGGACATATCTATGCTCTCTATCCTTCACTAGCGCAGTCTCTTTATGACTAAGAGATTGAAATGGGAAAGGCCACAGAAGGCAGAACAGGACTCGCTCTATGAGCTCGCTCGAGCGGTCTCATTGTCGCTCGAACGGTGCTCATGGTCACTTGAGCGGTGCCTACCTTAATTATGTTTGAAATGTTATTTTCTTTCCAGACAACCTTTCTATGACCATCCTCCCACCGATCGGTGATCGTTCGCAAATCTAAGGTTTTTTATGTACTAAGACTACCCTTATTCTGGATCTATAAATAAAGAAAGCCTTTCCCACACCTATGTAAAGCCTCTAGTGAGATTTCCAAGAGAAAAAATTATACTTCTACCTTGAGAGCTTCCACTATAACCTAGATCCCTACGATCCAAAAGGCAACTCCTACATATTCTACCCTACCTCAGAAATTGGAGTTGAAGATCTTGATGGTTTGATAAACTCATTGGTGTGTGCATATTGAGGACTGTTGGCATGCCCATAATTGCTCGAGGCCTAGACGAACCATGCGGTGGGGAGGTCAAAGTGAAGCTACACTAGACATCGAAGAAGGACTTTCGGCGGATAGACATAGTAAGGAAAAGAGCATCTCACCATGGTATTGGTTGATGTAGAAGTCTCGAGTACTTTTATGTTGACATAACGAGTAGTGGATTTGGCTTTGGTGAACTGAGATGGTTCCCCGTGATTTTTCTGCGTCAATAAATTGCTTGTGTTCCTTAATATTTATCTTATACACTTGCATTTAAGAACAGGGAAGTCAGAGACATGGGTATTTGATTCAATATTGTAGTTTGCTATGAGGTTAAGCATCTTGTACTCTGGGGTCAATGATTTTTGAAAGAATTTTAGAGTGACCTATTGTTCAGGATGACCTAAGCCATACAATTCACTAGCAACTACATTGAGAGGAAGCAATGGATCAACAAGGCCATTACTAAGGTAATCATTCGCAACCCTAGGTAGATCCAGTGTGGTAACTATGAGGTCTTTAGAAAAAATGAACTCGATCCCTCGGATATAGGTAACAATGTGGTCAATATGAGGATCAGGTTCATTAATTTGAATATGCGCATAAAATTCCCTCACCATTCTATCATTCAATATCACGGGGTTGGTGAACATCCAAGTCCATCCATAGTTTGTCAGATTAGTAACAATAAAATGAGTTAACTTCGTGGAGTTTATTCCCTGTTTGATCAACACTGGTCTAAGAGCCAATCCTATTTGAATCTCTTTGCAAACTCTTGTGTCATAAATTGAGAGGCTTCATCGAAGTTTTGCTCAACATCATCATATACATCCTTAACCCAAGGTCTTCTCTCTCTTCGTGGTGCCATCTCAACGATCACTCTTAAGAATCTAGGTCTCATAGATATGGATTCGTGAAAGAACAATGAATCAACCTTAGATTTAAGAGGTATAAGCTTAGAAAAGTTTGGGAGGCTAGGGTTAGGATATATAGAGACTTTGAATGTGAATAAGGGCATCTGTAACTTCTCAGTCCTGATGACTAATCAGATTCACCTCCTCCTTGGACCAATCCTGTCCCAGCAGTTCACTCATCCACCTATCCTTCAAGCCCCAATATGCATGCATGATGTAAATCAAGCCTAAATGCTATTCAATGCAATGCATGGATGAATTTGGATCAAAATCAAATGGAATTTTCGAATTTAACCAATGAATGATCATAATTTTAATAATCATGAAAATTACACAAATTTGCATTTTAATAGCTCCATCCAAAATTCATCATCCCAATACATTACTCTAAGGCATATTTAAGGATATAAAACTCAATTTCATGCATCCTAGAGCAATATTTCCTCACTTGGTTCAATTTTACACACACTTGATTAAATTTTGTTCAATTTTGACAAATTCATGTTCATAGTGTGTGAAACCAACCTTCAACATGAAAAAGATTTCGATAAGATTTAAATCATAATAAGCTCATAATGAAATCATAATGCATTGTCTAAGTGAAAAAATTTAAAACATGACCGGTTAGTTAGTGTCCCAAATATTCCCCTTTTGACAACTCCCCTTTTCTTTTATCCCTTCTACTCTATGACTTCAATCAATACGATTGTGAATTCCGTACTTTATATGTATGCTTCTAATCATGATTAACATGAGCTCTATGAGCTTTACAAATAAGCAACTAACAATTAAGCATAAGTACTCTCACAATTCAAGTGCGATTATTTTTATTCATTTATTTATCCTCACCTTTTTAGAATCGGCCACATTGGGCTCTTTTCTCACAAGTGGCCTTCGGCATCTTTTAAGGGATTGGGGTTTAACTAACCTTTAGCCATGTGTTCACCTATTACAAACCCTTTAGTGTCCTTTAAGGTCATTAATAATTTAAACTAATCAAACTCCTAAGTGTGAAGGTGAATGACATGTATGTACTTGGTTTTGAATCTTTCAAAGTTATACACTATCTAATCAAGCTAGGATGGAAGAGACTTTGGCTAATGAATCATGCAATTGGATTTATGCACTAAGTTCTCCATCGCCCCTAATATGACTCATAGCAATGCTCATTTCAACTTTGACTTTAGGATGGATCAATTATAACGCAAATCAAAGTGTGAATTACCATGATCTTCAAACAAAGAAGAACAAACAAATGAAAATATTTTTGTCTTCTTTTTCAATGTTTTTGAAATTTTCAATTAATAATATGTTACAAGAAAAAAATTCATAAAAATGCAACTAAACAAAGGAAAACAAATAAAGCATTTTACCGTAAATCCTAAAAATAAATGTCAAAAAAGACATCAAAAATCTTTTTGTTTTTGGTTTTTAAAATTTTAAATGTTTTTATATTTTCATATAGAAAAAAAATTATAAAAATAAACAAAATAATTAGATACATAATGTATGACCCTAAGCTGTTCGATTAAATGCACGAAATATCACCTAGGTCTATATTCTCATCTCTCCTACTTCTTAGGAGCAATGACCTTGGTAGCAACACTTGGGGCTTCTAATTTGGTTGAGATGGTTAGTTTCTCAAGATTCTCTACTTGACCTCTAACGTGAGTAATATATATATATATATATATATATATATATATATATATATATATATATATATATATATATATCTGTGTGTGTGTGTGTGTGTGTGTGTGTGTGTGTGTGTGTTCCCAAGCACAGAAATGTATATCGTTTAACAACTCAGTTGATTACCAAGGTCGTCTCCTTAGCAAAAAAGGTTGCAACTCAAGCAATGATAGATAAAATGAAAAATAAAATATTTGAATTTTGAAAGTGTTTGAGAAATCAATAAAATAAGAAACAATATTGAAAAGAAACCGAACAATCTTCAAAGCTCAGTTCACAGTAAATAGGAACTCTGATTTAGTTTATAACTCATTCAAGATTGTAATCAAATGCCATTGAATGGAAAATATTCAACTTAGAATCAAAAAAATAACTAATGTGTATTTAAATTGATTGAATTAATTAGTGAAAGAATTACAGGCACGTTGATTGCAGTGATTCCAAGAATTATCCTTGTCAAACATAATTGTCTACGGATGAGCAAAGAGATATACATATCAACCATGTTTCCAAAATTAATTTTCTATCAATAAAATAACTTAAACATCATAGCCCTAGTTAGGTCAAATTCCCCATTTGTGGATGAGAATCCCTCATCCGATCATACCGAAAATTACTCATTCATTGCAAAAGTAAAACTAAAAATAGGTATTGAAGACATAATCATAAACAAAAGAGAAATTGATTTGGAATTGAAATAATAAATTACCTTGAAATGAGATTGCAACTGTTAATGATTCCAAGAAATAAAACCAAAGAACGTCTTTTTGTGTAAATTAAAAGACTAGAAAGAAACGATACTTTGGAAATTTAAAGAACAAGAAATGAAGAACATGTAGAAAACTAAAAAACAAAACCCTAGTTTCTGAATTTGAAGAAGAACAGTAGAAGAAAAGTGAAATGATCGATCAATTAATCCCCCTTTTCCTTTTCTTAGTCTTGGTATTTATAGGAGATGTTGGCAGACTTTTCTCTTTTATTTTTCCACCAATAGGCTGCTTAGAAAAGCCAAGTCGATTCCTTCCAAAAAGAGTTCTTGTCGAATTAAAACACTGATAAACTGGTAGGAAGCAAGTCCTGACCTACAGGTAGTAAAGTTACTGTTTCACACAAACATGTAGCTTTTTACTGCTACTGGTATAACTGCTATCTATTTTGGACCTACCGGTAGGAAAATAATGACCTACCGGTGGCAAAGTTTATGTTTTACTTCTACCAATAGGAATTCACTGATACTGGTAGAACCTCAATCTGCTGCCTAATGAACCGGTAGGAAACCTACCGGTAAAACCTCACTTTTTCTGAATTTCTACTATATGCTCTTGGTTCAACTCCTGGCTCACTTAGCTCATTCCCAAAGTTTCTCAAACATAAAAATCCATGTAAAACCTTTCCCTTCACATCAATTCACCTGCAAACATTGAAATTTTCTATAAAGTATAAAACTAAACTAAAGCAAGATATATAGCTAGCAAACAAAGCTAAGATGAATTCACTGATCACACCTCCAAACTTAGGCTTTGCTAGTCCCTTAGCAAACTAAGAATAAAACAAAAATAAAAATTGCGGGTCTAATCTGCCTAAGAGTTGCGGGTCCAAAAATAAATTCCAAAGCATAATCCAAACAATAAACATCATAAATGAAATGCATATGCTCTAAGAACTCAAGGCACATCTAATCTGCCTGCATTCGAATTGTCATCGGTGATAGAATACTTGAAATAGAATTGCGGGTCCAACTCTTCCTTCGCACTCAAGTAGGCTAATGCGCCCTCTGCATCACTGTCTCTCAACTCTTCTCTACGGTAGGATGTCATGTCATTGTAGAGATCCTTTGTGTTAAACCTAACATTTTGATATCCTCCAGATTGCTTGATGCAAATCATAGCACAACTAGAAGGGATCTAGTTCAAGTCCCAATTGGGCCGGTTACAAGAGCACGAGCAAGGAAGTTTAAAGATGTACTCAACGGACTAATTGAAGAGGCATGGACTCAAGCAAATTCGTGGACATCCATTGAGCATGATCCACTTGGGCAACAAAGAGTCATCAACATGATTCAAGTTCTAGAAGAATGTAGCTAAGGCCAAGCATAAATGGGAATGTTTTAAATTACTCTTTTTGGGTCTGATTGTAAGGCTTGCATGCCAATTAATTTTCTTTTAGGAAAGTAAGGCTTTCCTTGTCTATTTAGGCGTGTGATCAGCCTAGTAAAGGGCTGATTGTCTTTCTTTTTCTTCTTTTAGGCAAGTAAGTGTTTTAGTCTTTAGTTATTCCTATTTGGGTTTGGATTGTCAAAATATAAACTTAGATTATGATTTGTTTCCTTAGCAGATTAGGATTTGTTTCCTCAGTAGATTATGATTTGTTTCCTTAGTAGATTAGGATTTGTTTCCTTAGCATATTAGGATTTTTAGGAATTTTCTTTGTAATGGCCAGCCTATAAATAGGCGTCTAAATCAATGAAAATACAGATTATTATTCAGCAAATTGATGAGTATTTTCTCTGCGGTTCTTTGAAGAACTTATCGAGATTTCCCGTGGCGTTCACCAGTGACTTATCAAACGGAATTTCCACCACCGTTTGTAGCGTCTTCCTTATACCGAGGTTCTTGTTTCACAACAAACAGCGGGTTGAGGTCACATATACCAAGGTTCTTGTTTGTCGTAAACAACGGGTCGAGGTCTATCATTCAATTCTGATCGTAGAACGATCTTAGGGTCCTTTTCGTTGTTGGATCTCGTTGTTTTGGCTGGGTATTCACTTCATTTGGTATCATAGCAAAGGTTCTAGTTCAGGTTTGCCTATCTTTAAAAAAAAAAAAAAAAACCTTTCTTCTCTTTATTCTATGTTCTTTACACCCAAATTCGGTTTACAAATTCTAGTTTAGCCGAATTTCCTTTATCCCCCATTCCGCTCGTATTTTGTTGGTTCTAATTTATTACGAAATTTTATTCTCTTACTATCAAAAGATAGTTGATGATCATCAAAAAAAAAAAAAAAGAGTCGAAAAAAAAAAAGAAGGCCGAAAAAAAAAAATTGAAGCCCGAAATTGTTTGGTGCTAGTTATTACGAAATTGGAAATTGTTTGGTTCTAGTTATTACGAAATTGTTTGTTTTCATCTATTTTATGGAAATCTTGCTATTTTGTGCTTCCGAACAATCTAATCAGCCGTGTTCCTTGAATTCTTGCTCTAAAAACCCGAAATTCCATGATGAGTTCTTGGTGAATTGTTGCTGGAAATTGTTTATGGAGGTCATGATGAGTGAGATGAGGCGTGTGATGAAGTTGGAACTAGAGGAAGTTCACGAACGGATAGATCAGATGGAGAATACACGTGAGAGGAAACCACAAAACGTCCCTAATGTGCGTAGAAGGGAAATAGTTCAACCAAGGGAAGTAAGGTTTGAAGATGAAGAGCCTTATGGGGCTGGTTTTGATGAAGAAGATGATCGAAATTATGTTGTTAATAATTGGAGACGTGGAGGGTGGTTTAGAGAAGCTAGGAATCGGGAAGATAACAACTTGGGTGGTATTAAGATGAAGATTCCATCGTTTCAATGTAGATCCGATCCTGAAGCATACCTTGAGTGGGAGAAAAAGATGGAGCTCGTATTTGACTGCCACAATTATTCTGAAGCAAAGAAGGTAAAATTAGTGGTGATTGAGTTTTCTGACTAGGCTATTATTTGGTGGGATCAGCTTGTTATAAACAGGAGGCGGAATCGAGAACGACCAATAGAGACATGGGAGGAGATGAAAACGGTGATGAGAAAGCAGTTCGTTCCAAGCTACTACTACCGAGAGTTGTACAAAAAGCTACAAGGTATTAGACAAGGAGGTCGGAGCGTGGAGGATTATTACAAGGAGATGGAGATTGCTATGATCCGAGCTAATGTAGTGGAAGATTGAGAGGCTACAATAGCTAGGTTTTTACTTGGATTAAACCAGGAAATCCAAGATAAGGTAGAGATGCAGCATTATGTGGAGTTGGAAGATATGGTGCACATGGCCATCAAAGTGGAGCAACAACTCAAGAGGGGGGGGGGGGGGGTCACGTGCAGCCCATAACTCTAGTTCTACCACTTGGAAACCAAGTTATGCCAAGCAACTGGACAAGTCACAAATGCCCAAATCCGAGCCCAAGTCCGCGAACACCAGCCACGTTCCTCATGGTAAAACCGACCTTTCTACCTCTAGGAATCGTGACATTAAATGTTTTAAATGTCAAGGCAGGGGACACATAGCAAGTCAATGTCCAAACAAGCAAGTCATGGTGTTGCAGGACAATGGTAAAATTGTGACCGACAATGACGATTCCGACACCGATGACATGCCACCATTGGAGTTCATTTCCGAGAAGGAATATTTAGCCCCTGATGCATTGACATTGGTGGCAAGGAGAGCATTGAGTGTGCATGCAAAAGAGGTTGAAGAAGTGCAGCAGGAGAACATCTTTCACACTTGGAGCTACATCAAAGACAAGGTGTGTAGTGTGATTATTGATGGTGGAGAAGTTGGGACTACCCGTGTTGAAGCACCCTAAATCGTACAAGTTGCGATGGTTAAATGATAGTGGTGAGATAAGGGTGAACAAGCAGGTGTTAGTTGCATTTCGAATTGGTACGTACGAAGATGAAGTGTTGTGTGATGTAGTACTGATGCAAGCAGGACACTTATTGCTAGGGCGCCCATGGCAGTTTGATAGGCATGTGAAGCATGATGGCTTTACGAACAAATACTCCTTTGTGCTTAATCAACGATCAATAACTCTTGTACCATTGACACTGCAGCAAGTATATGAGGATCAAGTGAGATTGCAAAAAGAGAGTGATCAAAAGAAAGAGAGTGAACAAAAGGAAAAGAAAAAGAGTGAAAATCAGAGAGAGGTTGAGAAAAATGAGAGAGAAAAAGAAAATCAAAATGCGGCCATTGAGAGAAAATCAGAGGGAAAACAAAAGAATTTCTATGCAAAAGTGAGTGAAATTAAGCGAGCCATGTTTTCAAATCAGCCGATGATTGTA
Source organism: Ilex aquifolium (assembly GCA_951799425.1). Classification (NCBI taxonomy): domain Eukaryota; kingdom Viridiplantae; phylum Streptophyta; class Magnoliopsida; order Aquifoliales; family Aquifoliaceae; genus Ilex; species Ilex aquifolium. The sequence goes on along the minus strand of OX637396.1, from coordinate 21,910,635 downwards.
CTTTTGTACAAAGAGGAACTTTTAAACACTAACAAACTTGACCTTGCTTTTGCCTAGTTCTGTTGTTTCTCTTTTGCAGGAGTATGAGGCCGTCTTTCCCCCAGAAACACCACATGGGTTACCTCCAATCCGAGGGATTGAACATCAAATTGATTTTGTTCCCGGTGCGACAATTCCAAACAGACCAGCCTATAGGAGCAATCCCGAGGAGACAAAGGAGCTTCAACGGCAAGTAAGTGAGTTGTTGGAGAAAGGGCACGTGAGGGATAGCTTGAGCCCATGCGTCGTTCCAGTTTTACTTGTACCTAAGAAGGATGGGACGTGGAGAATGTGCGTTGATTGTCGGGCCATCAACAACATAACGGTAAAGTATCGTCATCCTATTCCTCGCTTAGATGATATGTTAGATGAGCTGCATGGTTCTTGTGTATTTTCTAAGATTGATTTAAAGAGTGGTTATCATCAGATTAGAATCAAGGAAGGAGTTGAATGGAAAACAACCTTTAAAACAAAATATGGTTTGTATGAATGGTTAGTTATGCCTTTTGGATTGACTAACGCTCCGAGCACCTTTATGAGACTTATGAATCATGTTTCGCGTGGATTTATAGACAAATTTGTTGTTGTCTACTTTGATGATATACTCATTTATAGCAAAAACATGGACGATCCTGTAGTTCATTTGAAATCTGTTTTAGATGTACTTAGGAAAGAAAAGTTGTTTGCTAATCTAAAGAAGTGTACTGTTTATACCGATAAGCTTGTATTTCTGGGATTTGTTGTTAGTGCACAAGGTATACAGGTTGACGAAGAGAAGGTACGTGCAATCCAAGAATGGTCGAGTCCCACAAGTGTAAGTAATGTTCTTAGTTTTCATGGACTTGCTAGTTTTTACTGGCGGTTTGTGAAGGACTTTAGTAGCATAGCCGCACCACTTACCGAAGTGATCAAGAAGAACGTTGGATTTAGATGGGGAGAAGAACAAGAAAAGGCGTTTCAACTAATCAAAGAGAAGCTGACCAATGCCCCCTTATTGTCTTTACCTAACTTTTTGAAAACGTTTGAGATTGAATGTGATGCTTCAGGTATTGGCATAGGAGTAGTGCTTATGCAAGAAGGACGACCAATTGCTTACTTCAGCGAGAAACTAAGCGGGGCAGCATTAAACTACCCAACTTATGATAAGGAGTTGTATGCATTGGTTCGAGCTTTAGAGACGTGGCAACACTACCTATGGCCTAAGGAATTTGTGATTCACACCGATCATGAGTCCTTGAAACACTTGAAGGGCCAACACAAGCTAAACAGAAGGCATGCGCGATGGGTGGAGTTCATTGAGACGTTTCCATACGTCATCCGGTATTAGCAAGGTAAGGAGAATGTGGTCGCCGATGCACTTTCTCGCAGGTATGCATTACTCTCCACACTTGATGCAAAATTGCTTGGTTTTGAGCACATTAAAAATTTATACGCTGATGATCACGAATTTTGTGAGGAATACCGGGCTTGTGAGAGAACCGGTTGTGGTAAGTTCTTTAGGCTTGATGGATTCCTGTTTCGAGAGAATAAGTTATGCGTGCCTAATTGTTCCTTGAGGGAGTTGCTACTGCATGAATCTCATGGTGGGGGATTAATGGGACATTTTGGAGTTGCAAAGACCTTAGCTATTTTGCAGGAACACTTCTATTGGCCTCACATGAAAAGAGATGTTGAAAGAATTTGTGGTAGATGTGTTACATGTAGGCAAGCTAAATCCAGAGTGCAGTCCAATGGTTTGTATACTCCTTTACCAATTCCTAGTGAACCATGGATTGATATTTCAATGGACTTTGTGTTAGGATTGCCTAGGACTAAGCGTGGGAGAGATTCCATTTTTGTGGTTGTGCATAGATTTTCTAAGATGGCACACTTTATTCCATGTCACAAAACGGATGATGCTTCGCATGTTGCTGACTTGTTCTTTAGAGAGATTGTGAGATTACATGGCATGCCTAGAACAATTGTTTCTGATAGACATGCTAAGTTCTTGAGCTATTTTGTGGAAGACTTTGTGGTGTAAGCTAGGTACTAAGCTATTGTTTTCTACTACTTGTCATCCACAAACTGATGGTCAAACTGAAGTAGTAAATAGTACTTTGTCTACTTTATTGAGGGCAATCATGGAATTGGAGGAAGCTGCTGCAAATCAGGGAATTAGCAAGACCTTTCATTCTTTATGTTATTGGGAATGGTGGGAGTACATCTCTCTGGCATGATTTTTGGCATCCTAACGGTCCTCTCCTTCTTAAATGGGGTCCTAGAGTGATTTATGATTCTGGGATCCCTAAGAATGCCAAGGTTGCCTCCATTATCCAAGGTAACCAGTGGAGTTGGCCCTCAGTTAATCCTAGAAACTCCACTGTTATTGAGGAGATCATCTCTTCTATGCCCAATTACTCCCCAACAATGGAAACAAAGGATGTGATCAAATGGCTCCCCCAAGTAAATGGAATATTCTCTACTTCTTCAGCTTGGAGTCTCATCAGGACCATCAAACCAGAGGTCCTGTGGTACCATCTTATTTGGTTCAATCTTCACATTCCCAGATCCAGCTTTATCCTTTGGCTTGCTATTAGGTGTAGATTGGCCACAAAGGATAGAATTCATAGTTTTACACCCAATTGTGGCACTACCTGTGTTCTTTGTAGAGCTGATCAAGAATCTCACTCCCACCTTTTCTTTGATTGCTCTTACTCAGAGAGTGTTTGGAGGAGTGTCATCAGTAAGTGTGATTGGCCATGGCGTTCTTCTTCTTGGCAGAGTCTCATTGAAGCTATGTCCACCCAATGGAAATGCAAGAACCTCCAGAATTCCATTAGGAAGCTTTGTCTTGCTGTCACTGTTTATGTTTTATGGGGTGAAAGAAATCATAGAATATTCACCAATGAGTATAAAGATCCAGGTACTACCCAGATGATTGTTTTGAATATGGTGAGAAGTAGACTCCTCTCTATCAAAATCAAGGACACTTCGCTACATAGACTGGCCGCTTCTCCTTGGCAACTTCCAGGCTCCTGTTTTTGCACATGATGTTTTTCTTTTGCTGTTTACAGGCGGTGTAGTCTGTGGGGAGTACAGAATGCAGCCCCCCCAGACTTCCTCTGCCTGCTTTTGTTGGAATGACAGCAGGCTGTTGCTGTCTTCTCCATGTTTCTCTGTTTTGGTTTTTTCCCTTAGGGGTTGGATGTTGTTCTGTACATTTGTTTATCTTTAATATATGTTCCTTTTACTTACCAAAAAAATCATTAAAAAGAACATCAAAACACGGGAAGAATGTTTACCACATGTTGAGTTTGCTTATAACCGATCTGTTCATTCTGCTACTAAATTTTCACCATTTGAAATTGTGTATGGATTTAATCCTTTAACTCCATTGGATTTATCTCCTTTACCTTTGACTGAGCATGTTAATTTAGATGGCTAGAAGAAAGCTGACTTTATCAAGCAGATTCATGAGAAAGCAAGACTCAACATTGAGCGACGAACGGAGTAGTATGCAAGCCAACAAGGGGCGTCACAAGCTGATTTTTGAACCCGGAGATTGGGTTTGGCTGCATATGATAAAAGAGAGATTTTTGGCACAAAGGCGTTCCAAATTGCTTCCAAGGGGAGATGGTCCTTTCCAAGTCCTAGAGCACATCAATGACAACGCCTACAAGCTAGATTTACCTGGTGAGTACAATGTAAGTGCTACATTTAATGTTACTGACTTGAGTCCTTTTGATGTAGGTGATGATTTGAGGGCAAATCCTTTTCAAGAGGAAGGGAATGATGCAAATCATAACACAACTTCAAGGGATCTAGTTCAAGTCCCAATTGGGCCGGTTACAAGAGCACGAGCAAGGAAGTTTAAAGATGTACTCAACGGACTAATTGAAGAGGCATGGACTCAAGCAAATTCGTGGACATCCATTGAGCATGATCCACTTGGGCAACAAAGAGTCATCAACATGATTCAAGTTCTAGAAGAATGTAGCTAAGGCCAAGCATAAATGGGAATGTTTTAAATTACTCTTTTTGGGTCTGATTGTAAGGCTTGCATGCCAATTAATTTTCTTTTAGGAAAGTAAGGCTTTCCTTGTCTATTTAGGCGTGTGATCAGCCTAGTAAAGGGATGATTGTCTTTCTTTTTCTTCTTTTAGGTAAGTAAGAGTTTTAGTCTTTAGTTATTCCTATTTGGGTTTGGATTGTCAAAATATAAACTCAGATTTGGATTTGTTTCCTTAGAGAATTAGGATTTGTTTCCCTAGTAGATTAGGATTTGTTTCCTTAGTAGATTAGGATTTGTTTCCTTAGCATATTAGGATTTTTAGGAATTTTCTTTGTAATGGCCAGCCTATAAATAGGCGTCTAAATCAATGAAAAGGGAGATTATTATTCAGCAAATTGAAGAGTATTTTTTCTGCGGTTCTTTGAAGAACTATTCGAACTTATCGGGATTTCCCGTGACATTCACCAGCGACTTATCAAACGGAATTTCCACCACCGTTTGTGGCGTCTTCCTCATACCGAGGTTCTTGTTTCACAACAAACAGCGGGTTGAGGTCACATATACCAAGGTTCTTGTTTGTCGTAAACAACGGGTCGAGGTCTATTATTCAATTCTGATCGTAGAACGATCTTGGGTTCCTTTTCGTTGTTGGATCTCGTTGTTTTGGTGGGTATTCACATCATTGTTGCAACATGAAATCCCTAATATGACTTGTATGCATACCAACATTGCGCAATGATATAGCTTCTGCTCTGTCGAGTCTCTTGGCACGCCTATGTGATCGGAGAAATGGAACACCACGTTGTGGAACAAATTCAAGGTTGTGGTCCATGACAAACTCTTTTACAACCCATTTTTGTGTCTTCCTATCAAACTTCACTCTAAATGTTGTCTTGCATCCAAGCCATGTTAACCCTCGTGGTTCCCTTGATCGCTCTACACGTTCTGCATTCTTTGCGGACCGATACCCTTCTCTCGAACAAACCCACCGTCTTGAAATTGGCATGTTGTTCTTGTCATGCTTTAGGTCATCCTTACGAACACTGAAACCTGCATATCTACCATATGTGTTATAAAATTGTTCGACATCTTCATGTGATATAAATGTCATTGTAAGGACTTCTGTAGATGTTAAATCTTCCCTCATTGCAATGGCTTAATTGGATGTTAACTGATCCTTTCTTTTCTGATGGAAGTCCATGTTATGATTTTCTTCATTTTCAAAATCATGCAATATGTCATCTGCTATATCACTATTTAAGTCGACAAGAACCTGCTTTCCTTTTTCCATCTGTGTCGATTATACCTAAGCACAAATAATTAACAATCTCATCTTTAAAAATTGACTACTATTTCTACTTATCAAAATAAGAAGATAAGAGTTGTGGACATAACATAACTAATAACAAACATCTATAGAGAAAAGATCATTAAATACTTACCTTGTTTGATATGAATCTTCCAATACCTTGCATTCCACTTAATTGCAAGGATGATCAAGAAAAGATCGTTAAATATGTTGGATTGAAGTTAGATGGGCGATGAAAGAATGGAGGTTTTAAGAGTGAATTTGATGAAGAAACGCAGGCTATAATTCAAATTTGACTTCAGTTTGTCCAAGGTTGAGAAAATCATAGTGGTTGGAACAGTGGTGTTACATTTACTTCACAATTAAATACCAAATACATAACAACAATTATATTACCTACCTCAAAATATATATATTTTTTTTACAACTATTATGTCAAAATTAGAACGTTTTGGGTGGATTGCAAATGTTGGGTGATGTTCAAAGATGTGTAGTATATTATAATCATTATATTATTATGTTCATAACATGTTAATTTTAAAATTTATTATGGATTTTTTAAAATTAATGGACTTTAATAAGGTTAAAAGTTAGATGAATTAAAATTTAGTATTCTATTTAATATAATTAAGTTTTAGTTGGATATAATAATCTAAAATTAGTCTTGATTTGATATTAAATTAAATAGCAATTTAGTTTTAAATTAAATAAATATTATTTCAATATTTCAAAATTAAATCTCATTTTGTATACTTATAGTCCATTAATTTAAATAGCAATTTAGTGAACGTGTTGAAGCTGAATGTCCATTAATTGGATGATGTATGTTTTGGGGGTGGGGAATCACATTCAACTTCCTATATGTTTTACTATATTCAACTTCCTAGTTTTTGACTTCATTGAATTGAAAAAGTAAAGATCTGTAACGCTCCGATTTTTCGGACCCGTTACTTGATTAAATCAATCGATCGATAATAAACCACAAATAAATCTCCGAATACTAGGCCAGAGCTCTAATTGCCTCAATAAATTTATAATCACAATTTTGATCTCCAAATAATAAAAATAATCTCCTCAATATACAAAGTTAAAAATTATATCAAGATCCTTCCGTCTTCGATTTCTCAAATATCAACTATGGTCCTTCCCTCCGAGATAATCCTGAAAAATATTAAAAGCGGAGAAATATACAATATGACAGGAAACAATATGCTCAACGAGAAAAGAATATAAATAATCAAATACCAAATAATTCAATCGATAGACAATCATAGATAAAAGAATCGAGAATCCAATTCGATAAGTCACATAGCTCAATTTCTATCAAACATGGCCTCATACTGGGGTCATCTTGGTGACATGACAAGTGACACTTGGACATTTAAAATCCATACTCATATCGAACTATTACACCCCTCAGGGCTGTAATCACAATCACACCCCGCAGGGCCATAATCACATTTTACCAATTATGCCCCAAGTACACTTCGTACATGTACCAATCAATCCCAGAGTATTTAGCCCAACGTACACGTACAGGTTAACCGATAATATTGACAGAATTTCAAATCAATCAGAATAATCAATAGGAATACAAATTTCAGATAACGAAAGGACACTCTTTGCAAAGAGATTTAAAATACAGGAGCATATTGTATACTATCCCGTACCTCAAATCCATCAATGACTTTAATAGATGCGAAATTCGAAATACTGCGAATGAAATAGTCAAATTTGATAGCGATCTAAAATAAAATCACTGCTCAATTTTTGACCCCAAGATCTCATGAATTTTTTTTTCTTCTATTCTATTCTCTCTCTCTCTCCCTCCCTCTCTCTCTCTCTCTTTCTCTCTCCCTTTCTCTCTTTCTCTCCACCTTGTTCTGCGTTTTGGCCTGGCTTCATGGCTATTTATAGCCAAAACTCCTCCCTCAACGTCACATGGTGACATGAGGAGCTTGCATCATTATGGACACTTGTCCATATTTTTGCCATTCTTTACTTTTTTTTTTTTTTTATCTAATAGACCACAAGTCTATTGTTATATATGTGTGTATATCTATACATATATACTCACAAATATTCTATATGTAACAAATGTATTACTCATATGTTTTATCATGATCACGACATATGACCTATATTATAGTCATTTAACTTGTTTTCACATAAAGAATTCATATTTGAGGTCCATTTATTTATTTAAAATTTTTAAAAATAAGCTTTAATTATATAGAATAATAATTGACGACCTAATTAACGTGTTAATGACAAATTGTTATATGAGCCGTCACAAGATCATTCAAGATTCTCTCCATTATCGTTCTTTAAAAGTGGGGAGTAGTAAGTCTAAGCAGATATTGGGGGTAAGATTATCACTCTTTATGTTAATATTACAATTATTAAGGTAACAAAGTCAGGAGAATAAGAAAATTTTCCAACACACAACATTGTAACTAAGTGAATCAATTCTTAAAAACATAACATCATTATTTTTACTTGCAAAGCCCTTACTCACCTATTAATCCACACATCCACTTAACAACACTTGTCTTATAAAAACTTCATCCAAAATATCCTATATTCACATAAATAAAATTTTCAAACATGTATTTCCCGTACTGCCTTTAACCACAATTTTTCTATGAGAGTTGATCTGACCTGATTTATGTCATACACCTAAGTATAAGTGGTCAAATTCTAATATTTCTTGGTTAAGTCTGATTTCGAACCCACATGGAGCTAACTGTCGGTATTCAAAGCAGAAAACTGTAAAATTGTCGTGTGTGTAGTGTGCAACCAAACAGCTTGCGGTGTGAGCTTAGAATTACCAAATAAACACTTAACTAAAAATTTGAATAACAAAGACAAAAAGGTACTCTTCAGTGCGGGGATCAAACATATATTACACTGTTCATTTATTAAAATGCCACCTTACAACAATTAACTCCCATTTCACTAGAAAGCTAACTGGTAGGTCTGATGTATAACTGAACCATATCACAACAACTGATTAGGTTAGCCGAAAGGTCTATGTACCATGCAACAATCAAATAACCCTAATAAACCCGAAAGTGAACCATTCAAAAGGTTTACTCTAGCTATTCAATTGGTAGGTTGATGATTCAATGAAGACGGAGTTTCGGTTTATGCATTGAATCAAAAGCATTGACTATGGCAAGATTTAACCCATTTACAATCAATCTCCCAACTGTTACATAAAGCCCAACTATGTACATCACTGTATCATGTATAAAGTGTGTAATATTTATAGATAGTATGGTATATAGCATTAAGCTCTACTCGGTGTTTATGGCCATGAGCATATTATAATAGTAACCATCCATCAATTAAGGGACATATAAACACTAAGGCAAACTAAAACATCGGCATTTCCATAACTTAAATAGTATCATACATGTATTCACCCTTCACCGAAGAGTATAAACAGACTACTCACGCCTCGTCGCTATAGATGGGTAACAGGAGTGAGATGATCGTATTACAACCATAAATAAATTACAATATGTCCTTCCCCAAGGAATAGCTAAAACACTGCCACTCTTATTAGCAACTAGGACACAAAAGTGGGAGAGGTTCAACCCTCCAAGTAGAAAGGATAAACAGAAATGCAGAAGTAGAGAAAATTATGGCTGAGAAGTGATTAGGGTAGGCTGCGCTCTTCTTTTCTTTCTCTCCTTTTTTGTCTCTTGCACTGGACTGAACTTCGGTGAATCCTCTTGAGAAATGGCTGGAACGGGCTATTTATAGGCACCAGAAGGAGGGAGTAAGGCGGCAGACACCCAGGTTAACCAATAGGAGGCCTTTGTTACTAAAATGGACCAATGGGAGAAGAAAGAGAAGTGAGGCGGTTTAAGGACCGTCCGGATGCCACCACCACCATTCGGATGGTGGAGATCCTTTGGTTTTCCCATGCTTGACACCCTCTTTGTTTGGCTTGTTGATTTGTGAATTATACTTGCCTCCCTTTCTTCATTTAGACTTTACACTTTGATCCTCTTGAACTTCCGTATTTTTGTTTGAAACCCTGCAAATTGTACAAACTACGAATTAACCCTAATACTTTATAAATTAATCATTTTATCCTAGTTTACGTACACATTTAACCGTAAACCCTTGTTCATTTACAAAATCACTTTCGTAGATTTCACGATTGCATTTAGCTGATGCAACAAGCCATTAAACCCCTAAGTGATTCCTAGTGGACGAGTTTTGTCTCGTGAAGGTTTCTAGTGAAGATACCAACGAACTTCAAAAGGTTAAGATTACATAATTCATATTCTCCACAAATAGGATTAAATCCCCATTCTATTCTATTACTGGGATACTTTCCTTCCCTGATCACTACAAGAATAACACACATTAACTGTAACACTATTCTATATATTTTCATAAAAACTCGTGTGCTTGTGTGCATGGATTTATTTATTTCAAAAACACTTAAGAAATATCACAATCCTTTATTCAGCTGTACAAGAGTTAGCCTCGATGTCAATCCTTTCCTGGAAATCACATAGCAAAGAATACACTCAAGTTTTAGTGACTATCACTAAAAAATTACATGTGAAAGGAATTTTGATATCAAAGCAAGATAATATCACATGTAATATTCCAAAAGAAGGTTATTTGAATAAAACTGAAAATTGGTATAATCTCATGAAAGAATATTAACATTGTATCAAACAACATTATCAACACTCTCCTTTTTAATGGATAGGTGGAAATAATACATATGCATGACTTCTGGAATAAAAAAGGACTTTATCAAGGTTATAATGTGGCCAATGGGTATTGAGTTTAAAGAAACGACGTCAAAGGTATTGAAAGAGCAATCCTTTTCGATTAGTGCAACACACATCTCTCCCATTTTTTTTAAAACTTTTACCCATTGAATTTCCCATTTCTCGTTTCAATCCCATTTTCGCTATTTTCTTTCTTTGCTTTCTCGCTATTTTCTTTTTCTTTTCCTCTTTGCTTTCTTTCAAAGATTCTTTTCTTTGTCCTTTCTTTTCTTTCTTGAATCGTAGTCACCATTTTCTTTTCTCCCTTTTATGTATAATGCTTTTCTTATGAGAGGGTGCAAGAAAATTAGATAGTAAGGGTCGGTCAATATATTTTTTCTGTGGCTCGGTTAATTGATGGGTTTTAGAAAATAAATTTCTATTTAGGCTCAATCACGGCTTACTAGGGATATAGTTTTGCAAAAGAAATGGTTGAGGCTCAATAAAATCACAAATAGCCTAAGATCATTTCCTAGAATTCATGCACCTACATAATTTCCATTTAAGAGTTAAAGGAATGTTAACCATGTTATTCAACGAGTGCTAATCAAAACAAGGATAATGTGATTATTCAAAGAAATATTACCGCTGAACTAAAAATTCTTATTTGAGTAAATGTGAAAAATCTCTCATAGGAAGATTGGTCAAAATCTGCATATAAGGTTACATCTCCACTATATATGTAAGCTCTATAAAGGATCGTAGTATTTCATAAAAGGTTTTCAGAATAAGGAATTTTTACTTGCTCAAAATGCTGAGTTTCTTTGAAAATACAAAGACAGTGCATAATCAATGTAGGAAAATCCCACGTAATTTGGTTAGGGTTATACCTACAAAGCGTTAGAATGATAACATAATTCTTATCGTGAATTATATGAGATAAGTATCCTAACACAGTAAAACGTAGCAAAATCATAAATCAACCATATTAATCAAAACCAAATCCAAACAACTATTCAAAACATAAAACTGAAATAAAATGGTTGAGTATAAAGTTTGGTAACAGTAGAAAGAGCATAGAAACTTCAGAAACTCTGGTCACTAAGCTGACGGGCCTCCACCATGCTGTCCTCTAAGTAGCCTTAGGATCTGATTCTGATTCTCCTCATAGCTAGCCAACCTTTGATCCAACTGGGTGATGCTAGTCTCTAGTCCTAACAGAATCTGTCGGTCAGTCCGATCATGAACTGGAATATAAGGCTGGTCTTCTTGTTGTTGAGGCTCCTCTGGTGGCTGAAAGTCTACACCTTATGGGAATGAATCTGCTTGCGGTTTTGGTGGTGCTTCCTGTTGCTCCTCACCCTACCCTCTATGGCTCTTCTTTAGCCAGGTTTTGTCCAATGGTGCCAAATGATCCACCGTAGGCCATGTGGGATCTGCAATGACTCATTTTTCCCTACATAACTCTGATACTAACACAGCAAATGGGATTGAGTGCTTCTTAGCCTTAATAGTCACCATCATTTGATCCATTATCAGGGTTGGCAAGTCAATAGTGTGTCCCATTTTGAAGGCATACAGAAAATAGGCTCTCTTAGTGTAGATTTGGTTTTTGTGAGAGTGGGGCAACAAATTGTTCACAGTGATCAAGTTCAAGATTCTATATTTATCGGTTAAGTCCCCTTGCTTAATATACTTATTCGGTCTACCCCAGACATAATCTGGATTTACAGTCAACTTAATCCCAATGAAAGTGATATCAGGTAATGTGGTATAGAGGTATTGGGGATGTTGATGCCTTGGCATAGGATTCAAAAAAATTAGCAATAGTAACCGGTGAAACTTGAAACACAACTCCCCTAACATAAACACGAAATTGCCTTGGCCTACTGTCCTTTTCATTACTATAAAATTCCCAGACTAAATATTAATATGCAGGACCAACTAATTTCATATAATGTGACCACCCTCGTGCCGCTAAATTTTGCATAACCCCTATTCGTTCAAAATCCTCATATACCATAGGTTATTCCATAAAAATAGGCTTAGAATAAAAATAAGTATCATACCAAACTTGTTGATCAATGTTTTTAAACATGTCATTGTCGAATACATTCTGACCATGGGGTTGTTCTTGTTGCTGCAGGGCTGCTTCAGGCGATGACGAGGCTTTTGTTCTTGCCCTTGAATCCATGATTTCTGAATTTCTTGCTCAAAATGAGATTTTAAGGAATTTTGATTTGTAGAAACCTGTAAAATATGATGGGTAAGTGTTTAATCGGAGCATAATTGAAGAAAAGTTTATGGGTGAAGCGAATATGAAGAGAGAAGGTGAAGAAATCTGCTATTTTTTTTTTCAAAATTCTGCTGCGAGGAAGCTGTTGGGCTGACTACTGTGCGAACAGGAGCTTTTATACTGGCTACTACCATCCAGACGCTATCAACACTGTCTGGACGGTGCTGATCCTCTAGATTTCAGCTCAGGTTTCCAGCTGCTGACCCTTGATCTCCTCCTAGTTTCCAGCTTCATTTTTCACCCTGCAGTTATAAATAATCAGTTTTAAAGTCAAACTTTTACACATTTAACTATTTAATAACTAAAATCATAACTTATTACACTAATTCATCCTATAGTTATATATATTCATAAAAATCCTAAGATTCTACATCTTTGATCATTTTAATTTTAATCGAAATCTTCTAAATCAAGAACATTAGTGAAACGATTAATCTCCTATCACACATATCTTGCAAGCATAAGACTGGAATAAGATGGCGTCTTAGGGTAATCCTTACTCTGCCCATACTTAATCCATTCGAGAGGATCTAAAACTCGGCCTGAAATTGGTTCAGCACATTTATTAAATTCTCTCATACACATTAACCAACCGCACTTTACACAACCACCGAGTCAGTTTTGTGAGACCCGAACAGGCATATCATATCATTTTATACAATATTATGTGTTAAAGTTTAATTTATAAATATTAGTGTGGGGTTAAAATTTCCTTAATTAAAACCCTGATAATTTGAGTATGACTTCAATTGAAGTCAAACCATAGGTAAAAGCGGTGTAATGGAATCAAACAGTCGAAGGAGCAACTTAGATAGCCGAGGAAGTCATGCAAACCAAATATCCTCATTTGTTCCATATTGCTAAGTAGGAAAAATTATAAGACATGAAAACGCATGACAAACATATAATATTTGTAACAAGCATATTCACATGTAACATGCATGCGTGGGATTGACAACCACAATATAATTAAGAGATATAATACGAGACCTGAATCTGAACGTTGAATATTTTAATATTCAGAGATAAAGTATAAATAATGATTATAGGGGAGAATTGTTTTATTTAAGTGTGAAAAATTAAATTGTAATGTTGACAGATAATATGACTTTATTATTTAATGTACGTTAGCGCATGTGGAATAAATTTGGTGGCAAGCATGTGACATCAATTTATTGTTATTAAAATAAAATGTGTTAGTATATATATACAAGAAGTGGACTTGTAGAAATATAAAGAAAAGCAAGGAAAGAGAAAAAAAAAAAAAAAACAACAACAACTACAAAAATCTCTCTCTCTACACTTCCATGTTTCGGCTAAGAGAAAAGGCAAGGAAGGAGTTTCTCCAAAAACATTGCCTAAGGTTAGGAGGGCAATGGTGAAGGATTTGTGGTGGTGCTTGGTGCTGTAGGAATGGTGCAAGAGGTAAGCCATGTAACTTACTTTATCTCCTCTTAGTTATATAGATTAAATTTTTAGTATAAATGTTGGGTATTATATGTAGTTCAAGAATGATGTTTTGTATGTAGTTGGGTATTGCATGTGAGTTTAGAGTGAATGTTGTTATGAGTGTGCAATATTATGGGTATTGCTTGAAAAATTAATATAATGTTTGTGTGGGTGTGTGAGCATGAAGTGTTGTTGCATGGAAAAGTAGAAAGAAAAGAATTGTTGTATGTGGGCTAGGTTTTGATCAAGAGGGATAATAGTCTAGTGGCTAATTTAGAAATATTGTGAAATGTTCTTGAAATTGCATAAATTCATAGGTTTGAGTAATTACAAGAAAACATATAAATTTTATGATGTTATGGGAAAATATGTAAATTCAAGTACACTTTTGTGAAGTTTATAAACTTATGAGGAAATGTTTAATTTGGGTGTAATGGGTTTGAATAAATATTGCCTTAATGGATTCGAGAAGATTAGCTAAACTTGATTCGAGTTGGTAATTTTACTTGATATAATGGGTTAAACCACTAGTTTAATCGATTCCAGTAGATAATGTTACTCAATGAAAATGACTTATTCGATTCGACACAATATAATTACAAAACCCGGTTCAAATAAATTATCTCGAACTCAAGTGTAATTCGTATTAACATTCGGATGGAATTGTGAATATTGGGTATGTTAGGTCTAGAGACGAACACTGCTAGGAACACCGCACAAAAAGCTCCGACAGAGGGGTCGTCCACGAGGTAGAACTCCATGTCAAGTAGGTGCACCACCCTACAAATTTTTTGTGATAATTTATTAAATTTTTAGACATATGTTTTTGCAGTGGTTATTGTTGCGAATAATTAATTGAGCGGAGACCCACATAAGTGCTACGAGAGTCGTTTAAGTGACGAGAGAGGATTATGTGATTTGGGTCATCTAAATAACTTGAATTATTTGTATGGCTCGAGTTGTCTACGTGATAGGATATGATTATATGGTGGTATCGCCTAAGGGATGTGATCAAAAACCCTTTGTGTGACCTGGGTCATTTGAAGGACATAAACAATTAATGTGGTTTGGGTGGTCCGAGTGATGAATGATATCTATGTGGTGAAACAGGCTTGCGATACGTGTTGCCTGTGTGGCTCAAGAATCTGCACAACTAAATATAGCCTGTGTAGCGATTGTTATTTATAGGGCGTGTAATTTACTTGCATGTGGGGCATTCGTTCTGTGGAATAATTTAATTAAGTGAAAGTAAATATCTATGTTGTTGATGAGTATATAATATTGCATATCATGTATCTCTTTTGCACCCTTCTTTGCTTGTTTTTGTGGTGGAAATTAGGGGAAATGCTTCTAAACTCACATTTAATGGAGATTCATGTGATTGTAGGTAAAGAGTAAGTAAGATCATTTATAAAGCCTCCCATCAAGTGCTCAAATGCAATGGAG
The DNA here is from genome assembly GCA_951799425.1 of Ilex aquifolium. Taxonomy (NCBI): domain Eukaryota; kingdom Viridiplantae; phylum Streptophyta; class Magnoliopsida; order Aquifoliales; family Aquifoliaceae; genus Ilex; species Ilex aquifolium. Next base: position 21,895,363 of record OX637396.1, on the reverse strand, counting down.
AAGAAGAGAAGGCTTAACGGATGGCTCAGAACATCAAGAAACCAAGACAATTTCAAAACAGGAGAAAACCTAACGGTAGAAGTTCCAAAACCTACTGGTAGGAAAAGTGCACTGGAATTCTTCTACTGCAGCCCTACCAAAAACCTACCCGTAGAAAATGCTTACTAGAAAAAACCTACCTGTAGGTTTTGATCGTTCTACCGGTAGGTTTTGCCCAGAAATGCCAGATGCCTGCCTACACAACTCCACCTATTCTGGGGGCCCACCTCTTGTCCATACCTTGGCATCTTTGACACACAATGATGGTCTCTTACACCCTAAAGTCAGGTTTGGAAGAGAAAAGCATGGGATAGATAAGAGAGAGAAGAGGGGTGGTTGGTGATGCATGAGAGGAGCATGCTTGGCCTGTCATTGCTTTTGGAAGTGTCCAATCTCTTCCCACTCATTGCAACTCAGTTCTCACAGGCTAAGGAGAGAGGATGGACAAATTTTGACTAGGTCTTACACCATTTTCAGTTTTACAGAAGCTTTTAGAGAGAGAGGCTCAAGGAAGAAGATGAAGTTTTAGAGAGAGAAAGTAGGGTTTTCACATTTCCTTCTCCATTTTCATTGTACAAAGCTTTAGATTACTTGTAATCCTTCCCTCTTTCACTTTAAACTCTTTTATTTAAGTTGTAATCAAGATTAGTTAAGTGTTCTAGCATTTACATTTCTACATTTGGGTATTTTGTCTTCAGTCTTTGTATTTTAGTTTTGAATGCTATTTCTCTTGTAGTCTAAACCTTTTCTTGCATTAATACAACTATCATGCTTCATTTCAATCCCATGTCTCTTTACCTTATGTTGGTTTTTTCTTTTGCTATGAGGAGCTAGACTTTTAGTTGGCTAATCCAAGAGGAATTTTCTCTTGGGTATGTGAAATCGACTCTCTTTTGTTCTTCCTCGCAGTGTAAAGCGTTTGGTTTGACTAGGTTGAGTGCGGACGTGATTGTGGGCTCTTGATACACCGTAGACTTATCATGGGGTATGCTTTTGCTCAACACATCCACACTAGTCCCTCACTTCCTACGAACCAATCAAACACCAAGGCACCATTGGTTGAATGAATTGAGTCGATTTAACATTCCCATTGGATTAACCCCTATGGATTAGCCAACCTTGCTTTCCTTGCATTTTTACCAAAACACAACTCACCGAAACACAAAAATCAAGATTTTCCAATTTTCATTTCTTTACAAATCACCCTTCAAAGCAATTTGACCTTCCTTCCATGAGGAGACGATCTTGGAATACCCATTCCAAGTAAAACACAACATTGCAAGTCTCTCTTTGCTTGGGGAGCACTTTTGCACACACACACGTTTTGTTCATTCGCACTCGATTTTCCCCATTTCTTACATTCGAACTCGAGGGAGAGTGACACTCACTACTTCGTATAAGCCATATACACACAATCCAGACTCATGTTTGGAGATTAGGGAAAACCATTCAAACATTTTTGGCGCCGTTGCCGGGGAAGGCTAAGCGTCGCATTCGAAGGTGATTTGTGGACACTGGAGGTAAGTCCCGTGATTCTCATCTCGAGCTAAGGTACGTTGCTCCTTTGTACATATTTGTGTATTCTCTTTCTTTTAATTGTAGATAGTAGTTTTGTATGTGGGGATGAGACGATCAAAATAGATTAGTGAGACGTGCCCTCAGACCAAATATGAATCTAGACCAAGACCCACCCGAGGATGCCAGAGACAATTTCAGGGATGATGGTGCAAATATTCCGAGGGGAGGGGGAATGCAAAACCCCCGAGTGCCAAACCCATGAATGCAATTCCCCCTCCAGGAAATGAAGGAAATAATCTCCCAATTGATCCTCCTGTGAGGTCAATGAGGGATTATCTCCAACCAACCTAAAGCACACCCCCTCATGCATACTTCTACCCCATGCAAGCCCATGGTTTCCTTGTTAAATCGAGCATGCTGCACTTACTTCCTCAATTCCATGGAGTGGAACGAGAAAATCCTTACCTATACATCAAGAAATTTGAGGAGATTGTTGGAACATTTATCACAAATCATGCCAGGGAAGACATGGCACACATGAAATTATTTCCCTTCTCCCTTAATGACAAAGCTAAGACTTAGTTGAACTCGTTGAAACCCCGATCGATAAGTTCTTGGGTAAAAATGCTTTCCGAATTCTGAAACAATTTTTTTCCAGTGCCCAAGACAATTGCTCTTAAAAAACAAATTCAAAATTTTTCGAAAAAATCAAATGAGCAGTTTTATCAATGTTTGGATAGATACAAGGACTTGTTGCACTCCATTCCACATCATGGATTCGAACCATGGCAATTGGTGAGTTTCTTCTATGAAGGGATTACACCGAGCCATCGACAATTCATAGACATGATGTGCAATGGAGAGTTTCTAAACAAAGATCCCTATGAGGCCCTTGAGTACTTTAACACATTGGTGAAAAATGCCCAATCGTGGGGTATTACGGATCCCACCAATGTGCCAAGGTCCTCTCCGGGGGATGTATACCTTGCGTGACCAAGAAGATTCGATTGTTAAAATAACAAAATTATCCCGCAAGGTGGAGAGTCTAGAGGTGAATAGGATGCATGAGGTGTCTAACATCACAAAGGCCGAGGAGTTTTACTCTATATGTGAGAGTGTTAAGCATTCTATTTGTAAAACCCGAGAAAATTTGAACTTTTGAGAAAAAGGGCAAAAAGGTAATTTGCCACTATGGTACATGTTGTAAACCTGAATTTTTCTAGAGCTCGGATGACGAAACGGACCTCACCGTTGGATTCGTCTCGCGAAAACTAGTTATCCTGTCAATTTTCATTGAATTCCGAGATAGTCGGATTTTTCGCGTCTTACGAGACGAACGGACCTCGGGTGACCCCGTACACGAAATTTTTATAAAATTTCCAAGTTTGGGGAAATATTAGAGACAAGTTAAAATAAAAATATTTTGAACTTAAACTGGGACGAAATTTAATCGTTTCGGGGTTAAAACGGACCCGGAAAAGAGAGGTCGTGTGGCGCGTTGTGGGCCAAGTGTTCCAAGAGTATTTAAAGGGGAGAAAACCAGATTTTCTCCCCATTTGTTCAGCCGGTTTTAGCGTGAGAAAGAGGAGAGGGAAAAGCTAGGTTTTCTCCACCTTCTCTCTAAGATCCTCGTCTCCACGGAGCTCAAATCCACTCGGGCCAAGAGAGAAAGTTGTTCCCCTCGCCAAGAGCTACAAAACCATACCAAGGAGGTCGGGTTTTGGAGAGAATTCAAGGACGGGATTTTTGGAGGCTAGGGCTTTGAGCTCGAATCGGGTCTAGGAGGCTTCTCAACGTCGTTCCTTACGCTTCAAGAGGTAGGGTTCCCTCCTACCAAGGTTTATTCCACACCTAGAATGCTTAGGTGAAATGGGTAAATGAATAGATATGTATATGTATATGTCATTTGCCTATGGTTGTGAAATTGGGTGAAATGGGTTGAAATAAATTCTAATTGGATTGGTAATTAGAAGTTTCTAAATGAAATTTCTAGGATTGAGTATATGAAATTAACCCAATGTGACACTTGGGCTATGTGAAGTGTGGGCATGCGCTATGTGTTTATCTTATGCCTTGAAATTGAAGTATGTTATTTCTTGATAATGTGATGACATGCTTGGGTGTTGATTAAGATTAAATGTTGATATATTTTCATGTTTGTAATATATTGACATTGTAGAGAATTATGGAAATTATATGCGTATGATATAATTTTGCCATGAAATATGTGAAATGTGATTAGAATGTTCATGTGTTACTCATAGCATATTGAACATGATCATATTGTCGCAATGGAGCATCACATTGCATATGCACGGGAACATCGCATTTGGTGGGTGTGTGTGCATGGTGGTTGTCTTCACCACGCTTGGTGGATGACAAGTGGGCTCGGGTAATATGGGTCGATGACCTAGTCGAGTCTCACGTTTTGCATGGTTGTTAGGGTTGGGGTAGCAAGAAGGGCTAGACTATCCCTCGGGTGAGAGACCCGGTGATCGGAGACGCACTCCGTTGGTATAGAGCCCATAAAGTGTGTCGGTGTACGCGGAACCGTTGGTGGAAGTCCATAAATTCCGTGTCGGTTGGGTGCCGTTGGTGTAAGTCCATAAATATCCACCCCAAGAAAGACCCTAGAATGAAAATGTCATTTGATGTGCAACATAAATGACGGATTGGTACACATTGGCGTTTGCATGTGTAGAGGAGCCGGGGAGGGCTCGGGTGATATGCATGTGTGAGTCTCACCTCATTACATGGCATGATATTGTGAAATTCCAACATTGAATACATTTTATTGCTTGGAATGTTATGAATTGTTGTTTTGTGGCATGTGAACATTTCATATGCATATAGGTTGGGGAGTAGCCTCATTAGGAGATACCCTATTGAGCGTGGCTCACCCTTTGTGGGAAAAACATTTCAGGTGCGGGGTACACACCGGCGGACGGCTCCCATTACGAGCCCCAAAGTTGAAGAAAGCCGACTTGTGGCTTTTTATGGTTATTTTGTAAAGCTTTTGTTAAAATTCCATTTTGATATGTAAATACATGGAATTAATTGTAATGGAACTTGTATAAAACATGTTTTATATGGAAATCCTCATTATGCATGTGTAGGGTGAGTTTGGAATGCATTAGAATGGATTGGAAGTGAAAAACAAAGGAAAAAGGCAAAACTGGCAAAACCGTACCGGTACGCGTACCGGTACGGAGACAGGCAGAAGGCAGAGCGTACCGGTACGCGTACCGGTACGTCGAGGTCCAGTGGGTACACCGTACCGGTACGCGTACCGGTACGCCCGCCAAATTTTTTCCAAAATTTTATTTTTCTTGTTTTGTTTGCCAAACTCTGGGGCTATTGTTTCCTTCCTTTAAAGGTTATAAATGGACAATAATAAGATGCCAATGGTGGTATATTGGATCTCGGATGGGTTAACCAACCAAGAAGAAGTTGGGCTAGTAATTCTTTTATATATCATTATAAATCCCGGTAAAGGGAATGTGGTGACGGGGTGTCAGGTTAAGCGACATTCACAAGTATTTCCGCGGGTTGACGGATGGTCAACGGTGTATAAAGGACCCCCGGATTTTGGGGCGTCACATATTCCGCGGGTTGATGGGAAATCAACGGACCCCCGGGTTTTGGGGCGTCACAGCTTGGTATCAGAGCATAGGTATGCGATTTACCTAGGGCTTGATGGGGCATGGGTTTAGACCATTGCATACATTGTACATTTCATGTTATGTGCTTATATTGCTACATGTTATGTGATATGTGATATGTGATATGTGTATTATATGCATGGTAGAATGTATATGAAAATGGACACACTAGGTTAGAGAACTTAACCTTGGGAGTGGGAAAGCAAATGAACGGGAAAGTTCAAAGCATAAGGGTCCACTATTGGCGGCATACGCGCTACTAGTGTGACAATGAGATAGATTTGAACGTTTTAACTTTGGTCCCTATCTAGGGATACTAAGTTGTTGTGCCATTGCCACTTGACATGTGTGTAGATGGCAAGTGGAAGAAGAGGACGTCGAGGCGGTGGGCGGAGCAATAATCAACCACCACCAGTCTTCGATCAACAAGCATTTACGGAAACCATGGGCATGATGGCGGCTACTGTTGCACAAGCTAGTGCAAATGCCGGACATGGAGGCGCGAGTAACCTCCAACAGTTTAAAGCACACAAACCTCCAGTCTTCATGGGAGGGGCGGACCCGATGGTGGCCGACCATTGGTTCCGGCAAGTCAACAAGATCTTAGGGGCGATGGAGGTCACCTCAGACGCTGCTAAGATAAGACTAGCTGCATTCCAGCTAGAGGGAGAAGCCCAATTGTGGTGGGATTGGGTGACGGCCTCAAAGAACTTAGAGGCCATGACATGGGGAGAGTTCAAGGAGCTCTTCATGGGTAAGTATTTCCCAACGGCCGTACGACATGCAAAGGCCCGGGAATTCCTAGATTTGAAGCAAGGGTCAATGACCGTGATGGAGTATGTGGCTAAGTTCACCGAGTTAGCCCGATTTGCTGATGATTACGTGGCCACAGATATGGCCAAGGTAAGAAGGTTTGAGGATGGGTTGAAGCTATCCATTCGGGGAAAGATTGTGGGCCTCCGCCTACAAGACTTGGACTCTATGGTCGAGACTGCTATGGCCATTGAGAGGGAGGTCGACGATGCACGAAACATCCGTGAGGCGGGTGCTAAGGATAAGAAGAAGGAGGGCCAATCCTCTTCTTCTAGTTCGGGGAAGAAGCAGAGGACTTCTGCTCCACAAGGGCAACAAGGACAGGGCCGCGGCTATCAAGGCCAAGGCCAAGGTCAATTTTCCCAAGGAGGGAGAAACTTCAGGACTACCTACCAGGCAGGCCAGAAGACATGTTTCCATTGCAACCAACCGGGGCATATAAAGCGGGATTGTCCACAGAGGCAAGGATCCTAGAGCTATGGGACACCACAGTCCCAGTCATCAGTGGGACAGCCGCAGACACACTTTGTTCCTCCCTACCCCACCATGGGCCAGGGAAGCCAACATCAGTTCCAGGGCACTACTCAGGCCCCTACCACTTTTCGAACGGGGACTCCGCAGTCGGGCCAGATGGGCCAAAGCATGGGCCGAGGCCGAGGACAGGGCATGCAAGCCGGGACTTCGGGGACCCAGGGGCGTGTCTACGCCATTACACCTCAGGCTGAGCCGGTGGACCAGTCGGTCATTCAGGGTACATTTCTACTTTCTCGCTTATGGAGTAAAGTGTTATTTGACTCTGGTGCATCGCATTCATTCATTTCTGCATCATGTGTGAGGGATTTGGGCTTAGAGGTTGATACCTTGGAAGAGCCGTTGTATGTGAATTCACCCCTAGGAGCTAGGGTGTGTGTGAGTCAGATATGTCGGGGTTGTGAGCTAGAGATCTCGGGGATTCTACTCACCGTGGACCTTAGGGTTATGGACATGTCGGAGTTCGATGTCATCCTTGGGATGGACTGGTTGGCGGCGCATCGGGTCGTTATTGATTGTGACAGGAAGAGGGTCACTGCCTATACACCGGACGGTGTTTGTTTCAAGTTTCAGGGGGAAAAGCATGATGCTTTGCCTCAAGTCGTGTATGATTCACGATGGCATGGGCAATTGATGGGTTGGCTTGCGAGCCTTACCCTGGAGGACGAGGCAAGACAAGAATTGGGTCTACCTCGGGTGGTGTGCGAGTATGAGGACGTTTTTCCGAACGAGTTACCGGGACTACCTCCTCATAGGGATGTGGACTTTAGTATCGAATTACATCCGGGTGTTTCGCCTATTTCTATGACTCCACATAGGATGGCGCCAGCTGAGTTGCAAGAACTCAAGGTCCAATTACAAGAATTGTTGGACAGAGGGTTTATAAGGCCGAGCACTTCACCTTGGGGCGCTCCGGTGCTGTTTGCCAAGAAGAAGGATAAGACTCTTCGATTGTGTATAGACTATCGGCAGTTGAACCGGGTCACCGTCAAGAATAGGTACCCCTTGCCGAGGATCGATGATCTGTTTGATCAGCTGAGGGGAGCGCGGGTCTATTCCAAAATAGATCTCCGCACGGGCTACCATCAGTTGAGGATTAGGGAGTCAGATATCCCTAAGACGGCGTTCAGAACGCGATACGGGCATTTCGAGTTCACAGTGATGCCATTTGGATTGACGAATGCCCCGGCGGCATTCATGGATCTTATGCACAGGGTGTTCCAACCCTATTTAGATCAGTTCGTCGTGGTGTTTGTTGATGACATCCTGATCTACTCCAAGACAGAGGAGGAGCATGAGGGTCACTTAAGGATTGTCCTCCAGACCTTGAGGGACCATCAATTGTACGCCAAGTTCAGCAAGTGTGAATTTTGGCTCACGGAGGTGAAATTTTTGGGGCACGTGGTGTCGGCTTCGGGGGTTTCAGTTGACCCGGAGAAAGTTGAGGCAGTTATGAGTTGGGAAAGGCCAAAGTCAGTCTTCGAGATACGTAGTTTCTTGGGATTGGCAGGGTACTACCGGAGATTCATCGAAGACTTCTCCCGACTGGCCGCACCTATGACCAGATTGACCCGGAAGGAGGTCAAATTCGAATGGAATGATTCATGTGAGAAGGCATTCCAAGAACTAAAGAGGAGGCTCACTTCAGCTCCTATCTTGATTGTTCCGGAAAGGGGGCAAAACTACACGGTGTATTGCGATGCCTCCAAGGATGGACTTGGTTGCGTCTTGATGCAATCCGGGAGAGTGGTGGCTTATGGTTCTCGACAATTGAAGAATCACGAGCAGAATTACCCCACGCATGATATGGAATTGGCGGCCATTGTCTTTGCCTTGAAGGCTTGGCGCCACTATTTGTATGGTGAACAGTTTGAGGTGTTTTCGGACCACAAAAGTCTGAAGTACATCTTCACTCAGCGGGACCTCAACATGAGGCAGCGTAGGTGGATGGAGTACCTAGAAGACTATGACTTCTCTTTGCATTACCACCCTGGTAAGGCAAATGTGGTGGCGGACGCACTTAGCCGGAAGTCACGGGGAGTCTTGGCTAGTGTGGCTTCCCGGGAGTGGCAGATGCTTGAGACTGTGGGCCAATTTGGGCTGCATTATCAGGGTCGGACTCAGGGTGTTTTAGGGAGCTTGGTGGCTACGCCTTCCCTACTGAGCAGAGTGGTTGAGTCCCAGAGACAGGATTCGGAGTTATCATCCATCAGGGACCGAGTGCAGGCAGGTACTGGTGACGAGGGCTGGGCCATTCACTCGGACGACAGTCTTCGGTTTAGGGGAAGGGTTGTGGTTCCCCAGTCGACGGAGCTGAGAGAGGAGATCCTCAGGGAGTTCCATTGCTCTCGTTTTGCGGTGCATCCAGGCGGCACGAAAATGTATCATGATCTTCGTCGCCAGTATTATTGGAGCGGGATGAAGAGGCAGATTGGCGACTTTGTCAGTAGATGCCTCACATGTCAACAGATTAAGGCTGAACACCAAAGGCCAGCTGGTATGCTCCAGCCCTTGGAAGTGGCTGAGTGGAAGTGGGAGCACGTCACAATGGACTTTGTGACCCACTTGCCACGGACATCGCGGGGACATGATGCGGTGTGGGTGATAGTGGACCGGTTTACGAAGTCGGCACACTTTTTCGCGGTGCGGATGACCTTCACATTGGAGGAATTCTGCAGATTGTACATACGGGAAATAGTCCGGTTGCATGGGGTGCCCGTATCTATAGTATCAGATCGGGATCCCAGGTTTACGGCTCACTTTTGGGAGAGTTTCCAGCGAGCCATGGGGACTCAGTTGAGGATGAGCACAGCCTTTCATCCCCAGACAGACGGTCAGTCGGAGAGGACCATTCAGACATTAGAGGACATGCTACGGGCATGCGTCCTAGACCTCAAGGGTAGCTGGGAAGAGCATTTACCCTTAGTGGAATTCGCCTACAATAACAGTTATCAGGCGAGCATACGGATGGCACCCTATGAGGCACTTTATGGGAGGCCTTGTCGTTCTCCGGTTTGTTGGACTGAAGTTGGGGAAAGACCCTCTACGGGTCCAGACTTGATTAGAGACACCTCAGAGAAGGTGGATTTGATAAGGAAGCGTCTTCTTACGGCTCAAAGCCGGCAGAAGAGCTATGCCGATAAACGGCGGCGACCTCTGGAGTTTGAGGTGGGAGATCACGTCTTCTTGAAGGTGATGCCTAAGAGAGGAGTGGTCAGATTCGGCAAACGGGGAAAGCTGTCACCGAGGTATATTGGACCCTTCGAAGTACTTGAGAGGGTTGGCGCTGTGGCTTACAGGTTGGCGTTACCGCCAAATTTATCGGGCGTTCACGCGGTATTCCATGTTTCTATGCTCCGGAAGTATACTCCAGATCCGACGCATGTTGTGGATTGGGGAGAACTTGTTGTTGATGCGGATGGGACCTTCGAGGAGGGACCAGTGCGTGTCATGGATAGCCGGGATCAGGTTTTGCGAGGCAAGACCGTGAGGCTTGTGAAGGTGTTGTGGCAACACCGAGGAGTGGAAGAAGCAACATGGGAGCGTGAGGACACCATACGTGCCAATTATCCTTTCTTATTTGAGGATGGAGGTACATTTTTATAGTCATTTAGTATTATATGACTGTTGCATATGCATGTGATTGTATGTGCATGAGTGTGTGAATTTCGGGGACGAAATTCTTTTAAGGGGGGAAGAATGTAAAACCCGAGAAAATTTGAACTTTTGAGAAAAAGGGCAAAAAGGTAATTTGCCACTATGGTACAGGTTGTAAACCTGAATTTTTCTAGAGCTCGGATGACGAAACGGACCTCACCGTTGGATTCGTCTCGCGAAAACTAGTTATCCTGTCAATTTTCATTGAATTCCGAGATAGTCGGATTTTTCGCGTCTTACGAGACGAACGGACCTCGGGTGACCCCGTACACGAAATTTTTATAAAATTTCCAAGTTTGGGGAAATATTAGAGACAAGTTAAAATAAAAATATTTTGAACTTAAACTGGGACGAAATTTAATCGTTTCGGGGTTAAAACGGACCCGGAAAAGAGAGGTCGTGTGGCGCGTTGTGGGCCAAGTGTTCCAAGAGTATTTAAAGGGGAGAAAACCAGATTTTCTCCCCATTTGTTCAGCCGGTTTTAGCGTGAGAAAGAGGAGAGGGAAAAGCTAGGTTTTCTCCACCTTCTCTCTAAGATCCTCGTCTCCACGGAGCTCAAATCCACTCGGGCCAAGAGAGAAAGTTGTTCCCCTCGCCAAGAGCTACAAAACCATACCAAGGAGGTCGGGTTTTGGAGAGAATTCAAGGACGGGATTTTTGGAGGCTAGGGCTTTGAGCTCGAATCGGGTCTAGGAGGCTTCTCAACGTCGTTCCTTACGCTTCAAGAGGTAGGGTTCCCTCCTACCAAGGTTTATTCCACACCTAGAATGCTTAGGTGAAATGGGTAAATGAATAGATATGTATATGTATATGTCATTTGCCTATGGTTGTGAAATTGGGTGAAATGGGTTGAAATAAATTCTAATTGGATTGGTAATTAGAAGTTTCTAAATGAAATTTCTAGGATTGAGTATATGAAATTAACCCAATGTGACACTTGGGCTATGTGAAGTGTGGGCATGCTATGTGTTTATCTTATGCCTTGAAATTGAAGTATGTTATTTCTTGATAATGTGATGACATGCTTGGGTGTTGATTAAGATTAAATGTTGATATATTTTCATGTTTGTAATATATTGACATTGTAGAGAATTATGGAAATTATATGCGTATGATATAATTTTGCCATGAAATATGTGAAATGTGATTAGAATGTTCATGTGTTACTCATAGCATATTGAACATGATCATATTGTCGCAATGGAGCATCACATTGCATATGCACGGGAACATCGCATTTGGTGGGTGTGTGTGCATGGTGGTTGTCTTCACCAAGCTTGGTGGATGACAAGTGGGCTCGGGTTATATGGGTCGATGACCTAGTCGAGTCTCACGTTTTGCATGGTTGTTAGGGTTGGGGTAGCAAGAAGGGCTAGACTATCCCTCGGGTGAGAGACCCGGTGATCGGAGACGCACTCCGTTGGTATAGAGCCCATAAAGTGTGTCGGTGTACGCGGAACCGTTGGTGGAAGTCCATAAATTCCGTGTCGGTTGGGTGCCGTTGGTGTAAGTCCATAAATATCCACCCCAAGAAAGACCCTAGAATGAAAATGTCATTTGATGTGCAACATAAATGACGGATTGGTACACATTGGCGTTTGCATGTGTAGAGGAGCCGGGGAGGGCTCGGGTGATATGCATGTGTGAGTCTCACCTCATTACATGGCATGATATTGTGAAATTCCAACATTGAATACATTTTATTGCTTGGAATGTTATGAATTGTTGTTTTGTGGCATGTGAACATTTCATATGCATATAGGTTGGGGAGTAGCCTCATTAGGAGATACCCTATTGAGCGTGGCTCACCCTTTGTGGGAAAAACATTTCAGGTGCGGGGTACACACCGGCGGACGGCTCCCATTACGAGCCCCAAAGTTGAAGAAAGCCGACTTGTGGCTTTTTATGGTTATTTTGTAAAGCTTTTGTTAAAATTCCATTTTGATATGTAAATACATGGAATTAATTGTAATGGAACTTGTATAAAACATGTTTTATATGGAAATCCTCATTATGCATGTGTAGGGTGAGTTTGGAATGCATTAGAATGGATTGGAAGTGAAAAACAAAGGAAAAAGGCAAAACTGGCAAAACCGTACCGGTACGCGTACCGGTACGGAGACAGGCAGAAGGCAGAGCGTACCGGTACGCGTACCGGTACGTCGAGGTCCAGTGGGTACACCGTACCGGTACGCGTACCGGTACGCCCGCCAAATTTTTTCCAAAATTTTATTTTTCTTGTTTTGTTTGCCAAACTCTGGGGCTATTGTTTCCTTCCTTTAAAGGTTATAAATGGACAATAATAAGATGCCAATGGTGGTATATTGGATCTCGGATGGGTTAACCAACCAAGAAGAAGTTGGGCTAGTAATTCTTTTATATATCATTATAAATCCCGGTAAAGGGAATGTGGTGACGGGGTGTCAGGTTAAGCGACATTCACAAGTATTTCCGCGGGTTGACGGATGGTCAACGGTGTATAAAGGACCCCCGGATTTTGGGGCGTCACATATTCCGCGGGTTGATGGGAAATCAACGGACCCCCAGGTTTTGGGGCGTCACACTATTTCGGAGTGCCCAAACATTCTGGCTCTCAAAGAGGTATACCATGAGCAAGTGAATGCTTTCAATCAAAGTAGGCAATCATTCTCTCCACACTCCAACACATATAACCTGGGATGGAGCAACCACCCGAACTTTTGTTGGAAGAATGATAACCCTACTCCTCATGGGTCTAGCTCATTCTCACCTCCCTTACAAGATAAATTTGGAGGATGTTGTGCACCAATTCATTCAAAGCCAAATCACAATCAATAATTAAACCGCCTCCGCTTTTAATGACATCTAGACCCAAATCACTAAGTTGACCAATGCAATAGGGTCATCTCAACAAGAGAAAGGAAAATTTTCTGCTCAACCCCAAGAAAACCCAAGGGGTCAACATGTGATTGAATCATCCGAGTCTACCAAGGAGATTTTTGAGCAACTCAAGGCGGTCACCACCCTTAGGAGTGGCAAGCAAATTGATAAAACCATTTTGTTAAAAGTCTAACCCAAATCCACATTGGTAAAGGAAAAGGAGACTAAGGGTAACTCCGAGGAGGGTGAAACACTTGAATAACAAAAGATTGTGGATTTAAATGTGCATGATTGTCCTATCCCGGCCCTTTTCCCCAACATTTGAAGTCACCGGCTAAGGTGGCTATGTGACGCCCAAGAACCGGGGGTCATTTATAAGTTCGTTGATCACCCATGAACCCACGAAAATACCCGTGGATGCCGGTTAACCCGACACCGCGGCACCACATCCCCTTTACCGGGATTTTAAAAAAATACAAAGTCTATATGCTTTTGATTGATTGACCCATCTGAGGTCCAATATACCACCATTGGTACTCTATTATTGTCCATTTATAACATTTGAAGGAAGGAAATACATAGCCCAAAAGCTTGGCAAAACAGTTTTTAAGTTTCTGATTTTTAGAAAGCGTACCGGTATGGCATACCGGTAGGTTTTGCCCAGATTTGCCTGTTTCACCTGTTTTTCATTTCCAATCCATTCCCAACCTTTCCAAAACCAGCCCAAACATAGTTGATACAAGTTCTATTACAATCATTTGCATATATTTACATGTCAAAAACTAAGTTTTCATATTTAGTTTACAAAAATCCAAAGTAAAGCCACATATCGGCCTCTCTTCATCATTGGGGCCCCGAGTAAGTGTCATCCACCTGTGTGTATCTCGCACCTGAAATGTTTTCCCATATAGGGTGAGCTACGCTCAATAGAGTATCTCCTACAGAGGCTACTCCTCAATCTAGATGCAACAATTTACAAGCAACATTCTTTTCAATCAAGAAAATGCAATCCAATGATAGGAATTTCCATGTCATGCTATGAATTGAGGTGAAACTCACTCATGCAACTTCAACCCGAGTCCTCACCGACTCCCACAACACAATACAATGCACTTGTGAAGTAAATCCGTCATTGACGAAAATCCATCCAATGATCGTTTTAAATAAAAATCATGTGTTAATAAACCAAATCATTGTTGGATGATACCCACTGAATGGGTATTTTATAAAATAAAATCAAGTGTCTTTGTTGGCTATCGGATTCTCGGAATCTCACCGTCGGTTCCGTACACCGTTACACTTTTCTGGAATTTCACCGCCGGTAAGTGTATGAACCATGTAGCCGGGTCTTGCACCCGAGGGAGAATCTAGCCCTTCTTGCTATACTCGACATAAGTTTTTCATGCAACCATGCGACTCAAGGGGATCTTCGATCCAACCTTCCCGAAACCACTTATCAATCACCAAGTATGATGTTTGATCAACCATGCACACACACACCCACACTCATGACACACACACCCACACTCATGACTCATGCCCATGAATGTGATGCCAATTCTATGCCCAAATTGCAATGCATGCCAAGTGAGCAAATTTCCACATATCAACATGTACCATGGCAATTTATATCATATGCATATAATCACCCTTATCCATCACAATGTCAACATATCAATGAACATATATCAACAATCATAACAAGCATGTTATTACAAAATTTATCTCCAAAACACACTTTACTCATAAGAGCATCATCTAAGTACATAGCATACACACACAATACCAAAATTCCAAGAGGTTTCATAAGGAACTTCCACGTATCAATTTCAAGGTAGAACTTGAAATAAACCATTTCTACACCCATTTCTTCATTTCCATAACAATAGACTCATTTCCATAACAAGAGACAAGGCATAGGTAGTTCTATACCCCTAATCATTCCCTATGGACACCATAGGTTGTAAATAACCAAAGTAGGAGGGAACCCTACCTCAAATGAAGTGTGGAGAACTTCAAGAACACCAACCAAACTTCAAGGTGTTGATTTCCCAAAAATCTCCTCCTTAGATCTTTGGTGAAATCTTTCGTTCTTGGTGTGGTTGCGTAGCCCTCGTCGAGGTGATCGACTTTAACTTTTGGTCTGAGTCGGTTCAACCAACGGAACTCCGTAGATCAAAGGAAGAAGCCTTTGAAATTTATTTTTCTCCTCCCCTTCACTCTCCTCTTCTTTAACGTGTGAATGGGCTGATCAAGTGGGGAAGATCAGATATTTTCCCCCGATTTATAGCATCGATGCTTGGTGCACGTCGCGCGCACACGACCCCCCTTGTTCGGGTCCATTTTTGCCCCGAAACGATTTAATTCGGTCCCGGTTTAAATTCAAAATATTTTTATTTGAATTTTCTTTCAATTATAAGGAAATTTTATAAATTTTATTTTTGGGGACGTTTGTGAAGTCATCCGACACCCAGTTGTCTCGTAAAACGTGAAAAATCCAACTACCTCGAAATTCGACGAAAATTTATGGGCAACCCGGTTTCGCGATACGAATCCAACGGCGAAGTCCGTTGCGTCATCCGAACTCTAGAGAAATACGTATTTTAAATCCGCATTATAGTGGCAAATTATCGTTTTGCCCTTTTTCAGAAAAAGTTCAAATTTACTCGGGTTTTACAGGCTAACTATTATGACATTATTGAAATGTTTAAGCAGGTGAAGATAAACATTCCGCTCCTTGATGCCATAAAACATATATACCTTATTGTGCAAAGATATTGAAAGACTTGTGCACCGTGAAGAGGAAATTGAATGTGCACAAGTAGGCATTCCTCACAGAGCAAGTGAGTTCCATTTTGAGGACCAACACCCCCCCCCCCCCCAATTTCAAGGATCTCGGCTGCTCAACCATTGCCATAACAATCGGGAATTGCCGAGTGGAGCAAGCGTTGCTAGACTTGGGAGAAGTGTCAACCTTCTACCCTTTTTGGTGTATCAACAATTACAACTTGAAGAGTTGATGCAAAGCCCAATCACTCTTCAATTAGCGGACCGGAGCGTGAGAACACCAAGGGGAGTAGTTGAGGATGTTTTAATCCAAGTGGACAAATTTTATTTTCCCGTTGATTTTATTGTACTTGATACTCACCCCGTTCCTAACCCAAGTTCACAGATTCCTGTCATTTTAGGTAGGCTTTTCCTTAATACTTCTAAGGCTGTGATTAATTGCAAGAATGGTATAATGAAGCTTCCCTTTGGAAACATGACAATGGATCTCAATGTGTTCAATCTTTGCAAGCAACCGGGAGATGATGAGGAAGTACATGAGGTCAATCGAATAGACACTTTGGTGGAGGTCCACATGGAGTCACTTTGTAATTTAAAGTTAGAGGAGGAAGAGTTTATTAAAGATGAGGAATCGGAAAGTGTACAAGGGTTGGGGAGTTCGACCCCAACATTTGAAAAACTTCCACCACAAGAGAAGAGGATTTTTCTGTCAACTATGCAAACACCCATCTTGGAGTTGAAACCATTGCCATCTACACTCACGTATGCATTTCTAGGGGAGCACAAGACATTCCCAGTGGTGATAAGCTCTTCTTTGGAGCGAAGGCAAGAAGAGGAGTTGTTGCAAGTTTTGAGGAGGCATAAAGGAGCCATCGGTTGGACCATAGCCGATAACAAGGGAATTAGCCCCCTCATTTGAACTCACAGGATTTACTTAGAAGAAGACTCAAAGACATCCTGACAACCACAAAGGAGGCTAAATCATGTCATGAAGGATGTGGTGAGAGATGAAGTGCTCAAGCTACTTGACATGGGAATTGTCTTTGCAATTGCCGATAGTAAATGTGTTAGTCCCACGCAAGTAGTACCGAAGAAGTCGGGAGTCATTGTGAAAGCAAATGAGGAGAATGAGTTGATTCCAACAAGGGTGGTCACCAGTTGGAGAGTTTGCATTGATTATCGAAAACTCAACTCATGCACAAGAAATGATCACTTCCCCTTGCGATTTCTCGATCAAGTGTTGGAGAAGGTAGCTGGGCATCTTTTCTACTGCTTCTTGATGGCTACTTCGGCTACAAACAAATAGAGACTGCTTTGGAGGATCAAGAGAAGACCACATTCACGTGCCTCTTTGGTACCTTTGCATATCCCTGCATGCCATTTGGGTTGTGCAATACTTTTCAGAGATGTATGATGGGGATTTTTAGCGACATGGTGGAGAAGATTATGGAGTTGTTCATGGATGAATTTTCAGTGCTTAGGGACTTGTTCTATGGTTGCTTGGAAAATTTGGAGAGAGTGCTAGAGAGATGTGAAGAGAAGAACTTGGTGCTAAATTGGGAGAAGGGCCACTTCATGGTAACCCAGGGGATTGTGCTTGGGCACATCGTGTCCGCAAAGGGGATTGAAGTAGAAAAATCCAAGGTGGAAGCAATTTCCAACCTCCTCACTCCAAAGGTCGTCAACGATATCAGGTCGTTTCTTGGCCATGCGGGTTTTTATCCTAGATTCATAAAAGATTATAGTGCATTGGCAAGACCCTTGACTAATTTACTAGCAAAAAATGTTCCCTTTGTGTGGTCGGATGATTGTGAGGCATCTTTTAAAAAACTCAAAACCATGCTCCACTTCACCCCAATCATGCGACCACCCAAGTGGGAACTACCATTTGAGCTTATGTGCGATGCGAGTGATTATGCGGTCAACCCAGTGTTAGGTGAAAGGGAAGACAAAAGGCCATATGTAATATATTATGCTTGCAAAACTCTAAATGAAGCACAAATGAATTACACTACCACCGAAAAAGAGTTGCTAGTTGTAGCATTCGCATTGAACAAATTTAGGTCATACATCATTGGTTCGCCTATTGTAGTCTACACTGATCACTTTGCTTTGAAGTATTTGTTGTCTAAGCAAGACGCTAAACTAAGACTCATTAGGTGGATCATCTGATGAGAACCAAGATGGGCCTACTCTTAAAGATCATTTGCAAGTCCAATGGGCCAATTACAAATCAAGAGGCAAGAAGATCAAGGAAGCAATGCAAGGATTGTTGCAATCCACCTGGGATGAAGTTAGCAAGAGGCCAACACTCAAGATGGGCTTGAAAGAAGGAGAACCAATTTTGATCCACTTGATCCAAGCTCTGGAAGACATGAAGAAATGACTTAGAGATAGGGCCTTTTGTTGTTAAGGCTTTCAATTTGTTTAAAGAAGTTTTATTTTTAGTTTAGAATAAGTGGATTTGAGGATGCTTAGCCCACATATGTCTTATTATTTTATTTGTAGTAGGCTTTTAGAATAAGTATTGTAGCACGGTACTGTTCATGCTACAGTACCATGACACTATTCACTCAAGGGCATTTTTGAGAGAAAGGGTCACAAATTTTAGTTTTTAGTTATTCCTATTTAGATTAGGATTTGTTTTCTTAGTAGATTAGGATTTGTTTCCTTAGTAGATTATGAGATTTGTTTCCTTAATAGATTAGGATTTGTTTCATTAGTAGATTAGGATTTATTTCATTAGTAGATTAGGATTTGTTTCTTTGGTATATTAGGATTTGTTTTCCTTAGCAGATTAGGAATTTTATTTGTAATGGCCAGTCTATAAATAGGCGTTCTATCAATGTAAATGGGGAGACAATTTATAATAAATTTTGATTGTGAGTTGAGTTGAGTTTACTCCTCTTGTTCTTGATTGAACTTATGAACTTGTCAAAGGTAAATCACAACCTTTGTGGCGTTCCTCCTTGTAATTTGGGTTCTTGAGACGAGTTCTTCAATGGGTCTAGATTTTAATATAATCTAGGTTCTTGAAACGAGTTCTCAACGGGTTCAGATTCTCCATCCATAGACCTGAGTTTGGCTTTCTTGGGTTGTTTTTCCAATATTGTTGTTGGGTCTCAAAGCAAGTCTATTGGGGTTCACATCACTAATGGCCAACCCGAGTTGGCCAATAGGGAGATAAAGAACATACTAGAGAAAACGGTAAACCCAAATCGGAAGGATTGGTCGCTTAGATTGACTGACGCCTTGTGGGCTTATCGCACCGCTTACAAGACGAGAGGTATGTCTCCCTATATGCTAGTCTATGGCAAGGCTTGTCACTTGCTAGTAAAGATGGAGCATAAGGCATATTGGGCCATCAAAAACCTTGAACTTCAATTTGAAAATAGCAGGAGAAAATAGGAAGTTAGAGTTGAATGAGTTGGAGGAAATTCGTAGAGATGCATACGAGAAAGGGCAAAGATTTTTCTTGACAAATTCATTGTGAGAAAGACATTTGAGCCCGGACAAAAAGTGATCTTGTATAATTCTCGAATCTCCATTTTTCAAGAGAAACTCCAATCATGTTGGGATGGCCCTATCTTGTCGAGATGGCCTACCCTAATGGAGTTGTAGACATAGAAAACCACAAAGATGGTAAAACATTCAAGATCAAGGACCAAAAACTTGAACCATTCTTCGAGGGTTTTGAAATTCAAATGGTGGAGGAGGAGTTGGTGGATCCGGTCTATCCGGATCTTGTTGAGGAATAACTGTTCAAGTAGATTTAGTGTACAGTCGCTTTCTTTTATCCTTTACTTTGCAAGTTTAAGTGTTTACTTACTTTTTTCTGTGCATAGTATTTTTCCTTCATATTTGCAGATGTTGGTGTTTTTGTCAAAGCTCATTGCGAAGTTACACTTCTTATATTTTTAAGTCCATTGCTTTCCATATCTTTTTGTTGCATTGAGAATAATGCATAGATCAAGTTGGGGGGGGGGGGGGGGGTGAGGTGCACCATTTGTATGATGCACCAAAGTTTTGCTGAATTTTTTTGTTGATAATACCATTTTGTGGTGAAATGCACCATTCAAATATTCTACATATTTTTTATTTTAGAATAGTTGAGAAATATGTGAAAATTTTGAAATTTGTTTGTGAAAAATATCTGAATGTTGAACCATATTCCTCTATTCAAAGTGTGATAGGTTTAGTGATAGTTAGATCTTCGCTTTGAATTTTGAATACATGAGCACATCATAGAAGTTTATCATATGCCGGAGTATCACATAAGTGCACCTTGAGTGTGCAATTTCAGCAATTTACGGATTAGATTCACATTTTAGAGCTTGACATGCATAGTGGAGATGAAACAAGTACCCGTGTGAGCTTTAGTGCCAATCCTTTTTGTAGGGA
Source organism: Ilex aquifolium (assembly GCA_951799425.1). Lineage (NCBI taxonomy): Eukaryota > Viridiplantae > Streptophyta > Magnoliopsida > Aquifoliales > Aquifoliaceae > Ilex > Ilex aquifolium. Next base: position 21,875,096 of record OX637396.1, on the reverse strand, counting down.
ACATACATTTACTCAAATGAACAATTTTTCAAATTCAAAAATCTGTCTAATAATCTCATTGTGCTTGCTTTGGTGAGAGTGCATGTGGAAAGTTGACTGACTTTGTCTTGAAATTCTAACATGCCTCCCCATGCTTATCTAGAGATGATCTTAGGCCATCTTTGAATTGCTTTGAGCCTTAGCCTTTTTCTTGTGATAAATCTATCCTTAGTGCCGTGATTGAGCCTTAGTTGAAAATTCGTTTCCATCCCACATGATTGACCAAGCCAATTCAAAATTATTTAAATTACCACACCTTGGTTGTTCCGAGATTGACTGTGATTGATCATAAAGAAAAGGAATTATGGTGAGGAAACAAAAAAGGGATAAGTGGTGCCAAATTCAAAATCGTGAATAAAAAAGAGAGAAAAATCCAAGAAAAAAGGAGAAAAAGGGGGCTGAAAAAGAAAAGAAAGAGAAAAGGAAAAGAAAAATGTTGAGGAGGAAGAAGAAAAGAAACAAAAGCTGAAGAGATGGGGTAAGGCTGAACATTCCAAAAAAAAAAAAAAGAGAGAAATTTTTTGATAATAAAGGTCACGCCCTCTGAATAACCCTTTTTGTCTTCCTCTAACCTTCGTTTCACTTTCCCTCAATATAAACCCAAGGCCTCATTACAACCCATGAAAGCCCTAAATGATCTAGAGAAAGCATGGTGAAAGCATACTTTTGATGAAAAAGAAAAGTTGATTTTGCTATCTAGTGGCCTAACATTCCATTCATGAGATTATGCCACGGTCGTTTCAATTGTGAAGCATGCACATCATTTTTTAAATATATGTGAGCATTTGTTTTGTGCACAAGATTATATCTCACATATACACATGAAGAGCATGCCAGGAAAATCATAGAGTTATTCATTAGTGAGGGAAACCCTTGGTGAGTTTTGCATCAAAGCTGAATTTGGATAGCTAAATGAATGTGGATTCCGTTGAGTAAATGCCTAAAATACATGTTCATCCCACACACACACGAGTTTGAAAAGAAATGTGTAGGTGCATACTCTAGAATAGCATTTAAAGCTATAAAAGCACTCACGTGTGTTTGGTTCGGGAATTTGAGAAAGTGTGTCAGGCAACCCTGGGCTCGTAGAATAGGGAAATATTGCTCAAATTTTAGTCATGAGAAAGGATTAGGAATGTCTTTTGTGTTTCGAATTATGCTTTATTATTCTGAGTGTTCATTTTGTTATATTTAGAATTCCATTTCTGATGCAAATCAACTCCTTGTCTATTTAGGAGTGTGATCAGCCTAGTAAAGGGCTGATTGTCTTTCTTTTCTTCTTTTAGGCAAGTAAGATTTTTAGTCTTTAGTTATTCCTATTTGGGTTTGGATTGTCAAAATATAAACTCAGATTAGGATTTGTTTCCTTAGTAGAATATGATTTGTTTCCTTAGCAAATTAGGATTTTTAAGAATTTTTCAAGGAACACGACTGATTAGATTGTTTGGAAGCACAAAATAGCAGGATTTCCACAAAATAGATGAAAACAAACAATTTCGTAATAACTATAACCAAACAATTTTAGGCTTCACTTTTTTTTTTTTTTTTTCGGCCTTCTTTTTTTTTTTTTGTGACTCCTTTCTGTCTTTTTTTTGATGATCAACAACTATCTTTTGATAGTAACAGAATAAAATTTTGTAATAAACTAGAACAAAATACAAGCGAAATAGGGGATAAAGGAAATTCGGCTAAACACGGGTCGAGGTCTATCATTCAAATCTGATCGTAGAACGATCTTGATTTCCTTTTTCGTGTTGAATCTAGTTATTTTGGCGAGGATTCACATCAATTTCATGTGTGTTGAAAGCATCAAAACTCAAAGCGCATTGCAATTTCGTAAATGAATTGGGCATGGTCACACATTTTGGTTCTTTAGTATGGATCAATGTTTTTGAGGAGTTGAGGTTGTAAATAAGTCATTAGAGTGTGTGGTAGTTGAATACATGGAGTAGAGGTGAGGTGTAGAGCATAGGAAAATTTTTGAAAAAAATTGAATCCTACTAGTAGAAGTTTGCAGAAACCTACTGGTAGAAATTTTCCAGTGCAGAAAACCTACCGGTAGGTTTTGATCGTTCTACCGGTAGGTTTTGCCTAGAAATTCAGAAAACAAGGGTTTAAGTCAGTTTTTTTTCGGTGAAACCCTTCACTTTCTCCACTCCTCTCATCATTAAAAACCCCCTTCTGTCCCTCAAAACCTTTCAGATCCTCAAAGAACCTCTACGCACTCATCAAATCTCCTGATTAACCTTCCCAAAGTTGAATTTCACTGTGATTATTTTGCATTTTTTTGAATTTCTCCAACAAAAACCCTCATTTCATCCAAAAAATCCCCCAAATCCATCAAAAACCTAGATTTTCATCCAAGGCTTGGAATTCAACGTAATGGCTTGATTGCGTAAGTATTCTCGCGTTCCATTTGATCTTGTCGATGAGTTTTGGTGTTGGTTGTTGCCCTTTGTGGCCCAGGGGCATTTTTGATCCTCATGGCATGAAAAAAGCGAAGGGGGCCGATTTCTCCACCACCCGTGGGAACGGCGTCCTGCAAGAGGATGGTGGTAGGCCCTAATGGTGGGAGTGGGAGTGGGGAAAGACGAAAAAAGCAAAAGAACGATGCTCGCACGAAGAGCATAGAGGAGAAGAATGTGACGTGCGAGCGACATGTGGATAAACCCACCCTCAAGCTAAACGACAAAGTGGTCTGAGTGATAGAGGGGCATGTCATTGACATTTGGTTTGAGCTCGTGGAGGGTTATGTCCTTCCTATTTGTAGGGAGTTCTATCAACGGTTGAAGGTGGTGGATGAGGATGTGTTTTTGCTTAAGACGAATGGGAGGGGGAAGGGAATGGAGATTACCCCGGGGTTTATTGCTAACCTTTTGGACGATGAGAGACCTCCTCCCAATGCCCTAGTCTACCCTAACAATATCCAAGGGAGGAAATCTGTTCCGGAGTACGTGCACTTTATTTATGAGGACCTAACACAATTCAAAGGAAAAATCCAAGTTGGGGCATTCAAGCATTCATACGGGGTGATGAACAAGATTTTGCACTACAACTTGCTACCTCGGGGTGTGGAGAAGATTCCGGGGGAGGAGCAGCTAGCCCTTCTCCATGCATTCATGACGGGCAAGTGGATGGACATAGCTATAATGATTTGGGAGGTGATGAAGGAGTACGCCCAGGCTAGTAAGCCGAAGGTGAATCTCCCATTTTCCCACATTGTCACAAAGATATGCCTCCACATCAAAGTCAAGGGCAGCCCCTCAGATGTGACCCTCCCTCCAAAGTTCAGAGCCATTGGCAAGTCAAGCAGCATGAAGAGGTCGGCGATGAGCAGAGGGGCGGCCTAGAGAGAAGAGAGGGCGAGGTCACCTAGAGCCGAGCCATCTACATCAAGACCCTCCACAACCGGGCCATCCACTGCTGCCCCGCCTCGCTCGGTCCTTCAACGCCTAGACGCGATAGAGAGGAGGCTAGATGATTTCAGTGGGACCATTCAGCGGCTCTCATTGATGATGACCAGGATGTTTGAGCGAACTTTTCCTAGAGAGCCTATCTCCGATGTTCCTCCACCTTCCACTTCCGAGGGCATCCACCTCTACCCCCCATGGGTTCTACTGTTGTAGAGAAGGATAAGTCCGATGAAGAGGAGACTAGCAACGAGGAGGGTGACGACGAGGAGGGCGATTATGAGGAGTCGGGTGATGACTCAGAGGAGTAGATGGATCACTTTTATTTTGTTGCTTTTGGTAGTTTGCACATAGGGTTTAGTGGTTGTAGTCGGTCTAATAGAAGAGTCTCTAGGATCATAGGTCATTTTTTGTTTCAAAATCTTTGTACTGAACATCTTGAAGCTATGAATGAAAGAACCACATATTATTGGTTTCATTTTGCCCCAAGTTTCATTTACATAATTGCATTATGAAAGAACCACATTTTATTGTTGTTTTTTCTTTTATGTATTTTTGTTTGAAAATAAAATTTGCTAGGGACTAGCAAAACTCAACCACAACCTACCTGTAGAAGTTAGTCAAAACCTACCAGTATAAGTCAACCAAAACCTACCGTGCACTGAAATTCTTCTACCGCAGCCCTGCCAAAAACCTACCAGTAGAAATGCTTACAGGAAAAAATCTACCGGTAGGTTTTCATCGTTCTACCAATAGGTTTTGCCCAGAAATGCCAAATGCCTGCCCACACGGCTCCACCTATTCCGGGGGCCCACCTCTTGTCATCCAAATCATACCCTGACATCTTTGACACACCATGATGGTCTCTTACTGTGACACCCCAAAATCCGGGGGTCCCTTGATTACCCATCAACCCGCGGAATACCTGTAGATACCTAGTATCTCGATATCACACTGTTATGCCCCATTTACCGGGGTCCATAACTTAACGAAATTTGGGCAGAGTCTCCTTTGTATGGGGAGCTCTACCCAATACCCAACCTGTGCAACACACAATTACCAGACCCATCCGAGGTCAAATATAAAGCAATGGCCGCACCGGGTCCATGTATAAGTAAACATTGGCCACACTGGGTCCAATTAACCATACTTAAATCAAAACATGAAAGGCTAATCTAACAATAGTCTTTATAAGTTCTATTACAATTATTTTACGCATTACATGCCCCAAAATATAGTTTCTAACATGTAATTACACAAAACATTAAGTAAAGCCACATGCGGCTTTCTTCAAGCATGAGGGTCCAAAATGGAGCCATCCGCCGGTGTATCTCTCCCACCTGAAATGTGTTCCCGTATAGGGTGAGCCAACGCCCAGTAGAGTATTTCCTACAGAGGCTACTCCTCAACCTATATGCATATGAAATGTTCACATGCAACATCCATAAATCCGTAACCATTCCATCAAATAATATACAATTAAATGATGTAATGCTATAATGTCATGCCATGAATGAGGTGAGACCCACCCATGTGCACTCAACCCGAGTCCACTCTGACTCCCTTTACATGTCAATGCCATGTATGTTAAACCGGGCTACCTAAGCCCCATGAAATGAGATGAGACTCATGTACTCAACCCGAGCCCTCCCTGGCTCCTCAACACAATGATAATGCCAACGTGTTTGATGTATCATGAAATGAGATGTGACTCATTTATGCACTCACCCCGAGCCCTTCCCGGCTCGACAACACAATGTAATGTCAATGTGTATAACATGCCATGAGTGAGATGAGACTCAATCATATAACACAACCCGAGCCCTCCTGGCTCCCACACACACAATGAGATGTCAGTGTGTTGTAAAATCCGCCGTTGATGTTATACATTCAACGACCATTTATAAATCAAAACTCTTGTGTCTTTGTTGGGCAACGGATTCTCGGAGTCACACCGCTGGTTCCGTACACCATGTCACTTTTCCGGAATTTCATCTCAGGGGAGTGACTGAACCAAGTGATTCCGGGTCTTTCACCCGAGGAAGTCGCCATGCCCCTTCTTGCTATACCCAGACACAAGTTTTTACTTATGCAATGCAACCATGCGACTCAAAAAGGATCGTCGATCCACTTTTCTCCCGAGTCCACATATCAAGCACCAAACAAGGTGTTGATTTAACCATGCACCAACCACACATGCTTCCACTCACGGCTAATATTCATGAATGGAGTTACCACTGTCATGCTCTATATGCGATAATGCCAATGAGCAATTCCCGTAACCACATGCATTTAATACCACATAGATTGTGGTACAATCATCCATGCACAATCACACCCACACCCATGCTAACATCCCATGAATGTGATGCCTCACCATGTCCCATATGCAATGTATGCAACTTGGACTACTCCTCGCGTCAATCACCAAGCCTGGTGTCGACGTCAACCATGCACTCACCCATGAAATGAATGATTCCGTGCAAATGCAATGTGATGCACCATTGCATATCCATGTCATGTCCCATATGGAGTGAATGTCATATGGACAATTTAATTCACAACTTTACATGTTCAAATTCATGGCAATTATATCAATAGCATATAACTACCATATTTTTTAACCATGTCAATACATCAAAGAGCATATATTGGCATATCATAGTGCATAAGTTCACGTACCTCAACACACTTAAACATGTTATCTCAATTTCATCGAATAACAACATTTACATCAACCAAGACATTTAATCAAACACCTTCAAGGCAAACAACATGGTAACACATATTATGCCCAATTTTCACGTAGCTTTCACATAATTCAAGAAATCCCAATTATATATCCAGCCCATTTATCATAGGCATTTCTAGGTAAGAAATCAACCCAAGTAGGAGAACCCCTACCTCTTGTAGCGTGAGAATCCCGTAGGAAGCTCCCAAGACCCGAAAACCCAACTCGAAGCTTGATTTTTCCAAATCCCAATTTTTCACCTTTGGTGAAAATCTTCATTTTTGGTACCCACGCATAGCCCTCGTCGACGTGATCACTTCTCCCTTCTAGCTCGACGGAATCCGAGCAAAGAAATACAACTCGAATCTTGATTTTTGTACACCCCCACCCGTTCACCTTCGGTGAAACTTGTTGTTTTTGGTACCCACGCGTAGCCCTCGTCGCGTAGATGAACTTTGCCTTTTGAATCGACGAATTCCGACGGACGGAACTCCTGGAATCGGAGCGGGAAGATTGGAGATCAAAATTTTTCTTTCTCTTTTCTCCCCAACGTCCAGCACTGAAGACACACTGGTTTTGAGTGATTTTTTGGCTAAAAAAATCAGATATTTGCCGATATTTATAGTCGCAAATGAGCGGTCCACATCGCACCGCATATTTTCGACTTTCGGGTCCGTTTTTCGTCCCGAAACGATTCATTAAGTCCCGGATTAAGTCCAAATTAATTTTATTGGAACTTTAATCCAATTATAAGGAAATTTTATAAAATCCATTATTGGGGACCTTTAAAATTACATTCGCCACGCAGTCGCCTCGAACGACGTGCAAAAATCCGAATATCTCGGAATTCGACGAAATTTCTAGTGATTACTAGATTTCACGTTGCGAATCCAATGGCGCACTCCGTTTCCTCATCCGAGGTCTAGAACATGATTATTTCAAATACGCATAAGGGTGGAGAATTACCATTTTACCCTTTTTCAGAAAAAGTTCAAATTTTCCCGGGTTTTACACTTACATCCTAAAGTCGGATTTGGAAGAGAAAATCATGTGATAGATAAGAGAGAGAAGAGGGGTGGTTGGTGATGCATGGGAGGAGCATGTTTGGCCTGTCATTGCTTGTGGAAATGTCCAATCTCTTCCCACTCATTGCAACTCAGTTCTCACAGGCTTAGGAGAGAGGATGGACGAATTTTGACCAGGTCTTACACCATTTTCAATTCTACAGAAGCTTTTAGAGAGAGAGGCTCAAGGAAGAAGATGAAGTTTTAGTGAGAGAAAGTAGGGTTTTCACATTTCCTTCACCATTTTCATTGCAGTAAGCTTTAGATTACTTGTAATCCTTCCTTTTTTCATTTTAAACTCTTTTATTTAAGTTGTAATCAAGATTAGTTAAGTGTTCTAGCATTTACATTTCTACATTTGGGTATTTTGTATTCAATCTTTGTATTTTGGTTATGAATGCTATTTATCCTGTAGTCTAAACCATTTCTTGCATTAATACAAGTCTCATGCTTCTTTTCAATCCCATGTCTCTTTACCTTATGTTGGTTTTTGCTTTTGCTATGAGTAGGTAGACTTTTAGTTGGCTAATCCGAGGGGAATTTCCTCTTGGGTATGTGAAATTGACTCTCTTTCATTCTTCCTCGTAGTGTAAAGTTTTTTGTTTGACTAGGTTGAGTACGGACGTGGTTGTGAGCTCTAGATACACCATAGACTCGACACGATGTGGTATATACAGGTTATGTTTATGTGATATATATGAACAACAAGTATGAGGTGAAGTGTAGTTTGAAAGTATGTATCTGGTGCATTATTAAGGTTGTTCCTAAGTAAATAAAGTTTTCTTTATCACTTGTTATGCTCATAAATATTGATCGCATCTTTACTTTTTCTAATGGTCTTAATAACTTTTCAGAAAAAATCGTAAAGACATGAGAAGTTCACTGCCGAGGCTAGAGGGTCGATTGTGATGTCATCATGGGGGTCGTGTTTATATGTCCATTAAATTTAAATTGTATTTTTATGCATCATATCTTGAGATCAATATTACTGTCTGTAAATAAGTAGGGCTCATGGCTAGCCATTCCACTAAGGGGTTTTGTTGGATTTTTATGTGCTTATATTTATAAAAATTAAGGTGTGTGAAAAAATGGCAGGGATTAATGGTTGTTTGTTGTGTTTTTTTTTTCCATTGTATTGTGACAAATATTATACCCCGAAATAGGGTGTTACAATTTTTGGTATCAGAGCATAGGTTTATAGATTTTGTACACAAGTGTGTTTAGGTCAGTATTGGACAGTCTAGGGTGTCTGAGTATGGTAGAGTTAAACATTAACATACTAATGTTATGTATGTGTATGTCTAATAATGTTGATTTATAATTTTATGGATGAGGAATGTGACAGACAACATCAAGAGGGAGTGGTGGTTAGTAGAATCTGTATGATATAATTCAAAAAATATCTAAAATTATAGCATGGAAGAAAACATGATAGACTCGATTATTGAATTACGAATGAAAATGTAGGTAACTACCTGGGAAGAGAATGTTTGTGGTAAGTTAAGTGGTTGTATTTGGGAGTAGTTTATTAAATTGTGGTTGCTCATCTTAGTGTGAAAAAAAAAACTTGTAAATTAATGATAGATTACAGAATAATTCTTGACAACTTCAATTTCTGATAATGGAACTTTTGGTGACAGTACAGATTAATTGTAATCAATTTGTGAAAGCGTTAAAAGTTAAAAAGTAGTAATAATAACATTTGATGCAATGCAATCTGATCCGTTGAGCATAAATGGAGGTCCTATGACTCGGACGAGAGCAAAAAGGATGAAGGAAGCATTGAACGGGCTGATTCAAGACATATGGGCTGATTGTGCAAGTTCAACCATGGAGCATGATCCACTTGGGCAACAAAGATCCATCAACATGATTCAAGTTCTAGAAGATTCCGGCAAAGGCTAAGCTTAAAATTGGCATGTTTAAAATTGGTCTGATTGTAAGACCTTCCTTATCTATTTAGGGTGTGATTTATTCCTTTTAGGAAAGAAAGACTTTCCTTGTTTAATTAGGAATGTGATCAGCATATTAAAGGGCTGATTGTGTTTTTTCTATTTTAGGAAAGTAAGAGTTTAGGAAAGTAAGAGCTATTTATTTACCAACAAGTAAGAGATATTTCTTTACCAACAAGTAAGAGATATTTCTTCACCAGCAAGTAAGAGATATTTCTTAATTAGGATAAGCTATTTTAGGAAGTTTTCTTTGTAATAACCAGCCTATAAATAGGCGTTCAAATCAGTGTAAAAGGGAGAATATTTTTGTGAGTATTGTGAGGTTTCTACCTTATTGTTCTTGCAAGAACTATTTCAAGAACTTATCATTAATCTTTCTTGTGGCTTTCATCGACTTATCGCTCAATCTTGAGTGTGGCGTCTTTCTCTTGAACTTTTAACCTTGGGTTCTTGTTTCTTGCAAACATTGGGTCTAGGGTTCTTGGTTCTTATAATCTGATTTGTAATCTTTCTTGGGGAGTCTTCAATCAATTTGCCCGTGGGTTCTTCAATTCGTTTAAGGGTTCGCATCAACATTATTTGAATAATATTTTTATGAGCATGAACAAACTCCTATGTTTTTTTTTAAAACTCAAAGAAAAATATATGTGATTGAGTATAAGGAAGTAAATTACTATCGGATTTTGTTTGCTGATTTTGGAGTAGAGTTTTTGGTTTTCATCCTCTAAAGTTCATTGTGGTATTCAAATTTCAGTTCAAATACATTTCTTAAAACTAGATCTCTTCACAGGTATATATGGTTTATGTTCTGAATAAAAACATGGTTGAGTACAATGGAGTAATTAGTAGGTCAGGCTTAATTGGATGGGTAATATCGCTTTGGAAAGGGCTTAGAAATGGGTTGATCCAATATTCACACATGCATATCTAGTGCATAACGCATATATGGAGGATATTTATATGAAATTTGTGATGATATGTGACAGGTATAGAGGTAACGATATTGATGTCGATTTTACCTGGGATTTTGAAAAGGAAATAATATTAAAAATTAAAAGAAAAATGATATATTGTGGATGCCAATTCGAGTTGAAATTTGATTGTCTAAATATATGATTTTGCACTTGTGTGTAAGATTATAGTTGGTGAGATATTTTGATATAGCGGAAGCGTGTTGTTGCAGACTGTTGTTATTTTAAGTGTTGGATTTAATTTTTCTGTGGTTAACGTGGTGTTATATGTGAGTTGTTTTTCTGTGTAATTGATCATATCAAGAATATGCTTACGTGGTATTAATACATGTGTGAGTTGAATATGAACTTAAAGATGAAAATGTGAATATGTTGTCTAGCGTTGAGAATGAGTTTGTCTTTATAACTAATGTTGCTTGTTAATAACAAAGTCAGTGTGTGGACTATTGAAAGTCAAAGATAATATGATTGTTTAATTACCTCAAATGGTAAGTGAATAGTCTATTGGCTAGTGCGACCCTAAAGGGTGATTGTTTAGCCTTAGTGGCGATTGCGTGACCGTAGTAGCGATTGGTGCCTTAGTGGCGGAATATGACTTAATGGCTAAGTTGTTGTCTTAATGACAGATATAGAGCCTTAGTGATGAATTATGTCTTATTGGTAAATTATGTCTTGATGGTAGATATTGCCTTAAAGGCAAGTGTTTAGCCTTAGTGGCGAGAATGACCTTAGTGACAGATATATATATACGTGGATGGATATGATGGCTTATGGATGAATATATATGTGGATGTCATATATAATGGTTTATAGATGTGTTAATGTGAATGCCATATAGAATAGTTTATGGATGTGTAGATATGAAAAGTGTCTATGACGACTAATGTAATTGTCTTAGTGGAGAGATGACATTGTCTTAAAGGAAAATATGTTTCTATATAATTTTATAATATAGACACAATTCTTGTAGCAAGGAATTCTTCTGCGATGTTATGGATGGAATATGGTACCATGATGTCCAACAAAAGATTGATATATTTATCTATGAATGAACATTTGATTACCTTGATTGTGAATTTGTCTCTATGAAGGGTAGTTTGTATATGAAACAAGGTACACCAATTTAGCTTGAAATAAAAAAATGAAAAATAAAAGCAGTGGTGATATGATAAAACTTAATTATGTAGGGACAAATTATGTTATAGATGTACTATGCTATATAGAACGTGCAACATAGATTATTAAAAAATCAATATGGTAGTTGATTATAATTATTATAATAACCATTGATACGAAGACTGTGGTATGAAAATTTGATGGTGTGAATAAATGGTAGCAAATAAATTTGAAATTTTGATACTTATATCTGGCATTGCTTTAACAATCTAAATGCATGTAATTGTGGAAACCCCATGAATAGGTTTCATTGTAACAAAGAGTTTGATGAATTAAATTAGTGATGCATTAATACACATATGCATTTGGAAGTGGAGGTAACTGAGATAAAATTACATAAGAAAGGAGAATAAAGCGTTTTGATAGGATTTTGAATAACTGTATGGATATCCAAAGTGAGAATCAATAAGAGGATAATGATAACAAGCCGTCAATTAAAAGGCAAATGTGATGTGGGTAAACATATGTTGAAGTTAAAGGGTTGTATTTTTGTTTGGCGGGGATTCCTATAAATCTTATAATGAATACTCAAGGTACTGAAGTTTTGTTATAAATGAAATATCGAATATAATTGGTATGTAAATTTAGCTCTATTGTAAGTACAACTCTCACAGGAAAGTTGTGGTTAAAGGCAGTAAGTATATTTTGGACGAAGTTTTTATAAGACAAGTGTTGTTAAGTGGATGTGTAGTTATATTTGATAATTGATTCACTTAGTTAATATGTTGTGTGTTGGACAATGTTGAAGAAAGAAAAACCTTGTGGTTTGATGATTAATGTTGGGTGTTTGTTATTGATGTAAAAATAAATTATTATTTATTATTTACATCACAATGATAGTGTTCATTCAATTGTTAATCTGTTATACTTGAGATATAACAGATTATTTTTATAGCTGATTGATTTCGAATAGTGACTTGCGGTATATGTATAGTGTGTCGTGAATTGTGTAGTTTTTGTGTCAATCCATTGCACCTTTAATTATGATTTATGAAGTTGAGGTTGTGTGATGTTACATTCAATGCTTGTTTAAGGTGTGAATTAAGTTATTAACATATTGTTGCTAGAAATTTATATGAAAATTATGACAAATGATAAAGGAAATATAGCATACAATTAACTTAGAAAGACTTATATAGGAAAGTAAAGGTGGATATTATTAGTTACAATCTCTAAAAAAAATTGAATTAAGATAGTTTATCAAATTATTTGATTAACTGTCTTGTGCTAATTTATTGATATATAGTCTTGTCTAAGTTCAATGAAACAGGTTATGTCAATATAGCAAGTGAATATCGAGGACAAAATTCTTTTAAGAGGGGAAGAGTTGTGAGATCCAAACAGGAATATCATATCATTTTATAAAATATTGCATGTTAAAGTGTAAATTATAAATATTAGAGTGGGGTTAAAATTTTGATAATTAAAACCCTGATAATTTGACTATGACTTGAATTGAAGTCTAACCATAGGTAAAAATGGTGTAGCGGAATCAAACAGTCGAAGGAGCAACTTAGGAAGCCGAGGAAGTCATGCAAACCAAATATCCTCACTTGTTCCATATTGGTAAGTCAAATTTCGGGGACGAAATTGCTAAGTAAGGAAAATTGTAAGACCCGAATATGCATGACAAACATATAATATTTGTAACAATCATATTCACATGTAACATGCATGGGTGGGATTGACAACCAGAATATAATTAATAGAAATAATACTGTAATGCCCCAAAATCCACATTGGACAGCATTACTATCTAAAATCATTCACATCATGAGAGCAACTAGTAAAATTCATAAATAAAGAAAATTTCATTCATCATACATAATATCTACAACATCATCCAAAAGAATATGCCAAACCATGACCATTACATCCAAAAAGAATATGCCAAACTATGGCAATTACATCAAAAAATCAAACTTTATCTTGCAGCGAAATAAACAAAATATCATCCATACATTATCTCAAAATGTAACTCCTAGTCTAGGACATAAAGAGAACAACTCTAGACATCCACCTCGAGATCCACGCTTCCATCCAATTGAGCTTCCCAAGCTACCTGCTCATCAACTCCGAGTTCTTCCTCTAAACCGAAATCTGAAAATAAATATTGTTTTTAGGCGGTGAGCACTAAGCTCTGTAGGAAAATCCTCCCAAACTCGAACAAGGTTTAGAAAACATATAAAACCCGTCGGTCGCATTTTACAAATAGCATATATGACTTTTGAAAGAAAACAGTGATAGTTCATCTGATCTCAAGGTTAAGCAATATTAATAAATTAAATGAAGAAATAAAACCAATTCCCATACAATAAACCATTCCAACATTAAACCATTTCCAATAATTTCTTGTATCATTACCCCCAAATTGTATCTCAGGTAGGAAGTAAGACTTCACATGAATACACACATTGAGAATATCCCGGTCCATACACACAAACCCAATCCTCGCAAGGATATCCAACTTTAGGAAGGGCGTATACCGACGAATCAGCAGTGACGAATCCAACCCAGGAATAGTATACTAACCCTCCGCGTCGATACCAAGTGAGCGAATAGTGGTTTGGTCCTCGCAAGACACCAACCCCACTATGAGTGGTAGGAAACCTTCAAACCAACACGGAGTAAGAAACGCATCTACCCACTCTACGATACCCGGTCAACGACCAACCATGTTCATCCAAACATCCACACAAGAGATACAATACCAACCAATTTCTCAAATCACAAGTAAATCAAAAATCCACAAATCCACATGTATTCTTTCAACGGAGCAATTCAAGAAAAAAATGCAAGAGATCATCAAAAATATAATTTTATTGTTCCATACAAAGCGCTAGAGTTTTTAAATCAAGAACAATGGAATATCAAGAGCAAAATCTCAATTTCTTGAAAAATAGGGTTTTGGAATCAAGAACAAGAACTAGAAGATTTGATCCACTTCAATGTGAAAATCCCCCTTGATCTTGTGTTTCTCTCCTTCTTTCTTACTCTCTAAGACTCTCTAGGGTTAGAGATGTTGAAATGGGGCTAAGGGAAGTGTCCTTAAGTATTTATAGTAGGAGAAACAGTCCCATGTGCGCGAATCTAAAACTCAGAATTCGTAACTCACGTTCGAACGTCATTTGGCGTTCGAACGTTAGTAGTGCAATTTACTGCTTCACGTTCGAAAGTCATTATGAAATTTGAACGATAGTTGCTCCCAGTACTTTTACTTTTCATCATATTTCTATCAGAAACAAAAGTACTGCGACGAATTGTCGTTCGAACGTCTTTCACGTTCGAACGGACTCCTAGTTTTTGCTGAAACTTTCAGTGAAGTTTTGGGCTATTTAGAGATTGATTTTAAAAAATTTCGTGAAATACACTTTTATAGCCCTGGAAGTCTAGTATCTACCATAAAAATTTTAAATCAAACGGACATCCGGGTAAAAAGTTATGGTCCAAATACTAAGGCAGTGTCAAAATTCTTTCTATCCAAGTTCTATCAAAAATGTGTTTTAACTTCGGAAAACATCATAACTTCTACTTTTACAGCCTAGATAGTTCATGCTTCCCTTACTACATATATGAGCATTTCAAAATCATTATGTTATTATATAAAAACAAGAATGTGGGGGTTTGCAATCCACCCCCTTAAAGAAAGTTTCATCCTCGAAACTTACCTTAAGTAGAGAACAAATGAGGGTACTTCTCTCGCATCTGTAGCTCTAGTTCCCAGGTAGCTTCCTCCACCCCATGATGTTGCCTCAAGACTTTCACCAGTTGGATTACTTTACTGCGAAGCACCTTCTCCTTGGTATCGAGAATCTCCGCCGGTTGTTCTTCATATGTTGCTCCATCTTGAATTTCAATTCCCTGCAAATCCACGACATGCGTTGTATCTGATTAACACTTCCTTAACATTGACACATGGAACACGTCGTGTACCCCTGACAACTAGGCTGGTAACCAAAGTTGATACGCCACTTTGCCCACCACTTTGATCACTTCAAATGGTCCGGCATATCTTGGGGCTAATTTCCCTTTCTTGCCAAATCTAAATACTCCCTTCTTGGGTGACACTTTGAGGAACACATAGTCCCCCTCTTGGAATTCCAAGGGTCTTCTTCTTCTATCCACTTAGCTTTTCTATCTACTTTGAGCCGTTCGTAGCCTTTCCCTAATTAGTTGAATTTTCTCAGTAGTCTCTCGAACAATTTCTGGCTCAAACAAGCTACTCTCTCCAACTTCTAACCAATAATTCGGGGACCTACATGGTCTCTCATACAATGCCTCATAAGGTGCCATGCCAATGCTAGATTGAAAACTATTGTTATATGCAAATTCCACCAACGAAAAATGATCACTCCAACTTCCCTTGAAGTCCAACACACAAGCTCGTAACATGTCCTCCAAAATTTTTATCACCCCCTCGGATTGGCTATCCATCTCAAGATGAAAAGCGGTGCTAAAGTGCAACTCTGTCCCTATAGCTCGTTGTAGACTTTGCAAAAGTTGCGTCACAAAATGAGAATCATGATCCGACACAATAGAGAGTGGAACTCCATGTAATCTAACAATCTCACGAATATAAAGCTTGCTCAAGGTCTCTAAAGTGTCAGTGGTCTTCATACTCAAGAAATGAGCAGACTTGGTGAGTCTACCTACAATGACCCATACGACATTATGCCCTCGCGACGTTCGTGGAAAACTATACACAAAATCCATGGTAACGTGATTCCACTTCCACTCTGGGATAGGTAAGGACTGTAGTAATCCTCCGGGTTTTTGATGCTCCACCTTCACCTCCTGACAAACCACGCACTTTGCAACGTACTTAGCCACGTCTTGTTTCATCCCTTTCCACCAATATTGATGCTTCATGTCTCTATACATCTTAGTACTACCCCGGATGTATGGAGAATTTTGAACGATGGCACTCACCCAACACTTCTTCCTTTACTTGGTCATTGTTTGGTACACATAGTCTTCCACGAAACTGTAACTCATCATCATGTATATACCAGTTCTCAATAACCTCATTCCTATCCAATCTACCCCAGATAGTTCTCAACTCTGTATCTAATCGTTGCAACTCCATAATCCTTTTTCGGAGAATTGGTTGAGCTACAAGATTAAATAAACATGGTCGAGCCTTCTATCTATCCACCCATAAATCAAATTCCTTCAAAGCCTCAATCATCTTCCACCTATTAACCGCAAGCACATTGAGTTCACCCCGAGACTTCTTGCTAAGTGCATCTGTTACTACGTTAGCCTTCCCCGGATGGTAGTTGAGTGCAAAATCATAATCTTCTAGATACTTAATCCACCTCCTTTGCCGAAGATTCAAGTCTTTATGTGTGAATATATACTTGAGGTTCTTATGATCAGAAAACACTTGAAACCTTTCTCCATACAGGTAACACCTCCACAACTTAAGAGCAAAAACCACAGCGGCAAGCTCCAAGTCGTGAGTGGGATAGTTCCACTCATGAATCTTTAGTTGTCTCAAGCCATAAACAACTACCTTACCTCCCTGCATTATCACACATCCCAAGCCCCGTAATGAAGCATCTATGTAAACATCGTATCCTTCCCCACTGCTTGGAATAATGAGGACAGGAGTTGTTGTCAACCTTTCCTTCAGGGTGCGAAAGGCTAGTTTACACTCTTGAGTCCACAAGAATCTTTCTCCTCCTTTGTAAGGCGGGTCATCGGCATCGCGAGCTTTGAGAACCCTTCCACAAACCTCCGGTAGTAGCCTGCTAAGCCCAGAAAACTATGTACTTCGGTCATATTCTTCAGTGGTTCCCACTTCATCACTGCTTCAATCTTTGCGGGGTAAATAGCTACACCCTGTTCGGACACAACATGGCCAAGGAATTTCACTTCCTTCATCCAGAACTCGCATTTACTCATCTTAGTATATAACTTATGCTTTCTCAATGTCTGTAGTACTACCGAAAGATGGTGTTCATGTTCCCCTTGTGTCCGTGAATAGATTAATATGTCATCAATAAACACAATGACAAACTGATCTAGATACGAACGGAATACCTTGTGCATCAAATCCATGAAGGTTGCAGGAGCATTAGTCAGTCCGAACGGCATTACCGTATATTCGAAATGACCATACCGGATACGAAAAGCTGTCTTAGGAATATCCTCCTCCTTGATCCGCAGTTGATGGTACCGTTTGCGAAGATCAATCTTGGAGTAATATTTGGAACCCCTCAGCTGATCGAATAAATCATCTATTCATGGCAATGGATATTTATTCTTCAATGTCACTCGATTCAACCTTCGGTAGTCCGTGCATAACCGAAGTGTTTCATCATGCTTCTTCACAAAGAGGTTAGGGGCTCTCCACGGTGAAGTGCTTAAACGAATAAACCCAATAGCCAATAGTTGGTCTAACTACTTCCTTAGCTCCTTCAACTCCAAATGTGCCATTCTATAGGGAGCAATGTATATGGGTTCGTTTCCCCCGATATAGATTGATCGTAAACTCAATCTCTCTTTGTGGGGATAACCCGGGTAGTTCATCTGGGAAGACATCCGAAAAATCCGACACTATCAATATTACGTCAAATTGGGATTTATCTCGATCATCTCCCATTAAGCTAGCCAAGAAACTCAAATTGCTCCCCGCCTTAGCTTTCAAAAATCTATTACCCGTAGTGGGAAATGGGTGGGAAGAATTCCGATCATGAATGAAACTGAAAACTACCCCTCCCGGTAATTGAAATGAAATCTGTTTATGAAAATAGTCTATTTCCGCACGGAAAGTGGACAACAAGTTCATCCCAAAGATTATGTCATAACCCTTCATGTTGAATGCAACCAAGTCTACAATTAATTCATGTTCCCCAATTCGAAGCACACAACCTCTACACACCCTTCTAGTATCTAGCCGTTCTCCTGTAGGCATATCAATACGCAAAGAATGTTCTAGATTCTCCAATTCCAATCCCAATTTAAGAGCATAGGTAGTGCATATGAATGAATGAGTAGCACCAGGATCAAATAAAATTCAGGCCCAAGAATTATAGAGAAGAACAATACCTTCCACAAATGTGTTGGAAACGTCTTCCTCCGGTTGGGTCAAAGCCAAAATTCTTCCTTGATTGGTACTGCCTGGGGCTATAGCTCCTAACGGTTTCTGCTGTAGTGGCTTCTATAGTGGTGGTTTAGTTGTATTCACCTGTCCTGCCGTCTGGGTATTCTTCTGGGGTGGAAAGGTCAGACAATGATTCTGAATATGCCCAAAACCTCCACATGCAAAGCAGGCTCGTCGGTCTACTCCTACCATCTCCGATAAGCGTCCAACTCCTCGAGCTATCTGAAATCTGTGTCCAACCTCTTGGTTTGGGTGACGGTATGGTGCCGCCCTTTGCACTCCACTGTTGCTAGCACCGATCCTGATCAGACCTCCCCTTGCGAAGTTTTGTCCCCTCTGGTTGTCCTCTATGTCTCTCTCCACCAGTGCAGCTCTGTCGACAAGATCCCCATAGTCCCGGATCTTGTGAGCCACAAGCTTTTCCCTGATGGCAGGCCTCAAGCCCTACTCAAATCGTTTAGCCCTCCTAGCCTCAGTAGATATGAACTCCCTGGCATAGCGGGATAGCTCATCAAACTTTCTCTCATAATCTGCCACCGTCATGCTACCCTATCTTAGAGCCAGAAAATTTGCACTCATTTTGTCCCTGACTGATTTGGGAAAATACTTGTCTTGGAACATCTGATCATAATCCTCCCAAGTAAAAGCATCAGTGTTATCCTTCTTTTCACCGAATCCCACCAATGATCTGCCACCCCTTCCAGTAGATAAGTAGCTAGGCCGACCCGTAGATCCTCGGCAACTCTCATGCTATCACACATTTTTTCACCCGGCGAATCCACTTATCCGCATCCAAAGGGTGAGAGCTTCCTTGGAAGGTTGGTGGGCCTTGCCTCAAGAATTCTCTAAGAACTATCATCCTTCTATTCACTTTAATCTAAAGCATAAGGGTTGTTTAAGATTTAAGTCAACAATTTCATTCAACCTAGTCCTACCTTTGTAGTGGTAATCCATAACCTACAACTCCCATATAAGACCTAATTCCTAGGCTCTGATACCAAACCTATAATACCCCAAAATCCACCTTGGACGACATTACTATGTAAAACCATTCACATCATGAGAGCAACTAATAAAATTCATAAATAAAAAAAATTCCATTCGTCATACATAATATCTACAGCATCATCCAAAAGAATATGCCAAACCATGGTCATTACATCCAAAAAGAATATGCCAAACTATGGCAATTACATCAAAAAATCAAACTTTATCTTGCAGCGGAATATACAAAATATCATCCATACATTGTCTCAAAATGTATCTCCTAGTCTATGGCATAAAGAGAACAACTCTAGACATCCCCCTCGGGATCCACGCTTCCATCCAATTGAGCTTCCCAAGATACCTGCTCATCAACTCCAAGCTCTTCCTCTAAACCGAAATCTGAAAATAAATATTGTTTGTAGGGGGTGAGCACTAAGCTCTGTAGAAAACATATAAAACCCGTCGGTCTCATTTTGCAAATAGCATATATGACTTTTGAAAGAAAACAGTGACAGTTCATCTGACATCATGGTTAAGCAATATTAACAAATTAAATGAAGAAATAAAACCAATTCCCATACAATAAACCATTCCAACATTAAACCATTTCCAATAATTTCTTGTATCATTACCCCCAATTGTATCTCAGGTAGGAAGTAAGACTTCACATGAATACACACATTGAGAATATCCTGGTCAACACACACAAACCCAATCCTCGCAAGGATATCCAACTTTAGGAAGGGCGTATACCGACGAATCGGCAGTGACGAATCCAACCCAGGAATAGTATACTAACCCTCCGCGTCGATACCAAGTGAGCGAATAGTGGTTTGGTCCTCGCAAGGCACCAACCCCACTATGAGTGGTAGGAAACCTTCAAACCAACACGGAGTAAGAAACGCATCTACCCACTCTACGATACCCAGTCAACGGCCAACCATGTTCATCCAAACATCCACACAAGAGGTACAATACCAACCAATTTCTCAAATCACAAGTAAATCAAAAATCCACAAATCCACATGTATTCTTCCAACGGAGCAATTCAAGAAAAAAATGCAAGAGATCATCAAAAATATAATTTTATTGTTCCATACAAAGCGCTAGAGTTTTTAAATCAAGAACAATGGAATATCAAGAGCAAAATATCAATTTCTTGAAAAATAGGGTTTTGGAATCAAGAACAAGAATTTTATTGCTATCGGACCATAACTTCTTTCAAAATATGGTAAGATTTGCAAGAACATCAAGAAACAAGGATTTCATAACATATATCTAAGATTTATATATATATATATACCATAGCCTCAATGAACAAGAGTGAGAAGAAACCCCTACCTTGCTTCCTTAGTTTTGTGGGAAAAACTAGAAGATTTGATCCACTTTAATGTGAAAATCCCCTTTGATCTTGTGTTTCTCTCCTTCTTTCTTACTCTCTAAGACTCTCTAGGGTTAGAGATGTTGAAATGGGGCTAAGGGAAGTGTCCTTAAGTATTTATAGTAGGAGAAACAGTCGCCTGTGCGCGAATTTGAAACACAGAATTCGTAACTCACGTTCGAACGTCATTTGGCGTTCGAACGTTAGTAGTGCAATTTACTGCTTCACGTTCGAACGTCATTATGGCATTTGAACGTTAGTCGCTCCCAATACTTTTACTTTTAATCAGATTTCTATCAGACACAAAAGTACTGCGACGAACTGTCGTTCGAACGTCTATTCACGTTCGAACGGACTCCCAGTTTTTGCTGAAACTTCCAGTGAAGTTTTGGCCTATTTAGAGATTTGAAAATTTTTCGTGAAATACACTTTTGTAGTCCTGTAAGTCTAGTATCTACTGTAGAAATTTCAGATCACATGGACATCAGGGTAAAAAGTTATGGTCCAAATACAAAGGCAGTGTCAAAATTCTTTCCACCCAAGTTCTATCAAAAATGTGTTTTAACTCCAGAAAACATCCTAACTTCTACTTTTACAACCTATATAGTTCATGCTTCCCTCACTACATATATGAGCATTTCAAAATCATTACGTTATTATAAAAAGACAAGAATGTGGGGGTTTACAAATACGGGACCTGAACCGGAACGATGAATATTTTAATATTCATAGATAAAGTATAAATAATGATTATAGGGGAGAATTTTTTTATATAAGTGTGAAAAATTAAATAGGAATGTTGACAGATAATATGACTTTATTATTTAGTGTACGTTATCGCATGTTGATTAATTTGGTGCCAAGCATATTACATCAATTTATTATTATTAAAGCAAAATGTGTTAGTATATACAAGAAGTGGTAAAAAGGTTCGCAATACAAATTAAATGGGTTATAAATATTTTGGACAATTATGTATACATGGCTATGTATAAATATGCATACAAAGGAAATGGGGGTATATGCATATAAGAGACAAAAAAAAAAAAAAAAATATATATATATATATATATATATATTGGGACAAGGACATATGTATGGTATATATTATATAAACTCATAATGAGCTCTCCACTTAAGAAGAACTTGTTGATGACATTAAGATATATGGTATATATATACAGATTATATATATATAATTACATGATGAGCTCTCCACCAAAAAAAAAAAAAAAAAAGTATGTGGATGAGAATTGTGACGCCCCAAAATCCAGGTGTCCGTAATTACCCCGTTTATCACCCATCAACTAGCGGAATACCCCTGGATACTGTGTAATTCGATAGTTATGCCCCATTTACCGGGATCCATAACTCAATAAAATTTGGGCAAAGTCTCCTTTGTACACGGGGCTCTACCCAAAACGCAACTTGTGCAATTATACAACATTGACCACACCGGGTCCATTCATTCATACTCAATTGCATCGTATCGGATACTACCATAATCATCATCACTACGTACATTCATTAAATATAGACAAGTTTTTATTACAAAAATTATACAAGGCCAAAAGTAAACATATACATGGGACTACAACGTCAAAATAAAAGCCAAAGTTTGGTTCTGTCATCTAAGCGGAACAATAGGAGGGCCTTCAGTGAAAGCCTGTGGTGTACTTGAAAATTGTTCCCATAAAGGGTGAGCGTACGCTCAATAGCGTAACTCCTATAGAGAATACCTCTTAACCCAAATGCATATGAATTATCACATGCAACAATCATTTCATGCATTCATTCAAATATGTCTATTATGAACAAATGCCATAAAATCATATCATGCCATATTTTAGGTTGAAATTACATCTAAATAGGGGAAACCCTACATCTTGTAGCGTGAGCCCACGTAGTAGAACTCCAAGGAAAGCCCGAATTTACCTTCCCAAGCCTTAGGCCTAGATTCTTGTCTTTGATATTTTTGGAGAAAAATGCAATCTTTGGTGTGGTTGCGTAGCTCTTGTGCGTAGAACAACTTTAATTCTTGGCCCGAAACGATTAAACTGTTTAATCTTCGTAGACCTGAGGAAGATCAAGAATCTAACTTTTTCCCTTTTTCTTTTCTTTTTCTCTCCCTTTTCTCTCTTACTATCTAGGCTTGCCAAGAAATGAGTGGAAGACTAAAAGTCTTCAACTTTATATACTTTTAAATGCTTGGCCCACATCGCGCCACACGTTCAATTTTAACGGGTCCAATTTTATTTCGAATCCATTAAATTTTGTCTCGTATTAAATTTAGTACATTTTTATTGAGCTAAATTTAAATTATTTTTTGGGTCCCGCGAATAAAATCTGATTATAATTATTTTAGGCGCGTGACACCCTATCGCTTTATAACACGTGAAAAATCCAATTGTCTTAGAATTTTACAAAATATTTACTGGGTAGCTAAATTTCGCGATACGAATCCAACAGTGAGGTCCGTTTCATCATATGAATTATATAAAAATTCATGTGTTTTGACCCGTGCTTTAGCAATTAATTACTATTTTACCTCTTTAATTAGGATTTTAATAATTTTTTTTCTCGAGTTTTACAGGAATAAGAGGGAGGGGGAAAAGTGACGGTTATAAGGGAGAAAGTGTCGGCTCTTCATTGTGGACTTGTAGAAATATAAAGAAAAGCAAGGAAAGAGAAAAAAAAAATCAACTAAACAAAGCTCTCTATCTACACTTGCATGTTTCGGCGAAGAGAAAAGGCAAGGAAGGAGTTTCTCCAAAAAAATTGGCTAAGGTTAGGAGGGCTAGGGTGAAGGATTTGCGGTGGTGCTTGGTGGTGTAGGAATGGTGCAAGAGGTAAGCCATGTAACTTATTTTATCTCCTCTTAGTTATATAGATTAAATTTTTAGTATAAATGTTGGGTATTGTATGTAGTTCAAGAATGATATTTTGTATGTAGTTGGGTATTGCATGTGGGTTTAGAGTGAATGTTGTTATGAATGTGCAATATAATGGGTATTGCTTGAAAAATCAATATAATGTTTATGTGGATGTGTGACTAAGTTTGGTATTGCATGTAGTTCAGGAAAGATGTTTTGTATGTAGTTGGGTATTGCATGTGGGTTTAGAGTGAAGGTTGTTATGAATGTCCAATATTATGGGTATTGCTTGAAAAATTAATATAATGTTTGTGTGGGTGTGTGATCATAAAGTGTTGTTGCATGGAAAAGTAGAAAGAAAAGAATTGTTGTATGTGGGTTAAGTTTTGATCAAGAGAGATAACAGTCTAGTGGGCAATTTAGAAATACTGTAAAATGTTCTTGAAATTGCATAAATCCATAGGTATGAGTAATTACAAGAAAACATATAAATTTTATGATGTTATAGAAAAATATGTAAATTCAAGTGCACTTTTGTAAAGTTTATAATCTTATGACGAAAGGTTTAATATGGGTGTAATGGGTTTGAATAAATATTGTTTTAATGGATTCGAGAAGATTAGGTCAACTTGATTTGAGTTGGTAATTTTACCCGATATAATGGGTTAAACCACTAGTTTAATCGATTCGAGTAGAAAATGTTACTCAATGAAAATGACTTATTCTTTCGACACGATATAATTACAAAACTCGGTTCAAATAAATTATCTTGAACTTAAGTTGTATTACGTATTAACATTCGGATGGAATTTTGAATATTGGGTATGTTAGGTCCGGAGATGAACACTACTAGGAACACCGCACAAAAAGCTCCGGCAGAGCGGTTGTCCACGAGGTAAGTGCACCACCCTACAACTTTTTGTGATAATTTATTAAATTTTTAGTCATATGTTTTTGCTATAGTTATTGTTGAGAATAATTAATTGAGCTGAGACACACAGAATTGCTACGAGAGTCGTTTAAGTGAGGAGAGAGGATTATGTGAGTTGGGTCATCTAAATAAATTGAATTATTTGTATGGCTCAAGTTGTCTACATGATATGATCTATTATGTGGTGGTATTGCCCAAGGGACTTGATCAAAAACTCTTTGTGTGACCTGGGTTATCTGAAGGACATAAACAATTAATGTGGTTTGGGTGGTCCAAGTGACGAATGATATCTATGTGGTGAAACAAGCTTGCGATATGTGTTTCCTTTGTGGCGCAAGAATCTGCGCAAATAAATATAGCCTATGTGGCGGTTGTTATTTACAGGGCGTGGAATTTGTTTGCATGTGGGGTATTCATTATGTGGAATAATTTAATTATGTAAAAGTAAATATCTGTGTTGTATATTTTGCCAATGTGGTATATACAGGTTATGTTATGTGATGTATACGAACAACATGTATGAGGTGAAGTGTAGTTTGAAACTAATTATTTGATGGATTATTAATTTAAAACCCGGGTAAATTTGAATTTTTATAAAAAAAAGGGCAAAACGGTAATTAGCCACTACGGTACGAGTTAAAAACCATAATTTTTCTAGAACTCGGATGACGAAACGAACCTCACCGTTGGATTCATCTCGCAAAATCTAGTTACCCAGTCAATTTTTGTTGAATTCCAAGATAGTCGGATTTTTTGCGTGACCTAAATAAACTACACCGGGAATTATATTGCGAAAAGTGAAAAATAATTTAAAGTTAGTTCAAATAAATAAATTTTGAACTTGAACCGGGACAAAATTTAATCGATTCGGGCAAAATCGGATTCGAGAAAGGAGAACGTGTGATACAACGAGGACCAAACATCTAAAGGGTATAAAAAGGGGAGAAAATCATATTTTCTCTCCATACCCATCAGATTTTCCGAAAAATAGAAAGAAGAGAGAGAAGCTAGGGTTTTCTCCAACTTGTCTCTACGATCTACGGCTTTCCCTTGGTCGAATCACCTCGGGCCAAGAACAAAGTGTGTTCTACTCGTTGTGGGCTACAAGACCATACCAAAAATTGAAGGTTTGGACGAAGTTCAAAGGACAGGATTTTGGAGAAGGAAAGGATTAGAGCTTGATTCGGGTTCTTGGAGTTTTCTATTGTTGTTTTATGCTTCAAGAGGTAGGGTTCTTTTCCTAATTAGGTTTATTTCCAACCCAGGGTTGATATATGGAATGGGTAGGGTGTTATTGATGTATTCTCATGTATAGCACTTGCCTATGGTAGTTGAAATGAGGAAATGGACACTGAAAATGGTTAAAATCAATTCTAGCATTAATTGGGTATTTAGAAATTCCTAACTATTGATTTCTTGGGAATTGTTTTAATTGGGCATGCTATGTGTTTATATTTATGCCTTGAAGGTGTTTGATGAAATGCCTTTGTGGATTAAGTGTTTTATTTGCATTGATTATGTTATAACATGCTTGAGATTTGATGTTGGTATATGCACTTGATATATTGACATTGAGATTGTTGATAGTTATTTAAGTGGTTCACATTGCCCTCATGAAATGTGGAACATGATGATGATATTGCAATTGAAAACTTGGTTGCATAATGATATTAGATGCAATTGTGCATTACATTTGCATATGCACGAGAAGCATTGCATTCGTGAGTATTAACATGAGTGTGGGTGTGTGTGTGCATGTTTTTGAATCAAACACAATTCTTGGTGTTGAGACGTGGACTCTGGAAGATTGGACCTAGGTCCAGCTGAGTTGCACGGTTGCATGAAAACTTGTGTCTGATATAGCAAGAAGGGCTAAATTCTCCCTCGGGTGCAAGACCCGGTTACTGGTTTATACACTTCTGTCGATACAAGTCCCAAAAAAGTGTATCAGTGTGCGGAACCGGTGGTGAGACACCAGAATCCGTGTACCCAACAAAGACACATGATTGTTTTATAAAATAGTCATTGGATTTGTAATATCAATGGTGGGGGCTTGGGATACCCGGTTTCATAGGCATGACATTGTATGTGTTGAGGGAACCGATGAAGGCTCGAGCTGAGTTGCATGTGTGAGTCTCATCTCATATCATGGCACGTCATAGAGGATTCCATTATTGAATTGCATATTCTTGAATGGATTAATGTTGCTTGTTGAATTGCATGTGAACATTTCATACGCATATAGGTTGAGGAGTAGCCTATTTAGGAGATACCCTATTGAGCGTGGTCACCCTTTATGGGAACAATATTTCAGGTGCGGGGTTGCTTAACATACAATGATGAAAAGTGACTGGAGCATTACACAATCCAAAATACATTCTTTTATAAGCAAAAGTGCCAAAAGGACATGTAAAAATAGTTTTCTCTTGATCATCAATTGCTATTTCAATCTGGTTATAGCCGGATATCAATCCAGAAAACAATAATATGCATGTCCTTTTATTCATTCTAAAACTTGGTCCAGGAAAGATAGTGGAAAATGATCTTTTTTGGTGAGAGAATTCAATTTCCACAGTCAATACACATATGCCAACCAATGACTGTACACATAAGGACTAATTCATTTTCTTGGTTTTTCACGACCGTGACACCAGACTTTTTTGGTACTACTTGTGTAGGACTGACCCATTTACTATCAGATATAGGATATATAATATCAGCGTTTAACAGTTTATGTACTTCAGCCTGAACTATTTCTTACAAATGTGGATTCAACCTTCTTTGTGGCCGTCGGGATGGTTTGGAGTCCTCTTCCAAGTATATACAATGAGGTATAGATAAGATGACTTATACCCTTTTATATTTGTTACCGTCCAACTGATTACACTTTGATGATTTTTAATAACTCATATCAATTGCTTTTCTTGGATTTCTGACAATTTTGAAGATATTATCACTGGATGAGTTTCATCCTCCCCAAAAAGACATATTCCAAGTCAACTGGAAGAGGTTTCAACTCTGGTTTGGGGACCACAACACTAGACTCTACATGCTTAATTCCAGAAGTCAATAACTCTTCAAATTTTGGAATCCATGTTTCAATAGTTGACATATCTATAGACTTGACATTTTGTACAGACTCTAATGCATGTGACACTTTCTTTATACAAACATTTTCAAACAGATCTTGAGTGTGCCATTTCAACTCATTTTCTTTCCTCCTCTGAGAGTACGATGGTTGAGAGTGGATGCGGTTGTGAGTCTTTGATATCCCGTAGGCCTGGTCACAGGTTATGCTTGGATCCTCACATCCATCTTATCCCTAGCTTCCCACGAATCAATCGTTCATCTAAGCTCTATTCGAGGAAGGCTTCGAGTTGATTTGGGATTCCCATTGGAATGAACCCTTCGGATTAGCCAACACTTGTCTTATTTCATTTTCATCACAACTCAACTCACAAACCAAACTTCAACTACAAAAGAATTTACACATTCTTTTCACCGAAATCACTTTCAAAACGATTCACATCCTTCCCCGAGGAAACGACCTTGGAATACCTCCAAGTAAAACACGACAAGCAAAAGTCTTCTTGTGCTTGGGAAGCATTTTTGCCCACTTGCACATTTCATTTTCCACCATTCCCTTGCCCTTTCTTTTGACATCATTCCAAGGGAGAGTGACACTCCCCTTCATACACACATCATACATACACATTGAGGGAGAATGTTAAGAGGTTAGGAACAACAACGGTTTTGATCAAGCATTTTTGGCGCCGTTGCCGGGGAAGGCAAGCGTTGAATCGAGAAGATAATTTCCGGACAACGGAGGTAAGTCCCGTGATGTTCATCACGGACTGAGGTACGTTGTTTCTTGTACATACTTTTACTTGTTTGCATTTTTAATTGTAGATAGTTTTGTTACATGTGGGGTCGGGACGAACAAAACCGACTAGTTAGACAACCTTTGGACCCCAATATAAACATTGACCAAGACTTACCCGAGGATGTGGGTGACAATATTGAGAATGTGGATGCCAACCCGAACATGCAAAGGGATGGGGTTTGCAAGAACCTAGAGTTCCCAATCCACGAATGCATTTTCCCCCTCCTAGAAATGAAGGGAACAATATCCAAATTGATCCTCATACGAGGTCAATGAAGGAGTTCCTCCAACCCACACGTAGCACCACACCCTCATGCATTCTCTTACCGGTCCAAGCTCACCTCTTCCAAGTTAAGCCTGGGATGTTGCAACTACTTCCTACATTCCATGGAATTGAAAAGGAAAACCCTTACTTACACATAAGGGAATTTGAGGATGTAGTTGCAACCTTCAATGCTAATTATGCTATGGAGGACATAGGTCGTTTAAAATTGTTTCCTTTCTCCCTTAGAGATAAAGCCAAATCATGGTTGTATGCCTTGAGACCTCACTCCATAACATCTTGGAATCAAATGCTCTGCGAGTGGTTAGCTTCTTCTATGAGGGAATTACACCGAGCCATAGGCAATTCATTGATATGATGTGCAATGGCGAGTTTTTGAACAAAGACCCCGATGAGGCTTTAGACTATTTTGACACATTGGCACAAAATGCACAATCATGGAACATTACGGATCCCACCGATGTGCCAAGGTCTTCTTCACAAGGGGGTAGTCAAACTCAAGGGGGAGGGATGTATGACTTGAGAGACCGGGAAGACTTGCTTTCCAAAATTTCTAAATTGTCAAGGAAAGTTGAGAGTATTGAAGTCAATAGGAGACACGAGGTGTCCAACGTCTCGAGGGCCGAGGAGTTTTGCTTAATTTGTGAGAGTGGGGAGCATTCCATATCAGAGTGCCCCAACATTCTGGCACTTTAGGAAGTGTACCACGAGCAAGTCCATGCCTTTAACCAAATGAGGCAATCATTTTCTCCACATTCAAACACCTACAATCCGGGTTGGAGCAATCACCCGAACTTTAGTTGGAGAAATGATAGGCCTCATGGTTCAAATGCCCACATACCTCCCGTGCCTCCTAAACAAGGCCAATACCAAAATCAATACCAAGGCCAAGGGTAAGTATCTAGCTCCCAATACCCCCGGACTAATCCGCAAGGGTATTCGTCAAACCCACCCCCACAAAATTTCTCCCAAGGTCCACCTCCCCAAAGTTCTCCCCAACAAGGACCATCTAATCCTCCCACCTACCAACCTCCCCATAAGAGGAACTTGGAGGATGTGCTTTACAACTTCATCCATAGCCAAACCACCTTTATCAACAACATATCGGCTCAACTCACGAAAATTACCAATGCTATAGGGTTATCACAACAAGAGAAGGGCAAATTCCCCGCTCAACCCCAAGAGAACCCTAAGGGGCAGCATGTCATTGAGTTGTCCGAGCCCACCAAAGAGAGTTGTGAGCAACTCAAGGCGATCACCACCCTTCGTAGTGGCAAAGAAATTGATAAAACCATTGGGCCAAAGGTCTCACCCAAGGCCACATTGCCATTAGAAAAAGAGACAAAGGGTGACACCGATGAGGGTGGGGTGAGTGAGAAGAAAGAAGGTGAAGTGGTTGAGAAAGAAAAATTGATTGATGATAGTGTGCTTATTTCCATCATGCCTGCTCCCTTTCCTAGTCGTTTGAAGCCACCCGTCAAGGTGGCTAATTATTCTGATATAACTGAAATGTTCAAGCAGGTGAAAATCAACATTCCACTCCTCGATGCCATTAAGCAAATTCCCTCTTGTGCAAAGATCTTGAAGGATTTGTGCACTGTGAAGAGGAAACTCAATGTCCACAACAAGGCATTCCCCACCGAGCAAGTGAGCTCAATCTTGAAGACAAACACCCCACCAAAGTTTAAAGACCCCGGCTGTCCTACCATTACCATCACAATAGGAAACTGTCGGGTGGAGCAAGCATTGCTTGACTTGGGGGCTAGTGTTAATCTCCTACCTTGCTCAATGTACAAGCAACTCCAACTTGAAGAGTTGAAGCCAACCTCAATCACTCTTTCAATTGGCCGATCGAAGCATTCGAACACCAAAGGGAGTGGTTGAGGATGTTTTGGTTCAAGTGGATAACTTTTATTTTCCTGTTGATTTCATTGTGCTTGAAACTCACCCTATTGCTAACCCTTGCTCCCAAATCCCTGTTATACTTGGTAGACCTTTTCTTGTTACATCTAATGCTATTATTAATCGCAGGAATGGTCTCATGAAGCTTACTTTCGGGAGCATGTCTATGGATTTCAACGTGTTCAACTTGAACAAACAACCGGGTGATGATGAGGAGGTACATGAAGTTAACCGGATTGACACCTTGATAGAGGAACACTTGGAGTTAATGAGCACTTGCAAGTTGGAAGAGGAGGGATTTGTTGATATGGAGGAGATTGATGAGCCAAAGGAATTGGAAAGTGTGAAAGGGGTAGAGAGATGGACTCCTACATTTGAGAAGCTCCCAATATATGACAAGAAGATTTTTTCGTCAAAAGAGAAGAAGCCCATTTTGGAATTAAAGCCACTGCCAACCCATTTGAAGTATGCATATCTTGGAGAGGACGAGACTTTTCTTGTGGTGATTAGCCCAACCTTGGAGACCAAACAAGAAGAAGACCTTTTGGAAGTGTTGAGAAAACATAAGGGGAGCCATTGGTTGGACAATTGCTGACATAAAAGGAATAAGTCCCTTTATTTGCACACACCGCATTTATCTTGAAGATGACGCCAAAGCATCCCGACAACCACAAAGAAGGTTGAACCAATCATGAAGGAGGTAGTGCGGGACGAAGTGTTGAAACTACTTGACGTGGGCATTATTTTTCTGATTGCCGATAGTAAGTGGGTTAGCCCCACACAAGTAGTACCCAAGAAGTCAGGGGTCACGGTGGTTGAAAATGAAGATAATGAGCTTATTCCAACACGGGTAATCACTGGATGGAGAGTTTGCATTGACTACCGCAAGCTCAATTTATGCACAAGGAAATACCACTTTCCATTGCCATTTCTCGACCAAGTGTTGGAACGAGTAGCGGGACATCTATTCTATTGCTTTTTAGATGGATACTCCGGCTACAATCAAATAGAGATTGCATTGGAACACCATGAGAAGACCACTTTCACTTGCCCCTACGGTACCTTTGCGTACCGTCGCATGCCTTTTGGGCTATGTAATGCCCTAGGAACCTTTCAACGTTGCAGGATGGGGATCTTCAGTGATATGGTGGAGAAGATCATTGAAGTTTTTATGGATGACTTCTCAGTCTTTGGGGATTCCTTCAGTGGATGCTTGGAAAATTTGGAAAAGGTCTTGGAGAGATGTGAAGAGAAGAACCTAGTCTTGAATTGGGAGAAGTGTCACTTCGTGGTGACACAAGGAATTGTTCTTGGGCACGTTGTTTCGGCAAAGGGGATAGAAGTGGACAAATCAAAGGAGGAGGCCATCTACAACCTCCCTACGCCGAAAGTCGTCAAGGATATCAGGTCATTTCTGGGCCATGCAGGTTTTTACCGTCAATTCATAAAAAACTTTAGTGCATTGGCCCGACCTTTGACCATTTTATTGTCCAAGGATGTCCCATTCGAGTGGTCGGATAGTTGTGAGGCATCTTTTACAAAACTCAAAAGCATGCTTGTCACACCTCTGATTATGCGACCGCCCAAGTGGGATTTACCTTTTGAGCTTATGTGCGACGCGAGTGATTACGCAGTCGGCGTAGTGCTAGGTCAAAGGGAGGAAAATAGACCATATGTAATATACTATGCTAGCAAAACTCTTAATGAAGCTCAAATGAATTATACCACCACGGAAAAGGAGCTGCTAGCGGTAGTATTTGCATTAGATAAATTCTGTTCTTACATCATTGGTTCACCAATAGTAGTCTATACTGATCACTCTGCTTTGAAGTATTTGTTGTCTAAGCAGGATGCTAAACCGAGATTTATTAGGTGGATCCTCCTACTCCAAGAGTTCAATCTTACAATCAAAGACAAGAAAGGAGTGGAGAACGTGGTGGCGAACCATTTATCTCGATTGGTGGTGCAATAGGATAATGAGAACATTCCTATCCCAGACTTCTTTCCAGATGAACACTTGCTTTCAATTCATTATGTGTGTCCTTGGTATGCTGACATATGTAATTATCTTGCAACAGGACAAATACCACCGCAGTGGAGCCCCGAGGATCGAAGAAGATTCATGGCGGATGTCAAGTATTTCTACTTTGACAACCCGTATCTGTTCAAGTACTGCCCTGACCAAGTTATGCAGAGATGCGTACCAGAAAATGAACAGCGGGAAATCCTTTCATTCTGCCATTCACAAGCATGTGGTGGTCACTTCTCTGCAAAGAAAACTTCGGCGAAAATTCTTCAATCAGGTTTTTACTGGCCATCACTTAACAAAGACTGTGTTTCATTTTGTAAGGAATGTAATAGATACCAGCATTTGGGTAGTGTGACCCGAAGGAACATGATGCCCCTCTCCCATGTACTTGTTATAGAAATATTTGATTGTTGGGGCATCGAATTCATGGGTCCCTTTCCTATGTCTTTTGGCTATCTATACATTCTACTGGCAGTGGACTATGTGTCCAAATGGGTGGAGGCTATCCCAACCAAGATCAATGACCACCGGGTCGTGGTCAAATTCTTGAAGGAGAATATTTTTTCGAGGTTTGGGATGCCTCGTGCAATGATAAGTGATGGTGGATCACATTTCTGCAATAGGCCATTCACATCTTTAATGTTCAAATATGGTGTCACACATAAGGTATCCACCGCATACCACCCACAGACCAATGGCCAAGCCAAGTTGGCCAATAGGGAGATCAAAAACATTTTAGAGAAAACGGTGAACCCTAATAGGAAATATTGGTCCCATAGACTGACCGATGCCCTATGGGCTTACCGCACCGCCTATAAGACTATTCTAGGCATGTCTCCCTATCGGCTCATATACGGAAAGGCTTGCCATTTGCCGGTCGAAATGGAACACAAGGCCTATTGGGCCATTAAGACTTTGAACTTCAATCTAAGAATGCCCGGAGAGCAAAGGAAGTTAGAGCTGAATGAGTTGGAAGGGATTAGAAGAGATGTGTATGAAAGCTCCAAAATTTCAAAAGAACGAGCCAAAATCTTTCATGACAAATCCATTTTGAGGAAATCATTTGAGCCCGGGCAAAAAGTGCTTTTATACAAATCTCGTCTATCCATTTTCCAAGGAAAACTTCGATCCCGGTGGGATGGCCCCTATCTTGTCAAGGTGGCTTACCCAAACGGAGTTGTGGATGTCACAAACCCCAAGAATGGCCAGACATTCAAGGTCAATGGCTAAAGACTTAAGCCATTCTTTGAGGGTTTTGAAGGACAGGAGGTGGAGGAGGATTTAACGGATTCGGTTTACCCGGAAGTTGTGGAGGAATAACCAGTTCTTTTTCTGCTTTTCAGTGTACAGTTGCTTTTATTTATTTACTTTAATCATATTTCATGTGACTTACGTTCTTTTGGTTGTATAGCATTATGTTTCCTAGTTTCAGATATTGCTGCTTTTGTCAAAGCTCAAATGCGAGGTGTTCTCTGACCCTACTCATATTTTTATTGTCCCTCATTGCATAGCATATCTTGTTTTTGCTGCATTGAGGACAATGCATGATTCAAGTTGGGGGGTGTGGTGCACCATTTGCATGATACACCAATGTTGTGGAAATTTTTTGCGGAAATTTTTGTGATACAAAGTTTTGCTTGCATTAGGGTATATACGTAAAAATTTCAAAAATTTCAAAAATTTTGATGAAAAATATCTGAATGTTGATTTGTATTCCCTTATGAAGAGTGTGTGGATTGGATGATATATTGATCTTTGTTGTGAACTTTGAGCACATGAGCATACTATGGAAATT
Organism: Ilex aquifolium; assembly: GCA_951799425.1. Taxonomy (NCBI): domain Eukaryota; kingdom Viridiplantae; phylum Streptophyta; class Magnoliopsida; order Aquifoliales; family Aquifoliaceae; genus Ilex; species Ilex aquifolium. The sequence continues at coordinate 21,840,581 of OX637396.1, read as the reverse complement.
GATCCTATGCGTGAGTATCACATATGTATTGATTTTTGAACTCAACTGTATGTGACCTTTGAACGTGTAATTTCAGCAATTTACGGATTGGATTCATGTTTTAGGCTTGACATAAGTAGTGGAGATGAGTAAGGACCCATGAGAGCTTTAGTTCCAAACCTTTTTGGGAGGGAACTTACATTTACTCAAAGAACAATTTTTCGATGTCAAATTTGTTCAATAGTCTCATTATGCTTGCTTTGGTTAGGTGCATTTGGATAGTAGACTGACTTGTCTTGAATGTACAATGCCATCCCATTCGTACCTGGAAGTGATCTTAGGCCATCTTTGAACATTTCGAGCCTTTGACTTATTCTTGTGCAAATATTATCCCTAGTGCCGTGATTGAGCCTAATTGAAATTCGTTTCTATGCCACAAATTTGACCAAGCCGAAAAAAAAGAAAAAATATATATATCTACCTTACCTTGGTTGTTCCTAAAGCTGAAAATGAGTGATTGCAAAAGTAAAGGAAGTGTGGTGTGAAAATTCAAGCAAGGGATGTGTGTGTTGTTGAAACTCAAAGATTTGAAACAAAAAAGAGAATGAAAATTCAAGAAAAAGGAAGAAAAGGGGTGAGAAGAAGAAAGAATTATCAAAAAGAAAAAAAGAAAATGTTAAGGAAAATAAAGAAAAGAAACAAAGAGTGTGGTGAAGATGTAAGAATGGAATGAAAATCCCATGAAAAGGGAGGTGTTTTGAAATAAAAAGTCTTTCACTCGGAACAACCCTCTTTGTACCTTATGTCCTTCATTTCTTTTGCCTCAGTATCACCCCAAGGCCCCATTATAACCTTCAAAGTCCAAAGTGATCTAGATAAGCATGGGGGATGCATGTTTTAAAAGAAAATGATGAGTTAGTGTTACTGCCCAATGCCCTAGCATTCTTTTCATGAGATTATACCAAAGTCGCTTCATTGTCATACATAAACTTCATTTTTGAATTACATGTGAGCATACTTTGTTTTGCGCACAAGAATCTATCTCACATGTACACATGGAGTGCATGTCAAGATATCTAGAGTGTATTCCATTGTGAGAGTGACTTTTGGTGAGTTTTGCATTGAAGCTAAATTTGACTGGCTTTTCGAACGTGAATTATGTTGCGCAAATTCTCAAATTATTTGTCCAATTCACACACACACAAGTTCGGAAATAAATGTGTAGGTGCATACTTTAGACTAGTATTTGAGACTATGGTATTACTCATGTGTGCTTGCATTTTGGGTGTTCATTTTGATAGTTAAAGTTAGAAGTCCATTCCTTGTACGTTGAATGCATCAAAATTTTAAATCGCATTGCAATTTCGGTAATGAATTGGGCATGATGGTTCAAATTGTGGTTTACAAGTGGAGTACATGTTTAGGGTGGAGTAGAGGTCATAAAGAGAGTGTTAGAATGTATAGGGGAGGTCCTAAAATGAAAAGGAATGGTGAAGGGTTGTTCAGCATGAGTATTTTGCAACTGAGGGGAAACCGTACCGGTATGCCATACCGGTATGCTGAGGCTACTGGAGTTCGACGTACCGATACGCCATACCGGTACGCTTCGCTTGGAATGCCAAAAGTTAGGGTTTTAATCGATTTTTTTCGGAAAACCTTTCACTTCCCTCCTAAATACAAACCCTCTTTCACTCCTCTCTCACCCAAGTCCCTCTTAGGCTTCCAAATCACACTCATCTTCCTTCAACCTCTCTAATCCCCATCCTTTGTGCTTGGATTTTGTGGAACTTCAACTCTGAAACCCTTGAAGTGCCGAAAATTCCTCAAGCTATTTTCTCCCTTCATTTCTCAAATTCTCCTAAAATCTCTCAAATGGCTCGTCCTGTAGTGGTTCTCCAAGAGGCTATGGACCCGATTGAGGGTCTCTTCTTGACCCTTTTCGCTTTTCTGACTATGGGGGCACTGTTGCTGTGCACGGCCCGAACCAAGAGAGTCGGACCTGACTCCTCTCAACCCGAGGAGCCTTCCAGTCGCAAGAGAAGCGGGGAGGAATCAAGTGGGGACCCCAATGAGCAGAGGAAAAAGGCCAGAAACGAGGCTAGGAATCGACTGATTTAGGAAAAGGGTGTCACTTGTGAACGACACCTCGACCACATTTCACTTGGCCCGAGGAACGAGGTGGTCAGGCTCATTGATAGCCATGGGATGAAGTTTTGGTTTGAGCCCGTTATGGGTATAATTTGTCGATGTGTAGGGAGTTCTACCAAACACTTAGGGTGGTAGAGGTGAATGAGGTGGAAGTTTTGAGGACAAATGTATGGGGTAAGATGTTTGAGGTAACCCCTGATGTCATTGCCACATTCTTAGGAAATTATCAGAGACCACCCTCCTTACCACTAGTCTATCCTCACAATGTCACCCGAGCCAAAACCATTTATGAACTTGTGGCTTTGATGTACGATGATCCTAGGCAATTCAAGGGAACTGTTCAAAGTGGAGGGTTAAAGCATTCATACGGTCTTTTGAATAAACTTCTCCATTACAATCTTCTACCGAGGGGTGCAGAAAAGAAATCGAATTTTGAAAAGCTAGGTCTGTTGGACGCTATCATGTCCGGGAAGAAGGTTGACTTTGCTCTTCTCATTTGGGAGGAAATGAAAGACTTTGCTGAGACGCAGAAGCCCATGATCAAAATGCCATTCGGGAGTTTGGTGACCCGGATGTGTCAGCACTTCAAGGTTAAGGCATATGCCTTTGACAAGCTTAACCCCCCTGATACTAGGGCTATTGGCAAAACCAGCAGTAAGAAAAGAAATGCAATGAGTCGGGGGGAGCAAGCTAAGACGTTGGGCACTGATTCTAAGGCTCCCGGAACATCTTCATCGCCTGGGCCATCCACAGATGCACCAGAACGCTCAATACCTCAGCGCCTTGATGCACTAGAACTGACAGTGCATGGGATAGAGGCATCAGTGCATGGTATGACAGCTATGCTGAAGGAGATGTTCATGCATACTTTCCCTGGGAGGCCCTTCCTAGGAGGACCTACACCACCAGCTGCTGGCCCATCAGCATCTGTCCCCTCTGCCTCCACAGTAGTTGAGGTAGAGCATGATGATGATGAAGATACTGATGAGGATGTGGAAGGTGAAGATGAGGATGATGATGAAGGTGATGGGGATGATAGCGAGGGAGATGAGGAGTAGGTTGTTGTAGTTTTTGTTCTTTCTTTTGTGTTGGATTTTACGTAGTTAGGATGGAGTCGTTGGCCTAGTAGAAAAGTCCTTCGGTCGTAGGTCATTTTGTTTATTTTTGATGTCCGACTCCATGTACTCCAACTTTGAACCACAATTAATGAAATACCACAGTTTTTGTTCCATTTTGTCCAAGTTTATTTTGATAATTGCATTTATGATTTTTGCATTTTGATTGATGGGCGAATTGCTTATTTAAATGGATTGTTGTATGTTATACTTGTTATTTTGTTTTGAAAATAAATTTTGCTAAGGGACTAGCAAAACTCAAGTTGGGGGGTGTGATTAGCACAAAACATTGCATATTTCATGTGCCAATACATTCCTTCTTCACTTGCTTTTGGGGATTAAATGAGTGGAATTGTGCTACTTGAGCTATTAACGAAGATTTGTGGTGTTTGTAGATAAAAGGTGATAAATGGTGCTTCTTAAAGCCTTCCCAAATGGTTTGAGGTGAATGATGATGAAAGGATGGCTTGAAGATAGCTCAGGAGGTGAGCAGGTCAAGAAATCAAAAAGTCAGAGAAACCGTACCGGTACGCCATACCGGTACGCTGAGGCTACTGGAGTTCGACGTACCGGTACGCCATACTGGTACGCTCTGCTGAAACAGCCCAGATTCTGCTGGTCATTCTCTGCTGCCTTGAGGGTCCCACCAAAGATAATCTACCACCTGCCTCTGACTCTTCCAACACCATGGACACCCCTTGCTCATCTCTCATTGGACTTTTGGAGCCTTGGTGATTAATGAGGAGAGAGAAGAGAGTGATGCTGGGTGTGCAGACAAGGTCTGCACCACCCTGTCCAGCCCACCTTCTTGGCAGCCCCATGGAGGGAGATCACATCACTGAGCTAGGGGACTCTCCAGGGACGTTTTTGGGAGGGAGATACACCATTATACTGGACATACATTGTATTACACATTGATATATAGTGAGAGAAGCTCTAGGAAGAAGATGAATAGTGGTAGAGAGAGAAGTTGAGATTTTTACATTTTCTTCCATGCATTGTCTTCCATTTTCGTGTAAGAATCTTCTAAGCTCTATTCAAAGTCTTTAATGCCATTTATTTCAAGTTGTTTGCAAGTTTAATCTTCCATTAAAGCTTTCACCATTAATGTTTCTATGTTCTTAAATATCTTAGCTTTAAATGGGTATTGAATGTATTCGCATCTAGTTTTGTTTTCTTGCATTAATTTAGCTACAATCTTCATTACTTTAGGATGTCTTTTCATTACACTATTGTCTTTAATTTGAGCATGAGTAGGTAAGCTTTTAAGTTGGCTAATCTAAGGGAGACCTCCTATTGGGTGTGCCATTTCAACTCATTTTCTTTCCTCCTCTGAGAGTACGATGGTTCGTTTTGACTGGGTTGAGAGTGGATGCGGTTGTGAGTCTTTGATATTCTGTAGGCCTGGTCACGGGTTATGCTTGAATCCTCACATCCATCTTGTCCCTAACTTCCCACGAATCAATCGTTCATCTAAGCTCTATTCTGATGCAATCCATAAGATGCTCATGGAAACACAAATTCGAATATGTGAAAGATAATGGAATTGACTTTCCATCAAGACAAAGATCCATATGGAGCCTTGCATTATTGTATTTTGATTCTTATTTTAAGTCAATTTGCTAGTATTAGTATTTTATATGTCTTTTTAATATTTTTTAGAGTTAGGGGTATTTTTGTAATTTCCAGAATTTCTGGAACAGTTCATATTTTTGGATTGTCAAAATATAAACTCCTACTAGGATTTGTTTCCTTAGTAGAATAGGATTTGTCTTGCTTAGTAGATTAGGATTTGTTTCTTTACTAGATTAGGATTTGTTTCTTTAGTAGATTATGATTTGTTTTCCTCAGCAGATTAGGAATTTTCTTTGTAATGGTCAGCCTATAAATAGGCGTCTAAATCAATGAAAAGGTAGAGATTATTATTCAGTAAATTTTGAGAGTGTTTTCTCTACGGTTCTTTGAAGAACTATACGAACTTATCGGGATTTCCCGTGGCGTTCACCAGCGACTTATCAAACGGAATTCCACCACCGTTTGTGGCGTCTTCCTTATACCAAGGTTCTTGTTTCGCATCAAACAACGGGTTGAGGTCATATATACCAAGGTTCTTGTTTGTCGTAAACAACGGGTCGAGGTCTATCATTCAAATCTGATCATAGAACGATCTTGGGTTCCTTTTTCGTTGTTGGATCTCGTTATTTTGGCGGATTCACATCATTTGGTATCAGAGCAAGGTTTCCAATCAGGTCTTATCCTATCCTTTTATTTCTTGCATAATTGATTCTAGGGCTTCATTGTTCTAGGGTTTCAAAAAAAAAAAAAAAAGGGGCTGCCGAAATTCTTCTTAGGGTTTTGTGTGGCTACCAAAAAAAAAAAAAAAATTTCATTGTTCTAGGGTTTGAGTTATTGTTAGGGTTTTGTCAATTGTTTACTATCTAGTTTGTGATCAAATCAGTTGGTGAAAAAAAAAAAAATTCGTCCAAAAAAAAACAAAAAAAACAGAAGAAAAAAAAAATAGCAGAAAAAAAAGAAAAAAGAAGAGGAGAAAATTCGAATTTTTTTTTTCTCTGCTACCCTCAATGTTTCTGATCTTTCTCCTTAAGATGGCGGTGAAGATTCGAGGACGAATCTTTTTGAGGAAAGGGGGAATGATGAGAACCAAGATGGGCCTACTCTTAAAGATCATTTGCAAGTCCAGATGGGCCAATTACAAGATCAAGAGGCAAGAAGATCAAGGAAGCAATGCAAGGATTGTTGCAATCCACCTAGGATGATGTTAGCAAGAGGCCAACACTCAAGATGGGCTTGAAAGAAGGAGAACCAATTTTGATCCACTTGATCCAAGCTGTGGAAGACATGAAGAAATGACTTAGAGATAGGGCCTTTTGTTGTTAAGACTTTCAATTTGTTTAAAGAATTTTTATTTTTAGTTTAGAATAAGTGGGTTTGAGGATGCTTAGCCCACATATGTCTTATTATTTTATTTGTACTAGGCTTTTAGAATAAGTACTGTAGCACGGTACTGTTCATGCTACAGTACCGTGACACTATTCACTCAAGGGCATTTTTGAGAGAAAGGGTCACAAAAAAAAAAAAAAAAAAAAATATTAAAAAGACATATAAAATACTAATACTAGCAAATTGACTTAAAATAAGAAACAAAATACAATAATGCAAGGCTCCATATGGATCTTTGTCTTGATGGAAAGTCAATTCCATTATCTTTCACATATTCGAATTTGTGTTTCCATGAGCATCTTATGGATTTCATCATGTCCTAGATCTCAAGGGTAGCTGGGAAGAACATTTACCCTTAGTGAAGTTCGCCTACAACAACAGTTATCAAACGGGCATTCATATGACACCCTATGAGGCACTATATGGCAGGCCTTGTCGTTCTTCGGTTTGTTGGACGGAGGTTGGGAAGAGACCCGCTACAGGTCGAGATTTGGTTAAAGACACCTCAGAGAAGGTGGACTTGATACGGAAGCGTCTTCTCATGGCTCAGAGTCGGCAGAAGAGCTACGACGACAGACGGTGGTAACCTCTAGAGTTTGGGGTTGGAGATCACGTCTTTTTGAAGGTGATGCCTAAAAGGGGGTGGTTAGGTTCGGGAAGCGGGGAAAGCTGTCGCCGAGGTTTATTGGGCCCTTCGAGATACTTGAGAGGGTTGGTATAGTTGCTTACCTGTTGGGCATTACCGCCAAATTTATCGGGTGTTCGCGTGGTGTTCCATGTCTCTATGCTCCAGAAGTATACTCCAGATCTGACACATGTGGTGGATTTGGGTGAATTGATTGTTGATGCGGATGGGACCTTTGAAGAGGGACCGGTGCGTATCATTGATAGCCGGGAGCATGTTTTGCGAAGTGGTTCAACTTGTTTCTTGACCTGCTTTATATCATATACCCAAGTATAAGTGGTTGAATTGTATTTTTCTCGGTTTAAGTCCAAGATCGATCCCACAAAGAGTTTTAATAATTGAAATTTAAAATAAGAACAGTGAAGTTATTATTAAAGCAGTATAACATGAGATAGCACGTAGTGTGTGTGTGATAGACTGGAAAGTGAACTGCATAAATAAAATGCGTAAGTAAACTGTTAAAAGATAATCATATGAAAGATACCCTTCAGTTTTAGAATCCTATATGTTTTATATTGGTTAAATACTGGAAATGCCACCATACAACAATTAACTTCCATTTCACTAGAAATTCAACCGGTAGGTTTGATGTATATTAAACCATAACACAACAACTACTTAGGTTAGCTGGTAGGTATCTGCAACAATTGATTAACTCAAGTAAACCAGAAGGTCAAGCCATTCAAGAGGAATACTGAAATTACTCAATTGGTAGTTTTATATTATGTATCAGTTAAACAACCCTTGTGAAACCAGAAGGTCAAGCCATTCAGGAGGATCACTTAGGTTATTCATCTAACGGCTTTGTACCATGCAACAGTTAAACATCATTAGTGCACCAGAAGGTCAAGCCATTCAGTTGGAACACTTTAGATATTCCACCGGCAGGTTGATGATTCACTGATGACATAATTCCGGGCTACGTATTGAACTGAATGGAAACATGACAATGGATCTCAATGTGTTCAATCTTTGCAAGCAACTGGGAGATGATGAGGAAGTACATGAGGTCAATCGGATTGACACTTTGGTTGAGGGTCACATGGAGTCACTTTGTAATTTCAAGTTGGAGGAGGAAGAGTTTATTGAAGATGAGGAGCCGGAAAGTGTACAAGGGGTAGGGAATTGGGCCCTAACATTTGAAAAACTTCCACTACAAGAGAAGAAATTTTTTCCATCAACCGTGCAAATACCAATCTTGGAGTTAAAGCCATTGCCATCTACACTCAAGTATGCATTTCTAGGGGAGCACAAGACATTCCCAGTGGTGATAAGCTCTTCTTTGGAGCCAAGCCTAGAAGAGGAATTGTTGGAAGTTTTGAGGAGGCACAAATGAGGCATCGGTTGGACCATTGCTGACATCAAAGGGATTAGCCTCCTAATTTGCACTCACATAATCTATTTGGAAGAAGACCCTAAACCGTCCCAACAACCACAAAGGAGGCTAAATCCTATCATGAAGGACGTAGTGAGAAATAAAGTGCTCAAGCTACTTGACGTGGGCATTATCTTTGCAATTGCCGATAGTAAATGAGTTAGTCCCACGCAAGTAGTACCGAAGAAGTCACTGTAGTAGTCATCGGTTAGAGAGTTTGCATTGATTATCGGAAACTCAACTCATGCACAAGAAAGGATCACTTCCCCTTGCCATTCCTTGATCAAGTGTTGGGGAGGGTAGCCAGGCATCTTTTCTATTGCTTCTTGGATGGCTACTCCGGCGACAACCAAATAGAGATTGCTTTGGAGGACCAAGAAAAGACCACATTCAAGTGCCCCTTTGGTACCTTTGCATATCGCCGCATGCCATTTGGGTTGTGCAATGCCCCGTGAACTTTTCAGAGATGTATGATGGGGATTTTTAGCAATGTGGTGGAGAAGATTGTGGATGTGTTCATGGATGAATTTTCGGTGTTTGGGACTCATTCGATGGTTGCTTGGAAAATTTGGAGAGAGTGCTAGAGAGATGTGAAGAGAAGAACATGGTGCTAAATTGGGAGAAGTGTCACTTCATGGTAACCCAAGGGATTGTGCTCGAGCACATCGTGTCCGCAAAGGGGATTGAAGTAGAAAAATCCAAGGTGGAAGCAATTTCCAACCTCCCCACTCCAAAGGTCGTCAAGGATATCAGGTCGTTTCTTGGCCATGCAGGTTTTTATCGCAGATTCATAAAAGATTTTAGTGCATTGGCAAGACCCTTGACTAATTTGCTAGCAAAGGATGTTCCCTTTGTGTGGTCGGATGATTGTTAGGCATCTTTTAAGAAAATCAAAGGCATGGTCACTTCACCTCCAATCATGCGACTACCCAAGTGGGAACTACCATTTGAGCTCATGTGCGACGCGAGTGATTACGCGGTCGGCGCAGTGTTAGGTCAAAGGGAAGACAAAAGGTCATATGTAATATACTATGCTAGCAAAATTCCAAAATGAAGCACAAATGAATTACACTATCATTGAAAAAGAGTTGCTAGTTGTAGTATTTACATTGGACAAATTTAGGTCATACATCATTGGTTAGCCTATTGTAGTCTACACTGATCATTCTGCTTTGAAGTATTTGTTGTCTAAGCAGAACACGAAATCGAGACTCATTAGGTGTATCCTCCTCCTTCAAGAATTCAACTTGATCATCAAAGACAAGAAAGGAGTCGAGAATGTGGTGGCAGACCATTTGTCACAACTTGTCGTCCATGATGCCGAAGAACACATCCCTATCCTTGATTTCTTTCCCGATGAGCAATTATTTTCTATTCATTCGGTTTGTCCGTGGTATGCTGATATTTGTAATTTTCTTGTCATAGGACAAATACCACCGTATTGGAGCCCGGAGGACAAACGAAGATTCATGGCGGATGTGAAGTACTTTTACTGTGATAAGCCGTACTTGTTCAAATATTGCCCCGATCAAGTCATGAGGAGATGTGTACGGGAAAATGAACAACAAGATTTCCTTTCTTTCTGCCATTTTGGAGGCGTGTGGTGGGGACTTCTCTTCCAAGAAAACTTCAGCTAAGGTTTTACAATCCGTTTTTTATTGGCCCTCCCTGATTAACGATTGTGTTTCATTTTGCAGAGAATGTGATAGGTGTCAAAGCTTGGGAAGTGTGACCCGTAGGAACATGATACCCCTCCCCTCGTGCTTGTCATTGAAATATTCGATTTTTGGGGCATCGATTTCATGGGTCCATTCCCTATGTCCTTTGGCTACCTTTATATCCTATTGGCAGTGGACTACGTATCCAAGTGGGTAGAGACAATCCCAACCAAGACATGACCATCAAGTCATGGTCAATTTTTTAAAAGAAAATATTTTTTCAAGGTTTGGGATCCCTCATGTAATGATAAGTAATGGTGGGTCTTATTTTTGCAATAGGCCATTTGCCTCTTTAATGCATAAATATGGTGTAACACAAAAAGGTGTCCACCACTTATCACCCAAAGACTAATGGCCAAGTCGAGTGGGCCAATAGAGAGATAAAGAACATACTAGATAAAATAGTGAACCCAAATCGGAAGGATTGGTCACATTGACCGATGCCTTGTGGGCTTACCGCACCGCTTACAAGACCATCCTAGGTATGTCTCTCTATAGGCTAGTCTATGACAAGACTTGTCACTTGCCAGTAGAGATGGATCACAAGGCATATTAGGCCTCAAAACTTTGAACTTCAATTTGAGAATAGCCGGAGAAAATAGGAAGTTGGATTTGAATGAGTTGGAGGAAATCCGTATAGATGCATACGAGAGCTAAAAAATTCACAAAGAAAGGGCAAAGATTTTTCATGACAAATCCATTATGAGAAAGACATTGGAGCCCGGACAAAAAGTGCTCTTGTATAATTCTCGACTCTCCATTTTTCAATGGAAACTTCGAACACATTGGGATGACCCCTATCTTGTCAAGGTGGCCTACCCTAACAAAGCCGTGGAAATAACAAACCCCGAAGATGGTAAAACATTCAAGTTCAATGGCCAAAGACTTAAACCATTTTTCGAGGGTTTTGAGATTCAAATTGTGGATGAGGAGTTATGGAATCCGGTCTGTCCAGGCCTTGTTGAGGAATAACTGTTCAAGTAGATTTAGTATACAGTCGCTTTCTTTTATCCTTTACCTTGCAAGTTAATTTGTTTACTTACCTTCATCTGTGCATAGTGTTTTTTCTTCATATGTGCAGATAATGGTGTTTTTTGTCAAAGCTTATTGCGAGGTGTACTCTAACCCTTCTTATCTTTTTAAGTCCATCATTGCATTCCATATCTTTTTGTTGCATTGATGACAATGCATGGTTCAAGTTGGGGAGTGAGGTGCACCGTTTGTATGTTACACCAAACTTTTGTTGATAATACCATTTTGTGGTGAAATTCACCATTCACATATTCTACCAAATTTTTTTTAGAGTAGTTTGAACAATATGTGAAAAATTTTAATTTATTTGTGAAAAATATTTGAATGTTGAACCATATTTCTCTATTCAAAGTGTTATGGGTTTAGTGATAATTAGATCTTCGCTTTGAACTTTTGAATATATGAGCACATCATAAAAGTTTATTCTATGCCGGAGTATCACATATGTGCTTGCTTTCAAACTCAACCATAAGTGCACCTTGAATGTGTAATTTTGACAATTTACGGATTGGATTCAAATTTAAGAGCTTGACATGCATAGTGGAGATGAAACAAATACCCGTGTGAGCTTTAGTGCCAATCCTTTTTGGAGGGAACTTACATTTACTCAAAGAAACAATTTTTCAAATTCAAAATTTGTTCAATAATTTCATTATTCTTGCTTTGGTTAGAGTGCATATGAGTAGTTGATTGACTTTGTCTTAAAATGCCAATATTTTTTTTCCATGCTTATCTAGAAATTATCTTATGCCATCTTTGAATTGCATTTGAGCCTTGGCCTTTCCTTGTGATAAAATATATCCCTTGTGCCGTGATTGAGCGCCTTAGTTGAAAATTCATTTTCATGCCACATGATTGACCAAGCCAATGCAAAATGATTTAAATTACCACACCTTGGTTGTTCTGAGACTGACCGTGATTGATCATAAAAAAAGGAATTGTGGTGAGGAAACCCAAGAAGGGATAAATGGTGCCAAATTCAAAATCTTGAATGAAAAAGAGAGAAAAATCCAAGAAAAAAAAAAGAGAAAAAGAGGGCTGAAAAAGAAAAGAAAGAGAAAAGGAAAAGAAAAATGTTGAGGAGGAAGAAGAAAAGAAACAAAAGGTGAAGAGATGGTGTAACGCCTCGAAATTCACCCTAGAAGGCATTACTATCTACAAACCATTCAATCATGAGAGCAACTACAATATCATTAAATAATAAACTATTCATCCATCTGTCCAAGAATAAAAACTAAAACCAATAAAGCATTGTAACTTCCCTAACTTACAATTCAAAACCAAAGAATATCTAGCAGCGGAATAATAAAAACTAGCTAAAACATTGTTTCACAAGAATCTCTCCAAATACAATACTCAGAACTAAAACAAAGCATCTCTACGTCTCCACTTCAGGATCCACGTACTAACCCTCTCCAGCCTCGAGATCAACCTGCTTATCTAACTCAACATCCTGCTCGCTACCAAAATCTGTAATGTGTTGTAGGGGGTGAGCAAAAGCCCGTAGGAAATCCCTCTCAAATCCAAACAAGGTTTAAACAATAAAAAGATGGCAAGTCTTTTTTGAAAAATAACATATATACCGTTTGAAAGTAAAACAATGACAGTTATAATGATCTCAGGTGTACGAGAAATACAATAACCCAATGAAAGTATTAAACATGCTATAATTAAAGTAATCAGTCAATAACTTAGTAGAATCATCCCATATTCTCATGTATGTTGGTTGCTTCTCAGAAATCTACACAAGGATTCTACCTCGTTCACCCATCACAACCACACAATCTCAAACATTCCCCGTAGGGCCAAATCACAAACCACTTTAGGAAGGGCGTATACCGTTTCCCACGGCATTAACGAATCCTTTCCAGGAAAGGTATACCATCCCTCAGCCTCGAACCTACGTGCACAATAGTGGTTTCTCTCACAAACAACAATCCACAACAAGTGTTAGGCAACCATCTCACCCCCACTGGAATAGACTAACCTCTAACACTCTACGAAAGCTCTTGAAGGCAATTCAAGTCCATCACACCCAAACCATACAAGAGATGAAACCACAATTTTCTCAACAACCACAATCTTAACCAATCACAATTTTCATAAAAACTCAAGTATAACAATTGCACAATTCTCAATATGCTATAGTAATAAAGGAACTAAAATATGCAATAGATCATATCAAGAAAACATTAACAATTTTTAATATCAAAATTCTAGGGTTTCGTCAAAAATCGTAATTTCTTGGAACAAGAACAAGTATTAGATGAAAACATGATTTAATTAAGAATAGGAATTTAGAAATCAAGAATCCATATGAATTTCACATAGAACATGTATTTTGGAAAAACTAAGGTTTTGGAAATTCAAGAACAATTATTCCTTGAACCCAAACATGTATTTCGTTCAAAACTACGTTTTAATGGTAAAGAAACAAAGAGTTCATACGTATTTATCATATAACTATCAAGAAGATTGAAAACATATATATATATATAATACCCTAAGTCTCAATGAAAGAACTTGAGAAGAATCCCCTACCTTGATTCCGTAGTTTGTGTGTAAACCTAGCGTGTTTGATCCGTTCCAACGTGAGAATCCCCTTTGAATCTTGTGTTTTCTCCTTCTCTCTCACTCTCTAGAGTTGCCTAGGGTTGAAAACTGATGAAACATGGTCAAAGGGACGTCCTTATTGTACTTTTAAGGTGAAAAACGGAGAAAAACTCTAAAACTGAGCGGGGCTGTTTTTAGCGTAGCGTCCGAATGGTCCTTGGGTGTCCGGATGGTTCAAAGTCACTGTTTTTGATGAAAAATAAAGTTTTTGGGTAAGGAGTACCGTTCGGACGGTGCTTGGAGCGTCCAGTCGATGGCAATTTTCTGTCCCAATTTCAGGAGCAGTTGTCACCTATTTAAAAGTCGATTCAGGAACTTTTTGTGAAATACACTTTTGTAGCCCTTGAAATCTAGTTTCGACTGTCCAAAAATCATTTCAATCGGAGTTCAGATTAAAAAGTTATAACTAAAATACTAAAGTAGTGTCAAATTTCTTCCTACCCGAATTCTTTCTAAAATGCGGTTTAACTCTGAAATACTTTCTAACTTCTAATACACCTCATATTACGTCACCTAACATTTTTATTTCTACTCTTAAAATCTATATAGTTGATGCTTACATCATATATGAGCATTTCAAATTAATTACGTTACTATATAAAAATAAGAATGTGGGGGTTTACAATCCACCCCCCTTAAAAAAGGTTTCGTCCTCGAAACTTACCCTAAGTAGAGAACAAATTAGTGTAATTCTCGCACATCTCCAGCTCTGGTTCCCATGTAGCTTCCTCCGTCCCATGATGTTGCCACAAGACCTTCACCAATTGGATTACTTTATTGCGAAATACCTTCTCCTTGGTATCGATAATCCTCACCGGTTGTTCTTCATATGTTACTCCATCTTGAATTTCAATTCCTTCCAAATCCATGACATGCGTTGTATCGGATTTGCACTTTCTTAACATTAACACATGGAACACATCATGTACCCCTGACCATTGGGCTGGTAACCTAAGTTGATACGCTACTTTGCCCACAGCTTTGATCACTTCGAATGGTCCGATGTACCTTGGAGCTAACTTCCCCTTCTTGACAAATCTAAACACTCCCTTTTTGGGTGACACCTTGAGGAACACATAGTCCCCCTCTTGGAATTCCAAGGGTCTTCTCCTTGTATCCGCATAGCTTTTCTGTCTACTTTGAGCAGTGCGTCGTCTTTCCCTAATTAGTTGAATTTTCTCAGTAGTCTCCCGAACAATTTCTAGTCCAAACAAGCTACTTTCTCTAGCTTCTAGCCAACAAGTCGGGGACCTACAGAGTCTTCCATACAATGCCTCATAAAGAGTCATTCCAATACTTGCCTGATAGCTGTTGTTATAGGCAAATTCCACTGATGGAAGATGTTCACTCCAACTCCCTTTGAGGTCAAGAACACATGCCCTCAACATATCTTCCAAATTTTGGATCACCCTCTCAGATTGTCTGTTTGTCTGAGGATGAAAGGATGTACTGAAATGCAATTATGTTCCTAGTGCCTTCGGTAAGCTCTGCTAGAATTTAGCCACAAAGCGACTATCTCAATCAGACACAATCGACAACGGTACCCCATGTAACCTCACTATCTCCGGAATGTATAACTGGCTCAAAGTTACCAAGTTATCAGTGGTCTTAACAGGTATAAAATGGACAGTCTTTGTCAATCTATCAACCACCACCCATATCACATTATGACCCTTGACGTTCTTGGGTATCCCTAACACAAAATCCATAGTAACATGGTCCCACTTCCATTCAGGAATTGGTAAGGATTGGAGCAAACCTCCCGGTCTTTGATGCTCAATTTTTACCTATTGACACACTGCGCACTTTGCAAAGTACTTAGCCACGTCTTGTTTCATCACCTTTCACCAATATTGACGCTTTAGGTCTCTATACATCTTAGTACTACCCGGATGTATGGAGAACTTTGAACAAAGGCTCTCCTCCAACACTTTTTCCCATATTTGGTCATTGTTTGGTACACATAGTCTTCCACGAAACTGTAACTCATCATTATGTATAGACCAGTTCTCAACACTCTCATTCCTCTCCAATCTACTCTGGATAATTTCCAACTCTGTATCTAATCGTTGCAACTCTACAGTCCTTTGTCAGAGAATTGGTTGAGCTACAAGATTAAATAAGCATGGTCGATCCTTCTCGTCTATCCACTAATAGATCAAATTCCTCCAAAGCATCAATCATCTTCCAACTATTAACAGCAAGAACATTGATTTCACCCCGAGACTTTATGCTAAGTGCGTCTGCTACCACATTAGCCTTCCCTGGATGGTAGTTGAGTGTGAAATCGTAATCTTCTAGATATTCAATTCACCTTCTTTGCCGAAGATTCAAGTCTTTCTGTGTGAATATATACTTGAGGCTCTTATGATTAGAAAATACTTGAAACTTTTCTCCATACAGGTAACACCTCCACAACTTAAGAGCAAAAACTATAGTAGTAAGCTCCAACTTGTGAGTGGGATAGTTCTGCTCATGAATCTTTAGTTGTCTCGAGCCACAAGCAACTACCTTACCTCCCTGCATTAGCACGCATCCCAAGCCTCGTAAGGAAGCATCTGTGTAAACATCGTATCCTTCCCCACTGCTCGGAACAATAAGAATAGGTGTTGTTGTCAACCTTTCCTTCAATGTGCGGAAGGCTAGTTCACACTCTTAAGTCCACAATAATCTTTCTCCCTTCTTCATAAGGCGGGTCATTGGCTTAGTCAGCTTTGAGAACCCTTCCACAAACCTCCTGTAGTAGCCTGCTAAGCCTAGGAAACTATGTATTTCTGTCACATTTCTCGGTGGTTCCCACTTCATCACTGCTTCAATCTTTGCAGGGTCAACAGCTACACCCTGTTCCGACACAACATGGCCAAGGAATTTCACTTCCTTCATCCAAAACTCACATTTACTCATCTTAGCATATAACTTATGCTCTCTCAATGTCTGTGGCACTACCCGAATATGGTATTCATGTTCCCCTTGTGTCCACGAATAGATCAATATATCATCAATAAACACAATAACAAACTGATCCAAACACGATCGGAATACTCTGTGCATCAAATCCGTAAAGGCTACAGGAGCATTAGTTAGTCCGAACGACATTATAGTATATTCGAAATGACTAGACCTGGTACGAAAAGCTGTCTTAGGAATATCCTCCTCCTTGATCCTCAGTTGATGGTACCCTGTGCGAAGATCAATCTTGGATTAATACTTAAAACCCCTCAACTGATTGAATAAATCATCAATTCATGGTAATGGGTATTTATTCTTCACTGTTACTCGATTCAACCTTCAGTAGTCCGTACATAACTGAAGTGTTTCATCATGCTTCTTCAGAAAAAGGACTGGGGCTCCCCAAGGTGAAGTGCTTAAACGAACAAACCCAATTGCTAGTAACTGTTCTAATTGCTTCCTTAACTCCTTTAACTCCAAAGGTGTCATCCGATAAGGTGCAATAGAAATGGGTTTCGTTCCAGGATATAAGTCAATAGTAAACTCGATCTCTATTCGAGGTGGTAAGCCAGACAACTCATCCGAAAATACATCTGGAAAGTCTAACACCACAAATATCAACTCTCACGGAGAGTCAACTCGTTTCTCTCCCATTAAGCTAGCAAGAAAGTTTAGACTACTTCCTGCCTTAGCCTGTAAGAACCGTTTACCCGTCATGGGAAAAGGGTTGAAAGCATTCCGCTCATTTGTGAAGCTGAATACTACTCCACTCGGTAATTGGAACACTACCCTTTTTCAAAAACAATCCATCACTGCATGGTATACAAATAACAAGTCCATTCCAAAGGTAACATCATACCCCTTAGCTCTTGTTCCAAAGTGTGCAACCCCGACACACCTTAAGGGTTTCCAATTTTTCACCTGTGGGTAAGGCAACATTCAATTCCTTGTCTAAATTTTCACATTTCAATCCCAGTGTTTTAACATATCCCAAGAGTATAAACGAGTGAGTAGCACTAGGATCAAATAATATACGTGCCTAAGAATTATAAAGTAAAATGATACCTTCAACCACAACATTGGCGAGATCATCCTTCGTTTCAGTTATTGCAAAGACTCGGCCTTGAGTGGTACCAGTTGGTACAATTGTGCCAGGGTTCTTCTGTGGTAGCTGGCTCTGAGATGGGGGCTTGTTCACATTCTACTGTCCTGCAGCTTGATTGGTCTTTGGTGGAAACGAGGGACAGTAATTTCTGAAGTGCCCGAAACCTCCACATGTGAAGCATTGACGCGTGTCAGTGCCTGCTCTATCCTGAGTAACCCCAAATCCTCGAACTGCTTGATTCATTTGCCTCAAAGCTTGGTCAGGTCAGCCGTACAAAGCTGCCCTTTGTGTGACTCCACTACTGCTACCTACTCTCAAGGGACCCCCTCTAGCAAAAGTTTATCTTCGTCTGGCCTCCTATGTGTCTCTCTCCACCAAGTTCGCCTGTTCCGCTTGATCCTTGTATTCTCGAATCTGGAGTGCAACTAACTTCTCGCGGATGGAAGACCTCAAACCTTGTTCAAAGCATTTAGCACTCTTTGCATCAATGGTCACAAACTCGATTGTGTAGCGAGACAACTCATCAAATTTGATTTCGTATTCAGTCACCGTGATGATGCCCTGCTTCAAAGCCAAGAAGTCCGCACTCATTCTATCCTTCATAGATTCAAGGAAGTATTTATCTTGGAAGATCTAATCAAACACCTCCCAAGTCATGGTATCTACAACATGCATCCGCTTCACTGAATCCCACCAGTGATCCGCTTCTCCTTCGAACAAATAGGTAGCTAGCCCCACCCAGATATCAGCAGCAGTCCCCATGCTATCACACATTTTCCTCACTCTCTTAATCCACTTATCCGCCTCCATTGGATTAGAGCTTCCTTAGAAGGTGGGTGGGCGCTGTCATAAGAATTCTCGTAACACCACCATCCTGCGGTTTTCATTGACATCACCTTGTCCCACTGTCAGTGGTTGTGCCACCCCATTCTGGTTGTGGTTTTCATTCTGGTTCTATACCAGAGTGGTCAACTCCCATAGACTTTGGTAGATACCATTCATAGCATCCGGAGAAGGTGGTGGAGGCGGGTTCATGAATCCTCCACGTCCTCGTCCTCATCCTTGTCTACCGTCCATTCTGGACAACAAAGTTCAGTTTAGTTTCCTTAACATACGAGAAACCCTAATTCACCTTAGATTCTAAAGCCAAAGGCCTGTTATTAGACTCCATTCTATAATTTCATTCTTCCTAATCCTACCTCTGTAGTGGTAATTCATAACCTGTAGCTCCCATGTAAGATCTAAAGCCTAAGCTTTGATACCAAACTTGTAATGCCTTGAAATCCACCCTAGAAGACATTACTATCTACAAACCATTCAATCATGAGAGCAACTACAATATCATTAAATAATAAACTATTCATCCATCTGTCCAAGAATCAATACTAAAACTAATAAAGCATTGTAACTTCTCTAACTTACAATTCAAAACCAAAGAATATCTAGCAGCGGAATAATAAAAATTAGCTAAAACATTGTTTCACAAGAATCTCTCCAAATACAATACTCAGAACTAAAACAAAGTATCTCTACGCCTCCACTTCAGGATCCTCGTACTAACCCTCTCCAGCCTCGAGATCAACCTGCTCATCTAACTCAACATCCTGCTCATTACCAAAATCTGTAATGTGTTGTAGGGGGTGAGCAAAAGCCCGTAGAAAATCCCTCTCAAATCCAAACAAGGTTTAAACAATAAAAAGATGGCAAGTCTCTTTTGAAAAATAACATATTTACTGTTTGAAAGTAAAACAATGACAGTTATAATGATCTCAGGTGTACTAAAATACAATAACTCAATGAAAGTAATAAACATGCTATAATTAAAGTAATCAATCAACAACTCAATAGCATCATCCCATTTTCTCATGTATGTTGGTTGTTTCTCAGGAATCTATACAACGATTCTACCTCGTTCAAACCATACAAGAGATGAAATCACAATTTTCTCAACAACCACAATCTCAACCAATCACAATTTCCATAAAAAAATCAAGTATAACAATTGCACAATTCTCAATATGCTATAGTAATAAAGGAACTAAAATATGCAAGATATCATATGAAGAAAACATTCACAATTTTCAATATCAAAATTCTAGGGTTTCGTCGAAAATCTTAATTTCTTAAAACAAGAACAAGTATTAGATGAAAACATGATTTAATTAAGAATATGAATTTAGAAATCAAGAATCCATATCAATTTCACAATTAAACATGTATTTTGGAAAAACTAGGGTTTTTGAAATTCAAGAACAATTATTCCTTGAACCCAAACATGTATTTCGTTCAAAACTATGTTTTAATGGTAAACAAACTAAGAATTCATACATATTTATCATATAACTACCAAGAAGATTGAAAAAATATATATATAATACCCTAAGTCTCAACGAAAGAACTTGAGAAGAATCCCCTACCTTGATTTCGTAGTTTGTGTGTAAACCTAGCATGTTTGATCCGTTCCAACGTGAGAATCCCCTTTGAATCTTGTGTTTTCTCCTTCTCTCTCACTCTCTAGGGTTGCCTAGGGTTGAAAACTAATGAAACATGGTCAAAGGGACTCCTTATGGTATTTTTAGGGTGAAAAACTCTAAAACTGAGCGGGGCCATTTTTAGCATAGCGTCCAAACGGTCCTTGGGTATCCAGATGGTTCAAAGTCATTGTTTTTGATGAAAAATAAAGTTTTTGGGTAAAGAGTACCGTTCAGACGGTGCTTGGAGCGTCTGGACGGTGACAACTTTCTATCCCAACTTTAGGAGTAATTCTCACCTATTTAGAAGTCGATTCAGGAACCTTGCGTGAAATACATTTTTGTAGCCCTTGAAGTCTAGTTTCTACTGTCCAAAAATCAGTTAAATCAGAATTCAGATTAAGAAGTTATGACTAAAATAATAAAGTAGTGTCAAATTCCTTCCTACCCGAATTCTTTCTAAAATGCGGTTTAACTCCGAAATACTTTCTAACTTTAATACACCTCATATTACCTCACCTAAAATTTTTATTTCTACTCTTACAATCTATATAGTTCAAGCTTACATCATTACATATATGTGCATTTCAAATTAATTACGTTACTATATAAAAATAAGAATATGGGGGTTTACAGATGGGGTAAGGTTGAAAATTCCACAAAAAAAAAGGGAATTTTTTTATAATAAAGATCATGCCCTCAGAATAACCCTTTTTGTCTTCCTCTACCATTCATTTCACTTGCTGTCAATATAACCCCGAGGCTTCATTACAACCTCTGAAAGCATGGTGAGAGTATACTTTTAATGAAAAAGAAAAGTTGGTTTTACTATCTAGTGCCCTAACATTCCATTCATGAGATTATGTCAAGGTCGTTTCAATTGTGATGCATGCACATCATTTTTGGAATATATGTGAGCATTTTTTTTTTTTGTGCACAAGATTCTATCTCACATATACACATGGAGAGCATGCCAAGATAATCACAGAGTTATTCATTTGTGAGAGAAACCCTTGGTGAGTTTTGCATCAAAGCTGAATTTGGATAACTAAGTGAATGTGGATTCCCTTGAGTAAATGCCTAAATTACATGTTCATCCCACACACACATGAGTTTGAAAAGAAATGGCAGGTGCATACTCTAGAATAGCATTTAAAGCTATAATGACACTCATGTGTGCTTGGTTCGGGTGTTTGAGAAAGTGTGTCAGGCAACCCTGGGCTCGTAGGATATGGGAATATTGATCAAATTTTAGGTATGAGAAATGATTAGGAATGTCTTTTGTATTTTGAATTATGCTTTATTATTCTAGGTGTTCATTTTGTTATATTTAAAATTCCATTTCATGTGTGTTGAAAGCATCAAAACTCAAATCGCATTGCAATTTCGTAAATGAATTTGGACATGTTCACACATTTTAGCATGGATCAATGTTTTTGAGGAGTTGAGGCTGTAAATAAGTCATTAGAGTGTGTGGGAGTGGAATAAACATGGAGTGGAGGTGTGGTGTAGAGCATAGGAAATTTTTTGAAAAAAGTTGAAACCTACCGGTAGAAGTTTGCAGAAACCTACCGATAGATTTTGATCGTTCTACCGGTAGGTTTTGCCCATAAATTCAGAAAACGAGGGTTTAAGTCAGATTTTTTCGGTGAAACCCTTCACTTTCTCCACTCCTCTCATCCTTAGAAACCCTGTCCTCTACCTCAAAACATTTCAGATCCTCAAAGAATCTCTACCCGCTCATCAAATCTCCCGATTAACCTTCCCAAAGTTGAATTTCACTGTGATTTTTTTTGCATTTTTTTGAATTTCTCCCACAAAAAACCCTCCTTTAATCCAAAAATCCCCCAAATCCATCAACAACCTAGATTTTCATCCAAGGCTTGGAATTCAATGTAATGGCTCGATTGGGTAAGTATTCTCGTGTTCCATTTGATCTTGTCGATGAGTTTTGGTGTTGGTTGTTGCCCTTTATGGCCCTAGGGGCATGTTTGATTCTCATAGCATGAACCAAAGGAATGGGACCGAGTTCTCCAGCACCGGCGGGAACGGGGTCCCGCAAGAGGACGGTGGCAGGCCCCAGTGGTGGGAGTGGGAGTGGAGAAAGACGAAAAAAGCAAAAGAATGACGCTCGCACGTAGAGCGTTGAGGAGAAGAATATGACGTGTGAGCGGCATGTGGATAAACCCACCCTCGGGCCAAACAACGAAGTAGTCCAAGTGATAAAGTGGCGGAACATTGACATTTGGTTTGAGCCCATGGAGGGTTACGTCCTTCCTATGTGTAGGGAGTTCTATCAACGGTTGAAGTTGGTGGATGAGGATGTGTTTTTGCTTAAGACGAATGTGAGGGCGAAGGGAATGGAGGTTACCCCGGGGTTGATTGCCGACCTTTTTCACTGTGAGAGATCTTCTCCCAATGTCCCAGTCTATCCTAACAATATCCAAGGGATGAAATCACTTATGGAGTACGTGCACTTGATTTATGAGGACCTGACATAATTCAAAGGAAAAATTCAAGTCAGGGCATTCAAGCATTCATACGGGGTGATGAACAAGGATTTGCACTACAACTTGCTACCTGGGGATGAGGAGAAGACTTCAGGGGAGGAGAAGCTAGCCCTTCTCCGTGCCTTCATGACGGGCAAGCGGATGGACATAGCTCTAATGATTTGGAAGGTGATGAAGGAGTACGCCCAAGCTAGTAAGCCGAAGGCGAATCTCCCGTTTGCCCACCTTGTCACAAAGATATGCCATCACAACAAAGTCAAGTACAACCCCTCAGATGTGACACTCCCTCCGGAGTTCGGAGCCATTGGCTGGTCAAGCAGTCTGAAGAGGTCGGCGATGAGCGGAGGGCTGGCCTAGAGAGAAGAGAAGGCGAGGCCACCTAGAGCCGAGCCATCTACATCAGGACCCTCCACAGCCAGACCTTCCACAATTGGGCCATCCACTGCTGCCCCGCCTCGCACGGTCCCTCAGCGCCTAGACGTGATAGAGAGGAGGCTGGATGATTTCAGTTGGACCATGCAGCGGATTGCATATCATGCATCTCTTTTGCACCCTTATTACTTGTTTTGTGGTGGAAATTGGGGGAAATGCTTCTAAACTCACATTTAATCGAGATTCCTGTGATTGTAGGTAAAGAGCAGGTAAGGTCGTGTGTAAAGCCTCCCATCAAACCTCCCATTAGGGAAGGCTCTTGTTTGCATTTGCATTATTAGGTATGCATTTAGATAGCATGTTTTGCACTTTAAATAACATGTTTTAGTACAACTTGAGCAATGAGTTGATTGAATTTGATTATGGCCAATGATGAATGGGATTAATTGTCAATTTAAGGGAAATTGAAGAACATGTTGAGTCTGTAGTTTAACATACTAGTTGGTTTTACACTGTTTATGATCTTTTCATGCATGAACACATATCAATATGTTTGGTTAGTTATCATTTAGAGAATTTATTTGGCTAAGTGCTTGTGGGAGATATCAGTGAAACTCTAGAAAATTTATTTAAGCATCATTCAAAGCAAAATTTAGGCATTCATATAAGTTTGGGGAAAATATTAGTTATGATGGGTTAGTATAAAAAAAATAGAGAGAGAGAGTTTTTGGAAAATTATTTTGATTTGATCCTTCATGAGTTAGAAAGAAAAAAAAAGAAAATAGGAAAACAAGAAACAAGAAACAAGAAAGGGCATGTGGTGAGTAAAGATGAAGCGTAAAACACACTCACTCATAAACACATGTTGAGAACGAGGCGGAGCGTAAAATGCACTTGTTCAAGAAAAGGCGAGATGGAGTGTAAAACGCACTCGCTCAATAGGAGGTGAGATGGAGCATAAAATGCACTCACCAAAATGAATGGAAAAAAGAGAGAGAGAGAGAGAGAGAGATAAAAAAAAATAAAAATAAAAATAAAAATCTTTGTACCTTCTAATTATATGTTTTGCCTTTATTAGCAGAGGTTGATGTGAAACGTAAGTTCATAGAGTTGATAATGAGTATCTCCTATGAAGTATTTGATTACGTAAATGTATTTGGGTGATAACTAGCTTGATAGTTCGGATATGTACATGTATTTAAAGGGTCATGACCGGAGGTAAAATTAAGGAGTATGTTTAATTGATAGACTTTGCACTGTTTTGAAGTTTCCCGTGAATTAGTATTTGTAGTAACTTTTGGGGCCATTAATCAAATTCATATTGATCCATTGTTTGAGTAGTTTGTTGATTAATTTTTATAGTTTTTGTTCTTAGTATTTTGCTTGAGGACAAGCAAACATTTAAGTTTGAGGGTATTTGATGTGTGGGTTTTATACCTACGAATTGAGTACTTTCGGTTTGATGAAATTGCAAGTTTTCAAATATTTTATGTTCCTTTTTATTTGTTTTGTGTGTTTTGATGTTATTTTGTAGGGATGATCATTTGGAAGGAAACATGATTATTTGGAAGGAAACAATGTCAATTTGGAACCTAAGTGATGGATTTTTGAAGGCTAAGCAACAAGGTAACTTTAGGCTTGAAAGGGGACCTGCGCCAAAACCAGCGCCCCTACGCTGGAAAACCAATATCTCAGCGCCCCTGCACTAATTTTTGGCGCAGCTGCGCTTGTGTTGGCTCTGGACGCGAATTTCGACTTGTTTTTGACCCGAAATTAGACTCTAATGCCTCATATATGCTAGGGTTTGAGTGGGGATATAAATATACTGATTTTGGGGGCTGAAAAGAGGAGGAGAAGACAAAGGATTGATAGAAAATTGAAGGCAAGAATCGAAGGAACCGACACGAAGAAAATCGGACTTGAAGGCTAGAGAGGAGTTGAAGATTGCAACTAAGTTTTCATTCTTTTCTCTTACTTTTATTTCTTGATTTTCTGAGATGCTGTTGAATTTGAGAATGATGTTTTTCAATTACATTATGAGCTAAATCTTTATTAAGATTGCAACGGAACCTAATGTCTAGTTAAATTGATCTACTCTCGTTTCTAGTTCTTGCTGATCATACATGAGTTGTTTGTCATATTTTGTGCTTAATATATGGTTGTGTGGCCAACAATTAATTTGATAACCTAGATGAAATTGGGAGATGAATTCTAGGTTTAGATTTGAATATGATGACATGCATCTGGTTAATTCTTCTTAGGATTGAATTGCTGGGTTTGTGTATAGGATAGGAATATACCTATATGCCGTGTGTAACTTTTATGAGAGTTTGAACTTAATGAATCTATTCCAACTTATTTTGCATAGGAATATAGCAATTTAATTGGGAGAGATATACTTATCTTCCTATCAGAAGAGGTTTGATAAATAATTTTGAAGTCTCAGTTAACAACTTGTTTTGATCAATTAACTGGAAAGAGAGTGGAAAGATTTATACGAAGCTTTAGGGGAAGTTATAATCTTAAATTCTTCTATTCGTTAAATTCAATCTTTGATTATTAAATTTAGGTGTAGTCTTAAATTAGTAAATTCACAGTTTAATTCCTATTGTTTAAATAAAATCGAATTGATATAAAGTTAGTACTTGAAAGTTATTAGCAATAATTCTCCATAGGAACGATACTTTACTTATCACTTTATTACTTGTTGATCGTGTATACTTGCACGTAAATTGTCAATACCAAATTCGGACAACAAATTTTTAGCGCCATTGCCGGGGAATTATCAAAAATCCAGCGCCCATTTCAGCGCCCCAGCGCTGATATTCTGCCCATTCCAGTGCCCAGGCAGCCTATTTCAGCGCCCCAGCGCCCATTTTAGCGCCCCAACGCTGATATTCTGCCCATTCCAGCACTATAAACCCCCAAGACAACTCCCAAAAACAGATTTTCAGCACTATAAACCCTCAAAACAGTTCCCAAAACAGAATTTCAGCACTATAAACCCCCAAAACAGCTTCCAAAACAGATTTTCAGCACTATAAAACCCCAAAACAGCTCCCAAAACAGAATTTCAGCATCAAATACATGAACAAGAAGCCAACCAAATCAACTCCTACCACTCCCAAAAATTTCAAACCTCTTAAAATACATACAACCCAACTCTTATTCACCCAAAATTCCATTCAATCATCTTGAATCTTTCAACCTCTTTACTCAACAATCTTGCTACTCAAGTGGCTTCAATGAGTATCAACTAGCACCAAGGATTTCTCCATTCTCCATGGGTAAAGATTAAGCTTTGCAACGTAAATTTCCTAGTCCACCTATGTTTCCCGAATACACTCCCGACTCAGCGAACGATGAGGATGCTGACGATGATGCGAACTAGCGAAGTCTCAAGGATGTCCTCTGTCTTAATATTTCCTACTTTATACACTGAGGACAATGTTTAGTTTAAGTTTGGGGGCGTTTTCTTGTTTGCATTTGCATTATTAGGTATTCATTTAGATAGCATATTTTGCACTTCAGATTGCATGTTTTAGTACAACTTGAGCAATGGGTTGATTGAATTTGATTATGGCCAATAATGAATGGGATTAATTGTCAAATTCAAGGGAAATTGATGAACATGTTGAGTTTGAAGTTTGACATACTAGTTGGTTTTACACTATTTATGATCTTTTCATTCATGAGCACATATCAATCTGTTTGGTTAGTTATCATTTAGAGAATTTATTTGACTAAGTGCTTGTGAGAGATATCAGTGAAACTCTAGAAAATTTATTTAAGCATCATTCAAAGCAAGTTTAGGCATTCATATAAGTTTAGGGGAAATATTGGTTATGATGGGTAAAAAAAAGGGAGTTTTTGAAAATTATTTTGAATTGATCCTTCATGAGTTAGAAAAAAGAATAGGAAGACAAGAAACAAGAAAGGAGCATGTGGTGAGTAGAGATGGAGCGTAAAACGCACTCAATCATAAACACATGTTGAGAACGAGATGGAGCGTAAAACGCACTCGTTCAAGAAAATGCGAGATGAAGCGTAAAACGCACTCGCTCAATAGGAGGTGAGATGGAGCATAAAATGCACTCACCAAATGAATGAAAAAGAAAGAAAAAAAAGAGAGAAAGAGAGAGATGAAAATTTACGCAAAAACTTGAAAAAACTGACATATCAATCCACTCACCAACAAAAACTTGTTGTCCAAATTTGATATTGACAATTTACGTGCAAATATACACGATCAACAAGTAATAAAGTGATAAGTAGAGTATCGTTCCCACGGAGAATTATTACTAATAAATTCCAAGTACTAACTTTATATCAATTCGATTTTATTTAAACAACTGGAATTGAACTATGAAATTACTAATTTAAGACTAAATCTAAAATTTCTAATCAAGGATTGAATTTAACGGATTAAAGAATTTAAGATTACAACTTCCCCTAATGCTTCGTATAAATCTTTCCACTCTCTTTCCAGTTAATTGATCAAAATAAGTTGTTAACTGAGACTTCAAAATTATTTATCAAACCTCTTCCGATAGTAAGATAAGCATATCTCTCCCAATTAAATTGTTATATTCCTATGCAAAATAAGTTGGCATAAATTCATTAAGTTCAAACTCTCATAAAAGTTACACACGGCATATAGGTATATTTCTATCCTATACACAAACCCAGCTATTCAATCCTAAGAAGAATCAACCAGACACATGTCATCATATTCCGATCTAAACCTAGAATTTATCTCCCAATTTCATCTAGGTTATCGAATTGATTGATGGCCAAACAATCATATATTAAGCACAAAATATGACAAACAACTCATGTATGATCAATAGAACTAGAATCGAGAGTAGATCAAATTAACTAGGCATTAGGTTCCGTTGCAATCTTAATAAGAATTTAGTTCATAATGTAATTGAAAAACATCCTTCTCAAATTAAAAAACATCTCAGAAAATCAAAAAGTAAAAGTAAGAGAAAAGAATGAAAACTTAGTTGCAATTTTCAATTCCTCTCTAGCCTTCAATCCCGATTTTCTTCGCGTCGCCTTCTTCAATTCTTGCCTTCAATTTTCTATCAATCCTTGGTCTTCTTCTTATGTTTTCAGCCCCCAAAATCAGTCTATTTATATCCCCCACTCAAACCCTAGCATATATGGGGCATTACAGTCCAATTTCTAGTCAAAAACAAGTCAGAATTCGCGTCCAGAGCCAACACATGCGTAGCTGCGCCAAAAATCAGCGCAGGGGTGCTGAGTTACTGGTTTTCCAGCGCAGGGGCATGGGTCCCCTTTCAAGTCTAAAGTTGCCTTGTTGCTTAGCCTTCAAAATCTATCACTTAGGCTCCAAATTGACCTTGTTTCCTTCCAAATGATCATCCCTACAAAATAACATCAAAACACACAAAACAAATAAAAAGGAACATAAAATAATTGAAAACTTGCAAATTCCTCAAGCCGAAAGTACTCAATTCGTAGGTATAAAACTCACTCATCAAATACCCCCAAACTTAAATCTTTGCTTGTCCTCAAGCAAAATACTAAGAACAAAAACTATAAAAATTAATTCTGACCACTACTCAAATAATGGATCAATATGAATTTGAATAATGGCCCCAAAAGTTACTAGAAATAATAATTCACAGGAAACTTCAAAACGGTGCTAAGTCTAACAATTCAACATACTCTTTAATTTTACCTCCGCTCATGACCCTTTAAATACATGTGCATATTCGAACTGTTTAAACTAGCCATCACCCAGATAAATTTACGTAGTCAAGCGCTCCGAAAGAGATACTAAATATCAACTCTATGAACTTACGTTTCACATCAACCTATGCTAATAAAGGCAAAACATATAATTAGAAGGTACAAACATTTTTATTTTTTTTATTTTCTCTCTCTCTCTCTCTCTCTCTCTCTCTCTCTCTCTCTCTCTCTCTCTCTCTCTCTCTCTCTCTCTCTCTCTCTTTTCTTCTTTTTCGTTCATTTGGTGAGTGCATTTTATGCTCCATCTCACCTCCTATTGAGCGAGTGCGTTTTACGCTCCATCTCGCATTTTCTTGAACGAGTGCGTTTTACGCTCCATCTCGTTCTCAACATGTGTTTATGAGTGAGTGCGTTTTACGCTCCATATCTACTCACCACATGCCCCTTTCTTATTTCTTGTCTTCCTATTCTTTTTTTCTTTCTAACTCATGAAGGATCAAATCAAAATAATTTTCAAAAACTCCTTTTTTTTTTTACTAACTCATCATAACCAATATTTCCCCCAAACTTATATGAATGCCTAAATTTGCTTTGAATGATGCTTAAATAAATTTTCTAGAGTTTCACTGATATCTCCAACAAGCACTTAGCCAAATAAATTCTCTAGATGATAACTAACCAAATAGATGGATATGTGCTCATGCATGAAAAAAATCATAACCAATGTAAAACCAACTAGTATGTCAAACTACAAACTCAACATGTTCATCAATTTCCCTTGAATTAACAATTAATCACATTCATCATTGGCCATAATCAAATTCACTCAACCCATTGCTCAAGTCGTTTTAAAACATGCTAATTAAAGTGCAAAACATGCTATCTAAATGCATACCTAATGATGCAAATGCAAACAAGAAAACACCCCCAAACTTAAACTAAATATTGTCCTCAATGTATAAAGTAGGAAAAATTAAGACAGAGGACTTCCCTGATACGTCACTAGTTGGCATCGTCGTCAGCGTCCTCATCATCCGCTGAGTCGGGAGTGTACTCGGGAAACATAGGTGGACTAGGAAACTCACGTTGCAAAGCTTAATCTTAACCCATGGAGAATGGACAATTCCTTGGTGCTAGTTGACACTCATTTTTTATTTTTAGAGGAAGGGAAGATTTTATTAAATGAAATATCAAAATTTTACAAGAATCAAAAAACAGAAAAATCTGTTTTAACAGAATAACAGAAAAAATTCTGTTTTAACAGAAAACAGAAAAAATTCTGTTTTAACAGAAAAAACATAAAACTGGTTTTCTGTTGTATACTATAATTCCTCCAGTTATGCTCTTCCAGTAAGCCAAAGAGCTTCAGCAAAGATTGCACACATCTCAGCAGCACCAGGCAGCACGCCTCTCCTATCATCAAGCCAATCCCAGCAGTATAGCAGAATAGAACAGCAACTTCACTGGCAGATTGAATAAGCCCTGCTGGAAAGACTGCCATCCACATCCTTCCTCACAGTTCAGCTTTAGCTCTCATACAGCAACCAGCTCCATCCCAGGCATCAACTTCAAACACTCCAGCATAGCATCAGTAGACCAGACTGCGTAGCACAACAGACCACAGCACTGCAACATATCAGACATTATCCCAGCAGAACTACTTAACCAAGCTCACCTCATCAACTACAAACTAAAACAACACCAATATTCCCAATACCCAGTCAACCTTTGTCATCAAATACCATAAAATTTTTAGTACGCAGAACAGGAAGTCCTCTTTGATCTTGAACCAACCTCTGTCTGACAGCAGCTGGAAGCTGATTATTCACAGAGAATTCAGAAGAAAACCCATCCTGTACAGCTCTATTTGCTAAGGCATCAGCAACAAAGTTTGCTTCCCTATATACATGCTCCAAAGTATACTGCATTCTGCTCAATAGTGCTTTAATTTTATCCAAAATGCCCAATAAAAGCCAGGGACATTCCATCATACCCTTAACAGTCTTGACCAACACCAAATAATCTGACTCAATACAGACTCTATAACCAAACAACCCAGCCCTATCCACCATAGATAGACCATCCACTAAGGCCTTAAATTCAGCTCCCACATTAGAATCTACACCATACCAAAAAGAAGCAGCCAAAACCATTCCTCCCCACTCATTTCTCAGTACTGCCCCTCCTCCAGTAGCACCAGGATTCCTTTTAGCAGCACCATCCACATTGAGTTTAAAAATACCAGCACTAGGAGGAACCCAGCACACCCATATAGCTTTAGTAAACATCATATATGGCACAACAATTCCCAACATATTCAACACCATTCTGCCATTTTCATTCTCCATTACCCTGGGCTTCACCAATCTTACCTGAAACCTTAAAATGCTACAAATTTTCATAAAAACAGAAAAAGAATTTAGCTGACCCTCCCCAGCTCTCCTTCTACATCTCTCCATCCATATTTGCCAAAAAATCAATAAAGAGAGACTCCTCATCAAGCTACAACACACAGTCTTTTTCTTGAAAATCCTACATAATCTCTGCATTCTAACCATTGGTAACTCCCCCCTGATCAATTGGAAACCCCCTATACCAGCAAACCTCCCCCAAATAGACTCTGCATACTTACATTCAACTAACAAGTGCATTACATTCTCCTCATCCTTACTGCACATAACACATCTGCTTACTAAAGGGATTCCACACAACCTGATTCTAGAATCCAAGGGTATAGCCTTCATTAACAATTTCCAACCCACCAGTTGAGCACTAGGAGCTGTATTCATACTCCAAATAGCCTTGGCAGTTTCATTTTGAACACTAGGAACCCTTACCATATTCCAAGCATCCTTCAACACAAACTCTCCAGAAGTAGAAGCCTTCCACACCAACCTGTCTGCCTTATCAGACAAAGATAATTGACATCCCAAAATTTCTAATCTTAACTGCTCAGACAAATAATCATCTATCTGCTCCAGCTGCCACTGAGAACCAGTCAAAACCTCACATACTTTCGGAAAACACTGAGGCATTTCATCCAATTTACAAATCAAAGGCCCCCCCTTCCAACCAATGATCACACCAAAAATCAACTTGATCACCTCTTCCAATCAGCACTTTAGAGTGCAGAACCACTTTCTCAAAAAAAGGCACTAAAGCCTTAAAGCACTTAGTCTTACCCCCATTCATACATCTAAGCAGATGCTTTCCCTTCAAAAATTTAGTATTAAAAACCTGAGACCACAATGAAGTCCCCTTCAGTAATCCCTAGGTCTGCTTCATTCTGAAAGCTGCTTGCAAATCCTCAAACTCCTCACCCCCAAACCTCCCTCATGCTTAGGCAATGTAACTTTAGACCAAGCTACCCAATGCCTTTTCCTAACATCCAACCTGTTAGACCAAACAAAACCTGCCATTATAGAGTTTAATTTGTAAATAATACTCTTAGGCAAATTCAAACATGCCAGCAAATGAATGGGCACATCACTCAGAACAGTCTGCACCATCAATACCCTACCCATGTTTGACAACATCTTGGCATACCATCCCTCAAGCCTACTTCTAAATTTACACACAACACTCTCAAAATCCCTGATTCTGGTTCTCCCATGAATTATTGGACAACCAAGGTAAGTAAAGGGACACTGTTTAAGAGGAATGCCAGCAATAGCAGAAAGCTCCTGTCTTCTGCTAGAGGATATAAACTTTGAGCAGAACATAGAACTTTTCTGCACACTCACTTTCTGCCCAGAAGACTGTTCATACTCTCCCAAGAACTTCATCAAATTCACCAATGACCTCTTGTTCCCCCTAAGAAAGACCAAAGTGTCATCTGCAAAAAGAAGGTGAGACACTAAAGTTGTCCCTCTCCCCAAATGATATCCATTTACCAAACCCTCCAAGAAAATCCTCTTCAAACCCCTACTCAACACCTCTTCAGCTAGGATAAACAAGCAAGGTGATATTGGATCCCCTTGCCTCAAACCCCTAGAAGTAGGGAAAAAACCAACTCTTTGGCCATTCACACACACAAACACATACTGACTTTCCAAGCAGTTAGCAATAATATTAACAAACGAATCAGAAAAACCAAAACAAGAGAGAGCTTTCAATAAGAAATCCCACTCCAGCCTATCATAGGCTTTCGTCATGTCAAGTTTCAAGAGCATATTCCCTGCCTCCACCTTTCTATCCAAGTTCTCTACCATTAACTGGGCCAGAGCAACAAAGTCACCCCCACTTCTACCCTTCACATACCCATGTTGTTCATTAGACACCACCACTGGAAGAATAGGAGCAAGTCTAGAGGCCAAAAGCTTAGTAAACACTTTATACAAAAAATTACATAAGCTTATTGGCCTAAAATCTGAAAAAGATATAGGATTGGGGTTCTTAGGGATCAACACAAGTAAAGTAGCATTTGCTGACCTGGGGACTTTTCCACCTTTTAAGAAAAAATTAACAGCTCTTACCATGTCCAATTTAATGACCTCCCATGCCACCTGAAAAAACTTCCCAGAGAAACCATCAACTCCAGGTGAACTATGCACAGACATAGAAAAGACCACACTCATTGAAGCCACTTGAGTTGCAAGATTGTTGAGTAAAGAGGTTGAGAGATTCAAGATGATTGAATGGAATTTTGGGTGAATAAGAGTTGGGGTGTATGTATTTTTAGAGGTTTGAAATTTTTGGGAGTGGTAGGAGTTGATCTTAGGAGCAGTCCATGAATGTGGCGCTAAAGTGGTTTTTATAGTGCTGATTTTTCAGGAGCAAGGGTTGTTCTGGGTGCTGTGCAGGCCGAATAGACTGTTTTGGGTGAGTTTTGGGGCACGCAGGGGCGCTGCTGCGCTGCCTGGCTGCTTTGGACAGCATTTAGGACAGCAGGGAGCGCGCAGGGGCGCTGAATCTAGCGCCTAGGCGCTGCCTTGCTGGATTAGGGACTGGCTGGGCACGCTGGGGCGCTGGATCTGGCGCCTAGGCGCTGCCTTACTGGATTGCATCCTCCTTTTTCTTATTCAAAAACTCCTTTTTTTTTTCTTTCACTCTTTTATTTTATTTGATGTTTCTTTTCGATCCCCGCTACCTACAAGCAATTAACACACTAATTAACTTGTACTAATAATCTACTGACTAAACTGACATAAAAATAAAATAAAGTAAAAATTAAAAGCTAAACTTTGGGTTGCCTCCCAAATAGCGCTTGTTTTATAGTCATCAGCCTGACTACTCCCTGTTTCATCCCCGGTCGACAAGGTTAATTGAGGTCTTTTGGCGATCAATGTCACCGCCCCAATATTGCTTCAGTCTCTACCCGTTCACCTTGAAAGTTCTCTTCGAGTTAGTTTCCTCAACTTCGACTGCTCCATGTGGGAACACCTCCTTTTTATATAACTTGGCGTTCTCAAGAGGATTTGAAATACAACTTCCTACGAATAACCCATTCACTGCATCTTCCACCAAATCAACCCGAAAACATTCTTCCGCTTCCTCCAAAAATTTCATAGCCGAGAATACATTGAATGTAACCTCTTGATCTTGGACTCGCATAGTTAGCTCACCTTTCTATACGTCGATAAGTGTTCTCCCCGTTGCTAAAAATGGTCGCCCAAGAATAATAGGTATTTCCCTATCCTCCTCACAATCTAAGACTATGAAATCAGCTGGAAAAAGGAATTTATCCACTTTCACTAGAACATCCTCAACTATGCCCTTTGGATAAGTGAGTGATCTATCCACCAGCTGCAATGTGACATTAGTAGGTTTTGCTTCTTTCGAACCCAATTGCTGATAAACTGATAGCGGCATTAAGTTAATACTTGCTCCCAAGTCGCACAATGTCTTCCCGAAAAACTGACTACCTATTGTGCATGGAATTGTAAAGCTACCCCGAATCTTTGAGCTTTGGTGGTAGCTTCTTTTGAAGAATAGCACTACACTCCTCCGTAAGTGCCACTGTCTCAAAATCGCCTAGTTTTATCTTTTTTGACATAATTTCCTTCAAAATTTTCACATAGTTAGGCATTTGCTCCAATGCATCCGCGAAAGGGATATTTATTTAGAGTTTCTTAAACACTTCCAAGAATTTAGAGAACTGTTTATCCCACTTGTGTTTTTGCAACCGTTGTGGAAACGGCATGGGAGGCACCATAGGTCTCGATTTGCCTCCATTAGAACTTATAACTGGATCTTCTTCATCATTTCCATGGTTCACATTCTTGCTATTCTTTTCTTCACCCTCCCTATCATCTCCAAGTGATTGTTTTGGAGTTCCACCAACAACTTCAGGTAGCTCTTTTCCGCTTCGTAATGAAATAGCATTGCAGTGCTCCTTACCTTCCCTCTTAGGATTGATCTCCGTATCGCTAGGTAGAGTGCCTTGAGGTCTGTTGTTAATGGCATTAGCAAGCTGACCCATTTGATTTTCCAGGTTTCGGACTGATACTTCTATACTGTTCATCCTTGTCTCACTTTGTGCTATGTACCTGGAAAGCAGCTCCTCCAAATTTGACTTATTTTTCTGTTGTGGTGAAGCTTGATTCTGAAAGCCTGGTGGGTATGATTGTCTTGGAGCAGAAGGTTGGGCTTGATTATTATTCCAAGAAAAGTTCGGATGAGTCCCCCAACCAGGGTTATAATTGTTGGAATTATTGCTATATGGCTACCTATTGTGGTTACCAATGTATTGTACCAACTCTGGACTAATTGCACATTGATTACTTGGATGGTTTCCAGCACACAATTCACAAACAACTGCCACACTCTGAATAGGTTGCACTCCTAAAGCATCAATCTTCTTTGTCAATGTAGCAACCTGTGCAGCCAATGTAGTAACCGCATCAACTTCATAAATCCCTGCTACCTTTGGCTGATTGATCCTTGTAGAAGGCCAATGATAGTTGTTTGCAGCCATCGTCTCTAATAACTCGTATGCTTCATCAAAAATTTTCCCCATTAATGCCCCACCTACAGCTGCATAAGTACTGGTTCGGGTAGCACTAAACAACACGTTGTAGAACGTTTGAACTTGCAACCAATTAGGAATACCATGGTGAGGACATTTTCGGAGTAAGTCTTTGAATCGCTCCCAAGCTTCATAGAGAGTCTCAAAATCATGCTGTGCGAATGAAGTGATGTCGTTTCTCATCCTTGCAGTTTTAGCTGGTGGAAAGAATTTAGCTAAGAATTTTTGAGCAAAATCTGACCACGTAGTAATAGAATCTGGCGACAAAGAATGCAACCAACTCTTCGCCTTATCACGAAGTGAGAAAAGGAAAATTCAGAGTCTAATTGCATCTTCAGAAACCCCATTGTATCTGAATGTGTCGCATATCTCCAGAAAACTCATCAAAATGATCGTTTGGGTCATCGTTAGGCAAACCCCCAAACTGCACTGAATTTTGAATCATTTGAATGGTACCCGACTTGATCTCGAAATTGTTTGCTTGAATTGCGGGCCTTCGAATGCTCGATTGTATTTCCGTCACAAGCGGCATAACATAATCCCTTAACGATTTCTGTTCTTCTTCAGCCATAATTTCTTGATTATTTACTTCTTAACACTGCTTTCGCAAGTTTCGGCACGGTAATAGCTCCTGACCTTTAGATCGTGTTAGCATACAAAATTCAAGAGTGCTTGCGAAAACAATTAAAACAGAAAATTAAAAAAATTAAAATAGAAAATTAAATAAGTTTAAATTAAGATCAAACTGATTGAAATTAATATTGAAATAATTACTAGAATAATTCCCTGGCAACGGCGCCAAAAACTTGTTCTCTGAATTTGATATTGACAATTTACGTGCAAGTATACACGATCAACAAGTAATAAAGTGATAAGCAGAGTATCGTTCCCACGGAGAATTATTACCAATAATTTCCAAGTACTAACTTTATATCAATTCAATTTTATTTAAACAATTGGAATTGAACTATGAAATAACTAGTTTAAAACTAAATCTAAAATTACTAATCAAGGATTGAATTTAACGGATTAAAGAATTTAAGATTACAACTTCCCCTAAAGCTTCGTATAAATCTTTCCACTATCTTTCCAGTTAATTGATCAAAATAAGTTGTTAATTGAGACTTCAAAATTATTTATCAAACCTCTTTTGATAGTAAGATAAGTATATCTCTCCCAATTAAATTGTTATATTCCTATGCAAAATAAGTTGGAATAGATTCATTAAGTTCAAACTCTCATAAAAGTTACATACGACATATAGGTATATTCCTATCCTATACACAAACTCAGCTATTCAATCCTAAGAAGAATCAACCAGACGCATGTCATCATATTTCGATCTAAACCTAGAATTCATCTTCCAATTTCATCTAAGTTGTCAAATTAATTGTTGGCCACACAATCTTATACTAAGCACAAAATATGACAAACAACTTATATATGATCAACAAGAACTAGACACGAGAGTAGATCAATTTATCTAAACATTAGGTTCCGTTGCAATCTTAATAAAAATTTAGTTCATAATGTAATTGAAAAACATCATTCTCAAATTAAACAACATCTCAAGAAATCAAGAACTAAAAGTAAGAGAAAATGAATGAAAACTTAGTTGCAATCTTCAATCTCTCTCTAGCCTTCAATCCCGATTTTCTTCGCGTCGCCTCCTTCGATTCTTGCCTTCAATTTTCTATCAATCCTTGGTCTTTTTTCTTATGTTTTCAACCCCCAAAATCAGTATATTTATATCCCCACTCAAACCCTAGCATATATGAGGCATTAGAGTCCAATTTCGGATAAAAAACAAGTCGGAATTCGCGTCCTAGCCAACACAAGCGTAGCTGCGCCAAAAATCAGTGCAGGGGCGCTGAGTTACTAGTTTTCCAGCGCAGGGACGCTGGTTTTGGCGCAGATCCCCTTTCAAGCCTAAAGTTGCCTTGTTGCTTAGCCTTCAAAAATCCATCACTTAGGTTCCAAATTGACATTGTTTCCTTCCAAATGATCATGTTTCCTTCCAAATGATCATCCCTACAAAATAACATCAAAACACACAAAACAAATAAAAAGGAACATAAAATATTTGAAAACTTGCAATTTCATCAAACTGAAAGTACTCAATTCGTAGGTATAAAACCCACTCATTAAATACCCCCAAACTTAAATCTTTGCTTGTCCTCAAGCAAAATCCTAAGAGCAAAATCCTTAAAAATTAATCCTAACAACTACTCAAACAATGGATCAATATGAATCTGAATAATGGCCCCAAAAAGTTACTACAAATAATAATTCACGGGAAACTTCAAAACAGTACTAAGTCTAACAATTCAACATACTCCTTAATTTTACCTCCGCTAATGACCCTTTAAATACATGTGCATATTCTAACTGTTTAAACTAGCCATCACCTAGATAAATTTACGTAGTCAAGTGCTCCCTAAGAGATACTCAATGTCAACTCTATGAACTTACGTTTCATATCAACCTCTGCTAATAAAGACAAAAAATATAATTAGAAGGTAAAAAAAAATTTATTTTTATTTTTATTTTTTTTTATCTCTCTCTCTCTCTTTCCATTCATTTTGGTGAGTGCATTTTATGCTCCATCTTACCTCCTATTGAGCGAGTGCGTTTTACACTCCATCTCGCCTTTTCTTGAACGAGTGCGTTTTACGCTCCATCTCTACTCACCACATGCCCTTTCTTGTTTCTTGTTTTCCTATTTTTTTTTCTTTCTAACTCATGAAGGATCAAATCAAAATAATTTTCCAAAAACTCTCTCTCTCTCTCTCTCTCTCTTTTTATACTAACCCATCATAACTAATATTTCCCCCAAACTTATATGAATGCCTAAACTTTGCTTTGAATGATGCTTAAATAAAGTTTCTAGAGTTTCACTGATATCTCCCACAAGCACTTAGCCAAATAAATTCTCTAAATGATAACTAACCAAACAGATTGATATGGGTTCATGCATGAAAAGATCATAAACAATGTAAAACCAACTAGTATGTTAAACTACAGACTCAACATGTTCATCCATTTCCCTTAATTTGAAAATTAATCCCATTCATCATTGGCCATAATCAAAGTCAATCAACTCATTGCTCAAGTTGTACTAAAACATGTTATTTAAAGTGCAAAACATGCTATTTAAATGCATACCTAATAATGCAAATGCAAACAAGAAAACACCCCCAAACTTAAACTAAACATTGTCCTCAATGTATAAAGTAGAAAAAATTAAGACAGAGGACTTCCCTGAGACGTCGCTAGTTGGCATCGTCGTAGCGTCCTCATCGTCCGCTGAGTCGGGAGTGTATTCGGGAAACAAAGATGGACTAGGAAAATTACGTTGCAAAGCTTAATCTTTACCCATGGAGAATGGAGAAATCCTTGGTGCTAGTTGATACTCATTGATGCCACTTGAGAGGTGAGAATGTTGTGTAAAGGATTTTGAGATGTCCAAAATGATAGAATAGAATGTTGGATGAATTTTTGTGTATTTTATAGTGCTGAAAATCTGTGTTGGGAGCTGATTTGGGTGTTTAGAAGGCTGAAATTCTGGGTTTGAAGCAGTTTTGGGTTTTTATAAGGCTGAAATTCTGGGTTTGGAGCAGTTTTGGTCAGCAAGGGTGCTGACTGGGCGCGCATGGGCGCTGGTTGGGCGCGCAGGAGCGCTGCCTATAGCTCTTAGGCGCTGCCTTGCTGTGTTGGTGACAGGAGCTCAGCGCTGAGGCGCTGTGTAGGGTGCTGGGGCGCCAGAACTCTGGTCATGCATCCTCCTTTTGCTTGTTCAAACTCCATTTTTTCTTTCTTTCTTTCTCCCTTATTTTTTTCAATTCTCGGTACCTACAAGCAATTAACACCTTAATTAAAATGCACTAATAATCTAAAAACTAAATTGACATAAACATAAAATAAAAATTAAAAACTAAAATTTGGGTTGCCTCCCAAATAGCGCTTGTTATAAAGTCATCAGCCTGACTACTCCCTGTTTCATCCCGGGTTGACAAGGTTAATTGAGGTCTTTTCATTATCAATGTCACCGCTCCAATATTGCTTCAGTCTCTGCCGTTCACCTTGAAAGTTCTTTTCGAATTGGCTTCCTTGACTTTAATCGCTCCATGTAGGAACACCTCCTCTTTATATAGCTTGTCGTTCTTAAGAGAATTTGAAATACAGCTTCCTACGAATACCCCATTCACTGCATCTTCCACCACATCAATCCGAAAACATTCTTCCGCTTCCTTTGGAAATTTCATAGCTGAAAATACATTGAATGTAACCTCTTGATCTCGGACTCGCTTAGTTAGCTCACCTTTTTGTACATCGATAAGTGTTCTCCCCGTTGCTAAGAATGGTCGTCCAAGAATAATAGGTATTTCCCTATCTTCCTCACAATCTAAGACTATGAAATCAGCTGGAAAAATGAACTTATCCACTTTAACTAAAACGTCCTCAACTATGCCCCTTGGATAAGTGAGTGATCTATCTGCAAGCTGCAATGTAATATTGAGAGTGGCATCAAGTTGATACTAGCTCCCAAGTCACACAATGCTTTCCCGAAAAACTGGCTGCCTATTGTGCATGGAATTATAAAGCTACCCGGATCTTTGAGCTTTGGTGATAGCTTTTTTTGAAGAATAGCACTGCATTCCTCCGTAAGTGCCCCTGTCTCAAAATCACCTAGTTTTCTCTTCCTTGACAGAATTTCCTTCAAAAATTTCACATAGTTAGGCATGTTCTTCACTGCTTCTGTGAAAGAGATATTTATTTGGAGCTTCTTAAACACTTCCATGAATTTAGAGAACTGCTTATCCCACTTCTGTTTCTGTAAACGTTGTGGAAACGGCACGGGAGGCACAATAGGACTCTGCTTGCCTTCATCAGAATTTACCACTAGATCACATTCTTTCTTTTCATGGTCCACATTCCTGCTATCTTTTATTTCTTTACCCCCACTATCATCTCCATATGATTGTCCTGGAGTTCCACCAACAACCTCAGGTAACTCTTTTCCGCTTCGTAATGTAATAGCATTGCAGTGCTCCTTACCTTCCCTCTTAGGATTGATCTTCGTATCACTAGGTAGAGTGCCTTGAGGTTGGTTGTTAATGGCATTAGCAAGTTGACCCATTTGATTTTCCAAGTTTCGGATTGATACTTCCATACTGTTCATCCTTGTCTCACTTTGTGCTATGTACCTAGAAAGCAGCTCCCCCAAATTTGACTTCTTTTCCTATTGTGGTGGAGTTTGATTCTGAAAGCCTGGTGGGTATGATTGTCTTGGAGCAGAAGGTTGGGCTTGATTATTATTCCAAGAAAAGTTCGGATGAGTCCCCCAACCAGGGTTATAATTGTTGGAATTATTGCTATATTGCTGCCTGTTGTGGTTACCAATGTATTGTACCGACTCTGGACTAATTGCACATTGATTGCTCGGATGGTTCCCGACACACAATTCACAAACAACTGCCACACTCTGAATAGGTTGCACTCCTAAAGCATCAATCTTCTTTGTCAATGTAGCAACCTGTACAGCCAATGCAGTAACCGCATCAACTTCATAAATCCCTGCTACCTTTTGCTGATTGATCCTTGTAGAAGGCCACTGATAATTGTTTGCAGCCATCGTCTCTAATAACTCGTATGCTTCATCGAAATTTTTTCCCATTAATGCCCCACCTGAAGCTGCATCGATACTAGTTCGAGTAGCACTAAACAACCCGTTGTAGAACGTTTAAACTTGCAACCAATTAGGAATACCATGGTGAGGGCATTTTCGGAGTAAGTCTTTGAATCGCTCCCAAGCTTCATAGAGAGTCTCAGAATCAAGCTGTGCGAATGAAGTGATGTCGTTCCTCATTCTTGCAGTTTTAGCTGGTGGAAAGAATTTAGCTAAGAATTTTTGAGCTAAATCTGACCACGTAGTAATAGAACCCAACGGCAATGAATGCAACCAACTCTTCGCCATATCATGAAGTGAGAAAGGAAAAAGTCGGAGTCTAATCGCATCTTCAGAAATCCCATTGTATCTGAATGTGTCGCATATCTCCAGAAAACTCATCAAATGATCGTTTGGGTCATCGTTAGGCAAACCCCCAAACTGCACTGAATTCTGAATCATTTGAATGGTACCCGACTTGATCTCGAAATTGTTTGCTTGAATTGTGAGCATAATCCCTTATAGATTTCTGTTCATCTTCAGCCATAGCTTCTTGGTTGTTTACTTCTTGACACT
Organism: Ilex aquifolium; assembly: GCA_951799425.1. NCBI lineage: Eukaryota > Viridiplantae > Streptophyta > Magnoliopsida > Aquifoliales > Aquifoliaceae > Ilex > Ilex aquifolium. Next base: position 21,798,616 of record OX637396.1, on the reverse strand, counting down.
GTTTTCGCAAGTTTCGGAGCCTTCTTTCGATTTCATCTTCGTACGGTAGTAGCTCCTGACCTGTAGATCATGTTTGCATACAAAATTCAAGAGTACTTGCGAAAAGAATTAAAACAAAAGAAATTAAATAAGTTTAAACTAAGATCAAATTGATTGAAATTAATATTGAAATAATTACTAGAATAAATCCCCGGCAACGGCGCCAAAAACTTGTTGTCCGAATTTGGTATTGACAATTTACGTGCAAGTATACACGATCAACAAGTAATAAAGTGATAAGTAGAGTATCGTTCCCACGGAGAATTATTGCTAATAACTTTCAAGTACTAACTTTATATCAATTCGATTTTATTTAAACAATAGGAATTAAACTATGAATTTACTAATTTAAGACTAAACCTAAATTTAATAATCAAAGATTGAATTTAACGAATAGAAGAATTTAAGATTACAACTTCCCCTAAAGCTTCGTATAAATCTTTCCACTCTCTTTTCAGTTAATTGATCAAAATAAGTTGTTAACTGAGAACTCAAAACTATTTATCAAACCTCTTCCGATAGTTAGATAAAAATATCTCTCCCAATTAAATTGCTATATTCCTAAGCAAAATAAGTTGGAATAGATTCATTAAGTTCAAACTCTCATAAAAGTTACACACGGCATATAGGTATATTCCTATCCTATACACAAACCCAGCAATTCAATCCTAAGAAGAATTAACCAGACGCATGTCATCATAGTCAAATCTAAACCTAGAATTCATCTCCCAATTTCATCTAGGTTATCAAATTAATTGTTGGCCACACAATCATATATTAAGCACAAAATATGACAAACAACTCATGTATGATCAACAAGAACTAGAAACGAGAGTAGATCAATTTAACTATACATTAGGTTCCGTTGCAATCTTAATAAAGATTTAGTTCATAATGTAATTGAAAAACATCCTTCTCAAATTAAACAACATCTCAGAAAATCAAGAAGTAAAAGTAAGAGAAAAGAATGAAAATTTAGTTGCAATCTTCAACTCCTATCTAGCCTTCAAGTCCGGTTTTCTTCGTGTCGGTTCCTTCGATTCTTGCCTTCAATTTTCTATCAATCCTTGGTCTTCTCTTCCTCTTTTCAGCCCCCAAAATCAGTATATTTATATACCAACTCAAACCCTAGCATATATGAGGCATTAGAGTCCAATTTCGGGTCAAAAACAAGTCGGAATTCGCATCCAAAGCCAACACAAGCGCAGTTGCGCCAAAAATCAGTGCAGGGGCGCTGAGTTACTGGTTTTCCAGCGCAGGGGCGCTGGTTTTGGCGCAGATCCCCTTTCAAGCCTAAAGTTGCCTTGTTGCTTAGCCTTCAAAAATCCATCACTTAGGTTCCAAATTGACATTGTTTCCTTCCAAATGATCATCCCTACAAAATAACATCAAAACACACAAAACAAATAAAAAGGAACATAAAATATTTGAAAACTTGTAATTAAACCAAGAAAATTCCAAAACAGGAGAAAACTTAACAGTATAAGTCAACCAAAACCTACCGGTAAAAGTTCCAAAACCTACCGACAGGAAAAGTGCACTAGAATTCTTCTACTGCAGCCTTGCCAAAAACCTACCATTAGAAAATGCTTACTGGAAAAAACCTACCGGTAGGTTTTGATCATTCTACCGGTAGGTTTTGCCCAGAAATGCCAGATACCTGCCCATACAACTCTATTTACTCCGGGAGCCCACCTCTTGTCATCCAAACCATGCCATGACATCTTTGACTCACCATGATGTCTCTTACACCCTAAAGTCATATTTGGAAGAGAAAAGCATGGGATAGGCAAGAGAGAGAAAATGGTGGTTGGTGAAACATAGGAGGAGCATGCTTGGCCTCTCATTGCTTGTGGAAGTGTCCAATCTCTTCCCACTCATTGCAACTCAGTTCTCATAGGCTAAGGAGAGAGGATGGACGAATTTTGACAAGTCTTACACCATTTTCAATTTTTACACAAGCTTTTAGAGAGAGAAGCTCAAGGAAGAAGATGAAAATTTTTGAGAGAGAAAATTGGGTTTTCACATTTCCTTCACCATTTTCGTTGTAGTAAGCTTTAGATTACTTCTAATCCTTACCTATTTCACTTTAAAATCTTTTATTTACGTTGTAATCAAGATTAGTTGAGTGTTCTAGCATTTACATTCCTACATTTGGGTATGTTGTCTTCAATCTTTGTATTTTGGTTATGAATGTCATTTCTCTTGTAGTCTAAACCTTTTCTTGCATTAATACAAGTCTCATGCTTCATTTCAATCCCGTGTCTATTTACCTTATGTTGGTTTTTGCTTTTCCTATGAGTAGCTAGACTTTTAGTTGGCTAATCCAAGGGGAATTTCCTCTTAGGTATGTGAAATCGACTCTCTTTCGTTCTTCCTCGTAGTTTAAAATATTTGGTTTGACTAGGTTGAGTGATTGGCACAAAACATTGCATATATTGTATGATGTTATGCCCTTTTTATACCTGCTTTTGTTGTGAATTTGGGGAGAAATGCGTTTAATCTTCTCTTCAATGGAGTTTTGTGTAAATGTAGGTGAAAAGATGTAAATGGCTTGAGTTAAACCCCCATTGAAGTGTTTGAAATCAATGAAGATAAGGGGATGGCTTAAAGGAAGGATTGGAAGGTGAAAAAACCAAGAAAATGACAAATTTGTTGAAAACCTTCAGGAAGGTCGATCATAAACCTTCCAAAAGGTTTTCACTTGGTCTGCCTATTCACTGCCAAAACCTTCCGAAAGGTTTTGTCTACTGGAATGAACCATCCGGAAGGTTTGCAAAACCTTTCGGAAGGTTTTGGCTCACTGGAATGCTTTTTCATCGGATCCTGCACAAACCTTCTGGAAGGTTTTCATCGACCTTCTGGAAGGTTTTGCCTAGAATGCCCAGACAGCCTACAACTCAAGCTCTGCCATTTGGGGGCCCCACCTACACTTCTCCCACTTGTCCCCTAACATCTCTTACACACATACAAGCCTCCCATCACTTCATTCTGTACTTTGGAGGCTCAAGCGTTGAAGAGGATGAAAGAGAAGAGGCAAGGGAAAGGAGATGTAGGCTAGGCCTGTCCTAGCCTGCCCAATGCATCCAATCAGCCCCCTTTTGATGTGAGGCCTGTCACACACCTAAGGAGCTCTCCATGGACGAAAATGTATCATTCATTATGTATTATTCAGCTTGTATTGCAATATAAGAAGACATGATCTCCCACCTCAAACTCTAGAGGTCACCGCCATCTGTCGGCGTAGCTCTTCTGTCGGCTCAGACCCGTGAGAAGACACTTCCGTATCAAGTCCACATTCTCCGAGGTGTCTCTAACCAATTCCGGACCCGTAGAGGGTCTCTCTCCTACGTCCGTCCAACAAACCCGAGAACGACAAGGCCTCCCATATAGTGCCTCATAGGGTGCCATCTGTATGCTCGTCTGATAACTGTTGTTGTAGGCGAACTCCACTAAGGGTAAGTGTTCTTCTCAACTACCCTTGAGATCTAGGACGCATGCCCGTAGCATATCCTCCAAATTCTGGATGGTCCTCTCCGACTGACCGTCCGTCTGGGGATGAAAAGCAGTGCTCATCATCAACTATGTCCCCATGGCTCGCTAGAAACTCTCCCAAAAATGAGCCGTTAACCTGGGATCCCGATCCGCTACTATAGATACGGGCACCCCATGCAACCGGACAATCTCCTATATATACAACCTGCAGAATTCCTCCAGTGTAAAGGTCATCCGCACCGCCAAAAAGTGTGCCGACTTCTCAAGCCGGTCCACTATCACCCATAATGCGTCATGCCCTCGTGATGTTCGTGGCAAGTGGGTCACAAAATCCATCGTGACATGCTTCAACTTCCACTCCGCTACCTCCAAAGGCTGGAGTAACCCTGCTGGTCTCTGGTGTTCAGCCTTCACCTGCTGACACGTGAGACATCGGCTAACAAAATCCCCAACGTGTTTCTTCATTTTGCTCCAATAATACTGGCGGCGAAGATCATGGTACATCTTCGTGCCATCTGAATGCACAGCAAAATGGGAGCAATGGAATTCTCTAAGGATCTCCTCTCTCAGATCCGCAGAATGGGGAACCACAACCCTTCCCCTATACCGAAGACTACCATCCTTGTGAATGGCTCAGCCCTCGTCACCTGTACCCAACCGTACTTGGTCCCTGATGGACAACATCTCCGTGTCCTGCCCCTGGGACTCGATCACTCGGCTCAGTAGGGAAGGCGTAGCCACCAAACTCCCCAAAGTATCCTGAGCCTGAACCATGTAGTGTAGCCCGAACTGTCCCACAGTCTCGAGCATCTGCCATTCCCGGGAAGCCACACTAGTCAAGACTCTCCGTGACTTCCGGCTGAGTGCATCAACCACCACATTTGCCTTACCGAGATGGTAATGCAAAGTGAAGTCATAGTCTTCTAGATACTCCATCCACCTGTGTTGCCTCATGTTGAGGTCCTACTGTGTAAAGATATACTTTAGACTTTTGTGGTCTGAAAACACCTTGAACTGCTCACCATATAGATAGTGGCGCCAAGCCTTCAAGGCAAAGACTATGGCTGCCAACTACATGTCATGTGTGGAGTAATTCTGCTCGTGGTTCTTTAACTGCCGAGAACCATAAGCTACCACTCTCCCGGACTGCATCAAGACACAACCAAGTCCGTCCTTGGAGGCATCACAATACACTGTGTACCTCAGTCTCCTCTCCGGAACAATCAAGATAGGAGCCGAAGTAAGCCTCCTCTTCAACTCCTGGAATGTCTTCTCACACGAATCATTCCACTCAAACTTGACCTCCTTCCGGGTCAATCTCGTCATAGGTGCGGCTAGTCGGGAGAAGTCCTCGATGAACCTCCGGTAGTACCCTGCCAATCCCAAGAAACTGCGTATCTCGAAGACTGACTTCGGCCTCTCCCAACTCATAACTGCCTCAACCTTCTCCGGGTCAACCGACACCCCCGAAGACGATACCACGTGTCCCAATAACTTTACCTCCATAAGCCAAAATTCACACTTGCTAAACTTGGCGTACAACTGGTGGTCTCTCAAGGTTTGGAGAACAACCCTCAAGTGACCCTCATGCTCCTCCTCAGACTTGGAGTAGATCAAAATGTCGTCAACAAAGACTACGACAAACTGATCTAAGTAGGATTAGAACACCCTATGCATGAGATTCATGAATGCCGTCGGGGCATTCGTCAATCCAAAGGGCATCACGGTGAACTCAAAATGCCCATACCGCGTTCTGAACGCCGTCTTAGGGATATCTTCCTCCCTAACCCTCAGCTGATGGTAACCCGTGCGTAGATCTATCTTGGAGTAGACCCGCGCCCCTCTCAATTGATCAAATAAATCATCAATCCTCGGCAAAGGATATCTATTATTGATAGTAATCCAATTCAACTGCCGGTAATCTATGCATAGCCGAAGAGTCTTATTTTTCTTCTTGGCAAACAATACCGGAGCGCCCCACGGTGAGGTGCTCGGCCTAATGAACCCATTGTCCATCAATTCTTGTAATTGGACCTTGAGCTCTTGCAACTGAGCAGGTGCCATCCTATGTGGAGTCATAGAAATGGGCGATGTACCTGGGTGTAACTCAATGGTGAAGTCTACATCCCTATGTCGAGGTAATCCCGGTAGTTCATCCGAAAAAACATCTTCATACTCACAAACCACCCGAGGTAAACCCAGCTCCTCTCTCGCCTCGTCCTCTAGGGTAAGGCTTGCTAGCCAACCCACCAATTGACCGTGCCAACGGGAGTCATACACTACTTGGGGTAAAGTGTTATGCTTTTCCTCCTAGAACTTGAAACAAACACCCTCCGGTGTGTAGGCAGTGACCATCTTACGATCACAATCAATGACGACTCGGTGTACCACCAACCAGTCCATCCCAAGGATGACATCAAACTCCGACATGTCCATGACCCTAAGGTCCACGGTGAGTAGAATCCCCGAGATCTCTAGCTCACAACCACGACATATCTGATCAACGCTCACCCTAGCTCCCAGGGGAGAACTCACATGCAACGGCTCTTCCAAGGTTTCAACCTCTAAGCCCAAATCTTTCACACATGATGCAGCAATAAAAGAATGAGATGCACCAGAGTCAAATAATACACTTGCCCATAAGTAAGAGAGTATAAATGTACCCTGGATAACCAACTGATCTGCTGGTTCAGTCTGACACATAATGGCGTAGACACGCCCCTGAGTCCCTGAAGTCCCAGCTTGTGAACCTTGGCCTCGACCTCGACCTATGCTCTGGCCCATCAGGCTTGATTGCGGGATCCCCGCACGTGAAGTAGTAGGGCCCTGTGCAGCACCCTGAAACTGGTACTGGCTTCCCTGGCCCATGGTGGGGTAGGTAGGAATAAAGTGAGTATGTGAGTGCCCCACTGATGACTGGGACTGAGACGCCCCATAACTCTGGGATCCCTGCCTCTGAGGACAATCCCGCTTCATGTGACCCGGCTGGTGGCAATGGAAACAAGTCCTCTGACCTGCCTGATATGTTGTCCTTAGGTTTCCCCTGCCTTGGGAGGATCGACCTTAGCATTGGCCTTGATAGCGACGGCCCTGTCCTGGCTGTCCCTGCGGAGTGAAAGCCTTCTGCCTCTTTCCCGAGCTAGAAGAAAAGGATTGGCCCTCCCTCTTCTTGTCTTTAACACCCGCTTCCCGGATGTTCTGTGCATCATCTATCTCTCTCTCAATGGCCATAGATGCCTCGACCATCGAGTCCAAGTCTTGCAGGTAGAGGCCCACAATTTTACCCCGGATGGACAATTTCAAGCCATCCTCAAACTTCCTCACCTTGGCCATGTCTGTAGCCACATAATCATCAGCGAAACGGGCTAATTCCGTGAACTTAGCCACGTATTCTAATACTGTCATAGTTCCTTGCCTCAAATTCAGGAACTCCCGAGCCTTAGCTTGCCGGATAGACGCCGAAAAATATTTGCCCATGAAGAGCTCTCGGAACTCTCCCCATGTCGTCGCCTCCAAGTTCTTGGAGTCCTTTACCCAATCCCACCATAATTGGGATTCTCCTATAGCTGGAATGTAGCTAGCATTATCTTAGTGGCATCGGAGGTGATCTCCATAGCCCCTAAGATCTTGTCAACTTGCCGAAACCAATGGTCAGCCACCATCGGATCCGGCCCTCCCATGAAGGTCGGAGGCTGGTGTGCCTTAAACTTCTGGAGGTTACTTGAGCCTCCTTTGCCCATATTTGCACTAGTCTGTGCAATAGTAGCAGCTGTAGCACTGACCTGTGCAATAGTAGCAGCCGCACCACCAATAGCCTTCACGAAGGCTTATTGGTCAAAGGTCAGTGGTAGTTGGTTGTTCCACCCACCGCCTTGGCGTCCTCTTCCTCTATATGCCATCTACACACATGTCAAATAGCAATAGAACACTCACATAGTATCCCAAAATAGGGATCAAGTTTAAAATTTAAGATTTCTCTCCTTGTCTCATTAGTAACACGTAGCACATAACATGTAGCATTTAAAGCACATAACATGAAATGTACAATGAATGCAATGGTCTAGACCCATGCCCATCAAGCCCTAGGTAAATCGTATACCTAGGCTCTGATACCAAGCTGTGACTCCCCAAAATTCAGGTGTTCGTAATTAACCCATGATTAACTCGAATTAAACTAAGATATCAATACGCTCTAATACCAAGCTGTGACACCCCAAAAATTCGGGTGTCCGTTGATCACCCATCAACCTGCGGAATACCCGTGGATATCATGTAACTCGACATGACACCATTATGCCCCATTTATCGGGGTCCATAATTTAACGAAATTCGGGCAGAGTCTCCTTTGTACGGGAAGCTCTACCCAAAACACAATCTGTGCAATATACAATCATGTGACCCATCCGAGGTCCAATACACAACATTGACCGCATTGGGTCCATTTATGAGTAAACATTGACCACATCGGGTCCATTTATCCATACTCGTATAAAAACATGCAAGGTTATATTAAAAGTATTCCATATAAGTTCGATTACAATTCTTTTACATATATTACATGCCCAAAACATAGTTTTAACAAAAGTTTTTCAAAAACCAAGGTTAAGGCCACAATTCGGCCTCTCTTCACCCTTGAGACTCCAAATGAGAGCCGTCCACCGGTGTGTATTCTGCACCTGAAATGTTTTCCCGTATAGGGTGAGCAACGCTCAATAGAGTATCTCCTACAGAGGCTACTCCCCACCCTAGATGCATATGAATGTGCACGTGTAACAATCAACAACCATTCTAAACAAGAACATGCAACTCAATGTTGGAATTTTTTTACCATGTCATGCCATGAAATGAGATGAAACTCTCTCACGCACTTTAACCCGAGCCCTCACCGACTCCCGCAACACAATGCAATGCCAATGTGTAGAAAATCTGTCATTGATGAATTTCATCCAATGATCCTTTTAAAATCTCCGATTCTTTCGTGGGGTGAGTATTTATGGACTTACACCAACAGCACCCAACCGACACGGAATTCATGGACTTCCACCAAAGGTTTCGCGTACACCGACACACTTTATGGACTCTTATACCACTGGAGTACGTATCCAAGTCACCGGGTCTCTCACCCGAGGGATTTTCTAGCCTTTCTTGCTAACCCCGACTCCATATTCATGCAATCATGCGACTCAGTCGGATGTTCAACCCAACTTTCCCGAGCCCACCCATCAATCACCAAGTGTGGTGTTTGATCACACCATGCACACACACACACACCTAATGCGATGTCTCCGTGCAAATGCAATGTAATGAACCATTGCATGTCAATGTCAAGTCCCATATGTAATGAATGCCATATGGATCAATTTAACCACATACTTCAACATATGCCATGGTAATTTATATCTAATGCACATAATTACCACAATTCATCATGATGCTAATATATTAACAACATATATCAATTACTTTTTTCTCAAGCATGTCACGCATAAATTATGCCATAACAAGCTTAATTCTCACATAGGCATTTAGCAAAATACCTTCAAGGCACCAATCATGTTATCACATAACCTATGTAAATAACTCAGTTCTTTCACAAGGCACAATATAACACATAGCATGCCCACAACATCAAGCTCCAAGAATTTTCACATGGAACTTCAAATATCAATTTCAAACTTGAAATTGATTAAATCATTCCTACACCTAACTCCATAACCATAGGCAAGGGAAATACATAGTTCCATATACCTACCCATTTCCATTTAAACCAACTATAATAGGAAAGTTTTAAAATACACAAAATAGCCCACATAAACCCAATTTCCAAGAGTTTACACCAATAGCTTCCTCATATGAAATTTAAGCTAGAAGTTGGTCTAAGCCACTTATATACCCAATTCCTCACTTCCATAACAAGAGGCAAGTGACATGTATAGTTCCATATACCTACCCATTTCATATGGAACCATAGGTTAGAAGTAAACCAAAGTAAGAGGGAACCCTACCTCTTGGAGCGTGAGATGAAGTGTGGAGAACCTCAAGAACACCTCCCAAGCCCCAAAACTCTTGATTTCCCCAAAGTCTCCTCATGGATTTTCAGTGAAATCCTTCGTTCTTGGTATGGTTGCATAGCTCTCGTCGAGGAGATCAACTTTGATTCTTGGTTCGAGTTGATTCCAGCGACGGAACTCCGTGAATCAAACAGAGAAAAATTGGATTTCTCACTTTTCTCCTCTCTTCCCTCTTCCAACGTGAACCAGCAGAGAAATGGGGAGTATTCTGCTCCAAAATCAGATATTTGCTCATATTTATAACCCTTAACACTTGGTCCACGTCGCGCAACACGCCCCTTTGTCTAGGTCCGTTTTCGCCCTGAAACGATTAATTTCATCCCGGTTTAAGTTCAAATTATATTTATTTAAACTTTAATTCAATTATAAGGAAATTTAATAATTTCTATTTTTGGGGACCTTTGTGAGGTCATTCGACACAGTCGTCTCGTAAAACGTGAAAAATCTGACTATCTCGGAATTCGATGAAAATTGACAGGGCAACTAGATTTTGCGAGACGAATACAACGGTGAGGTCCGTTTCGTCTAGAGAAATACATATTTTAAATCCGCATTATAGTGGTAAATTACCATTTTGCCCTTTTTCAGAAAAAAAGTTCAAATTTACCCAGTTTTTTACAAGCCCAATGAGCAATTTTATAACTGTTGGGATAGCTACAAGGAATTACTACAATCCATTCCACATCATGGTTTTGAATCGTGGCAATTGGTGAGTTTCTTCTATGAAGGGATCGCACCGGGCCATAGACAATTCATTGACATGATGTGCAATGGAGAGTTCTTAAACAAGGACCCCGATGAGGCCCTAGAATACTTCAGTACATTGGCACAAAATGCCCAATCTTGGGATATCATGGATCCCTCCGATGTACCGAGGTCTTCTCCTTAGGGTAGTAATCAAGCACATGGGGGAGGGATGTATGATTTGAGAGACTGGGAAGACTTGCTTTCCAAAATTGCCAAGTTGTCTAGGAAAGTGGAGAGTCTTGAGGTCAATAGGAGACACGAGGTGTCCAATGTTTTAAGGACCGAGGAGTCTTGCTCGATTTGTGAGAGTGTAGAGCATTCCATATCGGAGTGCCCCAACATTCCGACACTTAAAGAAGTGTACCACGAGCAAGTTGATGCCTTTAACCAAACGAGGCAATCATTTTCTCCCCACTCAAACACTTACAATGCTGGTTGGAGTAATCACCCAAACTTTAGTTGGAGAAATAAGAATCCTACTCCTCATGGTTCTAATGCTTATTCACCTCCAATGCCTTCTAAGCAAAGTCAATACCAAGGCCAAGGTCAAGCATCTAGCTCCGAATACCCCCGGTCCAATCTACCAGGGTATTCGCCGAACCCACCTCCCTAGAATTTTTCCCAAGGTCCACCTCCACAAAGTTTTTCACAACAAGGATTGTCCAATCCTCCCACCTACCAACCTCCCATGAGAGAAATTTGGAAGATGTGCTTTAAAATTTCATTCAAAGCCAAACCATCTTTAACAACAACATTTCAACTCAAGTCACAAAAATGACCAATGCCATAGGGATATCACAACAAAAGAAGGGGAAATTCCCCGCTCAACCCCAAGAGAACCCGAAAGGCCAACATGTGATTGAGTCGTCTGAACCCGTAAAAGAGAGTTGTGAGCAACTCAAAGCGGCCACCACCCATCGAAGTGGAAAACAAATTGATAAAACCATTGTGCCAAAAGTCTTGCCCAATGCCACATTACCAGTAGAGGAAGAGACTGAGGGTGACACCGAGGGGGGTGAGGTGAGTGAGAAAGAAAAAGTGGTTGATGAAAGTGTGAATGCATCCCCCATCTTGCCCCTTTTCCAAATCGTTTGAAGCCACCCGTCAAGGTGGCTAACTATTCTGATACAATTGAGATGTTCAATCAGGTTAAGATCAACATCCCACTCCTCGATGCCATAAAGCAAATCCCATATTGTGCCAAGATCTTGACAGACTTGTGCACAGTGAAGAGAAGGCCAAATGTCCACAATAAGGCATTCCTCACCAAGCAAGTGAGCTCAATCTTGAGGACTAACACTCCACCAAAGTTCAAGGATCCCGGATGCCCTACCATTACTATCAAAATCGGGAATTGTTGGGTGGAGCAAGCACTCCTTGATTTGGGGGCAAGTGTCAACCTCCTACCGTACTCGGTGTACCAACAACTCCAGCTTGAAGAGTTGAAGCCAACTCCAATTACTCTTCAGTTGGCGGATTGTAGCGTTAGAACACCATGGGGAGTAGTTGAGGATGTCTTAGTCCAAGTTGATAAATTTTAATTTCTTGTTGATTTTATTGTGCTTGACACTCACCCAGTTGCAAAACTTAGTTCTTAAATCCTTGTCATACTTGGTAGACCTTTGATTGCTACTTCTAATGTTGTGATTAATTGCAGGAACGTTCTTATGAAGCTTGTATTTGGGAACATGACTATGGACCTCAATATTTTCAACTTGTCTAAACAACTGGGGGATGATGAAGAGGGACATGAGATCAACCGGATCGACACATTGGTAGAGGGTCACATGGAGTTGTTGGGTATGATGAAGGAAGAGGAGGAGATGGTTAATGTAGGGGAGGTTGATGAGCAAGAGGAGTTGGAGAGCTTGAGTGCGGTAGAAAAATGGACCCCTACATTTGAGAATCTTCCGCATCCCGACAAGAAGATCTTTCCATCGAATGAGCAAAAACCAATCTTAGAATTGAAGCCATTACCATCCAATCTCAAGTATGCATATCTTGGGGATGACAAGACCTTTCCGGTAGTGATTAGCTCAACCTTGGAGGCAAAACAAGAAGAGGATCTCTTGAAAGTGTTGAGGAGGCACAAGGGAGCGATTGGTTGGACAATTGCCGACATCAAGGGGATAAGCCTGGAAGATAGAAGGAGGTTTATGGCTAACGTGAAGTACTGTTACTTCGACAACTCGTATCTGCTCAAGTACTGCCCTGATCAAGTCATGCAGAGATGCGTACCAGAAAGTGAACAACGGGAAGTCCTTGCATTTTGCCATTCAGAGGCATGCGGTGGCCATTTCTCTGCAAAGAAGACTTCGGAAAAAATTCTACAGTCAGGTTTTTATTGGCCCTCTCTGATAAAAGATTGTATCTCTTTCTGTAAAGAATGTGATAGGTGCCAACGTTTGGGTAGTTTGACCCGAAGGAACATGATGCCGCTCTCCCCTGTACTTGTTATTGAGATATTTGATTGTTGGGGCATCGACTTCATGGGTCCCTTCCCGTGTCATTTGGCAACCTATACATTCTACTGGTAGTGGACTACGTGTCCAAATGGGTGGAGGCTATCCCAACCAAGACCAATGACCACCGGGTCGTGGTCAAGCTTCTAAACGAGAACATTTTTTCGAGGTTTGGGATGCCTCGGGCAATGATAAGCGATGGTAGGTCACATTTCTGTAATAGACCATTTGCATCTTTGATGCATAAGTATGGCGTCACACACAAGGTGTCCACCGCATATCACCCACAGACCAATGGCCAAGCCGAGCTGGCCAATAGGGAGATAAAAAATATCCTAGAGAAAACGGTGACTCCCAATAGGAAAGATTGGTTATTCAGACTGACTGATGCCCTCTGGGCTTACCGCACTACTTATAAGACTGTCCTAGGTATGTCTCCCTATCGGCTCGTCTATGGCAAGGCTTGCCATTTGCCAGTTGAAATGGAACACAAGGCATATTGGGCCATAAAAACCTTAAACTTCAATTTGAGAATGACCAAAGAGAATAGGAAGCTAGAAATGAATGAATTGGAAGAGATTCATAGAGATGCGTATGAGAGCTCTAAAATTTCAAAAGAGCGGGCTAAGATCTTTCATGACAAATCCATTGTGAGGAAGTCATTTGAGCACAGGTAAAAAGTGCTCTTATACAACTCTCGGCTCTCGATCTTTCAAGGTAAACTCCGATCCCGTTGGGATGGCCGCTATCTTGTCAAGGTGGCCCACCCCAATGGTGTTGTGGAAGTCAAGAACCTCGAAGATGGTAGGGCATTCAAGGTCAATGGCCAAAGACTTAAGTCATTCTTCGAGGGTTTTGAAGGACAAGGACTAGAGGAGGATTTTATGGATCCGGTCTACCTGGACTTGTTGGAGGAGTAACTGTTCTTATGCTTTGTAGTGTACAGTCATTTTTACTTGCTTTATATGTTTATGTTTAATTACTTTATCTTTGCAAATAGGTTGTTTTTCTTAGTTGCAGATATTGGTGTCTTCGTCAAAAGCTGAAGTGCGAGGTGTTCTTTAACCCTACTCACATTTTTAAAGTCTTTCATTGGATACCATATCTTTTTTATTGCATTGAGGACAATGCATGAATCAAGTTGGAGGGTGAGGTGCACCATTTGTATGATACCCCAATGTTTGTGGAAATTTTTGTTGATAATACCAATTTTTGGGGTAAAAAATTCACCTTTTCACATATCATATAGATTTTTGTTCACAATAGTTGCAAATTATGTGAAAATTTTGAAATTTTTTTAGAAAATATCTGAATGTTGATATGTATTCCCTTATTAAGAGTGCTTTGGATTGTTAATATGTTGATCCTCGCTTTGAATTTTGAAAACATGAGCACATTATAGAAGTTCATCCTATGCGTGAGTATCACATATGCATTTGCTTTTGAATTCAAAAATACGTGCACCTCGAATGTGTAATTTCGTCAATTTACGGATTGAGTTCACATTTTAGTGCTTGACATACATAGTGGAGATGAAGTAAGTACCCATGTGAGTTTTAGTGTCAATCCTTGTCGGAGGGGACTTACATTTACTCAAGGAACAATTCTTCAAATTTCAAATTTGTTCAATGATCTCATTATGCTTGTTTTGGTTAGATGCATTTTTGTAGTTGATTGACTTGTCTGGAAATGCATAATGCTCCCCCATACTGATCTAGAGGTGATCTTAGGCCATATTTGAATATCTTGAGCCTTTACCTTTTTCTTGTGAAAAGTTTATCCCTAGTGCTGTGATTGAGCCTTAATTGTAAATTCGTTTCCATACCACACATTTGACCAAGCCAGTGCAAAATGATAAAAATCTACCACACCTTGGTCGTTCCTAGAGCTGAATATGAGTGATCGTAAAAGAGAAGGAAGTATGGCGTGGAAACTCAAACAAGAGAGATGAATGATGTTGAACTCGAAGAGTTGAATGGAAAAAGAATAAAAATCCAAGAAAAGGAGAAAAAGGGAGTGAAAAGAAGAAAAGAATGACAAAAGAAAAGGAAAATGTTAAGGAAAAGAAACAAAGATGTGTGGTGATGGGTTTGGACTGAAAATCCCATGGAAAGGGAGATGTTTTTGAAATAAAAGTCTTTCACTCAGAACAACCCTCTTTGTTATCCTATATCCTTCGTTTCTTTTACCTCAATATCACCCCGAGGCCCCATTATAACTCTTGAAGTCCTGAATGATCTAGAGAAGCGTGGGAGATGCATAATTTTAAAGAAAAAGAGAAGTTGGTTGGCTATATAGTGCCCTAGCATTCCTTTCATGAGATTATGCCAAGATCGTTTCATGTTCATGCATGAACTTCATTTTTGGATTATATGTGAGCATACTTCGTTTTGTGCACAAGTTTCTATCTAACATATACACATGGAGAGCATGCCAGGATAACTAGAGTGTGATTCATTATTGAGAGACATCCTTAGTGAGGTTGCATCGAAGCTTAATTTGGATAGCCAAAGTGAATGTGAATTCCATTGTGTAAATGCTTAAATTACATGTCCATTGCACACACACACGAGTTTGAAAATGAATGAGTAGGTGTATACTCTAGAATAGCATTTAAAGCCATGATGTTGCTCATGTGTGCTTGGTTCGGGCATTAGAACGACGTGTTAGGTAGCTCTATGCTTAAAGGATAGGGGAATATTGCTTAACTTTCGATATTTGATAAGATTTAGGAATGCCCTTGCTTTTTAAATTTATGTTTTGCAATTTGGGTATTCATTTTGGTAGTTTAAACTAGAAATCCATGTTTTGTAGTTTGAAAACATCAAAATCATAAATCATGTTGCAATTTCGGAAATGACTTTGGGCATGATCATTCAATTGAAGTTCATATGGGTGGTTCAAGTTTTTGGTAGGTTAGATGTCCTAGAAAGGGTATTGAAATGTGTTGGAGTTGAGGGAAGTTGGAGTGGATGTGAATTTTTGAACAAAGGAATGGTTTTGCTGCAAAGGCAAAACCTTTTGGAAGGTTTGTGTATAAACCTTATGGAAGGTTTTCCTTACTGGACAGAGGTGCCCCATCAATAAGCAAAACCTTCCGGAAGGTTTTGATCGACCTTCCAGAAGGTTTTACCTACTGGACATTTTGTTTTCAGCAGTAAGCAAAACCTTTCGGAAGATTTTGATCGACCTTCCAGAAGGTTTTGCCTACTGGACATTTTGTTTTAAGTAGTGAGAAAAACCTTCTGGAAGGTTTTGATCGACCTTCCGGAAGGTTTTGCCTACTCGACATTTTGTTTTAAGCAGTGAGCAAAACCTTCCGGAAGGTTTTGATCGACCTTCCGGAAGGTCTTGCCCAGAAACCTAAAAACGAGGGTTTTAAGTTCGATTTCTTTTAAAAAAACCCTTCACATTGCCCCCAAATCTCAAGCTTCCAAACTCTCCCCTCTTCCTCAAACTTCCTCCAAGATCAAACATACTTCACCAAAGCCCTAGATTTTCATCTCTTCTCTTGATTAAAGTTAATTTTGGGTGGTTATTGCCGAAAATAGTGGGTGTTCTACACAAACCCTAGGTCCTCATTTTTCCCAAATTTCTCAAGAACATTTTTGATCCTTTTTCAAATCCCCCAACTCAATTGCTATGGCTCGAAGGAATGGAATGTCTATGGAGGTGTTTGAGCCCTTACAGAGTCTATGGTGGATGTTTTTGATGCTTCTAGGTATTGGGGCACTGTTGTCACTCATGGCCCGTACCAAGAGGACTAGCCCCGAGTCTCCTTCACTTATAGGCTCTAGCTCCCGAAAGAGGACCGGGGAGGGCCCTAGTGGCCAAGAGAGAGAGGAGAGACGAACCAAAGCAAAGCGCGATGCACGAAGGCAAATAATTGAGGAGAAAGGTGTCACGTGCGAGAGATACGAAAAAGTCTCCCTTGGGCCTAATGATGAGGTGGTGAGGGTGATCAAGGCACGGGGTTGACTCTGTGGTTTCAAGAGGTCAAGGGCTACAATTTTGGGTATGTGCCGTGAATTTTACACCAAGTTGTCACTGTTTGGAGATGAGGGGAGTAGGTTAAGGACCAAAGTGCGGGGGAAGACCATCGAGGTGACCCCCGCCACGATCGCCACAGTTATGGAATACAAGAGACCTCCCCCGACTAACCCGGTCTACCCACACAACTTGGACGAGGGTAGGACTCTCACGGACTATGTCGCTCTCACCTATGAGGACCCAACCACTTTTAAGGGGATGACGTTGGTCGGGGACCTCAAGCACTCGTACGGGATAATGAATAAGGTTCTTCATTACAATCTGATGCCCTAGCGTTCGGTGAAGAACCCGAACATCAAGAAGTTGGCCCTTCTCCATGAATTCATGACTGGGGTGGCGATAGATGTGGCATATTTGATTCTTTAGGAGATGCGGGAGTTTTCCAAGGTCGTAAAGTCGAAGGCAAATCTCCCCTTTGGCAGCCTCGTCACCAAGCTGTGCGATCACGCCAAGGTGAAGCACTACGCACATGATGATCTACATCCCCCCAGAGACTGGAGCGATCGGGAAGTCCAGTAGCAGCAAAAGAGCTGCCATGACTGGGTGAGAGAGACCTAGAGCTCCAAGGCCAGAGCCGTTAGCAGCCGGACCATCTTCGTCAGCACCTCCTGCACTTGTGCCTGCACCTGCCCGTACCATGTCACAGCGCATGGACGCACTGGAGTCCACCATGCATGGGCTGTCAATCATGGTGACAGGACTATTCCAGCACACATTCCCGGGTGAGCGCTTCCCTGGAGGACCTCCACAGCCCCAGCTGGTACGTCGACTTCAGCTCATGTGCCTATCCATGACTGTTGAGGTGGACGACGACGATGATGACGAGGAGTCTGAGTCTGAGGAGTCTGGGACCGAGGAGGAGGATGTTTTCGATGAGGAGGATGATTAGGAGGACTTTTGTACTTTGTTTCTTTTGATTTTAGGATGTACAATAGGTTTAGTTCATCGGCCTGGTAGAAGTATCTTTAGGTTTTGGGCCATTTTGTTTTGAAACTTGAACCCATTGTAAAGAACTTTTGGAAATGATTAATGAAATACCACAGTTGTTTTGTTTTATCATTGCCCAAAGCTATTTTTAATTGCAATGTGATTTATGCATTTTAAGTGTTTGGATGTTTACTTGTATGTATGGATTTTGTTTTAGTTTATAGCTTGTGGTTTGAAATAATTTTTCCTAGGGACTAGCAAAGCTCAAGTTGGGGGGTGTGATTAGCACAAAACATTTCATATATTGTATGATGTTATGTGCTTTTTATACTTGCTTTTGTTGTGAATTTGGGGAGAAATGCGTTTAATCTTCTCTTTAATGGAGTTTTGAGTAAATGTAGGTGAAAAGATGTAAATGGCTTGAGTTAAACCCCCATTGAAGTGTTTGAAATCAATGAAGATAAGGGGATGGCTTAAAGGAAGGATTGGAAGGTGAAGAAACCAAGAAAATGGAAAATTGGTTGAAAACCTTCCGGAAGGTCTATCATAAACCTTCCGAAAGGTTTTCACTTGGTCTGCCTACTCACTGCCAAAACCTTTCGGAAGGTTTTTTCTACTGAAATGAACCTTCCAGAAGGTTTTGCTCACTGGAATGCTTTTTCATCTGATCCTGCACAAACCTTCCGGAAGGTTTTCATCGACCTTTCGGAAGGTTTTGCCTAGAATGCCTAGATAGCCAGCAACTCAAGCTCTGCCATTTGGGGGCCCCACCTACACTTCTCCCACTTGTCCCCTAACATCTCTTACACACATACAAGCCTCCCATCACTTTATTCTATACTTTGGAGGCTCAAGCATTGAAGAGGAGGAGAGAGAAGAGCCAAGGGAAAGGAGATGCAGACTAGGCCTGTCCTAGCCTGCCCAATGCATCCAATCAGCCCCCTTTTGATGTGAGGCCTGTCACACACCTAAGGAGCTCTCCATGGATGAAAATATATCATTCATTATGTATTATTCAGCTTGTATTGCAATATAGAGAGAGAAGCTCTAGGTGATGACATAGTTAGAGAGAGAAAGCTTAGATTTTTACATTTCTTCCATCCATTTTCACTTTTAATTCTCTCAAGACTCTTGTAAGCTTCATTTATTGTCTTTAATATCATTTACTTCAAGTACATTGTTGCATTTAAGTTTTCATTTTCAAGTTCTTGAAATGGGTATTAAATGCACTTTTCTATAGCTTATGTTTTCTTGCATTAATTTAAGTCCCAATCTTCATTTCTTTGCAATGTCTCTTCATTTCATTTATGTTCTTGCATTGAATATGAGTAGCTAAGCATTAAGTTGGCTAATCTAAGGGAGAACTCCTCTTGGGTATGCTAAATCAACTCTTTTTCTTTCCTCCTCGTAGTGTACGTTGATTTGGTTTGACTAGGTTGAGTGTGGACATGGTTGTGAGTTCTTCATATACCGTAGATTTGTCACGGTGTATGCTTGAATCCTCACCTCCATTTTAGTCCGGCGCTTCCTATTAATCAATCAAACATCTAGACACCATTGGAGGAAGTTCTTGAGTTGATTTGGCATTCCCATTGGAATGACCTCTTCGGATTAGCCAACACTTTTTCCATTTCAATTTTATCAAGACACAATCACAAAGCAAACTCAAATATCAAAAGATTTTTACACTTTTCCCTTTCCACCAAAATCACCTTCAACACGATTCACCTCCTTCCTTGAGGAGATGACCTTGGAATATGATTTCCAAGTAAAACACGACATTCGAAAGTCTCCCTGCGCTTGGGGAGCACTTTTGTTCACACACACACACATTTCATCTCGTTATTCCGTTTACCCCATTTCTTGCATCATTCCGAGGGAGAGTGACACTCCCTTATCCGTATAAGCCATACACATATTACGGGATGATGTTTGGAGATTAGGCCATACGACAGAAACAATCAAGCATTGAGTGCAGACGTGGTTGTGGGCTTTTGATACACCGTAGACTTGTTAGGGGGTATGCTTTGGCCCAATACATCCACACTAGTCCCTCACTTTCTACGAATCAATAAAACATCACGACACCATTGGTTGAATGACTTGAGTCGATTTGGCATTCTCATTGGAATGACCCCTATAGATTAGTCAACCTTGCTTTCTTTGCATTTTTACCAAAACACAACTCACCAAAACACAAAAACCAAGATTGTCCAATTTTTATTTCTTTACAAATCACCCTTCAAAGCAATTTGACCTTTCTTCCCTAATGAGACGACCTTGGAATACTCATTCCAAGTAAAACACGACATTGCAAGTTTCTCTTCGCTTGGGGAGTACTTTTGCACACACACACACACACACGTTTTTTTCATTCACACACGATTTTTCCCATTTCTTACATTGAACCCGAGGGAGAGTGACACTCACCACTTTGTATAAGTCATATACACACAATCCGGGTTCGTGTTTAGAGGTCGGGGAAAACACTCAAGCGTAGTTTGAAACACTAATGGGAATTCTAGATGTTGAGTGCATATTGAAAATGCCCCCTGACATAGGTTGTTTGGATGAGCACTACAACCAGAAAGAAATAGTTGAACAATGGGTCAATCGCATGACAAGATAGGATCAGAGGTCTGAAGGTTTGTTTGCCATTTTTTTTCTACGTTTAGTAAAACGGTAGTTAATGAGCGCATAATATTGCATATTTAATGGCCTCGTTACATGCATTTTGACTCAACTTTGTATTTAATTACTTTAAGTTAGTGGAATTTGTGAATAATGTGAAAATTTTGATGTTGCAGATAATCATAGGGTAAATAATGGTTTTCGGAACCCTACAACTAAGTGTGGATGAGTGGTGAAGAGATGGACACATTAGATGAGGATTTGGAGGCTTCAAAAGTTAAAGAAATCAAGAAAACATAGTGGTACCAGTGCCAAAACATACGGTACCGGTACCCAAGTGGTTTGAAGCTACTGGAATATTGGTTTCGGTACCCACACCATTTGGTAATGGTACCCCAGTATTTTCCATTTTTGACCATGATCTGCTTCGAATCTGAAAAATTTCAAACATGAAAGTTGGAGATCTCGATGTTCTCTACCTTACACCAAAATTTAAGCTAAATCGGATGGTATGATCAAAAGTTATGACAAATCTATGAAAACTGCTATGAGATTTCATTAAAAATGCAAAACACATGGGTACCAGTACCCAAGTGTCGGGGTACCGGTACTCCAGTTAAAAAAATAAAAAAAAAATGGGGCTAAATTTGGGATTTCACCGAGAATAACCCACATTTTCACTAGATCTATATATATCTCTCTCTTCAGAAGTTTTACGTAGGAGTGTAAGGTTAGAGAGGGAGGCTACCTAAGCTTGAGAGTAGTGTAGAGAGAGAAGGCTAAGGTTTTTGCTTTTCCTTCACCATTTCCATTCTTGTAAGCTTAAATCTACATGTAGTCTTTATTTCTAGCACGTTAATCTCGTTTATTTCAAGTTGTATTGAGTTTAGCTAGGGTTTACTAGTTCTATTGCTTGTATTTTGGTATTTTCTCTTTAAGCTTTACATTTTGTGTATGAATGCTACTTCTTTTGTGGTTTAAAATTTTTCTTACATTAATACAAGTTCATGTTTGATTTCATTACCATATTTTTCCCTTTCATGTTTGTCTTGCATTTTTTATGAGTAGCTAAACCTTTAGTTGGCTAATCCAAGAGGGATTTTCTCTTGGTTATGTGAAATCAACTCTCTTTCATTCTTTCTCTTAGTGTAAAGTGTATGGTTTGACTAGCGGAATGGGGTAAAGGAAATTCGGCTAGACTAGGGTATGCGAACCGAATTTGGAACTAAAAGAACACAGAATAAAGAAAAGAAAGGTTTTAAGAGATAGGCAAACCTGAACTAGAACCTATGCTCTGATACCAAATGATGTGAACCCCGCCAAAATAACAAGTTCCAACAATGAAAAGGAACCCAAGATCGTTCTATGATCAGATTTGAATGATAGACATCGACCCGTTGTTTTACGACAAACAAGAACTTTGGTATATATGACCTCAACCCGTTGTTTATTGAGAAAACAAGAACCTCGGTATAAGGGAGACGCCACAAACGGTGGTGGAAATCCGTTTGATAAGTCCCTGGTGAACGCCATGGGAAATCCCGATAAGTTCGAATAGTTCTTCAAAGAACCGCAGAGAAAATACTCTCCAATTTTGCTGAATAATAATCTAATTTTTTTCATTGATTGAATGCCTATTTATAGGCTGGCCATTACAAGAAAAAAATTCCTAAAATCCTAATTTAGTAAAGAAACAAATCCTAATCTACTAAAGAAAACAAATCCTAATCTATTAAGGAAACAAATCCTAATCTACTAAGGAAACAAATCCTAATCTACTAAGGAAATAAATCCTAGTAGGAGTTTATATTTTGACAATCCAAAAATATGACATGTTCCAGAAATTCTAGAAATTACAAAAATACCCCTAACTCTAAAAAATATTAAAAGGACATATAAAATACTAATACTAGTAAATTGACTTAAAATAAGAATCAAAATACAATAATGCAAGGTTCCATATGGATCTTTGCCTTAACGAAAAGTCAATTCAATTATCTTTCACATCTTCGAATTTGTGTTTCCTTGAGCATCTTATGGATTGCATCATTTCTCCCCTATAAAAGAAGTGAATCCATTGAGTCCAAGTCACCTTTGAGCCTCCAAGGTGATCGCACAATGTGGCATGGATCCTTAAAAGTTCGATTATAGTAGAAGGATATTGGTCCTCATCAAGCAATTCTTGGTTGTGAGGTAAAAATTCTTCATAAGGAATACCTAAAACTGATAAACGACCTATGACTTTCAAGTCATATAACGAAATGCCTAACTCACCAACACCGTGCTGGAAAGTATTGGTCAATGGGCTCCATAACTCACAAAAAGCCCTCCAAACATCTTTACAACGCTCATATGAGTAGCATGACACAGCCACGGCACCAAAAATATTTGCTTGTTCAAGCAGCTCTTTATATTCAACTAAAATGCAGTCAGTCCATTCCATTAAGTATGGGTGAAATGTCGCAAGTCCCCTAAACTTAAAGTCTGAGCCCCAATTTTTCTTCTCATTATATAATCTATGTAATGCCTGACAAAATTCTTTGTCATTCGGTATCTTACAATCCTCATGACCTTTGCCATCCACTTTCTCAAGCATCGTGATTTCATACAAATGTCCATAATTTTTGCAGACATCAATTATGGTACTCTCCCTCTGAGAGTCAAATGTAAACCAGCCTGTGAAAGTCTCTGTCTTTTGAATCCAACTTATGAGATCTTTGCAAGGAATGTTGATTTTCAAAACTTTCAGTGGGAATGATCTCCTATATTTTGGTCCAAACTTGAGCTCCCAACCATTAACGGCTAAAACTGGTTGACAAATTGTTTCACCATAAACTCCATTGAAATCAGTCTACATAAAAAAGAACAGATAAAAGAATTAAATTCTCAAAATGGTGTACAATATATATATATATATATAGACGATGTCAGCTCTTTGGTCTTTCAAATACCATATAAAAAATGCTCCATTAGTCTTTGAAAGACCACAAAGAAAAAAAGGGGGCTTAATGCTATTCCACTGGTCTTTCAAAGACCACAAAAGAAACAAAAAAAAATGAGTAAAGATATACCACATTGGTATTCCAATGACCAACTAAAGGAGTAAAAAAGTGGGATTTTAGTTGTTGATTCCCAAGACTTAAAGAAGCCATAAAAATCTCGGTCATTAAAAGACCAAAAAAAAAAATATTTGCTGGTCTTTGAAAGACCACATTAAAGAAATACATCTAGAAGACCCCAACAAAAAAAATACAAGGCTTGGGATTCAAATAAAAATACATCCCCATGAAGCTTCGGAAAAAACATGAGGCTTTGGTTTCTTTCGGCAAAAACAAACAAAACTCATCAACATGTTTATCCCAAAATAAAATGTGTTTTAGGTTTACTTACACGCGCAAAATTGCATCCCACCTCAAAAAAAATTCTGGTCAGGTCTTGGAAAGACCTATTTGTTTATCTTCAAAGAAATTTTGGTCTTGAAAAGACCTATGATGAAAAGAACTTACTGATTTTCCAAAAAATCCGGGTCTTTGAAAGACCTATTGTGAAAGGAAAATTGGTTTATTAGGTTCTAAAAAAAAAATCTATACGGATCATTGATAGTACATGTTTTTTGAAAGACCTTCAATAGTTTGAATCTTGTAACAAACCAATAAAAAAATAAATTCATTGAAGTAAGGAAAAGGTTACTTGAATGATTTTGGGAAGCAAGTCACGTTCAATGAAGAAGAAGTGAAATCTATCTGATGGCCAAGGTAGAGGTTATATTAGATAAGGTCTCCTACTAGGTATAAACCTCTAACCAAAGTGGGTGAAATATTTGAATTTTAAAATCCAAATAAAAAAAAAGGGATTTTGAAATACTTATAAATATCATTGAGATAATTTTTTTTTTTCGAGTGTCATACGTGATTTTGAAATTCACACACGACACTCGGGGGACAACTGTTAAACGACAAAAAATAAATTCAAAGATCAATGACGGGTTCATGCTCGACGCGTGGTTTCTTTGAATTATTGATCGTTAACTTGATCCTTCAAGCTCAATTGACAAATTTCACATTTCAATTGGACCCATTAAAATTCATCCTTACGAATTTTGAAAATTGTATGTTGTATAAAAAAAATGGAGAGTTTTCCTACAAGAAAATGCAAAGTGGGTGGTGCCCAAAAATAAAGGAATTGATGATAAGTATTTGACGGTTGGGCAGTCCCCAAACTCCTCACTACACCAATTGCCTACAAGTAAGGGAAAATGGACTGGTGGGGTTCTTAAAATATTGCCAGCTGCCCCCCTTCACATGCAAAAGTTCCTTATAAATACACTTGAAGAAGAGATCTGGAGGAGGGGAGTTTCAGACAGTTATCAAGGGAAGAAAAAAAAAATAGTGAGCAAAGGAGAAAGAAGATTTTTCGGCAGAGAAAAGAGAAGGAAGGAAGGCAGCAAAAAACAATTCTGAAGCTTGTGTTCAGGTAAAAAAAATTATATTTACTCTTTCTTGAGGATTTAACCTTCTGAATTTTTTTAAGGCAGCAAATAGATTCAAAGCCACTTCAACTCGAAACAATTGTGCCGACTCCGAATCATTCAAGTTACAAATCGGAGGAGTTTTCAACTCTTATAGTTCGGACGATGCAAGATCTTCAATAGTTCTATACTCCTCCCGCAAGGATCTATCTGTCCAAGCAAAACTTCCTTCGAGTGTGTCGGCCTTCTCAGAATATCTCAGCGGTGTAAAGCATGAATGTGCTACAGATTGTCGTCCAAAACTAGCCTCCACGAAGACCGTTTACGACGGCGACACTCTAGTTGCTCTCACAAAAGCTACCCACAGAATCAAGGCCAGGAACATAGCCCTTGACTCTAGCCTCCTTTGTTGCACAAAATCTGTGGCAGGATGAAAAAAAAAAAATTCCAAAGGAGTGGAAGAATTAATGAGAGCCTTTGACTCTTGATTTCCAATGCCATTTCCCCTTGTTTTTCTTTTAAAAGGAGTCTCTAACTCCTTAAAACTAATTGGAGTTTTTAACTCCTTTCATCCCCATTATTAAACCCCTATAACCCAAAAAAAAATTGGCAGCAATTTATGGTCTTTCAAAGACCAATCTGAATTTGCTTCTTCAGTCTTTCAAAGACCGATATGAAGTTGTTCTTTTGATCTTCAAAGACCACTAAGAAAGGCCAAAGGATTATAATAACTGCACGCTCTTTTCAAATACAACCCATTTCAATAGGATTTTTCAACTCCTTGACTTCGGAACGGGACGAAAATTATAAGAGTGTTCCACTCTTATACGAAACTGACATATAGCTTCACAAGAGCCTTCGATTCTTTCCTCATGGAGTCTTCGACTAAATTGTACAGATACCCAAATCCCACATTTGTTGCATCCCATGGAAAAAATCTAACTTATTTGGCCGAAGGCCATATTTTGAGCCTTCACTTTAATAGAGTTTCAAACTCCTTAGGTTGGATTTTTCATGTTCCAGCCTATAAAGAGTCTCGGACTCTTTCACTGGCATGGAGTCTTCAGCTCCTTTTGGCCAAACCCATGGAGTTACAAATTTATTCTGAGATTCCAACTCCTACAACAATCGTCTACACAAATTAATTGGAGTTTGTTGTAGCAGCAAAAATTGACAGAACCCACAAATGGGTTCGGAACTTCAAGCAACAATGTCAGTATATAAGTGGCGGGCTGTTTTGGGTCTCTTTCGATTACTAAGTTGTTGGATTTCCTAAATCCCAATTAAAAGAGTTTCTAACTCTGGCTAAAGTGTGTAGTCAAATTATAAAATAAAGGAGTTTCTAACTCCTACTGACCAACCCATAAATCAAAGGATTTTTTTAACTCTTACTAAATCAAAGAAGTTTTTAGCTTCTCATACAGTGCGCAACAACCCAGAAGTCTTGTGCTCTACCAAAAGTGCATGAAAAACGAAACAAGGAATCTTGGATTCTTTTCGAAAAATGAAACAATAATTTGACCATTTTAAATCCATCACTATTTTTGGAGTTTCAAACGCATACATATTAAATAGTGCAAAAATCAAATTAAAGAGTTCAAATTCCTTCCATGCTTGTGGTAAGAATCTCCCAATCTTTGACCCTTCTCCAAGCTTGATTAATACTTTCCAAAAGAGTGGCATGCCAAAGATGGAAAGATATCCCCAAGATCTTCCCATAATCATCACAAGATTTGAGGGAATAATAGCACAAGATTTGAGGAATAATTCTGGAATATTTGGCAGCCCATAATGCATGACAAATCTAGGCCATATTTGGGCCCAAATCTGGCCCAAGAGGTTCGGCCCAATGGGCCTCATGACCCGGCCCATTAGGATAGGATCCAGCTTGAAGCTCCTCTTCATTCCCAGTTGTAGCAAGTATATTTCACATGCTTCCACTTCTTTTAAGCCCATCTTTGATAAGGTGGAGTTACTTGAGTCCTTGGAGTATTCAGCCATGCTTGCTTGGACAAACCCTTGCATTGCCACTTTGATCTTCTTGGCTCGAACTTTAGTAATTGGACCCCCCGGCACGTGCAAAGGATCTCTAGCTTGGGACTCATCATATGTCATCTCATTTGTAAGTAGTTTGTTGTAGTTTGTGTTTTATGTAATGTTTCATAATTTTTATGAAAATGTATCAAATGCCCAAAATTTTGAAAATGTGTGTGAGATTTGTGATGAGTATGGGCACATCACTAGTGAGTGCCCATTAAATTATACGGTTCAAGACTTTGCATGTGAAGGTTCAAATTCAATATTGGCCTCCAAAAACTTTTACCCCGACCACTATGTTACACCGAGTTATGGTTGGGAGAACGAACCTTATAATTTTTCATCCGATCTCACACCACCAAATGAATTTTGCCATTATCCAACATATGAGGACTCAACCAAACAAGAATTGGAAAATACTTTTTACGAGTTTATGCTACACCAAATGGAAGTCAATACCCAAGTAGCCCAACAATTTTCTAAAATTAGAGATGACCTTATTGCATTGACTAATGCTATAATTACTATGCGTGAAGAACAACATTTTGAGCATAGTCAATGTATTGAGGATGATTATTCATTAGCACAAAACATTGCATATATTGTATGATGTTATGCCCCTTTTATACTTGGTTTTGTTGTGATTTTGGGGAGAAATGCGTTTAATTTTGTCAGTGATGGAGTTTTGTGTAAATGTAGGAGAAAGGATGCAAATGGCTTGAGTTAAGTCCCCATTGAAGTGTTTAAAATCAATGAAGATGAGGGGATATCTTAAAGGAAGGATTGGAAGGTGAAGAAACCAAGAAAAATGCAGTTTGGGTGAAAACCTTCCGGAAGGTTTTGCCTTGGTCTGCCTATTCACTGTCAAAACCTTCTGGAAGTTTTTGTGTACTGGAATGAACCTTCCGGAAGGTTTTGCCTTGGTCTGCCTATTCACTGTCAAAACCTTCTGGAAGTTTTTGTGTACTGGAATGAACCTTCCGGAAGGTTTGTGCCGACCTTCCGAAAGGTTTTGCCCAGATTGCCCAAACAGCCTGCAACTCAAGCTCTGCCATTTGGGGGTCCTACCTAAACTTCTCCAAATTGTCCCCTAACATCCCTTACACATCTACAGGCCTCCCATCACCCATGCTTGGACTTTGAAGGCTTGGGCATTTATGAGGAGGAGAGAGAACATGAAGAGTTGGGAGATGCAGGCTAGGCCTGTCCTAGCCTGCCAAATGCATCCAATCAGCCCCCTTTTTGTGTAAGGCCTACCACACACCTATGGAGCTCTCTATGGACGAAAAAATATCATTCATTATGTATTATTCAGTTTGTATTGCATTGTAGAGAGAGAAGCTCTAGGTAGAAGACATAGTTAGAGAGAGAAAGCTTAGTTTTCTTGCATTTCTTCCATCCATTTCACTTGTAATCCTCTGTAAGACTTATGTTAGCTCATTTAATGCCTCGAATGTCATTTATTACAAGCGCATTGCAAGTTTAGTTCTCCATTTTGGTTTTCACCATTGTTGCAGGTAGTTTTCTTCATTTCAAGTTTTAAAATGGGTATTGAATGTTTCTAGTCTTAGTTTAAGTTTTCTTGCATTAAAATAAATTCCAATCTACATTTCTTTACAATTTTCTTCATTACATGTATGTTCTTGCTTTAAATATGAGTAGCTAAACTTTAAGTTGGCTAATCCAAGGGAGAACTCCTCTTGGGTATGTCATTTCAACTCATTTCCATTCCTCCTCGTAGTGTACGCTGATTCGGTTTGACTGGGTTGAGTGTGGACATGGATGTGAGTCTTTGATATCCCGTAGACTTGTCACGGGGTATGCTTGGATCCTCACCTCCATCCTAGTCCCTTGCTTCCCACGAATCAATTGAACATCTAGACACCATTGGGGGAAGGTCTCGAGTTGAGTTGGCATTCCCATTGGAATGACCCCTTCGGATTAGCCAACACTTGTTCCCATTTCAATTTCATCAAAACAGAATCACAAACCAAATTCAAACATCAAAAGATTTTTACACTTTTCTTTTTGATCACCAAAATCACCTTCAACACGATTCACCTCCTTCCCAAAGGAGACGATCTTGGAATGCGATTTCCAAGTAAAACACGACACTCAAAAGTCTCCCTGCGCTTGGGGAGCACTTTTGTTCACACACACACACACATTTCATTCACATTCCACCATTATTCCGTTTCCCCATTTCTTGCATCATTCCGAGGGAGAGTGACACTCCCTTATCCCTATAAGCCATGCACACATTCAGGGATGATGTCCGAAGATTAGGGAATACATCGGAAACAATCAAGCATTTTTTGCACCGTTGCCGGGGAAGGCAAAGCCTTGAATTGAGAAGGTGATTTTCGGACGACAGAGGTAAGTCCCGTGAATTCTCATCACAAGCTCAGGTACGTCGCTCCTCATATATACTTTTGTTTACTTGTTTTTATTGTAGATAGTGTTTTGTATGTGGGGACGGGACGACCATAATCGATTGGTTAGACAAGCCTTGGACCTCAACATGAATATTGACCATGACCTACCGGAGGATGCTGATGACAACTTTGAGGAGGTGGGCGCCAATGCTAATATCCCAAGGGGAGGAGGAGTGCAAGAACCGAGAATTTCAAACCCTAGAATGCATTTCTCCCTAGGAATGAGGAGAACAATATCCCCATTGATCCTCCGGCAAGTTCAATGCGGGATTTTCTCTAACCCACACGTAGCACCACTCCCTCATGCATTCTCTTGTCGGTCCAAGCTCATGCCTTCCTAGTTAAGCCGGCAATGTTGCAACTACTTCCTACCTTCCACGGAATTGAAAAGAAAAATCCTTATTTACACATTAAGGAATTTGAGGATATAGTTGCAACCTTCATCACTAACTATGCTATGGAAGACATAGCTCGTTTGAAATTGTTTCCCTTTTCCCTTAAGGACAAAGCCAAAACATGGTTAAATTCCTTGCGGCCTCAATCCATCACCTCTTGGACTCAAATGCTTTCTGAGTTTTTGAATAAATTTTTCCCAGTGCATAGAACCACTACTCTAAAAAAGCAAATTTAGAACTTTTCGAAAAAGCCCAATGAGCAATTCTATCATTGTTGGGATCGCTACAAGGAATTGCTCCAATCCATACCACATCATGGTTTCCACTCGTGGCAATTGGTGAGTTTCTTTTACGAATGAATTACACCGAGCCATAGACAATTCATTGACATGATGTGTAATGGTGAGTTCTTAAACAATGACCCCGATGAGGCCCTAGATTACTTTAGTACAATGGCACAAAATACCCAATCTTAGGATATCTCAGATCCCACCGATGTACCGAGGTCTTCTCCAGGTAGTATTGAAGTAAAAGGGGGAAGGATGTATGATTTGAGAGACCGGGAAGAGTTGTTTTCTAAAATCACCAGGTTATCACGGAAGGTGGAGAATTTAGAAGTAAATAGGAGACACGAGGTGTCTAATATTTCAAAGACCGAGGAGTTTTGCTCAATTTGTGAGAGCGTGTAGCATTCCATATTAGAGTGCCCTAACATTCCAGCACTTAAGGAAGTGTTCCACGAGCTAGTTCATGCCTTTAACCAAACGAGGCAATCATTTTCTACACACTCAAACACTTACAATGCGGGTTGGAGTAATCACCCGAACTTTAGTTGGAGAAATGAGAATCCTACTCCTCATGGTTCTAATGCTTATTCACCTCACGTGCCTCCTAAGCAAGGTCACTACCAAGGTCAAGGGCAAGCGTCTAGCCCTCAATACTCCCGGTTTAATCCGCAAGGGTATTCACAAAACTCACCTCCGCAGAATTTCTCCCAAGGTCCACCTCCACAAAATTTTAATCAACAAGGACCATCCAACCCATCCATATACCAACCACCTCACAAAAGGAGTTTGGAGGATGTGGTTCATTCCTTCATTCAAAGCCAAAACGCCATCAACAATCAAAATGCCACAGCTTTTAATGACATTCGGACTCAACTCACTAAGTTGACCAATTCCATGGGGGCATCACAACAAGAGAAGGGGAAATTCCCCGCTCAATCCCAAGCAAACCCTAGAGGCCAACATGTTATGGAGTCTTCTGAACCCAATAGTGAGAGTTGTGAGCAACTCAAAGCGGTCACCACCCTTCAAAGTGGCAAGCAAATTGATAAGACCATAGTGCCAAAAGTCTCTCCCAATGCCACATTGCCATTAGAGAAAGAGACTAAGGAGGGGGTGAGGTGAGTGAGAAAGAAAAGAATGTTGATGAAAGTGTTCATGCATCCCCCGTTCTTGCCCCTTTTCCTAATCGTTTAAAGCCACCCGTCAAGGTGGCTAATTATTCTGACATAATTGAGATGTTCAAGCAGGTAAAAATCAACATTCCACTCCTTGATGCTATAAAGCAAATCCCATCTTGTGCCAAGATTTTGAAGGACTTGTGTACCGTGAAGAGAATACTAAATGTGCACAAGAAGGCTTTCCTCACCGAGCAAGTGAGCTCAATCTTGAGGACTAACACCCCACCAAAGTTCAAGGATCCCGGATGCCCTACCATTCCTATCACGATTGGGAATTGTCAGGTGGAGCAAGCTCTTCTTGATTTGGGAGCAAGTGTCAACCTCCTACCTTACTCGATGTACCAACAACTCCAGCTCAAAGAGTTAAAGCCGACTCCAATCACTCTTCAACTGACGGATGATAGCGTCCGAACACCGAGGGGAGTAGTTGATGATGTTTTAGTACAAGTCGATAAATTTTACTTTCCTGTTGGTTTTATTCTGCTTGACACTCACTCGGTTGCAAACCTTAGCTCCCAAATCCCCGTAATACTTGGTAGACCTTTTCTTGCCACATCTAATGCTGTGATTAATTGCAGGAACGATCTCATGAAGCTTACATTTGGGAACATTACCATGGATCTCAATGTTTTCAACTTGTCCAAGCAACCGGGGGATGATGAGGAGGTGCATGAAGTCAATAGGATTGACACCTTGGTGGAGGAACACATGGGGCTATTGGGCATGTTGAAAATAGAGGAGGAGATTGTTGATATTGAGGATGTTGATGTGCAAGAGGAATTGTAGAGCTTGAAAGGGGTAGAAAAATGGACCCCTACATTTGAGAAGCTTCCACATCAAGATAAGAAGGTCTTTCCATCGAATGAGCATAAACCCATCTTGGAGTTGAAACCATTACCATCCCATCTTAAGTATGCATACCTTGGGGATGACAATACCTTTTCGGTGGTGATTAGCTCAACGTTGGAGGGGAAGCAAGAAGAGGATATTTTGAAAGTATTGAGAAGGCATAAGGGAGTCATTGGTTGGACAATTGCCGACATCAAGGGGATAAGCCCTCTCATTTGCACACACCGCATATACCTTGAGGAGGACTCCAAGCCGTCTCGACAACCACAAATAAGCTTGAATCCAATCATGAAGGATATGGTGAGAGACGAGGTACTAAAGCTACTTGATGTGGGCATCATTTTTTTGATTGCCGATAGTAAGTGGGTTAGCCCCATGCAAGTAGTACCCAAGAAGTTGGGAGTCACGGTGGTTGAAAAAGAGGAGAATGAGCTTATTCCAACAAGGGTGATCACCGGATGGATAGTGTGTATTGATTACCGAAAGCTCAACCTATGCAAAAGAAAATACCATTTTCCTTTGCCATTCCTCGACCAAGTGTTGGAAAGAGTAGCAGGGCATCTATTCTATTGCTTCTTAGATGGATACTCCGGCTACAATCAAATCGAGATTGCATTGGAAGATCAAGAGAAGACCACCTTCATCTGTCCCTATAGTACTTTTGCCTACCGTCGCATGCCTTTCGGGCTGTGTAATGCCCCTGGAAATTTTCAACGTTGTATGATGGGGATTTTTAGTGACATGGTGGAGAAGATTGTGGAGGTGTTTATGGACGACTTCTCAATGTTTGGGGATTCGTTTGATGGATGTTTGGAGAACTAAGAGAGAGTTCTGGAAAGATGTGAGGAGAAGAACTTGGTCCTCAATTGAGAAAAGTGTCACTTTATGGTGATGCAAGGAATTGTGCTCGGACACATCGTCTCAGCGAAGGGGATCGAAGTTGACAAATCAAAGGTGGATGCAATTTCCAACGTCCCTACGGCAAAGGTCATCAAGGATATCAGGTCGTTTCTTGGTCATGCTAGCTTTTATCGTCATTTTATTAAAGAATTTAGTGCATTGGCCCGACCTTTGACCAATTTACTTTCTAAGGATGTCCCATTCGAGTGGTCGGATAATTGTGAGGCATCATTTACAAAACTTAAAAGCATGCTCACTACACCTCCGATTATGCGACCACCCAAGTGGGATTTGCCTTTTGAGCTTATGTGCGACGTGAGTGATTACGCGGTCGGCGTTGTGCTCGGTTAAAGGGAAGACAAGAGACCTTATGTAATATACTACGCTAGCAAAACTCTTAATGAATTACATTACTACTGAAAAAGAGTTGCTAGTTGTAGTATTTGCATTGGATAAATTCAGGTCTTATATCATTGGTTCACCTATAGTAGTCTATACCAATCACTCTACTTTGAAGTATTTGTTGTCTAAGCAAGATGTAAAACCGAGACTTATTAGGTGGATACTCCTCCTACAAGAATTCAATTTGACGATAAAAGATAAGAAAAGAGATGAGAACGTGGTTGTAAAATCCGGGTAAATTTGAATTTTTGTGAAAAAGGGCAAAACGGTAATTTGTCACTACGGTATGGGTTGCAAACCTGAATTTTTCTAGAGCTCGGATGAGGAAACGGACCTCACTGTTGGATTCGTCTCGCGAAACCTAGCTACCCAGTCAAATTTCGTTGAATTTCGAGATAGTCAGATTTTTCGCGTTTTACGAGGCGGTCGGGCCTCGGGCAACCCAAAAACGAATTTTTTGATAAAATTTTAAAGTGGGAAAATAAATGAAGGCAAGTTAATATAAAAATATTTTGAACTTGAACCGGAGCGAAATTTAATCATTTCGGGGCGAAAACGGGCCCGGGAAAGGAGGGTCGTGTGGCGCATTCTGGACCAAGCAATTAAAGGGTATAAATAGGGGAGAAAATCTGATTTTCTCCCCATTGCTCCAGCCGATTCCAACGTGAGAAAGAAGAGAGGGAAAGGGCTTGAGTTCTCGACCTTCTCTCTACGATCTACGGCAATTGGTTGCTCAAATCCACTCGGGCCAAGAACAAAAGTTGTTCTCCTCGCCAAGGGCTACAAAACCATACCAAGGAGGTCGGGTTTGGGCGAGATTCCAAGGACGGGATTTTGGGGAAGTGAAGATTCTAGCATTAATCGGGTTTTTGAAGCTTCTCAACGTCGTTTTACGCGTCAAGAGGTAGGGTTTCCTCATACTTAGGTCTATTCTAAACCTAGGATGCTTTTGTGAAATGGGTAGGTTGATAGAATTATATATCACTTGCCTATTTGTTGGTGACATGGAGAAATGGGTATTAAAATGGGGTAAAATCAATTCTAGCTTGAATTGGTAATTAGAAATTGCTAGTTGTGATTACTAGAATTGGGTATGTGAGATTAACCTAGTGTGTAATTTCTTGGAGTTGGTATTATGTGGGCGTGTTATGTGTTTACATTATGCCTTGAGAATTAAGTGTGTTTTTGCTTGATTATGTGATGACATGCTTAGGTGTTGTTGTTAGATAAAATTGTTGTGGAATGAAATGTTGATATATTGGCATTGTGATGGGTTATGGTAATTATATGCACATAATATAAATTGCTATGGTATATGTTGGAATATGTGGAACGTTGTTCATATGGTACTCATACATATTGGACATGACATTAGAATTGCAATTGCTCATTACATGGCATATGCACGGAGGCATCACATTCATGAGCATGAGGCATGAGTGTAGGGGTGTGTGCATGTTGTTGGGTCAAACACCATTGTTGGTGGTTGACAAGTGGAATCGGTATAGTTGGATCAAGATTCAATAGAGTCACATGGGTTGCATGAAAGAAAACTTGTGTCGGGTATAGCAAGAAGGGCAAGACTCTCCCTCGGGTGCAAGACTCGGCTACTGGTTTATACACTTCCGACGGTGCAAGTCCAAAAAAGTGTACCGGTGTGCGGAGCCGGCGATGAGACACCAAAAGTCCGCTATCCAACAAAGACACATAATTTTTGTTTATTAAATTGTCATTCGATGTGTAACATCAATGGCGGGGGCTTGGAAATGCCCAATTTTCATACACTGGCATTGCATGCGTTGAGGTGCCGGGAAGGGCTCGGGTTGATGTGCGTGAGTGAGTCTCATCTCATTTTATGGCATGACACGGTAAATTTCAACATGGAATGCATGTTCATGATTGGAATGTTATGAATTGTTGATTGGTTGCATGTGAACATTTCATATGCATCTAGGTTGGGGAGTAGCCTCTTTAGGAGATACTCTATTGAGCGTGGCTCACCCTATACAGGAAAAATATTTCAGGTGCGGGATATACGCCGGTGGATGGCTCCCAATTCAAGCCCCGTGGATGAAGAAAGCCGGAATGTGGCTTTATTTTGAGTTTTTTGTAAAATAATTATGAAAACTTCGTTTTGGCATGTAAATGAATGTAATAGAGTTGTATGGACCTTGTGCAATATGAAAATCTTCATAATACATGTGTTGGATACAAATGATATTTTTTGGAATGGATTGGAAATTGAAAACAGGTGAAATAGGCAAAACTGGCTGCAGCGTAGCGGTACGCCGTACCGGTACAATGTGGTCCAGTAGGCACAGCGTACCGGTACGCAATATCGGTACGCTTTCCAAAAATCTGAAATTTTAAAAACTGTTTTGACAAGCTTTTGGGCTATGTATTCCTCCCTCCAAATGTTATAAATGGACAATAATTGACTACCAATGGTGGTATGTTGGACCTCGGATGGGTCAATCGATTAAAAGTATATAGACTTTGTTTTTCTTTTATAATCCCGGTCAAGGGTATGCTATTGACGTGATGTCGGGTTCTGCGATAATCACGGGTACTTCTGTGGGTTGATGGGTTATCAACGGTTAATTAAGGACCCCCGATTTTAGGGGCGTCACAGCTTGGTATCAGAGCGTATTGATATCTTAACTTAATTCGAGTTATTCAAGGGTTAATTACTGACACCCGAATTATGGGGTGTCACAGCTTGGTATCAGAGCGTATTGATATCTTAGCTTAATTCGAGTTAATCAAGGGTTAATTTCTGACACCCGAATTATGGGGTGTCACAGTGGTGGCGGACCATTTATCCCGACTGGTGGTGCAAGTACTGCCCTGACCAAGTCATGCGGAGATGCGTACCAGAAAATGAACAACGGGATGCCCTTGCATTTTACCATTCGGAAGCATGTGGTGGCCATTTCTCTACAAAGAAGACTTCGGCAAAAATTCTACAGTTAGGTTTTTACTGGCCCTCTTTGATAAAAGATTGTATATCTTTCTGTAAAGAGTGTGATAGGTGCCAAAGATTGGGTAGTGTGACCCGAAGGAACATGATGCCCCTCTCCCCTGTACTTGTTATTGAGATATTTGATTGTTGGGGCATCGACTTCATGGGTCCCTTCCCTGTGTCTTTTGACTACCTATACATTCTACTGGCAGTGGACTACGTGTCCAAATGGGTGGAGGCTATCCCAACCAAGACCAATGACCACCAGGTCATGGTCAAGTTTCTCAAGGAGAACATTTTTTCGAGGTTCGGGATGTCTCGTGCTATGATAAGCGATGGTGGGTTGCATTTCTGTAATAGGCCATTTGCATCCTTAATGCATAAGTATGGTGTCACACACAAGGTGTCCACCGCATATCACCCACAGACTAATGACCAAGCCAAGTTAGCCAATAGGGAGATTAAAAATATCTTAGAGAAAACGGTGAACCTGAATAGGAAAGATTGGTCATGTAGACTGACCGATGCCCTATGGGCTTACCGCACTGCCTATAAGATTGTCTTAGGTATGTCTCCCTATCGACTCGTCTATGGCAAGGCTTGCCATTTGCCAGTTGAAATGGAACACAAGGCCTATTGGGCCATAAAGACTTTGAACTTCAACATGAGAATGACCGGAGAGAATAGGAAGCTAGAAATGAATGAATTGGAAGAAATTCAAAGAGATGCGTATGAGAGCTCCAAAATTTCAAAAAAGAGGGCTAAGATCTTTCTTGAAAAATCCATTGTGAGGGAGTCATTTGAGCCCGGCCAAAAAGTGCTCTTATACAACTCTCGTCTCTTAGTCTTTCAAGGTAAACTCTGATCCCGTTGGGAGGGCCCCTATCTTGTGAAGGTAGCCTACCCCAATGGAGCCGTGGCAGTCACAAATCCCGAGGATGGCAGGATATTCAAGGTCAATGGTCAAAGACTTAAGTCATTCTTCGAGGGTTTTGAAGGACAAGGAGTGGAGGAGGATTTGGTGGATCCGATTTACCCGGACTTGTTGGAGGATTGACTTTTCTTATGATCTTTAGTGTACATTTACTTTTACTTACTTTAGCTGTTTATGTTTACTTACTTTAAATTCGTGTATAATGTTGTTTTCTTAGTTGCAGATATTGGTGTTTTTGTCAAAAACTCAATTGCGAGGTGTTCTCTAACGCTAATCATCTTTTTACAGTCCTTCATTGCATATCATATCTTTTTTGTTGCATTGAGGACAATGCATGAATCAAGTTGGGGAGTGAGGTGTACCATTTGTATGATATACCAATCTTTGTGGAAATTTTTGTTGATAATACAAATTTTTGTGGTGAAAAATTCACCTTTCACATATCATACAAAGTTTTGTTCACAATAGTTGCAAATTATGTGAAAATTTTTGAGAAAATATCTAAATGTTGATCTGTATTCCCTTATTAAGAGTGCTATGGGTTGTTGACATGTTGATCTTTGTGTTGAATTGTGAATATATGAGCACATTATAGAAGTTCATCCTATGCTTGAGTATCACATATGTGTTTGTTTTTTAACTCACCAATATATACACCTTGAATGTGTAATTTTGACAATTTACGGATTGAGTTCACATTTTAGTGCTTGACATGAATAGTAGAGATGAGTAAGAACCCATAAGAGCTTTAGTGCCAATCCTTGTTGGAGGGGACTTACATTTACTCAAGGAACAATTCTTCAAATTTCATAATTGTTCAATAATCTCAATATGCTTGTTTCGGTTAGGTGCATTTGTGTAGTTGATTGACTTGTTTTGAAATGTATAATGCTCCCCCATGCTTATCTAGAGGTGATCTTAGGCCATCGTTGATTTATTTTGAGCCTTAGCCCTTTTTCTTGTGAAAGTTTATCCCTAGTGCCATGATTGAGCCTTAAGTGTAAATTCGTTTCCATACCACACAATTGACCAAGCTAGTGCAAAATGATAAAAATCTACCTCACCTTGGTTGTTCCTAGAGCTGAATATGAGTGATCATAAAAGAGAAGGAAGTATTGTGTGGAAACTCAAACAAAAGGGATGAATGAGGTTGAAACTCAAAGAGTTGAAGGGAAAAGAATGAAAATCCAAGAAAAGGAGAAAAAGGGGTGAGAAGAAGAAAGAATGATCAAAAGAAAAGGAAAATGTTAAGGAAAAGAAAGAAAATAAACAAAGAGTGTGGTGATGGTGTTGGACTGAAAAATCCCATAAAAAGTGAGATGTTTTTGAAATAAAAGTTATTCACTCGGAACAACCCTCTTTGTTATCCTATATCCTTCATTTCATTTGCCTAAATATCACCCTAAGGCCCCATTATAACCCTTGGAAGTCCTAATTGATCTAGAGAAGCATGGGGGATAGCAAACTTTGAAAGAAAAAGAAAGGTTGATTTTGCTATCTAACGCCCTAGAATTCCTTTCATGAGATTATGCCAAGGTTGTTTCATTTTCATGCATGAACTTCATTTTTGGATTATATGTGAGCATACTTTGTTTGGTGCACAAGATTCTATCTCACATATACACATGGAGTGCATGCCAGGATAACTAGAGTGTGATTCATTGTTGAGAGAGACCCTTGGTGAGGTTGCATCGAAGCTTAATTTGGATAGCCAAAGTGAATGTGAATTCCATTTTGTAAATGCTTAAATTACATGTCCATTGCACACACACACGAGTTGGAAAATGAATGTGTAGGTATATACTCTAGACTAGCATTTAAAGCCATGGTGTTGCTCATGTGTGCTTGGTTCAGGCAGTTGAACGATGTGTTGGTAGCTCTATGTTTAAAATATGGGGGAATATTGCTCAACTTTCGATATTTGTTAAGATTTAGGATGCCCTTGTTATTTGAATTCATGTTCTACAGTTTAGGTATTCATTTTGGTAGTTTAAATTAGAAATCCATGTCTTGTACTTTGAAAACATTAAAATCTTAAATCATGTTGCAATTTCGGAAATGACTTTGGGCATGATCATTCAATTATGATTCATATGTGTGGTTCAAGTTTTTGGTAGGTTAGATGTCCTAGAAAGGGTATTGAATTGTGTTGCAGTTGAGGGAAGTTGGAGTGGATGTGAATTTTTTAACAAAGGAATGGTTTTGTAGCAAAGGCAAAACCTTCCGGAAGGTTTTCCTTACTGGATAGAGGTGTCCCAGCAGTAAGCAAAACCTTTCGGAAGGTTTTGCCTACTGGAATTTTTGCCTCAGGTAGTAAGCAAAACCTTCCGGAAAGTTTTGATCGACCTTCCGATAGGTTTTGCCCAAAAACCTAAAAACAAGGGTTTTAAGTTCGATTTCTTTTAGAAACCCTTCACATTTCCCTTCAAGCTTGAGATTCAAAACCCTCTCCCCCTTCCTTCTACTCTCGTATAATCTTCAAAACACCTCACCCAACCTTAATTTTCACACTTTTCTCTTGATTAGGGTTTAGTTTGAAGTTGTTCTAGCCGAACATATTGGGTGTTCTTGATGCGAACCCTTAAACGAATTCAAGAACCCACGGGCAAATTGATTGAAGACTCCCCAAGAAAGATCACAAATCAGATTATAAGAACCAAGAACCCTAGACCCAATGTTTGCAAGAAACAAGAACCCAAGGTTAAAAGTTCAAGAGAAAGACGCCACACTCAAGATTGAGCGATAAGTCGATGAACGCCACAAGAAATATTAATTCTTGATAAGTTCTTGAAATAGTTATTGGAAGAACAATAAGGTAGAAACCTCACAATACTCACAAATATATTCTGTCTTTTACATTGCTTTGAATGCCTATTTATAGGCTGGTTATTACAAAGAAAACTTCCTAAAATAGCTTATCCTATTTAAGAAATATCTCTTACTTGCTGGTGAAGAAATATCTCTTACTTGTGGGTAAAGAAATATCTCTTACTTGCTGGTAAAGAAATAGCTCTTACTTTCCTAAACTCTTACTTACCGAGTCATAGGACCTCCATTTATGCTCAACGGATCAGATTGTATTGCATCATTCCCCCTCTCTTTAAAAGGATTCGTCCTCGAATCTTCGTCATCTACAATAAAAGGAGAAAGATTAGCAACATTAAAAGTAGCACTAACACTATACTCACCAGGAAGTTCTAGTTTGTAAGCGTTATCATTTATCCGTGCCACCACTTGAAAAGGCCCATCTCCTCTAGGCTGCAACTTAGAACGCCTTTGTGTGGGAAAACGCTCCTTTCGCATATGCACCCAAACCCAATCTCCAGGCTCAAAAACCACCTTCTTACGTCCCTTATTAGCTTGAGTAGCATATTGCTTCGTTCGCCTCTCAATGTGCAATCGAACTTTCTCATGCAATTGCTTCACCAATTCAGCCTTTCGTTCTCCATCTAAATTAGCACACTCATCAACAGGCAAAGGCAACAAATCTAATGGAGTTAAGGGATTAAAGCCATAGACAATTTCAAAAGGTGAATAATTAGTAGCAGAATGCACACTACGATTATAAGCAAATTCGACATGAGGCAAACAATCCTCCCAAGTTTTCAAATTTTTACCAATGACAGCACGCAATAAAGTAGAAAGAGTACGATTAGTTACCTCGGTTTGCCCATCTGTTTGTGGATGGCAAGTAGTAGAAAAGAGTAATTTAGTACCAAGCTTACCCCACAATGTCTTCCAGAAATAGCTCAAAAACTTAGCATCACGATCAGACACAATGCTCCGAGGCACTCCATGTAAACGCACCACCTCTCTAAAGAACAAATCAACTACATTGCTAGCATCATCGGTCTTATGACATGCAATGAAATGCGCCATCTTTGAAAACCTGTCAACAACAACAAACACAGAATCCCGTCCTCGTTTTGTCCTAGGTACACAAAATCCATGGAAATATCTACCCAAGGTGAACTAGGTATAGGTAAGGGATTATACAAACCATGGGGCTGAACCTTAGACTTAGCCTTTTTACAAGCAACACAT
The DNA here is from genome assembly GCA_951799425.1 of Ilex aquifolium. Classification (NCBI taxonomy): domain Eukaryota; kingdom Viridiplantae; phylum Streptophyta; class Magnoliopsida; order Aquifoliales; family Aquifoliaceae; genus Ilex; species Ilex aquifolium. Next base: position 21,757,303 of record OX637396.1, on the reverse strand, counting down.
TTCTCACAAATTTGCTCAACATCCCGTTTCATATGTGGGCAGAAAAAATGTTCAACTAACACATCTAAGGTTTTCCTAACACCGAAGTGTCCCATTAAACCACCCCCATGTGCTTCTCTAACTAATAACTCACGCATCGAACAATTAGGCACACACAATCGATCCTCTCGAAACAAGAACTCATCATGCCTATAAAACTTACCAAAACCCGAACTCTCACAAGCATCAAACACATTAGCAAAGTCAGAATCAATAGCATATAAATCCTTAATGTACTCAAAACCAAGCAACTTTGCATTTAAAGTGGAAACTAAAGCATACCTACGAGATAAAGCATCAGCAACCACATTATCTTTCCCCATCTTGTATTTGATAACGTAAGGAAAGGTCTCAATGAATTCAACCCATTTAGCATGGCGTCTATTCAGCTTACCTTGACCTTTCAAATGTTTCAAAGACTCATGATCAGTGTGGATGACAAACTCCTTGGGCCAAAGATAATGTTGCCAAGTCTCTAACGCCCTCACCAATGCATAAAGCTCCTTATCATAAGTTGGGTAATTCAAGGCTGCCCCATTTAGCTTCTCACTGAAATAAGCTAAAGGACGACCTCCTTGCATTAAAACAGCTCCAATTCCAATACCTGAGGCATCACACTCAACTTCAAAAGTTTGAGAAAAGTTAGGCAAAGCAAGTAAAGGTGCAGAACTAAGTTTTTCTTTAATCAAATTAAAAGCAACTTCTTGGTCCCTTCCCCATTTAAAACCTATGTTTTTCTTAATGATTTTAGTCGATGGTGCAGCCATGGTGCTAAAGTCCTTTACAAACCTTCTATAAAAACTAGCAAGCCCATGAAAGCTACGTACCTCAGTAATGGTTTTAGGTGTAGGCCATTCTTGAATAGCCTTAACCTTGTCCTCATCAACCGCAATGCCCTTAGCACTAACAACATATCCTAAGAAAACAATCTGACTAGTGCAAAACGAACATTTCTTGAGGTTAGCAAATAATTGAGCATCACTCAAAGAACATAACACAAGCCTTAAATGTTCAACATGCTCATCTAAGCTCTTACTGTAAATCAAGATATCATCAAAATAAACGACAACGAATTTACCAATAAAAGCACGCAAAACATGGTTCATTAAACGCATAAACGTACTAGGTGCATTGGTTAAGCCAAAAGGCATTACCAGCCATTCATACAAACCATATTTAGTCTTAAATGCCGTTTTCCATTCATCATCTTCTCTCATCCTAATTTGATGATAACCAGATTTCATATCAATCTTACTAAACAAGCAAGCGCCATGCAATTCATCTAACATGTCATCAAGTCTAGGAATGGGATGACGATACTTCACCGTTATTTTGTTCACGGCGCGGCAATCGGTGCACATCCTACAAGTCTCATCCTTTTTGGGCACAAGTAACATTGGAACTGCACAAGGACTCAAGCTCTCCCTTACATGACCCTTCAACATCAGCTCCTCAACTTGCCTTTGAAGTTCCTTCGTCTCCTCGGGATTACTCCTATAAGCTGGACGATTGGGAATCATTGCACCAGGAATGAAATCAATATGATGTTCAATCCCTCTAACTGGTGGCAAGCCATTTGGGATTTCCTCGGGAAAAACATCACCGAACTCCTGCAAAAGAGAATCAACAACACTAGGCAAAGCATGGTTAAGCTCATTAGTATTCAAAAAGACCTCGTACATAAGTACAATCATCGGCTGCCCGGAATAAAAAGCTCCCATAACCTCTCGTTCTTTTGCATAGAAACTCACATTTTTCAAACCTAAGGTTAAAAGTTCAAGAGAAAGACGCCACACTCAAGATTGAGCGATAAGTCGATGAACGCCACAAGAAAGATTAATTCTTGAAATAGTTCTTGGAAGAACAATAAGGTAGGAACCTCACAATACTCACAAAAATATTCTGTCTTTTACAATGCTTTGAATGCCTATTTATAGGCTGGTTATTACAAAGAAAACTTCCTAAAATAGCTTATCCTATTGAAGAAATATCTCTTACTTGCTGGTGAAGAAATATCTCTTACTTGTGGGTAAAGAAATATCTCTTACTTGCTGCTAAAGAAATAGCTCTTACTTTCCTAAACTCTTACTTTCCTAAAAGGAATAACTCACATGCCTAAATAGTTAAGGAACGTCTTACAATCAAACCAATTTTAAACATGCCAATTTAAAGCTTAGCCTTTGCCGGAATCTTCTAGAACTTGAATCATGTTGATGGATCTTTGCCCAAGTGGATCATGCTCCATGCTTGAACTTGCACAATCAGCCCATATGTCTTGAATCAGCCCGTTCAATGCTTCCTTCATCCTTTTTACTCTTGCCCGAGTCATTGGACCTCCATTTATATGCTCAACGGATCAGATTGTATTGCATCAGTTCTCCACAAACCCTAATTCCTCATTTCTTCACAAATTTCCCAAGATCATTTTGATCCTTTTGCAAACCCTTCAACTCCTTTGCTATGGCTCGTGGAAATGTGATGTCTACGGAGGTGTTTGAGCCTGTGGAGAGCTTCTTGGTGTGGTTGTTGACATTTGTGGGTTTAGGGGCACTGTTGATACTCATGGCCCGCACGAAAAGGATGGGCCCTGAGTCTCCTCCACCTACGGGCTCTAGCTCCTGAAAGAGAAGTGGAGAGGGCCCAAGTGGTCAAGAGAGAGGAGAGGTGTCATGTATGAGTGATACGTGGATAAACACTCTCTCGGGCCCAACAATGAGGTTGTGACAGTGATTGAGGCACGGGGGTTGAAGGTGTGGCTTCAAGAGGTCAAGGGGTACAATTTGGGGATATGTCGTGAATTTTACCAAAAGTTGTTAGTATTTGGTGATGACAGGGGAAGGCTAAGGACCAATGTGAGGGGCAAAACATTCGAGGTGACCCCCGCCACGATCGCCACTGTGTTGGAATATGAGAGGCCTCCCCCGACTACCTCGGTCTACCTACACAATGTGGACAGGGGTAGGACTCTCGCGGACTACGTGGCCCTTACCTATAAGGACCTGACCACATTCAAAGGAATGACGTTGGTCGGGGGCCTCAAGCACTCATACGGGGTAATGAATAAGGTTCTTCATTACAACCTGATGCGCCGGGGTTTGGAGAATAACCTGAACATCGAGAAGTTGGCCCTTCTCCACGCATTCATGAATAGAGTGGCGATAGATGTGGCATACCTGAGTTTTTAGGAGATGCGGGAGTTTGTCAAGGCCACAAAGCCGAAGGCAAATCTCCCCTTTGGCAGCCTCTTTACCAAGCTGTGCAATCACGCCAAGGTGAAACACTATGCATATGATGTTCTCCTTCCCCCAGAGACTGGAGCGATCTGGAAGTCTAGCAGCACCAAAAGAGCTGCCAGGACTGGGGGAGAGAGACCTAGAGCTTCGAGGCCAGAGCCTTCAGCAGCTGGACCATCTTCTTCAGCACCTCCACCACCTGTATTTGTACCTGCCCCGGCCCGCACCACGTCGCAGCGCTTGGATGCATTAGAGTCCACTATGCACGGGCTGTCGATTATGGTGACGCGACCATTTCAGTACACATTCCCGGGTGAGCCTATCCTAGGAGGACCCCCACCACAGGCAGCTAGACCATTAGCTTCAGTGCCAGTTCCCTCCATGACTGTTGAGGTGGATGACGACGACGACGACGACGAGGATGAGGAGTCCGAGTCCGAGGAGTCTGAGGCCAAGGACGAGGATGCTTTCGATGAGGAGGATGATTGAGGACTTTTGTATTTTGTTTTGAATTTTGGTTGTACATAGCTAGGGTTTCTTGTGTCGGCCAATAAAAGCATCTTTAGGTTTTGGCCGTTTTGTTTGAAACTTGAACCCATTGTAAAGAACTTTTGGAAATGATCAATGAAATACCACATTTGTCTTGTTTATCATTGTCCAAAGCCATTTATTTAATTGCAATATGATTTATGCATTTTAAGTGTTTGGATGTTTATTTGTTTGTATGAATGGATTTTGTTTCAATTTATAGCTTGTGATTTGAAATAATGTTTGCTAGGGACTAGCAAAGCTCAAATTGGGGGGTGTGATTAGCACAAAACATTGCATATATTGTATGATGTTATGCCTCTTTTATACTTGGTTTTGCTGTGATTTTGGGGAGAAATGCGTTTAATTTTGTCAATGATGGAGTTTTGTGTAAATGTAGGTGAAAGGATGCAAATGGCTTGAGTTAAGTCCCCATTGAAGTGTTTGAAATCAATGAAGATGAGGGGATGGCTTAAAGGAAGGATTGGAAGGTGAAGAAACCAAGAAAAATGCAGTTTGGGTGAAAACCTTCCAGAAGGTTTGGCTAAAAACCGTCCAGAAGGTTTTGCCTTGGTCTGCCTATTGACTCCCAAAACCTTCTGGAAGGTTTTGTCTACTTGAATGAACCTTCCGGAAGGTTTTGAAGGTTTTGATTACTGGTTTTCCATTTTAACTGATCCTGCACAAACCTTCCGGAAGGTTTGTGTCTACCTTCCGGATGGTTTTGCCCAGATTGCCCAGACAGCCTGCAACTCAAGCTCTGCCATTTGGGAGTCGCACCTACACTTCCCCAACTTTTCCCCAGACATCCCTTACACATCTACAGGCCTCCCATCACCCATGCTTGGACTTTGAAAGCTTGGGCATTTATGAGGAGGAGAGAGAAGAGGAAGAGTTGGGAGATGCAGGCTAGGCCTTCCTAGCCTGCCAAATGCATCCAATCAGCCCCCTTTTGGTGTAAGGCTTGCCACACACCTATGGAGCTCTCTATGGACGAAAATGTACCATTCATTATGTATTATTCAATTTGTATTGCATTGTAGAGAGAGAAACTCTAGGTAAAAGACATATTTAGAGAGAGAAAGCTTAGTTTTCTTGCATTTCTTCCATCCATTTCACTTGTAATCCTCTGTAAGACTTATGTAAGCTTCATTTAATGCCTTGAATGTCATTTATTACAAGCACATTGCAAGTTTAGTTCTCCATTTTGGTTTTCACCATTGTTGCAGGTAGTTTTCTTCATTTCAAGTTTTAAAATGGGTATTGAATGTTTCTAGTCTTAGTTTAAGTTTTCTTGCATTAAACTAAATTCCAATCTTCTTTTCTTTACAATGTCTCTTCATTACATGTATGTTCTTGCTTTAAATATGAGTAGCTAAACTTTAAGTTAGCTAATCCAAGGGAGAACTCCTCTTGGGTATGCCATTTCAACTCATTTTCATTCCTCCTCGTAGTGTACGTTGATTCAGTTTGACTGGGTTGAGTGTGGACATGGCTGTGAGTCTTTGATATCCCGTAGACTTGTCACGGGGTATGCTTGGATCCTCACCTCCATCCTAGTCCCTCACTTACCACGAATCAATAGAACATCTAGATACCATTGGGGGAAGGTCTCGAGTTGAGTTGACATTCCCATTGGAATCACCCCTTCGGATTAGCCAACACTTGTTCCCATTTCAATTTCATCAAAACAGACTCACAAGCCAAACTCAAACATCAAAAGATTTTCACACTTTTCTTTTTTATCACCAAAATCACCTTCAACACGATTCACCTCTTTCCCTGAGGAGACGACCTTGGAATACGATTTCCATGTAAAACACGACACTCGAAAGTCTCCCTGCGCTTGGGGAGCACTTTTGTTCACACACACATTTCATTCACATTCCACCATTATTCTGTTTCCCTATTTCTTGCATCATTCCGAGGGAAAGTGACACTCCCCTATCCCTATAAGCCATACTCACATTCTGGGATGATGTCCGAAGATTAGGGAATACAACGGAAACAATCAAGCAATCATCTCAATGAAATGCATATTGATGTTGAATCTCCCACCACTCTAGATGGTGAAAAAATTAATAAAGATATTATGTCACATGAGGCTAATGAGCCCAATGTCATTTTGTCATCTAAGAGTGGTGTTGAGGTTCACAATTTTCAACTTGGGGAGGGCATTGAAATGGAGTTAAATGTAAAAATTTATAAAGAAAAATTATACACTCCATTATTGGAATTGCAAAAACTTGCCTACAACTCTGTTTGGTTGATATTTTTGAATCATTATCCTTTGTATTGTTCGATAGATTGGATCGGAAGGGCATTTATACAACAAAAAAATTTAAAAAAAAAAAGAAAAATCTATGGGCACAAGCTCATATCCGAATTGAAGTCGGATTGACATAAATCCTTTTTGTTTGTTTACATGTACATAGTAGTTAGATTTCTTTTATTTTTATATTTTTATTTTCATGATGTTGTAGTATAGATTTTAGCATGAAGTTGTTTACCTCTCTCTAATTTGGACGCAATTCATTTTGAGCATCATCGTAACAAATCTTATTCAATATCATGTGCGAGTTTAAGTAAGGGGGTGTAAACAGGTTTTTTTTTTCTGTTTTCCCTTTAATGTGTCTACTGAAAAAAAAATGAAAAAAAAGGGAGTATTCATTTTTCTCATTGCATGATTCCTAGTGCATTAAGGAGAATGCATGATTCAAGTTGGGGGGTGAGGTGCACTATTTACATGTTCCACCACTTTTTGTACATAATAGTTGGAGATGTAAAAAATTTTAAAATTTTGGACAATTTTTGTGGAAAATATCTTATATTGAACTATATTCCCCTATCCTAATTGTGTATGGGTTTAGTGATAGTTTGATCTTCATTTTGAACTTTGAATACATGAGCACATCATAGAAGTTTATCCTATGTCGGAGTATCACATATGTGTTTTCTTTCGAACTCAACCATAGTGCACCTTGAATGTGTAATTTCGGCAATTTACAGATTGGATCCACATTTTTTAGCTTGACATGCATAGTGGAGATGAAATAAGTACCCATGTGAGCTTTAGTGCCAATCCTTGTTGGAGGGAACTTACATTTACTCAAAAGAATAATTTTTCAAATTCAAATATGTTCAATAATCTCATTATGCTTGTTTTGGTTAGAGTGCATTTGGGTAGTTGATTGACTTTGTCTTGAAATGCAAAATGCTCCCCTATGCTTATTTAGAAATGATCTTAGGCCATCTTTGAAATGCTTTGAGCCTTAACCATTTTCTTGGAAAAATTTATCTCTAGTGCCATGATTGAGCCTTAAATGAAAAATTCATTTTCATGCCACATAATTGACCAAGCCAGTGCAAAATGGTAAAAATTCACCACACCTTGGTTGTTCCGAGAGTTGACTATGATTGATCATAAAAGAGAAGGAATTGTGGTGCGGGAACTCAAAAAAAGGGATGAATGAAGTGAAATTCAAAATGTTGAATGGAAAAGAATGAAAAATACAAGAAAATGAGAAAAAGGGGTCGAAGAAGAAAAAGAAAAGGAAAATGAGGGAAAAGAAACAAAGAGTGAGGTGAAGGTGATAATTTGAAAATTTCACAAAAAGGGGAAATTGTTGACAATAAAGGTCATGCATCAGAATAACCCTCTTTGTTGTCGTCTTTCCTTCGTTTCATTAGCCTCAATATCACCCAAAGACCCCATTATAACCCTTGAAAGTCCTAAATGATCTAGAGAAAGCATGGGGAAGACACACTTTTAAAGAAAAAGAAAAGTTAATTTTGCTATCTAGTGCCCTAACATTCCTTTCATGAGCATTTTGGTTTGTGCATAAGATTCTATCTCACATATATACATGGAGAGCATGCTCGGATAATCATTGAGTTATTCATTTTTTAGAGAAGCCCTTGGTGAGTTTGCATCAAAGCTGAATTTGGATAGCTAAGTGAATGTGGATTCCATTGAGTAAATGCTTAAATTATATATTCATTTCACACACACACGAGTTCTGAAAGGAAATGTATAGGTGGATATTCTAGAATAGCATTTAAGGCTATGATGCGATTCATGTGTGATTAGTTCGAGTGCATTGGACAAAGCTATTGTTGACATCCCAGTGCTAGTTAGGATAAGGGCATATTTTTTAAATGTTGGATATGAGGAAAAAAAATGTGTAGGTACCTTCACTAGAAACCTTCATGAGACAAAACTCGTCCACTAGGGATCACCTAGGGGTTTAATGGCTTGTTTCATATGCTAAATACAATAGCGAAATTAGTATAGGTTTATGTTTGTTTGTTTAATTTTTACATTTAGTTTGCTAGGGACTAGCAAAGTTTAAGTTGGGGGGTGTGATGAGCGCGTAATATTGCATATTTAATGGCCTCATTACATGCATTTTAACTCAACTTTGCATTTAAGTACTTAGAGTTAGCCGAATTTATGAATAATGTGAAAATTTTGATGTTGCAGGTAATCATAGGGTAAATGATGGCTTTCGGAACCCTTCAACTAAGTGTGGATGAGTGGTGAAGAGATGGACACATTACATGAGGATTTGGAGGCTTAAAAGTGAAAGAAATCTAGAAGGTATCGATGCTTGGTAACATAGGCACCGGCACACGTACCATTTGGTAGCAGGACCACGGTTTTCCTCATTTTTGACCATGATCCATTCAGAATCTGAAAATGTTCAAAACATGAAATTTGTAGATCTAGATGTCCTCTGAATTGTGTCAAAATTTCAGCTCACTAGGACTGTTGGATCAAAAGTTTTGACAATTCTACGAAAACTGGTCCGGAGCTGCCACCTTCCGGAAGACCTACCGGTAGGTTTTGCCTACTGGAAAAAACCTGCCAGTAGATTTCATCGTTCTACCGGTAGGTTTTGCCCAGAAACGCCTGAACACCTACAACTCAATGTTCTGCCACTTGGGGGTCCTATCTATGATTCTCCCACTTGCCCCCTGAAATATTCTACATATATACATGCCTCCTACACCCTAAAGCCAGCCTTGGAAGATGGAGGATGGGAAAGGAGGAGAGATAAGGATGGAGGCATGGTGGGTGTAGGCTAAGCTCTTGCTACCCTGTCCAAAGCATCAAATCACCTCCTATGGATGGGAAGCCTGCACACACAGGCTATGGGGAGCCTCATGGACGAAAATGCATTAATTCCTACACCATATATTCAGCATTCACACAAGCTTTGAAGAGGGGAAGGCTACCTAAGCTTAGGAGTAGTTTAGAGAGAGAAGTTCCCAAGGAAGAAGATGAAGTTCTAGAGATAGAAAGCTTTGATTTTTGCATTTTCTTCACCCATTTCACTTGTAGTAAGTTGTATTTCACTTGTAATCATCATTTCTAATACTTTAATCTCTTCTATTTCAAGTGTAATCAAGTTTATTCCATGTTCTTGCACTTCAATATTTACAGCTGGGTTTTCTCTGCAACTTTTCCATTTTGGTGTGAAATGAATTCCTCTTTTTAGTTTACTTCTTTCTTGCATTAATACTAGTTCCATGTTTCATTTCTTCATCATGTCTCTTTACATTGTGCATGTCTTTCCTTTTATTATGAGTAGCTAGATTTTTAGTTGGTTAAACCAAGAGAGATTTCCTCTTGGGTATGCTAAATCAACTCTTTTTTATTCCTCCTCGTATTGTACGATGATTTCGTTTGACTAGGTTGAGTGTGGACAAGGTTGTGAGTTCTTGATACACCGTAGACTTGTCACGGGGTATACTTGAATCCTTACCTCCATTTTAGTTCCTCGCTTCCTACGAATCAATCAAACATCTAGGCACCATTGGAGAAAGGTCTTGATTTGATTTGGCATTCCCATTGGAATGAACTCTTTGGATTAGCCAACACTTGTTTTCATTGCATTTTCTATCACCAACTTCACTCATCAAAACTCAAACTCAAAAGATTTTATACTTTTCCTTTTTCACCAAAATCACCTTCAACACAATTCACCTTCCTTCCCTGAGGAGACGACCTTGGAATACGAATTCCAAGTAAAACATGACACTGGAAAGTCTCTCTGTTCTTGAGGAGCACTTTTGTTCACACACACACACATTTCGTTCACACACATGTTTTCCCATTTCTTGCATTGAACTCGAGTGAGAGTGACACTCACCCACACACATAAGCCATAGACACACTGAGGTTCATGTTCGGAGATTAGGAACGAGGGATTAACTCAAGCACTACCTATGCCTTCCAAAATCACCTTCGAAAACATGACGCTTAGCCTTCCCTGGCAACGGCTCCAAAAATGCTTTGGTAAAAATACAAGAAAAGCAAGGTTGTGTTTTGGTGAGTTGTGTTTTGGTAAAAATACAAGAAAAGCTAGGTTGGCTAATCCATAGGGGTCATTCCAATTGGAATGCCAAATTGACTCAAGTCATTCAACCAATGGCGTCTCGGTGTTTGATTGATTCGTAGGAAGTGAGGGACTAGTTTGGATGTATTGGGTCAAAGCATACCCTATGACAAGTCTACGGTGTATCAAGAGCCCACAACCACGTACGCACTCAACCTAGTCATACCAAACACTTTACACTATAAGGAAGAACGAAAGACAGTCAATTTCACATACCCAAGAGAAAATTCCACTTGGATTAGCCAACTAAAAGTCTAGCTACTCATAGCAAAAGCAAAAACCAAGATAAGGTAAAGAGATGTGGGATTGAAATGAAGCAATGAGACATGTATTAATACAAGAAAAGGTTTAGACAACAAGATAAATAGCATTCATAACCAAAACACAAAGATTGAAGACAAAATACACAAATGTAGAAATGTAAATGCTAGAACACTTAACTAATCTTGATCACAACTTAAATAAAACAGTTTAATTTGAAAGAGGGAAGGATTACAGTAATCTAAAGCTTACTACAATGAAAATGGTGAAGAAAATGTGAAAACATAACTTTCTCTCTCTAAAACTTCATCTTTTTCCTTTAGCCTCTCTCTCTAAAAGCTTGTGTCCATCTGAAAATGGTGTAAGACTTGGTCAAAATTCATCCTTCCTCCCTCCTTAGCCTGTGAGAACTGAGTTGCAATGAGTGGGAAGAGATTGAACACTTCCACAAGCAATGACAGGCCAAGCATGCTCCTCCCATGCTTCACCAACCACCCCTCTTCTCTCTCTCGCCTATCTGATTTGCACAAAAACATGATATATATTGTATGCTAATATGCCCCTTTACACTTGCTTTTGTCATGAAATTAGGGAGAAATGTGTTTAGTCTTCGTGTTGATGGAGTTTTGTGTGAATGCAGGTGAAATGATGTAAATGACATGAGTTAAACCCCCATTGAAGTGGTTGAAGTCAATGAATAAGAAGGGGGGTAGCTTAAAGGATGGTTTGGAGGGTAAAGAAGCCAAGAAAATGCAAATTGGCTGAAAACCTTCCGGAAGGTTTTGCCTTGGATTTCTTTTTCACTACCAAAACCTTCCGGAAGGTTTTGCTTGCTAACTGCTTCTTTTAACTGTTCATGCACAAACCTTCCGGAAGGTTTCTGTCGACCTTTTGGAAGGTTTTGCCTAAATTGTCCAGACAGCCTGCAACTCAAGCTCTGCTATTTGGGAGTCCCACTTACACTTCTCCAATAGATCCCTTGACATCCCCTGCACGTCTAGGAGCCTCCCCTCACCTCTACTTGGACCTGGAAGGCCATTGCAATAATGAGGAGGAGAGAGAAGAGGCATGAAAGAGAGAAGGGCTAGGCTTGTCCTAGCCTGCACCATCCCATCCCTTTCAGCCCCCTATGATTGGAATCACATCACACAGGCTTGGGGGACACTCCATGGACATTTTTTGGCAAGCTTCTCTACCATTATTCAAAGGAGATAGATACACATTGTAATATAGAGAGGGAGAGTCCAAGGAAGAAAATGAATAGTGCTAGAGAGAGAAGTTAATATTTTAGTATTTTCCTTCTATACATTGTCTTGTATTCCTTTGTAAGAATCTTCTAAGCTTTGTCCTTTGTCTTTAATGTCATTTTACAAGTTGCTTTCAAGTTTAATCATTCATTCAAGCTTTCACCATTACGGCATTCAAGTTCTTCATCTCTTAGTTTTAAAATGGGTATTAAATGCATTCTCCTTTAGTTTATGTTTCTTGCATGAACTTAGCAAAAATCTTCATTTCTCTATAAGGTCTTTCCATTTCATTATTGGCTTTGCATTAAGTCTGAGTAGCTAAGCTTTTACGTTGACTAATCCAAGGGATACCTCCTATTGGGTATGCCATTTCAACTCATCTTCTTTCCTCCTCTCGGTGTACAATGGTTCGGTTTGACTGGGTTGGGTGTGGACATGGTTGTGAGTCTTTGATATCCCGTAGACTTGTCACAGGTTATACCTGGATCCTCACTTCCATCTCGTCCCTAGATTCTCACGAATCAACCAAGCATCTAGGCACCATTGGAGGAAGGTTTCGAGTTGACTTGGCATTCCCATTGGAGTGAACCTTTTGGATTAGCCAACACTTGTTCCCCATTTCATTTTCAATAACAAACACAAATCAAAAACTTCAAACAACAATAGAATTTTACATTTTTTCTTTCACCAAAATCACTTTCACATGATTCACCTCCTTCCCTAAGGAGACGACCTTGGAATACGATTACAAGTAAAACACGAGAAGCAAAAGTCTCTCTGCGCTTGGGAAGTATTTTTGTTCACACATGCACACACATTTCCATTCATTCCACCACATCATTCCGTTTCCCATTTCTTGTATTTGAACCTGAGTGAGAGTGACACTCACCCACACATATAAGCCATACACATTCAGGGTTCATGTTCGGAGAATAGGATATACTACAATAGAAACCATCAAGCACTATCCCATGTTTTTCTCTTCCAAATATTACTTTAGGGTGTAAGAGACCATCATTGTGTGTGAAAGATGTCAGGGTATGATTTGGAGGTCAAGAGTTGGGCCCCCGGAGTAGGTGGAGTCGCTTTGGGAAGTGTCTGGGCTTTCTGGGCAAGTTCTACCTATAGAATGTCAAAAACCTACTGGTAGGTATTTTCCAGTAGGGTCTTCTACCAGTTGGTTTTGCATGTCTTCTACTAGTAGGTCTTGCATGTCTTATATCGGTAGGTCTTTTCGTAAATTTATCATAAATTTTGATGCCACTGTATGATTGAGCTGAAATTTGACACAAGACAGAGAACATCCAGATATACAACTTTCATGTTTTTCACTTTTTTTAGATTCGAAGTGGATCATGGTAAAAAATTAGGAATACTGAGGTACCAATACCAAATGGTGCGGGTGCCGATACAAAAATTCCAAGAGACTTAGATATCGATACCTATGACACCAAGTACCACTACCTGATGAGCACAAAATATTGCATATTTCATGGCCTCATTACATGCATTTTAACTCAACTTTGTATTTAAGTACTTAGAGTTAGCCGAAATTATGAATAAAGTTGAATTTTCGATGTTGCAGGTAATTATAGCGTAAATGATGGATTTTATAACCTTGCAACTAAGGATGAATGAGTGGTGAAGATATGGACACATTCAATGAGGATTTGGAGGCTTAAAGGTGAAGAAACCAAGAAAAATGAAATTTGGAAGGTTTAGCCCACTGGTTTCCCAAAGTTTTGACAGAGTACCGCTATTTTTCTCATTTTCGACCATGATCCACTTCGACTATGAAAAAGTGAAAAACATAAAAGTTGTAGATCTAGATGTCTTCTGTATTATGTCAAAATTTCAGCTTCATAGGACGGTTGGATCAAAAGTTATGACAATTCTACGAAAACTAGTCCGGAGCAGAAGGGTACCAGTATGCGTATCGGTACGCGGAAGCCACTGGAGTTCGAAGTACTGGTACGCTCTTCTGAAACAGCCCAAAATGCCCAGAGCTCCTGCAAGTCTTCTCCAACTTCTTGGGGGGCCCACCTATACTTCTCCCACGCCTACCCTGACATATTCTACACATAACATGCCATCCTTACACAATTTCAAGACTTTGGAGGCAAGAGCATTAATGAGGATGGGAGAGAAGGGGGCTGCCTGGAGAGTTGTTGCGTAGGTTGCTCCTAGCCTGTCCAAGCCATCAAATCTCTTCCCATTGATGGGAAGCCTGCACACACAGGCTAGGGGAGCCTCATGGACAAAATTTGAAGTCTCTACACTCCATATATTCAGCATTCACACAAGCTTTGAGAGTGTGGCTACCCAAGCTTAGGAGTAGTCCAAGGGAGAAGATGATGAATAGTTAGATTTTTGCATTGTCTTCGCCCATTTCACTTGTAATCTTTTGTAAGGATCTTGCAAGCTTCATTTATTGTCTTTAATGTCATTTATTTCTAATGCTTTGCAAGTTTAGTTATGCATTCTAGATTCTACCATTGTTGTTTTGAGTTCTTCATTTTCAAGCTTTGAAATGGGTATTGAATATTTTTTCTTCTTAGTTTAAGTTTTCTTGCATTGAGTTAAGTTTTAATCTTCATTTCTTCTGCATGTCTCTTAACATTATGTATGTCTTTCCTTTTACCATGAGTAGCTAGAGTTTTAGTTGGTTAATCCAAGGGAGACCTCCCCGTGAGGATTCCATTTCAACTCTTCTTTTTTCTTCCACTCGGTTTACGGTGGTTCGGTTTGACTAGGTTGAGAGTGGATACGGTTGTGAGTCTTTGATATCCCGTAGGCCTGGTCACGGGTTATGCTTGGATCCTCACCTCCATTTCTTCCCTAGCTTCCCATGAATCAATCGTTCATCCATGCATCATTGGAGGAAGGCTTTGAGTTGGATTGACATCCTCATTGGAGTGAACTCTTTGGATTAGCCAACACTTGTTTTCATTTCATTTTCATTCAAATCTTCACTCACAAAACTCAAACAAAAGATTTTACACTTTTCCCTTTTGTTCACCAAAATCACTTTCACACAACTTGACCTTTCCTTCCCTGAGGAGACGACCTTGAAATACTTTTTCAAGTAAAACACGACACGCAAAAGACTCCTTGTGCTTGGGGAGCACTTTTGTCCATTTCGCACTTTCCATTTCATACATTTCATTCCATCCACCATTCCGTTGCCCTATTTCCCAATTCATCCCAAGGGAGAGTGACACTCCCTTTGATGAGAACCAAGGTGGGCCTACTCTTAAAGATCCTTTGCATGTCCAGATGGGCCAATTACAAGATCAAGAGCCAAGAAGATCAAGGAAGCAATGCAAGGATTGATGCAATCCACCTGGGATGAAGCTAGCAAAAGCTCAACACTCAAGATGGGCTTGAAAGAAGGAGAACATGTTAGATAGGGCCTGTTGTTGTTAAGGCCTTCAATTTGTTTAAAGGATTTTTATTATTAGTTTAGTATAAGTGGGCTTGAGGATGCTTAGCCCACATATGTCTTATTAATTTGTTTAAACTCTTATTAGGATTTATTTCCTTAGTAGATTAGGATTTATTTCCTTAGCAGATTAGGATTTGTTTTTTTAGTAGATTAGGATTTGTTTCCTTAGTAGATTAGGACTTTTAGGAATTTTTCTTTTAATGACCAGCCTATAAATAGGCGTTCAATCAATGAAAAAGGGGGAGACAATATATAATGAATTTTGATTGTGAGTTGAGTTGAGTTTACTCCTCTTGTTATTGATTGAACTTCTGAACTTATCAAAGGTAAAGCACAACCTTTGTGGCGTTCCTCCTTGTAATTTGGGTTCTTGAGATGGGTTCTTCAACGGGTCTAGATTTTAATATAATCTAGGTTCTTGAAACGAGTTCTCAACGGGTTCAGATTCTCCATCCATAGACCTGAGTTTGGCTTTCTTGGGTTATTTTTCCAATATTGTTGTTGGGTCTCTAAGCAAGTCTATTGGGGTTCGCATCATTTGGTATTTTCTCTACGGTTCTTTGAAGAACTATACGAATTTATCGGGATTTCCTGTGGCGTTCACCAGCAACTTATCAAACGGAATTCCACCACCGTTTGTGGCGTCTTCCTTATACCAAGGTTCTTGTTTCACATCAAACAACGGGTTGAGGTCATATATACCAAGGTTCTTGTTTGTCGTAAACAACGAGTAGAGGTCCATCATTCAAATCTGATCATAGAACGATCTTGAGTTCTTTTTTTGTGTTGAATCTAGTTATTTTGGCGGGGATTCACATCATTTGGTATCAGAGCAAGGTTTCCAACCAGGTTGTATTCTATCCTTTTATTTCTTGCATAATTGATTCTAGGGCTTCATTGTTCTAGGGTTTCAAAAAAAAAAAAAAAAGGCTGCCGAAATTCTTCTTAGGGTTTTGTGTGGCTGACAATTTTTTTTTTCATTGTTCTAGGGTTTGAGTTATTGTTAGGGTTTTTTCAATTGTTTACTATCTAGTTTGTGATCAAATCAGTTGGTGAAAAAAAAATCGTCCAAAAAACAAAAAAACAGAAGAAAAAAAAAAGAGGAGAAAATTCAAAAAAAAAATTTCTCTCTTACCTTCAATGTTTTTGATCTTTCTCCTTAACATGTCGGTGAAGATTCGAGGACGAATCTTTTTGAGGAAAGGGGGAATGATGAGAACCAAGGTGGGCCTACTCTTAAAGATCATTTGCATGTCCAAATGGGCCAATTACAAGATCAAGAGCCAAGAAGATCAAGGAAGCAATGCAAGGATTGGTGCAATCCACCTGGGATGAAGTTAGCAAGAGCCCAACACTCAAGATGGGCTTGAAAGAAGGAGAGACAATATATAATGAATTTTGATTGTGAGTTGAGTTGAGTTTACTCCTCTTGTTCTTGATTGAACATTTGAACTTATCAAAGGTAAATCACAACCTTTGTGGCGTTCCTCCTTGTAATTTGGGTTCTTGAGACGGGTTCTTCAACGGGTCTAGATTTCAATATAATCTAGGTTCTTGACATGAGTTCTCAACAGGTCTAGATTCTCCATCCATAGACCTGAGTTTGGCTTTCTTGGGTTGTATTTCCAATATTGTTGTTGGGTCTCAAAGCAAGTCGATTGGGGTTCACATCATTTGGAATGATGAGAACCAAGGTGGGCCTACTCTTAAAGATCATTTGCATGTCTAGATGGGCCAATTACAAGATCAAGAGCCAAGAAGATCAAGGAAGCAATGCAAGGATTGGTGCAATCCACCTGGGATGAAGCTAGCAAGAGCCCAACACTCAAGATGGGCTTGAAAGAAGGAGAACATGTTAGATGGGGCCCGTTGTTGTTAAGGCCTTCAATTTGTTTAGAGGATTTTTATTATTAGTTTAGAATAAGTGGGCTTGAGGATGCTTAGCCCACATATGTCTTATTAATTTATTTAAACTCTTATTAGGATTTATTTCCTTAGTAGCTTAGGATTTATTTCCTTGGCAGATTAGGATTTGTTTTTTTTTTTGGAGTCCTTTCTATTTTTTTTTTTTGATGATCAACAACTATCTTTTGATACTAACATAATAAAATTTTGTAATAAACTAGAACAAAATACGAGCGGAATGGGGGATGAAGAAAATTCGACTAAACTCGAATTTGTGAGCCGAATTTGGGAGTAAAGAAAGGTTTTTTTTTTTTTTTTTTAAGATAGGCAAACCTGAACTAGATCCTTTGCTCTGATACCAAATGATGCGAACCCCAATAGACTTGCTTTGAGACCCAACAACAATATTGAAAAAACAACCCAAGAAAGCCAAACTCAAGTCTATGGATGGAGAATCTGAACCCGTTAAGAACTCGTTTCAAGAACCTAGATTATATTAAAATCTAGACCCGTTGAAGAACCCGTCTCAAGAACCCAAATTACAAGGAGGAACGCCACAAAGGTTGTGATTTACCTTTGATAAGTTCAGAAGTTCAATAAATAACAAGAGGAGTAAACTCAACTCAACTCACAATCAAAATTCATTATATATTGTCTCCCCCTTTTTCATTGATTGAACGCCTATTTATAGGCTGGTCATTAAAAGAAAAATTCCTAAAAGTCCTAATCTACTAAGGAAACAAATCATAATCTACTAAAAAAACAAATCCTAATCTGCTAAGGAAATAAATCCTAATCTACTAAGGAAATAAATTCGAATAAGAGTTTAAATAAATTAGTAAGACATATGTGGGCTAATCATCCTCAAGCCCACTTATTCTAAACTAATAATAAAAATCCTTTAAACAAATTGAAGGTCTTAACAACAACAGGCCCTATCTAACATGTTCTCCTTCTTTCAAGCCCATCTTGAGTGTTGGGCTCTTGCTAGCTTCATCCCAGGTGGATTGCACAAATCCTTGCAATGCTTCCTTTATCTTCTTGGCTCTTGATCTTGTAATTGGCCCATCTGGACATGCAAAGGATCTTTAAGAGTAGGTCCACCTTGGTTCTCATCATTCCCCCTTTCCTCAAAAAGATTCGTCCTCGAATCTTCACCGACATGTTAAGGAAAAAGATCAGAAACATTGGAGGTAACAGAGAAAAAAAAATTTTGAATTTTTTCCTCTTTTTTTTTTCTTCTATTTTTTTGTTTTTTGGACGATTTTTTTTTTCACCAACTGATTTGATCACAAACTAGATAGTAAACAATTGAAAAAACCCTAACAATAACTCAAACCCTAGAACAATGAAAAAATATTTTGGCAGCCACACAAAACCCTAAGAAGTATTCGGCAGCCTTTTTTTTTTTTTTTTGAAACCCTAGAACAATGAAGCCCTAGAATCAATTTTGCAAGAAATAAAAGGATAGAATACGACCTGGTTGGAAACCTTGCTCTGATACCAAATGATGTGAACCCCAATCGACTTGCTTTGAGACCCAACAACAATATTGGAAATACAACCCAAGAAAGCCAAACTCAGGTCTATGGATGGAGAATCTAGACCCGTTGAGAACTCGTGTCAAGAACCTAGATTATATTGAAATCTAGACCCGTTGAAGAACCCGTCTCAAGAACCCAAATTACAAGGAGGAACGCCACAAAGGTTGTGATTTACCTTTGATAAGTTCAAATGTTCAATCAAGAACAAGAGGAGTAAACTCAACTCAACTCACAATCAAAATTCATTATATATTGTCTCTCCTTCTTTCAAGCCCATCTTGAGTGTTGGGCTCTTGCTAGCTTCATCCCAGGTGGATTGCACCAATCCTTGCATTGCTTCCTTGATATTCTTGGCTCTTGATCTTGTAATTGGCCCATTTGGACATGCAAAGGATCTTTAAGAGTAGGCCCACCTTGGTTCTCATCACCCTTCGCACCTACATCATATACACATTAAGGGATGATATTAGAAGGTTAGGTACAACAACAATTTACACCAAGCACTACCTCCTTGATTTCTTTCACTTTAAAGCCTCCTAATCCTCATGTAATGTGTCCATCTCTTCACAACTCATCCACACTTAATTGCATGGTTCCGAAAACGATCATTTACCCTATGATTTCTACAACATCAAAATTTCCTCATTATTCATAAATTCGACTAACTCTAAGTTATTAAATGCAAAGTTTAGTTAAAATGCATGTAATGAGGCCGTTAAATACTCAATATTATGTTCTCATTAATCAGACACCATGAACCAGTTCATTCAAAGTCAAATGAGTTTCAATACTCAGAATACTCATGCATTTAATGAGTTCAAAGCTCAAACTTCACAGAATATTGAGGATGTTAAGGGTCATTTAGCCAAATTGACCTAGTCTTTGAGCACAACAGAGAAGGGAAAATTCTCATCTCAACCTAAACCACCACAAGGTGAAAACCAAGCAAATATTGTGTCTTCTAAATCTTCTCCGAGTCAAGTACAAGCAATTACCACACTGAGAAATATTAAGGTGATTGACAAGACCATTAAAGCCAAAAATCTTAAGCCAATAGCTGAGTTAATCCCTGTAAATGAACCAATTGAGCTTGAACAGTTGATTGAAAGGGAACCAGAGTTGCCAAATGAAAAAGAAAAATCAAGTCCTATTCCCTTACATTTTCCTCAAAGAGTCAAGAAACCACAACCATTGAATAATCATGCTGAAATCTTCGAGTTATATAAGCAAGTAAAGATTAACATCCCCTTGTTGGATGCAATCAAGCAAGTCCCATCTTAGGCCAACTTTTTGAAAGACCTTTGTACCGTTAAAAGAAGGATCAATGTATAGAAAAGAGCATTTTTGACTTAAAAGGCTAGTGCTATGATTCAGCACAAGGCCCCTCTGAAGTATAAAGATCCTGGGAGTCCTACAATTTCATGCATAATCGAAAACTTCAGGATTGAGCAAGCCCTGCTTGATCCTGGAGCCAGTGTTAATTTGCTTCCATATTCTGTCTACGAGCAGTTAGGATTAGATGAATTAAAACCCACTAATGTCACGTTGCACTTGGCGGATCGTTCTGTAAAAACTCCACGTGGAGTTGTGGAGGATATACTTGTTCAAGTTGATAAGTTTTACTTCCTAGTGGATTTTATTGTCTTGGATACACAACCAGTCTTGCATGTCTCTACATAAATTCCTGTCATTTTAGAGTGACCATTCCTAACTACGTCAAATGCATTGATTAATTGTAGGAATGAAATTATGAAACTTTCATTTGAGAATATGACTTTGGAAATAAATATGTTTGAAATTGTTAAGCAGCCCCGAGAGGAAGAAGAATTGCAGGAAGTCATTAAGATCTGTTTGAAAATGCTTGTATAAAGAAAGAGTCACATGCATTAGAGTCTGTACAAAATGTCGAGTCTGTAGATATGTCAACTATTTAAACATGGATTCCAAAATTTGAAGTGTTATAGACTTCTAGAATTAAGCCTATAGAGTCTAGTGTTGTGGTCCCCAAACCAGAGTTGTATCTCTTCCAGCTGACTTGAAATATGTCTTCTTGGGGGAGGATTAAACTCATCCAGTGATAATATCTTCAAAATTGTCAGAAATCCAAGAAAAGTAATTGATAGGAGTTATAAAAAATATCAAAGTGTAATCGGTTGGATGGTAGCAGATATAAGGGGAATAAGTCCTCTTCTCTATACTCATTGTATATACTTGGAAGAAGACTCCAAACCATCCTGACAGCCGCAAAGAATGTTGAATCCACATTTGAAATAAATAGTTCAAGCAGAAGTACTTAAACTGTTAGACGCTGATATTATGTATCCTACATCTGATAGAAAATGGGTCAGCCCTACACAAGTAGTACCAAAAAAAATCTGGAGTCAAGATAATGAGAAACAAAGAAAATGAATTAGTCCCTATGCGTACAGTCACTGATTGGCGTATGTGTATTGACAATGGAATTTGAATCTCTCACCATAAAAGATCATTTTCCCCAACCTTACCTGGACCAAGTCTTGGAAAAAATTGTCGGACATGCATATTATTGTTTTTTGGATGGATACTTTGGCTATAACCAGACTGAGATAGCAATTGATGACTAGGAGAAAACTACTTTTACATGTCCATTTGATACTTTTGCCTATAAAAGAATGCAATTTGGATTGTGTAATGGTCTAGCCACTTTTCAGCATTGTATGTTAAGCATTTTTAGCGATATGGTGGAGCATTTTTTGGAAGTTTTCATGGTTGATTTTTTGATATATGGTGATTCATTTGAATTATGTTTAGAGAATCTTGAAAAAGTCCTTACTCGACGAGAGGAAACTTTGAACTGGGAAAAGTGTCATTTTATGGTCACATAGGGCATTGTCTTAGGATATGTAGTTTCAGCAGAGGGAATTGAAGTTGACAGGTCAAAGATAGATTTAATAGCCAATCTCCCTCCACCTAAGACTGTAAAAGATATTCAATCCTTTGTAGGTCATGCAGTAATCTTCTATGTCAGGATGTAGCATTTAATTGGAATGATGCATGTCAATTAGCATTTGATAAAATTAAAAGCATGCTTATTTCTGCAACAATTATGCATCCTGTTGATTGGTCTTTACCTTTTGAATTAATGTGTGATGGTAGTGATTCAACTTGTTTTATATCATACACCCAAGTATAAGTGGTCAAATTATAGTTTTCTCAGTTTAAGTCCAAGATCGATCCCACGAAGATTTTTAATAATTCGAATTTAATATAGAAATAGTAAAGTTGTTAATGCGGCCGAACATAAGATAACTTGTGGTGTGAACTTAGATTGATAACTAGGTAATTTAAATAAAGTGCGTAGATAGATTGTTTAAAGACAATACTATGAAAAGTACCCTTTAGTTTAAGGATTCCATATGCTTTATATTGGTTAAATTCTGGAAATGCCACCTTATAACAATTAACTTCCCTGTCACTTGGAAAGTCAACCGGTAGGTCTGATGTATATTACACCATAACACAGGAACTTCTTAGGTTAGCTAGTGGTATACTTAGATTAAACCATAACACAGCAACTTCTTAGGTTAGCTGGTGGTTGATTAGCACAAAATATTGCATATTTCAAGTGCGTTTACATCCATTATATGCTAGCTTTCGTGGTTAAAATGAGCAGAGATGCATTGTTTGTGCTATTAATGGAATTTCGGTATGTTTGCAGATAAAATGTAATAAATGATGCTTGTTAAGCCTTCTCATAGTGTTTAAGATGAATGAAGATGGTGGGATGGCTTGACGATAGCTCTGGAGGTGAAGAAACCAAGAAATCAGCAAAACAAGTGAAAACCTACCGGTAGGCCATACCGGTAGGTTTTAGCTATTGGACCTGCACCTACCACCAAACCTACCGGTATTTTTGGCTCACTGGAGTAAAACCTACCGGTAGGTTTCCATAGACTTACTGGTAGGTTTTGCTGAAATAGCTCAGATTCTGCATGTCAAGCCCTGCAAACTTGGGGGTCCCACCAAGCACTCTCCCACTTGTCCCTGACAGGCCTTACACACAGAACATCCCCTCATACACTCATGTTTGGACTTTTGGAGCTTTGAACATTAATGAGGTGAGGGGAGAGAAAAGATGTTGGGTGTGCAGGCTATGCCTGCACTAGCCTGTCCAGCCCATCCCTTTCAGCCCCCTATTGATTGGGATCAGATCACACATGCTAAGGGACACCCCATAGACGTTTTGGAGGGCTCCATACACCATTATTCTAGATTACTCCATATACATTGTAATATAGAGAGAGAGTCCAAGGAAGAAGATGAATAGTGCTAAAGAGAGAAGTTAATATTTTTGCATTTTCTTTCATACATTGCCTTGTAATCCATTGTAAGACTTGTTTAAGCTTTGTTTTATGTCTTTAAAGCCATTTATTACAAGCACAAGTTTAGTCTTTCATTCTATCTTTTACCATTAATGCATTCAAGTTTTCATCTCAAAGCTTTTCAAATGGGTAGTAAATGCACTTCTTTGTAGTTTTGTGTTTTCTTGCATTTACTTAGCTCAAATCTTCATTCCCTTACAATGTATTTCCATTTCATTATTGTCTTTACATTAAGTATGAGTAGCTAAGCTTATAAGTTGGCTAATCCAAGGGAGACCTCTTCTTGGGTATGCCATTTCAACTCATTTTCTTTCCCCCTTGCAGTGCACGTTGGTTCGGTTTGACTGGGTTGGGGTGAGGACATGGTTGTGAGTTCTTGATACACCATAGGCATTGTCACGGGGTATGCTTGAATCCTTACCTCCATTTTAGTCCCGAGTTTCCCACGAATCAACCGAACATCTAGACACCATTGGGGGAAGGTCTCGAGTTGAGTTGGCATTCCCATTGGAGTGAACCCTTCGGATTAGCCAACACTTTTCCCATTTCATTTTCCATCAAGATACAATCACAAACCAAACTTCCAAAAAAAAAAGATTTTTACACTTTCCCCCTTTTTTTACCAAAATCACCTTCAACACGATTCACCTCCTTCCCTGAGGAGACAACCTTGGAGTACTTTCCAAGTAAAACAAGATACTCAGAAGACTCCCTGCGCTTGGGGAGCACTTTTGTTCAACCCACACATTTTACACTTCATTCATCCACCATTCTGTTGCCCTTTCTTTTGACATCATTCCAAGGGAGAGTGACACTCCCCTTCACCCCTACACCATACACAATTTGAGGGTAATGTCCGGAGGTTAGGATACTACAACAGAAACAAGCAAGCATTTTTGGCGCTGTTGCCGGGGAAGGCAAAACGTTGAATCAAGAAGGTGATTTTCGGACAAGGGAGGTAAGTCCCATGATGTTCATCATGGGCTGAGGTACGTTGATCCTTGTATATACTTTTGTTTGTTTACATTTTTTTATTTGTAGATAGTTTTGTTATATGTGGGGACGGGACGAACAAAACCGACTAGTTAGACAACCCTTGGGCCCCAATATGAACATTGACCAAGACCCACCCGAGGATGCGGGTGATAATTTTGAGAATGTAGGTGCCAACCCAAACATGCAAAGGGGTGGGGGAGGACAAGAACCTAGAATGCCCAATCCACGAATGCAATTTCCCCCTCCCGTGAATGAAGGGAACAATATCCACATTGAGCCTCCGGCGAGGTCAATGAGGGATTTCCTTTAACCCACACGAAGCACACCCTCAAGCATCCTCCTTTCGGTCCAAGCTCACCTCTTCCTAGTTAAGCCAGGGATGTTGCAACTACTTCCCACATTCAACGGAATTGAGAAGGAGAACCCCTATTTGGACATAAAGGATTTCTAGGAGATAGTTGCGACCTTCCTCACCAATCATGGTATGGAAGACATAGCTAGGCTGAAATTGTTCCCCTTTTCCCTGAGAGATAAGGCAAAAACATGGCTTAATTCCTTGAGACCTCGATCCATAACATCTTGGAACCAAATGCTCTCCGAGTTTTTAAATAAATTTTTTTCGGTGCATAAAACCACCGCTCTTAAAAAACAAATTCAAAACTTTTCGGAGAAGTCCAATGAGCAATTCTACCAATGTTGGGATCGGTACAAGGAATTGCTACAATCCATTCCACACCATGGCTTTGAACCATGGCAATTAGTGAGTTTCTTCTATGAAGGAAACAGACCGGGCCATCGACAGTTCATCGACATGATGTGTAATGGGGAGTTTTTGAACAAAGACCCCGATGAGGCCTTAGATTACTTTGATACATTGGCACAGAATGCACAATCATGGGACATTACAGATCCCACCGATGTACCAAGGTCTTCTACTCAAGGGAGTAGTCAAACTCATGGGGGAGGGATTTATGACTTGAGAGACCAGGAAGACTTTCTTTCCAAAATTGCTAAACTGTCAAGGAAATTCGAGAGTCTTGAAGTCAATAGGAGACACGAGGTGTCTAATGTTTCAAAGATCGATGAGTTTTGCTCGATTTGTGAGAGTGTGGAGCATTTCATATCGGAGTGCCCCAACATTCCGGCACTTAAGGAAGTGTATCACGAGCAAGTCCATGCATTCAATCAAATAAGGCAATCATTCTCTCCGCACTCAAACACTTATAATCCGGGTTGGAGTAATCACCCAAACTTTAGTTGGAGAAATGAGAATCCCACTCCTCATGGTGCAAATGCATATTCACCTCCTGTGCCTCCTAAACAAAATCATTACCATGGTCAGGGGCAAGCGTCTAGCTCCCAATACCCCCGGTCCAATACGCAAGGATATTCATCAAACCCACCAACACAGAATTTTTCACCAAGTCCACCTCCACAGAGTTTTTACCAACAAGGGTCATCCAATCCTCCCACCTACCAACCTCCCCATAAGAGGAACTTGGAGGATGTGCTTTACAATTTCATCCAAAGCCAAACCACCTTTAACAATAACATTTCAGCTCAACTCACAAAAATTACCAATCACATAGGACTATCACAACAAGAGAAAGGGAAATTTCCCGCTTCACCCCAGGAGAACTCCAAGGGTCAACATGTCATTGAGTCATCGGAGCCCTTAAGAGAGAGTTGTGAGCAACTCAAGGAAATTACCACCCTTCGAAGTGGCAAACAAGTCGATAAGACCATTGTGCCAAAAGTCTCTACCAATGCCACATTGCCATTAGAGAAAGAGACTAAGGGTGACACCGACAGGGGTGAGGTGAGTGATGAGGTAAGTGAGAAAGAAAAATTGATTGATGAAAGTGTGTTTGTTTCCCCCATGCCTGCTCCTTTTCCAAATCGTTTGAAGCCACCCGCCAAGGTGGCTAATTATTCTGATATAATTGAAATGTTCAAGTAGGTGAAAATCAACATCCCACTCCTCGACGCGATAAAGCAAATTCCGTCTTGTGCAAAAATCTTGAAAGACTTGTGCACAATGAAGAGGAAACTCAATGTCCACAAGAAGGCATTCCTCACCGAGCAAGTGAGCTCAATCTTGAGGACGAACACCCCACCAAAGTTTAAAGACCCCGGCTGCCCCACCATTGCCATAACAATTGGGAATTGCAGGGTGGAGCAAGCATTGCTTGATTTGGGGGCTAGTGTGAACCTTTTACCCTACTCGGTATACAAGCAACTCCAACTTGAAGAGTTGAAGCCAACTTCAATCACCTTTCAATTGGCGGATAGGAGCATTCGAACACCGAAGGGAGTAGTTGAGGACGTTTTGGTCCAAGTGGATAACTTTTATTTTCCTTTTGATTTCATTGTGCTTGAGACTCACCCTGTTGCTAATCCTTGCTCCCAAATCCCTGTTATATTAGGAAGACCGTTCCTTGCTACCTTTAATGCTGTTATTAATTGCAGGAATGGTCTCATGAAGCTTACTTTCGGGAGCATGACGATGGACTTCAATGTGTTCAATTTAAGTAAACAACTAGGGGATGATGAGGAAGTGCACGAAGTCAATAGAATTGAAACCTTTGTGGAGGAACACTTAGGGTTGCTAGGCATGCTAAAATTGAGAGATGAGGAGAATGTAGGGTTAGAAGATGTTGATGAGCAAGAGGAACCGGAGAGCTTGAAAGGGGTAGAAAAGTGGACTCCTACTTTTGAGAAGCTCCCACTCCAAGATAAGAAGATTAATCATCAAATGAGCAAAAGCCCAATTTGGAATTGAAGCCACTACCATCCCATTTGAAGTATGCATATCTTGGGGAAGATGAGACATTTCCGGTGGTGATTAGCTCAACCTTGGATGCAAAGCAAGAGGAAGATCTATTGGAGGTGTTGAGAAAGCATAAGGGGGCGATTGGTTGGACAATTGCCGACATCAAGGGGATAAGTCCCCTTATTTGCACACACCGTATCTATCTTGAGGATGACTCCAAACCGTCCCGACAACCACAAAGAAGGTTGAATCCAATTATGAAGGATGTGGTGAGGGACGAGGTGCAAAAACTACTTGACGTGAGCATCATTTTTTCGATTGCTGATAGTAAGTGGGTTTGCCCCACGCAAGTAGTACCTAAGAAGTCGGGAGTCACTGTGGTGGAAAATGAGGACAATGAGCTTATTCCAACGAGAGTGATCACCGGGTGGAGAGTGTGCATTGATTACCACAAGCTCAACTTATGCACAAGGAAAGACCACTTCCCATTGTCATTCCACAACCAAGTGTTGGAACAAGTAGCGGGGCATCTATTCTATTGCTTCTTAGATGGATACTCCGGCTACAATCAAATCGAGATTGGATTGGAAGATCAGGAGAAGACCACCTTCACTTGTCCCTACGGTACTTTTGCTTACCGTCGCATGCCTTTTGGGCTATGTAATGCCCCTGGAACCTTTCAACGTTGCATCATGGGAATCTTTAGTGATATGGTGGAGAAAATTGTTGAGGTATTCATGGATGACTTCTTGGTCTTTGGGGATTCCTTCAGTGGATGCTTGGAGAATTTGGATAGAGTTCTTGAGAGATGCGAAGAGAAGAGCTTAGTGTTGAATTAGGAGAAGTGCCACTTCATGGTGACACAAGGAATAATGCTTGGACATATTGTCTCGGAAAAGGGGATCGAAGTGGACAAATCAAAGGTTGATGCCATTTCCAACCTCCCCACACCGAAGTTCATAAAAGATATCAAGTTGTTTCTGGGTCATGCAGGTTTTTACCGTCGTTTTATTAAAGATTTTAGTGCATTGGCCCGGCCTTTGACCAATTTACTTGCAAAAGATGTCCCATTTGTTTGGTCGGATAATTGTGAGGTCTCTTTCCAAAAATTGAAAAGCATGCTTATTACACCACTAATTATGAGGCCACCCAAGTGGGATATACCATTTGAGCTTATGTGCGACGCGAGTGATTATGCGACCGGTGTAGTGCTCGGTCAAAGGGAGGATAAGAGACCGTATGTGATATACTATGCTAGCAAAACCCTTAATGAAGCTCAAATGAATTATACCACCACTGAAAAGGAATTGTTAGCAGTAGTATTTGCATTGGATAAATTCCGTTCTTACATCATTGGTTCACCGATAATAGTCTATACTGATCACTCTGCTTTGAAGTATTTGTTATCTAAGCAGGATGCCAAACCGAGACTCATCAGGTGGATCCTCCTACTGCAAGAGTTCAATCTGACAATCAAAGATAAGAAGGGAGTGGAGAACGTGGTGGCGGATCATTTATCTCGATTGGTGGTGCAAGAGGCCGATGAGCACATTCCTATTCCTGATTCCTTCCCTGATGAACATTTACTTTCAATTCATTCTATTTTTTCTTGGTATGCTGACATATGTAATTATCTTGCAACATGACAAATACCACCACAGTGGAGCCTAGAGGATCGAAGAAGATTTATGGCGGATATGAAGTACTCCTACTTTGACAACCCGTATCTGTTCAAGTACTGCCCTGACCAAGTCATGAGGAGATGTGTACTGGAGAATAAACAGCGGGAAGTCCTTGCATTCTGCCATTCTGAGGCATGCGGTGGCCATTTCTCTACGAAGAAAACTTCGAAAAAAATCCTACAGTGAGGTTTTTACTAACCCTCTCTGATAAAGGACTGTATTTCATTTTGTAAAGAGTCTGTTAGATGCCAACGTTTGGGTAGTGTGACCCGAAGGAACATGATGCCCCTCTCCCCTGTACTTGTTATAGAAATATTTGACTGTTGGGGCATCGAATTCATGGGTCCCATCCTTATGTCGTTTGGCTATCTATACATTGTACTGGCTGTGGACTACGTGTTCAAATGGGTGGAGGCTATCCCAACCAAGACCAATGACCACCGAGTCGTGGTCAAATTCTTGAAAGAAAACATCTTTTCAAGGTTTTGGATGCCTCGTGCATTGATAAGCGATGGTGGATCACATTTCTGCAATAGACCATTTGCATCTTTGATGCATAAGTATGGTGTCACACATAAGGTATCCACCGCATACTAATTAGCACTTAAAATTAGCATTTTATTATGCCGTTTTAAGACTAATTGTACTTTGATGGAGTTTAAGTGATGTCATTTCAGGCCCTAAACTGAACAAGGACTCAAGAACAACAAGTATCACACTTGAATGTAACACCAGCACATTAGGGCACAACATTGGAGAAGCTTAGAGCACAGCCAGAACATTCGAACGCCAACTCACGTTCGAACGTCCACATTGAACTGTAGCAGACATGACTACTGAGAGAAGGCGTGTTGCAGCTAGGAAAGAAGACTCTGAGGCTCTGAGGCACTTGAGTGTCACGTTCGAACGTGCACTCGAGTTGATTGAAGACCAGACTACTGCATAAAGTGAGGAAATGAACTTCACAGATGACCACAGGCCACTTGAGTGAGAAGGTCAGACCACATCTGGCGTTCGAACGCCCATAGTGCAAAGACAGAAGAAACGTTCGAACGCCAGACAACGTTCGAACGACCATAAAGCAAAAGAAGAAACAACGTTTGAACGCCAACTCATGTTCGAACGTTCTCCACAGACTGGCAGCAGAGTAGTTGGTTTTTCACTTGTACTAGGGCGGCATACACTATTCCTTCACCCCCTCTTGTCTCCTCCTCTTGCCTATAAATACTCCCATTGTTGGAGAATAAAGGGGACCAAGTAGGGAGGTTGATGGAGGCTTAGCTTACATTTCATTGTATGAAATAGTTGTTTTAGAGATTAGTTTGGCTTAAGTCCAACATCTCTTAGCTTGTTATAAAATTAGTTTTATGCTTATGCTTTCACTTACATGCATAGAAGGGAGTTAGTTCATCTTTTGGTTGAGGAAGCAAACCTCCATTCCTTGGTTAAGGAAAAAACCCTCCAATTGTGACTAGCTTTCTTCTACTTTTATTGTTCATGTACTTCACTTCCATTGCTTGAGCTTCTTTCTTTCTTAGAGGAGTGAAACTCTTCCACTTGTGAAGGGTGGAATGTGATTCACTCATTCTTTGTTAAAGATTGGCTCCGTGTTTATTGTTATTTCATTTTGTAAGTCCTCTACTTGGAGGGATGAGCATCACCCACTTTTCTAGCTTTACCAAAGCCATGAAGAGTGAGTAGTTTCTCATTCACTCTTTAGTAAGAGGAGAAGGGGATGTATAAATTATCCGGGAATTATATTTGTACATTGTTCTTATGCTTAACGTTTATTTCTCCTTGCTTATTGGATGATTGATTGCATCTAGCAAAGCTAAGGTACTTTGTATAACTGATGAGAACCAAGATGGGCCAATTGAATGATGAGTCCCAAGCTAGAGATCCTTTACACGAGCCGGGGGGTCCAAGTACTAAAGCTCGTGATGCGAATCATGTCACAACTTCAAGGGATCTAGTTCAAGTTCCAATTG
The DNA here is from genome assembly GCA_951799425.1 of Ilex aquifolium. Taxonomy (NCBI): domain Eukaryota; kingdom Viridiplantae; phylum Streptophyta; class Magnoliopsida; order Aquifoliales; family Aquifoliaceae; genus Ilex; species Ilex aquifolium. The sequence goes on along the minus strand of OX637396.1, from coordinate 21,726,900 downwards.
GGCCGGTTACGAGAGCACGAGCAAGGAAGTTTAAAGAAGTACCCAATGGACTAATTCAAGAGGCATGGACTCAAGCAAGTTCGTGGAGGTCCATTAACCATGATCCACTTGAACAACATAGATTCATCAACATGATTCAAGTTCTAGAAGAATCTAGATAGGGGCTAAGGCTAAACTTAAATTGGCCTGTTTTTGTTAAGGCCTCTAATTTGTTTGAAGGATTAGTATTATTAGAATAAGTGGGCTTGAGGATGCTTAGCCCACATGTTTTTATTTCTTATGAACTAGGGTTTTCATAGTTACTGTAGCACGTACTGTTCACGCTACAGTAACCGTCACTATTCACTTTTTATTGGGGTCTAATTGTAAGGCTTGTGAACCAAGTATTTTCCTTTTTCTATTTAGGCATGTGGTCAGCCAATTAAAGGGCTGATTGTCTTTCTTTTCTTCAAGTAAGAGTCTTAGGAAAATAAGAGATATTCCTTTACCAACAAGTAAGAGATATTTCTTAATTAGGATAGCTAGTTTAGGAAGTTTCCTAATCTTTGTAATGACCAGCCTTATAAATAGGCCTTCAAATCAATGAAAAAAGGAGATTATTATGGAGAACAAATAATGAATTTTGATTGTGAGTTGAGTTGAGTTTACTCCTCTTGTTCTTGATTGAACTTTTGAACTTATCAAAGGTAAATCACAACCTTTGTGGCGTTCCTCCTTGTAATTTGGTTTCTTGAGACGGGTTCTTCAACGGGTCTTGATTTTAATATAATCTAGGTTCTTGACACGAGTTCTCAAGGGGTCTAAATTCTCCATCCATAGATCTGAGTTTGGCTTTCTTGGGTTGTATTTCCAATATTGTTGTTGGGTCTCAAAGCAAGTCTATTGGGATTCGCATCAATAACCGTGGGCTCTTTCTATGACACGGATGACTCTTGCATAGAAAGACACATCGGTTCAAGGCAAGTACTCCGGCTAGATCTTTCATGACTATCCTTCAATCCTCCCCATTATTGTGCTTCACTTAAAGAATGGAATATTAATGTCATGGTTAGATGTCTTGTAGAAACACTTGCTTGTTTGTAGACGGGTTAAGTCTCGGCACAGGCAATTCTTGTAAACTTTTAGAAAGAAATCGGAATCATGTTCTTAATTCTCACAGTCCATCTTTATCTTCCGATTAACTTGCTGTTGACATGTGAGTTAATTGAGTTACCAAGCACAAGTATAACAAACCGGATAATTAACTACATGTCCAGATCCTTGAACTAAAGAGTGACTTTTTTTCATTAGAGCTTATCTCCTATTTTGTTAAGAAAATTCTCTTGGAAAGAATCTTATATTCTGTCCAGGAAATATCACACCTCACAACAAATCTCAAGGGTTACAATCAATAGGTCTCCACCACTACTTATCTCAAAAATACCAACAAAAGTTCCCTGTGGATTCGACTCCGGACTCAAACCGGATTATTACTACAGCTTGACCACCTACACTTGGGTGTACACATTTCGGATCAAGTCAAGTTTTTGGCGCCGTTGCCGGGGAGCTTTGAAAGGTGTTTTAAGGTAAAAGGTAAAAAAGACCTTCATCTTTGTATATATTCTTTGGTACTGTGAATAACTTTGTTTTATTTTCTTTATGACTGAGGGCACTCCTCACTATCAAAATTTACGGGCAGAATCTTGTGAGTCTGTGAATCAGCCTTAACCAAATTCACCTAGATCAGTAGCAGACTCTTGTGAGAGTAATATGGCAAATAATGAGAGAAACGGAGAAATCCCTATGAGAGAGGAGGAAGTGCCTAATACTCGAACTTTGCAGGATTACTTAAATCCCACAAGAAACACTGTCCCCTCATGTTTTATATTTCCTGAAAATGCTCCCCCCTTTACTGTAAAGTCGGGGACAGTGCAGTTATTACCCGTGTTTCATGGATTGGATGCAGAAAATCCATATCTGCATATAAAAGATTTTGAGGAAGTGTGTGGAACATTTCAAGACAACTCTGAACTAGCCAAGATGAAACTGTTATCTTTCTCTTTAAGGGATAGAGCTAAACAATGGCTAAATTCTTTAAAAGCTTTTTCAATACCTAACTGACAGGCATTGCAACATGAATTTTTTAGAAATTTTTTTCCTCTACACCTCACAAATGCACTGAAAAGGCAAATCATGAATTTTGCGGTTAAAGAAGGAGAAACTTTTTACCAAAGTTGGGAGAGATTCAAAGATCTGCTCCAATCCTGCCCACATCACGCTTTTGAGAATTGGACTTTGGTAGGATTTTTCTATGACTCCTTACTGATTAGCACATAAAATTAGCATATTACTATGTCGTTTTAAGACTAATTGTACTTTGATGGAGTTTAAGTGATGTCATTTCAGGCCCTAAACTGAACAAGGACTCAAGAACAACAAGTACCACACTTGAATGCAACACCAGCATATTAGAGCCAAAAATTGGAGAAGCTTGGAGCATAGCCAGAACGTTCGAACGCCAACTCACGTTCGAACGACCACATTGAACTATAGCAGACCCAACTGCTAAGAGAAGGCGTGTTGCAGCTAGGAAAGAAGACTGAAGCTCTGAGGCACTTGAGTATCACGTTCGCATGCCAACTCACGTTCGAACGTGCACTTGAGTTGATTGAAGACCAGACTACTGCATAGAGTGTGGAACTGAACTTCACAGAAGACCAACAGATCACTCGAGTGAGAGGATCAGAGCACATCTGGCGTTTGAACGCCCATAGTGCAAAGACAGAAGAAACGTTCGAACGACAGACAACGTTCGAACGCCAAATCACGTTCGAACGTTCTCCACAAACTGGCAGCAGAGTAGTTGGTTTTTCACTTGGACTTGGGCGGCATACACTATTCCTTCACCCCCCCCTCTTGTCTCCTCCTCTTGCCTATAAATACTCCCATTGTTGGAGAACTAATAGAGCCAAGTAGAGAGGTTGATGGAGGCTTAGACTCCCACTCACATTGTAGATTTAAGCTTACATTTTCCTTGTATGAAGTCTTTATTTTAGAGATTAGTTTGGCTTTAGTCCAACATCTCCTTGCTTGTTATAAAAGTAGTTTTATGCTTATGCTTTCATTTACATGCATAGAAGGGAGTTAGTTCATCTTTTGGTTGAGGAAGCAACCCTCCATTCCTTGGTTGAGGAAGCCACCCTCCAAATGTGACTAGCTTTCTTCTACTTTTATTGTTTATGTACTTCACTTCCATTGCTTGAGCTTCTTTCTTTCTTAGAGGAGTGAAATTCTTCCACTTTTCTAGAGCTTTACCAAAGCCGTGAAGGGTGGAACGTGATTCACTCAATCTTTGTTAAAGATTGGCTACTTGTTCATTGTTATTTCATCTTTTAAGTCCTCTACTTGGAGGGATGAGTATCACCCACTTTTCTAGCTTTACCAAAGCCATGAAGAGTGAGTAGTTTCTCATTCACTCTTTAGTAAGAGGAGAAGGGCATGTATAAGTTATCTGGGAATTATATTTGTGCACTGTTCTTATGCTTAACGTTTATTTCTTCTTGCTTATTGGATGATTGATTGCATCTAGCAAAGCTAAGGTACTTTGTATAACCGTGGGCTCTTTCTATGACACAGATGACTCTTGCATAGAAAGACTCATCGGTTCAAGGCAAGTACCCCCGGCTAGATCTTCATGACTACCCTTCAATCCTCCCCCTTATTGTGCTTCGTTTAAAGAATGGAATATTAATGTCATGATTGGATGTCTTGTAGAAACACTTGCTTGTTTGTAGACGGGTTAAGTCTCGGCACAGACAATTCTTGTAAACTTCTAGAAAGACATCGGAATCATGTTCTTAATTCTCACAGTCCATCTTTATCTTCCGATTAACTTGCTGTTGACACGGGAGTTAATTGAGTTATCAAGCACAAGTATAATAAATCGGATAATTAACTACATGTCCAGATCCTTGAACTAAAGAGTGACCCTTTTTTATTAGAATTTATCTCATATTTTGCTAAGACAATTCTCTTGGAAAGAATCTTATATTATGTCCAGGAAATCTCACACCTCACAACAAATCTCAAAGGTTACAATCAATAGGTCTCCACCACTACTTATCTCAAAAATACCAACAAAATTTCCCTGTGGATTCGACTCCGGACTCAAACTGGATTATTACTACAGCTTGACCGCCTGCACTTGGGTGTACACATTTCGGATCAAGTCAAGTTTTTGGCGCCGTTGCCGGGGAACTTTGAAAGGTGTTTTAAGGTAAATGGTAAAAAGACTTTCATCTTTTTATATATTCTTTGGTTTAGTGTGAATAACTTTGTTTTACTTTCTTTATGACTGAGGGCACTCCTCACTATCAAAATTTGCCGGCAAAATCTTGTGAGAAATTCCCCGATGAACTACTGTTCATGATTGATAAGACACCATGGTACGCGGATATTGCTAACTTTCTTGCTACTGGTACTTTCCCTCCATCCTTTACCATGATGGACAAAAAAAAATTTCTGAGGGAGGTTCGTAACTTCTTTTGGGAGGATCCCTACATATTCAAGTACTGTAAGGATCAAATCATAAGGCGTTGCACCCCCGCTCATGAAAGTAGCCAGGTTATAACATTTTGTCATTCTGAAGCATGCGGTGGCCATTTTTCATCAAGAAAAACCGCTGCAAAAATATTTCAATGTGGATTTTACTGGCCCACACTTTTCAAAGATGTTCATGCCTTTTGTTTAACTTGTGATAGATGCCAAAGGTTGGGAAGCATTTCTAAAAGAAACATGATGCCCTTAAACCCCATTCTAGTAATTGAAATTTTTTACTGTTGGGGCATCGATTTTATAGGACCATTTCCCCCTTCCTTTGGCTATCTATACATTTTAGTGGATGTAGACTATGTATCCAAATGGGTTGAAGCAATTCCATGCCGAAACAATGATCACCAAACAGTGATCAAGTTTTTGAAAGAAAATATTTTGTCCCGGTTTGGAATTCCGAAATCAATCATAAGTGATGGGGGTGCTCATTTTTGCAATCGTCTCTTCTGGAATTTGATGAAAAAATACTTGATTTTTCAAAAAATTTCAACCCCTCACCATCCACAGACCAGTGGACAAGCTGAGTTAGCTAATCGGGAGATTAAATTAATTTTGGAAAAAACGGTGAATCCAGACCGCAAAGATTGGTCGTTAAGACTAACTGATGCACTCTGGGAGTACCGTACTGTTTTTAAAACAATTTTAGGCATGTCTCCTTATCGATTAGTCTATGGAAAGCCGTGTCACCTGCCTGTGGAATTGGAACATAGGGCATACTGGGCCATTAAAGCAATGAATTTTGACTTGGACAAGGCTGGACTAGCAAGGAAACTTCAGATAAATGAATTGGAGGAATTGAGAAATGAAACATATGAAAATGCTAAGATTGCTAAAACCAGAATGAAAATTTTTCATGACAAAAATATTGTGCGGAAATCTTTTGGGCTTTCTCAAAAAGTCTTGTTATTCAATTCAAGACTCCGCCTCTTTCCTGGTAAGTTGAAGTCAAAATGGACTGGGCCTTACATTGTCAAAAAGGTGTTTGGACATGGAGCAGTTGAAGTGGAAAACCCATCGAACGGTAATATTTTTACTGTTAATGGTCAGCGGTTAAAACCATTTTTGGAGGATTTTGTTAAAAATGTGGAAACCATTCTTTTAATGGAACCAGAATACTCCTCCGAAAGTCGTGTCTGCCGACACTCAAGAGGATCAGGTCAGGAAAAATCTAACCCAACCCGACCCACTGGGGCGCCTTTATAAGGTACATACTATTTTTCTTCTTTTTTCTCCCAGCCGCCGCTGTTGGCCCCCCCCCCCCCATTTCTTGTTCTTCTTCGTCTTCTTCTTCTTATTTCTGTTCTTCTTCGTTTTCTCTGTTTTTTACACAACCCATGACCACACACTCTACAAACACAATCTTTTGCTTTATGTTTTGCATTTTAATCTTATATTTGCTCACGGGAGTCCTTCTCTTGTTCACACTCACACACAAGGATTTTCAGCCTACCCGAAACCCAGATCTGCGCACAGATGAGTAATTTGTGTATTTTTATTTGTAGGTTTCAGTAGATGAATAGATCTCTACCATTCAACCTCATCTCCAAGATTCGTGAACTGGTAAATTCGAAACATTGGGGACAATGTTCAGTTTAGGTTGGGGGGTGTGAGAATACAGTTCATATTTGCCCATAATTTTTTTTAATTTTTTTTTTTGCTGTTGTTGTTGTTGTTCTGATCATTTTATGTACCTTGTCTTGTATAAATTGATGATTATGTTTGTGAATCAGCTTCAATCGTCTTTGTGACTGGCAAACGTTAAAGAACCAGATAGTGAGTCTTAAAGCTTAGAAATCATGGATGTTAAACTTTTTTGGTTTAGTCTAGGAGTGCTACGCACTTTTTCATCTGATGTGCATACTGTAATCATGAGAAAAGCTAAGGAAGGCCGAAATCCAAGAAAAACAAGCGAAACCCCTCTGTGGCAGAAGCAGCTTTGCCAAACGCCGTCGTGCCAAAAGACTTCGTGCTTGTAAACAGTGTGGCAGAGTCTTTCAGGAGAAAAGATACAACCAGTGTTGTAAACATTGTGCTTGTAAACAATGCGGCACTCGATCGATTAGACTGGATAGTGAATGGGCTGAGTAAGGATTACCCTAATACGCCATGTTATTCCAGTACTTTGCTTAACCGGTTTTTGAGAGAGGAAATTGGGAGTCACTGGCTGTCCGTTCTACATAGACACAGAGGGAGACTCGGATTAGATAATTTTCTGTAGGAAATGTGTACTTTTGTTGGGGGTGAAAGCCAAAGGTCCGAATTTTTTTGTAAAAAGTGTAAAAATCTTTTTGTATAAACTCTTTTGACTGAAATGAAAATATGGGCCGAGTAAGGAATGTCCCAGAATACCAACCTGAAGTGTGGGTAGGGGCTTATCCTGAGACGCCATAGGTTTTTGATTTAAAATTGTGTGTTTGGCCCTCTTTGATTGTGTAGTGGAGAAATTTTTTTGATTTTTGATTCAACGTTCGAACGCCAGGTGACGTTCGAACGTCTGCTGCTTACAGTACTCAGCCTCTGATGAAGCTTCTGATGAAACTTAAAAGTACTGGGAGCTCAGTCCGTTCGAACGCCAATAGACCGTTCGAACGAGATTAACGTTCGAACGCCAATAGAACGTTCAAACGAAGAGAACTTACAGTACTTTGGCCTCTGAAAGAACTCAAAAGTACTGAGAGCTCACCACGTTCGAACGCCAAACCAAGTTCGAACGATCTGTTTAAAATCCTTCTAGACACGTTCGAACGTTACGACTCAGGCTATAAAAGCCTGGTTCGTCTTCTTCATTTCAAAACCATCCAAAACCCTCGAAAAACCGAAAAACCCTTGGTGACTCTTCACTACCCAGACCCCAAAACACCAACCATTCTCCATTTTTACCAAAAATCAATCCTCCCAAAACTATTCCCATATCAAAAGGTTCCATTTTCACTAAGAAATCCAAGATTTCAAAGCCCTCAAACTCAAAAACCGAAAATGCCAAGAGTCAAGCTTCCTGCCAGGCGCAACCCAAACACCCAAGAGCCCAATTTCGTCGAAGAGGTGGTGGAAGTGAGAGAAGGAATGCCACCACTTACGCGAAGATACGACAAAACTCGGTTCCCCACAGCTTTGAAAGCTGACAGGTACGACAATTTTTACCAAAAACATGTTGTGGTATGTGATAGAGATGTAGTTTTGACTGATTTTGTTGAATTGGGGATAATGGCGAAGATGGAAAGAAGGGGATGGGTCTTGTATTTGCGAAACGGCGGAGAGGCCGTAGTTGACTTGGTGAGGGAGTTTTACTCCAACGCCGAAATAGTCAATGGATCATTGAGGAGTTACGTGAGGGGGATCCACATCGATGTGGACGACGATTACATAAGAGAGATTAGGCAAGAAGTGCCTCGGGTCCCAAGTCCTGCTTATCCCCCAAGAAAGAACGTAGCAATGAATGTCGTGGGGAGGGAACTAACGGGAATGCCTACGTTTTCTTGCACGGGAAAGAGATTTTTTAGACAAGGGGAACTCACCGACAAATACAAAATTTTGAACTTGATTGCGGTTGCCAACTTTGCTCCGCTAGGAAGAAAGAATGAAATCCTCCCCGACATGGCCCGACTGTTGTATGCAATTGAAAAAGGGCAAAGTATTGACCTACCCTCCCTACGGTTGACTAAGATGAAGAAAGGGTGTGACGTGAAACGGAGTTAGGGTGAAGCCAGAAATGGAGATTCAAAAGCCGATGGGGCCACTGAACAAGGCTTCCTCCCGGAGAAGCCAAGGTCATAGTGGCGACCCAGCGGTGAGACAAGAGGAGTCCCCTGCCCAAGGAGTCGACGAAGTACAGGATGAGCTCAATACGGAGGCGGAGAGGGAATTAGAAAAAGAGCACATGCAGACTCAAGAGGAGGCAGGACCTAGCACCATCACCCGACGCTCTTTACGAGATATCATGCTTAGCATTGAAGCTAAGTAGGATGAGATTCTTAGACTTCTGAGGGGTGGACCTGGTGGAGATGGTGGACATGGAGGAGAGTGAGAGAGAGGGATCCCTGTTCTTGTTTATGGTTTTTGTGTGTTTATTGCTTATTTTTATGAGTTTCTTCTTTGGTAGTGTTAAAAATGTTGTAAGTTTTTGTGTGTGATTGTGGATGAATTGAATCGTTGATGTTGATGTTAAACGACGATATTTTGAGAAATGAATGGTTCAATTTATCACTTTTATTTGTTTTAATACATATGTAGATTTAGCTTAATATTAATGGAACGAATGTGGATGTTAAGAATGCTTGTTAGAGTAACTACGCACATAACCGGTTTGACACCTCAACTTATAAACCGAGACTTAAAACCACATCTCTTGGAAAATTGGTATTATTTCTATGCTTAAATTGTCAAATATGCATCGATATTTGTTATTTTCAAGGTACAAGAAGGTCTAACTCGAAAATGGAATCGGTATATAACCGACATCCCCTGGAAAACCCGACATAACTAGTGGAGATTACAAAGAATACCATGGTGAGTTTCGAGCCTTACGATGCTTTCGAGAGACAATCGATGTTTACTCAAGTAAAGTCTTTCACTCTCAATTTTTGAATAATCTCATTAAATCTTGCTTTGATTGACGCAATTAAAAGTGATCTATTGACATATCCCACAGGAAACCTTCACATACGACACATATATGTGCACATACTTGAGAAAGGATTTTAGGTCATCTTTGATTTGATATTGAGCCTTAGCCATTTCTTTTACAAAATTATTTCCCTAGTCAGCCATGCTTGAGCCCTCAAAGTATGATTTCTTCTTCGATAAACCCGTATGATTACCAAGCCACAAGAAAACATACTTGACACACCATTGCTATCTAATTTTCTTGCACCCTCTTATAAATCAATATTACACAGAAATGCAAGGAAAAGGGAAAGGCTGTGGAGGCTACTTTTCAATGACAAGAAGAATCAATGGGAACAATTGAAACAGAAAAAGAAGCAAAAAGGCAAGAAATTGAAAAATGAGAAAAATGGAAGAAAAAAATATCATCTCTAGGCAAAATATCGAAAAGCTAGAAAGAGGTGTGCTACACTACATAAACAGATGATAGCTTTTGAATACTTCTGACGTCATTTCGTTAGCCACTGACCTCTGGCCACGTTACGACCTATGAAAAACCCTAATTGATCTCAAGTCTGTTACATGCATGTGTTGTCAATCAAAATTGGGATATGGTAAATAATATTTCTTTAAATTGCATCAATATTCTTTCATGAGATTATGCCAAACATGAGTAGTTGCTTCCTTAAAATTTCACTCTCTTCCTAATTGTGCATGTGATTTTTCGATTGGCCACCTTCTGATCACATGATCTGTGAGAAACAAGTCACTATAATCGGAGCGAACTTTTGCTGAGAGAATTCTACGAGAGGTTTGTGAAATCGAAGCTATCCATGGAAGGTGGTAAAAGGGAGTGTTTGTTATATAACAATTCCTGTTGCTTGAATGATCATTCCTACCACACAGGAAATTCCAAATACCAATGTAACATATGCTAATTTTTGCATAGAATAGATACCTATGAAAGAGGGACACGCGGGATATATGTCGAAATTGAGAGTTGGGTGCCTCAACGACCACGATGCTAACTTACTTTAATCAGCAATGTCACATACACATCTGTTCGACTGAAGTTTGTGGATAGCTTCACTGAAAACCCTCACGAGACAACATTCGTTCGCTAGGGTAAACCTAGTGGTTCAACGGCTTGTTGCATAAGCTAAATGCAACCGGATGACCTACGAAAATGGCATTAGGAGTAGATTTTTTTGTATTACTAGAGACTAGCAATTTTTAGGTTGGGGAGTGTGATTAGCACTTAAAATTAGCATATTACTATGTCGTTTTAAGACTAATTGTACTTTGATGGAGTTTAAGTGATGTCATTTCAGGCCCTAAACTGAACAAGGACTCAAGAACAACAAGTACCACACTTGAATGCAACACCAGCACATTAGAGCCAAAAATTGGAGAAGCTTGGAGCACAGCCAGAACGTTCGAACGCCAACTCACGTTTGAACGGCCACATTGAACTATAGCAGACCCAACTGCTAAGAGAAGGCGTGTTGTAGCTAGGAAAGAAGACTGAAGCTCTGAGGCACTTGAGTATCACGTTCGAACGCCAACTCACATTCGAACGTGCACTTGAGTTGATTGAAGACCAGACTACTACATAGAGTGTGGAACTGAACTTCATAGAAGACCAACAGATCACTCGAGTGAGAGGATCAGAGCACATCTGGCGTTCGAACGCCCATAGTGCAAAGACAGAAGAAACGTTCGAACGACAGACAACGTTCGAATGCCAAATCATGTTCGAACGTTCTCCACAGATTGGCAGCAGAGTAGTTGGTTTTTCACTTGGACTTGGGCGGCATACACTATTCCTTCACCCCCTCTTGTCTCCTCCTCTTGCCTATAAATACTCCCATTGTTGGAGAGCTAATAGAGCCAAGTAGAGAGGTTGAGATGGAGGCTTAGACTCCCACTCACATTGTAGATTTAAGCTTACATTTTTCTTGTATGAAGTCTTTATTTTAGAGATTAGTTTGGCTTTAGTCCAACATCTCCTTGCTTGTTATAAAAGTAGTTTTATGCTTATGCTTTCATTTACATGCATAGAAGGGAGTTAGTTCAGGGGGAGAAATAGCTCTAGCTTTGTTTGGGATACCCCCGGTATGGAGCTTCTCAAGCCGTCCGCTTCGAGCGAAGCGATCTACAAAGAGAAAACCTCCTCCGGGGGGGGGGGGGGGTTTGGGGAATCCACATCATCTTTGCCCTTCAAAAGTGGGCATTATCGGATCAATCAGGGGCAATCCTATATGTAAACTACACTCGGTAAACTAGCTAGTTGCTTGGCCTAATAAGAAAACAAATGAAGACCACCTCTCCTTCGCAAACCGAATACTTGATGTGATCGTAACCGGTGCCGCTGTTCTTAATCTCGAATCAGCCTTACCTTCTATTATTATATTAGTCAAGGCTTGGTTGACTGAGAGATTCTTGGTGACTCTAAGCCAGAAAAAAGCCGCTTGGTTGAGGAAGCAACCCTCCATTCCTTGGTTGAGGAAGCCACCCTCCAAATGTGACTAGCTTTCTTCTACTTTTATTGTTTATGTACTTCACTTCCATTGCTTGAGCTTCTTTCTTTCTTAGAGGAGTGAAACTCTTCCACTTTTCTAGAGCTTTACCAAAGTCGTGAAGGGTGGAACGTGATTCACTCAATCTTTGTTAAAGATTGGCTCCTTGTTTATTGTTATTTCATCTTTTAAGTCCTCTACTTGGGGGGATGAGTATCACCCACTTTTCTAGCTTTACCAAAGCCATGAAGAGTGAGTAATTCTCATTCACTCTTTAGTAAGAGGAGAAGGGCATGCATAAGTTATCCGGGAATTATATTTGTGCACTGTTCTTATGCTTAACGTTTATTTCTTCTTGCTTATTGGATGATTGATTGCATCTAGCAAAGCTAAGGTACTTTGTATAACCGTGGGCTCTTTCTATGACACGGATGACTCTTGCATAGAAAGCCTCATTGGTTCAAGGCAAGTACCCTGGCTTGATCTTCATGACTACCCTTCAATCCTCCCCCTTATTGTGCTTCGTTTAAAGAATGGAATATTAATGTTGATGATACCTGAAATAAACCCCAAACCTGAGCTCAGGAAATGAGCTTAGCTCGGGAGCTCGGAGAAGGGAAGCAGAGCTCATTCAAGCCGTAGTCTGAGCTCATCCAGCTGAGGTCAGAGCTCCCCACAAGAGACACGAAATGAGAAATGGCAGGAGGACAACAAGATGACAGCAGATACCCCCGTAATAGGAACCAAGCTGGAACCTAGGCGTAAAAACCTCAACTAACCAAGATCTTTTCCGATCATGTAGGAAGATCCCATGGAGGAAGGCAAAGATTTCGGGATATAGACCATCAAAGCCAGCCATATGGAATTCAGGGATTAAAGAGAGAGAGATGGGAGAAGATCCCTCCATCATAGGGGCAATATCGGATTAGAGGTAAGCAGGAGGCTATAAGAAAGGGGGGATAGACCCCCCATAGAGGGAGGAGGCAAGACAGACACCTAAAAAACAAAACCCTAATCCCCTCATTCCCATTCTGTAGCACGTTCGACTCTATCAATAAAGAAGAGGAGCTAGAGACTCCATTGTAGAGTGGACTAGCCGAGCTTTGGCCGGTGAACCACTATAATTCTGTTGTGTTAACACCCTTTTTCTTGATTCCCCTAAAACGTCAAACTAGCATTGCTAGACACGAGCCTTGCAGCTCAGATATCACACTTAACTCCACGCATATCACTCATACGAATCAATCCTGTTCTATAGCTCATTCACGTAGATTTACACCATCAGTTTGGCGCCGTCTGTGGGAACGACAGTTCTTGTTACAAGTATACTGATTCTTCAGTAATTGATGGTCTCTACACGAAACATGAGTAAAAGTCAGATGAATCCCCCAAGACCGCAGAATCCCCAGGAGGTCACCAGTGGGAGACAACCGGAAAACCTTTATGATTTCATCCCTACTGCTGAAAACGACCCTCCTACGGTGGATCCTCCCCCCAACAATGAACTAGACGTTCTTCGCCTGGTCAATCAACGCTTACTCCAACAAAATGAAGAGCTCTTACATGGACCTCAACAGGCGCAACCACCCCGGCAAGACCCGAACAATCTTCCTCCTAGGGAACGGCAATGCCTTGACCCCCTCAGGGAAGCAAACGAAGGAGGAGAAAGCAGCCAAGCACCTCGTCAGCCGCCTAGAAGGGGAATCAACGAAGAAGCTCAAAGCCGTAACGAAGGACCAGAGAGGAATGATTTCCTTCCTTTCCAACAGGAAAGAATGGAGCAATATTGGGAACACCGCTTCCAAGATATCCAGCAAGAGCTCAGCCACATGAAAGAGGCAGTGAAAGTCAAAACCCCAGTAACGATGGATACCTTGGTGCAGCAAACTGAATCCCCATTCACCCCCGGGGTGTTGCATTTCCCCCTTCCTCTGAAGTTCAGAGTACCTCAGATAGAGGTCTTTGATGGGACAAAAGACCCTGTGGATCACCTCAACTCCTACAAAAACCAAATGGAGTTGCACGGATACCAGGACCCTGTGCGGTGCAGGGCCTTCGCCATCACCTTGAAGGGGTCAGCCTTGGCATGGTTCAATAGGCTCCCCCCAGCCTCGATTTCTTCTTTCAAAGAACTCTCCATTTCCTTCGTGTCACACTTCATCGGAGCTCGGATCTATAGGAAGCCGAGCTATCACTTATTAAATATAAGACAGAGGCCTGATGAGAACCTGCGATCTTATGTACAAAGGTTCAATTCAGAATCGCTGAAGGTGGATATCCCTGACGAAAAGTTTGCCATTACTGCTTTCATTGCAGGATTAGGAGTGCAGTCAAAGGATTTGATGTTCTCTGTATCTAAAAACCCTCCAGCAAGCATGGCCGAGGTGTTAGCCAAGGCAGAAAAGTATATAAATGGTGAAGAAGCACTCCTTTCCAAAGTGGGGAGTACATCCTCACGAAAGGAGAAGGAAAAAAAAGAGAAGAAAAGGGACCGAAGTCCCAGGAAAGAAAAGGGGCGAGAAAGGTCCCCAAGGAGGGATAGAGATCGCTCCCCGAAGAGAAGAGGAAATGTTAGAGACCGTTTAGGCCCCCTGTAGCATGAACTACAGCCTAGATACGGACCTCAGTGATACACCCCGCTCACCGCTACTGTATCCCAGGTTCTGTATGAGGTCCAAAACGAGAAGTTCCTAAAGTGGCCACCCCGGATGAAGGCAGATCCAGCTAAGAGAGACCCCACGAAGTATTGCGACTACCACAGAGATCATGGTCACCACACCGATGACTGTATTCAACTAAAGAAGGAAATCGAGTTCTTAATTCAGCGAGGGCAGCTGCGACGCTTTGTGGACCATGACAACCAGAACCGAGCTCTTCCACCTCCGCCACCCCAACGGCAGGCACCTGCACCGCATCAGCAGCCTCTAGGCGAGATTAGAGTAATATCTGGAGGATTCGCGGGAGGTGGAGAGTCCAGTACAGCCAGGAAAGCACACCTCCGAAGAAGCTCTTGAAGTGCACACTGTATCCAAAGCACCACGCTTAGATACAGCTATCACTTTTTCGGATTTTGATTTGGAGGGATGCCAGTACCCTCACGATGATCCATTGGTGGTATGAGCTGTGGTGGCTAATAGAACCGTTCATCGAGTTCTGATCGATAATGGGAGCTCGGCGGACATCATTTTTGCACCTGCATTCGACAAAATGGACATAGGACGGGAAAGACTCGAACCAGTAAGTACTCACTTGTTGGGATTCTCGGGAGAAAGGGTGCTCCCCCTGGGCTCAATCCAGCTCGTGCTCACCCTAGGGGACCCACCTTGCCAAGCCACCACAACCGTAAAATTCCTAGTGGTCGACGCACCTTCGGCATACAACATCTTGCTTGGAAGGCCATCCCTCAATTCTATGAAGGCAATCCCGTCTGCCTATCACTTGGTCGTTAAATTCCCTACAGAAAATGGAATCGGAGCGGTCCGAGGAGACCAGCGTGTAGCAAGAGAATGCTGCATGGCTTCTGTGAAGATGAAGGAGGTTAAGAACATCCAATTGGATGAACTCGACATGAGAGATGAGATGGAAACAAGACCAATGCCATCAGAAGAGCTGGAACCAATTAAGCTTGATGGGGAGCCAGAGCACCTTGTTTATGTAGGCTCCAGACTGAACGATGAGCTCAAAGGTCCCCTCATCCAGTTGTTAAAGGAGAATATGGGGGTGTTTGCTTGGAAGCAAGAAGACATGGAAGGTATTGACTCTTCGGTTATTACCCATAAGCTAAGCGTGAACCCAACTTGCAAACCCGTCAAACAGAAGAGAAGGAGTTTTGCCTCGGAAAGACAAAGGGCAATAAATGAGGAGGTCAGCAAACTCCTCCATGCCAAGGCCATCAGGGAAGTTGACTACCCTACCTGGTTGGCAAATGTGGTTCTTGTCAAAAAGACCAATGGTAAATGGCGACTGTGCATCGACTTTACTGACCTCAACCGAGCATGCCCTAAGGACAGTTTTCCCTTACCTCGGATCGACTTAATAGTGGACGCCACAGCCGGGCACGAGCTCCTTAGCTTTATGGACGCCTTCTCAGGTTATAACCAGATCAGGATGGATTCCAACGACCAAGAAAATACCTCCTTTGTGACTGAACAGGGAACATACTGTTATCAGGTCATGCCTTTTTGGATTGAAAAACGCTGGAGCCACTTACCAGCGATTGGTGAATAGGATGTTCCAAAAGCAGATAGGTGCATCCATGGAGGTCTACATCGACGACATGTTAGTAAAGTCACTGAAGGCAGAGCTCCACATCGACCACCTAGCTGAATCATTCCAGATTCTAAAGGAATATAAGATGAAGCTCAACCCTGCGAAGTGTGAGTTCGGTGTCTCAGCAGGAAAGTTTCTGGGTTTTATAGTTAGCAGCCGAGGAATTGAATCTAACCCAAAGAAGGTTAGGGCGGTGTTGGATATGCAGTCACCATCCAACACAAGGGAGGTACAACGCCTGACATTTAGAATAGCTGCCCTGAGCCATTTTGTGTCTAGGTCAAGCGACAAATGCCAATCATTCTTCCAAGTCTTGAAGAAAGCATTCCAGTGGGATACCAAATGCGAAGAAGCATTCAAAGCCCTGAAAAATTATATGAGCTCTCCTCCTGTTTTGGTGAGCCCCATAGAAGGGGAGGTCCTTACTCTCTACCTGGCAGTTTCAGATTTTTCAACAAGCGCAGCGCTGGTTAGGGAGCGAGATAGAGCTCAACAGCCAGTCTATTACTGCAGCAGAGCTCTGAGGGGGGCAGAGGAGAGATATCCAAAGATGGAGAAACTCGTTTTAGCTTTGGTTACAACAGCTAGGAGACTTAGACCATATTTTCAGGCTCATACTATTGAAGTTCCAACAGACCAGCCATTGAAACAAGTGCTACATAAGCCAGAGTCGTCGGGGAGGTTGGTTAAATGGGCCATAGAGCTTAGTGAGTTTGATATCAGATATAAGCCAAGAACTGCCATCAAAGGGCAAATTTTGGCAGATTTCATCGCAGAATTCACAGCAGCAGCACCTACGGAGACCGCAGATTTAGTACCAGACCTCCCCATATGGAGGCTTTCAGTGGATGGAGCTGTCAACGCTCAGGGAAGAGGTGCAGGTATGATCCTGACCTCTCCAGAAGGAATAGATGTCGAGTATGCCCTTAGATTTGGGTTTAAAGCTTCAAATAACGAGGCAGAATATGAAGCTGTCATCGCTGGGCTCAATCTTGCTCATTCTATGGAAGCAGAACAGTTGGAGATCTGCAGCGACTCTCAACTAGTGGTGAAACAGATAGAGGAATCCTACGAAGCGAGAGGCGAAAAAATGATCCTTTACCCTGGAAAGGTACGGGAACTAATGAAGAAGTTTGTGCAAGTTAAGGTCAGACACGTTCCCAGAGCAGAGAATTCACGAGCAGATGCGTTGGCAAGGTTAGCAACTGCCTCACAAGAAGACTTGGATAGGCTAATACCAGTGGAGCACCTTCCGGAGCCTTCAGTAAGCATTGAAAGGGAGAAAGTGCTACCGATCGTAGCTCAGCCGAGCTGGATGGACCCCATCATAGAATACCTGCAAAAAGGAACCTCGCCAGGCGATGCTAAGGAGGCCTTCAAGCTGAGAACCAGGTCAGCCAGATTTTCTATGCTACAAGGAAATCTGTACAAACGAGGATTTTTAGCACCTCTCCTTAAATGCGTGGGGGATGAAGATGCCAACTATATACTTAGAGAGGTACATGAAGGAATATGCGGCAATCACATAGGAGCTCGGGCCTTGGCAGGAAAAGTACTGAGGCAAGGGTATTATTGGCCCACTATGCTTAAAGATGCCACCGAATTGGTCAAGAGATGTAAGACTTGCCAAGAGCATGCCAATATTTCCCATTGTCCACCCGAGCTGCTAACCTCGGTGGTAAGCCCATGGCCATTTCAACAGTGGGGTTTGGACATTCATGGACCCCTTCCCACCGGTGTAGGACAATGCAAGTTTGCTATCATAGGAGTGGATTACTTCACCAAGTGGGCAGAGGTTGAACCTTTGGCAACAATCACCGAACAAAAGGTCCAAAACTTCGTTTGGAAATCAATAGTTTGTAGGTTTGGAGTTCCCAGAGCAGTCGTGTCTGACAATGGGAAACAGTTTGACAACTCAAAATTTAAAAGATTTTGTGCTGAGCTCGGGATAAAGAACTATTTCTCAGCTCCTGCACATCCTCAATCCAATGGACAAGCAGAGGTCACAATCAGAACCATAAAGACAGCTCTGAAGACCAAACTAGAAAACCGAAAGGGCAAATGGGTGGAGTACATCCCTGAAGTTTTGTGGGCCTATAGGACCACCGTCAGATCTGCAACTCAGGAAACCCCGTTTGCTTTGGCCTTTGGAATCGAGGCAGTAGCCCCTGTTGAGGTGGGGCTCCAGTCACCAAGGGTGGAATTTGTAGATACCGAGCACAATGATGAGTCTCTCCTATTGAACCTCGATTTCCTGGATGAAAAAAGAGACAGAGCTCTGCATCGTGTCCAAATTTATCAAAGGAAAACTGCAAGATACCACGACAGGAAGGTGAGGCACAGAAGTTTCAAGGTTGGAGACTTGGTACTTAGGAGGCTTCTGCTTGCAAAGAAGGATCCCGCACATGGGAAGCTGGGACCCAACTGGGAAGGACCCTATATCGTATCAAGGGTAGTCAGACCAGGAAATTACGAGCTACAAACAGAGGAGGGAAAGATCCTACCTCACTCTTGGAATGCCGAGCACCTTAAGAAGTTCTTTCAGTAAGTTTTTCATGTAATAAAGCTATTTTCAATGAAAATAAACAGGTCCTTTATTCATCCCCATATGATTTCCGAAGTAAAGAGATGAGCTCTTCAGCTCATAAACAAACGATAAGCTTCTCAGCTTATAAAATTCAAGATGAGCTCTTCAGCTCATAAACAAACGATAAGCTTCTGAGCTTATAAAATTCAAGATGAGCTCTTCAGCTCATAAACAAACGATAAGCTTCTCAGCTTATAAAAGTCAAGATGAGCTCTTCAGCTCATAAACAATCGATAAGCTTCTCAGCTTGTAAAATTCAAGATGAGCTCTTCAGCTCATATACAATCGATAAGCTTCTCAGCTTATAAAATTCAAGATGAGCTCTTCAGCTCATATACAATCAATAAGCTTCTCAGCTGATAAAATTCGAGGTGAGTTCTTCAGCTCGTATACAAGCAATAAGCTTCTAAGCTCATAAAATTCAAGCTGGTCTCTTCTTGGAGACACCAACA
This sequence comes from Ilex aquifolium, assembly GCA_951799425.1. Classification (NCBI taxonomy): domain Eukaryota; kingdom Viridiplantae; phylum Streptophyta; class Magnoliopsida; order Aquifoliales; family Aquifoliaceae; genus Ilex; species Ilex aquifolium. The sequence continues at coordinate 21,707,881 of OX637396.1, read as the reverse complement.
GTCTTTCCCCCACGACCAGTAGTCTTCGTGTGCTGCCCGCGCACTCAAAGACCCCAATACTGACGAAGACCACGGTAGTTCCTGACCTTCTCCGAACGATAAAGATCATCTCTCAGCTTCATGTCTAATACAGAAGATGTCAGTACAAACATGACCTTCTGTTTTCCCTCCGCGTTCATGTTCTGAATGCGAAGAATGTGCCGGAAGAGCTCAGTGTCTAAAGCTATAGAATTTAGAATGAGTTCCTTAGCTCATAAGAGACATGACCTTCTGTTTTCCATCCACGTTCGTGTTCTGAACACGGAGAATGTGCTGGAAGAGCTCAGTGTCTAAATCTATAGAATTCAGAATGAGTTCCTTAGCTCATAAGAGACATGACCTTCTGTTTTCCATCCACGTTCGTGTTCTGAACGCGGAGAATGTGCTGGAAGAGCTCAGTGTCTAAATTTACAGAATTCAGAATGAGCTCCTTAGCTCATAAGAGATGACCCCCTCAGCTCATACATGGACATGTACATTCAAAAAAGAAAGAGCTGATATTCAAAAAATCCAAGAGTACAAGCGTTCAAGAAAATATAAAGAGAGACATAGTTTTGCATCATTCAAAGAAAGAAAGGGAGTACAAGGAGGTAGAACTCCTAATCCTTCTTAAGCTGTGACTTCAGCTCGGCCACTTCCTCCTTCAGACGAGCACTCTCCTCCTTCAGCTCATCTCTTTCTCGTTCAGCCTTGTAGAGTGAGTCAAGAAGCTTCTGACCTACTGGGGTGAGGAAAATAGTGGACAGAGAATCAGGGGAGAAAGAGCCATCCCTCCTACGCCTCTTTGAGCTCGCACAGTGTCCCCATCCTCGTCAGAATCCCCTTCCTCGTCAGAATCAGAGAAAGTGGTCCAGGAAGAGTAAGGAACGGAGGAAAATTCAAATTCAGTAGCCTCAGCCCCAAGCAAATAAAGGTTTGCACTCGTCATCAACTCAGAGTAAGACCTAGGCTCAACAAGCAGCAATTCATTAATGTTTGTCATCTCGGGCACATCCAGATCAGGGGGACCTGAGCAACAAGAATATAATAAGAATATATCTTCAAGAAAAGTATATATTCAAGCTCTTCCAGGACCGTGGAATCCTAGCTTCACGGCAACGATCCTCAGTGGACTGCCAAGACTTCCCAGAAGCAAAAAAGAAACGTTTAGACCATCCTTCAGGATTGGAGGGAAGGCCTAGAACCGAAGGACGTAATTTAAAATTCCTCCAACGGAAGAAGCTGAAGCAGGGGGCATCGTCTTCCTCGATCTAGAAGAAGTACAGAAACTTGGAGACATAGGGGAACCTGCCGATGCCATGTAGGCGCCAGAACAGGAAGAAGCTTACCATAGCGGCCCATCCTCGTGGGGAAAGGCGAGAAGGGCATAGGCCATAGTAGGCAAGAACTCGCCCTATGGCCGGATGAATGGGAAGGCGAAGTCCCATGTCCATGGCACCTTCAAAAAAGTAGACTTCCCCTCGAGGAAGGTAGTTGCAGGGCTCGTCGGGGGTAGGGACTCGCAAAGGCAAATCAAGATCAGGAAAGAACCGTTTCTTGATGGCTTTCAAATCAGAGGGCTCTAAGGTTGAAGGAGATAGGTAGTGACAGTGCCACTTCCATTCGATTCCAAATGAAGTGCGTTCCTTGAACAAAGAAGAAGCAGAGGCAGCCATTAAAGGTTATGATAAAGACAAAGAGTGGTCACGAAGAGCCAAGAAGAAACTCAGGAATATTTTTTCGCAAGAGAGAAAGAAACTTAGCAGATGATAGGAGACTTAAAGAAGGTTGTAAGTTTTTAGGAAACCAAGAGCCACGCGAAAGGGAGTCGGCTGTCTTTTTGGTTTCTTAATTAATAAAGGTGGTTACGGTTATGGAAAACGGTTGGAAAAAAGGCGGGAAAAGGAATCAGCGCAAGATTACCCCTCCTAATGCACTCAAAACAACCGAAGAGAGTTCTGACCCCACCAAAACAGAATATTCCTCATAGTTGAGCTCAGCTCGGTTAGCAACCTAGCACCTCTACAGTAAGTATTTGAGACCTTCAGTTCCATGAACCTTGCTCACATCAGAAAGATGAAGTCCCTAATGGGTTCCTTAGTTCATCAAAAGAATTTGACAGCTCGTGAAATCCATTATATTGCTTCAAGAAGAACTGAAGCACTTCTCGAAGCAAGGGGGGCAAGGGAAGTATAAGACAATTCAGAAAAATAAAACCATGTGAGTTATGTCTCAAATCACAACACATCGCACATCACAATTCAAAACGAGATTCAGAAATCACTTTATGAAGTTTGTATTCCAAAACACAAGTTCGAAGTACAAAGGAAAAAGAAGAAGATAGAACTACATGAGCACAGAAAGAGCTCTAAGTATCTAAAGAAGGAGTAATTGAAGGATCTCGCAGCTCGGCAGATGAGCCCTCAGCAGCAGAAGCAAGGGAAGAGCTTCCAGAAATGCCTGCCACATGGGTCCCTGCTTCTTTTGATTCCGGATCTTGAGCAAGGGCCTCAGTTACCAAGTCAGCTGAAAACGGTGTAGTGGCAAGAACAGCAGGAGCTGCAGTGGGGAGCTCAGGAGTCGCAGTTGGGAGCTCAGGAACTACGGCAAGAGCTCCTGAAGTCCCTGTGACAGGTATGTCTTGACTCAAGGCTTCAGCTGATGGGACCGAGGAATCCTCCTCATTATCAGAGCCAGACTCTTCCATTTTTTCTTCGGTGGGGATTGGGAAGTTGAAGTCGAGGTCAGGGAAAGCTTTGATAGCCTTGCGCCTAAAGGCGAGCCACCCAGTAGCCCACAAGGTGGCAGCCTCATCTTTCAGCTCGGCTACCTCGCCATCCCTCTGTTTGACCAAGCCTTTCTGCCCTTTGAGCTCTTCGCAGAGTTTGTCATTGGCTTCGCTGAGAATGAGGTACTCTTGCCTTGACTGCATAGGGGAGTTCTTGGCGTCAAAAGCCTCTTGACTGGCCTTGGTCCACGCCTCAGTCTTGAGCTGCAGATCCTCCTTAACTAGCCGTAGCTCATCTCGAGCTTTCTTTTCCCCTTCCTCAGCTCTGACCTTGACGGTTAATGTATGTTTGAGGTCGGAGGCTTGCTTCACTGTTTGCTCTCTGAGGCTTTGCACCTGAGCCCTGAGGTCCTCGTTCTCAAGGGACAATTCAGTAACCTTGACCTTATATGTCTTCATAGCCTTAACAGAGCTCTCATGTGACCGAATCCGGTGCAGCAGACCTCTCGCATGGAGGGCAACCTGAGAATATAAAGAAAGTTCAGCAAATTGCGTGAGACCACGAAATAAAAGCAAGTAAAAAGGGAAAAGTGTTAGCACTTGCAGCAGCTGCTCCCTGAAGAGCTGAAGAGATGGATTCCTCAAGGGGCATAGAAGCAGCCTTCAAGACATCAGACTCAGAAAAAATAGAAGAAACAGCTCCTGCAGCAAGGTCCATGTTATCGAAGAAAGAATCTTCATCTTCTTCTTCAGATTTTCTCTCTTTTTCAACCACCTTCCCAGAAGCACTGTATGATAAATTTCTGGGCTGGAGATCGGGGATCAGTCCCAAAGCTTTCTCGACCTCAGAGGAGGAAGGGGAAGCCTGATCCCCCGCTTGAGCTGGCGCCAACACAGGCTGAGCCTCTGGAGGGCAAGAGGTGACTGCGATTTCAAGAATGCTGGATGAGGAAGGCAGTGCCTTGATGGGAGCCGTTTCTTTAGCGGATGAGGTGGGCAAAGGCATCTCCAATCTTGGGATTTTAGCCCTGGTGATTGGGCCACTCCCAGAGCCGGCCTGGGCTTTCCGCTTGCTGGACTTACCACCTTTCATCAGCTCCTCAACCTTAGCCTTGAGCTCTTCAGGAGTAGACCTCATGGTGGAAGGACCTGTAAGATCTGAATGGAATCAGGAGGTGTAAAAAGAAAACGAAAGAGGGAAAGAAAGAAAGTGACAGTGATATTACCTTCTTCAGCTCCTATAACAGATATTGGAATCGCTAAGGTTGCCGAAGGGGGACTCAGACCTAGCTCCACCGGATTCAGAGACTCAATAAGATCAGCGTACCTCTCTGGCTTGATTTTTCCCAACTTCACTAGCACCTTCTTATCTTCAGGGCTGAGCTCAGGACGACCACCTAAAAAGAAAAAATATACAAGTAAGAGAAAGACAAGAGGCCTATAAGTTCCAGATCAGGGCTCAGTCAGCTCGAGTGAAGACTCACGTAAGTTTTCTGGGGTAGTCCAAGCCGTAGGGATACCAAGAGTATCTGTCTTATCCGCAGGATTGTATTCCCAGTTGGTACCCCCAATATAAAAGAAATACTTTTTCCACGCTTTGTGAAAAGATGGGAGGTCGGTAATAATCTTCTTAGCATTAGTTCGCTTAGAAATATATAGAAAACCTTCGGAAGAGGTCAGCTTGACGTTGAAAAGCTCCATAAGCAGAGAAATGCTAGGAACCCCGAATTTATGCTTCTTGAAGATGACTAAGAGGCCTACCATAATGCCATAGAAGTTGGGGGAAAGCTGGGAAGGGCATACATTAAAGTGTTGCAGAACAGCCTTAATAAAAGGATGCAGGGGAAAGCAGAGACCGTTCTCGAAGGCAGCCAGGAAGAAACAGACCCTCTGGCGCACTTGTTCTACATAGTAAATGGATTTATCTGGGCACCAGGGCTCAACCCCAGGATGAAAACCGTATCGAGTTTTATAAGCTCTCATTAACCCAGGAACCTCTCTACTATAGCCAACAGACTGGGCATACCTGAAGGCAAGCCCCAAATATGAGGCTTTTTCTTCAATCCCAACTCCGCTCACCTTGCCCTTGCCTTTGTCAGGTCTGGGGGGCATGGGAGATGATGTAGAGGGAGGTTCCTCGATGCCAACCTCGGCTTCTACAGCCTCCACACCAGGAAAGTTATCAATTTTATCGCCTACATCCCCTAAATCGGTGTCCTCAGACCGATCCCCTAGTAGGGAAATGGAGGAACGAGTAGCATCAGAAGAGGCAGACATAATTGGGCAAGAAAAGGGAAGATTAAAAGAGCGATAAAGAGGGGGAACACTAATCAAACTCTCCCTAATAACCCTAGGGTCAGCACAGTAGCTACCTACAGCAAGTATGTGCACGATGGAGCCCCAGTCCACAAAATGAGGGAGAGGGGATAGACAACAGTCACGATTCCAGCAATAGAAGAACCGAAAAGACCAAAAGTGCAATAACCACCTCGAACTCAAAGGATCCAGAACTAGAAAAGCTGAAAAAAGAATAGGAAAAGCGTACCTAGCTAGGAATGGGAAACGAGCGACAATCCAGAGCAGATTTGAAGGGAGAAGGCACCGCAGGTCCTTAATTCGAACACAAAGACTCGATTTTGGGCAAGAATCAGAAAGCTTTGAGACAGGGATTCGAGAATTCGCAGAGACAAGAAGTTCGGAGAAACAGAGGAGAAGATGAATAGTGTAAAGAAGCGGTTCAGGTAGCCGTTTGGGTATTTAAAGCTTGAGGGACGTGGGCTGAGACATGCGCAGGAATCGAGGAGAGTCATGATTGCTGCAAACCGTCAAAAAGCTTCAGTCACGTGTGAAGCCAAGGGTGGCCACGTGCAGATTTAGGTCGGTTTGGGAAACAGTTCAGCCCCTGCCTAAGCTAACTTAAGGCAAGAGCTGGGGGGCAACTAATGATACCTGAAATAAACCCCAAACCTGAGCCCAGGAAATGAGCTCAGCTCGGGAGCTCGGAGAAGGGAAGCAGAGCTCATTCAAGCCATAGTCTGAGCTCATCCAGCTGAGGTCAGAGCTCCCCACAAGAGACACGAAATGAGAAATGGCAGGAGGACAGCAAGATGACAGCAGATACCCCCGTAATAGGAACCAAGCTGGAACCTAGGCGTAAAAACCTCAACTAACCAAGATCTTTTCCGATCATGTAGGAAGATCCCATGGAGGAAGGCAAAGATTTCGGGATATAGACCATCAAAGCCAGCCATATGAAATTCAGGGATTAAAGAGAGAGAGAGGGGAGAAGATCCCCCCATCATAGGGGGCAATATCGGATTAGAGGTAAGTAGGAGGCTATAAGAAAGGGGGGATAGACCCCCCATAGAGGGAGGAGGCAAGACAGACAACTAAAAAACAAAACCCTAATCCCCTCATTCCCATTCTGTAGCACGTTCGACTCTATCAATAAAGAAGAGGAGCTAGAGACTCCATTGCAGAGTGGACTAGCCGAGCTCTGGCCGGTGAACCACTATAATTCTGTTGTGTTACCACCCTTTTTCTTGATTCCCCTAAAACGTCAAACTAGCATTGCTAGACACGAGCCTTGCAGCTCAGATATCACACTTAACTCCATGCATATCACTCATACGAATCAATCCTGTTCTATAGCTCATTCACGTAGATTTACACCATCAAATGTCATGATTGGATGTCTTGTAGAAACACTTGCTTGTTTGTAGACGGGTTAAGTCTCGGCACAGATAATTCTTGTAAACTTCTAGAAAGACATCGGAATCATATTCTTAATTCTCACAGTCCATCTTTATCTTCCGATTAACTTGCTGTTGACACGGGAGTTAATTGAGTTATCAAGCACAAGTATAATAAATCGGATAATTAACTACATGTCCAGATCCTTGAACTAAAGAGTGACCCTTTTTTATTAGAATTTATCTCATATTTTGCTAAGACAATTGTCTTGGAAAGAATCTTATATTTTGTCCAGGAAATCTCACACCTCACAACAAATCTCAAAGGTTACAATCAATAGGTCTCCACCACTGCTTATCTCAAAAATACCAACAAAAGTTCCATGTGGATTCGACTCCGGACTCAAACCGGATTATTACTATAGCTTGACCGCCTGCACTTGGGTGTACACATTTCAGATCAAGTCACTTACCCTTTAGACTACGTCAGTTTGTCTAAATGATGGCCCAAAGAGAATTTATGGGAAAAAGTCCGGAGGAGTCATTCATTTTTTTTGACACCATATCTGACAGTTCTCAGATGTGGGACTCAGCCTCTCCTACCACTGTAGAAGCCAGACCATCTACTTCCCAAGGAAGTAAGTATGTCTTGAGAGAGGATGATGACTTGAGAGCAAAAATGTCTACATTGTCTCGAAAGCTTGAAGCTTTAGAGATGAAGAAAGTCCATCAAGTTGATGTTAGCTCTTCCATAGAACAAGTGTGTGGAATCTGTGCACTAACAGGACACCCCACTGGGGAGTGTCCTACCATCCCAGCGTTCAAAGAGGTCTTGTTGGAACAGACACATGCAGTTTCCAACTTCAACAAGCCTTACTCCAACCTATACTCTGAAACATACAAACCAGGGTGGCGGAACCACCCAAACTTCAGTTGGAAGAACACATAACCAATGCGCATGAACCAACAACAAGGATCATACCCACCACCTCAAGGACCTCCCTCATATCAACCATACCAACCACCACAAAAGAGGAGCCTTGAGGACACCCTGAATCAGTTCATGCAAAGCCAAATGAACTATAACAATAATTCCACACAGGCTTTCACTGATTTCAAAACCCAGACCACTCAATCTTTTGAGGATCTTAAAAGCCACATCCAAAAATTGACCCAATCCATGGTCACACACGAAAAGGGCAAGTTTCCTACCCAACCAAAGCAACCACAAGGCCAATTCCATGTAGGGAACCCTTCAACAACAGGAAACACACAAGACCAAGTGATTAGCACAAAACATTGCTATTTTTATGCACCATTACATCCCTTTTCACACTTGCTTTTGAAGTTAAAATGAATGGAATGGCACGGTTTGAGCTATTAACGAAGTTTCGGTATGTTTGCAGATAAAAAGGCTTAATTGATGCTTCTTGAGCCCTCTCATGATGCTTAAGATGAATGGAGATGAGGAGGAGGCTCGACAATAACTCAGGAGATGGAGGAACCAAGAAATCAGCAAAACCAGAAAAAACCTACCGGTAGGTTTTGGCTGCTGTCCTGCACCTACCGAAGAAATACCAGTACAGTGTGCCTACTGGAGTAAAACCTACCGGTAGACACTACCGGTAGGGGTTGGCTACTGTCCTGCACCTATCGAAGAAATACCGGTATAATTTTTCTACTGGAGTAAAACCTACCGGTAGTTTTTCTGCGATATATCGGTAGGTTTTCCTGAAAAGTGCCAGATTCTGCATTTTAAGCTCTGCATTCTTGGGGGTCCCACCAGACATTCTCTGACCTGTCCCTGACACACCTTACACAATGGACATCCCTTTTACACCTCCTCTTGGACTTTTGGAGCCTTGATCATCAATGAGGAGAGAGGAGAGAGAAGCTACTGGGTGTGCAGACAAGGTCTGCACCACCCTGTCCAGCTCACCCTCTTGGCAGGCCTATGGAGGGAGATCACATCAGACAGCTTGGGCATGGCTGCAAGAACGTTTTGGAGGGAAGGAGGACTCCAGCATTGGGCATTCAGCATTGGTTACAGAGGGAGATAGATATAGAGAGAGAGAGTCTGTAGAAGATGATGAATAGTGTTCTAGAGAGATAAACTTGAGATTTTCACATTTTCTTCATTACATTGTCTTGTAATCTCCTGTAAGAACCTTTAAAGCTTCATTTAATGTTATTAATGCTAGTTCCTAGAAGTTCATTGCAAGTTTAATTCTCTTTTAAAGCTTTTACCATCAATGCATCAAAGTTCTTCCTTTTCTTACTTTTAAAATGGGTTTTCATTGCTTTCACTTATAGCTTATGTTTGTGTGAACTTAGTTACTCAAGAACTTCATTCCTTTGGAATGCATTTTCATTACATTGTTAATTTCATCTCAAGCATGAGTTGCTAAAATCTTTTAGTTAGCAAAACCAAGGGGAACCTCCACTTGGGTATGCCATTTCAACTCATTCTCCTCCCTTTTTCAGAGTTCAATGGTTCAGTTTGACTAGGTTGAGGGTGGATAAATTGGTGAGTCTTTGATATTTCGTAGGCCTAGTCACGGTTTATGCTTAGATACTCACCCTTCTTATCACTAGCTTCCCACGAATCAATCGTTCATTCATGCTCTATTGGAGGAGGGATTCGAGTTGAGATGGCATTCCTATTAGAGTAACCTCTTGGGTTTGCCAACATTTGTTTCTCATTTCATTTTCACCAAAACACACTTCACCAAACAACTTTCAACAACAAAGAATTTTACACTTTCTTTCACCCAGAATCACTTCCTATTGGTTTACATCCTTCGTCGTGGAAACGACCTTGGAATACCTCCAAGTAAAACACGATCCACAAAAGTCTCGTTGCGCTTGGGGAGCATTTTTGTTCATACATATAACACATTTCCACCATCCCATTTTCCCATCTCCTTGCCCTTTCTTTTGACACTACTCAAAGGGAGTGTGACACTCCCATCCATCCCTATACATTACATTTTGAAGGAGGATATTTAGGGGTTAGGGATAACAAGGAAAAACATCAAGCATTTTTGGCGCCGTTGCCGGGAAAGGCAAGTGTCAAACCAAGAAGGTGATTTCCGGACAACGGAGGTAAGTCCCGTGATCTTCATCATGGGCTGAGGTACGTTGTCCTGTGTATATATTCTTGTTTGTGTATAATTTCAATTGTAGATATTTTGTTGCATGTGGGGAAGGGACGACCAAAATCGGTTAGTTAGGCAACCCATTGGCCCCAACATGAATCTTGACCAAGACCCACCCGAGGATGCGGGTGATAATTTTGAAAATGTGGATGCCAACCCGAACATGCAAAGGGGTGGGGGAGGACCAGAACATAGAATACCCAATCCACGAATGCATTTCCCACTCCTAGAAATGAAGGGAACAATATCCCAATTGACCCTCCGGCGAGGTCAATGCGGAAATTCCTTCAACCAACCCGCACCACCACACCTTCATGCATCCACCTTCCGGTCCAGGCTCATCTCTTCATAGTTAAACCAGGGATGTTGCAATTACTTCCTACTTTCCACGGAATTGAGAATGAGAACCCCTATTCTCATATAAGAGACTTTGAGGAAATAGTTGCAACATTTCTCCCCAATCACAATATGGAAGAGATAGCAAGAATGAAATTGTTCCCTTTTTCCCTGAGTGATTAGGCAAAAACTTGGCTTCATTCCTTGAGATCCCGGACCGTGACATCTTGGGGCCAAATGATTTCCGTGTTTTTGAAAAAGTTTTTTCCGGTGCATAAAACCACCACACTAAAGAAACAAATTCAAAATTTTTCTGAGCTGCCCAATGAACAATTCTATCACTGCTGGGAACAATATAAGGATTTGCTACAATCCATTCCACACCATGGCTTTGAACCATAGCAAATGGTGAGTTTCTTCTATGAAGGAATTACACCAGGCCATCGACAGTTCATTGATATGATGTGCAACGGGGAGTTTTTGAGCAAAGTCCTTGATGAGGCCTTAGATTACTTTGATGCATTGGCGAAAAATGCACAGTCATGGGACATTACTAATCCCACCGATTTACCAAGGTCTTCTCCTCAAGGGAGTAGCCAAACTCATAGGGGAGGGATTTATGACTTAAGTGACCGGGAGGACTTACTTTCAAAAATTGCCAAATTATCTAGGAATGTTGAGAGTCTCGAGGTCAATAGGAGGCATGAGGTGTCACAAGTGTCAAAGGCTGAGGCAATCACGAGCAAGTCCATGCATTTGGGGGCAACTGTATGTGACCTTTGAATGTGACCCCAACATTCCGGTGCTTAAGGAAGCATATCACGAGCAAGTCCATGCATTTAACCAACCAAGGCAATCATTCTCCCCCCACTCAAACACGTATAATCCAGGTTGGAGCAATCACCCAAATTTTAGTTGGAGAAATGAGAATCACATGCCTCATGGTTCAATTGCACATACATCTCCCGTGCCTCCTAAGCAAGGTCAATACCAAAATCAATACCAAGGCCATGGGCAAACGTCTAGCTCCCAACACCCCCAGCCCAATCCGCAAGGGTATTCGACAAACCCGCCACCACAAAATTTTTCTCCAAGTCCACCTTCACAAAGTTTTTCTCAAGGACCGTCCAATCCATCCACATACCAACCTCCTCACAAAAAGAATTTGGAGGATATGATCCATTCCTTCATTCAAAGCCAAACCACCATCAATAACCAAAATGCCACAACCATCAATGATATAAGAGCCCAACTCACAAAGTTGACAAACTCCGTAGGGGCATCTTAACAAGAAAAGGGGAAGTTCCCCGCTCAACCACAAGAGAACCCTAGGGGTCAACACGTTGTTGAGTCATCGGGCCCTTCGAGAGAGAGTTGTGAGCAACTCAAAGCTGTCACCACCCTCCGTAGTGGCAAAGAAATTGACAAAACTATTTTGCCAACGGTCTCACCCAAGACCACATTGCCAAAAGGAAAAGGTATCTTGGGTGACGCCGACAAGGGTGAGGTGAGCGAAGAGAAAGAAAGAGAGGTTGTTGATAAAGAAAAATTAATTGATGATTGTGTGGTTATTCCTTCCATGCCTGCCCCTTTCCCGAGTCGTTTGAAGCCACCTGTCAAGGTGGCTAATTACACTGATAATTTGGAAATATTTAAGCAGGTGAAGATTAACATTCCACTCCTCGATGCCATCAAGCAAATCCCATCTTGTGCTAAAATTTTGAAGGATCTATGCACGGTGAAAAGGAGATTGAATATCCACAAGAAGGCATTCCTCACAGAACAAGTGAGCTCAATATTGAGGACCAACACTCCTCCCAAATTCAAAAGACCCCGGTTGTCCAACCATAGCCATCACCATTGGGAATTGTCGAGTGGAGCAAGCACTCCTTGATTTGGGGGCAAGTGTGAATCTTCTTCCCTTCTCAGTGTATCAACAGCTTCAGCTTGAGGAGTTGAAGCCCACCTCAATCATGCTTCAATTGGCGGATTGTAGTATCCGTACACCAAGGGGAGCAGTTGAGAATGTCTTAGTTCAAATTGATAAATTTTACTTTCATGTCGATTTCATTGTGCTTGATACACACCCTGTTGCAAACCTTAGCTCCCAAATTCCCGTAATACTTGGAAGACCCTTCCTTGCTACATCTAATGCCATGATAAATTACAGGAACGGTCTAATGAAGTTGGCATTTGGAAATATGACAATGGAGCTCAATGTATTCAACTTTGCAAAGCAACGGGGTGATGATGAGGAAGTAAGTGAGGTAAATAGAATCGACACTTTGGTTGAGGAGCACTTGGAACTGGAGGGAATGTTGAAGTTTAAGGAAAAAGGAATGGTGGATCTTGAAAATTATGATGAGCATGAGGAGGTAAAAGAATTGAAAGGGATGGAAAGGTGGATCCCTACATTCGAGGAGTTACCCCATCGAGAAAAGAAAATTTTTCCGTCGGATGAACAAAAGCCCAATTTGGAGTTGAAGCCCTTGCCCTCCCATTTGAAGTACGCCTATCTTGGAGAAGGTGAAACATTTCCGGTGGTCATTAGCTCTACTTTGAACATGGAACAAGAAAATGAACTCTTGGAGGTATTCAGAAAGCATAAAGGAGCAATTGGGTGGACCATTGCGGATATCAAGGGGATAAGCCCTCTTATTTGCACCCACCGCATATATCTTGAGAAGGATTCCAAACCTTCCCGACAACCACAAAGACGGTTAAATCCCATTATGAAGAAGGTGGTGAGGGATGAGGTTCTGAAACTACTTGATGTGGGGATCATTTTTCCAATCGCCGATAGTAAGTGGGTTAGCCCCACACAAGTAGTACCTAAGAAATCCGGAGTTACGGTGGTTGAGAATGATGAGAATGAGCTTATACCTACAAGAGTGATCACCGGATGGAGGCTGTGCATCGATTACCGAAAGCTGAACGATTGCACAAGAAAAGACCACTTCCCATTGCCATTCCTCGATCAGGTCCTAGAACGAGTAGCGGGTCATCTATTCTACTTTTTTTTAGATGGATACTCCGGCTACAATCAGATCGAGATTGCTTTGGAGGATTAAGAGAAGACCACCTTCACATGCCCCTATGGTACCTTTGCCTACCGCCGCATGTCATTTGGACTGTGTAATGCTACGGGGACTTTTCAACGCAGTATGATGGGGATTTTCAGTGATATGGTGGAAAAGATAGTGGAGGTCTTCATGGACGACTTTTCTGTGTTTGGGGATTCATTCAAGGGATGTTTGGCAAACTTGGAGAAGGTTCTAACAAGATGTGAGGAGAAGAATCTAGTCTTGAATTGGGAAAAGTGTCACTTTATGGTGACGGAAGGAATTGTGCTTGGCCATATAGTTTCGGCAAGGGGTATTGAAGTCGACAAATCCAAGGTGGAGGCCATCTCCAACCTACCCATGCCGAGAGCCATCAAAGGCATCCGGTCGTTCTTGGGCCATGTGGGGTTTTATCGTAGATTCATAAAGAATTTCAGTGCATTGGCCCGACCTTTGACCAACCTGCTGTCTAAGGAGGTCCCATTTGAGTGGTCGGATGATTGTGAGGCATCCTTTAAAAAACTTAAAAGCATGTTAGTCACACCTCCGATCATGCGACCACCCAATTGGGATCTACCTTTTGAGCTCATGTGCGACGCGAGTGATTACGCGGTCGGTGCTGTGCTTGGTCAAAGGGGAAAAATAGACCGTATGTGATACACTATGCTAGCAAAACACTGAATGAGGCTCAAATGAATTACACTACCACCGAGAAAGAGTTGCTAGCAGTAGTGTTTGCCTTAGATAAATTTCGTTCTTACATTATTGGTTCACCTATTGTTGTCTTCACTGATCACTCTGCTTTAAAGTATTTGTTGTCGAAGCAGGATGCAAAGTCGAGACTCATTAGGTGGATACTCCTCCTACAAGAATTCGACTTGACGATCAAGGACAAGAAAGGAGTTGAGAACGTGGTGGCTGATCATTTATCCCGGCTTGTGGTGCAAGAGGCTGATGAGCACAATCCTATCCCTGACTTTTTCCCTGACGAGCATTTGCTTTCAATTCATTCTGTATGTCCTTGGTATGTCGATATATGTAACTATCTTGCAACAAGACAGATACCACCGCAATGGAGCCCAGAAGATCGAAGACGGTTTATGGCAGATGTGAAGTACTTCTACTTCGACAACCCGTACTTGTTCAAGTACTACGCCGATCAAGTCATGAGAAGATGTGTACCTGAGAATGAACAACGGGACGTCCTTACATTTTGCCATTCACACGCTTGCGGTGGACATTTTTCAGCGAAAATGACTTCGGCTAAAATTCTCCAATTAGGTTTTTACTGGCCCTCTCTTATCAAAGATTGTGTTTCATTTTGTAAGGGATGCGACAGATACCAACGTTTGGGTAGTGTGACCCGAAGAAACATGATGCCCCTTTCCCCTGTGCTTGTCATAGAAATATTCGACTGTTGGGGAATCGACTTCATGGGTCTGTTCCCTATGTCATTTGGTTATTTGTACATCCTCCTAGCAGTGGACTATGTGTCCAAGTGGGTGGAGGCTATCCCGACCAAGACTAATGACCACCGGGTCGTAGTCAAATTTCTCAAAGAGAACATCTTTTCGAGGTTTGGGATGCCTCGTGCTATCATAAGTGATAGTGGATCACACTTCTGTAATAGGCCATTTGCATCTCTAATGTTCAAATATGGCGTCACTCACAAAGTATCCACTGCCTATCACCCACAAACAAATGGCCAAGCCGAACTAGCCAATAGGGAGATCAAGAACATTCTAGAAAAAAACGGTTAACCCAAATAGGAAGGATTGGTCCGATAGATTGACTGATGCCCTATGGGCATACCGCACTGCCTTTAAAACTGTTTTGGGCATGTCTCCCTACCGGCTTGTTTACGGAAAGGCTTGCCACCTGACAGTCGAAATGGAACACAAGGCCTATTGGGCCATCAAGACTTTAAATTTTAATTTGAGAATGGCCGGTGATCATAGGAAGTTAGAGCTGAATGAATTGGAAGAGATTCGATGAGATGCGTATGAGAGCTCCAAAATTTCAAAGGAACGGGCCAAAATCTTTCATGATAATTCCATCATACGAAAATCATTCGAGCCGGGGCAAAAAGTGCTCTTATACAATTCTCGCCTCTCAATTTTCCAAGGAAAACTCCGATCCCGTTGGGATGGCCCCTATCTTGTCAAGGTGGCCTACCCCAACGGAGCTGTTGAGGTGACAAACCCTGAGAATGGCCAGATATTCAAGGTCAATGGCCAAAGACTTTAGCCATTCTTTGAGGGTTTTGAAGGGCAAGAAGTTGAGGCGGAGTTGACGGATCCCGTGTATCCGGATTTGGTGGAGGAGTAGCTTATGTTTATGCTTTTTAGTGTATAGTTGGTTTTATTTACTTATGTTATTTTTATTCCATGTCACTTACTTTCTTTGGTTGTATAGTATTGATCTTCTTAGTTTCAGATATTGGTGCTTTTGTCGAAGTTCAATTGCGAGGTGTTCTCTAACCCTACCTATCTTTTTACTATCCTTCAGTGCATATCATATCTTTTTGTTGCATTGGGGACAATGCATGAATCAAGTTGGGGGGTGAGGTGCATGCTACACCAATGTTTGTGGGAATTTTTGTGGATAATACCAAATACTAATTTTTGGGGTGAAAAATTCACCTTTCACATTTTATATAGATTTTTGGCTTACATTAGTGCAAATTATGTGAAAATTTTGAAATTTTTTGATGAAAAATATCTGAATGTTGATCTATATTCCCTTATGAAGAGTGTGTGGATTAGATGATATATTGATCCTTGTTGTGAACTTTGTGCACATGAGCATACTATGGAAATTGATCCTATAGGTGAGTATCACATATATATTGATTTTTGAATGCAACTGTATGTGACCTTTGAATGTGTAATTTTAGCAATTTACGGATTGGATTCATGTTTTAGGCTTGACATAAGTAGTGGAGATGAGTAAGGACCCGTGAGAGCTTTAGTACCAATCCTTATTGGAGGGAACTTACAATTACTCAAAGAACAATTCTTCAATGTCAAATTTGTTCAATAATCTCATTATGTTTGTCTTGGCTAGGTGCATTTGGGTAGTAGACTAATGTTGTCTTGTATATGCAATGCCCTCCCATGCGTATCTGGAAGTGATCTTAGGTCATCGTTGGATTTTTCGAGCCTTTGCCTTTTTCTTGTGAAATATTATCCCTAGTGCCGTGATTGAGCCTAATTGAAATTCATTTCTATGCCACACATTTGACCAAGCCAATGAAAAAAAAAAAAAAAAAAAATATCTACCTTACGTTGGTTGTTCCTAAAAGCTGAAAATGAGTGAAGGCAAAAGTAAAGGAAGTGTGGTATGAAAATTCGAGCAAGGGATGAATGGAAGTGAAACTCAAGGAGTTCATTAGAAAAGAATGAAAAATGCAAGAAAAGGAAGGAAAGGGGTTAGAAGAAGAAAGAATGATCAAAAGAAAAAGAAAATGTTAAGGAAAATAAAGAAAAGAAACAAGAGTGAGGTGAAGGAGTAAGAATGGAATGAAGAAAATCCCATAAAAAGGGAAGTGTCTTGAAATAAAAAGTCTTTCACTCGGAACAACCCTCTTTTGCCTAAATATCACCCCAAGCCCCCATTACAGCCCGTGAAGTCCTAAATGATCTAGAGAAGCATGGGAGATGCATGTCTTTAAAAGAAAATGATGAGTTAGTGTTGCTGCCCAATGCCCTAGCATTCTTTTCATGAGATTATGCCAAAGTCGCTTCATTTTCATAACATGAACTTCATTTTTGGAATACATGTGAGCATACTTTGTTTTGAGCACAAGATTCCATCTCACATGTACATATGGAGTGCATGCCAGGATAACTAAAGTGTATTTCATTGTGAGAGTGACTTTTGGTGAGTTTTGCATCGAAACTGAAGTTGGATGGCCATTCGAATGTGAATTCTGTTGCGTAAGTGTTCAAATTATTTGTCCAATTCACACACACACGAGTTCGGAAATAAATGTGTAGGTGCATACTTTAGACTAGTATCTATGACTATGGTCTTGCTCATGTGCGCTTAGTTCAATCATCTGAGAAATGTGTTAGATAGCCTCATGCTTGTAGAATAGGGGAATATTGCTCAAGTTTTGATATTAGAAATGAATTAGGAATGCCCGGATTTTTAATTATATGATTTACATTGTGGGTGTTCATTTTGGTAGTTAAAATTAAAAATTCATGCCTCGTTTATTTAATGCATCAAAGTTTTAAATCATGTTGCAATTTCGGTAATGATTTGGGTATTATGGTTCAAATTATGATCTACAAGTGGAGTACATGAAGAAGGAAAAGTAGAGGTCATAAATTGAATGATAGAATGCTAAGGAAAGGAGATATAATGGAGACAGGACATCAGAGGGGTATTATGCAAATAAGACAAAACCTACCGGTAGACACTACGTAGTGGCTGTAGAATATGTATCCAAATGGGTTGAAGCAATTCCATGCCGAAACAATGATCACCAAACAGTGATCAAGTTTTTGAAAGAAAATATTTTGTCCCGGTTTGGAATTCCGAAATCAATCATAAGTGATGGGGGTGCTCATTTTTGCAATCGTCCCTTCTAGAATTTGATGAAAAAATACTTGATTTTTCACAAAATTGCAACCACTTATCACCCACAGACCAGTGGACAAGCTGAACTAGCTAATCGGGAGATCAAATTAATTTTGGAAAAAACGGTGAATCCAGACGGCAATTTTGGAAAAAACGGTGAATCAAATTTGATCATAGAACGATCTTGGGTTCCTTTTTCGTTGTTGGATCTCGTTATTTTGGCGGATTCACATCATTTGGTATCAGAGCCAAGGTTCTAGTTTAGGTTTGCCTATCTTTAAAAAAAAAAAAAAAGGCTTTCTTCTTCTTATTCTGTGTTCTTCACTCCCAAATTCGGTTCACAAATTCTAGTTTAGCCGAATTTCATTTATCCCATTCCGCTCATATTTTGTTGGTTCTAGTTTATTACGAAATCTTATCATGTTACTATCAAAAGATAGTGGCTGATTATCAAAAAAAAAAAAAAATTCAGATTGTTAGTGTTCATCCATCTTGGATCCAACAAGCCCGAAAACCACCTCACCCCAAAATTAGATTGTTTGTCTTGCTCTTAAAACCTAAAATTCCTTGATGAGTTCTTGGTGAATTGTTGTTGGAAATTTTGAGAATTGTTTGTTTAGTTTCAAAAGAACTGAAAGAGAATTATTGAATGGAAAAAAAAAGGCAAGAGTGCAATCATATCTCACAACAGTGTTAAGAACATGGCCGCAGAAGCTATGAAATTGGCTAATCCGAAATTGTTTATGGAGGCTATGACGAGTGAGATGAGGCGTTTGTTGAAGTTGGAACTGGAGCAAGTTCACAAACGGTTAGATCAGATGGAGAATACACGTGAGAGGCAGCCACAAAACGTCCCTAATGTGCGTAGAAGGGTTTCTTCTTTGCAAAGGGGTAAAACTCAAAGTTATTTAGATTATACTATGCAACTAGAGAAGATTCATCAAAAACAGCCCAAAGCAACAACTGATCGAAAAATTCAAGATCAAGTAGAAGAATCAACACAATCCCAAGCAACTACGCTACACACTTGTCCAGAGGCTAAGGTAAAAAGTGAATATCCAAACAATTTTTTTGTTGTGGAGCCTGACAAGATGGAAAATCCAGCAACTAGTATTGAATCAAATGAGCCTTTAGAGATGAGTACATTACTACCTAAGAGCTCTGAAATAGTGCTAGAGGTGTTGCCCGGTGAAATTGTTCCCATTAATGACTTTCAACCAGCAACAACGATGTCCCAAGAGCTTGATTTGTTTGCATCTTTCAAGGATCTCCATGAAGAGTCACCAATGCTTCTTTCTATCCACTTTGCTCCGCCAATTGATTTTATCATTCCAGAAAATTTCAACGACACAATCAAGGGGATCAATTTCCAATTTTTTTTCTTTGTTTCCTCAATTAGAGAAGAAAATGAGACATCATCTTAAAGCTTCTCAGAGACAGCTACATATACAAGTTCAAAGTTTTTGGACTTTCATACTGCAACACTTTAAAACTCGAGGACGAGTTTTCTCTAACAAGGGGAGAATGATGCAATCCATAAGATGCTCATGGAAACACAAATTCGAATATGTGAAAGATAATGGAATTGACTTTCCATCAAGACAAAGATCCATATGGAGCCTTGCATTATTGTATTTTGATTCTTATTTTAATTCAATTTGCTAGTATTAGTATTTTATATGTCCTTTTTAATATTTTTTAGAATTAGGGGTAATTTTGTAATTTTTAGAATTTTTGGAACAGTTCATATTTTTGGATTGCCAAAATATAAACTCCTATTAGGATTTGTTTCCTTAGTAGATTAGGATTTGTTTCTTTATTAGATTAGGATTTGTTTCCTTACTCGATTATGATTTGTTTCTTTAGTATATTAGGATTTGTTTTCCTTAGCAAATTAGGAATTTTCTTTGTAATGACCAGCCTATAAATAGGCGTCTAAATCAATGAAAAGAGAGATTATTATTCAGTAAATTTGGAGAGTGTTTTCTCTACGGTTCTTTGAAGAACTATACGAACTTATCGGGATTTCCCGTGGCGTTCACCAGCGACTTATCAAACGGAATTCCACCACCGTTTGTGGCATCTTCCTTATACCAAGGTTCTTGTTTCGCATCAAACAACGGGTTGAGGTCATAAATACCAAGGTTCTTGTTTGTCGTAAACAACGGGTCGAGGTCTATCATTCAAATTTGATCATAGAACGATCTTGGGTTCCTTTTTCGTTGTTGGATCTCGTTATTTTGGCGGATTCACATCATTTCTCAAAAAGTCCTATTATTTAATTCAAGACTCCGCTTCTTTCCTGGTAAGTTGAAGTCAAGATGGACTGGGCCTTACATTGTCAAAAAAGTGTTTGGACATGGAGCAGTTGAAGTGGAGAATCCGTCAAACGGTAATATCTTTACTGTTAATGGTCAGCGGTTAAAACCATTTTTGGAGGATTTTGTTAAAAATGTGGAAACCATTCTTTTAATGGAACCAGAATACTCCTCCGAGATTCGTGCCTGCCGACACTCAAGTGGATCAGGTCAGGAAAAATCTAACCCAACCCGACCCACTGGGGCGCCTTTATAAGGCACCCACTCTTTTTCTTTTTCTCCCAACCGCCGCTGTTGGCCCCCCCCCCCCCCCATTTCTTCTTCTTCTTCTTTCCTTCTTCTTCTTTCTTTTCTTCTTCGTTTTTCTGTTATCTAATAAACAACCCATGACCACACACTCCATAAACACAATCTTTTGCTTCATGTTTTGCATTTTAATCTTATATTTGCTCACGGGTGTCCTTCTCTTGTTCGCACTCACACACAAGGATTTTCAGCCTACCCGAAACCCAGATCTACGCACAGATGAGTAATTCGTGTATTTTTATTTGTAGGTTTCAGCAGATGAACAGATCTCTACCATTCAACCTCATCTCCAAGATCAGTGAAATGGTAAATTCGAAACATTGGGGACAATGTTCAGTTTAGGTTGGGGGGTGAGAAGTTCATATTTGCCCGTAAATTTAAATTTTTTGTTGTTTCTACTGTTGTTGTTTTTATGTACCTTGCCTTGTATAAATTGATGATTATGTTTGTGAGTCAGCTTCAATCGTCTTTGTGACTGGCAGACGTTAAAGAACCAGATAATGAGTCTTAAAGCTTAGAAATCATGGATGTTAAACTTTTTTGGTTTAGTCTAGGAGTTTTACGCACTTTTCCATCTGATGTGCATACTGTAATCATGAGAAAAGCAAGACTGGTGAGGAAGGCCGAAATCTAAGAAAAACAAGTGAAACCCCTCTGTGGCAGAAGCACCTTTGCCAAACGCCGTCGTACCAAAAGACTTGGTGCTTGTAACCAGAAAAGATACAACCAGTGTTCTGAACCAATCTCCGGTCGCGCACTCGATCGATTAGACTGGATAGTGAATGGGCTGAGTAAGGATTACCTTGATACGCCATGCTATTCCGGTACTTTGCTTAACCGGTTTGTCAGAGACGAAATTGGGAGAGTCACTGGTTGTCCGTACTACACAGACACAGAGGGAGACTCGGATTAGATAATTTTCTGTAGGAAATTGTACTTTTGTTGGAATGAAAGCCGAAGGTCCGAATTTTTTGTAAAAAGTGTAAAAATCTTTTTGTACAAACTCTTTTGACTGAAATGAAAATATGGGCCGAGTAAGGAATGTCCCAGAATACCAACTTGAAGCGTGGGTAGGGGCTTATCCTGAGACGCCATAGGTTTTTGATTTAAAATTGTGTGTTTAGCCCTTTCTGATTTTGTATAGTGTAGTGCAGAAATTTCTGATTTTTGACTCAACGTTCGAACGCCAGGTGACGTTCGAATGTTAGCTGCTTACAGTACTCAACCCTTGATGAAGCCTCTGATGGAAGTAAAAATTACTGGGAGCTCAGCTCGTTCGAACGCCAATAGACTGTTCGAACGAGATTAACGTTCGAACGCCAATAGATCGTTCGAACGAAGAGAACATATAGTACTTTAGCCTCTGACAGAACTCAAAAGTACTGGGAGCTCACCACGTTCGAACGACAACCACGTTCGAACGATCTGTTTAAAATCCTTCTAGACATGTTCGAACGTTACCCACGTTCGAACGTCACGACTCAGGCTATAAAAGCTTGGTTCGTCTTCTTCATTTCAAAACCACCCAAAAACCCCCAAAAACCGAAAAACCCTTGGTGACTCTTCACTACCCAGACCCCAAAACACCTACCATTCTCCATTTTTACCAAAAATCAACCCTCCCAAGACTATTCCCATATCAAAAAGCTCCATTTTCACAAAGAAATCCAAGATTTCAAAGCCCTCAAATTCAAAAATCGAAACCACCATGCCAAGAGTCAAGCTCCCTACCAGGCGCAACCCAAACAACCAAGAACCCAATCTCGTTGAGGAAGTGGTGGAAGTGAGAGAAGGAATGCCACCACTTATGCGAAGATACGACAAGACTCGGTTCCCCACAGCTTTAAAAGCTGACAGGTACGATAACTTCTATAAAAAACATGTTGTGGTCTGTGAGAGGGATGTTGTTTTAACTGATTTTGTTGAATTGGGTATAATGGCGGAGATGGAAAGGAGGGGTTGGATCTTGTATTTGCAAAACAGCGGAGAGGCCGTGATTGACTTGGTGCGGGAGTTTTACTCCAACGCCGAGATCGTCAATGGAGCGTTAAAGAGTTATGTGAGGGGAATCCACATTGATGTGGACGAGGATTACATTTGGGGGATAAGGCAAGAGGTGCCTCAGGTACCAAGTCCCACCTATCCCCCAAGAAAGAATGTGGCGATGAATGTTGTGGGGAGGGAGCTAACGGGAGTGCCTAACTTTTCTTGGACTGGAAAGAGATTTTTTAGACAAGGGGAACTCACCGACAATTATAAAATGTTGAACTTGATTGCGGTTGCCAACTTTGCTCCGCTAGGAAGAAAGAATGAAATCCTCCCCGACATGGCCCGATTGTTGTATGCAATTGGAAAAGGGCAAAGCATTGACCTCCCCTCCCTAGTTTTGACAGAGATGAAGAAAGGGTGTGACGTGAAGCGGAATTCACTTCCCTTCGGCACCCTAGTGACTGAAATATGCAAAGACCATGGGGTTAGGGTGAAGCCAGAGATGGAGATTCAAAAGTCAATGGGGCCACTTAACAAGGCATCCTTCCGGAGGAGCCAAGGTCATAGTGGCGGCCCAGCGGGGAGACAAGAGGAACCCCCTACCCATGGAGTGGACGAGGTGCAAAAAGAGCTTGATGCAGAGGAGGAGAGAGAGATGGAGGAAGAGAGAGAGCAGCCACAGGAGGCAGGCCCTAGCACCAGCAGTCAGAGATCGCTGAGAGACATTATGATTGGCATCGAAGCCAAACAAGACAAGATTCTCCGACAGCAGGAGGAGATCCTTGGCCTTCTAAGAGGTGGAGCTAGTAGACCTGGAGGAGAGAGAGAGAGAGAGAGGGATTTCTGTTCTTGATTATGGGTTTTGTGTGTTTATTGCCTCTTTTTATGAGTTTCTTCTTTAGCTGTGTGCACATTTTAAGAGTTTGTGTGTTTAGTCGCTTTTCTTTTATGGATGAATTGAATCGTTGATCTTTGATGTGAAGAAGTTATATTCTATGAAATGAATGGTTCAATTTATCACCTTTATCTGTTTTAAATGCATATGTAGATTTAGCTCAATATTGATATATGATGGAACGAATGTAGATGTTAAGAATGTTTGCTAAAGTAATTAACACATGATCGGTTCGACACCTCAAACTCTCAACCGAGACTTAAAAACCACATTTCTTAGAAAAAAAATGGTATTTTCTCTATGCTTAAATTGTCAAATGTGCATCGGTATTTGCTATTTTCAAGGTACAAGATGATCAAACTCGGAATTGGAATCGGTATATAACCGACATTCCCTGGAAAACCCGACATAACCAGTGGAGATAACAAAGGACACCATGGTAAGTTTCGAGCCTTACGATGCTTTCGAGAGACAATCAATGTTTACTCAAGAAAAGTCTTTCAATCTCAATTTTTGAATAATCTCATTAACCTTGCTTTGATTGACGCGATTAAAAGTGATCTATTGACATATCCCACAGGGAACTTTCGCATAAGACACATACATGTGCACATGCTTGAGAAATGATCTTAGGCCATCTTTGATTTGATATTGAGCCTTAGCCATTTCGTTTACAAAATTATTTCCCTAGTTAGCCATGCTTGAGCCCTCAATGTATGATTTCTTCTTCAATAAACCTGTATGAGTACCAAACCACAAGAGAACATACTTGACATACCTTTGCTATCTAATTTTCTTGCATCCTCTTATAAATCAATATGACACAGAAATGCAAGGAAAAGGGAAAGGCTGTGGAGGTTACTTTTCAATGACAAGAAGAATCAATGGGAACAATTGAAACATAAAAGAAGCAAAAAGGCAAGAAATTGCCAAGAAAGTGAAAAATGAGAAAAATGAAAGAAAGACATATCATTTTTGGGCAAATTATCAAAAAGCTAGAAAGAAGTGTGCTACACTACATAAACATAAGATAGCTTTTGAATACTATTGACGTCATTTCGTTAGCCACTGACCTTTGGCCACATTACAACCTATGAAAAGCCTTAATTGATCTCAAGTCTGTTGCATGCATGTGTTGTCAATCAAAATTGGGATATGGTAAATAGTATTTTTTTAAATTGCATCAATATTCTTTCATGAGATTATGCCAAACACGAGTAGTTGATTCCTTAAAATTTCACTCCCTTCCTAATTGTGCATGTGATTTTTTGATTGGCCACCTTCTGATCACATGACCCGTGAGAAACGAGTCACTATAATCGGAGCGAACTTTTGCTGAGAGCATTCTACGAGAGGTTTGTGAAATTGAAGCTATCCATGGAAGGTGGTAAAATGGAGTGTTTGTTATACAACGATTCTTGCTGCTAGAATGATCATTCCTACTACACAGGGAATTCCAAATACCAATGTAACAAATGCTAATTTTTGCATAGAATAGATACCTATGAAAGAGGGACATGTTGGATATAAGTCGAAATTGAGAGTTGGGTGTCCCAACGACCATGATGCTAATTTACTTTAATCAGCAATCTCACACACACATCTATTCGACTGAAGTTCGTGGGTAGCTTCATTGAAAACCCTCACGAGACAACACTTGTCCGCTAGGGTAAACTTAGTGGTTCAACGGCTTGTTGCATAAGCTAAATGCAACCGGATGACCTACGAAAATGGCATTAGGAGTAGATTTTTTTTGTATTACTAGAGACTAGCAATATTTAGGTTGGGGAGTGTGATTAGCACTTAAAATTAGCATTTTACTATGCCATTTTAAGACTAATTGTACTTTGATGGAGCTTAAGTGATGTCATTTCAGGCCCTAAAATGAACAAGGACTCAAGAACAACAAGTATCACACTAGAATGTAACACCAGCACATTAGGGCACAAAATTGGAGAAGCTTGGAGCACAGCCAGAACGCTCGAACGCCAACTCACGTTCTAACGTCCACATTGAACTGTAGCAGACATGATTGCTGAGAGAAGGCGTGTTACAGCTAGGAAAGAAGACTCTGAGGCTCTGAGACACTTGAGTGAGGAAACGTGCACTCGAGTTGATTGAAGACCAATTAACTGCATAGAGTGAGGAAATGAACTTCATAGATGACCACAGGCCACTTGAGTGAGATGGTCAGACCACATCTGGCGTTCAAATGCCCATAGTGCAAAGACAGAAGAAACGTTCGAAAGGCAGACAACGTTCGAACGACCATAAAGCAAAAGCAGAAACAACGTTCGAACGTTCTCCACAGACTGGCAGCAGAGTAGTTGGTTTTTCACTTGGACTTGGGCGGCATACACTATTCCTTCACCCCCTCTTGTCTCCTCCTCTTGCGTATAAATACTCCCATTGTTGGAGAACAAAGGGGACCAAGTAGGGAGGTTGATGGAGGCTTAGACTCCCACTCATATTGTAGATTTAGCTTACATTTTGATGTATGAAATAGTTGTTTTAGAGATTAGTTTGGCTTAAGTCCAACATCTCTTAGCTTGTTATAAAAGTAGTTTTATGTTTATGCTTTCACTTACATGCATAGAAGGGAGTTAGTTCATCTTTTGGTTGAGGAAGCAACCTTCCATTCCTTGGTTGAGGAAGCCACCCTCCAATTGTGACTAGCTTTCTTCTATTTTTATTGTTCATGTACTTCACTTCCATTGCTTGAGCTTCTTTCTTTCTTAGAGGAGTGAAACTCTTCCACTTTTCTAGAGCTTTACCAAAGCCGTAAAGGGTGGAATGTGTTTCACTCATTCTTTGTTAAAGATTGGCTCCTTGTTTATTGTTATTTCATTTTGTAAGTCCTCTACTTGGAGGGATGAGCATCAACCACTTTTCTAGCTTTACCAAAGCCATGAAGAGTGAGTAGTTTCTCATTCACTCTTTAGTAAGAGGAGAAGGGCATGTATAAATTATCCGGGAATTATATTTGTGCATTGTTCTTATGCTTAACGTTTATTTCTCCTTCCTTATTGGATGATTGATTGCATCTAGCAAAGCTAAGGTACTTTGTATAATCGTGGGCTCTTTCTATGATACGGATGACTCTTGCATAGAAAGACTCATCGGTTCAAGGCAAGTACCCCGGCTAGATCTTCATGACTACCTTTCAATACTCCCCATTATTGTGCTTCACTTAAAGAATGGAATATTAATGTCATGGTTAGATGTCTTGTAGAAACACTTGCTTGTTTGTAGACGGGTTAAGTCTCGGCACAGACAATTCTTGTAAACTTCTAGAAAGACATCGGAATCATGTTCTTAATTCTCACAGTCCATCTTTATCTTCCGATTAACTTGCTTTTGACACGGGAATTAATTGAGTTACCAAGCACAAGTATAACAAACCAGATAATTAACTACATGTCCAGGTTCATGAACTAAAGAGTGACTTTTTTCATTAGAGCTTATCTCCTATTTTGTTAATAAAATTCTCTTGGAAAGAATCTTATATTTTTTCCAGGAAATCTCACACCTCACAACAAATCTCAAGGGTTACAATCAATAGGTCTCCACCACTGCTTATCTCAAAAATACCAACAAAAGTTCCTTGTGGATTCGACTCCGGACTCAAACCGGATTATTACTACAGCTTGACCGTCTGCACTTGGGTGTACACATTTCGGATCAAGTCACATACCACCCACAAACCAATGGCCAATCCGAGTTAGCCAATAGGGAGATTAAGAATATCTTAGAGATGACGGTGAACCCAAATAGGAAAGATTGGTCATGTAGACTGATTGATGCCCTATGGGCTTACCGCACCGCCTACAAGACCGTTTTAGGCATGTCTCCCTATCGGCTCGTCCATGGAAAGGCTTGCCATTTGCCAATTGAGATGGAACACAAGGCCTATTGGGCCATA
This sequence comes from Ilex aquifolium, assembly GCA_951799425.1. Lineage (NCBI taxonomy): Eukaryota > Viridiplantae > Streptophyta > Magnoliopsida > Aquifoliales > Aquifoliaceae > Ilex > Ilex aquifolium. The sequence continues at coordinate 21,680,870 of OX637396.1, read as the reverse complement.
AAGACTTTGAACTACAACTTGAGAATGGCTGGAGAAAATAGGAAGCTAGAATTGAATGAATTGGAAGAGATTATAAGAGATGCGTATGAGAGCTCTAAAATTTCAAAAGAGATGGCTAAGATCTTTCATGACAACTCCATTGTGGGGAAATCATTCAAGCCTGGCCAAAAAGTTCTTTTATACAACTCTCGGCTCTCGATCTTTCAAGGAAAACTCTGATCTCGTTGGGATAGCCCCTATCTTGCCAAAGTGGTTTACCCCAATGGAGCCGTGGAAGTCACAAACCCTGAGGATGGTAGGACATTCAAGGTCAATGGCCAAAGACTCAAGCCATTCTTTGATGGTTTTGAAGGACAAGGAGCGGAGGAGGCATTGACGGATCTAGTGTATCCGGACTTGGTGGAGAAGTAACTGTTTTACTGTTTTTTAGTGTACAGTCGCTTTTATTTATTTATGTTATTTTATTTCATTGTACTTACTTTACTTGGTTGTATAGCATTGTTTTTCTTAGTTTCAGATATTGGTGGTATTGTCAAAGCTCAAGTGTGAGGTGTTCTCTAACCCTACTCATCTTTTTACAGTCCTTCATTGCATATTATATCTTTTTGTTGCAATGAGGACAATGCATGAATCAAGTTGGGGAGTGAAGTGCACAATTTGCATTATACACCAATGTTTGTGGATAATACAAATTTTTGTGGTGGAAAATCACCTTTCACATCCTATAAATTTTTGTGTACATCAATGCAAATTATGTGAAAATTTTGAAATTTGTTCTGAAAAATATCTAAATGTTGATATGTATTCCCTTATTAAGAGTGTTTGGGTTTGATGATATGTTGATCTTTGTTTTGAACCTTGAGCACATGGGCATATTATAGAAGTTAATCCTATGTGCGAGTATCACATATGTATCTGCTTTTGAACTCAACCGTATGTGTTATTTGAATGTGTAATTTTAGCAATTTACGAATTGGATTCATATTTTAAACTTGGCTTAAATAGTGGAGATGAGTAAGGACCCATGAGAGTTTTAATGCCAATTTTTTTTGGAGGGAACTTACATTTACTCAAGGATCAATTTTTCAATGTCAAATTTGTTCGATAATCTCGTTATGTTTGTCTTGGCTAGGTGCATCTGTATAGTTGATCGACTTGTCTTGAAACGCATAATGCTCGCCTATGCTTATCTAGAGGTGATCTTAGGCCATGTTTGAATATTTTGAGCCTTAACCTTCTTCTTGTGAAAATATTATCCCTAGTGCCATGATTGAGCTGTAATTGAAATTCATTTCTATGCCACATATTTGACCAAGCTATGCAAAATGATAAAAATCTACCTCACCTTGGTTGTTCCTAGAGCTGAATATGAATAATCATGAAAGAGAAGGAAGTGTGGTGTGGAAATTTCAACAAAAGGGATGAATGGAAGTGAAACTCAAGGAGTTCATTAGAAAAAGAATGAAAATCCAAGAAAAGGAAGAAAATGGGTGAGAAGAAGAAAAGAATGATCAAAAGAAAAGGGAAATGTCAAGGAAAAGAAACAAACAAGTGTGGTGATTGTGTAAGAATGAAAATCCCATGAAAAGGGAGGTGTTTTTGAAATAAAAGCCTTTCACTTGGAACAACCCTCTTTGTTATCCTATATCCTTCGTTTCTTTGCATCAATATCACCCTAAGGCCCCATTATAACCCTCAAAGTCCTAAATGATCTAGTGAAGCATGGGAGATGAATAATTTTAAAGAAAATGATGAGTTAGTATTGCTACCCAATGCCCTAACATTCTTTTCATGAGATTATGCCAAAGTCGCTTCATCTTCATACATGAACTTCATTTTTGGATTACATGTGAGCACACTTTGTTTTGTACACAAGATTCTATCTCACAGGTACACATGGAGTGCAGACCAGGATAACTATAGTGTGATTCATTGTTAAGAGAGACCTTTGGTGAGTTTTGCATTGAAGCTGAATTTGGCTTGCCATTCGAATGTGAATTCTGTTGTGTAAATGCTCAATTTACATGTCCAGTTTACACACACACGAGCTGAAAATGAATGTGTAGGTGCATACTTTAGACTAGTATTTGAGGCTATAATGATGCTCATGTGTGCTTAGTTCGACCATCTGAACAATGTGTTAAATAGTTCCATGCTTGCAGAATAGGGGAATATTGCTCAAGTTTTTGATATTTGAATTAATTAGGAATGCCCTTGTTATTTGCATATGTGTCTTACATTGTGGGTGTTCATTTTTGTATTTTAAAAAAGTAGAAATCCATGACTTGATTGTTGAATGCATCGAAATTTTAAATCATGTTGCATTTTCGGTAATAACTTGGGGCATGATGGTTCAAATTGTGGTTTTTAAGTGTAGCACATGTTTTGGGAGGAGGAGGGGTCATAAAGAGAGTGTTAGAATGTATAGGGTAGGTCCTGAATTGAAGTGGAGTGGAAGTGTGTTGGACAGCAGGGGGTATTTTGCAAATAAGGCAAAACCTACCGGTAGGCTATACCGGTAGGTTTTGGCCACTGGTCCTGCACCTACCGCCAAATCTACCGGTATTTTTTGATCACTGGAGTGAAACCTACCGGTAGGCTTCCATCGACCTACCGGTAGGTTTCGTCTTGAATGCTAAAATTAGGGCTTTTAATCGATTTTTTTTGGAGAAACCCTTCATTGTTCTCCTAAATCACAGACCCTAATCCATTTCTCTCTCACTCAAAACCCTCCTAGGCTTCCAAATCATTCTCCTACTCCATTAATCTCCCAATCCCAAATCCTAGGGCTATTGATCTGGTGATTTTGAGTGAAATTTTGAAGGTTTCATCTTCCAAACCCTAGTTTGTCCGAAAAATTACAAGCCCAAATCTTCTTTACTCTCTTCAAAGTTTTCAAGATCTTTGCAATGGCCCGCCAAATTTTGGTTCTCCGGGATGTTGTGGACCCAATCGAGGGGCTCTTCTTGTCTCTTTTTGCACTCTTGACTCTTGGGGCACTGTTGTTGTGCATGGCCCGAACAAAACGAACTAGGCTTGACTCTCCATGGCCCGAGGACACGAGCACCCGCAAGAGGAGCAGGGAGGGCTCAAGTGGAGATCGTACCGAGCAAAGGAAGAAAGCAAGGAATGAGGTGAGGTACTAGTTGATCCAGGAAAAGAACGTTACGTGTGAGAGGTACCTCGACCACATCTCCCTTGGTCCAATGAACGAGGTTGTTAGGCTCATTGTTGCCCATGGGATGGCATTTTGGTTCGAGCCCGTGGATGGGTTCAATTTATCCTTATGCCGGGATTTTATCAAAAGCTCAAGGTGGTGGAGGTGAATGAGGTCGAGATTTTGAGGACAAATGTCAAGGGTAAGACATTTGATGTGACTCCTGTTGTTATTGCAACCCTCCTACACTATGAGCGACCACCTTCCTCCACACAGGTATATCCCCATAACATCACTCGAGTCAAGACTATCGCTGAGTTTGTGGCATTGATGTATGAGGTCCCTAGTCAGTTTAAGGGGACGGTCCAAGTTGGGGGACTAAAACATTCTTATGGGATTTTGAATAAACTTCTTCATTATAATATGCTGTTGAGGGGCGCTGAAAAGACGCCGAACATTGAAAAGCTAGCTCTTTTGGATGCAGTCATGTCAGGGAAGGTAGTGGACTTTGCACCTTTTCGTATGGGAAGTGATGAAGGATTTTGCCGAGACACAAAAGCCCAAGGCCAATCTACCTCTGCACCTGAGCAGGCACTTCAAGGTGACTCAGATGTGCAGGCACTTCAAGGTCAAGGCCAATGCATTTGACAAGCTCACCCCCCCTGAGGCTGGGGCTATTGGCAAGGCCAGTAGCATGAAGAGGACGACGATGAGCCGGGGCGAACGGGCTAGAGCTTCGAGGCCAGAGTCTGAGGCTACGGGACCTTCCTCATCTGCACCATCTACTGAGCATGTCTTCCCGGGACCTTCCCCTTTTGTGCAATCTACTGGACCGTCTACTGGACCATCTTTGTCAGTCCCATCGACCTCTGCACCTGAGCGCTCAGTATCTCAGCGCATTGATGCATTAGAGGCAACAGTGCATGGGATCTCCACGATGAAGACGAGATTGTTCCAGCATACTTTCCCCGGAGAGCCTATCCCTGGTGTGCCACCACCTCCAGTTTCGACCTCCGTCCCCTCAGCTTCCACTATGGTTGAGGTCGGGAATACTGATGAAGATACCAACGAGGAGGCAGAGGGTGAGAGTGATTTTGACGATGACGATGACGATGATGGAGATGAAGAGTAGGATGTCATAGTTTTTGTCTTTTATTGTTGTTCTTTTTGCTTTGGATTGTACAGAGCTAGGATGGAATCATTGGCCTAGTAGAAGAATCTCTAGGAATTTTGGGCCATTTTGTCTCTTTTTGATGTCTGACTCCATGTACTCAAACTTTGAAATACATTAATGAATTACCACAGTTTTTGTTCCATCTGTCTAAGTTCATTTCGATAATTGCATTACGATTTTTGTATTTCGAAGGATGATAAATTACTGGTGTAAATGGATTGGTTTGATTTCATACTCGTTGGTTTGAAAATAAACTTTGCTAGGGACTAGCAAAGCTCAAGTTGGGGGGTGGGATTAGCACAAAACATTGCATATTTCAAGTGCGTTTACATCCCTTGTATGCTATCTTTTGTGGTTAACATGAGCAGAGATGCATTGTTTGTGCTATTAATGGAATTTTGGTATGTTTGCAGATAAAAGGTAATAAATGATGCTTGTTAAGCCTTCTCATAGTGTTTAAGATGAATGAAGATGAAGGGATGGCTTGACGATAGCTCAGGAGGTGAAGAAACCAAGAAATTAGCAAAATAAGGGAAAACCTACTGGTAGGTTTTAGCTACTGGACCTGCACCTACCTCCAAACCTACCGGCATTTTTGGCTCACTGGAGTAAAACCTACCGGTAGGTTTCCATCAACCTACCGGTAGGTTTTACTGAAACAGCTCAGATTCTGCATGTCAAGCTCTGCAACCTTGGGGGACCCACCAAGCACTCTCCCACTTGTCCCTAACAGGCCTTACACACAGAACATCCCCTCATACACTCATGTTTGGACTTTTGGAGCTTTGAACATTAATGAGGTAAGAGGAGAGAGAAGATGATGTGTGTGCAGGCTATGCCTGCACTAGCCTGTCTAGTCCATCCCTTTCAGCCCCCTATTGATTGGGATCACATCACATATGCTAGGGGACACCCCATGGACGTTTTGGAGGGCTCCATACACCATTATTCTGGATTACTACATATACATTGTAATATATATATATAGAGAGAGAGAGAGAGAGTCCAAGGAAGAAGATGAATAGTGCTAGAGAGAGAAGTTAATATTTTTGCATTTTCTTCCAAACATTGCTTTGTAATCCATTGTAAGACTTGTTTAAGCTTTGTTTTATGTCTTTAATTCCATTTATTACAATCACATTTCAAGTTTAGTCTTTCATTCTAGCTTTTACCATTAATGCATTCAAGTTTTCATCTCAAAGCTTTTCAAATGGGTAGTAAATGCACTTCTTTTTAGTTTTGTGTTTTCTTGCATTTACTTAGCTCAAATCTTCATTCCCTTACAATGTCTTTCCATTTCATTATTGTCTTTGCATTAAGTATGAGTAGCTAAGCTTATAAGTTGGCTAATTCAAGAGAGACCTCCTCTTGGGTATGCCATTTCAACTCATTTTCTTTCCCCCTCGCAGTGTACGTTGGTTCGATTTGACTGGGTTGGGGTGAGGACATGGTTGTGAGTTCTTGATACACCGTAGGCATTGTCACAGGGTATGCTTGAATCCTCACCTCCATTTTAGTCCCTAGCTTCCCACGAATCAACAGAACATCTAGACACCATTGGGGGAAGGTCTCGAGTTGATTTGGCATTCTCATTGGAGTGAACCCTTCGGATTAGCCAACACTTTTCCCATTTCATTTTCTATCAAGATACAATCACAAACCAAACTTCCAACAACAAATGATTTTTACACTTTCCCACTTTTTACTAAAATCACCTTCAACACGATTCACCTCCTTCCCTGAGGAGACGACTTTGGTAGTACTTTCCAAGTAAAACACGATACTTAGAAGACTCCCTGCGCTTGGGGAGCACTTTTGTTCAACCCACACATTTTACACTTCATTCATCCACCATTTTGTTGCCCTTTCTTTTGACATCATTCCAAGAGAGAGTGACACTCCCCTTCACACCTACACCATACACAATTTGAGGGTGATGTCCGGAGGTTAGGAAACTACAACGCAAACAAGCAAGCAGTGGTATAGTTAGATTAAACCATAACACAACAACTTCTTAGGTTAGCTGGTCGTATACTTGACAATTGACTAATCCAAGTAAACCAGAAGGTCAAGTCATTCATGGGGATTGCTTGATTTACTCAATTGGCAATATTATAGTATGTATGTGCAAATGAAATCATAACACAACAACTTCTTAGGTTAGCTGGTAGACATATGCATCAATTGATTAATCCAAATAAACCAGAAGGACAAGTCATTCATAAGGATTACTTGAATTACTCAATTTTCAGTGTAGTATTATATATCAGTTAAAAAACCCTAGTAATCCAGAAGGACAAGCCATTTAGGAGGGTCACTTAGGTCATTAATCTGACAGCTTTATATACCAGTTAAACAACCCTAGTGAACCAGAAGGACAAGCCATTCAAGTGGATCACTTAGATCATTAATCTGATAGTGTTATATATCATGCAATAGTAAACATCCTCAGTGTCCCTGGAGGTCAAGCCATGTCGTTGGAACACCGTAGATATTCAACTAGCAGGTTGATGATTCACTGATGAAACAATTCTGGGCTACGTAGTAACACCCAATTATGTACATCACTGTATCATGCATGAAGTTCGGGTAATGTTCATTATAACAGTAAATAAAACGTTGACACTAACACTTCTTTCGCAAAGAATAATTGAAATATAGCCACCCTTAATATTAGTTAAGACAAAAAGGTGGCGACAGTTCAATTCTTCAAATAGAAAGACATAACAGAAATGTAGAAATACAGAGTTTTGTCTGGAGAGTAGGTCGAACCAGATCTAGAATATTTCTCTAACTTTCTCTCTTTTCTCTCTTTTCTTTTTCTTTTTCTTCTCTTCTTCTTTATTCTCTCCTGGAACTCCTTTCTCTGGCCGGCTCAAATTGAAGAAGACTTCACACATATATATAGGCAACTAGGAAAGCAGGAGGTGGAGGATATATTCAAACCGCCTAGAGCCACCGTCCGGACGCCGCCACCACCTTCCGGACGGTGCTGGCTTGCTGGATGTTTATCTCCTTGTTGTGCTTGCTAATTCTTGGTTATTTTACACTTGCTTCCCTTGTTCTTTCAAGCTTTGACAGATTGCCCCTTGTAATTTCTAGCCATTCTACAAAAAAACCTTGAAATTTCAAACATATTATACATAAAACCCTAGTTTACGCACAAACCCTAATTTACAGATTTTAACTGATTTATCTTATATAATTATCTTATTTAACTCTATTAATTTATGTATTAATTGGGGTTAATCACACTCCCCAACTTAAACTTTACTAGTCCCTAGTAAATATAAAACTATTAACAAAATGAAAATAAAATACAAACAGAGGTAAAATCATTTTTGTAGATTTTTTTACGATTGCATTTAACCTATGCAACAAGCCTTTAAACCTCTAGGTGATCCCTAGTGGACGAGTTTTGTCTCGTGAAGGTTTTCAGTGAAGCTACCTACAAACTTCAGTAGTTAGGAGATTATAATTCATACTTTTCACAAATAAAATTAAATCAATATTCCTGTGCACTTCTAGAATATTTCCTTTTTTTCTGGTAACTATAAGAGTAACACATGTTAGTTGTAACATTATCTATATATTTTTATAAAAAACTTTTGTGTGTGTGTAATGATTTCTTTTATTTCAAAAATCACTCAAGAAATATTACCATCTTTCATGGTGGTCTTGATGTCAATCCTTTCCTGGAATACACTCAGTAAAGAATACACATACGTTATAGTGACTATTCCCTCAATAGTTACATGTGATTGGAATATTGTTGACAAAGCAAATATTATCACATGTAATATATCAGAAGAACAGTTATTCGAATAAAATTGGAATTTGACATAATCTCATGGAAGGATATTAACACTATATTAGACATATTATTAACATTCTCCCTTTTGGGGATTGAGAGAATTTATACAGATGTATGATCTCTAGAATCAAAAAGGACTTTCTTTGGGTTGTAATGTGGTCGTTGGTTTAGGGTTTAAGAAACGATGTTCATGGGATTCAAAAGCTACTATTTATATTGTGGCACACCTTTTTCTAGCTTTTTCAGACTTTGCGTGTTCATCCTTTCCATTTTTCACTTTCTTGGCTCTTTTCTTTCTGTTTTTCTCTTTATATTCCTTTCAAGAGTTTTTCTTTCCTTTGAATAGCAAATACTCTTTTCTTTTCTCTTTTCTACGTTTTCTTCTCCTTTGTTTTTCTGTATCATTTTGATTTAGAAGAGGGTGCAAGAAAATTAGATAACAAAAGGTAGGTTTAATAAATTTTCATGTGGCTCGGGTATTTTTCGGGTTTCATGAAAAAAATTTATACTTTTTCAGGCTCAATCATGGTTGACTAAGGATATAATTTTGTAAAAGAAATGGTCAAGGCTCAAAATTAATCAAAAATGGCCTAAGATCATTTTCCAAAAATCATATATCTGTATTATTCTTAAATAAAAGGATTTTAATGATAATGCTAATAATACAATCTAACAAGTGTTAATCAAGACAAAACTAATGAGATTATTCAAAGAAAATTTACCCTTGAATCAAAGATTCTTATTTGAGTAGATGTAGAATATCTCTCCAATAAAGATTGGCTCAAATTCTGCAATTGGTTTTACATCTCCACTATATATACAAAGAGTGTAATATTTCACAAGGTTTCTAAAATAAAGAAATCCATTTGTGCTCATAAGACTAAGTTTAAACAAAAACATTAAGATAATACACAACTAAAATATGAAAATCCCGCATGATCAGATTAAGACCATTCTTGCAAAGCATAAGAATAATAACTTAATTAAACTGTGAATTATATGAAATAATTCTCCTAACTTAACATAAGTTTCATATTAAGTAACAAAAACAAACTTAAACGTAAAAAAGTTCAAAACCAAAACAGGTTCAAAACATAAAGTAAATTAAAGTGTGACGCCCCAATTTCCGGGGGTCCTTTATTAACCGTTGACCATCCGTCAACCCGCGGAAATACTCGTGATAGTCGTATAATCCGACACCACGTCATTCACATGCTTTTAACCGGAATTACCATTCACAAGGTCAATTATACCTCTATTTATGTCCAGTTATGTCATAGGAACCAAAGAAAACAAAGCCCAAAAGCATGGCTAAGCATTTTGAAATTTTCAAATTTTTGGAAAAACCTTCCGGAAGGTCGATATACACCTACCGGAAGGTCGCTGAAGGAACTGTTACATGAAAAGGATCAATTTCAAGAACTTCCGGAAGGTCGACATCAGTAGCAAAAACCTTCCGGAAGGTCCATTCCAGTAGCCAAAACCTTCCGGAAGGTTCATTCCAGAAAACAAAACCTTCCGGAAGAACTCGGCTGTCAAAAAGGAACCCAAGGCAAAACCTTCCGGAAGATCCATTCCAGTAGACAAGTTCTTCCGGTAGGTTTTACTCCAGTAGCTAAAATCTTCCGGAAGGTTCATTCCAGTGGGCAAAACCTTCCGGAAGGTATTAGCCGTGAACAAGGCATCCAGGGTTTTTAGCAAAACCTTCCGGAAGGCCGACATACTCCTTCCGGTAGGTTTTCAGACTATGAGCAAAGAAAATGGATTTCTTTCCCCTCCAAACCATCCTTAAAGCTACCCCATACACTCCAAACTTTTCCAACACATGTTTAATGAGCTTTCCCATATAATACACAACTCATACAAGCTCTATCACAATTCATTCCATATATTTACATCTCAAAATGGAATTCTTACAAAAACTTTACTAAATAACCATAAAAGCCACAAGTCGGCTTTCTTCAACTTTGGGGCTCGCATTGGGAGCCGTCCGCCGGCGTGAACCCCGCACCTGAAATGTTGTCCCACGAAGGGTGAGCCACGTTCAATAGGATATCCTCCTACAGAGGCTACTCCCCAACCTAAGTGCATATGAAATGTGCACATGCAACAATCAACAAGCATCAACCAATCCAACAAGAGTATATACTTCAATGTTAGAAAGCTACCATGCTATGCTATGTCATGCCATGATATGAGATGGAACTCACTCACGCACCTTATCCCGAGTCTTCCCCGACTCACACCACACAATGCAAAAGCCAATGTGTATGAACCCGTCTATTGACGGAAAAACCCTCCCAATGATCGTTTGAGATAAAAGTTATGTCTTTATAAAAAATCAAATCATTGTTTGAGGCTACCCATTGGATGGGTGTTTTTATATAACAAAATCTTGTGTCTTCTTGGGCAACGGATTTTGGAGTCGCACCACTGGCTCCGTGGGCCATGCCACTTTTCTGGAATTTCACCGCCGGTCAAATGACTAAACCAAGTGGTTCCGGGTTTTTCACCCGAGGGAGTGTCTAGCCCTACTTGCTTTACCCGACACAAGTTTTCCTTATGCAATGCAACCGTGCAACTCAGTCGGATCTTCGATCCCGACTTTCCCGAGTTCACATACCAACCACCAAGATTTGGTGTTTGATCCACAACACATGCACACACCCACACTCATACCTATGACCCATGAATGCGATGTCAACTCACCCACACACATTCATGTCTTATAACCATGAATGTGGTGTACCCATGAGAATGCAATGTAATGTACCCTTGCATCTTCTCCACATGTTCAATATGTATGAATGCCATATGAACAACACAACAATAAATCCACATATCCATGGTACTTCATATCATAAGCATATGAACACCATAATTTAACACATTGTCAATATATAGCAAGCATGCATATATCAACATTTCATCCAATAACCATTTTCAAACATGTTATCACATAAGCATGCAATTAACATAGCAAACTCATCAATACAACATTTTCACCAAGGCATTTAATCAACACCTTCGAACCACCCAAAGCATGTAATCATATAATATACTCAATTTCATCATCAAACTCAAGAAATCATATCTAGTGATTTCTACACAGTTATACCAAGATATAATTTATTCTATCCATTTCTTAATATCCACATATCATAATCTCCCAAGAGAATTATAAAGCAACCACCTCTAAATGCCAATTCCATTTAGAATTTCACTTTACCAATTTTCCCATATCCATTTTCTACACTTCAAGTTCCTTTATGAAATTTACCCAACAAGTAAATATATATACCCATTTCATACCAACCTTGCTTAGCACATTTGGTACCCATTTCCCACACATGAATTGCATTAGTGGTACATTAAACTAGAGAATGTGATTTAAATCATGCTACCCATTCTCAATACCCATTTCACCCAAATAACCACAATAGGCAAGTGATACATATATATATACACCTACCCATTCCATATAACCTTCCTAGGTTGGAAATAAACCTAAGTAGGAAGAAAACCCTACCTCTTGTAGCGTGTAGAATCGCCGTGGGAAGCTCCTAGAACTCAAAGCAAGCTTGAATCCTTCACTTCCAAATTTTCGGCCCTCCAACGTTCGGTGAAAACCGTCGTTTTTGGTATCCACGCGTAGCCCTCGACGCGTAGAGCAACTCTTGTTCTTGGCCCGAATCGATTTGAGCGCTAGAACGGAGTAGATCGTAGAGAGAAGGTGGAGTTTTCTCTCATTTTCCCTCTCTTCTTTTCTCTCGGCTGAAACCGGCTGAATGGTGAAGGAGAAGTCTGATTTTTTTAGACGTTAGGCCCCTATTTATATTTTTAGGATACTTGGCCCACAATTGGCCACATGTCCTATTTAATTTCGGGTCCGTTTTAATCCCGAAACGACTAAATTTCGCTCCGGTTCAAGTTCGAATTATTTTTACTTCAACTTGCCTCTAATATTTCCCCAAACTTTAAAATTTTATAAAAATTTCGTGCACGGGGTCACCCGAGGCCCGTTTGTCTCGTAAAACGCGAAAAATCCGACTATCTCGGAATTTAACGAAATTTGACGTGGTAACTAGATTTCGCGAGACGAATCCAATGGTGGAATCCGTTTCGTCATCCGAGATTTAGAAAAATTCAGTTTTTCAACTAGTACCGAAGTGGCAATTCACCTATTGCCCTTGTTCGTCAAAGTTTAAATTTTCCGGGGTTTCACATAAAGTGCATAATTAAAAAGCTGAGTGAAAGAGAGTAAAGTTTTTGCAGAATTTCCAATGTCTCAGATCAAGATGTAGAGGGTCCTCCTCCAAAATGTTCTTGAAATAACCTCAACATCTCTGCTTGATTTTGCTCATAATCAGTAATACGTTGATTTATCTGGGTGATACTGGTACCAAGCTGGGTGATAGTGGTCTCTAATCCAAGCAAGATTTGTCTATTAGTCCGGTCATCTACTGGTACATTTGGCTGATCTTCTTGTTGTGGAGGCGGTTCTTGCCGAAAAAATTCTTCGAGTACTTGGAATGGCTCATCTTGTGGTGGAGGTGGTGCTTAAGGTTGTTCCTCAGGCTGTACTCCATGGCTTTTCTTTAGAGAAGTTTTATCCAATGGTCCAACATGTTCCATTGTTTTCCATAAAGGATCAACAATCACTCCCTTGTCCCTGCGTAACTGAGAAACTAACATAGCGTATGGAAGTGATGGTTTCTTTCTATCCACAGTAAGTAACATTTGATCCATGATAAGATTTGGAAGATCAATTGTGTGTCTCATCCCAAAAGCATATACAAAGTAGGCCTGCTCAGTATAAATCTGATTTTTCTGAGCTCGGGGTAACAAACTGTTTACTGTAATTATATTCAGAATTTGGTATTTGTCTGTCAGATCCCCTTGTTTTATGTATTTATTTGGTCTATCCCAACCAAACTCTGGATTACCTGTCAATTCTCTCCCTACATCATTCAAATCAGGTAATTCAGTGTAAGGATATTGCGGGTTGGGTGGTCTTTGCATGGGCTGAAAAAATTCAGCTATAGTAACCAATGTAACTTGGAAAACAATACCCCGAACAAATTCACACAATTGTCGTTCTCTAATTATTTCTGCATTACTATAAAACTCACGGACCAAGAAGTCATAAGTAGGAGCGATAAATCTAACATAATCAAGCCATCCACGCATAGCAAGAATTTGTCTAACTCCTATGTTTTCAAAATCCTCAAAAATAACTAACCTTTCAGAAATGATAGTTTTAGACATAAAGTTAGCATCGTATCAGGTTTGTTGTTCAAAATTATCAAAAATCACTTAATTGTAGATATTTCCTGATCCAGATTATTGTGGAGGTGCTTGATGTTGCTGAGGTTGATCCCTTTGTGCACGACTTGAAGATCCTCTCGTTCGACGCCTTGAATCCATGTTTTTTTTTATTTCTCTTCAAATATTCAGTTTCAACTGATTTCAATCAGTAGAAACCTTCAAAATGTGATGGGTAAGTGAATAATCGGAACAGATTTGAAGAAAAACGGTTAAGTGTAGCAGATTTGAGAGAAATTCTTTGGAGAAAACGGTGGTTTTCGAATTCTGATTGCGAGGGAGACTGAACCGATGGGTTTTTTTTGCATGAAATGGATATTTATATGGGCACTGCCTTCCGGACGCTAGCACCACCGTCTGAACGGTGCTGACTGACTGGTTTGCTGCTTTGTACACTTTAGGCTGCTGTTTCTGGTTTTCTGCAATTCTGCTTTCTTTATTTCATAATCCTGCAGTTACAAAGTTAAATACAATTTTACATATTCTATAAAACTTTGCTAACCACTCTTTTTCTTTTCAAAAATTGGTTATTTTTATTCTTTTATTTGTTATTTATTATTTACTGATTTTCCTATTTATTCTATAGTTATTTACATTTATGTACATATATGTACACTTCCAAAATTACATATTATTTGATCATACTTCTTTTTGGATTACTAATACCAGTAATACGGTTAACTTCATTTCTTACGTATCTTGTTAACATAGTAGTAGAATAGGATTGGGTCTCAGGGTATTTCTTACTCTGCCCATACCTAATCCACCGAAGATGATCTGACGCTCCACTTGAAATTGGATCCACACACTGATTATATTGTCTCAAATGCTCTGTACGACCACATCTTACACAACCACCGAGACGATTTGCTCGTCGGTGTTTGGCAAATGTACTCTTTCCACATAACGGTCTTACTTGACTTTCAAAAAATTTTAAATTTCTAACTCTTCTAGCTTTTTGCATGATCAATGCATGTATATCTTTTGGAAGATGACGCAATAAAATTAAACTTAACCAAAACAGTTTCTCATCCATTGTGTACTTATTTTTTGAAAATTAAAAATACTTCAAACACTTGACTCACTATTCGGTTCTTTAACGTCTGCTAGTAACAAAGACGAACAAATTTTTTAACAACACACAAACAAATATATTTTAAAACTTATTTTAATAGTTCCTTCCTCTCCCAGCTATATGAAACACTATCCGTAATACATATGAAAATCCGCAATTTGTTATTGTTCAGGGATTAAGATAGCTGGTTCTCATTCAGGAGATCTGTCACATAAATAAAAACGATTAGTACTTTTATTTATAGTCAAACAACAATATAAGTTTTTCAGAATACATAGACTGGTTCAAACAGTTGTATAGAAGTTATATCTTGAATAAATCCCTCATAATAGGGTTTAAGCCTTTGACTGTTGACTTTAAAAAAATTTCTGGTTAATGGATTCTCAATTTCAATTGCCCCACAGTCAAAAAATTGTTTGACAATATAAGGACTTGTCCATCTAGATCTTAATTTTCAGGAAATAGACGAAGCTTTGCATTATATAATAGAACTTTTTGAGAAGGTTCAAAAGATTTTCGCATGATATTTTTATCATGAAAAATTTTTGTTCTAGATTTAGCAATCTTTGCATTTTCATAGGCTTCATTTCTTAACTCTTCTAATTCATTAATTTGTAACTTACGAGTTATTCTAGCTTTATCCATATCAAAATTCATCATTTTGATTACCCAATATGCTCGATGTTCTAATTCTACAGGCAAGTGACATGGTTTACCAAAAACTAACCGATAAGGGGACATTCCTAAAATAGTTTTATATGCGGTACGGTAAACCCAAAGTGCATCCGTCAATCTTAAGGATCAATCCTTACGATCTGGATTCACTATTTTTTCTAAATTGTATTTTATCTCTCTATTAGCTAATTCAGCTTGTCCACTTGTCTGTGGATGATACGGAGTGGATATTTTATGAGAAATCAAATATTTTTTCATAAGATTTTTAAAAAATTTATTACAAAAATGTAATCCACCATCACTGATAATGGTTCGAGAAATTCCAAATCTAGATAAAATATTTTCTTTTAAAAACTTGATCACTATTTTGTGATCATTATTTCTACATGGAATTGCTTCTACCCATTTAGAAACATAGTCAACTGCAACCAAAATGTACAGATAACCAAAAGATGGAGAAAATTGTCCCATAAAATCAATGCCCCAACAATCAAAAATTTCAACAATTAAAATAGGGTTTAAAGGTATCATATTTTTTTTTTAAAAATATTTCTCATTCTTTGACATCTGTCACAATTTAAACAAAAGATATGAACGTCTTTAAAAAGAGTTGGCCAATAAAATCCACACTGCAAAATTTTAGCAGCTATTTTCTTTGAAGCAAAATGGCCTTTAGAGTGACAAAACTGAATTACTTGACAGATTTCATGATTAGGTACACAACGTCTTATTATCTGATCTTTACAGTATTTAAACAAATAAGGATCTTCCCATAAAAAATTATGTACTTCACTTAGAAACTTATTTCTATCGGTCCAAGTATAATTAGAAAGGATAGTACCAGTAGCAAAATAATTGGCTATATTTGCACACCATGGTACTTCTGTTATTGCAAAAAGTTGTTCATCTGGAAAAGTTTTCCTAATCGGAATTGGTTCTTCCTTTATATCATAATTTAGTCTTGATAGGTGATCTGCTACCACGTTTTCAACTCCCTTTTTATCTTTAATAATAAGATCAAATTCTTTAAGTAACAAAATCCAACGTAAAAGACGTGGTTTAGTATCTTTCTTAGTAAGTAAATATTTTAAAGCTGCATGATCTGTAAATACAACAATTGATGATCCAACTAGATATGAACGAAATTTATCTAATGCAAACACAACAACAAGTAATTCTTTTTCTGTAGTTGAATAATTCATTTGTGCATTATTTAAAGTTTTGCTTGGATAATAAATAACATAAGGATTTTTTTTATTTTCTTTGACCTAATACAGCTCCTACTGCGTAATCACTTGCATCACACATTAATTCAAAAGGTAAAGACCAGTCAGGAGGTTGCATAATAGGTGCATAAATGAGCATGTTTTTTTAATTTATTAAATGCTAATTGACATGCATTAGTCCAGTCAAATACTATATCCTGGCACAAGAGATTGCATATTGGTTTAGATATTGCACTAAAATTTTTAATAAATCTTCTATAAAATCCTACATGACCTAGAAAAGATCGAACATCTTTTATAGTTTTCGGTGAAGGAAGATTAACTATTAAGTCAATTTTTGATTTATCAACCTCAATTCCTTTTTCAGAAACTATATAACCTAAAACAATACCTTGTGTAACCATGAAATAACATTTTTCCAAATTTAAAACAAGGTTTGTTTCTTCGCATCGAATAAGTACTTTTTCAAGATTTTCTAAAAATAAATGGAATGAATCACCATATACTGAGAAATCGTCCATAAAAATTGTAAAACCCGAGAAAATTTAAACTTTTTTTGAAAAAGGGAAAAATGGTAATTTGCCACTATAGTGCGGAATTAAAATACGTATTTCCCTAGAGCTCGGATGACACAACGGACTTCGCTGTTAGATTCGTATCGCGAAATCTAGTTACCCTGTCAAATTTCATCAAATTCCGAGATAGTCGAATTTTGTACGTATTTCGAAGCGACTGGGTGGCGGCTGACCTCACAAAGGTCCCCACAAATAAATTTTATAAAATTTCTTTATAATTGAATTAAAGTTCAAATAAAATTAATTTGAACTTAAACCGGGATGAAATTAATCGTTTCGGGGTAGAAACGGACCCGAAAATAAGGAAATATGCGGCGTGACGTGGACTGCACATTTCAGGCTATAAATATCAGTAAAAATCTGAATTTTAGGCAGAAATATCTCTGCATTTCAAATGTGTAACGTGTGAGGGAGAGAGGAGAAGAAAAAAATCAAAATTCAAGGCTTTTCTTCGCGATTCACAGAGTTCCGTTGCTCGGATCAACTCGAACCAAGAGTTAAAGTTGATTCTCTCGATGAGGGCTACGCAACCGTGCCAAGAACGAAGGATTTCACCGAAGATCCAAGAGGAGACTTTGGGGAGATCAAGGGTTTTGGAGTTGGGATTGTGTTCTTGAAGTTCTCCACGCTCCAAGAGGTAGGGTTCCCTCCTACTCCGGTTTATTCCTAACTTAGGATGTCCCAAGGAAAGGGTTAGGTTATGGAATTTTCCATTTGTTATGGGAATGGGGAAATGGGTATAGATGTGGCTTATTTCAAATTCTATCTTGAATTTGATGTGTGAAAGTTCCTTGTGAAATCTCTTGGAATTTGGTATTACATGGGTATGCTATGTGTTTATGTGTATACCTTTGTGGATGAAATGAGTTTTTTTTTTTTTTTGAACATGAATTGTATGATAACATGCTTGTTATTGTCGTTAATATATGCCATGTGATATATTGACGGTGTGATGAACTTCGGTGATTAGATGCATATGATATAAATTGTCTTGATACATGTTGATGTGTGGAAGTTGCTCATTTAGTATGCATTGCAATTTGGGCATAAGGTTGACATCACATTCATGGGCATGAGTCATGAGTGTGGGTGTGTGGGTGCTTGGTTGATCAAACACCATACTTGGTGATTTGGTATGTGGTCTCGGAAAAGTTGGATCGAAGATCCCCTTGAGTCGCATGGTTTGCATGGAAAACTTGTGTCGGGTATAGCAAGAAGGGATAGATCCCCCCTCGGGTGCAAGACCCGACTACATGGTTCGTACACTTACCGGAGGTGAAATTCCAGAAAAGTGTAACGGTGTACGGAACCAGCGGTGCGATTCCGAGAATCCGTTGCCCACAAAGACACATGGTTTTGTTTTATAAAACACTCATTCAATGAGTGTCATCCAACAATGATTTGATTTGTTAACAAATGAGTTTTATTTAAAACAATCGTTGGATGGATTTTCGTCAAAAGACGATTTTACTTCACAAGTGCATTGCATCGTGTTGTGGGAGTCAGTGAGGACTCGAGTTAAAGTTGCATGAGTGAGTTCATCTCATTTCATAGCATGACATGGAGATTCATTTCATGAGATTGCTTATTCTTGTTTGGAATGTATGTTGGTTGTGAAATTGAATATGACACTGCATGTGCATCTAGGTTGAGGAGTAGCCTCCGTAGGAGATACTCTATTGAGCGTAGCTCACCCTATAGGGGAAGATATTTTAGGTGCGAGACACACACCAGCGGATGACGCTCATTCGGGACCCCAAGGTTGAAGAGAGGCCGCTTATGGCTTTACGTTTGGGTTTCTTGTAAACCAACTATGAAAACTTAGTTTTGAACATGTGAAAATATGCAAATGATTGTAATAGAACTTCTATCAATCATGTTTTGATGTATAAATGCATGTTGTACAAGTTGGGGTGGATTTGGTAAGGTTTGGAATAGATTGGAAATGGAAAACAGGTGAAACCGACAAAAGTGGGCAGGCGGTACCGGTACAGCGTACCAGTACACTGTGGTCCAGCAGGCAAACCGTACCGGTACGCAGTACCGGTACACTTTCCAAAAATCAGAAATTTTTAAATTGTTTTGCCTTGTTTTTGGCCTATGTTTTCCTTCCCTTCAATGATGTAAATGTACCACAATGGAGTATAAATCAAGGTATATTGGACCTTGGTTAGATTCAATAAATAATTGAACACATGGTACACTTGTGGGTTATAACCCCGGTTAAGGGGATGTTTTTGATGTGGGGTCGGGTTATGCGACATTCACGGGTATTTCCGCGGGTTGATGGGTTATCAACGGTTAATAAACGGACTTGTAAATGACCCCCGATTTTTGGGGCGTCACAAAAACTTCTAGATGTCGTTCTACCATATCACTAAATATGCTTAGCATGCAACGTTGAAAAGTAGTTGGGGCATTACATAATCCAAAATGCATCCTTTTATAAGCAAAAGTACCGAAAGGACATGTAAATGTAATTTTTTCTTGATCATCTATTGCAATTTCAATTTGATTATAACCAGAATATCCGTCTAAAAAACAATAATATGCATGACCAGCTATTCTTTCTAAAACTTGATCTAGAAACGGTAACGGAAAATGATCGTTTCTGGTGAGGGAATTTAGCTTTCGATAGTCAATACACACACGCTATCCTGTGACTATACGCATAGGAACTAATTCATTCTCTTGATTTTTTATTACTATCACACCAGACTTTTTAGGGACTACTTGTGTAGGACTAACCTATTTACTATCAAATATAGGGTAAATAATATTAGCATCTAATAGTTTAAGTACTTCAGCATGGACTACTTTTTTCAAGTGTGGGTTCAATCTTCTTTGCATTTGACTAGATGGTTTAGCATTTTCTTCTAAATAGATATAGCGGGTACATAGAAGTGGACTTATACCTTTTATATCTGTTATTGTCCATCCAATAACACTTTGGTGATCTTTCAGAATTTTTTTCAATTCATTTTCTTGAATTCCAGATAATTTTGAGGATATTATCACTGGATATATTTCATCTTCCCCCAAAAAGAGATATTTTAGGTTAGATGGAAGAAGTTTTAATTTTGGTTTAAAAACTTTGATGTTAGATTCTTCAGATTCAAGTGAATCCCCTGCTAATATATCTTTAGATTCAATGTCAAATATAGATTATAATGCATATGATTCTTTTTTCATAAAAATGTTTTCAAATAAACTCTGAGTTAACAACTCAACACAATTTACTTCATGCATTTCATCTTCTTCTCTGGGTTGTTTTGTAATGTTAAAAACGTTTAATTCTAAAGTCATGTTTTTAAATGAAAGTTTCATGACTTCATTCCTACAATTAATCAGTGCATTTGATGTAGCTAAGAATGGTCGACCCAAAATAACAGGTATGTATGCAGATGCATGAAAAATTGGTTGGGTGTCTAAAACAATAAAATATGTTGGAAAATAGAATTGATCAACTTGGACAATAACATCCTCCACAATTCCACGTGGGGGTTTTATAGATCGGTCCGCTAATTGCAATGTAACATTGGTAGGTTTTAACTTACTCAATCCTAATTGTGTATATACCGAATATGATATTAAATTACAACTGGCTCCCAGATCTAACAGAACTTATTCAATTCAAAAATTTTCAATGATACATGAAACTGTAGGACTACCTGGATATTTGTACTTAAGAAGAGTATTATGATGTATTATAGTACTAATTTGTTCAGTTAGAAATGCTTTCTTTAGTACTGTGACGCCCCAAAAACCGGGGGTCCTTCATCAACCGTTGATCACCCATCAACCCGCGGAAATACCCATGATTATCACACAACTAGACATCACGTTAATAACATCCCCTTAACCGGGATCACAAAACCCAAAATTTGGACGGAGTCTCTCTTGTACAGGGAACTCCCAATGCATAACTTGTGTACACATTCGCATGACCCATCCGAGGTTCAATATACAACAACTTATCCTCATTTAATATCCATTTATGTCATTTGAACAAAAGAACCCAAAGTCCAAAAGTATGGAACAACATTCTTAAAATTTGCCTGCTGGAAAATTTCTACCTATAACCTACCGGTAGGTTTTGCCTGTTTTCCTACGACTCTTCCCTTTTTCATTTCCAATTCATTCCAAAACCAACCCAAACTCATATAGCATATATTTGTACACCAAACATAGTTAATACAAGTTCTATTACAACCATTTTCAAATGATTACATGCCCAAAACATAAATTTCACAATTGTTTTACAAAATACGGTTTAAAAGCCACAAGTCGGCTTTTCTTCCTCCTTAAGTGCCCGAATAAGAGCCACCCACCGGCGTATGTCCCACACCTAAAATGTTGTCCCATAAAGGGTGAGCCACGCTCAATAGGGTATCTCCTAAAGAGGCTACTCCCCAACCTAGATGCATATGAAATGGTCACATGCAACATTTAGCAAACAACAACCATTCCAATCAAGAAGATGCAATCCAATGATAGGAATTACCATGTCATGCCATGAAATGAGATGAGACTCACTCATGCACTTCAACCCGAGCCCTCACTGGCTCCCATAACACAATGCAATGCCAATATGTAATAAATCCGCCATTGATGAAATACATTCAATGATCATTTTGAAATAAAAGTCATATGTTTTTATTATAAAACAAAATCATTGTTGGATGTTACACATCGAATGACTATTTTATAAAACAAAATCATGTGTGCTTGCTGGGTAACGGTGTTTTGGTGTCGCACCGCCGGTTCCGCACACCGATACGCTTTTTCGGAATTTCACCTCAGGGGAGTGTATGAACCAGGTAATCGGGTCTTGCACCCGAGGGAGAATCTAGCCCTGCTTGCTGTACCCGACACAAGTTTTTCATGCAACCGTGTAACTCAGTCAAACCTAGGTCCAACCTTCCCGATCACTTATCAACCACCAAGAATGGTGTTTGATCCCACAACATGAACACACACCCACACCCATGTCAATGCCCACGAATGCGATGTCTCCGTGCAAATGCAATGTAATGGACCATGGCAATACCATTAACATGTTCAATATGTAATGAATGCCACATGAATACTTTCCACATAAATCAACATACCCCATGGCAATTTATATCGCAAGCATATAATTTCCACAATTCATCATAATGCTAACATATCATAAAGCATATATTAACATTATACCTAACAACAAAACCCCAAACATGTTAGCACATAATCTATGCCAATAACACACTTAATTCACAAGGCACAATATAAACACATAGCATGCCCACATAATACCATTTTTCTAAGAAATCCCAAACTAGCAATTTCTACACACCAATTTAAGATAGAATTTATTCTACCTAATATCAATACCCATTTCCTCAATTTTTACAACAATAGGCAAGGGTTATAAACATCTAACACCCTACCCATTCCATATACTCACCCTAGGTTGGAAATAAACCTAATTAGGGAGAAAACCCTACCTCTTGAAGCATAAAAGAACGTTGGGAAGCTTCAAGAACCCGATTCAAGCTAGAATCTTCACTTTCCCCAAATCCCGTTTCTTGGACTTCTGTAAAACCCATGCTTTTTGGTATAGCTACGTAGCCCTCGCCGAGAGGAACGACTTTAATACTTGGCTCGAGTTGATTTGAGCGACGAGGAGGCGTAGATCGTAGAGAGAATGTGGATTTTCCCTCTCTTCCTTCTCCAACGTGAACCCATCAAAGAATAGGGGAAGAAATCTGATTTTTTTCCCCATTTTATAGTCTCCAAACAATTGGTCCACAACGAGCCACACGACCCTCTTTTTTTGAGTCTGTTTTCACCCCGAAACGTTTAAATTTTGCCCCGGTTCAAGTTTAAAATATTTTTATTTTATCTTGCCCTAAATTATTTTCAAAATTTTACTAAAAATTTCTTTTTTTGGTCACCCGAGACCCGTCCGCCTCGTAAAACGTGAAAAATCTAATTATCTCAGAATTCGACGAAAATTGAAGGGGTAGCTAGATTTCGCGAGACGAATCCAATGGTAAGGTCTGTTTCGTCATCCGAGCTCTAAAAAAATTTAGGTGTGCAACCCGCACCTTATTGACAAATTACCGTTTTGCCCATTTTTCATAAAAGTTCAAATTTACCTGGGTTTTACAAGTACATTTGTTTTTCTTTTTATTGTGCAAAGATCTTTCAAAAACTTGGCATAAGTTGGAACTCGTTTTATTGCATCCAACAAAGGAATGTTAATCTTTACCTGTTTAAACAACTCATAAATGTCAGATTAATCTTTTACAGATGAGGACTTCTTAACCCTTTGAGAAAAAGGTAAAGGAATAGGACATGGATGATCTTTCTCATTTTGTATTTCTGGTTGTTTTTCAGCTGAAGGTTCAGGTTCAATTGGTTCATTTACGGGAATTGACTTACGTATTTGTTTTGTAATCTTAGGTTTAATGGTCTTGTTAATCACCTTACCACTTCTCAGTGTGGTGATTGCTTGTACTTGACTTGGAGAAGGTTCAGAGGATATAGTATTAGCTTGACTCTGACTTTGTGGAGGTTTAGGTTGAGATGGAAACTTCCCCTTTTCTGACATACTCAAGGACTAGGTTAATTTAGCTAAATGACTCTTGATGTCTTCAATACTTTGTGATGTTTGAGCTTTAAACTTATTAAATGTTTGAGTTGTTTGATTATTAAAACTCATTTGACTCTGAATAAATTGATTCATAGTATCTTCTAGAGTCTTTCTATGAGGAGGTTGATAAGGTTGATATTGTTGTTGATTCTGTGGTTGTAGTGGACCTTGTGTTTGATTTGTAGGTTGTGTATTTTTCCAACTAAAATTTGGATGGCTTTCTCCATCCTAGATTGTAAGTTTCAGAATATGGATTTAGATAAGACTTATTATAAGTTGGAATAGCGTTAGATTATTCAATCAGAACTTCATTAAATGCGGGTATAGTTGGACATTCTCTAGTAGGATGTCCTGACAACGCATAAATTTCACATATTTGGTCATTAGAATTTAGAAGAAACAACAGACACTTGCTTAATTTTTTTCATCTCTAAGGCTTCTAATTTTCAAGATAAATTAGCCATTTTAGCTCTTAAATCATCATCTTCTTTTAATATATATTTTCCTCTTTCGGATGTAGATGACTTAATTTCAACAATATTTGAAGAAGTCGAGTCCCACATTTGCGAACTTTCAAAAATAGTATCAAAAAATTGAAATGCTTCCTCAGGGTTTCTACTCATAAATTCCCCTTGGGCCATCATTTCAACAAATTGTTGCATTGCAAATGGAAGAGCATCATAAAATAAACCAACTAAGGTCCAGTTTTCAAATGCATGATGTGGACAAACTTGGAGAAGATCTTTAAATCTTTCCCAACATTGATAAAAAGTTTTCCCTTCCTTTACAGAAAAATTCATTATTTGACGTCTTAATGCATTTGTACAATGTACAGGAAAAAACTTTTTGAAAAACTCAGTTTGCAAAGCTTGCCAATTTGTAATAGAATTAGCTCTTAAAGAATTAAGCCAATGTTTAGCTTTATCTTTTAAGGAAAAAGGAAAATCGGAACAGATTTTAAGAAAAACGGTTAAGTGTAGCAGATTTGAGAGAAAATTCTTTGGAGAAAACGGTGGTTTTCGAATTCTGGCTGCGAGGTGTTAGAAGTATGCTCTAAGACCAATCATATAGATGATGTTTTAGGATTGTACTAGCAACATTCATTACTTAATTAAATAAAAGAGCAAGTTTATTTATCATGTTTCTACTTTATTTCATTTTAATATACATGATATAGTCCATAGAGTATAAGTTAAGAAGATAGTTTCTCAAGGTGTTAAGAAGAGGAGACCTATATTTCTTAGTACTTAACTCTTAAATGTTCTTAGTCATAGGATTATTATTTGGACATTACGTAATCCGGATAGACTAGCACACACTATGTTTACTCATATTTGATATGAGATGACTCGTCCAAGTCACTAGTGTTGGGACACTAAAGCAGGTGTGTGGGTGCTTGTTAGAGAACAAGTACACTGAACGTGACCATTGACTAACGTAGGATTTTTCATATGGATTTTTACATGTCTGTCAATGTTAAATCCTAAAGTTATAGTTATGCAACTGATCCTTAGACTTGAGACACCATGGTTATCTTGTGCATGGACTTCTATGCTTTAACTATACAACATATTCATATACTAACCATGTAACTTGGATATGTATTGTTGGACATAGTTAGGCATGCATGAAGACTTATGAGTGTACAAAATAGAATCTATCATCCTTAGTAATTAAGGGAGAATGTCCTATGTGATCTTCTGGGATATGACTCAAAGAGTCCTTTGCCAAGGCAGAATGACAATTATAAAAGAGTTTCTAATTGATCATTAAGAGTTATAGTCCTAAGATCGAACACATAATATTGAATTAGGGGTTTGACAGTAATTCCATACCCTAGTAATTCAATTGGGGTATTGTGTGATAGAAGGATTGAATTGCATGGCAACTATTGACTGAATGGGTTCTTTACCTACTTCGTGCTATCCGGAAGTTGATCATGATATGCTGCTAGGTGTCACTCATGATTAGTAGAAGCTCGAAGAATGAAATTAATATAAATATATTAATTGTTCTTCATAAAGGGAGAATTAAAAGAGTTCTAATTCAAGCTAAATTAGAAAGAGTTCTAATTTGAGATGCTACTTGTAGTAAGTATCGAATGCCTACAACCGGGTATGCTTGAACCTATAGGGTCACACACAATAGAATTGATTCGAAACTAAAGGATAAAAAAGAGACAACCAATTAAGAGTTAATTGGGGTGAAAACCTAATTAAGAGTTAATTAGGGACTTTATTACAATTAATGTTAATAAAGGGGTTATATGTAATTATGAGATAATTGCAACTTGACTCAAATTAGGATTAGAGCCTTTAAAGCTCTATAAATACCTTTATGTAGGATGTGGATATAAGATATAATAACTCTCTTGCTAGCACAGGAAGAACCACCCCTCATTCTCTCTCTACTAGTTTTATCAATGGCTAAAGTAGATCCTTCAAGTTTGTCAATTCGTGTGGATACCGATAGAGGCCAAACGTTTGCGAGGCTTGGGGTAAAGATCAAATTCAGATTTGAAGATTTAAAGTTTTTGAGAATGCTTGAAGATTGCTAAAGGCACGCTTCAAGAGGTAACCATTAATCTTCTCTATAGATCTAAGGTTTCTCGGTTTGTATTAAACATGAATAGATCTTGGTATGAGGAATCAAATTATTTTTTTTTAAATTCAACTGCGTTTATTATATGATTCCTTTCACGAGGGAGACTGAACTGATCGGTTTTTTTGCATGGAATGGATATTTATATGGGCACTGCCATCCGAACGCTAGCACCACCGTTTGGATGGTGCTGACTGACTGGTTTGCTGCTTTGTACACTGCAGGCTATTGCTTCTGGTTTTCTACAATTCTACTTTCTTTATTTCATAATCCTGCAGATTTGATTGAGGCAGAAAAGGTATAAATTCTTTTCATGAAACCCGAAAAATACCCAAGCCACATGAAAATGTATTAAACCTACCTTTTGCTGTCTAATTTTCTTGCACCCCCTTCTAAATCAAAATGATACAGAAAAACAGAGGAGAAGAAAAGGTAGAAAAGAGAAAAGAAAAAAGTATTTGCTATTCAAAGAAAAGAAAAACCCTTGAAAGGAATATAAAGAGAAAAACAGAAAGAAAAGAGCCAAGAAAGTGAAAAATGGAAAGAATGAACATGCAATGTCTGAAAAAGCTAGAAAAAGGTGTGCCACAATATAAATAGTAGCTTTTGAATCCCATGAACATCGTTTCTTAAACCCTAAACCAATGGCCACATTACAACATAAAGAAAGTCCTTTTTGATTCTAGAGATCATACATCTGTATAAATTCTCTCAATCCCAAAAAGGGAGAATGTTAATAATATGTCTAATATAGTGTTAATATCCTTCCATGAGATTATGTCAAATTCCAATTTTATTCGAATAACCGTTCTTCTGATATATTACATGTGATAATATTTACTTTGTCAACAATATTCCAATCACATGTAACTATTGAGGGAATAGTTACTATAGCGTATGTGTATTCTTTACTGAGTGTATTCCAGGAAAGGATTGACATCAAGACCACCATGAAAGATGGTAATATTTCTTGAGTGATTTTCGAAATAAAAGAAATCATTACACACACACAAATTTTTTTATAAAAATATATAGATAATGTTACAACTAACGTGTGTTACTCTTATAGTTATCAGAAAAAAAAAAGGAAATATTCTAGCAATGCACAGGAATATTGATCTAATTTTATTTGTGAAAAGTATGAATTATAATCTCCTAACTACTGAAGTTTGTAGGTAGTTTCACTGAAAACCATCACGAGACAAAACTCATCCACTAGGGATCACCTAGAGGTTTAAAGGCTTGTTGCATAAACTAAATGCAATCGTAAAAAAATCTACGAAAATGATTTTACCTATGTTTGTATTTTATTTTCATTTTGTTAATAGTTTTATATTTACTAGGGACTAGTACAGTTTACGTTGGGGAGTGTGATTAACCCTAATTAATACATAAATTAATATAGTTAAATAAGATAATTATATAAGATAAATCAGTTAAAAACTGTAAATTAGGGTTTGTGCATAAACTAGGGTTTTATGTATATTATGTTTGAAATTTCAGGGTTTTTGTGCAGAATTGTTACAAATTACAAGGGGCAATCTATCAAAGCTTGAAAGAACAAGGGAAACAAGTGTAAAATAACCAAGAATTAGCCAGCACAACAAGGAGATCAACATCCAGCAAGCCAGCACCGTCCGGACGGTGGTGGTGGTGTCCGGACGGTGGCTCTAGGCGATTTGAATATATCCTCCACCTCCTGCTTTCCTAGTTGCCTATATATATGTGTGAAGTCTTCTTCTGTAAAACCCGGGAAAATTTGAACTTTTTCTGAAAAATGGCAAAATGGTAATTCTCCACCCTTATGCGTATTTGAAATAATCATGTTCTAGACCTCGGATGAGGAAACGGAGTGCGCCATTGGATTCGCAACGCGAAATCTAGTAATCACTAGAAATTTCGTCGAATTCCGAGATAGTCGGATTTTTGCACGTCGTTCGAGGCGACTGCGTGGCGAATGTAATTTTAAAGGTCCCCAATAATGGATTTTATAAAATTTCCTTATAATTGGATTAAAGTTCCAATAAAATTAATTTGGACTTAATCCGGGACTTAATGAATCGTTTCGGGACGAAAAACGGACCCGAAAGTCGAAAATATGCGGTGCGATGTGGACCGCTCATTTGCGACTATAAATATCGTCAAATATCTGATTTTTTAGCCAAAAAATCACTCAAAACCAGTGTGTCTTCAGTGATGGACGTTGGGGAGAAAAGAGAAAGAAAATTTTTGATCTCCAAGCTTCCCGCTCCGATTCCGGGAGTTCCGTCCGTCGGAATTCGTCGATTCAAAAGGCAAAATTCATCTACGCGACGATGGCTACGCGTGGGTACCAAAAACAACAAGTTTCACCGAAGGTGAACGGGTGGGGGTGTACGAAAATCAAGATTCGAGTTGTATTTCTTTGCTCGGATTCCGTCGAGCTAGAAGGGAGAAGTGATCACGTCGACGAGGGCTACGCGTGGGTACCAAAAATGAAGATTTTCACCGAAGGTGAAAAATCGGGATTTGGAAAAATCAAGCTTCGAGTTGGGTTTTCGGGTCTTGGGAGCTTCCTACAGGATTCTCACGCTACAAGAGGTAGGGGTTCTCCTTCTTGGGTTGATTTCTTACCTAGAAATGCCTATGATAAATGGGCTGGATATATATATATATTGCCCTATGTATACATATATTTATATGTATATGGTTATGGAATAATGAGGTAAATGGGTAGTTTGTTAGAAAATTTCACTTGCCCATTGGTGGAATTTAGGTAAAATGATTTTATCCTAAATGAGTATGTAGAAATTGCCTATTGGGATTTCTTGAATTATGTGAAAGCTACGTGAAAATTGGGCATAATATGTGTTACCATGTTGTTTGCCTTGAAGGTGTTTGATTAAATGTCTTGGTTGATGTAAATGTTGTTATTCGATGAAATTGAGATAACATGTTTAAGTGTGTTGAAGTACGTGAACTTATCCACTATGATATGCCAATATATGCTCTTTGATGTATTGACATGGTTAAGAAATATGGTAGTTATATGCTATTGATATAATTGTCATGAATTTGAACATGTAAAGTTGTGAATTAAATTGTCCATATGACATTCACTCCATATGGGACATGACATGGATATGCAATGGTGCATCACATTGCATTTGCACGGAATCATTCATTTCATGGGTGAGTGCATGGTTGACGTCGACACCAGGCTTGGTGATTGACGCGAGGAGTAGTCCAAGTTGCATACAGTGCATATGGGACATGGTGAGGCATCACATTTATGGGATGTTAGCATGGGTGTGGGTGTGATTGTGCATGGATGATTGTACCACAATCTATGTGGTATTAAATGCATGTGGTTACGGGAATTGCTCATTGGCATTATCGCATATAGAGCATGACAGTGGTAACTCCATTCATGAATATTAGCCGTGAGTGGAAGCATGTGTGGTTGGTGCATGGTTAAATCAACACCTTGTTTGGTGCTTGATATGTGGACTCGGGAGAAAAGTGGATCGACGATCCTTTTTGAGTCGCATGGTTGCATTGCATAAGTAAAAACTTGTGTCTGGGTATAGCAAGAAGGGGCATGGCGACTTCCTCGGGTGAAAGACCTGAAATCACTTGGTTCAGTCACTCCCCTGAGGTGAAATTCCGGAAAAGTGACATGGTGTACGGAACCAGCGGTGTGACTCCGAGAATCCGTTGCCCAACAAAGACACAAGAGTTTTGATTTATAAATGGTCGTTGAATGTATAACATCAACGGCGGATTTTACAACACACTGACATCTCATTGTGTGTGTGGGAGCCGGGAGGGCTCAGGTTGTGTTATATGATTGAGTCTCATCTCACTCATGACATGTTATACACATTGACATTACATTGTGTTGTCGAGCCGGGAAGGGTTCGGGGTGAGTGCATAAATGAGTCACATCTCATTTCATGATACATCAAACACGTTGGCATTAGCATTGTGTTGAGGAGCCAGGGAGGGCTCGGGTTGAGTACATGAGTCTCATCTCATTTCATGGGGCTTAGGTAGCCCGGTTTAACATACATGGCATTGACATGTAAAGGGAGTCAGAGTGGACTCGGGTTGAGTGCACATGGGTGGGTCTCACCTCATTCATGGCATGACATTATAGCATTACATCATTTAATTGTATTTTATTTGATGGAATGGTTACGATTTTATGGATGTTGCATGTGAACATTTCATATGCATATAGGTTGAGGAGTAGCCTCTATAGGAAATACTCTACTGGGCGTTGGCTCACCCTATACGGGAACACATTTCAGGTGGGAGAGATACACCGGCAGATGGCTCCATTTTGGACCCTCATGCTTGAAGAAAGCCGCATGTGGCTTTACTTAATGTTTTGTGTAATTACATGTTAGAAACTATATTTTGGGGCATGTAATGCGTAAAATAATTGTAATAGAACTTATAAAGACTATTGTTAGATTAGCCTTTCATGTTTTGATTTAAGTATGGTTAATTGGACCCAGTGTGGCCAATGTTTACTTATACATGGACCCGGTGCGGCCATTGCTTTATATTTGACCTCGGATGGGTCTGGTAATTGTGTATTGCACAGGTTGGGTATTAGGTAGAGCTCCCCATACAAAGGAGACTCTGCCCAAATTTCGTTAAGTTATGGACCCCGGTAAATGGGGCATAACAGTGTGATATCGAGATACTAGGTATCTACAGGTATTCCACGGGTTGATGGGTAATCAAGGGACCCCCGGATTTTGGGGTGTCACATCTTCAATTCGAGCCAGCCAGAGAGAGGATTTACAGGAGAGAATAAAGAAGAAGAGAAGAAAAAGAGAAATAAAAGAGAGAAAAAAGAGAAAGTCAGAGAAATATTCTAGATCTGGTTCGACCTACTCTCCAGCCAAAACTCTGTATTTCTACATTTTTGTTATGTCTTTCTATTTGAAGAATTGAACTATCACCACCTTTTTGTCTTAACTAATATTAAGGGTGGTTATATTTCAATTATTCTTTGCAATAGAAGTGTTAGTGTCAATGTTTTATTTACTGTTATAATGAACATTACCCGCACTTCTTGCTTGTTTATAGCAATGAAGCGTGAGTAGTTACTTATACCCTTCAGTGAGGGGTAAACATATGTATAATACTGGTTAACTTATGGAAATGCTGATGTTTTAATATACATATATATATATAGTGCTCATGGTTATGAACACCGAGCATTATTAACTATTATATATATACTATCTATTATGAACTTCATGCATGAAACAATGATGTACGTAATTGGGTGTTACTACGTAACCCAGAATTATGTCATCAGTGAATCATCAACCTGTCGGTTGAATATCTACGGTGTTCCAACGGTATGGCTTGACCTCCAGGGACACTGATGATGTTTACTATTGCATGGTATATAACACTATCAGATTAATGATCTAAGTGATCCACTTGAATGGCTTGTCCTTCTGGTTCACTAGGGTCGTTTAACTGGTATATAAAGCTGTCAGATTAATGACCTAAGTGATCCTCCTGAATGGCTTGTCCTTCTGGATTACTAGGGTTGTTTAACTAATATATAATACTACATTGAAAATTGAGTAATTCAAGTAATCCTTATGAATGGCTTGTCCTTCTGGTTCATTTGGATTAATCAATTGATGCATATGTCTACCAGCTAACCTAAGAAGTTGTTGTGTTATGATTTCATATGCATATACATACTATAATATTGCCAATTGAGTAATTCAAGCAATCTTCATGAATGGCTTGACCTTCTGGTTTACTTGGATTAGTCAATTGTCAAGTATACCACCAGCTAACCTAAGAAGTTGTTGTGTTATGGTTTAAACTAAGTATACCACCAGCTAACCTAAGAAGTTGTTGTGTTATGATTTAATCTAAGTATACCACCAGCTAACCTAAGATGTTGTTGTGTTATGATTTAATATACATCAGACCTACCGGTTGACTTTCCAAGTGACAGGGAAGTTAATTGTTGTAAGGTGGCATGTCCAAAATTTAACCAATATAAAGCATATGGAATCCTTAAACTGAAGTATACTTTTCATAGTATTGTCTTTAAACAATCTATCTACGCACTTTATTTAAATTACCTAGTTATCAATCTAAGCTCACACCACAAGTTATCTTATGCTCGGCCGCATTAACAACTTTACTATTTCTATTTTAAATTTGAATTATTAAAACTCTTTGTGGGATTGATCTTAGACTTAAACCGAGAAAACTATAATTTGACCACTTATACTTGGGTGTATGATATAAAACAAGTCGAATCAAGTTTTTGGTATCGTTGCTGGGGAGTTACGATAATATGAAATTAAATATAATAAGGAAGTTGTTTACTAATATTATATGTTTATAAACTATTTGTCTATTTCTAATAGTTTATGTCTGTTCATTCATCAGTAGGTTCTGTAAATCAGTCATCTCCGTCATCTTCATCGTCTGCATCTACACAAGCATCATTTGAATTATGTATGGCTCAAAACGCACCTAGGGGGTAAGAACAAGAACAAGAAGTAGTTCAAAATATCCAACCATTAAGAGAATATTTACATCTCTCACGAACTAATGTCCCGTCATGTTTTGGTTTTCCAATAGACGCTCCAAATCTTAATATTAAACCAGGAACAATACAGTTATTACCTCAGTTCCATGGTTTGAAAACTGAAAACCCTTATGTTCATATGAAAGAATTTGAGGAAGTCTGTGGAACTCTGCAAGATATTTCTGAAATGGCGCAATCAAGTATTGAGTAGATGTAACATTCTCGCCTGTCACGTGGGTGATCCGGCTCGATCCCCGACAACGGCGCCAAAAACTTGATTCGACTTGTTTTATATTATACACCCAAGTATAAGTGGTCAAATTATAGTTTTCTCGGTTTAAGTCCAAGATCGATCCCATGAAAATTTTTAATAATTCGAATTTAAAATAGAAATAGTAAAGTTGTTGTTAATGCGGCCAAACATAAGATAACTTGTGGTGTGAGCTTAGATTGATAACTAGGTAATTTAAATAAAGTGCGTAGATAGATTGTTTAAAGACAATACTATGAAAAGTACCCTTCAGTTTAAGGATTTCATATGCTTTATATTGGTTAAATTCTAGAAATGCCACCTTACAACAATTAACTTCTCTGTCACTTGGAAAGTCAGCCGGTAGGTCTGATGTATATTAAATAGGTTAGCTGGTGGTATACTTAGATTAAACCATAACTGATTAGCACAAAACTTTGTATATTTTTATGTGCTAATCATCTTATTTTAATTGCTTTTGGAGATTAAAAGATGGGAGTTGGGTTAATTGAGTTCTTAACGATGATATTTGGTGTTTGCAGTTAAAAGGTGCTAAATGAGGCTTCTTAAGGCCTTCCCAAACCATTTGAGACAAATGAGGATGAAAAGGTAGCTTGGGGATAGCTCAGGAGAGGAGGAAATCAGAAAATCAGGAATTCAGCCAAACCGTACCGGTACGCGTACCGGTGCGCTAAGGCTACTGGAGTTCAGCGTACGGTATGCGTACCGGTACGCTTAAGCCACTGGAGTTCAACGTACCGGTACGCTTTGCCTGATCTGCCCAAATGCTCTGCAACTCATGTCTGCTGATTTGAGGGTACCACCAACAGACCTCCCATGCTCCCCTGACACGCCCATAACACTATTCACCCCTTTCACACCCTTGATTGCAAGTTTGGAGCTTGGGCAATCAATGAGGAGAGAGAAGAGAAGAGAAGAGAAGCTGGGTGTGCAGACAAGCTCTACAACCCCTCTAAAATCTTTTAGTTGGCAAAACCAAGGGGAACCTCCACTTGGGTATGCCATTTCAACTCATTCTCCTCCCTTTTTCAGAGATCAATGGTTCGGTTTGACTAGGTTGAGGGTGGATAAATTGGTGAATCTTTGATATTCTGTAGGCCTAGTCACGGTTTATGCTTAGATACTCACCCTTCTTATCCCCAGCTTCCCACGAATCAATCGTTCATTCATGCTCTATTTGAGGAGGGATTCGAGTTGAGATGGCATTCCTAGTGGAGTAACCTCTTGGGTTTGCCAACATTTGTTTCTCACTTCATTTTCATCAACACACTCATCAAACAATTTTCAACCACAAAGATTTTACACTTTCTTTTACTCAAAATCACCTTCCCCTTGGTTTACTTCCTTCCCCATGGAAACGACCTTGGAATACCACCAATTAAAACACGACCCGCAAAAATCTCCTTGCGCTTGGGGAGCATGTTTGTACACACACACACAATTTTTGTGCATTCACATTTCACATTTCCACCATATCATTTTCCTTTCTTCTTGCCCTTTCTTTTGACACTATCCCAAGGGAGAGTGACACTCCCCTTTATCCATACACTACACATTCTAAGGGATGGTTTTTACAGGTTAGGAAACAACAACGTTTTTCATCAAGCATTTTTGGCGCCGTTGTCGGGGAAGGCAAGTGTCAAACCAAGAAGGTGATTTCCGGACGACGGAGGTAAGTCCCGTGATCTTCATCACGGGCTTAGGTACGTTGTCTCGTGTATATATTTTTTGTTTGTGTATAATTTCATTTATAGATATTTTGTTGCATATGGGGAAGGGACGACCAAAATCGGTTAGTTAGGCAACCCATTGGCCCCAACATGAATCTTGACCAAGACCCACCCGAGGATGCGGGTGATAATTTTGAAAATGTGGATGCCAACCCGAACGTGCAAAGGGGTGGGGGAGGACCAGAACATAGAGTACCCAATCCACGAATGCATTTTCCCCCACCTAGGAATGAAGGGAACAGTATCCCAATTGATCCTCCGGCGAGGTCAATGCGGGAATTCCTTCAACCAACCCGCACCACCACACCTTCATGCATCCACCTTCCGGTCCACGCTCATCTCTTCATAGTTAAACCAGTGATGTTGCAATTACTTCCCACTTTTCATGGAATTGAGAATGAGAGCCCCTATTCTCATATAAGAGACTTTGAGGAAATAGTTGCAACCTTTCTCCCCAATCACAATATGGAAGAGTTAGCAAGAATGAAATTGTTCCATTTTTCCCTGACTGATAAGGCAAAAACTTGGCTTCATTCTTTGAGATCCCGGACCGTGACATCTTGTGGACAAATGATTTCTGTGTTTTTGAACAAGTTTTTTCCGGTGCATAACCACCACCCTAAAGAAGCAAATTCAAAATTTTTATGAGCTGCCCAATGAACAATTTTATCACTGCTGGGAACGATATAAGGATTTGCTACAATCCATTCCACACCATGGCTTTGAACCATGGCAAATGGTGAGTTTCTTCTATGAAGGAATCACACCCGGCCATCGACAGTTCATCGATATGATGTGCAATGGGGAGTTTTTGAGCAAAGACCCTGATGAGGACTTAGATTATTTTGATGCATTGGCGGAAAATGCACAGTCATGGGACATCCTTAATCCCACCGATGTACCAAGGTCTTCCCCTCAAGGGAGTAGCCAAACTCATAGGGGAGGGATTTATGACCTAAGTGACCGGGAGGACCTACTTTCAAAAATTGCCAAATTATCTAGGAAGGTTGAGAGCCTTGAGATCAATAGGAGGCAAGGGGTGTCACAAGTGTCAAAGGCCGAGAAATTCTGCTCAATATGTGAGAATGTGGAGCATTCCACATCGGAGTGCCCCAACATTCCGGCGCTTAAGGAAGCATATCATGAGCAAGTCCATGCATTTAACCAACCAAGGCAATCATTCTCTCCTCACTCAAACACGTATAATCCGGGTTGGAGTAATCACCCAAATTTTAGTTGGAGGAATGAGAATCCCACGCCCCATGGTTCAATTGCACATACACCTCCCGCGCCTCCTAAGCAAGGTCAATACCAAAACCAATACCAAGGCCAAGGGCAAGCGTCTAACTCCCAATACCCCCGGAATAATCCGCAAGGGTATTCGTCGAACCCACCACCACAAATTTTTTCTACTCAAGGACCGTCCAATCTTTCCACCTACCAACCTCCCCATAAGAGGAACTTGGAGGATGTGCTTTACAACTTCATCCAAAGCCAAACCACCTTTAACAACAACATCTCGGCTCAACTCACAAAAATTACCAATGCCATAGGGGTGTCACAACAAGAGAAGGGGAAATTCCCCGCTCAACCCCAAGAAAACCCTAAGGGGCAACATGCCATTGAGTCATCCGACCCCACCAAAGAGAGTTGTGAGCAACTCAAAGCTGTCACCACCCTCCGTAATGGCAAAGAAATTGACAAAACCATTTTGCCTATGGTCTCACCCAAGACCACATTGCCAAAAGGAAAAGATATATTGGGTGACGCCAAAGAGGGTGAGTTGAGTGAAGAGAAAGAAAGGGAGGTTGATGAGAAAGAAAAATTGAGTGATGATTGTGTGTTTATTCCTCCCGTGCATGCCCCTTTCCCACATCGTTTGAAGCCACTTGTCAAGGTGGCTAATTATGCTGATATCTTGGAAATGTTTAAGCAGGTGAAGATTAATATTCCACTCCTCGACGCCATCAAGCAAATCCCATCTTGTGCTAAAATTTTGAAGGATCTATGCATGGTGAAAAGGAGATTGAATGTCCACAAGAAGGCGTTCCTCACGGAACAAGTCAGCTCAATATTGAGGACCAATACTCCTCCAAAATTCAAAGAAGCCGGCTGTCCAACAATTGCCATCACCATAAGGAATTGCTGGGTGGAACAAGCATTGCTTGACTTGGGGGCGAGTTTCAATCTCCTTCCCTACTCAGTGTATCAACAACTCAAGCTTGAAGAGTTGAAGCCCACCTCAATTACGCTTCAATTAGCGGATCGTAGCATCCGCACACCGAGGGGAGTAGTGGAAGATGTCTTGGTTCAAATTGATAAATTTTACTTTTCCGTCGATTTTATTGTGCTAGATACACATCTTGTTGCTAACCTTAGTTCCCAGATCCCCGTTATACTTGGACGACCCTTCTTTGCTACGTCTAATGCTGTGATAAATTGCAGGAACGGTCTAATGAAGTTGGCATTTGGGAACATGACAATGGAGCTCAATGTATTCAACTTGGCAAAGCAACCAGGTGATGATAAGGAAGTAAGTGAGGTCAATAGAATCGACACCTTGGTTGAGGAGCACTTGGAGTTAGAGAGGATGTTGAAATTCAAGGAAGAAGGAGTTGTGGATCTTGAGGAGTTGGATGAGCAAGAGGAGGTAGGAGAATTGAAAGGGATGGGAAGTTGGATCCCTACATTCGAGGAGTTACCCCAACAAGAAAAGCAAATTTTTCCGTCAGATGAACAAAAACCAAACCTGGAGTTGAAGCCGTTACCCTCCCATTTGAAGTACGCCTATCTTGGCGATGAAGAAACATTCCCGGTGGTCATTAGCTCTACATTGAATATGGAACAAGAAAAAGAACTCTTGGAGGTATTGAGAAAGCATAAAGGAGCAATTGGGTGGACCATTACGGATATCAAGGGTATAAGCCCTCTCATTTGCACACACCGCATATATCTTGAGGAGGATTCCAAACCTTCCCGACAACCACAAAGACGGTTGAATCCCATCATGAAAGAGGTGGTGAGGGATGAGGTTCTGAAACTACTAGATGTGGGGATCATTTTTCCAATCGCTAATAGTAAGTGGGTTAGCCCCTCACAAGTAGTGCCTAAGAAATCCAGAGTTACGGTGGTTGCGAATGATGAGAATGAACTTATACCTACAAGAGTGATCACCGAATGGAGGGTGTGCATCGATTACCGAAAGTTGAACGCTTGCACAAGAAAAGACCACTTCCCATTGCCATTCCTCGATCAAGTCCTAGAACGAGTAGCGGGTCATCTATTCTACTGCTTTTTAGATGGATACTCCGGCTACAATCAGATCGAGATTGCTTTGGAGGATCAAGAGAAGACCACATTCACGTGCCCCTATGGTACCTTTGCCTACCGTCGCATGCCATTTGGACTGTGCAATGCCCTGGGGACCTTTCAACGCTGTATGATGGGGATTTTCAGTGATATAGTGGAAAAGATAGTGGAGGTCTTCATGGACGACTTTTATGTGTTTGGGGATTCATTCGACGGATGTTTGACAAACTTGGAGAAAGTTCTAACAAGATGTGAGGAGAAGAATCTAGTGTTGAATTGGGAAAAGTGTCACTTTATGGTGACGGAAGGAATTGTGCTTGGCCATATAGTCTCGGCAAAGGGTATTGAAGTCGACAAATCCAAGGTGGAGGCCATCTCCAACCTCCCCACGCCGAGAGCCATTAAGGGAATCCGGTCGTTTTTAGGCCATGCAGGTTTTTATCGCAGGTTTATAAAAAATTTCAGTGCATTGGCCCGACCCTTGACCAACCTACTGTCTAAGGAGATTCCCTTTGAGTGGTCAGATGATTGTGAGGCATCTTTTAAAAAACTTAAGAGCATGCTAGTCACGCCTCCTATCATGCGACCACCCAGGTGGGATCTACCTTTTGAGCTCATGTGCGACGCGAGTGATTACGCGGTCGGCGCAGTGCTCGATCAAAGGGAGGAAAATAGGCCGTATGTGATACACTATGCTAGCAAAACACTCAATGATGCTCAGATGAATTACACTACCACCGAGAACGAGTTGCTAGCAGTAGTGTTTGCCTTAGATAAATTTCACTCATACATCATTGGTTCGCCTATTGTTGTCTTTACTGACCATTCTGCCTTGAAGCACTTGTTGTCTAAGCAGGATGCAAAACCAAGACTCATTAGGTGGATACTCCTCCTACAAGAATTTGACTTGACGATCAAGGACAAGAAAAGAGTTGAGAACGTGGTGGCGGATCATTTATCCCGGCTTGTGGTGCAAGAGGCTGATGAGCACATTCCGATCCCTGACTTTTTCCCTGACGAACATTTGCTTTCAATTCATTCGGTATGTCCTTGGTATGCTGATATATGTAACTTTCTTGCAACAGTACAGATACCACCGCATTTGTGACACCCAAAAATCCGGGGGTCCGTTGATTACCCATCAACCCGCGGAATACTCGTGGATACTGAATAACTCGATATCACACCGTCATGCCCCATTTACCGGGGTCCTTAATTTTAACGAAATTTGGGCAGAGTCTCCTTTATACGGGGAGCTCTACCCAAAACACAACCTGTGCAGTATATATTAACATGACCCATCCGAGGCCCAATATAACACAATGACCGCACCGGGTCCATTTATAAGTAAACATTGGCCACACCGGGTCCAACGATCCATACCATTATCAAAACATGCAATGTTGTATCAAAAATAGTCCATATAAGTTCTATTACAATTATTTGCAAAAGATTACATGCCCAAAACAAAATTTTCACAAGTGTTTTACATTAACACAAAATAAAGCCACATTCGGCTTTCTTCAAACATGAGGGTCTAAATTGGAGCCATCCGCCGATGTATTTCCCCCACCTGAAATGTTTTCCCGTATAGGGTGAGTAACGCCCAGTAGAGTAATTTCCTACAGAGGCTACTCCCCACCTACGTGCACATGCAATGTTCACATTCAACATTTCGTATTCACATCAACATTCCAAGTAAGAATATGCAACTCTATATTGGAATCTACCATGCCATGCTATGAAATGAGATGGGACTCCCTCATGCACCTTTAACCCGAGTCATCACCGACTCCCCCAACACAATGCCATGCCATTGTGTAGTAACCCCATCAACTGATGGAAAATATATACAATGACTGTTTGAATTGAAATCATGTGTTTACAAAATCAAGTCATTGTTGGATGTCACCCATTGAATGAGTGTTTATGTACATCAAAATCTTGTGTCTTGTTGGGCAACGGATTTTGGATTTTATACCGCCGGTTCCGTACACCATACTACACTTTTCCAGAATTTCACCACAGGGGAGTGTATAACCAAGTCGCCGGGTCTTGCACCCGAGGGGGGGATCTACCCCTTCTTGCTATACCCGACACAAGTTTTTCTCTTTCTTTCATGCAACCATGTGACTCAGTCGGATTTTCAACCCAACTTTCCCGAGCCCACCCATCAATCACCAAGAATGGTGTTTGATTAACCATGCATACACACACCCACACTCGTGACTCATGCCCATGAATGTGATGTCAATTCTATGTCCATATTGCAATGCATGCCTAATGAACAATTTTCACATATCAATGTATACCATGGCAATTTATGTCATATGTATATAATCACCATAATCCGTTACAAGTTCAGTATATTCAAGAGAATATATCAACACTCCATCAACATGTTATCACATAATACATGCTAATATCACATTTCATTCACAAGGCACATACCCACATGATCCCAATCTCCAAGGGATTACATAAACACTTCCATATATCAAATCAAGCCAAGACTTAATATAGACATTTCAAATAATAAAATAAAAATCAGAATATATGATTTTTACATTTCCAATTATTGAAACATCCTAGAAATCACAAACTAGCAATTTCTAACTACCAATTCACACTAGAATTGATCCTACCCATTTCCATAACACCAACCATAACGGAAAAATGTTAGAAATGTCCAAAACAGCCCTCATAAACCCTATGGACACCTTAGGTTAGAAATAGACCCGAGTAGGAGGAAACTCTACCTCTTGGAGCGTAAAACAACCGGTAGAACCTCCAAGAACAAGATTTAAGCCCAAATATTTGATTTTCCCAAAATTCTGTCTTTGGATCTTCGGTAAAATCAGCTCTTTTTGGTACGTACGCGTAGCCCTCGTCGAGGAGATGAACTTTGCCTCTTGAATCGAAGGATTCCGACCGACGGAACTCCCAGAATCGGAGCAGAAAGCTTGAAGAAATTTTTTTTTTTTCTCTTTGGTCTTGGACGGAAGCTTACAGCCAAGGGGGAGATATTTATTTCCCCAAAAAGCTGATTTTTGAGGATATTTATAGGCAAAAATGTGCGGTCCACATCGCACCGCATATTTTCGACTTTCGGGTCCGTTGTTCGTCCCGAAACGATTCATTATACCTCGGATTAAATTCAAATTGATTTTATTTGAAATTTAACTTAATTTTAGGTAAATTATATAAAATCCATTATTGGGGACCTTTAAAATGTCATTCGCCACACAGTCGCCTCGAACGACGTGCAAAAATTCGACTATTTCGGAATTCGACGAAATTTGACAGGGTGACTAGATTTCGCGATACAAATCCAACGGCGAACTCCGTTTCCTCATCCGAGGTCTGGAGCATGAGTATTTCAAATAAGCATTAGGATGACAAATGACCATTTTGCCCTTATTCACAAAAAATTAAATTTTACCCGGGTTTCACAGCATTGGAGCCCAGAAGATCGAAGACGATTTATGGCGGATGTGAAGTTCTTCTACTTCGACAATCCATACTTGTTCAAGTATTGTCCCGACCAAGTCATGAGAAGATGTGTACCTAAGAATAAACAACGGGACGTACTTGCATTTTGCCATTCACAAGTGTGCGATGGACATTTTTCAGCGAAAAAGACTTCGGCTAAAATTCTTCAATCAGGTTTCTACTGGCCCTCTCTTATCAAAGATTGTGTTTCGTTCTGTAAGGAATGCGACAGATGCCAACGATTGGGTAGTGTGACCCGGAGAAACATGATGCCCCTCTCCCCTGTGCTTGTCAAAGAAATATTCGACTGTTGGGGCATCAACTTCATGGGTCCATTTCCTATGTCATTCAGTTATCTGTACATCCTTCTGGCAGTGGACTATGTGTCCAAGTGGGTGGAGGCCATCCCGACCAAGACTAATGTCCACCGGGTCGTAGTCAAGTTTCGCAAAGAGAATATCTTTTCGAGGTTTGGGATGCCTCGAGCAATGATCAGTGATGGTGGATCCCACTTCTGTAATAGGCCATTTGCATCTCTAATGTTCAAATATGGCGTCACTCACAAAGTATCCACCGCTTATCACCCACAAACAAATGACCAAGCCGAGCTAGCCAATAGGGAGATCAAGACCATCCTAGAAAAAACTGTTAACCTAAGTAGGAAGGATTGGTCCAATAGATTGA
The DNA here is from genome assembly GCA_951799425.1 of Ilex aquifolium. Lineage (NCBI taxonomy): Eukaryota > Viridiplantae > Streptophyta > Magnoliopsida > Aquifoliales > Aquifoliaceae > Ilex > Ilex aquifolium. The sequence continues at coordinate 21,638,560 of OX637396.1, read as the reverse complement.
CCGATGCCCTATGGGCATACCGCACTGCCTATAAGATTGTTTTGGGCATGTCTCCCTACTGGCTTGTCTATGGAAAGGCTTGCCATCTGCCTGTCGAAATGGAACACAAGGCCTATTGGGCCATTATGACTTTAAACTTTAATTTAAGGATGGTCGGTGCCCATAGGAAGTTAGAGCTGAATGAGTTGGAAGAGATTCGACGAGATGCGTACGAGAGCTCAAAAATTTCAAAGGAACGGGCTAAAATTTTTCATGATAATTCCATCATACGGAAATCATTTGAGCTCGGGCAAAAAGTGCTCTTATATAATTCTCGCCTCTCAATTTTTCAAGGAAAACTCCGATCCCGTTGGGATGGCCCCTATCTTGTCAAGGTGGCCTACCCCAACGGAGCTGTTGAGGTGACAAACCCTGAGAATGGCTAGACATTCAAAGTAAATGGCCAAAGACTCAAGCCATTCTTCGAGGGTTCGGAAGAGCAAGAAGTTGAGGAGGAGTTGACGGATCCCGTGTATCTGGATTTGGTGGAGGAGTAGATTATGTCTATCCTTTTTAGTGTACAGTTGCCTTCTTTTACTTATGTTATTTTTATTTCATGTCACTTACCTTCTTTGGTTGTATAGTATTGGTCTTCTTAGTTTCAGATATTGGTGCTTTTGTTGAAGCTCAATTGCGAGGTGTTTTCTAACCCTACCTATCTTTTTACTGTCCTTCAGTGCATTTCATATCTTTTTGTTGCATTGGGGACAATGCATGAATCTAGTTGGCGGGTGAGGTGCATGCTACACCAATGTTTGTGGAATTTTTTGTGGATAATACCAAATACCAATTTTTGGGGTGAAAAATTCACCTTTCAGATTTCATATAAATCTTTGAGTTTTGCTTGCATTAGTGAAAAATATGTGAAATTTTTGAAAATTTTCGATGAAAAAAATCTGATTGTTGACCTGTATTCCTTCATGAAGAGTGTGTGAGTTGGATGACATGTTGATCTTTGTTGTGAACTTTGTGCACATGAGCATTCTATGGAAGTTGATCCTATGCATAAGTATCACATATGTATTGATTTTTGAATTCAACTGTATGTGATCTTTGAATGTGTAATTTCGACAATTTACGGATTGGATTCATGTTTTAAGCTTGACATAAGTAGTGGAGATGAGTAAGGAACCATGAGAGCTTTAGTGCCAAATCCTTTTGGAGGGAACTTACAATTACTCAAAGAACAATTTTTCAATGTCAAATTTGTTCAATAGTCTCATTATGCTTGTTTTGGTTAGTTGCATTTGGGTAGCAGACTGATTCTTCTTGAATGTATAATGCCATCCCATGCGGACCTGGAAGTGATCTTAGGCCATCATTGAATTTTTTGAGCCTTTGCCCTTTTCTTGTGCAAATTTTATCCCTAGTGCCGTGATTGAGCCTTAATTGAAACTCGTTTCTATGCCACACATTTGACCAAGCCAATGAAAATGATGAATATCTACCTTACCTTGGTTGTTCCTAGAGATGGATATGATTTGATCGTAAAAGAAAAAGGAAATAGGGTTTGGAAATTCAAGCAAAAGGGATGAATGATGTTGGAATTCAAAGAGTTGACTACCAAAAGAATGAAAACCCAAGAAAAGGAGAAAAAGGGAGTGAAAAGAAGAAAAGAATGATCAAAAGAAAAGGAAAATGTTAAGGGAAAGAAAGAAAAGAAACAAAGAGTGTGGTGATGGTGTTAGCCTAGAAATCCCGTAAAAGGGAGATCTTTTTGAAATAAAGGTCATACACTCGGAACAACCCCCTTTGTTATCCTATATCCTTCATTTCATTTACCTAGATATCACCCCAAGACCCCATTATAACCCTTAAAGTCCCAAGTGATCTAGAGAAGCATGGGAGGTGCATAATTTCAAAGGAAATGATGAGTCAAGTCTTACTACCTAATGCCCTAGCATTCTGTTCATGAGACTATGCCAAGGTCGCTTCATTTTCATATATGAACTTTATTTTTGGATTACATGTGAGCACAGTTTGTTTTGAACACAAGATTCTATATCACATGTATACATGGAGTGAATACCAGGATAACTTGAGTGTATTTCATTGCTTAAGAGTGACCCTTGGTGAGTTTTGCATTGAAACTGAATTTGTCTAGCTATTCGAATGTGAATTCCGTTGCGTAAGTGCTCAAATTACTTGTTAAACTTCACACACACTCGAGTTGATAATAAATTTGTAGGTGCATACTTTAGACTAGTGTCTAAGACTATGGTGTTGCTCATGTATATTTAGTTCAATCATTTGAGAAATTTGTTAAATAGCTCCATGCTTGCAAGAATGAGGGAATATTTCTCAAGTTTTGGATATTTAAAAAGGGCTAGGAATGCTGCTTTGAACTGAATTCAGTTACATTTTTGTGTGCATTTTGATATCTAAAAGTAGGAGGCTATGTTTTGTGTATTTAGTACATCAAAATTTTAAATCACATTGCAATTTCAGTAATGAATTGGGCATGATGGTTCAAATGGTGATTTACAAGTGGAGTATGGAGTATATGTTTAGAGTAGAGTAGAGGTCATAAAGAGAGTGTTAGAATGTATAAGGGAGGTCCTAAAATGAAAAGGAGTAGTGAAGGATTGCTCAGCAGGAATATTCAGAAAGTCAGCAAAACCATACCGGTACGCGTACCAATACGCTAAGGCTACTAGAGTTCAGCGTACCGGTATGCTGAAGCCACTGGAGTTCGACATACCGGTACGTGTACCGGTACACTTTGCCTAGGATGCCAAAGGTTAGGGATTTTAATCTCTCAAATCCTCTCCCTTGTGCTGTGATTCAGTGGAAATCAACCTTTTGAAACCCTAAGTGTCGAAAATTCCCCAAACCCTCTTCTCTCTTCATTTCTCAAATTCTCCTAAAATCTCTCAGATGGCTCATTCTATAGGGATTCTCCAAGAGACCATGGACCCGATTGAGGGTCTCTTCTTGATCCTTTTCATTTTTCTGACGATGGGGGCACTGTTGCTGTGTATGGCCCACACCAAAACAGTGGGACCTGAATCTCCTCCACCCGAAGGCTCTAGTGGTCGCAAGAGAAGTGGAGAGGGGTCGAGCGGTGATAGGAGCGAGCTAAGAAAGAAAGCCAAGAATGAGCCTAGGGATCGACTGATCCGAGAGAAGGGGGTCACTTGCGAACGGTACCTGGACTCCATTTCCCTTACCCCAAGGAATGAGGCTGTGAAAATTATCAAAGCACATGGTATAAATTTTTGGTTCGAGCCTGTTGATGGGTATAACTTGTCAATTTGTAGGGAATTTTACCAAACACTCCGGGTGTCAGAGGTGGACGGAGTGCAAGTCTTGAAAACCAATGTTTAGGGCAAAATGTTTGTGGTGACCCCTGATGTCATTGCCACACTCCTGGGTGGGTACGAGAGGCCACCTAGGTCTACACCTGTCTATCCTGATATCATCACCAAATCCAAGAAGATATCTGAATTGGCAGAATTGATGTATCAGGAGCCTGGAGAATTCAAGGGAACAGTGCAAAGTGGGAGGTTGAAGCCCACTTATGGACTGTTGAATAAGCTCCTCCATTGCAATCTTTTGCCAAGGGGTGCGGAAAAGAAACCAAATTTAGAGAAGCTGACCCTTTTGGATGCAGTTGTGTCTGGGAAGGCAATTGACTTCGCTCTTCTCATTTGGGAAGAAATGAAAAACTTTGCTGAGACGTAGAAGCCTATGATCAAAATGCCATTCAGGAACTTGGTAACTTGGATGTGCAAGAAATTCAAAGTTAAGGAATATGCGTTCGACAAGATTACCCCCTCAGAGACTGGAGCCATCGGCAGAACCAGTAAGAAGAAAAGAAAAGCAATGAGTCGAGGGAAGCGAGCCAAGACCATGGCTGCTGGTTCTGAGGCCCCCGGGGCATCTTCATCCGCTGGGCCATCTGCTGCTACACCTGAACGTTCAGTCCCTCAGCGCCTCGATGCACTAGAGACTACGGTGCATGGGATTGAGGCTATTGTGCTGGGTATGGCGGCAATGATGAAGGAGCTGTTTGTGCATACCTTCCCTGGGAGGCCCATCCCAGAAGTCCCCACTCCACCAGCTTCTGCCCCCTCTGACTCCAAAGCAGTTGAGGAAGAGGAGGAGGATGATGATGATGACACTAAGGAGTCTGGGGAAGGTGAGGAGTATGATGAAGGCGATGAGTCTGAGGATGATGAGGAGGATGTGTAGTAGGCTTTGTAGTTTTTATCTTTTCTTTTGAAGCTGGGTTGGATATAGATAGAATGGAGTCGTAGGCTATTTTGTCTCTTTTGATGTCCTACTCTATGTACTCCAAATTCAGAACACATTAATGAAAAAAATCACAATTTCGGATTCAATCTTGCCTATGTTATTTTGGAATTGCATTATGATTTGTGCTTTTTAATTGATTGGATGAATGGTTAATTAAATGGATTGAGTGTGTGTTATACTCATTGTCTTGTGTTGGGAATAACTTTTTGCTAAGGGACTACCAAAACCTAAGTTGGGGGTGTGATTAGTACAAAACTTTGTATATTTTTATGTGCTAATCATCTTATTTTAATTGCTTTTGGAGATTAAATGATGGGAGTTGGGTTAATTGAGTTCTTAACGATGATATTTGGTGTTTGCAGTTAAAAGGTGCTGAATGAGGCTTCTTAAGGCCTTCCCAAACCATTTGAGACAAATGAGGATGAAAAGGTAGCTTGGGGATAGCTCAGGAGAGGAGGAAATCAGAAAATCAGGAAGTCAGCCAAACCGTACCGGTACGCGTACCGGTACGCTAAGGCTACTGGAGTTCAGCGTACCGGTATGCTTAAGCCACTGGAGTTCGACGTACCAGTACGCGTACCGGTACGCTTTGCCTGATCTGCCCAAATGCTCTGCAACTCATGTCTGCTGATTTGAGGGCAACTCATAGCTTGGTGAACGCCACGGGAAATCCCGATAAGTTCGTATAGTTCTTCAAAGAACCGTAGAGAAAACACTCTCCAAATTTACTGAATAATAATCTCTACCTTTTCATTGATTTAGACGCCTATTTATAGGCTGGCCATTACAAAGAAAATTCCTAATCTGCTGAGGAAAACAAATCCTAATCTACTAAAGAAACAAATCCTAATCTAGTAAGGAAACAAATCCTAATCTAATAAAGAAACAAATCCAAATCTACTAAGGAAACAAATCCTAATAGGAGTTTATATTTTGACAATCCAAAAATATGAACTGTTCCAGAAATTCTGAAAATTACAAAAATACCCCTAACTCTAAAAAATATTAAAAAGACATATAAAATACTAATACTAGCAAATTGACTTAAAATAAGAATCAAAATACAATAATGCAAGGCTCCATATGGATCTTTGTCTTGATGGAAAATCAATTCCATTATCTTTCACATATTCGAATTTGTGTTTCCATGAGCATCTTATGGATTGCATCATTCTCCCCTTGTTAGAGAAAACTCGTCCTCGAGTTTTAAAGTGTTGCAGTATGAAAGTCCAAAAACTTTGAACTTGTATATGTAGCTGTCTCTGAGAAGCTTTAAGATGATGTCTCATTTTCTTCTCTAATTGAGGGAAAATTTGGAAATTGATCCCCTTGATTGTGTCGTTGAAATTTTCTGGAATGATAAAATCAATTGGTGGAGCAAAGTGGATAGAAAGAAGCATTGGTGACTCTTCATGTAGATCCTTGAAAGATGCAAACAAATCAAGCTCTTGGAACATCATTGTTGCTGGTTGAAAGTCATTAATGGGAACAATTTCACCGGGCAACACCTCTAGCACTATTTCAGAGCTCTTAGGTAGTAATGTACTCATCTCTAAAGGCTCATTTGATTCAATACTAGTTGCTGGATTTTCCATCTTGTCATGCTCCACAACAAAAAAATTGTTTGGATATTCACTTTTTACCTTAACCTCTGGACAAGTGAGTAGCGTAGTTGCTTGGGATTGTGTTGATTCTTCTACTTGATCTTGAATTATTCGATCAGTTGTTGCTTTGGGCTGTTTTTGATAAATCTTCTCTAGTTGCACAGTAGAATCTGAATAACTTTGAGTTTTACCCCTTTGCAAAGAAGAAACCCTTCTACGCACATTAGGGACGTTTTGTGGCTGCCTCTCACGTGTATTCTCCATCTGATCTAACCGTTTGTGAACTTGCTCCAGTTCCAACTTCAACAAACGCCTCATCTCACTCATCGTAGCCTCCATAAACAATTTCGGATTAGCCAATTTCATAGCTTCTGCGGCCATGTTCTTAACACTGTTGTGAGATATGATTGCACTCTTGCCTTTTTTTTTTTTCCATTCAATAATTCTCTTTCAGTTCTTTTGAAACTAAACAAACATTTCTCAAAATTTCCAACAACAATTCACCAAGAACTCATCAAGGAATTTTAGGTTTTAAGAGCAAGACAAACAATCTAATTTTGGGGTGAGGTGGTTTTCGGGCTTGTTGGATCCAAGATGGATGAACACAAACAATCTGAATTTTTTTTTTTTTTTTGATAATCAGCAACTATCTTTTGATAGTAACTTGATAAGATTTCGTAATAAACTAGAACCAAAATACGAGCGGAATGGGGGATAAATAAATTCGGCTAAACTAGAATTTGTGAACCGAATTTGGGAGTAAAGAACACAGAACAAGAAGAAGAAAGCCTTTTTTTTTTTTTTTTTTTTAAAGATAGGCAAACCTGAACTAGAACCTTGGCTCTGATACCAAATGATGTGAATCCGCCAAAATAACGAGATCCAACAACGAAAAAGGAACCCAAGATCGTTCTATGATCAAATTTGAAGGATAGACCTCGACCCGCTGTTTACGACAAACAAGAACCTTGGTACTTATGACCTCAACCCGTTGTTTGATGCGAAACAAGAACCTTGGTATAAGGAAGACGCCACAAACGGTCGTGGAATTTCGTTTGATAAGTCGCTGGTGAACGCCACGGGAAATCCCGATAAGTTCGTATAGTTCTTCAAAGAACCGTAGAGAAAACACTCTCCAAATTTACTGAATAATAATATCTACTTTTTCATTGATTTAGACGCCTATTTATAGGCTGGCCATTACAAAGAAAATTCCTAATCTGCTGAGGAAAACAAATCCTAATCTACTAAAGAAACAAATCCTAATCTAGTAAGGAAACAAATCCTAATCTAATAAAGAAACAAATCCTAATCTACTAAGGAAACAAATCCTAATAGGAGTTTATATTTTGACAATCCAAAAATATGAACTGTTCCAGAAATTCTGGAAATTACAAAAATACCCCTAACTCTAAAAAATATTAAAAAGACATATAAAATACTAATACTAGCAAATTGACTTAAAATAAGAATCAAAATACAATAATGCAAGGCTCCATATGGATCTTTGTCTTGATGGAAAGTCAATTCCATTATCTTTCACATATTCGAATTTGTGTTTCCAGGAGCATCTTATGGATTGCATCATTCTCCCCTTGTTAGAGAAAACTCGTCCTCGAGTTTTAAAGTGTTGCAGTATGAAAGTCCAAAAACTTTGAACTTGTATATGTAGCTGTCTCTGAGAAGCTTTAAGATGATGTCTCATTTTCTTCTCTAATTGAGGGAAAATTTGGAAATTGATCCCCTTGATTGTGTCGTTGAAATTTTCTGGAATGATAAAATCAATTGGTGGAGCAAAGTGGATAGAAAGAAGCATTGGCGACTCTTCATGTAGATCCTTGAAAGATGCAAACAAATCAAGCTCTTGGAACATCATTGTTGCTGGTTGAAAGTCATTAATGGGAACAATTTCACCGGGCAACACCTCTAGCACTATTTCAGATCTCTTAGGTTGTAATGTACTCATCTCTAAAGGCTCATTTGATTCAATACTAGTTGCTGGATTTTCCATCTTGTCAGGCACCACAACAAAAAAATTGTTTGGATATTCACTTTTTACCTTAGCCTCTGGACAAGTGAGTAGCGTAGTTGCTTGGGATTGTGTCGATTCTTCTACTTGATCTTGAATTATTCGATCAGTTGTTGCTTTGGGCTGTTTTTGATAAATCTTCTCTAGTTGCACAGTAGAATCTGAATAACTTTGAGTTTTACCGCTTTGCAAAGAAGAAACCCTTCTATGCACATTAGGGACGTTTTGTGGCTGCCTCTCACGTGTATTCTCCATCTGATCTAACCGTTTGTGAACTTGCTCCAGTTCCAACTTCAACAAACGCCTCATCTCACTCATCATAACCTCCATAAACAATTTCGGATTAGCCAATTTCATAGCTTCTGCGCCCATGTTCTTAACACTGTTGTGAGATATGATTGCACTCTTGCCTTTTTTTTTTCCATTCAATAATTCTCTTTCAGTTCCTTTGAAACTAAACAAACAATTCTCAAAATTTCCAACAACAATTCACCAAGAACTCATCAAGGAATTTCAGGTTTTAAGTGCAAGACAAACAATCTAATTTTGGGGTGAGGTGGTTTTCGGGCTTGTTGGATCCAAGATGGATGAACACAAACAATCTGAATTTTTTTTTTTTTTGATAATCAGCAACTATCTTTTGATAGTAACAGAATAAAATTTTGTAATAAACTAGAACAAAATACTAGTGGAATGGGGGATAAAGGAAATTCGGCTAAACTAGAATTTGTGAACCGAATTTGGGAGTAAAGAACACAAAATAAGAAGAATAAAGCCTTTTTTTTTTCAAGATAGGCAAACCTGAACTAGAACCTTTGCTCTGATACCAAATGATGTGAATCCGCCAAATTAACGAGATCCAACAACGAAAAAGGAACCCAAGATTGTTCTATGATCAGATTTGAATGATAAACCTCGACCCGTTGTTTACGAGAAACAAGAAATTTGGTATATATGACCTCAACCCGTTGTTTGATGCGAAACAAGAACCTTGGTATAAGGAAGACGCCACAAACGGTGTGGAAACCCGTTTGATAAGTCGCTGGTGAACGCCACGGAAAATCCCGATAAGTTCGTTTAGTTCTTCAAAGAACCGTAGAGAAAATACTCTCAAAACTTACTGAATAATGATCTCTACCTTTTCATTGATTTAGACGCCTATTTATAGGCTGGCCATTACAAAGAAAATTCCTAATCTGCTGAGGAAAACAAATCCTAATCTACTAAAGAAACAAATCCTAACCTAGTAAGGAAACAAATCCTAATCTAATAAAGAAACAAATCCTAATCTACTAAGGAAACAAATCCTAATAGGAGTTTATATTTTGACAATCCAAAAATATGAACAGTTCCAGAAATTCTGGAAATTACAAAAATACCCCTAACTCTAAAAAATATTAAAAAGACATATAAAATACTAATACTAGCAAATTGACTTAAAATAAGAATCAAAATACAATAATGCAAGGCTCCATATGGATCTTTGTCTTGATGGAAAGTCAATTCCATTATCTTTCACATATTCAAATTTGTGTTTCCATGAGCATCTTTTGGATTGCATCAACACCCAATTACACATCACTGTATCATGCATGAAGTTCATAATAGATAGTATATATATAATAGTTAATAATGCTCGGTGTTCATAACCATGAGCACTATATATATATATATATATATATATATATTAAAACATCAGAATTTCCATAAATTAACCAGTATTATACATATATTTACCCCTCACTGAAGGGTATACGTAACTACTCACGCTTCATTGCTATAAACAAGCAAGAAGTGCGGGGTAATGTTCATTATAATAGTAAATAAAACATTGACACTGACACTTCTTTCACAAAGAATAATTGAAATATAACCACCCTTAATATTAGTTAAGACAAAAAGGTGGCGACAGTTCAATTCTTCAAATAGAAAGACATAAAAGAAATGTAGAAATACAGAGTTTTGGCTGGAGAGTAGGTCGAACCAAATCTAGAATATTTCTCTGACTTTCCCTCTTTTCTCTCTTTTCTTTTTCTTTTTATTCTCTTCTTTATTCTCTCCTGGAAAATCCTCTCTCTGGTCGGCTCGAATTGAAAAAGACTTCACACATATATATATATAGGCAACTAGGAAAACAGGAGGTGGAGGATATATTCAAACCGCCTAGAGCCACCGTCCAGACGCCGCCACCACCGTCTAGACGGTGCTGGCTTGCTGGATGTTGATCTCCTTGTTGTGCTGGCTAATTCTTGGTTATTTTACACTTGATTCCCTTGTTCTTTCAAGCTTTGATAGATTGCCCCTTGTAATTTGTAGCAATTCTACACAAAAACCCTGAAATTTCAAACATAATATACATAAAACCCTAGTTTACGCACAAACCCTAATTTACAGTTTTTAACTGATTTATCTTATATAATTATCTTATTTAACTATTTTAATTTATGTATTAATTTGGGTTAATCCGCTAGTGACTATGCAGTCAGAGCTGTTTGAGGTGAAAGGAAGGAGAAAAGACCCAATGTGATTTACTATGCAACTAAAACTTTGAATGATGCATAGATGAATTATTCTACCACTGAAAAAGAATTGCCTGCTATACTATTTTCTTTAGATAAATTTCGATCATATTTAGTTGGGAATATGACTTTGGAATTAAATGTGCTTCAAATTGTTAAGCAGCCCCGATAGGAAGAAGAATTGCATGAAGTGAATTGCATTGAGTCATTAACTCAAGATCTGTTTGAAAATGCTTGTGCAAAGAAATAGTCACATGCATTAGAGTCAGTACAAAATGTCGTGTCTGTTGATATGTCAACTATTTAAACATGGGTTCCAAAATTTGAAGAGTTCTTGACTTCTGGAATTAAGCCTATAGAGTCTAGTGTTGTGGTCCCCAAACCAGAGTTGAAACCTCTTCCATCTGACTTGAAATATGTCTTCTTGGGGAGAATGAAACTCATCTAGTGATAATATCTTCAAAATTGTCAGAAATCCAAGAAAAGCAATTGATAGGAGTTATCAAAAATCATCAAAGTACAATTGGTTGAACGATAGTAGATATAAGGGGAATAAGTCATCTTCTCTGTACTCATTGTATATACTTGGAAGAAAACTCCAAACCATCCTGACAGCCGCAAAGAAGGTTGAATCCACATTTGAAAGAAATAGTTCAAGCAGAAGTACTTAAACTGTTAGACGCTGATATTATGTATCATATATCTGATAGTAAATGGGTCAGCCTTACACAAGTAGTACCAAAAAAATCTGGAGTCACGATAATGAGAAACCAAGAAAATGAAGTAGTTCCTATGCGTACAGTCACTAGTTGGCGTATGTGTATTGACTATCGAAAGTTGAATCTCTCACCATAAAAGATCATTTTCCCCAAACTTTCCTAGACCAGGCCTCGGTAAGAATTGTCGGACATGCATATTATTGTTTTCTGGATGGATGCTCAGGCTATAACTAGAATGAGATAGCAATTGATGACCAATAGAAAACTACTTTTACATGTCCATTTAGAATGCAATTTGGATTGTGTAATGCTCCAGCCACTTTCTAGCATTGTATGTTAAGCATTTTTAGCGATATGGTGGAGCGGTTTTTGGAAGTTTTCATGGATGATTTTTCGATATATGGTGATTCATTTGAATTATGTTTAGAGAATTTTGAAAAAGTCCTTACTCAACGAGAGGAAACTAATCTTGTTTTGAACTGGGAAAAATGTCCTTTTATGGTCACATAGGGCATTGTCTTAGGATATGTAGTTTCGGCAGAGGGAATTGTAGTTGACAGGTCAAAGATAGATTTAACAGCCAATCTCCCTCCACCTAAGACTGTAAAAGATGTTCGATCCTTTGTTGGTCATGCAGGATTCAATAGAAGATTCATTAAAGATTTCAATTCGATTTCCAGACCTATGTGTAATCCTCTATGTCATGATGTAGCATTTAATTGGAATGATGCATGTCAATTAGCGTTTGATAAACTTAAAAGCATTCTTATTTCTGCACCAATTATGCATCCTGTTGATTGGTCTTTTCCTTTTGAATTAATGTGTGATGCTAGTGACTTTGCAGTCAGAGCTGTTTTAGGTCAAAAGAAGGATAAAAGACCCTATGTGATTTACTGTGCAACTAAAACTCTGAATGATGCATAGATGAATTATTCTACCACTGAAAATGAATTGCCTGCTATAGTATTTTCTTTAGATAAAATTTCGATCATATTTAGTTGGTAATATGACTTTGGAATTAAATGTGCTTGAAATTGTTAAGCAGCCCCGAGAGGAAGAAGAATTGCATAAAGTGAATTGCATTGAGTCATTAAGTCAAGATCTGTTTGAAAATGCTTGTGCAAAGAAATAGTCACATGCATTAGAGTTTGTACAAAATGTTGAGTCTATAGATATGTCAACTATTTAAACATGGATTCCATAATTTGACGAGTTTTTGACTTCTAGAATTAAGCCTATAGAGTCTAGTGTTGTGGTCCCCAAACCAGAGTTGAAACCTCTTTCACCTGACTTGAAATATGTCTTCTTAGGGAGGATGAAACTCATCTAGTGATAATATCTTCAAAATTGTCAGAAATCCAAGAAAAGCAATTGATAGGAGTTATAAAAAATCATCAAAGTACAATTGGTTGGACGGTAGCAGATATAAGGGGAATAAGTCCTCTTCTCTGTACTCATTGTATATACTTGGAAGAAGACTCCAAACCATCCTGACAGCCGCAAAGAAGGTTGAATTCACATTTGAAAGAAATAGTTTAAGCAGAAGTACTTAAACTATTAGACGCTGATATTATGTATCATATATCTGATAGTAAATGGGTCAGCCCTACACAAGTAGTACCAAAAAAATCTAGAGTCACGATAATGAGAAACCAAGAAAAAGAATTAGTCCCTATGTGTACAGTCACTGGTTGGCGTATGTGTATTGACTATCGGAAGTTGAATCTCTCACCATAAAAGATCATTTTTCCCAACCTTTCCTGGACCAAGTCTTGGAAAGAATTGTTAGACATGCATATTATTGTTTTTTGGATGGATACTCTGGCTGTAACCAGATTGAGATAGCAATTGATGACCAGGAGGAAACTACTTTTACATGTCCATTTAGAATGCAGTTTGGATTGTGTAATGCTCCAGGCACTTTTCAGCATTTTATGTTAAGCATTTTTAGCGATATGGTGGAGCGATTTTTGGAAGTTTTCATGAATGATTTTTCGATATATGATGATTAATTTGAATTATGTTTAGAGAATCTTGAAAAAGTCCTTACTCGGCGAGAGGAAACTAATCTTGTTTTGAACTGGGAAAAGTGTCATTTTATGGTCACATAGGGCATTGTCTCAGGATATGTAGTTTCGGTAGAGGGAATTGAAGTTGATAGGTCAAAGATAGATTTAATAGCCAGTCTCCCTCCACCTAAGACTATAAAAGATGTTCGATCCTTTGTAGGTCATGCAGAATTCTATAGAAGATTCATTAAAGATTTTAGTTCGATTTTCAAACCTATGCATAATCTTCTATGTCATGATGTACCATTTAATTGGAATGATGCATGTCAATCAGCATTTGATAAACTTAAAAGCATGCTTATTTTTGCACCAATTAGGCAACCTATTGATTGTTCTTTACCTTTTGAATTAATGTGTGATGCTAGTGACTATGCAGTAAGAGCTATTTTAATTCAAAGGAAGAATAAAAGACCCTATGTGATTTACTATGCAACCAAAACTCTAAATGATGCATAGATGAATTATTCTACCACTGAATTTTTAGCGATATGGTGGAGCGATTTTTGGAAGTTTTCATGAATGATTTTTCGATATATGATGATTAATTTGAATTATGTTTAGAGAATCTTGAAAAAGTCCTTACTCGGCGAGAGGAAACTAATCTTGTTTTGAACTGGGAAAAGTGTCATTTTATGGTCACATAGGGCATTGTCTCAGGATATGTAGTTTCGGTAGAGGGAATTGAAGTTGATAGGTCAAAGATAGATTTAATAGCCAGTCTCCCTCCACCTAAGACTATAAAAGATGTTCGATCCTTTGTAGGTCATGCAGAATTCTATAGAAGATTCATTAAAGATTTTAGTTCGATTTTCAAACCTATGCATAATCTTCTATGTCATGATGTACCATTTAATTGGAATGATGCATGTCAATCAGCATTTGATAAACTTAAAAGCATGCTTATTTTTGCACCAATTAGGCAACCTATTGATTGTTCTTTACCTTTTGAATTAATGTGTGATGCTAGTGACTATGCAGTAAGAGCTATTTTAATTCAAAGGAAGAATAAAAGACCCTATGTGATTTACTATGCAACCAAAACTCTAAATGATGCATAGATGAATTATTCTACCACTGAAAAAAAATTGCCTACTATAGTATTTGATTTAGATAAATTTTGATCATATTTAGTTGGGAATATAACTTTGGAATTAAATGTATTTGAAATTGTTAAGCAGTCCCGAGAGGAAGAAGAATTGCATGAAGTGAATTGCATTGAGTCATTAACTCAAGATCTGTTTGAAAATGCTTGTGCAAAGAAAGAATCACATGCATTAGAGTCTGTACAAAATGTCGAGTCTGTAGATATGTCAACTATTTAAACATGGGTTCCAAAATTTGATATTGACTTCTGGAATTAAGCCTATAGAGTCTAGTGTTATGGTCCCCAAACTAGAGTTGAAACCTCTTCCAACTAACTTGAAATATGACTTCTTGGGGGAGGATCAAGCTCATCCGTGATAATATCTTCAAAATTTTCAGAAACCCAAGAAAAGCAATTGATAGGAGTTATAAAAAATTATCAAAGTGCGATTAAATCAGTTGGCGGGTAGCAAATATAAGGGGAATAAGTTCTCTTCTCTGTACCCATTGTATATACTTGGAAGAAGAGTCCATACCATCCTGATAGCCACAAAGAAGGTTGAATCCACATTTGAAAGAAATAGTTCGGGCTGAAGTACTTAAACTGTCAAACGCTGATATTATATATCCTATATCTAGTAGTAAATGGGTCAACCCTACACAAGTAGTACCAAAAAAACTGGAGTCACGGTAGTGAGAAACCAAGAAAATGAATTAGTCTCTATGCGCACAGTCACTGGTTGACATATGTGTATTGACTATCGGAAGTTGAATCTCTCACAATAAAAGATCTTTTTTCCCCTACCTTTCCTAGACCAAGTCTTGGAAATAATAGACAGATATGCATATTATTATTTTTTGGATGGATACTTTGGCTATAACCAGATTCAGAGAGCAATTGATGACCAGGAGAAAACTATTTTTACATGTCCATTTGACACTTTTGCTTATAAAAGATTATTTGGATTGTGTAATGCTCCAACCACTCTTCAGCATTGTATGTAAAACATTTTTAGCGATATGGTGGAACGGTTTTTGGAAGTTTTCATGGATGATTTTTCGGTATATGGTGATTCATTTAAATTATGTTTAGAGAATCTTGAAAAATTCATTACTCGATATGAGGAAACAAATCTTGTTTTGAATTAGGAAAAGCGTCATTTTATGGTCACATAGGACATTGTCTTAGGACATGTAGTTTCGATAGAGGGAATTGAAATTGACAGGTCAAAGATTGATTTAGTAGCCAATCTCCCTCCACCTAAGGCTGTAAAAGATGTTCGATCCTTTGTAGGTCATGCAGGATTCGATAGAAGATTCATTAAAGGTTTTAGTTTGATTTCCAGACCTATGTGTAATCTTTTATGTCATGATGTACCATTTAATTGGAATGATGCATGTCAATCAGCATTTGATCAACTTAAAATCATGCTTATTTCTGAACCAATTATGCAACCTCCTAATTGGTCTTTACCATTTGAATTAATGTGTGATTCTAGTGACTATGCAGTAGGAGCTATTCTAGGTCAAATGAAGGATAAAAGACCCTATGTGATTTACTATGCAACCAAAATTCTGAATGATGCACAGAGATGAATTATTCTAGTATTTGTTTTAGATAAATTTCGATCATATTTAGTTGGGAATATTATTTTGGAATTAAATGTATTTGAAATTGTTAAGCAGCCCCCGGAGGAAGAAGAATTCCACGAAAAGAATATTGAGTCATTAACTCAAGATCTGTTTGAAAATGCTTGTACAAAGAAAGAGTCACATGCATTAGAGTCTGTACAAAATGTCGAGTCTATTGATATGTCAACTATTGAAATATGGATTCCAAAATTTGAAGAATTATTGACTTCTAGAATTAAGCCTATTGAGTCTAGTGTTGTGGTCCCCAAACTAGAGTTGAAACCTCTTCCAGCTGACTTGAAATATGTCTTCTTGGGGGAGGATGAAACTCATCCAGTGATAATATCTTCAAAAATGTCAGACGGTAGCAGATATAAGGGAATAAGTCCTCTTCTCTGTACTCATTGTATATACTTGAAAGAAGACTCCAAACCATCCTAACAGCTGCAAAAAAAAGTTGAATCCACATTTGAAAGAAATAGTTTTGGTTGAATTACTTAAACTGTTAGACGCTGATATTATATATCATATATCTGATAGTAAATAGGTATGCCCTACACAAGTAGTACCAAAAAAATATGAAGTCACGACAATGAGAAATAAAGAAAATAAATTAGTCCCTATGCGTACAGTCACTGGGTGACTATCGGAAGTTGAATCTCTCACCATAAAAGATCATTTTCTCCTACCTTTCTTGGACCAAGTCTTGGAAAGAATAGTCGGGCATGCATATTATTGTTTTTTTTATGGATACTCTGGCTATAATCAAATTGAGATAGCAATTGACGACCATGAGAAAACTAAGTTTATATGTCCATTTGACACTTTTGCTTATAAAAGAATGACATTTGGATTGTGTAATGTTGCAGCCACTTTTTAGTGTTGTATGTTAAGCATTTTTAGCTATATGGTGGAGCGGTTTTTGGAAGTTTTCATGGATGATTTTTCGGTATATGGTTTTTCATTTGAATTATGTTTAGATAATCTTGAAAAGTCCTTACTCGATGTGAGGAAACAAATCTTGTTTTGAATTGGGAAAAGAGTCATTTTATGGTCACATAGGGCATTGTTTTTGGACATGTAGTTTTGACAGAGGGAATTGAAGTTGACTAGTCAAAGATAGAAATTACCAATCTCCCTCCACCTAAGAATGTAAAAGATGTTCAATCTTTTCTAGGTCATGCAGGATTCTATAGAAGATTCATTAAAGATTTCAGTTCAATTTCCAGGCCTATGCATAATCTTCTATGCCAGGATGTGCCATTTAATTGGAATGATGAGTCAATCAGCATTTGATAAACTTAAAAACACGCTTATTTTTGCACCAATTATGCAGCCTATTGATTGGTTTTTACCTTTTGAATTAATGTGTGATGCTAGTTACTATGCAGTAGGAGCTATTTTAGGTCAAAGGAAGTATAAAAGACCCTATGTGATTTACTATGCAACCAAAACTCTAAATGATGCATAAATGAATTATTCTACCACTGAAAAAGAATTGTTTGCTGTAGTATTTGCTTTAGATAAATTTTGATGATATTTAGCTGGATCCTCAATTGTTGACTACTGCTACAAAAAATTGATCTTATCATCAAAGACAAGAAAAAATTTGAAAATGTGGTAGCTGGTCATTTGCTGAATTATGATATAGAAGAAGTAAAACTTCTCCAGATGAGCAATTGTTTGCAATCACAGAAGTACTACGGTACTCTGATATAGCCTATTATTTAGCCACATGTACTATTCCTTTTCATTAGACCTAGACTGACAAGAAGAAATTTTAAAGAAAGGTACGCAATTTCTTTTGGGAAGATCCCTATGTTTTTATGTACTACAAAGATCAGATAATAAGACGTTGTGTACCCAACCATGTAATCATTCAGGTGATTTCATTTTGCTATAATAAAGCTTATGGAGGACATTTTTCTTCAAAGAAAATTGCTGGTAAAATTTTGCAGTGTGGATTTTACTAGTCCACCCTTTTAAAGATGTACATATTTTTTGTTTAAATTGTGACTGATGTCAAAGAATGAGAATTATTTCAAAAAGAAACATGATGCATTTGAACCCTATTTTGGTCATTGTGACTTTTAATTGTTGAGGTATCGATTTTATGGAATTGTTTCCCCATCTTTTGGACATCTGTATATTTTGGTTGCAGTTGATTATGTTTCTAAATGGTTAGAGGCAATTCCTTTTCAAAACAATGATCACCGTGTGGTGATCAGGTTTTTAAAAGAAAATATTTTGTTGAGATTCGAAATTTCTCGAGACTTTATAAGTGATGGGGGAACACATTTTTGTAATAAATGTTTTGAAAACCTAATGAAAAAATAATTGATTTCCCACAAAATATATGCCCCTTATCGTCCCCAGACAAGTGGACAAGCTAAATTGACCAATAGGGAGATAAAATATATTTTGGAGAAAATAATCAATCCAGTTTGCAAAGATTGGTCTTTAAGACAGACTGATGCTCTTTGGGAAACAAAATACCAAACTATTTTGAGAATGTCTCCTTATTAGCTAGTTTACGGTAAACCATATCACATGCCTGTGGAATTAGGACATTGAGCGTACTAGGCAATCAAAATGATGAATTTTGATATCGACAAAGCAAGTGCATCCTGCAAATTTTAGATTAATGAATTGGAAGAACTGAGAAATGAAGCATATGAAAATGCAAAGATTGCCAAGTCTAGAATGAAAATTTTTCATGAGAAGAATATTGTGCACAAGTCCTTTGAACCTTTTCAAAAAGTCCTATTATATAATTAAAGACTCCGCCTATTCCCTGGAAAGTTAAGATCAAGATGGGCAGATCCCTACATTGTTAAACAAGTTTTTAAAGATGAGGCAATTGAAATTGAGAATCCATTAACTGGAAATGTTTTCAAAGTGAATGGTCAAAGGTTTAAGCCATATCATGATGGATTTCTTCAAAATGTCGATTTCATTCAGTTAATAGAACCTGAGTATGTGCCTTGAAAGTCTTTATAAGTGTCTGATTATAAATAGTAGTACTAACTGTTTGCTTTTTATTTTTGCAGATTAGGGTTTTACATTATGGATTGCTCTCACCACCAGATGTTATTAGAAATTTTCTATCATTTTGCTTTATATTGTCATACATTGAGGACAATGTTAAATTTAGGTTGGGGGGAGGAAACCATCCATATTTATCTTTGTGACCGGCAGACGGTAAAGAACCGGGTAGTGAGTCTTTTCTAATTTCTTTTTCAATTTTTTTTGCAAAAATGGATGAAAATTTTTTTTGGTTTAGTTTGGGTATGCTACGTATTTTTCCAAAAAATATTCATTCTTTGATTATAGCGAAAGCAAAGGTTGATAGAAAATTAGAAATTTTTGGTAGTCAACCAAAACCTTTGTGCAGGAAAAGTTCATTTGCCAAACGCCGACGAGCAAATCGACTCGGTTGTTGTGTAAAGTGTGGTCGATTAATGCATATGAGAGAATATAATTAGTGAGCTGAACCAATTTCAGGTTGACCATTAGATCGTCTTGACTGGATTATGTATGGGCAGAGTAAGGATTACCTTGAGATACCATCTTATTCCAGTCTCATGCTTGCAAGATATGTGCGACGGGAGATTAATCGGTTCACTAATGTTCTTAATTTAGAAGATTCCAATTAAAATTAAAATGATCAAAGATATATAATCTTAGGATTTGTATCAATGTATACAACTATAGGATAAATTGGTGTAATAAGTTAGGGTTGAAGTTATTAAGTAGTTAAATGCGTAAAAGGATGAATTTGAACTGATTTTTTGTAACTGAAGGTTGGAAAACTGAAGCTGGAAATATGGAGAAGATCGAGCATTAGTAGCCTGCAAGCCTAAGGGGATTCCAGAGGATCAGCACCACTGATAGCGTCCGGATGATACTGGCCAGTATTAATGCTCCAATTCGTGAACATAACAGTCCAGCATCTCCCTCGCAGCAGAAATTCAAAAAAAAAAACAGTAGAACTTGTCACCTTCTCTCTTCAGATTCTCTTTACCCATAATTTTTTCTTCAATTCTACTCCGATTAAACACTTACAGGTTTTTACCGATAAAAAATCCTTCAAACCGTGTATTGAGCAAGAAATTCAAGAATCCATGGACCCAAGAGCAAGAACAATAGCTTCGTCAAGTCGAGCAAGGCGAGGAGCCTCGTCACCGCCTGAAGCAGCTCCACAGCAACAAGAACAACCCCAAGGCCAGAATGTATTCGATGTTGGCATGTTTGAAAACATTGATCAGCAAGTTTGGTATGATACTTATTTTTATTCCAAGCCTATTGTTAAACGACTTGTGGTATATGAGGATTTTGAGCAAATAGGGGTTAGGCAAAATTTAGCGGCACGAGGGTGGCTACATTATGTGAAATTAGTAGGTCCTACATATGAATGTTTAGTCCATGAATTTTATAGTAATGCAAAGGAAACTGGGCCAAGGCAATTTCGTGTTTATGTTAGGGGAATTGTGTTTCAAGTTACACCGGCTACTATTGCTAATTTTCTAAATCCTATGCAAAGGCATCGGATCCCTAATACCCCTATACCACATTGCCTGATATGACTGTCATTGGGATTGAGTTGATTGAGAATCCGGAGTATGTCTGGGGTAGACCAAATAAGTATATTAAGCAAGGGGACTTAACCGATAAATATAGAATCATGAACTTGATCACTGTGAACAATCTGTTGCCCCAGTCTCAGAAAAACCAAATCTACACTGAGAGAGCCTATTTTCTGTATGCCTTCGAAATGGGACACACTATTGATTTGTCAACATTGATGATGGACCAAATTGATTTACAAACTTTCAGCCACCAGAAGAGCCTCAACAACAAGAAGAGCAGCCTTATATTCTAGATGATGATCGAATTGGCTGCCAGATTATGTTAGGACTAGAGACTAGCATCACCCAGTTAGATCAAAGGATGAATAGCTATGAGGAGAATCAGAATGAGATCCTGAGACTACTTCAAGGATAGTATGGTGGAGGCCCGTCAACTTAATGGCCGGAGTTTTCTGAAGTGTCTATGCTCTTTCTACTCTTACCAAACTTTTTACTTAAGCACTTTATTTCAGTTTTTATGTTTTGAATAGTTGTTTGGATTTGGTTTTGATTAAAATGGTTGGTTTATGATTTTGCTAAGTTTTACTGTGTTAGGATACTTATCTTATATAATTCACGATAAGAATTATGTTATCATTCTAACGCTTTGCAGGTATAACCCAAACCAAATTACGCAAGATTTTCATACATTGATTGTGCACTATCTTTATATTTTCAAAGAAACTCAGCATTCTGAGCACGTAAAAATTCCTTATTCTAAAAACCTTTTTTGAAATACTATGATCCTTTATAGAGCTTAAATATATAGTGGAGATGTAATTCTATATGAAGATTGTGAGCCAATCTTCCTTGGAGAGATTTTTCACATTTACTCAAGTAAGAATTTTTGGTTAGTGGTAATATTTCTTTGAATAATCTCATTATCCTTGTTTTGATTAGCACTCATTGAATAACATGGTTAACATTCCTTTAACTCTTAAATGGAAATTATGCAGGTGCATGAATTCTGGGAAATGATCTTAGGCCATTTGTGATTTTATTGAGCCTCAACCATTTCTTTTGCAAAACTATATCCCTAGTATATTGACCGGCCCTTGCTATAAAATTTTCTTGCACCCACTCCTAAAGAAAGCATTATACAGAAAAAGGAGAAAAGAAAATGGTGACAACGATTCAAGAAAGAAAAGAAAAAGGACAAAGAAAAGAATCTGTGAAAGAAAGCAAAGAGGAAAAGAAAAAACAAAAAACAAAGAAGTAAAAAAAGAAAATAGCCAAGAAATTGCAAAAAATGGGATTGAAATGGGAAATAGGAAATGAGAAATACAATGTGTAAAAATTTTGAAAAACATGGGAGAGATGTGTGCTGCACTAATTGAAAAGGATAGCTATTTGAATAGCTTTGACGTCGTTTCTTTAAACCCAATACCCTTTGGCCACGTTATAACCTTGATAAAGTCCATTTTGATTTCAGAAAGCATGCACATGTATGATTTCCGATAATGTTGTTTGATGCAGTGTTAATATTCTTTCATGAGATTATGCCAATATTAAATTCTATTCAAATAACCTTCTTTTGAGATATTTGATTAGCACGAAATATTGCATATCATGTGTACATTTTGCACCCCTTTTATGCTTGCTTTTATGGTAAAATTGAGAGGAATTGCAATGTTTTCGAGCTATTAATGGAGTTTCGGCGTGTTTGCAAGTAAAAGAGCTTAAATGGTACATGTTAGGCCCCTATCATGGTGCTAAAGGTCAATGGAGATGAGGGGGAGGCTTGACGATGGTTTGGAAGGTGAAAGAACTAAGAATTGAGCAAAACAACTTAAAACCTACCAGTAGGTTTGTCATAAAACTACCGGCAGGTTTTGCCTACTAGAGTGGGTTCTACTGGAAAACTACTAGAAGGTTTTGGCTACTGGAGTAAAACCTACCGGTAGGTTTGGCCATCGACCTATCGGTAGGTTTTACTGAAAAATGCCAGATTCTGCAACTCAAGCTCTGTCACATGGGGGTCCCACCTATGGGTCTCCCACTTATTCCCTGACACCCCCTACACACAAACATGCCTCCTCAACCCTAGCCTTGGACTTTGAAGGCTCATGCATTAATGAGGAGGAGAGAGAAGAGATGAAGCCTAGGAGTTGCTGGGTAGGCTGTCCTAGCCTGCCCAATGTTATCCAATCAGCCTCCTATGGAAGGGATGTCTGTCACACACCTAAGGAACCTCCATGGACGAATTTGGAAGCTCCATTGATAATTATTCAGATTGTATTGCATTGTAGAGAGAGAAGCTCCAAGGAAGAAGACATAGTTTAGAGAGAGAAAGCTTAGATTTTTACATTTCTTCCATCCATTTCACTTGTAATCTTTTGTAAGAATCTTGTAAGCTTCATTTATTGTCTTTAATGTCATTTATTTCAAGTACATTGCAAGTTTAAATACACCATTTAGATTCTACCATTGTTGTAGTAAGTTTTCTACATTTCAAGCTTTTAATATGGGTATTCAATGCACTTCTTCTTAGTTTAACTTTTCTTGCATTAATTTAAGTTCAAATCTTCATTGCTTTACAATGTCTCTTTACTTCATTTATGTTCTTGCATTAAGTATGAGTAGCTAAGCTTTAAGTTGGCTAATCCAAGGGAGAACTCCTCTTGGGTATGCTAAATCAACTCTTTTTCATTCCTCCTCGTAGTGTACGATGATTTGGTTTGACTAGGTTGAGTGTCGACGTGGTTGTGAGTTCTTGATACACCGTAGAGTTTTCACGGGGTATGCTTGAATCCTCAGCTCCATTTTAGTCCCTCGCTTCCTACGAATCAATCAAACATCTAGGCACCATTGGAGGAAGGTCTTGAGTTGATTTGGCATTCCCATTGGAATAACTTCTTCGGATTAGCCAACACTTGTTTCCATTTCATTTTCATCAAGAACACAATTCATCAAAACTCAAACATCAAAGATTTTTACTGTAACACCCCAAAACACACCCTGGCCGGCATTACATTCTAAAACATTCACATCATGAGAGCACTAAAATAATCCATCAATAAATAAGACTTCATAAAGTCATCCATAAAATTTACAGCATTAACCCAAAAGAATAGGCCCATTTTGGCCTTTACATTCCAAAATCAACTAATGTAGCACAGCGGAAATAACAAAAGAAAACTAGGCTTTACAATGTTCAAAATGAATATCCTAGTCTAGAACAAAAGAAAGTGTCGCTCTAGGCGTCCACCTCGGGATCCACACTCCCGTCCAGTAGAGTCTCCCAAGTAGCGGGCTCCTCGACCCCTACGTCCTCCTCTTGTAGGAAATCTGAAAAATGTTAGCGGTAGGGGGTGAGCACAAAGCTCTGTAGAACAATTCTCTCAAACCCATACAAGGTTTAGAAAAAACATTCAAAACGGTCGGTCTCATTTCACAAATATCATACATAAAGATTTTGAATGAAAATAGTGACATTTTAAAAGAGATCTCAAGTTTAAACAGTAGCAATAATCCATTAAAAGAATAAAGTGAGTTTAGCATCGATAAACAAAATTCCAATTTAAGCTATTTAAGAAGGACTTCTCCCCATGCATTGTCCCATACCAATGCATCGGCAAGAACGACCCAACTCCTGATTTCATGTATTTTTGGTTCATCCCCGTACCATGTATATTGATTGCTTCCCGTGAATCTACCCAACGATCATACCTAGTCCACCAATTCCAACCAACAATCACAAATCTCTTTAGGAAGGGCGTGTACCGTCTCCTACGGCATTGACGAAATCCTCCCAAGGTGTCTAGTATACTAACCCTTTTCCTCGATATATATATGTGAACAATAGTGATCGCGGTCACAACAACGATCCACTACGAGCATTAGGCAACCATCTCACCCCCACTGGGATAGACTAACCTCTAACACTCTACGGCATCTCTCGAAGGTAATCCAAGTCCATCACAACAACCATACAATGAGGAAACCAAGAATATTCACAATTCACAACAATTTCCCAAATATAGTAAAAATCCCCAATTTTTCACATTTGTCATGTAATCGAATAATCCAAGAAAATATGCAAGAGATCGTAATCTATATCATTTTGTTATACAATATTCAACACTAAAGTTTTGAAATCAAAGACAAAGAATAAATTAGGAGAAAATCTCATTTTCTTCAAAACTCGGGTTGGATTGTGAAAAAGAATGGTTTCATGGTTACCCAACCACCAAAATGTTTGAAACATGCCCTTTTATTGCAAAAATATCAAGAATCATGTACTACATATCATATATATGAGAAGACATGTGAGAGACATACGTAAATATACAACCCTAGCCTCAATGTGTGAGAGAAATACCCCTACCTCTTAGTTGTAGCTTTAAATACAAGACCCAACCTTCAAAACCTTTTTATTCTCCTTCCTTTTCCTCTTAATTTCCTCCTCCTAGGGTTTCAAGAGATTTGGGTGAGATTGGGTGAAGAAGGGAAGAAAAGGAAATAGGTATAGAAGTGGATTCTTGAGGAATTGAGGGTTTTGATATTCACAAATGATGTAAATCTCTCTCTTGGATGTGTTTTTCTCTTCCTCTCTTCTCCTCTCAAGCTATCTAGGGTTTGGAGTGGTGTAATGAAGGCTAAGGAGGTGATAAAATGTATTTATAGTGGAGGAAAAATCGAGGGTTCGCGAACAGAAAAATTCGGATTTTTACAGTGGCTACCGGTAGCTGATTTTGGCTACCGGTAGCTCGGACACACGGTAGCTGATTTTGGCTACTGGTAGCTCGGACAC
The DNA here is from genome assembly GCA_951799425.1 of Ilex aquifolium. Lineage (NCBI taxonomy): Eukaryota > Viridiplantae > Streptophyta > Magnoliopsida > Aquifoliales > Aquifoliaceae > Ilex > Ilex aquifolium. Next base: position 21,613,228 of record OX637396.1, on the reverse strand, counting down.
ACGGGACCCTCGACTACCGGTTGGCTACCGGTAGCTGATTTTTACTGGACCATCGGCTACCGGTTGGCTACCGGTAGTTACTACCTAGATTTTCTACTTCCACTTCCAATGCATTTTTGACCCATTTAGAGGTCGAATTGGAAAATTTTCATGAGATACACTTTTGTAGCTCTAGAGGTCTACTATCTACTGTCAAAATGTCAGATCAATTGGACATAAGAATAAAAATTTATGGCCAAAATACTAGAAGGTGTCCAAGATACTTTTTACCCAACTTCACTCTAAAGCGTATTTTAACTCCGGAATCCTTTCTAACCTCTTATACAAGTCCTATCACCTCTCCCAATGTTTTTCGACCTCCCGGATTCAATGGAGACCTTATTTTGGCCTCAAAGTATTTGGAATTTTGTCTAATCACCCTTTCCAAGTTTAAACTTCTTCGAACTTAACTTAGAAAATCAACATGCATCTCTAGTATTCTTTTCCTACTATTACCATCCATATGATTTATTCTTACATCATTATCTATATATATGAATCACTAAACAAATACTTTACTATATAATTATAAACATGCGGGGGTTTACATTTACACTTTCCCTTTTTCACCAAATCACCTTCAAAACAATTCACCTCCTTCCCTAAGGAGACGACGTTGGAATACGATTTCTAAGTAAAACATGACACTCGAAGGTCTCTCTGCGCTTGGGGAGCACTTTTGTTTACACACACACATTTCATTTCCGCACACTCGTTTTCCCATTCCTTGCATTGAACCCGAGTGAGAGTGACACTCACCCACACACATAAGCCATATACACATTGAGGGTTCATGTTCGAAAATTAGGAACGAGGGAATAAATCAAGCATTTTTGGCGCCGTTGCCTGGGAAGGCAAAGCGTTGAATTGAGAAAGTGATTTTCGGACAATGGAGGTAAGTCCCGTGAATTCTCATCACGGGTTGAGGTACGTTGCTCCTTGTATATACTTTTGTTTACCTGTTTTTCATTTGTAGATAGTGTTTTGTATGTGGGGATGGGATGACCAAAACAAATTGGTTAGACGACCTTTAGGCCCCAACATGAATATTGACCAAGACCCACTCGAGGATGTCGGTGATAACTTTGAGAATGAGGAGGCTAATGTCCCAAGGGGAGGGGGAGTGCAAGACCCTAGAATTCCAAACCCTAGAATGCATTTCCCTCCTTGGAATGAAGGGAACAATATCCCCATTGATCCTCCGGCGAGGTCAATGCGGGATTTTCTCCAACCCACACGTAGCACCACTCCTTCATGCATTCTCTTACCGGTCCAAGCTCATGTCTTCCTAGTTAAGCCGAGAATGTTGCAAATACTTCCTCAATTCCACGGAATTGAAAGGGTGAATCCTTATTTAGACATTAAGGAATTCGAGGACATAGTTGCAACCTTCCTCACTAATTATGCTATGGAAGACATAGCTCGCTTGAAATTATTTCTCTTTTCCCTTAAAGACAAGGCCAAAACGTGGTTGAATTCCTTGAGGCCTCGATCCATAACCTCTAGGGCACAAATGATTTCCGAGTTTTTGAACAAATTTTTTTCGGTGCCTAAAACCAACGCTCTTAAAAACAAGTCCAAAACTTTTCAAAAAAGCCCAATGAGTAATTCTATCACTGTTGGAATCGCTGCAAGGAATTACAACAATCCATTCCACATCATGGTTTTGAATCATGGCAGTTGTTGAGTTTCTTCTACGAAGGGATCATACCGGGCCATAGACTATTCATGGACATGATGTGCAATGGGGAGTTCTTTAACAAGGATCCCGATGAGGCCCTAGAATACTTTAGTACGTTGGCGTAAAATGCCCAATCATGAGATATCACGGATCCCACCAATGTACCGAGGTCTTCTCCGAGTAGTAATCAAGCACAAGGGGAGGGATGTATGATTTGAGAGACCGAGAAGATTTTCTCTCTAAAATCAGCAAGTTATCTCGGAAGGTGGAAATTTTAGAAGCAAATAGGAGACACGAGGTGTCCAATATTTCAAAGACCGAGGATGGTTGCTCAATTTGTGAGAGTGTGGAGCATTCCATATCGGAGTGCCCTAGCATTCCGGCACTTAAGGAAGTGTACTATGAGCAAGTCAATGCCTTCAACCAAACAAGGCAATCATTCTCTCCGCACTCAAACACTTACAATTCGGGTTGGACCAATCACCCGAACTTTAGTTGGAGAAATGAGAATCCCACTCCTCATGGGTCTAGCCCCTATGCCTCCCAAGCAAAGTCAATACCAAGGTCAAGGTCAAGCGTCTAACTCTCAATACCCCCGGTCCAATCCGCAAGGGTATTCACCGAACCCACCTCCACAAAGTTATGGTCAACAAGGACCATCCAATCCTCCCACCTACCAACCTCCCCATAAGAGGAATTTGGAGGACTTGGTTTATAATTTCATCCAAATCCAAACCGCCTTAAACAATAACATTTCGGCTCAAGTCAAAAAACTGACCAATGCCATAGGGACGTCACAACAAGAGAAGGGGAAATTCCCCGCTCAACCCTAAGAAAACCCTAAAGGCTAACATGTGTTTGAGTCATCCGAACCCATCAAGGAGAGTTGTGAGCAACTCAAGGCAGTCACCACCCTTCGAAGTGGCAAACAAATTAATAAGACCTTTGCGCCAAAAGTCTCACCCAATGCCACATTGCCATTAGAGAGAAAGAGACTAAGGATGACTCCGAGGGGGGGTGAGGTGAGTGAAAAAGAAAATTTTGTTGATGAAAGTGTGCATGCATCCCCTATCCGGCACCTTTTCCCAGTCGTTTGAAGCCATCCATCAAGGTGGCTTCCTATTCTGATATAATTGAGATGTTCAAGCAGGTTAAAATCACCATCCCACTCCTCGATGCCATAAAGCAAATCCCTTCATATGCCAAGATTTTGAAAGATTTATGTACAATGAAGAGGAGGCTAAATGTGCACAAGAAGGCATTCCTCACTAAGCAAGTGAGTTCAATCTTGAGGACCAACACCCCACCAAAGTTCAAGGACCCCGGATGCCCTACAATTGCCATCACAATAGGGAATTGTCGGGTGGAGCAAGCTCTTCTTGACTTGGGGGAAGTGTCAACCTCCTACTGTACTCAGTGTATCAACAACTCCAACTTGAAGAGTTGAAGCCAACTCCAATCACTCTTCAGTTGGCGGATCGTAGCGTCAGAACACCGAGGGGAGTAGTTAAGGATGTTTTAGTCCAAGTTGATAAATTTTACTTCCCTGTTGATTTTATTGTACTTGACACTCACCCGGTTGCACATCTTAGCTCCCAAATTCCTGTCATACTTGGTAGACCTTTTCTTGCCACATCAAATGCTATGATTAATTGCAGGAACTGTCTTATGAAACTTGCATTTGGAAACATGACTATAGGCCTCAATGTTTTTAACTTGTCTAAACAACCGAGGGATGATGAAAAAGCACATGAGATCAACCGGATCGAAACATTGGTGGAGGATCACTTGGAACTAATGAGCACCTTAAAGTTAGGGGAGGAGGAGAATGTTGATATAGAGAAGGTTGATGAGCAAGAGGAGTTGGAGAGCTTGAAAGGGGTAGAAAAATGGACCCCTACATTTGAGAAGCTTCCACATCAAGACAAGAAGATCTTTCCATCGAATGAGCAAAAACCCATCTTGGAGTTGAAGCCATTACCATCCAACCTCAAGTATGCATACCTCGGGGAAGAAAAAACCTTTCTGGTGGTGATTAGCTCAACTTTGGAGGCGAAGCAAGAAGAGGATCTCTTGGAACTATTGAGGAGGCACAAGGAAGCGATTGGTTGGACAATTTCCAACATCAAGGGGATATGCCCCCTCATTTGCACACACCACATCTACCTTGAAGAAGACTCAAAGCCATCCCGAAAACCACAATGGAGGTTGAACTCAATTATGAAAGACGTAGTGAGGGATGAGGTGCTAAGGCTACTTGACGTGGGCATCATTTTTTCGATTGCCAATAGTAAGTGGGTTAGCCCCATGCAAGTAGTACGCAAGAAATTGGGAGTCACGGTTGTTGCAAATGAGGAGAACGAGCTTATCCCAACAAGGGTGATCACCGGATGGAGAGTGTGTATTGATTACCGAAAACTCAACTTGTGCACGAGAAAAGACCACTTCCCGTTGCGATTCCACGACCAAGTTTTTTAAAGAGTAGCTGGGTATCTATTTTACGGCTTCTTGGATGCTACTCTGGGTACAACCAGATTGAGATCGCATTGGAGGATCAAGAAAAGACCACCTTCACTTGCCCCTACGGTACTTTTGCCTACCGACGCATGCCATTTGGGTTGTGTAATGCCCCATGAACTTTTCAACGTTGCATGATGATGGGGATTTTCAGTGATATAGTGGAAAAGATCATGGAAGTGTTTATGGATGACTTTTCAGTGTTCGGGGATTCATTTGATGGATTTTTGGAGAATTTGGAGAGAGTTCTTGAGAGATGTGAGGAGAAGAACTTGGTCCTCAATTGAGAAAAGTGTCATTTTATGGTGACGCAAGGGATAGTTCTCGAGCATATCATTTCGACAAAGGGGATCGAAGTCGACAAATCAAAGGTGGATGCAATTTCCAACCTCCCCACGCCAAAGGTTATCAAAGATATCAGGTCGTTTCTTGGCCATGCCGACTTTTATCGTCATTTTATTAAAGACTTTAGTGCATTGGCCCGACCTTTGACCAATTTTCTTTCTAAGGATGTCCCATTCGTGTGGTCGGATAATTGTGAGGTATCTTTTAATAAACTAAAAAGCATGCTCACTACACCTCCGATTATGCGACCACCCAAATGGGACTTACCATTTGAGCTTATGTGCGACGCGAGTGATTATGCTGTCGGCGCTGTGCTCAGTCAAAGGGAAAACAAGAGACCCTATGTAATATACTATGCTAGTAAGACTCTTAATGAAGCACAAATGAATTATACCACTACTGAAAAAGAGTTGCTAGCTGTAGTATTTGCATTGGATAAATTTCGGTCTTATATCATTGGTTCACCTATAGTAGTCTACACCGATCACTCTGCTTTGAAGTATCTTTTGTGTAAGCAGGATGCAAAACCGAGACTCATTAGGTGGATACTCCTCCTTCAAGAATTCAACTTGATGATCAAAGATAAAAAAAAAAAAAAAAGGAGTTGAGAACGTGGTGGCAGACCATTTATCCCGACTTGTGGTGCAAGAGGCTGATGAGCACATTCCTATCCTTGACTTTTTTCCTGATGAGCATTTACTTTCGATTCATTTTGTTTGTCCCTAGTATGCTGACATATGTAATTATCTAGCTACAAGATAAATACCACCGCATTGGAGCCCGGAGGATAGAATGAGGTTTATGGCGGATGTGAAGTACTTTTATTTCGACAACCAGTACTTGTTCAAGTACTGTCCTGGCCAAGTTATGAGGAGATGCATACCAGAAAATGAACGACGGGATATCCTTGCATTTTGCCACTTGGTAGCATGTGGTGGCCATTTCTCTTCAAAGAAGACCTCGACAAAGATCTTACATTCAGGTTTTTATTGGTCCTCATTAAACAAAGACTATGTTTCATTTTGTAAGGAATGCAATAGGTGCCAAAGATTGGGTAGTGTGACCCGAAGGAACATGATGCCCCTCTCCCCCGTACTTGTTATTGAGATATTTGATTGTTGGGGCATCGACTTCATGGGTCCCTTCCCTGTGTCTTTTGGCTACCTATACATATTGCTGGCAGTGGAAAACGTGTCTAAGTGGGTGGAGGCTATCCCGACCAATACCAATGACCACCGCATCGTGGTCAAGTTTTTCAAGGAGAACATTTTTTCGAGGTTTGGGATGCCTCGTGCGATGATAAGCGATGGTGGTTCGCATTTTTGTAATAGACCATTTGCATCTTTGATGCATAAATATGGCTTCACACACAAGGTGTCCACCGCATATCACCCACAAACCAATGGCCAAGCCGAGTTGGCCAATAGGGAAATCAAGAACATCCTAGCGAAAAAGGTGAACCCTAATAGAAAAGATTGGTCGTTTAGATTGACCAATGCCCTATGGGCTTATCGCACTGCCTATAAGACTGTCTTAGGTATGTCTCCCTATCGGCTCGTCTATGGCAAGGCTTTCCATTTGCCAGTTGAAATTGAACACATATTGGGCCATAAAGACCTTAAACTTCAACATGAGAATGACCGGAGAGAATATGAAGCTTGAAATGAATGAATTGGAAGAGATTCAAAGAGATGTGTATGAGAGCTCTAAAATTTCAAAGGAGAGGGCTAAGATCTTTCATGATAAATTAATTATAAGGAAATCATTTGAGCTTGGACAAAAAGTGCTCTTATACAATTCTAGTATCTCGATCTTTCAAGGTAAACTCCGATCTCGTTTGGATGGCCCCTATCTTGTCAAGGTGGCCTACCCCAATGGAGCTGTGGAAGTCACAAACCCCGAAGATAGCAAGACATTCAAGGTCAATGGTCAAAGACTTAAGCCATTTTTCGAGGGTTTTGAAGGACAAGGAGTGGAGGAAGATTTGATGGATCCGGTTTACCCGGACTTGTTGGAGGAATAACTGTTCATATGATCTTTAGTGTACAGTCGTTTTTTATTTACTTTAACTGTTCATGTTACTTACTTTATCTTTTCGTATATTGTTGTTTTTCTTAGTTGCAGATATTGGTAATTTTGTCAAAGCTCAAGTGCGAGGTGTTCTCTAACCCTACTCATCTTTTTATAGTCCTTCATTGCATATCATATTTTTTTTGTTGCATTGAGGACAATGCATGAATCAAGTTGGGGGGTGAGGTGCACCATTTGTATGATACACCAATGTTTGTGGAAATTTTTGTTGATAATACCAATTTTTGTGGTGAAAATTCACATTTCACATATCATACAGATTTTTTGTTCACAATAGTTACAAGTTATGTGAAAATTTTGAAATTTTTTGTGAAAATATCTTAATGTTGATCTGTATTCCCTTATTTAGAGTGTCATGGGTTTTTGATATGTTGATCTTTGTTTTGAACTTTGAATACATGAGCACATTATAGAAGTTCATCTAATGCTCGAGTATTAGGTATGCGTTTGCTTTTGAACTCACCAATATGTACACCTTGAATGTGAAATTTTGGCAATTTACGGATTTGATTCACATTTTAGTGCTTGACATGAATAGTGGAGATGAGTAAGAACCCATGAGAGCTTTAGTGTCAATCCTTGGTGGAGGGAACTTACATTTACTCAAGGAACAATTTTTCAAATTCCAAATTTGTTCAATAATCTCATTATGTTTGTTTTGGCTAGTTGCATTTGGGTAGTGAATTGACTTTGTCTTGATATGTATAATGCTCTCCCATGCCTATCTAGAAATGATCTTAGGCCATCTTTGATTTGCTTTGAGCCTTGGCTCTTTTTCTTGTGAAAATTTTATCCCTAGTGCCATGATTGAGCCTTAATTGTAAATTTGTTTCCATGCCACACATTTGACCAAGCCAGTGCAAAATGATAAAAATCTACCTCACATTGGTTGTTCCTAGAGCTGAATATGAGTGATCATAAAAGAGAAGGAAGTATAGTGTGGAAACCCAAACAAAAGGGATGAATAATGTTGAAACTCAAAGAGTTGAATGGAAAAAGAACGAAAATCCAAGAAAAGGAGAAAAAAGGAGTGAAAAGAAGAAAAGAATGAAAAAGAAAAGAAAAATGTTAATGAAAAGAAAGAAAAGAAACAAAGAGTGTGGTGATGGTGTTGGACTGAAAATCCCATAAAAAAGGAGATAGTTTTGAAATAAACGTCATCCACTCGGAACAACCCTCTTTGTTATCCTATATCCTTCATTTCATTTGCTTCAATATCACCCCAAGGCCCCATTATAACCCTTGAAAGTCCTAAATGATATAGAGAAGCATGGGAGATGCATACTTTTAAAGAAAAAGAGAAGTTGATTTGTTATCTAGTTCCCTAGCATTCCTTTCATGAGATTATGCCAAGTTGTTTCATTTTCATGCAGGAGCTTCATTTTTGGATTATATGTGAGCATACTTCGTTTTGTGCACAAGATTATATCTCACATATACACATGGAGAGCATGCTTGGATAACTAGAGTGTTATTCGTTGTTGAGAGACACCCTTGGTGAGGTTGCGTCAAAGCTTAATTTGGATAGCCAAAGTGATTGTGAACTCTGTTGTGTAAATGCTTAAATTACATGTCCAATGCACACACACACGAGTTTAAAAATGAATGTGTAGGTGCATACTCTAGACTAGCATTTATAGCCATAGTTCTACTCATGTGTGCTTGGTTTTGGCATTTGAACGATGTATTAGGTAGTCCTATGCTTGCGGGATAGGGGAATATTGCTCAACTCTCGATATTTGGTAGGAATTAGGAATGCCCTTGTTATTTGAATATGTGTGTTATATTTTGGGTGTTCATTTTGGTAGTTAAATGTAGAAATCTATACCTTTTGTTTTGAAGGCATCAAAATTTTAAATCATATTGCAATTTCAGTAATGACTTGGGACATGATGGTTCAAATTGTGGTTTACAAGTGTAGCACATGTTTTGGTGGAGTAGAGGTCATAAATAGAGTGCTAGAATGTGTAGGAGTTGAAGTGAAGTGGAGAGCACAGGTTTTTGCAATTAAGTGAAAACCTACCGGTAGTTTTGTACATAAAACTCCCAGTAGGTTTTGCACACTGGACCTGAACCTACCGGAAAACTACCGGTAGTTTTTGCTCTCTGGAGTAAAACCTACCGGTAGTTTTGGCATCGACCTACCAGTAGGTTTTGTCCAGAATGCCAAAATTAAGGGTTTTAATCAGATTTTTTCAGGAGAACTATTCATTGTCTCCCTAAGTTACAAACCCTAAGACACTTCTCTCTCCTTCCAAGCATCTCTTAGCCTAAAAATCCCTCACCCATTGCCTTAATCTCTCATCTCTCACTGCTAGGGTTCTTGATTAAGTGGTTTTTAGTGAAGATTTGTGGATTTCATCATTTAAACCCTAGGTTTGCCGAATTTTACCCCAAGCCCTAACCTCTTTGAATCTTTTCAAAAGTTCCAAAATCTTTGCAATGGCTCGCACAGGGAGGATCATCTGTGATGTTGTGGACCTGATTGAGGGGTTGTTTTTGGCTTTTTTGTCACTCTTGGTGTGTGGGGCACTATTGCTTTGCATGGCCCGCAACAAGCGAACCGGGCCAAGTTCTAATCAGTCCGAGGGTGCTAGAGCCCGCAAGAGAAGCGGGTCGGGGTCGAGTTTAGACCGGAGTGAGCGAAGGAAGAAGGGCAAGGAACGATGCTCGCGACCAAAGCATCGAGGAAAAGAACGTAACTTGTGAGGATAATTGAGGCCCATGGGATTGGGATCTGGTTTGAGCCCGTTAGTGGGTTCAATTTGGTGCTATGTCGGGAGTTTTACCAAAAATTGAGGGTGGTGGACGAGGACGCAGAGATTTTGAGAACTAATGTGAGGGGCAAGACTTTTGATGTGACCCCAGCCGTGATTACCACCCTAATGAAGTACGAAAGTCCACTTCCCTTCACCCTGGTGTACCAACACAACATTCCTGGGGTCAAGACCATCCCGGAGTATATGGGGTCGATGTACGAGGACCCGACTCAATTTGGGGGAACAATCCAAGTTGGGGACCTCAAGCTTGCGTACGAGATGATGAATAAAGTCTTGCATTACAACTTGCTCCCAAGGGGAGCCGAGAAGAGCCCAAACGTGGAAAATCTCACTCTCTTGGATGCGGTGATGACTAGGAAGGCTTTGGATATAGCGCTCTTAATATGAGAGGTGATGAAGGAATTTGCCCTGGCTAGAAAGCCGAAGGCGAACGTTCCATTTGGCAATCTAGTCACCCAGATGTACAACCATTTCAAGGTCAAAAGATATGTCTCCGACGTGATAACTCCCCATGAGACCGGAGCCATAGGGAAGGCAAGTAGTAGCAAGAGGACGTCAATGAGCCGGGGTGAGCGAGCCAGAGTTTCGAGGCCGGAGTCATCAGCCGCGGGACCATCCTCTACTGGGCCATCCACTTCTGCACCGGTACGCATAGTTTCTCAGCGCCTTGACTTCTGGAGGAGACTGTGCACGGGATTTCGGCGACGATGACTCGGCTTTTTCAGCATACATTCCCGGGAGAGCCGATTCCTGGTGGACCTCCACCTCCTACCTCTGCCCTCTCAGCCTCCACTGTGGTTGAGGTGGGGGATTCAGATGAGGATGACGAAGACGATGATGAGGATGGTGATGGGAATGATGATGGAGATGATGGAACTGATGGTGATGATGATGAGGATGATGAGGGTGATGAGTAGGATACCCTTGTTTTTGTCCTTTTTGATTTTGGGTTGTACATAGCTAGGAGTGGAATTATCGGCCTAGTAGAAGAATCTTAAGGAATTTTAGGCCGTTTTGTCTCTTTTTGAACTCTAACTCCATGTACTCAACTTTTGAAAGTAATTAATGAAATGCCACATTTGTTGTTCCATCTTGCCCAAGTTATAATTTCTTTAATTGCATTGTGATTTTTGTATTTTGAATGTTTGGTGAATTACTTGTGTAAATGGATTGTTGTAGTTTCATACTCGTTGGTTTGAAAGTAAACTTTGCTAGGGACTAGCAAAGCTCAAGTTGGGGGGTCTGATTAGCACGAAATATTGCATATCATGTGTACATTTGCACCCCTTTTATGCTTGCTTTTATGGTAAAAATGAGAGGAATTGCAATGTTTCGAGCTATTAATGGAGTTTCGGCATGTTTGTAGGTAAAAGAGCTTAAATGGTACATGTTAGGCCCCTATCATGGTGCTTAAGGTCAATGGAGATGAGTGGGAGGCTTGACAATGGTTTGGAAGGTGAAAGAACCAAGAATTGAGAAAAACAAGTTAAAACCTACTGGTAGGTTTGTCATAAAACTACCGGTAGGTTTTGCCTACTGGAGTGGGTTCTACCGGAAAACTACCGGAAGGTTTTGGCTACTGTTGTAGAACCTACCGGTAGGTTTGGCCATCGACCTATCAGTAGGTTTTATTGAAAAATGCTAGATTCTGCAACTCAAGCTCTGCCACATGGGGGTCCCACCTATTGGTCTCCCACTTGTTCCCTAACACCCTTTACACACAGAGATGCCTCCTCAACCCTGGCCTTGGACTTTGAAGGCTCATGCATTAATGAGTAGGAGAGAGAAGAGAGGAAGCTTGGGAGTTGCTGGGTAGGCTGTCCTAGCTTGCCCAATGCCATCCAATCAGCCTTCTATGGATGGGAGGTCTTTCACACACCTAGGGGGACCTCCATGGATGAATTTGCAAGATGCATTGATAATTATTCAGATTGTATTGCATTGTAGAAAGAGAAGCTCCAAGGAAGAAGACATAGTTTAGAGAGAGAAAGCTTAGATTTTTACATTTCTTCCATCCATTTCACTTGTAATCTTTTGTAACATTCTTGTAAGCTTCATTTATTGTCTTTAATGTCATTTATTTCAAGTACATTGCAAGTTTAAATACACCATTTAGATTCTACCATTGTTGTAGTAAGGTTTCTACATTTCAAGCTTTTAATATGGGTATTCAATGCACTTCTTCTTAGTTTAACTTTTCTTGCATTAATTTAAGTTCAAATCTTCATTGTTTTACAATGTCTGTTTACTTCATTTATGTTCTTGCATTAAGTATGAGTAGTTAAGCTTTAAGTTGGCTAATCCAAGGGAGAACTCCTCTTGAGTATGCTAAATCAACTCTTTTTCATTCCTCCTCGTAGTGTACGATGATTTGGTTTGACTAGGTTGAGTGTGGACATGGTTGTGAGTTCTTGATACACCGTAGAGTTGTCACGGGGTATGCTTGAATCCTCACCTCCATTTTAGTCCCTCGCTTCCTACGAATCAATCAAACATCTAGGCACCATTGGAGGAAGGTCTTGAGTTGATTTGGCATTCCCATTGGAATGACCTCTTCGGATTAGCCAACACTTGTTTCCATTTCATTTTCATCAAGAACACAATTCACCAAAACTCAAACATCAAAGATTTACACTTTCACTTTTTCACCAAAATTAGCTTCAAAATAATTCACCTACTTCCCTGAGGAGACAACCTTGGAATACGATTTCCAAGTAAAACACGATACTTGAAAGTCTCTCTGCACTTGGGGAGCACTTTGTTCACACACACACACATTTCATTTCCACACACCCGTTTTCCAATTCCTTGCATTGAACCCGAGTGAAAGTGACACTTACCCACACACATAAGCCATATACACATTGAGGGTTCATGTTCGTAAATTAGGAACGACGGAATAAATCAAGCAATATTACATGTGGTATTACTTTGCCTTGATAACAATATTCTTATCATATGTAATTTTTGAGTGATAGTCACAAAACTTGAGTGTATTATTTGCTGAGTGATTTCTAGGAAAGGATTGACATCGAGGTTAATTCTTGTGTAGCAGAGTAAAGCATTGTGATATTTCTTAAGTGATTTTGAAATAAAGAAATCCTGGCACACACACGAGTTTTTCTGAAAATATATGGAATAATGTTACATTTAATGTGTGTTACTCTTTTAGTGATCAGGGAAGGAAAGTATCTTGGTAATAGAATAGAATGGTGATTTAATCTTATCAGTGGATAATATAAATTATGTAAACCTAACATTTGAAGTTTGTAGGTATCTTCACTAAAAACCTTCACGAGACAAGACTCGTCCACTAGAGATCACCTAGGGGTTTAACAACTTGTTGTATATGCTAAATGCAATCATGAAATCTACGAAAGTGATTTTGTTTTGTTTGTTTGTTTTATTACTAAGGACTAGTAATGTTTGGTTGGGGGGGTGTGATTAACCCTAAAAGAATGCGTAATTGAATCAGGGTTTACGGTTAACTGTGTGCGTAAACTAGGAAAAAATGATTAATTTATAAAGTATTAGGGTTAATACGTAGTTTGTACATTTTGCAGGGTTTCAAGCATAAATATGGAAATCTAAGAGGACCAAAATGCAAAGGCTAAATGAGGAAGGGGAGAAAAGTATAAATCACAAGTCAAAAATGAGGCTACCAAAGCAAAATTCTAGAGAAATGCTAACATCCGGACGGTGGTGGTGGCGTCCGGACAGTGCTCAAATTGCCTTAAGTCTCTTTCTTCTCCCACTTGTCCATGTGAGCAACAAATCACCCTGATTGGTTGTCCAGGGTGTCTGCCACCTTACTCCTTCCTATCGATGCCTATAAATAGCCCTCTTCAGCTCATTTTTTAGGGGATGGCAAGAGGGCTCATTTTAGTGCAAGAGAGGAGAGAAAGGAGGAAAGAAATAGAGAAAGGGAGACTTTAGTGATTGTTTCGATCATAAAATGAGCGAAGCCCTGCCCTAATCACTTCTCAGCTAGAATTTTCTCTACTTCTACATTTATGTTTATCCTTTCTACTTGGAGGGTTTCACCTCTCCCACTGTTGTACCCTAACTAGTAATAAGAGTGGCAGTGTTTCAGCTATTCCTCGGGGAAGGACGTTTGTGTATTTTTTTTTCGGTTGTAATGAGATTATATCACTCATTTTGCTAGTCTATAGCAATGAGGCATGAGTAGTTCATTTATACTCTTCGGTGTAGGGTGAATGCATGTATGATACTTTTAAGTTATGGAAATTCCAATGTTTTATTTATGCATTAAAGTTTATACCTCCCTTAACTGATGGATGGTTATTATTATAATATGCTCATGGTTATGAACACTGAGTAGGGCTTAATGAGCTTAATGCTATATACCATACTATCTCTAATTATTACACATTTCATGCATAATACAATGATGTACGTAGTTGGAGTTTATGTAACAGTCATGGATTGGATATAGATGAGTTAAATCTTGTCATAGTCAATGCTTCTGATTCAATGCATAAACCGGAACTCCATCTTCATTGAATCATCAACCTGCCGATTGAATAGCTAGAGTAAACTTTTTGAATGTTTCACTTTAGGTTTACTAGGGTTATTTGATTGTTACATGGTACATAGACCTTCCGGCTATCCTAATCAATTGTTGTGATATGGTTCAGTTATACATCAAACCTACCAGTTAGCTTTCCAATGAAATGGGAGTTAATTGTTGTAAGGCATCATTTTCATAAATGAACAGTGTTGGATCCCCACACTGAAGAGTACCTTTATCATTGTTATTCAAAGTTTTAGTTAAGTTTTTATTTGATAATTCTAAGCTCACACCACAAGCTATTTCGTTGCACACTACACACACGACAATTTTACCATTTACTGTTTTGAATACCGACAGTTAGCTCCCTATGGGTTCGACCTCGGACTTAACCAAGAAATATTACAATTTGACCATTTATACTTGGGTGTATGGAATAACTCATGTCAAATCAACCCTAATACTTTATAAATTAATCACTTTAACTTAATTTATGGACATAATTTACCCTAAACTCTAATTCATTTACGCACTATATTAGGGTTAATCAGCTGCCCAAATCCCATTAAAATCAAGTCTTCATTAAGAAAGCATATTTTATGTACTCTTTTGGAATGGGACATACTATTGACCTGCCGACTCTGATTATGGATCAAATGATACTGACAGTGGAGAATAAAAAATCTTCACTTCCATTTGTTGTGTTGGTATCTAATTTGTGTAGACAGAAAGGAGTGATATCTGATCCAACATGGCCTATTGTGGAAAGTCTAGCACCGCGAGACAAGACTTCTTTGAAAAAGAGCCATGGAATTCCAGTGGAGGTGCAGCAAGAAGTACCACCCGAGCCACAGGCAGACCAGTTTCTGGGAGGTATAGATTTATAGCCACCTGAAAAGCCTCAGAATCGATAGGTGGAATAGTAACCGTATATCCCAGTGGATGATCGAACAGATAGGCAGATTTTGTTGCGACTAGAGATGAGGATGACTTAGAATGATCAGAGCACCCAGTATGAGGAGAACCAGAGAGAGATCCTAAGGTTACTTAGAAGGAGATATGGTGGTGGCCCATCATCGTCAACTTAGTCAACCAGAGTCTGCTACATTTTTCTACTTTCTCTCTCTACCTTTCTTAGACTTTTTATTTACTTTCCGGTTCATGCACTACGTTTTCTTAGTACTTTGGATTTTTTCGAATTTACTTTTTTGCTTTGGATGTTAGTTTAATTCCAGTTAATTTAGTTAGTTTGTGTTTATACTGTTTTGCTATGTTCAGGCAATTAGTTCATATGCTTCGGGGAAGGATTACATTGTCATTTCATTGATTTGCTGGAATAACCCTAATCGAATCACGGGGGATTTTCATACTCTATTTGTGCACTATTTATATATTTTCACATAAAACATACTATTTTGAGCACATAATGATTTCTTATTTTGGAAAACCTTTTGAAATAACATAATCCTTTGTGAAACTTACATACATAGTGGAGATGTAAAACCCTTGTGCAGATTTTGAACCAATCCTCCTTGAAGAGATTTTAAATGCTTACTCAAGTAAGAATCTCAGTTCAGCATAAGATTTCTTTGAATAATCTCATTAATCTTGTTTTGATTGGCACTAATGGAGTGACATATTAGCATTCGCCTTTAAAAAAAATTTATGAGAATGATGCATGTGTATGAATTCTGAAAAATGATATTAGGTCATTTGTAATCTTATTTTGAGCATTGACTATTTCTTTTGTAAAATTATACCCCTAGTAAGTCGTGATTGAGCCTAAGTAAAATTTTTATTTTTAAACCCACATGTTGACCAAGCCAATCAAAATATATTTATCCAACCCTTGTTATCTAATTTTCTTACACCCTCTCTTAAAGAATGCACTATATGGGAAAAGAAAAAGGAGAAATATGGTTGGAATGAAATAAAAAAGAAAACATAGGAAAGAATTTGTGGGAAGAAAATGAAAAATGGTGAAAGAAAAATTTTGCAAAGAAAATAACGGCCAAGTCATTATAGGCCTAAGATTGAAAAAATGAAAATGGCGAATATGATGTTGTAAAAGTTTAAAAAAGAAAATAGAGATGTGTGCTATCAAAAATGAAAATGATAGCTTTTAAATCCCTTAGACGTCGTTTCTTAAGCCCAACACCCTTGGCCACGTTATAACCCTAAGAAAGTCTTTTTTGATTCCAGAAGTCATGCATGTGTATCATTTTTAACTATTCATTATAAGGGCGAGTGTTGATAATTTTATTTGATGTAGTGTTGATATTCTTTCATGGGATTATGCCAAATTCCAGTTTTATTCAAATAACCTTCTTTTGGAATATTACATGTGTCATTACTTTGTTTTGTTTACAATATTCTTATCACATATACTTTTTGAGTGATAGTCACTAAAACTTGAGTGTGTTCTTTGCTGAGTGATTTCCAAAAATGGATTGTCGTCGAAACTAATTTTTGTACAGCTTAGCAAAGGGCTGTGATATTTCTTAAGTTTTTTTGAAATAAAAGAAATCCAAACACACACACGAGGTTTTTCTAAAAATATACTGAATAATGTTACAAATGGTGAGGGTTACTCTTATAGTGATAAGGAAAGGGGGAGTATTCTAGCATAAGAATGGAATTTTGATTTAATTTTATATGTGAAAAATATAAATTATTCTATCTTAGCTGTTGAAGTTTGTAAATAACTTCACTAGAAACCTTCACCAGACAAAACTCATCCACTAGGGATCATCTAGGGGTTTAACAGTTTGTTGCACAGGCTAAATGCAGTCGTGAAATCTACGAAAGTGATTGTATATATTTTATTACTATTGACTAGTAATGTTTGGTTGGGGTGTGATTAACCCTAAAAAGTGCTTAAATAAATTAGGGTTGAGGGTTAATTATGTGCATTAATTGATTTGAAGTGGTTAATTGAGGTTATATTAGGATTAATAATGGAATTATATGTTTTGTAGGGTTTTACATGTAATTATGGGAAGCTGAAGGGTTAAAAGTACATAAAGGATAAGAAAGAAGAAATCCAACAAGATAGCACCATGCGGACACTAGGAATGCCATCCTAACGGTCCAAAGTCAAAAAGTCAGCAAAGGTGGCTACAAGCAGAAAATCCAGAGAAATGGTATCGTCCGAACGATGGTGGTGGCGTCCAAATGGTGGCCTTAACTGACTTACCTTCTCCTTCTCTTTCATTGGTCCATTATTGCAACAACTTACCTGATTTGGTGATGTGGGAATCTGCCGACTTGAGCTGCTTGGAAGGACCTATATATGACGCCCCAATTTTCGGGGGTCCCGATTAACCCATTGATCACCCATCAACCCGCAGAATAACCTGTGATACCACTTAACCCAATAACACGTAGTAATATCCCATTCAATAGGATCCATAACTTAAACAAAATCCGGACAAGGTCTTCTTTTTACAGGGAGCTCTACCCAACACACACAACTTGTGCAATCCTAATCATTGACCACACCGGGTCCCAACATCAACATTCAATCAATGTAGCATTGAATACCAACATCCGCGACATTCATTCATTTACAAAAGAATATTATCCAAGAAAGTCCCATTACGTGCCTTTGTCAAAATATAAGTTTTGTACATAATTTATACAAAGGCCAAATGTAAATATATATAAGGGACTACAAAATATAATTCAAGAGCCACAACCTGACTCTGTCATCAATACGGGCCCAAGTGAGGGCCGTCAGCCGAAGCCTGCCCAACACCTGAAATATATTCCCATAAAGGGTGAGCCACGCTCAATAGGATATCTCCTATGGAGATCACCTCCCAACACAAATGCATATGAAATGTCACATGCAAACCATAATGTCAATCATTCATTCAAATACATAAATTTCGTAATTAAATGTCACCATTCCATATCATGTCATGAGATGAGAACTCACGCATGCAATACAAACCGAGCCCCAACGGCTCCAATAACACATGCTATGTCATGCGTATGCATCTGGGCATTCCAAGCCCTCTATTGATTTTGGACATCCAATGACTATTTTATAAAAATTTGTGTCTTTCTTGGGATAGGTATTTATGGACTTTCACTAACGGTCACCTAACCGACACGGCATCTATAGACTTTCACCAACGGTTCTGCGTACAACTGCTTGACTGCGTTTCACCCTAATCTCCAAACATCAATTCGGACTAAGTGTAAATGGCTTATATGAGTAGGTGAGTGACACTCTCCCTCGGGTTCGATACTAGAAATGGGGAAAACATGTGTGGATGAAAATGTGTGTGCATGTGTGTGCGCAAAAGTGCTCCACAAGCGTAGAGAGACTTGCAATGTCGTGTTTTACTTAGAATTGAGTATTCCAAGGTCATCCCCAGAGGGAAGGAAGGTTGAATTGTGGTGAAGATGATTTTTGTAAAGAAATGAAAAGTGTAAAATCTTGTGAGTTTGTGTTTTGGTGAGTGGAGTTTTTGATAAAATTGCAATGAAAACAAGGATGGCTAATCCAAAGAGATCATTCCAATGGGAATGCCAAATCAACTCAAAACATTCTACCAATGGTGTCTCGGTGCTTGATTGATTCGTAGGAAGTGAGGGACTAATGTGGTGGTGTAGGCTCAAGCATACCTCGTGACTAGTCTACGGTGTATCAAGAGCTCACAACCACGTTCGCACTCAACATAGTCAAACCAAACACTTTACACTACGAGGAAGAATGGAGAAGAGTTGATTTAGCATACCCAAGAGAAAATCTCCCTTGGATTAGCCAAATAAAAACTTAGATATCCATAGTCAAAGCAAAAACATGCATAATGTAAAGAAACATGGTGAAAATGAAGATAAAAACTTTTATTAAGGCAAAGAGAAGTTAAACTACAAAGATAAGTTCATTTCATACCCAAAAGTAAAGCTTGGAAGGAAAAACCCAAATGTAGACATGGTAAATACAAGAATATGTAGCTAAACTTGAATACACTTGAAATAAAGGAGATCAAAGTGCAAGAAGTACAGATTACAAGTGATTTGAAGCTTACTACAACTGAAATGGAGAAGGAAATGCAAAAACCTAACTTTCTCTCTCTAAAACTTCATCTTCTTCATTGGAGCTTCTCTCTCTATACTTCTGTAAAAAACTGAATAATGGTGTAGGAATAGCTTCCTTTTCGCCCATGTCCCCTCTATAGTCTGTGAGAGCAGACTTACCATCATTGGGAAGGGATTGGACACTTGCACAAGTAAGGACAGGCCATGCCTACAACCCCCCATACCACCCTATTTCTTTCTCTTCCTCTTCCATGCTCTTTCTTCCAAAGTCAGATTTTAGGTGTAAGGAAGTATGCTTGTATGTAGAATGTGTCAGGGCATGTGTGGGAGAAGCGGAGGTGGGCCCACGAAGTAGTTGGAGTTGAAATTGCAGCTTTCTGGCATTTTTGGGCAAAACCTACAGGTAGAACGATGACAAAACCTAGCGTTAGGTTTTGGCAGGGGCAGCAGTAGGACAATTCCAGTGTACAAAACCTACCGGTAGGTTTTGATGAACATCTATCGGTTGGTTTTCACCTGTTTTGGCTTTTTCTTAATTTCTTGCTATCCTGAGCCACCCGTTAAGCCTCCTCTTTTTCTCCATTGCCTTTAAGCACTTAATGGAAGCTTAGCACATGCCATTTCCTACTCTTTACCTACAATCACACAAAAACATCATTAATTGTTAGATTAAACACAATTTCCCCCATTTTCTCCACAAAAGCAAGTATAAAATGAGTGCAAAGAGATAAATGATGTGCAATATTCTATGCTCATCAACCCCTCCCCCCCCCCCCCCCCCCCAACTTGAGTTTTGCTAATCCCTAGCAAATTTTGTTTCCAAACCATAAAGCATAAAACTAAAACAATCCACTCATGCAAGGTAATTCACCAAACAATCAAAATGCAAAAATCACAATGCAATTAAATAAATGAACTTGGATAAGATGAAACAAAGCAACTGTGGTTCTTTCATTCATTTCTCCAAAAAGTTAGGTACAATGAGTAGAAGTCAAAAGGAAATGGCCTAAAATCCTAGAGATTCTTCTACTAGGCCGACAATTCTAATCCTATCTGTGCAACAACTAAAATCAAAAAGAACAAAACAAATCACCCTACTCATCATCCTCATCTCCAGTCCCCTCCTCATCACTCTCATACTCACTGCTCTCCTCGTCACCGGAGTCATCATCGTCAGAACCCTCTACCTTAATAACAGTAGAAGTCATGGGGGTAGAGGTAGACGGTCCAATAGAAGGAGGCGGAGGTCCACCAGGGATTGGCTCTCCCAGGAATGTGTTCTCAAAAATCCTCGTAACCATCAAGGAGAGTCGATGCATAGTCCCCTCCAAGACATCTAAGCACTGAGCAAACTATGTGGGGCGGGGCAATGGTGGACGGCCCGGCAGTGGATGGCTCAGGTCTGTGTGCTCTGGCTCTCTCACCCCCACTCATCGTTGTCCTCTTGTTGCTACTGGACTTCCCGATAGCTCCAAACACCAAGGGTAGCAACACATCCGAGACATAGGCCTTGACCTTAGACTGATAGCACAACCTCGTGACCAAATTGGCGAATGGGAGATTCGCCTTTGGCTTGCTAGCCTTGGCGGACTCCTTCATGAAGTCCCATATCATCAAGGCCACATCCATCTGCTTCCTCGTCATAAATGCGTGGATGAGGGCAAGCTTCTCTTCATTTGGGGTCTTCTTCGCACCCCGGGGAATCAAATTATAGTCCAAAACCTTGTTCATGACCCCATATGTGTGCTTGAGGGCTCTGACTTAAATTTTCTTTTTGAATTGGGTCGAGTCCTCATATGTCAACTACACATACTCCGAGAATGATTTTCTCCCTTGGAAATTGTGTGGATAAACTGGGGTATTGGGGGGAGGCCTGCGGTACTTCATCAAATCCACTATCAAGCCCGGGGTAACCTCAAAGACCTTCCCTCTCACATTGGTCTTGAGTATACAAAGGTCCTCGTCGACTACATTCAACCTCTTGTAAAAATCTCTACACATTGGGAGGTTGTACCCCATAACTGGCTCAAACCATATCCAAATCCCAGACCCCTCTATCACTCTCACAACCTCGTCATTCAGCCCAAGGGTGGGCATGTCCACATGACGCTCACAAGTCACATTCTTCTCGTCAATGTTCTTCACGTGAGTATCATTCTTTTGCTTTTTTCTCCTCTCCCCACTCTCTACACTAGGGCCTGCCTCTGTCCTGTTGCGGGAACTCGTGCCAGCAAGTTGTGAAGAACTTGGCCCCGTTCATTTCGTACGAGCCATGAATATGAGAAATGCCCCAATGGCCACGAAAGGCAAAAACCACGTCCAAAGTCGCTCCAAGAGGTCAAGATGGACATGAGAGAGCTTACCTATATGCGCCATTGCAATGGATTCCAAGCTTTTGAGGAAAATCTAAGTTAAATAGTTTTGGTGGAAATATGGGAAAACTAGGGTTTTGTGAGAAATCCAACAAATTGCAGTGAAAATCAAGCAAGAATTCAACTCTAAGACTATTAATTGGAAGATTTGATGGATGGGTGAGAGATCTTTGAAGACAAGAGATGTTTTGAGGGAGAGGTGAAGGCGTTTAAGATTGAGAGGAGTGGAGAAGGCGAAGGGTTTTCCGAAAAAAAAATAGACTTAAAACCCTCATTTCCAGGTTTTCTGGGAAAAACCTACCGATAGAACGATCAAAACCTACCGATAGATTTTGTGCACTGAAAAATTCCTACCGATAGGTTTTGACCAACATCTACCGATAGGTTTTAGCTTTTTTCCAAAAATTCCCTGAGCTCCCATTTTTCTTTCCACTCTAATTTTATTCAACCTCTTCACATTGTAACAACCTATTTACGACCTCTACTCCACCAAAAAAAAATTTTACGATTGTGAACCACAATTAAGTGATCATGCCCAAAGTCATTTACGAAATTGCAATATGATTTAAAATTTTGATGCTTTCAAAAACACAAGACATGGATTTCTAAATCTAACTACCAAAATGAATACCCAAAATGTAAAGCATAGATTTAAATGGTAAAGGCATTCCTAATTCTTCATAATATCTAAAGTTTGAGCAATATTCCCCAATCTCGCAAGCATAGGGCTACATGACAACACTGTTCAAATACCCGATTAAAGTACACATGAGCAACATCGTAGCTTTAAATGTTATTCTAGAGCATGCACCTACACATTCAATTTCAAACTCGTGTGTGTGTGTAGTGGACATGTAATTTAAGCATTTACCCAACGGAATTCACATTCACTTGGCTATCCAAATTCAGCTTCGATGCAAAACTCGCCAAGGATTTCTCTCAGCAATGAATCACATTATGATTATCCTAGCATGCTTTCCATGTGTATATGTGAGAAAGAATCTTATGCACAAACCGAAGTATACTCACAAATAATCCAAAAATGAAACAATCTTGGCATAATCTCATGAAAGGAATGTTAGGGCACTAGATAGTAAAATCAAATTTTCTTTTTCTTTAAAGGTGTGCCTTCCCCATGCTTTCTCTAGATCATTTAGAACTTTCAAGGGTTGTAATGAGGCCTTGGGGTGATATTGAGGCAAATGAAACGAAGGATAGAGGACAACAAAGAGGGTTATTCAGAGGCATGACCTTTATTGTCAACAATTTCCCTTTTTGTGGAATTTTCAGTTTATCACCTTCACTTCACTCTTTGTTTATTTTTCCTTCCTTTTCCTTAACATTTGCCTTTTCTTTTTCTCTTTATTTTTCTTCTTCCACCCCTTTTTTCTCCTTTTCTTAGATTTTTTTCTATCTTTTCCATTCAACATTTTGAATTCAGCATCATTTATCCCTCTTTGGGTCTCCTCTCCAAATTTCCTTCCCTTTATGATCAATCACAGTCAATTCTCGAAACAACCAAGGCGTGGTAAAAAAATTTGTCGTTTTGCACTGGCGTGGTCAATTGTGTGGAATGGAAACGAAGTTTAAACAAGGCTTAATCATGGCATTAGGGATAATTTTTCCAAGAAAAGGGCTAAGACTCAATGCAATTCAAAGGTGGCCTAAGATCATTTCTAGATAAACATGGAAAGGCATATTGCATTTCAAGATAAAGTCAATCAACTACTCAAATGCACTCTAACCAAAACAAGCATAATGAGATTATTGAACAAATTTGGAATTTGAAAAATTGTTCCTTGAGTAAATGTAAGTTCCCTCCAACAATGATTGGCACTAAAGCTCTCATGAGTACTTAATCATCTCCACTATTCATGTCAACCTCTAAAATGTGAATTCAATCCGTAAATTGTCGAAATTACACATTCAAGGTACACTTATGGTTGAGTTCAAAAGTAGACACATATGTGATATGCAAGCATAGGATAAACTTCTATAATGTGCTCATGTACTCAAAATTCAAAGCAAAGATCAAAATATCCATAAACCCATGACACTCTGAATAGGGGAATATAGGTCAACATTCAGATATTTTTCACAAAAAGTTTTAAAAAAATTTCACATATTTCTCAACTATTCTGAACAAAACTCTGTAGAGCATGTGAATGGTGAATTTCACCACAAAATGGTATTATCAACAAAAAAATTCCATAAAAATTTGGTGTATCCTACAAATGGTGCACCTCACCCCCCAACTTGATTCATGCATTGTCCTCAATGCAACAAAAATATATAACATGCAATGATGGACTTAAAAAGATAAGTAGGGTTAGAGAACACCTCGCACTGAGCTTTGACAAAAACACCGTAATTTGCACATTTGAAAAAAGAAAACTATGCAAAGGTGAAAGTAAGTAAACAAATTAACTTGAAAAGTAAATAATAAAAGAAAGCGACTATACACTAAAATCTACTTGGACAGTTATTCCTCAATAAGGTTCGGGTAAACCGGATCCTTGAACTCTGTCTCCACCATTTGAACATCAAAACCCTCGAAGAATGGTTTAAGTCTTTTGTCATTGACCTTGAATGTTTTGCTATCTTCGGGGTTTATAATCTCCATGGCTCCGTTGGGGTAGGCCACCTGGACAAGATAGGGGTCATCCCAACGAGATCGGAGTTTTTCTTGGAAAATGGAGAATCGAGAATTATACAAGAGCACTTTTTGTCCTGGCTCAAATGTTTTTCTCACAATGGATTTATCATGAAAGATCTTTGCCATCTCTTAGGAAATTTTTGAGCTCTCATATGCATCTCTCCGAATTTCATCTAATTCATTCAACTCCAACTTCCTATTCTCTCTGGCCATTCTCAAATTGAAGTCCAAGGTTTTGATGGCCCAATAAATCTTGTGCTCCATCTCTACCAGCAAATGACAAGCCTTGCCATAGACTACCCTATAAGGAGACATACCTAGAATGGTCTTGTACACGATGCGGTAAGCCCACAAAGCATCGGTCAACCTAAGTGACCAATCCTTTTGATTCGTACTCACCGTTTTCTCTAGTATGTTTTAATCTCCCTATTTGCCAACTCGGCTTGGCCATTAGTCTTTGGGTGATAAGCGGTGGATACCTTTTGTGTTACGCCATATTTATGCATTAGAGATGCAAATGGCCTATTGCAAAATGAGACCCACCGTCACTTATCATTGCACGAGGTACCCCAAACCTTGAAAATATGTTTTCCTTTAAAAACTTGACCACAACTCGATGGTCATTAGTCTTGGTTGGGATGGCCTCTACCCACTTGGCACGTAGTCCACTGCCAGTAGGATATAGAGGTAACCAAGGGACATAGGGAATGGACCCATGAAGTCGATGCCCCAACATTCGAATATCTCAATGACTAGCACAGGGGAAAGGGTCATCATATTCCTACAGGTCACACTACCCAACCTTTGGCACCTATCACACTCTTTACAAAATGAAACACAATCTTTGATTAAAGAGAGTCAATAAAAACCAAATTACAAAACCTTAGCTGAAGTTTTCTTTGAAGAGAAGTGGCGCCACCGCATGCCTCAAAATGGTAGAATGAAAGGACATCCCGTTGTTCATTTTTAGGTACACATCTCCTCATCACTTGATCTGGGCAATACTTGAACAAATACGGGTTGTTGAAGTAGAAGTACTTCACATCCGCCATGAATCTTCGTCTATCCTCTAGGCTCCAATGCGGTGGTATTTGTCATGTGGTAAGATAATTACAGATGTCAGCATACCAAGGGAAAATAGAATGAATAGAAAATAAATGCTCATCGAAAAAAGTGTCAGGGATAGGAATATGCTCATCGGCATCTTGGACAACAAGTCGGAACAAATGGTCCGCCACCACATTCTCCACTCCTTTCTTGTCTTTAATGGTCAGGTTGAATTCTTGTAGGAGGAGGATCCTCCTAATGAGTCTCGATTTCGCGTCTTGCTTCGACAAAAGATACTTCAAAGCAGAGTGATCAGTGTAGACTACAATATGCGAACCAATGATGTAAGACCTAAATTTGTTCAATGCAAATACTACGGCTAACAACTCTTTTTCGATGGTAGTGTAATTCATTTGTGTTTCATTTAGAGTCTTGCTAGCGTAGTATATTACATATGGTCTTTTTTCTTCCCTTTGACCAAGCACTGTGCCGACCGCGTAATCACTCGCGTCGCACATGAGCTCAAATGGGAGTTCCCATTTGGGTGGTCGCATGATTGGAGGTGAAGTGAGCATGCTTTTGAGTTTTTTAAAAGAAGCCTCACAATCATCCAAGCACACAAAGGGAACATCCTTTGCCAGCAAATTGGTCAAAGGTCTTGCCAATGCACTAAAATCCTTTATAAATCTACGATAGAAATCGGCATGGCCAAGAAACGACCTGATATCCTTGATGACTTTTGGAATGGGGAGGTTGGAAATTGCTTTCACCTTGGATTTGTCTACTTCAATCCCCTTTTTCGATACAATGTGTTCGAGCACAATCCCTTGTGTCACCATGAAGTGGCACTTCTCCCAATTTAGCACCAAGTTCTTTTCCTCACATCTTTCAAGCACTCTCTCCAAACACCCCTCAAATGAGTCCCCAAAAACTGAGAAATCATCCATGAAAACCTCCACAATTTTCTCCACCATATCGCTAAAGATTCCTATCATGCATCTCTGAAAAGTTCCTTGGGCATTATACAACCCGAATGGCATTCGACGTTAAGCAAAGGTACCAAAAGGGCACATGAAAGTTGTCTTCTCTTGGTACTCCAAAGCAATCTCGATTTGGTATAACCAGAGCAGCCATCCAAGAAGCAATAATAGAGGTGTCCGGCTACTCTCTCCAACACTTGGTCAAGGAAGGGCAAGGGGAAATGATCTTTTCTTGTACATGAGTTGAGTTTCTGATAGGCGATACAAACTCTCCAACCAGTGACCACCTTTGTCGGAATCAACTCATTCTCCTCGTTTGTAACCACAGTGACCCCCGACTTCTTTGGCACTACTTGAGTGGGACTAACCCATTTATTATCGGCAATTGAAAAAATAATGCCCACATCAAGTAGTTTAAGCACCTCATCCCTTGCCACATCCTTTATGATAGGATTTAGCCTTCTTTGTGGTTGTCGGGATGGTTTGGCATCTTCCACCATGTAGATTCGGTGTGTACAAATGAGGGGACTAATCCCCTTGATATCGGCGATTGTCCAACCGATTGCTCCCTTATGCTTCTTAACACTTTCAATGATTTTTCTTCTTGCTTCGGCTCCAAGGAAGAACTTAGCACCACCAGGAATGTCTTGTGCTCCCCGAGAAATGCATACTTTAATGTGGAAGGTAGTGGTTTCAATTCCAAGATTGGTGTTTGTACGGTTGATGGAAAAATATTTTTTTCTTGTTGTGGAAGTTTCTCAAATGTCGGGGCCCAAATTCGTAGCCCTTGTACAGTTTCTGGATCCTTTTCATCAACAAAATCTTCCTCCCCCAAATTTGAATGGCAAACTAATTCCATATGGTACCCCACCAAAGTGTCAATCCGGTTGACCTCATGCACTTCCTCATCATCACCCAGTTGCTTGCACAAGTTAAATATGTTGAGGTCCATTGTCATGTTCCCGAAAGCAAGCTTCATTAGTCCATTCCTGCAATTGATCACATCATTAGATGTAGCAAGGAAAGGCCTACCTAGTATCACAAGAATTTGAGAACTAGAATTAGCAACCGGATGAGTATCAAGTACAATAAAATTAACAGGAAAATAAATTTGTCAACATGAACTAGAACAACCTCAACTACTCCCCTTGCTATTCTCACACTTCGGTCTACCAATTGAAGAGTGATTGCAGTTGGCTTCAACTCTTCTAATTGCAATTGTTGATACACCGAGAAGGGTAGGAGGTTGACACTTGCTCCCAAGTCTAGAAGTGTTTGCTCCACCTGGCAATTCCCTATGGTTATGGCAATGGTAGGGCAGCCGGGATCTTTAAACTTGGGTGGTGTGTTGGTTCTCAAAATGGAACGTGATTAACCTCAATTAGTATGTAAATTAAACAATTAAAAAACTCGAATTAGCATAACTAACGCACTGAAAATTAGTACTTAGAGTAAATTAGGGTTTGTATGGGAATAACCCTAGCTTTAACATTTTATCTAAAACTTGCAGGATAAATGTTGAATTAAACATAAGATGCAGGAGCAATGTCAAGAGAATGGAACATTGGAGGCTAAAGTATAATTAGGCAAAATGAGGAGTCAGCATTCCATGCAAGTTGATTATTCCAGCAAAGCACCACCATCCGGACGGTGGTGATGGCGTCCGGACGGTCACCCTTGTCAGACTCAAGCTCATCTCTTCTCCCACTTGCCTTCCCACGCTTATAAATAGGCTGCCCCCTTCTTCATTTCAGAAGGCCAGAACAAGAGAAAGCCGAGAGAAACCGAGAAGTTCTGAAGAGAGAAAAAGAAAAAGAAAAGAGAAAGCACGCTCCGGTCCGTGTTATACTTCAGTCCTACGTCGTGTACTTTTATATTTTCGTTGTATCTTTCCATTCGGATAGTTGAACTGCTGCCACTTTTTCATCTTAATCGATCATAAGAGTGGTTGTATTTCAATCGTTCCCTGCGAAAGACATTTAAATTCCGTACTTTTATTTCCTGTTGTAATGACAACTGCTAGCTCTCCTTGCTTGTCTATAGCAATGGAGCGTGAGTAGTTCCGTATATCCTCCGGTTCGAGGGGAACACATGTATAATATTGATCTGTTTATGGAATTGCTGATGTTTTATTTATACGTTTATTATATATAAGACGGGCCAGCTAGAATGACCCCGGCGTTCCTACCGGTATGGTTAATCCTCCACCGGAATGCTGAGGAAGTTCCACTGACGCCTGGTATTACTATATATAATAATATTGCCTGCTAGAATAACCCCGGTGATCCTATCGGTATGGCTAGTCCTCCACCGGAACGCTGAGGAAGTTCTACTGTCAATATATATATTACAAGATAACCTATTGAATAATTCAAGTATGCCGTTTGAGTGACTTCACTTTCTGGGTGATGTATCTAAATACAGTTAGCCTAAGAAGCGGCTGTGTTATGATTAACTACCACCGGTTGACCTGACAAGTCACCGGAAGATAGTCTGTACCACCTGCGGATTTTACTTGGATTAGTCAATTGGAACATCTATGCCCAGTGTAGCCTAAGAAGCAGTTGTGCTATATATTACCACCAGTGTAGCTTAAGCAGCAGTTGTGTTATGGTTTATTATATATATATGCATTTGCAATCATGAGATCAAGTGAATAACTTAAGTATTCCTCATGAATGGCTTGACCTTCTGGTTTGCTTGAGTTAATCAGTTGACGTGGATATAACCAGTGTGGCTTGAGAAGCAGCTGTGTTACAAAATATTACCACCAGTGTAGCTTGAGAAGCAGTTGTGTTATGGTTTAGATACATCAGACCTGCCGGTTAGCTTTCTAGTAAAATGGAAGTTAATTGATGTGAGGTAGCAATTCCATAATACGACCAATATAACGCATGTGGGATCCTTGAACTGAAGGATATCTTTTATATTTCTGTCATTAATCTACTTTACTTACGCATTTCATTATTGTTGCAATTTAATTCCGTCTTTTAATTAAGTTAAGTTACTCGAACAGACTAAGCTCACACCACAAGCTCTCAAACATCAAACTACTCCAAACAACCTCTTTATGGCTTTATTTTTATTTTATTGTTTTTATTTTATCTTTAACCTCTAATTACTAAAACTCTCTGTGGGATCGATACTTGGACTTAAAACTGAGAAAACTACAATTTGACCACTTATACTTGGGTGTAATATAATAATATAATTCAGACACACTAAAAAGTGCGAATCAAGTTTTTGGCGCCGTTGCCGGGGAGTTACGGTAATTAAAAAATAAAAAAATATATATATAAAAAAAAAAGTTGTTTGTGTATAATTTGTTTCTGTTTGTTTGTTTTTAAATAGTTTATGTCTGTACGGTCATCAGTAGGTTCAGTAAACCAGCAAGCTCAACCTTCTTCCTCATCCTCATCTTCCTCATCCACACAAGAATCGTTTGAATTAAGTATGGCTCGAAACGTACCTAGGGAAGAACCTCCGAGAGAACAAGAAGTCATCCAAAACATCCGACCTTTAAGAGAATATCTACATCCTACGCGAACAAATGTCCCATCCTGTTTCGCTTTTCCAGAAGACACTCCAAACATTAATATTAAATCAGGAACTATCCAGTTACTACCCCAATTCCATGGTCTAGAAACTGAAAATCCCTACATTCATATGAAAGAATTTGAAGAAGTCTGTGGAACGTTGCAAGATAACTCTGAAATGGTCAAACTAAAATTATTCCCATTTTCTTTAAAAGATAAAGCAAAACAATGGCTTAACACCTTAAGAGCCAACTCCATCACAAATTGGCAAACTTTACAGACTGAGTTCTTTAAAAAGTTCTTTCCTATACATCGTACTAACACGTTAAGACGTCAAATCATGAACTTTTCTGTAAAAGAAAATGAAACTTTTTATCAATGCTGGGAAAGATTTAAAGATCTTCTCCAAGCCTGTCCACATCATGCATTCGAAGATTGGACCTTAGTCGGATTTTTTTATGATGCACTCCCATCTGCAATGCGACAGTTTGTTGAAATGATGGCACAGGGGGAGTTCATGAATAAAAGACCCGAAGAAGCATTCCAATTCTTCGATACTATTTCGGAAAGCTCCCAAATGTGGGACCCGACTTCGTCTAACATAGTAGAAAATAAGCCATCTACATCCGAAAGAGGAAAATATGTATTAAAAGAAGATGATGATCTAAGAGCTAAAATGGCTAGTTTATCTCGAAAACTAGAAGCCCTAGAAATGAAAAAACTAAAACAAGTGTCTGTTATAACAACTACTGAACAAATATGTGAAATTTGTGCGTTATCAGGACATCCTGCAACAGAATGTCCAACTATACCTGCATTCAAAGAAGTTCTGATAGAACAATCTAATGCAATTCCAACTTATAACAACAATAATAAGCCCTATATGAATCCCTATTCTGAGACTTACAATCCAGGATGGAGGAATCATCCAAATTTTAGTTGGAGAAACACGCAACCCACAAATCAAACACAAGGACCACCACAGGCACAAAATCAACAACAACAATACCAACCATATCAACCCCCACATAAAAGAACTCTGGAAGACACAATGAACCAATTTATTCAAAATCAGATGAGTTTTAATAACCAAACAACTCAAGTTTTTAACGAATTTAAAACTCAAACTTCACAGAGTATTGAGGATATCAAGGGTCATTTAGCTAAACTGACTCAATCCCTCAGTATACCAGAAAAAGGAAAATTTCCCACCCAACCAAAACCTCCACAAAATCAAAATCAAATTAATTATGTGACTTCTGATCCTTCCCCAAGCCAAGTACAATCTATTACAACGCTAAGAAGTGGGAAAATCATAAATAAAACTAGAAAACCTAAAATTGCAAAGAACATACGTAAATCGATTCCGGTAAACGAACCCCTTGAACCAGAACCTTCAAAACAATCAGAACCAGAAAAGGAAAAAGATCAACCATGTCCGATCCCTTTACCTTTCCCCCAAAGAATTAAGAAACTCACATCCGAAAAAGATCAAGCTGAGATCTTAGAAATATTTAAACAAGTCAAACTTAACATTCCATTACTAGATGCAATTAAACGAGTTCCAGCATATGCTAAATTTCTAAAAGATCTTTGTACAAGAAAAAGAAGAACTAATGTACAAAAAAAGGCATTTCTAACTGAACAAGTTAACACTATCATACATCATAAAACTCTTCTTAAATACAAAGACCCTGGTAATCCAACAGTTCCATGTATCATTGGAAATTTCCGAATCAATCGAGCCTTATTAGACCTCGGATCTAGTTGTAATTTAATGCCATATTCCGTCTATACCCAGCTAGGCTTAAGTGAACTAAAACCTTGCAAGGTCACATTACAACTAGCAGATAGATCGATCAAAGTTCCACGAGGAATTGTGGAAGATATTATTATTCAAATAGATCAATTCTATTTCCCCGCAGATTTCATCATCATAGACACAGAACCAACTTACGAAACATCTATATCCATACCTCTAATCTTGGGCCGCCCGTTCCTAGCCACATCAAATGCCGTAATAAACTGTAGGAACGGAATAATGAAATTATCATTTGGAAACATGACCCTAGAATTAAATGTGTTTAACAGCTTAAAACGACCTAGAGAAGAAGAAAGTGACGAAGAAGAACCCTTTGAAATAAATTGTGTTAATACACTGACTCAAAGTTTCTTTGAAAACACTTTTCTAAAAAAAGAAGAAGATATATTTGAGTTACAATCAATATCTGATACCGAATCTGAAGATAAATCTGTGGAAAATCCACCAGGTGAAAAATTACCAATATCTGAACCCGTAGCACCAAACATAAAAATTGCTAAGACAGACTTAAAACCACTCCCAACCAATCTAAAATACGTTTTTCTAGAAAAAAAATAAAATTCATCCAGTAATCATATCAGCAAACTTATCTGAAAAACAAGAGAAAGAATTAACAAAAGTACTAAAAAATCATCAAAGTGTCCTTGGATGGACAATAGCAGATATCAAAGGTATAAGTCCACTCCTATGCACTCACTGTATATACCTGGAAGAAAATGCTAAACCATCTCGTCAAATGCAAAGAAGACTAAACCCACATCTAAAAGAAGTCGTTCGCAATGAAATACTCAAACTATTAGATGCAAAAATCATCTATCCAATATCTGACAGCAAATGGGTTAGTCCTACACAAGTTGTTCCAAAGAAATCCGGAATCACTGTCATACAAAATAAGGAAAATGAATTAGTCCCAATGCGTACAGTCACAGGCTGGCGAGTATGTATTGATTACAAAAAATTAAACTCTCTTACTAGGAAAGATCATTTTCCATTACCATTCTTAGATCAAGTCTTAGAAAGAATAGCTGGGCATGCATACTATTGCTTTTTGGATGGATATTCAGGCTACAACCAAATTGAAATTGCAATAGATGATCAAGAAAAAACCACTTTTACATGTCCCTTTGGTACCTTTGCATATAAACGAATGTCATTCGGACTTTGTAATGCACCAGCTACCTTCCAACGTTGCATGTTGAGTATATTCAGCGATATGGTAGAAAGATATTTAGAAGTCTTCATGGACGATTTTTCAGTATATGGAGATTCATTCCAACTCTGTCTAGAAAATCTAGAAAAAGTTCTCATTCGATGTGAGGAAACAAACCTTGTCCTAAACTGGGAAAAATGTCATTTTATGGTAACACAAGGTATTGTTTTAGGCCACATAGTCTCCAAAAAAGGAATCGAAGTAGATAAGTCAAAAATCGATCTGATAGCAAACCTGCCTCCACCAAAAACAGTAAAAGACATTCGCTCATTTTTAGGCCATGCAGGATTCTACAGAAGATTTATAAAAAATTTTAGTTCAATATCTAAGCCTATATGCAATCTATTATGTCAAGATATATCATTCGAATGGAGTGAGACATGTCAATCCGCATTTAACAAATTAAAAGACATGCTTATTTCTGCACCTATTATGCAATCTCCTGATTGGTCCTTACCCTTTGAAATAATGTGTGACGCAAGTGACTATGCAGTAGGAGCTGTATTAGGGCAAAGAAAAGACAAAAAACCATACGTGATCTATTATGCAAGCAAAACCTTAAATGATACCCAAATAAACTATTCAACCACAGAAAAAGAACTACTTGCAGTTGTATTTGCTTTAGATAAATTTCGTTCATACTTGGTTGGGTCGTCCATTGTGGTATTTACAGATCATGCAGCCCTAAAATATCTACTCACAAAGAAAGACACTAAACCACATCTCCTGCGATGGATACTATTACTCCAAGAATTCGATCTTATAATCAAAGATAAAAAGGGAGTAGAAAACGTAGTAGCAGATCACTTGTCAAGATTAAATTACGAAATAAAGGAAGAACCAATTCCAATCAAAGAAACATTTCCAGACGAACAACTTTTCGCAATAGCAGAAGTACCATGGTATGCGGATATAGCTAACTATCTAGCCACTGGAGCTATACCTCCTAATTACACTAAATCTGATACAAACAAGTTCCTAAGGGAAGTACGTAATTTTTTCTGGGATGACCCTTATTTATTTAAATATTGTAAAGATCAAATAATAAGGCGTTGTATACCTAACCATGAAATAAATCAAGTAATTCAGTTCTGCCACTCTGAAGCATGCGGAGGCCATTTCGCTTCAAGAAAAACCGCTGCAAAAATCATGTAGTGTGGATT
The DNA here is from genome assembly GCA_951799425.1 of Ilex aquifolium. Lineage (NCBI taxonomy): Eukaryota > Viridiplantae > Streptophyta > Magnoliopsida > Aquifoliales > Aquifoliaceae > Ilex > Ilex aquifolium. Next base: position 21,579,406 of record OX637396.1, on the reverse strand, counting down.
TTATTTTCCAACACTTTTTAAAGATACACATATCTTTTGTTTGAACTGTGACAGATGTCAAAGAATGGGAGATATTTCAAAAAGAAATATGATGCCTCTAAACCCTATTTTAATTATTGAAATTTTTGACTGTTGGGGCATCGATTTTATGGGTCCGTTCCCCCCATCGTTTGGCTATCTATATATTCTGGTCGCAGTTGACTATGTCTCTAAATGGGTCGAGGCAGTTCCTTGTCGAAATAATGATCATAAAACAGTGATCAAATTTTTAAAAGAAAATATTCTGTCTAGATTTGGAATTCCTCGCACCATTATAAGCGACGGTGGATTACATTTTTGCAATAAAGTTTTTGAAAACCTCATGAAAAAATATTCCATTTCACACAAAATATCCACCTCATACCATCCGCAGACCAGTGGCCAAGCTGAATTAGCCAATAGGGAAATAAAATATATCCTAGAAAAGACAGTAAACCCAGATCGTAAAGATTAGTCTTTACGATTAACTGATGCGCTTTGGGCATACCGTACTGCATATAAAACTATTTTAGGAATGTCTCCTTATAGACTAGTGTACGGAAAACCATGTCATCTCCCTGTAGAATTGGAACATCGAGCATATTGGGCAATTAAAACAATGAATTTTGATTTAGACAAGGCTGGAATAGCTTGAAAATTGCAAATCAATGAATTAGAAGAATTAAGAAACGAAGCATATGAAAACACTAAAATCGCAAAATCAAGAACAAAAATTTTCCATGATAAAAATATCATGCAGAAATCTTTCGAACCATCTCAAAAAGTTTTATTATACAATGCAAAGCTTCGTTTATTTCCAGGTAAATTAAGATCAAGATGGACAGGTCCCTACATCGTCAAACAAGTATTTGACTACGGAGCAGTTGAAATCGAAAATCCAGTAACCGGAACTATCTTTAAAATAAACGGTCAAAGGCTTAAACCGTATTATGAAACTTTTACTCAAAACATCACTACTGTGCACCTTTCTGATCCTGTCTATTTACTTTGAAAATTAGCACTTAATCCTACTAATTCATTGTAATTTCTTTGACAGAGAAAATCGCCTGAGTAACAGCCAGAATCCTACTTGGTGAAGCAAGGTTCTACTATCAATGTTGATGATTACTGTGCTTTCGTCACAACTAGTAATTAGTTTAAATTGGGGAGGTATGAATGTGAATTTAATTTTTACTTTTAAAATAACTCTTCTACTTTAAACAGATAACTTAAATATATATATATATATATATATATATATAAATAAATATAAATATATATCTTGTCTTTGTAACTGGCAGACGTTAAAGAACCGGATAAAGAGTCTTTTATCTTATATTAAATTAGAATATACAGTATGGATATAAAACTATTTTGGTTAAGTTTAATTATACTGCGTCATCTTCCAAAAGACGTTCACGCACTGATCATGCAAAAAGCCAGAAAAGTCAGAAATCTGGAAATATTTGAAAGTCAACCAAGACCACTGTGTGGAAAGAGTCCGTATGCTAAACACAGACGAGCAAATCGTCTCGGTGGTTGTGTCAGATGCAGTCGAACATAACATTTAAGACAATACAATCCATGTGCGGAACCGATTTCAGGTCGAGCGTCCGATCGATTACGGTGGATTAGGTATGGGCAGAGTAAGGACTACCCTGAGGCGCCATCCTACTCCACCCCCGATGTTAACCAAGTACGTTCGAAATGAAGTTGGTCGAGTCATTGGTATTAATAATCCAGGCAGTTCTGACTCCGACTCAATATAATCAACAGAATTTTGGAAGAAGTATATATGTATACATATACATAACTATAATATATCTATAAACAATGTATATATTTGTATAAACGTACATGTTTTTTCTAAATATACATAAGTATAAGAGTAAGTAGTTAAAAATGTACATAAATGTAAATAACTATAATTTAAGTAGGCAATTCCGTAAATAAGCAATAACAAATAAAAAATTAAAAACCCATTTTTGGACAACGAAAAAGAGTGGTGAGCAAAAGTTTTTAGTAGAATGAATATATATGAAAATTTTGTGTATTGCAGGAAATTGAAGAAGTAACATTGCAGGAGAAATACAAGCAAAACACAAAGGAAAAAACATCAAACCCGAGAGTTGGGACCGTCCGGACGGCAGTCCCACCGTCTGGACGGTGGTCCCTACTATATATACACTCCTCCATGCAAAACTGATCAATTCTCCATTTCTGCACCTCCAAAACTTCGGCCAAACCCGAAAAACTCAAGAAAAGCCTACCAAATCCACTACATTTGATCAAAATCTACCACATTTGCTCCGCTTATTCTCCTACCCATAACATTTAGAAGATATTTACCGATTGAAATCATTCAAAACCGAGAATCCGCGGAGAAATCAAGAAATTATGGATTTGAGGCAAAGACCAAGAAGATCATCAAGAAGGGCTCAAGCAAATCAACCCGAGCAACAACAAGAACCTCCACCACCACCAGGACCGGACGACATCTTCGATAAGGTGATGTTCGAGAATTCCCAACAACAAGCCTGGTATGATAAACATTTTAGAACTAAAACAATAATTGTGGAGAGACCCATTATCTTTGAAGATTTTGAAGCTATAGGCATTAGAGAAATCTTGCATGCTAGAGGTTGGGTTGATTATGCTAGATTATCTGCACCTGTGTATGATAGCTTAATCCGTGAGTTTTACAGTAATGCTATAATCGTGGAAAAAAGACATTTACGTGCATTTGTGAGAGGTGCCATATTTCATGTTACACCAAACACCATAGCTGATTTCTTCCAATCCATGCGGAGAGAACCAGACCCACAATACCCATATGCTGAGAATGAATTACCTGATTTAAGTGCCATAGGAAGACAAGTCACGAATAACCCAGACTTTGGATGGGGTAGACCGAACAAATATATCAAGCAAGGAGATTTGACTGATACATATAGAATTCTGAATTTGTTCACAGTCAACAACTTACTACCCAGGGCACAGAAAAACCAAGTCTACACCGAACAAGCTTACCTGCTATATGCACTCGGGATAGGACACAGTATCGTTCTACCGAACCTAATCGTAGACGAAATGATCTTAACGGTAGCCAACAAAAAGCCCTCACTCCCGTATGTCATGTTAGTATCTCAATTGTGCAGGAATAATGGTGTAATCATTGACCCCGTATGGAAGGAAGTTGAGCACTATGGAGCATTAGACAAAACCTCATTGAAGAAAAGTCACGGAGGACAGCAAGAAGATGTACCTGAAGTACAACCAGCAGAGCCACAACAGCAGCAGCAAGAAGAACCATTTCACCCACCTGAGGAGTTCATTCCACAAGAACAGCAGCAGCCACAAGAGGATCAACCTTACATCCCTGTGGACGACCGAACCGACAGACAGATTTTGCTGGGATTGGAAGCCACCCTCACTCAAATGGATGCCAACATCAATCAACTTGGCCAGCGTATGACAGAATATGAACAGAGTCAGGCAGAAAAATTAAGGCTATTTAGACAGCATTTTGGAGAAGGTCCTTCAACTTCTTGAAGACCAAGGGAGTCTACTTGAAACATTGCTTCCTTTCACTCACCCTTTTTATTTTATGCACTTTCAATTTCTGCACTTAAAACTTGAAGTTATGTTTTATGTTTTATGCTTGTGTGATTTGAACTTAGTTAAGTTTTGCTTATATATGTTTGAACTAGTTTGTTTGAAATTTAAGTATGTTTAAATTGTCTTTGTCAAAATGAGAACATAAATTGCTAAAATAGGAAACATATTTCATACAATTCACAGTTAGATTAGGATTATATTCTAATGCCTTGCAAAAATACTCTGATCTCATGAGACTTTCATATTTTAGCTGTACATTATCTCAATATTTTTATTCGAACTTAACCTTAGAAGCACAAATAGATGTCTTTATTTTTGAAAACCATGCAAAATATTACACTCTTTCTATATATAGTGGAGATGTAAAAACCAAATGCAGAATTAGAGCCATTCTTTCTTGGAGAGAAATGCTACATCTACTCAACTACGAATCTTCGATTCAGCGGTAACTTTTCTTTGAATAGTCTCATTATATTTGCTTTAATTAGCACGTATTGAAATATATTATGTACATTGCCCTTAAATGTTTATCTAGAAAGAATACAAATATAGGATTTCTGGAAAATGATCTTAGGCCATGTTTCATTAATCTTGAGCCTAAACCATTTCTTTTACAAAATTATCCCTAGTCAGCCGTGATTGAGTGTGAAACCCGGAAAAATTTGAACTTTTTCTAAAAAATGGCAAAATGGTAATTTGCCACTACTGCACGTATTTAAAATACATATGTTCTAGACCTCGGAGGAGGGAACGGAGTGCGCCATTGGATTCGCAACGCGAAATCTAGTGACCACCATAAATTTCGTTGAATTCCGAGATAGTCAGATTTTTGCACGTAGTTCGAGACGACTGCGTGGCGATTGACCTTTTAAAGGTCCCCAAAAATGAGAATTATAAAATTTCCTTAAAATTAAGTTAAAGTTCCAATAAAATTTATTTGGACTTAATCCGGGACTTAATGAGTCATTTCGGGACAAAAAACGGGCCCGAAAGTGATAAACGAGCAGTGCGATGTAGACCACACATTTAAAACTATAAATAGGGCTAAAATATCTGAAAAATCAGATTTTCTAAGCCCACTTGAGCCTTGTTCAGCCGTTCAAAGAGAGAGAGAAAGAGAGGAGAGAGAAAAGGGTTTTCTTAAGCCTTTCTCCGGCGATTTCTCCAACAACCGTCGCTCGGATTCCGTCGAGCTAGAAGGGAGAAGTGATCTATTCGTCGAGGGCTTCGACTACGTACCAAAAACAAGGCGTTTCACCGAAGATCCAAAGGTGAAGTTTGGGGAAAGTCTTGGTTTTTGAGTGATTTTGGTGTATAGAGATTGCCTACATCTCTATTGAGGTAGGGGTTCTCCTACTTTGGTCTATTCTTGTTCTAGATGTAGATAAGTGTATATATATATATATATATATAGATTTATATATAGATATGCATGGTTCCATGAATTTGGGATGAGGAAGTGTGTTTGGAAAGTATTCTTAACAAATTCAACCTTGAAATTAACTATAGAGAATTACATGTGTGAATTCTCCTTGGGATTTGATGAATGTGGGCATGAATTGTGTGTAAATATATTGTATGCCTTTAAGGTGTTTGTTTAAATGTCTTGGTTGATGAAATGAGGTTATTTCAATGATATTGTGATAACATGTTTATGTGTATAGAGACAATTGAAATTATGCATGACTTTGATATGTTGACATGAATATGAGGTTTGGTAGTTATATGCACTTGATATAATTGCCATGAAATTATGACATGTTGAACATGTGGATACATTGCTCATGTGGTAGTTATTGCATTTTGAGCATTTTCATGGCATCACATTCATGGGACTATTGCATGAGTGTTGGTGTGTGGGAGATGCATGGATATAATCAACACCTTGTTTGGTGGTTGATATGTGGGCTTGGAAATGTGGACCGATGGTCACATGGAGTCACATGATTGCATTGCATAAGGAAAACTTGTGTTGGGTATAGCAAGAAGGGGCATGGCGACTTCCTTGGGTGAAAAGCCCTAAACCACTTGGTTCAGTCACTTGGCCGGCGGTGAAATTCCAGAAAAGTGGCACGGTTCACGGAGCCGGCGGTGTAACTCCGAAAATCCGTTGCCCAAAGAAAACACAAGGATTTGGTTATAAAAACACCCATTCAATGGGTAGATTCCAATAATGATCGGATTCCATAACGATCATTGGAAGGATTTTTCCGTCAATAGACGGGTTGCATTACACTTTGGCGTTGCATTGTGTTGTGTGAGTCGGTGAGGACTCGGGTTGAAACGCATGGGTGAGTGTCACTTCATTCCATGACATAGCATTGTTGCATTCCATCATAGAATGCATAAGTATGAGAAATGTTTAGTTATATGTTTATGTGATGATTACATGAGCATGTGCATCTAGGGGAAGAGTAACCTCTATAGGTTTATCTCTACTGGGTGTTGTGCTCACCCTATACGGGAAACAATTTTCAGGTGTCGGGTTTACACCGGCGATTGGCTCCCATGGAGAGCATCAAGGGTGAAGGGGGCCTATGTGTGGCCTTATCTCAAGATTTGGTAAACCTTTTGTTTTAAAATGGTTTATGACATGTAAATATTGTAAAACATTATATTTTGAATTATGAATGTATGAAGTTGTATGTAATATGACTTGGATGGACTATGTATAATGTGGGAATTTCATTATATATGTTTGGTAGGAGTTTGGAAGAGTTTAAAAGGGGTTGGAAATGAAAAACTAATGAAATGGGCAAAATCTGCCTTTAGCTACCGGTAGCCAACATGTAGTTGTTTTCCAGTAGGAAACAGCTACCGGTAGCCGACAGGTAGTTGGTACAAAAATCTGAAATTTTCAAATGTTTTGCCAAGTCTTTGGGCCATGAATTTCCTTCCTTTAAATGATCAAAGTGGACCCTAATGGGATACCAATCATGGTGTATGGAACTTTAATTGAAGCAAATGAACGTCGAACCGAATTTTCACTATGGGGTATAATCCCGGTTTTGAAGATATTCTTGACGTGGTGTCGGGTTGAGCGATTCCACGGGTATTTTCGCGGGTTGATGAGTTATCAACGGGACCCCCGGATTTTGGGGCGTCACAGCTTGGTATCAGAGCATAGGGTTATAGATCTTATGTGGTCTTGTAGGAAATGAGCCTATCATCTTCCATTGCCAGAATGAAAGATGTTTAGAGCCCTAGGTAATGCGTAAACCTAACTTGTTGGGCATTGGGTCTAGACCATTGCATGCATTGTACATTTCATCTTGTGTGTTTAAAAGTTACATGTTAATTGTTGTTGGCTATATGTTATGTGCTACATGACATGTGAATTATGTACATGGTAGAATGTATATGTGAATGAATACACTAGGTTAGAAAACATAACCTTGGGTTCGGAATAAGGGATGAACGGAGTGGTTCATGGTGTAAATGTCTACTAGTGGGTGGCATAAGCATTGCTAGTGAGACAATGAGAAGAATTCTCAAAGTTTCAATCTTGATCCCTATTTTTGGGATACCTTGTGAGACTTGTTTGCTATCTGACAAATTTAGATGGCTAGTCGAGGAAGGGGACGTCGAGGCGGTGGGAGAACCAACCAACCACCACCAGCCATTGACCACCAAGCCTTCGTGAAGGCTCTTGGTGCTACGGCTGCTACCATTGCGCAAGCCAGTGCAGCGGCTGCTGCCATTGTACATGCTAGTGCAGATCTGAGCCAAGAGGCTCAAGCTATCCAACAAAGTCTGAGTTCCGTGGGACATCAACGCCCATGGAAAAAGGGTAAAACATCGAGGCCTGATTACCAGGCAGGTCAGAGGGTTTGCTATCATTGTCGCCAGCCAGGCCACAAGAAACGGGATTGTTCTCAAAGACAAGAATCCCAAGGCCATGTAACGAGGAGTTGCCCCTTGAGGCAAACCTCAGGGAGTTCCGACATGTCTCAAACCCAGTCGTCAGTGGGACTCGTACAAGCACATGTTATTTGTGACGCCCCAATTTTTCGGGGGTCCTTTATTAACCGTTGACCATCCGTCAACCCGCGGAAATACTCGTGATGGTCGTATAACCCGACACCACGTCACTCACATGCTTTTAATCGGATTTACCATCCACAAGGTCAATTATACCTTCATTTATGTCCATTTATGTCATAGAAACCAAAGAAAACAAAGCCCAAAAGCATGGCTAAGCATTTTGAAAATTTCAAGTTTTTGGAAAAACCTTCCGGAAGGTCGATATACACCTACCGGAAGGTCGCTGAAGGAACTGTTACATGAAAAGGATCAATTTCAAGAACTTCCGGAAGGTCGACATCAGTAGCAAAAACCTTCCGGAAGGTCCATTCCAGTAGCCAAAACCTTCCGGAAGGTTCATTCCAGAAAACAAACCTTCCGGAAGAACTCGGCAGTCAAAAAGAAACCCAAGGCAAAACCTTCCGGAAGGTCCACTCCAGTAGACAAGTCCTTCCGGTAGGTTTTACTCCAGTAGCTAAAATCTTCCGGAAGGTTCATTCCAGTGGGCAAAACCTTCCGGAAGGTATTAGCCGTGAGCAAGGCAAGCTGGGGTTTTTAGCAAAACCTTCCGGAAGGCCGACACACACCTTCCGGTAGGTTTTCAGACTGTGAACATAAAAATGGATTTCTTTCCCCTCCAAACCATCCTTAAAGCTACCCCATACACTCCAAACTCATTCAATACATGTTTAATGAGATTTTTCATATAATACCCAACTCATACAATCTCTATTACAATTCATTCCATAATATATATACATCAAAATGGAATTTTGTTAAAGGTTTTACAAAACTTAAACTAAGGCCACAAGCCGGCCCCCTTCATGCTTGATGCTCTCCAAATGAGCCATCCGCCGGAGCAAAACCCACACCTGAAATGTTTTTCCCATAAAGGGTGAGCCACGCTCAATAGGGTATCTCCTAGAGAGGCTACTCCCCAACCTAAATGCATATGAAATGTCACATGCTATCAATCAACAATCCACAACAAGAATATATTCCATGTTGAAACATGTAATGTCATGCTATGAAATGAGGTGAGACTCACTCATGCACATCAACCGAGCCCTTCCCGGCTCCTCTACACATGCAAGTGCCAATGTGTACCAATCCGTCATTTATGTTCCACATCAAATGACATTTCATTCTAGGGTCTTTGTAAGGGGTGGATGTTCGTGGACTCACACCAAAGGTCACCCAACCTACACGGAATTCATGGACTTCCACCAACGGTTCCGCGTACACCGACACACTTTATGGGCTCTTATACCAACGGAGTGCGTATCCAATCACCGGGTCTCTCACCCGAGGGATTTTCTAGCCCTTCTTGCTACCCCAACCCTATCAACACATAAACCATTCGACTCGTCTAGGTCATCGACCCATATTACCCGAGCTCACTCGTCATCCACCATGTGTGGTGAAGACAAATAACCATGCACACACACCTCCTAAAATGCGATGTTCCCGTGCATATGAAATGTGGTGCTCCATTGCAACACCAATACAATGTTCGATATGATATGAGTGACATATGAACATTCTCAACACATTTCTCATATTCCATGGCAAAATCATATCAAAAGCATATAATTCCCATAATACAAATTCCAAGCATGTTATCAACATACTAAAATTTCATGGCATATATATAAACACATAACACGTCCACAATTTCATATAACACATGAATTTACATTGGGTTCATTTCACATATCCAATTCATAGAAATCACAATTAGTAACTTCTAAATATTCATCCAAGTTAGGATTTCCTTTACCCAATTCACCCAATTTCACAACAATAGGCAAGAGACACATAGGCTATCATCCTACCCATTCCATAAAAACATTATAGGCTTGGAATAAACCTTAGTAGGAAGAAACCCTACCTCTTGAAGCGTGAGGAACGACCAAGGGAAGTTCCAAGACCCGATTCAAGCCAAAAACCCTCACTTCTCGAAAATCCCGTACCTTAATCTTCGGTAAAACTTGCGCTTTTTGGTATAGCCGCGTAGCCCTCGATGAGTAGAGCGACTTTAATTCTTGGCTTGCGTGGATTCGAGGTCCGTAGCGCCGTAGATCGTAGAGAGAAGGTGAGTTTTTTTCTCTCTTTTCTCCCTCTTTCTCTCTATCGGCTAACCGGCTGAACAATGGGGAAAAATCTAATTTTTCCCCCTATTTATATTTTAGAATACTTGGCCCACAATTCGCCACACGTCCTATTTAATTCCGGGTCCGTTTTAATCCCGAAACGATTAAATTTCGCTCCGGTTCAAGTTCGAATTATTTTTGTTTTAACTTGTGTTTAATATTTCCCCAAACCTGGAAACTTTATAAAAATTTCGTGTACAGGGTCACCCGGGGCCCGTTCGTCTCGTAAAACGCGAAAAATCCGACTATCTCGAAATTCCACGAAATTTGACGTGGTAACTAGATTTCGCGAGACGAATCCAACGGTGAGGTCCGTTTCGTCATCCGAGTTCTAGAAAAATTCAGGTTTACAACCTGTACTGTAGTGGCAATTTACCGTTTTGCCCTTTTTCACAAAGGTTGAAATTTTCTCGGGTTTTACATTCTTCCCCCCTTAAAAGAATTTCGTCCCCGAAATTCACACACTCATGCACACACAATTACACGCATATGCAACAGTCATATAATACTAAATGACTATAAGAATGTACCTCCATCCTCAAATAAGAAAGGATAGTTGGCACGTATGGTGTCCTCACGCTCCCATGTTGCCTCCTCCACTCCTCGGTGCTGCCACAACACCTTCACTAGCCTCACGGTCTTGCCTCGCAAAACCTGCTCTCGGCTATCCATGACACGCACTGGTCCCTCCTCGAAGGTCTCATCCGCATCAACTATGAGCTCGCCCCAATCCACAACATGCGACGGATCTGGAGTATACTTCCGGAGCATGGAGACATGGAATACGGCGTGAACACCCGATAAAGTTGGCGGTAACGCCAATCTGTAAGCCACAGTGCCAACTCTCTCAAGCACCTCAAAGGGCCCAATATACCTCGGCGACAGTTTTCCCCGCTTGCCGAATCTGATCACCCCTCTCTTAGGCATCACCTTTAAGAAGACGTGGTCTCCCACCTCAAATTCCAGAGGCCGCCGCCGCCTATCGGCGTAACTCTTCTGCCGGCACTGAGCCGTGAGAAGACGCTTCCTTATCAGGTTCACCTTCTCCGAGGTGTCTCTAATCAAGTCTGGACCCGTAGAGGGTCTTTCCCCAACTTCAGTCCAACAAACCGGAGAACGACAAGGCCTCCCATAAAGCGCCTCATAGGGTGCCATCCGTATGCTCGCCTGATAACTGTTATTGTAGGCGAATTCCACTAAGGGCAAATGCTCTTCCCAGCTACCCTTGAGATCTAGGACGCATGCCCGTAGCATGTCCTCTAATGTCTGGATGGTCCTCTCCGACTGACCGTCCGTTTGGGGATGGTAGGCTGTGCTCATCCTCAACTGAGTCCCCATGGCTCGCTGGAAACTCTCCCAAAAGTGAGCCGTAAACCTGGGGTCCCGATCCGATACTATAGATACGGGTACCCCATGCAACCGGACTATCTCCCTTATGTACAACCTGCAGAATTCCTCCAGAGTGAAGGTCATCCGCACCGCCAAAAAGTGTGCCGACTTCGTAAGCCGGTCCACTATCACCCACACCGCATCGTGTCCCCGTGATGTCCGTGGCAAGTGGGTCACAAAGTCCATTGTGATGTGCTCCCACTTCCACTCAGCCACTTCCAAGGGCTGGAGCAACCCTGCTGGCCTCTGGTGCTCGGCTTTAATCTGCTGACATGTGAGGCATCTACTGACAAAGTCGCCAATTTGCCTCTTCATTCCGCTCCAGTAATACTGGCGACGAAGATCATGATACATCTTCGTGCCGCCTGGGTGCACCGCAAAACGAGAGCAATGGAACTCCCTGAGGATCTCCTCTCTCAGCTCCGCCGACTGGGGAACCACTACCCTTCCCCTAAACCGAAGACTGTCATCCGAGTGAATGGCCCAGCCCTCGTCACCAGTACCCGCCTGCACTCGGTCCCTGATGGATGATAACTCTGAGTCCTGTCTCTGTGACTCGATCACTCTGCTCAGTAGGGAAGGCGTAGCCACCAAACTCCCTAAAACACCCTGAGTCCGACCCCGATAATGCAGCCCAAATTGGCCCACGGCCTCAAGCATCCGCCACTCCCGGGAAGCCACACTAGCTAAGACACCCCGTGACTTCCGACTAAGTGCGTCAGCCACCACATTTGCCTTACCGGGGTAGTAATGCAAAGTGAAGTCATAGTCTTCTAGGTACTCCATCCACCTACGCTGCCTCATGTTGAGGTCCCGTTGAGTGAAGATGTACTTCAGACTTTTGTGGTCCGAAAACACTTCAAATCGTTCACCATACAAATAGTGGCGCCAAGCCTTTAAGGCAAAGACAACGGCCGCCAACTCCATGTCATGCGTGGGGTAATTCTGCTCGTGATTCTTCAACTGTCGAGAACCATAAGCCACCACTCTCCCGGACTGCATCAAGACACAACCCAGTCCGTCTTTAGAGGCATCGCAATATATCGTGTAGTTTTGTCCCCTTTCTGGAACAATCAAGATAGGAGCTGAAGTGAGTCTCCTCTTTAGTTCTTGGAATGCCTTCTCACACGAATCATTCCACTCGAACTTGACCTCCTTCCGGGTCAATCTAGTCATAGGTGCGGCTAGTCGGGAGAAGTCCTCGATGAACCTCCGGTAATACCCTGCCAATCCCAAGAAACTACGTATCTCGAAGACTGACCTTGGCCTCTCCCAGCTCATAACTGCCTCGACTTTCTCCGGATCAACTGATACCCCCGAAGCCGACACCACGTGTCCCAAAAATTTCACCTCCGTAAGCCAAAATTCACACTTGCTGAACTTGGCGTACAACTGGTGGTCCCTCAAGGTCTGGAGAACAATCCTTAAGTGACCCTCATGCTCCTCCTCTGTCTTGGAGTAGATCAGGATGTCATCAACAAACACTACGACAAACTGATCTAAATAGGGCTGGAACACCCTATGCATGAGATCCATAAATGCCGCCGGGGCATTCGTCAACCCAAATGGCATCACCGTGAACTCGAAATGCCCGTACCGCGTTCTGAACGCCGTCTTAGGGATATCTGACTCCCTAATCCTCAACTGATGGTAGCCCGTGCGGAGATCTATTTTTGAATAGACCCGCGCTCCCCTCAGCTGATCAAACAGATCATCGATCCTCGGCAAAGGGTACCTATTCTTGATGGTGACCCGGTTCAACTGCCGATAGTCTATACACAATCGAAGGGTCTTATCCTTCTTCTTGGCAAACAGCACCGGAGCGCCCCAAGGTGAGGTACTCGGTCTAATAAAGCCCTTGTCCAATAATTCTTGTAATTGAACCTTGAGTTCTTGCAACTCAGCTGGCGCCATCCTATGTGGAGTCATAGAAATGGGTGAAGTACCCGGATGCAACTCAACGCTAAAGTCCACATCCCTATGGGGAGGTAATCCCGGTAACTCGTCCGGAAAAACGTCTTCATATTCACACACCACCCGAGGTAGACCCAATTCTTGTCTCGCCTCGTCCTCCAGGGTAAGGCTCGCAAGCCAACCCATCAATTGCCCATGCCATCGTGAATCATACACGACTTGAGGTAGAGCATCATGCTTTTCCCCCTGAAACTTGAAACAAACACCGTCCGGTGTATAGGCGGTGACCCTCTTCCTGTCACAATCAATAACGACCCGATACGCCACCAACCAGTCCATCCCAAGGATGACATCGAATTCCGACATGTCCATAACCCTAAGGTCCACGGTGAGTAGAATCCCCGAGATCTCTAGCTCACAACCCCGACATATCTGATTCACACACACCCTAGCTCCTAGGGGTGAATTCACATATAACGGCTCCTCCAAGGTATCAACCTCTAAGCCCAAATCCCTCACACATGATGCAGAAATGAATGAATGTGATGCACCAGAATCAAATAACACTTTAGTCCATAGGCGAGAAAGTAGAAATGTACCCTGAATGACTGACTGGTCCACTGGCTCAGCCTGAGGTGTAATGGCGTAGACACGCCCCTGGGTCCCCGAAGTCCCGGCCTGCATGCCCTGTCCTCGGCCTCGACCCATGCCTTGGCTCATCTGGCCCGACTGCGGAGTCCCCGCTCGAAAGGTGGTAGGGGCCTGAGTAGCGCCCTGGAACTGATACTGGTTTCCCTGGCCCGTGGTGGGGTAGGGAGGAACAAGGCGTGTCTGCGACTGCCCCACTGATGACTGGGACTGAGGTGTCCCATAGCTCTGGGATCCTTGCCTCTGCGGACAATCCCGCTTCATATGCCCCGGTTGGTGGCAATGGAAACATGTCTTCTGGCCCGCCTGGTAGGTAGTCCTGAAGTTTCTCCCGCCTTGGGAAAGCTGACCTTGGCCTTGGCCTTGATAGCCGCGGCCCTGTCCTTGAGGAGCAGAGGTCCTCTGTTTCTTCCCCGAACTAGAAGAAGAGGATTGGCCCTCCTTCTTCTTATCCTTAGCACCCGCCTCACGGATGCTTCGAGCATCGTCCACCTCCCTCTCAATGGCCATAGCTGTCTCGACCATAGAGTCCAAGTCTTGCAGGCGGAGGCCCACAATCTTTCCCCGGATGGATAGCTTCAACCCATCCTCAAACCTTCTTACCTTGGCCATATCCGTGGCCACGTAATCATCAGCAAATCGGGCTAATTCGGTGAACTTAGCCACATACTCCATCACTGTCATTGACCCTTGCTTCAAATCTAGAAACTCGCGGGCCTTTGCATGTCGAACGGCCGTTGGGAAATATTTACCCATGAAGAGCTCCTTGAACTCTCCCCATGTCATGGCCTCTAAGTTCTTCGAGGCCGTCACCCAATCCCACCACAATTGGGCTTCTCCTTCTAGCTGGAATGCAGCTAGCCTTATCTTAGTAGCGTCTGAGGTGACCTCCATCGCCCCTAAGATCTTGTTGACTTGCCGGAACCAATGGTCGGCCACCATCGGGTCCGCCCCTCCCATGAAGACTGGAGGTTTGTGTGCTTTAAACTGTTGGAGGTTACTCGCGCCTCCATGTCCGGCATTTGCACTAGCTTGTGCAACAGTAGCCGCCATTAGGCCCATGGTTTCCGTAAACGCTCGTTGATCGAAGACCGGTGGTGGTTGGTTATTGTTCCGCCCACCGCCTCGACGTCCTCTTCTTCCACTTGCCATCTACACACAAGTCAAATGGCAATGGCACAACAACTTAGTATCCCTAGATAGGGATCAAAGTTAAAACGCTCAAATCTTTCTCATTGTCTCACTAGTAGAGCGTATGCCTCCAATAGTGGACCCTTTCGCTTTGAACCTTCCCGTTCATTTGCTTTCCCACTCCCAAGGTTAAGTTCTCTAACCCTAGTGTGTCCATTTCCATACACATTTTACCATGCATATAATACACATACCACATATCACATAACATGTATCAATTTAAGCACATAACATGTAATGTACAATGAATGCAATGGTCTAAACCCATGCCCCATCAAGCCCTAGGTAAATCGCATACCTATGCTCTGATACCAAGCTGTGACGCCCCAATTTTTCGGGGGTCCTTTATTAACCGTTGACCATCCGTCAACCCGCGGAAATACTCGTGATGGTCGTATAACCCGACACCACGTCACTCACATGCTTTTAATCGGATTTACCATCCACAATGTCAATTATACCTTCATTTATGTCCATTTATGTCATAGAAACCAAAGAAAACAAAGCCCAAAAGCATGGCTAAGCATTTTGAAAATTTCAAGTTTTTGGAAAAACCTTCCGGAAGGTCGATATACACCTACCGGAAGGTCGCTGAAGGAACTGTTACATGAAAAGGATCAATTTCAAGAACTTCCGGAAGGTCGACATCAGTAGCAAAAACCTTCCGGAAGGTCCATTCCAGTAGCCAAAACCTTCCGGAAGGTTCATTCCAGAAAACAAACCTTCCGGAAGAACTCGGCAGTCAAAAAGAAACCCAAGGCAAAACCTTCCGGAAGGTCCACTCCAGTAGACAAGTCCTTCCGGTAGGTTTTACTCCAGTAGCTAAAATCTTCCGGAAGGTTCATTCCAGTGGGCAAAACCTTCCGGAAGGTATTAGCCGTGAGCAAGGCAAGCTGGGGTTTTTAGCAAAACCTTCCGGAAGGCCGACACACACCTTCCGGTAGGTTTTCAGACTGTGAACATAAAAATGGATTTCTTTCCCCTCCAAACCATCCTTAAAGCTACCCCATACACTCCAAACTCATTCAATACATGTTTAATGAGATTTTCCATATAATACCCAACTCATACAATCTCTATTACAATTCATTCCATAATATATATACATCAAAATGGAATTTTGTTAAAGGTTTTACAAAACTTAAACTAAGGCCACAAGCCGGCCCCCTTCATGCTTGATGCTCTCCAAATGAGCCATCCGCCGGAGCAAAACCCACACCTGAAATGTTTTTCCCATAAAGGGTGAGCCACGCTCAATAGGGTATCTCCTAGAGAGGCTACTCCCCAACCTAAATGCATATGAAATGTCACATGCTATCAATCAACAATCCACAACAAGAATATATTCCATGTTGAAACATGTAATGTCATGCTATGAAATGAGGTGAGACTCACTCATGCACATCAACCGAGCCCTTCCCGGCTCCTCTACACATGCAAGTGCCAATGTGTACCAATCCGTCATTTATGTTCCACATCAAATGACATTTCATTCTAGGGTCTTTGTAAGGGGTGGATGTTCGTGGACTCACACCAAAGGTCACCCAACCTACACGGAATTCATGGACTTCCACCAACGGTTCCGCGTACACCGACACACTTTATGGGCTCTTATACCAACGGAGTGCGTATCCAATCACCGGGTCTCTCACCCGAGGGATTTTCTAGCCCTTCTTGCTACCCCAACCCTATCAACACATAAACCATTCGACTCGTCTAGGTCATCGACCCATATTACCCGAGCTCACTCGTCATCCACCATGTGTGGTGAAGACAAATAACCATGCACACACACCTCCTAAAATGCGATGTTCCCGTGCATATGAAATGTGGTGCTCCATTGCAACACCAATACAATGTTCGATATGATATGAGTGACATATGAACATTCTCAACACATTTCTCATATTCCATGGCAAAATCATATCAAAAGCATATAATTCCCATAATACAAATTCCAAGCATGTTATCAACATACTAAAATTTCATGGCATATATATAAACACATAACACGTCCACAATTTCATATAACACATGAATTTACATTGGGTTCATTTCACATATCCAATTCATAGAAATCACAATTAGTAACTTCTAAATATTCATCCAAGTTAGGATTTCCTTTACCCAATTCACCCAATTTCACAACAATAGGCAAGAGACACATAGGCTATCATCCTACCCATTCCATAAAAACATTATAGGCTTGGAATAAACCTTAGTAGGAAGAAACCCTACCTCTTGAAGCGTGAGGAACGACCAAGGGAAGTTCCAAGACCCGATTCAAGCCAAAAACCCTCACTTCTCGAAAATCCCGTACCTTAATCTTCGGTAAAACTTGCGCTTTTTGGTATAGCCGCGTAGCCCTCGATGAGTAGAGCGACTTTAATTCTTGGCTTGCGTGGATTCGAGGTCCGTAGCGCCGTAGATCGTAGAGAGAAGGTGAGTTTTTTTCTCTCTTTTCTCCCTCTTTCTCTCTATCGGCTAACCGGCTGAACAATGGGGAAAAATCTAATTTTTCCCCCTATTTATATTTTAGAATACTTGACCCACAATTCGCCACACGTCCTATTTAATTCCGGGTCCGTTTTAATCCCGAAACGATTAAATTTCGCTCCGGTTCAAGTTCGAATTATTTTTGTTTTAACTTGTGTTTAATATTTCCCCAAACCTGGAAACTTTATAAAAATTTCGTGTACAGGGTCACCCGGGGCCCGTTCGTCTCGTAAAACGCGAAAAATCCGACTATCTCGAAATTCCACGAAATTTGACGTGGTAACTAGATTTCGCGAGACGAATCCAACGGTGAGGTCCGTTTCGTCATCCGAGTTCTAGAAAAATTCAGGTTTACAACCTGTACTGTAGTGGCAATTTACCGTTTTGCCCTTTTTCACAAAGGTTGAAATTTTCTCGGGTTTTACATTATTCCTCCCTGTCCCACTACAGACCAGGGAAATTTGTTCCAGCCACAGGGTGCAATCCAAGCCCCTACTCCTTTATGTGCGGAGACTCTGCAATTAGGCTGGATGAGTCAGGATGTGGGTCAATCCTCCCAAGGCGGGAGAAAACGGAAGCCTTCTTACCAGGGGGGCCAACGAACTTGTTATCATTGCCATCAGTCTGGGCACATGAGGAGAGATTGTCCTCAGAGGCAGGGATCCCAGAGTTATGGGGCATCCCAGTCCCAGTCTTCAGTGGGGTACACACAAACACCTTATGTTCCTCCCTACCCCACCATGGGTCAGAAGGGGCCAGTACCAGTCTCAGGGTGCTGCACAAGCGCCTACTACCACTTTCCGTGCGGGAACTCCACAAGCAGGCCAGGTGGGCCAGGGCATGGGTAGAGGTCGAGGCCAGGACACACAGGCCGGGACTTCAGGGACCCAAGGGCGTGTCTACACCATGATGCCACCGACTGAACCAGCGGATCAGTTGGTTATCCAGGGTACATTTTTTGTTTTCCCTGTTTATGATACACCTGCTAATTGATGCGAACGTATTATGTACCATTATTTTCATGTTCTTGTGGATGATGTGGTTTTATATATCGCATCCTGGAAGTATTCTTAGGGGGAAATTCAACCCTAGGGGTTAGGATATGTTGCGAATATGAGGATGTTTTTCCGGATGAACTATCGGGATTACCTCCACATAGGGATGTAGACTTCACTATAGAGTTGCATCCCGGTACATCGCCCATTTCTATGACTCCACATAGGATGGCACCTGCTGAGTTGCGAGAACTCAAGGTCCAATTGCAGGAATTGTTGGACAGGGGATTTATTAGGCCGAGCACCTCACCTTGGGGCGCTCCGGTATTGTTTGCCAAGAAAAAGGACAAGACCCTTCGACTCTGCATAGATTACCGGCAGTTGAATAGGGTTACTATCAAGAATAGGTACCCTTTGCCGAGGATTGATGACTTGTTTGATCAACTGAGAGGGGCACGAGTCTATTCCAAGATAGATCTCCGTATCGGCTATCATCAGTTGAGGGTTCGGGATGCGGACATCCCTAAGACGGCGTTTAGGACGCGGTATGGGCATTTCGAGTTTACTGTCATGCCTTTCAGATTGACGAATGCCCCGACGGCATTCATGGATCTCATGCATAGGGTGTTCCAACCCTACCTTGATCAGTTTGGCGTAGTCTTTGTTGACGACATTTTGATCTACTCCAAGTCTGAGGAGGAGCATGCGGGTCACTTGAGGGTTGTTCTTCAGACCTTAAGAGACCATCAGTTGTACGCCAAGTTCAGCAAGTGTGAGTTTTGGCTGACTGAGGTGAAGTTTTTGGGACATGTAGTGTCGGCTTCGGGTGTATCCGTAGACCCGGAGAAGGTCGAAGCAGTTATGAACTGGGAGAGGCCGAAGTCAGTTTTCGAGATACGCAGTTTCTTGGGATTGGCTGGGTATTATCGGCGGTTTATCGAGGACTTCTCTAGGTTAGCTGCACCTATGACGAAGTTGACTTGGAAGGAGGTCAAGTTCGAGTGGAATGATTCTTGCGAGAAGGCATTCCAGGAGGTGAAGAGGAGGCTTACTTCAGCTCCTATCCTGATAGTTCCAGAGAGGGGACAGAGGTACACAGTGTATTGTGATGCCTCCAAGGACGGACTTGGATGCGTGTTGATGCAGTCCAGGAGGGTGGTAGCTTATGGTTCCCGACAGTTGAAGAACCACGAGCAGAATTACCCTACGCATGATATGGAGTTAGCGGCCATTGTCTTTGCCTTGAAGGCTTGGCGCCACTACCTATACGGTGAGCAGTTTGAAGTGTTTTCGGACCACAAAAGTCTGAAGTACATCTTTACACAGCGGGACCTTAATATGAGGCAACGCAGGTGGACGGAGTTTCTGGAAGATTACAACTTCACGTTGCATTACCATCCTGGTAAGGCAAATGTGGTGGCTGACGTACCTAGCCGGAAGTCAAGGGGAGTCTTGGCTAGTATGGCTTCCCGGGAGTGGGGAATGCTCGAGACTGTGGAACAGTTCGGGCTACGTTACATGGGGCAGGCTCAGGGTACGTTGGGAAGTTTGGTGGCTACGCCTTCCTTATTGAGCAGAGTGATTGAGTCTCAGGGGCAAGACCCAGAGATAGTGTCTATTAAGGACCGGGTGCGGTCGGGTACAGGTGACGAGGGCTGGGCCATTCATTCGGATGGTAGTCTTCGGTATAGGGGAAGGGTTGTGGTTCCCCAATCTCCGGATCTAAGGGAGGAGATTCTTAGGGAATTTCATTGTTCCCGTTTTGCGTTCATCCAGGGGGCACGAAGATGTATCATGATCTTCGTCGCCAGTATTATTGGAGTGGGATGAAGAGACAAGTTGGTGAATTTGTTGGTAGATGTCTCACATGTCAGCAAGTGAAGGCTGAACACCAGAGACCAGCGGGATTACTCCAGCCTTTGGAGGTAGCTGAGTGGAAGTGGGAGCATGTCACGATGGATTTTGTGACTCACTTGCCACGGACATCGCGGGGACATGATGCGGTGTGGGTGATAGTGTACCGGCTTACCAAGTCGGCACATTTTCTGGCCGTGCGGATGACCTTCACACTGGAGGAATTCTTCAAGTTATATATATGAGAGATTGTCCAATTGCATGGGGTGCCCGTATCTATAGTAACGGATCGGGATCCCAGATTCACATCTCATTTTTGGGAGAGTTTCCAGCGAGTCATGGGGACTCAGTTGATGATGAGCACTGCTTTTCATCCCCAGATGGACGGTCAGTCAGAGAGGACTATCCAGACATTAGGGGACATGTTGCGAGCATGCGTCCTAGATCTCAAGGATAGCCGAGAACAGGTTTTGCGAGGCAAGACCGTGAGGCTAGTGAAGGTGCTTTGGCAGCACCGGGGAGTAGAGGAGGCAACATGGGAGCGAGAGGACACCATACGTGCCAATTATCCTTTCCTGTTTGAGGATAGAGGTACATTTTCATAGTCATAGCTTGGCATCAGTTTGGTATCAGCTTGGTATATATGTGAATTTTAAATATGATGGACTTGTGTCATATGCATGTAATTATATGTGTATCTGTATGTGAATTTCGGGGACGAAATTCTTTTTAAGGGGGGAAGAATGTGAAACCCGGAAAAATTTGAACTTTTTTCTGAAAAAGGGCAAAATGGTAATTTGCCACTACTGCACGTATTTAAAATACATATGTTCTAGACCTCGGAGGAGGGAACGGAGTGCGCCATTGGATTCGTAACGCGAAATCTAGTGACCACCAGAAATTTCGTTGAATTCCGAGATAGTCGGATTTTTGCACGTAGTTCGAGACGACTGCGTGGCGATTGACCTTTTAAAGGTCCCCAAAAACGAGAATTATAAAATTTCCTTAAAATTAAGTTAAAGTTCCAATAAAATTTATTTGGACTTAATCCGGGACTTAATGAGTCATTTCGGGACGAAAAACTGGCCCGAAAGTGATAAACGAGCAGTGCGATGTAGACCACACATTTAAAACTATAAATAGGGCTAAAATATCTGAAAAATCAGATTTTCTAAGCCCACTTGAGCCTTGTTCAGCCGTTCAAAGAGAGAGAGAAAGAGAGGAGAGAGAAAAGGGTTTTCTTAAGCCTTTCTCCGGCGATTTCTCCAACAACCGTCGCTCGGATTCCGTCGAGCTAGAAGGGAGAAGTGATCTACTCGTCGAGGGCTTCGACTACGTACCAAAAACAAGGCGTTTCACCGAAGATCCAAAGGTGAAGTATGGGGAAAGTCTTGGTTTTTGAGTGATTTTGGTGTATAGAGATTGCCTACATCTCTATTGAGGTAGGGGTTCTCCTACTTTGGTCTATTATTGTTCTAGATGTAGATAAGTGTATATATATATATATATATATATATATATATATAGATTTCTATATAGATATGCATGGTTCCATGAATTTGGGATGAGGAAGTGTGTTTGGAAAGTATTCTTAACAAATTCAACCTTGAAATTAACTATAGAGAATTACATGTGTGAATTCTCCTTGGGATTTGATGAATGTGGGCATGAATTGTGTGTAAATATATTGTATGCCTTTAAGGTGTTTGTTTAAATGTCTTGGTTGATGAAATGAGGTTATTTCAATGATATTGTGATAACATGTTTATGTGTATAGAGACAATTGAAATTATGCATGACTTTGATATGTTGACATGAATATGAGGTTTGGTAGTTATATGCACTTGATATAATTGCCATGAAGTTATGACATGTTGAACATGTGGATACATTGCTCATGTGGTAGTTATTGCATTTTGAGCATTTTCGTGGCATCACATTCATGGGACTATTGCATGAGTGTTGGTGTGTGGGAGATGCATGGATATAATCAACACCTTGTTTGGTGGTTGATATGTGGGCTTGGAAATGTGGACCGATGGTCACATGGAGTCACATGATTGCATTGCATAAGGAAAACTTGTGTTGGGTATAGCAAGAAGGGGCATGGCGACTTCCTTGGGTGAAAAGCCCTAAACCACTTGGTTCAGTCACTTGGCCGGCGGTGAAATTTCAGAAAAGTGGCACGGTTCACGGAGCCGGCGGTGTAACTCCGAAAATCCGTTGCCCAAAGAAAACACAAGGATTTGGTTATAAAAACACCCATTCAATGGGTAGATTCCAATAATGATCGGATTTCATAACGATCATTGGAAGGATTTTTCCGTCAATAGACGGGTTGCATTACACTTTGGCGTTGCATTGTGTTGTGTGAGTCGGTGAGGACTCGGGTTGAAACGCATGGGTGAGTGTCACTTCATTCCATGGCATAGCATTGTTGCATTCCATCATAGAATGCATAAGTATGAGAAATGTTTAGTTATATGTTTATGTGATGATTACATGAGCATGTGCATCTAGGGGAAGAGTAACCTCTATAGGTTTATCTCTACTGGGCGTTGTGCTCACCCTATACGGGAAACAATTTTCAGGTGTCGGGTTTACACCGGCGATTGGCTCCCATGGAGAGCATCAAGGGTGAAGGGGGCCTATGTGTGGCCTTATCTCAAGATTTTGTAAACCTTTTGTTTTAAAATGGTTTATGACATGTAAATATTGTAAAACATTATATTTTGAATTATGAATGTATGAAGTTGTATGTAATATGACTTGGATGGACTATGTATAATGTGGGAATTTTCATTATATATGTTTGGTAGGAGTTTGGAAGAGTTTAAAAGGGGTTGGAAATGAAAAACTAATGAAATGGGCAAAATCTGCCTTTAGCTACCGGTAGCCAACAGGTAGTTGTTTTCCAGTAGGAAACAGCTACCGGTAGCCGACAGGTAGTCGGTACAAAAATCTGAAATTTTTAAATGTTTTGCCAAGTCTTTGGGCCATGAATTTCCTTCATTTAAATGATCAAAGTGGACCCTAATGGGATACCAATCATGGTGTATGGAACTTTAATTGAAGCAAATGAACGTCGAACCGAATTTTCACTATGGGGTATAATCCCGGTTTTGAAGATATTCTTGACGTGGTGTCGGGTTGAGCGATTCCACGGGTATTTCCGCGGGTTGATGAGTTATCAACGGGACCCCCGGATTTTGGGGCGTCACATTGAGCATAATAATAATAAGTCTTTTCTTAAACCCTAAGAAACACCCGAGCCACATAAAAATATAATACACCTACCCTTGCTATCTAATTTTCTTGCACCCTCGATTTAAGCAGCAGGATACAGAAAAGCAGAAAAAAGCAAAGAAAAGGGAGAAAAGAAAATCCCGGCTCGAAAGAAAAGTCTAGAAAAGAAAACAAAAAAGAAAGAAAATAGCCAAGAAAGTGAAAAATGGGAAGAATAAAAATAACCTGCAAAGTCATAAAAAAACTAAACTGAGGTGTGCTACAATGTTAAACGATAGCACTTGAATCCCACCGACGTCAGTTCTTACACCCCGACCCCTGACCACGTTACAACCCTAATAAAGTCCTTTTTGATTCCAGAAATCATATATTTGCATCCATTCTAGCAATCTAAAAAGGAAAATGTTAATAATATATTTAATACAGTGTTAATATTCTTTCATGAGAGTATTTCAATTTCCAGTCTATTCAAAATAACCGCTCCTTTTTATTACATGTGCAATAATTCGTTTTGTTATCAATATTCCAATCACATGTAAAATTGTGAGAACAGTCACTATAACATGTGTGCTATTCTTACTGAGTGTATTCCAGGGAAGGATTGACATCAAGACTACCATGAAAGAGGGTAATATTTTTCAAGTGATTTTTGAAAATAAAAACATCACTACACACACACACAAGTTTTCATAAAAATATATAGATAATACTACACCCAACATATGATACTCTCAAGGTGATCAGAAAAGGAAACATTCCAGCAAGACAGAAGAAATATCATTCTAATCATGCATGTGCAAAAATATGAAATATGCATTCCTAATTACTGAAGTTTGTAGGTAGCTTCACTGGAAACCTTCACGAGACACAACTCGTCCACTAGGAATCACCTAGGGGTTTAACGGCTTATTGCATATGCTAAATGCAATCGTGAAAAAATCTACGAAAATGATTTTACCCCTACTTGTATTATATTTTCTTTTTATTTTACTAGGGACTAGTAAAGTCTAAGTTAGGGGGTGTGATTAACCTCAATTAGTATGTAAATTAAACAATTAAAAAACTCGAATTAGCATAACTAACGCACTGAAAATTAGTACTTAGAGTAAATTAGGGTTTGTACGGGAATAACCCTAGCTTTAACATTTTATCTAAAACTTGCAGGATAAATGCTGAATTAAACACAAGATGCAGGAGCAATGTCAAGAGAATGGAACATTGGAGGCTAAAGTATAATTAGGCAAAATGAGGAGTCAGCATTCCATGCAAGTTGATTATTCCAGCAAAGCACCACCATCCGGACGGTGGTGATGGCGTCCGGACGGTCACCCTTGTCAGACTCAACCTCATCTCTTCTCCCACTTGCCTTCCCACGCCTATAAATAGGCTGCCCCCTTCTTCATTTCAGAAGGCCGGAACAAGAGAAAGCCGAGAGAAATCGAGAAGTTCTGAAGAGAGAAAAAGAAAAAGAAAAGAGAAAAAAGAAAAGAGAAAGCACGCTCCGGTCCGTGTTATACTTCAGTCCTACGTCCTGTACTTTTATATTTTCGTTGTATCTTTCCATTCGGATAGTTGAACTGCTGCCACTTTTTCATCTTAATCGATCATAAGAGTGGTTGTATTTCAATCGTTCCCTGCGAAAGACATTTAAATTCCGTACCTTTATTTCCTGTTGTAATGACAACTGCTAGCTCTACTTGCTTGTCTATAGCAATGGAGCGTGAGTAGTTCCGTATATCCTCCGGTTCGAGGGGAACACATGTATAATATTGATCTGTTTATGGAATTGCTGATGTTTTATTTATACGTTTATTATATATAAGACGGGCCAGCTAGAATGACCCCGGCGTTCCTACCGGTATGGTTAATCCTCCACCGGAATGCTGAGGAAGTTCCACTGACGCCTGGTATTACTATATATAATAATATTGCCTGCTAGAATAACCCCGGTGATCCTATCGGTATGGCTAGTCCTCCACCGGAACGCTGAGGAAGTTCTACTGTCAATATATATATTACAAGATAACCTATAACCTATTGAATAATTCAAGTATGCCGTTTGAGTGACTTCACTTTCTAGGTGATGTAGCTAAATACAGTTAGCCTAAGAAGTGGCTGTGTTATGATTAACTACCACCGGTTGACCTGACAAGTCACCGGAAGATAGTCTGTACCACCTGCGGATTTTACTTGGATTAGTCAATTGGAACATCTATGCCCAGTATAGCCTAAGAAGCAGCTGTGCTATATATTACCACCAGTGTAGCTTAAGCAGCAGTTGTGTTATGGTTTATTATATATATATGCATTTGCAATCATGAGATCAAGTGAATAACTCAAGTATTCCTCATGAATGGCTTGACCTTCTGGTTTGCTTGAGTTAATCAGTTGACGTGGATATAACCAGTGTGGCTTGAGAAGCAGCTGTGTTACAAAATATTACCACCAGTGTAGCTTGAGAAGCAGCTGTGTTATGGTTTATATACATCAGACCTGCCGGTTAGCTTTCCAGTAAAATGGAAGTTAATTGATGTGAGGTAGCAATTCCATAATACGACCAATATAACGCATGTGGGATCCTTGAACTGAAGGATATCTTTTATATTTCTGTCATTAATCTACTTTACTTACGCATTTCATTATTGTTGCAATTTAATTCCGTCTTTTAATTAAGTTAAGTTACTCGAACAGACTAAGCTCACACCACAAGCTCTCAAACATCAAACTACTCCCAACAACCTCTTTATGGCTTTATTTTTATTTTATTGTTTTTATTTTATCTTTAACCTCTAATTACTAAAACTCTCTGTGGGATCGATACTTGGACTTAAAACCGAGAAAACTACAATTTGACCACTTATACTTGGGTGTAATATAATAATATAATTCAGACACACTAAAAAGTGCGAATCAGAACGCACTTGCTCCATGAGAAATTCTTTCTTGTGCACATGAAGGTATTTGCTTTATGGCATCAAGGAGCGGAATGTTTATCTTCACCTGCTTAAAAATTTCAATGATATCCGAATAATTAGCAATGTTAGCCGGTGGCTTCAAACGTTGGGGAAAAGGGGCAGGAATAGGACACTCATGCACATTCAAATCAACAATTTTTTCCTTTTCATGTGTCTCACCTCCCTCAGAGTTGCCCGTAGTCTCTTTCTATTTTGCCAATGTGGCTTTGGGTAAGACTTTTGAAAAAATGATTTTGTCAATTTGTTTGCCACTCCTTAGGGTGGTGACCGCCTTGAGTTGTTCACAACTCTCCTTGGTGGGCTCAGACGACTCAATCACGTGTTGACCCCTAGGGTTTTCTTGAGGTTGAGCGAAAAATTTCCCTTTCTCTTGTTGGGAAAACCCTATGGCATTGGTCAATTTTGTAATTTGAGTCCAAATATCATTGAAAGCGGCGGCAGTTTGGTTGTTGATTGTTGTTTGGCTTTGAATGAATTGGTACGCGACATCCTCCAAATTTTTTTTGTGAGAAGGTTGGTAGATGGGTAGGTTGGATGGTCCTTATTGACCAAACCCTTGTTGAATTGGTGGGTTTTGGGAAAAACCTTGTTGATTGGACCATGGGTATTGGGAGCTAGACGAGGAACCATGACCATAATAGGATTGGTTTTGCTTGGGTGGAATGGGAGGCGACAATGAGCTAGACCCATGAGGGGTAGGGTTGTCATTCTTCCAACTAAAGTTCGGGTGATTGCTCCAACCTAGATTATATGTATTGGATTATATGTATTGGATTGTGGAGAGAATGATTGCCTACTTTGGTTGAAAGCATTCACTTGCTCATGATAAACCTCTTTGAGTGCCGGAATGTTTGGGCACTCCGAGATAAAATGCTCAACACTTTCACATATAGAGCCAACACTCCTCGGCCTTAGCTATATTAGACACTTCATGCCTCCTATTCACCTCTAGACTCTCTACTTTTTGGGACAACTTTGTGATTTTGACAAGCAAGTCTTCTTGGTCCTAGAAATTATACATCCATCTCCCACTTGGTTGACTCCCCAGAGAGGACCTTGGCACATCATTTGGATCCGTGATATCCCATGATTGAGTATTTTGTGCCAATGTATTAAAGTATTCAAGGGCCTCATTCAAATCTTTGTTTAGAAACTCTCCGTTACACATCATGTCTATGAATTTTCGGTGGGCCGGTGTAATTCCTTCATAGAAGAAACTAACCAATTGCCACGGTTCGAATTCATGATGTGGAATGGATTGTAACAACTCTTTGTATCGATCACAACATTGATAAAACTGCTCATTAGATTTCTCCGAAAAATTTTGAATTTGTTTCTTAAGAGCAGTGGTCTTGGGCACTGAAAAAAATTTGTTTAAAATTTCGGAAAGCATTTGTGCCCAAGAACTTATCAATCAAGGTTTCAATGAGTTCAACCAAGTTTTGGCTTTGTCTTTAATGGAGAAAGGGAATAATTTCATGTGAGCTATGTCTTCTATGGCATGATTTGTGAGAAATGTTGCAACAATTTCCTCAAATTCCTTAATGTGCAAATAAGGATTTTATCTTTCAATTCCATGGAATTGAGGAAGAAGTTGTAACATTCCCGGTTTAACAAGGAAGGCATGAGCTTGGACTGTAGAAGTATGTAAGAAGGGGTGGTGCTTCGGGTTGGTTGAAGATAATCTCTCATTGACCTCGTCGGATGATCAATTGGGATATTGTTTCCCTCATTCCTTGGAGTGGGAAAATGCATTCGAGGATTTGGCATTCTAGGGTTTTGCATTCTCCCACCCCTTGGAACATTAGCACCATCATCCTCGAAGTTGTCACCGGCATCCTCAAGTGGGTCTTGATCAAGATTCATATTTAGGTCTATGGCGAGTCTCACAAGTCTATTTTGGTCGTCCCGTCCCCACATACAAAAACATTATCTACAAGTAAAATGGAAAGTAAACACAAGTATGTACAAAGGAGCAACGTACCTCGGCCCGTGATGAGAATCACAGGACTTACCTCCGTTGTCCGAAATTACCTTCTAATTCGATGCTAGCCTTCCCCGGCAACGGCGCCAAAAAGGCTTGATTGCGTTTCACCCTAATCTCCAAACATCATTACGGAATAAGTGTAAATGGCTTATATAAGTATGAGAATTTCACTCTCCCTCGGGTTCGATGCTAGAAATAGGGAAAACGTGTGTGTGGATGAAAATGTGTGTGTGTCCAAAAGTGCTCCCCAAGCATAGAGAGACTTGCAATGTCGTGTTTCACTTGGAATTGAGCATTCCAAGGTCGTCTCCTCAAGGAATGAAGGTCGAATTGTGGTGAAAGTGATTTTTGTAAAGAAATGAAAAGTGTAAAATCTTGTGAGTTTGTGTTTTGGTGAGTGGAGTTTTTGATAAAATTGCAATGAAAACAAGGTTGGCTAATCCAAAGAGATCATTCCAATGGGAATGCCAAATCAACTCAAAACATTCTACCAATGGTGTCTCAATGCTTGATTGATTCGTAGAAAGTGATGGACTAATGTGGTGGTGTAGGCTCAAGCATACCCCGTGACAAGTCTACGGTGTATCAAGAGCTCACAACCACGTCTGCACTTAACCAAGTCAAACCAAACACTTTACACTACGAGGAAGAATGGAGGAGAGTTGATTTAGCATACCCAAGAGGAAATCTCCCTTGGATTAGCTAACTAAAAACTTAGCTATCCATAGTCAAAGCAAAAAGAGAAACATGGTGAAGAAATGAAGATTAAAACTTGTATTAATGCAAAGAGAAGTTAAACAACAAAGACAAGTTCATTTCATACCCAAAAGTAAACCTTGGAAGGAAAAACTCAAATGTAGACATGGTAAATACAAGAATATGTAGCTAAACTTGAATACACTAGAAATAAAGGAGATTAAAGTGCAAGAAGTAAATATTACAAGTGATTTAAAGTTTACTACAACTGAAATGCAGAAGGAAATGCAAAAACCTAACTTTCTCTCTCTAAAATTTCATCTTCTTCCTTGGAGATTCTCTCTCTATACTTGTGTAAAAAACTGAATAATGTTGTAGGAATAGCTTCATTTTCGTCCATGCCCCCTCCATAGTCTGAGAGCAGACTTACCATCATTGGGAAGGGATTGGACACTTGTATAAGCAAGAACAGGCCATGCCTGCTACCACCCTCTTTCTCTCTCTTCCTCTTCCATGCTCTTTCTTCCAAAGTCAGATTTTAGGTGTAAGGAAGCATGCTTGTATGTAGAATGTGTAAGGGCATTTGTGGGAGAAGCAGAGGTGGGCCCACAAAGCAGTTGGAGTTGAGATTGTAGATTTCTAGCGTTTCTGGGCGAAACCTACAGGTAGAACGATGACAAAACCTACCGGTAGGTTTTGGCAGGGGCAGCAGTAGGACAATTCCATTGTACAAAACCTATCGGTAGGTTTTGATGAACATCTACCGGTAGGTTTTCACCTTTTTTTATTTTTTCTTGATTTCTTGCTATCCCGAGCCACCCGTTAAGCCTCCTCTTCTTCTCCATTGTCTGTAAGCACTTAATGGAAGCTTAACACATGCCATTTCTACTCTTTACCTACAATCACACAAAAACTTCATTAATTGTTAGATTAAATACAATTTCCCCCATTTTCTCCACAAAAGCAAGTATAAAATGGGTGCAAAGAGATAAATGATGTGCAATATTCTATGCTCATCAACACCGACACACTTTATGGACTTAATACCAACGGGAATGCGTATCTGAAGGTATTGCACCTGAGTGCAATACAATATATCTAGCTCTTCTCGCTAATTCTGATACAATATATCTAGCTCTTCTCGCTAATTCCGATATGTTTTTCAATACAACCCCGTGTGACTCAGTTAGACCTAGGTCCAACTTTTTCGAGCCCACGTATCAACCCACCAAAAATGGTGTTTGACTAAAAACATGCACACACACCTACACTCATAATGGATGCCCATGAATGTGATGCTATCCATGCATATGCAATTAAAATGTATAATTGCAATTCATATTATCGTAATGAACATGGTCATTTGTCATAAACATTCTCAAGCATGTCACATGTGATAACAATCCAAATAACATACTTGAATTTCTAAGCATTTTATCAAACCCTTCGTAGACATAAAATGTAAACACATAGTATACCCAAACAAGCAATTTCATTAACGAATTCAAGCAAGAAATTGTTTTAACATGTTCTCATACCCATTTTTCATATCCTAGATACACTAGATGTGAGGTAATGAATTAATATTAGTGCGTCCAATTCTATTCTAGGATTCATCTGAATATGTACTCTTTCCTTCGCTGGGTTTTTTCACACAAGGTTTTCCTAGCAAGATTTTAACGAGATATATTATCTTAGAATAATGGTTATCTACGAGGGAGTGTTGTAAATATTTTATATACAATGTATATAAAGTAGATGACCCTTAACCTTCCAATTGGTACCCGAGTAAATAGGAATTAGTGGGTGTTAGTGCATTGACCTATAACGAGGAATACATTGATATACTACCTTTACTATTGTATTTGATGGTCATTATGATTGGAGGCATGTAAAAGGAGGTCTTCACCACAATGAGATACACAAGTTGAGAAGCTTTATTCTCTAATATTTTCTACTAATCATTGCCCGTGCCTGAAGGGACTATGTAACACAAAAAATTAAAGATTGATTATGCAGTATACATATTTCTAATCCGCAATTTATTTTTTTATTTTTTTCTAAAATTACACAATTTCAAATAAATTAGATTCCTTCCTTTTCTTTTCTCTATTTTTTCATCTCTTTCCACTACACTAAATTCAACTCAAGAATGATCAATCTAGAATGTTTATTATAAAGAATTCAATCCAAACAATATAAACATATATTGTAACCCAAACCACAACATAATATCAAATCAAGAAAACCATAACCTAATCAAATTAGATTTATTGAACACCCCACCACTAAATAATGCAACTCACAAATCAAAAAACTTTCTTAACGCTAGTTGGTGACGAAGTCACATTTTTTTAAAAACTTAAACCTCTTTATTCAATACCAATAATAATTAGCAGGACCATCAGTATCTAACCGCTTTATTAATCACTACAATCAAAATTTTAAGAAAAATACACAATTAACTAAGAAATTCCTTGAAAATAGCTGGAGAAGTCTTTTACTAATTCAAAGTGCTCTTTAAAACTCCCTTTGCAATGAGCTCGTGGGAGTTTTTCACTCCCCACCAAATCTACTAAGAACCGTTGTCATAAGTGTGACGCCCCAAAATCTGAGTGTCTGTAATTACCCCATTGATCATCCATCAACCCGCAGAATACTTGTGGATACCGTGTAACTCGATACCACGCCGTTATGCCCCATTTATCAGGATCCATAACTTAACAAAATTCGTGCAGAGTCTCCTTTGTACGGGGAGCTCTACCAAAAACGCAATATGTGCAATCATACAACATTGACCACACCGTGTCCATTTATCCATACTCATATAACAACAACTCAAACTCATATAACATACAATTTTATACAATCATAGTCCATAAGAGTTTGTTCTACACTCCTTTTCACAATATTACATGTCCAAAAACTAAATTACATATTAGTTTTAGAAAAATATCATTTAAAGCCACATCTTGGCTTTTCTTCATGAATGGGAGCCCATGTGAGAGTCATCCACTGGCGCTTGTCCCGCACCTGAAATAGTCCCCATAAAGGTGAGTCACGCTCAACAGGGTATCTCTTAAAGAGGCTACTCTCCAACTTAGATGCATATGAAATGTTCACATATAATTCACAAGAAACAATTACTCCATTCAAGAATATGTAATTCAATAATGGAATCCTCTATGACATGCCATGATATGAGATGAGACTCACACAAGCAACTCAACTCGAGTCTTCACCGGCTTCCATAACACATGCAATGCCATGAGTATGAATCCGGGCATTCCAAGCCCCCGCCATTGATGTTACACATCCAATGAACATTTTAAATCCAGGGTCCTTCTTGGAGTGGGTATTTATGGACTTCCATCAACAGGCACCCGACCGACATGACATTTATGGACTTCCACGAACGGCTCCACGTACGCCGACACACTTTATGGACTCGATACCAAAAGAGTGCGTATCCAAAATCATTGGGTCTTGCACCCAAGGGACAATCTAACCCTTCTTGCTAACCCCGACCCTATTTTCAATGCAAACTGTGCGACTCAGTCAAACCTTGGTCCAACTTTCCTGAGCCCACGTATCATCCACCAAGAATTGTGTATGATCCAAAAAAACATGCACACACACCCACATGCTTGATTGATGTCGTTGTAGTATACCCTAAGCTCCGGACATCACTCTCAATGTGTGTATGTGTGAAAGGGAGTGTCACTCTCCCTTGGAACGATGTCAAAAGAAAGGGCAACGAAATAGTGGGGATGAAATGTGTAAAATGTGTGTGGACAAAAATGCTCCCCAAGCGCAGAGAGACCTTTGCTTGTTGTGTTTTACTTGGAATTGTATTCCAAGGTCGTCTCCTCAGGGAATGAGGTGAATCGTGTTGAAGGTGATTTTGGAAAAAAGGGTAAAGTGTAAAAATCTTTTGTTGTTGGAGGTTTGTGATTTGTGTTTGTTATCGAAAATGAAATGGGAAACAAGTGTTGGCTAATCCAAAAGGATCACTCCAATGAGAATGCCAAGTCAACTCGAAACCTTCCTCCAATGGTGCCTAGATGCTCGATTGATTCGTGGGAAGCTAGGGACAAGATGGAGGTGAGAATTAAAGCATAACCCGTGACAAGTCTACGGGATATCAAAGACTCGCAACCATGTCCACACCCAACCTAGTCAAACCGAACCATCGTACACCGAGATGATTAAAGAAGAGAATTTGAAATGGCATACCCAAGAGGAGGTCTCCCTTAGATTAGCCAACGTAAAAGCTTAGCTACTCATACTTAATGCAAAGACAATAATGAAATGGAAAGACATTGTAGAGAGATGGAGATTTTCGCTAGGTTAATGCAAGAAAACATAAACTAAAAGAGAATGCATTTAAAACCCATTTTAAAACTAAGAAATGAAGAACTTGAATGCATTAATGGTGAAAGCTTGAATGAAAGATTAAACTTGAAAGTAACTTGCAATAAATGACATTAAAGACTAAGAATAAAGCTTAGAAGATTCTTACAAATGATTACAAGACAATGTATGGAAGGAAAATGCAAAAATATTAACTTCTCTCTCTAGCACTATTCATCTTCTTCCTTGGACTCTCTCTCTCTATATTCAATGTAATACTATCCAATGCTCATAATGGTGGTGGAGCGTGCCAAAAACGTCCATGGAGCCATCCCCTAGCTGTGTGATGTGATCCCAATCAATAGGGGCCGCCAAGGAGTGGGCTGGACAGGCTAGTGCAGGCATAGCCTGCACATCTAGCATCTTCTCTCTCCTCTCACCTCATTAATGTCCAAAGCTCCAAAAGTCCAAGCATGAGTGCATGAGGGGATGTCTGTGTGTAAGGCATGTCAGTAATGAGTGGGAGAGTGCTTGGTGGGACCCTCAAAGCTGCAGAGCTTGATATGCAGATTCTGGCTATTTTCAGTAAAACCTATAGGTAGGTCGATGGAAACCGACTGGTAGGTTTCACTCCAGTGTGTAAAACCTATCGGTAGGCTTGGCGGTAGGTTCAAGTCCAGTAGCTAAAACCTACCGGTAGGTTTTCCCTTGTTTTGCTGATTTCTTGGGTCCTTCACCTCCTAAGCTCTCATCAAGCCTCATTCTCAAATCCAATCATCTTGATCACTATGAAAGGGCGTATCTATCATCATTTAACCCCTTTTTATTTGCAAACATACCGAAACTTCATTAATAGCACAAACATTGCATTTATGCTTATTGTAACCACAAAAGCTAGCATAAAAGGGATGTCAATGCACTTGAAATATGCAATGTTTTGTGCTAATCACACACCCCCCAACTTGAGCTTTGCTAGTCCGTAGCAAAGTTTATTTTCAAACCAACAAGTATGAACTCAAAAACAATCCATTTTTACCAGTAATTTATCAACATTCAAAATACAAAAATCATAATGCAATTATCGAAATGAACTTGGCACACAATGGAACAAAAACTGTGGTATTTCATTAATGTGTTTCAAAAGTTGGGTACATGGAGTTGTATTCAAAAAGAAGAACAAAACGGCCTCTAATTCCTAATGACTCTTCTACTAGGCCGATAACTCCACCTGATCTTTTACAACCCAAAACCACAAGAAAAGACAAAAACTACAACATCCTACTCCTCATCTCCATCTCCATCATCATCATTGATGAGCACAAAACATTGCATATTTAATGGCCTCATTTCATGCTTTCTAACTTAACTTTGCATTTAATTATTTAGAGTTAGTTGAAGTTTTGAATAATGTGGAAATTTTGATGTTGCAGGTAATTATAGCGTAAATGATGAATTTTATAACCTTGCAACTAAGTATGAATGAGTGGTGAAGAGATGGACACATTAAATGAGGATTGGGAGGCTTGGAAGGTGAAGAAACCAAGAAAAAAGCAATTTGGATGAAAACCTTCAGGAAGGTTTGGCCATAAACCTTCCGGGAGGTTTAGCCCACTGGTTTCCCAAGGTTTTGACACAGTAACGCTGTTTTTCCAATTTTTTACCACGATCCACTTCGAATCTGAAAAGGTGCAAAACATGAAAGTTGTAGATATGGACGTCTTCTGTATTGTATCAAAATTGTAGCTCCATCCAATGGTTGAATCAAAAGTTATGACAATTTTACCAAAACTGGTCCAGAGCTGTCACCTTCCGAAAGACATTCCAGAAGGTTTTGCCTACTGGAATCGTCCTTCCAGAAGTTTTACAAAAACCTTTAGGAAGGTTTTGCCCAGAATGCCCAGAACGCCTTCAACTCATGCTCCACTTGCTTGGGGGTCCCACCATTGATTCTCCCACTTGTCCCCTGACATCCTTTACATATATACATGCCTTCTACACCCTAGTGGAAGACTTTGGAGGCAATGGCATTAATGAGGATGGGAAAGGAAGGGTGAGCCAGAGGAGTTGCAGGCTGGTCTTCTCCTAGCCTGCCAAGCCAATCAACTCACCTCCCATTGATGGGAGGCCTGCACACAGGCTAGGGGGACCCCTCATGGAAAAAAATGCATCACTCTTTCACCATATATTCAGCATTCCACAACCATTTTGAGGGTGGCTACCTAAGCTTAGGATTAGTTTTAGCTCAATGAAGAAGATGATGAATAGTAGAGATAGAAGGCTTATGTTTTTGCATTTTCTTCTTCATTTCAGTTGTAGTAAGCTTTAAATCTCTTGTAATCTTTAATTCTTGCACTTTAATCTTAGCAATTTCAAGTTCATTTCAAGTTTAGTTCTACATTTTACATTTCACCATTGTTATGTTAAGTTTTCTTCATTTCAAGTTTTAAATTGGGAATTGAATATTTTTCTTCATAGCTTAAGTTTTCTTGCTTTAAGTTAAGTTTCAATCTTCATTTCTTCATTATGTCTCTTTACATTATGCATTTTTTTCTTGCTTGCATGATTAGCTAGATTTTTAGCTGGCTAATTCAAGGGAGAACTCCTCTTGGGTTTTCCATTTTAACTTATTTTCTTTCCTCCCCTCGGTGTACCATGGTTCGGTTTGACTGGGTTGAGAGTGGATGTGGTTGTGAGTCTTTGATATCCCGTAGGCCTAGTCACGGGTTATGCTTGGATCCTCACCTCCATCTCGTCCCTAACTTCCCACGAATCAATCGTTCATCTAAGCACCATTGGAGGAAGGTTTCGAGTTGAGTTGGGATTCCCATTGGAATGACCTCTTTAGATTAGCCAACACTTGTTTTCCTTTTATTTGTTTTAGCAAAAACACAAATCACAAAACTCAATCCAATTACAAGATTTTACACTTTTCATTTTTTACAAAATCACCTTCACACAATTCCCTTCCTTCCCTGAGGAGACGATGATTAACCCTAACTAGTATGTAAATTAAAATGATTAAGTAATCAACTTTGTAACATAAAATAATTAAACATTATGAATTAGGGTTTGTGCGTAAACTAAAGTTTTAAATACATTATGTTTGAATTTCAGGGTTTAATATAGAAATACCGGAGAATATGAGGTAAACTAGCAAAGCTGGAAACAGCGAAGGACCAAAGTGTAAAGTGACACATGGAACAGCAAGAACACGACACATGGAAGCTCCAGCATGCGACACATGGCCCTACTGCAAGACACCACCGTCCGAATGGTGGTGTGGGCGTCCAGACGGCCAAGCTTGGTGGCGTGCACTTATCCTCCACCTCGTGCTTCCTTATTTGCCTATAAATAGCCATGCCCTCCTTCATTTCAACAAGGCCGGCCATCCAAGAGCCAAGGGAGAGCTCCAAAGAGAGAAAGAAAGAAAGATAGAAAGAAAGATAGAAAAAGGGAGAATCAAAGCCGGTCTATTCTACACTGATATTCTGTATTTCTACATTTCTGTTTAGTCTTTCTATTCGGATAGTTGAACTACCGCCACTTTATTGTTTTGATTAATAATAAGAGTGGTTGTGTTTCAAGTGTTCCTTATGAAAGAAGTTTTAGAGTTTGTGTTTTCATTTCAATTATAATGACGAATACCCGCACTCCGTGCTTGTCAGTAGCGATGGGGTGTGAGTAGTCGTTTATACCCTTCGGTGAAGGGTGAACATATGTATATTATCGGTTAGATTATTGAAATGCTGATGTTTTATTCATATATTTATCTATATATGTAGACGCTTCATGCATGATACAACGATGTACGTAGTTTCGTTGTTGTGCCTGGAATTATGTCATCGGTGCATCATCAACTTGCCAGTTAAACAATCACGGTGTTCCTACCAGTATGGCTTGTCCTCCACCGGAACGCTGAGGATGTTCTACTGATGCATGGTACAAAACCTAAAATGATCCTCATGAATGGCTTGTCCTTCTGGGTTATTAGGGTTGTTTAATTACTATATATAACTATATTGCCAGTCTAACAACCACGGTGTTCCTACCGGTATGGCTTGTCCTCCACCAGAACGCTAAGGATGTTTAACTGGGAATGGCTTGTCCTTCTGGTTTACTCGGATTAGTTAATTGGCACATCTATAACCAGCTAACCTAAGAAGTTGTTGTGTTATGACTAATACCACTAGCTAACCTAAGAAATTGCTGAGTTATGGTTTATTATTACCACCAGCTAACCTAAGAAGTTGTTGTGTTATGGTTTCCTATATACGCACTTACTATCAAAAGATCAATTGAATAATTCAAGTATTCCTCATGAATGGTTTGTCCTTCTGGTTTGCTTGGATTAATCAATTGTCATGAATACCACCAGCTAACCTAAGAAGTTGCTGTGTGACGGTGTATATACATCAGACCTACCAGTTGACTTGCCAATAACATGGAAGTTAATTGTTGTAAGGTAGCATTTCCAGTATTTAACCAATATAAAGCATATGAGAGCCTCTAAACTGAAGGGTATCTTTTATATTATTGTCATTAACAAGCTTATCTCTGCATTTATTTAAAGTAAACTAGTTATCAATCTAAGCTCACATCACAAGCTATCAACTGTTATAATGCTTTAAACGACTTCACTATTTTTATTTTAAAGTCTCAGTTACTAAAACTCTTCGTGGGATCGATACTTGGACTTAAACCGAGAAAACTACAATTTGACCACTTATACTTGGGTGTATAATATAATTCAGATCACAAAATAGTGCGAATCAAGTTTTTGGCGCCTTTGCCGGGGAGTTATGGTAATTTGAAAAAAAAATATTTGTTTATTTGTATTGTATGTTTATAGTTTGTTTGTTTTTCATAGTCTATGTTTGTTCATTCATCAGTAGGTTCGGTAAATCAGTCATCTCCTTCGTCTTCATCTTCTTCTTCATCTACATCTACAAAAAAATCATTTGACTTAAGTATGGCTCAAAATGTACCTAGGGAAGAAGAAGCTAGAGTACAAGAAGTAGTTCAAAATGTCCGACCGTTAAAAGAATATTTACATCCAACAAGAACTAATGTCCCGTCATGTTTTACTTTTCCAATAGAAGCTCCAAATATTAATATTAAACCATGAACAATACAGTTACTACCACAATTCCATGGTTTAGAAACTGAAAATCCATATGTTCATATAAAAGAATTTGAAGAAGTATGTGGAACTTTGCAAGATAATTCTGAAATGGTCAGATTAAAACTTTTTCCTTTCTCGTTGAAAGATAAAGCTAAACTATGGCTTAACTCTTTAAGAGCAAATTCTATCACAATTTGGCAAGCTTTACAAGCTGAGTTCTTTAAAAAGTTTTTTCCTGTGCATTGTACTAATGCATTAAGACATCAGATAATGAATTTTGTTGTAAAAGAAAAAGAAACTTTTTATCAATGTTAGGAAAGATTTAAGGATCTTCTCCATGCTTGTCCACATCATGCATTTGAAAACTGGACTTTAGTCGGATTTTTCTATGATGCTCTTTCATCTGCAATGCGACAATTTGTTGAAATGATGGCTCAAGGAGAATTTATGAATAAAAATCCTGAAGAAGCATTTCAATTTTTTGATACTATTTCAGAGAGTTCCCAGATGTGGGACTCGACTTCTTCAAATATTGTGAAAAATAAGTCATCTACATCTGAAAGAGGAAAATATATTTTAAAAGATGATGATGATTTAAGAGCTAAAATGGCTAATTTATCTCGAAAACTAGAAGCCCTGGAAATGAAAAAAGTTAAGCAAGTATCTGTTGTTTCTTCTACTGATCAAGTATGTGAAATTTGTGCGTTGTCAGGACATCCTGTTGGGGAATGTCCAACTATACCTGCATTTAAAGAAGTCATAATTGAACAATCTAATGTCGTTCCAACTTATACTAAACCATATTCAAATCCATATTCTGAGACTTACAATCCAGGATGGAGAAATCA
The DNA here is from genome assembly GCA_951799425.1 of Ilex aquifolium. NCBI lineage: Eukaryota > Viridiplantae > Streptophyta > Magnoliopsida > Aquifoliales > Aquifoliaceae > Ilex > Ilex aquifolium. The sequence goes on along the minus strand of OX637396.1, from coordinate 21,539,880 downwards.
TCTAAATTTTAGTTGGAGAAATACACAACCTACAAATCAAACACAAGGTCCACCACAGCTACAAAATCAACAACAATATCAACCTCCTCAGAAAAGAACTCTAGAAGATAATATGAATCAATTCATTCAAAGTCAAATGAATTTTAATACTCAAACAACTCAAGCTTTTAATAATTTTAAAGCTCAAACTTCTCAGAGTATTGAAGACATTAAGAGTCATCTAGCTAAGTTGACCCAATCTTTAAGTACGTCAGAAAAAGGGAAGTTTCCATCTCAACATACACCTCCACAAAGTCAGAGTCAAGCTAATTATGTATCATTTGAAGCCTCGCCAAGTCAAGTACAAGCAATTACAACACTAAGAAGTGGTAAGGTAATTGATAAAACTATTAAACTTAAGATTCCAAAGAAAATACGTAAGTCAATTCCTGTAAACGAACCACTTGAACTTGAACTTTTAGTCAAAAAGCAAGAAGAAATACAAAGTGAAAAAGATCCTCCATGTCCTATTCCTTTACCTTTTCCTCAAAGGGTCTAGAAACTTTCATCTGAAAAAGATCAATCTGATATTCTCGAGTTATTTAAACAGGTAAAGATTAATATTCCTTTGTTGAATGCAATAAAACGAGTTCCTGTTTATGCTAAATTTTTAAAAAATATTTGCACAATAAAAAGAAGAACTAATGTACCAAAGAAAACATTTTTAACTGAACAAGTTAATACTATAATACAACATGATACGCTTCTTAAGTACAAAGATCCCGGTAGTCCTACAGTCACATGCTTCATTGGAAATTTTCGAATTAAACAAGCCCTACTAGATCTTGGATCCAGTTGTAATTTAATGTCATATTAAGTATATACACAATTAGGATTAAGTGAGCTAAAACCTTCCAGTATTAAATTACAACTAGCAGACCGATCAATAAAAACTCCACGATGAGTTGTGGAAGATGTTATTGTCCAAGTTGATCAATTCTATTTTCCAGCAGATTTTATTGTTATAGACACAGAGCCATGTTGTCAGGCATGTGCATCTGAATATATACCTCTGATTTTGGGTCGACCATTCCTAGCTACATCAATTGCATTGATTTATTGTAGGAATAGAGTCATGAAACTTTCATTCAGAAATATGACTTTGGAATTAAATATTTTTAAAAATGCAAAACGGCCTAGAGAAGAAGAAGAAATACATGAAGTAAATTATGTGGAGACATTAACTCAAAGTTTTTTTGAAAAGAACTTTCTGAAGAAAAAAAATTTAATTGCATTGGAATCAATACCTGATACTGAATCTGAAATTACATCTGCAAAAGATATACAATGTGAAGAATTGTCCCCAACAATTGTGGAATCTAATGTCAAAGTTTTTAAGCCAGAATTAAAACCTCTACCAACCAATTTAAAATATGTTTTTCTAGGAGAAAATGAAATCTATCTAGTAATAATAACATCAAAATTATTTGAACTTCAGGAAAAAGAATTGACAAAAGTCTTGAAAGATCACCAAACTGTTATTGGATGGACAATAGCAGATATAAAAGGTATAAGTCCCCTTTTATGTACTCATTGTATTTATTTAGAAGAAAATGTTAAACCATCTCGTCAAATACAAAGAAGACTGAATCCACATTTAAAAGAAGTAGTTCGCGCTGAAGTACTTAAACTACTAGATGCTAATATTATTTATCCTATATCTTATAGTAAATGGGTCAGTCCTACACAAGTAGTTCCAAAGAAGTGTGGTGTTACAGTAATAAAAAATCAAGAAAATGAATTAGTCCCAATGCGTACAGTCACAGGTTGGCGTGTATGTATTGACTATCAAAAACTACATTCTCTCACCAGAAAGGATCACTTTTCGTTACCATTCCTAGATCAAGTACTTGAAAGAATAGCTTGTCATTCATATTATTGTTTTCTAGATGGATATTCTGGTTATAATCAGATTGAAATTGCAATAGATGATCAAGAAAAAACTACATTTACATGTTCGTTTAGAACTTTTGCTTATAAAAGAATGTCTTTTGGGTTATGTAATGCTCCAGCTACTTTTCAGCGTTGCATGTTAAGTATATTCAGTGATATGGTAGAACGACACCTAGAAGTTTTGATGGACGATTTTTCAATATATGGTGATTCATTTCACTTATGTTTAGAAAATCTTGAAAAAGTACTTATTCGATGTGAAGAAACAAATCTTGTTTTGAATTGGAAAAAAATGTCATTTCATGGTTACAGAAGGTATTGTTTTAGGTCACATAGTCTCTAAAAAAGGAATTGAAGTTGATAAATCCAAAATTGACTTAATAGCTAATCTTCCTTCACCGAAAACTGTAAAAGATGTTCGATCTTTTTTAGGTCACGCTGGATTTTATAGAAGATTCATTAAAAACTTTAGTTCAATATCTAGACCAATCTGTAATCTTTTATGTCAGGATATAATATTTGAATGGAATGATGCATGTCAATTAGCATTTGATAAATTAAAAAACATGCTTATTTCTTCACCTATCATGCAACCTCCTGACTGGTCCTTACCTTTTGAATTAATGTGTGATACAAGTGATTATGCAGTAGGAGCTATATTAGGTCAAAGAAAAGATAAAAAAACCATATGTTATTTACTATGCAAGCAAAACTCTAAATGATGCACAAATGAACTATTCAACCACAGAAAAAGAATTACTTGCTGTTGTGTTCGCATTAGATAAATTTCGACCATATCTGGTTGGATCGTCAATTGTTGTATTTACATATCATGTAGTTTTAAAATATTTACTTACTAAGAAAGATGAGAAGCCACGTCTCCTACGTTGGATTTTGTTCTTTCAAGAATTTGATCTTATAATTAAAGATAAGAAGGGAGTTGAAAATGTGGTAGCAGATCACTTGTCAAGATTAAATTATGATATAAAAGAAGAATCAACCTCAATTAGAGAAACCTTTTCAGATGAACAACTTTTAGCAATAACCGAACTACCATCGTATGCAGATATAGCTAATTATTTAGCTACTTGTACTATTCCTTCTAATTATACCTGGACTGATAAAAACAAGTTCCTAAGTGAGGTACATAATTTTTTTCTGGGAAGATCCTTATGTGTTTAAATACTGTAGAGACCAAATAATAAGACGTTGTGTACCTAATCATTAAATCAATCAGGTAATTCAGTTTTGTCACTCTGAAGCTTGCGGAGGTCATTTCGCTTCAAAAAAAAACCGCTGCTAAAATTTTGCAGTGTGGATTTTATTGGCCAACTCTTTTTAAAGATGTTCAGATCTTTTGTTTAAACTGTGATAGATGTCAACGAATGGGAAATATTTCAAAAGAAATATGATGCCTTTAAACCCTATTTTAATTATTAAAATTTTTGACTGTTGGGGCATCGATTTTATGGGACCATTTCCCCCATCCTTTGGATATCTGTATATTTTGGTTGCAGTTGACTATGTTTCTAAATGGGTGGAGACAATTTCATGTAGAAATAATGATCACAGAACGGTGATCAAGATTTTAAAAGAAAATATTTTATCCATATTTGGGATTCCTCGAACAATCATTAGTGATGGTAGATTACATTTTTGTAATAAAGTTTTTTGAAAACCTGATGAAAAAATATTTGATTTCTCATAAAATATCCACTCTGTATCATCCTCAGACAAGTGGACAAGCTGAATTAGCTAATAGGGAGATAAAATACATTTTAGAAAAATCAATAAATCCAGATTGTACGGATTGGTCTTTAAGATTAACTGATACACTTTGGGCTTACCGTACCACGTATAAGACTATTCTAGGAATGTCTCATTATCGGTTAGTATATGGTAAACCATGTCACTTGCCTGTAGAATTAGAACATAAAGCATATTGGGCAATCAAAATGATGAATCTTGATATGGATAAAGCTGGAATATCACGTAAATTACAAATTAATGAATTAGAGGAGTTAAGAAACGAAGCTTATGAAAACGCAAAGATTGCTAAATCAAGAACAAAAGTTTTTCATGATAAAAATATCATGAGAAAATCTTTTGAACCATCTCAAAAATTTCTGCTGTACAATGCAAAACTTCGTTTATTCCCTAGAAAATTAAGATCTAGATGGACCGAACCTTATATAGTCAAGCAAGTTTTTGACTATGGGACAATTGAAATTGAAAATCCAGTAACTAGGAATATCTTCAAAGTAAACGGGCAAAGTCTTAAACCCTATTATAATGGATTTACTCAAAATGTAACTTTTGTGCAACTTTTTGATCCAGTCTATGTGTGTTAATTGTTATTTGATTATAAGTAATATAACTAATTACTTGTAATTTGTTTGACAGATTAAAATTCCTGAGTGAAAACCAATATCCTAATCGCTGAAAGACAACAAATTGCTGATTTTTATTATCAATGCTGTTTATTACTGTTTTTACATTACATATAAGATTTAATTTAAGTTGGGGAGGTATGAGTGTGAATTTACTTTTTGTTTTTAGCATAGTAATTTTGATTTAAAATTTTGCTCGTTTTTGTAACTAGCAGACGTTAAAGAACCGGATAGTGAGTCAAATTTTAATAATTTTTGAGTCATTTTTTTCTTTTCTTTCTTAAAAGTTGAAAAATGGACGAAAAATTATTTTGGTTAAGTTTAATGCTATTACGTCACTTTCCAAAAGATATACATACGTTGATCATGCAAAAAGTTAGGTATGTTAGAAATTTAGAAATATTTGAAAGTCAGGCAAGACCCCTGTGTGGAAAAAGTACATATGCTAAACACCGACAAGCAAATCGTCTTGGTGGTTGTGTAAGATGTAGTCGTACAGAACATTTGAGACAATATAATCAGTGTGCGGAACCAATTTCAGGTCGAGCGTCAGATCGTTTACGGTGGATTAGGTATGGGCAGAGTAAGGATTATCCTGAGGCGCCATCCTATTCTACCCCAATGTTAACAAGATACGTGAGAAGTGAAGTTAACCGTGTCACTGGTGTTATTGATCCAGATAGTTCTGATACTGACTAAATATGATCAACAAGATATAGAGTTTTGGAAATGACTATACATAGTTGTAAAAAAATGTAAATAACTATGGAATAAATAAGGAAATCAGTAAATAATAAAACCAATTCTTTTGAAAAGAAAAAGAGTGGTTAGCAAAGCTTTGTAGAATATATAAAATAATGTTTAATTTTGTAAACTGCAAGAATTTACAGGAAAAAGTGAAAAATACAGAAAATCAGAGAAACAGTTTGCAGTTGCAAACCAAAAACCAGTCAGATAGTACCGTCCAGACGGTGGGACTAGCGTCCGGAAGAGTGTTTGAAGAGAAATCAAGAAAAATATGGATTTAAGACGAAGAACAAAAGGATCTTCAAGCCGAGCACGAAGGGATCAATCTCCACCACTTCAGGCACCTCCACAACAACCTCATCCAGGAAATATATACAATGAGGTGATGTTTGAAAATTTTCAACAACAGGCCTGGTATGATGCTCACTTTATCTCAAAAACTATTATTTCTAAACAGCCGGTTATTTATGAAGATTTTGAGAATATAGGAATAAGACAAATTCTTGATACAAGAGGATGGTTACATTATGTTAGATTATCTGCTCCTGCCTATGACTGCTTAGTTCAAGAATTTTATAGTAATGCTGATATAATTGGGGAAAGACAATTATGTGTGTTCGTACGGGGTATTATTTTTCAAGTTACACCGGCTACTATAGCTAATTTTTTTCAACCCATACAAAGACAAGAGAACCCACAATATCTTTATACTGAATTACCTGATTTGAATGTCATAGGAAGAGAAGTGACAGGTAATCCAGAATTTGTTTGGGGTAAACCAAACAAATATATAAAACAAGGGGATTTAACAGACAAATATCGCATTCTGAATTTGATAACAGTGTACAGTTTGCTACCCCGAGCCCAAAAGAATCAAATTTATATGGAGCAAGCTTATTTCTTATATGCATTTAGGATAGGACACACAATTGACCTACCAAATTTAATCATGGACCAAATGATACTTGATGTGGATAAAAAGAAACCATCACTCTCATATGCTATGTTAGTTTCTCAGCTATGCAGGAATGAAGGTGTGATTGTTGATCCGATATGGAAGACAGTGGATCATGTTGGAGCATTGGATAAAATTTCATTGAAAAAGAGTCATGGAGGACAAATGGAAGACCAACCTGAAGCACCACCGACACCACAAGAGGAACCATTCCAGGTACCTGAGGAATTCATACCACAAGAATAGGCTCCACCACAAGAAGATCAACCATATATACCAATGGATGACAGAACTGACAGACAGATCTTACTAGGAATGGAGACCAATATTACTTAGATCAACAAACGCATGGATGAATATGAGCATAATCAAGCTGAGCTTTTAAAGTTATTTAGAGATCATTTCGGAGAAGGATCTTCTACTTCCTAAACAGACTGGAGATTCTACAAAACAATTTGCTATCTTTCACTCATCTTTTACATTATGCACTTTTACTTTATGCACTTAAATTCAAAGTTACTTTATGTTTTAACCATGTTATTTGTTTTGAACTTGTTTATGTTAAGTTTTTTTTAGATATGCTGAAACTTATGTTTTTACGTTAGGAGGGTTATTTCATATAATTTACAGTTGAATTAGGTTAATATTCCTATGCTTTGTGAAAATAACTTTAATCTGATCACGTGGGATTTTCATATTTTAGTTGTATATTATCTTAATATTTTCATTTAAACTTATTCTGTTATAGCACGAATAGATTTCTTTATTTCATAAATCTTGTGAAATATTACACTCTTTACATATTTAGTGGAGATGCATAACCAATTGAAGAATTTGAGCCAATCTTCCTTGGAAAGATATTCTACATCGACTCAAATAATCATCTTCGATTCTACGATAAACTTTCTTTGAATAATCTCATTAATTTTGTCTTTATTAGCACTTGCTAGATTATATTATTAGCATTATCCTTAAAATTCTTTTATGTAGGATTAATACAGATGAATAATTTCTGAAAAATTATCATAGGCCATTTTTCATTATCTTTGAGCCTTGACCATTTTTTTTACAAAATTATATTCTTATTCAACCATGATTGAGCCTAAAAGAGTATAAATTCTTTTCATGAAACCCGAAAAATACCCGAGTCACACGAAAATAGATTAAACCTACCTTTTGCTATCTAATTTTCTTATATCATCTTTTAAATCAGTATGATACATAAAAACAAAATGAGAAGAAAACAAAACAGTGAAAAGAAAAGAAAAGAGTATTGGCTATTCAAAGAAAAGAAAAACATAAAGAAAATAGCCAAGAAAGTGAAAAATGGAAAAATAAAAAGGATGAATATGCAAAGTCTTAGAAAGCTAAGAAGAGGTATGCCACAATACAAAGAAATGGTAGCTTTTGAATCCCATAGACGTCATTTCTTAAACCCTAAACCAATGGCCACATTACAACCCAAAGAAAGTCCTTTTTTATTCCAGAAATTATGTATCTATATTAATCCTATCTATCAATCCAAAACAAAAGAATGTTGATAATATGTCTAATATAGTGTTGATATCCAGTCATGAGATTATGTCAAATTTCAATTTTATTCGGATACCCGTTCTTCAGATATATTACATGTGATATTATTTGCTTTGTTAACAATATTCCAAATCACATGTAACTATTAAGAGAATAGTCACTATAACCTATGTGTATTCTTTGCTGAGTGTATTTCAGGAAAGGATTGACATCAAGACTTCCATGAAAGATGGTAATATTTCTTGAGTGATTTTTGAAACAAAATAAATCAGTACACACACACACAAGTTTTTATAAAAATATATAGATAATGTTACAACTAACGTGTGTTACTCTTATAGTGATCAGAAAAAGGAAGTATTGTAACAATGCACGGGAATACTGATTTAATTTTAGTTGTGAAAAATATGAGTTATAAACTCCTAACTATTGAAGTTTGTAGGCAGCTTCATTGAAAACCTTCACGAGACAAAACTCGTACACTAGGGATCACCTAGGGGTTTAACGGCTTATTGCATATGCTAAATGCAATCGTGAAAAAAATTTACGAAAATGATTTTACTTCTGTTATGTTATTTTTATTTTGTGAAATAATTTTTATAAATTGTGTTTACTAGGGACTAGTAAAGTTTAAGTTGGGGGGTGTGATTAACCCTAACTAGTATGTAAATTAAAATGATTAAGTAATCAACTATGTAAGATAAAACAATTAAACTTTATGAATTAGGGTTTGTGCGTAAACTAAAGTTTTAAGTACTTTATGTTTGAATTTCAGGGTTTAATATAGAAATACCGGAGAATATGAGGTAAACTTGCAAAGCTGGAAACAACGAAGGACCAAAGTGTAAAGTGACACATGGACCAGCAAGAACACGACACATGGAAGCTCCAGCATGCGACACATGGCCCTACTACAAGACACCACTGTCTGGATGGTGGTGTGGGCGTCCGGACGGCCAGGCTTGGTGGCGTGCAGTTATCCTCCACCTCATGCTTCCTTATTTGCCTATAAATAGCCGTGCCCTCCTTCATTTCAACAAGGCCGGCCATCCAAGAGCCAAGGGAGAGCTCCAAAGAGAGAAATAAAGAAAGAGAGAAAGAAAGAAAGGGAGAAAGAAAGAAAGAAAAAGAGAGAATCAAAGTCGGTATGTTCTACACCGATATTCTATATTTCTACATTTTTGTTTAGTCTTTCTATTCGAATAGTTGAACTACCGCCACTTTGTTGTTTTGATTAATAATAAGAGTGGTTGTGTTTCAAGTGTTCCTTGTGAAAGAAGTTTTAGAGTTTGTGTTTTCATTTCAATTATAATGACGAATACCCGGACTCCGTGCTTGTCAGTAGCGATGGGGTGTGAGTAGTCGTTTATACCCTTCGGTGAAGGGTGAACATATGTATATTATCAGTTAGATTATGGAAATGCTGATATTTTATTCATATATTTATCTATATATGTACTATACGCTTCATGCATGATACAGCGATGTACGTAGTTTCGGTGCTGTGCCTGGAATTATGTCATCGGTGCATCATCAACCTGCCAGTTAAACAACCACGGTGTTCCTACCGGTATGGCTTGTCCTCCACCGGAACGCTGAGCATGTTCTACTGATGCATGGTACAAAACCTAAATTATCCTCATGAATGGCTTGTCTTTCTGGGTTATTAGGGTTGTTTAATTACTATATATAACTATATTGTCAGTCTAACAACCACAGTGTTCCTACCGGTATGGCTTGTCCTCCATCGGAACGCTGAGGATGTTTAACTGGTATATATATATCACAGATGACCTATTGAGTAATTCAAGTATTCCTCATGAATGGCTTGTCCTTCTAGTTTACTCGGATTAGTTAATTGGCACATTTATAACCAGCTAACCTACGAAGTTATTGTGTTATGACTAATACCACCAGCTAACCTAAGAAGTTGTTGAGTTATGGTTTATTATTACCACCAGCTAACCTAAGAAGTTGCTATGTTATGGTTTCCTATATACGCACTTACTATCAAAAGATCAATTGAATAATTCAAGTATTCCTCATGAATGGCTTGTCCTTTTGGTTTGCTTGGATTAATCAATTGTCATGAATACCACCAGCTAACCTAAGAAGTTGCTATGTGACGGTGTATATACATCAGACATACCGGTTGACTTGCCAATAACATGAAAGTTAATTAATGTAAGGTAGCATTTTCAGTATTTAACCAATATAAAGCATATGAGATCCTCTAAACTGAAGGGTATCTTTTATATTATTGTCATTAACAAGCTTATCTCCGCATTTATTTAAAGTAAACTAGTTATCAATCTAAGCTCACATCACAAGCTATCAACTGTTATAATGCTTTAAACAACTTTACTATTTTTATTTTAAAGTCTCAGTTACTAAAACTCTTCGTGGGATCGATACTTGGATTTAAACCGAGAAAACTACAATTTGACCACTTATACTTGGGTGTATAATATAATTCAGATCACAAAATAGTGCGAATCAGACGATCTTGGAATACTCATTCCAAGTAAAACACGACACTCAAAAGACTCTCTGCGCTTGGGGAGCACTTTTGTTCACACGCATTCATATTTCATTCATTTCACACCACATCATTTCCGTTTCCCATTTCTTGCATTTGAACCCGAGTGAGAGTGACACCCACCCACACATATATGCCATATACATTGAGGGTTCATTGATGGAGAATTGGGAATACAACAGAAAACACTCAAGCAATCATCATCATCATCATCAGTCTCGCCCTCTACCTCATCATCTGTATCTTCATCAGTAACCCCCACCTCAACCACAGTGGATGCTGAGGGGGCAAAGGCGGAGGGTCCGGCAGCTGACGGTGGTGATCCACCTGGAATGGGCTCTCCGGGGAACGTATGACGAAAGAGTCGAGTCATCATGGTAGAGATCCCCTGCATTGTCACCTCCAATGCATCGAGGCGCTGAGATACTGAGCGCTCAGGTGCAGAGGTCGATGGGACTGACAAAGATGGTCCAGTAGACGGCACAGAAGGGGAAGGTCTTGGGAAAACAGGCTCCGCAGATGGAGCAGACGAGGAAGGTCCAGCAGCCTCGAACTCTAGCCTCGAAGCCCTAACCCGCTCACTCCGGCTCATCGCCGTCCACTTCATGCTACTGGCCTTGCCAATAGCCCCAGTCAGAGGAGGGGTAAGCTTGTCAAATGCATAGGCCTTAATCTTGAAGTACTGACACATCCGAGTCACCAAACTCCCGAAAGGTAAGTTGGCCTTAGGTTTTTGTGTCTCAGCAAAATCCTTCATCACTTCCCATATGAAAAGAGCAAAGTCCACTGCCTTCCCTGACATGACTACATCCAAAAGAGCTAAATTTTCAATGTTCAGCGTCTTTTCAGCGCCCCTCGGAAGTAGATTATAATGAAGAAGTTTATTCAAAATCCCATAAGAATGTTTCAACTCCCCAACCTGAACCGTCCCCTTGAACTGGCTAGGGTCCTCATACATCAATGCCACAAGCTCAGGAATAGTGTTGACTCGAGTGATGTTATGAGGATAAACTGGCATGGAGGAAGGTGGTCGCTCGTAGTGTAGGAGGGTAGCAATGACAGCAGGGGTCACATCAAACATCTTACCCCTGACGTTTGTCTTCAAGATCTCGACCTCATTCACCTCCACCACCTTGAGCTTTTGATAAAATTCCCGGCATAACGATTGGTTGAATCCATCCACAGGCTTGAACCAAAATGCCATCCCATGGGCAACAATGGTCTGTACCACCTCGTTCCTAGGAGTAAGGGAAATGTGGTCGAGGTACCTCTCACACGTAACGTTCTTTTCCTGGATCAACTGGTACCTCGCCTCATTTCTTGCCTTCTTCCTTTGTTCAGTGCGATCCCCACTTGAGCCCTCCCTGCTCCTCTTACGGGTGCTTACGCCCTCGGGCTGTGGAGAGTCTGGCCCGGTTCGCTTTGTTCAGGCCATGCAACAGTGCCCCAAGAGTGAATAGTGAGAAAAAGGGCCATAATAAGAGCCTCAAATGGGTCCATAACATCCTAGAGGATCACCACATTACGAGCCATTTCACAGAATTTGGAAGTTTTGCAAGGATGAAGGGAGATTAGGGCTTGAGAGATTTTCAGCAAAGCTAGGGTTTCCACGGAGGAATTTTTCAAAATTTCACCAAAACTCACCAAATCAACGGTCCTAGGGTTGGGGATTGAGAGATTTATGGAGTAGGAGAATGTTTTGGAAGCCTAGGAGGGTTTTGAGTGAGAGAGAAATGGATTAGGGTCTATGATTTAGGAGGACAATGAAGGGTTTCTCCGAAAAAAAATCGATTAAAAGCCCTAATTTTAGCATTCAAGGCAAAACCTAGCGATAGGTCGATGGAAACCTACCGGTAGGTTTTACTCCATTGAGCAAAACCTATTGGTAGGTTTTACGGTAGGTGCAGGACAGTGGCCAAAACCTACCGGTATGGCCTACTGGTAGTTTTTGCCTTATTTGTAAAATACTCCTGATGTCCAACACACCTCCACTCCACTTCATTTCATGACCTACCCTATACATTCTAACACTCTCTTATGACCTCTCCTCTTCCCAAAACATGTGCTACACTTAAAAACCACAATTTGAACCATCATGCCCCAAGTTATTACCAAAATTGCAACATGATTTAAAATTTCGATGCGTTCAACAATCAAGGCATGGATTTCTATATTTAACTATCAAAATGAACACCTAAAATGAAAGTCACATATTCAACAACATGGGTGTTCCTCAATTATTCAAATATCAAAAACTTGAGCAATATTCCCCTATTCTGCAAGCATGGTGCTATTAAACACATTGTTCAGATGGCCGAACTAAGCACACATGAGCATCACTATAACCTCAAATACTAGTCTAAAGTATGCACCTACACATTCATTTTCAAACTCGTGTGTGTGTGGATTGGACATGTAATTTGAGCCTTTACACAATAGAATTCACATTCGAATAACTAGCCTCATCAAAAGTCACTCTTAACAATGAAACACACACTAGTTATCCTGGCATGCACTCCATGTGTACATGTGAGATAGAATCTTGTGTACAAAACAGAGTGTGCTCACATGCAATCCAAAAATGAAGTTTATTTATGAAAATGGAGCGACTTTGGCAAAATCCCATGAAAAGAATGCAAGGGCATTGGGTAGCAAGACTAACTCATCTTTTTCTTTAAAAGTATGCATCTCCCATGCTTCTCTAGATCATTTAGGACTTCAAAGGTTATAATAGGGCCTTAGGGTGATATTGAGGCAAAAGAAACAAAGGACATAGGATACAAAGAGGGTTGTTCCGAGTGAAAGACTTTTTATTTCAAAAACACCTCCCTTCTAATGGGATTTTCATTCCATTCTTACACCTTCACCACACTCTTTGTTATTTTCTTTCCTTTCCTTAACATTTTCCTTTTCTTTTGATCATTCTTTTCTTCTTCTCACCCCTTTTTTTTTCTTTTCTTGGATTTTCATTCTTTTTTCATTGAACTCCTTGAGTTTCAACTTTAATTCATCCCTTTGTTTGAGTTTCCACACCATAATTCCTTTTCTTTTACGATCCCTCATATTTAGCTCTAGGAACAACCAAGGTAAGGTAGATATTGATCATTTTCACTGGCTTGGTCAAAAGTGTGGCATAGAAATGAATTTAAATTAAAGCTCAATCACGGAACTAGAGATAATATTTTCACAAGAAAAAAAAAAAGGGCAAAACTCAAAGTATTCAAAAATGGTCTAAGATCACCTCTAGATAAGCACGGAGGAACCTTATGCATTTCAAGACAAGTCAATCAACTACACACATGCACCTAGCCAAGACAAACATAATGAGATTATTGAACAAATTTGGCATTGAAAATTTGTTCTTTGAGTAAATGTAAGTTCCCTCCAAAAAGGATTAGCACTAAAGCTCTAATGGGTCCTTACCCATCTCCACTATTTATGTTAAGCCTAAAATATGAATTCAATCCGTAAATTGCTAAAATTACACAATCAAGGAGCACATACGGTTGAGTTCAAAAGCAAATACATATTTGATACTCACGCATAGGATTAACTTCTATAATATGCTCATGTGCTCAAGGTTCAAAACAAAAGTCAACATGTCATCCAACCCAAGCATTCTTAATAAGGGAATACAGATCAACCTTCAGATATTTTTCACAAAAATTTTCAAAATTTTCACATAAATTGCACTAATGTAAACAAAAATCAGTATGATATGTGAAAGGTGAATTTTCACCCCAAAAATTAGTATTATCCACAAAAATTCCACAAATATTGGTGTATCATACAAATGGTGCACCTCACCCCCCAACTTGTTTCATGCATTGTCCTCAATGCAACAAAAAGATATGATATGTAATGAAAGACTGTAAAATGATGAGTAGGGTTAGAGAACACCTCACAATTGAGCTTTTGCCAAAAACACCAATATCTGAAACTAAGAAAATAACAACACTATACGACAAAGAAATTGAGTAAAATGAAATAAAAGTAAAGTCAGTAAATAAAAGCAACTGTACACTAAGAAGCATAAAAACCTTTACTCTTCCACCAAGTCCGGATACACCGGATCTGTCAAATCCTCCTCCACTCCTTGTCCCTCAAAACCCTCGAAAAATGGCTTAAGTCTTTGGCCATTGACCTTGAATGTCTGGCCATTTTCGGGATTTGTGACTTCTACAGCTCAATTGGGGTAGGCCACCTTGACAAGATAGGGGCCGTCCCAACAGGATCGGAGTTTGCCTTGGAAAATCGAGAGACGAGAATTATACAAGAGCACTTTTTTAGCCGGGCTCGAATGAATTCCTCACAATGGATTTGTCATGAAAGATCTTAGCCCGCTCTTTTGAAATTTTGGAGCTCTCATACGCATCTCTTCGAATCTCTTCCAAATCATTCAGTTCTAGCTTTCTATGCTCTCCGGCCATCCTCAAATTGAAATTCAAAGTCTTTATGGCCCAATAGGCCTTGTGTTCCATCTCAACTGAAAAATGACAAGCCTTTCCATAGACGAGCCGGTAGGGAGACATGCCTAAGACAGTCTTGTAGGCGGTGCGGTAAGCCCATAGGGCATCAATCAGTCTACATGACCAATCTTTCCTATTTGGGTTCACCGTCTTCTCTAAGATATTCTTAATCTCCCTATTGGCCAACTCAGATTGGTCATTGGTTTGTGGGTGGTATGCGGTGGATACTTTATGTGTGACACCATATTTATGCATCAAATATGCAAATGGTCTATTGCAGAAATATGATCCACCATCGCTTATCATTGCACGAGGAATCCCAGACCTCGAGAAGATGTTCTCTTTCAAGAATTTGACCACGACCCGGTGGTCATTGGTCTTAGTTGGGATAACTACCACCCATTTGGACACGTAGTCCACAGCCAGTAGAATGTATAGATAGCTAAACGACATAGGGAAGGGACTCATGAAGTCGATGCCCCAACAATCAAATATTTCTATAACAAGTACAGAGGAGAGGGGCATCATGTTCCTTCGAGTCACACTACCCAAACGTTGGCATCTATCACACTCTTTACAAAATGAAATACAATCCTTTATCAGAGAGGGCCAGTAAAAACTTGACTGTAGGATTTTTGCCAAAGTTTTCTTCCCAGAGAAATGGCCACTACATGCTTGTGAATGGCAGAATGCAAGGACATCCCGCTATTCATTCTCTGGTATGCATCTCCGCATGACTTGGTCAAGGCAGTACTTAAACAGATACGGGTTGTTCGAAGTAGAAGTACTTCACATCCGCCATAAATCTCATTCGATCCTCCGGGCTCTAATGCGGTGGTATTTGTCCTATTGCAAGGTAATTACATATGTCAGCATACCAAGGACACACAAAATGAATTGAAAGTAAATGTTCATCAGGGAAGAAATCTGGGATAGGAATGTGTTCATCTGCCTCGTGCACCACCAGTCGAGATAAATGATCCGCAACCACGTTCTCCACTCCCTTCTTGTCTTTGATTATCAGATTGAACTCTTGGAGTAGGAGGATCCACCTGATAAGTCTCGGTTTGGCATCCTGCTTAGACAACAGATACTTTAAGGCAGACTGATCAGTATAGACTATTATCGGTAAACCAATGATATAGGATCGAAATTTATCCAATGCAAATACTACCGCTAACAGCTCCTTTTCTGTGGTAGTGTAATTCATTTGGGTTTCATTGAGCGTTTTACTAGCGTAGTTTATTACATAAGGTCTATTCTCCTCCCTTTGACCGAGCACTGCGCCGACCGCGTAATCACTCGCGTCGCACATAAGCTCAAAAGGTAAATCCCACTTGGGTGGTTGCATAATTGGAGGTGTGGTAAGCATGCTTTTTAGTTTTGAAAATGATGTCTCACGATTATCCAACCACACGAATGGGACATCCTTAGACAATAAATTGGTCAAAGGTCGGGCCAATGCACTAAAATTTTTAATGAAGCGACGGTAAAAGCCAGCATGGCCCAGAAACGACCTGATATCCTTAACAACTCTCGGTGTAGGGAGGTTGGAAATGGCCTCCACCTTTGCTTTGTCAACCTCTATTCCCTTCACCGAGATGATGTGCCCAAGAACAATTTCTTGCGTCACCATGAAGTGACACTTCTCCCAATTCAAAATTAAGTTCTTCTCCTCGCATCTCTCGAGGACTCTCTCCAAATTATCCAAACATCCACTGAAAGAATTCCCAAACACCGAAAAGTCATCCACAAACACCTCCACTATCTTCCCCACCATATCACTGACGATTCCCATCATGCAATGTTGAAAGGTTCCCGGGGCATTACATAGTCCGAAAGGTATGCAACGGTAGGCGAAAGTACCATAAGGACAAGTGAAGGTGGTCTTCTCCTGATCTTCCAAAGCAATCTCAATTTGATTGTAGTCGGAGTATCCATTTAAAAAGCAATAGAATAGATGCCCCGCCACTCATTCCAACACTTGATCGAGGAATGGCAATGGGAAGTGGTCTTTCCTTGTGCATAGATTGAGCTTGCAGTAATCAATGCACACTCTCCACCCGGTGAACTCCCGACTTCTTGGGTACCACTTGGGTAGGACTCACCCATTTACTGTCGGCAATCGGGAAGATGATGCTCACATCCAGTAGTTTAAGTACCTCGTCCCTTACCACATCCTTCATGATTGGATTTAATCTTCTTTGTGGTTGTCGAGACGGTTTGGAGTCCTCTTCAAGATAAATACGGTGTGTGCAAATGAGCGGGCTTATCCCCTTGATGTCGGCAATTGTCCAACCAATCGCCCATTTATGCCTTCTCAACACTTCCAAGAGATCTTCTTCTTGCCTTGCATCTAAGGTTGAGCTAATCACCACCGGAAAGGTCTCATCTTCTCCAAGATATGCGTACTTCAAATGGGATGGTAGTGGCTTTGATTCCCAATTGGGTTTTTGTTCATTTGATGGGAAAATCTTCTTGTTTTGGTGTGGGAGCTTCTCGAATGTAGTGGTCCACTTTCCTACCCCTTTCAAACTCTCCAATCAGTCTTTCTCCTCCACTTCCTCTAGATCAACATTCTCCTCTTCTTCCAATTTTAGCATGCCCAAAAACTCCAAGTGTTCTTCCACCAAGGTGTCAATCCTATTGACTTCATGCACCTCCTCATCATCTCCCGGTTGCTTAGACAAGTTGAACACGTTGAGGTCCATAGTCATGTTCCCAAATGCTAGCTTCATAAGACCGTTCCTACAATTAATCACAACATTAGATGTGGCAAGAAAAGTTCTACCAAGTATTACAGGGATTTGGGAGCTAAGATTTGCAACCGGGTGAGTGTCAAGCACAATAAAATCAACAGGAAAGTAAAACTTATCGACTTGCACTAAAAATCCTCAACTACTCCCCTCGGTGTTCGAACACTACGGTCTGCCAATTGAAGCGTGATTAGAGTAGGCTTCAATTCTTCGAGCTGGAGTTGTTGGTACACTGAGTACGGAAGGAGGTTCAAACTAGCTCCCAAATCAAGGAGTGCTTGCTCCACCCGGTAATTCTCGATTTTAATGGTAATGGTAGGGCAGCCGAGGTCTCTAAACTTTGGAGGGGTGTTTGTCCTCAAAATCGAGCTCACTTGCTCGGCGAGGAATGCTTTCTTGTGAACATTGAGTCTCATCTTCACCGTGCATAAGTCTTTCAAGATCTTTGCACAAGATGAAATTTGTTTTATCGCATCAAGGAGCAGAATGTTGATTTTCACCTGCTTGAACATTTCAATTATATCAGAATAATTAGTCACCTTGATGGGTGGCTTCAAGCGATTGGGAAAAGGAGCAGGCATGGGGGAAACAAGCACACTTTCATCAATAAATTTCTCTTTCTCACCCACCTCATCACTCACCTCACCACTCACCTTACCCCTTTCGGTGTCACCCTCGGTCTCTTTCTCTAATGGCAATGTGGCATTGGGAGAGACTTTTTGAACAATGGTTTTATCAATTTATTTTCCACTTCAAAGGGTGGTGACAGCCTTGAGTTGCTCACAACTCTCTTTGGTGGGCTCGGACGACTCAATCACATGTTGGCCCTGAGGGTTCTCTTGGGGTTAAGCGGGGAATTTCCCCTTCTCTTGTTGTGATGCCCCCATGGAGTTTGTCAACTTTGTGAGTTGGGTCCTAATGTCATTAATAGCTGTGAAATTTTGATTGTTGATGGCAATTTATTTTTGGATGAAAGCATGAACCATGTCCTCCAAACTCCTCTTGTGGGGAGGTTGATAGATGGGAGGATTGGATGGTCCTTGGGAAAAACTTTGTGGAGGTGGACTTGGTGAAAAATTTTGTGGTGGTGGGTTTGATAAATACCCTTGCGGGTTGGACCGGGGGTATTGGGAGCTAGACGCTTGCCCTTGGCCTTGATATAGATTTTGCTTATGAGGCACGGGAGATGAATATGCATTTGAACCATGATGAGTGGGATTCTCATTCCTCAAACTAAAATTCAAGTGATTGCTCCAACCCGGATTGTAAGTGTTTGAGTGTGGAGAGAATGATTACCTCGTTTGGTTAAAGGCATTGACTTGCTCGTGATACACTTCCTTAAGTGCCGGAATGTTAGGGCACTCCGATATGGAATGATCTACACTCTCAAAAATTGAGCAGCCCTCCTTAATCTTTGAAACATTTGACACCTCTTGTCTTCTATTGATCTCAAGACTCTTAACTTTCCTAGACAACTTAGCAATTTTTGAAAGCAAGTCTTCCCAGTCTCTCAAGTCGTAAATCCCTCCCCCATGTGTTTGAACATTCCCTTGAGGGGAAGACCTTGGTACATCGGTGGGATCTGTAATGTCCCATGATTGTGCATTTTGTGCTAATGTGTTAAAGTAATCTAAGGCCTCATCGGGGTCTTTGTTCAAAAACTCCCCATTACACATCATATCGATGAACTGTCGATGGCCCGGTGTGATTCCTTCATAAAATAAACTCACCAATTGCCATGGTTCAAAGCCATGGTGTGGAATGGATTGTAGCAATTCCTTGTACCGATCCCAACATTGGTAGAATTGCTCATTGGACTTCTCCGGAAAGTTTTGAATTTGTTTCTTTAGAGTGGTGGTTTTATGCACCGGAAAAAATTTGTTTAAAAACTCAGAGAGCATTTAGTTCCAAGATGTTATGGATCGAGGTCTCAAGGAATTAAGTCACATTTTTGCCTTATCTCTCAGGGAAAAGGGGAACAATTTCATCCTAGCTATGTCTTCCTGATTAGCACAAAACATTGTATATTTCATGTGCCAATACATTCCTTTTTCACTTGCTTTTGAGGATTAAATGAGTGGAATTGTGCTACTTGAGCTAATAACGAAGATTTGTGGTGTTTGCAGATAAAGGGTGATAAATGGTGCTTCTTAAAGCCTTCCCAAATGGTTTGAGGTGAATGATGATGAAAGGATGGCTTGAAGACAGCTCAGGAGGTGAGGAAGTCAAGAAATCAGAAAACCAGAGAAGCCGTACCGGTACGCTGAAGCTACTGAAGTTCGCAGTACTGGTACGCTCTGCTGAAACAACCCAGATTCTGCTGCCATTCTCTGCTGCCTTGAGGGTCCCACCAAAGACAACCTCCCACTTGCTCTGACTCTTCCAATACCATGGACACCCCTTGCACATCTCTCATTGGACTTTTGGGGCCTTGGTGATCAATGAGGAGAGAGAAGAGAGTGATGTTGGGTGTGCAGACAATGTCTGCACCACCCTGTCCAGCCCCCCTATTGGCAGACCTATGGAAGGAGATCACATCACTGAGCTATGGGACTCTCGAGGGACGTTTTTTTTGGAGGGAGATACACCTTGTTACTGGACACACATTGTAAGAGACATTAAAATATAGTGAGAGAAGCTCTAGGAAGAAGATGAATAGTGTTAGAGAGAGAAGTTGAGATTTTTACATTTTCTTCCATGCATTGTCTTCCATTTTCATGTAAGAATCTTCTAAGCTCTATTCAAAGTCTTTAATGCCATTTATTTCAAGTTGTTTGCAAGTTTATTCTTCCATTAAAGATTTCACCATTAAGGCTTCATTGTTCTTAAATGTCTTAGCTTTAAATGGGTATTGAATATATTTTTCATCTAGTCTTTGTTCTCCTGCATTAATTTAGCTACAATCTTCACTGCTTTAGAATGTCTTTTCATTACATTATTGTCTTAAATTTGAGCATGAGTAGCTAAACTTTTAAGTTGGCTAATCCAAGGGAGACCTCCTCTTGGGTGTGCCACTTCAACTCATTTTCATTCCTCCTCTCAGAGTACGATAGCTCGGTTTGACTAGGTTGGGGTGAGGACATAGTTGTGAGTTCTTGATACACAGTAGGCATTGTCACGGGGTATGCTTGAATCTTCACCTCCATTTTAGTCCCGAGCTTCCCACGAATCAATCGTACATCTAGGCTCTATTGGAGGAAGGCTTGAGTTGATTTGGTATTCCTATTGGAATGACCTCTTTGGATTAGCCAACACTTGTTTTCTATTGCATTTTCATCACAACTCAACTCACAAACCAAAACACAAACAAAAGATTTTACACATTTTTTTCACCAAAATCACTTTCAAAACGATTCACATCCTTCCCCGAGGAAACGACCTTGGAGTACCTCCAAGTAAAACACGACACGCAAAAGTCTTCTTGCGCTTGGGAAGCATTTTTGCCCACTTGCACATTTCATTTTCCACCATTCCCTTGCCCTTTCTTTTGACATCATTCCAAAGGAGAGTGACACTCCCCTTCATACACACATCATACATATACATTGAGGGAGAATGTTAAGAGGTTAGGAACAACAAGGAAAAAAGTCAAGCGTGTGTGTGGTGAACAAAAGTGTTCCCCAAGCGCAAGGAGTCTTTTGAGTGTCGTGTTTTACTTGAAAAAGTATTCCAAGGTCGTCTCCTCAGGGAAAGAAAGTTCAAGTGTGTGAAGGTGATTTTGTCAAAAAGGAAAAGTGTAAAATCTTTTAAGTTTTGGTTTGGGGAGTGAAGTTTGTGAATGAAAATAAAATGGAAAACAAGTGTTGGCAAATCCAAAGAGGTCATTCCAATAGGAATACCAAATCAACTCAAACCTTCCTTCAATAGAGCCTAGATGAACGATTGATTCATGGGAAGCTAGGGACGAGATGGAGGTGAGGATCCAAGCATAACCCGTGACCAAGCCTACGGGATATCAAAGACTCACAACCGTATCCACTCTCAACCCAGTCAAACCGAACCATCGTACTCTGAGGGGAGAAAAGAGAATGAATCGAAATGGCACACCCAAGAGGAAATCTCCCTTGGATTAACCAACTTAAAATCTAGCTACTCATAAATAAAAGGAAGACATGCATAATGTAAAGGGAAATAATTGAAATGGAATATGGAACTTGGTTTAATGCAAGAAAATAGAAACTATGAAGAGAAATATGCAATACCCATTTTAAGCTTAAAAATGAAGATAACTTGCTGCAACAATGGTGAAATCTAAAATGTAGCATTAAACTTGAAAAGTACTTGAAGTAAATGACATTAAAGACATTAAATGAAGATTACAAGAGTCTTACAATAAATTACAAGTCAAAGGATGGAAGAAAATGCAAAAACATAAGCTTTCTATCTACTATTCATCATCTTCTTCCTTGGACTTTCTAAGCTTAGGTAGCCACACCCAAAATCTTGTGTGAATGCTGAATATATGGAGAAAAACTCTGCATTTTCGTCCATGGAGGGTCCCCCTAGGTGTGTGTAGGCCTCCCATCAATGGGAGGTGAGTTGATGGCCTTGGACAGGCTAGCCTGCAACCCACCATGGTAGCCCCCTTCTCTCCCATCCCCATTAATGACAATGTCTCCAAAGTCCAAGCATGGGTGATGGGAGGCATGTAAATGTGTAAGGGAAGTCAAGGGACAAGTGGGAGAAGTGTAGGTGGGACCCCCAAGCAAGTTGGAGAAGACTTGCAGGCATTCTGGGCATTTTGGGCTGTTTCAGGTACGGCGTACCGGTACGTCGAACTCTAGTAGGTAAATCGTACCGGTATGGCATACCGGTACGCTTCTGCTCCGGACCAGTTTTCATAAAATTGTCATAACTTTTGATCCAACCGTCCGATTGAGCTGAAATTTTGACACAATAAAGGAGACATCCAGATCTACAACTTTAATGTTTTGTACTTTTTCAGATTTAAAGCATATCATGGTAAATATGGAGGAAAACAGAGGTACTACCACCAAATGGTGCGGGTGCTGGTTCCTATGCTACCAAACACCGATACCTGCTTGATTTCTTTCACTTTTAAGCCTCCAAATCCTCAATTAATGTGTCCATGCCTTCACCACACATCCACACTTAGTTGCAAGGTTCTAAAATCCATCATTTAAGTTATAATTACCTACAACCACAAGATTTTAACATTATTCACAACTTTGGCTAACTCTAAGTAATTAATTACAAAGTTGAGTTAAAATGCATATAATAAGGCCATCAAATATGCAATATTTTGTGCTCATCACTTCCATACCATGATTGGTGAGGGAGGTCGCAACTATTTCCTAGAAATCCTTTATGTGCAAATAAGGGTTCTCCTTTTCAATTCCATGTAACGTGGGAAGTAGTTGCAACATCCCTGGCTTGACTAGGAAAAGATGATCTTGGACCGGTAAAAGGATACATGAGGGCGTGGTGCTACGAGTTGGTTGAAGGAATTCCCTCATTGACCTCGCCGGAGGGTCAACTTGGATATTGTTCCCTTCATTCACAAGAGGGGGGAATTGCACTCGTGGATTAGGCATTCTAGGTTCTGGCACTCCCCCACCCCTTTGCATGTTTGGATTTGCACCTAGATTCTCAAAGTTGTCACACACATCCTCGAGTGGGTCTTGGTCAATGTTCATATTGGGGCCCAAGAGTTGTCTAAATAGTCAGTTTTGTTCGTCCCGTCCCCACATATAACAACCTATCTACAATTAAAAATGTAAACAAACAAAAGTATATACAAGGATCAATGTACCTCAGCCCATGATGAACATCACAGGACTTACATCCATTGTCCAAAAATCACATTCTCAATTCAACGCTTGCCTTCCCCGGCAACGGCGCCAAAAATGCTTGATTGATTCCGTTGTAGTATACCCTAAGCTCCGGACATCACTCTCAATGTGTGTATGTGTGAAGGGGAGTGTCACTCTCCCTTGGAACGATGTCAAAAGAAAGGGCAACGGAATAGTGGGGATGAAATGTGTAAAATGTGTGTGGACAAAAATGCTCCCCAAGCGCAGAGAGACTTTTGCTTGTCGTGTTTTACTTGGAATTGTATTCCAAGGTCGTCTCCTCAGGGAAGGAGGTGAATCGTGTTGAAGGTGATTTTGGTAAAAAGGGTCAAGTGTAAAAATCTTTTGTTGTTTGAGGTTTGTGATTTGTGTTTGTTATCGAACATGAAATGGGAAACAAGTGTTGGCTAATCCAAAAGGATCACTCCAATGGGAATGCCAAGTCAACTCGAAACCTTCCTCCAATGGTGCCTAGATGCTCGATTGATTCATGGGAAGCTAGGGACAAGATGGAGGTGAGAATCAAAGCATAACTTGTGACAAGTCTACGGGATATCAAAGACTCACAACCATGTCCACATCCAACCCAGTCAAACCAAACCATCGTACACCGAGAGGAGGAAAGAAGAGGAGTTGAAATGGCATACCCAAGAGGAGGTCTCCCTTGGATTAGCCAACGTAAAATCTTAGCTCCTGATACTTAATGCAAAGACAATAATGAAATGGAAAGACATTGTAGAGAGATGGAGATTTTTGCTAGGTTAATGCAAGAAAACATAAACTAAAAGAGAATGCATTTAAAACCCATTTTAAAACTAAGAAATGAAGAACTTGAATGCATTAATGGTGAAAGCTTGAATGAAAGATCAAACTTGAAAGTAACTTTCAATAAATGACATTAAGGACTAAGAACAAAGCTTAGAAGATTCTTACAAAGGATTACAAGACAATGTATGGAAGGAAAATGCAAAAATATTAACTTCTCTCTCTAGCACTATTCATCTTCTTCCTTAGACTCTCTCTCTCTATATATTCAATGTAATACTATCCAATGCTCAATAATGGTGGTGGAGCTTGCCAAAAATGTCCATGGAGCCATCCCCTAGCTATGTGATGTGATCCCAATCAATAGGGGCTGGACAGGCTAGTGCAGGCATAGACTGCACACCCAACATCTTCTCTCTCCTCTCACCTCATTAATGTCCAAAGCTCCAAAAGTCCAAGCATGAGTGCATGATGGGATTTCTGTGTGTAAGGCATGTCAGTAATGAGTGGGAGAGTGCTTGGTGGGACCCTCAAAGCTGTAGAGCTTGATATGCAAATTCTGGCTATTTTCAATAAAACCTATCGGTAGGTCGATGGAAACCTACCGGTAGGTTTCACTCCAGTGTGCAAAACCTATCGGTTGGTTTGGCGGTAGGTTCAGGTCCAGTAGCTAAAACCTACCGATATGGCCTACCGGTAGGTTTTCCCTTGTTTTGCTGATTTCTTGGGTCCTTCACCTCCTGAGCTCTCATCAAGCCTCATTCTCAACTCCAATCATCTTGAGCACTATGAAAAGGCATATCTATCATCATTTAACCCCTTTTTATCTGCAAACATACTGAAACTTCATTAATAGCACAAACATTGCATTTCTGCTCATTGTAACCACAAAAGCTAGCATAAAAGGGATGTCACTGCACTTGAAATATGCAATATTTTGTGCTAATCACCACACTCATGTCACATGCCACGAATGCGATGTTTCCTATGCATATGCAAATATGATGTACAATTGCATTTCCAATATTAAATTCAATATATCATGAGCACAATATGAACAACTTAAATGTCCATCAACCTTTTTTCATAGTCAATTACATCATAAGCATGTAACCACCATCAACAACCTCAATGTCAATATATCATAATGCACATACCAACATCAACTCCCAAGCATCTCATGACATAATCAATGCAAATAACACACTTAATCCACATAGGCATTTCATTAAACACCTTCAAGGCATAAATGTAAACACTTAGCTTGCTCAATCAATACATTTCACAAGAAATCATAAACAAGTAATTTCTAAATACCCAATTCATGCTAGAATTGATTGTAACCCTTCTCAATACCCATTTTCCATAAAGCATAAAATTACATTCCAACATCATCATATTCTTAAACTATCAATTATATCAAAGACATATAATTACAATCCACATTCTCACCAAGCATGTTATAACATTTTCAATGAAACAAACATGCTACATTAACATAGGAATTTTATCAAACACCTTCTAGGCATACAATCATGTAACACACATTCATACCCAATTTATCACATTTCTCATGAATTTACCAAACAAGTAAATTCTACAAACCCAATTCATGCAAGATTGGTTTAGCATGTTTTTATACCCATTTCTCATACTCTAGTTACACTAGGAGTACATCAAACAAGAGAATTCATCTCAAGTCATGCTACCTGACTTGATCCGAAATGTGTACACCCAAGTGCATGCAGTCAAGCTGTAGTAATAATCCGGTTTAAGTTCGGAGTCGAATCCACAGGGAACTATTGTTGGTGTTTTGAGGTAAGCAGTGGTGAAGACTGAATGATTGTAACCCTTGAGATTTGAAGTTGTGTGGTGTATGGGATTTCCTGGACAGAATATAAGATTCTTTCCAAGAGAGTTTTCTAGACAAAATATAAGATAAGCTTAAATGTAAAAAGTCACTCTTTAGTTCGAGGATCTGGACATGTAGTTAATCATCCGGTTTATTAAACTTGTGCTTGATAACTCGATTAACCCCTGTGTCAACAGCAAGTTAATCGAAAGATAAAGGTGGATTATGAGAATTAAGAACATGATTTCAATGTTTTTCTAGAAGTTTACAAGAATTGTCTTTGCCGAGACTCAACCCGTCTATAAACAAGCAAGTGTTTCTACAAGGCATCCAACCATGACATTAATATTCCATTTCCATTCTTTAATTGAAGTACAATAATTGTGAAGATTGAATGGTAGTCATGAAGATCTAGTCGGGGTACTTGCCTTAAACCGATGAGTCTTTTTATGCAAGAGTTATCTATGTTATAGAAAGTACTCACGGTTATACAAAGTACCTTAGTTTTGCTAGATGCAGTCAATCATTCAATAAGCAAGTGAAATATAAACATTAAGCATAAACGAAATGCACAGATATAACTTCCGGATGATTTATACATGTCCATTACCTCTTACTAAAGAGTGAATGAGAAACTACTCACTCTTCATGGCTTTGGTAAAGCTAGAAAAGTGAGTGATGCTCATCCCTCCAAGTAAAGGAGTTACACAGTAAAGCACAATAAGCAAGGAGCCGATCTTCGACGAAGAATAAGTGAATCACGTTCCACCCTTCACGGCTTTGGCAAAGCTCTAAAAAAGTGGAGGAGTTTCACTCCTCTAAGAGAAGAAATAAGCTCAAGCAATGGAAGTGAATGAAACAAATATTGAAAGTAGAAGAAAGCTAGTCACTTTTGGAGGGTTGATCCGCAACCAAAAGATGATCTATCTTCCTCTAGACAAGTAAATATAAACCTATGTCTAAGACTAAATTTATAGCAAGCTAAGAAGTTTGATCTAAAACTACCAAAAACCAACTCTCCTTTTGAAGCTCCCACAACGAGAGTATTTATAAGCAAAGAGGAGGGGGCAAGGTAGTGTGGAGGAATAATGCAAAGGCCTTCAAAGTCCAAGTGAAAGTCCCAATGTTCGGAGAGAAGATCAACCACTCTACAGCCTGTCTGGGGACAACGTTCGAACGTTGTATCTGTCTTTACTTGATGAGCATTCGAACGTTGGATGACGTTCGAACGTTGCTTCTATCTTTGCTTGATGAGCGTTCGAACGCCAGATGGGGTCTGATCTTCCTATTCAAGTGGCACGTGGTCTTCTGTGAGAGCCATTTCCACACTCCATGTTCAACTTGACGTTGCACTCAGCAGCCTTCAATAATGCAGCAGAATGTTCAAACGTAATTTGGCGTTCGAACGTGGTACTCAAGTACCTCAGTGTTTTCCTTCTTTGTTGCAACACGCCATGTCTCAGCAGATTGGTCCTCAAATAATTCAAGGGGACGTTTGAACGTTATTTGGCGTTCAAACATGGTTGCCTTGTTCCAAGCTTCTCCAATTTTGCTCCAGGGCATGCTGGTGTTGTATGAAAGTTTGATATTCATTGTCTTTGGACCTTTGTTCAATTTATGTCCTGAAATTTCATCATTTAAACTCCATCAAAGTATAATTAGTCTTAAAAAGGCATAGTAATATGTTGATTTTAACTACTAATCACTACCCATATCATATGCAACCCTAGGTTGAAAATAAACCTAATTAGGAAAGGAACCCTACCTCTTGAAGCGTAAAACAAGTGGTAGAAAGCCTTCCAAGACCCAAATCAAGCTCTAACCCTTGATTCCCAAAATCCCATCCTTTGAACTTCATCTAAACCTTCGATTTTTTGTATGGTTTTGTAGCCCACGTCGAGTAGAACACTCTTTGTTCTTGGCCCGAGGTGATTCGATCAGAGGAAAGTCGTAGATCGTAGAGAGAAGCTTGAAGAATCCCTTTATTTTTCCTCTCCTCTTCCCTCTCTCTTTTCTAGCAAAAATTGATGGTCAAATGGGGAGAAAATATGATTTTCTTCTGAATCAATTAAATTTTGTCCCGATTCAAGTTCAAAATATTTTTACTTGATCTAGCTTTAAATTATTTTTCAATTTTCGTAATTTAATTCTCGGTCTCGTTTATTTAGATCACGCGACACCCGATCGCTTCGTAAAATATAAAAAATCCGACTGTTTCAGAATTCGACGAAAATTGACTCGATAACTAGATTTCGTGAAACGAATCTAACGATGAAGTCCGTTTCATCATCCGAGTTCTAGAAAAAATAGGGTTTTCAACCCGTACCGTAGCGGCTAATTACCATTTTGCCCTTTTTCATAAAAATTCAAATTTTCCTGGGTTTTACAATAAGACTCATAGATGCCATGTGAAAATCAAGCTCCTTAATCACTTAAAAAATTTTGAAATAGCCTTACCGTTGACCTTCCTATCCATTACACCCAAAATTTTGCAAGAGTTGCTTGTTGCTGCCCCAAAAAAAAAATGGAAGATCACACTAGGATATTCCTTTGGTTGATGCCTGTAAAACCCGGGCAAATTTGAACTTTTTTCTTAAAAAGGGCAAATTTGAACTTTGTCATCCTAATGCTTATTTGAAATACTCATACTCTAGACCTCGGATGATGAAACGGAGTTCGCCATTGGAGTCGTATCGCGGAATCTAGTCACCATGTCAAATTTCGTCGAATTCCGAGATAGTCGGATTTTTACACGTCGTTCGAGGCGACTGCGTGGCGAATGACATTTTAAAGGTCCCCAATAATGTATTTTATAAAATTTCCTTCAAATTAAGTTAAAGTTCAAATAAAATTAATTTAAACTTAATCCGAGGTATAATGAATCGTTTCGGGACGAAAAACGGACCCGGAAGTCGAAAATATGCGGTGCGATGTGGACCGCACATTTTTGCCTATATATACCCTCTTAAATCAGCTTTTTGGACAAAATATCTTTGCAAATCAGTGCTGAACCGTGTGAGGAGAGAAAGAGAGAAAAAAGTGAGATTTCAAGATTTCTTTCGCCGATTCCGGAAGTTCCGTCGATCGGAATTCGTCGGACCAAGACTTAAAGTTCTTCTACTCGTCGAGGGCTACACGTACGTACCAAGAACGAGGGATTTCACCGAAGATTCAAGTAGATTCTTTGGAGAAATCAAGGATTTTGTTGGTGTTCTTGAGGTGTTCTTGAAGCTTTGAAGCTCTAGTCTTCATCTCACGCTTTAAAAGGTAGGGTTTCTCCTACTTGGGTTGATTTCTAACCTAAATGTCCATAGGAATGGTTGGATGTATATATATATATATATATATATATATATATATATATATATATATATATATATATATCAATTGCCTATAAATATGGAAATGGGAAAGTGAGCTTAGAAATGACTTAGGCCAACTTCTAGCTTGACTTTGATGCATGGAGGTTACTTGGGCATTTTCTTGTAACTATGTGAAATTGTGGGCATGATATGTGTTTAACATGAAGGTGCCTTGAAGGTGTTGATTAAATGCCTTGAATTATGATATTTAATGTTGTGTGACAATATTATGTGATTACATAATTGATGCATGAAAGGTGTTTGATAAAATGCCTTGAATGTGAAAAGTGTTATCTTGATGAAATTGAAATAACATGCTTGAGTTGAGTTAGGTGATAACTTGTGAAAATCATATGCTTATTGATATATTGAGCATGATGATGATATATGAAAGTCATGTGTATATGACATACATTTCCATGGGATATGATGATAAGTGTTATATGTTGCTCATGTGGCATTCATTACATTGCATTTGCACGGAACATCTCATCACGTGGGTGTGTGCATGGTTGTCGTCAATACCACACTTGGTGATTGACGGAAGGCTTGGGAAAGTTGAGTCGAAGGCCTAGCTAAGCCGCTTTGTGACGCCCCAAAATCCGGGGGTCCCTTATTAACCGTTGACAACCCGTCAACCCGCAGAAATACCCGTGGATGTCGCTTAACCCGACACCACGTCGTTAACATTCCCCAAAGTCGGAATTATTGTCCATAGTTGTGATCTATGTTTCTTTAATCATTTAATTCAATCAAGGTCCAATGTACCCCAATCTACCTCAATTTTGGTCCATTTGTGTCATTGGAACTAAAGAAAACACGGTCCAAAAGCTTGGTGAAATAATTTCAAATTTTCAGATTTTTGGACTAACTACCGGTAGCTGTTTATTGACTACCGATAGCTGGAACCTTCTGGACCAACGACTACCCGTTGACTACCGGTAGTTCGGGTACACTGGACGACGACTACCTATTGACTACCGGTAGTTCGTAGCTACTGGGCTGCCGACTACCTGTTGACTACCGGTAGTTCGCAGCTACTGGGCTGCCGACTACCTGTTGACTACCGGTAGTTAAACCCAGATTTTTGCCCATTTCAATAGTTTCTCATTTCCAATCCATTTCAAACCACTTCAAAATCATCCAAAACTTATACAATGAAGTTTCTAACATAAAACATTGTTTGTACAAGTTCTATTACAACCCAATACATATATTTACATGTCAATATCAAATTTCCTTAAAAGTTTTACAAAAATTCAAAACAAAGCCACATCCGGCTTTCTTCGTCCTTGAAGCCCGTATGAGGGTCTTCCACCCATGCATATCCCACACCTGAAAATGTTGTCCTACGAAGGGTGAGCCACGCTCAATAGGATATCCTCCTACAGAGGCTACTCCCCAACCTAAGTGCATATGAAATGCGCACATGCAACAATCAACAAGTATCAACCAATCCAACAAGAGTATACACTTCAATGTTAGAAAGCTACCATGCTATGCTATGTCATGCCATGATATGAGATGGAACTCACTCACGCACCTTATCCCGAGTCTTCCCCGACTCACACAACACAATGCAAAAGCCAATGTGTATGAACCCGTCTATTGACGGAAAAACCCTCCCAATGATCGTTTGAATTAAAAGTTATGTCTTTATAAAAACCCAATCATTGTTGGAGGCTACCCATTGAATGGGTGTTTTTATACAACAAAATCTTGTGTCTTCCTGGGCAACGGATTTTGGAATCGCACCGCCGACTCCGTGGGCCTATCTACACTTTTTGGACTTGCACAGTCGGAGTGTATGAACTAGTGGTTCCGGGTTTTTCACCCGAGGGAGTGTCTAGCCCTACTTGCTTTACCCGACACAAGTTTTCCTTATGCAATGCAACCGTGCAACTCAGTCGGATCTTCGATCCCAACTTTCCCGAGTTCACATACCAACCACCAAGATTTGGTGTTTGATCCACAACACATGCACACACCCACACTCATGCCTATGACCCATGAATGCGATGTCAACTCACCCACACACACTCATGTCTTATAACCATGAATGTGATGTACCCATGAGAATGCAATGTAATGTACCCTTGCATCTTCTCCACATGTTCAATATGTATGAATGCCATATGAACAACTCAACAATAAATCCACATATCCATGGTACTTCATATCATAAGCATATGCATATAAATACCATAATTCAACACTTTGTCAACACCTCGTAAGCATGTGTATATCAACATTTTCCTTAATCACAATATCTAAGCATGTTATACGTAGTTCATG
Source organism: Ilex aquifolium (assembly GCA_951799425.1). NCBI lineage: Eukaryota > Viridiplantae > Streptophyta > Magnoliopsida > Aquifoliales > Aquifoliaceae > Ilex > Ilex aquifolium. The sequence goes on along the minus strand of OX637396.1, from coordinate 21,508,472 downwards.
CAAAACATACTTCACATTTTCATCAAAGCATTTACTCAACACCTTCAAGGCATCCAAGATCATGTAATCACATAATATACTCAAATTCATCATAAAGCTCAAGAAATCATATTAATTGATTTCTACACAATTATACCAAGATAGAATTCATTCTACCCATAACATAACCTCATATGTCATAATTTCTCAAGAAATTATCAACAACCATTCCTAAATGTCCATTTCATTTAGGAATTCACTTTACCCAATTTCCCATATCAATTTTCCATACTTCAAGTTCCTTTAAATTTTTATTAAATTTACCCATCAAGTAAATTTATATACCCATTTCATACCAACCTTGCTTAGCACATTTGGTACTCATTTCCCACACATGAAATGCATTAGTGGTACATTAAACTAGAGAATGTGATTTAAATCATGCTACCCATTCTCAATACCCATTTCACCCAAATAACCACAATAGGCAAGTGATACATATATATATACACCTACCCATTCCATATAACCTTCCTAGGTTGGAAATAAACCTAAGTAGGAAGAAAACCCTACCTCTTGTAGCGTGTAGAATCGCCGTGGGAAGCTCCTAGAACTCAAAGCAAGCTTGAATCCTCCACTTCCAACTTTTCGGCCTCCCAACGTTCGGTGAAAGCCGTCGTTTTTGGTACCCACGCGTAGCCCTCGACGCGTAGAGCAACTCTTGTTCTTGGCCCGAGTCGATTTGAGCGCTAGAACGGAGTAGATCGTAGAGAGAAGGTGGAGTGTTTCTCTCTTTTCCCTCTCTTCTCAATCGGCTGAACAATCGGCTGAAACAATGGGGAAAAATCTAATTTTTTCCCCTATTTATATTTTAGAATACTTGGCTCACAATTGGCCACACGTCCTATTTAATTTCGGGTCCGTTTTAATCCCGAAACGACTAAATTTCGCTCCGGTTCAAGTTTGAATTATTTTTATTTCAACTTGCCTCTAATATTTCCCCAAACTTTAAAATTTTATAAAAATTTCGTGTACGGGGTCACCCGAGGTCCGTTCGTCTCGTAAAACGCGAAAAATCCGACTATCTCGGAATTCAACGAAATTTGACGTGGTAACTAGATTTCGCGAGACGAATCCAACGGTGAAATCCGTTTCGTCATCCGAGATCTAGAAAATTTTAGTTTTTCAACTAGTACCGAAGTGGCAATTCACCTATTGCCCTTGTTCGTCAAAGTTTAAATTTTACGGGGTTTCACACGCTTAGTTTCATGATAAATTGGGTCGGGGTTAGCAAGAAGGGCTAGAATATCCCTCGGGTGAAAGACTCGTTGATAGGATTCGCACTCCGTTGGTGTAAAAGGCCATAAAGTGTGTCGGTATACGCGGAACCGTGGGTTGAAGTCCTGAAATTCCGTGTCGGTTGGGTGCCGTTGGTGTAAGTCCATGAATGCCCACCCCAAGAAAGACCCTAGTTTTGTAAAACGTCATTGATGTGTAACATAAATGACGAATTCACACATTGGCACTTGCGTGTGTTGGGGAGCAGGGAAGGGCTCGGATTGAGTGCATGAATGAGTCTCACCTCGTTGCATGACATGTCATCAGAAATTCCATATCTGAGTTGCATAAACATGATTAGAATTTTTGTGGATAATTGAGTATTGCATATGAGCATTCCATGTGCATCTAGGTGGGGAGTAGCCTCTGTAGAAAAATTTTCTACTGAGCGAGGCTTACCCTATACGGGAAACAATTTCAGGTGTGGGGTTTGCGCCGGCGGATGGCTCCCATGTAGAACATCAAGGGTGAAGGAGGCCGACCTGTGGTCTTAGTGCATGATTTTGTAAACCTTTTGATTAACATGGTTTTGACTTGTAAAGTTTTCATGAATAAATGTAATAGAACTTATATGGGCTATTGTTAAACTAATCTTGCATATTTTGATATAAGTATTGATAAATGGACCCGGTGCGGTCAAGTTTTACTTATAAATGGACCATGTGTGGTCATTGTGTTATATTGGGTCTCAGATGGGTCTTGTTAATGTATACTGCACAGGTTGTGTTTTGGGTAGAGCTCCCCGTACAAGGGAGACTCTGCCCGAATTTCGTTAAAATTAAGGACCCCGGTAAATGGGGCATGACGGTGTGATATCGAGTTACTCGGTATCCACGAGTATTCCGCGGGTTGATGGGTAATCAACGGACCCCCGGATTTTGGGGCGTCACAATGCCAAATTAATCCAAATAGGTAAAAGTGATTTGGTCAATGTCACCATATCCACTAAAACGAAAATTATGTCGGTTGACTCATCAATAGTAAGAGTGAAAAGTTGTTTCATTATTTTTCAAATAATTTTTCTTACCATCGTACCATGAAACTTTTGTTTCATTTGAAAAGGCTAAATAAAGTAATACAAATCAAAATGAAAAGTGAAATTAATTAATACAAATTAAGGATTAATTTTCAGGGTGATTTGGGATATGAATAACATTTGTATCCTCACACAATAAAGATAAATTCGTAGGGTAATTTTCCAATTTTTAATGCATTGGCTTTAAAGGTGCAGTATTGAGATATCCACTTGTCTGGTCACATGCTTCGTATCTCTATGCTGCTACTTACATATTCTGAGTACCAACAATGGGTAATTTCATTAGTGGAATGCAGAACCAATAATAGTGAACTAAACAAAAAATATGAATCATAAAAACAAATTTCCAATAGCAAGAACAATATAAAGAAAGATTGTTAGTTGGTGAAAGATGATACAAACACAAATTGTCAATTGCCACTCTTTCATTAGATTCCTAAACTATTAACGTGTACCAATGACTTCGTCAGTGGAGCTTCAATTTTTTCTACATTAAATATCTAATTAGATATAATCTAAACATAAAACAAAAGAAGAAAAGAAATGAAAAATAGAAGATGATGAAGTTTTACACTACTAATCCTATAACATATAAAATACTAACCCAAACCAAACACTAACGTAAAGATTAAATACTTATTAGAATCAATTGTAGAAATCTCTTGCCAGCCACCATAACTTGGCCCTCCCTTATAGGGTTCGTCATCTTCTTGGACAAATTAAAAAAATCCTAAACAAATGTTCATTCTGAGCTTGTTGAGATTTCGCTTGATCCAAAATCCTCAAAACCCTACAAATCAACAAATCGAAGAGTCAGCACAAAATTTTGCAATCTCAGATAGGGGAAAGAGGAGAACTAAGAAAGAAGAGATTTGGAGATTTGAAGAGGTGCAGTAGATTTGGAAGAGAGTGGAGATGTGGAAGGGAGGAGAGATTTTCAGCAAGCATGGAGGGTCTAACAGAGAAAGATGTTGTGTAAGTGAGGGGTCTGGGTATGGGCGATAAAAGAGTCCTAGAATGATAATCATACTTAGAGAGATGTTGGGGAGAGATAGAGACGTGAGAGTCCATTTAGTTTGGGAGACACCGAGACGTAGACACGCTCTTGCCTCTTTTGGGGGTAACATATCGCTCACATAGTCAAAAAGAAAACATATTTGCAGCCTTTTCCGATCATTCTTCACTCAGCTCATGTATATAATCGATTCAACTATGAAGGGGGAGGGGGGTTCTGTGAGATGGGTGTGTTTGTGTGTGTGAGTTGAGTGTGTGTTTGGGACTATAGTAGAGAGAGAGAGAGAGAGAGAGAGAGAGAGAGAGAGAGAGAGAGAGAGAGAAAGAGAGAAAGAGAGAAAAGGGTAGAATGGGACTCTAAGAGAGATGGAGAGAGAGAGGCGTGTGAGTTGAGTGCGTTTGTGTGTGGCATGACTGTGTTGGGGGAGGGGGGTTTATATGAGATGGGTGTGTTTGTGTGTGTATATTTGAATTTCTGATCAAGAGAAATGGAGAGAGAGAGAGGTGTGTGAGTTGAGTGTAAGTATTATGTTTATTATACAATCATAAAAAGCTATAGAGAGAGAGAGGTAGAATGGAACTCTAGTGTTAGAAATGCAACAAAACTCTTAGTCCAATTCTTGGGCGCGAAAAAAAAAAAATTTGTGAATCGATTAAGATCGTCGAATTAACAATCTTAAAATGATTTGAAGTGTTCGAAAGATTTTATAAGTTTGGAGCTTGAAACTTGTGACGCCCCATTTTCCGGGGGGTCCTGTATTAACCGTTGACAACCCGTCAACCCGCGGAAATACCCGTGGATGTCGCTTAACCCGATACCGCGGCACCACATTCCCTTTACCGGGATAAAAGAAAAATACAAGTCCAATTTATTTCGGTTGGTTGACCTATCCGAGATCCAATATACCACCATTGGTATCCCCTTATTATCCATTTGTAACATTAGGAGGGAGGAAAACATAGCCCAAGAACTTGGCAAAAGAAAAAGAAAATAAAAAAAAATTCTGAAGTTTGGAGAGCGTACCGGTACGCTACGCCCTCTGGACCTGATCGTACCGGTACGCTACGCCCTCTGGACCTCACCGTACCGGTACGCGTACCGGTACGCCTGGCCCAGAATTTCCCTTTTTACCTGTTTTTCGTTTCCAAGCCATTCCAAACCTCCTAAAACTCATCCAACATATGTTTAATGAGATTTTCCATATAATACATAACTTATACAAGTTCCATTACAATTAATTCCATAATTTACACATCAAAATGGAATTTATACAAAAGTTTTACAAAAACTCGAACTAAGGCCACAAGCCGGCCCCCTTCATGCTTGATGCTCTCCAAGTGAGCCATCCGCCGGTGCAAACCCCACACCTGAAATGTTTCCCGTATAGGGTGAGCCAACGCCCAGTAGAGTAAATCCTACAAGGGCTACTCTCCCCCTAAATGCTCATGCTCATGCAACATTCATTTGCAAACAACCATTTCTCATGAGAACATGCATTCTAAGTTGGAATGCAATACTACCATGCCATGAAATGAGATGACACCCACTCATGCAATTCAACCCGAGTCCTCTCCGACTCCTACTACACGATGCAATGTCAAAGTGTTTCATTCCGTCATTTATGTTTACATCAAATGACATTTTCAAAACTAGGGTCATTCTTGGGATCGGAAACTTCATGGGCTCAATACCAATGGTCTTCCACACCCGTACACTTTATGGACTCTTATACCAACGGAGTGCACCCTCCAAATCACCGGGTCTTTCACCCGAGAGGTCGTCATGCCTCTTCTTGCTCATCCTGACCCAATTTATCATGCAATCAAGCGGCTTAGCTAGGTCTTCGACCCAACTTTTCCCAAGCCATACCGTCAATCACCAAGTGTGGTGTTGACATCAACCATGCACACACCCATGTAATGAGATGTTTCCATGCACATGCAATACTATGTCCCATTGCATACCACATGATGTTCCACATGTCAAGAACAACTCATGCACAAATTCAACATGTTCATGGTAAATTTATATCCTAAGCATATAAATACCATATTCATTTCAATGTTAATATATATCAACACATGTATCTATCAACAAACACATCCAATCATATCAATAGCATATGATTCCACAAGTTAAACTTAAGCATGTTATCACAATTTCGTTGGAATAACAACCAATTCCACAACCAAGGCATTTAAACAAACACCTTCTAGGCAAACAACATGTTATCACATAAGTTGTTCAATTTCTCTCAAGAAATTCCTATAGGCAATTTCTAGTAAACAATTTAGGATAAAATTAGTTTACCCCAATTGCAACAATAGGTAAGTGTGCTTTCTTAACAACCTATCCATTCTTTTACCAATTAAATCAAAATAGGCAAGGGTCATTGGCCTCTAACACCCTACCCATTTCTAATACACATTCTAGGTTCGGAATAAACCAAAGTAGGGAGAACCCTACCTCTTGAAGCGTAAAACACTCGAAGGAAGCTTCAAGAACTCTTTTTTAGCCCAAGAATTGATTTCCCCCAATTCTCCTCTTTTGGATCTTCGGTGAAATCCCCCGTTCTTGGTGTGGTTGCATAGCCCTCGTCGAGAGGATCGACTTTGACTCTTGGTTCGACGGATTCCGAGCGACGGAAGTCCGGGAATCGACGGAGGACGCTTGGAGTTTTAGGTTTTCTCTTTTTTCTCTCTCTTGGCCGGCCAAACAAGAACACAAGGGGAAAAAAATCTGATTTTCTAGATATTTACCCCTATTTATAGTTTTAAATACTCGGCCCACGTCGCGCCACGTGTCTCTTGCTTAATCGGGTCCGATTTCGTCCCGAAACGATTCGTTTGATCCCAGTTTAAGTTCAAATTAATTTTATTTGAACTTTAACTTAATTTTAAGGAAATTTTATAAAATTTATTTATGGGGACGTTCGTAGGGTGAATCGCCACGCAGTCGTCTCGAACGGCGTGCAAAATCCGACTACTTCGGAATTCGACGAAATTTGACAAGGTGACTAAATTTCGCGATACGAATTCAACAGCAACTCCGTTTCCTCATTCGAGGTCTCGAATATGAGTATTTTAAATACGCATTATAGTGACAAATTACTATTTTGCCCTTTTTGAAAAAAGTTCAAATTTCCTGGGTTTTACAAAACTCTTTATACTTTATTATACACATATTCTATTGTCTCCTTGTAGCTCTATATTTCTTTAGTTTTATGACAATTTTGAGTTTATAAACAAAAACATTTTGTTGTATGTTCCCGTGGTAATGTCAATTTTGTAGATATGGACCATGGAAGCCTATTGAATCCTTCACGGTAATATTTCTCTCTCTCTCTCTTTCTCTCTCTCTCTCTCTCTCGCGCGCGCTCTCGTCTGAAATTTGCATCACATATGTGCATGTATCGCTACTGCCGTTTTCAATTTCCCGGACAAATTACTCGCAGTATATTTTCTCAACTCAGACATTCTCTCACAACCCAAACCAGGCTCTGTTCTTCTACCGATTCAAGTCTCAAAACCCCTATTTCAGAATCATTTGACAAATCCCAGGTCTCTGATCTCATATCAAAACAACACTGGTCCGACCTCAAACTCGCGACCCCTTTTCAGTTCCTCCAACAATTATTCAACTCCGAAGCCGATTCTGAAGTCATTCTCGCTTACTTCAAATGGTCGCAGCGTGAATTTCAGGTGTCCCATAGTATCCAACACTACTGTAAACTCTTTAATTTATTAGCAAATGCCAAAAAATATGCACAAATTAGATCTTTATTGCATGAATTTGTTAAGAATGAGACCCATTCGAATTCTTCCATTTTTCATATGCTTCCGTTATGTGGTGGTCAGTTTTGTGCTAATTCGATTATTATCGATATGTTACTATTGGCATACGTGAAGAATATGAAGTTACATTTGGCGGTTGAGGCTTTTGAGAGGGCTGGGTCTTATGGGATTAAGCTATCTGTTCTGTCATGTAACCCAATGTTGAGTTCTTTGGTTAAAGAAGGAAAAATTGCAGTTGTGGAAAATGTGTACAAGGAGATGATTAGGCGTAGGATTGAGCTTGATTTGATTAGTTTTAACACGGTGATTAACGGGTTCTGTAAGGCAGGGAAGTTACGGAAGGCAGGGGATGTTGTTGAGGACATGAAGGCTTGGGGGGTTTTGCCATCGGTGGTCACTTATAATACACTGATTGATGGGTACTGTAAAAAGGGTAGGGTAGGAAAGATGTACAAAGCCAATTCACTTTTCAAAGAAATGGTGGCAAAGGAGATTTGTCCGAATGAGATCACTTATAACATTCTTATTGATGGGTTTTGTAAGGATGGAAATGTTGTGGCTGCTATGAGGGTGTTTAAGGAAATGCAAGGGCAGGGTTTGAAGCCGAGTGTGGTCACGTATAATTCTCTGATTAGTGGGTTATGTAATGTTGGGAGAGTTGAAGAAGCTTGCAGATTAAGAGATAAAATGGTGGGATTGCATTTGAATCCTAGTATTGTTACTTATAACACCCTTATACATGGATTTTCAAAGAAGAAGATGCTGAAGGAGGCTATAGAGTTGTTCGAGGATACTTCCAATCATGGGTTGCCCCTCAATGTATTGACATTTAATACTTTAATCGATGCTTATTGTAAAGCTGGGAAAATGAAAGAAGCAGTTGCTCTTTGTGATGTGATGTTGGACAGAATGGTTTGTCCCAACAGTTCAACTTATAATTGTTTGCTTGGTGGTTATTATAAAGAGGGAAACGTGGAGGCAGCTGGTAAGCTTCTAGATGAATTGGAGAAGAAGGGCTTGAGAGCTGATCTTGCAACATACAACATTCGCATTGGTGCATTATGCAAGCAAGGGGAATCAAGGAAAGCAGTTAAACTTCTGGACGAGATGTTTGAGAAGGGTTTGGTGCCCAATCACCTGACATACAATATTCTGATGGCTGGTTATTGCAGGGAAGGAAATCTTAGGGCGGCCTTGAATGTTAGGAAACGGATGGAGAAAGATGGGAAACAGTCAAATGTGGTTACATATAATGTGTTAATTAAGGGTTTTTGTGTGAATGGTAATCTGGAAAAAGCAAATACGTGTCTTAATGAGATGCTGGAAAAGGGCTTGGTCCCAAATCGAACAACTTATGACATCATTAGAGAAGAAATGATGGATAAGGGATTTGTTCCAGACATAGATGGGCATCTTTATAATGATTCCATAAACTCTTAAACTGGTCCAAAAAACACTGTTGATATTTAATTTTTTGTTCATGGTTATCGAGCTTGCAGAGTTGGAAATGTTGGAGCTTCTCCCACATAATAATGCCTCCTCAACTAGTATATGAGTTTTGTGATTCCTTTGACGTTTTGCTAATTGATTTTGAGTTGCATGCTTTAAATTGGTATCAGAATTGGGCTTCAGGAAGCTTTGAGCAAGACTGTTTGTTTCAATTTTCATAGATTTGGTATTGGTTCCCCTACATTTGTGTCATGAGTGCACTTTGTTATGTCCTGATTATGCCTTCTGATTCTTTGTCTATCTCTTCATGTGTGAGTGGGGGTCGTACGTGGGAGTGTTAGTGCTTATTCGACATCAGCATTATAGTGCCTCTTAAACTAGTATGAGTCTTATGAGTCTTTCCATGGAAGGTGGGAAAGGTGCCTACCACTGGACCAATCCTCTTTTGCTCAAATTATTAAAGTTCATCTAAGCTCTATGTTTCCTTAGAAGGCCTACAAAGCAAGAGTCAGATATCTTTTGGGGCTTGCCATTTTTTGACTGACTCAAGTGCATTCTCTTATTGATTCTAAAATGTCCATGTAATATGGGAATTGAAGGCAGTCCTGTATGGAGGCTTTAATAACATTTGAACTTTCCTGGTTGTCTCTTTTCACTAGACTTATAGGGCAATTGGAGGAGTCGGCTGATTCTAAATATAATGTATTGGTTCTTTGGTTGTTGCTCTATTTTTGCTCTCTTACCCTTTTTTCTTGTTCATGGTCTTCTTTGGGTTAATTTGGAAAGCTATACTACATAACAAAAAGGGAAAAATAATGGCCAACTTTTTTAATATCTCTTTAACATGTTTGTTTGTCAGAGATGATTGCTCGTCTATCTATCAATTTTATGGTTCTTGCATATTATTGGACACTGATTTGATAGACTTAGTTTTTGCAGTGCCGAAATTAGAGGATTAAAAAGGGTGAAATATTTTTGTCAGGTAGACGGCCATGTAAACAAGGTTGCATACTTCAGCTTCTAAATTGAATAGATCTCTCTGATTGCATGTTTGCTTAGGAAGTTTAATTGGTAAATCTAATTGTCCTTTGTAGGTATCAATCAATATGTAAACCAGTACCAGGATATACAACCCGTTATGGTATCTTCACTTAATCAGGACAATCTGCTTTACTTTTTGAATGCTAGGAAGTAACATGGAAGGGGTCAGGTTTTCTTCAAGGATCTCACAAGGGGGTCACCAAGTAGATTGCTTACTGGTGACGGGTATGAATTTTTTCTTCCTTTTTGCCTGGATTGGAATGGTCAAGGCCCTGATATGTTTCCCGTAGATTTCTGTAGACTGTGGGCCATGGAGTCCTCGAGCGACATCTTGGTTTAGTTCGTGGTCATTTTACACATGAATATTTGGTTTTGCACTGGCTACCTGGTTGCTGGAGAGGACCCTTGACCTGTTGTCTAATGTATGATGTGCGTGATAGGGCAACCTTTTTCAATCACTCCCTCTCTTTTTGTTGGAATTATGGCCTATAATGTAAAAGGAGTGAGGAAAGCATTCATCATCGTGTGTGATAGTGCAACCTTTTTCAATCACTCCCCTCTCTTTTTGTTGGAATTATGGCCTATAATGTAAAAGGAGTGAGGAGAGCATTCATCATCTCTTCCTCCACTGACCTCTTGCCTTCTCTTTATGGAGTAGATTTTTTGATTTGGTGGAGATATGTTAGATTGCTCCAGATTTTGCATTGTGATGTTCGAAATCGAGTTTTAGGCACCGTTTGTTGACATTTTTTTTAAACATTTTTTTTAAGCAAAACAGCAATAAGTATTGTTTGATTTAATCAAAAAAAAAAAAAGAACTTCTGAAAAGCACAATTAAAAAAAAAAGTTTATTTTTCCAAAACGGAAAAAAAAAACAAAAATTTAGACAAATACCTTGGACTCTTCTAACAACAAAACACACGCACTATAATACAAAAAACACATATACACTTGAATATACTAAAACACACACATACACATGATGTAAAAATTAGGAAAATTTAAAATTTTATTAAAAATGGTAAAACGGTAATTAACTGTTATGGTACCAGTTGAAAACCTAAATTTTTCAGAACTCGGATGACGAAACGAACATTACCGTTGGATTCGTATCGCAAATCTAACTACCCAGTTAATTTTCATCAAATTCCTAGATAGTAAAATTTTTCACGTTTTACGAGACGATCGAGTCTCACGTGACTAAAATAAACGCGATCAGATTTTATTCGCGAAACCTGGGAAATAATTTAAAATTAATTCAATAAAAAAATGTGTTAAACTTAAAACGGGATGAGATTTAATTGATTCGTGATAAAATTAGACCAAATAAAAGAGGCACGTGTGGTGCATTGTGGGCCAAGTAATTGGAAAGTACAAAAGGGGAAGAAAATCAGATTTTCTTTCCTATTTTCAGCCAAGCACTTCCGAAAATTAGAGAGAGAAGGGAGAAATCTCAAAAAATTTCAAGCTTCTTCCTCCGATCTATGACGATCCAATCACCGGACTGCTTCGCCCCAAGAGATAAAGTCGCTCTACATGACGAGAGTTACACGTACATACCAAAGATCGCGGGTTTCGCCAAAATCTTAAGGATAGGATTTCCGGGATCGAGTTTTGAAAGCTTGATTTGAGATCATTAGAACGTCTTCTACGTGAACATATACTACAAGTGGTAGGGTTCCTTTTCTAACTAGGTTTATTTCTAACCTAGAGTTGAAATATGAAATGGTTAGGGTGTTAGAGATCTCATGTATAACACATACCTAGAGTTATTAGAATATGAAAAATGGATATAAGAAAGTGTTAAAACCAATTCTTGCATGATTTGGGTTTGATGAAATTGTTTGGTTTTGAATTTCATGAAAGATATGATGTTGGGGCATGTTATGTGTTTACATTGTGCCTTATAGGTATTTGATAAAATGTCTATGAATGATTTTAGTGTGTCATTTGAATTGAGAATACTATAACATGCTTAGTGATGTTATAAAATATCATTATATGCTTTATGATGTAATTGACATTTGAGAAATTGTGAATGATTGTGGAAATTGCATATGTTCATAATATGCTCATAATATGATGAACATGATATTGTAATTGCAATTGTATATTACATTTGCATATGCACGGATAGAATCACATTTGTGGGCATTCGACATGAGTGTGGGTGTGAGTGCTTGGTTTTGATCAAACACCATCCTTGGTGGGTTGATGTATGGGCTCGGAAAGGTTGGACCTAGTTCGACTGAGTCACACGGGTTGTATTGAAAATATGTGTCGGGATTAGTAAGAAGAGCTAGATTCTCCCTCAGGTGCAAGGCCTAGTAATTTCGGATACGTACTCCCGTTGGTATTGAATCCATAAAGTGTGTCAGCTTACGCGGAGCCATTGGCAGAAGTCCATAGATGTCGTGTCGGTTGAGTACCCGTTGGTGGAAGTCCATAAATGCCGACCCCAAGAAAGACACAATATTTTATAAAATGGACATTGGATGTTAACATCAATGGCAGGGGCTTGGAATACCTAGATACATACACATGACATTGCATGTGTTATGGAAGTCGGTGGAAAGCTCGGGGGTTGCATTTCATGTGTGAGTCACATCTCATGACATGGCATGAAAAGTGTAACATTCATTTATGAAATGTATGTTCTTGAATGAATGATTTATGTGATGAATTGCATGTCACATTTCATATGCATATGGGTTGGGGAGTAGCCTCCTTAGGAGATACCCTGTTGAGCATGGCTCACCCTTTATGGAAAAATATTTTAGGTGTTGGACAAGCGTCAGTGGACGACCTCATTTGGGTCATTGTTGATGACGGAGTCAGAATGTGGCTTTTGAATTGCATTTTTTAAATCAAATGTGTAAATTTGTTTTGAACTTGTATATTGGCAATAGAGCATGTAATGAGACTCTATTGGACAATACTTTCATGTAAATGAATGAATGTGTTGAATGTTGTATGAGATTGGATGGTTAAGGGTTGAAAATTGAAAAAATTTGGGCTTAAATACCGGTACCTAAGTGAATAGGTACCGGTATCATGTTGTTAGAAAGCCCAAGTAACAGTACCAAGGCTTACAGGCACCGGTACCTGAATTTCAATGGGCTCAGGTACCAGTACCTAAACTTTTAGGTACTGGTACCCCAATAGACAGTGGGCTCAAATACCGGTACCAATACTTATAGGTACCGGTACCTGACAAACAGAAGTCTCAGGTACTAGTACTACGTACACGAGGTACCGGTACCTCTTCATTAAAATTGAAATTTTGAATGAAACTTTGTCGGGCCTTCTCCTTTTGATCTCTTTCATTTAATGATGTAATTGGTTAAATATAAAGTTCTAATTGATGGGGTTTGGACCTTGTAATGGTAATACAATTAATACGTGAACAAATTATATGTTGGGTAGTGCTTCCGTGCAAGGGAGACTCAACCCGGATTCCATTTCGGTTAGGATCTCAGTGAAGGGGATGTAATGACGTGGTGTCGGGTTATACGACATTCACGGATACTTCTGTGAGTTGATGGGTGATTAACTGGTTGAGAAAAGGACCCCCGGATTTTGGGGCATCACATATGAATACTCTAAAATACACAGTGCATTAATATATACACTAATACATCAAAAACACACATATACACCCTAATATATCAAAACACACAACAAATTGTCTATCACACACAAACTGAAACTAAAAAAAAATACACATTAATACAAAAAAAAAAACACCCACACACAAACTAATACACTAAAACATCTTAAAAGAGTCGGTTGGCTAAATATGCCACTCTCGCCCTTTGTTGGCGAGTGTTGTATGGCTATCAAGACATATGGCCGACATTATTTATGGACCTTCATAGGGTTGGCTTGCTTGGCTGACCCTCCTTAAAAAAACAACACACTAAAATATGCATACTAAACATACATATTAATATATCAAAACAAGAACACACTGTGTAAAAAAAAAAAATTCACACACACACGCTTGCACGTCCTAATACATAAAAAACATACACAAACACACACGCACACTATATTCACACACACACATGCACTCTAATTCACCAATAAAACATGTGCACACCCACTGATATATCAAAATACACATACTAGTACACTAAAATACACACACACAGAGTAATACAACAAAACACACACACACACACACACACAAAAACTTACTATGTTAACTATCATGCCTCGATTATAATATAAAGTGTAGTTAATGAATAATTTCTTTATTAAGAATAGGCTCATCGATTTATTATTGAAAATCTCAATAATAAAACTTTTTATCTTACTATTATTTAATTTATTATTTACGCGGTTTACAAACCCGAGTTCCAAACTAGAGATAACAGAAGCATAACAAAGGAAACTGTTTAGAAATGTATACTATTGTGGAAGCGTATGATCAAAGATATACCTTAATTTTCTTTAATCTCAAAACCTTTGAATGATGTTCCATGTTCTTTAGAATCTGAAAAACTGTTTTTAATTTGTTTGCTCGAGCGATATAGTGTTATTACACAACAAGAATCAACATGTTTATCATAACACAAAAGCCTTTCAATGTTATATAGGGAGAGAGAGAGAATCTGACGTAAGTTTTTCTTATAATTTCTATTCGTTGCCTTAGAGTTTATATAGAAAACCAATAGATACTTTGGAGAAGGACATGATTGTTTGTGTTTTAGCAGACACATCTCTTGGTTGTAAAGGACTCCTCTAAGAGTCATGCCCCTTGGGCATTCTATAATTGGGTCGACCCATCATGGGCACCTCGGTTTGGGTCCATCACCCAAACCCAATATCTAACATCTCCCACTCAATCATGGTGGGTACGACACTGACATCTCTCTTATTGTCACGGGGGTCAAATTACACTCGAATTTTCTGTCTCGTAATGGCATAAGATCCAACACTTAGTCTTAGCCAATGCACAATCACTCATAGAAGCACACAATGAACAGAATATGGGAAAGCACACAAACTCATAGCAGTCACATAAGCATTGCAGGTCAAATGGCCAAACCTTTTACTTCTCAGCAAGCCTAAAGGAAACCGGCTAGGGGTCTGCTTACAAAACGTGCCCAAACTTTCTTGGTTGCACTACAGACCCTAGCATGCCTATAAATAGCATAAAGTGTGGTAATTGCAAGCCCAACTGCCTAGGCAATGCAAGCACTCATTAGATTCTCCCCCAGGACATGATAATCATGGTTGAGTCCCTCTGCCATTCTCATAATGTGTTGATCATGGCAAGGGGCAGTTGCAATTGTTGGATGACCCAGCCAACAACTGCCCATAACTACTCTACATGTTGGGTGCACATAATAGCAACTTCCCTCATTCTGTGAATATGCTAGCAACTGCACAGAACTGCCTTGCATGCCATGCAAATGCTAGCAACCGTCTGGAACCGCCACCATCTGCAGTGCACATGCCTCAACTGTTTAGAACCACCTCACATGTTGTGCACATGCCTTCCTTGCAAGCCCAAAACACTTGATTTCTCTTGCCTTCGTGCCAAGCCCTTCCCAGCCCATGGCTTCGTCTTCCAAGCTAGTAATACCCTACAATTCAAGCCCAATGGCAAGCCTTGCTAGCTTGCTTGCTTGTGACCAACGTGCCCATGCATGAGCTCTCTTACTTAGCCATGCATGGGGCTACAATTGACCCACTAGTCGTGCCTAACGTGCCCATGCATGCGCTGC
This sequence comes from Ilex aquifolium, assembly GCA_951799425.1. Taxonomy (NCBI): domain Eukaryota; kingdom Viridiplantae; phylum Streptophyta; class Magnoliopsida; order Aquifoliales; family Aquifoliaceae; genus Ilex; species Ilex aquifolium. Next base: position 21,493,085 of record OX637396.1, on the reverse strand, counting down.
CTTCCTCAACCATGCATGAGGCTTCTACCACTGATCATTGACCCCACATCTCGGGTCTCAGACTTTGGAATACCTTGCCTGCACCCATGGCAAGCATTTGTTGGGGTCATGCCTTGTTTTGGTCTGCCAAGGCTTAGGGGCATAGGGGTCCGTAGGGAGGCTGGCCTAGCACCCCCTTCGTGGAGCACCCACCCTATAATAGCATTAGTGAGCAAATCTCTATTGGCAGCAACAGACATACTTTGAGGCAAGAAGTCATAATAACTTGAGCCAGGGTCATAATCGTTGCATGCCACTTGGGCCTTTGCCTAACCACTTTGTAACCCAACCAAGTACATGTCCAAGTCCTTAGGAAGCCAACTTTGCACTAAGGGTTTTCTTCACCAAACACAAACTAATTTGGCTAAGGCATGGGCGTCTTTGGGCGAGGAAGCCACATGCCAATGCCAAGCCAACAAACTAAGGGGGTAGCAAACCACCCCCGCTAAAAGAGCTTGACGTCCTCATCGAGAAGTTGTCCCAATACTCCCTGATCTGGTCAGGATCAATATTCTTCTTCCATCAACGAGTAGCCTTGGCTAAGCTATTATTTGCCTCGTCAAGCAACCCTTACTTGGAACGAGAAAACCCATATGCAGTAAGACATTCGGTCCTCTATCTCACTGATTGACTTGATTTAAATCATACACTCAAGTATAAGTGGTCAAATTGTAGTATTTCTCGGTTTAAGTCCAAGGTCGAACCCATAGGGAGCTAAATGTTGGTAAGAGGCCGCTGGGAGAGCAGTAGAAGTAGAAGTTGGGACAGAGGGGCCAAGTTGGAAGCTGAAAAAATCAATATTGGGGTAAAGTGCCATAGCTTGCTGGTAGAAATCTTCAAAGCCAGCACCCCAGTAGCTCATCACAAGCTCGAGAAATTCAGAAGATTTCTTGAAATTCTCTACTACTTCTTCAACAGCTTTCTTCATGGCAGCTTTGGCATCATCATTCAGGGAGGAACGCTCCTTGGCCATATCCTTTTCAACGTTTTTGGCCTTCTTGGCATCTTGTAAAAACCGTGAAAATTTAATTTTTTATTACAAAGGGTAAAATGGTTCTTAGGCGTTGCGGTACGGGTAGAAAATCCAAATATTTCTAGAACTCGAATGAAAAAATGGACCTCACCGTTGGATTTGTCTCGCGAAATCTAGTTACCCAGTCAATTTTTGTTGAATACTAAGACTGTCGGATTTTTTGCGTTTTACAATGCGATCGGGTGTCGCATGACCAAAATAAACATGATCGGATTTTAATTGTGAAATATGAAAAATAATATAAATTTAGTTCAAATAAAATATATTGAACACAATACGGGATGAAATTTAATTGATTCGGAACAAAATCGGATGAAGAAAAGACGAGACGTGTGGCGCGTTGTGGGCCAAGTATTAAGGGGTATAAATAGGGGAGAAAATCAGATTTTCTCCCCATTTTGTACCAGATTTTTGACAGAGAGAGAGAGAAAGAAGAGAGAAATTCAAGGGTTTCTTCCATCTTCTTTTTGCGATCTAGGGCCCATCGTTCATCGAATCGCTTCGGACCAAGAACGAAAGTTGATCTACGCGACGAGTGCTACATCTACGAACCAAAAATTGGGGATTTCATCGAAGTCTCAAAATTGAGATTTTTTGAAATCAAGGTTTGAAGCTGGATTTGGGCTTCTTGGAATTTTTACCACTCCAACCTAGGGTTTGCGTATGAAATTGGTAGTATAATTAGAGATGTAATCTCTTGTTTGCATATGCTCATAGTGTAACTAGAGTATGAGAAATATTGTAAGAATGTATAAAATAAATTCTAGTATGAATTGGGGTTGTTGAGATTGCTTGTTTGATGATTTCATGAGAATGTGATAAATTGGGCATGATTATGTGTTTACATGATTTTGAGCCTTTTGGGTGTTTAATAAAATGCCTATGATGGATTAAGTATGTTATTTGAATGAAATTGATATAACATGTTTTATGATGATGTTAGAATGTAATTATATGTTTTATGATATAAGTTACATTGAGGATTTGGAATCGTTCATGTTGTGCTCATGACATGTTGAAAATGATGTTGTAATTGCAATTGAAAATTTGGTTACAGAACGATATGAAATTACAATTGTACATTACATTGCATATATACGAAAAGCATCACATTCGTGGGTATGTGACACATGTGTGGGTTTGTGCATGGTTTTGATCAAACACCATTCTTGGTGAATGATGCGTGGGCTCGGGGAAGTTGGACTAAGGTTTGACTGAGTCGCACGGGTTGCATTTAAAATAGGGTTGAGATTAGCAAGAAGGGCTAGATTATCCCTCGGGTGTAAGACCCGGTGATTTGGATACACACTCTGTTGGTATTGAGTCCACAAAGTATGTCGGCGTACGTGGAGCTGTTGGTGGTAGTCCATAGATGTCGTATTGGTTGGGTGCCCGTTGGTGGAAATCCATAAATACCCACCCCAAGAAATACCCAGAATTTATAAATGGTCATTGGATGTCTAACATTAATGGTGTGGGCGTGGAATGCCCGGATGCATACGCATGGCATTACATGTATTGTGGGAGCCGGTGGAGGTCTCGGGTTGCATTACATGTGTGAGTCTTAACTCATAACATGGCATAACATTGTGACATTCATTTCTTGAAATTATATGTTCTTGGATGAATACTTGTTTGATTGTTGAATTGCATGTGAGCATTTCATATGCATCTAAGTTGAGGAGTAGCCTCTTTAGGAGATACCCTATTGAGTGTGACTCACCCTTTATAGAGACAACATTTCAGGTGCAGAACAAGCGCTGGTGGACGGCCCTCACGTGGGACCTTGTTGAGAAAAAGCCGAAATGTGGCTTTAAGCTTGCATTTTGTAAAACAATAGTGTAAATTGTTATGGACTTGTAATATTGTTTAAAGGATTATAAAATGAACTCATGTGAACTATATTTTGTGTAAAATTTGATATTATATGAGTTTGGGTGAATGTGGTATGAATTTGGATGAGTTGAAATTGAAAAAGGATTTGAATTGGGGAAAACTAGGCCCTACTACCAGTAACAAGTTGATTAACTACCGATACCACGATTCCGGTGGGCTCAGGTACCGGTAGCAAGTCTTGAGGTACCAGTAGCTTGCTGGCAGAGGGCTCAGCTACCAGTACCTAGGTTCACAGCTACCGATAGCTCGCTAACAGAGAGCCCCAAGTATTGGTACCAAGTACACGAGTTACCGGTACCTCTTCCAAAATTTTCAAAAATTTAAAATAACTTTGCCAAGCCTTTGGGTCTTGATCCCTTTTGTTCAAAGGATGTAAATGGAGTAATATTGATGGCAAATTGATGGATATTGGACCTTGGCATGGTCGTATGATGACGTGGTGTCGGGTTATACGGCATGCACGGATATTTTCGCGGGTTGATGGGAGATCAACTAGTTGAGAAAGGACCCCCGGATTCTAGAGCGTCACACATCTTCTTGGGCCTTCCTCAAATCCTCCTCTAGACACTCTTTGCATCTTTCTTGATCTCTAAGTAGTTCTTGATATTATCTAAGTTAGCTTGCACAAACACTAACTCTTTCTCGCGAGAATAAAGAAACTACTTCAAATAAAAAGTCTCAGAAAAAGCTTTCTCCAACTGCCCCTTGATGGGATCCTCTTCATAAAAGTCAGACAGCTCATTGTAGAGCCAAGAATGGAAAACTGAAACAAAGAAAGTCCATATTAGAATAAAAACATGGAAGAATAAGGAGAAGAGGGGAGATATGTACTACCTTCCCAAAGTGATGAGTCATGGACTCAAAACTTTCAGGGAACCCATCTTCACTATCTTCTCCACCTCTGCCCCTGAGATAATATTCTGAAACCACTTCATAGCAAATTCTTTGTCGCCCCAGGCTGTCGAAGCAGTAGTGGTTTTGGTTTTAGAAGCTGAAGTATCACCATGAGCAGGTGCAGGCAGCTTGCCCTCAAGAGTCTTCCTTTTCTTAATTAAAGGAATATCTAGAGAAGACTCCACATCGATCGTTAGAGCTAGAAACTGCGGGGGTGACTTGGAAGCAAGGGAGTCTCTAGACCTCAATCTCTTCGAAATTGGCAAATGAGGGCTGCTGAATCCTTCCTTCTACTTGGCTCTTACACTCCTAAGAGACTCTCTATCCAACTTTATATAAAGTTAAGGAGCCAAGCCTGCAATATAAATCTCACAAGATTAGAGAAAAAGTCAACACATAGCGCAAACAAGAACAAATAAAATAAAAGAACTTACTCTTTAGAGATACAACAGCAAGGGCGGAGGTTTAGGTCCCATCTTCAATTTATGCAAATTGGCCTCTATAGCCAAGAATCCCTTTACCCAGGGATGAGATGTCAACTTCAAAGACTAGAATCTCTTAATTCTTGATTTCGTGAAATAAAAAAGGAATTCAAGAAAATGAAGTAAGAAACTTACTAGAGGCAGAGGAGGGCATTACGCCCCATTTGCAGAGAACTCTCATAGGGTTCGCAACCAGAGGTTCATAGGGATCGAATTCCCATCCAGAACCAGAAACGAAGAAGAACCAATCTTTCCATTCTTTGGCAGGGGAAGGAATTTTGGTCAGCAAATTAGTGCTCCTAGCCTTCTTCGTCAAATAGTATTAGCCCAAGCTTGGGCCAGTACCCACTTTAATTTGAAAGGAGTGGAGGACCTCCCCAACATTGGGAAACATGCTAACGCTATGAGTAGAGCTCCACAAGGCACCAAGCCTAATCAACACCCTTTAACTATTTGGGGTGAGTTAGGTAGGAACAATGTTTAAGAAAGACAAGAATTCGCGAACATAAGGAAGAAAAGGAAATTTGAATCTAGAATTGAAGGTTGCTTCATACATACATACCTCCCCTTCATGATAATCGCAAGCTCTTTCATCCCCACTAGGAGCTCTCAGTAGGATGAAATCAGAAATGCAGAATTTAGAGCGAAGGCATGTAAGATTAGTGTCGATAATGGAACTGCAGACCCCCTGGGCAAAGTAACTAGGGGTCTCAAGGGCCTCTTCTCGAATATTCTCCATAATTCTCGCTTCTTCTATTCCCGCCTCTTAAGCAGAGGATGAGGGAATTTCTAATGAAGATTTTTCGGAAGCCATGGAAAGTAAGAGCAGCAAGGAAGGGAAAAGAGATTAGTGTTTTTGATTGGGGAAAACCTAAAAGGAGAACAGATAGCTTGTTTCTAAGAAGAGAGATCAAAGAGGGAAGACAAATTTTGCCAATCCAAAGGACTTAATTGCTCTTTAAATAGGTCAAGAGATGGCAGTTACAAAAAACCCTGCTTACCTCATCTAAAGAGATGCGCAATTAATGCGCTTCAAAAATTGGAGAGAAGTAATGGTCAAATTTCCAATGGGAGGAAATCTCCACCAACTTGGAAAACCTGATTAGGGGCAACTGATAGGAGAAAATTTAATCTCAACTAAGGGAAAGGTCCTAGTTGGCACTACCTTTAGTAATGTAACCGTTGACTGACCTGTTAATGAGAAAGAAAAGTTGGAGGAGTAATGAGCTCAAATAATCAGCTTTCCCCATTCTGGTGGAAACCATAAGGATAAAAAAGCTTATCCCCAATTTTTAGGCACCTTATCTGCCAAAGACTCGTTCAAATGGCGGATCTTTTAGATACTATGAGGAAGATAAGGCAGCCAAGGGATAAGGATAAAATAAAACCCTCAACAAGTCTTATCTGCATGATCAAACAAACTCCTAGCACAACTAGGACTCTAAATGGTTATCCCAACAAAAGATAAAGTCCATAGAAGCCAAGACTCCTCAATTGAAAGGAGATCTGGAAAATTCAAACTACCAAGTCCACTCTCTCTGGAACACCTATCAAAATACTAGAAAAATGGACCTCCGGGGTAAGACCCAGGTAAGCACACTGACTCCAGTTTAATTGTTGCACCTTAATTTCTCAAATACTGACTTGAGCGTCGGAGGGTTGACCCCCGAAGCACCCTTCCAGTCTTTGACTTTCTTTTTCAAGTACCATAATTGCTAGAAACCTCACCTAGAGCTCGAGAAAAGGTGTAGCCAGGCCCAAATCAACCTCAAACATTTTTCAGAATAGTTGGACAATTTTTTTATGCCAACATCAAGTATATGGGGTAAAGCTTATTCGAACTCACATTTGAGGTACTTCTTAGTTTTTGTGTGGTAGAATTCTCCCCATTTCTCAAACCCGTTTAATTTTATTTGCGTAGGATGCTGGTGGGTGTGGGTTTTTTCTATAGTACGATCCCCCAATAGTGAAAGATCGAAGTCTATTATCCTTGGGTTATTGAAGTCAATTCGGCAGAAGGAAAATCAACTGAAAAAGCTAAAGCTAAAGAGAGGTGCCTTTGGGGCATTTTGGTGATTACTGGGGTGATGTTGTTATTTGAGATCATAATTTCTATGGTTGTATGATGTCTGTGGTTGTGTAATGGATAACAGAGAAACTATTTTTTGGCTATGTGATCTTTGTGGCTTTGTATGACAAATTCTTAACTATTGCAAAAGCAAGTTATGTAATGTATGAGAAGTTTTTAACTTTGTACCAAAATTAATTGTTTCATTACATACTCATTGTTGTCATTACAAAAGTGGTACTTGACAAAAGGATATTAACAAAAGTTATGAGACTTGACAAAAAGATCTTTACAAAAGATCACATTCAGTCTCTCAAGGACCCAACATTACAAAATACTAGAAAACTTAACAAAATGCTAGGAACAATGTGAAACATCCATCATTCATGTGAATTTCCTTTTCTTGCTAAAGATTGAAGTGCTGAAAGGGTGGTGACACACATTCCCCCCCCCCCCCCATATGAAGGACTTCACCCCTGCTAAAGATCATGTTCCCTCACTAGTAGGTTGTTTTCCTATTCCCTCACTAGCAGGTTGTTTTCTTCTCCCTCACTGTAGCCACTGGCTAGTTTGGATTAATTCTGAGTTCTTCCATGTACTTTTCAGCTATCATCCAAGAGCTAATGTTCCGATTGCTATGTGTCTTACCACAAGTATGTTTGTTGACAAAAGTCTTTACTTGTGACCTTACCACGTATTTCTGAAGCATATAATGACCACTTACAACCTTCTTTACAAGTAACTTTAAACCTTTTTCTATCATTCTTAACCACCTTAGCATTCCTTTGATTATTAACTACTTACTTTCTAATTGCAGCCTTCAACTCAACTGGTGAATTAAAACACATGCCCAATCTAAACTCAGGATTCCTCATGTCAATTTCAGGCCTAACTTCTCTATGGTAAACCATTTGGGTGGACTAGATACATTACAGCAACCCTATTCGTTGGTAGACATTCACTCATTTCCATAACTTCTCTATCAGACTTTATGTGTACCAACCCCTAAAGACATGCCCTAAAACTCTTGAGGAAAAGGAAAAGATGGCTCGTATTCCCTATGTTAGTGTTGTAGGTAGCTTAATGTACGCTATGATATGTACTCGTCCCGATTTTTGCTATTCAATTGACTTGGTTAGTCATTTTCAGTCAAATCCTAGAGTAGCTCATTGGAAGGCAATCAAAAGGATACTATGATATCTCAAGGAGACTTCGAATTTATGTTATGCTACCAGTCTCCAGATTTATAGATGGTTAGTTATAATGATGTTGATTAGGGTGGTGATATAGATGAACGCAAGTCCACATCAAGATATGTTTTCTTACTTAATGGTGGGGTTATTACACAGAGTAAAAAAAAGCAATCATGCATATCCTTATCCACCATGGAAGCAGAATATGCGGCTTGTTCTACTGGTGTACAAGAAGCTGTTTGATTAAGAAGGTTCTTTTAATATCTTGGGGTTTTCAAACATACCTTGGGCCCTATGACAATTCATTATGATAGCATAGCTGCATTAGCTTATGCTAAGGATCCTAAGTATCATGGAAGAATCAAACACATAGATTTAATATATCATTACATCAGAGACATGATTGCACAAAAGAAAGTGATCCTAAAGCACATACCTACAACTCAGATGCTTGCAGACCCCCAACAAAGCCTATAGCTAAAGATACATATATGGTTCATGTTAGAACTCTAGGACTTCATAGGTATTAATTATGTGCTAGAGATTGTATAGATCACATAGTCATTTATATTGACATTATTTGGGATATTAATACATGGTTTATTTGCAAAAATATATGTTATATTGCTTGATTACCTCGGTATTTGAGAAAGCACACACATTAAATATGTCAGCAGGCGTGATTGGCTCACTTACACGAGTAATCGCCTTTGGTGCTTGAGATGACGAGTAAAGATGAGATACTCTAAAATATAGTATCGCTCTATTTTGTATACAAAATGAGATATGCCATTTGAGGATCGATAATGGACACAAGTCCATGTCCATTGTGCTTGTGTTTTGTTGATTAGTCAGATGTGATATCTTGATTTGACACCTTTGGAGGGCGAGCAAATAAAGAACTTGGGTTAGACGAAAGTAGAGCGACTAGACTAAGATATGTATGATATTTGAGTATGACATATACTCTTATTAGGATCGAGACACTCCACTATAGCATGTATTTTATACTACATGTGATTGGTGACCAATTAAGGAGATGAATGAATGGATCTCTGCTTCCTCACCGTGTGAGTCCTATATGTAAAACCCTGGAAAATTTGAATTTTTATGAAAAAAAAGGGAAAATGATAATTAGTCGCTATAGTACGGGTTGAAAACCTGAATTTTCGTAGAACTTGGATAACGAAACGGACCTCACCGTTGGATTCGTCTCACAAAATCTAGTTATCCAGTCAATTTTTGTTGAATTATGAGACAATCAGATTTTTCGCGTTATACGATGCAATCGGGTGTCACGTAACCAAAATAAATGCGATTGAGTTCTATTTGTGAAATACAAAACAAAATTTAAAGTTAGTTTAAATAAAATATATTGAACATAACACGGAACGAGATTTAATTGATTCAGAACAAAATCATATCAGGAAAAGATGGGACATGTGGCGCATTGTGGGCCAAGTATCTAAGGGGTAATAAATAGGGGAGAAAAATTAGATTTTCTCCCCAATACCTAGCTGATTTCGAGAGAGAGAAAGGAGAGAGATGAATAAGGGTTCTTCAAGCTTCTCTCTATGATCTACGACTCTCAATTCGTCGAATCACTTTGGGCTAAGAACAAAGATTGTTCTACGCGATGTGAGCTACAAAACCATACCAAAGATAGCGGGTTTCGTCGAAGTCTCAAGATCGAGATTTTCGGGATCAAGCATTTGAAGCTTGATTTGGGATTCTTTGGAGTTTCTACCGCTTGTATCACGCTTCAAGAGGTAGGGTTCTTCTTCTAGCTAGGTTTATTTTCAACCTAGGGTTTCATATGAAATTGGTAGCATGACTTGGGATGAAATCACTTGTCTAAATATAATTCTAGTGTAACTAGAGTATGAAAAATGATATAAGAATGTATAAAACTAATTTTTTTGCATGAATTGGGTTTTGGGTGAAATTACTTGTTTTGGTAATTTCATGAGAAATGAGTTGATTGGACATGCTGTGTTTACATTTATGCCTTGAAGGTGTTTGATAAAATGCCTATGTTGATTTAGCATGTTGGGTTCTTTGAAAATGTTATAACATGCTTGGTAGAAATTATGGAATGTAATTATATGCTCATAATATAATTGACATTGTGAAAATGGTGTATGTCATGCTACACTCATGATATGATGAACATGACATTGAAATTGTTCATATTTTGCTCATAATATGTTGAACATGATGTTGTAATTACAATTGAAAACTTGGTTGCATAATGATATGAACTACAATGGTTCATTACATTTGCATATGCACGGGAAGTATCGCATTCGTGGACATTTGACATGAGTGTGGGTGTGTGTGCATGTTTTTGGATTAAACACCATTCTTGGTAATTGAGGCATGGACTCGAGAAGGTTGGACCTAAGTCCAACTGAGTTGCACGGGTTGCATGGAAAACTTGTGTCGGGTATAGCAAAAAGGGCTAGACTCTCCCTCGGGTGCAAGACCCGGTTACTGGTTTATACACTTCCGACGGTGAAAGTCCAAAAAAGTGTATTGGTTTACACGGAACCGGAGGTGAGATACCAAAATCCGTGTCAGTGTGGTGGACCGTTGGTGCAAGTCCAGGAAATCACCTATCTAAGAAAGACACATGGTTCATTTTATAAATGGTAATTGGATGTGTAACATCAATGGCGGGGGCTTGGAATGCTCGTATTCATATGCATGGCATTGCAAGTGTTATGGGAGCCGGTGAAGGCTCGGGTTACATTGCATGTGTGAGTCTCATCTCATAACATGACATGACATAGAGAATTTCATTATGAATTGCATATTCTTAAATGGATTGTTTGTTGATTGTTAAATTGCATGTGAGCATTTCATATGCATCTAGGTTAGGGAGTAGCCTCTTTAGGAGATACCCTATTGAGCGTGGCGGCGCACCCTTTATAGAGATAACATTTCAGGTGCGGGACAAATGCCGGTGGACGGCTCTCACATGGGACCTTGCTGATGAAGAAAGTCAAGTTGTAGCTTTAGATTACATTTTTTTGTAAACCAAATTGTGTAATAAATTTTGGACATGTAATGTCATATGAACGATTGTAAAATGAACTCATATAGATTAAATTTCGTGTAAAATTTGATTTTATATGAGTTTAGGTGGATGTCGTATGAGATTGGATGAGTTAGAATTGAAAAAGGATTGAATTGAGGGCAAATTGGGCTCTTCTACCGGTAGAACATTGATTATCTACCGGTAGAGAAATTCCAAAGAACTCTTCTACATATAGAACGTTGATTATCTTTCGATAGAAGAATTCCAAAGAGCTCTTCTACCGGTAGAACGTTGATTATCTACCGGTAGAAAATTTTTAGAGGGTTCTTTTACCGGTAAAACGTTGATTATCTACCAGTAAAAGAATTCTAGAGAGCTCTTCTACCGGTAGGACGTTGATTATCTACCGGTAGGTCCTCTTAAATTTTCAAAAATTTAAAGTAATTTTGTCAAGCCTTCAGGCCTTGAGTCCTTTTGTTCAAAGGATGTAAATGGAGTAATATTAAGGACAAATTGATATATATTGGACCATGGAATGGTCAAGTGATTGAAATGTACACAAGTTATGTGTTTGGGAGTGTCTGGTACAAGGGAGATTCTGCCCAAACTCTGTGTTATTTATGATCCCGGTGAAGGGGATGTTATGTCATGGTGTCGGGTTATGCAGCATTCACAGATACTTCCACGAGTTGATGGGTGATTAACGAGTTGATAAAGGATCCCCAGTTTTAGGGGCATCACAATATAAGTCATTTTTACATGACTAGGTTATTTTGTATAACCAAACATTGTACTCTCTAACTTTTGACTACGTTATAAAATGAAAGAATTAATGGTCAGCTACTTTGGCATGTTACTTACATCCATAAGTGATTCGGCCTTCCAGGACATTGCTAGAAAAACGGTTAATTTTGAACTACGTGACATAAGGGCGAGAGGAAGACCATTCAGAACATCCCTCGATATATTCACTGTCGACAACTTTGGGCACTAGCTTAGTGACAAAGTGTGAATATATAAGTGAAAGCTTCGAGGGGTTAAGCATTCTCTTTTATTGTGAGGGATTAGAGATGCTTGAACCGGTGTATCCAAATGGGTCTAGAGTACTTGAGACGCAATTTTTATTTTTATTTTTAGGGTTGATGTCTCTACGCTGGCTCTATAGAATGTCTAGTGTAGAGCTCTCAAATTGCAGGTATGCTCAACTGTTGCATGACCCATTAGCCTGTATGAATTGATGCTGATGTATATAATGGATTGAGAGAGATGGCAGTGTTGTGCCCACCATGAACGAGTGGGAGATGTTAGATGTTGGGTTAGGGTCATGGACCCAAACTGGAGCGCCCATGATGGGTCGACCCAATTGAAAAATGCCTAAGAGCCATGACCTTTGGAGGTGTCCTTTGCCACCCAAAATATATATCTGTTAAATATTAATAGACATATCTCTGTAGGATATGTGTCTTCATGACACCCATTGGTTGCCTATATAAACCCAAGACAATCCAATAGAAGCCACACCTCGAATAATTAATCTGACTTACAAACTCTCCTATTCTCTTTCTCTTTCCATATATAATGTTGAAAGGCTTTTGTGCTGAAAAATTCGATGTTGATTTATCTTCTGTAACAACACCACACTATTCAAGCAAACAAACAAAAGACAATTTCGGATTCTAAAGTACGTGAAACCTCCTTGAAAGGTTTCGGGATTAAAAACGGATTATGGTATGTCTTTACTTCTACACTTTAGCATATGTATACGATTCTCAACAATTCTAATAAAATAGGGAACCTTCATATAATATTAAAGAGGTGTGGGCTGTCAGTCATTGTGGATTTAGTAGTTTTAGGATTCTCTTTCTTGAACTTAGAATCTGTTTCCCTTCAATTAGGTCATACTTGTCATATACCCAATGAAACCTATTGTATTTAAATAAATGCTTCATTGCAAATGATGAAAAATTCATTATTGGATGAGTTATTAATCTCAATATACTATTTATATAAAGTAGGATCATATAAAGAAGATATTTAGCTATTTTTTTTTGGGACACAAGATAGATTAAAGGATAAAAGATTTCTCGTCAATCAAAATGTTTCGATTACAGTGAAAAATAAAATAAATCAGTGATGAAAAAACAAATTTTTTGTTTTTCAAAATACAAAATTTTGAGGTTTCGAAATGTCATAAAATCAAAATTTTAACTTGTTTTCCTCTTTTTATATATGTTTTAAGCATTTTTGTTTTTGAGCAAAAAAAGGTATATATCTCAACAAAATTTTGGTCCTTAAGTCAATTACTAGAGAGATTCACATTTACTAGCATATATATGTACTATAGAAAAATTTTCATAACAAAAACTGAAATCAAAATGGTAGTAGATTAAAGGATAAAAGATTTCTCGTCAATCAAAATGTTTCGATTACAGTGAAAAATAAAATAAATCAGTGATGAAAAAACAAATTTTTTGTTTTTCAAAATACAAAATTCTGAGGTTTCGAAATGTCATAAAATCAAAATTTTAACTTGTTTTCCTCTTTTTATATATGTTTTAAGCATTTTTGTTTTTGAGCAAAAAAAGGTATATATCTCAACAAAATTTTGGTCCTTAAGTCAATTACTAGAGAGATTCACATTTACTAGCATATATATGAACTATAGAAAAATTTTCATAACAAAAACTGAAATCAAAATGGTAGTTGCTTCATGAATATCATAATACATAGTGATCATTTAGGTTCTATTTGGTTTGCGTCTCAAAAATAGTATCCGAAAATTATTTTTGGGAAGAGTTTTAAAAAATTATTTTTGGTATTTTTTATGTCGTAGAACTTATTTGGTTGTATGATTCCAAAAACAGTTCTATGGAATATTAAAACTTGTTTGAATAGTAACCTAGAAAATATTAAAAATATAAATGTGGTGGTGCTGGTGTGGTGGACGTGATGTTGGTGTTGGTAGTGGTGGTGGTGGTGCAGTGGTGGGCGTGGTGGTGGTGTTGGTGGAAGTATGTTGGTGGTGCTGGTGGAAATGTGGTGGACGTGTGGTGGTGGTGGGAGTGTGGTGGTGGTGTTTTCTAAATTCTAGAAAGTTATTTCCAAAAACACAAAAAACAACTCTAACTTATTCTGTAAATTTAACCAATTTTTGTTCTCAATTTTCAAAAAATAACTGGCCAAATAGATTTTCTTTCAAAAATTGTTTTTGAAAACAAAAAATAGTTTTTGAGATGCAAACCAAGTCAGACATTATTTTTTCTTCTGCAATGTCAACTGTGGGATTTGGAACATTGCATTGATCCCCATACCAATAACAACACTTAGGGGCTGTTCGTTAAGTGCATATGGGGGGGGGGGGGGTTGACAAGATGAGTTTGGGGAAAAAAGTCCAATGGACTTCCAAAACCCTTGTTTGGATGACTTTTTCAAGCTATGGACAGCAATCCCGACTCGTAGCTGGCCCAATACCTTAAACCCTTGAATGTGGGTTTCATCAAACCCATAGGGGGTTCCTGTCAAGCCATACTCGAATTAGTGAGGTAAATATCATTTGTACTCCTGAGTTAAATAAACATGAGTATAAATTAGATTAGTCAATGGACAATATAGTCATTTATAGGACAAATATATGACAATAATGATGATACATTCGTGAGTCCCGTATGTGTATAGATTACATACCAAACACGTGTATGAATTTGATTCGTCAATGAATCCCATGGAAAGAAAGGTGGATATTGAATATGGAAGGATTTGAGGAAACTAATCCAATCCAATCCCTCCCCCAAAGATCATTCAAACAAGCCATTAAGGGTGTGTTTGGCAAAGGGGATAAAGTGGGATAACCACTAGTTGGATTGGGTTACATTGTCCAGTGGCCCACAAATCCTTGGTTTGGATCCACTTTTGTGAATGGGATAAACGTTGGGCTCAATTCCGCGGCCCGTAGTGTTTCAGGTCATTTAACCCATCTGACAATGAAATTAGGATTAAAAATTAAGGATAGTTTATGCAATAATTTTCCAACAATCCAAAACTTAGTTCTGCTTCGAATTTGGGAGGCCCCATTTTCCATGTTTTGGTTTTGAGCTTCCAAGGCTGAAAGAATCTTCATTTCGTGTACATAGTCTGTGGAACATTGGCTACTAACTCCACATTTGCTGATTCTAGATACAGAGAATAGGTGTAAGGTTTCTGGGATTTCTTGCATTTCGGTTGTGATATTTGTTCATTTTGGTGAAATGGGTCTCTTGCATTTTGCATTGGAATGTTAATGTGATGGTACTTACATCATTACATGTGAATGTTTGTGTCGTCTGAAGTGGAATTGAGGTTTTTGGTAGTTTTTGTTGATTTTGGTATCTGGGTTTTTGGATAAGTTGTGTTTGATGATTTTGGTATCAATTGACCCAGATCTGAGTCGCTGTTTATGGGGTTACAGGATTTGAGAGACGATGAGCTCTTGAGTATGGTGAGAGAAGATGATATTAATGGTGATGGGGCTCTTGATCAAATTGAGTTTTGTGTACTGATGTTCAGATTGAGTCCTGAGTTGATGCAGGAGTCTGAGGCTTGGCTTGAACACGCTCTGCAACAAGAAATCAAGACTTCTTAGTTTGATAGGAACTGAGGTCAAGTTGATGATTTAATAATTAGCTGTTTAATGCATATGAGGCGGGTTCTTGTTGAATTTGGAAATAATATTGGTTGACAATTTTTTTTTTAGATTTTATTTTCATTATATTTGGGAATTAACATGCTTGATCATGTTGAAAATCACAAAGTGAGTGTAATCAAATTTGAAACTTGCATCGGGTATTTGATTTGGTTACCCAAATTTACAGATGAGATTAGATCTTTCTGCTGTTCATATATATTTTCTAGTTTCATATGTGGGATCTGGATGCATTTATAATATGTTGCGTGTATGGTTGCCTTCATTTTGTATGTATACTTGAAGGGAACATGTGGTATGATCATATCGGTATGTGTACTTACGTAATGTAAAATATGTTTATGTGACATCGAATCGTTTATTTCGTTGTTCTTAATTTTTTTTTTCAAAACAATGTGGAACAATGTTATGAGGAAATTAATGTGCTCGCACTTGTGAACTTTTGGAAAAATGAAATCGAATTATTTTTGGTATTTTCCCTTGGTGACACATCTGTTACATTTTTATGAAATATAAAGGTGGACAACATGAATAAAATTCCATAGCCAACATTAATTTTGGCTTGGATATGATTAAAGGTTAAAATTGTAAATTCAAGTAAAAGTAAAGAGATTTGACAAAAAAAAAAAATAGTTTGTCCGTGGGCCCCATAATATAAGAAATTACTTTCCAAATGAGGGATATGATTACACCACTCCATTGGTATCCTAGTTATTGGGTTTTCATTGGATTGGTTTAGATTTTTAATCCAAACCAATCCTATCCCCCAAAGTTTTGCCAAACACACCCCCTAGGACATAGAAATTAAAGGACATCGTTGCTAATTTAAATGTTCCATAAGGATATTTTCGTCATTTCATACTGTTTACGACGACACGAAGGACATAAAAATGTCACAGTCCGAGGCTGTGGCCCAAAAACTCTTCTTTTTCTCCCCGCGTTTCTCTCATTTTCTCTCTATAGATTTTTCTGTCGCCAATCAAATCACAGAAACAGCTCAGACTCTCTTCTCTTTCTCTGTCCTAGGTTTTTAGTCTGCTTCAGAACTTATCAATCCAGAGCTCCGTTCCAACCTCTCTTCAATGCGCGTTCTTCTCTTCACCCATTGATATCTCCCACTGTAAGTTTAGGGCTTACCACGGATCAACTTCCTCACTATATTTGCTACGATTATATGTGTGTGAATATGTGTTGATGAAATTATCGATTATGTAATGTAAATGTACATGTTAAACAATGTGACATTTTTCTAGTTCTCTTTATAGTGAATTTCATTTACAGTGCTGAACTGTGGATTATGTTATATAGAAGAAAGATTCAGATCAATTGGTAGAACTGTGAACTTTGGGTAAATAAATATTATTTTATATTTTGAAGTCATTGTGTTGTACAGAAGATTGATTTGGACGAGTTGGTGGAATTGTGGAAGAGAAGAAGCGTGATTGATTTTGTAATTTTGTGCTGAATTAGGGTTTTGATGCAAAGGATTTGAAATGTTGGAACCTAGAGTAAAATGAGCCTGGCCGAAGTTTCAAGGATGAAGCCAAAGCCACCTCTTGTTCCGCTTGGGACTCTGATTGGTCGCGAGCTCAGGAATGAGAAGGTGGAGAAACCTATGGTGAAGTATGGGCAGGCTGCTCTGGCAAAGAAAGGGGAGGATTATTTTTTGATCAAGCCTGATTGCCAGAGGATTCCAGGAAATCCTTCAACTTCATTTTTGGTTTTTGCGGTAAAATGAACTCCTTTAAATCGACAATTACGAACGTCTTAAAAGGTTTATGATATTCGTGATTCCATCATTGTTTGTTGTAACTATGGGAATGTTGATTCACATTTTTCGTGGTAGATATTTGATGGGCATAATGGTATATCGGCTGCTATATTTGCGAAAGAGAATTTGTTGACCAATGTCTTGAGTGCAATTCCTCAAGGAATTGGTAGGGAAGATTGGCTTCAAGCCCTTCCGCGGGCATTAGTTGCAGGATTTGTTAAAACTGACATAGAGTTTCAGCAAAAAGGCATGTATCGGCTTCCTTTTGTTGTTTTGGGAGCCTTGTCTCTCATTCTCTCTAGTGTTGTTATCTTTTCTGTTTGTTATGAATGATAGGAGAGACATCTGGCACAACAGTTACATTCGTTGTGATTGATGGTTGGACTGTGACTGTTGCATCTGTTGGGGATTCTCGATGCATACTGGACGCACAAGGGGGTGTGGTTTCTCTTTTGACCGTTGATCATAGGCTGGAAGAGAATGAAGAAGAGAGGCAACGTGTCACCGCCAGCGGAGGTGAAGTAGGGAGGCTCAACGTTTTTGGGGGCAATGAGGTACAAGGAAAAAAATTTCTCCCTCATGGATGTCATCTGTTGTTGAAAACGTTTAGAGCCTTACTTCCATTTGGCTGATATTGATTTGATTTATAGGTTGGGCCACTACGTTGCTGGCCTGGTGGATTATGCCTTTCGAGGTCAATAGGTGACACAGATGTCGGGGAGTTCATTGTCCCTATACCTCACGTTAAGCAAGTAAAGGTCAGTACATCTTGGTTCTGATGGTGATTGGTTTTTAAGTCATGCGTTAGTAGATTTTGAAAGTAAGCAGTTTATTGGTGGTTTAGCTTTCAAATGCTGGTGGAAGACTCATAATTGCTTCTGATGGTATCTGGGATGCTTTATCATCTGATATGGCTGCCCAATCTTGCCGGGGTTTACCTGCAGAACTTGCTGCAAAGCTGGTTGTTAAGGTGATTCTAACATGAGCTTCCATCTTATACAGTTTTAATGCTTCCTTTTATTCTATGTTTTGCTAATTTTTTTCTGTTTTACAATTTAGGAGGCTCTCAGGTCTAGAGGCCTGAAGGATGATACAACCTGCCTAGTTGTTGATATAATTCCTTTTGCCCATCCAGTCTTGCCTCCTACAACTAGAAACAAACAAAATATGCTCAGTTCACTTATTTTTGGGAAGAAATCTCAAAATTTTTTGAACAAAACGACAAATAAGCTTTCTGCTGTTGGGGTGGTGGAGGAGTTGTTTGAAGAGGGCTCTGCAATGCTTTCAGAAAGGTATGTGATCATAAGTTGCTTCTAATGGTTACTTTGAAACTTTGAAACTTTCTTGTTTGTTTTATTGTGCTATTTTCAGATGCCTGTGGTGGTTAGGTTTAATTTGATGAAAAAATTGCTAGCATAGACAATTGTTTTTTCTGGTAGGGTTGCTTACAAGTGTTTTACGTATTTCATACATCATGTACAAATATCTCATGGCATGGCCTCAGAGATGATATATACAATTGTTTTTCTATATTTTGTATGGTTTTGATCAAATGTATCATGCTATAACCTGTGCAGATTCTTTCAATATTAAATTTGG
Source organism: Ilex aquifolium (assembly GCA_951799425.1). NCBI lineage: Eukaryota > Viridiplantae > Streptophyta > Magnoliopsida > Aquifoliales > Aquifoliaceae > Ilex > Ilex aquifolium. Next base: position 21,474,392 of record OX637396.1, on the reverse strand, counting down.
AGATGGTTTGAAGATATTACTATTTTCCTTCTCAATTCTTCATTTTTTACGTAGGACATAAATTAGATCATCAAAATGTTGCTTGAATGTGATTTTGGTCTTTGATCATGAATAGACATTATCATGTTTTTACCCTTACTTTGTATACTAGACACCTGTTATATTGTGATTGCCAAGAAGGAAGGTGTGTATCTCTCAAAGATGTGCGTAGCTCTCATTTTATAACTTGTCTAAACTTGTAATCAAACTTGCTTAGACAGAAAATATTCAACTAAAATCGGATTTTGGAAAGTATATATCTTTGAGGATAAGAAATGATTGTTGGAAAGGTAGAAATCTCGTCAATGACATAGACTCCAAGCATTACTCGTGTCGAAAAATCCGTGGATAGGAAATCAAGAGATTTACACATCAAACAAGTTTTCGAAAGTGATTTTTCCCATCTTCTAAGACACTACATGATTAGAATCTAGAATCAATATCACTTAATCACAAGTGAGAATCCTTCCTTGGATTATGCCGAAGCTTAGCTGGAAGCAAACCATCAAACCGAAATTGGCAACAATAGACATGGAAATCAAAGGAAAATAAATAATGATATTGAAAAGATTAACTCTACTAAGATCCACTTCAATATAGCAAGTTCAAATACAAGATCAAAACAAACTAACTAAAGCTTTGAAATGGAAATGGAGATGCTCTGTTTTTCCACTCCGTCGCCCCAACTTCTTCTCTACACTTTACCAAACATAAACTAATACTCCCTTCTCTCCCAAGTGTGTGTGAGTAATAAAGAATGAGTCCTCCCTCCTTCCAGTCTCCTTATTGGACCAAGTGTGAGGTGGGTGGTGGTTAATGCCGTAGAAGCTTCTTTCTCGCTCGTATGCCGTCCACTTGAAGCTTGCCACATGTTTCTTCGCGAAAGCCAAGCCCAATTAAGAGATGGGTTGTCTTGGTAAGGGTAGCCTCCATTTGAGTGTAAAAGTGGATAGAAGTCTTCTCATGCCAACAAAAAGGAAGTTTGGGACTTGTGAGCCGTAGTTGTTTGCTAAAGAACCGGTACAAAGAGGAGGATGAACCGGTTGAAGAACATTCTATCACTTGATGAACCGGTACAAAGATGCTGTATCGGTACAAGCCTTCTCTGTAACCTGATGAACCGGTACAAGTTGTATCGGTATAACAGTCTTTTTCTTGTTTTGTTGCCATTGCTCTGGGTTCATTTCCTCTCCTTTCCAAAGCGTTTTTTTTTGGGTCATTCTTTACAAAGCGTTCAATGACATCAATTGAGTTCAAATCATTCCTTCTTCGCCTTTTTGTACCTACAAACACAATTTACACACTTAGCACAAATTTAACTTAATTAGGGAGAATAATCAACAAGCAAATGTAAAAATGGTAAGAATAAGTTACAAAAATATACAAAATTCTATGCTCAACAGAACGCCATGATTGGAACATGAATTAGAAATTTTACCTAACTGTGATTTTCTTCTATTATTTAATAGCAAGTTATAAGCATGCTTTTAACCTGATTTAGGACATTAGATGTCTTGCATAGTGTGATTATCCGAAAAGTGAGACTTTGATTGAACATTAAAAGTGTCTAGCATCATTGTTATTAGTGTTCAATCAAGGTCTCCCTATTTTGATTGCATAACCTTTTTTATGTAGGTCGTAGTAGCTTTGATACCAAATTGATGTAGATTGAGAAGAAGAAGAAGGAATGAGAAGTAGAAGTAGAAGTAGAAGGATGATGAGAAAAGGAAGAATTAAGGAGATGAGAAAGAGAACTTAAAAGGAGAAAACAATTTTCAATATTCAATAATAATCAAAGTCTACCTAAAATAAGAGCTTTACCCCTTATATATATAGGGAATACAAAATGCTAAAACTAATACATAATCAAAATAACAAATAAGTCCTTAAAAATTAAAAGAAATTACTAAAAAAAATAAATACTAAATAGTACCTAAATAACTCATAATAAATCTATAGTATCTATTCAACTCCAACACAGATCCTCATCATTCTCCCTCAATTGAGAAAAATTCTCCTTCAGAGGGTTATCAAAGCAAAAGTACTTCAAAGGAGCAGAATAAAGATGGCAGTACTCTTCCTCTATAATGAAAGGAGCATCACCATCTTTCCATTGAGCAGGATAAATGCGACAATCTTCATCTAAAATGCTAACAATCTAGTACTAGTATTGGTCCTGTAGTACGTCATTTATCTTTTCTAGAATACGCAGTGGAAATGGAGAGATAAGAACTAAAGATAGTGCTGATGAATAGGCAATCCCACCTGCAAATACGGGGGACTCCAAGGTGATTCGATAAAGTAGCATGTCCTCCGTATAAAAATTTGGACCAATGCTAACATTCAATGGAAAATTAAGCAAATAAACAATAGATCCAAACTCAAGAATAACAAATCAATTCTCATCAGATTTTAACAATAAGTATTAGTGGGACAAGACATCGATAACAAAGGAGTAACAATAACGCCATGGTGCTGAAAGTAATTAAGTACAAACTCAAGTGAACACTTAATAGTGGATAGAGAAACAAAGTCAACAGTCTTAGATGGGGAAGAATCCATAACAAAGTCAACAATCTCAGGTAGGAAAGAATCAGGAACAATGACAGCATGACTTGAAAGAGTAGACACAGAAAAAATCACCAACAAATTCTAAATAGAAACTCGATATGTTCAACATCCAGTGGACTGTCAGATCGATGTGGTATGGGGTTAATAGGTTGATGAGGTTTAGAAAAACAATTGCGTTTATTTAGTTTTGGATTGGATTGAACTTGGACTAAGTAAGAGCTAACACGTTAATGGTTGGGTAAATAAGGATTATGGATCCGATGAAATTTGGACTAGGCTTGATTTGGGTTAGGGATGATAGTGGACCAGAGAAAAATGGGAATTCATTCAAACCTGTTCCGTTTGGACTGGAGATGGACCATACTTATTGGACGGTAAACATATACACAAATATCTGTATAAACCCATGGGGGATGGGGTTGGGATGGACCGACAAATACGCCCGCCTCGCTTCTGCCCTGCACCTCCCCCGCTCCTGCTAAACCCGTTATATATATATTATATATCTATTTAATAAAACATCTCATGAGTTGAATTTTATCTCCTACAAATTTTCTCTCCTAATTCCATCACACCTCGATCACACTCACCAGTCATTCCTTTGTTAGAGCCATGCCCCACTCTTAAGTCTTAATCTCTTATTTTTTTTTCTTTTCATCCTTCCCTCCTGTGTGTGTGTGTATTTGCACGAGTGTGTGTGTGTTAGTGCAATCGCCACTGCCACTACCACTGTCACCCATTTCTCTCCTCTCTCAATCTCCAATACTAATTCCGGCGGAACTTCGATGACCCAACAAGTCTGGCGAACCTATTTGTCCCCAACGTTAGTCTCTCCTTCTCCCACTCCTCTTTTCTTTATCTTTTTTGCAACACACAGACACTCACCACATCACATGCACACACACGCGCGCGCGCGCACACACACTCACAATGGACACGGCACACATAGACACATCGCACACACACAGACACATATCGCGCACACACACACACACACACACACACACACACTCATCACATGCACACCCTCACCCACTCCCAACACACAAACAACACACCCAACACACACATACATTGGATCTCATTAGAACTCCGCAATTAAACGTGCTTGGGCGAGAGTAATACTAGGATGGATGACCTCTTGGGAAGTCCTCATGTTGCACCCCTTAAAGAAAAAAAAAAAAAAGCACACACACACATCACACACATTGCATACGCAAACAACAGAAACAAACACACATCCCCACTCACACACACATCGCACACATAGCACAAACAAACCCACACACCCAGCACACACAACACAAACCAACCTACACACCCAGCACACACAAACACACACACACCCAACACATAAATAGAGCACAATAAACACAATTTGAAATTTGTTGATTTGGACACCAAGTGTTTGTTGGAATGTCTGAGAGATATTTTATACTCCACCATTGTTTTTTCTTTTGATCGTATCAATTTCAAGTGTACTTATTCTTTGTGGGTACAATATGTTGAAATTATGTTTCTCTTTGATGATATTTGTTAGATTTTGCTAATTATTGTTATGGAATTCATTGGATTCTCTTTCTTGGATTTTATGTGCGGGTGGCGGGGATTAAAATTTACCCACAAGACGGTGATGGAGATTAAAATTAGCCCGTTAATACAGGTGCACTGCGAGTGGACGGATATTTTTTAAGCGGGTATGGGGATGGAGACTACTCCCCCTTGGCCCCGGTCCACGGTCATCTCTAATTTGGGTTAACAGGATGGGATAACTAAATAAGGGAGATGGGTTGGTTATTGTGGAATAGTTAGACTGAGGTCTTTTTTTTTAAGAAGGCAGGTCAAAGAAAATGGATCTGGATCGGTTTGCCCAACTTAAAACCTGCCAGGAGGTTCTGTTCTTCACAATGCTTAAGGGTTACAACTTATCCCTAGCGTCACAAATCTGCAGACGGAGTAGGAGGCTGCTACTTGTGACGGTGATGGCATGAAGATGGTAGCACACATCGAAGATTTTGTTCAATCTCCACCAAAGCACAACGACAACGATGACGCTCGGAAAACAGCGGCAACACTCCAAAGGTCGCCAACGATTGTTGACAAGATCAACCCAACGATGGTCTCCTATACTCCAATACTGTAGCTGATGAATATGAACAGTGGGAAAAAGGATGAGAACCAATCTGGATGTTCAGAACTTTGGGTGGGATGGTCAATTGGGTGAATAAGCTCAACAAAAATGATGATAAACAGTGAACCACTGCTGAACTTCTGACGAATAGCGGTTGAAACTCTGATGACAGGCCAGCACCTTATTCTTCTCTTCAAAACATTGCTTGCCCGAAGGATGTAGATGGTTGTGATGACGATGAACAGTGATGGTATGGTTGATAAATCGTGAATAGTGACGATGCTTTAGACTGTGTGATTAGGAACGAAATTGGGCTCTAATACTAAATTGATGTAGGTCATTGTAGCTTTGATACCAAATTGATGTATATTAGGAAGAAGGGGATGAGAAATAGAAGTAGAAGGGTGATGAGAAAAGGTAGAATTAAGGAGATGAGAAAGAGAACTTAAAGGAGAAAACAATTCTTAATATTCAATAATAATCAAAGTTTACCTCAAACAAAAGCTTTACCCCATATATATATACTAGCGATATCCCGTGACTAGAGTCACTGTACACTGAATTATGACACTGTGCATGCAGTGGAATATGTGTGTGTATGTATGTACAGCTGTGTGTTGTAGAGTGTGTGTTGAGTTTTTGAAATTTAGGGGGGAAAGTGTGTTTAGTGTGTGAAATTTGGGAGAAAAATATATCCCCCATAAGTTCAAATACGTATCTGATTTATTATATAGATAGAGAATACAAAATCTTAAAACTAATACATAATCAAAATGACAAATAAGTCCTTATAAATTAAAAGAAATTACTAAAAAAATAAATACTAAATAATATCCAAATAACTCATAATAAATTTATAATACCTACCCAACTCAAACACGATCCTTATTACTTTTGTTTCTGCCCATGTGATATCTCTGTGAAGAGATTTTCCTGTGAGGATCACTGTGTGGTTTCAATTTTATGTGATTACCATATTTTCTAAGACCAAGAATATTGATATCATAAAAATTGTCAAGTTCTGGTTATCATGTTGAACCAATGCCACAAAGCCATGTATGGACAGGCTATAAGCAAGTATCCTGAAAGTCTTGTGGATCACTAATGCATATTTTTGTAGATCTCTGTTTTAGCATGGAGCTAGATCACACAGAATTTTCAAATACATTCAGTTATACATACACTTGGACATAGAACTACTTACACGTGTGATTGTCTTCGTGTTTTGTGCTTCATTATGCACCAGGTGAATGTATACTTGGTAAAACTCCCTGACACTTGGTCATTTTCAAACCCTCACGTTATTATGCTTATTCTATAGTTTTCTAACAAATAATATTGTGCTGCAATGGCCCGGAATTGGGACTTCATTGATGCTGCTGCATTATCATTGGGTATTGCAGTTTTCATAATTAGGAAATATAATTTCAATTACTTCCATTATTCTCATTGAATCATTCTTGATTATAACATAGTGGGGGTCTTGAAGAAACTGAATGAGAAGTTTAAGAATTTTTTAGCAGAACTTCATCCACACCTTCTATAAAATGCCCTATCTTCTAAGGCACCCCTGCAAATTTCCTTGACACCCCTTGACACCCTTTGTTAGTGTTGACTGTTTGTCACCTAGAGCTAACAAAAATGTTAGTTAACCCTATGCCATCTTCTAAGGTACCCCCTGCCAATTTCATTGACACCCCTTGTCAATGTTTGTCTCCTTAGAGCTAACAAAAATGTTAATTTTACCCCTATGCACCTGAGTTTTGTACAAATCGACAAACTTACAAATAAATATGTAAATATGTACATTTACATATTTACACATGTGTTTGTGTATATCTATATATCTATGTCTATCTATACTACTATGAAATGTCAACAATAATGATTATCTCCATCATCTTGTATTGAATTAAATTCCTTTTAACTTTAGATTTTATATATTCTTTGTGTCATTTAATAATGATTATTGTAAGAAAAATATTATATTATATTTCTAACAAGTTATATAAAATCTATTTCATAATTTTGTAATGGTTATTGTAATAAAAGCATTATCTACATCTAAATCCTTAGTTAATATTATTATTATAATAGAGTTTATGACCTATGGATTTCAAGATTAAATACCCTAATTGCATTAAAAATACATGAATTATTGGAAGTTAAGCCATCTTACCTCTTCAATATTTTATTGTGAAATATTATGTCAATTTTTGAGAAAACCTTTTTGAAATCCTAATCTTAATTATTTTGAATTACTAAGTAGCTAGAAAAAATATTTTCTTTCCCTCTATATATAGAGAACAAGAAGCTAATCAAAAGCTACATAGATAATACATACTAATTGAGTTAATAAATTTGCCTCAAGTAGCATTACTCTTTTGTCAAAAAGACAAAAAAAAAAAAATTTTATGGATTGCCGTGCAACCTCTTTGAAAGCTACAAGAGATTATCGAGTTGATATCGTTATGGATGACAGACCCAAAAAAAAAATGATCATTCTTGATACACTTCAGTGCAGGGAGAGATTTATTTATCGATTTGAGGGTTTAGCAAGAGCTTAATTAAAATTACTTCTCATAGATATTTGCATTTATCATAATCTCTAACGTTGTTTCCACTATCTCAAAGTGCAGCAACTAGTACATATTTATATTATTTGAGCCAGAGAGAACCGAAATATCCCCCACCTAGTCCCACCTCCTCTCTCTCCTGTCCTTGCCATCAGACCCATCAATTTCAAATGGCTCTACGATCTCTCTCTCTTTCTTGATTGAACATTGGGTGGCCTGCAGAGATTCTGATGGTGAGAGAGGGAAGAATTTGATGGGTTTTCTTTACATTGATTTGGTTTGAGCAGCTTGGAAAGTTCCTTCGCAATGTGCTTCTCTCTTTTGTGGCAAACATTGAACGACTTTCCTACCACCATTCACCACCTCTCTCTCTTTATCTGGCAAATCAAATCAAATTTATCATTTTCATTCGAATCAAATTCAAAATTGTTTTTGGGATTTATGAGATTGGTGGTGGTGCGAGTTGGTTTGAGGTGGGGGTTTGGTGAGTTGGAGGGGGATTCAAGTGGGTTGAATTTGATGGACTGTGGGTCAAATATGTTCACTGGTGGGTTTGAATTGGATGACTATGTGTCGAATAGGTATCTAAATAGATGGTGGTCAAAGGTGTTCTGGTGATGGAGTTAAGAGTGCGTGTGGTTATGTGTGACTGTGTGTGCAGCTATGGGGGTGTGGTCAAAGGGATTGGGTGGTGTTGGTGGGTTGGCTGGCTTGCCATGGTGTTTGTTGGTTGGTTGGTTGTGTGTGTGTGTGTGTGTGTGTGTGTGAGAGAGAGAGAGAGAGAGAGAGAGAGAGAGAGAGAGAGAGAGAGAGAGAGTGGTCTGTTGCAGGGAGGACACTGGGAGGAGGAGGAAGAGGAAATCTAGATATAAGAGAAAAATTAGGCCTTTTAACTTTCAAATACAATGATATTTTAAAATAAAAGCTATGTCGGGGGTAATATTTGTATTTTTACCAAATATTGTTTTAGCTTGTCAATAACAATCAATCACAAGGGGTCTGAATGAAACGGATATATCAACTAGAAGGGGGTACAAGGAAGTTTCAGATAATGCTGGGAGTTCTCTGAAGATAGGATTATCTACAGGGTGTGAAGTTTTCCCGAATATTTTTTAATTTGTCGTTATTCCTATTGTGGTCGATTTTTTATTTTATTTTATTTTATTTTTTTTCTATCCTTATTGTAGTTATAGTCTGCTTCTAGGTTGTGGTGGTGCTTGTTACTTGGTGGGAACTACTTGTAGTTTTCTTGTAGTTTACGTATCTATGAGCTTTGATGCAGTTTGTCTAGCAAAGAAGTGAAGGGGGACTTTTTGGATTTTTGTCATCTTGGGCTGTTGCCCCTGATTTCTGTTTATTTTCTTCTGTTTACTGCAGGCTGGGCAAGGATTTTCCTTTGAACTCGAACTCTGGGTTATTCAGATGTGCAATTTGCCAAGTGGATCAGCCACCAAGTGATGGTTTATCTGTCAACTCTGGCCCCTTTTTTTCTCCTGCATCAAAGCCATGGGAAGGCCCATTCCTCTGCAACAACTGTCGAAAGAAGAAAGATGCCATGGAAGGAAAAAGGCCAAGCAGACCCACAGTAACCACATAGTCTGGTAACATAGTAAATAGTGATATATTTTCTTGGGCAGTGTGTTCATGCGTGGTTTTCATTCGCATTAGCTATTGTTATAGATGTGTGTAAGAAAGGAAGTAGAGATGCAGAGAGTTGATAAGTGTTTTGGAGATTGGTAGAAGTTTGTGTTGATCCTGCCTTGAGCTCTATTGGACTGACATTAAAAACAACCATGCCATCTGATACATATTATTGTGATAATTCTGATTGCGAGCAGCTTGAATATATAATTAGAAATTTGATGATATTGTATGTCTACAGTATTTTTTCTCCCAATGTTTTGTTGAAAGCCACCACAATTTTTATTTAATCTCCATGCCTTCTAATTGCTCTATCCCCTCGTCACCATGTGGAATAACAAGAACACTGTACAGGCAAAACAATTTGGTTCTTCGCTGCTAATGAATTGTTTGTGATTCTTTAAATAATCATAATATTTTATTTTTCAGTGGTATATTTAGGAGAAATAAAATAGTACGTTACTTTAATGTTTGTGAAAGAACTTCATCGTTTCTGTTATCTTCACTTAATATTTTCGCCTTTAAAGATGACTGCTGCTTGCTTACAAAGTGGGATGTAATTAAAGCCAGAAGCTATGCTGTGTAAAGATTACCGTCAATGTATTAGACCTGATGCGGCTGACATGGATTAGACCTCTATTGAGTTTCCGCAACATCAAACATTATAAGCCATGCCCCGTTTCAAATTAGAGCATATTTTATTAAACAAAGTTCGGATGTCAAGTCGGTCAAGGGACTAGATTAATGGGTCATTGGTTGATCAATTGGTCGAAGTCATATAGTATATAAATTCAAATAATAACTATAGCGACTATGGTAAAAAATAATAATAGATATAAAAATAACATGTTCTAGGCATATTGGGTAAAAAGAAAATCAAAGATGCCCACATGCATCCATTTTCCTTGTTAGATTACCAAATTATGTAGAGGAAAAAATACCTCAATCCTGATTGTCTGTCAGTACAAGAATAACTATGGTGATAAACAAGCACAAGACTTTCTTCCGCCTGCACAGAAGGTCAACAGCCCCCCAAAAAAAGAAAAGAAAAGACAACATTGCTTTTGAATCTCTCTTGTATCTATATAATAAAGGACAATTTTTTTTAAATCTCTCTACTTGTAAAATCGTTTGAACATTTCAGAATAATTGATAAATATTTTTTATTAATCTAATAGATTAAATTAACTGTCCAAAATATGTTTTCCCGTCAATTGAATTTTATCCTACCCACATAATTTCGGAAAAAGACGTAAGCAAGAGACGTGAGGCAAGTCCATGTAATCAAACCCCCATACCCCACCCACAGCCACCACTATTGCCCCATACCCCACCCACAGCCACCACTATTGCCCCATTTCCCATTACCATAACCACCCCCCAACGACTTTGATTTTTCTTTTATATGTGGTTGTTTTCTTACATGGGTTTTAAATGTTGAATTGGGTTTTGAAGATCAGATTGGTGACGAACTCGATGAATCTCAGGTTTACAACAATTCAAGGGAACAAAGAGGGTAAGACTATATGTTCTCCAGTTTTTGTTGCCTTGATTTTTTCTTATTGTTTCGTCATTACTCTTGACTGTCTATTTGTAGTGTTGCAAAAACAAAACTATGTATCGATTTGAATAATGGGATTGGTCTAGTACACCTAGACCACCCCACCGCAAGCACTACCGAGTCACAACCAGCATCGATTTGAATCACGACATGAAGTGTTTGTTGTAATGCCTAAAAGAAGTTTATTGACGACAATCAAGCAAGCAAAATACCATGGATATCGCAGATCAGTGGTTGTGCTCAATTTTTGCGTTAATTTTGCATGTCGTCTTAGATTTACTCCACCACTTAATGGGAAAATTCATGGGTTCGCCACCGTAAAAGTAAAAGTTGAGTTTTCTATGTTGAATTAATGATTTATTTTGCTTTCTTAATTTTGATAGTGAATGGGAATCTTTAATCTATGTAGATGGTCGAAGCATTAGTCGATGAAGTCTATTGAAGGACGCCCTAGTTTCCTTGGAAGTTGAATCTTCAAGAAATCATATGATTTCTATGGTTAGTATGTTAGACAAAGAGAAGAATAAGAAGGAAAATGTGCACACGAGATTGGAAGAGGTAGAAATTTGGGACCTCTTTGATGAGTGATCAGGAAACTCCTAATGCACGAGTGAAGATCACCACCACCTGCAAAACGAACAAACGGCCTGAGACTGGGGGTTTGATTGGTCGGAAGCACTCTAATGCCAAAGTTAGTTCGAGTATTTGGAATGGGTTGACAAATTCACTAGGTTAGTTGTGCATACCTTAAGCTTGTCTTTTTTACCTCTCTTTATAGTGTTTTGTAATACTTTCGACGCTAGGGTTTTTGTCGCCTTTCATTCTAGGTGTCACCTTTATCTTCTAGTTGGCTTCCTCTTGATCTATGCTGAAATTCCTTCTAGCTTCCTTGATCGCTTATATTGGTCACATGTTTATCTTTCAATCATGGTTATCCCTTCTATTATCCCTAAATTAGCTGGATGGCTCAATCATTCCATTCTTTTGGTAGAGATTTATTCCAGAAGGATAGAGTTGTAGACCTATTAAATCGACTAATAGATAGGTCTTTATTCTGATTGTTATCTCTTGCTTGGCTTTTCCACTTGTGTTGGGTAACACTGGCTTAGTCACCGAATCCTATTCTCGGTTTATAAACTGTCCCTGCCTAATTAACACGTGCTCTTGTCACGTGCTTCTGCCAAGCAATCCCTTCAACAATTTAAGGTTCTAAGCTCCTTCATTTGCCCCCAGAGAATGTCTCTCCACGTGGCACACGGGGGGTCATTCTCTGTTATGTTCTCATTGCCTCCATTAATGTCTTCTCAGAATTGGTACTTGACAAAGAAGGTACTTGGGCCTTTTCATTGTCATAAACGGTTATCAACATTAATGGCACGTCTTTTGAAGCTCCAGGTATTGTTTCTTTGGTGCCTTTTCTTTTTCCTTTTTCCCGTATAAAATATAATTGCATCTTCTTCCTCCATATCTCACCATTGTTGCTTTTGAAGGCCTTTCTTCCCTAGATATTTCTGTAAGTCCTTCTTCCTTTTTTTCTTATGGGTAAGTTAGAAGCAAGCGATGTTCCTAGGTTTAGGTCTAAATACGCCATCCTTGATGATGTCATTATCGAAGCTGCTGAGGATAAACTACTCATAGAATCTAAGGAGCGAATCCCCTTCCCTAACAGAGCTGTTATTGAGGGTGGAGAAAGGTTCCCTTTCCACCCATTACTTATGTTGGTTCTTCATGCCTTGAAACTATGCCTCTTTCAGTGTTAATCTATTTTTTTTAGGATAGTGATGGGGGTGGTATCTTTAAACAACCTTTTAGGGATTAACTTGGGCTCTAGGAGATCCTTTATGGCTATATTACTACCTATACTGCTGATAAGAACTACTATTTTAGAGATAAGAAGATCGATCGCTATCTTGTGACCCACCTTCCAGATTCGAAAAAAGAAAATGAAAATGATGTTTTCTTTGTTTTGGGAAATTGGGAACATCGAATAGGTGAGCAACCTCGCTATAACTGTCTGTATGAAGAAGGTGCCTCAGGTAGAATTTGCTGTTTCCCCCCTTTTTTCCTTCCTCCGCCTGTTTCTAATAAGAAATTTTTATTTTAGGTGAAACTGTTAAGGGGAAAGTTCCTAAATCTAACGTGAAAATCTAGAATATTAAAAGGTTTGGGAGTTTGGTGCTCGGTATTAGCGTTACCGAGTAGCTCATATCTTGCTTGGTTACGAGCCCACCTATCATTCATTCATTATTGTGCCCTTTGCAACCTCCCTTCAACTTGTCGAGCAAAGAGTTGCTCAAGAAAAATTATCGTCCACTTTGTCCCCCTTAAGGAGTCCTCATAAACACGGGATGGGAAGAGGATGAGTCCCTACCAACTTTATCAACTTGGTGCTGGTAGGCTCCTTAAGTGGTGCTTCAGGTTCTGGAGTTCTAGCTATGTCTCAATCTTTACAGTCTACCACTAAGGTTTCTCATTTGGATCCACCCATGGTACCACTGAATCGGACAGATGAGACTCCTAGGAATATGATCGAGCTTTCTCCCACCCTGGTAGGCTCTGAGAAAGAGGTGGATCCAATCGAAGACTTTGCATCTATTACCGAGCTGATGAAGATGCAGTAGTCAAAAAAGAGGAAAACAACAATTGATCTGTTGATAGAAGATCCCAAAGGAACTGAGGGAGTCCTTTCTTGGAAACCTCACCTCCAAGCTCATGGGTGAGACATCCATCCTAAGGATTCTACCATTGATGATATGGATGTTGTAGTTAGTCTGGCTAGGGTAGGAATCATTCCATCTGATCTTCGTATTTCCGAAGACTTGGATGATGATTCATTGGCTCGGAGTGCCCTTCAACAGTTAGTTATGGTAAATGGTTCGTGTTATTCTAACTCCTTGCTTTTGTTTTCGTAATTTCTTATTTTAACTCTACATCCTTCACTATTTTAGGAGTCTTCAGCGGGTGTTTAATCTTTGTGCCTGAAATGTGAAGAAGGGAAAAGAGGTAAAGAAAATTATGGTTTCGAGTTCCCAGGCTTTAGAAAAATGCAAAAGTCTGGAGGTTGAGTCTGAGAAAGCTACATAGGAGAATGCTAGGCTTCAAGCTGAGGTTGCCAATTTTAATAAACTGAATGAAGACCTTGAAAGAAAATTGGCGGGTACTAAAAAATCTGAGAAGGTAGCTCATGATGTGGCTACTCACTTTAAGGATCTTTATGCCTCCCTCCAATCCGACTTTACATGTGAGACCTGAACATGCATAATATTGCATTTTATTAACATGATGGGTCAAAGTGTAATTTTTTAATATTTGCATGGGGTTCAAATTATGATAATTTTACTCTAAAAAGTTGAGCATGTGTAATTAAGGTATTTAATTGTAGAAGTATGAGGTAGTGGGGAGTAAAGTGGATTTTTTTAATGTGTCAAGAATTCTGGAAAGATTAAATGTTGAATAAGCAATTCAAGAGGGGGACTTGTTGTATTTATGGTTAAATAGGTGAGTCATAAGAGACAACTGTCTCTTTTTCAGCCTATTTCTTTACCCATCTATATATGTGTGTGTGTGTGTTAGACGTAAGGAGGAGGGGGAAGAGAAAAAGAGAGAGAGAGAGAGAGAGAGAAGGAGAAGGTCAAGGAAATTCAACAAAAGAGAAGGAAATTCAGAAGAACAGTAGGAGGGTAACTTCTTTTGGTAAGGAATTTTCCAGAAAATTTATGTATTTTGCTATTGAAAGCATGAGTTAGGTTTTGGGTTATGAATTGTGGTTGTAAGGGATGGTGTGGGTTTTAGTTTTGATTTTGATATGGATATGCTATTAGTAAGGGTTTTCATAGGGAAATATGTTCATGAATGGTGGTAAGTGTTTGTAAATTGTGGGGTAGAAGGGAAGGAAGAAGATGAAACTAAAATAGGGTTATGTCAGACTTCTATCGGTAGAAAGTGAACACCTTACGGTAGGAAGATGTTCTGTCAAGAATTTTACTGGTAGGAAGGGGTGACTTTGCTTGGATTATTTTGTCGTTGTCCCTAATCTCCGAACATCATCCCGTAGTATGTGTATGACTTATACGAATAGGTGAATTTCACTCTTCCTCGGAATGATGCAAGAAATGGGGTAACGGGTGTGTGAATGAAAATGTGTGTGTGTGAACAAAAGTGCTCCCCAAGTGCAGGGAGACTTTCGAGTGTCGTGTTTTACTTGAAAATTGTATTCCAAGGTCGTCTCCTCAGGGAAGGAGGTGAATCGTTTTGAAGGTGATTTTGGTGAAAAAGGAAAAGTATAAAAATATTTGAGTTTGAGTTTTTGTGATTTTGTTCTTGGTGAAAATGAAATGGAACAAGTGTTGGCTAATCCGAAGAGGTCATTCCAATGGGAATTCCAAATCAACTCAAGACCTTCCTCTAATGGTGTCTAGATATTTGATTGATTCATAGGAAGCGCGGGACAAAAATGGAGGTGGGGATTCAAGCATATACCGTGACAAGTCTACGGTGTATCAAGAATTCACCACCATGTCCACACTCAACCTAGTCAAACCAAATCAACGTACACTATGAGGAGGAAAGAAAAAGAGTTGATTTAGCAATACCTAAGAGAAGTTCTCCCTTGGATTAGCCAACTTAAAGCTTAGCTACTCATATTTAATGCAAGAGCATAAATGAAATGAAGAGACATTGTAAAGAAATGAAGATTGTAACTTAAATTAATGCAAGAAAACATAAACTACATAAAAGTGCATTTAATACCCATTTGAAGAACTTGAAATGAAAACTTAAATGCAACAATGGTAGAATCTAAGATACTCAACTAAACTTGCAATATACTTGAAGTAAATGACATTACAGACAATAAATGAAGCTTACAAAAGTCTTAAGAAAGATTACAAGTGAAATGGATGGAAGAAATGTAAAAATCTAAGCTTTCTCTCTCTAACTATGTCTTCTACCTAGAGCTTCTCTCTCTACAATGCAATACAATCTGAATCATCTGTAACGAATGATTCATTTTCATCCATGGAGATCTCCTTAGGTGTGTGACAGACATCCAATCAAAAGGGGACTTACTTGATGGCTTGGGCAGGTTAGGACAAGCCTAGCCTGCAACTCCCCTTACTTGCCTTTTCTCTCTCCTCCTCTTCAATGCTTGAGCCTCCAAAGTGTAGGATGAAGTGATGGAAGGCTTGTATGTGTATAAGAGATGTCAGGGGACAAGTGGGAGAAGTGTAGGTGGGCCCCCCAAATGGCAGAACTTGAGTTGCAGGCTGTCTGGGCATTCTGGGCAAAACCTTCCGGAAGGTCGATACAAACCTTCCGGAAGGTTTTCAGTCAAATTGTATTTTTTTTGGTTTCTTTACCCTCCAACAATCCTTCCTTTAAGCCATCCCCTCATCTTCATTGATTTCAAACACTTCAATGGGGGCTTAACTCAAGCCATTTTCATCTTTTCACCTACATTTACACAAAACTCCGTTAAAGAGAAGATTAAACGCATTTCTCCCCAAATTCACATCAAAAGCAAGTATAAAAAGGGCATAATATCATACAATATATGCAATGTTTTGTGCTAATCACACCCCCCACTTGAGCTTTGCTAGTCCCTAACAAACATTATTTCAAACCACAAGCTATAAACTAAAACAGAATCCATACATACAAGTAAACATCCAAACACTCAAAAAACAAAAATCATTTTGCAATTAAAAATAGACTTGGGCAATGATAAAATGTAACAATTGTGGTATTTTCATTGATTATTCTCAAAATTTCATTACAATGGGTTCGAGTTTCAAAATAAAACGGTCCAAAACCTAAAGACACTTCTACTAGGCCGATGAACTAACCCTACTGTACATCCTAAAATCAAAAGAAACAAAATACAAAAGTCATCCCAAAACACCCCCTCCATCACCGTCGTCATCAAAAGCGTCCTCCTCCTCAGTCTCAAACTCAGACTCATCATCGTCATCTCCCACCTCAACAGTCATGGATAGATGGGCATGGGTGAGCATTATACATATCAAGACAAAGTCAATCCACTACCCAAATGCAACTAGCCAAAACAAACATAATGAGATTATTGAACAAATTTAGAATTTGAAAAATTGTTCCTTGAGTAAATGTAAGTTCCCTCCAAAAAGAATTGGCACTAAAACTTTCATGAGTTCTTACTCATCTCCACTATTCATGTCAAGCACTAAAATGTGAACTCAATCCGTAAATTAACGAAATTACACATTCAAGGTGTACCTAAGGTTGAGTTTAAAAGCAAACACATATGTGATACTCAAGCATATGATGAACTTCTATAATGTGCTCATGTATTCAAGGTTCAACGTAAAGATCAACATGCCAACAACCCATGACACTCTAAATAAGGGAATACATATCAACATTCAGATATTTTCACAAATTTTTTTGAATTTTTCACATAATTAGGAACTATTGGGAACAAAAATCTGTATGATATGTGAAAGGTGAATTTTCACCACAAAAATTGGTATTATCAACAAAAAATTTTCACAAACATTGGTGTATCATACAAATGGTGCATCTCACCTCACCCCCCCAACTTGATTCATGCATTGTCCTCAATGCAACAAAAAATATATGATATGCAATGAAGGACTGTAAAAAGATGAGTAGAGTTAGAGAACACCTCGCACTTGAGCTTTTGACAAAAACACCAATATCTGCAACTAAGAAAAACAACACTATACGAAAAGATAAAGTAAGTAACATGAACAGTTAAAGTAAATAAAAATGACTGTACACTAAAAATCATAAGAACAGTTACTCTTCCAACAAGTCCGGGTAGACCGGATCCATCTACTCTTCCTCCATTCCTTGTACTTCAATACCCTCGAAAAATGGCTTAAGTCATTGGCCATTGACCTTAAATGTCTTGCCATCTTCGGGGTTTGTGACTTCCATAGCTCCATTGGGGTAGGCCGCCTTGAAAAGATAGGGGCCATCCCAACGGGATCGGAGTTTACCTGACTGTAGAATTTTTGCCGAAGTCTTCTTTGAAGAGAAATGACCACCGCACGCCTCCGAATGGAAAAATGCAAGGACTTCCCATTGTTCATTTTCTGGTATGCATCTTTGCATGACTTGATCAGGGTAGTACTTGAACAGGTACAGGTTGTCGAAGTAAAAGTACTTCACATCCACCATGAATCTCCTTCTATCCTTCGGGCTCCAATGCGGTGGTATTTGTCCTGTAGCAAGATAATTACATATGTCAGCATACCAGGGACAAACAGAATGAATCGAAAGTAAATGCTCATCAGTAAAAGAGTCAGGGATAGGAATGTGCTCATCGGCCTCTTGCACCACAAGTCGGGACAAATGATCCGCCACCACATTCTGCACTCCCTTCTTGTCTTTGATTGGCAAGTTGAACTCTTGGAGTAGGAGGATCCACCTGATGAGTCTCGGTTTGGCATTCTGCTTAGACAACAAATACTTCAAAGTAGAGTGATCGGTATAGACTACTATCGGTGAACCAATGATGTAGGACCAAAATTTATCAAATACAAATACTACCGCTAGCAACTCCTTTTTTGTGGTGGTATAGTTCATTTGAGCTTCATTGAGTGTTTTTCTAGCGTAGTATATTACATAAGGTCTCTTGTCCTCCCTTTGACCGAGCACTGCGCCAACCGTGTAATCACTCGCGTCGCACATAAGCTCAAATGGTGAGTCCCACTTGGGTGGTCGCATGATCGGAGGTGAAATGAGCATGCTCTTTAATTTTTTAAAGGATGCCTCACAATCATCCGACCAAACAAATGGGACATCTTTTGAAATCAAGTTGGTCAAAAGTCGGGGCAATGCACTAAAGTCTTTAATAAAACGACGATAAAAGCCGGCATGGCCAAGAAACGACCTGATATCTTTGATGACCTTTGGCGTAGGGAGGTTGAAAATGGCCTCAACCTTTGATTTGTCCACTTCAATCCCCTTTGCCGAGATGATGTGCCCGAGCACAATTCCTTGTGTCACTATGAAGTGGCACTTCTCCCAATTGAGCACCAAGTTTTTCTCCTCACATCTATCAAGAACTTTCTCTAAGTTCTCCAAGCACCCATCG
Organism: Ilex aquifolium; assembly: GCA_951799425.1. Lineage (NCBI taxonomy): Eukaryota > Viridiplantae > Streptophyta > Magnoliopsida > Aquifoliales > Aquifoliaceae > Ilex > Ilex aquifolium. The sequence goes on along the minus strand of OX637396.1, from coordinate 21,455,778 downwards.
AATGAATCCCCAAACACTGAGAATTCATCCATAAACACTTCCACAATCTTTTCCACCATATCACTGAAAATCCCCGTCATGCAACGTTGAAAAGTCCCTGGGGCATTACACAACTCGAAAGACATGCGTCAGTAAGCAAAAGTACCGTAGGGTCGAGTGAAGGTGGTCTTTTCTTGATCCTCCAAAGCGATCTCAATCTGGTTGTACCCGGAGTAGCCATCCAAGAAGCAGTAAAATAGGTGCGCAGCTACTCTTTCCAACACTTGGTCTAGGAATGGCAATGGGAAGTGGTATTTTCTCGTGCACAAGTTGAGCTTTCAGTAATCAGTGCACAGTCTCCATCCGGTGATTACCCTTGTTGGAATGAGCTCGTTCTCCTCATTTGCAACAACCGTGACTCCCGACTTCTTGGGTACTACTTGCGTGGGGCTAACCCACTTATTATCGGCAATCGGAAAAATGATGCCCACGTCAAGTAGTTTTTATACCTCGTCTCTCACCACATCCTTCATGATTGGATTCAACCTTCTTTGTGGTTGTCAAGACAGCTTGGAGTCCTTTTCAAAGTAGATGTAGTGTGTGCAAATGAGGGGGCTTATCCCCTTGATGTCGGCAATTGTCCAACCAATCGCTCCCTTGTGCCTCCTCAACACTTTCAAGAGATCATCTTCTTGCTTCGCCTCCAAAGTTGAGCTAATCACCACCGGAAAAGTTTTGTCATCTCCTAGATATGCATACTTGAGGTGGGATGGTAATGGCTTCGACTCCAAGATGGATTTTTGCTCATTCGATGGAAAGATCTTCTTGTCTTGATGTGGAAGCTTCTCAAATGCAGGGGTCCATTTTTCTACCCCTTTCAAGCTCTCCAACTCCTCTTGCTCATCAACCTCCCCGATATCAACATTCTCCTCCTCCCCCAACTTTAAGGTGCTCATTAGTTCCAAGTGATCCTCCACCAATGTGTCAATCTGGTTGATCTCATGTGCCTCTTCATCATCCCCCAGTTGTTTAGACAAGTTGGAAACATTGAGGTCCATAGTCATGTTCCCAAATGCAAGCTTCATAAGACCGTTCTTGCAATTAATCACATCATTAGAAGTGGCAAGAAAATGTCTACCAAGTATGACAGGAATTTGGGAACGAAAATTTACAACCGAGTGAGTTTAAGGCACAATAAAATCAACAGGGAAATAAAATTTATCGACTTGTACTAAAACATCCTCAACTACTCCCATCGGTATTCTGATGCTACGATATGCCAACTGAAGAGTGATTTGGAGTTGGCTTCAACTCTTCAAGTTGGAGTTGTTGATACACCGAGTACGGTAGGACGTTCACACTTGCCCCCAAGTCAAGGAGAGCTTGCTCCACCCAGTAATTTCCTATTGTGATGGCAATTGTAGGGCATCTGGGGTCCTTGAACTTTGGTGGGGTGTTGGTCCTCAAGATTGAGCTCACTTGCTCGGTGAGGAATGCCTTCTTGTGCACATTGAGCCTCCTCTTCATGGTACATAAATCCTTCAAGATCTTAGCAGATGAATGGATTTGCTTTATGACATCGAGGAGTGGAATGTTGATTTTGACCTGCTTGAACATCTCAATTATATCAAAATAGTTAGCCACCTTGACTGGTGGCTTCAAACGATTTGGAAAAGGGGGAGGAATGGGGGATGCATGCACACTTTGATTAGCACAAAAATATTACATATATTGTATGCTAATATGCCCTTTTATACTTGCCTTTGTCATGAAATTGGGGAGAAATCCGTTTAATCCTTTCTTTGATGGATTTTTGTGTAAATGCAGGCAAAAAGATGTAAATGGTCTGAGTTAGACCCCCATTGAAGTGTTTGAAGTAAATGAAGATGAGGGGATGACTTAAAGGAAGGTTTGGAGGGTGAAGAAACCGAGAAAAATGCAGTTTGGATGAAAACCTTCTGAAAGGTTTGGCTAAAAACCTTTTGGAAGGTTTTGCCTTGGTCTACCTATTCACTGCCAAAACCTTCTAGAAGGTTTTGTCTACTGGAATGAACCTTCCGGAAGGTATTGCAAACCTTCCAGAAGGTTTTGCTTACTGGTTTGCCATTTTAACTGTTCCTGCACAAACCTTCCGGAAGGTTTTGCCCAGATTACCCAGACAGCCTGCAACTCAAGCTCTGCCATTTGGGGGTCCCACATACACTTCTCCCACTTGTCCCCTGACATCCCTTACACATCTACAGGACTCCCCTCACCTTGGCTTGGACTTTGGAGGCATTGACATTAATGTGGAGGAGAGAGAAGAGGCAATGCAGGGGAGATGCAGGCTAGACCTGTCCTAGCCTGCCAAATGCATCCAATCAACCCCCTTTTGGTGCAAGGCCTGTCACACACCTATGGAGCTCTCTATGGATGAAAATGTATTATTCATTATGTATTATTCAGCTGTATTGCATTGTAGAGAGGGAAGCTAGGTAGAAGACATAGTTAGAGAGAGAAAGCTTAGATTTCTTGCATTTCTTTTATTCATTTCACTTGTAATCCTCTGTAGGACTTGTGTAAGCTTCATTTAATGCCTTTAATGTCATTTATTACAAGCACATTGCAAGTTTAGTTCACCATTTTGGTTTTCACCATTGTTACAGGTAGTTTTCTTCATTTCAAGTTTTAAAATGGGTATTGAATGTTTCTAGTCTTAGTTTAAGTTTTCTTGCATTAAACTAAATTCCAATCTTCATTTCTTTACAACGTCTCTTCATTACATGTATGTTCTTGCTTTAAATATGAGTAGCTAAACTTTAAGTTGGCTAATCCAAGGGAGAACTCCTCTTGGGTATGTCATTTCAACTCATGTTCTTTTCTGCTTGTAGTGTACGTTGATTCGGTTTGACTGTGTTGAGTGTGGACATGGCTGTGAGTCTTTAATATCCCGTAGACTTGTCACGGGGTATGCTTGAATCCCGACTTCCATCCTAGTTCCTCGCTTCCCACGAATCAATCGAACATCTAGACACCATTGGGGGAAGGTCTTGAGTTGAGTTGGCATTCCCATTGGAATGACCCCTTTGGATTAGCCAACACTTGTTCTCATTTCAATTTCATCAAAACACAATTACAAACCAAACTCAAACATCAAAAGATTTTTACACTTTTCTTTTTGATAACCAAAATCACCTTCAACACGATTTACCTTCTTCCCTGAGGAGACAACCTTGAAATACGATTTTCAAGTAAAACACGACATTCGAAAGTCTCCCTATGCTTGGGGAGCACTTTTGTTCACACACACACACACACACATTTCATTCACCCAACATTATTCCGTTTCCCCATTTCTTGCATCATTCTGAGGGAGAGTGACACTCCCCTATCCCTATAAGCCATACACACATTGAGGGATGATGTCCGGAGATTAGGGAATACAACGGAAACCATCAAGCATTTTTGGCGCCGTTGCCGGGGAAGACAAAGCGTTGAATTGAGAAGGTGATTTTCGGATGACGGAGGTAAGTCTCGTGAATTCTCATCACGGGTTGAGGTACGTCGCTCCTCGTATATAATTTTGTTTACTTGTTTTTTTATTGTAGATAGTGTTTTGTATGTGGGGACGGGACGACCATAATAGATTGGTTAGACAACCCTTGGACCCCAACATGAATATTGACCATGACCTACCCGAGGATGTCGATGACAACTTTGAGGAGTTGGGTGCCAATGCTAATATCCCAAGGGGAGGAGGAGTGCAATAACCAAGAATTCCAAACCCTAGAATGCATTTCCCCCTAGGAATGAGGGGAACAATATCCCCATTGATCCTCCGGCGAGGTCAATGTGGGATTTTCTCCAACCCACACATAGCACCACTTCCTCATGCATTCTCTTGCCGGTCCAAGCTCATGCCTTCCTAGTTAAGCCGGGAATGTTGCAACTACTTCCTACATTCCACGGAATTGAAAAGGAAAATCCTTATTTACACATTTAAGGAATTTGAGGATATAGTTGCAACCTTCATCACTAACTATGCTATGGAAGACATAGCTCGCTTGAAATTGCTTCCCTTTTTCCCTTAAGGACAAAGCCAAAACATGGTTAAATTCCTTGCGGCCTCGATCCATCACCTCTTGGGCTCAAATGCTTTCTGAGTTTTTGAATAAATTTTTCCCGGTGCATAGAACCACCACTCTAAAAAAACAAACTCAAAACTTTTCGGAAAAGCCTAATGAGCAATTCTATCACTGTTGGGATCGCTACAAGGAATTGCTCCAATCCATACCACATCATGGTTTCGAATTGTGGCAATTGGTGAGTTTCTTTTACGAAGGAATTACACCGAGCCATAAACAATTCATTGACATGATGTGTAATAGCGAGTTCTTAAACAAGGACCCCGATGAGGCCCTAGATTACTTTAGTACATTGGCACAAAATGCCCAATCTTGGGATATCTTAGATCCCACCGATGTACCAAGGTCTTCTCCAGGTAGTAGTCAACCACAAGGGGGAGGGATGTATGATTTGAGAGACCGGGAAGAGTTGCTTTCTAAAATCACCAGGTTGTCACGGAAGGTGGAGAATTTAGAAGTCAATAGGAGACACGAGGTGTCCAATGTTTCAAAGGTCGAGGAATTTTGCTCAATCTGTGAGAGTGTGGAGCATTCCATATCGGATTGCCCCAACATTCCGATACTTAAGGAAGTGTACCACGAGCAAGTTCATGCCTTTAACCAAACGAGGCAATCATATTTTTCACACTCAAACACTTACAATGCGGGTTGGAGTAATCACCCGAACTTTAGTTGGAGAAATAAAAATCCCACTCCTCATGGTTCTAATGCATTTTCACCTCCCGTGCCTCCTAAGCAAGGTCACTACCAAGGTCAAGGGCAAGCGTATAGCCCTCAATACTCCTGGTCTAATCCGCAAGGGTATTCACAAAACCCACCTCCATAGAATTTCTCCCAAGGTCCACCTCCACAAAATTTTAATCAACAAGGACCATCCAACCCCTCCACATACCAACCTCCTCACAAAAGGAGTTTAGAGGATGTGGTTCGTTCCTTCATTCAAAGCCAAACTACCATCAACAATCAAAATGTCGCAGCTTTTAATGACATTCGGACTCAACTCACTAAGTTGACCAATTTCATGGGGGCATCACAACAAGAGAAGGGAAAATTCTCAGCTCAAACCCAAGAAAACCCTAGAGGCCAACATGTTATTGAGTCGTCCGAACCCAATAGTGAGAGTTGTGAGCAACTCAAAGCGGTCACCACCCTTCGAAGTGGCAAGCAAATTGATAAGACCATAGTGCTAAAAGTCTCTCCCAATGCCACATTGCCATTAGAGAAAGAGACTACGGATGACACTGAGGGGGGTGAGGTGAGTGAGAAAGAAAAGAATGTTGATGAAAGTGTTCATGCATCCCCCGTTCTTCCCCCTTTTCCTAATCGTTTGAAGCCATCAGTCAAGGTGGCTAATTATTCTGATATAATAGAGATGTTTAAGTAGGTAAAGATTAACATTCCACTCCTCGATGCCATTAAGCAAATCCCATCTTGTGCCAAGATCTTGAAGGACTTGTGTACCGTGAAGCGGAGACTAAATGTGCACAAGAACACATTCCTCACCGAGCAAGTGAGCTCAATCTTGAGGACTAATACCCCACCAAAGTTCAAGGATCCCGGATGCCCTACAATTGCTATCATGATCGGGAATTGCCGGGTGAAGCAAGCTCTTCTTGATTTGGGAGCAAGTGTCAACCTCCTATCTTACTTCGTGTACCAACAACTCCAGCTCGAAGAGTTGAAGTCGACTCCAATCACTCTTCAACTGGCGGATCGTAGCGTCCGAACACCGAGGGGAGTAGTTGAGGATGTTTTAGTACAAGTCGATAAATTTTACTTTCCTGTTGATTTTATTATATTTGACACTCACTCGGTTACAAACCTTAGCTCCCAAATCCCTGTAATACTTGGTAGACATTTTCTTGCCACATCTAATACTGTGATTATTTGCAAGAATGGTCTCATGAAGCTTGCATTTGGGAACATGACCATGGATCTCAATGTTTTCAACTTGTCCAAGCAATCGGGAGATGATGAGGAGGTGCATGAAGTGAATAGGATTGACACCTTGGTGGAGGAACACATGAGGTTGTCGGGCATGTTGAAAGTAGAGGAGGAGATTGTTGATATTGAGGATGTTGATGAGCAAGAGGAGCCAGAGAGCTTGAAAGGGGTAAAAAAGTGGACCCTACATTTGAGAAGCTTCCGCACCAAGATAAGAAGATTTTTCCATAAAATGAGCAAAAACCCATATTGGAATTGAAGCCATTACCATCTCATCTTAAGTATGCATTTATTGGGGATGACAAGACCTTTCCGGTGGTGATTAGCTCAACACTGGAGGAGAAGCAAGAAGAGGATCTCTTGGAAGTGTTGAGGAGGCACAAGGGAGCGATTGGTTGGACAATTGCCGACATCAAGGGGATAGGCCCTCTCATTTGCACACACCGCATTTGCCTTGAGGATGACTCCAAGCCTTCCTGACAACCACAAAGAAGATTGAATCCAATTATGAAGGATGTGGTGAGAGACGAGGTACTTAAACTACTTGATGTGGGCATCATCTTCCCTATTGCCGACAGTAAATGGGTGAGTCCCACTCAAGTGGTACCGAAGAAATCGGGGGTCACTGTGGTAGCAAATGAGGATAATGAGTTGATTTCGACTAGGGTGATAGCTGGACGGAGAGTATGCATTGACTATCGAAAGCTTAACTTGTACACAAGAAAGGATCACTTCCCTTTGTCATTCCTCGACCAAGTGTTAGAAAGAGTAGCCGAACACTTATTCTATTGTTTCTTGGATGTATACTCCGGCTAAAATCAAATCGAGATTGCATTGGAAGATCAAGAGAAGACCACCTTCACTTGTCCCTACGGTACCTTTGCCTACTGTCGCATTCCCTTTGGATTGTGCAATGCCCCTGAAACTTTTCAACGTTGCATGATGGAGATTTTCAGTAATATGGTGGAGAAGATTGTAGAGGTGTTTATGGATGACTTCTGGATGTTTGGGGATTCCTTTAGTGGATGTTTGGAGAATTTGGAGAAAGTTCTCGAGAGATGAGAAGAGAAGAACTTAGTCTTGAATTGGGAGAAGTGTCACTTCATGGTGACACAAGGAATTGTTCTTGGGCATATCGTCTCGGCGAAGGGGATCAAAGTGGACAAGTCAAAGGTTGAGGCCATTTCCAACCTCCCTACACCGAAGGTCATAAAGGATATCAGGTTGTTTCTGGGCCATGCCGGCTTTTATCGTCGTTTTATTAAAGACTTTAGTGCATTGACCCGACCTTTGACCAATTTACTGTCTAAGGATGTCCCATTCGAGTGGTCGGATAATTGTGAGGCATCTTTTACAAAACTCAAAAGCATGCTTACTACACCTCCGATTATGCGACCACCCAAGTTGGATTTACCTTTTGAGCTTATGTGCGACGTGAGTGATTACGCGGTCAGTGTAGTGCTCGGTCAAAGGGAGGATAAGAGACCTTACGTAATATACTACACTAGCAAAACACTTAATGAAGCTCAAATGAACTATACCACCACAAAAACAGAGTTGCTAGCGGTGGTATTTACATTGGATAAATTCCGGTCCCACATCATTGGTTCATCGATAGTAGTCTATACTGATCACTCTGCTTTGAATTATTTGTTGTCTAAGCAGCATGCCAAATCGAGACTCATCAGGTGGATCCTCCTACTCCGAGAGTTCAATTTGATAATCAAAGATAAGAAGGGAGTGGAGAACGTGGTGGCGGATCATTTGTCCTGACTGGTGGTGCAAGAGGCCGATGAGCACATTCCTATCTTTGATTTTTCCTTGATGAGCAATTACTTTCAATTCATTATGTTTGTCCCTGGTATGCTGACATATGTAATTATCTTGCAATAGGACAAATACCACCGCACTGGAGCCCGGAGGATCGAAAAAGGTTCATGGCAGATGTGAAGTACTTTTACTTCGATAACTCATACTTGTTCAAGTACAACCTTGACCAAGTCATGCGGAGATGCGTACCAGAAAATGAACAATGGGAAGTCCTTGCATTTTGCCATTCGAAAGCGTGCGGTGGCCATTTCTCTACAAAGAAGACTTCGGCAAAAATTCTACAGTCAGGTTTTTATCGGCCCTCTCTAATAAAATATTGTATCTCTTTCTGTAAAGAATGCGATAGGTGCCAACGTTTAGGTAGTGTGACCCGAAAGAACATGATGCCCCTCTCCCCTGTACTTGTTATCGAGATATTTGATTGTTGGGGCATCGACTTCATGGGTCCCTTCCCCGGGTCGTTTGACCACCTATACATTCCGCTGGCAGTGGACTACGTGTCCAAATGGGTGGAGGCTATCCCAACCAATACCAATGACCACCGGGTCGTGGTTAAGTTTCTTAAAGGGAACATTTTTTCAAGGTTTGGGATGCCTTGTGCTATGATAAGCGATGGTGGATCGCATTTCTATAATAGGCCATTTGCATCCTTAATGCATAAGTATGGTGTCACACACAAGGTATCCACTGCATATCACCCACAAACCAATGGCCAAGCCAAGTTGGCCAATAGGAAGATTAAAAATATCTTAGAGAAAACGGTGGACCCGAATAGGAAAGATTGGTCATGTAGACTGATCGATGCCCTATGGGCTTACCGCACTGCCTATAAGACTGTCTTAGGTATGTCTCCCTACCGGCTCGTCTATGGCAAGGTTTGCCATTTGCCAGTTGAAATGGAACACAAGACCTATTAGGCCATAAAGACTTTGAACTTCAACATGAGAATGGCTGGAGAGAATAGGAAGCTAGAAATGAATGAATTGGAAGAAATTTGAAGAGATGCGTATGAGAGCTCCAAAATTTCAAAAGAGCGGGCTAAGATCTTTCATGACAAATCCATTGTGAGGAAGTCATTTGAGCCCGACCAAAAAGTGCTCTTATACAACTCTCGTCTCTCAATCTTTAAAGGTAAAATCCGATCCCATTGGGATGGCCCCTATCTTGTCAAGGTGGCCTACCCCAATGGAGCCGTGGAAGTCACAAACCCCGAGGATGGCAGGACATTCAAGGTCAATGGCCAAAGACTTAAGCCATTTTTCAAGGGTTTTGAAGGACAAGGAGTGGAGGAGGATTAGGTGGATCCAGTTTACCCGGACTTGTTGGAGGATTGACTTTTCTTATGATCTTTAGTGTACAGTTACTTTTACTTACTTTAGCTGTTTATGTTTACTTACTTTAAATTTGTGTATAGTCATTGCATATCATATCTTTTTTGTTGCATTGAGGATAATGCATGAATCAAGTTGGGAGGTGAGTGATTAGCACAAAACATTGCATATTTTATTTACATCCCTTTTACACTTGCTTTTGTGGTTAAAATGAGCAGAATTGCAATGTTCGAGCTTTTAATGGAGTTTTGGTATGTTTACAGGAAAAGGGGTTCAAATGGTGCTTGTTAGGCCCTATCATGATGCTTGAGTTGATTGGAGATGAGATGGAGGCTTGATATTTGCTTGAAAGGTGGAGGAACCAAGAATTTTGCAAAACAAGGAAAAACCTACCGGTAGGTTTCAGCTACTGGACTTGCACCTACCACAAACCTATCGATAGGTTTTGATCACTGGAGTGAAACCTACCGGTAGGTTTCCATCGATCTACCGGTAGGTTTTACTGAAATAGGACAGATTCTGCATCTCAAGCTCTGCAACTTTGGGGGTCCCACCATTGTGTCTCCCACTCATCCCTGACACTTCTTATAGACAAGACAACCCCTTTTTACCCTAGCTTGGACTTTTGGATGTTTGGATATAAATGAGGAGAGAGAGAATGTGTGAAGCTGGGTGTGCAGGCTAGGCCTGCACTAGCCTGTCCAGCCCATCCTTTTCAACCCCATTTTGATTGGGATCACATCACAAAGGCTAGAGAGGCTCCATGGATGTTTTTTGGCAAGGGAGATACTATTATTCAGCATACATTGTAATATAGAGAGAGAAGCTCTTAGGAAGAAGGTGAATAGTGCTAGAGAGAGAAGTTGATATTTTTGCATTTTCTTCCATACATTGTTTTGTAATTTTTTGTAAGACCTTTCTAAGCTTTATTGAATGTATTGAATGTCATTTATTACAAGCACACTTCAAGTTTAGTTGAGTATCTTAACTTTTACCATTAATGTATTTAAGTTTTCATCTCAAAGCTCTTCAAATGGGTCTTAAATGCATTTTCTTGTAGTTTTATGTTTTCTTGAATTAGTTAAGTTCCAAGCTTCATTTCTTTCAATGTCTCTTCATTATGTCTATGTTTTTGCTTTCATTATGAGTAGCTAAACCTTACGTTGGCTAATCCAAGGGAGAGCTCCTCTTGGGTATGCCATTTCAACTCATATCCTTTCCTCCTCGTAGTGTATGTTGATTCGATTTGATTGGGTTGAGTGTGGACATGGTTGTGAGTATTTGATACACCGTAGGCATTGTCACGGGGTATGCTTGGATCCTCACCTCCATCATAGTCCCTAACTTCCCACAAATCAATCGAACATCTAGACACCATTGGGGGAAGGTCTCGAGTTGAGTTGGCATCCCTATTGGAATGACCCATTCGGATTAGCCAACACTTGTTCCATTCCATTCTTAGCAAAATCACAAACCAAACTCAAACAACAAAAGTTTTTTACACTTTTCTTTTAGTTCACTAAAATCACCTTCAACACGATTCACCTCCTTCCTTGAGGAGACGACCTTGGAATACGATTTCCAAGTAAAACACGACAATCGAAAGTCTCCCTGCGCTTGGGGAGCACTTTTGTTCACACACACACATTTTCATTCATCCACATCATTCTGTTACCCCATCTCTTGCATCATTCTGAGGGAGAGTGACATTCCCCTATCCCTATAACACATACACACATTGAGGGATGATGTTGGGAGATTAGGGTATACAATGGAAACCATCAAGCATTTTTGGTGGCGTTGTCGGGGAAGGCAAGCGTTGAATTGAGAAGGTGATTTTTGGACAACGAAGGTAAGTCCCGTGATGTTCATCATGGGCTGAGGTACGTTGCTCCTTGTATATTCTTTTGTTTGTCTGCATTTTTATTTGTAGAAAGTTTGTTGTATGTGGGGACGGGACGAACAAAACTGATTGGTTAGACAACCCTTAGGCCCCAACATGAACATTGACCAAGACCCACCCGAGGATGTGGGTGATAATTTTGACAATGTAGGTGCCAATCCAAACATGCAAAGGGGTGGGGGAGTGTAAAAACCTAGAATTCGTAATCCACGAGTGCAATTCTCTCTCCTATGAATGAAGGGAACAACATCCAAATTGATCCTCCGGCGAGGTCAATAAGGGATTTCATTCAACCAACCCGTAACACCACACCCTCATGCATTCTCTTACCAGTCCAAGCTCAACTCTTCCTAGTTAAGCCGGGGATGTTGCAACTACTTCCTACATTCCACAGAATTGAAAAGAAGAACCCTTATTTGCACATCAAAGAATTTGAGGATATAGTTGCAACCTTCAATGCTAACTATGCTATGGAAGACATAGCTCGCTTAAAATTGTTTCCCTTTTCCCTTAAGGACAAAGCCAAAATATGGTTGAATTCCTTGCGGCCTCGATCCATCTCCTCTTGGGCTCAAATGCTTTCTGAGTTTTTGAATAAATTTTTCCCGGTGCATAGAACCACCACTTTAAAAAAGCAAATTCAAAACGTTTCGGAAAAGCCCAATGAGCAATTCTATCACTGTTGGGATCGCTACAAGGAATTGCTCCAATCTGTACCACATCATGGCTTTGAATCTTGGCAATTGGTAAGTTTTTTTCTATGAAGGAATCACACCGGGCCACAGACAATTCATTGACATGATGTGTAATGGCGAGTTCTTAAACAAGGAGCCTGATGAGGCTCTAGACTACTTTAGTACATTGGCCCAAAATGCACAATCTTGGGATATTACGAATCCCACTGATGTACCTAGGTCGTCTCTGGGTAGTAGTCAACCACAAGGGGGAGGGATATATGATTTGAGAGACCGGGAGGACTTGCTTTCCAAAATTGCCTAGTTGTCTAGGAAAGTGGAGAGTCTTGAGGTAAATAGGAGACAAGAGGTGTCTAATGTTTCAAAGGCCGAGGAGTTTTACTCAATTTGTGAGAGTGTGGAGCATTCCATATCGGATTGCCCTAACATTCCGGCACTTAAGGAAGTGTACCATGAGCAAGTGCATGCCTTTAACCAAACGAGGCAATCATTATCTCCGCACTCAAACACTTACAATTCGGGTTGGAGCAATCACCCAAATTTTAGTTGGAGAAATGAGAATCCCACTCCTCATGGTTCAAATGCATATTCGCCTCCCGTGGCTCCTAAGCAAAATCAATATCAAGGCCAAGGTCAAGCGTCTGGCTCACAATACCCCCGGTCCAATCTGCAAGGGTATTCACCCAATCCACCCCCACATAATATTTCCCAAAATCCACCTCCACAGAATTTTTCTCAACAAGCACCATCCAATCCTCCCACCTACCAACCTCCCCATAAGAGGAACTTGGAGGATGTGCTTTACAATTTCATCCAAAGCCAAGCCACTTTTAACAACAACATTTCGGCTCAACGCACAAAAATTACCAATCACATAGGCCTATCACAACAAGAGAAGGGAAAATTATCCACTCAACCCCAAGAGAACTCAAAGGGCCAACATGTGATTGAGTCGTCCGAGCCCACCAAAGAGAGTTGTGAGCAACTCAAGGCGGTCACCACCCTTCGAAGTGGCAAACAAATTGATAAAACCATTATGCCAAAAGTCTCTCCCAATGCCACATTGCCATTAGAGAAAGAGATTAAGGATGACACCGAGGGGGTTGAGGTGAGTGAGAAGAAAAAAATGGTTGATGAAAGTGTACATGCATCCCCTATTCCTGCTCCTTTTCCTAATCGTTTGAAGCCACCCGTCAAGGTGGCTAATTATGCTGATATACTTGAAATGTTTAAGTAGGTAAAGATCAACATTCCACTCCTTGATGCCATTAAGAAAATCCCATCTTGTACTAAGATCTTGAAGGATTTATGCACCGTGAAGTGGAGACTAAACGTGCACAAGAAGGCATTCCTCACCGAGCAAGTGAGCTCAATCTTGAGGACTAACACCCCACCAAAGTTCAAGGACTCCGGCTGCCCTACCATTGCCATCACAACAGGGAATTGTCGGGTGGAGCAAACATTGCTTGATTTGGGGGCTAGTGTCAACCTCCTGCTTTACTCGGTGTACAAGCAACTCCAACTTGAAGAGTTGAAGCCAACTTCAATTACTCTTCAGTTGGCGAATCGGAGCATTCGAATACCGAAGGGAGTAGTTGAGGATATTTTGGTTCAAGTGGAGAACTTTTATTTCTCTGTTGATTTCATTGTGCTTGAGACTCACCCTGTTGCTAACTCTTGCTCCCAAATCCCTGTTATACTAGGTAGACCATTCCTTACAATCTCTAATGTTGTTATCAATTGCATGAATGGTCTCATGAAGCTTACTTTTGGGAGCATGACTATGGACTTCAATGTGTTCAATTTGAACAAACAACCGGGGGATGATGAGGAAGTACAAGAAGTTAATAGGATTGACACCTTGGTAGAGGAGCATTTGGAGTTGCTGAGCATGTTAAAATTGTGGGAGGAAGAGGGTGATGAGCAAGAGGAGCCGGAGAGAATGAAAGGGGTAGAGAAATGGACTCCTACATTTGAGAAGCTTCCATTTCATGACAAGAAGATTTTTCCGTCAAATGAGCAAAAACTCATCTGGGAGTTGAAGCCATTGCCATCCTATCTCAAGCATGCCTATCTTGGGGATGACAAGATATTTTCGATGGTGATTAGCTCAACGTTGGAGGCAAAGCAAGAAGAAGAGCTCTTGGAAGTGTTAAGGAGGCATAAGGGAGCAATTGGTTGGACAATTGCTGACATCAAGGGGATAAGCCCCATCATTTGCACACACCATATTTATCTTGAAGAGGACTCCAAACCGTCTCGACAACCACAAAGAAGGTTGAACCCAATCATGAAGGATGTGGTGAGGGACGAGGTGCTAAAACTACTTGACGTGGGCATCATTTTTTCGATTGCTGATAGTAAGTGGGTTAGCCCCACGCAAGTAGTACCCAAGAAGTCGGGAGTCACCGTGGTGAAAAATAAGGATAATGAGCTTAGTCCAACGAGGGTGATCATAGGATGGAGAGTGTGCATTGATTACAGAAAGCTCAACTTATGCACAAGAAAATACCACTTCCCACTGCCCTTCCTCAACCAAGTGTTGGAACGAGTGGCGGGGCATCTATTCTATTGCTTCCTAGATGGATACTCCGGTTACAATCAAATCGAGATTGCATTGGAAGATCAGGAGAAGACCACCTTCACTTGTCCCTACTGTACTTTTGCCTACCGTCGCATGCCTTTCGGGTTATGTAATGCCCCTAGAACCTTTCAACGTTGCATGATGGGAATCTTTAGCGATATGGTGGAGAAGATTGTAGAGGTGTTTATGGATGACTTCTCGGTCTTTGGGGATTCTTTCAGTGGATGCTTGGAGAATTTGGAGAGAGTTCTTAAGAGATGTGAAGAGAAGAGCTTAGTCTTAAATTGGGAGAAGTGTCACTTTATGGTGACGCAAGGAATTGTTCTTGGGCATATCGTCTCGGCGAAGGGGATTGAAGTGGACAAATCAAAGGTTGAGGCCATTTCCAACCTCCCTACGCCAAAGGTCATCAAGGATATTAGGTCATTTCTTGGCCATGCCGGCTTTTATCGTCGTTTTATTAAAGGCTTTAGTGCATTGGCCTGACCTTTGACCAATTTGTTGTCTAAGGATGTCCCATTCGAGTGGTCGGATAATTGTGAGGCATCTTTTACAAAACTCAAAAGCATGCTTACTACACCTCCGATTATGCGACCACCCAAGTGAGATTTACCTTTTGAGCTTATGTGCGATGCGAGTGATTACGCGGTCGGCACAGTGCTCGATCAAAGGGAAGACAAGAGACCCTATGTAATATACTGTGCTAGTAAGACTCTTAATGAAGCACAAATGAATTACACCACTACTGAAAAAGAGTTACTAGTTGTAGTATTTGCATTAGATAAATTTCAGTCCTACATTATTGGTTCACCTATAGTAGTCTATACTGATCACTCTGCTTTGAAGTATTTGTTGTCTAATTAGGATGCAAAACAGAGACTCATTAGGTGGATACTCCTCCTACAAGAATTCAATTTAACAATCAAAGACAAAAAAAGAGTTAAGAACGTGGTGGCGGACCATTTATCCCGATTGGTGGTGCAAGAGGCCGATGAGCACATTCCTATCCCTGATTTCTTCCCTGATGAATATTTAATTTCAATTCATTCTATTTGTCCATGGTATGCTGACATATGTAACTATCTTGCAACAGGACAAATACCACCGCATTGGAGCCCGAAAGATTGAAGAAGATTTATGGCGGATGTGAAGTACTTCTACTTTGACAATCCGTACCTGTTCAAGTATTGCCCTGACCAAGTCATGCGGAGATGTGTACCAGAAAATGAACAGCGGGAAGTCCTTGCATTCTGCCATTCAGAGGCATACGGCGGCCATTTCTCTGCGAAGAAGACTTCAGCAAAAATTCTACAATCAGGTTTTTATTGGCCCTCTCTGATAAATGACTGTATTTTATTTTGTAAAGAATGCGATATATGCCAACGTTTGGGTAGTGTGACCCGAAGGAACATGATGCCCCTCTCCCCAATACTTGTTATAGAGATATTTGATTGTTGGAGCATCGACTTCATGGGTCCCTTCCCTATGTCATTTGGCTATCTATACATTCTACTGGCAGTGGACTAAGTGTCCAAATTGGTGGAGGCTATCCCAACCAAGACCAATGACTACCGGGTCGTGGTCAAATTCTTGAAAGAAAATATTTTTTCGAGGTTTGGGATGCCTCGTGCAATGATAAGCGATGGTGGGTCGCATTTCTTTAATAGATCATTTGCATCTTTGATGTATAAATATGGCGTCACACGTAAGGTATCCACTGCATATCACCCACAGACCAATGGCCAAGCTGAGCTAGCCAATAGGGAGATAAAAAATATCTTAGAGAAAATAGTGAACCCAAAAAGGAAAGATTGGTCATTGAGACTGATTGATGCCCTATGGGCCTACCACACTTCCTACAAGACTGTCTTAGGCATGTCTCCCTACCGGCTTGTCTATGGAAAGGCTTGTCATTTGCCAGTCAAAATGGAACACAAGGCCTATTGGGCCATAAAGACTTTGAACTTCAATTTGAGAATGGCCGGAGAGCATAGGAAGCTAGAATTGAATGAATTGGAAGATATTCAAAGAGACGCATATGAGAGCTCCAAAATTTCAAAAGAACGGGCTAAGATCTTTCATGACAAATCCATAGTGAGGAAGTCATTTGAGCCCAGCCAAAAAGTGCTCTTATACAACTCTCGTCTCTCAATTTTTCAAGGAAAACTCCGATCCTGTTGGGATAACCCATATCTTGTCAAGGTGGCCTACCCCAATGGAGCCGTGGAAGTCACAAACCCTGAGGATGGCAGGACATTCAAGGTCAATGGCCAAAGACTCAAGCCATTCTTTGAGGGTTTTGAAGGACAAGGAGTGGAGGAGGATTTCACGGATCCGGTGTATCCAGAATTGGTGGAGGAGTAACTGGGTTTTTATGCTTTTTAGTGTACAATCATTTTTTATTTACTTATTTTACTTTTATTTCATGGTACTTACTCTCTTTTGTCGTATAGTTTTGTTTTTCCTAATTGCAGATGTTGGTAATTTGTCAAAAGCTCAATTGCGAGGTGTTTTCTAACCCTACTCATCTTTTTATAGTCATTCATTGCATATCATATCTTTTTTGTTGCATTGAGGACAATGCATGAATCAAGTTGGGGGGTGAGGTGCACCATTTGCATGTTACACCAATGTTTGTGGGAATTTTTGTGGATAATACCAATTTTTGTGGTGAAGGTGAAAAATTCACCTTTCACATATCATACAGATTTTTGTTTACATTAGTGCAAATTATGTGAAAAATTTGTAAAAAAAAAAAAAATATCTGAATGTTGATCGGTATTCCTTTATTAAGAGTGCTTGGGTTGGATGATATGTTGATCTTTGTATTGAACCTTGAGCACATGAGCATATTATAGAAGTTAATCCTATGCGTGAGTATCACATGTATCTACTTTTGAACTCAACCGTATGTGCTCCTTGAATTTGTAATTTTGGCAATTTACGGATTGGATTCATATTTTAGGCTTGAAATGAATAGTGGAGATGAGTAAGGACCCATGAGAGCTTTAGTGCCAATCCTTTTTGGAGGGAACTTACATTTACTCAAAGAACAATTCTTCAAATTTCAAATTTATTCAATAATCTCATCATGCTTGCTTTGGCTAGGTGCATTTGTATAGTTGATTGACTTGTCTTGAAATGCATAATGCTCCCCCATGCTTATCTAGAGGTGATCTTAGGCCATTTTTGAATATTTTGAGCCTTGGCCTTTTTCTTGAGAAAATATTATCCCTAGTGCCGTGATTGAGCCCCAATTGGAATTCGTTTCTATACCACATATTTGACCAAGCCAGTGTAAAATGATAAAAATCTATCTCACCTTGGTTGTTCCTAGAGCTGAATATGAGTAATCGTAAAAGAGAAGGATGTATGGTGTGGAAACTCAAACAAAAGGGGTGAATGATGTTGAAACTCGAAGAGTTGAGTGCGAAAAGAATGAAAATCAAAGAAAAAGGGAAAAAGGGGTGAGAAGAAGAAAGAATGATCAAAAGACAAGGAAAATATTAAGGAAAAGAAGAAAAAGAAATAAAGAGTGTAGTGATGGGTTTGGACTGAAAATCCCACGAAAAGGGAGATGTTTTTGAAATAAAGGTCTTGCACTCGGAACAACCCTCTTTGTTGTCATTTTCCTTCGTTTCTTTTGCCTAAATATCACCCTAAGGCCCCATTATTGCCCTTGAAGTCCTAAATGATCTAGGGAAGCATGGGAGATGCACACTTTTAAATAAAAAGAGGAGTTAGTTTTGCTACCTAATGCCCTAGCATTCCATTCATGAGATTATGCCAATGTCGTTTCATTTTCAGCATGAACTTCATTTTTGGATTACATGTGAGCATACTTTGTTTTGTGCACAAGATCCTATCTCGCATGTACACATGGAGTGCATGCCAGGATAACTATAGTGTGATTCATTGTTAAGAGAGACCCTTGGTGAGTTTTGCATTGAAGCTGAATTTGGCTAGCCTTTCGAATGTGAATTCTATTGTGTAAATGCTCAAATTACTTGTCCAATTCACACACACACGAGTTTGAAAATGAATGTGTAGTTGCATACTCTAGACTAGTATTTAAGGCTATAGTAATGCTCATGTGTGCTTGATTCGGGCATTTGAATGACGAGTTTCGTAGCCCTATGCTTGAATGATAGAGGAATATTGCTCAATTTTTTGATATTTGAATGAATTAGGAATGCCCTTGCTATTTGCATATGTGTCTTACATTGTGGGTGTTCATTTTGGTAGAGTAATGTAGAAATCCATGCCTTGTTGTTGAAAGCATCGAAATTTTAAATCATGATTGCAATTTCGGTAATAACTTGGGGCATGATGGTTCAAATTGTGGTTTATAAGTGTAGCACATGTTTTAGGTGGAGAAGAGGTCATTTAATGGGTGTTATAATGGGTAGGTCGTGAAATGAAGAGGAGTAGAGGTGTGTTGGATAACAGAGGTCTATTTTGCAAATAAGGCAAAACTTACCGGTAGGCCATACTGGTAGGTTTTGGTCACTGGTCCTGCACCTACTGCAAACCTACCGACATTTTTTGCTCACTGGAGTAAAACCTACTGGTAGGTTTCCATCGACCTACCGGTAGGTTTCACCCAGAATGCCAAGATTAGGGCTTTTAATTGAATTTTTTCGGGGAAACCCTTCATTGTCTCCCTAAATTACAGACCCTAAAGCATTTCCCTCTCACTCAATACACTCCTAAGCTTCCAAATCCCTCTCCCATTCCTTTAACCTCTCAAATCTCATTCCTAGGACAGTGATTTAGTTGATTTTAGCCCTTAACCCTAGTTTTTTGTCGAAAATCCTCAAAGCCCTAATCTCCATTACCGTTTTTAAAACCTAAAAAATCTTTTCAATGGCTCGTCAAGGGAGGATTCTCCGGGATTTAGTGGACCCGGTTGAGGGGTTTATCTTGGCTCTTTTGTCGCTACTCCTGTTCGGGGCACTGTTGCTATGCATGGCCCGCACAAAGCGCATCGGGCCAAGCTCTCCACAGCCCGAGGATGCAAGTACCTGCAAGAGGAGCGGGGAGGGTTCAAGTGGAGACCGTAATGAGCAAAGGAAGAAAGCTAGGAATGAGGCGAGGTCCCAAAGCATCCAGGAGAAGAATGTTACTTGCAAGAGGCATATTGATTTGATTTCCCTTGGCCCAAACAATGAGGTGGTGAAGATCATTGTGGCTCACGGGATTGGGTTTTGGTTTGAACCCGTGGATGGGTACAATTTGTCTTTATACTGGGAGTTTTACCAAAAACTCAAGGTGGTGGACTGGGTTGAGGTGTTGAGAACAAACGTGAGGGGTAAGACGTTTAATGTGATCCCTGTGGTGATTGACACCCTCATGCATTACGAGAGGCCACCTCCCTCCACTCCGGTGTACCCACATAACACTGCCAAGGTCAAGACCATCCCTGAGTCTGTAGCTTTAATGTACGAGGACCAGACTCAGTTTAGGGGTACGGTCCAAGTCGGGGGCCTCAAACATAATTATGGGATGATGAATAAGCTTTTACATTATAACCTGCTTCCGAGAGGCGCCTAGAAGATGCCTAACATTGAAAAGATGGCCCTCTTGGATGCGATGATGACGGGAAAGGCCATGGATTTTGCTCTTTTTATATGGGAGGTAATGAAGGACTTCGCCGAGACTCAAAATCCAAAGGCGAACCTCCCTTTTGGAAACTTGGTCACTCGGATGTGCAAGCATTTCAAGGTGAAGGCTTATGCCTTTGACAAGATCACTCCACCCGAGACTGGGGCTATAGGGAAGGCTGGTAGCAAGAAGAGGACGACGATGAGTCGTGGTGAGCGAACTAGGGCTGTGAGGCTGGAGTCGTTTGGTGCAGGACCTTAATCTGCTGGGCCATCTACCGGGCCATCTGAGTCTGGACCATCCACTTTTGCACTGGAGCGCTTAGTATCTAAGCGCCTCGATGCATTAGAAGTGACAGTGCACGGGATCTCGGCCATGATGACTAGACTGTTCCAGAATACGTTCCCCGGAGAGCCTATCCCAAGTGGGCCACCACCTCCAACTGCTGGACCCTCCGCCTCTGCCCCCTCAGCTTCCACAGTAGTTGAGGTGGGGGACTCAAAGGAGGACAATGATGAAGAGGAGGAGGACTCCGAGGATGATGCTGATGGGAGTGATGATGGTGATGAGGGTGGTGACGGAGATGAGGAGTAGAATACCATGGTTTTTGTCTTTTCTTGTTGTTTTGGGTTGTACATGATCAGGAGTGGAGTTATCGGCCAAGTATAATAGTCTTTAGGAATTAGAGGTCGTTTTGTCTTTCTTTTTGAATGCTAACTCCATGTACCCAACTTTTGAAATACATAATAAAATACCACAGTTTTTGTTCCATCTGTCCCAAGTTTATTTTGTTAATTGCATTGTGATTTTTGTATTTTGAATGTTTGATGAATTACTTGTGAAAATGGATTTTTTTAAATTCACACTTGTTTGTTTGAAAATAAACTTTGCTAGGGACTAGCAAAGCTCAAGTTGGGGGATGTGATTAGCACAATACATTGCATATTTTATGTACATTTACATCCCTTTTACACTTGCTTTTGCGGTTAAAATGAGCAGAATTGCAATGTTCAAGTTTTTAATGGAGTTTTGGTATGTTTGCAAGAAAAGGGGTTCAAATGGTGCTCGTTAGGCCCTATCATGATGCTTGAGTTGATTGGAGATGAGGTAAAGGCTTGATGTTTGCTTGAAAGGTGGAGGAACCAAGAATTTTGCAAAAAAAGAAAAAACCTACCGGTAGGTTTCAGCTACTGGACCTGCACTACCGCAAACTTACCGATAGGTTTTGCTCACTGGAGTGAAACCTACCAGTAGGTTTCCATCAACCTACCGGTAGGTTTTATTGAAATAGGATAGATTCTGCATCTTAAGCTCTGCAACTTTGGGGGTCCCACCATTGGGTCTCCCACTCGTCCCTGACACTTCTTACACACAAGACACCCCTTTTTTACCCTAGCTTGGACTTTTGGATGTTTAGACATAAATGAGGAGAGAGAGAATGGGTGAAGCTGGGTGTGCAGGCTAGGCCTGCACTAGCCTGTCCAGCCCATCCTTTTCCGCTCCATTTTGATTGGGATCACATCACAGAGGCTAGAGAGGCTCCTTGGACATTTTTTGGCAAGGGAGATACTATTATTCAGCATACATTATAATATAGAGAGAGAAGCTCTTAGGAAGAAGATGAATAGTGCTAGAGAGAGAAGTTGATATTTTTGCATTTTCTTCCATACATTGTCTTGTAATTCCTTGTAAGACCTTTCTAAGCTTTATTGAATGTATTGAATGTCATTTATTACAAGCACACTTCAAGTTTCGTTGAGTATCTTAGCTTTTATCATTAATGTATTTAAGTTTTCATCTCAAAGCTCTTCGAATGGGTCTTAAATGCATTTTCCTGTAGTTTTATGTTTTCTTGCATTAGTTAAGTTTCAAGCTTCATTACAATGTCTATGTTTTTGCTTTCATTATGAGTAGCTAAACCTTACGTTGGCTAATCCAAGGGAGAGCTCCTCTTGGGTATGCCATTTCAACTCATTTCCTTTCCTCCTCGTAGTGTATGTTGATTCGGTTTGACTGGGTTGAGTGTGGACATGGTTGTGAGTCTTTGATACACCGTATGCATTGTCACGGGGTATGCCTGGATCCTCACCTCCATCCTAGTCCCTCACTTCCCACGAATCAATCGAATATCTAGACACCATTGGGTGAAGGTCTCGAGTTGAGTTGGCATCCCTATTGGAATGACCCCTTCAGATTAGCCAACACTTGTTCCATTCCATTTTTAGCAAAATCACAAACCAAACTCAAACAACAAAAGATTTTTACACTTTTCTTTTAGTTCACCAAAATCACCTTCAACACGATTCACCTCCTTCCCTGAGGAGACGAACTTAGAATACGATTTCCAAGTAAAACACGACAATCGAAATTCTCCCTGCGCTTGGAGAGCACTTTTGTTCACACACACACATTTTTATTCATCCACATCATTCTGTTACCTGATCTCTTGCATCATTCCGAGGGAGAGTGACACTCCCCAATCCCTATAACACATACACATATTGAGGGATGATGTTGGAAGATTAGGGTATACAACGGAAACCATCAAGCAGTGAGGTGCACCATTTGTATGATACACCAATGTTTGTGAAAATTTTTGTTGATAATACAAATTTTTGTGGTGAAAAATTCATATTTCACATATCATACAGATTTTTGTTCACAATAGTTGCAAATTATGTGAAAATTTTGAAATTTTTTTAGGAAATATCTGAATGTTGATTTGTATTCCCTTATTAAGAGTGCTATGGGTTGTTGACATGTTGATCTTTGTGTTGAATTGTGAATATATGAGCACATTATAGAAGTTCATCCTATGCTTGAGTATCGCATATGTGTTTATTTTTGAACTCACCAATATGTACACCTTGAATGTGTAATTTTGAAAATTTACGGATTGAGTTCACATTTTAGAGCTTGACATGAATTGTAGAGATGAGAAAGAACCCATGAGAGCTTTAGTGCCAATCCTTGTTGGAGGGGACTTACATTTACTCAAGGAACAATTCTTCAAATTTCAAATTTGTTCAATAATCTCATTATGCTTGTTTCAGTTAGGTGCATTTGTGTAGTTGATTGATTTGTCTTGAAATGCATAATGCTCCCCCATTCTTATCTAGAGCTGATCTTAGGCCATCGTTGATTTATTTTGAGCCTTAGCCCTTTTTCTTGTGAAAGTTTATCCCTAGTACCGTGATTGAGCCTTAAGTGTAAATTCTTTTTCATACCACACAATTGACCAAGCCAGTGCAAAATGATAAAAATATACCTCACCTTGATTGTTCCTAGAGTTGAATATGAGTGATCATAAAAGAGAAGGAAGTAAGGTGTGAAAACTCAAACAAAAGGGATGAATGAGGTTGAAACTCAAAGAGCTGAAGGGAAAAGAATGAAAATCCAAGAAAATGAGAAAAAGTGGTGAGAAGAAGAAAGAATGATCAAAAGAAAAGGAAAATGTTAAGGAAAAGAAAAAAAAGAAACAAAGAGTGTGGTGATGGTGTTGGATTGAAAATCCCATGAAAAGGGAGATGTTTTTGAAATAAAAGTCACTCACTCGGAACAACCCTCTTTGTTATCCTATATCCTTCATTTCATTTGCCTCAATATCACCCCAAGGCCCCATTATAACCTGTGAAAGTCCTAAATGATCTAGAGAAGCATGGAAGATGCATACTTTTAAAGAAAAAGAGAAGTTGGTTTGCTATCTAATGACCTAGCATTCCTTTCATGAGATTAGGCCAATGTTGTTCCATTTTCATGCATGAACTTCATTTTGGGATTATATGTGAGCATACTTCGTTTGGTGCACAAGATTCTATCTCACATATACACATGGAGAGCATGCCAGGATAACTAGAGTGTGATTCATTGTTGAGAGACACCCTTGGTGAGGTTGCATCAAAGCTTAAGTTGGATGGCCAAGTGAATGTGAACCCCATTGTGTAAATGCTAAAATTGAATGTTCATTTCCACACACACACGAGTTTGAAAATGAATGTATAGGTGCATACTCTAGACTATCATTTAAAGCCATAGTGTTGCTAATGTGTGCTTGGTTCGGACATTTGAACAATGTGTTAGGAAGCCCTATGCTTAAAGGATAGGGGAATATTACTCAAATTTCGATATTTGATAAGATTTAGGATTGCACTTGCTATTTAAATTTATGATTTGCATTTTGTGTATTCATTTTGGTAGTTTAAACTAGAAATCCATGTTTTTGTAGGTTGAAAACATCAAAATCATAAATCATGTTGCAATTTCAGGAATGACTTTGGGCATGATCAACAAATTGTGGTTCATATGGGTGGTTCAAGTTTTTGGTAGGTTAGATGTTCTAGAAAGGGTATTGAATTGTGTTCGAGTTGAGGGAAGTTGGAGTGGATGTGAATTTTTGAACAAAGGAATGGTTTTGCAGCAAAGGCAAAACCTTCCGGAAGGTTTGTATAAACCTTCCGGAAGGTTCTGTTCAGTGAGCAAAACCTTCCAGAAGGTTTTTCTTACTAGACAGAGGGTTTTTCTAGAAGGTTTTGCCTACTGGAATTTTTGCCTCAGGCAGTAAGCAAAACCTAAAAACGAGGGTTTTAAGTTCGATTTCTTTTAGAAACCCTTCACATTTCCCTTCAAGCTTGAGATTCAAAACCCTCTCCCTTCCTTCTACTCTCCTCTCGTCTTCAAAACACCTCACCCAACCTTAAATTTCTCTCTTTTCTCTTGATTAGGGTTTAGTTTAAAGTTGTTCTAGCTGAAAATATTGGGTGTTCTCCACAAACCCTATTTCCTCATTTTTTCCCAAATTTCCCAAGATCATCTTGATCCTTTTGCAAACCCTTCAACTCTTTTGCTATGGCTCATGGAAATGTGATGTCTATGGAGGCGTTTGAGCCTATGGAGAGCTTCTTGGTGTGATTGTTGACATTTGTGGGGTTAGGGGCACTGTTGATACTCATGGCCCACACGAAAAGGATGGGCCCCGAGTCTCCTCCACCTACGGGCTCTAGCTCCCAAAAGAGGAGTAGAGAGGGCCCAAGTGGTCAAGAGAGATGAGAGGCGAACCAAGGCTAAGCATGATGCCCGGAGACATAGAATAGAGGAGAAGGGTGTCACATGTGAGAGATGCATGGATAGGATTTCTCTTGGACCTAGGAATGAGGTTGTGAGAGTGATCGAGGCTCGTGGATTGAATGTGTGGTTTGAGGAGGTCAAAGGATACAACCTAGGGATGTGTCGTGAATTTTACCAGAAGCTGTCTGTTTTTGGTGAGGATGGGAGTAGGTTGAGGACTAATGTAAGGGGAAAAACCTTTGAGGTGACCCTCGCCACTATTGCTACATTAATGGGATATGAGAGGCCTTCCCCGACTACGCAGTCTACCCACACAACGTGGATGGGGGTAGGACTCTCACTAACTATGTGGCCCTCACCTATGAGGACCCGACCACATTCAAAGGAACAACGTTGGTCGGGGGCCTTAAGCATGCTTACGGGTTTATGAACAAGGTGCTACACTACAACCTTATGCCCCTGGGTTCGGAGAAGAACCCGAACATTGAGAAGTTGGCTCTTCTCCATGCATTTATGACAGGGGTAGCCATAGATGTGGCTTATTTGATTTGGGAGGAGATGCGACAGTTTGCCAAGGCTGCAAAGCCGAAGGCAAATCTCCCCTTTAGTAGCCTTGTCACCAAGTTGTGCGATCACACCAAGGTGAAGCATTACGCACACAACACTCTCCTTCCCCCAGAGACTGGAGCCATTGGGAAGTCCAACAGCAGCAAAAAGGCTGCCAGGACTGGGGGAAAGAGACCTAGGGCTCCGTGGCCAAAGCCATCTGCAGCCGGACCATCACCGTCAGCACCTCCACCTCCTGCACCTGCTCCTACCCGCACTATGTCACAGCGCATGGACACATTGGAGTCCACCATGCATGGGCTTTCGATCATGGTGACGCGGCTCTTTTAGCACACATTCCCGCGTGAGCCTATCCCTGGAGGACCCCCACCACAGACAGCTAGACCGTCAGCTTCGACGCTTGTTCCTTCTACACTGTTGAGGTGGACGACGACAAGGAGGAGGAGGATAAGGAGTTTGAGGCCGAGGACGAGGATGCTTTTGATGAGGAGGATGACTAAGGACTTTGGTATTTTGTTTTGAATTTTGGTTGTACATAGCTAGGGTTTCTTGTGTCGGCCAGTAGAAGCGTCTTTAGGTTTTGGCCGTTTTGTTTGAAACTTGAACCCATTGTAAAGAAATTTTGAAAATGATCAATGAAATACCACATTTGTCTTGTTTATCATTGTCCAAAGCCATTTATTTAATTGCAATATGATTTATGCATTTTAAGTGTTTGGATGTTTATGTGTATATATGTATGGATTTTGTTTTAAGTTATAACTTGTGGTTTAAAGTAAATGTTTGCTAGGGACTAGCAAAGCTCAAGTTGGGGGGTGTGATTAGCACAAAAACATTACATATATTGTATGCTAATATTCCCTTTTATACTTGCCTTTGTCGTGAAATTGGGGAGAAATGCGTTTAATCCTCTCTTTGATGGAGTTTTGTGAAAATGCAGGTAAAAAGATGTAAATGGTCCGAGTTAGACCCCCATTGAAGTGTTTGAAATCAATGAAGATGAGGGGATGGCTTAAAGGAAGGTTTGGAGGGTGAAGAATCCAAGAAAAATGCAGTTTGGATGAAAACCTTCCGGAAGGTTTTGCCTTGGTCTGCCTATTCACTGCCAAAACCTTCCGGAAGGTTTTGCTTACTGGTTTGTCATTTTAACTGTTCCTGCACAAACCTTCCGGAAGGTTTGTGTCAACCTTCCGAAAGGTTTTGCCCAGATTGTCCAGACAACCTGCAACTCAAGCTCTGCCATTTGGGGGTCCCACCTACACTTTTCCCACTTGTCCCCTGACATCCCTAACACATCTACAGGCCTCCCCTCACCTTACCTTGGACTTTGGAGGCATTGACATTAATGTGGAGGAGAGAGAAGAGGCAATGCAGGGGAGATGCAAGCTAGACCTGTCCTAGCCTGCCAAATGCATCCAATTAGCCCCCTTTTGGTGGAAGGCCTGTCACACACCTATGGAGCTCTCTATGGACGAAAATGTATTATTCATTATGTATTATTCAGCTGTATTGCATTGTAGAGAGGGAAGCTCTAGGTAGAAGACGTAGTTAGAGAGAGAAAGCTTAGATTTCTTGCATTTATTTCATTCATTTTACTTGTAATCCTCTGTAACACTCGTGTAAGCTTCATTTAATGCCTTTAATGTCATTTATTACAAGCACATTGCAAGTTTAGTTCACCATTTTGGTTTTCACCATTGTTGCTGGTAGTTTTCTTCATTTCAAGTTTTAAAATGGGTATTTAATGTTTCTAATCTTAGTTTAAGTTTTCTTGCATTAAACTAAATTCCAATCTTCATTTATTTACAATGTCTCTTCATTACATGTATGTTCTTGCTTTAAATATGAGTAGCTAAACTTTAAGTTGGCTAATCCAAGGGAGAACTCCTCTTGGGTATGCCATTTCAACTCATTTTCTTTCCTCCTCGTAGTGTACGTTGATTCGGTTTGACTGGGTTGAGTGTGGACATGGCTGTGAGTCTTTGATATCCAGTAGACTTGTCACGGGGTATGCTTGGATCCTCACCTCCATCCTAGTCCCTCGCTTCCCACGAATCAATCGAACATCTAGACACCATTAGGGGAAGGTCTCGAGTTGAGTTGGCATTCCCATTGGAATGACCCCTTTGGATTAGCCAACACTTGTTCCCATTTCAATTTCATCAAAACACAATCACAAACCAAACTCAAACATCAAAAGATTTTTACACTTTTCTTTTTGATTACCAAAATCACCTTCAACGCGATTCACTTTCTTCCCTGAGGAGATGACATTGGAATATGATTTCCAAGTAAAACACAACATTCGAAAGTCTCCTTGCGCTTGGGGAGCACTTTTGTTCACACACACACACACACATTTCATTCACCCACCATTATTCCGTTTCGATGGCAATTATAGGGCTTTCGGGGTCCTTGAATTTTGGTGGGGTGTTGGTCCTCAAGATTGAGCTCACTTGCTCGGTGAGGAATGCCTTCTTGTGCACATTGAGCCTCCTTTTCACGGTATATAAATCCTTCAAAATCTTAGCACTTGAAGGGATTTGCTTTATGGCATTGAGGAGTGGAATGTTGATTTTGACCTGCTTGAACATCTCAATTATATCAGAATAGTTAGCCACCTTGACGGGTGGCTTCAAACGATTTGGAAAAGGGGGAGGAATAGGGGATGCATGCACACTTTCATCAACAATTTTTTCTTTTTCACTCATCTCACCCCCCTCGGACTCATCCTTAGTCTCTTTCTCTATTGGCAATGTGGCCTTGGATGAGACTTTTGGCATAATGGTCTTATCAATTTGTTTGCCACTTCGAAGGGTGGTGACCGCTTTGAGTTGCTCACAACTCTCATTAGAGGGTTCGGACAACTCAATGACATGTTGGCCTCTAGGGTTTTCTTGGGGTTGAGCGGGGAATTTTTCCTTTTCTTGTTGTGATGTCCCCATGGAATTTGTCAACTTTGTGAGTTGGGCCCGAATGTCATTAAAAGCTGCGGCATTTTGATTGTTGATGGTATTCTAGCTTTGGATGAAGAAATGAACCACATCCTCCAAACTCCTCTTGTGGGGAGGTTGATATATGAATGGGTTGGATGATCCTTGTTGACCAAAATTTTGTGGAGGTGGACCTTGGGAGAAATTATGTGGAGGCGGGTTTTGTGAATACTCTTGCAAATTAGACCAAGAGTATTGAGGGCTAGACACTTTCCCTTGACCTTGGTATTGACTCTGCTTGGGAGGCATAGGAGGTGTATAGGCATTAGACCCATGAGGAATGAGATTCTCATTTCTCCGACTAAAGTTTGGGTGATTGCTCCAACCCGCATTGTATGTATTAGAGTGTGGGGAGAATGATTGCCTTGTTTGGTTAAAGACATTGACTTGCTCGTGGTACACTTCCTTAAGTGCCGGAATGTTAGGGCAATCTGATATGGAATGCTCCACACTCTCACAAATTGAGCAACCCTCCTCGGTCTTTGAAATATTGGACACCTAGTGTCTCCTATTGACTTCTAAACTCTCCACCTTCCTGGACAACTTTGCGATTTTTGAGAGCAAATCTTCCTGGTCTCTCAAATCATACATCCCTCCCCCATGTGCTTGACTACTACCCGGAGAAGACCTCGGTACATCGGTGGGATCCGTGATATCCCAAGATTGGGTATTTTGTGCCAATGTACTAAAGTAGTCTAGGGCCTCATCGGGGTCCTTGTTTAAGAACTCGCCATTACACATCTTGTCGATGAATTGTCTATGGCCCGGTGTAATCCCTTCGTAGAAGAAACTCACCAATTGCCATGATTCAAAACCATGATGTGGAATGGATTGAAGCAATTCCTTGTAGCGATCCCAACAGTTGTAAAATTGCTCATTGAGCTTTTCCGAGAAGTTTTGGATTTGCTTTTTAAGAGCGGTGGTTCTAGGCACCGAAAAAAATTTGTTCAAAAAATCGGAAAGCATTTGAGCCCAAGAGGTTATGGATTAAGGCCGCAAGGAATTCAACCATGTTTTTGCTTTGTCCTTAAGGGAAAAGGGGAATAATTTCAAGCGAGCTATGTCTTCCATAGCGTGATTAGTGAGGAAGATTGCAACTATATCCTCGAATTCCTTAATGTGCAAATAAGGATTTTCCTTTTCAATTCCATGGAATGTAGGAAATAGTTGCAACATTCCCGGCTTAACTAGGAAGGCATGAGCTTGGACCGGTAAGAGAATGCAAGAGGGAGTGGTGCTACGTGTGGGTTGGAGAAAATCCCGCATTGACCTCGCCGGAGTATCAATGGGGATATGGTTCCCTTCATTCTTAGGAGGGAAATGCATTCTAGGGTTTGGCATCCTAGGGTTTTGCATTCCTCCACCCCTTTGGACATTAGCCTCCTCATTCTCAAAGTTATCACCGGCATCCTTGGGTGGGTCTTGGTCAATATTCATGTTGGGGCCTAAGGGTTGTCTAACCAATCGATTTTGGTTGTCCCGTCCCCACATACAAAACACTATCTACAAATGAAAAATAGGTAAACAAAAGTATATACAAGGAGCAACGTACCTCAGCCCGTGATGAGAATTCACGGGACTTACCTCCGTTGTCCGAAAATTACCTTCTCAATACAATGCTTTGTCTTCCCCGGCAACGGCCCCAAAAATGCTTGGATTATTCCGTCGTTGTCCCTAATCTCCGAACATCATCCTGTAGTATGTGTATGGCTTATACGGATAAGCGAGTGTCACTCTCCCTCGGAATGATGCAAGAAATGGGGTAACGGGTGTGTGAATAAAAATGTGTGTGTGTGTGTGAATAAAAGTGCTCCCCAAGCGCAGGGAGACTTTCGAGTGTCGTGTTTTACTTGGAAATCGTATTCCAAGGTCGTCTCCTCAGGGAAAGAGGTGAATCGTTTTGAAGGTGATTTTGGTGAAAAAGGAAAAGTGTAAAAATATTTGAGTTTGAGTTTTTGTGATTTTGTTCTTGGTGAAAATGAAATGGAACAAGTGTTGGCTAATCCAAAGAGGTCATTCCAATGGGAATGCCAAATCAACTCAAGACCTTCCTCTAGTGGTGTCTAGATGTTTGATTGATTCATAGGAAGCACGAGACTAAAATGGAGGTGAGGATTCAAACATACACCGTGACAAGTCTACGGTGTATCAAGAACTCACCACCATGTCCACACTCAACCTAGTCAAACCAAATCAACGTACACTACGAGGAGGAAAGAAAAAGAGTTGATTTAGCATACCCAAGAGGAGTTCTCCATTGGATTAGCCAACTTAAAGCTTAGCTACTCATATTTAATGCAAGAGCATAAATGAAATGAAGAGACATTGAAAAGAAATAAAGATTGAAACCAAAATTAATGCAAGAAAACATAAACTACAGAAAAGTGCATTTAATACCCATTTGAAGAACTTGAAATGAAAACTTAAATGCAACAATGGTAGAATCTAAGATACTCAGCTAAACTTGCAATGTACTTGAAGCTTATAAGAGTCTTAAGAAAGATTACAATCGAAATAGATGGAAGAAATGTAAAAATCTAAGTTTTCTCTCTCTAACTATGTCTTCTACCTAGAGCTTCTCTCTCTACAATGCAATACAATCTGAATCATCTGTAATGAATGATTCATTTTTGTCCATGGAGAGCTCCTTAGGTGTGTGACATGCTTCCAATCAAAAGAGGGCTGACTTGATGGCTTGGGTAGGCTAGGACAAGCCTAACCTGTAACTCCCCTTACTTGCCTCTTCTCTCTCCTCCTCTTCAATGCTTGAGCCTCCAAAGTACAAAATAAAGTGATGGAAGGCTTGTATGTGTGTAAGAGATGTCAGGGGACAAGTGGGAGAAGTATAGGTTGGGCCCCCAAATGGCAGAGCTTGAGTTGCAGGCTGTTTGGGCATTTGCTTGACTTATTTCGTCGTTCCAAATTTTCGAACATGAACCCTCAATGTGTATATGGCTTATGTGTGTGGGTGAATGTCACTCTCACTTGGGTTCAATGCAAGAAATGGGAAAACCGGTGTGAATGAACAAAATGTGTGTGTGTGTGTGTGAACAAAAGTGCTCCCCAAGCGCAGAGAGACTTTCGAGTGTCGTGTTTTACTTGGAATTCGTATTCCAAGGTCGTCTCCTCAGGGAAGGAAGGTCAAATTGTGTGAAGGTGATTTTGTGAAAATGGAAAGTGTAAAATCTTGTGGATTTGTGTTTTGGTGAGTTGTGTTTTTGATGAAATGTAATGGAAACAAGTGTTGGTTAATCCAAAGAGGTCATTCCAATGAGAATGTCAAAACAACTCAAGGCCTTCCTCCAATGGTGCCTAGATGTTTTATTGATTCGTAGGAAGCGAGGTACTAAAATGGAGGTGAGGATTCATGCATATCCCGTGACAAGTCTATGGTGTATCAAGAACTCACAACCACATCCACACTCAACCTAGTCAAACCAAATCATCGTACACTACGAGGAAGAATGAAAAAGGGTTGATTTAGCATACCCAAGAGGAGTTCTCTCTTGGATTA
Source organism: Ilex aquifolium (assembly GCA_951799425.1). NCBI lineage: Eukaryota > Viridiplantae > Streptophyta > Magnoliopsida > Aquifoliales > Aquifoliaceae > Ilex > Ilex aquifolium. The sequence goes on along the minus strand of OX637396.1, from coordinate 21,423,646 downwards.
GCCAACTTAAAGCTTAGCTACTCATATTAAATGAAGATACATGCAATATATAAAGAGACATGTGGTAATGAAATGAAGATTAAAACATGTATTAATGCAAAGCAAAGTTAACTACAAAGATAAGTGCATTTAATACCCAACTAAAAAGCTTGAAATGAAAAACTCAATGTAAACATGGTAGATTGAAGAAAACATAACTAAACTTGGAATACACTTGAAATAGCTAAGATTAAAGTGCAAGGAATGAAGATTACAAGAGTATTAAAGCTTACTACAACTGAAATGGAGAAGAAAAAGGAAAAATCATAAAGTTCTCTCTCTAGAACTTCATCTTCTTCCTTGGAACTTATCTCTCTAAAATCTACTCCTAAGCTTAGGTAGCCTCTCCTTTCAAAGCTTGTGTAAATGTTGAATATATGGTGTATAACTCTTGCATTTTCGTCCATGAGGCTCCCCATAGCCTGTGTGAAGGCCTCCCATCAATGGGAGGTGAGTTTATTGGCTTTGGACAGGCTAGGACAAGCCTAGCCTACACCCACCATGCCTCCCTCTTCCCCTCTCCTCCTTTCCCATCCTCCATCTTCCAAGGCTGACTTTGGGGTGTAGGAGGCATGTATGTATGTAGAATATGTCAGGGGACAAGTGGGAGAATCATAGGTGGGACCCCCAAGTGAAAGAACTTGATTTTCAGGGTGTTCTGGGGGTTCTGGGCCAAACCTTCCAGAAGGTCGAAGTAAACCTTCCGGAAGGTGCCAACTCAGGACCAATTTTCGTAAAATTGTCATAACTTTTGATCCAACCGTACGATTGAGTTGAAATTTTGACACAATACAGAGGACATCTAGTAGGTCTACAACTTTCATGGTCTTCACTTTTTTAGATTCAAAGTGGATCATGGTCAAAAATGGGAAAAACAGAGGTGCTGACCAATTCCAATGGGCTAAACCTTCCGAAAGGTTTGGCCATAAAACTTCTGGAAGGTTTTCTTCCAAATGCATTTTTCTTGATTTCTACACCTTCCAAGCCTCCCAATCCTCATGTAATGTGTCCATCTCTGCACTACTCATTCACACTTAGTTGCAGGGTTCTGAAAGCCATCATTTATCCTATGATTACCTGCAACATCAAAATTTCCACATTATTCATAACTTTGACTAACTCTAATTAATTAAATGCAAATTTAATTTAAAATGCATGTAATGAAGCCGTTAAATATACAATATTACGTGCTCATCAGCATTCCGGACAAAACCTTCTGGAAGTTCGATGCAAACCTTCCGGAAGGTTTATGGCCAAACCTTCCGGAAGGTTTTCAGCCAAATTGCATTTTTCTTGGTTTCTTCACCCTCCAATCCTTCCTTTAAGCCATCCCCTCATCTTCATTGATTTTAAACACTTCAATGGGGGCTTAACTCAAGCCATTTACATCTTTTCACCTACATTTACACAAAACTCCATTAAAGAGAAGATTAAACGCATTTCTCCCCAAATTCACAACAAAAGCAAGTATAAAAAAGGCATAATATCATACAATATATGCAATGTCTTGGGAGGTTGAGTATGAGAATGCTAGGCTTCAAGCTGAGGTTGCCAATTTTAATAAACTGAATGAAGACCTTGGAAGAAAATTGGTGGGTACTGAAAAATCTGAGAAGGCAGCTCATGATGTGGCTACTCACTTTAAGGATCTATATGCCTCCCTCCAATCCGACTTTGCATGTGAGACCTGGACATGCATAATATTGCATTTTATTAACATGATGGGTCAAAGTGTAATTTTTTAATATTTGCATGGGGTTCAAATTATGATAATTTAACTCTAAAAAGTTGAGGATGAGTAATTAAGGTATTTAATTGTAGAAGTATGAGGTAGTGGGGAGTAAAGTGGATTTTTTAATGTGTCAGGAATTCTGGAAAGATTAAATGTTGAATAAGCAATTCAAGAGGGGGACTTGTTGTATTTATGATTAAATAGGTGAGTCATAAGATTCAACTGTCTCTTTTTCAGCCTATTTCTTTACCCACCTATGTGTGTGTGTGTGTGTACCTTTTACAGTTGTTGAGGTGGGAGAGACCGATGACGATGAGGATGATGATGAGGAGAGTGATGCTGAAGATGAGGATGTGTTTGATGATGATGGGGATGAGACTGATGATTAGGATAGCTTTTGTAATTTGTTGATTTTGGTTTTAGGTTGTATAGTTAGGGTTAGTCTTGTCGGCCTAGTAGAAGTGTCTTTAGGTTTTGGGCCGTTTTATTTTGAAACTCTAACCCATTGTAATGAACTTTTGTGAATGCTTAATGAAAAATACCACAGTTGTTTTATTTTATCATTGGCCAAGTCTATTTCTTTAATTGTAATGTGATTTTTGCATTTTGAGTGTTTGAATATTTACTTGTATAAATGGATTTTGTTTTAGTTTATAGCTTGTGGTTTTAAATGAAGTTTGCTAGGGAATAGCAAAACTCAAGTTGGGGGGTGTGATTAATACAAAATATTGCATATATTGTATGTGGTTATGCCTTGTTATACTTGCTTTTGTTGTAAAATTGGGGATAAATGCGGTTAATCTACGTTTTAATGAAATCTTGTGTGAATGTAGGTGAAGAATTGCAAATGGTTTGAATTAAGCCCCCATTGAAGTGTTTGAAGTCAATGAAGATGAGGGGATAGCTTAAAGGAAGGATTGGAAGGTGAAGAAACCAAGAAAAAGACAAATTGGATGAAAACCTTCCGGAAGGTTTGCACTTGGTATGCCTATTCACTACCAAAACCTTCCGGAAGGTTTTGTTTACTGGAATGAACCTTCCAGAAAGTTTGCATCGACCTTCCGGAAGGTTTTACTATCTAGACTGTTGTTTTAACTGTTCCTGCACAAACCTTCTGAAAGGTTTATATCGACCTTCCGGAAGGTTTTGCTCAGAAATCCCAGACAGCCTACAACTCATGCTCTGCCATTTGGGGGTCCCACCAATGCTTCCTGACATCTCTTACACACATACAAGCCTCCCTTCACTTCAAGTTGGAGGCCATTACATTAATGAGGAGGAGAGAGAAGAGCCAAGCCAAGGGAGTTACAGGCTAGGCTTGTCCTAGCCTGCCCAAGCCATCAAGTCAGCCTCCTATGGATGGGAAGCCTGTCACACACCTAGAGGGAGCTCCATGGACGAAAATGCAAGCATCACTTGACATTATTCAGCATCGTAGAGATATAGATAGAGAAGCTCTATGAGGAAGACATAGTTTTAGAGAGAGAAAGCTTAGATTTTTGCATTCCTCTACCTATTTTCACTGTAATCTTCTTGAATACTCTTGTAAGCTTCATTTATTGTCTTTAATGTCATTTATTTCAAGTACATTGCAAGTTTAAATACACCATTTAGATTCTACCATTGTTGTATTGATTTCTCTTTATTTCAAGCTTTTAATATGGGTATTCAATGCACTACTTCATAGTTTAACTTTTTTTTGCATTAAATTAAGTTCCAATCTTCATTTCTTCACAATGTCTCTTCAGTTCATTTATGTTCTTGCATTAAATATGAGTAGCTAAGCTTAAAGTTGGCTAATCCAAGGGAGAATTCCTCTTGGGTATGCTAAATCAACTCTTTTTCATTCCTTCTCGTAGTGTACGACGGTTTGGTTTGACTAGGCTGAGTGTGGACGTGGTTTTGAGTTCTTGATACACCGTAGACTTGTTATGGGGTATGCTTGAATGCTCACCTCCATTTTAGTCCCGCACTTCCTACAAATCAATCAAACGTTTAGGCACCATTGGAAGAACGTCTTGAGTTGATTTGGCATTCCTATTGGAATGACCACTTTGGATTAGCCAACACTTGTTGCCATTTTATTTTCATCAAGAACACAATTCACCAAAACTCAAACATCAAAGATTTTTACACTTTTTCTTTTTGACCAAAATCACCTTCAAAATAATTCACCTTCCTTCCCTGAGGAGACGACCTTAGAATACGAATTCCAAGTAAAACACGACACTCGAAAGTCTCTCTGTGCTTGGGGAGCACTTTTGTTCACATACACACACATTTCATTCACACACCCGTTTTCCCATTTCTTGAATCGAACCCGAGTGAGAGTGACACTCACCCACACACATAAGCCATACACACATTGAGAGTTCAAGTTCGGAGATTAGGAACGACGAATAAGTCAAGCACACCTCCAATCATGTGGCCACCCAAGTGGGACTTACCATTCAAGATCGTGTGCGACGCGAGTGATTACGCGGTCGGCACAGTGCTCGGTCAAAGAGAAGAAAAGAGACCTTATGAAATATACTACGCTAGTAAAACTCTTAATGAAGCACAAATGAACTACACTACCACTGAAAAAGAGTTGCTAGTGGTAGTATTTGCATTGGATAAATTTTGGTCCTACATCATTGGTTTGCCTATTGTAGTCTACACTGATCACTCTGCTTTGAAGTATCTTTTTTCTAAGCAGGACGCAAAGCTGAGACTCATTAGGTGGATCCTCCTCCTTCAAGAATTCAATTTGATCATCAAAGACAAGAAATTAGTTAAGAACGTGGTGGCAGACCATCTATCGCGACTTGTGGTTCAAGATGTCGAAGATCATATTCGTATCCCTGACTCTTTTCCTAACGAGAATTTATTTTCCATTCATTCTGTTTGTCCTTGGTATGCTAACATTTGCAATTATCTTGCTACAGGATTAATTCCACCACACTGGAGCCCAGAGGATAGACGGAGATTTATGGCGGATGTGAAGTAGTTTTACTTCGACAACCCCTACTTAATCAAATACTGCCCTGACCAAGTCATGAGGAGGTGCGTTTCTGAAAATGAACAATGGGACGTCCTTGCATTCTGCCATTCCGAAGCGTGCGGTGGACACTTCTCTTCCAAAAAGACTTCGGCTAAGGTTTTGCAATCCAGTTTTTATTGACCTTCATTAATTAAAGATTGTGTTTTCTTTTGCAAAGAATGTGATAGGTTCCAACGGTTTAGTAATTGAGATATTCGATTGTTGGGGCATTGACTTCATGTGTCCATTCCCTACGTCTTTTGGCTACCTCTATAATTTATTGGCAGTGGACTACGTGTCCAAGTGAGTAGAGGCTATCCCAACCAAGACCAATGACCACCGGGCCATGGTCAAGTTTCTCAAAGAAAACATTTTTTTGAGGTTCGGGATGCCTCGAGCAACGATAAGTGACAGTGGTTCTCATTTTTTCAATAGGCCATTTTCACCCTTAATGCATAAGTATGGCGTCACACACAAGGTATCCACCGCTAGAGAAAACGGTGAACCCTAATAGGAAGGATTGGTCACTTAGGTTGACCGATGCCCTATGGGCTAACCGCATTTCTTACAAGACAATTCTAGGTATGTCCCCCTATATGCTAGTCTATGGCAAGGCTTGTCATTTTTCGGTAGAAATGGAGCACAAAGCCTATTGGGCCATCAAGACCTTGAACTTAAACTTGAGAATAGCCGGAGAGAATAGGAAGTTGGAGTTGAATGAGTTGGAGGAGATCCACAGAGATGCATACGAGAGCTCAAGAATTTCCAAAGAAAGGGCTAAGATTTTTCATGATAAATCCATTTTAAGAAAAACATTTGAGCCCGGACAAAAAATGCTCTTGTATAATTCTCGACTATCCATCTTCCAAGGAAAACTCCGATCCCATTGGGATGACCACTATCTTGTCAAGGTGTCCTACCCCAATCGAGCCGTGGAAATCACAAACCCCGAGGATGGCAAAACATTCAAGGTTAATGGCCAAAGACTTTAGTCATTCTTCGAGAGTTTTGAAGTGCAAATGGTGGAGGAAGAGTTGGTGGATCCAGTTTACCCGGACCTTTTGGACGAATAACTATTCATGTAGATTTTAGTGTACAGTCGCTTTCTTTTATCATTTACTTTACAAGTTATTTTGCTTACTTACTTTCATCTTTGTGTAGTTTTCTTTCTTTAAATGTGCAGATTACGGTGTTTTTGTCAAAACTCCATGCGAGGTGTTCTCTAACCCTACTTATATTTTTTTAAGTCTATCATTGCATAGCATATCTTTTTTGTTGCATTGAGGACAATGCATGAATCAAGTTGGGGGGTGAGGTACACCATTTGTATGATACACCAATTTTTTGTTGGTAATACCATTTTTTGGTGAAATTCACCATTCACATGTTCAATAGATTTTTGTTTACAATAATTGAGAAATGTGTGAAAATTTTGAAATTTTTTGCAAAAAATATCTGAATTTTGAACCATATTCCCGTATTTAGAGTGTTGTGGGTTTATTGATTTGTTAATCTTTGCTTTGAACTTTGAATACATGAGAGCATCATATAAATTTATCCTATTGCTAAGAGTGTCACATATGTGTTTGCTTTTGAACTCAACCATAAGTGCACTTTGAATGTGTAATTTCGACAATTTACGGATTGAATTCACATTTTAGAGCTTGACATGAATAGTAGAGATGAATAAGTACCCATGAGAGCTTTAGTGCCAATCCTTGTTGGAGGGAACTTACACTTACTCAAAGAACAATTTTTTCAAACTTCAAATTTGTTCAATAATCTCATTATGCTTATTTTGGTTAGAGTGCATTTGGGTGGTTGATTGACTTTGTCTTGAAATGCAATATGCTCTCCCATGCTTATTTTGAAATGATATTAGGTCATCTTTGATTTATTTGAGCCTTAGCCTTTTTCTTTGGAAAAATCTATCCCTAGTGCCATGATTGAGTCTTGTTGAAAATTCATTTTCATGCCACACAATTGACCAAGCCAGTGCAAAATGATAAAAATTTACCACACCTTGGTTGTTTCGAGACCGACCATGAGAGATCATAGAGAGAAGGAGTAGTGGTGCGGAAACCCAGCAAAAGGGATAAAGAATGCGGATTTCAAAAATGTTGAATGGAAAAGAATGTTAAATCCAAGAATAAGGAGAGAAAAAGGGGTCGAAGAAGAAAAGAAAGAAAAAATAAAATAAAAAGGAAAATGTTAAGGAAAAGAAAGAAAAAGAAACAAAGAGTGTTGTGGATGGTGTTAAACTGAAAATCCCATGAGAAGGGAGATTTTTTGAAATAAAGGTCATTCACTCGGAACAACCCTCTTTGTTACCCTCTGTCATTCGTTTCACTTACCTCAATATCACCCCAAGTCCTCATTACAACCCTTGAAAGTCCTAAATGATCTAGATCAAGCATGGGGAAAGCACACTTTTAAAGGAAAAGAAAATTTGATTTAGCTATCTTGTGACGCCCCAAAATCCGGGGGTCCCGTTGATAACCCATCAACCCGCGGAAACATCCATGGATATCGCTCAACCCGACACCACATCTAGAATATCATTAAGCCGGGATTATAACCCATAATGAAAATTCGGTTTAACATTCATTTGATTCAATTAAAGTCTCATACACCGTGGTTTGTACCCCATTAGGGTCCACTTTGATCATTTAAAGGAAGGAAATTCAAAGCCCAAAGAATTGGCAAAACATTTAAAAATTTCAGATTTTTGGAATGACTACCTGTCGGCTACCGGTAGCTGTTTCCCTCTGGAAAACAACTACCTGTTGGCTACCGGTAGCTGTTTCCTTCTGGAAAACAACTACCTGTCGGCTACCGGTAGCTAAAGGCAGATTTTGCCCATTTCATTGGTTTTTCATTCCCAACTCATTTCAAACTCTTCCAAACTCATACCAAACATATATAATGAGAATTCCCACATTATACATAGTCCATCCAAGTCATATTACATACAACTTCATACATTCATAATTCAAAATATAATGTTTTACAACAACATTTCTAATCACTTAGAGACCACATGTTGGCCTCTCTTCAAACTTGGCGCTCGTCATGGAAACCATCCCTCGGCACACGACCCTCACCTGAAATGTTTCCCGTATAGGGTGAGCACAACGCCCAGTAGAGAAAAATCCTACAGAGGCTACTCCTCAACCTATATGCATATGAAATGTTCACATGCACAACCACAATTCCCATAACCATTCCATCAAGTAATATGATTAAATGATGTAATGCTAGAATGTCATGCCATGAATGAGGTGAGACCCACCCATGTGCACCCAAACCGAGTCCACTCCGACTCCCTTTACATGTCAATGCCATGTATGTTAAACCCGGGCTACCCAAGCCCCATAAAATGAGATGAGACTCATGTACTCAACCCGAGTCCGCCCCGGCTCAACATGAAATGAGATGTGACTTATTTATGCACTCACCCCAAGCCCTTCCCAGCTCGACAACACAATGCAAATGTCAATGTGTAATGACCCGTCTTCGACGGAAATACATCCAATGATCACTTTGAATAAAATCATGCGTTTTATAAATAAGATCATTATTGGATGGTACTCATTGAATGAGTATTTTATAAATCAAAATCTTGTGTCTTCCTGGGCAACGGATTTTGGAATCGCACCGCCGGCTCCGTGGGCCTAACTACACTTTTCTGGAATTTCACCACCGGAAAGTGTATAAACCAAGTGGTTTAGGGTTTTTCACCCAAGGAAGTCGCCATGCCCCTTCTTGCTATACCCGACACAAGTTTTTTCCATGCATGTAATCGTGCGACTCAGTCGGATATTCAATCCAACTTTCCCGAGCCCACCCTTCAACCACCAAGAATGATGTTTGAATGAAACATGCACCCACACTCATGAATGACTCCCACGAATGTGACACAACCTTATGCCCAATATGCTATGACCGCCAATGAGCAACTCTTTTCATGTCCACATGCATTTAATACCACATAGATTGTGGTACAATACCCATGCACAAACACACCCACACCCATGCTAACATCCCATGAATGTGATGTCACACCATGTCCCATATGCAATGTATGCAACTTGGACTACTCCTTGCGTCAATTACCATGCCGGGTATCGACGTCAACCATGCACTCACCCATGAAATAAATGATTCCATGCCAATGCAATGTAATGCACCATTGCATATCCATGCCATGTGTCATATGATATGAATGCCATATGGACAATTAATTCATAATTTCACATGTTCACATTCATGGCAATTATATCAATAACATATAACTACCAAATTCCTTAACCATGTCAATACATCAAGGAGCATATATTGGCATCTTAGTGCATAATTTCACATAGCTCTACTCATCTAAACATGTTATCACAATTTCGTTGGAATAACAACCAATTCCACAACCAAGGCATTTAAACAAATACCTTCAAGGCAAACAACATGTTATCACATAAGTTGTTCAATTTCTCTCAAGAAATTCCTATAGGCAATTTCTATTAAACAATTTAGGATAAAATTATTTTACCTAAATTCCACAAAAAGGCAAGTGTAATTTTTCTAACAACCTACCCATTTCCTTCATTATTCCATAACTATATACATATAAATATGTATACATATCTATATATATACCAAGCCATAATCATAGGCATTCTAGGTAAGAAATCAACCCAAGTAGGAGAACCCCTACCTCTTGGAGCGTGAGAATCCCGTAGGAAGCTCCCAAGACCCGAAAACCCAACTCGAAGCTTGATTTTTCCAAATCCCGATTTTTCACCTTCAGTGAAAATCTTCATTTTTGGTACCCATGCGTAGCCCTCGTCGACGTGATCACTTCTCCCTTCTAGCTCGACGGAATCCGAGCAAAGAAATACAACTCGAATCTTGATTTTCGTACACCCTCATCCGTTCACCTTCGGTGAAACTTGTGGTTTTTTGTACCCACGCGTAGCCCTTGTCGCGTAGATCACTTCTCCCTTCTAGCTCGACGGAGTCCGAGCGACGGAGGCCGGAGAAATCGCCGGAGAAAGGGTTAAGAAACCCTTTTCTCTCTCTTCTCCCTCTCTCTCTCTTTGAACGGCTGAACCAAGGGAGCAAATGTGATATTTTCTTGCAAAATATCAAAAATAAATCCCTATTTATAGTCCCGGAATGTGCGGCCCTAATCGCGCCACACGTCTCCATTTATTCGGGTTCCGTTTAAATCCCGAAACGATTAAATTTCGCTCCGGTTTAAGTTCAAAATATTTTCTATGAACTTTAATTTTATTATTTTCACATTTCTCACATTTTGCCCAAAATTTCGTTTTTGGGGTCACCCGAGACCCGACCGTCTCGTAAAACGCGCAAAATCCGACTATCTCGGAATTCGACGAAATTTTACATGTCCACTAGATTTCGCGAGACGAATCCAACGGTGAAGTCCGTTTCGTCATCCGAGTTCTAGAAAAATTCAGTTTTACAGCCGGAGTGGCAATTTATCATTTTGCCCTTGTTCATCAAAGTTTAAATTTTCCGGGGTTTCACATATCTAGTTCCCTAACAATATTTTCATGAGATTATGCCAATGTTGTTTCACTTTTATGCATGTACTTCATTTTAGGATTATATGTGAGCATATTTCGTTTTGTGCGCAAGATTCGATCTCACATATACACATGGAGCACATGTCAGGATAATCATAGTGTTATTCATTTTTTTGAGAAACCCTTGGTGAGGTTGCATCAAAGCTAAATTTGGATAGCTAAGTGAATGTGAATTTCATTAGGTAAATGTTTAAATTACATGTCCATTTAACACACACGCGATTTTGAAAATGAATGTGTAGGTGCATACTCTAGAATAGCATTTAAAGCCATGGTGTTGCTCATGTGTACTTTGTTCGGGTTTTGAACAATGTGTTATGCAACCCTAGGCTTGTAGGATGGGGAATATCACTCAAATTTTCGATATTGGATAGAATTAGGAATATATTTATCATTTGAATATGTGCTTTACATTTTGAGTATTCATTTTGGTAGTTAAATGTAGAAATCCATGCATTGTGTGTTGAAAGTATCAAAAAATATCGTCTCTTAAATTAAAAAAAAAAAGTGTGTTGAAAGTATCAAAATTTTAAATCATATTGCAATTCCGGAAATGACTTGAAGCATGGTCACTCAATTGTGGTTCACAAGCGTAACTCATGTTTTTGGTAGAGTAGAGGTCATCGATAGGTTGTTAGAATGTGTAGGGGTTAATATAGATTGGAGTGGAAGTGAGAATGGGAGCACATGGATTTTTTGCAAACAAGCTAAAACCTACCAGTAGTTTTAGGCCAAAACCTACCGGTAGGTATTTTTCCAGTGCACAAAACCTATCGGTAGGTTTTGATCGTTCCACCAGTAGGTTTTGCCCAGAAAGCTGAAAACGAGGGTTTAAAGTCATTTTTTTTCGGTGAACTGTTCATTTCCTCTACTGTATTCGACTTCCCAAGCAATTCTCTATACCTCAAATCTTCCCAAAGCTTCGAAAATCCTTACCCAATCCATCAAATATTCCATTTCTCATTACTAGGGTTGATTATTACTTGAATTTTACCAAATTTTGTTGGAATTTTCTCACAAACCCTAGTTTTCCCTTTTTTCCCCCAAATTCCATTTTCTCTTAGGGTTTCTCCAAAAGTTTGAAAGTCATCGCAATGACTCGCATAGGTAAACTCTTCCTAGACTCTTTTGACCCTCTTGAGCGACTATGGATGTGGTTGTTGACTTTTGTGGCAGTTGGGGCACTGTTGATTCTCATGGCACGAACGAAACGCACGGGGCCGAGTTCTCCACCACCCGCGGGCACTAGTTCCCGCAAGAGGACAGAGGAGGGTCCCAGTGGAGAGAGGGGGAGAGGAGAAAGAAGGCACGGAATGATGCTTGCAATAAGAGCATTGAGGAGAAAAATGTCACTTGTGAGCATTATGTGAACATGCTCACTCTCGGGCCGAATCACGAGGTGGTGAAAGTGATTGAGGGGCACGGGATTGGGATTTGGTTCAAGCCGGTTAGTGGGTATAACCTGGCAATGTGTAGAGAGTTTTATAAGAGGTTGAATGTGGTGGACGAGGACAGTTATATTCTCAGGACGAATGTGAGGGGGAGGGTTTTTGATGTGACCCCAGATTTGACTGCGAGCTTGATGAAGTACCAAAGACCTCCCCCCAATACCTCGGTGTATCCACACAACATTCAAGGGGTAAAATCAATCTCTGAGTACGTGCTACTGACCTATGATGACCCGACCCAATTCAAAGGGACAATTCAAGTCGAGGGTCTCGAGCACGCATACGAGATCATGAACAAGGTCTTGCACTTCAATTTGATCCCCTGGGGTGCAGAGAAGAACCCAAATATGGAGAAGCTCGCCCTTCTCAATGCATTCATGACTGGGAAGAGAATGGATGTGGCTTTATTGATCTGGGAGTTCATGAAGGAGTTCGCTCAAACTAGAAATTCGAAGGCAAATCTCCCATTCGCCAATCTAGTCACAAGGATGTGCTATTCCAATAAGGTGAAGTCCTATGTCTCCGATGTGCTACTACCCCCTGAACTTGACGTTATCGGGAAAGGGTGTTGTTTTGTTTTGTTCTTTTTGTTTTAGTTTGTACACAGATAGGATTAGAATTGTCAGCCTAGTAGAAGAGTCTTTAGGATTTTTTTGGGCCGTTTTGTTTTGGGAATTCTAAATCCTTGTACTAAAATTTTGGAAGTGATTAATGAAAAGAACCACAGTTATTTCATTTTATCTTGCCAAAGTCCATTTCTTTAATTGCATTGTGATTTTTGCATTTTGATTGTTTGGTGATTTACGTGTGTAAATGAATTGTTGTAGTTTTATACTTTGTGGTTTGAAAATAAAGTTTGCTTGGGAATAACAAAACTCAAGTTGGGGGGTGTGATTAGCACAAAATATTGCACATCATGTATACATTTGCACCCCTTTTATACTTGCTTTTGTGGTGAAAATGGGAGGAACTGCAATTAATCTAACAATTAATAAAGTTTTTGTGTGATTATAGGTAAAGAGTAGGAAATGGCTTGAGTTATGCCCCCATCATAGCGCTTAAAGACAATGGAGATGATGGGGAGGCTTAACGGGTGGTTTGGAAGGTGAAGAGATCAAGAAAAGAGCAAATCAAGTGAAAACCTACTGGTAGGTTTGCTCATAGTCCTACCGGTAAGTTTTGCACACTAGAAATAACCTACTGCTTCATCTGCCAAAACCTACCGGAAGGTTTTGCTTACTGGAAAAAACCTACCAGTAGGTTTTGTCATTGACCTACTGATAGGTTTTGCTGACAAAACGCCAGAACCTACAACTCAAACTCTACCTGCTTGGGGGGCCCACCTATGCTTCTCCCACACATGCTCTGACATTTTCTACATACAAGCATGCTCTTACACACCTAAACTCTGATTTTGGAAAAAGAATCATGGAAGAGGAAGAGGGAGAAAGAGAGTGGTTGGGGAAGCATGGAAAAGACATGGCATTGTCTGTCCTTGCCTGCACATTTGTCCAATCCCTTCCCAATGATGGTAAGTCAACTCTCACAGACCTTAAGGGGGGGGGGGGGATGGACGAAAATGAAGACATTCCTACACCATTATTCAGCTACACACATACTTTTAGAGAGAGAATCTCAAGGAAGAAGATGATGTTAGAGAGAGAAAGTTGGATTTTCATTATTTCTTCACCATTTTCAGTGTTGTAAGCTTTAAACTACTTGTAATCTTTCCCCTTTACATTTTAAACTCTTTCATTCAAGTTATATGCAAGCTTAGCTAAGTGTTTTTAGGATTTAAATTTCTACATTTGGGTATTTGCTTTCAATATTTGTATTTTGGTCATGAATGCTATTTCACTTGTAGTTTAACTCTTTTCTTTCATTAATACAAATTCCATGCTCCATTTCTCTACCATGTTTCTTTACTTTGTGTTGGACTTTCCTTTTATTATGAGTAGCTAAGTTTTTAGTTGGCTAATCCAAAGGAGATTTCCTCTTGGGTATGCTAAATCAACTCTCCTCCATTCCTCCTCGTAGTGTAAAGTGCTTGGTTTGACTAGGTTGAGTGCGGATGTGACTGTGAGCTCCTGATACACACCGTAGACTTGTCACGAGGTATGCTTGAGCCTACACCTCCACATTAGTCCCTCACTTCCTACGAATCAATTAAGCATCGAGACACCATTGGAAGAATGTTTTGAGTTGATTTGGCATTCTCATTGGAATGACCCTTTCAGATTAGCTAACCTTGATTTCATTACATTGTTAGCAAAAAATCCACTCACCAAAACACACAACTACAAGATTTTACACTATTTCATTTCTTTACAGAATCACCTTCACCACAATTCAACCTTCCTTCCCTGAGGAGACGACCTTGGAATACCCATTCCAAGTAAAACACGACACTTGCAAGTCTCTCTTCGCTTGGGGATCACTTTTGCACACACACATTTTCATTCACACACACGTTTTTCCAATTTCTTGCATGATACCCGAGAGAGAGTGACACTCACATACTCACATAAGTCATACACACAACCAGGTTCGTGTTTGGAGATTAGGGTGAATCGCAATCAAGCATTATAGACGGGTCAAATCTCGCCATAGTCAATTCTTTTGATTCAATGCATAAAACGGAACTCCATCATCATTGAATCAGGTTTACTCTAGCTATTGAATCAGGTTTACTCCTTTTGCTCGTCTATAGTAATAAGGCGTGAGTAGTCCGTTTATACTCTTCGGTGAAGGGTGAATGCATGTATGATATTGTTTAAGTTATGACAATGCCGATATTTTATTTATGCGTTAATGGTTATACCTCCCTTAATTGATGGATGGTTACTATTATAATATGTTCATGGTTATAAATATCGAGCAGAGCTTAATGCTATATACCATACTATCTTTAATTATTACGCACTTCATGCATGATATAGTGATGTATGTAGTTGGGATTTATGTAACAGTCAAGAGATTGGTTATAGACGGGTTAAATCTCGTCATAGTCAATGCTTTTGATTCAATGCATAAACCGGAACTCTGTCTTTATTGAATCATCAACCTACCGATTGAATAGCTAGAGTGAACCTTTTGAATGGTTCACCTTCGAGTTTACTAGAGTAATTTGATTGTTGCATATTACATAGACCTTCCAACTAACCTAATCAGTTGTTGTGATATGGTTCAGTTATACATCAAACCTACCGGTTAGCTTTCTAGTGAAATGAGAGTTAATTGTTATAAGGCGGCATTTTCATAAATGAACAGTGTAATATATGTTGGATCCCCGCACTGAAGAGTACCTTTTTTTCATTGTTATTCAAAGTTTTAGTTAAGTGTTTACTTAATAATTCTAAGCTCACACCATAAGTTGTTTCGTTGCACACTACACATATGACAATTTTACTGTTTTCTGTTTTAAATACCGACAGTTAGCTCCCTGTGGGTTCGACCTCGGACTTAACCAAGAAATATTGTAATTTGACCACTTATACTTGGGTGTGTGACATAAATTTGATCAGACCAGATATCAATACACATGTTACGACGCATAAATTAGAAGTTAGGAAATAATTCCTTTACCACTAACACTTGATACAAATAAGTAGAGATGAATATTTCCCTTGTGAGTTTTGAGCCAATCCTTTTTGGAGGAACATTGACATTTACTCAATAAAAATAGTTATATTCAACTTTATTTTCTTGAATAGTCTTATTACTTATGTTTTGATCAATACTAGCTTTGTGAATTATTGCTTGAATTTGAATTACTTTTATAGGAAGTGTGTTTGCCAAGAACTCTTGAGATATGATTTTAGATAATTTTTGAGATACTTTGAGCCTTAGCCTTATTCCTTGTATAATTTTATCCCTAGAAGCCGTGATTGAGCCTTTGAAAATTTTGTTTCTCAAGTCACACATATAATAACCAGGCCTAAAATATGATATAATATATTTTATCCTTGGTTATCCTGAGATTGAGTTTTTATTGTTTATGAAAAAATGAGTCTTATGATTGAGAAATATTATTGAAAAGGTAAGAAGTTATATATGTTTGTGAACATTTGATAATTTGCTGATTGAAAAAAATGTGTTCAGCTTGATTGAAAAAACAAAAAAATAGATAGAGAAGAATGCAGAAAAAGAAAATGAAAAACAATATGTCTAGCATTGAAGGAAAAAAATAGCAAGCATGTGTTTAAAGAAAAAAATAATGAGCAAATGTTGAGGATTGAGCTTCTAAAGGATGTTGAGTGTAAGGCTATGATCTGATGGTGCAATGCTCTCTCGGGATAGTGTTTTGAATTCCTAAATACCTTTTGTTTCAAAACCATTTGATCTGAAGAGTGTATTGATTGATGGATGACTTGTGTGAATAAGGATGGGGATAGTGATTGTTTAATTGTTATGTATTGATATCATTTCATGAGACTATGCCAAGTCTTATTTATTGATATAGTGGTTATTGATTATGAGATATATGTGAGTTACTTTTTGTTTTGATTTACATTAAATATGCTCACATAAAATACTTTGAGGGTACATAGTCACTATAATCTGAGGGAATTTATTCTTGAGGGTATACCTTTTTGGTAAGGTTTGCATCAAGGACGTAGATAGTGGAAGGGGTAAGTTGTTCTTGACTAATTGTCTGATCATCCGTACTTATTTTGCACACCATGCACTAAGTTCAATGGAAATTTGATATGTGAATAAATATCGTATAACCTTTAATTCTATAAATTGACTTGGTAAGAACTTATTCATGTTTTTATTAGATATAATGCTACTTTTTATTCAGTAGAGGTTATATGTTAAATTTAAAGGCTAAATGCAATCGTTAGACCTACGAAAGTGGTTTAGTTGTTTATTTTTATTTTTGATCTAGTTATTACTAGGGACTAGTAATATTCAAGTAGGGGGTGTGATTAACCATTAAAAATAATGTTTTATTGTATTTAATAGATGGCTAATTACATAATATTTGAGCTTATATATAATTACCTATTAGATTTTCAGTTTAACCATTGTTTCGAGTGGTTGATGTATTTTCTAGGTAAAATAGGTGAATTGGATCACATTTGGATACACTTGATGACTCAATTACTAAGGAGGAGGAAATTGAATTTGGAAGGGCAAAACCGTCATTTGGAGCATGGTTCAAGATTCTCGTGAAAGATCCAACCCGATTCCCAAAAGTTTCGAGTTCAGAATTTGGGGAAACCAGATAAATAGTACCGTCTAGATGCATCTAGCACTGTCTGAACGCAATTATTGCAATTGGAAATATTGACTTCTCAAGATAAAATCAAAATCAATGTACTAGTCCGGACGCATTATCACTGCCCAGACGCGAGTGACAAAAACGCAATTCCAGAGAGTTTTTTATGTTCCGATACCTGCATTGCCATTCGGACTCAAGTTTGACGATACATATCCCATCTATTCGAGCACAATGTTTATTGTCTGAACGCAACTATGACCATTCAGACGCAGCTAGTGTTGTCTGGACGCCACCCTGAAGACGAGAATTCCAGTGATTTTTCACTATCCAGATGCGGTCGTAAAAAAAACATTCAAATTGACATAATTAAAATCTATGATTTTTATTAAGAGCATGCAATTTTTAATGTAAAACATGTAATTCCTACAAGAAATGAATCATATTATCAAAAAGAGCATAAAAACATTGTAGATCTAACATATTTAATTGAAAATGAATCAAAACATAGATATATGTAACTCTAACCCTTAATGAGTGAATTTGAGAAAAAACCCCTACCTTAATTTCTGTAGATCTTGATCCTAACATATTTGGTTTTGGTTTCCACGCGTAAATCCTTTGCAGTCTCTCCCTTTTCCGTTCTTTCAACTCTCCTTAGCCTTCTAGGATTGAAAACTAACCTAAAGAATGTCCTTAGAATATTTATAGGGTAAACAATTGTTCAGTCGGCGCAAGCCTATTCATTGCTAAACACGCGCTCACGTTCGAACGTGAATGACATTCGAATGTGTCTCGTTCTAACGTAGCTCGATCTACTATTTCTCCTATTTTTTCTTCTCTCTTTGGGCCTTCCTTAGGTTGCTTAGAGTTAGAGTGTACAGATAAACTTTAAAACTAATCTCTAGGGTATTTACAAGGTCCAAAACTATTAGGCATCGCGGAACTAATCAGGGCTGAAATCGCGCTACTATCCAGACGAAGATATTGCGTCTGGATGGTACCAACTCTTTGTCCAAAATCTTTAATTTGCATCTGGACAAAAAAAATTTGTTCAGACGTGGATAACTTTCTGCCCTAAATGTCCAAGACGATTTTGACCTAATTAGAGGTCGATTCACGAAATTGTCATTAGATATATATTAATGGAGTTTGAAATCTTCTTTCCAATGCCACATAAATTAGCTCAATCGAATATTGTAGTTATAATTAAAATATTGAGGTAGTGTCAAAATTTTTCTTTCCTTCCCAAATTCTCCCAAAATGGATTTAAACCTCAGAACACTTTCAAACTTCTAATATACCCCCATATAGCCTATGCCAAGGTTTCTTGACCTTACGGATTTAATGGTAATATTATTTTGACTTAAAAACTTATTTAGTTACCTTTCTCACATTTAAACACATCCAAAACTAAAATTTGACCCTAAGGTTAATACGAGCGAAACTCAAATTTCACTGGTATTCTTTCAAAACCATCATTTTTGTTATTTTAGAAGAAGTCTTCAGTAATATTATCCATGTTTAAGTATAATACAAAGTCTTACGGGTACCATTCGGTAACAAACATACCACGGTGAAAGAATTAGAGGTACGTTTGTTAGACATGGATCCCATTCTTTCAATGCATCATTTTTTGTTTACTTAAAGTTGCAGCTAAATGGAGGTCCATGTTTTGTTTTTTCAATTATATTTACCAAATGTAATGGAAATCTCTCTTTCACGTATAGCAGAGGAAGAAGAACTTGCACGGGGAGAACAAGAGGGAGTGGTAGTGCAGAAGCAGTTGAGACCTTGCTGAAAGATTTATGTAGAGCAAATAATGTAGTGGTTTTTACCATAAGCATCTTGACATGTTTCATGTTGTGCAATCTGAGTACCAATGATATTGTTGCCTAATGGTTGACTGCAATAAACTCCAGAAAATCCCACCTTAAAAGAATTCTTCTTGAGGTATTTTATTGCATTAATTACAAGAACAGATGGTTTTTTTTTTTTTCTGCATTCGATTTGCACAAATTTCCAACCATTCCTACCTATGGTTTCGTATATTCTGTGAAGACATCTACAGCCTCTTCCAAGTTGTGATGATGAGCAAGTGCTCAGCATTATTAATCTGATTAGGAAATGGTGCAGGAGAAGACAAGCAGAAAGAAAACTCTGAAAAAATAGCCACAAAAGTTTTTTTTTTTTTTATTGTTTCTTTTTTCTCTATAAAATAGTTTTAACAAAACAATGGAAACATGAACGCAATACACAAATCCCCATTTGTAATGGGGTTTAAGAGAGATAAGTAGTATATTTTTTGGATTAGAGAGATTTTTAGACTTCAATCTGCATTGTATCACTATAGTCGATAAAGGATTTTTCATCGCTCGCCCATGACAAAATAGGTTTAAGAATATTTGCAAATTGGTGAGTTGGACTAATATAATATATTTGCACAGCAGCATGTCACGATGATAAAATTATGAAGTCATCCTGAAGTGTTGGATGATTTAATACTAACTGCTTTTTTAGTTTTTTCAGCTTTTCCAAGTAATACGTTCATATTATTTGGCCTTATTTTTATTAATTGATATATATACATATATTATATTTTTGGAGCAAAATGTATTAATTTACATTGTCTTCATCAAAAACTTTGCTACAACAAATTTTGCATGATCATCTAGAGTGTTAACTTAACACTAATGATAATCTGTACTTGAAAGTACGATACAATATAAATAGTTTTGAGAAGAATGTTACTAACCGTTAGATAAGTCTATTTGAAACCGTCATATGAACTTATTAAAACCTGTCATATTTTATATTATAGATTCCAATTAAATCTTTTTACCAGCTCTTGGATCGCTATTAGATGATCTCCCAAAAGTGATGAGTTTTCCATGAACAAGTTTTGAAAAGATTTGAAGAAAAAACAAACCTTAAATTTAAAATTTTAGAAATTCACTCAATGGCTTACAAAAATCTAGTTCTGGAAATTCATTAAATAATATAAAATTTTGAAATAATTAGCTTGTGTCGGACTGGAACCAACATATGAAATCATACAAGCCTTAAAAACACACAATCATATGATTAGAATCTGATGAAACAAGAACATAAATGCAACACAAATAGCCGTTGGAAGTACTGTTTCACGTGTTCTGAAAACAATCAGCATTGTCATCTAGACAGGCTGCAGAAACTTTCTAGACCAAAATATAGGAGAAGCAGCTATTCATAGTATTACTTTTGGGGGAATTAAACGAACAAATAATAATCCAGACAAATCAGCACAATCATGCATCCCAGACTTCAAAATTTAAATCATGGAAGGTTGAACTCTCCCTGCATGTAAAGCAATTCTCTTCAAGGTGCAAGCAAATTAGAGGAATTCTTTTATTGCAATAATCAAGTGATACAAACACAGTATTATCTCATCTCCTGGCAAATCACAGAGATGGGCATCAGGGAACCAAAACTACACAATCTTCCCCAGGAGCAACCATTCCCTTAAATAGCACATCCCCTCCCGGAACAATAACAAAAAAACAAAAGAGGAAATTCGCAAGGAATTCAAGCAAGAAAAAAGGAAAAAATGTATAATGAGTATGTGTGGGGCTGTTCAAAACTTCCACATTCTTCTGTGAGGTGTGCAACTTCAGCGGGTCTACGAGCGTGCAGCCATTTTAGGGGAGGGTCACAACAATAAGATGTACTCGAGCTTTATAGAAACTATGTTCAAAGATCACAAAAGTATTTCTTTAAGAACTAGGAGGACCAGCATTATAAAGCACATAATAACGAGTACTGTAGCACACATCACCATCTCCCCTTTTTTCTGAGTTCTCTCCGCCTGCAAATAAAATGCATCCCTCATGATGTCCGCAAAACAGACAGATGAGAGAGGCAGAGATGAACCATATGTAGCAGAAATTCTAAACTAAAATTATATAGCAAGCGAAGGAGAAGCTTAAGTTAAAAAAGAAGAGTAACAACCTTCTGAAGCTGTTTCATACCCTCCTCCACTGACGCTGCAACATTCTGAATGTTGTAGTCTATCCTATCAACAATAGTGCCCTGCTTGGCGACATAATTTAAGTTAGTCAATAATCACCATAAATAATTGAAATTTCCTGAACTATTCAGAAGGATGTGTAGCTTCAAACCTGATCAATCACAAGGACAGACAGATCCTTCATGATTTGGGCAAGCTCATTTACTGATTCCACTACCTACTAACCAAAAGAATAAAGTATCTAAAAATATAATGTCACGTTAGTGGGTAAAACTCAAAATAATGAGGCAAAAGCATTCACTTACCTGTTGAATCTCTCTCTCCCTCTCTGCTGTGAATGCCTCGCTTTTCTTCAGTTTGGCCATTTGCTGTTCGTTAAATCCCTGAGTAGATTAATTGGACAATCATTTTAGATTGTGTGATAGATAAATAAATTGTGCAAGGCCACATATGCCCAAAGATGAGCAAAAGAAGACTTGTGTTCATAAGGTACCAGACAAAGTTTTCATTTGAATTAAACCAATAGAATTGAACACAACAAAGCAAAGCCGGCATACCATGTCATCAAAATCATCATCCTCCATCCTAGAATGGTTTCCGTTTAAGTTCATTTCTAAGTCAACCCCATCAGGACCCTACATCAGAAGGAAATAATTCAGTAAATATTCCAAGACATGCCACCTGGACCACGAAGTATTCATACAGCTGGTCGTAAACAGTTGCTGACAAACTAGAAAAAAAATGGTGCAGTAACCTAAGTTCTTCAAAGTGCATGAGAAATCTGTTCAAAAGACCCCAAACTGAAAAACCAGAATTGTACCTGCATCTTAAAGATGCCACTAACAAATTGTTTGTGACAGAAATTCTGCACATACCTCTTTCTGCTGCCGAAGACAATGCAAATAAGTCGACTGTTTCTTACGAAGTTCCATTGAAAGACTCTGAAGATCAGTGGCAAGAGAGCGCTGCCATAAAAAAAAACAAAACATGAGGGCAGATTACCAGAGTCGAACATCACTTGTTATCATACGAGCTTTATTTTTATGCAAAAAGTGCCCCTAAGCCTAACCTAGAATCACACGTCTAAATGAGCAACACCACATTTGCTGCACCCAATAATTCTGAGCAAGTTCGATTGCATTTCCTGGCCTGCACGGAGCAGGAGGGGATAAGGAAGAAAACGCTCTTACTTTTTCCTTAATTCCTCCCCATCACCAAGAAGTGAAAAAGGGAAAACAGAAATGGATGCCGGCAACCATAGCATATATAGCAAACATCCCCCCCCCCCCCCCCCCCCCCCTGCGGGGGGCGGGGCGCCCAGCATGCACTGATGAGTTATCACCACACAGTAGGCGATATAACGATCATAGAGCCATACCTGCACATTTTTCCTAACATTTAAATCCTCAGAAGGCCCAGTAGCTGAGAGTCTCTGTAATCTCTTCTCTGATTTCTTTAAAAGATTAGTTATCTCTTGGGTAAGAGCCTCTATCCTGCGTTGATCTTCTTTGCCATCTCCGAATGAGGGCATTAATGCCTTGGCATGAGCCTTGGCTAGCTCAGCAATTTTTGTCCGCACAAGTTGCACATTTGCTGCTATTTCTTCCGATATGTCCACCCAAGCTGGAGGTAGACCCACTGTAAGTGCACCTCCACTACAGTAGGAGAACAATATATGACTCTAACCATAAGGTAAATACATTGATTTTACTGTAGTAGAACAAATGCATTTAAAGGAGGTATAGTTGTAAGAAATTGTGAGGAAGTACATCCAATTCTGCAAACTAAATGGTAATATGAATGATTTAGTTGTGGTAAGGGAGCATTTGAATGCCAGGGCAGAGCTAGAAAATCATCCTAGTGGGGGCAATTTTAACAACAATAAGACAAAAATTTGAACTAATCATAAATACAAAGACTTTGGTACCACTTTTTTAAGCACTTTCTTACTTTTTTGGTTTTTTAAATAGTTTTTCCCTTGTCCAGACTTGCCTTATTTTTCCAAATTTGATGACATGTATAATAAGCACACAAATACACATATAAGTGTATCATTGATATACTAACATTAGTATAGTTCACTTTATGACATGTTGATAGATTATTTTTTCACTTTTATGACCAAATTACTTTCATTTTAAACTCAAACAAAAGTTACCCAACGGTAGCTTAAATATTGATTGGTAATAACCAATGCATTTACGATTGTTCCAAATCAGTTTTCAGATTTCAAAAAGCATTGCATCATAACTCAGTATCAACACTTTTAAACATGTTTTTCTTAATATATTCAAATTAACAGTGATGATAAAGTGGGGGTGATATATTGAGAGCGGCAGAATAAAGACCTATAGGATGATTTTATAAAACCATGATGAGCGGATTCAACTAGCTAAATACTAGTTAAGTTGAGAGTTTACAGATTTAATAAAAATATAAGAGATACTTAGAACACGTATTGAAAATGTTTGCACAAAAAACTTAAGCTACTATGCTATGTGGCTCCGCCAATGTTTTCATGTCTCACACAAATGAAATCATACCATTATGTTACTGTAGAATTGAAAATAAAGACCATGTATTCTACTTGTAGAGTCTGTCGAATCGAAGAAATTGACAAATCTTGAGATTTGAAGTTCCAGGATTTCATTTCCTGTGATTCGTGAAACCAAATGCTTTTTCGAGCCGGAGTTTTCAAGTAGACATAACAGTGTTTTTCACAGACAAAATAAAACAAACAATGAAATTGGAAATAACCCAAGAGTCAGGTGATTAACCTAGTCTCTTTCGAACAAATAGGAGTTAAAAAAAAAAAGCAAAAGAACTAACGAATATGTGGAAAATATACAGATTGAGGTTATCAAGAACCTACTTAAGAACAAAAGATCTGAAACAAGGGGAAAATGCATCAACCAACCATACGAGAGGAGCACAAATGGTGAAGAATGAACCAACAATGAATGAGCAGCATACAAAGCCAAGAATGTCAAGAGATACTGAAGAGATGAATTTTGTCTGCTGCTTCTTATCTTTTTGGTACTAGTAAAAACATCAATCTTATAGATTCTAGGCTGACTCGGGGGTTAAACTTAAACCCCAGGGTGAAAAACCCTTGTCAGTCAGTAGGACATCTCTTCGCCTTATATAAACAGAACAACCCACAAAACAATTCATAGTTAGGTAACGAAAACGTATCAAAATTGAAATTTCCTTTCCCAGTGGACACATAAGCAACATTGGTAGGCACGTCAATAGTAGCCATAAGTGGTGGACAATGACCACCATAAGGATTTATGAAGTCTAATATTGACTTGCACATGCATAGTTAGTCTGACCAATTTCAAAACTGGTAACCATGCCTGTCAGCACACAGTTCGGTGAGCCAATAAAACTTCAAACTAAATCTCTCATCACCATGTTGCTGACAAATCAATAATGTGACAGAGGAGTGTTATTAAATAGAACAGGCAAATAGAGATGCCAAGGTCTCCTAGGGACTAGGCACGAGGCGTTAGAGCCCCTAGGCAAAATGCGAGGGTTATCCTCACAAGGTGTATCTTATGGATAATATGCGAAAAATTATAAATTATCCACAGATACAACTAAATATTACAAATCTTAGTAAACTCCAGACAAAAAAAAAATGTACAGGTCATCCCAGCAGCAGATATCAATCATATTGTGCAATGAAAAGCTAATTGCAGGTAAATCCAGCAAATGACAACAAATATCAATAATATTTTTGGCAAAAGAGAGCTAAATTAAAAAGTATTAGAACCTTTAACAAATTTAAACACAAATATATTAGCGAAGTTTGGTAGAGATTAGGATTAGAATTCAAAGTTTACTTGGAGTTCTAATCTGGTGTTATCACATCAAATATTCAAATCAAACTAAATAATCAATGGCCCAATATATATCATTGAAAGGGGGGGAAAAACTCACACCTCATGCGCCCCAGGCTTGAGCCCTATGCGAGCGCCTCGTTTGCATTGACTATGCATCAACGAAGTCACCTCGCCTCAAGCTTATTAAGACGTTTCAAGTGCATCTCACCTCGCCTCGGGCTTAAGCAAGCGCCTAGGTGCGCTTTTCACAACACTATGACAAATAACTAGAATGCCTTGACATTGTTGACAATGAGGTTACAGAGGGAACCCATACAAAAGTAAGAACAACTTATTTCGTAAACACAAATATAAGGAGAACATAAGGGTTTTTTTGGCTTTATCTGCACCTGTTAAAAAAGAAAAAGATGTAGAAACCAAGTTTGTCAGCGCTTTTTTTCAAAAGTACTTGCTCAATTTTTTATAAGCAGATCTAGAAGTATATATGATATAAGTAAACAAAATATGTTGTCCAAAAGCATGTCAAAATGGTGTTTTCATTCTCATCAATATCTTTGTTTCAAAAATATGAAACAACATAAGGCAATGTGTTCTCGAAATTTTTCTTCAACTCCATTTGTGAAAATAAATACATTTTGGGAGCCATATATTTTTAAACCTAAAACAAAGTAGGGCCCAGAGTCAGAGAAAGCAGTCATCGATTGTCCTCTAAAGAATCACAAAACCAGAGCAGGAAATGGCTCTAAACTAGCAACAATAGATATGGCTTTTTCTTGTAAGATCCAACATTTTGGACCAAACATAATGTAACTGTCAAAACCAGGAGTCCCACCATGACTATGAAACGACTCAAGCCACCAAGCATCCTAGTTTTACACCAAAATAAACATATGCACAACCTACCAATTAGTCTAAATAGAGATTAAAAATAAGACACAAAGATTGGGGAGAGAGATGTAGAGGGGAGGCAAAAATATGACTAGTTGGGAACTTGGGATTTGCGTAAAAATGTGAGTCCCTTTTGGAAATGGGTTGGAGCTTGTTTTTGGCCTACTTTTGCTTAACTTTAAATCTGACTCAACTTCTAGTAAAGACTGGAGATGCCCTCACAAATACGTAAATAAAACTAAAAAAACCTTTCTACACTACCTGAATAAATTTATGGTTAAAATTTTGAATTTATGGTTGGCTACACCAGTGTTATTTAAAGCGAAAGGTGCATCAAGGCACCAAGGTCTCCTAGGGCCTAAGCATAAGGCACGGGATTCATTGAACAGAGCCGGATATTGTGGATAATATTTGTAAATTACAAATTAACTCCCAAATATAGTTAATGTAGGAAAGATATTGTGGATAATATCTGTAAATTTCAAATTAACTCCCAAATATAGTTAATGTAGCAACTTCAGAAAATTCAGGCAAATACACATATAAAACTCATCCAGTAGCATACAACAAATTACACCAAAAATCCTAGCAAAATTAATCACCTTTAGGCATCAAATTTCAAGAAAGTTAGATAATAAAGAAAATACTCGGAAAAATATAGCTAGATCTAGGAAAATGTGACCGAAAACTCATTTTTGCTAATTTGAGATGCATAGAGCAAATCACATAGTAATTCCTGAAACAATTAATCAAGTTTCAGTAAATCTCATCACATATCAATCATATATAGCAAATACAGCTAATTTCAAATTCATTAGCATCATCACCAGTTTCAACATCAAATTTCATTAAAAGTTTATAAAAATGTTTCCCAAATAAGATGAAAAAATAAGACAAGCTGAGAGAAAGGAACATTTTTATACAGCGAGAGGTGAATTTCATAGCACCAAAGGCTAATTCTACAGTATTAAGGGCTGATTGACCCGAAAGAAAGAGACTTAACTTTTAAAAACATAGGTTGATTTCACCAAAATATAGGTTGGTTTCACAGGAAATGAAAGCAAAAGGGGAAAAAGAAATTTTGGGTGGCAGGCGAAGAGGATCAAAGACGCAGAAAGAGAGAGTGTGATGATAATGAAAAGACAAAGATAGAGATCACTGGTCCCAATTAAATCCTTATACCTGCAATTACATTAGACTGGATCTGTGAAATTCTAAGGTACAGTTTAGAGTTAGATAAAAATATTTATATTGGAGCTCTAATATGATGGTATGCATGGGAAATATTCCCATCAATTGTCCAAAATAAATCACTAAAGGGAAAAAAAGACCACGCCTTGAGGCTAGCCAGCAGGGGAGAGAATATTAGTAACGTACCAGATCCACCCTTCCAGTACCCCATATTGGCAAGTGGCAAGATTAGAGATAACTAGGGAGTATGCTTCCTCTCAGCAATTCCATTCTGTTAGGGAGTATAGGGACAGGACTGCAAATGCTGAATACCTGATTTGGACAAAAAACTCTACTAGGTGTTATTGAAATATTTACCTCCATTAGAATGAAATCTCTTTTTTCTGGAAGATAAAAGATTCTCAACATACACCTTAAATTGAGTAAAAATATTACACTTCTGATTTATGAACAAGAGGAAAGATCACCTAGTTTTATTATTTATAAAAGAAACATAGTATTGATAACCATGAAGTGATGGTTCAGGAGCTAGACCCCAAACATCGCTGTGAATAATCTCTGAAGGATGTAAAGGAACTGAGAGTGAAAGTGTAAAAGTTTGTCTGGTCATTTAGCCATACAAGCAATATTTACAAATACAAGTAGTAGAGTTATGAGATGCAGATGAAGGTGAAATCTGTGAGGATGAAAGAATCTGTTGATGATTGGATAGATGTCCCACTTTCATGCCAGGTTTGTTGAGACACCTTGGTTCCCAGATTGACCACCATAGGTGAAGAAGGCAGAGATCTTATAGGGTACAATCCATTTTTAGTCTTGCCTTGGTAGAGTATTTTCTCTCCGAAGACTTGTCTTGAATTTGGAAATGAAAGGAATCAAAGATAAATCTACAATTTGTTATCAGCACAGGATTGATGAACAGAAAGAAGGTTAGAGGACAAATCTGGAACATAAACATTAGCGAAAAGGAATGTGATTTGGTGTTTAAACAAGTTTGACCTAAATGAACAAATGGCCATTTCCAACTGCATCTGTGTCATGTCCAGTATAAGCTTCAACAAGACTCAAATTAGCTAGATCTGGTGTGAGGTAAGAACTTGCACCCAAATCAATAAGCCAAATGTCTAAGTTCTATGGCATGGAAGACACTTCTGAATTGTAGGATGCTGCCATAGCAGCAAGCTGAGGGAGGATTACGACCTTGATAGGAGTAGTTCATTCGGTGGTAGAAATCAATGGTTGAATGACCAACTTTATTGCAGATCTGACATGTAACTCTGCCTTGCTCAGAGTGATTCAATTGATTAGTACTCTTGTTAAGGCCAAATGACACAGTTGTTGTCTGAATATTGATTTGATGGACCAAAAAAAATTATTGATTTGGTTATTGTCAACACTACCATAGGTGTTTGATTTACCTCCTCCTCTATTATTAGATCTGCCTCTCCCTCTGTTATTGTTGTAAGAACCTCTACCTCTATTCTGCTATGTTCCTTGTGCCTGATTAAAGAACTTCGACTGATAAGTGTCATAGCCATAGGAAGTGACTGAGCTTGACTTAGTTTGTTAGCAGATTCAGTAGTGGCCTCTTCAGTTTGTAGTAACACATGAAGTTCTTCGAGCGAAAGTGGTTGAGATTTGGTATGAATAGAGGTGCGAAAACACTGTACTCACTAGGCAAACCATTTAAGGTGTAAATCAGAATATCTTCATCCTCAATGAATGTAGAAACAGCAACTAATTTGTCCCTTGTTTCTTCGATTTTCTGAATATAAGAATCTATTGTATCTCCTCCTTTGATGATTGTTTGCAATTTTGACTTTAGTTGGAGCATATTTGCTCAAAAAAGAGAAGTAAGCCTTCGTTCTAGAGCTTCCCAGACTTATCTTGTTGTTTTGAATCCAACTACATAAGATAAAGCTGTAGAGGAGAGTGTAGCAGTAGCATTGATTAGAGTAACTAATGCTAGATCTTGAGTTGTCCAAGCTTGAAAATCTAGATTGATCACAGTTGAGATCTGTCCAGTTGAATCACGCACAAACTTCTATGGACAAATAATGGAGCCTCAACATATCCTAACAATGAATGTGCTCTCAAGATCGCAGAGATCTGGTATTTCCAAGGGACATAATTGGTAGAATCTAATTGTATTGCGATCAAATTGGAAATAATGGAGAGTAAGAAGATTGGAGAGTTAGAAATCGATGAAGATGAAGAAATTGATGAGGAAGAAGAAGCTGAAGATGAATTGGACGTAGCAGATGAAGACGCCATTGGTGATCCAATAAGGTCTCACAGAAATGGCTTTGATACCATGATAAAATGAAGAAGACTCATCTCTTATTTCTGAAAATCTCTTCTCAATTTAACAGAATCTGTTACAAGTGGTTTTTATGTCATGAACTACATCTTTGGTTCAGTTCAGGGGAGTGTAACAAGTTGATAGACATTCCGATGACCTCAGCTTAGATCATGACATCAAAAATCCAATCCCTGAAAGTTGAACAAGTAGATGAATAATGTATACACAATAACAAAGTCATCCCATCCATTTTCGCTATCTCCATAGAACAAAACTCTTTTTAACTTTGTAATTCGAATCCAACCAAGCCCCAGAACTGAGAGAGATGTACCTGGAAGTTCCGGGATCCTCGGTACTGACTGGAGCATAAGACCGATTCTGATGAAGCAACGATGTTGTTGCCAACTCGATCACGGGCCCACCGGAGCTCGACGAAAACGGCGAAGAACCCGCTGGAACTCGAACGCTCTTCAATGCATCTCTATACTTTCTATACAACAAGGTCCTATTCCTCGTCGTCATTGATTATTCTGAACTAAAATCCAAATCCAAAGAAAACAACCAAAATAATGCTCCAATTAATACAATATTCTGTAGATCTGAAAAATGATCAGGGCAAAGAGTGTTCGCATCTTGTTTCTTAGCAGTTCAATTGATGAGGCTAGGGTTTGCGAAGAGAAGATAGAATATGAGACGTGAGGACTATGAGGTCGTCGGGAAGAAGTGACATTGCCGGTGGAGTTGGAACCGGATTCGGTGAGCTGACTTTTGTTGCCGTCTAATATGTTCAGAGAATAAGAATGGAAATGCGCGTGCAGAATAAAATGCGTCAGGTACTCAGGTGAAAGAAAATCAATGGATTTTGAATCCGGCTCAGATCGTTTCAAACAAATTACGATGTCCCAATATAAAAATTCGCTGAGACTATTTCAAAGTTTATTTGATCTGACAAATCAAAATGAGTTCTAAAAAAATCTCCCACCTAAAGTTTTTGGTAGTACCCAAAATCACTTCTGATGGTGTAAATCTACGTGAATGAGCTATGGAACCGAATAGTTCATTATGGACGGTCTGTGTGGATTCAAGTGATGTATCTGAGCTGCAAGGCTCGTTCTTGATAATGTAGATTGATGGTTAGGGGATTCGGGGAAAGGGTTGATAGCACGGCAGAAGTATAGTGGTTCACCGGCCTGAGCTCGGCTAGTCCACTCTGCAATGGAGTCAGATGGCTCCTCTCTTTCTTATTGATCAAGTTGAGCGTATTACAGTAGAATACACAGGGTATTAGGGTTTCTCCTTGTCTCCCCCTTGTTGGGGCTTGCCCTCCCTTTTTATAGCATCATGCTTACCTCTAATTCGAAATTATTTCCTTTATTGAAGGGATCGTGCCCTATCTTCATCTATAATCCTGGAGTTATTTAAACTCCTTAAGGCAGGCTCCCACCGGCGAGATCCTTTCCTTATATCAAGGGATCCTCTCCTTAGCGTTAGGAGAGGATCCTGGTTAGTTACGGGTTTCATGCCTTGGATCGACTCAATTCCCATTATTAAAGTATCTGCTGTCATCTCGCTGTCCTCCTGTCATTTCTCAATTCGTGTTCTCAGCGGGGAGCTCTAGTACCGGCCGGATGAGCTCAGACTATGGCCGGATGAGCTCTGCTTACCTTACCTGAGCTCCTGAGCTGAGCTCACTTTCTGAGCTCGTGTCTGGGGTTTATTTTAGGTATCATCAGTTGCCCCCCAGCTCTTGTTCTAAGTTAGCTTAGGTAAGAGCTGAACTGCTTCTCAATCTGAGTTGGATCTGCACGTGGTCTCCCTAGGCTTCTCACGTGGCTGAAGATTTTTGACAGTTTACAACAATCATGACTCTCCTCGATTCCCGCGCATGTCTCAGCCCACGTCCCCCAAGCTTTAAATACCCGAATGGCTATCTGAACCGCTTCTTCCACCGTTCAACTTCTTCTCTGTCTTCTAGCTTTCTGTCCTTGCGAAGTCTTGGTTTTCTGTCTTCAGACTTTCTGATTCTCACTCTAAATCGGTTCCCCTGTGTTCGATTCGAAGACCTACAGTGCCTCCCCTTCTGATTTGGCCCTTGGTTCGTTCGTTGCTCTCTTTCCACTAGGTACGTGCTTTCTACCCCTTTCTTCGTTCTGGATCCCTCGAGTTCGAGGTGGTTGTTGCGTTTTTGGTCTTTTAGGTTCTTTTATTTCTGGAATCGTGATTATTGCTTATCCCCTCTTCCTCGCTTCGTGGGCTGGAGTTCGATTGTGCACATACTCGCTGTTGGTAGCTATTGTGCTGACCCTAGGGTTATTAGGGAGAGTTTGATCAGTGTCCCCCCTCTTTATCGCTCCTTTAATCTTCCTTTTTCCTGCCCAATCATGTCTGCCTCCTCCGGTGCTACTCGTTCCTCTGTCTCCTTACTGGGCAATAGGTCTGAGGACACTGATTTAGGAGACGTGGGTGACGAAATTGATAACTTTCCTGGTGTGGAGGCTGTAGAAACCGAGGTTGGTACCGAGGAGCCTCCCTCTACTTCTTCTCCCATGCCCCTCAGACCTGATAAAGGCAAAGTCAAGGTGAGTGGAGTCGGGGTTGAAGGGAAGACCTCATATTTGGGGTCGGCCTTCAGGCATGCCGAGTCTGTGGGCTACAGCAAAGAGACCCCTGAGCTAATGAAGGCTTATAAAGTTCGGTATGGTTTTCCTCCTGAGGTCGAACCCTGGTGCCCAGATAGATCCGTCTACTATGTAGAACAAGTACGCAATAGGGTCTGTTTCTTTCTTGCCGCCTTTGACAACGGTCTTCGCTTTCCTCTGCACCCCTTTATTAAAGCTGTTCTGCAACATTTTCATGTGTGCCCTTCCCAGATTTCCCCCAACTTCTATGGCGTCATGGTTGGTCTTCTAGTCATTTTTAAAAAGCACAAACTCGGGGTTCCTAGCATTTCTTTGTTTTTAGAGTTTTTCAACGTTAAACCGACCTCTAAAGGCTTCTTGTATGCCTCTAAATGCGCCAACGTTAGGCAGCTTATTTCTAACATTCCGTCCTCTCATAAGCACTGGAAAGAACACTTCTTTTTCGTCGGGGGCACCAATTGGGAGTACAATCCTGCTGATAAGACAGATACTCTCGGTATCCCTGCGGCTTGGACTGAACCAGATAACTTGTGTGAGTCTTCGTTTGAGTCGACTGAGGTCTGATTTGGAACTTATAGGCTTCTTGCCTTTCTCTTACTTGCACACTTTCTTCCTTTCAGGTGGTCGTCTTGAGTTCAGCCCTGAAGATAAGAAGGTGCTAGCGAAGTTGGCGAAGATCAAGCCGGAGAGGTACGCTGACCTGATTGAGTCACGAAACCTGGTGCAGCTAGGTCTGAGTCCTCCTGTGGTGACCTTGGCGATTCCATTATCTGTTTTAGGGGCTGACGAAGGTAATTTCATTATCGCTTTCTTTCTTTTCCTCTTCTTCTCCTTACATCTCCCTACTCCCTCCAGACCTGCGAGGTCCTTCTACCATGAAGTCTACTCCACAAGAGCTTCAGGCTAAAGTTGCTGATCTGATGAAAGGTGGCAAATCCGGCAAGCGCAAGGCACGAGTCAGCTCTGGGAGTGGTCCAAGCACCCGGGCTAAAATTCCCAGGTTGGAGGTGCCTTCACCCCCCTCTGCCATTACAGAATCGGTTCCCATCAAGGCACCGCCTTCCTCATCCGGCGCCCCTCACATTGCAGTTACCTCTTCTCCTCTAGTGGCCCCTCCAGGGTTGGGTTCTGCTCAAGCGGGAGGTCAGGCTTCCCCTTCCTCCTCTGAGGTTGAGAAAGCTTTGGGGGTGATCCCTGAACTCCAACCCGGAAAGTTCTCGTATACTGCCTCTGGGAAGACGGCTGAGAGAAAATCTGAGGAAGAAGATGAGGATTCCTTTTTTGACAACATGGATCTCGCGGCCGGAGCTCTTTCTTCTATATTTTCTGAGTCTGATGTTCTGAAGGCTGCTTCCATGCCCCTGGAGGAGTCCATCTCTTCAGCTCTTCAGGGAGCAGCTGCTGTAAGTGCTCGCCCTTTTCCTTCTTTGCTTATTTTTGTCTCGTGATTTAACGCAATTTGCTGAACTTTCTTTATGTTCTCAGGCTGCCCTCTATGCGAGAGGTCTGCTGCATCGGGTTCAGTCTCAAGAGGGCTCTTTTAAGGCTCTGAAGACGTACAAGGCCAGGGCTTCTGAATTATCCCTTGAAAACGAGGATCTCTAGGTTCAGGTAAAAAACCTTAGCGAGCAAACCACGAAGCAAGCCTCCGACCTCAAACACACATTGACTGTCAAGGTCAGAGCTGAGGAAGGGGAAAAGAAAGCTCGAGATGAGCTAAGGTTAGTCAAGGAAGACCTGCAGCTTAAGGTTGAGGCGTGGTCCAAGGCTAACCAGGAGGCTTTTGACGCCAAGAAGGAGCTCATTCGGGTTAACCAAGATTATCTTGCCCTCAACGAGGCAAACGGCAAGCTCTGCGAGGAGCTCGGACAGCAGAAAGATTTGGTCAAACAGAGGGATGACGAGATTGCCGAGCTAAGAGATGAGGCCACCACTTTATGGGCTACTGGATTGCTTGCCTTTAGGCGCAAAGCTATCCAAGCTTTCCCAGACCTTGACTTCAACTTCCCTATCCCTACCGAGGAAGAAATGGAAGAGTTTGGCTCTGATCATGAGGTGGATGCCTCGATCCCACCGGCTGCTTCTTGAGTCAGGACACACCTGCCTCTGGGACCTATGGAGCTCTTATCGTGCATCCCGAGCCCTCAACTGCGACTTCTGAGCTCCCCACTGTAGATCCTATTGTTCCTGCTGCTATATCGTTTTCAGCCGACTTAGTAACTGAGGCTCTTGCTCAGGATTCGGACTCAATGGAAGTAGGGGCTCCAGGCATTTCTTCTGTTGCTGAGGGTTCATCTACCGAGCTGCGAGATCCTTCGGCCACCCTTCCTCCAGGAACTTAGGATTTTTAGTTGTAATCTCTTTGTACTTTGAACTTGTGTTTTGGAATATAGACTTCATAGAGCATTTTCTGAATCTCGCCTTGAATTGTGATATGTAATGTGTTGTGATTTGAGACATGAGCTAGATGGTTTTGTCATAATTTTACTCTTCTGAATTTTCCTCTCTTTTTGCACTTCCCCCTTCCCCTTTTGCTTCGAGGGGTGTTGTGCACTTCTTGAAGCAAAATTTGATGAGTATAAAAGACTTGGTATTGCGTTCAAGGGCCTCTCTTTGAGCTACAGGGCTCGAGTTTGTGGACTTAGGACTTCTTGCTGAGCTAAAAGCTCACTCTGAAATGACAATTTTCTATCCCTTTACTTTTCTGATCTTTTACCTGAGTTTTCTTTTTCTTGTACTTCCCTTATCCCCCTTGCTTTGAGAAGTGTTCCCAACCTTCTTCAAGCAAGACCACAGATATCCTTAGCTGCTAAACTCTTTCGAGGAACTGAGGGACCCACCAGGAACTTTTCCCTTCTGGTGTGAACAGGGCTCTTGGAACTGTAGGTCTCGAAGACTTGCTACACAGGTGTTCAGCTTTTGACCGGGTTGAGCTCAAAACCCGAAGAATATTCTACTTGGGTGGGGCCAGAATTTTTCTTCGGTTGTTTTGAGTGCAATAGGAGGGTTAATCTTGGTTATTTCCATTTCCCGCCTTTTTCCCAACCGTTTTCCATAATCATAACCGTCTTCATTAATTAAGAAACTAAAGGGACAGTCGATATGCTTCTTGGTTTTCTAAAACTTACAGCCTTCTTTAAGTCTCCTCTAACCTGCTAAGCTTCTTTCTCCTTTGCCAAAAATACTCCTGAATTTCTTCTTGGATTCTTCTTGATTCTTCGTGGCCACCCTCTGCTTTCTTCGCAAGCTTCAATGGCTGCCCCCACTTCTACTCTGTTCCAAGAAAGGACTTCGTTCGGGATTGAATGGACGTGGCACCGTCGATACTTGATTCCTTCGACCATGGAACCTTCTGATTTAGCGGCCATTAAGAGGCAATTTTTCCCTGATCTTGACCTTTCTCTTAGGGTTCCTACTCCTGATGAGCCCTGTAGCTTCCTCTCGCGGGGGGAGGTTTGCTTTTTCGAAGGCGCCATGGACATGGGCTTGCGCCTCCCTATTCATCCTGTCATAGGGCGTATTCTTGCCTACTACGGCCTGTGCCCCTCTCGCCTTTCCCCACGAGGATGGGCCGCCATGGTTAGCTTCTTCCTGTTCTGCCGCCTACATGGTCTCGGCAGGTTCCCTTTTGTCTCTGAGTTTCTATACTTCTTCGAGATCGAAGAAGACGATGCCCCCTGTTTCAGCTTCTTCTGTTGGAGAAATTTCAAATTACGGCCTTTGGTCTTCGGCTTCCCCTCCAATCCTGAAGGATGGTCCAGTCGCTTCTTTTTTGCTTCTGGGGAGTCCTGGCGGTCCCCTGAGGATCGTTATCGTGAGGCTAGGATCCCACGGTCTTGGAAGAGCTTCTCTCGCATTGGTAAGTTCTAGCCGACCTTTCTTGTCTGTAAGTTTTTCTTAAATACTTGTTCTTACTACACTCTGATTGTTCAGGTCCCCCTGAGCTAGATGTGCCAGAGATGGTGAGTACTGATAAGTTGCTGCTCGTCGAGCCTAGGTCTTATTCTGAGTTAATGACGAGTGCAAACATTTATCTGCTTGGGGCTGAGGCTACTGAATACGAATTTTCCTTTGTCCCCAACCCTTCCTGGACCTCTTTCTCTGATTCTGACGAGGAAGGGGATTCTGACGAGGATGGGGATGCTGGTGCCAGCTCGAAGAGGCGCAGGAGGGAGGGCTCTTTTTCCCCTGACTCTCTGTCCACTATCTTCCTCACCCCGGTAGGTCAGAAGCTTCTTGATTCTCTTTATAAGGCTCAGCAAGAAAGGGACGAGCTGAAGGAAGAGAATGCTCGTCTGAAAGAGGAAGTGGCTGAGCTGAAGTCACCGGCCAAGAAGAACTAGGAGCTTTACCCCTTCTCTTGAGTGATGTCAAACTATGATTTTATATTTTTCTGAATATCTGTAATATCTGATACTCTGAACACCCGATCTTTCCTTTTTAAATATGCAACCCCCTTTTTTTTTTATGAGCTCATTCCGGATTCTATAAGGTTGTTCCAACGCACCCTTCGTGCTCAGAACACGAACGTGGACGGAAAACAGAAGATCATGTTTGCATTGTCCTTAGACCCTGACTGACCTCACAGGTCGAGCGTTGATGGAAAACAGAAAATCATGTTTGCACTGGCCTTTCTTCCAACCTGATTTCGCGGGTGATCCCCGCTGTGTTAAACATATTGGGGTCCTCCAGCGTGTAGGCAATACACAAGGGCTATTAGCCGTGGGGTAAAGGCTGTTGGAGCCCCCAAGATGAGATCAGCTTTGAATTTGACTGTTTGTGTCTCCAAGAGGCTTGTATGAGCTGAAGAGCTCGTCTCGGGCTTTACAAGCTGAGAAGTTTTATTGCTTGTTTATGAGCTGTAGAACTCATCTTGCACTTTATAAGCTTAGAAGCTTATTTTGTTTATGAGCTGAAGAGCTCATCTTGTATAAGCTTAGAAGCTCATCGTTTGTTTATGAGCTGAAGAGCTCATCTTGAATTTTATAAGCTGAGAAGCTTATTGTTTGTTTATGAGCTGAAGAGCTCATCTTGAATTTTATAAGCTGAGAAGCTTATCGTTTGTTTATGAGCTGAATAGCTCATCTTGAATTTTATAAGCTTAGAAGCTTATCGTTTGTTTATGAGCTGAAGAGCTCATCTTGAATTTTATAAGCTTAGAAGCTTATCGTTTGTTTATGAGCTGAAGAGCTCATCTTGAATTTTATAAGCTTAGAAGCTTATCGTTAGCTGTAGAGCTTATTACACATTCCTCCACTTTTGAAACCATATAAGGGCGAATGAAAGACTCGTTTATTCTTATTAAAAATAACTCTCTTACAAGTATCACTTACTGAAAGAACCTCTTAAGGTGTTCGACATTCCAAGAGTGGGGTAGGACCTTCCCTTCCTCCGTTTGCAGCTCGTAGTTTCCTGGCCTGATTACCCTTGACACGATATAAGGGCCTTCCCAATTGGGTCTCAACTTCCCATGTGTGGGATCCTGCCTTGCCAGTAGAAGTCTCCTGAGTACCAAGTCTCCAGCCTTAAAGCTTATGTGCCTTACCTTCCTGTCGTAGTACCTTGCAGCTTTCCTTTGGTAAATCCGGATACGATGGAGAGCTCTATCTCTTTTTTCGTCCAAGAGATCGAGGTTCAACAGGAGAGACTCATCATTGTGCTCGGCATCTACAAATTCCACCCTTGGTGATTGGAGCCCTACCTCAACAGGGGCTACTGCCTTGGTTCCAAAGGCCAAAGCGAAGGGGGTTTCCTGAGTTGCTGACCTAACAGTGGTCCTGTAGGCCCACAATACCTCAGGGATGTACTCCACCCACTTGCCTTTTAGGTTCTCCAATTTTGTCTTCAGAGCTGTCTTTATGGTTCTGATTATGACCTCTGCTTGCCCATTGGATTGAGGATGTGCAGGAGCTGAGAAATAGTTCTTTATCCCAAGCTCAGCACAAAAGCTCTTGAATTTTGAATTGTCGAACTGCTTCCCATTGTCAGACACGACTGCTCTGGGAACCCCAAATCTGCAAACTATCGACTTCCAAACAAAGTTTTGGACTCTTTGTTCGGTAATTGTTGCAAAAGGTTCAACCTCTGCCCACTTGGTGAAGTAATCCACCCCTATAATAGCAAACTTGCATTGTCCCACACCGGTGGGAAGGGGTCCAAGAATATCCAAACCCCACTGTTGGAAGGGCCAGGGGCTCACCACCGAGGTTAGCAGCTCGGGTGGACAATGGGAAACATTGGCATGCTCCTGGCAAACCTTGCATTTTTTTACTAAATCGGTGGCGTCTTTGAGCATGGTTGGCCAATAATATCCTTGTCTTAGTACTTTTCCTGCCAAGGCCCGAGCTCCTATGTGATTGCCACATATCCCCTCATGTACTTCTCTGAGTATATAGTTGGCACTTTCATCTCCCACGCACTTGAGGAGAGGCGTTGAGAACCCCTGTTTGTACAGATTTCCTTGCAACAAGGAAAATCTAGCTGACCTAGTCCTCGGCTTGGAAGCCTCCTTGGCATCGCTTGGCAGAGTCCCATTCTGCAAGTACCCGATGATGGGGTCCATCCAACTCGGCTGAGCTCCGATTGATAGTATATTTTCTTCTTCGAAACTTACTGAAGGTTCTGGAAGGTGCTCCACTGGTATTAGCCTATCCAAATCTTCTTGTGAGGCCGTTGCTAACCTCGCCAATGCATCTGCTTGCGCGTTCTCTGCTCTAGGCACGTGTCTGACCTTAACCTGCACAAATTTCTTTATTAATTCTCGTACCTTTCTGAGATAAAGAACCATCTTTTCGCCTCTCGCTTCGTAGGACTCCTCTATCTGCTTTACCACCAGTTGAGAGTCACTGCAGATCTCCAGCTGCTCTGCTTCCATAGAATAAGCAAGATTGAGCCCAGCGATGACAGCTTCATATTCTGCTTCGTTATTTGAAGCCCTGAACCCAAATCTAAGGGCATACTCGACATCTATTCCTTCTGGGGAGGTTAAGATCATTCCTGCACCGCTTCCCTGAGCATTGGCAGCTCCATCTACTGAAAGCCTCCATACGGGAAGGTCTGGTATTAAACCTGTGGTCTCCATGGGCGCTGCTGCTGCGAACTCTGCAATGAAATCCGCCAAAATTTGCCCTTTGATGGCAGTTCTTGGCTTATATCTGATGTCAAACTCACTGAGCTCTATGGCCCATTTAACCAACCTCCCCGAGGACTCTGGCTTATGTAGTACTTGCTTCATCGGCTGGTCTGTTGGAACCTCGATAGTATGAGCCTGGAAATAGGGGCTGAGTCTTCTGGCTGTTGTCACCAACGCTAAAACGAGCTTTTCCATCTTTGGATATCTCTCCTCTGCCCCCCTCAGAGCTCTACTACAGTAATAGACTGGTTGCTGAGCTCTGTCACGCTCCCTAACCAGCGCTGCACTAGTCGAAAAATCTGAAACCGCCAGGTAGAGAGTAAGGACCTCCCCTTCTAAAGGGCTCACCAGAACAGGAGGGGAGCTCAAATAATCTTTCAGGGCTTTAAACGCTTCTTCGCACTTGGCATCCCACTGGAACGCCTTTTTTAATATCTGGAAGAATGGCTGGCATTTATCACTTGATCTAGACACGAAACGGCTCAAGGCAGCTATCCTGCCTGTCAAGCGTTGCACCTCCCTTGTGTTGGATGGTGATTCCATCTCCATCATTGCCCTGACCTTCTCTGGGTTGGCTTCAATCCCTCTGCTGCTAACTATAAATCCCAGGAATTTTCCTGCCGAGACCCCAAATGCGCACTTCGCAGGGTTGAGCTTCATTTTGTACTCCTTTAGAATCTGGAATGATTCGGCTAGGTGGTCAATGTGGAGCTCTGCTTTTAGTGATTTCACCAGCATGTCATCGATGTAAACTTCCATGGAAGCTCCTATTTGTTTTTGGAACATCCTATTCACCAATCGCTGGTAAGTGGCTCCGACGTTCTTTAACCCGAAAGGCATGACCTGATAACAGTATGTTCCTTACTCAGTTACAAAGGAGGTCTTCTCTTGGTCATTGGGGTCCATCCTGATTTGGTTGTAGCCTGAGAAGGCGTCCATGAAGCTAAGGAGCTCATGCCCGGCAGTGGCGTCCACTATCAGGTCAATCCGAGGTAATGGAAAGCTATCTTTGGGGCATGCTCGGTTGAGATCAGTGAAGTCAATGCACAATCGCCACTTTCCATTGGTTTTCTTTACAAGAACCACATTTGTTAACCAGGTAGGGTAATCAACCTCCCTGATAGCCTCGGCATGGAGGAGTTTGCTGACCTCCACATTGATTGCCCTTTGTCTTTCGGAGGCAAAGCTCCTCCTCTTCTGTTTGATGGGTTTGCAGGTTGGGTTCACGCATAGCTTATGGGTAATAACCGAAGGGTCAATTCCTTCCATGTCTTTTTGCTTCCAAGCAAACACTCCTATATTCTCTTTTAGGAACTGGATGAGGAGACTTTTGAGCTTTGCGTTTAGTCTGGAACCCACATAAACGAGGTGTTCTGGCTCTTCATCAAGCTGTATTGGTTTCAGCTCTTCCGATGGCATTGGTCTTGTCTCCATTTCATCTCTCATGTCGAGTTCATCTAATTGGATGTTCTCAACCTCCTTCCTTTTTACAGAGGCCATATAGCATTCCCTTGCTATACGCTGGTCTCCTCGGATTGCTCCGATTCTATTTTCTGTAGGGAATTTTACAACTAAGTGATAGGCTGATGGGATTGCCTTCCAAGCAGGATGTTGTATGCAGAGGGTGCATCGACCACTAGGAACTTTACGGTTGTGGTGGCTTGGCAAGGTGGGTCCCCTAGGGTGAGCACGAGTTGGATCGAGCCCAGGGGGAGCACTCTTTCTCCGGAGAACCCCAGCAAGTGAGTGTGCACAGGTTCAAGTCTCTCTCTTCCTATGTCCATTTTGTCGAATGCAGGTGCGAAAATGATATCTGCCGAGCTTCCGTTATCGACTAGAACTCGATGAACGGTTCTGTTAGCCACCACGGCACGCACCACCAACGGATCATCATGAGGGTACTGGCATCCCTCCAAATCAGCATCTGAGAAAGTGATAACCGTATCTAAGCGTGGCGCTTTGGATACAGCGTGCACTTCGAGAGCTTCTTCGGCTCTGATCCGTCGAAGGTGTGTTTTCCTGGCTGAGCTAGATTCTCCACCTTCTGCGAACCCTCCAGATATTACTCTGATCTCACCTAGAGGCTGCTGATGTGGTGCAGGTGCCGGCTGCCGAGGTGGTGGAGGTGGGAGAGCTCGATTCTGATCGTCATGAGCCACAAAACGGCGTAGCTGACCTCGCTGCATCAAGAACTCGATTTCCTTTTTTAGTTGAATGCAGTCATCAGTGTGGTGACCATGATCCCTGTGGAAATCGCAGTACTTTGTGGGGTCTCTCTTGGCTGGATCTGCCTTCATCCGGGGTGGCCATCTCAGGAACTTCTCGTTTTGGACCTCATACAGAACTTGTGACACAGCGGCAGTGAGTGGGGTGTATTGCTGAGGTCCGTATCTGGGCTGCAGCTCGGGCTGCGGGGGGCCCAGGCGATCTCTGACATTTCCTCTTCTCTTTGGCGAGCGGTCTCTATCCCTTCTCGGAGACCTCTCTCGCCCTTTTTCCTTCCTAGGACTTCGGTCCCTTCTTTTTTCTTCTTTCTCCTTCTCCTTCCCTGAGGATGTACCCCTTACTTTGGAAAGGAGTGCCTCTTCACCGTTTATATATTTCTCTGCCTTGGCTAGCACCTCAACCATGCTGGCTTGAGGGTTCTTCGATATGGAAAACATTAGATCCTTTGATTGTACTCCCAATCCTGCAATAAAGGCAGTTATGGCGAATTTTTCGTCTGGAACGTCTACTTTTAGTGTCTCTGAGTTGAACCTTTGGACATAAGACCTCAGGTTTTCTTGAGGCCCCTGTTTCACATTCAGCAGGTGGTAGCTCGGTTTTCGGTATATCCGGGCTCCTATAAAATGAGATACGAAAACTATGGAGAGCTCTTTGAAGGATGAGATCGAGGCTGGTGGGAGCCTGTGAAACCAGGCTAGGGCGGAGCCTTTTAGTGTGATGGCGAAAGCTCTGCAACGTACAGGATCCTAGTATCCATGTAGCTCCATCTGATTCTTGTAAGTG
This sequence comes from Ilex aquifolium, assembly GCA_951799425.1. NCBI lineage: Eukaryota > Viridiplantae > Streptophyta > Magnoliopsida > Aquifoliales > Aquifoliaceae > Ilex > Ilex aquifolium. The sequence continues at coordinate 21,381,560 of OX637396.1, read as the reverse complement.
TTGAGATGATCTACGGGATCTTTTGTTCCGTCAAAGACCTCTATTTGTGGCATCCTGAACTTTGGTGGGAGAGGAAAGTGCAGCACCCCAGTGGTGAATGGGGACTCGGTTTGTTGCACCAAGACGTCCATTGTAACCGGAGCTTTGCTTCTTACAGCCTCCTTCATGTGGCTGAGCTCTTGCTTTATGTCTTTGAAGCGCTGCTCCCAGTGTTGCTCTTTCCTGTCTTGCGAATAAGGGAAAAAATCGTCCCTCTCGCCCCCATCGTTCTGACTTTGCACTTCCTCGTTGTGGCCATTCCTAGGGGGTAGGTAGGGAACATGTCCCCTGGTCTGGCTGCTTTCTCCTCCTTCGTTGACCTCTCTAAGGGGGTCCCAGGGTCGTTGTTCCCTATGAGGGGGATTATTCTGGCCTTCTTGGGCCGGTCGTGCCTCCTGCGGGCGCTGTATGAGCTTTGATAACTCTGCATTTTCCTTTAGCAAGCGTTGGTTAATGAGGCGAAGGGCCTCCATCTCGTTATTAATGGGGGAATTGGCCTCTTGGACGTTCCCAGGTTGCCTGCCGTTGGTGCTTCCTGCTGATCCTGCATTCGTGGTAGGTTTGTTTGACTTCTGCTCATATTTCGAGTTGTTACCATCAGTCACTGAGAGATCAGCTTATTTGTAAATAAGAACAGTCCTTCCCACAGATGGCGCCAAACTGATGGTGTAAATCTACGTGAATGAGCTATGGAACCGAATAGTTCATTATGGACGGTCTGTGTGGATTCAAGTGCTGTATCTGAGCTGCAAGGCTCGTTCTTGATAATGTAGATTGATGGTTAGGGGATTCGGGGAAAGGGTTGATAGCACGGCGGAAGTATAGTGGTTCACCGGCCTGAGCTCGGCTAGTCCACTCTGCAATGGAGTCAGATGATTCCTCTCTTTCTTATTGATCAAGTTGAGCGTATTACAGTAGGATACACAGGGTATTAGGGTTTCTCCTTGTCTCCCCCTTGTTGGGGCTTGCCCTCCCTTTTTATAGCCTCATGCTTACCTCTAATTCGAAATTATTTCCTTTATTGAAGGGATCGTGCCCTATCTTCATCTATAATCCTGGAGTTATTTAAACTCCTTAAGGCAGGCTCCCACCGGCGAGATCCTTTCCTTATATCAAGGGATCCTCTCCTTAGCGTTAGGAGAGGATCCTGGTTAGTTACGGGTTTCATGCCTTGGATCGACTCAATTCCCATTATTAAAGTATCTGCTGTCATCTCGCTGTCCTCCTGTCATTTCTCAATTCGTGTTCTCAGCGGGGAGCTCTAGTACCGGCCGGATGAGCTCAGACTATGGCCGGATGAGCTCTGCTTACCTTACCTGAGCTCCTGAGCTGAGCTCACTTTCTGAGCTCGTGTCTGGGGTTTATTTTAGGTATCATCAACTTCTAAGTGTAAGTTCAGCCCATGAGATCAGATCGAGAGGTCAGTTCGGAGTTCCAGAGCTCAGAAGACCAGAGAGCTCTAGCTCTCCCATCCGAAATAGTAGTCGAATCAATAAGGGAAGCAGCTGGATAATAACTGGCACCTCCCAATCAAAAATCAAGTAACATCCCAGGCGGGAAACCCTTAATTGATCAGGATCCTCTCCCAGAATTAAGGGGGATCCCATGAATAAGGGGTATAGATCTCGGTAGAGATCCCTTAGGGTTAGGAATAATACTATAAGTACTGAACAATTACCCCCAACGAAGGGAGAGAGTAATGTAGAGAAAGACTCTGTAAACTTCTTTGAGAATTGATGGTGTAATTCCACGTGATTGAATAGTAAGATCAGGTTCTGTCGTAAGAATTTGAGCTACAAAGCTCGTGAGGTTGATGTAGGGGTGTTATGATTGTCTCCGGTAAAGTGCGTGCAACATAGCGGAATTTTAGTGGTTCACCGGCGGATGAGCTCGGCTAGTCCACTCTCTAATGGAGACTGATCTCCCTCTTTCTTTATTGATGATGTTTCAATACTTACAGATCTCTCCCTTTTTCTCATGGAAATGTACAGTACTTATAATATTGTCTCCTACCCTCCAGGATCTCTGCCGAGATCTTTGCCCCCTATTCATGGGATCTTCCTTAATCTTAGGAGGGGATCCTAATCAACTACGGGTTTCCTTCTTGGGACGTTGCATGATTTTCGCTTGGGTGATGCTAGCTATTATCCAGCTGTTTCCCCTACTGATTTGGCTATTGTTTCGCTTGGATGGAGTCTGAGCTCTGGTCCTCTGAGCTCTGGAGTGTTGACCCGACCTCCAGACCTGACCTCCTGGGCTGAGCTCGCACTTGAGATTAATTTTGGGTACCATCAGTTGTCCCCCAACCCTTAGCCCAAGTGATCTTGGGTAGGGGCTGAGCTGAGGTCCAGTTAAAGCTGAACTCCGGCTACCGACCTCGGTTTTCGTGTGAACAGGCTCCTGACGGTTACGAGTAATCATTTCTTTCCCTCGTTTCCCGTGCACGTTCTCCACTCGGTGCAGTTGTCTTTAAATGCCTTCGACTTGACGCTAACGGCCATTTTTCCCTCTTGAAACTTCAAACCCTCCATCTTCCTTGTGGATTCAGACTTCCCAATCCTTCGGCGAATTTAGGGCTTTGCTGCGATTCTCTTTCCTTCGAATTAGCGTGGGTGGTTTGCTTCCTTCGACCTTTGGCTTGCTGTTCATTCCCGATTAGGTACGTTCTTGGTTCTTTACCTGTTATTTCCGTTCTGGATCCCTCGAATCTGAGGTGGTTTCTCCATTTTTGGACTTTTCGGTTATGCTATTTTAGGAATAAAGGCTTTTCCTTGATTCATCTTCCCCATTTTTTGGACCCTTACTCCACCGCTAGAATTTTTATCATTGCTCATAGTTGTGTCAACCCCAAAGTTCTTAAGGAGTGTTTTTCTGAAATTCCTCCTCTCTACAGGTCTTTCAAACTTCCCTTTTCCTGCCCAGCTATGTCTGCTTCTTCCGAAGCCACCCCTTCCTTTGTTTCCCTCTTAGGAGATTAGTCAGTCGAAGAAGACTTTGACCTAGGAGCCGTAGGTGAGGAAATCGACAATTTCCCTGGTGTTGACTTTGTCGAAGCTCATGCACCCACTGCCAAGCCTTCCTCTACACTACCTCTTGTGGCCCCAAACAAGGGGAAGGGCAAAGTGAGTGGTGTAGGTGTTTCGGCTCCAGGGGTGTCGTCCGCCTTTAGTCATGCTGAGAACGTAGGCCGTAGTGAGGTCAGCCCTTCCCTCATGAAGATTTTGAGTGCTCGTTATGGTTTCCCACCAGGGGTTAAATACTGGTGCCCGGATGAGTATACCCCCTATGTCTCTCATGTCCACAAGAAGGTCTGCTTCTTCGTAGCTGCCTTCGAAAATGGGTTGCGCTTTCCACTTCACCCTTTCATAAAGGGCGTTCTTCAACATTTCAATGTCTGTCCTGCTCAGCTTCTTCCTAATTTCTGGGGAATCTTGGTGGGTCTGCTCGTCTTCTTCAAAATCCATAAGCTTGGGGTTCCCACTATTTTCCTGCTTACCCACTTTTACAATGTCAAGTATAATTCCTCGGAGGGCTTTCTATATATCTCCAGACGTACCAAGACCAAAGTGATCATCGCTGACCCTCCGAGTTCCCTCAAGCATCGGAAAAAACAATTATTTTTCGTGGAGGGCTCACAATGGGAGTACGATCCTGCGGATAAGACAGACACCCTTCCAATTCCTAGGGCTTGGTCTGTCCCAGAAAACCTGGGTAAGCCTTTGTCTAACCTTGCTTGCGATCGGGCTTTTGTGACCTTTTCTGATCTCGCCTTGTTTATATGGGTTCCTAGGTGGGAGGCTTGAGCTTAGTTCGAAGGACGAGGAGGTGCTGCTGAGGTTAGAGAGGTGCCCTACAGCAAGATATTCTGAGCTCATCAGGCCCCTTGTTCTTGTAGCGCAAGGGCTCAGTTCCCCAGGGATAGTTATAGAATCCCCTATTCCTATCTCCGTCGAGGCTCCTATACCCCTCCCAGTACCTATACCTGAGGTGCCAGGTTGTAGTTTTCTCCTTGCTCATTTCAGACCTTCCTCTTTTTCCCCTGCACCTTCTTAACTGGCTCCTTTCGACTAATGATGATTTCTCTTTCAAATTTTTCAGGTTCTTCCTCAATGGAGCCATCCCAATGAGAGCTTAAGGCCAAGATAGCTCTTCTGAAGGGTACAAGCAAGCGTAAGACAGAAATCGGCACTGATAACCGTCCCGTTACTCGAGCTAAGGTGCTGAGATCAGGATTGCCCCCAACATCCATGTCTCATCTGCAGGGACCTCTTCCCTACCCTCGAGCTCTCTTGCTTCAACTCCTGGAGCCGTTTATTCTTTATCGAGCTCTCCCCGAGACCCAGTGTTCCTTTCTGCTTCAGGGGAGCAGCAGGCTTCTGACAAAGTTCTTGCCCCAGATCAGACCTCTCCCTCGTCGTCTGAGGTTGAGGGGGCTCTGGGGTTAATTCCTCGTCTTCCGCTGACCTCTCCTCCTCCTGGCTCGACTGAGCTCACCTTCAAGCCATCCCAATCGACCTCCAAGCAGGGGAGAAAAGAGCTTCCTAAGGCAGAGGATAGTGAAGACTCTTTTTTTGACAACGTTGACCTAGCCGCAGGTGCCATTACCTCCATCATTCCTGATTCTGACGTCCTGAGGGCTGCTACTATGCCCCTTGAGAGCTCCATTAACTCAGCTCTTTACGGGACTACAGCCGTAAGATCCTATCATTCTTTTATAAGCTTCTACTTTATGTTTGCTTGCCTTTTCCTTTCTCGACTCCCTGTTTTTTATCACGTTTTTTCTCAGCTGGCAATACATGTGAGGGGTTTGCTGAGTCGAATCCGTTCCATGGAGAGCTCCGTTAAGGCGTCCAAAGCATGGGAATTCAAAGCTACAGAGCTGACCTTTGCTAATGACGACCTCCAAGCCCAACTTCAGAGTCTTCGAGAGCATGCGGAGAAGTAAGCCTCTACCATCAAGAGCTTGGAGGCGCATAAGAAGAAAGCCGTAGAGAAGGAGAAGAAAAGTAAAGACGACCTCAAAATGGTTTCAGAGGAGCTTAAATTCAAGACTGAAGCTTGGCTCCAAGTAAACCAGGAGAAGTTTGAGGCCTTGAGTTCTTGTAACGAGCTGAAAAATGAATACAAGGTGTTGGGGGAGGCACACGACGTCTTGCTTGCTGAGCTTGAGATCCAGAGGGCAACTGTTAAGGAAAGGGATGATCTGGTCGCTAAGCTGAAGGATGATGTTGTTACTAAATGGGCTAAGGGGTGGATCGTTTTTCAAGAGATAGCCGAGGAAACCTATCCCGAGCTGGACTTCAATTTCGAAGTTCCTGCTGAGGAAGATGTGGTAGCTTTAGCTGAAAAGGAAGCAGAGGTGCCTAGCTTGTCCACTATCTCCGAAGGAGCTCCTGCGGGTCTTGAGTTGCCTACCTCGGGTACCTCTGAAGTTTTCCTGCCCCCTGCTCCTGCTGACCAACCTGCTTCAGCTCCTTTTTCTGCCGACCTGGTGATGAGGGCTCTAACCGAAGCTGAGGCCTCTGATCTACCGAATATCCCAGAGACCTCGGCTACTACTCTACCGGGACCTTCATCTGCTGACCCAGCAAGTACTTTATCTGCTGAACTTCCGGGGGCTTCATCCGCCGACCCAGCTAGTACTGCTTCTGCTGAGCTGCCGGGCCCCTCTCCTCCTGCCCCTTCAGGACATTAGGAATCCATGCTTTCAAATTATTGATGTAAATATTGGATATACCTTTTTGTTGGTGTAAATGCTGAACACGCATCTGGCTTTGTTTTTGTTTTTTTTTTGAGCCATTCCACCACTGCTTATTCCTCTGAGGTTAACCGTCTGAGCCAGTCCTTGCCTATACTCTTTTCATTCTGCATTTCTCTTTCTCTGACTTAACTTATTTCTCTTGCTCTGACTTAACTGTCTTTCCTGTTCCCCCTTTGCTTTGAAGGAGTTCTTTTAGTTCTCCTTCCAAGCGAGATAATCAAAATTGAATGTTCAGAAGAGCTGTTGAAGCACCAAATTAATGGCTGCAGAGCTAATTGTGTGTCAAGAACTTGTTGAGATCATGAGGTCTTGCTTTCTGAGTCTTTTGAAAGCATGAGGCCTTTTTAGAATCCTTTCGGGATGTGATAAGAGATGGCAAGTAACTTGATGCTTGACCTCTTTCGGCAGTTGACCTGCTTGGGACATGTTGTTACGTATGTAAATATTTTGAAGACCGATGAACCTGAGGGGCACTAGCCCATTTAATCCATGATGTGAGCATGGTTCTTTGAACTGGAGGTCTCGAGAGCTTGCTGTGGAGATGTTTGGTTACCAACCGAGCTGAGCTCAACTTGAAGAAGTGTGCGGAATATTCTGACTTATCTCTTGATGGTATTAAACGCGTTGGGAGGGGTCATCTTGTGCTGATTCACTTTCCCGTATTTACCCAACCGTTTTCCACAACCGTAACCGCCTTCATTAATTAGGAAACCAAAAAGACCGTCGACTCTAACATTCCCTGTGATTCTTGGTTTCTTAAACGCTTACAATTTTCCTCTAGGCTTCTAACATCTCTTGTGTCTCTTCCACTTTTGCTAAAATTTTCTGAGTCTCTTCCTGAATCTTCGCTGCCACTCTCTGTCCTCACCATAATCTTTAATGGCTGCCTCTGTTTCTTCTCTGTTCAAGGAACGTACTTCCTTTGGAATCGAATGGAAGTGGCAACGTCAATACTTGTCTTCTTCGACCCTGGAACCTTTTGATTTGGCAGCCATCAAGAAACGATTTTTTGCTGATCTCGATTTGCCTCTGCGAGTTCCTACCCCTGACGAGCCCTGCAACTATCTTTCTCGAGGGGAAGTCTGCTTTTTTGAGGGTGCCATGGATATGGGACTTCGCCTTCCCATTCATCCGGCTATTGGGCGAGTTCTTGCCTATCACGGCCTGTGCCCCTCTCGCCTTTCCCCTCGAGGGTGGGCTTTCTGGCGCTTGCATGGCAACGGTAGGTTCCCTTCGGTTGCCGAGTTCCTTTACTTTTTCATGATTGAAGAGGACAATCCCCCCTGCTTTAGCTTCTTTCATTTGAGGCAGTTTGATTTACCCCGTTTGGTTTTGGACCTTCCCTCTAATTCTGAAGGGTGGTCACAGCGCTTCTTTTTTACTGCTGGGAAATCTTGGCTGTCTCCTGAGCTGCGCTCTCCTGATACCAGGATCCCACGGTCCTGGGAGAGCCTTTCTTACCCTGGTATGTTCAAACCGAGATCTCTTTGAACTCTTATCATAAAGACATATTCTCATTACATTTTTGCTTGTGCAGGTCCTCCTGATCTAGACCTACCACAGATGATGAATGTTCATGAGCTGCTGCTCGTGGAGCCCAGGACTTTCTCAGAGTTGATGACGAGTGCAAACCTCTATCTGTTTGGGGCTGAGGCTACTGAGTATGAGTTTTCCTTCACTCCAGATTCTCCTTGGACTTCTCCTACTGAGTCTGATGAGAAGGTCATGAGTGAGGAAGAGGACTCTGACGAGGTGGGGGATGCTGGTGCGAGCTCGAAGAGGCGCAAGAGGGACGGCTCTTTCTCTCCCGACTTTCTTTCCACTATTTTCCTTACCCCAGCAGGTCAGAAGCTTCTTGACTCACTTTACAAGGCTGAGCAAGAAAGGGATGAGCTGAAGGAGGCGAACGCTCGCTTGAAGGAGGAAGTTGCCGGGCTGAAGTCACAGCTTAAAAAAGATTAGGAGTTCTGCCTCCTTGTACTGATTAATGCCAAACTCTGTTACTCTTTTCATTTTCCTAAATGCTTGTATTCTTGAATTCTTCGAATGTCAGATCTTTCTTTCTGAGTGTGCGTGTTCATGTATGAGCTGAGGGGTCCGTCCCTTATTTGATGAGCAAAGGAGCCCATTCTGAATTCTGTATGCTTAGATTGCTGAGCTGAAGAGCTCAGCTTGACTTTTATAAGCTTAGAAGCTTATCGTTTGTATATGAGCTGAAGAGCTCATCTTGAATTTTATAAGCTTAGAAGCTTATCGTTTGTATATGAGCTGAAGAGCTCATCTTGATTTTTTATAAGCTTAGAAGCTTATCGTTTACTTATGAGCTGAAGAGCTCATCTTGAATTTTTTATAAGCTTAGAAGCTTATCGTTTGCTTATGAGCTGAAGAGCTCATCTTGAATTTTTTATAAGCTTAGAAGCTTATCGTTTGCTTATGAGCTGAAGATCTCATCTTGAATTTTATAAGCTTAGAAGCTTATCCTTTGTATATGAGTTGAAGAGCTCATCTTGATTTTTTATAAGCTTAGAGGCTTATCGTTTGCTTATGAGCTGAAGAGCTCATCTTGAATTTTATAAGCTTAGAAGCTTATCGTTTGTATATGAGCTGAGGAGCTCATCTTGATTTTTTATAAGCTTAGAAGCTTATCGTTTGCTTATGAGCTGAAGAGCTCATCTTGAATTTTATAAGCTTAGAAGCATATCGTTCGTATATGAGCTGAGGATCTCATCTTGATTTTTTTATAAGCTTAGAAGCTTATCGTTTGCTTATGAGCTGAAGAGCTCATCTTGAATTTTATAAGCTTAGAAGCTTATCGTTCGTATATGAGCTGAAGAGCTCATCTTGAATTTTATAAGCTTAGAAGCCTATCGTCTGTATATGAGCTGAAGAGCTCATCTGAAGCTGTAGAGCTCGTTCCATTTCAGTTTTGGAAACCGTGTGTGGATGAACCGAAAAACCTGTTTATTTTTATTGGAAATGACTTTATTACAAGGAAAACTTACTGAAAGAACTTCTTAAGATGCTCCGCATTCCAAGAATGAGGTAGGATCTTTCCTTCCTCTGTTTGTAACTCATAGTTCCCAGGTCTGATTATTTTCGAAACGACGTAGGGGCCCTCCCTGTTTGGTCCTAGCTTTCCATGTGTGGGATCCTTCCTTGCAAGCAGGAGCCTCCTAAGCACCAAGTCTCCAACCTTGAAACTTCTGTGCCTAACCTTCCTGTCGTAGTATCTTGCGGTTTTCCTTTGGTAACTTTGGACGCGATGCAGAGCTCTGTCTCTCTTTTCATCTAAGAGATCGAGGTTCAGTAGGAGAGACTCATCATTGTGTTCGGCGTCTGTAAACTCCACCCTAGGTGATTGGAGCCCTATCTCGACAGGTGCCACTGCCTCGGTTCCAAAAGCCAGAGCAAACGGGGTTTCCTGAGTTGCAGACCTGGCAGTGGTTCTGTAGGCCCACAATACTTCAAGGATGTATTCTACCCACTTACCTTTAAGGTTTTCTAGTTTGGTCTTCAGAGCTGCCTTTATGGTTCTGATGGTGACCTCTGCTTGTCCATTGGATTGAGGATGTGCCGGAGCTGAGAAGTAGTTTTTAATCCCGAGCTCAGCACAAAACCTTTTAAACCTTGAGTTGTCAAACTGCTTTCTATTGTCAGATACGACTGCTCTGGGAACCCCAAACCTGCAAACTATAGATTTCCAAACGAAGTTTTGGACCTTTTGTTCGGTGATGGCTGCCAAAGGTTCGACCTCTGCCCATTTGGTGAAGTAATCCACTCCTATGATAGCAAACTTGCATTGTCCCACACCGGTGGGTAGAGGTCCAAGTAGGTCCAAACCCCACTGTTGGAAGGGCCATGGGCTTATCACCGAGGTCAGTAGCTCAGGTGGACAATGGGAAATGTTGGCATGTTCCTGGCAAGTCTTGCACTTCTTGACCAATTCGGTGACATCTTTGAGCATTGTGGGCCAGTAATACCCTTGCCTCAGTGTTTTTCCTGCTAAGGCCCGAGCTCCGATGTGATTGCCGCATACTCCCTCGTGCACTTCTCTGAGTATATAGTTGGCGTCTTCATCTCCTACGCATTTAAGGAGAGGTACTGAAAATCCTCGTTTGTACAGACTTCCTTGCAGCAAAGAAAATCTGGCTGACCTGATTCTCAGTTTGGAGGCCTCCTTAGCGTCGTTTGGCAAGGCTCCGTTCTGCAAGTACTCAATGATGGAGTCCATCCAGCTCGGCTGAGCTACGATGGGTAGCATTTCTTCTTTTTCAATGCTTACAGAAGGCTCTGGAAGGTGCTCCACTGGTATTAGCCTATCCAAGTCTTCTTGCGAGGCAGTTGCTAATCTTGCCAACGCATCTGCTCGTGAGTTCTCTGTCCTGGGAATGTGTCTGACCTTAACCCGCACAAACTTCTAGATTAGTTCTCGTACCTTTTTGAGGTAAATGACCATTTTTTCGCCCCTCGCTTCGTAGGATTCCTCCATCTGTTTCACTACTAGTTGAGAGTCACTGCAGATCTCCAGCTGTTCTGCTTCCATAGAGTGAGCAAGATTGAGCCCAGCAATGATAGCTTCATACTCTGCTTCGTTATTTGAAGCCTTGAACCCGAACCTAAGGGCGTACTCAACATCTATTCCATCCGGAGAGGTCAGGATTATACCTGCACCGCTCCCCTGAGCATTGGCGGCTCCATCCACCGAAAGCCTCCATATGGGGAGGTCGGGTACTAATTCTGTGATCTCCATAGGTGCTGCTGCCGTGAATTCTGCGATGAAATCCGCTAGAATTTGTCCTTTGACGGCAGTCCTGGGCTTATACCTGATATCAAACTCACTGAACTCTATGGCCCATTTAACCAACCTTCCAGAAGATTCTGGCTTATGTAGCACTTGCTTCATCGGCTGGTCTGTCGGAACCTCGATAGTATGAGCCTGGAAATAGGGTCTTAGTCTCCTTGCTGTTGTAACCAGAGCTAAGACGAGTTTCTCCATCTTTGGATATCTCTCCTCGGCCCTCCTCAGAGCTCGGCTACAATAGTAGACTGGTTGTTGAGCTCTACCTCGCTCCCTAACCAGCGCTGCGCTTATTGAAAAATCTGACACTGCCAGGTAAAGAGTAAGGACTTCTCCTTCTAAAGGGCTCACCAAAACAGGGGGGGAGCTCATATAAATTTTCAGGGCTTTGAATGCTTCTTCGCACTCGGTATCCCACTGGAACGCCTTCTTCAAGACTTGGAAGAATGGCTGGCACTTATCGCTTGACCTGGACACAAAACGGCTCAAGGCAACTATTCTACCTGTCAGGCGTTGTACCTCCCTTGTGTTGGATGGTGGTTGCATATCTACCACCGCCCTAACCTTCTCTGGGTTAGCTTCAATTCCCCGGCTGCTAACTATAAAACCCAGAAACTTTCCTGCCGAGACCCCAAATGCACACTTTGCAGGGTTGAGCTTCATCTTGTATTCCTTTAGGATCTGGAATGATTCAACTAGGTGTTCGATGTGGAGTTCTGCTTTTAATGACTTTACTAACATGTCGTCGATATAAACTTCCATGGATGTACCTATCTGCTTTTGAAACATCCTATTTACCAGCCGCTGGTAAGTGGCCCCAGCGTTTTTCAATCCAAAAGGCATGACCTGATAACAGTAAGTTCCCTGTTCAGTCACAAATGAGGTCTTCTCTTGGTCATTGGGATCCATCCTGATCTGGTTATAACCTGAGAAGGCGTCCATGAAGTTAAGGAGCTCGTGTCCGGCCGTGGCGTCCACTATTAAGTTGATCCGAGGTAAGGGAAAGCTATCATTGGGGCATGCTCGGTTCAGATCAGTGAAATCGATGCATAGTCGCCATTTACCATTGGTTTTTTTGACAAGAACCACATTTGCTAACCAGGTAGGGTAGTCAACTTCCCTGATGGCTTTTGCGTGGAGGAGTTTGCCGACCTCTTCGTTGATTGCTTTTTGGCGTTCCGGGGCGAAACTTCTTCGCTTCTGCTTGATAGGTTTGCAGGTAGGATTCACGCTGAGCTTGTGTGTGATGATCGAGGGGTCAATACCTTCCATATCTTCTTGTTTCCACGCAAACACTCATATATTTTTCTTTAGGAACTGGATGAGAAGGTCTTTGACCTCTCTGTTCAGCTTGGAGCCTATATAAACGAGGTCAACTGGCTCCTTGCCGAGCTTAATTGGTTCCAGCTCTTCGGAGGGCATTGGTCTCGTTTCCAGCTCATCCCTCATGTCGAGTTCATCCAGTTGGATGTTTTCAACTTCTTTCATCTTTACAGACGCCATGTAGTATTCTCTTGCTACACGATGGTCTCCCCGGACCATTCCTATTCCATTTTCTGTAGGAAATTTAACGACCAAGTGATAGGCAGACGGGATTGCCCTTATAGAATTAAGGGAAGGCCTTCCAAGCAGAATGTTGTATGCTGAGGGTGCATCAACCACTAGGAATTTTACGGTCGTGGTGGCTTGGCAAGGTGGGTCCCCTAGGGTGAGCACGAGTTGGATTGAGCCCAGGGGGAACACCATTTCTCCGGAGAATCCCAGCAAGTGAGTACTTACAGGTTCGAGTCTTTCCCTTCCTATGTCCATTTTGTCGAAGGCAGGTGCAAAAATGATGTATGCCGAGCTCCCGTTATCGATCAGAACCCGATGAACGGTCCTGTTAGCTACCACGGCTCTTACCACCAATGGATCATCATGGGGGTATTGGCATCCTTCCAAATCAGAATCTGAAAAAGTGATAGCTGTGTCTAAGCGTGGTGCTTTGGATACAGTATGCACTTCGAGAGCTTCTTCGGCTCTGATTCGTCGGAGGTGCGCTTTCCTAGCTGAGCTGGACTCTCCGCCTCCTGCGAATCCTCCAGATATCACTCTGATCTCACCTAGAGGCTGCTGATGCGGCGCAGGTGCCTGCGTTGAGGTGGCATTTGTGGAAGAGCTCGGTTCTGGTTGTCATGGGCAACAAAGCGACGTAACTGTCCTCGTTGAATTAAGAACTCGATCTCCTTCTTTAACTGAATGCAGTCATCGGTATGGTGACCATGATCTCTGTGGTAGTCACAATACTTCGTGGGGTCTCTCTTCGTAGGATCCGCCTTCATCCGAGGTGGTCACTTTAAGAACTTCTCGTTCTGGACCTCATACAGAACTTGGGACACAGCGGCAGTGAGTGGAGTGAATCGCTGAGGTCCGTATCTTGGCTGTAGCTCAGGTTGCACGGGGCCCAAGCGGTCTTTAACATTTCCTCTTCTCTTTGGCGAGCGATCTCTATCCCTTCTTGGAGACCTTTCTCGCCCTTTTTCCCTCCTGGGGCTTCGGTCCCTTCTCTTTTCTTCTTTTTCCTTCTCCTTTCGTGAGGATGTATTCCCTACTTTGGAAAGGAGTGCTTCTTCACCGTTTATATACTTTTCTGCCTTGGCTAACACCTCGGCCATGCTCGCTTGAGGGTTCTTTGATACAGAAAACATCAAATCCTTTGATTGCACTCCTAATCCTGCAATGAAAGCAGTAATGACAAACTTTTCGTCAGGGATATCTACCTTCAGAGATTCTGAATTGAACCTTTGTACATAAGATCTCAGGTTCTCGTTGGGCCTCTGTTTTATATTTAATAAATGGTAGCTCGGCTTCCTATAGATCCGAGCTCCGATGAAGTGAGACACGAAAGAAATGGAGAGTTCTTTGAAAGAAGAGATCGAGGCTGGGGGGAGCCTATGGAACCATGCTAAGGCTGATCCCTTCAGGGTGATGGCGAAGGCCCTACATCGCACAGGATCCTGGTACCCGTGCAGCTCCATTTGGTTTTTGTAGGTGTTGAGGTGATCCACGGGGTCTTTTGTCCCATCGAAAACCTCCATCTGAGGTGCTCTGAACTTCGGAGGAAGAGGGAAATGTAGTACCCCGGGGGTGAATGGGATTCAGTTTGTTGCACCAAGACGTCCATCGTTACAGGGGTTTTGACCTTCACAACTTCTCTCATGTGGCTGAGCTCTTGCTGGATGTCTTTGAAACGGTGTTCCCAGTATTGCTCCATTCTCTCCTACTGGAAAGGTAGGAAATCATTCCTCTCTATCCCCTCGTTCTGGCTCTGTGCTTCTTCATTTATTCCCCTTCTAGGCGGCTGATGGGGTGCCTGACTATTCTCCCCCCTTCATTCGCTTCCCTAAGGGGATCGAGGCATTCCCGTTCCCTGAGAGGAAGATCATTTGGGCCTTGCCGAGCTGGTTGTGTCTGCTGGGGGCCTTGTAAGAGCTTCAAAAGCTCTTCATTTTGTTGGAGCAAGCGCTGATTGACTAGGCGAAGGGCGTTTAGTTCATTGTTAGCGGGGGGATCCACCGTAGGAGGGTCGTTTTCAGCAGTAGGGATGAAATCATGAAGGTTTTCCGGTTGCCTCCCACTGGTGACCTCTTGAGGATTCTGCGCTCTTGGGGGATTCATCTGACTTCTACTCATGTTTCGCGTAGAGATCATCAATTACTGAAGAATCAGTATATTTGCAACAAGAACTGTCGTTCCCACAAACGGCGCCAAACTGATGGTGTAATTCCATGTGATTGAATAGTAAGATCAGGTTCTGTCATAAGAATTTGAGCTACAAAGCTCGTGAGGTTGATGTAGGGGTGTTATGATTGTCTCCGGTAAAGTGCGTGCAACATAGCGGAATTTTAGTGGTTCACCGACGGATGAGCTCGGCTAGTCCACTCTCTAATGGAGACTGATCTCCCTCTTTCTTTATTGATGATGTTTCAATACTTACAGATCTCTCCCTTTTTCTCATGGAAATGTACAGTACTTATAATATTGTCTCCTACCCTCCAGGATCTCTGCCGAGATCTTTGCCCCCTATTCATGGGATCTTCCTTAATCTTAGGAGGGGATCCTAATCAACTACGGGTTTCCTTCTTGGGACGTTGTATGATTTCCGCTTGGGTGATGCTGGCTATTATCCAGCTGTTTCCCCTACTGATTTGGCTATTGTTTCGCTTGGATGGAGTTTGAGCTCTGGTCCTCTGAGCTCTGGAGTGTTGACCCAACCTCCAGACCTAACCTCCTGGGCTGAGCTCGCACTTGCGATTAATTTTGGGTAGAGGAAGGAGCCAAAGCCTCAATTAGAGAGTGGACTAGCCGAGCTCATCAGCCGGTGAACCACTATATTTTCATTGCGTTGCACACATTGCACCTCGGATAACCAAAACATTCATCTATCAACTCACGGGCCTAGTAGCTCAGACCCATCCCAGGCAATTGAACCCAAACTCATTACTCATTCGTGTAAAATAACACCATCAGTTTGGCGCCGTCTGTGGGAACGATAGTTCTTGTTACAAGTATACTGATTTTTCAGTAATTGATGGTCTCTACACGTAATATGAGCAAAAGTCAGATGAATCCCTTAAGGGTGCAGAATCCCCAAGAGGTCACTAGTGGGAGGCAACCGGAAACCCTTCATGATTTCGTGCCCACCGCCGAAGACGACCCACCTACGGTGGATCCCCCCGCCAACAATGAACTAGACACCCTTCGTCTGGTCAATCAACGTTTACTTCAACAAAATGAGGAGCTCTTGAAGCTCTTACGAGGCCCTTAGCAGACGCAGCCAACCCAGCAGGGCCAGAATGATCTTCCTCATAGGGAACGACAGTACCTTGATCCCCTCAGGGAAGTGAACGAAGGAGGGGAGAGCAGTCAGACACCCCATCAGCCGCCTAGGAGGGGGGTTAATGAAGAGGCACAGAGCCAAAACGAAGGACTAGAGAAAAATGATTTCCTTCCTTTCCAGCAGGAGAGAATTGAGCAATATTGGGAGCACCGCTTCAAGGACATCCAACAAGAACTCATCCACATGAGGGAGGCAGTGAGGGTCAAGACTCCAGTAACGATGGATGCCTTGGTGCAACAAACTGAATCCCCATTCACTCCTGGGGTGTTGCATTTCCCTCTTCCTCCAAAGTTCAGAATACCTTAGATAGAGGTTTTCGATGGGACAAAAGACCCCGTGGATCACCTCAACACCTACAAAAACCAAATAGAGCTGCATGGGTACCAGGATCCTGTGCGGTGTAGGGCCTTTGCCATCACCCTGAAGGGGTCAGCCTTAGCATGGTTCAATAGGCTCCCCCCAACTTCGATCTCTTCTTTCAAAGAACTCTCCATTTCCTTTGTGTCTCACTTCATCGGAGCTCGGATCTACAGGAAGCCGAGCTATCATTTATTAAATATAAAGCAGAGACCTGATGAGAACCTGCGATCTTATGTACATAAATTCAATTCAGAATCTCTAAAGGTAGATGTCCCGGACGAAAAGTTTGCCATTACTACTTTCATTGCAGGGTTAGGAGTGTAGTCAAAGGACTTGATGTTCTTTATATCAAAAAACCCTCAAGCAAGCATGACTGAGGTGTTAGCCAATGCAGAAAAGTACATAAATGGTGAAGAAGCACTCCTTTCCAAGGTGGGGAGTGCATCATCATGAAAGGAGAAAGGGAAAGAAGAAAAGAAGAGGGACCGAAGTCCCAAGAAAGAAAAAGAACGAGAAAGGTCTCCAAGGAGGGATAGAGATCGCTCCCCAAAGAGAAGAGGAAATGTTAGAGACCGCTTAGGCCCTCTGCAGCCTGAGCTACAACCTAGATATGCACCTCGGCAATTCACCCCGCTCACCGCCGCTGTGTCCCAAGTTCTGTATGAGGTCCAGAATGAGAAGTTCCTGAGGTGGCCACCTCGGATGAAGACAGATCCAGCAAAGAGAGACCCCACAAAGTATTGTGACTACCACAGAGATCATGGTCACCATACCGATGACTGCATCCAGCTAAAAAAGGAGATCGAGTTTTTAATCCAACAAGGGCAGTTACGTCGCTTTGTGGCCCATGACAATCAGAACCGAGCTCTTCCACCGCCGCCGCCTCAATAGCAAGCACCTGCGCCACATCAGCAACCTCTGGGTGAGATCAGAGTAATATCTGGAGGATTTGCGGGAGGTGGAGAATCCAGCTCAGCTAGGAAAGCTCACCTCTGACAAATTAGAGCCGAAGAAGCTCTCGAAGTGCATACTATATCCAAAGCCCCACGCTTAGACACAGCTATCACTTTTTCAGATTTCGACTTGGAAGGATGTCAGTACCCCCATGATGATCCCTTGGTGGTAAGAGCTGTGGTAGCCAACATAACCGTTCATCGAGTTCTGATCGATAACGGAAGCTCGAGACATCATTTTTGCGCTTGCATTCGATAAGATGGACATAGGAAGGGAAAAACTCGAACCTGTAAGTACCCACTTGCTAGGTTTCTCAGGAGAAAGGGTGCTCCCCTTAGGGTCAATCCAGCTTGTGCTCACCCTAGGTGATCCGCCTTGCCAAGCCACCACAACCGTAAAATTCTTAGTGGTTGATGCACCTTCTACTTACAACATTCTGCTTGGAAGACCTTCCCTTAATTATATGAGGGCTATTCCATCTGTCTATCACTTGGTGGTCAAATTTTCAACAGAAAATGGAATCGGAGTGGTCCGGGGAGACCAACGTGTAGCATAGGAATGCTACATGGCATCTGTGAAGATGAAGGAGGTTGAAAACATCCAATTGGATGAACTTGACATGAGGGATGAGCTGGAAACCAGACCAATCCCATTAGAAGAGCTAGAACCTATACAACTAGATGAAGAGCCTAAACACCTTGTTTATGTAGGATCCAAGCTGAGCAGAGAGATTAAGGAACTTCTCATCCAATTTTTGAGGCAAAACATGGAGGTGTTTGCTTGGAAACAAGAAGACATGGAAGGTATTGAATCCTCAGTTATCACGCATAAGCTCAGCGTGAATCCGAGCTGCAAACCCATCAAACAAAAGAGGAGGAGTTTCGCCTCAGAGCGTCAAAGAGCCATTAATGAAGAGGTCAACAAACTTCTCCATGCTAGAGCCATTAGGGAGGTGGATTACCCAGTATGGCTAGCTAATGTCGTCCTCGTTAAGAAGACCAACGGTAAGTGACGCCTTTGCATTGACTTTACTAACCTTAATAGGGCTTGCCCCAAGGACAGTTTTCCCTTACCTCGAATAGACTTGATTGTGGATGCCACCGCTGGGCACGAGCTCCTCAGCTTCATGGACACTTTCTCTGGGTATAATCAGATCAGAATGGACCCTAATGACCAGGAGAAGACCTCCTTCATAACCGAGCAAGGGACGTATTGTTACCAGGTTATGCCTTTCGGGTTGAAGAATGCTGGAGCCACTTATCAACGCTTGGTGAATAAAATGTTCCAAAAGCAGATCGGAACGACCATGGAAGTTTACATTGATGATATGTTGGTTAAATCACTGAAAGCAGAGCTCCATATCAAATATTTGGTGGAATCTTTCCAGGTCTTGAAGGAGTACAAAATAAATCTCAATCCTGCCAAGTGTGCCTTTGGAGTCTCTGCTGGAAAGTTTCTGGGCTTCATAGTTAATAGCAGAGGAATAGAGGCGAACCCAGAGAAGGTGAAGGCAGTACTGGATATGCAACCTCCGTCCAATACAAGGGAGGTGCAGCATCTAACAGGAAGAATAGCTGCCTTAAGCCGCTTTGTGTCCAGATCGAGCGACAAGTGTCAACATTTCTTTCAAGTCTTAAAGAAGGCCTTCCAGTGGGATGCCCAGTGTGAGGAAGCGTTCAGAGCACTGAAAAATTATCTGAGCTCCCCACCTACTCTGGTGAGCCCGGTGGAAGGTGAGGTCCTTACTCTTTATTTAGCTGTCTCAGATTTCTCAACAAGCGCAGCGCTAGTAAGGGAGCACGACAGAGCTCAGCAACCGGTATATTACTGTAGCAGAGCTCTGAGGGGGGCAGAGGAGAGATATCCAAAGATGGAGAAGCTTGTTTTAGCCTTAGTTACGACTGCCAAGAGGCTCAGGCCATATTTCCAAGCTCACATTATCGAGATCCCAACAGATCAGCCAATGAAGCAAGTGTTAAGTAAACCGGAGACTTCGGGTAGGCTGGTTAAGTGGGCCATCGAGCTCAGTGAGTTCGATATCAGGTATAAACCAATAACAGCCATCAAAGGGCAAGTGCTGACTGACTTCATTGCAGAATTCACAGCAGGAACACCCACGGGGGCCATGCAGCTGGTACCTGACCTCCCCACGTGGAAGTTTTTTGTAGATGGAGCTGCCAACGCCCAGGGTAGTTGTGCTGGCTTAATTTTGACCTCCCCTGATGAAATAGATGTTGAATATGCATTAAGGTTTGAGTTTAAGGCCTCGAACAACGAGGCAGAATATGAGACTGTTATAGCAGGGTTAAATCTTGCTCACTCGATGGAGACAGAACAGTTGGAGATCTGTAGTGACTCTCTGCTCGTGGTGAAGCAGATAGAGGGGTCCTACGAGGCCAAGGGCGAGAAAATGATCCTTTACCTCAGAAAGGTACAGGAGTTGATCAGGAAATTTGTGCAAGTCAAGATTATACATGTCCCCAGATCAGAGAACTCTCGAGCAGATGCGCTGGCAAGGTTAGCAACTGCTTCACAGGAGAATTTAGATAGGTTGATACCGGTAGAGCAGTTGGCAGAGCCATCAGTAGGAATTGAGAAGGAGGAAGTTTTCCTAGTCCTTTCCCCACCTGTCTGGATGGACTCAATTAGGGAATATCTTCAGAACGGAACTTTGCCAGCAGACCCCAAGGAGGCTGCAAAGATAAGGGTAAGGTCAGCCAGATTTTCTATTTTACAGGGAAACTTATATAAGCGAGGATTCTCGATGCCTCACCTCAGATGTGTAGGAGATGAGGATACCGATTACATACTTAGGGAGATCCATGAAGGAATTTGCGGTAACCATATCGGAGCTCGAACCCTGACAAGAAAAGCCTTGAGGCAGGGATATTACTGGCCCACCATGCTAAAGGATGCCACCGACCTGGTTAAAAAGTGTAAGGCATGTCAGATACATGCCAATGTCTCTCATTGCCCACCAGAGTTCTTAACGTCGGTGGAAAGCCCTTGGCCCTTTCAGCAATGGGGATTGGACATTCTTGGCCCTCTTCCCACCAGCGTAGGACAATGTAAATTCGCCATAATTGGAGTGGAATATTTCACTAAATGGGCAGAGGTGGAGCCTCTGACAACAATCACGGAGCAAAAGGTTCAGAATTTCACATGGAAGTCTATAGTCTGTAGGTTTGGGGTACCTAGAGAGATTGTCTCTGATAATGGGAAGCAGTTTGACAACCCGAAGTTCAAGAAGTTTTGTGCAGAGCTGGGGATAAAGAATTATTTCTCGGCCCCAGCCCATCCACAGTCAAATGGACAAGCAGAGGTGACGATCAGGAAGATCAAAGCAGCCTTGAAGACCAAGCTCGAGTCTTTGAAGGGAAAATGGGTTGAGTATATCCCAGAGGTGTTGTGGGCATACAAGACAACCCCTAGGGCAGCAACTCAGGAAACATCGTTTGCTTTGGCTTTCGGAACCGAAGTAGTGTCGCCTGTAGAAATAGGGTTACCATCCCCTAGAATCGAGCTTGCGGAGCCAGAGCATAACGATGAATCCCTCCTGCTAAATCTCGACCTCTTAGATGAAAGGAGAGAAAGAGCTCTGCAGCGCATTCAGAGTTATCAGAGAAAAACCGCAAGGTACTACGACAGGAAGGTAAGGCACAGAAGCTTCAAGGTTGGAGATTTGGTGCTTAGGAGGCTTTTGCTTGCGAGAAAGGACCCCACGCATGGGAAGTTGAGACCAAATTGGGAAGGCCCCTACGTCGTTTCACGAATAATTAGGCTTGGGAACTATGAGTTACAAACAGAAGAAGGAAAGATCCTACCTCACTCTTGGAATGTCGAGCATCTTAAGAAGTTCTTTCAGTAAATTTTCCTTGTAATAAAGTTATTCTCAATAAAAATAGCAAATTCTTGATTCATCCTCATATGGCTTCCACAAAAAAAGAGTATATATGAAACGAGCTCTACAGCTCTAGATAAGCTATTCAGCTTATAAAGATTGAAACGAGCTCTACAGCTCTAGATAAGCTATTCAGCTTATAAAGAATGACATGAGCTCTACAGCTCAAGATAAGCTATTCAGCTTATAAAGAATGGGATAAGCTCTTCAGCTTATAATAATAATAATAATAAATGATGGGCTCCTCAGCTCTTGAAATGCAGAATGAGCTCTACAGCTCGAGATGAGCTCCTCGGCTCATGAACAAACGATAAGCTTCTAAGCTTATGAAGTTCGAGATGAGCTCCTCAGCTCATAAACGAACGATAAACTTCAAAGCTTATAAAATCCAAGATGAGCTTCTTAGCTCATAAACGAACGATAAACTTCAAAGCTTATAAAATCCAAGATGAGCTTCTTAGCTCATAAACGAACGATAAGCTTCAAAGCTTATAAAATCCAAGATGAGCTTCTTAGCTCATAAACGAACGATAAGTTTCTAAGCTTATAAAACCCAAGATAAGCTTCTAAGCTTATAAAATTCAAGATGAGCTCCTTAGCTCATTTGGTAAGAAATGAGTTCTACAGCTCGAGATAGGCTCCTTAGCCCATAAACTTCAGGATGAGCTCCTTAGCTCATATCATAAGAAGATGAGCTCTTCAGCTCATAAAAAGGAAAGATGGAGTCCTTAGCTCATATGTATATATACGTGTTCAAAAAAAAAAGGGATCTGACATTCAGGATTCATGGTTACAAGCATTCAGGAAGAAGCAAAAGTAAAACCAAACTCCAGCATTTTATTAATCAAAAGAGAAAGGGAGTACAAGGAGGTAGAGTTCCTAGTTCTTTTTAAGTTGCTGCTTCAGCTCGGCAACTTCTCCTCTCAGGCGGGCATTCTCCTCTTTCAGCTCGTCCCTTTCCTTCTCAGTCTCAGTAAGCGCTTTGAGAAGCTTCTCGCCTGCTGAGGTGAACAAGATAGTGGCAAGAGAGGAATTAGGCGAAGAGGAATCATCCCTCCTGCGCTTCTTTGAGGACCCACCAGCATCCTCCTCCTCGTCAGAATCAGAAGGAGAAGTCCAAGGAGAGTCTGGAAAAGAAGAAAATTCCCAAGCAGTTGCCTCAGCGCCAAGCAAATAAAGATTTTCATGAGTCATCAGATCTGAAAAAGGCTTGGGATCTACGAGCAACAGCTCATCAATATTCATCATCTCTGGCAAATCCAGATCAGGAGGACCTGCACAACAAGAACATAATAAGAATAAATCTTCACAGAAAATGGTCGAGAGAGCTTTGCTTGAGCATACCTATTCGAGAGAAGCTCTACCAGGATCGTGGAATCCTAGTACGAGGACAGCGCAGCTCGGGAGACCGCCAGGACTTCCCAGAGGCAAAAAAGAAGCGTTGAGACCACCCTTCAGAAGAGGCAGGAAGGTCCAGAACCAAATGGGGTAAATTGAAGTGCCTCCAATGAAAGAAACTGAAGCAGGGGACATCATCTTCCTCGATCTCGAAAAAATAAAGGAACTCGGCAACAGAAGGGAACCTACCATTGCCATACAGACGCCAGAAGAGGAAAAAGCTGACCATAGCAGCCCATCCTCGAGGTGAAAGGCGAGAGGGGCACAAGCCATAATAGGCAAGAACTTGCCCGATAGAAGGATGAATGAGAAGGCGAAGCCCCATGTCCAAGGCACCCTCAAAAAAACAAACTTCCCCTCGGGAAAGGTAATTACAAGGCTCATCAAGGGTGGGAACTCGCAGAGGCAAGTCAAGCTCAGGGAAGAATCGCTTCTTGATGACTGCCAAGTCAGAAGGCTCCATCGTTGAAGGGGACAAGTAGCGACAATGCCACTTCCGGTCAATTCCGAAAGAAGTGCGTTCTTTGAACAGAGGAGAAACAGGGGCAGCCATCAGGATTACGGTGAGGATAGAAGGTAACCACGAAGATTCAAGAAGAGAATCTGAAATATTTTGGCAAAAGAGAAAGAAATACAGGAGATATTAGAAGCCTTGAGGAAAATCATGAGTTTTTAAGAAACCAAGAACCACATGGAAAACAGAGTCGACGGTCCTTTTGGTTTCCTAATTAATAAAGGTAGTTACGATTTTGGAAAGCAGTTGAGTAAATGCGGGAAGATGAACCAGCGCGAGATAACCCTCCCAATCCGTTCAATATAATTGGAAGTAAGTCTGACCCCACCTAAACAGAATATTCCTCAGACTTCTTTGAGTTGAGGTCAGCTCGGTTGGCTGCCTAACTTCTAGATCGCAACTTTTTGAGATCTCTAGTTCCAAGAACCATGCTCATATCATGGATGAAATGGGCTAGTACTTCTCAGGCTCGTCGGTCTTCAAAATCCTCATATATGTAGCAACATGTCCCCAGCAGGTCTACCTTTGAAAGAGATCAAGCATCCAGTTATTTGCTATCTTTTCCAAGTCCAGCAAACCTCTTGCCACCATGAGGGATGTCAAGTCTCATATCCTGAAAAGCTCTAAGAGGCCTCTTATTTTCAAAAGATAAGATAAAGAAGCCCTCCTCAATAATCTCAACATTTTCAAATAGCAAGGCCTCATGGTCCCAACAACCCTCTTAGCTCTGCAGCCCTTAACTTGGTACGTTATCAGCTCTTCTGAACACCCAATTTTGATAATCTTGCTTGGGAAGGAGAACTAAAGAACTCCTCCAAGCAAAGAGGCAAGGGGAAGATAGGCAGAGAAAGAGGGATAAGGGGAATACAAGCAGAGAAAGAGGGATGCAAAATAAAAGGAGTGCAGACAAGGAATGCGGACAGGCAAAAATATTAACTTTAACAGAATAAGCAATGATGGAATAGACTGTGTTGAGCTCCAAAAACAAAAACAAAAGCAAAGTGTATTCAGCATTTACATCAATAATTTAAAAGTGTATTCAACATTTACATCAATAATTCGAAAGTGTGTTCAGCAATAAAGGATTCCTAAGATCCTGAAGGGGCAGGAGGGGAAGAGCCCGACAAGTCAGTAGTAGGAGTGCTTGTTGGATCAGCAGATGAAGTCTCTGGCAGGGCGACAGGTGAAGTCTCCGGCAGGATGACAGTTGAAGCCTCTGGCAAAATAGCAGTTGAAGTCTCTGGAATAGTCAATGGAGCAGGAACCTCAACTTCTGTTAAAGCTCTCGTCACCAGGTCAGCAGAGAAAGGGGCAGGAGCCAGGGAAGCTTCAGGGGTACCCGTGGTAACAGTAGATACAGAGATGGGAATAATTTGAGCTTGAACCTTAGCAGATAAGGTAGGCAACTCAGAACCCGTGGGGACACCTTCGGAGGCAAGTGCTGAACTAGGCACCTCTGCCTCCTCTTCAACCGAAGCCTCAGCCGGAACGTCAAAGTTGAATTCAAGATCAGGATAGGTCTCTTCGGCTATATCTTGAAAAGCAATCCATCATTTGGCCCACCTGGTAACAACATCGTCCTTTAGCTTGGCAACCAGATCATCCCTCTCTTTAACAGCTACTCTCTGGACTTCAAGCTCAGCAAGCAAGACGTCGTGCGCATCTCCCAACACACTATATTCTCTTTTCATCTCGTTGTAAGAACTCAAGGCCTCAAACTTCTCCTGGTTTACCTTGACCCAAGCTTCGGTCTTGAGTTTGAGCTCCTCCGAGACCTTTTTGAGGTCATCTTTACTCTTCTTCTCTTCCTCTACGGCTTTCTTCTTCTCCGCCTCCAAGTTCTTGATAGTTGAAGCTTGCTTCTCCGTATGCTCTCGAAGACTCAGAAGTTGGGCTTGGAGGTTATCATTAGCAAAGGTCAGCTCTGCGGCTTTAAATTCCCACGCCTTGGACGCCTTAACAGAGCTCTCCATAGAACGGATTCGACTCAGCAAACCCCTCACGTGTATAGCTAGCTGGGGAGAAATACGATCAGAAACAAGGAGTAAAAAGAAAAGACAAGCATAAGGTGGAAGCTTAAAGAAGAATGACAGGTACTTACAACTGTAGTTCCGTGGAGAGGTGAGTTGATGGAGTTCTCAAGAGGCATAGTGGCATCCCTTAGAACATCAGAATCAGGAATGATGGAAGTAATGGCACCTGCGGCAAGGTCAATGCTGTCAAAAAAAGAGTCTTCACTCCCTTCTGCTTTAGGGAACACCCCTTTCTCCAGCTTGGAGCTCGGTTGAGATGGCTGGGAGGTGTTCTCAGATGATCCCAGAGGAGGAGAGGCCAGCAGAAGCAGAGGAATTAACCCCAGGGTCCTCTCAACCTCAGATGATGAGGGTGAGGTCTGGTCTAGCGCATGAGCCCCTGTTGAGGGAAGGATCTCTGGGGCTCGAGGGGAGCTCGATGAGGGGGCAATAACTCCAGGAGTCGAAGCGAGAGAGCTCGGTGGTTTAGAAGGGGCTCATGTGGTTGAGACAGGGAAGCTGGGGGGCAATCCCAAATTCTGCACCTTAGCTCGGGTAACAGGACGGTTACCAGAACTGACCTCTGCCTTGCGCTTGCTCCCATTTTTACCCTTCAACAAAGCTATCTTAGCCTTAAGTTCTTCTTGGGTTGGCTCCATCGAGGAAGAACCTAAAAAAAATAAAAAATCAAAACAAGACAGTTAAGAAGGAACAGGAAAAAAAGGAAAATTAGAGATGAACAGGGAGAGGAGAACTACTACCTGCCACCTCAGCCGTAGCAACTAAAAGAGGAATAGGTGCTTCAACAAAAAGAGGAATGGGGGATTCTATTATTATCCCAGGGGGGCTGAACCCGTGCTCTACAAGAACCCAAGGTCTGATGAGCTCGGAGTATCTCGCTGCAGAGCACTTCTCTAACCTCAGCAACACATTTTCGTCCTCTGCGCTGAGCTCAAGGCGTTCACCTAGGAAAAAATATAAACAAAGCAAAGTCAGAGAAAGCCACAAAGCCCGATCACAGTCAGGATTGGACAAAGACTTACCCAGGTTTTCAGGAACAGACCAAGCCCTGGGGATTGGAAGAGTATCTGTCTTATCTGCGGAATTGTATTCCCATTGTGAGCCCTCCACGAAAAAAAACTATTTTTTCCAATGCTTATGGGAGCTCGGGGGATAAAAAATGATCACTTTAGTCTTCGTTCGTCTGGAGATATATAAGAAGCCTTCAGAAGCATTGTACTTGACATTGAAAAAGTGCGTGAGCAAGGAAATAGTAGGAACCCCAAGCTTGTGGATTTTGAAGAAAACAAGAATACCTACCAGGACCCCCCAGAAATTAGGTGGGAGCTGAGCCGGACAAATGTTGAAGTGCTGAAGAACACCCTTTATAAAAGGGTGTAGGGGAAAGCGCAGATCGTTCTCAAAGGCAGCCACAAAGAAGCAGACCTTCTTATGAACATGGGAAAAGTATGGGGTATGCTCGTCCGGACACCAGTATTGAACCCCTGGAGGGAAACCATAGCGAGCACTCAAAACCTTCATGAGAGAAGGGCGGACCTCACTACGACCTACACGCTCTGCGTGACTAAAAGCAGACGACACCCCTGGAGCAGAAACACCTACGCCACTCACCTTGCCCTTGCCTTTGTCCGGGTTTTTTACTACAGGGGAAGGAATAGAGGGAGGCTCATCAGTGTGTGCCGGAGCGTCGACGGAGTCAACGCCAGGAAAGTTGTTAATCTCCTCACCCACAACACCTAAGTCAGAATCCTCTTCAATAGATCGGTCTCCTAAGAGGGAAACAGAGGAGGGGGTGACACCAGAGGAGGCAGACATAACTGGGCAGGTAAAGGGAAGCTTAAAAGATCTATAGAGAAGAAGAATTGCAGAAAAGAACTCCCTAAGAACTCTGGGGTCGACACAACTGTGAGCGATGATAAAGATTCTAGCGGTGGAATAGGGGTCCAAGAAGTGGGGAAGATGAATCAGGGAAAGGCCTCTGTTCCTAAAATAACAGAATCGGAAAGTCCAAAAATGAAGAAACCACCTCAGACTCGAGGGATTCAGAATGAAAATAACAGGTAGGGAGCCAAGAACGTACCTAATTGAGGACGAACATCAAGCCAAAGTTCGGAGGGAGCAAGCCACACACACCAATTCGAAGGAAAAGGAGTTTCAGCAAAACCCTAAATTTGCCGAAGGATTGGGGGGAGTCTGAATCTGCAAGAAAGATGGAAGATGGAAGGCTTGAAGATTCAAGAGGGAAAAATGGTCGTTAATGTCAATTCAAAGGCATTTAAAGCCAACTGCACAAAGTGGAGAACGTGCGCGGGAAACAAGGAAAGGAAATGATTACCTGTAACCGTCAAGAACTTGTTCGCACGCGAACCGAGGTCGACAATTGGAGGTCAGCTATAACCGGACCTCATCTCAGCCCCTACCTAAGTTCACTTGGGCTAAGGGCTGGGGGGCAACTGATAGTACCCAAAATCAGTTCTAAGTGTAAGTTCAGCCCATGAGGTCAGATCGAGAGGTTAGTTCGGAGCTCCAGAGCTCAGAAGACCAGAGAGCTCTGGCTCTCCCATCCGAAATAGTAGTCGAATCAATAAGGGAAGCAGCTGGATAATAACTGGCACTTCCCAAACAAAAATCAAGCAACATCCCAGGCGGGAAACCCTTAATTGATCAGGATCCTCTCCCAGAATTAAGGGGGATCCCATGAATAAGGGGCATAGATCTTGGTAGAGATCCCTTAGGGTTAGGAATAATACTGTAAGTACTGAACAATTACCCCAACAAAGGGAGAGAGTAATGTAGAGAAAGACTCTGTAAACTTCTTTGAGAATCAATAAAGATGAAGGAGCCAAAGCCTCAATTAGAGAGTGGACTAGCCGAGCTCATTAGCCGGTGAACCATTATATTTTCATTGCGTTGCACACATTACACCTCGGATAACCAGAACATTCATCTATCAACTCACGGGCCTAGTAGCTCAGACCCATCCCAGGCAATTGAACCCAAACTCATTACTCATTCTTGTAAAATAACACCATCAGTTTTTATTTTTAATTACCATTAATCGCGTCCAAAATTTTAAGTCAAACTCTTGTAACACTCAATCTACAATAATAAGACAGATCTATTTTTGAATCTCCAAAGTTAATCTACTATAACTGATAATGCATAAAATAGGTTATGTACAATCAAACAGTCAAGTGTATTATGCAGGACAATTAATGAGGCAATTAACAATGAAATACAGAGATTGGGTGGTTGGGGCTAGGTGACCTAACTACTAAAGACGGCGATGGTAGCAGAAGAACATTATTAATGAGAGAATAAAGTAGCAGGTGAGAGGGAGAAAGCAAAGGTAGGCTCAAGGTGTGGTGTATGAGAGATAGTTATGTGAGAGATGTCCCTCATGTGTAGAGGGCTTTACAATTTATAGGCACAAAGCTCTAGTTGAGGTGGTGATGTGAAGATCAGATCAATAGTTTGAGGATAGCTACAACTAAGGATAGGTACAATTAAAGATAGACGTGATCTTCGAGCAGGGGCTATCATAATGTTTACTCCCCACGTGCGTTGACCTCCTTGGGACTCTTGCAAGTTATACTGGACTGAGGCCATGAATTGAGCTTGGTCAGCCTTCCTGGCTAATTGGGCTTTAACCCATGGATCGGGTCTAGCCTAGATGGATCTGGGCTCATCATTTGCCCCTCATGCCCCAAGCTCTTATGTGAGAGAAGGTTGAGGGCTCCCCCATTCTGGCGGTCTAGGTATCTTACTCCACACAGTATTCCTTACATCTCTCAGAGCCTACTTTCTTACCATTGCTTGACGTCCTTCTCATTTACTGAGTTTCTTATGAAGCTCCAAGAAATTCATTGGCATAAAAAACCCCTTTTCCCCTTTTAGGGCATAACCTTAGGGTTTAGAGCCTAGCATTTATAGAGCCCTTTTTACTCCTCCTTCCTTGTAAACTTTTTCCTTGAAAGTTGGAAACTTCCATTGAAGGTTGGGAGAGGTCAAAGAAAAGGAATTCCATGGACGGTGTTCTAGGAGAAAACTCATCAAGGGAGAGGAGAGGCGTGACCCAAGGTAACAGGGAAGGAGGTGATGATGTCAAGGGAGCAGGTCGCGAGGAGATCCAGATATTTGGAGATGACGTTGGAAGTGAATTGTGTGGCACCAACATGTTGGATCAGGCGTTGGGCGACGCAAGGAAGCAGTTGGGCAGCGACGCCAGGTCGCTGCGTGACAGCGGAGGCGGGCCAGGAGTGCTGGGGGATGCCAAGGGCTTGCCAGGCAGCGCCAGGAATAGCGCGCGCAGCGTCGAGCACTAGCCTAGCGATGCCAGCGAGCTGGGTGGCGGTAGGCGCAGTCCAGCAGGCAACGGGTACGCGGGCAACGACATCTCCTTAGGTGAGGCGACTCTGTGTTTTGGCATTTCCTTGGTATTTACTTGATACTGATATCTTCTTAACATTGATTCTGATTTTGATAGGCGCCCATTCCAACGAAGGCAATACGAGGAACAATACAACAGATTCTCAGCAAGGCAAGGGTACCGCTGACAGTGACGATTCGAAGGTAACCTCTATCTTCAGCTCCATCGATTTGTGATGATGACATTGCTTGCATTGTGTTGTCCTTTCATATTTCCCTCATTGTCCTATGCCATCGGGCCGAGGTTGATGAGCCGGCGTGCTTCGACTCTTCTAGGGAAATTGTCTTTTATGAGGATGTCCTAGAAGCAGGGTTGAGATTTCCTATATGTGGGCCTATTTGTTGGATTCTGGGCCACTTGTCACTCACTTCGAGGAGACTAACCCCGAATTGTTGGAGGGTAATTTTGGCGTTCTTCTCACTATGGCGGTTGGTTCACGACGAGGACGTTTCTCCCCCTTTTAAGGAGTTCTTAGCTCCGTATGTGCTTTTGGATAATCCTACTCCTCATCAAGGGTGGTACCGCTTTGTCCCGAGGTCGGGCAAGTTGATCATGGGATTACATTCGAATTGCCACAGCTTAAAGTCTAGGTTTTTCTTTGTTGGAGGTGAGTGGGCTTCCGAGGAGGGCCGTGATTTAGTGCCTTTAAGATGGGACACTACTCCGAGGACCAAGCTAGATAAGGGTTTTACCTTTGCTTTTATGTCTAATTGTCATGTCCTTGTATTCACTGTATGTTTGGCTCCTTTGGAGCTCCACCCGCGTTATCTGCGGAGCAGGAGAGTATGTTCTAGGTAGTGCAAGATCATCCTATCAAGTAGTTTTCGACCCTTAAGTCCGCGGCGGGTCATCCCAGAGCCTCCCTTAAGCAAAAGAGGAAAGGTATTTGATCATTCCAATAAACTTTGATGATTGCAATACTATAGATTCTTTTTCTTATACCAGTTCCACAAGTACCACTGTTGATAGAGTAATGGGGGAGGCTCTCTATGCTTCTAGGGTGATGTCTTCCCCTCCTCCCAAGAGGGCAAAGGTTGATGCCCCCAGTGTCTCTCGGCAGTCCGACGGCCATGCTATATTCCCGAAGGCTAGATCAAAGGATGCCCCCACTCTTTCTCAGCACACGGCTCCTTCGAGTGCTGGGGTTAGTCCTGCCACTACTTCAGGAGTTGAGACTCCTATGCGGTCCTCTGTCGGGACAGGGGCTCCTTGTAGTTGTCCAACTTCTAGCAGTGGCTCAGTGTCCATGCTGCAGGATGTGAATCTGGTCAAGCAGCAACTTTGGAGGTTTATGACAGCCACGGATATCAGAGAGGTCGGCTCTCGGGTTCAGAAGGCATTATTGGCACTGCGGTGGAGGGGTTTGCAATGGTATACCTTCCTCCTTTTTAGCTTTGATTTTTGCGCTTGTCTTTTCTTTTATGTTCTACCTATTGCATATTTGTAGGCGGCTGATGCTTTTCCATGCCTTTTTTTAAATACAATCAAGTTTGGAGAGGCCTCAAGGGCTCTGGCAGAGGAGAGTCAGGCATGAGAGGCTGTTGAGGAGAGTCAGGCACGAGAGGCTGTTGAGAAGAGTCTGGCACGAGATGCTGATGAGGAGCAGTTGATGCTAGTTCATGAGAGAGCTTCACCTCTTGAGGCCGAGCTTTTGGCGTCCCGCGAGAGGGTCACCAAGTTGGAGGCTGATAGGTAGGCTGCCTGCGCGATAGCAGAGACAGAGCTGTGGGTGTCCCGCAAGAGGGACGTTGGAGCTAAGGTCGAGCTACAGATAGCTCAGGAGAGGGTTGTTGTGGCAGAGGCTGGCATGCGAGTGGCTCATGAGAGAGCCACCAGGGCAGAGGCTCATTCCATTGAGATGGAAAGGAAGAGGGAGGCTATTGAAAGGGCCGTTGCAAGCGCTTTTATTGATGGTTATGAGGAGTTTAGGGGGAAGGCCTTAGCAGCTTTCCTTGCTTTGACTTTTCTGGCTTCGTCCCTTATGAGGCACCGGATACTGATGGTGATGGAGAGAGCTTTGATGAGAGCGGATCGGGGAGCAGTGAATGATGTCGGGAGTATGGCGACTTTTATCTTTTTGTCTCTCTTTTTGTTGTTAGGTCATATTCTAACTTTTGTAAGTTGTTTACAAACTTCTATGAAATGAAAGGTAATTCTAGACAAAATAACTCTTGCAAAGTTTTATTTCATAATTTAAAGTAACAGATAACAAAAGGAATTGATTAACCAACGAAAGACAAATAAAATGAGAGTCACTGGCAGATACCCCGCTATTGATAATACCTCTTCAGGTGTTCGGCGTTCCATGGATGGGCCATGGCTTTCCCTTCAGAGTTCTAAATTCTGTAGGTGCCTAGTTTTACAACTTCTATCACCATGTTGGGTCCTTCCCAATTAGGGCTTAACTTCCCTTCCCGAGAGTCCATGGTAGATAGGTTTTTGAGGACTAGGTCCCCAGGTAAGAAGGAGTGAGGCTTCACCCTCGAATTGTAGTACTTGATCATGCAGCGCATGTACTTCGTATTCCTGAGCATGGCCATCTCCTTCTCCTCTTCTATCAAGTCGAGGTTGATATGGAGGCCTACTTCGTTAGTGGTAGGGTCATGGTTTTGGACCCTAAGGGAGTGTACCCCAATCTCGACTAGTATAACCACCTTTGTCCCATAGGCTAAGGAGAATGAGGTCTCACCTATAGGGCTTTTTAGCATTGTCCGGTAAGCTCATAGGACTCCTAGGAGCTCGTCCACCCATCGCCCTTTGGCGCTTTCTAGCCTAGTCTTCAGGTTGCGGAGGATTGTTCTGATGATGACCTCCACCTGCCCGTTCACCTGTGAATGGCCCAGGTTGGAATGGGGTTGCTTGATCTGTAGGTCTACACAGAAAGTATTAAGGAGTTTATTATCAAACTGCTTAGCATTATCACTTACTATTGCTTGAGGCACTCCGAAACGAATATGCTTTTCCAGATGAAGTCCTTCACTTTCTGGTTCGTTATTCTGGCTAAGCACTCAGCTTCTGCCCACTTGTGAAGTAGTCAATGGCTACTATCACAAATTTGCACTGACCCCGACTCATGGATAAGGGGCCTAAGATGTCGATCCCCCATTTGGAGAAGGGCCATGGGCTCATGGTGGTGATGAGCTCTTCTGGTGATTGTCTTGGCACTGTTGTAAAACGTTGGCATTTGTTGCACTTCTTTACAAATTCACGGGCGTCTTTAATCATGCTAGGCCAGTAGTAGCCTTGTCTCACTGCCTTGTGAGCCAGTGCACGCCCTCCTGAGTGGTTCCCGCATATTCCTTTATGGATTTCTCTCATACCATAATCGGACTCCTCAGGAGAGAGGCAGCAGAGTAGGGGCAGTGAGTAACTTTTCTTGTAAAGGGTGTCACGCAAGATGACGCACCTAGACGCTCTCATTCTCAACTTCTTGGCTTCCAATGGATTTTCTGGGAGAGCGTCTTCCTCTAGGTAGGCTTGGATAGGTGTCATCCAATTGGCCTCAGAGGATGCACAGTTGACATTGTCCTTCTCTGCCTTGAGCCTGCTTGGCTCAAACTGGTGGCTTCTGAGTGTGGGGCCCATTAGTATGTTTGTAGATGCAAACTTGGCGAGTGCATCTGCCATGGCGTTCTCCTCCCTAGGTACATGCTGAATTTTGGAAGTGGTTGAACTTTTTCAACAAAGCTTAGACCACTGACAGGTATTCTTGCATCTTTTCCTCATTCGCTTCAAAATCTCCCTTTACTTGGTTGACTATCAGCTGAGAATCACTATAAACCGTTAGGTAGAGGGCCTCCATCTCAATTGTGAGCTTCAAGCCTGATATGAGAGCCTCTTATTCTGCTTGGTTGTTTGATACCGTAAAATGGAGGGAGATAGCATACTTGAGTGGAGTGCCATGGGGACTGATCAGCACCAGCCTTGCGCCGCCGCCCTTGCTAGTGAAGGAACCATCTACGTACAATCTCCAGCATGCTACTACGCCAGTGGGGGATGCCTACTTAGGCATGGCAGGGCACTCAAGCAAGAACGCGGCAGGCTGCGGTATAGGCAACGAGATTGCCGAGGACTCTAGAGGAGTAGGTGTAAGGGAATTAGGCGCCTCTGGCCTAGGAGCCTAGACTCCAGGGGCCTAGAGGCCCAACTCCAAGGCGTCTGGTTCTCTGAGGATGACGCTTGGGCTTGCCTCATGGGGAGTTGTGGCATTGTGTGCTAGGCAGGTGGGAATCTCCTTCCTGGGAATCTTCTTCTGGTGGCGTAAATTAGGCCACAAAGTTTATAATTGCTTGCACTTTTATGGCCGCCCTTGGCTGGTACTGCACATCGAACTCACTCAACTCGACGGCTCATTTGAGGAGTCGGCCAAACACATTTGGTTTTCCCAGGATTTCCTTGAGTGGTTGA
This sequence comes from Ilex aquifolium, assembly GCA_951799425.1. Lineage (NCBI taxonomy): Eukaryota > Viridiplantae > Streptophyta > Magnoliopsida > Aquifoliales > Aquifoliaceae > Ilex > Ilex aquifolium. Next base: position 21,348,087 of record OX637396.1, on the reverse strand, counting down.
TCTGTGATAACCGTGATGGTGTAGCTTTGGAAATAGTGGCGTAGGCGCCTGGCGACGGTGACAAGTGCGAGGGCCAACTTCTCCAATTCAGAGTATCTCACCTCTGCTCCTCGATACCCCCTGCTTACATAATACACAGGCCTTTGGACTCCTTCATCCTCCCTAACCAATACGGAGCTTACGACTGAGGGTGAGAAGGAGAGGTAGAGATACAAGGTCTCTCCTGGTACAACATGGGAAAGTAAGGGGGCGTAACAAGATAGGCCTTTAACTTTTGGAAGGCCTCCTCTGTGTCCAGTCCCCACTAGAAAGACTTGTGAAGAATTTTAAAGAAAGGTAGACATTTCTCTGCTGATTTTGAGACAAACCTACTGAGGGCTGCTATCCTTCCGTTAAGGTGCTGGACCTCTTTCACAGAAGTTGGGGATCTCATCTCAAGGATAGCCCTGATCTTTTTTGGATTAGCCTCAATGCCCCTTCTGTTAACCATTAAGTCTAGGAACTTCCCTGAGCTAATGCCAAAGGCGCACTTTTCAGGGTTTAGCTTCATCTGGTAAGTCCTCAGGACGCCAAAAGTCTCCTACATGTGTGCTACATGGTCTACTGCAGCCAAGCTCTTTACCAACATATTGTCTACGTAGACCTCCATGGTCTTCCCGATCTGTGCCCCGAACATCTTGTTCACAAGGTGCTGGTATGTGGCTTCGGTATTTTTGAGTTCGAAAGACATGACCCTAGAGTAGTAGGTTCCCTTCGGGGTGATAAAAGAAGTTTTCTCTTGATCATATGGAAACATACTAATCTGGTTGTACCCAAAATATGCATCCAGAAAATTGAGCAACTCATGTCCAGTAGTAGCATCGATAAGGACGTCAATGCGTGGGAAGGGATAGTTGTCTTTTGGACAAGCTTTGTTGAGCTTAATGAAATCCACGCAAAGGTGCCATTTCCCTCTGGCTTTTGTTACCATTACTACGTTTGATAGCCAAACTGGATAGGCTACGTCCCTTACTGATCCGTTTCCCAGCAGCTTTTCCACCTCATTTTCCATGGCCTGGGCTCTCTCGGCACTTATATTTCCCAACTTTTGGTTGACAGGTTTGTACCTAGGATCCACGTTGAGTCGGTGGGTGGCCACCTCAGGGTCAATGCCCTCTAGATCTTCTTGGGACCAAGCGATTCCGCCTAAGAAAGTCAACGAGGTGGGTAGCTTGCTCCTAGGAAAGCAAGGAGCCGATATTGATTCTCCTTCCTAGAAGGTTCTCGTCCAATTCTACTAGCTCGAGTTCTTCTGTTGACTCTCCCTTTTCCAACATGCTGTCATCCTTAGGGTCAAACACTTCCACTTGGAGGGTCTCCTGAGGCTTCTTGGCCCTCATAGAGGCCACATAGCATTCTCTAGCGGAGACTTGATCTCCTCTGACTTCTCTGCTCCCACTGGGGGTTGAAAAACGGAGGAGAAGATGGTAGGTGGATGACACTGCCCTTAAGGTGTTGGGTGTAGGGCGTACAATGATGATGTTGTAGGCAGAGGGGCAGTCCAACACTATAAAGTTTATCATGATGGTAGAGCTTCCTGGTGCTTTCCTTACTATGACTGGCAGGGTGATGGAACCCAAATGATAAGCCCTCTCACTCGAAAATCCAATGAGGGGCATCCTAATGGGTTGCAATCTTTCCCTACCTAGATGGAGGCTATCATAGGTTGGTGTGAACAGGATGTCGGCAGAGTTGTCGCTGTTCACCAGAATTCTCTTAACCTGACAGTTGGCTACCATCATATTTAAGACTAGAGGGTCATCATGGGGGAATTGGATCCCTTCGAGGTCCTTGTCTAAGAATGAGATGACCTCTCATTCCTCGTGTCGGAGGGGAGTCTTCATCGAGCGAGGATCATTTAACTCCAATTGTCTAGCTCCCCTGGCATGTGCCTTCCTGGTAGAGTTGGAGTCACCTCCTCCTCCTAACCCTCTAGAGATCATCTGGTTTCTCCGAGGGGCTATTGGCACTCTCTATCATCCTGGTTCTTGTCAGGCGGCGGTGCTTGTCCTTTGCCAGCAACGTACTGCCGTAACTAATCACGTTGTATGAGCTCCTCGATCTGCTTTTTAAGCTCAAAGCAGTCATCAGTGTTGTGGTCACAGTGAAAGCGACAGTACTTGTTTGGGTTCCTACGGTTCGGGGCGGACTTCATCTTTATTGGCCAACGTATTGTAGGATTGTCCTGTATTTGGAACAGGATATGCTCCACCGAAGCATTAAGCGGCGTAAAGACTTGCCGCTCCCTCAAAGGTGCGGGACCAAGATGGCCCTTGACGGAGACTTTCTCTGTCCTCTTTCTATTGTTCTCTGTTTCTCTCTTGTCCTCACGGGTCTCCTTCTTTTCTCACCCCCGCGGGAGGACTCACCTCGCATGGATTTGGTGACGTCCTTGACATTCATGTACTTTCTGTGCCATTGATAACAGCTCGGGCATGCTGGATGGTGGCTTTTTCAAGACAGAGAACATAAAACTCGATGAGCGTAGACCTGCAACAAAGGCGACCATGGTAACCTTGTCTTATGGCTCCTCAATCTGGAGAGTCTCCTCGTTAAAACGAACGAGGTAACTCCTTAGAATTTCATCCCGATCCTGCTTGATGGTGAGTAGGTGGGTAACTGGCTTTTGGTGTTGGCATCCCCCTATAAAGTGGGAGACGAAGGATTTGCTTAACTCAGCAAATGAGTGGATAGAAGATGGTTTGAGCTTAGCAAACCACTGGCATGCAGATCCCTTGAGCGTAGTAGGGAAGGCTCTGCACATGATCTCGTCAGTCACATTGTGGAGTTACATGAGAGACTTGTACGTGTCAAAGTGATTGAGGGGATCCTTAGTACCATCAAAGATCTCCACGGTAGGCATCTTGAATTTTGAGGGTAAAGGGTAGTTGACAACATCCGCTACAAATAGAGTGTTAATACGCCTTACCAAATAGTCCATTGTTTAGGGTGTCTGCCCCGTGATGGCATTGAGGACGTTGCCAAGCTGGTTTTGCACCTCCTTAATTTTCGCATCCCATTGGTTAGGGGCACCCTCAGTCAGATCGTGGTAGTAGCTCTCATGATCCGTATACTGGTTCTCCCCCTCATCCTCTTGCCCAGGAACGTCGACAGTATGTGGGTGTGGAGCAGGTACATGAGGAAGAGGAGCATGTGGGGCACCTAGGCGCTGAAGAGGGACTTCTTAACGAGGGGCGCCCGGGCATTGCATAGGAGTGCCCTGGCACTGGGTGCCATGCTGGGGGGTGCCTTGGTGCCTTGAGTGGAGAGGCTATGGGACCTCCCCCGTAGGAGGGAGTGCGGCTCCTCTTGTGAGTTGGGGGCAACGCCTCCTGAGGAGAGCATTAGTTGGAGGATTTGCTGGTTTTGACTCACCAGCAGCTGCATGGTCTCCAAGAGCTGTTGCCCGACAACAAGATTCACGGCAGTGGAGGGTTCTGTAGGCGGAGGTGGAGGTGGAACCTTTTCACGACGAGTTGGGTTGTTATCCTTTGATTTTTAGTTCATTGACCTAGTTGTAATTACATGGATTTGAAAGTGATTAAGATAAAACAGATTATTCATTTCCCACAGTCGGCACCAAACTGATGATGCACAAAATAGGTTATGCACAATCAAACAGTCAAGTGTATGATGCAGGACAATTAATGAGGCAATTAACAATGAACAATAGAGATTGGGTGGTTGGTCCTAGGTGACCTAACCACTGAAGGCGGCGACGGTGGCTGAAGAACTTTATTAATGAGAGAATAAAGCAACAGGTGAGGGAGATAGAACAAAGGTATGCTCAAGGTGTTGTGTATGAGAGATAGTTGTGTGAGAGATGTCCCTCATGTATAGAGGGATTTACAATTTATAGGCACAGAGCGCTAGTTGAGGCGGTGACGTGAAGGTCAGGTCACTAGTCTCTGGGGGAGGATAGTTACAACTAAGGATAGGTACAATTAAGGATAGGCGTGATCTTTGAGCAGGGGCTATCCTGATTTACTCTCCACGTGTGTTGACCTCCTTGGGACTCTTGCAAGTTGGACTGGATTGAGGCCATAAATTGAGCTTGGCCTGCCTTCCTGGCTAATTGGGCTTTAACCCACGGATCGGGTCTGGCCCAGTTGGATCTAGGCTCGTCAATAACAACGGTCCAGATTTCATCTAATATTATCTAAATGGTTTAGATTTCATTTTATTTCATCCAATGGTACATAATTAATCCCAAAATAAAAAAATCCCGTCTAAACTTTATGCACAGTCCCCAACCCAATGTCAGACATAACACCTCCCGCTCCCCTAACGTCTCTCTACTTCTTCTCTCTCTGTGTGTCCTCTGTGACCTCCCTACTCCCTCTCACCCATCACCGCCCACCCTACCGTCGACGACATGACCGTCTCTCTCTCTCTTAGCAAGCACACACAATCACACACACACACACACACACACACACACAATTGGACAAACACATGGTGTTAATTTAGGGTTTCTCTATTTTTACTTTCTATTTTCCTCCATTTCTTTAGTCTCCATCGCCTCTGCCACTCCTTGCCACTGCCCATCGCCAAAGCCAAGTGACCCTAGGTATCTTTTTCTTCCCCTTCCTCTTCCTTTTCTATCTGATTCACCCACTCTCTCACTCACACGTATCTTTCTGCCACCACCACATTACCCCCTACATCCATCACCGAATATTCCCACCATAGACCCATCAAAACCACCCCACAGTCTCCACCACGGCCCACAAAACCACCCCATATACATTACCACACCAAAACAACCGACAACTACCTCCATTCCTTTCCTCCTTTCCCCCCATGACCACCAGACACAAACCACTGGCCCACCTTGCACATCAACTATTTGTTAAAATGTCTGACAGAGCCAAATGAAAACAACCTTCAGCCCATGTTTTTGGGCAGATTATGTAGGAATCAATCATTCATTTAACTACAATCAATTTCTTTTTCTTTTTTTAACGTTTTTTGTGTTAATCTGTATCTTTGAGGTTAACAATATGGTTGCCAGCTGTGAATCTTAATCCTACAGAGTCAAAATTTAGTCTCTATAACCAAGTTTACATACATGCCTACAGGTGGGCATTTTGAGTTTCACTTCTATTGTCCTTTTCTATGCTCACTCATTTGTTGACATACATAATGACCATGCATATATTCAAGGGCTCCAACTGATTTTTTTTTATGAATTTTGAATGCTTTTTCATGTAGAAATAATCGTATTATCTTAAACTAAATAAAATGGGGGTAGCTAGGGAAGAAGCCCTAAAAGTATGCGAAGAAGAATGCGAGAGGCGAAGACAATAACAATGGATTTGGAGTTTGAGTGTTTTCCTTTTACGCTATGTGGGTCTATGAACAATTATTTTTTGCCACTTCTAAATTCTTCTACTGGTCTATTCAATTACGTTTTTTTTACCCCTTGATGTTTTGTGGATAAGAGTTTTGGTTGATTAAAATGTGTAAGGACATACTAAATTTACTAATTTTTCAAAATATGTCACCTCACAACCCAACCATCACTAGCTTCTCCCTCCACCTTCAATACTACAAATTGTTTGTAGTATTGTGATGAGAGCAAAATATTGCATATTTGATGGCCTCATTATATGCATTTTAACTCAACTTTTGCATTTAAGTACTTAGTGTTAGCCAAAGTTGTGAATAATGTTGATATTTTGATGTTGCATGTTTTGATAGCTTAAATGATGGATTTTAGGACTTTGCAACTATGTTGGATGTGAGGTGAGGTGGTGGACTCATGAAATGAGGATTGAGAGGCTTGGAAGGTAAAGAAATCAAGAAAAATGCATTTTGGATGAAGACCTTCCGGAAGGTTTATGAAGACCTTCCGGAAGGTTTAGCCCACTGGAATTTCGTAATTTTGACACTGTACCACTGTTTTTCTAAATTTTGACCATGATCTACTTCGAATTTGAAAAAGTGCAAAACATGAAAGTTGTAGATATGGATGTCCTTTTTATTGTGTCAAAATTTCAGCTCAATCCAACGGTTGGATCAAAATTTATTATTTTTCTACCAAAACTGGTCCAGAGCTGTCACCAGATTCCAGTAGGTTAAACCTTCCGGAAGGTTGTCATCGTTCTTCCGGAAGGTCTTGCCCAGAATGCGAAAAACAGCCTGTAACTCAACTTTGAGGCTTGGGGGTTCCACCTACACTTCTCCCACGCCTATCCCAACATTTCCTTACACATTTACAGGCCTCCTACACTCAAGTGGAAGACTTTAAAGGCCAATGCATTAAAGGAGGAATGGGGGGAAGTGGGATGCCCAGGCTATGATCTCCTAGCCTGTCAAAGCCATCCATTCAGCCCTCTCTTGAGGGGAGCTCGTTCACACAGCTAGGGGGGAGCCTCTTGGACGTTTTGGCAAGTCTCCACAGTGAATATATTCAACATTGAACACACAATGTAGTGGGGTTGGCTACCTAAGCTAGGAGTAGTTTTAGTGAGGAAGATGATGAATAGTGTACAAGTTTAGATTTTTGCATTTTCTTCACCCATCTTTCTTGTAATCTTCAGTAATACTTTTGTAAGCTTCCTTTATTTACTTTGAATGTCATTTACTTCAAGTGCATTGCAAGTTTAGTTATGCTTTCTTGATTCTACCATTGTTGTTTTTGAGTTTTGCATTTCAAGTTCTTAAATGGGTATTGAATGTTTATTTTCATAGTTTAACTTTTCTTGCATTAATCTAAGTTTCATGCTTAATCTTTACTTTATGTATGCCTTGTCTTTCATTATGAGTAGCTAAATCCCAAGTTGGCAAAGCCAAGGGGAACCTCTTTTCGGGTATACCATTTCAACCCACTCCCCTCCTTTCTCTCATAGCTCAATGGTTCGGTTTGACTGAGTTGAAGGAGGATAAGCTGATGAGTCTTTGATATTCCATAGGCCTAGCCATGGTTTATGCTTAGATCCTCATTTGTCTCGTCCCCGGCTTCTCACGAATCAATCGTTCATTCATACTATATTGAGGGAGGGATTCGAGTTGAGATGGTATGCTTATTGGAGTGACCTCTTGGAATTGCCAACATTTGTTTCTCATTTCATTCACAAACACAACCACAAAACTCAAACAAAAGATTTTACACTTTCTTTACCTTTTGCAAAATCACCTTCACACACTCGAACCTTCCTTCCCTGAGGAGACGACCTTGGAATACTTTTCCAAGTAAAACACCGACTAACGAAAGACTCCTTGCGATTGGGGAGCACTTTTGTTCACACACATTTTATTTCATACATTTTGTTCATTCCACATTCCCACCATTCCGTTTCCCCTATCTCTTGCATGAATCCGAGTGAGAGTGACACTCACCCACACACATAAGCCATATACACATTGAGGGGTCATGTTAAGGGGTTAGGGACAACAATGTTTTCATCCAATCATATTGCTTCCATGAAATCTCATTGGCCTTTTATGTACATTGAATCAATAAATATTTTCTTTGTTCTAGGATGTATTGGTATGTTTTTGTCTTGAAGCTTTTGTATGAAAAATTGTTATTCTTTTCCATTGGCACATGCGTTGGGTAAAAAATGCCTTGGCAACCAGTGAGAAAGAGACTATGGTGTTTTAATGGTTTGTATATGGTTGTGAGTCTTTAATTTATTTTAGCTCGCTCTCTATATAACTCTTTTTCATGGTTTAGGTACTTTAGATTGGAATGAAAATGACGGAAAGGTAATTAATCACATTTGGCATAATGTTCAATGTTATGATTTGTGCTTCTGCTTGAGTGTGTTGTTCTATTTCATTGAATTTAGGTCTTGTTTATTTGTGGCGAAAATCAAGAAAAAAAATAAAAGAATTATAAAATATATGAATCTTGCTTTGTTTAAGGGTCCTGTTATAGCTGAGGTCACTGAAGGCCTCACCTTTGATTTTTTTTTCCCCTGATCGAAAGGTATGTGTATGTTCCATATGATGGTAAAATAATTCTCATGGGGCTGAAGGAGGCCATTTCTAGGTTATTCATTATCTATTTCTGCATGTTGGTTGTGTAGTTACAACAAAAGCTGTTTCCGTTTTATTGTTTTTGATGATGCCATATTTTTTAGTAGAACATTTTTAATTGATCAAGATTTTGATCTTCAGGTGGTCAGTTTCTCTTTAATTTTTCTCAATTTTCATGGGTGTGTTTCATGTGTGTTATATCTGATTTAACTTTTCATTTATCATCTATTTAGGTTTTGTGCATTTCTGGTGGTGAAGAACACACTTATTCAACAGTGACCAGTTGTGAAAATTTGATGATAAGGCCAAAGTGAGGTATGGCTCGATAGTGATGCTATTATAAATGTAGTTTATCGAAGGCACATGTTCAACTGATTTTTGTATGTATGTTTGCTTTAGTTCTTTATGTGCCTCAGATGTTCCATGTTCAATGTGTATTTGTAAAACCTGGAAAATTTTGAATTTTTATGAGAAAGGGCAAAATAGTAATTAGTCATTATGGTACGGGTTGAAAACCTGAATTTTTCTAGAACTCGGATGATGAAACGGACCTCACCGTTGGATTTGTCTCACGAAATATAGTTACCCATTTAATTTTCGTTGAATTCCGAGAAAGTCAGATTTTTCACGTTTTGTGATGCGATCGGGCATCGCGCGACCAAAATAAACGCAATCGGGTTTTAATTGCAGAACGCGAAAAATAATTTAAAGTTGGTTCAAATAAAATATTTTGTTCATAACACATAACGATATTTAATTGATTCAGGATAATACCGGATCAGGAAAAGACGGAACGTGTGGCTCATTGTGGGCTAAGTATCCTAGGGGTATAAAAAGGGGAAAAAATCAGATTTTTACCCCATTTTGGCTGCTGATTTTCAATAGAGAGAGGGAAAGAAGAGAGGGAAATTCAAGGGTTCTTCCTTCTTCTCCTTACTATCTAGGGCCAACCGTTCGTCGAAACGCTTCGGGCTAAGAAATAAAGTTGATCTACGCGACGAGAGCTACATCTATGTACCAAAAATTGTGAATTTTTAGAAATCAAGGTTTGAAGCTTAATTTGGGTTCTTAGGAGTTTCTACCACTCGTATTACGCTTCAAGAGGTAGGGTTTTTCTCTTAGCTAGATTTATTTTCAACTTAGGGTTTCATATGAAATGGGTAACATGATTTGAGATGAAATCTAATGTCTAAATATATTTATAGTGTAACTAGAGTATAAGAAATGGTATGAGAATGAATAAAATAAATTTTGCATGAATTGGGTTTGTTGAGAAATGTTCATTGCGTGATTTCATGAGAATGTGATAAATTGGGCATGATTATGTGTTTACATGATTTTGTGTCTTTTGGGTGTTTGATAAAATGCCTAGGATTAATTAAGTGTGTTATTTGAATGAAATTGATATAACATGTTTTGTGATGACATTGGAATGTAATTATATGTTTTATGATATAAGTTACATTGAGGATTTGGAATTGTTCATGTTGTGCTCATGACATGTTGAACATGATGTTGTAATTGCAATTGAAAAATTAGTTGCATAATGATATGAAATGCAATGGTTCATTACATTTGCATATGCACGGGAAGCATCGCATTCGTGGGCATTTGACATGAGTGTGGGTGTGTGTGCATATTTTTGGATCAAACAACATTCTTGGTGGTTGAGGCGTGGACTTGGGAAGGTTGGACCTAGGTCTGACTGAGTTGCATGGAAAACTTGTGTTGGGTATAGTAAGAAGGGCTAGACTCTCCTTCAGGTGCAAGACCCGGTTACTGGTTTATACACTTCCGACGGTGAAAGTCCAAAAAAGTGTATTGTTATACGCAAAATCGGAGGTGGGATACCAAAATTCGTGTCGGTGTGGTGGACCGTTGGTGCAAGTCCAAGAAATCACCTACCCAAGAAAGACACATGATTTATTTTATAAAATAGTCATTAAATGTGTAACATTAATGACGGGTGTTGGGAATGCCCAGATACATACGCATGACATTGCATGTGTTGTGGGAGCCGGTGGAGGGCTCAGATTGCATTGGATGTATGAGTCTCACCTCATAACATGACATAACATTATGATAGTCATTTCTTGAAGTTGTATGTTCTTGGATGAATGCTTGTTGAATTGCATGTGAACATTTCATATGCATCTGGGTTGGGAGGTAGCCTCTTTAGGAGATACCCTATTGAGCGTGGCTCACCCTTTATGAGAATAATATTTTAGGTGCGGGGCAAGTGTCGGTGGACGGCTCTCACTTGAGCCCTTGTTGATGAAGAAAGCCGAGTTGTGGCTTTAAATTATATTTTTATAAAATAATCGTGTAATTGGTTTTAGACTTGTAATGTTGTATAAAGGATTGTGATTCACACTATTTTGTGATCTGCATTATATTATACACCCAAGTATAAGTGGCCGAATTGTAGTTTTCTCGGTTTTAAGTCCAAGTATCGATCCCACGAAGAGTTTGAGTAACTTAGAATTTAAAATAAAAACAGTAAAGTTGTTTAAAGCATTATCACAGTTGATAGCTTGTGATGTGAGCTTAGATTGATAACTAGTTTAATTAAATTAAATGTGGAGATAAGCTTGTTAATGACAATAATATAAAAGATACCCTTCAGTTTAGAGGATCTCATATGCTTTATATCGGTTAAATACTGGAAATGTTACCTGACAACAATTAACTTCCATGTTACTGGCAAGTCAACCGGTAGGTCTGATATATATAAATCATCACACAGCAACTTCTTAGGTTAGCTGGTGGTATTCATGACAATTGATTAATCCAAGCATACCAGAAGGACAAGCCATTCATGAGGAATACTTGAATTATTCAATTGTCTCGTGATAGTAAGTGCGTACATAATAAACCACAACACAACAACTTCATAACTTAGCTGGTGGTATTAAGTCATAACACAACAACTACTTAGGTTAGCTAGTTATAGATGTGTCAATTAACTAATCCAAGTAAACCAAAAGGACAAGCCATTCATGAGGAATACTTGAATTACTCAATAGGTCATCTGTGATATATATATATACCAGTTAAACATCCTCAGCGTTTCGGTGGAGGACAAGTCATACCGATAGGAACACCGTGGTTGTTAGACTGGCAATATAGTTATATATAGTAATTAAACAACCCTAATAACCCAAAAGGACAAGCCATTCATGAGGATCATTTAGGTTTTGTACCATGCATCAGTAGAACATCCACAGCGTTCCGGTGGAGGGCAAGCCATACCGGTTGGAACACCGTGGTTGTTTAACTGGCAGGTTGATGATGCACCGATGACATAATTCCAGGCACAGCACCGAAACTACGTACATCGTTGTATCATGCATGAAGCGTATAATACATATATAGATAAATATATGAATAAATCATCAGTATTTCCATAATCTAACCGATAATATACATATGTTCACCCTTCACCGAAGGGTATAAACGACTATTCACACCCCATCGCTACTGACAAGCAAGGAGTGCGGGTATTCGTCATTACAACTGAAATGAAAACACAAACTCGAAAACTTCTTTCACAAGGAACACTTGAAACACAACCACTTTTATTATTAATCAAAACAACAAAGTGGCGGTAGTTCAACTATCCGAATAGAAAGATACAACAGAAATGTAGATATACAGAGTATCGGTTGGAGTATAGGACATACCGGCTTTGTATTTGACTTTCTCTTTCTCTTTTTCTTTCTCTCTTTCTTTTTCTTTTTGGAGCTCTCCCTTGGCTCTTGGATGGCCGGCCTTGTTCAAATGAAGGGGGAGAGGTGACTTGATCCGAAATGTGTACACTCAAGTGCAGGCGGTCAAGCTGTAGTAATAATCCGGTTTGAGTCCGGAGTCGAATCCTCAGGGAACTCTTCTTGGTGTTTTGGGGTAAGCAGTGGTGGAGACCTATTGATTGTAACCTTTGAGATTTGAAGTTGTGTGAGGTGTGAAATTTCCTGGACAGAATATAAGATTCTTTCCAAGAGAATTTTCTAAACAAAGTATGAGATAAGCTCTAATGTAAAAGAGTCACTCTTTAGTTCAAGGATCTGGACATGTAGTTAATTATCCGATTTATTACACTTGTGCTTGATAACTCAATTAACCCCCATGTCAACAGCAGGTTAATCGGAAGATAAAGGTGGATTAAGGGAATTAAGAACATGATTCCGATGTCTTTTTAGAAGTTTACAAGAATTGTCTGTGCCGAGACTTAACCCGTCTACAAACAAGCAAGTGTTTCTACAAGACATCCAATTATGACATTAATGTTCCATTTCCATTCTTTAATTGAAGCACAATAATGGTGAAGATTGAAGGGTAGTCATGAAGATCTAGTCGGGGTATTTGCCTTGAACCAATGAGTCTTTCTATACAAGAGTTATCTATGTTATAGAAAGAACTTCTGGTTATACAAAGTACCTTAGCTTTGCTAGATGCAATCAATCATTCAATAAGTATGGGGAATATAAAGCATTAAGCATAATCGAAATTGCACAAATATAACGTCCGGATAATTTATACATGCCCTTCTCCTCTTACTAAAGAGTGAATGAAAAACTACTCACTCTTCATGGCTTTGGTAAAGCTAGAAAAGTGAGTGATGCTCATTCCTCCAAGTAGAGGGATCACAAAGCAAAGCACACTAAACAGGGAGCCGATCTTCGACAAAGAATGAGTGAATCACGTTCCACCCTTCATGGCTTTGGCGAAGCTCTAGAAAAGTGGAAGAGTTTCACTCCTCTAAGGGAAGAAAGAAGCTCAAGCAATGGAAGTGAATGATACACAAATTAAAAGTAGAAGAAAGATAGTCACTTTTGGAGGGTGATCCACAACCAAAGGTAAGCTACCTCCTTCTATGCATGTAAGTGAAAGCATAAGCATAAAACTACTTTTATAACAAGCTAAGAGATGTTGGACTAAAGCCAAACTAATCTCTAGAACAACTACTTCATACAAGGAAATGTAAGCTAATTCTACAATATGAGTGGGAGTCTAAGCCTCCATCAACCTCTCTACTTGGTCCCCCTGAGCTCTCCAACAATGGGAGTATTTATAGGCAAGAGGAGGAGACAAGAGGGGGTGAAGGAATAGTGTATGCTGCCCAAGTCCAAGTGAAAAACCAACTACTTTGCAGGTAGTCAGTGAAGAACGTTTGTATCTGTTTTTGCTTTATGGGCGTTCGAACGTTGTTTGGCGTTCGAACGTTTCTTCTGTCTTTGTTGTATGGGCGTTCGAACGCCAGATGTGGTTTGACCTTCTCACTCAAGTGGCTTGTGGTCTTTTGTGAAGTTCATTTCCACACTCTATGCAGTAGTCTGGTCCTCAATCAATTCAAGTGGACGTTCGAACGTGAGTTGGCATTCGAACGTGATACTCAAGTGTCTCAGAGCCTCAGAGTCTTCCTTCTTGGCTACAACACGCCTTCTCTCAGCAGTCAGGTCTGCTCACAGTTCAAGTGGACGTTCGAACGTGAGTTGACGTTCGAACGTTCTTGGTGTGCTCCAAGCTTCTCCAATTTTGTTCCCTAATGTGTTGGTGTTACACTCAAGTGTCATACTTATTGTTCTTTGAGTCCTTGTTCACTTAAAGACTTGAAATGACATCACTTAAACTCCATCAAAGTACAATTAGTCTTAAAAAGGCATAGTAAAATGCTAATTTTAAGTACTAATCAAGAGGCGTATTTATAGGCAAATAAGGAAGCACAAGGTGGGAGGATAAGCCAAACTGCCAAGGCTGGCCGTCCGGATGCCCCCACCACCATCTGGACGGTGGTGTCTTGCAGTAGATCCATGTGTTGTGTTCTAGAGCTTCCAAGTGTCGTGTTCTGGAGCTTCCATGTGTCTCTATTATACTTTGGTCCTTCGTTGTTTCAAGCTTTGCAAGATTACCTCATATTCTCCGGTATTTCTGTATTAAACCCTGAAATTCAAACATAAAGTATTTAAAACTTTAATTTATGCACAAACCCTAATTCATAATGTTTAATTGTTTTATCTTACAAAGTTGATTACTTAATCATTTTAATTTACATACTAGTTAGGGTTAATCACACCCCCCCAACTTAAACTTTACTAGTCCCTAGTAAACACAAATTATAAAAATTATTTCACAAAATAAAAATAACATAACAGAAGTAAAATCATTTTCGTAGATTTTTTCACGATTGCATTTAGCATATGCAATAAGCCATTAAACCCCTAGGTGATTCCTAGTGGACGAGTTTTGTCTCGTGAAGGTTTTCAGTGAAGCTGCCTACAAACTTCAGTAGTTAGGAGTTTATAATTCATACTTTTCACAACTAAAATTAAATCAATATTCTTGTGCATTGCTACAATACTTCTTTTTTTCTGATCACTAAAAGAGTAACACACGTTAGTTGTAACATTATCTATATATTTTTATAATTTGTGTGTGTGTGTACTGATTTCTTTTGTTTCAAAAATCACTCAAGAAATATTACCATCTTTCATGGTAGTCTTGATGTCAATCTTTTCCTGAAATACACTCAAAAAAGAATACACATACGTTATAGTGACTATTCTCTTAATAGTTACATTTGATTTGGAATATTATTAACAAAGCAAATAATATCACATGTAGTATATTTGAAGAACGGGTATTTGAATAAAATTGAATTTTGACATAATCTCATGACTGGATATTAACACTATATTAGACATATTATTAAGTTTCTCCTTTTATTAGGTAGGATTAATATAGATACATAATTTCTGGAATCAAAAAGGACTTTCTTTGGGTTGTAATGTGGCCATTGGTTTAGGGTTTAAGAAACGACGTCCATCGGATTCAAAAGCTATCCTTTGTATTGTGGTACACCTCTTCTTAGTTTTCTAAGACTTTGCATATTCATCCTTTTTATTTTTCTATTTTTCACCTTCTTGGCTTTTTTCTTTTCTTTGAATAGCCAATACTCTTTTCTTTTCTTTTCACTGTTTTGTTTCCTTCTCCTTTTGTGTTTTGTGTATTATACTGATTTAACAGAGGATGTAAGAAAATTAGATAGCAAAAGGTAGGTTTAATCTCTTTTCATGTGGCTCAGGTATTTTTCGGTTTTTTATGAAAATAATTTTACTCTTTTAGGCTCAATCATAGTTGACTAAAGGTATAATTTTGTAAAAGAAATGGTCAAGGTGATGAGTCGGTTTTATACCTACGAATTGAGTACTTTCGGCTTGAGGAATTTGCAAGTTTTCAATTATTTTATGTTCTTTTTTATTTGTTTTATGTGTTTTGATGTTATTTGATAGGAATCATCACTTGGAAGCAAACAAGATGATTTGGAAGGAAACAAGGTCAATTTGGAGCCTAAGTGTTGAATTTTTTAAGGCTAAGCAACAAGGGAAGATGCTAGGCTTAAAAGGGATCAGCGCCCCTGCGCCAAAACCAGCGCCCCTGCGCCACAAGGGCAGTAAATCAGCGCTCCTGCGCTGATTTTGGCGCAACTGCGCGTGTGTGTGGCTTTGAACGCGAATTCCGACTTGTTTTTGACCCGAAATTGGACTCTAATGCCTCTTTTGTGCTAGGGTTTGAGGGGAATATATAAAGATTGACTTTGGGGGCTGAAAAAATATATATAAGACCAAGGATTGATAGAAAATTGAAGGCAAGAATCGAAGGAACCGACACGAAGAAAATTGGGATTGAAGGCTAGATAGAGATTGAAGATTGCAACTAAGTTTTCATTCTTTTCCCTTACTTTTACTTCTTGATTTTCTAAGATGTTGTTTAATTTGAGAAGGATGTTTTTCAATTATATTATGAACTAAATTTTTATTAAGATTGCAACGGAACCTAATGTCTAGTTAAATGGATCTACTCTCGATTCTAGTTTTATTGATCATATATGAGTTGTTGTCATATTTTGTGCTTAATAAATTAATTGTTGGCCACACAATTATATATTAAGTACAAAATATGACAAACAACTCATATATGGCTTTTAAGAAGCTCCAAATAAATATCCCTTTCGCAGATGCATTGGACCAAATGCCTAACTATGTGAAATTTTTGAAGGAAATTATGTCAAAGAAGAGAAAACTAGGCAATTTTGAGACAATGGCACTTACGGAGGAGTGCAGTGCTATTCTTCAAAAGAAGCTACCACCAAAGCTCAAAGATTCGGGTAGCTTTACAATTCCATGCACAATAGGCAGTCAATTTTTTGGGAAAGCATTGTGTGACTTGGGAGCTAGTATTAACTTGATGCCACTCTCTATTTATCAGAAATTGGGTTTGAAAGAAGCGAAGCCTACTAATGTTACACTGCAGTTGGCGGATAGATCACTCACTTATCCAAGGGGCATAGTTGATGACGTTCTAGTGAAAGTGGATAAATTCATTTTTCCAGCTGATTTTATAGTCTTAGATTGTGAGGAAGATAAGGAAATACCTATTATTCTTGGGCGACCAATCTTAGCAACAGGAAGAACACTTATCGATGTACAGAAAGGTGAGCTAACTATGCGAGTCCAAGATCAAGAGGTTACATTCAATGTATTTTCAGCTGTGAAATTCCCAGAAGAAGCGGAAGAATATTTTCGGGTTGATTTGGTTGACCAAACAGTGAATGAGGTATTCGTAGGAAGCTGTATTTCAGATCCCCTTAAGAACGCCAAACTACATAAAGAGAAGGTAAAAAGGTGGCATGATAAGTAGATCATTGTGTGGAAGTTTGAGCCAGTGTTCCCGCATATAGCGGTTGAAGTTGAGGAAGACAATTCAAAGATAACTTTCAAGGTGAACAGGCATAGACTGAAGCACTATTGGGGTGGCGACATTGATCGTAAAAAGACCTCAATTATCCTTACCGACCCGGGATGAAACAGGAAGTAGTCAGGCTGAAGACTATAAAATAAGCGTTATTTGGGAGGCAACCCAAATTTTAGCTTTTAATTTTAATTTCATGTTTGTGTCAATTTAGTTTTTTTTAGATTATTAGTGCATTTTATTTAGTGAGTCAATTGCTTGTAGGTACCAAGGATAAAAAAGAAATAACAAAAAGAGTGAAAGGAGGGAAATAAGGGAGTTTGAACAAGCCAAAGAAGGAAGCATGACCAGAATTTTAGCGCCCCAGCGCCCTACTCAGCGCTGAGCTCCTGTCCCCAAAACAGTAAGGCAATGCCTAGGCGCTATAGGCAGCGCCCCTGCGCGCGTTTGATGCCCCATCTGCTATCCAAAAACAGCCAGCCAGCGCCCCAGCAGCCTGCAGCGCAGCCCAGCGAAAAAAAAAAATTCGTTTGGAGTTACGGGGCCCATAATATATCAAATCGAAGCTCTCGACGAGCCCTACAAAACTCATTGCGTTTGGCAATGAGGGACACTGTTAAAAGCCCAAAAAAAGTCTGGAAACGTGTGTTTGGGTCGTCCGAAGTTTTTTTTTTCTTCAAGTTTTGGGTTTAGCAGCGCCATCCTTAACACAGCAGTCAGGGAGTTGGGGCACACAAAAATTCCTCCCATTCCTCCTAAATTTCAAAGCTCTAACACATATTCTCTTCAACTCCTAATCATTCATAATTTCGTTGAATCGTCTTGGATTTCTCAATCTCCCTTATAATAATCTTCCCGCTCAAGTGGCATCAATTAGTATCAAGTAGCAGCAAGGATTCCTCCATTCTCCATGGGTAACATGAAGCTTTACAACGTAAGATTAAGCTTTGCAATGTGAGTTTCCTAATCCATCTATGTTTCCCGAATACACTCCCGACTCGATGGACGGCGAGGACGCTAACGATGATGCCAACTAGCAAAATCTCAGGAAAGTCCTCTGTCTTAATTTTTCCTACTTTATACATTGAGGACAATGTTAAGTTTAAGTTTGGGGGTGTTTTCTTGTTTGCATTTGCATTATTAGGTATGCATTTAGATAGCATATTTTGCACTTTAAATAACATGTTTTAGTACGACTTGAGCAATGGGTTGATTGAATTTGATCATGGCCAATGATGAATGTGATTAATTGTCAATTCAAGGGGAATTGATGAACATGTTGAGTCTGTAGTTTGATATGCTAGTTGGTTTTACACTGTTTGTGATCTTTTCATTCATGAGCACATATCCATCGGTTTGGTTAGTTATCATTTAGAGAATTTATTTGGCTAAGTGTTTGTGAGAGATATCAGTGAAACTCTAGAAAACTTATTTAAGCATCATTCAAAGCAAAGTTTAGGCATTCATATAAGTTTGGGGGAAATATTGGTTATGATGGGTTAGGAAAAAAAAAAAGTTTTTGAAAATTATTTTGATTTGATCCTTTATGAGTTAGAAAGAAAAAAAAAAGAATAGGAAAACAAGAAACAAGAAAGGGCATGTGGTAAGTAGAGATGGAGTGTAAAACGCACTCACTCATAAACATATGTTGAGAACGAGCTGGAGCGTAAAACGCACTCGTTCAAGAAAAGGCGAGATGGAGCGTAAAACGCACTCGCTCAATATGAGGTGAGATGGAGCATAAAATGCACTCACCAAATGAACGAAAAAGAAGAAAAGAGAGAGAGAGAAAAAAAATTCTTTGTACCTTCTAATTATATGTTTTGCCTTTATTAGCAGAGGTTGATGTGAAATGTAAGTTCATAGAGTTGATATTGAGTATCTCTTATGGAGCGCTTGACTACGTAAATTTATCTGGGTGATGGCTAGTTTAAAAAGTTAGAATATGCACATGTATTTAAAGGGTCATGAGCGGAGGTAAAATTAAGGAGTATGTTGAGCTGTTGGACTTTGCATTGTTTTGAAGTTTCCCGTGAATTATTATTTGTAGTCACTTTTAGGGCTATTATTCAAATTCATATTGATCCATTGTTTGAGTAGTTGGTTGATTAATTTTTATAGTTTTTGTTCTTAGTATTTTGCTTGAGGACAAGCAAAGATTTCAGTTTGGGGGTATTTGATGAGTCGGTTTTATACCTACGAATTGAGTACTTTCGGCTTGAGGAATTTGCAAGTTTTCAATTATTTTATGTTCTTTTTTATTTGTTTTGTGTGTTTTGATGTTATTTGATAGGAATCATCATTTGGAAGCAAACAAGATGATTTGGAAGGAAACAAGGTCAATTTGGAGCCTAAGTGTTGAATTTTTGAAGGCTAAGCAACAAGGGAAGATGCTAGGCTTAAAAGGGATCAGCGCCCATGTGCCAAAACCAGCGCCCCTGCGCCACAAGGGCAGTAAATCAGCGCTCCTGCGCTGATTTTGGCGCAGCTGCGCGTGTGTGTGGCTTTGGACGCGAATTCCGACTTGTTATTTACCCGAAATTGGACTCTAATGCCTCTTTTGTGCTAGGGTTTGAGGAAAATATATAAAGATTGACTTTGGGGGCTGAAAACATATATAGAAGACCAATGATTGATAGAAAATTGAAGGCAAGAATCGAAGGAACCGACACGAAGAAAATCGGGATTGAAGGCTAGATAGAGATTGAAGATTGCAACTAAGTTTTCATTCTTTTCCCTTACTTTTACTTCTTGATTTTCTAAGATGTTGTTTAATTTGAGAATGATGTTTTTCAATTATATTATGAACTAAATTTTTATTAAGATTGCAACGGAACTTAATGTCTAGTTAAATTGATCTACTCTCGATTCTAGTTTTATTGATCATATATGAGTTGTTTGTCATATTTTGTGCTTAATATATAATTGTGTGGCCAACAATTAATTTGATAACTTAGATGAAATTGGAAGATGAATTATAGGTTTAGATCTGAATATGATGACATGCGTCTGGTTAATTCTTCTTAGGATTGAATTTCTGGGTTTGTGTATAGGATAGGAATATACCTATATGCCGTGTGTAACTTTTATGAGAGTTTGAACTTAATGAATCTATTCCAACTTATTTTTCATATGAATATAGCAATTTAATTGGGAGAGATATGCTTATCTAACTATCGGAAGAGGTTTGATAAATAATTTTGAAGTCTCGGTTAACAACTTATTTTGATCAATTAACTGGAAAGAGAGTGGAAAGATTTATACAAAGCATTAGGGGAAGTTGTAATCTTAACTTCTTTTATCCGGTAAATTCAACCCTTGATTATTAAGTTTAGATTTAGTTTTAATTTAGTCATTCCATAGTTGATTGCAATTGTTTAAATAAAATTGTATTGATATAAAGTTAGTATTTGGAATTTATTAGTAATAATTCTCCGTGGGAACGATACTCTACTTATCACTTTATTACTTGTTGATCGTGTATACTTGCACGTAAATTGTCAATACCAAATTTGGACAACACAAGGCTCAAGTTAATCAAAAATGGTCTAAGATCATTTTCCAGAAATTATTCATCTGTATTAATCCTATATAAAAGAATTTCAAGGATAATGCTAATAATATAATCTAACAAGTGTTAATCAAGACAAAATTAATGAGATTATTCAAAGAAAGTTTACCGTAGAATCGAAGATGTTTATTTGAGTAGATGTAGAATATCTCTCCAAGGAAAATTGGCTCAAATTCTTCAATTGGTTATACATCTCCACTATATATGTAAAGAGTGTAATATTTCGCAAGGTTTCTGAAATAAAGAAATCTATTTGTGCTTTATTAGAGTAAGTTTAAACGAAAATATTAAGATAATATACAACTAAAATATGAAAATTCCGCGTGATCAGATTAAGGCTATTTTCACAAAGCATAGGAATATTAATCTAATTCAACTGTAAATTATATGAAATAACCCTCCTAACTTAAAAACATAAGTTTTATCATAACTAAGAAAAAACTTAGCATAAACAAGTTCAAAATCAACATAGATTCCAAACATAAAGTAATTTAAAGTTCAAGTGCATAAAGTAAAAGTGCATAATGTAAAAGATGAGTGAAAGATAGTAAATTGTTTTGTATAATCTCCAATTTGTTTAGGAAGTAGAAGGTCCTGCTCCAAAATGATCTCTAAATAACTTCAAAAGCTCAGTTTGATTCTACTTATATTCATTCATGCGTTTGTTGATCTGAGTAATATTGGTCTCCATCCCTAGTAAGATATGTCTATCAGTTATGTCATATACCGGTATGTATGGTTGATCCTCTTGTGGCTACTGTTGTTCTTGTGGGAAGAATTCTTCAAGAGGTTGAAATGGCTCGCCTTGTGGTGGAGGTGGTGCTTTAGGTTGGTCTTCTGGTTGTCCTCCATTACTTTTTTTCAATGAAGTTTTATCCAATGCTCCAAAATGGTCTACTGTCTTCCATATTGGATCAATGATTACACCCTCGTTCCTGCATAGCTAAGAAACTAACATATCATATGAGAGTGATGGTTTCTTTTTATCCACAACAAGTATCATTTGGTCCATGATTAAGTTTGGAAGGTCAATTGTGTGTCCCATCCCAAATGCATATAAGAAATAAGCCTGCTTAGTATAAATTTGATTCTTTTGGACTCGGGGTAGCAAACTGTACATTGTTATCAAATTCAGAATGCGGTATTTGTCTGTTAAATCCCCTTGCTTTATATATTTGTTTGGTCTACCCCAAACAAATTCTGGATTACCTGTCACTTCTCTTCCTATGACATTCAAATCAGGTAATTCAGTATAAGGATATTGTGAGTTCTCTTGTCTTTGCATGGGTTGAAAGAAATCAGTTATAGTAGCCGGTGTAACTTGAAAAACAATACCACATACGAACACACGTAATTGTCTTTCCCCAATTATATCAGCATTACTATAAAATTCTTGAACTAAGCAGTCATAGGCAGGAGCAGATAATCTAACATAATGTAACCATCCTCTTGCATCAAGAATTTGTCTTATTCCTATATTCTCAAAATCTTCATAAATAACCGGCCGTTCAGAAATGATAGTTTTGGAGATAAAGTGAGCATCATACCAAACCTGTTGTTGAAAATTCTCAAACATCACCTCATTGTAGATATTTCCTGGATAAGGTTGTTGTGGAGGTGCCTGAGGTGGTGGAGATTGACCCCTTCATGCTCGGCTTGAAGATCCTCTTGTTCTTCATCTTGAATCCATATTTTTCTTGATTTCTCTTCAAATACTCTGTTTTAATTGATTCTAATCGGTAGATATCTTCAAAATGTGATGGGTAAGTGAATAATAGGAGAAAATTTGAAGAAAAACGGTTGAGTGTAGCAGATTTGAGGGCTATTCTTTGGAGAATTTTGGCTTTTTCGTATTTGGCTTGCGAGGGAAACTGAACTGATCGGTTTTCTGCATAGAGAAGGTATATATATGGGCACTACCGTCCGGACGCTAGTCCCACAGTCCGAACGGTGCTATCTGACTGGTTTTTGGTTTGCAACTGCAGACTGTTTCTCTGATTTTCTGCATGTTTCTCTTTTTCATGTAAATTCCTGCAGTTTACAAAATTAAACACCACTTTATATATTCTACAAAGCTTTGCTAACCACTCTTTTTCTTTCAAAAGAATTGGGTTTATTATTATTTTTATTTGTTATTTATTATTTACTAATTTTCTTATTTATTCTATAGTTATTTACATTTATTTACAACTATGTATAGTCATTTCCAAAACTATATATCTTGTTGATCATATTTAGTCAGTATCAGAACTATCTGGATCAATAACACCAGTGACACGGTTAACTTCACTTCTCACGTATCTTGTTAACATTGGGGTGGAATAGGATGACGCCTCAGGATAATCCTTATTCTACCCATACCTAATCCACCGTAAACGATTCGACGCTCGACCTGAAATTGGTTCCGCACACTGATTATATTGTCTCAAATGTTCTGTATAACCACATCTTACACAACCACCAAGACGATTTGCTCGTCGGTGTTTAGCATATGTACTTTTTTCACACAGGGGTCTTGCCTGACTTTCAACGATTTCTAAATTTCTAACATACCTAGCTTTTTGCATAATCAACGCATGTATATCTTTTGGAAAGTGACGTAATAAAATTAAACTTAACCAAAATAATTTTTCGTCCATTTTTCAACTTTTAAGAAGAAAGAAAGAAAAAATTAAAAATGACTCAAAAAATTATTGAAAATTGACTCATTATTTGGTTTTTTAACGTCTGCCAGTTATAAAGACGAACAAAATTTTTAAATCAAAATTACTATGCTAAAAACAAAAAGTAAATTCACACCCATACCTCCCCAACTTAAATTAAACCTTATCTGTAATGTAAAAACAGTAATAACCAGCATTGATAATAAAAACCAGCAATTTGATGTCTTTCAGCGATTAGGATATCTAGCTTTCACTCAGGAGTTTTAATCTATCAAACAAATTACAAGTAATTAGTTGTATTACTTATAATCAAATAACAATTAACACACATAGAATGGATCAAAAAGTTGCACATAAGTTACATTTTGAGTAAATCCATCATAATAGGGTTTAAGCTTTTGCCGTTTAGTTTGAAGATATTCCTAGTTACTGAATTTTCAATTTCAATTGCCCCATAGTCAAAAACTTGCTTGACTATATAAGGTCCTGTCCATCTAGATCTTAATTTTCCAGGGAATAAACGAAGTTTTGCATTGTACAACAGAACTTTTTGAGATGGTTCAAAAGATTTTCTCATGATATTTTTGTCATGAAAAACTTTTGTTCTTGATTTAGCAATCTTTGCGTTTTCATATGCTTCATTTCTTAATTCCTTTAATTCATTAATTTGTAATTTATGTGATATTCCAGCTTTATCTATATCAAGATTCATCATTTTTATTGCCCAATATGCTTTATGTTCTAATTCTACAGGCAAGTGACATGGTTTACCATAAACTAACCGATAAGGAGACATTCCTAGAATAGTCTTATACGTTGTACGGTAAGCCCAAAGTGCATCAGTTAATCTTAAAGACCAATCCTTATGATCTGGATTTACTGTTTTTTCTAAAATGTATTTTATCTCCCTATTAGCTAATTCAGCTTGTCCACTTGTCTGAGGATGATACGGAGTGGATATTTTATGAGAAATCAAGTATTTTTTCATCAGGTTTTCAAAAACTTTATTACAAAAATGTAATCGACCATCACTGATGATTGTTCAAGGAATCCCAAATCTGGATAAAATATTTTCTTTTAAAAATTTGATCACCATTCTGTGATCATTATTTCTACATGGAATTGCCTCTACCCATTTACAAACATAGTCGACTGCAACCAAAATATACAGATATCCAAAGGATGGGGGAAATGGTCCCATAAAATTGATGCTCCAACAATCAAAAATTTCAATAATTAAAATAGGGTTTAAAGGCATCATATTTATTTTTAAAATATTTCCCATTCGTTGACATCTGTCACAGTTTAAACAAAAGATACGAACATCTTTAAAAAGAGTTGGCCAATAAAATCCACACTGCAAAATTTTAGCAGCGATTTTCTTTGAAGCAAAATGACCTCCGCAAGCTTCAGAGTGACAAAACTGAATTACCTGACTGATTTCATGATTAGGTACACAACGTCTTATTATTTGGTCTTTACAGTATTTAAACACATAAGGATCTTCCCAAAAAAAATTACATACCTCACTTAGGAACTTGTTTTTATCAGTCCAGGTACAATTAGAAGGAATAGTACCAGTAGCTAAATAATTAGCTATATCTACATACCATGGTACTTCGGTTATTGCTAAAAGTTGTTCATCTGGAAAGGTTTCTCTAATTGGAGTTGGTTCTTCCTTTATATTGTAAATTTAACCTTGACAAGTGATCCGCTACCACATTTTCTACTCCCTTCTTATCTTTAATGATAAGATCAAATTCTTGAAGTAACAAAATCCAACGCAGGAGACGTGGCTTCGCATCTTTCTTAGTAAGTAAGTATTTTAAAGCTGCATGATATGTAAATACAACAAATGACGATTCAACCAAATATGATCAAATTTTATCTAATGCGAACACAACCGCAAGTAATTCTTTTTCTGTGGTTGAATAGTTCATTTGTGCATCATTTAGAGTTTTGCTTGCATAGTAAATAACACATGGTTTTTTTATCTTTTCTTTGACCTAATACAGCTCCCACTGCATAATCACTTGCATCACACATTAATTCAAAAGGAAAGGACCAGTCAGGAGGTTGCATGATAGGTGCAGAAATAAACATGTTTTTTAATTTATCAAATGCTAATTGACATGCATCATTCCATTCAAATATTATATCCTGACATAAAAGATTACAGATTGGTCTAGATATTGAACTAAAATTTTTAATGAATCTTCTATAAAATCCAGCGTGACCTAAAAAAGATCGAACATCTTTTACAGTTTCGGTGGAGGAAGATTAGCTATTAAGTCAATTTTGGATTTATCAACTTCAATTCCTCTTTCAGAGACTATGTGACCTAAAACAATACTTTGTGTAACCATGAAATGACATTTTTCCCAATTCAAAACAAGATTTGTTTCTTCACATCGAATAAGTACTTTTTCAAGATTTTCTAAATAAAAGTGAAATGAATCACCATATACTGAAAAGTCATCCATAAAAACTTCTAGATATCGTTCTACCATATCACTGAATATACTTAACATGCGCTGAAAAGTAGCTGGAGCATTACATAATCCAAAAGGCATTCTTTTATAAGAAAAAGTTCCAAACGGACATGTAAATGTAGTTTTTTCTTAATCATCTATTACAATTTCAATTTCATTATAACTAGAATATCCATCTAGAAAACAATAATATGCATGACCAGCTATTCTTTCAAGTACTTGATCTAGGAATAGTAACGGAAAGTGATCCTTTCTAGTGAAGAAATTTAGTTTTCGATAGTCAATACATACACGCCAACCTGTGACTGTACGCATTGGGACTAATTCATTTTCTTGATTTTTTATTACTGTAACACTAGATTTTTTAGGAACTACTTGTGTAGGACTGACCCATTTACTATCAGATATAAGATAAATAATATTAGCATATAATAGTTTAAGTACTTCAGCGCGAACTACTTCTTTTAAGTGTGGATTCAATCTTCTTTGCATTTGACGAGATGGTTTAGCATTTTCTTCTAAATAGATACAATGAGTACATAGAAGTGGACTTATACCTTTTATATCTACTATAGTCCATCCAATAACACTTTGATGATTTTTCAAGACTTTTGTTAATTCTTTTTCCTGAATTTCAGATAATTTTGATGATATTATTACTGGATATATTTCATTTTCTCCTAAAAAACATATTTTAAATTGGTTGGAAGAGGTTTTAATTTTGGCTTAAAAATTTTGACATTAGATTCCACAATTGTTGAGGACAATTTGTCACATTGTATATCTTTTGCAGATGTAATTTCAGATTCAGTATCAGGTATTGATTCTAATGCAAATAATATTTTTTCCAAAAAGTTCTTTTCAAAAAAACTTTGAGTTAATGTCTCAACACAATTTACTACGTGTATTTCTTCTTCTTCTCTAGGATGTTTTGCACTATTAAAAATATTTAATTCCAAAGTCATATTTCCGAATGAAAGTTTCATGACTCCATTCCTACAATTAATCAATGCATTTGATGTAGCTAGGAATGGTCGACCCAAAATCAGAGGTATGTATTCAGATGCACATGCCTGACAACATGACTCTGTGTCTATAACAATAAAATCTGCTGGAAAATAAAATTGATCAACTTGGACAATAACATCTTCCACAACTCCTCGTGGAGTTTTTATTGATCGGTCTGCTAGTTGTAATGTAGTATTGGAAGGTTTTAGCTCACTTAATCCTAATTGTGTATATACTGAATATGACATTAAATTACAACTGGATCCAAGATCTAGTAGGGCTTGTTTAATTCAAAAATTTCCAATGAGGCATGTGACTGTAGGACTACCCGGATCTTTGTACTTAAGAAGTGTGTCATATTGTATTATAGTATTAACTTGTTCAGTTAAAAATGTCTTCTTTGGTACATTAGTTCTTCTTTTTATTGTGCAAACAGCTTTTAAAAATTTTGCATAAACTGGAACTCGTTTTATTGCATCCAACAAAGGAATATTAATCTTTACTTGTTTAAATAATTCGAGAATATCAGATTGATCTTTTTCGAATGAAAGTTTCTTGACCCTTTGAGGAAAAGGTAAAAGAATAGGACATGGAGGATCTTTTTCACTTTGTATTTCTAATTGCTTTTTGACTAAAGGTTCAAGTTCAAGTGGTTCATTTACAGGAATTGACTTACGTATTTTCTTTGGAATCTTAGGTTTAATAGTTTTATCAATTACCTTACCACTTCTTAGTGTTGTGATCGCTTGTACTTGACTTGGCGAGGCTTCAGATGACACAGAATTAGCTTGACTCTGACTTTGTGGAGGTTTAGGTTGAGATGGAAACTTTCCTTTCTCTGACTTACTTAAAGATTGGGTCAACTTAGCTAGATGACTCTTAATGTCTTCAATACTCTGTGAAGTTTGAGCTTTAAAATCATTAAATGCCTGAGTTGTTTGAGTATTAAAGTTCATTTGACTTTGAATGAATTGATTCATATTATCTTCTAGAGTTCTTTTCTGAGGAGGTTGATACGGTTGATATTGTTGTTGATTTTGTATCTGTGGTAGACCTTGTGTTTGATTTGTAGATTGTGTATTTCTCCAACTAAAATTTGGATGATTTCTCCATCCTGGATTGTAAGTTTCAGAATATGGATTTGAATACGGTTTAGTATAAGTTGGAACAACATTAGATTGTTCAATTAAGACTTCTTTAAAGGCATGTATAGTTGGACATTCCCCAACAGGATGTCCTGACAACGCACAAATTTCACATACTTGATCAATAGAAGAAACAACATCTACTTGCTTAATTTTTTTCATTTCCAAAGCTTCTAATTTTCGAGATAGATTAGTCATTTTAGCTCTTAAATCATCATTGTCTTTCAAAATATATTTTCCTCTTTCAGATGTAGATGACTTATTTTCCACAATATTTGAAGAAGTCGAGTCCCACATCTAGGAACTCTCTGAAATAGTATCAAAAAATTGAAATGCTTCTTCAGGGTTTTCATTCATAAATTCTCCTTGAGCCATCATTTCAACAAATTGTTGCATTGCAGATGGAAGAGCATCATAGAAAAATCCGACTAAAGTCCAGTTTTCAAATGCATGATGTGGACAAGCTTGGAGAAGATCCTTAAATTTTTCCCAACATTGATAAAAAGTTTCTTTTTCTTTTACAGCAAAATTCATTATTTGACATCTTAATGCATTAGTACGATGCACAGGAATTTTTTTTTTAAAAAACTCAGTTTGTAAAACTTGCTAACTTGTAATAGAATTTGCCCTTAAAGAGTTAAGCCATAGTTTAGCTTTATCTTTTAACAAGAAAGGAAAAAGTTTTAATCTGACCATTTTAGAATTATCTTGCAAAGTTCCACAGACTTCTTCAAATTCTTTCATATGAACATATAGGGATTTTCAGTTTCTAAACCATGGAACTGTGGTAGTAACTGTATTGTTCCTGGCTTAATATTAATATTTGGAGCGTCTGTTGGAAAAGCAAAACATAACGGGACATTAGTTCTTGTAGGATGTAAATATTCTTTTAACGGTCGGACATTTTGAACTACTTCTTGTTCTCTAGCTTCTTCCTCCCTAGTTACGTTTTGAGCCATACTTAAGTCAAATGATTCTTGTATAGATGTAGATGAATAAGATGATGAAGACGAAGGAGATGACTGATTTACCGAACCTATTGATGAATGAACATACATAGAATATTAAAAGCAAACAAACAAACTATAAACATACAATACAAATAAACAAATATTTATTCTTTTTCTTTTTTTTCAAATTACCATAACTCTCCGGCAACGGCGCCAAAAACTTGATTCACACTATTTTGTTATCTGAATTATATTATACACCCAAGTATAAGTGGTCGAATTGTAATTTTCTCGGTTTTAAGTCTAAGTATCGATCCCACGAAGAGTTTGAGTAACTTAGAATTTAAAATAAAAACAGTAAATTTGTTTAAAGCTGTAAAACCCGGGTAAATTTGAACTTTTTCTGAAAAAGGGCAAAATGGTAATTTGCCACTATAATGCGTATTTAAAATACTCATGTTTTTAGAACTCGGATGACACAACAAACTTCGCCGTTATATTCGTATCGTGAAATCTAGTTACCCTGTCAAATTTCATCGAATTCTGAGATAGTCGAATTTTGCACGTATTTCGAGCGACTGGGTGGCGACTGACCTCACAAAGGTCCCCACAAATAAATTTTATAAAATTTCCTTATAATTTAATTAAAGTTCAAATAAAATTAATTTCGGAATGAAATTAATCGTTTCGGGGCAGAAACGGACCCGGGAAAGAGGGGGCGTGTGGCGCGACGTGGACCACTTATTTTGAGGCTATAAATATAGACAAATATCAGAATTTTGGGGAAATATCCCCATTCATCAGCCGGCCAAAGAGAGGAGAGAAAGAGAGAAAGGAAAAATTGGACTTCAAGCCTTCTCTCGACGATTTTCGAAGCTCCGTTGATTGAATCGACTCGGACCAAGAGTTAAAGTCGATCACCTCGACGAGGGCTACGCAACCACACCAAGAACGAGGGATTTCATCGAAGATCCAAAGAGGAGATATTGGGAAATCCAAGGTTTGAGGGTGGGGTTGGTGTTTTTGAAGGTTCTACCCTTCGTTCTACGCTCCAAGAGGTAGTGTTCCCTCCTACTTTGGTTTATTTCCATCCTATGGTATCCATAGGAAATGTGGGGTTGTTATATGGACTGTTTTGGGCTGTTTTATGGGCTGTTATATGGACTGTTTTGGGGCTATTTTATGGGCTATTATATGGGCTGTTATGTGGGCTGTTATGTGTTATATTGTGCTTTGTGAAAGAGATGAATTATAGCAAGTATATACATTAGATATCAAGTGCCATGACATATGTTGAGATATGTGTTTCAAATGGATCCATATGGCATTCATAGCATGTTGGAAATAATTGTTGTTTGCAATGATTCATTATATTGCATATGCACGGAGACATCGCATATATTGGGTTTGAGTGCATTGTGATATTAAACACCACACTTGGTGATTGATAAATGGACTTGGAAAGGTTGGGTCGAAGACCCCTTTGAGTCGCATGGTTGCATGAGAAAGAAAACTTGTGTCGGGTATAGCAAGAAGGGCTAGATCCTCCCCCGGGTGCAAGACCCGGCTACTTGGTTCATATACTCCGACGGTGCAAATCCAAAAAGTGTAAAAAGGCGTACGGAGTCGGCGGTGTGATTCCAAAATCCGTTGCCCAACAAAGACACAAGATTTTGTTTTATAAAAATACTCATTCAATGGGTAACATCCAACAATGATTTGGTTTTATAAATACATAACTTTTATTTCAAACAATCATTGGATGTATTTTTGTCAATTGACGGCTTCATTGCACATGTGCATTGCATTGTGTTGTGGGAGTCAGTGAGGACTCGGGTTAAAGTTGCATGAGTGAGTTTCACCTCAATTCATAGCATGACATGGAAATTCCTATTATGGGATTGCACTTTCTTGATTGAAAAGTATATTGCTCGTAAATTGTTGCATGTGTGCACATTCATATGCATCTAGGGTGGGAAGTAGCCTCTATAGAAGATACTATTGAGCGTTGCTCACCCTATACGGGAAAATATTTCAGGTGCAGGATACACACCGATGGATGGCTCTCATTTGGAGCCTCAAGGGTGAAGAGAGGCCGAATTGTGGCCTTTAACCTTGGCTTTTGTAAAACTTTTGTTAAAACTATGTTTTGGGCATGTAATATATGTAAAAGAATTGTTATCGAACTTATATGGACTACTTTTAATATAACCTTGTATGTTTTTATATGAGTATGGATAAATGGATCCGGTGCGGTCAATGTTGTATATTGGACCTCGGATGGGTCATGTGACTGTATATTGCACAGGTTGTGTTTTTGGGTAGAGCTTCCCGTACAAAGGAGGTTCTGCCCGAATTTTGTTAATTTATGGATCCCGGTAAATGGGGCATAACGGCGTGATATCGAGTTACATGGTATCCATGATTATTCCGCGGGTTGATGGGTGATCAACGAGTTGACAAAGGACCCCCGGTTTTAAGGGCGTCACAAAAGCATTATCACAGTTGATAGCTTGTGATGTGAGCTTATATTGATAACTAGTTTAATTAAATTAAATGTGGAGATAAGCTTGTTAATGACAATAATATAAAAGATACCCTTCAGTTTAGAGGATCCCATATGCTTTATATCAGTTAAATACTGGAAATGCTACCTTACAGCAATTAACTTCCATGTTACTGGCAAGTCAACCGGTAGGTCTGATGTATATAAACCATCACACAGCAACTTCTTAGGTTAGCTGGTGGTATTTATGACAATTGATTAATCCAAGCACACCAGAAGAACAAGTCATTCATGAGGAATACTTGAATTATTCAATTGTCTCCTGATAGTAAGTGCATACATAATAAACCATAACACAACAACTTCTTAGGTTAGCTGGTGGTATTAAGTCATAACACAGCAACTTCTTAGGTTAGCTGGTTATAGATGTGTCAATTAACTAATCCAAGTAAACCAGAAGGACAAGTCATTCATGAGGAATACTTGAATTACTCAATAGGTCATCTGTGATATATATATACCAGTTAAACATCCTCAGCGTTCCGGTGGAGGACAAGCCATACCGGTAGGAACACCGTGGTTGTTAGACTGGCAATATAGTTATATATAGTAATTAAACAACCCTAATAACCCAGAAGGACAAGCCATTCATGAGGATCATTTAGGTTTTGTAACATGCATCAGTAGAACACCCTCAGCGTTCCAGTGGAGGACAAGCCATACCGGTAGGAACACCGTGGTTGTTTAACTGGCAGGTTGATGATGCACCGATGACATAATTCCAGGCACAGTACCGAAACTACGTACATCGATGTATCATGCATGAAGCGTATAATACATATATAGATAAATATATGAATAAATCATCAGCATTTCCATAATCTAACCAATAATATACATATGTTCACTCTTCACCGAAGGGTATAAACGACTACTCACACCCCATCGCTACTGACAAGCAAGGAGTGCGGGTATTCGTCATTACAACTGAAATGAAAACACAAACTCTAAAACTTCTTTCACAATGAACACTTGAAACACAACCACTTTTATTATTAATCAAAACAACAAAGTCGCGGTAGTTCAACTATCCGGATAGAAAGATACAATAGAAATGTAGATATACAGAGTATCGGTTGGAGTATAGGACAGACCGGCTTTGTATTTGACTTTCTCTTTCTCTTTTTCTTTTTCTTTCTCTATTTCTTTTTCTCTTTCTTTTTCTTTTTGGAGCTCTCCCTTGGCTCTTGGATGGCCGGCCTTGTTCAAATGAAGGAGGAGAGACGTATTTATAGGCAAATAAGGAAGCATGAGGTGGGAGGATAAGCCAAATCGCCAAGGCTGGCCATCCGGACGCCCCCACCACCATCCGGACGGTGGTGTCTTGTAGTAGGTCCATGTGTTGTGTTCTGGAGCTTCCAAGTGTCGTGTTCTGGAGCTTCCATGTGTCTCTATTATACTTTGGTCCTTCGTTGTTTCAAGCTTTGCAAGATTACCTCATATTCTCCGATATTTCTGTATTAAACCCTGAAATTCAAACGTAAAGTATTTAAAACTTTAATTTATATACAAACCCTAATTCATAATGCTTAATTGTTTTATCTTACAAAGTTGGTGAAAGTCTATAAATACTTGCCCTAAGAAAGATACAAGATTTTATAAAATGGTCATTGGATGTTTAACATCAATGGCGGGGGCCTGGAATGCCCAAATGTATATGCATGGCATGACATATATTATGGGAGCCAGTGGAGGGCTCGGGTTTGCATTGCATTCATGGGTTTCACCTCATGGTATGACATGAAATATTATCATTCATTTATGAAATATATGTACTTGAAAGGTTGCGTGATGTGATGGCTTGCATATGACATTTCATATGCATCTGGGTTGAGTATTAGCCTCCTTAGGAGATACTTTATTGAGCATGACTCACCCTTTATGGGGATACATTTCAAGTATTGGACAAGCTTTAGGGGACGGCCCACACTTGGGCCCGTGTTGATGATAGAGCTAGATTGTGGATCTTAAATTGCATTTTGTAATCAATTATGTAATTTTGTTTTGGCCTTGTATAAATTATGTATGGACCTTATATTTTGACAAAGGCATGTAATGAGACATTTGTCTTTTGTGAAACAAATGAATGAAATAGGTGTTGAATGAGTTTATTGGTTAAAAGTTAGATTTTGGGGAGTTTGGGAAAAATCTGGGCTCTAGGTACCGGTACCTCACAATTACCTGGTATCTAGAGAGCTCAAGTA
This sequence comes from Ilex aquifolium, assembly GCA_951799425.1. NCBI lineage: Eukaryota > Viridiplantae > Streptophyta > Magnoliopsida > Aquifoliales > Aquifoliaceae > Ilex > Ilex aquifolium. The sequence continues at coordinate 21,314,715 of OX637396.1, read as the reverse complement.
CCGGTACCTAGGCTCATAGGTACTAGAACCCGACTAACAATGGGCTCAGGTACCGATACCACGCTATCGAGGACCCAGGTACTGGTACCACGTCTTACATGTGCCAGTACCTGGCAAATAGAGGGCTCAGGTACAAGTACCAGTTACCCGAGGTATCGGTACCTCTTCCTAAAAATTGAAATTTTAAATGTAACCTTGCTGAGCCTTTACATTTTGAGCTCTTTCATTTGGATGATGTAATTGGTTCAATATTAAGCCTATACTTTGGGATGTGGACCTTGGAATGGTTGTATGATTGTTGTATGCGCAGGTTACGTGTTGGAAAGAGCTCCCGTATAAAGGAGACTCTGCTTAAATTCTATTTTAGTTATAATCCTAGTGAATGGGGTGTACAACGTGGTATCGAGTTATATGGTACTCACGGGTATTTTCACGGTTGATGGGTGATCAACAGGTTGAGAAAGGAGCCCCGGATTTTGGGGCGTCACAGCTTGGTATTAAAGCTTAGGTTCCCGATTACCTTGGACTTGAGGGTAGATTGGGTTAAGGCATTGTATTTGTTATACATTACATGTTATGTGCATTAAATGCAACATGTTGTGTGATATGAGATTATATACATGATTAAATGTGTATGGGAATGAGACACTAGGGTTGGAAAACATAACATTGGGGTTGGAAAAGAAAGAATGAGAAAGTTTACAGTTTGGGGCGTCTATTGGTGGGTGGGATGCCTCCTACCAATGAGACAAGAGGAGAATTTTCAACTTTGTAACTTTGATCCTAACTTTGGGATACTAAGTTAGTGGTCTATTTATCTCTCACATGTGTATAGATGACAAATAAAGGAAGAGGATATCGCAACGGTTGAGGGGGTGGACGGAACAACTAACCACCACCGGCCTTTGACTAACAAGCCTTCATGGAGGCTATGGGCTCAATGACGGTTACCTTTGTACAAGCTAGCGCCAACATGGGCCATGGAGGCTCGAGCAACCTGCAAAAGTTTAAGGCATATAAGCCACCGATTGTTTTTGGATGGAACGGATCTGATGGTGGTGGACCATTGTTTCCAACAAGTAGGCAAGATCTTAGAGGCTATGGAGATCACATTCAATGCCACCAAGATAAGACTAGCAACATTGAAAATTGAGGGAGAGGTCCATTTATGGTGGAATTTGGCAAAAGCCTCAAAGAATATTTAGGCAATGACTTGGGAAGAGTTTCGTGAGCTCTTCATAGGCAAGTATTTTCCATCGGCTATTCGGCAAGTGAAAGCTCAGGAATTCTTGGATCTAAAGTAAGAGACTATGATAGTGATGGAATAATTGGCTAAGTTCATCGAGCTCGCCCGTTTTGCCGAAGATTATGTGGCCACTAACTTGGCCAAAGTGAGGCGATTTGAGGACGGCTTGAAGTTGTCCATCCGAGGAAATATTGTGGGCCACCGCTAACAAGACCTAGACTCAATGGTTGAGATGGCTATGGCCATTGAGAGGGAAATGGAAGACATTAAGAGCATCTGGGAGGTCGGTGTCAAGGGCAAGAAGATGGAGGGTTAGTCCTTTTCTACTAGTTTGGGGAAGAAGTAAAGGACATCTACTCCATAGGGATCACAAGGGTAGGGCGCAGGATATCAAAGCTAAGGCTAAGGTCAATCCTCCCAAGGTGGGAGAAATTTCAATGCCCCCGATTAGGCTGGCCAGAAGGCTTGCTACCTATGTCACCAGTTAGGCCATTTGAAATGGTATTGTCTTCAGAGGCAGGGAGTGTGGGTGTGTGTTCATGTTATTGATCAAACACCATCCTTGGTGGGTTGATACATGGGCTTGAAAAGGTTAGATCTAGGTTCAACTGAGTCGCACGGGTTGCATTGAAAATATGTGTCGGGGTTAGCAAGAAGGGCTAGATTCTCCCTCGGGTGCAAGACCCGATAATTTTGGATATGCACTCCCATTGTTATTGAGTCCAAAAGTGTGTCGGTGTACACGGAATCATTGGTAGAAGTCCATAGATGTCGTGTCGGCTAGGTGAACGTTGGTGGAAGTCCATAAATACCTACCCTAAGAAAGACACAAGATTTTATAAAATGGTCATTGGATGTTTAACATCAACGAAGGGGGCTTGGAATGCCCGAATGTATATGTATGACATGACATGTGTTATAGGAGCCGGTGGAGGGCTCAGGTTTGCATTGCATGCGTGAGTTTCACCTCATGACATGGCATGAAATAGTAGCATTTATATATGACATGTATGTACTTGAATGGATGCTTGATGTGATGACTTGTATGTGACATTTCATATGCATCTAGGTTGGGGAGTAGCCTTCTTAGGAGATAACCTATTGAGTGTGGCTCACCCTTTATGGGGATACATTTCAAGTATTGGACAAGCTTCAGGGGACGACCCTCACTTGGGCCTGTGTTGATGATGGAGTCGGATTGTGGCTCTTAAATTGCATTTTGTAATCAATTATGTAATTTTATTTTGGCCTTGTATAAATTATGTATGAACCATGTATTTTGACAAAGGCATGTAATGAGACATTATTCTTTTGTGAAACAAATGAATGCAATAGGTGTTGAATGAGTTTATTGGTTAAAAGTTGGATTTTGGGGAGTTTGGGGGAAATATGAGCTCTAGGTACTGGTAACAGGTACCCAGCATCCAGAGAGCTCAAGTACAGATACCTAGGCTCACAAGTACCGGTACCACGCTGTCGAAGACTCAGATACCGGTACCACTTACCCGAGCTACTGATATCTCTTCCCAAAAATTGAAATTTTAAATGTAACCTTGTTGAGCCTTCACATTTTGAGCTCTTTCATTTGGATGATGTAATTGGTTGAATATTAAGCCTATACTTTGGGGTGTGCACCTTGGAATGGTCGTATAATTATTGTATGCACAGGTTACGTGTTGGGGAGAGCTCCCATATAAAGAAGACTCTGCCCAAATTTTGTTTTGGTTATGATCCCAGGGGTGTACGATGTGGTATCGGGTTATACGGTACTCATGGGTATTTCTGCGGGTTAATGAGTGATCAACGGGTTGAGAAAGGACACCCAAATTTGGGGTGTCACAATAGGGTGAGAAGAGGGGCCTTGAACCAGAACTTTGGCACCTAGTGTTTGCTAAAGGAAGAAGATGAAGTGGACTGGAGGGCCCCTGGAAACCTCAACAGCGAGTGAGGGTGTGTTCGGTGTCCAATAGACCTCTTGTCAGTTCCAAAAGTTCCGTAACATCCGTGAGGAGGTCCCGATAAATTTTAAAGTCAATCTGATACCCGTATCAATATGTGGTGTAAAATATCTATTTTTCCCTCCATGGGCAATTTGACCCAATTTTTGGTTGATTTTCACCAAATAAATTTTATATTCATTCGTAGGTAGGTTAATTTAGTATGTTTATGAAATTTCATTGAAAAATAATATTGTTTTATTTTTGGCTATTTCGGATCGAAAAGCAGCATATGGTAGAGTTTCTCAATATTGGATCAGACGAAGTATTTCAAATTCATTATGTCTTACATTTTTTTAATTGTGAGCATATTTTAAAATTATATGATTGGATATTTGAAGTCGGACTTGGAATTTCGGATATGTAATAGGGTTTTGAGTGTGATAACGCACAATGGTCCGAAATGATGGATTTGATTGTATGAAATGAGATATCATAATATTTTTAAACTAAACATAAGGGCACACAATTTGGGTGGCAAAAGGGTTTACATTCCAATTTGAGGTCGTGGAGGGTGCTCATTTAGTTCATAAATGCCCAGGTGGCCAGTTGGTCTTCGAACTTGGGTGCTCATTTTGTCGAATTGATTTGAGTTGAGTTGCTTAAACTATGGATCAAATGTGCTACTTGTGCTTTGAGCGTTGTCCACTATGCCGAGTTGTTGATAGCTTAATGTGGCTTACATGTTGTTGATTTTGACACTACGTAGTTATCGTGAGGCAGCTTGACATTGCTTAAATATTATAGATAGCCTGACATTGCTTAAATGTTGTTGATAACTTGACATTGCTTAAATGTTGTTGTTTGACTCGCTGCTTATGTGGATATTTAATATTTTAATATATGAGGTTGATTTGAGTTTCAAAGTGAGTTGAAAACACTTTGATTTTTTCGTTCTCCTCATATTGTGTACATATTTTGGTGGAATGATATTCGATCCATATTTTTTTATTATATTTTATTTGATTATGATGTTTAGTACACTCAAGAAAATTATTGGTTCCAAGATGCCGAAGTCTAGAGTGAGGTCCACTACTGCATTACCATGTAGAGATGGGGGGTAAAAAAAATTAAGGAAGCTGGCCATGTACATATTGTACAAGAGAGTTTGATTTTCCCCTATTGTTGTATAGGGATGGAATCCCTAATCTTTTGGTTTTAGTACAAAGCAACACCATTGTGCACTATGTTATATAGTTTATCTGTTTTATTGTGGCATTAGGTGACATTATTGATTTGAAATGCATTATTGCATTACAGACGCAGGTATTGCAACGTGTTGAGTTACGCTTCCATATTTGGCAAACCAAGGGGGTTTCCCAGGATGGGGTGTGACAGCTTTCCTTGCTTCCCGAACCTGACCATTCCCCTCTTAGGCATGACCATCAAGAAAACGTGATTACCAACTTCGAACTCCAGAGGTCTCCACCGCTTGTCGGCGTAGCTCTTCTATCGGCTATGAACAGTAACAAGACGTTTCCGTATCATGTTCACCTTCTCTGAGGTGTCCCTAATCAAATCCGAATCTGTAGAAAGTCCCTCTCCAACCTCTGTCCAACAAACCGGAGAATGACACAGCCTCCCATAAAGTGCCTCACAGGGTGCCTTCTGGATGCTTGCCTGATAACTATTGTTGTAGGGGAACTGCACTAGTGGTAAATGGTCTTCCTAACTACCCTTGAGATCTAGGACGCATGCCCGAAGCATGTCCTCTAAAACCTGGACAGGCCTCTCTGACTGACCGTCCATTTGGGGATTCATCATCAACTGCATCCCCATAGCTCGCTGAAAGCTCTCCTAAAATTGAGCCGTAAACTTGGGATCCCAATCTGATACTATAGATACGAGTATCGCATGTAGCCAGACTATCTCCTGTATTTACAATCTGCAGAATTCCTCCAGTGTGAAGTTCATTTGCACAACTAAAAAGTGTGCCGACTTAGTAAACATATCCACTATCACCCATACTGTGTCATGCCCACACGAAGGCTGTGGTAAGTGGTTCACAAAATCTATAGTGTCGTGATCCCACTTTCATTTAGCCATCTTCGAAGGCTAGAGCAACCCTGCTGGTCTCTGGTGCTCAGCCTTAACATGCTGACACGTGAGACATCTACTAACAAAGTCTTCGACATATCTGTTCATCCCGCTCCAATAGTATTGGCGGCAAAGATCGTGATACATCTTAGTGCCACTGGATTGCACAGTGAATCTGGAGCAATGAAACTCTCTAAGGATCTCCTCTTTCAGATCCGTAGACTAGGGAACCACAACCCTAGCCCAAATTGAAGACTGTCATCAACATGAATCACCCGACCCTCGTCACCTGTACCTGGTCCCTAATAGAAAATATCTCTGTGTCACGCCCTTGTGACTCAATCACCCTACTCAGTAAGGATGACGTAACCACCAGACTATCCAAAATTCCCTGAGCCTGATCCCTGTATTGTAGCCCAAACAGCCCCACAGTCTCGAGCATCTGCCACTCCTAGGAAGCTATACCAGCCAAAACCCCTCGTGACTTCCGACTGTGTGCATTTGCCACCACATTTTTCTTACTAAAGTGGTAATGAAAAGTGAAGTTGTAATCCTCCAGATATGCCATCCACATTCATTACCTTATGTTAAGGTCCCACTGTGTGATGATGTACTTTAGACCCTTGTGGTCTGAAAACATCTCAAACTATTCTCTATACAAATAGTGGCACCATGGCTTCAAGGCAAAGGCAATGGCTGCTAACTCCATGTTGTGTGTAGGGTAGTTCTTCTCATGGTCCTTCAGCTATTGAGAACCTTAAGCTACCACCCTTATAGATTGCATTAGAACACATCCTAACCCATCATTTGAGGCATCACAAAAGACTGTGTACCTTTGCCCTCTCTCGGGCACAACCAAATAGGAGCTGAAGTCAGCCTCCTCTTCAATTCCTGGAATACCCTATCACATGAGTCATTCCGCTGAAATTTGACCTCCTTATTAGTCAATCTCGTCATAGGTGCCTCTACTCAGGAGAATCCCTTGATGAATCTCCAATAGTACCCCGTCAATCCCAAGAAATTACGTATCTCAAAGACTGACTTTGGCCTCTCCCAACTCATCGCTGCCTCCACCTTTTTTGAGTCAACAAATACACCCGAAATGGACACCACGTGACCCAAAAAATTCACTTATGTCTGCCAAAATTCATATTTGCTGAATTTGACATACAACTGATGGTCTCTCAAGGTCTAGAGAACGATACTTAAGTTAACCTCATGCTCCTCCTCAGACTTGGAGTAGATCAAAATGTCATTAACAAAAACTATGACAAATTGATCTAGATAGGCTTGGAACACCCTATGCATGAGATCCATGAATGCCGCTAGGGCATTCGTCAACCCAAAAGGCATCACCGTAAACTCAAAATGCCTATATCGCATCCTAAACATCGTCTTAGGGATATTAGCCTCCCTAATCCTCAACTAATGGTATCCCATGCACAGATCTATCTTGGAGTAGACCTGTGACCCTCTTATTTGGTTGAAAAGATCATTGATCCTTAGTAGTGGGTACTTGTTCTTAATAGTGCCCCCGATTCAACTGTCAATAGTCAATGTAGAGCCTAAAGGTCTTGTCATTCTTCTTAGAAAATAGTACCGGAGTACCCCAAGGTGAGGTACTCGGCCTAATGAAGCCTCTATCCAATAGCTCCTATAATTTCACCTTTAGCTCTTGCAACTCCATCGATGTCATTCTATGCGGTGTTATAAAAATAGGGGATGCACCAGGCTATAACTCAATGGTGAAGTCTACATCCCGATATGGTGACAACCTCAATAACTCGTCTGGAAAGACATTCGCATAGTCACACATAAATCAAGGCAGGCCTAGCTTATGTCTCGTCTTGTCCTCCAGGGTAAGGCTAACAAGCCAACCTATCAACTGCCCATGCCCACGGGAGTCATACACTATCTGTGGTAGAGCATTGCGCTTCTCACCCTAAAACTTGAAATAGACATCCTCTAGTGTATAAGCAATGACCTTCTTCCGATCATAGTCGATGATGACTCGATGTGCCACCAACTAATCCATCCCGAGGATGACGTCAAAGTCCATCATATCCATGAACCTAAGGTCAACCGTGAGCTGGATCTCGCCAATCTCTAACTCACAACCCCAACATATCTAGTCTATATAGACTCTGGCTCCTAGGGGTGAACTCACACACATGGGCTCCTCTAGAGTCTCGACCTCTAAGCAAAACTCCTATACGCATGATGTAGAAATAAAAGAGTGTGATGCACTAGAATTAAACACTACTCTAGTCCATAATCTAGAGGGAAAGAATGTACCCTAAATCACCGATTGATCTGTCGGCTCAGTCTATGGTGCGATGGCGAAGACTCACCCTTGAGTCCCTAAAGTCCCTACTTGAAATCCCTGTCCTCGACCTCGGCCCACACCTGACCTGTTTGTCCCTACTAAGGTGTCCCCGCACGTGAAGTAATGGGAACCTGCCCCACAACCTGATACTGATACTAGTTCCCTTGACCCATGGTGGGGTAGAGAGGAATGAAAATTTATGTGGAGGCCCCACCGATTACTAGGACTGAGATGTCTCGTAACTCTATAATCCCTGTCTTTAAGGACAATCCCGCTTCAAGTGGCCCCGCTGTTGACATATGTAGCATGCCTTTTGGCCTGCCTGATAGGGAGTCCTGAAATTTCTCCCACCATGAGAGGATTGACTTTGGCCTTAGCCTTGATAGCCTCGGCCCTACCCTTACAATCCCTGTGGGGTAGATGTTCTCTTCACTAAACTAGTCGTGGAGGACTGTCCCTCCTTTTTTTTGTCCTTGGCTTTAGCTTTGCGGATGCTCTTGTTATTGTCAACCTCTATCTCGATGGCTATGGCTATCTCAACCATCTCATTAAGGCTGTGTAATCGGTGACCAATGATTTTCCCCCTGATGGATAACTTTAATCCGTCCTCGAATCTCCTTACTTTGGCCAAGTCTGTGCCCACATAATCATCGGCAAAATGGGCTAGTTCTATGAACTTCGCCACGTATTACATCACTGTCATAGTCCCCTGCTTTAGGTCTAGGAATTCCTGGGCTTTCACTTACAATAGAGCCGACGGGAAATACTTGTTCATGAAGAGCTCTTGGAACTCTTCTCATGTCATCGCCTCAATATCCCTTGAGGTTCTTGCCCAAGTCCAACATAGATGGGCCTTTCCCTTAAGCTGAAATGTTGCTAGCCTTATCTTAGTGGCATCGGATGTGATCTCCATAGCCTCCAAGATCTTATCCACCAGTTGGAACCAATGGTCGGCTACCATCGGATCCGCTCCTCCCTCAAAAGTTAGTGGCTTGTGTGCCTTTAACTTTTGCAAGTGACTTAAACCTCCTTGGCTCACATTGGTGGTCGCCTAAATTAGGTTCGCAACCATAGTTCCCATCGCCGCCATAAAGGCTTGTTGATAAAAAATCAAGTGGTGGTGGTTGGTTGTTCCATCCACCCCGATGATATCTTCCTCTAGTTGTCATCTATACACACCTAAGATAGCAATAGACAACTAACTTAGCATTCTTGAGTTAGGGAATCAAAAGCTAAGGTCGTAGAAAAATTTTAGAAAATTTTCTCTTGTTCTATCAGTAAGTTTATTTCAACCTACCGATAGGTTTCAACACAGAATGTGGAGCTGTAGGTTTCTTCTGCAATTCCTACTGGTAGGTAAGGTCACAGAAGTTCTTCCTACTGGTAGGTTATTATACTTCTACCGGTAGGTTGCGCCACAGAAGTTTCGGTACCTTCTACCTTTCTACAAGTAGGTATGGTCAAAGAATTTCTTCCTACCGATAGATCCCTGCACTCCTACCGGTAGGTCAAGCCCCAATATCTCTTCCTACCAGCCTGCCATCCTATCGATAGTTCAAGGCCCAAAAGCTCTTCCTACTGGTAGGTATGCCCAGATTCCTACTCTTTTTCTTTTCCCACTCTAAGTTTATGTTCTCTAACCTTAGTGTCTTATTTCTATATATATTTAGTCATGCATATAATTCACATAAAGCATATAACACATATCAAATGTAATATACAATGCTCAATGGATGCAATGGCCTAAACTCATGCCCTGCAAGCCTTAGGTAAATCGAGAACCTAGGCTCTGATACCAAATTGTGACACCTTGATTTTCGAGGGTCCTGATTAATCCTTTGATCACCCATCAACTCGAGGAATAACTCGTGATACCGCTTAACCCGATAACATGTAGTGATACCCCATTCACCGGGGTCCATAACTTTAATATTATTCGGACAGAGTCTCCTTTGTACGGGGAGCTCTACCCAACACATGCAACCTGTGCAATCCTAACCACTGACCCCACCGGGTCCTAACCATGAATATTTAATCATAGAGCATTGAATACCAAAATGTAACTTTATGTATGTATAAATTCTTTCAACAAAAAGAATAATTGTCCGAAAGTCCCATTTACATGCCTTTTTAATATAGAAAAAGTTTTGTTTCTAAAATTTATACAAGGTCAAATGTAAATATATACAAGGGACTACAAAAATATAACTCAAGAGCCACAACTCGTCTTTGTCATTAGTACGGGCCCAAGTGAGGGCTTCTAGCGGAAGTCTGTTTGATACTTGAAATATATTCCCCTAAAGGGTGAGCCACGCTCAATAGAGTATCTCATATGGAGGTCACCTCCCACCCCACATGCATATGAAATGTCACATGCGTATATCATATCAAGCATTCATTCAATTATATAAACTTCATAAACGAATGCTACAATTCCATGCCATGCTATGAGATGAGAACTTAAGCATGCAATGTAACGCCGAGCCCCATTGGCTCTCATAACATATGCTATGCCATGCGTATGAATCTAGGCATTCCAAGTCCCCGCTATTGATGTTAGACATCGAATCACAATTTTATAAAAATCTATGTCTTTCTAGGGTTGGTATTTATGGACTTTCACCTACGGTCACCCAACTGACACGGAATTTATAGACTTCCACCAATAGTTTCGCATACACCGACACACTTTATGAACTCAATACCAATGAAAGTGTGTATCCAAGTTGCCAGATCTTGCACTCCAGGGAGAATCTAACCCTTCTTGCTAAACCCAACACTCTTTTCAATGCAAACTCGTGTGTCAGCCAGACCTAGGTCCAACTTTCCTGAGCCTACGTATCAACCCACCAAAAATAGTGTTTGATTTAAAATCATGAACACACACCCACACTCATGTCGGATGCCCATGAATGCGATGTTATCCCTACATATGCAAATGTAATGTACAATTACAATTCATATCATCATGCTCATCATATCATAAAGTATATAATAATTATGTCCTTTTCTACAAACATTCTCAAGCATGTCATAGATGATTACAATCAAATAAACATATTTCAACCCTAAGCATTTTATCAAAACACTTGGTGGGCATAAAATGTAAACACATAGCATACCCAAATAAGTCATTTCATCAAACCTAAGCATCTTACTACCGGTAGGTTCTCATTTTTGAAACCAAACCATATCAAGCTAGAAACGGGTTTTAGCATACTCATATACTCATTTTCCATACCCTAGATACACTAGGTGTGAGCTAACATCTGAGATTACATCTCTATAGCCCTACCCATTTCATATCGCAACTCTAGGTTGAAAGTATACCTAGATAGGAGAGAACCCTACCTCTTGTAGCGTGAGCAACGTAGGGAAGCTCTTTTGAATGCCCAAAAAAAGTTATCCCAAACCTAGATCAAAGCTCCTTTTTTAAAAAAATTTGGGAAAACGGGTCGTTGTTGGTATAAACGCGTAGCCCTCGTCGAGTGGAGCGTATTTTACTCTTGCTCTATCTCGATCCAACAGACGGATCTCCGTAGATCAAAGGAAGAAATGAAGAAGAAAATGGAGAAACAATCCTTTCTCTCTCTCTCTCTCTCTCCTAGCTGAAATGTGTGGAGAAAATGGCTTGGAAGATTAAAGTCTTCCATTTTAAGCTCCTGTTTATACTTGGCTCTTATTGAGCCACGTGTCACTTCTCATTGGTCAAATTTTATCCCATCCAATCACATTTCTCCACATATCATGTGTAATATAATTTTGTAAGGTTTAATTTATATTATATTATGGGTTCCACGATTGAAATTTGATCGCCGAATTTTAATCACGCGATACCCGATCGCATCGTAACACTCGAAAATCCGACTATCTCTAAATTTGATAAAAATTGACTGGTGAGCCCAATTTCGTGAGACGAATCCAACGGTGAGGTCCGCGTCGTAAAAATTTAATTTTTTGACTCGCGTTTTAACGACTAATTACCATTTTACCCCTTAAATTAAAATTTAATTTTTTGGGTTAATTGCACTAGAGGTCCCCAAAGTATGGGGTTTATCTCATTTTGGTCCATAATATTTCAATTACATCATTTTAGTCCCTGAAGTATTGAATATGTTTTTATATGGTCCCTCAAGCAGACAATGTTAATATTGCTAACAATTTTTTATCATAAACTTCTCATATAATACATAAATATGGATAAAAAATAATTTTGATAACTCTTACACAAAATTTGGGTAGCTCTTGACAAAAAAAGTGTAATATGAGTAGCTTTTGACCAAAATTCGGATAACTCATGATCAAAACTATGTAATTTTGATAACTATTTAACCAAAATTTAAGTAAAAATTTGGTCAAGAGTTATCCAAATTATTTTTTTGTCCATATTTAAGTATCACATGACAAGTTTATGATAAAAAATCGTTATCAATTTGGACGTTGTCTGCTTTAGGGACCATATAGAAACATATTCAATACTTTAGGGACCAAAATGATGCAATTGAAATATTAGGAACTAAAATGAGACAAACTCCATACTTTGGGGACCTCCAATGCAATTAACCCTAATTTTTTTTCATGGGTTTCAGACATCCTCTCTCAAACATTCTTCATCAGCTCAGTTCTCTTATTAGAGGTGGAACTTCTAGGGCTGAGGGGGATCAAGCAGTCTTCTTTTACCATTTTTTCATAGATTAGTTTACTTTTCTAATTTTTTGTTTACAAAGTACTTTACATTCCTTGTTCTTTACATTAATTTTTATTCTTGTTTTAAATACAAAGTATTAGTTTTAAATTCTAATTTCAATATTAGTTTTGTTTTCTTTAAATTACCATGTCTGTTATTCTTCTTTTAATTTAATTTGCATTATGAGTGAGCAGATTAATTTTTGGTATAATCGGATGAGGGATTCTCATCCGTGAATGGGTAGTTTGACCTAACTAGGGTTTTAAATGTTTAAAGTTATTTTATTGATTGAACGATTGATTTTGGAAACATGGTTGATATGTATATCTCTCTGCTTATCCGTAGACAATTGAGACTTGACACTGGTAATTCTTGGAATCACTACAATTAACGTGACTGTAATTCTTTCACCAATTAATTCAATCAATTTTAATACATATTAGTTGTTTTCTTGATTTTAAGTTGAATATTTTATGTTCAAGGGCATTTGATTACAAATTTGATTGAGTTATAAATTAGGTCAAAATTCTTATTCACGGTTAGATGAACTTTGATGTTTAACCGATTACTTTTAAATATTGTTTCTTAGTTTGTTTTTTTACCAATCATTATCTTTTCCAAAATAAAACTAAAATATTTTTTTTTTATTTTAATTTCATCACTATTTGAATTTGTCATTCGTTTTCCCTGAGGAGATGACTTCGATAATCGACCGAGTTACTAAATGATACATTCCTGCGCTTGGGAATCTATTTTATTATCTAATCACTTTTGAGGTCAAGCAGGAGCTTCCTTGGCACCAAGTATAATTTCTTGGCATCATATTGTTTACACTTGGTATACTTGAATTAACCAATAACTTGCATTTTGATTGCCAGTTAATTTGGTGGTGAAAATAAAAAAAATTAAATAATCATAATGGATCTCAAAACAATTAAAATAGACATTTATGAGCTCATAACTGAGTTTGTTCAAGTATCCAACCAGAAGAAATGGTTATCTTCGTATCTTTTTGATTAATGGTACATGTTAAATTTTTGTGACCATTGTGAATTAGTTATCTCGAAACATCTCCATTATTGTTACTTTGACTATTGTGAATTTTAGTAACAAGAAAAAAAGCAGACAAAAACAAAAACACAAACACTTGCACACATAACACACAGTACACATACACACGCACAATACACAAGCACAGAACACAGAACACACACACACACAATACATGCACAAAGACACATAAAAGTTGCATATTTTAAATTAGGTTTTAGTAACTTTGAGGGGACATTGATAATTTTCTAAAATTTTGGTGTTAAAATTTTCACACAAAAATTCATGATTTGACGTCTTAATGCATTAGTGCAATGTATAGGGAAAATTTTCTTAAAAAATTCAGTTTGTAAAACTTACCAATTTGAAATGGATTGAGTTTTCAAAGAATTTAGCCACTGTTTAGCTTTAGCTTTATTCTTGACATTGAACATGTTAACCCTACAGCTTAAATTCTTGTCATTTTAGGATGACCATTCCTTGCCACATCAAATGTATTAATCAATTGCAGGAATGGTGTCATGAAAATATTATTTAGAAATATGACCAGTGAATTGAATTTCTTTAATGTGATAAAGCAACTAGGTGAGGAGGGAGAAATTTGTGAGGTGAATGTCGTTGATGAGATTATAGAAGAAAAATTCAATACGTCTTATTGTTCTGACCCTCTACAAGTTTGTTTGATTAATTTTGTTCATGATGGTGGGAATCCCAATATTGAGTTGTATACTAATTTTTTAAATTCTTTGAAAGAGTAGTTGGGATACGAAAGTAATTCAATCAAGAAGAAGCTCATTGGAGGAGACAAGCCTTGAGTGAAATTGGGCAATAACTCCAATTTGGAACTTAAGCCCGATTGATCTATCTCCCAGGCAATCTTTGTACGTAGTAGTTATTATTTTTTTTTTTTGTTTTATTTTTTGGTTTTTATTTCAGTCTTGTTTGAGTTTTTTTTTTTTGTTGTACTTTTTTTTATGTAGTTTCTTTTGCTGTTTTGCAGCAGTGGTTTTTTTTTTTTGGAGCTCGATGCCAAGTGTTTGTTTTCTTACCCTTATTGTCCTCATTTTTCTCATTGCATGACTGTTTTTGCATTTAGCACAATGCATGATTTAAGTTGGGGGTGAGGGGTACACCATGATCCTATGTTATTCCACCGTGTCCATATTATATAATGAGAAAATTGAGAAAAAATTAAAAAAATTTGAAAAAAGAGAAACAAAACATCCAATTTGAATTGTATTATTATCTGTTAATCAGTATGTGATTTTTAATTATTTAACTTGAATCTTGAGTTATTTAAATATTATGACACTGTGGGATTTTATTCTATGTTTAAGTATCACGTTCATATTTACATTTGAAACTCAACCTATGTGCACTATGAGCATACTAATTTTTGCAATTTATTGGGTGAGTTCACATCTTAAAATGTTTGATGTCTATAGTGGAGATGAATGTATTACCCATGTGATTTTTGTGCCATTCTTTGTTGGAGGGTTAAAATACATTTCCTCAAAACTATTCTTTCAAATTCAATCTCTTTCAATAATCTCTTTAATTTTTGTTTTGGTTAGTGTAAAGGAGGTAGTTAGTTGATTATATCTCAATGCAAATAGTGCTTTGCCATACATTTTTGAGAAATGATCTTAGGCCATGTTTGAATTAAATTGAGCTTTATCCTATTATTTCTTGACATCATCCGTAGTAGACGTGATTGAGCTTTATTGAAAATTTTGTTTCTTAACCACATGATTTACCAAGCCAAGCAAGAATTTATTTATCTCACTTTGGTTATCCCGGGACTGTTATTATTTACAATGTGAAAAGGGAATGGTGGTTGACTCACTTTCGGTATGAACAGTGGAATACACCCAAGTATAAGTGGTCAAATTGTAATATATTACTCGATTTAAGTTCGAGGTCAAACACACAGGGAACTGATATTGGAAATCAAAATGAAAACAGTGAAGCTTTTACAGATACAAAATGTAATAAAAGAGCTTGTGGTGCCAGCTTAGAATAACTAAAAGAAACTTAAACAAAATTGCAGTAATTAAAAGACACGAGATGCGATAATTAAAAGATACTGAAAATGCAATAATTAAAAGATACCCTTCAGTTCGGGGATTCCATATGTATTATACTGGCTAAGTATTGGAAATGCCACCTTACAACAATTAACCTCCATTTTACGGGAAAGTCAACCGGTAGATATGATGTATAAATCCTATCCAGCCACTGATTAGGTTAACTACCAGGTATATCACTATGCACAATCAAATAACCCAAGTATACCAAAAGGCAAGCTATTCAGGAGGAAAACTTGAGTAACTCGACTGGCATATTCGTACCATGCAACAGTTAAACGACTGTAGTAAACCATAAGGCAAGCCATTCAGAAGGAATACTATAGATATTCAACTGGCAGGTTGATGATTCACTGATGACGAGATTCCAGTTTATATATTGAATCAAAAGCTTTGACTATGTCGAGACTTAACCCGTCTATAACCAATCAATTAACTGTTATGTAAAACCCAACCACGCACATCACTGTATCATGCATGAAGTACATAACTAGTAGATAGTATGGTATATAGCATTAGGTACCACTCGATGTTCATAACCATGAGCATATTATAAATGTAACCATCCATCAGTATGAGAGGTATATATAACAATAAAACATAGTTATAACATCGGCATTCCAATAACTTGAACAATATCTTACATATGTTCACCCTTCATCGATGGGTAAAAGTGGACTACTCACACCCCATTGCTACAGACAAGCAAGAAGTGCAGACAATTTCATTACAATACTAAATAAAACACAGACACTCATTCCTCGAGGAATAGCTGAAACACGATCACACTTAATATCGGTTAGGGAACAAAAGTGGCAGAGGTTCAACCCTCCAAGTAGAAAATAAATGTAGAAAATAAGAAAACTTTGGCTGGAAATAAGCTGGAAAGCTGGTTGGAAGTGGATCGGCAGGGCTTCGCCGCACTGTTTCTGACTTGTTCTCACTCTCACTAACTCTCTCTGACTATTTTTTGACTGACCCTAACTCTCCTGGCTTCTCTCCCTCTCTCTGGACTTTCTCTCCTCCGAATATGCTGGAAATGAACTGCAGGGGCCTATTTATAATAGGAATACGTGGGTTTCTTGATAAAGAAATATGTACTGCTTTGTTTGAGTTAGGCAACTACTTTCAACAATTATGTTTGAAGGCATTGAGGATTAAAGATTTGGATGCATCACAAGATCGAATTGTTTTAATACTATGAAAATTGGAAAAGATTTTTCCACCAGCATTCTTTGATGAGATGGTTCATTTAGCTGTGCACTTGCCTCGTGAAGCTATGCTTGCCGGACCAGTTCATTATCGTTGGATGTACCCAATTGAAAGGTAATCATCATTTTGATATCAATATTTGTATTCTGAACTTAGTTTAAATTATACTTATATTGTATGAAGGTACCTTGGCACTCTCAAAAAGTATTTTAGCAACCGAGCTCGTCCTGAAGGATCAATCGCAGAGGCGTATATTGTGAACGAGTGTCTTACTTTTTGCTTAATGTATCTAACTGGGATTGAAACTGTATTCAATCGAGAGGAATGTAATGATGATGGTGTCGAACATGTTTCGGGGTTGACTGTCTTCTCACAAAATGTTCGTCCCTATGGACCAATAAGAAATGCATCCAATATTTCACAAAAGGAATGTGATATGACTTAGTGGTTTGTCTTGCATAATAGTCCTGAGATAGATTCATACCTCGAGTATGCTGGTCATTAAATATTTGAGTATGTATTAAATACCTCGATTATGTCTTATATTGTATTAATCACATATTTTATACGTAGGGAGCACAAAAACCTATTACAAAGGAAAAATGAAAATGATGTCACGAGAAAACATCAACAAGAATTTCTCAAGTGATTCGAAAACCGAGTAAGACACATTCTTAATGTCTTCCATTGTGTTAATCACAAATTCTTTAGTCCCTATTTTATTGTGTAAATCATGCATGCATTTTTTCATTTGAATGCATTTGTAGATCAATAAATTGCGATCTCAAGAGTCACCTGAAGTTACTGATAAATTATGGTCATTAGCAAATGGGTCTGATATTACAGTGAAAATGTATTCGAGTTACATATCCAACGGCATCCGATTCCATACTAAAGTTCGCGACACCCTTCGTAAAACTCATAATAGTAGAATAGTTGTTGAAGGGGATCATGAGAATGACACAATGGACTTCTACGGTTATTTAAGTAAAGTTTGGGAAATGAGTTATATCTTTGGGCATCGTGTTGTTTTGTTCCAATGTGAATGGTTCAATCTTAGTAATGGAAAAATGGTGCATGTTTATTCATATTTCACAAGTATTGATGTTAGAAGCCGGTGGTATAAAGATGATCATTTTGTCCTACCAGATCAAGTGCAACAGGTCTTCTATGTTAATGATACAAAGTATGAACCACACTGGCAAGTCGTACGACGGGCCCAACATCGAGGCATATGGGATATACCAGAGCGGCCTGCAGTAGATGTCAGTGATGATGAACTTTCTATTCCAAATGATGAATTCCAACAAGAACAACCCACTGAGGATGTCCCTATAATTGTTAACGATCATGATACGCACCCATTCTGTAGAACCGATGTTCATCCCGTGCTTGTTCCGAGTAGACGGATAATGTTGTTTGAAAACATAAAACATACGGATGTCAATGAAGATTTCATTTGTGTTGATGATGATGAGACATTACTACAGTATAGTGATTTTGAAGAAGATATGGAAAGTCATTCTGAGTCTGATGTAGACCCCGAAATATAAATATACTTTAACCAAATTCTCTTGGTAATGGTATGATATTTTGTTTTGTTATATTTGTTGTATTTCTAATTGATTATTTACATAATTACTGGTGTATCATAATATTTCAGGATAGGATATATACATGGCTCCAGGTCATCAACCCGGAGCTTTATCCACATCTGGACGTGCACGTGAAGAGGTGCAATCCCCACCACTGACATCGACTACTCATAGTCCACGTACTGTGGCTAGTAGCACAGGTATGATTTCATTTTTATAAGATACTTTTAAAATATTAAAATATATTAATCTATTATATTTTAGTAATGTCAGGATCAACCTCAAGGAAGGGGCAATGTCCTACACGAGGAAAGACTGTAGAGAAGTTGGTGGCGGCAAATGGGAAGTTACGTGTTGAGATCCCCGAAGGTGTGAATGTCCCGGTCGGAGAAAATGCACAACGTTTCATTAATGAGATGGGATCATTGGCTAGAGTTTTTGTCCTAATCATTGTGGCCCTGTGGAGTGATTTGTCTGATGACGTGCCCCTATCATTGCACGCATCCGGGTAATTATATTTATTTAATTATATTCATTATG
Organism: Ilex aquifolium; assembly: GCA_951799425.1. Lineage (NCBI taxonomy): Eukaryota > Viridiplantae > Streptophyta > Magnoliopsida > Aquifoliales > Aquifoliaceae > Ilex > Ilex aquifolium. The sequence goes on along the minus strand of OX637396.1, from coordinate 21,295,938 downwards.
AATATAATATTTTTTGTTCAAAATGATGTACTATTTTTTCGTGCAGATTAGGTTTGACATTGTCGGATACGATGAGTCGATACGTGTTCGAGATAATATTGAAGCTAAGTTCGCCCGTTTGTAAAGTGACCATCGTTCTAAGATGCACAGTCACTATAAACAATTGATGAAGGCTGGTTTGGACCCAAAAACTGAACCCTTCAAAGAAGTTAGTGAGCATGATTGAAATTATATAATCGAGCACGTATTTAAGAATCTAAAATTCCAGGTAAAACTCGATATGCTATCACAGATGTTGTTGGCTTTTATTATAATCGAATATTGTCCCTACACTAACCTCTGTTAAATTTTGTATGTAGAAACGATCTAAGATAAATTCTACAAATCGTGTCAAGTTACCCTACAACCATGCTATGGGTTCTAAGTCTTTTCCATCTACAATGCATGCTATGGTTAAGTGTTTTAACTTATAATTTTTTTGTATGTTATCTTATTTACAATGTTGTAACTATATAATTTTTTATTGCAGAGAGATCTTGAGACCCAAGAGCCACTTCATTTTGTAGATTTCTTTCGTGAATCTCACTTTAGCAAGAAGTCAAAAAAGTGGATATCACAAGAAGCTGAGTCTCGATACGTAAGTATAAAATTTTTCTTGATGTTTCTGTATTTGAAATTTATAAGGTTGATAAGTTTCACTGTGATCAAATTATCTATTATCTTTTAAAAATTTAGGACCAGATGAAAGAATTAAGAGACAAGTCCACAGAAGATGGTGCATCACATATGTCTCAGGAGGAGATTGCATGCACTGTCCTTGGCAAAAAATCTGGCTATAAAAGAGGTTACGGGATTGGACCGAAGCCTTCTTCAACCAAGACTGCCACGACTATTGCACATGAAAAGGATGTGATGAGTCTAAAGAGAGAGTTGCATGACACCAAGGAAAAAATCCACCAGATGGAGAAGTGACAAGAAACAATGATGCAACAAATGACAGAGGTGAGGTTGGCAGTACAGCGTGGTGGGGGCATTAGGGAGTCAAACACTTCGACTTCATCTTGGTAAACGATTTTAACTATAGACTTATGTTTTTTTATCCTACTACTATATACTTAGTCAAATATTAATATATTAACTTCTGAACTTGAAATTTATATACTTTTTCTTTTACTTCTTATTTATTATGTGTTAATTAGTTTTTCGTGTTTGTCACAGATTGAAGATGGATTGTAAAGAGCTCTTTTTGGATATCCGAACATCTTTTATTTTGAAAATTTTGAAATGTTTAGTTGTTGGGACTTTGGATGTTGGAGCATTGGATGTTGCAAAATTTGAATGTTGGGAGTTTTGGATGTTACAAAATTTGAACGTTGAGAGTTTTGGATATTGTTAGATGCTATTTTATATTTTGAGTAATGTATGGATGTTTTAAAATTTGTGATGTGTTTGTACAGATTATCTAGTATTATGGATGTATGATTGAAATTGGCCGGAATGTTTTTGAATTGTTATAGGTATTTATGAATTGTTCCAGGGTCAAATGTTATTTAATCATGTTGGTTATTTTGGGCAATGAAAACAAGTTGTTGCTATTCAGCTTTTTTGGCGACGGACATATTTGTCGCCTATAATCTTGTGAATTTATTGTTAGCGACAAAATAGAGGTGGTTGCTGAAGTTCTTTATATTTAGCGACGAATATAATCGTCACCAAAGGTTCTATGTGGTTAAAAATAATTTAATTTTTTGGCAACGAACAAAATATTGGTGACCAAATGAGAAGATTTTTTGCGACGAAATTAATGTCGCTTACTATGAACTTTTGGCGACAAATTTGGTTTTGTAGCTGAAAACTTTCCCAGACGAGCCTATTGCGACAAAATTAGTTCGTCGCCAAAAATTTTTAGCGACCATTTTTAAATTTTTTGCGACGAGTTAATTCGTCGCAAAAGAACAAATTTGTTGTAGTATACCTACAAACTTCAATGGTTAGAATACAATAATTCATATTTTTCACAGATAAAATTAAATCACCATTCCTCTAATTTGCCAGGATACTTCCCTTCCTTGATCACTATAAGAATAACACACATTAGTTGTGACACTATACATATATTTTCAGAAAAACTCATGTGTGTGTGCAATGATTCTTTTACTTCGAAAATCATTAAAGAAATATCACCACCCTTCACTTTGTTGTACAAGAATTAGCCTCGATATCAATCCTTTCCTGGAAATCACTCAGCAAAGAACACACTCTCGTTATAGTGACCATCACTCAAAAATTACACATGATAAGAATATTGTTAACAAAGCAAATAATTTCACATCTAATATATCAAAAGAACAGTTATTTGAATAAAATTGGAATTTAGCATAATCTCATGAAAGGAATATTAACACAACATCAAACACATAATCAACACTCCATCTTCCTGAATGGATGGAAATAATACACATGCATTATCTCTGGAATCAAAAAGGACTTTAGTAAGGTTATAACGTGGCCATGGGTTTAGGGTTTAAGAAACGACATCAATGGTATTCAAAAGCTACCCTTTCTTTATGCAGTGTCGCACACCTCTTCCTAGCTTTTCGAAACTTTCACATACATGGTATTTCATTCTGTCATTTCTTTCTCATATTTCACTTTCTTGGCTCTTTTCTTTCTTTGCTTTCTTTTCTTTTTCTTCAGACTTTTTCTTTCTTTGTACTGTAATCACCATCTTCTTTTCTTTGCTCTTTTCTTCCTTTTCTTCTGCTCTTGCTTTTCTATATCATACTGATTTAAAAGAGGGTGCAAGAAAATTATATAGCAAAGGTGTGTCAAATATATTTTTCTTATGGTTCAGTTAACATATAGGTTATATGAAAAAGGAATTATACTTTTTAAGGCTCAATGACGACTAACTAGGGATATAATTTTGTAAAAGATATGGCTAAGGCTCAAAATTAAATCAAAGATGGCCTTAGATCATATTCCATAAATCATACACCTATATAGTTCTGAGTTGAAAATTTAAGGAAAATACTAACCATGTAATTCAATGAGTGCTAATCAAAACAAAAATAATGAGATTATTCAAACAAATTTATCGCTGAATCGAAAATTCTTACTTGAGTAAGTGTGAAATATCTCTCCAAGGAGGATAGGCTCAAAATCTCCAATAGGGTTTTTACATCTCCACTACATATCTAAGCTTAATAAAGGAGTGTAACATTTCAAAAAGATTCTCAAAATAAGGAATTTTACGTGTTCAAAATTATGAGTTTAAATGAAAATATTAGTATAGTGCACAACTAACATATGAAAATCCCGCACAATCGGGTTAAGGGTATCCCTACAGAGCATTAGAATAATAACCTAATTATAACGTGAATCACATGAAATACACATTGTAACTTAGCACAACTTAACCAAAACATAAACTAAATTACTTCAAACACCAAATTCAAAACATCATTCAAAACATATATACTGAAATGAAAAATGCATAAAATAAAAGTGTTCAGGAAAGTAGTAGTAGAAGTGATAATGTGTAGGATCTCTAGACAGGTCTCTGGTCAGGATGTAGAAGGGCCTCCACCAAAATGTCCTCTCAGTAGCCTCAATATCTCAGTCTGGTTTTGCTCATAATCAGTCATGCGTCTATCGAGCTGTATGATACTGGTCTCCCACCCTAGTAGAATATGTCGGTCGGACTTGTCATCAACTGGTATGTACGGCTGATCTTCCTATGGGTGCGGCTGCTCAGGTGGGTGAAAATCTTCTCCTCCTTGGAATGGCTCCTTCTATGGTGCTGGCGGTACTTCGGGCTGCTCCTCGGGCTGGACTCCATGGCTTTTCCTTAAAGAAGTCTTGTCTAGCAGTGCAGAGTGCTCCACCGTCGGCCACGAGGGATCTACAATCACTCCCTTACTCCTGCAAAACTCAGAAACTAACATAGCATATGGGAGTGAGGATTTCTTAGCTTTCACAGTAATAAGCATCTGGTCATTGATTAGGTTCGGGAGATCAATTGTGTGTCCCATCCCAAAAGCATAGAGGAAGTAGGCCCTCTCAATGTATATCTGATTTTTCTGAGCTTGGGGTAACAGACTGTTAACAGTGATCAAATTCAATATCCGGTACTTGTCCGTTAAATCCCCTTGCTTTATATATTTGTTCGGCCTCCCCCATACATAGTTTGGATTTCCTGTCAATTCTATTCCTACATCGGTCAGATTAAGCACTTGATTATAAGGGTATTGCGGGTTGGGATGTCTTGGCATAGGCTAAAAAAATTGGCTATAGTAGCCGGTGTAACTTGAAAAACTCTACCCCTGACAAACACACGAAGTTCTCTATTCCCAGTTTCTTGTGCATTGCTATAGAATTCTCGGACTAGACAATCATAAGCAGGAGCAACAAATCTAACAGTCTAATCATCCACGTGCAACAAGTATTTGTCTAACACTGATATTCTCAAAATCTTCATAAATTACAGGCCTTTCAGGAATAATAGTTTTAGACAGAAAATCAGTATCGTACCAGACTTGTTGCTCAACATTTTCAAATATCTCAGTGTTATAGATATTTCCTGGTTGAGGTTGTTGCAAAGGTGCTTCGGGTTGCAAAGATTGGCCTCTTTGTGCTCGACTTGAAGATCCTCGTGTTCTAAGCCTTGGATCCATCTTTCTCTTGATTTCTCTCTAGCTGCTTGCTTTCAACTAATTTCAATCGATAAGAACCTAGAAAATGGCATGGGTAAGTGAATAATTGGAACAAATTTGAAGAAAAACTGTAAAACCCGGGAAATTTGAATTTTTTTCCAAAAAGGGCAAAATAGTAATTTGCCACTATAATGCGTATTTAAAATACTCATGTTCTAGACCTCGGATGAGTAAACGGAGTTCGCCGTTGGATTCGTATCGCGAATTTAGTTACCTTGTCAAATTTCGTCGAATTCCGAGATAGTCAGATTTTTGCACGTCGTTCGAGGCGACTGCGTGGCGAATAATCTCACGAACGTCCCCATGAATAAATTTTACAAAATTTCCGTAAAATTAAGTTAAATTTCAAATAAAATTTATTTGAACTTAAACTGGGATCAAACGAATCGTTTCGGGACGAAATCGGACCCGATTAAGCGAAGGACACGTGGCGCGACGTGGGTCGAGTATTAGAACTATAAATAGAGGCAAATATCTGCATTTTAGGCAGAAAAATTCTGCCATTGTGCTGGTCTTCAACGTGTGGGAGAAAGAGGGAGAGAAAAGAGAGAAAACCTTGATCTTCAAGCTTTCTCCGGCGATTTCCCGGACTTCCGTCACTCGGGAAGTGTTCTTGAAGCTTCATTCGGGTGAATTACGCTTCAAGAGGTAGGGTTCTCCCTACTTTGGTGTAATCTTTCCTTAGATGTTGGTAGTCTAAAGGTTTATTATGTTATGCCTATGATAGACCTTCATATATAGGGTTATGGGTATAGAAACGGAAAAGTGAGCCTAGAAATGGTTTAAACTAAATTCTAGTTCGAATTTGGTATATGAAGTACATGTGATTTATTACGTAACTTGGGGAAATTTGAGGCATGATTATGTGATTTATATATTGTGCCTAGAAGGTGTTTGATTAAATGCCTTGTTTGAATGGAATGGTTGTTTTGATTTTATTGAAATAACATGTTTAAGTTCAACTTGTGGAATCATATGCTTATGATGTGATTGTAATTAAAGGTGCTTGTTGATATATGCATAGGTTGATATATTAACATCGGAATGAATATGGTATTTATATGCTTAGGTTATAAATTTACCATGGATATGTTGAAATTGTGCATGGGTTGTTCTTGACATAATGAACATCATGTGGTATGCAATGGGACATAGCATTGCATGTGCACGGAAGCATCTCATTACATGGGTGTGTGCATGGTGGATGTCAACGCCACACTTGGTGATTGACGAAATGGCTTGGAAAAAGTTGGGTCGAAGACCTAGCTAAGCCCATGATTGCATGATAAATTGGGTCGGGATGAGCAAGAAGAGGCATGACAACCTCTCGCGTGAAAGACCCGGTGATTTGGGGGGTGCACTCCATTGGTATAAGAGCCCATAAAGTGTACGGGTGTGGAAGACCATTGGTATAAGTCCATGAAAAAGTCTGATCCCAAGAAAGACCCTAGCTTTGAAAATGTCATTTGATGAAACATAAATGATGAAATGAAACACTTTGGCATTACATCGTGTTGTAGGAGTCGGTGAGGACTCGGGTTAAAATGCATGAGGGAGTGACATCTCATTTCATGACATGGTAGTATTGCATTCCAACTTAGGATGCATGTCCTTGTGAGAAATGATTGTTTGCAAATGAATGTTGCATGAGCATGAGCATCTAGGGGGAGAGTAGCCCTTGTAGGGTTTACTTTACTGGGCGTTGGCTCACCCTATACGGGAAACATTTCAGGTGTGGGGTTTGCACCGGCGGATGGCTCACTTGGAGAGCATCAAGCATGAAGGGGGCCGGTTTGTGGCCTTAGTTCGAGTTTTTGTAAAACTTTTGTATAAATTCCATTTTGATGTATAAATTATGGAATTAATTGTAATGGAACTTGTATAAGTTATGTATTATATGGAAAATCTCATTAAACATGTGTTGGATGAGTTTTGGGAGGTTTGGAATGGCTTGGAAATGAAAAACAGGTAAAAAGGGCAATTCTGGGCCAGGCGTACCGGTACGGTAAGGTCCAGAAGGCGTAGCGTACCGGTACGGTAAGGTCCAATAGGCGTAGCGTACCGGTACGCGTACCGGTACGCTCTCCAAAATTCCGAATTTTTTTTTATTTTATTATTCTTTTGCCAAGTCTTTGGGCTATGTTTTCCTCCCTTCTAATGTTACAAATGGATAATAAGGGGATACCAATGGTGGTATATTGGATCTCGGATAGGTCAACCAACCGAAAGAAATTGGACTTGTATTTTTTTTTTATCCCGGTAAAGGGAATGTGGTGCCGCGGTATCGGGTTAAGCGACATCCACGGGTATTTTCGCCGGTTGACGGGTTGTCAACGGTTAATACAGGACCCCCGGAAAATGGGGCGTCACAGCTTGGTATCAGAGCCTAGGTATACGAATTACTTAGGGCTTGATGGGCATTGGGTCTAGACCATTGCATGCATTGTGCATTTCATCTTATGTGTTTAAATGCTACATGTTATGTGCTATGTGCTATGTTGATAATATGCATTGTAGAATGTATATGGAAATGAACACACTAGGGTTAGGAAACATAACCTTGGGAGTGGGAAAACAAATGAACGGGAGGGTTCATGGTATAAATGTCTACTAAGGAGAGGAATATGCTCCCCTAGTGAGACGATTCGGAAACTCTTTATGTCTGAGTGTTGATTCCTATTTTTGGGATGCCTTGTAAAACTATATTGCTATTTGACTTATGTAGATGGCATATAGAGGGCGTGGACGCCGAGGCGGTAGGTGGAATAACCAACCACCTCCGGCCTTTGATCACCAAGCCTTTGCAGAGGCTATTGGTGAGGCGGCGGCGACTATTGCACAGGCTAGTGCTACAACCGCTACCATTGCACAGACAGGTGCAAATATGGGACAAGGAGGCTCGAGTAACCTCCAAAAGTTCAAAGCCCATCATCCTCCGGTTTTTCTGGGAGGGGCGGATCCAATGGTAGCCGATCGTTGGATTCGGCAAGTGGAGAAGATCTTGAGGGCTATGGAGATCACTTCCGATGCCACCAAGATAACTCTGGCAACTTTTCAGCTGGAGGGAGAGTCCCAACTATGGTGGGATTGGGTGAAGGACTCCAGAAATTTGGAGGCCATGACTTGGGCAGAGTTCCGAGAGCTTTATATGGGAAAGTATTTTCCGGCAACTGCTCGACATGCAAAGGCCCGTGAGTTCTTAGACTTGAGACAGGGAACGATGACGGTGATGGAATATGTGGCTAAGTTCACTGAATTAGCCCGTTTCGCCGACGATTATGTGGCCACAGACATGGCCAAAGTACGTAAGTTCGAGGATGGACTGAAGTTGTCCATTCGAGGCAAGATTGTGGGACTTCTCCTGCAAGACCTTGATTCGATGGTCAAGACTGCAATGGCTATCGAGAGAGAGGTGGAGGACGCGCGTAACATCCGGGAAGCGGGTGTTAAGGACAAAAAGAAGGAGGGTCAATCCTTTTCTTCTGGTGCGGGAAAGAAGCAAAGGACTTCAGTTCCGCAAGGATCTCAAGGGCAGAGCCGCGGCTATCAAGGCCAAGGCCAGGGTAGATTCTCCCAAGACGGGGGAAACTTCAGGACTGCCTTCCAGACGAGCCAGAAGACTTGCTATTTTTGCCACCAGCCGGGTCACATAAAGAAGGAGTGTCCTCAACGGCAGGGATCCCAGAGCTATGGGACATCCCAATCCCAGTCTTCTGTGGAACAGCCGCAGACACAGTTTGTTCCTCCTTACCCCACCATGGGTCAAAGGAGCCAGTACCAGTCACAGGGTGCTGCACAAGGCCCTACCACTTCACGTGCGGGAACACCGCAAGCAGGCCAGATGGGCCAAGGCATGGGTCGGGGGCGAGGCCAGGGCTTACAGGCCGAGACTTCAGGGACCCAGGGGCGTGTCTACGCCATTATGCCACAAACTGAGCCGGCAGATCAGTCGGTGATACAGGGTACATTTCTACTCTCTCGGTTATGGGCAAGAGTACTGTTTGATTCTAGTGCATCTCATTCTTTTATTTCTGCATCTTGTGTGAAAGATTTGGGTTTAGAGGTTGAGACCTTAGAAGAACCATTGCATGTGAGTTCTCCCCTGGGAGCTAGGGTGAGAGTTGATCAGATATGTCGGGGTTGTGAGCTGGAAATCTCAGGGATTCTACTCACCGTGGACCTTCGGGTCATGGACATGTCGGAGTTCGATGTAATCCTGGGAATCGATTGGTTGGCGGCACACCGAGTCATCATTGATTGTGACCGGAGGCGGGTTACTGCTTACACGCCGGATGGGGTTTGTTTCAAGTTTCAGGGGGATAAGCACGATGCTTTTCCTCAAGCCGTGTACGATTCTAGATGGCACGGACAGTTGATGGGTTGGCTAGCAAGCCTTACCCTGGAGGACGAGGCGAGACAGGAGTTTGGTCTACCTCGGGTTGTGTGTGATTATGAGGATGTTTTTCCGGATGAACTACCGGGATTACCTCCACATAGGGATGTAGATTTCACTATAGAGTTGCATCCTGGTACATCGCCCATTTCTATGACTCCACATAGGATGGCGCATGCTGAGTTGCAAGAACTCAAGGTCCAATTGCAGGAATTGTTGGACCGGGGTTTCATTAGACCGAGTACCTCACCTTGGGGCGCTCCGGTGTTATTTGCAAAGAAGAAGGACAAAACCCTTCGACTATGTATAGACTACCGGCAGTTGAATAGGGTTACTATCAAGAATAGGTACCCTTTGCCAAGGATTGATGACTTGTTTGATCAGCTGAGAGGGGCGCGGGTCTACTCCAAGATAGATCTCTGCACCGGTTACCATCAGTTGAGAGTTAGGGAGACAGATATCCCTAAGACGGCGTTTCGGATGCGATATGGGCATTTCGAGTTCACAGTGATGCCATTCGGATTGACGAACGCTCCAGCGGCATTCATGGATCTCATGCATAGGGTGTTTCAACCCTACCTTGATCAATTTGTTGTAGTCTTTGTTGACGACATCTTGATCTACTCCAAGTCTGAGGAGGAGCATGAGGGTCACTTGAGGTTCGTTCTTCAGATCTTGAGAGACCACCAATTGTATGCCAAGTTCAGCAAGTGTGAATTTTGGCTTACTGAGGTAAAATTTTTGGGACATGTGGTGTCGGCTTCGGGTGTATCCGTAGACCCGGAGAAGGTTGAGTCAGTCATGAATTGGGAGAGGCCGAAGTCAGTCTTCGAGATACGTAGTTTCTTGGGATTGGCGGGGTATTATAGGAGGTTTATTGAGGACTTCTCCCGACTAGCTTCACCTATGACTAGGTTGACCCGGAAAGAGGTTAGGTTTGAGTGGAATGATTCTTGCGAGAAGGCATTCCAAGAGTTGAAGAGGAGGCTTACTTCAGCTCCTATACTGATAGTCCCAGAAAGGGGACAGAGGTACACAGTGTATTGTGATGCCTCTAAGGACGGACTTGGATGCGTCTTGATGCAGTCCGGGAGAGTGGTAGCTTATGGTTCTCGGCAGTTAAAGAACCACGAGCAGAGTTACCCTACACATGACATGGAGTTGGCAGCCATTGTTTTTGTCTTGAAGGCTTGGCGCCACTACTTATACGGTGAGCAGTTTGAGGTGTTTTCAGACCATAAAAGTCTGAAGTACATCTTTACACAGCGAGACCTCAATATGAGGCAACGTAGGTGGATGGAGTTTTTGGAGGACTATGACTTCACCTTGCATTACCATTCCGGTAAGGCAAATGTGGTAGCTGACGCACTCAGTCGGAAGTCACGGGGAGTCTTGGCTAGTGTGGCTTCCTGAGAGTGGCAGATGCTCGAGACTGTGGGACAGTTCGGGCTATGTTATATGGGTCAGGATCAGGGTACTTTGGGGAGTTTGGTGGCTACACCTTCCCTACTAAGCAGGGTTGTTGAGTCCCAGAGTCAGGACATGGAGCTATTGTCCATCCGGGACCGTGCACAGGCAGGTACAGGTGACGAGGGCTGGGCCATTCACTCGGATGGTAGTCTCCGGTATCGAGGAAGGGTTGTGGTTCCTCAGTTGGCGGATCTGAGAGAGGAAATCCTTAGGGAGTTTCATTGCTCCCGTTTCGCGGTTCATCCAGGGGGCACGAAGATGTATCATGATCTTCGTCGCCAGTATTATTGGAATGGGATGAAGCGACAGGTTGGCGAATTTGTTAGTAGATGTCTCACGTGTCAGCAAGTAAAGGCTGAACACCAGAGACCAGCAGGGTTACTCCAGCCATTAGAGGTAGCTGAGTGGAAGTGGGAACATATCACGATGGATTTTGTGACTCACTTGCCACGGACATCGCGGGGACATGACGCGGTCTGGGTGGTAGTGGACCGGCTTACGAAGTCGGCGCACTTTTTTGGCTGTGCGGATGACCTTCACACTGGAGGAATTCTGCAGGTTGTATATAATGGAAATTGTTCGGTTGCATGGGGTACCCGTATCTATCGTATCGGATCGGGATCCCAGGTTTACGGCTCATTTTTGGGAGAGTTTCCAACGAGCCATGGGGACACAGCTGATGATGAGCACTGCTTTTCATCCCCAGACGGATGGTCAGTCTGAGAGGACCATCCAAACCTTAGAGGACATGCTGCGGGCATGTGTCCTAGATCTCAAGGGTAGTTGGGAAGATCACTTACCCTTGGTGGAGTTCGCCTATAACAATAGTTATCAGGCGAGCATACAGATGGCACCCTATGAGGCACTATATGGGAGGCCATGTCGATCTCCAGTTTGTTGGACAGAGGTTGGGGAGAGACCTGCTACGGGTCCGGATTTGCTTAGAGACACCTCGGAGAAGGTGGGTTTGATACGGAAGCGTCTTCTCACGGCTCAGAGCCGGCAGAAGAGCTACGCCGATAAACGACGGCGACCTCTAGAGTTTGAGGTGGGAGATCATGTCTTCTTGAAGGTTATGCCTAAAAGAGGAGTGGTCCGGTTTAGTAAGCGGGGAAAACTGTCGCCGAGATACATCGGGCCCTTTGAGGTACTTGAGAGGGTGGGTACAGTTGCTTACCAGTTGGCATTACCGCCAGATTTATCGAGCGTTCACGCGGTGTTCCATGTCTCTATGCTCCAGAAATACACCCCAGATCCGACTCATGTGGTGGATTGGGGCGAGCTTGTTTTTGATGCGGATGGGACCTTCGAGGAGGGACCGGTGCGTATCATGGATAGCCGGGATCAGGTTTTGCGAGGCAAGACTGTGAGGCTAGTGAAGGTGCTGTGGCAGCACCGGGGAGTGGAAGAGGCGACATGGGAGCGCGAGGACACTGTACGTGCCAATTATCCTTTCCTGTTTGAGGATAGAGGTACGTTTTTATAGTCATTTGCTATTACATGACTGTAGCATGTGCATGAGACTGCATGTATGTGTGTGTGAATTTCGGGGACGAAATTCTTTTAAGGGGGGAAGAATGTAAAACCCGGGAAATTTGAATTTTTTTCCAAAAAGGGCAAAATAGTAATTTACCACTATAATGCGTATTTAAAATACTCATGTTCTAGACCTCGGATGAGTAAACGGAGTTCGCCGTTGGATTCGTATCGCGAAATTTAGTCACCTTGTCAAATTTCGTCGAATTCCGAGATAGTCGGATTTTTGCATGTCGTTCGAGGCGACTGCGTGGCGAATAATCTCACGAACGTCCCCATGAATAAATTTTACAAAATTTCCGTAAAATTAAGTTAAATTTCAAATAAAATTTATTTGAACTTAAACTGGGATCAAACGAATCGTTTCGGGACGAAATCGGACCCGATTAAGCGAAGGACATGTGGCGCGACGTGGGTCGAGTATTAGAACTATAAATAGAGGCAAATATCTGCATTTTAGGCAGAAAAATTCTGCCATTGTGCTGGTCTTCAACGTGTGGGAGAAAGAGGGAGAGAAAAGAGAGAAAACATTGATCTTCAAGCTTTCTCCGGCGATTTCCCGGACTTCCGTCGCTCGGAATCCGTCGAACCAAGAGTCAAAGTCGATCACATCGACGAGGGCTACGCGACCACACCAAGAGCAAGGGATTTCACCGAAGATTCAAATGAGGAGATTTGGGGGAAATTTAGTCTTGGGCTCGGGAAGTGTTCTTGAAGCTTCATTCGGGTGAATTACGCTTCAAGAGGTAGGGTTCTCCCTACTTTGGTGTAATCTTTCCTTAGATGTTGGTAGTCTAAAGGTTTATTATGTTATGCCTATGATAGACCTTCATATATAGGGTTATGGGTATAGAAACGGAAAAGTGAGCCTAGAAATGGTTTAAACTAAATTCTAGTTCGAATTTGGTATATGAAGTACATGTGATTTATTACGTAACTTGGGGAAATTTGAGGCATGATTATGTGATTTATATATTGTGCCTAGAAGGTGTTTGATTAAATGCCTTGTTTGAATGGAATGGTTGTTTTGATTTTATTGAAATAACATGTTTAAGTTCAACTTGTGGAATCATATGCTTATGATGTGATTGTAATTAAAGGTGCTTGTTGATATATGCATAGGTTGATATATTAACATCGGAATGAATATGGTATTTATATGCTTAGGTTATAAATTTACCATGGATATGTTGAAATTGTGCATGGGTTGTTCTTGACATAATGAACATCATGTGGTATGCAATGGGACATAGCATTGCATGTGCACGGAAGCATCTCATTACATGGGTGTGTGCATGGTGGATGTCAACGCCACACTTGGTGATTGACGAAATGGCTTGGAAAAAGTTGGGTCGAAGACCTAGCTAAGCCCATGATTGCATGATAAATTGGGTCGGGATGAGCAAGAAGAGGCATGACAACCTCTCGCGTGAAAGACCCGGTGATTTGGGGGGTGCACTCCATTGGTATAAGAGCCCATAAAGTGTACGGGTGTGGAAGACCATTGGTATAAGTCCATGAAAAAGTCTGATCCCAAGAAAGACCCTAGCTTTGAAAATGTCATTTGATGAAACATAAATGATGAAATGAAACACTTTGGCATTACATCGTGTTGTAGGAGTCGGTGAGGACTCGGGTTAAAATGCATGAGGGAGTGACATCTCATTTCATGACATGGTAGTATTGCATTCCAACTTAGGATGCATGTCCTTGTGAGAAATGATTGTTTGCAAATGAATGTTGCATGAGCATGAGCATCTAGGGGGAGAGTAGCCCTTGTAGGGTTTACTTTACTGGGCGTTGGCTCACCCTATACGGGAAACATTTCAGGTGTGGGGTTTGCACCGGCGGATGGCTCACTTGGAGAGCATCAAGCATGAAGGGGGCCGGTTTGTGGCCTTAGTTCGAGTTTTTGTAAAACTTTTGTATAAATTCCATTTTGATGTATAAATTATGGAATTAATTGTAATGGAACTTGTATAAGTTATGTATTATATGGAAAATCTCATTAAACATGTGTTGGATGAGTTTTGGGAGGTTTGGAATGGCTTGGAAATGAAAAACAGGTAAAAAGGGCAATTCTGGGCCAGGCGTACCGGTACGGTAAGGTCCAGAAGGCGTAGCGTACCGGTACGGTAAGGTCCAATAGGCGTAGCGTACCGGTACGCGTACCGGTACGCTCTCCAAAATTCCGAATTTTTTTTTATTTTATTATTCTTTTGCCAAGTCTTTGGGCTATGTTTTCCTCCCTTCTAATGTTACAAATGGATAATAAGGGGATACCAATGGTGGTATATTGGATCTCGGATAGGTCAACCAACCGAAAGAAATTGGACTTGTATTTTTTTTTAATCCCGGTAAAGGGAATGTGGTGTCGCGGTATCGGGTTAAGCGACATCCACGGGTATTTCCGCGAGTTGACGGGTTGTCAACGGTTAATACAGGACCCCCGAAAAATGGGGCGTCACAAAAACGGCCTTATATAGCGGATTTGAGGAAGAAAATGGTGTAGAATGTTGCTGTTTTTCATATTTGGCCTGTGAGGGAACTGGAAACTGAACAGTTTTACGCCTGATGGGTATTTATATAGCTAGGACCGTCCGGACACCACCACCACCGTCCGGACGGTGAGGATGTTCTGGATTTTGCCTGTTTTGGCTTCTGCAGTCTACTGGATTGCTGGACTGCTTCAGTTATTTTCCTGCAATTAAAAACATCATATTACTCCACAATTATACTACTAATCCACTAACTTTCCTATTAAACACTAATCATAAAATTAAACACTAATATAACAATAAAACCCTAATTATCCTATTTACACAAAATTGGTTCCACACATTCCTTAATCAATCGATTTTAATCCGAATCCTCTAAATTAATTACACCAGTGACACGGTTAATTTCACTTCTCACGTATCTTGACAACATAGGAGTGGAATAGGATGGCGTTTCAAGGTATTCCTTACTCTGCCCATACCTAATCCAATCAAGACGATCTAACGCTCGACCTGAAATCGGTTATGCACACTGATTGTATTCTCTCAAATGCATTAAATGACCACACTTCACAACCACCTAGACTATTCGCTCGTCGGCGTTTGGCAAAGGAACTCCTTTCGCACAAGGGTTTCGCTTGACTTTCGACGATTTCTATCTTTCTAACAATTCTTGCTTTTGCTATGATCAAAGAATGTATATCTTTTGGAAAAATGCGCATGATGCTCAGACTAAACCAAAAAATTGTGCATCCATCTTTTTGGGAATTTTGAAAATTTTTGAAAAATTGACTCGAAAATTACTCGCTATCCGGTTCTTTAACGTCTGCCAATCACAAAGACGAATATGGATTATTCCCTCCCCAACCTAAATTAAACATTGTCCTCAATATATAGCATAATGAAACAGAATTTAAGACAATTGCTAATTAGATCTGGAGACGAGACATATCCATAGTGCGAAACCTAATCTGTAAACAAACAACAAACGATTAGTACAACTATTTACAAACAAACACTTATGAAAACTTTTTCAAGCACATACACCGGTTCCATTAGCTGAATGGAACTCTCATTTTGAACAAAATTATCATGATACGGCTTAAGCCTTTGACCATTTACTTTGAAAATATTTCCGGACAATGGATTCTTGATTTCAACTGCCCCATGCTCGAAAACTTGCTTGATAATATAGGGGTCAGTCCATCTTGACCTTAACTTACTAGGAAATAGACAGAGTCTTGAATTATATAACAGGACTTTCTGAGATGGATCGAAAGACTTCCGCACTATATTCTTATCATGAAAGATTTTCATTCTGGACTTAGCAATTTTAGCATTCTCATATGCTTCATTTCTCAACTCTTCTAATTCATTAATCTGAAGTTTGCGGGATGCACTGGCTTTATCAATCTCAAAATTCATCATTTTGATTGCCTAGTATGCTCGATGTTCCAATTCCACGGGCAAGTGACATGGTTTACCATAAACTAACCGATAAGGAGACATTCCCAAAATAGTTTTGTATGCAGTACGGTAAGCCCAAAGCGCATTAGTCAGTCTTAAAGACCAATCCTTGCGGTCCGGATTCACTTTTTTTTTCTAAAATGTATTTTATCTCCCTATTGACTAATTCAGCTTGTCCACTTGTCTGGGGATGATAGGGGCTAATATTTTGTGAGAAATCAAATATTCTTTCATGAGATTTTCAACAACTTTATTGAGAAAATGTGTTCCCCCGTCACTGATAATAGCTTTGAGAATTCCAAATCTTGACAAAATATTTTCTTTTAAAACATAATCAACGACAACTAAAATGTACAGATAACCAAAGGATGGGAGAAATGGTCCCATAAAATCGATGCACCAACAATCAAAAATTTCAATGATTAAAATAGGGTTTAATGGCATCATGTTTCCTTTTGAAATGTTCCCCATTCTTTGACATCTGTCACAATTTAAACAAAAAACATGTACATCTTTAAAAAGAGTGGGCCAATAAAATCCACACTGCAAAATTTTAGCAGCTGTTTTCTTTGAAGAAAAATACCCTCCTCAATCTTCGAAATGACAAAATGACATGACCTGACCAATTTCATGATTTGGTATACAACGCCTGATGATTTGATCTTTACAATATTTAAACAGATAAGGGTCATCCCAAACGAAATGGCGTACCTCTCTCAAAAATTTCTTTATGTTGGTCCAGGTAAAATGGAAAGGAATAGTAGTTGTGGCTAAGTAATTGACTATATCTGCATATAATGGTACTTCCGTTATTGCAAATAATTTTTCATCTGAAAAAGTTTCTCTGATTGGAATATGTTCCTCCTTCATATCATAAGTCAGCCTTGACAAATGATTAGCATGAATAGTATCCAACGTAGGAGACATGGCTTAGCATCCTTCTTCGTGAGCAAATACTTCAAAGCTGCATGATTAGTAAAAACAACGATTGGGGATCCAACCAAATATGAACGAAATTTATCTAATGTAAACACGATAGCATGCAATTCTTTCTCAGTAGTAGAATAATTCATTTGTACATCATTCAAGATCTTGCTTGCATAATAAATCACATATGGTTTCTTCTCTATTCTCTGGCCTAAGACAGCTCCTACTACATAATCAATGGCATCACACATTAGTTCAAACAGTAAGGACCAGTCAGGAGGTTGCATTATTGGTGCAGAAATAAGCATGCTTTTTAGTTTATCAAATGCTAATTGACATGCATCATTCCAATCAAATAATACATCATGACATAAGAGATTACACATGGGCCGTGACAATGAACTGAAATTTTTAATGAATCTTCTGTACAATCATGCATGGCATAGAAAGGATCGGATATTTTTTAAAGTCTTAGGTGGAGGGAGATTGGCTATCAAATGAATCTTAGACTTATCAACTTCAATTCCCTCTGCAGAAACTATATGACCTAAAACAATGCCATGTGTGACCATGAAAATACATTTTTCCCAATTCAACACAAGATTTATTTCTTCACATCGGGTAAGAACTTTTTCTAGATTTTTTAAACGTAAATCAAATGAATCACCATACACAGAAAAATCATCCATGAAGACTTCTAAAAACCGCTCCACCATATCACTGAAGATACTTAACATACAACGCTGAAAAGTAGCTGGAGCATTACACAATCCAAAAGACATTCTTTTATAAGCAAAAGTGCCAAAAGGACATGTAAAAGTGGTCTTCTCTTGATCAAAAATTACAATTTCAATTTGATTATAGCCAGAATATTCATCTAAGAAACAATAATATGCATGACCATCTATTCTCCCTAGGACTTGATCTAAGAATGATAAAGAAAAATGATCTTTTCTGGTAAGTGAATTCAACTTTCGGTAGTCGATACACATACGCCAACCGGTGATTGTATGCATAACTAACTCATTTTCTTTATTCTGTATAACTGCAACACCATATTTTTTTGGTACTACCTATGTAGGGCTGGCCTATTTACTATCAAATATATGATAGATAATATCAGCATCTAACAATTTAAGTACTTCAGCCCGGACTATTTCTTTCAAATACGGGTTTAATCTTATTTGTGGCTGTCGGGATGGTTTAAAATCTTCCTCTAAGTATATGCAATGGGTACATAGAAGAGGACTTATTCCCTTTATATCTGCTATTGACCAACCGATAGCACTTTTATGACTCTTTATGAGTTCAATCAATTTTTCTTCCTGGACTGCTGACAATTTTGAAGATATTATCACTGGATGAATCCCATCCTCCCCCAAGAAAAAATATTTCAAGTCAGTTGAGAGAGGTTTCAATTCTGGTTTAATAACTTCAACACTGGACTTTACAGACTTGGGTTTAGCAGGCAGTAATTTTTCAAATTTTGGACTCCATGCTTCAATGACTGACACATCTACAGACTCATTATTATGTACAGACTCTAATGCATGGGAATCTTTCTTTATAAATTCATTTTCAAACAGACTTTGAGTTAACAGCTCGACACATTTTACTTCACTCATCACCTCCTCCTCTTTGGTCTGTCTTGTTATGTTAAACACACTCAATTCCAAGGTCATGTTTCCAAATGATAATTTCATGATTCCACTCCTACAATTAATCAATGCATTTGATATAGCAAGGAATGGTTGACCTAGAATGACAGGAATGTATGTAGAAGCATTCAGAACTGGCTGAGTATCTAAGACAATGAAATCAACTGGAAAATAAAACTTATCAACTTGGACTAACACATCTTCCACAATTCCTCGTGAGGTTTTCACACATTGGTCCGCCAATTATAATGTGACATTGGTAGGTTTCAACTTACCTAACCCTAACTATTTATAGACCAAGTATGGAAGCAGATTAACACTAGCTCCCAAATCAAGCAGGGCTTGCTCAATCCTGAAATTTCCAATTATGCAGGAGACTGTAGGACTCTCAAAATATTTGTACTTAAGAGGGGCCTTGTGTTGGATGATAGAACTAACCTGTTCAGTTAAAAGTGATTTCTTCTGTACATTGATCTTTCTTTTGACTGTGCAAAGGTCCTTCAAAAACTTGGCATAAGATGGAACTTGTTTGATCGCATCCAACAGGGGGATGTTAATCTTTACTTGCTTGAACAGTTCAAAAAATTTAGAATGATTGGCTGGTGTTTTAGGTTTCTTAACTGCTTGAGGAAAAGGTAAAGGAATAGGACACGAAGATTCTTTTTCCTTTGGCGGTTCTGGTTCCTTTTCAGTCACAGGTTCTGGTTCAACTGGTTCATTGATTGGGATTGACTCATGTTTTGGATTTGGGATTAACATGTCTCTAATGGTTTTGTCAATTACCTTAGCATTTCTCAGTGTGGTAATTTATTGGACTTGACTTGGAGATGGTTCGGAAGGCACAACATTGGCTTGATTTTGACTCTATGGGAGCTTTGGTTGAGATGGGAATTTTTCCTTCTCTGATGTACTCAAAGACTGGGTTAACTTAGCTAGATGACTCTTGATATCTTCAATACTCTGTGAATTTTGAAATTAATTTGACTCTGGATAAACTGACTCATGGTATCCTCTAAACTTCTTTTGTGTGGGGGTTGATATGGCTGATATGACTGCTGAGTTTGGAGTTGATATGACTACTGAGTTTGGGGTTGACCTGAAGGTGGACCTTGTTGTTGACTCACAGGCTGTGTATTTTTTCAATTGAAATTTGGGTGATTCCGTCACCCTGGGTTATAGGTTTCAGAATAAGGATTGGAATACAGTTTGTTAAAATTGGAAATGGCATTGGACTGTTCTATCAAGGCTTCTTTGAATGCTGGAATGGTGGGACATTCCCCCGTGGGATGTCCTGTCAATGCACAAATTTCACATGATTGTTCAGTGGTAGACACTACAGACACTTCCTTCATTTTTTTCATTTCTAATGCTTCTAACTTCCTGGACAAAGTAGTCATTCTGACCCTTAGGTCTTCATCTTCTTTCAACTCATACTTCCCTCCTTGGGATGTAGATGGCTTAGACTCAACAATGTTCGAAGAGGCCGAGTCCCACATTTGGGAACTCTCAGAAATGGTATCAAAGAATTCAAATGTCTCATCTGGACTCTTACTCATAAACTGTCCCTAGGCCATCATTTCAACAATCTGACGCAATGCGGACGGGAGGGCATCATAGAAAAAACCTACGAGAGTCCAACTCTCAAATGCATGATGCAGGCAAGCTTGGAGAAGATTCTTGAATCTCTCCCAACATTGATAAAAAATTTACCCCTCTTTTATAGAAAAATGCATGATTTGACAGCTTAATGTAGTAGTGCGATGCACAGGAAAGAACTTTTTGAAAAACTCAGTTTGCAACACTTGCCAACTTGGAATAGACTGGGCTTTTAAAGAGTTTAGCCACTGTTTACCTTTGTCCTTCAAAGAAAAATGAAAAAGTTTCAACCGGACCATTTCAGAATTATCTTGCAAAGCACCATAGACTTCTTCAAATTCTTTAACATGCAAATATGGATTTTCATACTCCAGACCATGAAACTGTGGTAGCAACTGTATTGTTCCTGCCTTGATGTTAAAATTTGGTGCATTTGTGGGAAAAGCAAAATATGATGGGACACTAGTGCGTGTAGGATGTAGATATTCTCTTAATGGTCGGATATTCTGGACTACCTCTTGTTCTCTTTGATTATTGTGTGCCATGCTTAATTCAAATGATGCGTGTGACGAAGATGCAGATGATGGAGATGAAGGATTAGACTGATTTACAGATCCTACTGATGACGTAACAGACATAAACTATGAAAATGCAACATACAATATATAAACATATAATGCAAACTAAACAATTTCCCTTTTTGATTTTGAAATCAACGTTTGGTTCCCCAGCAATGGCGCCAGATACAAAATGAAAACAATAAAGTTGTTACAGATACAAAATGTAATAAAAGAGCTTGTGGTGCATAGACCAACTAAAAGAAAGTTAAATAAAACTGCAATAATTAAAAGACACGAGATGCGATAATTAAAAGATACTGAAAATGCAATAATTAAAAGATACCCTTCAGTTTGGGGATTTCATATGCATTATATTGGCTAAGTATTAGAAATGTCACCTTACAACAATAAACCCCCATTTTACTAGAAAGTCAACTGATAGGTATGATGTATAAATCCTATCCAACCACTGATTAGGTTAACTGGCAGGTATATTACTATGCACAATCAAATAACCCAAGTAGACCAGAAGGTGAGCCATTCAGGAGGAATACTTGAATTACTCGACTGACATATATGTACCATGCAACAGTTAAACGACTATAGTAAACTAGAAGGCAAGCCATTCAGAAGGAATACTATAGTTATTCAACCGGCAGGTTGATGATTCACTGATGACGAGATTTTGGTTTACACATTGAATCAAAAGCATTGGCTATGCCGAGACTTAAACCATTTATAACTAATCAATCTACTAGAGTTAGTTGCGAAATACGTCTACGTACCAAAAATTAGGGATTTCGCTGAAGTCTCAAAGACGGGATTTTTGGAAATCAAGGCTTGAAGCTTGACTTGGGTTTCTTGGAGTTTTCTACTACTCGTATTATGCTTCAAGAGGTAGGGTTCTTCTCCTAGCTAAGTTTATTTTCAACCTAGGGTTTCGTATGAAATGAGTAGCATGACTTGAGATGAAATCTCTTGTCTAAATGTATATCTAGTGTAACTAGAGTATGAGAAATGGTATGAGAATGAATGAAACCAATTTTGCATGAATTGGGTTTGTTGATAATTGCTCATTGGGTGATTGCATGAGAATGTGATAAATTAGACATGATTATGTGTTTACATGATTTTTTTGTCTTTTGGGTGTTTGATAAAATGCCTATGATTGATTAAGTATGTTATTTGAATGAAATTGATATAACATGTTTTGTGATGATGATTGGAATGTAATTATATGCTTTATGATATAAGTTACATTGAGGATTTGAAAATAGTTCATATTGTGCTCATGACATGTTAAACATGATGTTGAAATTGCAACTAAAATCTTGGTTGCATAATGATATGAAATGCAATTGTACATTACATTGCATATGTGATTAGCACAAAAACATGACATATTTTGTATGCTAATATGCCTCTTATACTTGCTTTTGTCATGAAATTGGGGAGAGATGCGTTTAATCTTCGTCCTTATGGAGTTTTGTGTGAATGTAGGTAAAATGATGTAAATTGTATGAGTTAAACCCCCATGGAAGTGTTTGTGTCAATGAAGAGGAAGGGGTAGCTTAGAGGAAGGTTTGAAGGGAGAAGAAACCAAGAAAATTCAAATTGGTTGAAAACCTTCCGGAAGGTTTTGCCTTGGATCTCTTTTTCACTGCCAAAACCTTCCGAAAGGTTTTGTCTACTGGAATGAACCTTCTGGAAGGTTTTTCCTGTTAACTTCTTCATTTAACTGTTCCTGCACAAACCTTTCGGAATTTTTCTGTCGACCTTCCGAAAGGTTTTGCCCAGACAGCCTGTAACTCAAGCTCTGTCATTTCGGGGTCCCACTTACACTTCTCCAACAGATCCCCTGACATCCCCTGCACATCTAGGAGCCTCCCCTCACCTTTACTTGGACTTGGAAGGCCATTACAATAATGAGGAGGAAAGAGAAGAGGCATGGAAGAGAGAAAGGCTAGGCTTGTCCTAGCCTACACCATCCCATCCCTTTCAGCCCCCTATGATTGGAATCACATCACACAGGCTTGGGGGACACTCCATGAACGTTTTTGGGAAGCTTCTCCACCATTATTGAGATTGGCTAATCTACATTGTAATAGAGAGAGAGAGAGAGACTAGGAAGAAGATGAATAGTGTTAGAGAGAGAAGTTGAGATTTTTACATTTTCTTCCACACACTGTCTTGCAATTTCATGAAGATATTTCTAAGCTTTGTTTGAAGTCTTTAATGCTAGTTATTTCAAGTTGCTTTTAAGTTTAATCGTCTATTCAAGCTTTTACCATTAATGCATTCATGTTCTTCATTTTCTTAGTTTTAAATGGGTAATAAATGCATTCTCTTTTAGTTTATGTTTTCTTGCATTAACTTAGCTACAATCTTCATCTCTTTATAATGTCTTCTTATTATATTGTTGTCTTTACCTTAAGCATGAGTAGCTAAGCTTTTTAGTTGGCTAATCCAAGGGAGACCTCCACTTGGGTATGTCTTTACAACTCATTTTCTTCCTCCTCTCAGAGTACGATGGCTCGGTTTGACTGGGTTGAGAATGGATACAGTTGTGAGTCTTTGATATCTCGTAGGCCTGGTCACGGGTTATGCTTGGATCCTCACTTCCATCTCATCCGTAGCTTCCCACGAATCAATCGTACATCTATGCTTTATTGGAGGAAAGACTCGAGTTGTCTTGGCATCCCCATTAGAGTGAACTCTTCGGATTAGCCAACACTTATTTTCCCATCTTAATTTCATTACAACTCAAATCACAAACCAATTCCAAAGAACAAAAGATTTTACACTTTTCTTTCACCAAAATCACCTTCTACACGATTCACATCCTTCCCTGAGGAGACGACCTTGGAGTACTCTCCAAGTAAAACACGACATATAAAAGTTTTCTTGCGCTTGGGAAGCATTTTTGTTCACTCACACATTTCATTTTCCACCATTCCCTTGCCCTTTCTTTTGACACCATTCCCAGGGAGAGTGACACCCCCCTTTTTCACACATATATTATACATACATTGAGGGAAGATGTTAGAAGGTTAGGAACAACAAGGAAATAAGTCAAGCATTTTTAGCGCCGTTGCCGAGGAAGGCAAGCGTTGAATCAAGAAGGTGATTTCTGGACAACAGAGGTAAGTCCCATTATATTCATCATGGGCTAAGGTACGTTGATCCTTGTACATACTTTTGTTGTTTTCATTTTCATTTGTAGATAGTTTTGTTATATGTGGGGTCGGGACGAACAAAACCGATTAGTTAGACAACTCTTGGGCCCCAACATGAACATTGACCAAGACCCACTCGAGGATGCAGGTGATAACTTTGAGAATGTAGGTGCCAACCCAAACATGCAACAGGGTGGGGGATTACCAGAACCTAATACCCAATCCACGAATGCAATTTCCCCCTCCCAGAAATGAAGGGAACAATATCCCAGTTGATCCTCCGGCGAGGTCAATGCGGGAATTTCTTCAACCAACCCGCAGCACCACACCCTCATGCATCCTCTTACCGGTCCAAGCTCAGCTCTTCCAAGTTAAGCCCGGGATGTTTCAACTACTTCCTACATTGCACGGAATTGAAAAGGAAAACCCTTATTTGCACATAAAGGAATTCGAGGATATAGTTGCAACCTTCAATGCTAATTATGCTATGGAGGACATAGCTCGCTTAAAATTGTTTCCCTTCTCCCTTAGAGATAAAGCCAAATCATGGTTGTATTCCTTGCGACCTCGATCCATTACCTCTTGGGCTCAAATGCTTTCGGAGTTTTTGAATAAATTTTTTCCAGTTCATAGGACCACTGCTTTAAAAAAGGATATTCAAAACTTTTTGGAGAAGCCCAATGAGCAATTCTACCAATGTTGGGATCGGTACAAGGAATTACTGCAATCTATTCCACATCATGGCTTTGAATCGTGGCAATTGATAAGTTTCTTCTTTGAAGGAATCACATCGAGCCATAGATAATTCACTGATATGATGTGTAATGGCAAGTTCTTAAACAAAGACCCCGATGAGGCCCTTGACTACTTTAGTACATTGGCCCAGAATGCACAATCTTGGGACATTAGGGATCCCAACGATGTACTTAGGACATCTCCGGGTAGTAGTTAATCATAAGGGGGAGGGATGTATGACTTGAGAGACCGGGAAGACTTGCTTTCCAAAATTGCCAAATTGTCTAGGAAGGTTGAAAGTCTTGAAGTCAATAGGAGGCACGAGGTGTCAAATGTTTCAAAGATTGAGGAGGGATGCTCAATTTGTGAGAGTGTGGAGCATTCCATATCGGAGTGCCCCAACATTTCGGCGCTTAAGGAAGTGTATCACGAGCAAGTTAATGCCTTTAACCAAACGAGGCAATCATTTTCTCCACATTCAAACACCTACAATCCGGGTTGGAGCAATCACCCGAACTTTAGTTGGAGAAATGAGAACCCCACTTGTAATACCCCGAATTTTTCTTTTATATATTTATAGATATATATATATATATATATATATATAGTAAATAATAATTGTAAAGATGTAGATATATGAAGTGACATAAGAATAAACCGTAGGAATAAATGCTATGGAGACAATTTGATTGGGAAGTTACGTGTCAAAGATGTTTAAACTTGAAAAGGGTGAATAGACAAGTTTCTAAAGGTTTTTAGGTCAAAATAAGGTTTCCATTGAGTCCGGAAGGTCGAAAAACCTTGGGAGAGGTAATATGAGGTGTATTAGAAGTTAGGAAGTATTTTGGAGTTAAAACACATTTTAGAGAAAATTTGGGAATTTAGGATTTTGGACACTGCTTAGTATTTTGGCCATAACTTTTTATCCTTAAGTCCAATTGATCTGAAATTTTTACAGTAGATATTAGACATCTAGGGATACAAAAGTTTATCTCATGAAAATTTTCCAATTCGACCTCTAAATGGGCCAAAATCACGCTGGAAGTTGGAACAAAAATCTGGCAGTCCAACCGTACCGGTACGCGTACCGGTACGCCGAACTCCAGTAGCTAAACCGTACCGGTACGCCCGATAAAGCCCAGCCCGTTCCGACTGCATGTCTTTCTCCATTTCTTCCACTATAAATACTTAATGCC
Source organism: Ilex aquifolium (assembly GCA_951799425.1). Lineage (NCBI taxonomy): Eukaryota > Viridiplantae > Streptophyta > Magnoliopsida > Aquifoliales > Aquifoliaceae > Ilex > Ilex aquifolium. The sequence continues at coordinate 21,270,011 of OX637396.1, read as the reverse complement.
GCCTCCTTAAGCCCCATTTCACCACTCCAAACCCTAGGTAGCCTTAGAAAGAGAGAGAGGAAGAGAAAAACACCAAAAATCAAGAGAGATTTACACCTTGAATAAAATCAAACCCTAGTTTTTCAAGAACCCACTTCTCCACCCATTCTCTATTCTATACTTTCACTTCACCCTCACTCAAACCTCTTAGAACTAAAAGAGAAAGTAGCAAGGGAGCAAGAAAAAGGGGAAAAGGGAGTCTTTAAAGCTTGGGTTGCTAGAGATACTTGGTTGAGGTAGGGGATTTCTTCCTATGTTCTTACATTGAGGCTAGGGCTACATTATATGTATTCTTTTGGTTTAAAATCATATGTACTTGCTATTAAATACATGATTCTTGTTCCTCTTGAAATAAATGCCATGTTTTGAACCTTGTGATGGTTGGGTAACTATTAAATTTCTCATTTTCATCTTCAAACCTTGGTTTTAAAGAGAAATGGACTTTTCCCTCTATTTTCCCTTGGTATTGCTTTCAAAACTTTAGTGTTTGATATTGTACACCAAAATGTTACTTATGATGATCTCTTGCTCATTTTCTTCCATCATATTATGAAACATTATATTAGAAATTGTGAAATTTGGTAATTTCTTGAAATGTTGATGAATTGAGAATATGTTGGTTTCCTCAATTGTATGGTTGTTGTGAGGGACTTGGATTGCCTTCGAGAGATGCCGTAGGGTGTTAGAGGTTAGTCTACCCCAGTGGGGGTGAGATGGTTTCCTAGCACTTGTAGTGGGTTGTCATTTGGTAATGAAACCACTATCGTTCACTAGAGTTCGAACAAGGGATAGTATACTTTTCCTAGGAAGGGACTCGTCACTGCCATTGGGATGGTAGACGCCCTTTTCTATAGTGCTTGTGATTATGATGTAAATAGGTGGACTAGGTATAATCGTTGGGTAGATTCATGAGAAGCAATCAACATACATGGTACGGGGATGAATCAATATACATAAGAACATGAGATTATTATTATTGTTACGAAATGGTTTCCAACAAGTGTTTGTGGAGGTATGGGACTCCACAAGGACCTGTCGGAAATGGTTATGGTGCTAATTGTGACTGAGCTTTACGGTTCATTTAAATTCTTGCGAACATTTAAACTTGAGATCTATTTAAAATATCCTGTTTTTCCTTCAAAATGGTATATATGCTATTTGTGAAAATGAGACCAACCGTTTTATATGTTTTTCTAAACCTTGTTTGAGTGTGGGAAGATTTTGCTACAGAGCTTCGTGCTCATCCCCTACAAATTACATTTTTTTCAGATTTGGTGCTAGAGGAGGATCTCGGCATCGACGAGTCAGGGCATTGGGAGGCTCCACTCGAGGGGAACCTAGATCCCGAGGTGGATATGTAGAGATGTAGCTTCTTTTGTACTAGACTAGGTTATTCATTGTAAACCTTGTAAAGTCTAGTTTTCTTTTGTTATTTCCGCTGTGCTATTTTAATTAATTTTTGAGATGTAAATGCCAAGGTTGGGCATATCCTTTTGGATAATGATGTAAATATTTTTGGATGATGAATGAAGTTTAATTTATTTATGGATGATATTAGTGCTCTCATGATGTAAATGGTTTTAGTATGTAATGCCGCCCAGGGTGTGTTTTGGGGCGTTACACCACTCCTCATGGTTCTAATGTATACACAACCCCTATGCCTCCTAGGCAAAATCAATTTCAATCCTAAGGTCAAGGGCAAGCGTCTAGCTCCCAATACCCCCGGTCCAATCCACAAGGGTATTCATCAAATCCACCCCCACAAAATTTCTCCCAAAGTCCACCTCCCCAAAGCTTCTTCCAACAAGGACCATCTAATCCTCCCACCTACCAACCTCCCCATAAGAGGAATTTGGAGGATGTGCTCTACAATTTCATCCAAAGCCAAACCACCTTTAACAATAACATTTCGGCTCAACTCATGAAAATTACCAATGCCATAGGGTTATCACAACAAGAGAAGGGGAAATTCCCCGCTCAACCCCAAGAGAACCCAAAGGGGCAACATGTTATTGAGTCGTCCGAGCCCATCAAAGAGAGTTGTGAGCAACTCAAGGCTGTCACCACCCTGCGAAGTGGCAAGGAAATTGATAAGACCATTGTGCCAAAGGTCGCACCCAAGGCCACATCGCCAACAGAAATAGAGACCAAAGTTGACGTCGAGGGTGGTGAGGTGAGTGATGAGGTGGTTGAGAAAGAAAACTTGAGTGATGGAAATGTGCATGCCTCCCCTATTCCTGCTCCTTTTCCTAATCGTTTGAAGCCACCTGTGAAGGTGGCTAATTATGCTGATATACTTGAAATGTTTAAGCAGGTAAAGATCAACATTCCACTCCTTAATTCCATTAAGCAAATTCCATCTTATGCTAAGATTTTGAAGGATTTGTGCACCGTGAAGCGAAGGCTCAATGTCCACAAGAAGGCATTCCTCACCGAGCAAGTGAGATCAATCTTGAGGACCAACACCCCACCCAAGTTCAAAGACCCCGGTTGTCTTACCATTGCCATAACCATCAAAAATTGCCAGGTGAAGCAAGTGATCTTTGATTTGGGGGCAAGTGTGAATCTCCTTCCATACTCGGTGTACCAACAACTTCATCTTGAGGAGTTAAAGCCTACTTCAATCACACTTCAACTGGCGGACCGTAGTGTCCGAACACCGAGGGGAGTAGTTGAGGATGTTTTAGTGCAAGTCGATAAATTTTACTTTTCCGTTGATTTTATTGTGCTTGACACTCACCCGGTTGCAAATCTTAGCTCCAAAATCCCTGTAATACTTGGAAGACCTTTTCTTGCCACATCTAATGCTGTGATTAATTGCAGGAATGGTCTTATGAAGCTAGCATTTGGGAACATGACTATGGATCTCAATGTGTTCAACTTGTCCAAGCAACCGGGGGATGATGATGAGGTGCATGAAGTCAATAGAATTGACACCTTGGTTGAAGAACACATGGAATTGTTGGGCATGTTAAAGTTGAAAGAAGAGGGGAATGTTGATTTAGAGGAGTTTGAGGAACAAGAGGAATCGAAGAGTTTGAAAGGGATAGAAAAGTGGATCCCTACATTTGAGAAGCTCCCACACCAAGACAAGAAGATTTTCCCATCAAATGAGCAAAATCCCAATTTTGGAATTGAAGCCATTACCTTCCCATTTGAAATATGCATATCTTGGGGAAGATGAGACATTTTCGGTGGTAATTAGCTCAATATTGGAAGCAAAGCAAGAAGAGGAGCTCTTTGAGGTGTTGAGAAGGCATAAAGGGGCGATTGGTTGGACAAGTGCCGACATCAAGGGGATAAGCCCCCTCATTTGCACACACCGTATTTATCTTGAGGAGGACTCCAAACTGTCCCGACAACCACAAAGAAGGTTAAATCCAATTATGAAGGAGGTGGTGAGGGACGAGGTGCTAAAACTACTTGACGTGGGCATCATTTTTCCGATTGCCGATAATAAGTGGGTTAGCCCCACGCAAGTAGTACCCAAGAAGTCGGGAGTCACGATTGTGGAAAATGAAGAGAATGAGCTTATTCCAACAAGAGTGATCACCGGGTGGAGAGTGTGCATTGATTACCGCAAGCTCAACTTATGCACAAGGAAAGACTATTTCCCATTGCCATTCCTCGATCAAGTGTTGGACTGAGTAGCGGGGCATCTATTCTATTACTTCTTAGATGGATACTCCGGCTACAATCAAATCGAGATCGCATTGGAAGACCAAGAGAAGATCATGTTCACTTGTCCCTAAGGTACCTTTGCTTACCGTCGCATGTCTTTTGGGCTATGTAATGCCCCTGGAACCTTTCAACGTTGCATGATGAGAATTTTTAGTGACATGGTGGAGAAGATCGTTGAAGTGTTTATTGTTGACTTCTCAGTCTTTGAGGATTCTTTCAGAGGGTGTTTGGAAAATTTGAAGAAAGTCCTTGAGAGATGTGAAGAGAAGAACTTGGTTTTGAATTGGGAGAAGTGTCACTTCATGGTGACATAAGGAATTGTTCTCGGCCATATAGTTTTGGCAAAGGGTATTGAAGTTGACAAATCAAAGGTGGAGGCCATCTCCAACCTCCCTACGCCGAGAGTCGTTAAGGATATCAGGTCGTTTCTGGGTCATGCTGGATTTTACCGTCGTTTCATAAAAAATTTCAGTGCATTGGCCCGCCCTTTGACCAATTTATTGTCTAAGGATGTCCCATTCGAGTGGTCAAATGATTGTGAGGCATCTTTTACAAAACTCAAAAGCATGCTTGTCACACCTCCGATTATGCGACCACCTAAGTGGGATTTACCTTTTGAGCTTATGTGCGACGCGAGTGATTACGCGGTCGGTGCAGTGCTCGGTCAAAGGGAGGATAATAGACCTTATGTAATATACTACGCTAGCAAGACGCTTAACGAAGCTCAAATGAATTACACTACCACAGAAAAGGAGCTACTAGCGGTAGTATTTGCATTAGATAAATTTCGTTCTTACATCATTGGTTCACCGATAGTAGTCTATACTGATCACTCTGCTTTGAAGTATTTGTTGTCTAAGCAGGATGCCAAACCGAGACTTATCAGATGGATCCTCCTACTCCAAGAGTTCAATCTTATAATTAAAGACAAGAAGGGAGTGGAGAACGTGGTGGCGGATCATTTATCTCGACTGGTAGTGCATGAGGCCAATAAGCACATTCCTATCCCAGATTTCTTCCCTGATGAACATTTACTTTCAATTCATTTTGTGTGTCCTTGGTATGCTGACATATGTAATTATCTTACAACAAGACAAATACCACCGCAGTGGAGCCCGGAGGATCGAAGGAGATTTATGGTGGATGTGAAGTACTTCTACTTCGACAACCCGTATCTGTTCAAGTACTGCCCTGACCAAGTCATGCGGAGATGCATACCAGAGAACGAACAGCGGGATGTCCTTGCATTCTGCCATTTAGAGGCATGCGGTGGCCACTTTTCTTCCAAGAAAACTTCAGCAAAAATTCTACAGTCTGGTTTCTACTGGCCCTCTCTGATAAAAGATTGTTTTTCATTTTTTAAGGAATGTGATAGAGTACTTTCATTTTGTAAGTACTCTCCTGTACTTATTATAGAAATATTTGATTGTTGGGGCATCGACTTCATGGGTCCCTTCCCTATGTCGTTTGGCTATCTATACATTCTACTGGCAGTGGAATATATGTCCAAGTGGGTGGAGGCTATCCTAACCAAGACCAATGACCACCGGGTCGTGGTCAAGTTTCTCAAGGAGAACATTTTTTCGAGGTTTGGGATGCCTCATGCGATGATAACTGACGGTGGATCACATTTCTGTAACAGACCATTTGCGTCTTTGATGCACAAATATGGTGTCACACATAAGGTATCCACCGCATACCACCCACAAACCAATGGTCAAGCCGAGTTGGCCAATAGGGAGATCAAGAATATCTTAGAAAAGACGGTTAACCCCAATAGGAAAGATTGGTCAGGTAGACTGATTGATGCCCTATGGGTTTACCGCACCGCCTACAAAACTATCTTAGGCATGTCTTCCTATCGGCTCGTCTATGGAAAGGCTTGCCATTTGCCAGTTGAGATGGAACACAAGGCCTATTGGGCCATAAAGACCTTGAACTACAATTTGAGAATGGCCGAAGAGCATAGGAAGTTAGAATTGAATGAATTGGAAGAGATTCGAATAGAGGCGTATGAGAGCTCTAAAATTTCGAAAGAGCGGGCTAAGCTCTTTCATGACAAATCCGTTGTACGGAAGTCATTTGAGCCCGGCCAAAAAGTGCTCTTGTACAACTCTCGTCTCTCTATTTTCCAGGGCAAACTCCGATCCCGTTGGGATGGCCTCTATCTTGTCAAGGTGGCCTACCCTAATGGAGCTGTAGATGTCACAAACCCCGAGAATGGTCAGACATTCAAGGTCAATGGCCAAAGACTTAAGCCATTTTCCGAGGGTTTTGAAGGACAAGAAGTGGAGGAGGATTTGACGGATCCGGTGTATCCGGACTTGATGGAAGAGTAAAAGTTTTTATGCTTCTTAGTGTACAGTTGCTTTTATTTACTGACTTTACTTTTATTTCATGTTACTCAATTTCTTTGTCATATAGTGTTGTTAATTTCTTAGTTTCAGATATTGGTGTGTTTGGCAAAAGCTCAGCTGCAAGGTGTTCTCGAACCCTACTCATCATTTTACAGTCTTTCATTGCATTTCATATCTTTTTGTTGCATTGAGGACAATGCATGAAACAAGTTGGGGGGTGAGGTGCACCATTTGTATGATACACCAATGTTTTGGAATTTTTGTGGATAATACCAAATTTTGTGGTGAACATTCACCTTTCACATACATACAGATTTTTGTTCACAATAGTGCAAATTGTGTGGAAATTTTGAAAAATTTTGTGAAAAATATCTGAATGTTGATATGTATTCCCTTATTAAGAGTGTTTGGGTTAGTTGATAGGTTGATTGTTGTTTTGAACCCTGAGCACATGAGCATATTATAGAAGTTAATCCTATGCATGAGTATCACATATATATCTGCTTTTAAACTCAACCGTATGTGCTCCTTGAATGTGTAATTTTAGCAATTTATGGATTGGATTCATATTTTCGGCTTGACATAAATAGTGGAGATGAGTAAGAACACATGAGAGCTTTAGTGCCAATCCTTTTTTTTTTTTTTGGAGGGAACTTACAATTACTCAATGAACAATTCTTAAATTTCAAATTTGTTCAATAGTCTCATTATGCTTGTTTCGGTTAGGTGCATTTATGTAGTTGATTGACTTGTCTTGAATGCGCAATGCTCTCCTATGCTTACCTGGAAGTGATCTTAGGCCATTTTTGAAATTTTGAACCTTAGCCTTGTTCTTGAGAAAATATTATCCCTAGTGCCGTGATTGAGCCTCAATTGAAATTCGTTTCTATGCCACACATGTGACCAAGCCAATGAAAATGAAATAAATCTACCTCACCTTGGTTGTTCCGTGAGCTGAATATGAGTTATCGCAAAAGCGAAGGAAATGTGGTGTGGAAATTCAAGCAAAGGGATGATTGATGTTGGAACTCAAAGAGTTCAATGGAAAAGAATGAAAATTCAAGAAAATGAAGTGAAGGGGTGAGAAAAAGAAAAGAATGATCAAAAAGGAAAGGAAAATGTTAAGAAAAAGAAAGAAAAGAACAAAGAGTGTGGTGATGGTGTGAGAATGAAAATCCCATGAAAAGGGAGATGCTTTTGAAACAAAAGTCTTTCACTCGGAACAACCCTATTTGTTATCCTATACCCTTCGTTTCTTTTGCCTAAAATATCACCCCAAGGCCCCATTACAGCCCTTGAAGTCCTAAATGATCTAGTGAAGCATGGGAGATGCATAATTTTAAAGAAAATGATGAGTTAGTCTTGCTACCTAATGCCCTAGCATTCTTTTCATAAGATTATGCGAAAGTTGCTTCATTTTCATACATGAACTTCATTTTTTTGATTACATGTGAGCACACTTTGTTTTGTACACAAGATTCTATCTGACATGTACACATGGAGTGCATACCAGGATAACTAGAGTGTTTTTCATTGTTAAGAGTGATCTTTGGTGAGTTTTGCATTGAAGCTGAATTTGGCTAGCCATTCTAATGTGAATTTTGTTGCATAAATGCTCAAATTATTTGTCCAATCCACACACACACGAGTTTGAAAATGAATGTGTAGGTGCATACTTTAGACTAGGATTTAAGGCTATAATGATGTTCATGTGTGCTTGGTTCGGGCAGTTAAACGACGTGTTAGGTAGCCCTATGCTTTAAGGATGGGGGAATATTGCTCAACTTGTGATATTTGATAAGTTTTAGGAATACCATTGCTATTTGAATTCATGTTTCATATTTTGGGTATTCATTTTGGTAGTTAAATTAGAATTCCATGTCTTATACTTTGAAAACATCAAAACCTTAAATCATGTTGCAATTTCAGAAATGACGTTGGGCATGATCATTCGATTGTGGTTTATACCAATGGTTCAAGTTTTCGGTAGGTTCGATGTCTTTGAAAGGGCGTAAAAATGTTTTGGAGTTGAGGAGATTTGGATTGAATGTGAATTTTTGAACAAATGATTGGTTTTGCAGTAAAGGTAAAACCTTCCGAAAGGTTTTTATCGACCTTCCGGAAGGTTTTGTCTATTGGAATTTTTAGCCCAAGCAGTAAGCAAAACCTTCCGGAAGGTTTCTGTCGACCTTCCGAAAGGTTTTGCCCAGAAAATCAAAAACAAGGGTTTTAAAGTCGTAAATTTTGAAAAACTCTTCACATTTTAAATCCATCCCTTGCACTCAAACATTCTCCTCTCCTCCTACTCTCTTCTAACCTTCAAATTACTTCCCCCAAAGTTCAATTCTCTTACTTTCGCTACATTAAGGTTTGAATTTGAGGGTTGATTGCCGAAAATACCAAGTTTTTCTTCATAAACCCTAGTTCTTCATTCTTGCCCAAAATTTTTAGTTCTTCTTTGATCTTGTTCGAATCCCTCTACTCTTGTATGATGGCTAGGATTATTGGGATGTCTTTGGAAGGTGTTGAGCCAGTGGAGTGGATCTGGATATGGTTGTTGACTTTCATAGGTTTAGGGGCACTCTTGATGCTCATAGCCCGTACAAAAAGAGCGGGCCCGAACTCTCCTCCACCCCCCACCGACTCTACCTCCCGAAAGAGGACTAGAGAGGGTCCTAGCTCCCAAGAGAGGGCAGAGCGAAGAATGAAGGCAAGGCATGACGCCCGGAGGGAAAGGATTGAGGAAAAAGGTGTAACTTGTGAGCGATGGGTGGATAAAGCCTCTATTGGACCGAGGGATGAAGTGGTAAGAATTATTGAACAACGGGGTTTGAAGTCGTGGTTTGAGGAGGTCAAGGGGTATCACTTGGGGTGGTGTCACGAGTTTTACCAAAAGTTGGTGGGTTTTGGTGATAATGAGAGTAAGTTGAGGACGAATGTGAGGGGTAGGACATTCGAGGTAACCCCCGCTACGATTGCCACAGCGATGGGGTATGAGAGGCCTCCCCCGACCACCCCGGTCTACCCACACAATGTGGATGGGGGTAGAACTCTCAGATATTACGTGGCCCTCACCTACGAGGACCCAACCACGTTCACGGGAACGACATTGGTCGGGGGCCTCAAGCATCCATATGGGGTCATGAATAAGGTCCTCCATTACAACTTGATGCCCCGAGGTTCGGAGAAGAACCCAAACATTGAGAAGTTGGCATTGCTGCATGCCTTCATGACTAGGGTTGCCATTGACGTAGCATATTTGATTTGGTTGGAGATGCAGGAGTCTGCCCAGGCTGCAAAGCCAAAGGCAAACCTCCCCTTTGGTAGCCTTGTCACCAAGCTCTACGATCATGCCAAGGTGAAAATGTATGCACATGACGCACTTCTACCCCCAGAGACTGGAGCTATAGGGAAGTCCAGCAGCCAGAAAAGGGTTGCCAGGACTGGGGGTGAGAGAGCTAGGGCTCCAAGGCCACAGCCGTCAGATGTTGGGACATCTTCTTCAGCACCTCCACCTCCTGCACCAGCATCTACACCAGTCCCGGCCCGTACCACTCCTCAGCACTTGGATGCATTAGAGTCCACTATGCATAGCCTGACGGTTATGGTTACAAGGATTTTTTAGCATACTTTCCCGGGTGAGCCTGTCCCCGGAGGACCACCACCACCTCCACAGCCTTCAGCTGGGCATGCTACTGCTGCCTCTGTTCCCTCCATGACTGTGGAGGTGGGAGATGATGATGAAGATGACAAGGAGGAGTTAAAGTCCGAGTCCGAGACTGAGGACGAGGATGCCTTCGATGAGGAGGAGGACTGAGAATTCTTGTCTTTTGTTTTGTTTTGAATTTTGGTTGTACATAGCTAGGGTTCCTGGTGTCGGCCAGTAGAAGTGTCATTAGGTTTTGGCCGGTCAGTAGAAGTGTCATTAGGTTTTGGAATGATCAATGCAAATACCACAGTCATTGCATTTATATCATTGCCCAAGCTATTTCTATAATTGCATTATGATTTTTGGATTTTGGTTGTTTTCACAGTACTAGTATTAATGAATGTTTAATGTAGTTTATAGCTGTGGTTTGAAATAATGTTTGCTAGGGACTAGCAAAACTTAAGTTGGGGGGTGTGATTAGCACAAAAACATGACATATTTTGTATGCTAATATGCCTCTTATACTTGCTTTTGCCATGAAATTGGGGAGAGATGCGTTTAATCTTCGTCCTTATGGAGTTTTGTGTGAATGCAGGTAAAATGATGTAAATGGTATGAGTTAAACCCCCATGGAAGTGTTTGATGTCAATGAAGAGGAAGGGGTAGCTTAGAGGAAGGTTTGAAGGGAGAAGAAACCAAGAAAATTCAAATTGGTTGAAAACCTTTCGGAAGGTTTGGGTAAAAACCTTCCGGAAGGTTTTGCCTTAGATTTCTTTTTCACTGCCAAAACCTTCCGGAAGGTTTTGTCTACTGGAATGAACCTTCCGGAAGGTTTTGCCTGTTAACTTCTTCATTTAACTGTTCCTGCACAAACCTTCCGGAAGTTTTCTGTCGACCTTCCGGAAGGTTTTGCCCAGATTCCAATCATAGGGGTCCCACTTACACTTCTCCAACAGATCCCCTGACATCCCCTGCACATCTAGGAGCCTCCCCTCACCTTTACTTGGACTTGGAAGGCCATTACAATAATGAGGAGGAAAGAGAAGAGGCATGGAAGAGAGAAAGGCTAGGCTTGTCCTAGCCTGCACCATCCCATCCCTTTTAGCCCCCTATGATTGGAATCACATCACACAGGCTTGGGGGACACTCCATGAACGTTTTTGGGAAGCTTCTCCACCATTATTGAGATTGGCTAATCTACATTGTAATAGAGAGAGAGAGAGAGAGAGAGTCTAGGAAGAAGATGAATAGTGTTAGATAGAGAAGTTGAGATTTTTGCATTTTCTTCCACACACTGTCTTGCAATTTCATGAAGATATTTCTAAGCTTTGTTTGAAGTCTTTAATGCTAGTTCTTTTAAGTTTAATCGTCTATTCAAGCTTTTACCATTAATGCATTCATGTTCTTCATTTTCTTAGTTTTAAATGGGTAATAAATGCATTCTCTTTTAGTTTATGTTTTCTTGCATTAACTTAGCTACAATCTTCATCTCTTTATAATGTCTTCTTATTATATTGTTGTCTTTACCTTAAGCATGAGTAGCTAAGCTTTTTAGTTGGCTAATCCAAGGGAGACCTCCACTTGGGTATGTCTTTACAACTCATTTTCTTCCTCCTCTCAGAGTACAATGACTCGGTTTGACTGGGTTGAGAGTGGATGCGGTTGTGATTCTTTGATATTCCGTAGGCCTGGTCACGGGTTATGCTTGGATCCTCACTTCCATCCCATCCCTAGCTTCCCATGAATCAATCGTACATCTATGCTCTATTGGACGAAAAACTCGAGTTGTCTTGGCATCCCCATTGGAGTGAACCTTTCGGATTAGCCAACACTTATTTTCCCATCTTAATTTCATTACAACTCAAATCACAAACCAATTCCAAAGAACAAAAGATTTTACACTTTTCTTTCACCAAAATCACCTTCTACACGATTCACATCCTTCCCCGAGGAGACAACCTTGGAGTACTCTCCAAGTAAAACACGACATACAAAAGTCTTCTTGCGCTTGGGAAGCATTTTTGTTCACTCACACATTTCATTTTCCACCATTCCCTTGCCCTTTCTTTTGACATAATTCCCAGGGAGAGTGACACCCCCCCTTTTCACACATATATCATACATGCATTGAGGGAAGATGTTAGAAGGTTAGGAACAACAAGGAAATAAGTCAAGCAATATGCACGAGAAGCATCACATTCGTGAGCATGTAACATGGGTGTGGGTGTGTATATGGTCTTGATTAAACACCATCCTTGGTGGGTTGATACGTGGGCTCAGAAAAATTGGACCAAGGTTCGACTGAGTCGCACGGGTTTGCATTGAAAAATAGGGTCAGGGTTATCAAGAAGGGCTAGATTATCCCTGGGGTGTAAGACCCGATGATTTGGATACTCACTCTGTTGGTATCGAGTCCATAAAGTGTGTCGGCGTAAGCGAAGCCATTGGTGGAAGTCCATAGATGTCGTGTTGGTTGGGTGCCCGTTGGTGGAAGTCCATAAATACCCGCCCCAAGAAAGACCCGGGATTTATAAATGGTCATTAGATGTGTAACATCAATGGCGGGGGTTTGGAATGTCCAGATTCATACGCATCACATTGCATGTGTTATGGGAGTCGATTAAGGCTCGGGTTGCATTGCATGTGTGAGTCTCACCTCATAACATGGCATGGCATTATGATATTCGTTCTTGAAGTTGTATGTTCTTGGATGAATGCTTGTCTGATTGTTGAATTGCATGCGAGCATTTCATATGCATCTAGGTTGGGGAGTAGCCTCTTTAGGAGATACCCTATTGAGCGTGGCTCACCCTTTATGGGGACAATATTTCAGGTGTTGGACAAGCGCCAGTGGACGGATCTCACTTGGGCCTTCGTTGATGAAGAAAGCCAAGTTGTGGCTTTAGATTACATTTTTGGAAAAAAAATCGTGTAATTACTTTTGGATATGTAACATTGTATAAAGGATCTAAAACGAACTCATATGAATTATATTTGTGTAGAATTTAATGTTATATGAGTTTGGGTGAATGTTGTTGTGACGCCCCAAAATCCGGGGGTCCGTTGATCAACCCATGATTACCCATCAACCGGCGGAATACCCGTGGATGCCGGTTAACCCGACACCGCGGCACCACATTCCCTTTACCGGGATTTATAAAAAAAAAATACCTTCTAATTTCTGTCGATTGGCTGACCCATTCGAGGTCCAACATACCACCATTGGTATCCTACTATTGTCCATTTATAACATTGGAAGGAAGGAAAACATAGTCCAAAGACTTGGCAAAAGAATAAAAAAAAAATTCTGAGTTTTGGAGAGTGTACCGGTACGCGTGCCGGTACGATGGGCTCACACCGGTCCTGGCAGTACCGGTACGCGTACCGGTACACTCTGCCCACTTTTGCCTATTTCTCCTGTTTTCCAATTCCAATCCATTCCAAACATTACCAAAACTAACTCAAACTTATACAACATGTATTTATACATTAAAACATGATTGATACAACTTCTATTAAAATTATTGACATAAATTTACACGTCAAAAACTAATTTTTTCATAATTAGTTTACAAAAACCCAAAGTAAAGTCACATGCGGCCTCCCTTCATCCTTGGGGTCCCGAATGAGCGTCATCCACCGGTGTGTATCTCCCACCTGAAATGTTTTACCATATAGGGTGAGTTACGCTCAATAGAGTATCCCCTACAGAGGCTACTCCCCACCTAGATGCACATGGAGTGTACACATGCAACAATCAACAATCCATAACATTCCAAGCAAGAATATGCATTCAATGTTAGAATTTATCATGTCATGCCATGAAATGAGGCGAATTCACTCATGCAACCTTAACCCGAGTCCTCACCGACTCCCACAATACAATGCAATGCACTTGTGAAGTAAAACCGTCTTTTGATGAAAATCCATCCAACAATTGTTTTAAATAAAACTCATTTGTTAACAAATCAAATCATTGTTGGATGACACTCATTGGATGAGTATTTTATACAACAAAATCATGTGTCTTTATTGGGCAACGGATTTTTGGAATAGCATCACCGGTTCCGTACGCCGTTACACTTTTTTTGACTTGCACCGACGGAAGTGTATAAACCAATAGCCGGGATTTGCACCCGAGGGAGTGTCTAGCCCTTCTTGCTCTACCCGACACAAGTTTTCCCATGCAACCATGCAACACTGCCAGATCTTCAATCTAACTTTCCCGAGTCCACATATCAACCACCAAATATGGTGCTTGATCCACATGCATAATCACACACCCACACTCATAACTAATGCCCATGAATGTGATGCCAATATCATGCCCAAGATGCAATGAATGCCAAATGAGCAACTACTACCAATTCAACATATATCATGGCAATTTATCTCATACGCATAAAATCACCAAATATCATCATACCGTCAATATATTACTAAGCATATATCGACAACAAATACTAACATGTTATCACATAATTTCAAGTTTAAAGCATACTCTAATCATAAAAGCATTTTCAAAACACATAGCATATGAACACAATGCCACAATTTCCAAGAAATTTACAAGGAACTCTCATATATCAATTTTCAAGATAATACTCGAAATGAACTATTTCTATACTCATTTCCCCTTTTTCCATAACAATAGGTATGTTATATAACCTAACCCTTTCCTAGGGACACCCTAGGTGAGAAATAAACCAAGGTAGGAGGGAACCCTACCTCTTCAAGCGTAAACCGAGGTGTAGAGACTTCAAGAACACCAATACCAACCCCAAAACTTAATTTCCCCAAATCTCCTCATTTGGATCTTCGGTGAAATTCCTCTTTCTTGGTACGTACGCGTAGTCCTCGTTGAGAGGATCGACTTTAACTCTTGGCTCGACGGATTCCGACCGACGGAATTCCGGGAATCGACAAAAGAAAAATGGGATTTTCTCTTTTCTTCTCCCTCTTTCTCTCACACGTTTAAGAGCTGAATTGCAGAGATATTTCGGCCCAAAAATCTGATATTTAGCCCTATTTTTAATTTTAATACTCGGCCCACGTCGCGCCACGTGTCCCCCACTTGTCCGGGTCCGTTTTCGCCCCGGAACGATTTATTTGATCTCGGTTTAAGTTTAAATTAATTTTATTTGAACTTTAATTCAATTATAAGGAAAATTTATATTTTCCATTTTTTGGGACCTTTATGAGGTCATTCGACACAGTCGTCTCGTAAAACGTGAAAAATTTGACTATCTCGGAATTCGACGAAATTAGTCTGGGTGACTCGATTTCGCGATACGAATCCAACGGCGAAGTCCATTGTGTCATCCGAGCTAGAAACATGAGTATTTTAAATACGCATTATAGTG
Organism: Ilex aquifolium; assembly: GCA_951799425.1. NCBI lineage: Eukaryota > Viridiplantae > Streptophyta > Magnoliopsida > Aquifoliales > Aquifoliaceae > Ilex > Ilex aquifolium. The sequence continues at coordinate 21,254,922 of OX637396.1, read as the reverse complement.
GCAAATTACCGTTTTGCCCTTTTTCAGAAAAAATTCAAATTTACCCGAATTTTATATTCTTCCCCCCTTAAAAGAATTTCGTCCCCGAAATTCACACATACATGCACATTTTACTACATGCATATGCTACAAGTATATCATACTCATAATTACAAAAATGTATCTCCATCCTCGAATAAGAAATGATAATTAGTACGTATAGTGTCCTCACGCTCCCATGTCGCCTCCTCCACTCCCCGGTGCTGCCACAACATCTTCACTAGCCTCACGGTCTTGCCTTGCAAAATCTGATCCCGGCTACCCATGATACATATCGGTCCCTCCTCGAAGGTCCCATCCGCATCAACAATCAACTCACCCCAATCCACCACATGTGTCGAATCTGGAGTATACTTCCGGAGCATAGAGACATGGAATACCGCATTAACACCCGATAGATTTGGCAATAACGCCAACCGGTAAGCGACTGTACCTACCCTCTCGAGTACCTCGAAGGGCCCGATATACCTCGGCGACAGCTTTCCCCGCTTGCCGAACCTGACCACTCCTCTCTTAGGCATCACCTTCAAGAAGACATGATCTCCCACCTCAAACTCTAAAGGTCGCCGCCGTCTGTCGACGTAGCTCTTCTGCCGGCTCTGAGCCGTGAGAAGATGCTTCTGTATCAATTCCACCTTTTCAGAGGTGTCCCTAACCAAATCCGGACCCGTAGAGGATCTCTCTCCTACCTCCGTCCAACAAATCGGAGAACGACAAGGTCTCCCATATAGTGCCTCATAGGGTGCCATCTGTATGCTCGCCTGATAGCTGTTGTTGTAGGCGAACTCCACTAGGGTAAGTGCTCTTCCCAGCTACCCTTGAGATCTAGGACGCATGCCCGTAGCATGTCCTCTAAAGTCTGGATGGTCCTCTCTGACTGACAGTCAGTCTAGGGATGAAAAGCAGTGCTCATCATCAACTATGTCCCCATGGCTCGCTGGAAACTCTCCCAAAAATGAGCCGTAAACCTGGGATCCCGATCTGATACTATAGATACGAGCACCCCATGCAACCGGACAATCTCTCGTACATACAACCTGCAGAATTCCTCCAGTGTGAAGGTCATCCGCACCGCCAAAAAGTGTGCTGACTTTGTAAGCCAGTCCACTATCACCCACACCGCGTCATGTCCCCGCAATGTCCGTGGTAAGTGAGTCACAAAATCCATCGTGACATGTTCCCACTTCCACTCAGCTACCTCCAAAGGCTGGAGTAACCCCTCTGGCCTCTAGTGCTCAGCCTTGACCTGCTGACACGTGAGACATCGGCTAACAAAATCTCCGACGTGTCTCTTCATCCCACTCCAATAATACTGGCGACAAAGATCATGATACATCTTCGTGCCACCTGAATGCACAGCAAAACGGGAGCAATAGAACTCTCTAAGGATCTCCTCTCTCAGCTCCGCAGACTGGGGAACCACAATCCTTCGCCTAAACCGAAGACTACCATCCATACGAATGGTCCAACCCTCGTCACCTGTACCTAACTGTACTCGGTCCCTAATGGACAAAATCTCTGTATCCTGCCCCTGGGACTCGATCACTCTACTCAGTAGGGAAGGCGTAGCCACCAAACTCCCCAAAGTGCCCTGAGCCTGACCCACGTAGCGTAGCCCGAACTGTCCCAGAGTCTCAAGCATCTGCCATTCCCGGGAAGCCACACTAGTCAAGACTCCCCGTGACTTCCGGCTGAGTGCATCAGCCACCACATTTGCCTTACCGGGATGGTAATGCAAAGTGAAGTCATAGTCTTCCAGATACTCCATCCACCTGTGTTGCCTCATGTTGAGGTCCCGCTGTGTAAAGATGTACTTCAGACTTTTGTGGTCCAAAAACACCTCGAACTACTCACCATATAGATAGTGACGCCAAACCTTCAAGGCAAAAACAATGGCCGCCAACTCCATGTCATGTGTGGGGTAACTCTGCTCGTGGTTCTTTAATTGTCGAGAACCATAAGTCACTACTCTCCCGGACTGCATCAAAACACATCCAAGTCCGTCCTTAGAGGCATCACAATACACTGTGTACCTCAGTCCCCTCTCCGGAACAATCAAAATAGGAGCTGAAGTAAGCCTCCTCTTCAACTCTTGGAATGCCTTCTCACACGAGTCATTCTACTCAAACTTGACCTCTTTTCGGGTCAATTTGGTCGTAGGTGCGGCTAGTCGAGAGAAGTCCTCAATGAACCTCTGGTAGTACCCTGCCAACCCCAAGAAACTGCGTATCTCGAAGACTGACTTCGGCCTCTCCCAATTCATGACTGCCTCAACCTTCTCCGGATCCACGGATACACCCGAAGCCGACACCACGTGTCCCAAAAATTTCACCTCAGTCAGCCAAAATTCACACTTGCTGAACTTGGCGTACAACTGATGGTCCCTCAAGGTCTGGAGAACAATCCTCAAGTGACCCTCATGTTCCTCCTCAGACGTGGAGTAGATCAAAATATCGTCAACGAAGACCACAACGAACTAATCTAGGTAGGGTTGGAACACCCTATGCATGAGATTCATGAATGCCGCTGGAGCATTCGTCAATCCGAATGGCATCACTGTGAACTCAAAATGCCCATATCGCGTCCTAAACGCCGTCTTAGGGATATCCACCTCCCTAACCCTCAACTGATGGTAACCGGTGCGGAGATCTATCTTGGAGTAGACTCGCGCCCCTCTCAGTTGATCAAACAAGTCATCAATCCTCGGCAGAGGATACCTATTCTTGATAGTAACCCTATTCAACTACCGATAGTCTATGCATAGTCGAAGGGTCTTGTCCTTCTTCTTGGCAAACAACACCGGAGCGCCCCAAGGTGAAGTGCTCGGTCTAATAAAGCCCCTGTCCAACAATTCCTGTAATTGGACCTTAAGTTCTTGCAACTCAGCTGGCGCCATTCTATGTGGAGTCATAGAAATAGGCGATGTACCGGGGTGAAACTCAATGGTGAAGTCTACATCCCTATGTGGAGATAATCCCGGTAATTCGTCCGGAAAAACATCCTCATACTCACAAACCACCCGAGGTAGACCAAACTCATGTCTCGCCTCGTCCTCCAGGGTGAGGCTTGCTAGCCAACCCATCAACTATCTGTGCCATCGAGAGTCATACACGGCTTGGGGCAAAGCACTATGCTTTTCCCCTTGGAACTTGAAACAAACACCCTCCGGTGTGTAGGCAGCGACCCTCTTACGATCACAATCAATGACGACTCGGTGTGCCGTCAACCAATCCATCCCAAGAATGACATCAAACTCTGACATGTCCATGACCCTAAGGTCCACGGTGAGTAGAATCCCCGAGATCTCTAACTCACAACCCCGACATATCTGATCAATACTCACCCTAGCTCCTAGGGGAGAACTCACATGTAATAGCTTTTTCAAGGTCTCAACCTCTAAGCCCAAATCTCTAACACATGATGCAGCAATAAAAGAATGAGATGCACCAGAGTCAAATAACACCCTTGCCCATAAGCGAGAGAGTAGAAATGTACCCTGAATGACTGACTGATCCAATGGCTCAGTCTGAGGTGTAATGGCGTAGACACGCCCATGGGTCCCTGAAGTCCCGGCTTGTGAACCCTGTCCTCGACCTCGACCCATGCTCTAGCCCATCTGGCCTGATAGTGGAGTCCCCGCTCGTGAAGTAGTAGGGGCTTGAGTAGTGCCTTGAGACTGGAAATGACTTCCCTGGCCCATGGTGGGGTAGGGAGGAACAAAATGCGTATGTGCATGTCCCACCGAAGACTGGGACTGGGATGCTCCATAGCTTTGAGATCCCTGTCGCTGAGGACAATCCCGCTTCATATACCCCGGTTGGTGACAATGAAAACAAGTCCTTTGCCCTGCCTGGTAGGAAGGCCTCTGATTTCTCCCGCCTTGGGAGGATTGACCCTGGCCTTGGCCTTGATAGCCACGGCCCTGTGGAGTCGAAGTCCTTTGCTTCTTCCCCAAACTTGAAGAAAAAGATTGACCCTCCTTCTTTTTATCTTTACCACCCGCTTCTCGGATGTTCCGTGCGTCGTCCACCTCTCTCTCAATGGCTATAGATGTCTCGACCATCGAGTCCAAGTCTTGCAGGAGAAGTCCCACAATTTTACCCCGGATGGACAATTTCAGACCATCCTCAAACTTTCTCACCTTGGCCATATCTGTGGCCACATAATCGTCGGTGAAACGTGCTAATTCCGTGAACTTAGCCACGTATTCCAACACTGTCATTGTCCCTTGTTTCAAATCTAGGAATTCTCGAGCTTTAGCTTGCCGGACAAACGCCGGAAAGTATTTTCCCATGAAGAGCTCTTTGAACTCCTCCCATGTCATCACCTCCAAATTCTTAGAGGCCTTTGCCCAATCCCACCACACTTGGGATTCTCCCTCTAGCTGGAAAGTAGCTAGCATTACCTTAGTGGCATCGGAGGTGATCTCCATAGCCCCTAAGATCTTGTCAATTTTTCGGAACCAATGGTCGGCCATCATCGAATCCACCCCACCCACAAAGGTCGGAGGCTTGTGTGCCTTAACCTCTGGAGATTACTAGAGCCTCCTTGGCCCACATAGCTTGTGCAATAGTAGCAGCCGATGCACTGGCCTGTGCAATGGTAGCAGCCGCAGCACCAATAGCCTCCACGAAGGCTTGTTGGTCAAAGGCCGGTGGTTGTTGGTTGTTGTTCCGCCCACCGCCTCGGCGTCCTCTTCCTCTATATGCCATCTACACACATGCCAAATAGCAATAGAGCCTCACATAGTATCCCAAGATAGGGATCAAGCGCAAACGTTGAGAATTCTCTCATTGTCTCACTAGTAGTGCATGTGCCACCATTAGTAGACATCTACACCCTGAACCATCCCGTTCATTCTTTTCCGAAACCGAAGGTTATGTTTTCTAACCCTAGTGTTTCTCCTTTCCATATACATTTTACCATGCATATAATTCATATAGCACATAGTACGTAGCATGTAACAAATTGAGCACATAACATGAAATGCACAATGAATGCAATGGTCTAGACCCATGCCCATCAAGCCCTAGGTAAATCGCATACTTAGGCTCTGATACCAAGCTGTGACGCCCCAAAATCCGAGGGTCCGTTGATCAACCCATGATTACCCATTAACCGGCAGAATACCCATGGATGCCGGTTAACCCGACAGCGCGGCACCACATTCCCTTTACCGGGATTTATAAAAAAAAAATACCTTCCAATTTCTGTCGGTTGGATGACCCATCCGAGGTCCAACATACCACCAATGGTATCTTACTATTGTCCATTTATAACATTGGAAGGAAGGAAAACATAGCCAAAATACTTGGCAAAAGAATAAAAAATAAATTCTGAGTTTTGGAGAGTGTACCGGTACCGATACCGGTACGGTGGGCTCACTGGTCCTGGCAGTACCGATACGCTCTGCCTTCTGGACAGCTCTGTACCGGTACACTGTACCGGTACACTCTGCCCACTTTTGCATATTTCTCCTGTTTTCTAATTCCAATCCATTCCAAACGTTACCAAAACTAACTCAAACTTATACAACATGTATTTATACATTAAAACATGATTGATACAACTTCTATTAAAATTATTGACATAAATTTACATGTCAAAAACTAATTTTTTCATAATTAGTTTACAAAAACCCAAAGTAAAGCCACATGCGGCCTCCCTTCATCCTTGGGGTCTCGAATGAGCGTCATCCACCAGTGTGTATCTCCCACCTGAAATGTTTTACCGTATAGGGTGAGCTACGCTCAATAGAGTATCCCCTACAGAGGCTACTCCCCACCTAGATGCACATGGAGTGTACACATGCAACAATCAACAATCCATAACATTCCAAGCAAGAATATGCATTCAATGTTAGAATTTATCATGTCATGCCATGAAATAAGGTGAACTCACTCATGCAACCTTAACCCGAGTCCTCACCGACTCCCACAACACAATGCAATGCACTTGTGAAGTAAAAGCGTCTTTTGATGAAAATCCATCCAACAATTGTTTTAAATAAAACTCATTTGTTAACAAATCAAATCATTGTTGGATGACACTCATTGGATGAGTATTTTATAAAACAAAACCATGTGTCTTTATTGGGCAACAGATTTTTGGAATCGCACCACCGGCTCCGTACGCCGTTACACTTTTTTTGACTTGCACCGACGGAAGTGTATAAACCAATAGCCGGGATTTGCACTCGAGGGAGTGTCTAGCCCTTCTTGCTCTACCCGACATAAGTTTTCCCATGCAACCATGCAACTCAGCCAAATCTTCAATCCAACTTTCCCGAGTCCACATATCAACCACCAAATATGGTACTTGATCCACATGCATAATCACACACCCACACTCATAACTAATGCCCATGAATGTGATGCCAATATCATGCCCAAGATGCAATGAATGTCAAATGAGCAACTACTACCAATTCAACTTATATCATGGAAATTTATCTCATAGGCATATAAAATCACCAAATATCATCATACCGTCAATATATTACTAAGCATATATCGACAACAAATACTAACATGTTATCACATAATTTCAAGTTTAAAACATACTCTAATCATAAGAGCATTTTCAAAACACATAGCATATGAACACAATGCCACAATTTCCAAGAAATTCACAAGAAACTCTCATAGATCAATTTTCAAGATAATACTCGAAATGAACCATTTCTATACTCATTTCCCCTTTTTCCATAACAATAGGTATGTTATATAACCTAACCCTTTCCTAGGGACACCCTAGGTGAGAAATAAACCAAGGTAGGAGGGAACCTTACCTCTTCAAGCGTAAACCGAGGTGTAGAGACTTCAAGAACACCAATACCAACCCCAAAACTTAATTTCCCCAAATCTCATCATTTGGATCTTCGGTGAAATTCCTCTTTCTTGGTACGTACGCGTAGCCCTCGTTGAGAGGATTGACTTTAACTCTTGGCTCGACGGATTCCGACCGACAGAATTTTGGGAATCGACGAAAGAAAATTGGGATTTTCTCTTTTCTTCTCCCTCTTTTTAAGGGCTGAATTGCAGAGATATTTCTGCTCAAAAATCTGATATTTAGTCCTATTTTTAATTTTAATACTCGGCCCACGTCGCGCCATGTGTCCCCCACTTGTCCGGGTCCGTTTTCGCCCCGACACGATTTATTTGATCTCGGTTTAAGTTCAAATTAATTTTATTTGAACTTTAATTCAATTATAAAGAAAATTTATATTTTTTATTTTTGGGGACCTTTATGAGGTCATTCGACACAGTCGTCTCGTAAAACGTAAAAAATTCGACTATCTTGAAATTTGACAAAATTAGTCTAGGTGACTCGATTTCGCGATACAAATCCAACGGCGAAGTCCGTTGTGTCATCCGAGCTCTAGAAACATAAGTATTTTAAATACGTATTATAGTGACCAATTACCGTTTTGCCCTTTTTCAGAAAAAAATTCAAATTTATCCGGATTTTACAGTTGTATGAGATTGGGCGAGTTGAAATTGAAAAATGATTTAATTGGGGAAAAATTGGGCTCAACTACAGGTAACACGTATACGAGCTACCGGTAGCTCCTTCAAGAATTTGCACTGGTAGCTTTTTGGCAGAGGGCTCAGCTACTGGTAGCACGTACACGAGCTATTGGTAGCTCCTCCAAAATTTAAAATAACTTTGCCAAGCCTTCGGGCCTTTAGTCATGTTGTTTAAAGGATGTAAATGGTGTAATATTAGGGACAAATGGATGTATATTGGACCTTGGAATTGTCAAGTGATTGAAAAATATACAGGTTATGCGTTTGGGAGTGCCCGGTACGAGAGAGACTCTGTCCAAACTCTGTGTTGGTTACGATCCCAGTGAAGGGGATGTTATGACGTGGTGTCGGGTTACGCGGTATTCACAGGTACTTCTGCGGGTTGATGGGTGATTAACGGGTTGACAAAGGACCCCCGATTTTAGAGGCGTCACAAGTATTATTCATACTAACAACTCAATCAAGTTAATGAATAATTAAATAATTATACAGAGCATAAAAATTTACTAGCAATCATTCAATCAAGATATAATTTCAAAAAAATAAAGTATATGAAAAATAATTGCATAAAACATAAATAATTGACTCTCAATCTTAGATCCATACCCTAACTAAAAAGTACAAAAGAAAATTACTCACAAGACTTGGCGAATCTCCAAAGTAGAAATAATGAAAAAGTTTGTGATCTAGGATACTCTCTCAACAAAAAAAATTATTTATACTAAACTCTAGGTATAGGTAGGAGGACTAGGGTTGGCTTGGGAGCAATCCTTTTCTAGAAAGAAGTCTTTCTAGGCCAAAATTTGTGCATCAAATCTTGGGGACGCAGGTACCATATCTACCCAAACTTTGAACTCAATTTTCGCATAGTTAAAGGCTTATTCACGAAATTTTTATAAAATATACTTTTTTAACTCTTGAAGTCTTCTTTCCAATGCCTCAAAAATCAGGTCAATCGGATGTCGGAATAAAAATTTATGATCAAAATACTGAAGATGTGTCAAAATCTTATCTTCTAAAATACTTTCCTAATTCAACTCTAAATGAGTTTCCTACTAATTTAGACTCCCACAAGGATTAAATTGTTTCCTTAGCTTCAAATATTTTATCTTTTAATCTTGACCATTCAATCCTTATCAAAAATCCCCTTCTATACCTTGACTCTTCCTCTAGTGTTTACTTCACTTGCCTTATCCATTATTACTTTAAATCAACCAAATTACCTACAAAATAAATCAAACGACTAGAACAAGTATCAAGCTAGAAAATAAAGGAATCTAATACATTTTACCTTATATAATATATAATTAACCTATTATTAATTATAAAATAACACTTTTGATGGTTAATCAAGTGTATTGTGGCAACACTATGGAATGGAGGAAGCTACCAGGGAACCAGAGTTGGAGATGTGAGTAGGGCTGATAATCGAGCCAAGCTTTGTGAGCTCAGGCCGAGAATGTCGAGGTCGTTTTTCTAAAAAATCATAAAAAATTATTCAAGCTCGGCTCTTTTAGAAAATGAGTCGAGTCGAGCCCAAGTAGCTCGACTATTTTGCATATAAACGAGCTGAGCTTTGCGAGCTCGATCCGAATCTTTTAGGCTCATTTTCTAAAAAAATCTAAAAAAAATATTCAAGTTTGGGTCGTTTAGAACATGAAACGAGCTCGAGTCAAGTTTTATCTGCGACGAGCCCGAGTAGCTCAGCTCAATTATCAACCCTAAATGCAAGTAAAGTACCCTCACTTGTTCACTACTTAAGGTTAATTTTTAGGACGAAACTTTTTTTTTAGAGGGGTTGATTATAAGCCTCATTTACTTATTGTAATGTGTATTACATTATCATGTATTGCATATACAAAAATCACTTAAGAATAGGCAATATGGGTGTCTTAAAAGTTTGGGAAGTGTTATGAATACTAGATGCATTTTGAGAGAAGTTCGGTAGAAAACAATTAGATAATACCTTAGCATTTTAATCATAGCTTTTTATCTTGGTATCCAATGGATCTAATTGTTGGGCATTAGTAACTATACTTCAAGGGTTACAAAAGTGTATTTCATAAAAAAATCGTGAATCGACTTCTAACTAGACCAAAATTACCTAGGAAGTGTAGGTAGAAATTGGATTCACATTCGAAGCTAACCAAGTTCGAACACAGCTTAGCCCCAGAAGTTTGGTTCTGACAGACAAAGTTGACAGAACAAGAGATACTGAGAGTAGAGCACGTTTAAACGCAAGTTACATTTGAATGAGGCATGTTCGAATACCACTCATGTTCGAACGTGAGTGCGCATTTGGCAACGACCAGGCTCCCGCCGACTGAATAGTTTTTAACCTTATAAATACCCTAAGGATGTTCTTTAGGTTGGTTTTCAACCCTAGGAGGCTAAGGGTGTTGAGGGAATGGAAAAGGGATAGATTTGGAAGGATCAATGCGTGAGGAACACAACAAAGGTGTTAGGGTATCATTAAACGGCACGTTTACATTCAAGATCCATTCGTTCTTGATTTAGAAACCCTAGTTCTTTAAAATAAATGATTTATAAAAAAGATTCATTCAATCTTGATAATAAAACCGTAACACCCCATACAAAATTTAAAGATGGATGACATGATATTAAGAGTACTTCTAAAATGATAATAGAAATTTTGAATAATTGTTGAAAGATTGATCATGAAGTTTGAGTTTCACGCGAATTGACTTTAGAGTCAAACTTAGTTTCAGAGGTGTTTAATCTTGAGAAGGGTAGATAGGTAAGTTTTTAAATTTTTTTAGGTCAATATAAGGTCACCATTGAATTCAAAAGGTCAAGAAACCTTGGGAGAGGTAATATGGAGTGTATTAGAAATTTGGAAGTATTCCTAAGTTGAAATGCATGTTGGGGATAATTCGGATATAATGGAATTCGATTCTACCTCAATATTTCTCCCATAACTTTTTACTCTGACATCCAATTGACCTGATATTTGGAAAACAGAAACTAGACTTCAAGGGCTACACAAGTGTATTTCTTGAAAATTTCCTGAATTGACATCTAACTAGGTGATGAGCACAAAATATTTTATATTTGATGGCCTCATTACATGCATTTTAACTCAACTTTGTATTTAAGTACTTAGAGTTAGCCGAAATTATGAATAATGTTGAATTTTCGATATTGCAGGTAATTATAGCGTAAATGATGGATTTTATAACCTTGAAATTAAGGATGAATGAGTGGTGAAGAGATGGACACATTCAATGAGGATTTGGAGGCTTAAAGGTGAAGAAACCAAGAAAAATGAAATTTGGAAGGTTTAGCCCACTGGTTTCCCAAAGTTTTGACACAGTACCTCTGTTTTTCTAAATTTTTACCATGATCCACTTCGAATCTGAAACAGTGCAAAACATGAAAGTTGTAGATCTAGATGTCTTCTGTATTGTATCAAAATTTCAGCTCAATCGGACGGTTGGATCAAAAGTTATGATAATTTTACGAAAACTGGTCCAGAGCAGGCAAACCGTACCGGTACGCTTGGGGTCCCACCTACACTTCTCCCACACCTATCCCAACATGTTCTACCTACAACCATGCCTCCCTTACACAATTTGAAGACTTTGGAGGCTTGGCATTTAAGGAGGATGGGAGAGAAGGGGGCAGCCATGATGGTTGCAGGCTAAGCTTGTCTTAGCCTGTCAAGGGCAATCAACTCACCTCCCATTGATGGGAGGCCTGCACACACCTAGGGGGACCACCATGGACGAAAATTCAAGGCTCCTTCACCATATACTCAGCATTCACACAAGATTCAAGGGGGTGGCTACCTAAGCTTTAGATAGTTCCTAGGAAGAAGAAGATGAATAGTAGAATAGAAATTTATGTTTTTGCATTTCCTTTGCCCATTTTCATATGTTCTTGATAAAGCCCTAGAATTTGGAATACTATGTACATTAAGGTTTCTTGTGACGATCTCTTGCATGTTTTGCTTTGATTACTTTCTATCTTGAGAATTGTGGAATGATGGATTGTGAAACCCCGGAAAATTTGAACTATTCACAAAGGGGCAAAACAATAACTTGCCACTATGAACGGGTTGCGAACCTGAATTTTTCTAGAGCTCGGATGACGAAACGGGCTTCGCCGTTAAATTCGTCTCGCGAAATCAAGTGACCATGTAAAATTTCATCAAATTCTGACAGAGTCGAATTTTTCACGTTTTACGAGACAGTCAGGTCTTGGGTGACCCCAAAAACGAAATTTTGGACAAAATGTGAGAAAATTGAAAATAATTTAATTAGAGTTCATAGAAAATAATTTGAACTTAAATCGGGACGAATTTTAATCGTTTCGGGACGAAAAACGGACCCGAAAGTCGAAAATATGTGGTGCGATGTGGACCGCACATTTTTGCCTATAAATATCCTAAAAAAATATGCTTTTTTTGAGAAATATCAGCTGAAACTTCAGCCTTTCAGCCGCCCATGACCAAAGAAGAAAAAAAAATTTCTTTAGCCTTCCCGCTCCGATTCCGGGAGTTCCGTCTGTCGGAATTCGTCGATTCAAAAGGCAAAGTTCATCTACGCGACGAGGGCTACGCGTGGGTACCAAAAACAACAAGTTTCACCGAAGGTGAACGGGTGGGGGTGTACGAAAATCAAGATTCGAGTTGTATTTCTTTGCTCGGATTCCGTCGAGCTAGAAGGGAGAAGTGATCACGTCGACGAAAGCTACGCGTGGGTACCAAAAACAACGAATTTCACCGAAGGTGAAATTTCGGGAGTTGGGAAAATCAAGCTTCGAGTTGGGTTTTCGGGTCTTGTGAGCTTCCTACGGGATTCTCACGCTACAAGAGGTAGGGGTTCTCCTACTTGGGTTGATTTCTTACCTAGAAATGCCTATGATAAATGACCTATGTATACATATATTTATATGTATATGGTTATGGAATAATGAAGATGGTGGGTAGGTTGTTAGAAAATTACACTTGCCTATTGGTGGAATTTAGGTAAAATAATTTTATCCTAAATTGGTATGTAGAAATTGCCTATTGGAATTTCTTGAATTATGTGGAAATTGGGCATGATATGTGTTACCATGTTGTTTGCCTTGAAGGTGTTCAACAAAATGCCTAATGGATTGAAATTGTTATATGATAAATAACATGTTATGCCTTATGTGGTAAATGAAAATCATATGTGTACGATATGATTTATGTTGAAATTGTGAATGTCAGATATATATTTTGATATATCAATTGTTGTGATGAAGCATGGAATTTATACGTTTATAATGTAAATTGTCATGGAATGGAATTGATTATGTTAATTTAGTCCATATGGCATGCATTACATATGTGACATAATGTTATTGCAATGATACATCGCATTGCATATGCACGGGGAATTCACATCATGAGTGGTGTGTGTGTGTGCATGGTTGTTGTTAATACCATATGTTGGAATGTGGTAGAGACAGTTCATATGGCATTCATTACATATGAACCTTGCATGAGAGAAGCAATGGGTCATTATATTGCATATGTACGGGAACATCACATACATGGACATTGTGTCATAAAGATGTTGTGCATGGGTGTTTGTACCACAATCTATGTGGTATTAAATGTATATGGTCATGGGAATTGCTCATTGGCATTATTGCATATAGAGAATGACATTGGTAACTCCATTCATGGACATTAGTCATTAGTGGAGACATGTGTAGGTGGTGCATGGTTAATCAACACATTGTTTGGTGCTTGATATGTGGACTCGGGAGAAAAGTGGATCGACGATCCTTTTTGAGTCGCATGGTTGCATTGCATAAGTAAAACTTGTGTCTGGGTATAGCAAGAAGGGGCAAGACGACCTCTCGGGTGCAAGGCCCGGTGTTTCGGATACGCACTTCCGTTGGTATAAGAGCCCATAAAGTGTGTCGGTGTACGCGGAACCGTTGGTGGAAGTCCATGAATTCCGTGTCGGTTGGGTGCCGTTGGTGTAAGTCCATAAACGCCCACCCCAAAGAAAGACCCGGAGATTTTCTTAAATTAGTTATTGGGTGAGTAATACCAATGGTTGAGGCTCAGGGTGTGTTACATGATTGAGTCTCATCTCACTCATGGCATGTCGTACACATTGGCATTTGCATTGTGTTGTCGAGCCGGGAAGGGCTCGGGGTGAGTGCATAAATGAGTCACATCTCATTTCATGATACATCAAACACGTTGGCATTAGCATTGTGTTGAGGAGCCAGGGAGGGCTCGGGTTGAGTACATGAGTCTCATCTCATTTCACGGGGCTTAGGTAGCCCGGTTTAACATACATGGCATTGACATGTAAAGGGAGTCAGAGTGGACTCGGGTTGAGTGCACATGGGTGGGTCTCACCTCATTCATGGCATGACATTATAGCATTACATCATTTAATTGTATATTATTTGATGGAATGGTTACGGATTTATGGATGTTGCATGTGAACATTTCATATGCATATAGGTTGAGGAGTAGCCTCTGTAGGAAATACTCTACTGGGCGTTGGCTCACCCTATACGGGAACACATTTCAGGTGGGAGAGATACACCGGCGGATGGCTCCATTTTGGACCCTCATGCTTGAAGAAAGCCGCATGTGGCTTTACTTAATGTTTTGTGTAATTACATGTTAGAAACTATATTTTGGGGCATGTAATGCGTAAAATAATTGTAATAGAACTTATAAAGACTATTGTTAGATTAGCATTTCATATTTTGATTTAAGTATGGTTAATTGGACCCAGTGTGGCCAATGTTTACTTATACATGGACCCGGTGCGGCCATTGCTTTATATTTGACCTCGGATGGGTCTGGTAATTGTGTATTGCACAGGTTGGGTATTGGGTAGAGCTCCCCATACAAAGGAGACTCTGCCCAAATTTCGTTAAGTTATGGACCCCGGTAAATGGGGCATAACAGTGTGATATCGAGATACTAGGTATCTACAGGTATTCCGCGAGTTGATGGGTAATCAACGGACCCCCGGATTTTGGGGTGTCACAGCTTAGTATCAGAGCATAGGTATACGATTACCTAGGGCTTGAGGGAAATGGGTTTACACCATTGCATTCCATGTGCATTCATGTTATGTGTTTTATTTGTTACATGATTATGTGCTACATGATTATGTGTTATGTGTAAATTGTATACATGGTAAAATGTATATGGAAAAGAGGAACAGTAGGGTTAGAAAACATAACCTTGGGAGTTCGAAAAGGGATGAACGGGATAGTTCATGGGTTAAATGTCTACTAGTGTGAGACACTTGCTCTACTAGGTAGACGGTGAGAAAATTCACAATGTTTTGAACTGAGTCCCTACATTGGGATACTAGTTATTGTTTTATGACAATTTAAATTGCATAAAGGAATTGGGCTTAGAGGTTGAAACCTTGGAAGAGCCATTGTGGGTGAGTTCTCCCCTAGGAGCTAGGGTGAGTACTAAATGGGTATGTCGGGAATGTGAGCTAGGATTCTTGGGGATTCTACTCCACGGACATGTTAGAATTTGATGTCATCCTTGGGATGGACGGATTGACGGCACACTGAGTCGTCAGTGATTGTGATCGTCAGCGGGTCACTGTTTACACCTCGGAGTGTGTATGTTTTAAGTTTTAGGAGAAACGCATGACGTTTTACCTCAAGTAAAGTATGAATTCCGTTGGTACGGACAGTTCATGGGTTAGCTAGCAAGCTTTACCCTAGGGAATGAGGTGAGACAGGAATTTGGCCCACCTCAGATGTTTATGAGCTTACGAATGTTTGCCTCCACGTAGGGATGTAGACTTCAGTGTTGAATTACACCCCAGTATGTTGTCTACTCTATGGTTCCTCATAGAATGACACTGGTAGAGTTGTGAGAACTCTAGGTTGAATAAGGACTTCACTACCGAATGCCTCGCCTTGGGATGTTTCGGTACTATTGTCAAATTACAAAGAAGGTTACTTTACCTCGTATTCTAGTAGTCCCGGAAATGGGATAGAGGTACACGGGATACGTGGTGCCTTTACGAACGAACTTGGTTGAGTTTAGAACCTAGTCCGGGACAGAGATGGATACATGTGGAACAGTTTAGACTGTATTGTTGTGACATATGCATATGGTTGAATGTGCACGTGGGTGTAAATTTCGGGGACGAAATTTTTTTTAAGGGGGGAAGAATGTGAAACCCCGGAAAATTTGAACTATTCACAAAGGGGCAAAACAATAACTTGCCACTATGAACGGGTTGCGAACCTGAATTTTTCTAGAGCTCGGATGACGAAACGGGCTTCGCCGTTAAATTCGTCTCGCGAAATCAAGTGACCATGTAAAATTTCATCAAATTCTGACAGAGTCGAATTTTTCACGTTTTACGAGACAGTCAGGTCTCGGGTGACCCCAAAAACGAAATTTTGGACAAAATGTGAGAAAATTGAAAATAATTTAATTAGAGTTCATAGAAAATAATTTGAACTTAAATCGGGACGAATTTTAATCGTTTCGGGACGAAAAACGGACCCGGAAGTCGAAAATATGCGGTGCGATGTGGACCGCACATTTTTGCCTATAAATATCCTAAAAAAATATGCTTTTTTTGAGAAATATCAGCTGAAACTTCAGCCTTTCAGCCGCCCATGACCAAAGAAGAAAAAAAAATTTCTTTAGCCTTCCCGCTCCGATTCCGGGAGTTCCGTCTGTCGGAATTCGTCGATTCAAAAGGCAAAGTTCATCTACGCGACGAGGGCTACGCGTGGGTACCAAAAACAACAAGTTTCACCGAAGGTGAACGGGTGGGGGTGTACGAAAATCAAGATTCGAGTTGTATTTCTTTGCTCGGATTCCGTCGAGCTAGAAGGGAGAAGTGATCACGTCGACGAAAGCTACGCGTGGGTACCAAAAACAACGAATTTCACCGAAGGTGAAATTTCGGGAGTTGGGAAAATCAAGCTTCGAGTTGGGTTTTCGGGTCTTGTGAGCTTCCTACGGGATTCTCACGCTACAAGAGGTAGGGGTTCTCCTACTTGGGTTGATTTCTTACCTAGAAATGCCTATGATAAATGACCTATGTATACATATATTTATATGTATATGGTTATGGAATAATGAAGATGGTGGGTAGGTTGTTAGAAAATTACACTTGCCTATTGGTGGAATTTAGGTAAAATAATTTTATCCTAAATTGGTATGTAGAAATTGCCTATTGGAATTTCTTGAATTATGTGGAAATTGGGCATGATATGTGTTACCATGTTGTTTGCCTTGAAGGTGTTCAACAAAATGCCTAATGGATTGAAATTGTTATATGATAAATAACATGTTATGCCTTATGTGGTAAATGAAAATCATATGTGTACGATATGATTTATGTTGAAATTGTGAATGTCAGATATATATTTTGATATATCAATTGTTGTGATGAAGCATGGAATTTATACGTTTATAATGTAAATTGTCATGGAATGGAATTGATTATGTTAATTTAGTCCATATGGCATGCATTACATATGTGACATAATGTTATTGCAATGATACATCGCATTGCATATGCACGGGGAATTCACATCATGAGTGGTGTGTGTGTGTGCATGGTTGTTGTTAATACCATATGTTGGAATGTGGTAGAGACAGTTCATATGGCATTCATTACATATGAACCTTGCATGAGAGAAGCAATGGGTCATTATATTGCATATGTACGGGAACATCACATACATGGACATTGTGTCATAAAGATGTTGTGCATGGGTGTTTGTACCACAATCTATGTGGTATTAAATGTATATGGTCATGGGAATTGCTCATTGGCATTATTGCATATAGAGAATGACATTGGTAACTCCATTCATGGACATTAGTCATTAGTGGAGACATGTGTAGGTGGTGCATGGTTAATCAACACATTGTTTGGTGCTTGATATGTGGACTCGGGAGAAAAGTGGATCGACGATCCTTTTTGAGTCGCATGGTTGCATTGCATAAGTAAAACTTGTGTCTGGGTATAGCAAGAAGGGGCAAGACGACCTCTCGGGTGCAAGGCCCGGTGTTTCGGATACGCACTTCCGTTGGTATAAGAGCCCATAAAGTGTGTCGGTGTACGCGGAACCGTTGGTGGAAGTCCATGAATTCCGTGTCGGTTGGGTGCCGTTGGTGTAAGTCCATAAACGCCCACCCCAAAGAAAGACCCGGAGATTTTCTTAAATTAGTTATTGGGTGAGTAATACCAATGGTTGAGGCTCAGGGTGTGTTACATGATTGAGTCTCATCTCACTCATGGCATGTCGTACACATTGGCATTTGCATTGTGTTGTCGAGCCGGGAAGGGCTCGGGGTGAGTGCATAAATGAGTCACATCTCATTTCATGATACATCAAACACGTTGGCATTAGCATTGTGTTGAGGAGCCAGGGAGGGCTCGGGTTGAGTACATGAGTCTCATCTCATTTCACGGGGCTTAGGTAGCCCGGTTTAACATACATGGCATTGACATGTAAAGGGAGTCAGAGTGGACTCGGGTTGAGTGCACATGGGTGGGTCTCACCTCATTCATGGCATGACATTATAGCATTACATCATTTAATTGTATATTATTTGATGGAATGGTTACGGATTTATGGATGTTGCATGTGAACATTTCATATGCATATAGGTTGAGGAGTAGCCTCTGTAGGAAATACTCTACTGGGCGTTGGCTCACCCTATACGGGAACACATTTCAGGTGGGAGAGATACACCGGCGGATGGCTCCATTTTGGACCCTCATGCTTGAAGAAAGCCGCATGTGGCTTTACTTAATGTTTTGTGTAATTACATGTTAGAAACTATATTTTGGGGCATGTAATGCGTAAAATAATTGTAATAGAACTTATAAAGACTATTGTTAGATTAGCATTTCATATTTTGATTTAAGTATGGTTAATTGGACCCAGTGTGGCCAATGTTTACTTATACATGGACCCGGTGCGGCCATTGCTTTATATTTGACCTCGGATGGGTCTGGTAATTGTGTATTGCACAGGTTGGGTATTGGGTAGAGCTCCCCATACAAAGGAGACTCTGCCCAAATTTCGTTAAGTTATGGACCCCGGTAAATGGGGCATAACAGTGTGATATCGAGATACTAGGTATCTACAGGTATTCCGCGAGTTGATGGGTAATCAACGGACCCCCGGATTTTGGGGTGTCACAGCTTAGTATCAGAGCATAGGTATACGATTACCTAGGGCTTGAGGGAAATGGGTTTACACCATTGCATTCCATGTGCATTCATGTTATGTGTTTTATTTGTTACATGATTATGTGCTACATGATTATGTGTTATGTGTAAATTGTATACATGGTAAAATGTATATGGAAAAGAGGAACAGTAGGGTTAGAAAACATAACCTTGGGAGTTCGAAAAGGGATGAACGGGATAGTTCATGGGTTAAATGTCTACTAGTGTGAGACACTTGCTCTACTAGGTAGACGGTGAGAAAATTCACAATGTTTTGAACTGAGTCCCTACATTGGGATACTAGTTATTGTTTTATGACAATTTAAATTGCATAAAGGAATTGGGCTTAGAGGTTGAAACCTTGGAAGAGCCATTGTGGGTGAGTTCTCCCCTAGGAGCTAGGGTGAGTACTAAATGGGTATGTCGGGAATGTGAGCTAGGATTCTTGGGGATTCTACTCCACGGACATGTTAGAATTTGATGTCATCCTTGGGATGGACGGATTGACGGCACACTGAGTCGTCAGTGATTGTGATCGTCAGCGGGTCACTGTTTACACCTCGGAGTGTGTATGTTTTAAGTTTTAGGAGAAACGCATGACGTTTTACCTCAAGTAAAGTATGAATTCCGTTGGTACGGACAGTTCATGGGTTAGCTAGCAAGCTTTACCCTAGGGAATGAGGTGAGACAGGAATTTGGCCCACCTCAGATGTTTATGAGCTTACGAATGTTTGCCTCCACGTAGGGATGTAGACTTCAGTGTTGAATTACACCCCAGTATGTTGTCTACTCTATGGTTCCTCATAGAATGACACTGGTAGAGTTGTGAGAACTCTAGGTTGAATAAGGACTTCACTACCGAATGCCTCGCCTTGGGATGTTTCGGTACTATTGTCAAATTACAAAGAAGGTTACTTTACCTCGTATTCTAGTAGTCCCGGAAATGGGATAGAGGTACACGGGATACGTGGTGCCTTTACGAACGAACTTGGTTGAGTTTAGAACCTAGTCCGGGACAGAGATGGATACATGTGGAACAGTTTAGACTGTATTGTTGTGACATATGCATATGGTTGAATGTGCACGTGGGTGTAAATTTCGGGGACGAAATTTTTTTTAAGGGGGGAAGAATGTGAAACCCCGGAAAATTTGAACTATTCACAAAGGGGCAAAACAATAACTTGCCACTATGAACGGGTTGCGAACCTGAATTTTTCTAGAGCTCGGATGACGAAACGGGCTTCGCCGTTAAATTCGTCTCGCGAAATCAAGTGACCATGTAAAATTTCATCAAATTCTGACAGAGTCGAATTTTTCACGTTTTACGAGACAGTCAGGTCTCGGGTGACCCCAAAAACGAAATTTTGGACAAAATGTGAGAAAATTGAAAATAATTTAATTAGAGTTCATAGAAAATAATTTGAACTTAAATCGGGACGAATTTTAATCGTTTCGGGACGAAAAACGGACCCGGAAGTCGAAAATATGCGGTGCGATGTGGACCGCACATTTTTGCCTATAAATATCCTAAAAAAATATGCTTTTTTTGAGAAATATCAGCTGAAACTTCAGCCTTTCAGCCGCCCATGACCAAAGAAGAAAAAAAAATTTCTTTAGCCTTCCCGCTCCGATTCCGGGAGTTCCGTCTGTCGGAATTCGTCGATTCAAAAGGCAAAGTTCATCTACGCGACGAGGGCTACGCGTGGGTACCAAAAACAACAAGTTTCACCGAAGGTGAACGGGTGGGGGTGTACGAAAATCAAGATTCGAGTTGTATTTCTTTGCTCGGATTCCGTCGAGCTAGAAGGGAGAAGTGATCACGTCGACGAAAGCTACGCGTGGGTACCAAAAACAACGAATTTCACCGAAGGTGAAATTTCGGGAGTTGGGAAAATCAAGCTTCGAGTTGGGTTTTCGGGTCTTGTGAGCTTCCTACGGGATTCTCACGCTACAAGAGGTAGGGGTTCTCCTACTTGGGTTGATTTCTTACCTAGAAATGCCTATGATAAATGACCTATGTATACATATATTTATATGTATATGGTTATGGAATAATGAAGATGGTGGGTAGGTTGTTAGAAAATTACACTTGCCTATTGGTGGAATTTAGGTAAAATAATTTTATCCTAAATTGGTATGTAGAAATTGCCTATTGGAATTTCTTGAATTATGTGGAAATTGGGCATGATATGTGTTACCATGTTGTTTGCCTTGAAGGTGTTCAACAAAATGCCTAATGGATTGAAATTGTTATATGATAAATAACATGTTATGCCTTATGTGGTAAATGAAAATCATATGTGTACGATATGATTTATGTTGAAATTGTGAATGTCAGATATATATTTTGATATATCAATTGTTGTGATGAAGCATGGAATTTATACGTTTATAATGTAAATTGTCATGGAATGGAATTGATTATG
This sequence comes from Ilex aquifolium, assembly GCA_951799425.1. Lineage (NCBI taxonomy): Eukaryota > Viridiplantae > Streptophyta > Magnoliopsida > Aquifoliales > Aquifoliaceae > Ilex > Ilex aquifolium. Next base: position 21,233,718 of record OX637396.1, on the reverse strand, counting down.
TTAATTTAGTCCATATGGCATGCATTACATATGTGACATAATGTTATTGCAATGATACATCGCATTGCATATGCACGGGGAATTCACATCATGAGTGGTGTGTGTGTGTGCATGGTTGTTGTTAATACCATATGTTGGAATGTGGTAGAGACAGTTCATATGGCATTCATTACATATGAACCTTGCATGAGAGAAGCAATGGGTCATTATATTGCATATGTACGGGAACATCACATACATGGACATTGTGTCATAAAGATGTTGTGCATGGGTGTTTGTACCACAATCTATGTGGTATTAAATGTATATGGTCATGGGAATTGCTCATTGGCATTATTGCATATAGAGAATGACATTGGTAACTCCATTCATGGACATTAGTCATTAGTGGAGACATGTGTAGGTGGTGCATGGTTAATCAACACATTGTTTGGTGCTTGATATGTGGACTCGGGAGAAAAGTGGATCGACGATCCTTTTTGAGTCGCATGGTTGCATTGCATAAGTAAAACTTGTGTCTGGGTATAGCAAGAAGGGGCAAGACGACCTCTCGGGTGCAAGGCCCGGTGTTTCGGATACGCACTTCCGTTGGTATAAGAGCCCATAAAGTGTGTCGGTGTACGCGGAACCGTTGGTGGAAGTCCATGAATTCCGTGTCGGTTGGGTGCCGTTGGTGTAAGTCCATAAACGCCCACCCCAAAGAAAGACCCGGAGATTTTCTTAAATTAGTTATTGGGTGAGTAATACCAATGGTTGAGGCTCAGGGTGTGTTACATGATTGAGTCTCATCTCACTCATGGCATGTCGTACACATTGGCATTTGCATTGTGTTGTCGAGCCGGGAAGGGCTCGGGGTGAGTGCATAAATGAGTCACATCTCATTTCATGATACATCAAACACGTTGGCATTAGCATTGTGTTGAGGAGCCAGGGAGGGCTCGGGTTGAGTACATGAGTCTCATCTCATTTCACGGGGCTTAGGTAGCCCGGTTTAACATACATGGCATTGACATGTAAAGGGAGTCAGAGTGGACTCGGGTTGAGTGCACATGGGTGGGTCTCACCTCATTCATGGCATGACATTATAGCATTACATCATTTAATTGTATATTATTTGATGGAATGGTTACGGATTTATGGATGTTGCATGTGAACATTTCATATGCATATAGGTTGAGGAGTAGCCTCTGTAGGAAATACTCTACTGGGCGTTGGCTCACCCTATACGGGAACACATTTCAGGTGGGAGAGATACACCGGCGGATGGCTCCATTTTGGACCCTCATGCTTGAAGAAAGCCGCATGTGGCTTTACTTAATGTTTTGTGTAATTACATGTTAGAAACTATATTTTGGGGCATGTAATGCGTAAAATAATTGTAATAGAACTTATAAAGACTATTGTTAGATTAGCATTTCATATTTTGATTTAAGTATGGTTAATTGGACCCAGTGTGGCCAATGTTTACTTATACATGGACCCGGTGCGGCCATTGCTTTATATTTGACCTCGGATGGGTCTGGTAATTGTGTATTGCACAGGTTGGGTATTGGGTAGAGCTCCCCATACAAAGGAGACTCTGCCCAAATTTCGTTAAGTTATGGACCCCGGTAAATGGGGCATAACAGTGTGATATCGAGATACTAGGTATCTACAGGTATTCCGCGAGTTGATGGGTAATCAACGGACCCCCGGATTTTGGGGTGTCACAGCTTAGTATCAGAGCATAGGTATACGATTACCTAGGGCTTGAGGGAAATGGGTTTACACCATTGCATTCCATGTGCATTCATGTTATGTGTTTTATTTGTTACATGATTATGTGCTACATGATTATGTGTTATGTGTAAATTGTATACATGGTAAAATGTATATGGAAAAGAGGAACAGTAGGGTTAGAAAACATAACCTTGGGAGTTCGAAAAGGGATGAACGGGATAGTTCATGGGTTAAATGTCTACTAGTGTGAGACACTTGCTCTACTAGGTAGACGGTGAGAAAATTCACAATGTTTTGAACTGAGTCCCTACATTGGGATACTAGTTATTGTTTTATGACAATTTAAATTGCATAAAGGAATTGGGCTTAGAGGTTGAAACCTTGGAAGAGCCATTGTGGGTGAGTTCTCCCCTAGGAGCTAGGGTGAGTACTAAATGGGTATGTCGGGAATGTGAGCTAGGATTCTTGGGGATTCTACTCCACGGACATGTTAGAATTTGATGTCATCCTTGGGATGGACGGATTGACGGCACACTGAGTCGTCAGTGATTGTGATCGTCAGCGGGTCACTGTTTACACCTCGGAGTGTGTATGTTTTAAGTTTTAGGAGAAACGCATGACGTTTTACCTCAAGTAAAGTATGAATTCCGTTGGTACGGACAGTTCATGGGTTAGCTAGCAAGCTTTACCCTAGGGAATGAGGTGAGACAGGAATTTGGCCCACCTCAGATGTTTATGAGCTTACGAATGTTTGCCTCCACGTAGGGATGTAGACTTCAGTGTTGAATTACACCCCAGTATGTTGTCTACTCTATGGTTCCTCATAGAATGACACTGGTAGAGTTGTGAGAACTCTAGGTTGAATAAGGACTTCACTACCGAATGCCTCGCCTTGGGATGTTTCGGTACTATTGTCAAATTACAAAGAAGGTTACTTTACCTCGTATTCTAGTAGTCCCGGAAATGGGATAGAGGTACACGGGATACGTGGTGCCTTTACGAACGAACTTGGTTGAGTTTAGAACCTAGTCCGGGACAGAGATGGATACATGTGGAACAGTTTAGACTGTATTGTTGTGACATATGCATATGGTTGAATGTGCACGTGGGTGTAAATTTCGGGGACGAAATTTTTTTTAAGGGGGGAAGAATGTGAAACCCCGGAAAATTTGAACTATTCACAAAGGGGCAAAACAATAACTTGCCACTATGAACGGGTTGCGAACCTGAATTTTTCTAGAGCTCGGATGACGAAACGGGCTTCGCCGTTAAATTCGTCTCGCGAAATCAAGTGACCATGTAAAATTTCATCAAATTCTGACAGAGTCGAATTTTTCACGTTTTACGAGACAGTCAGGTCTCGGGTGACCCCAAAAACGAAATTTTGGACAAAATGTGAGAAAATTGAAAATAATTTAATTAGAGTTCATAGAAAATAATTTGAACTTAAATCGGGACGAATTTTAATCGTTTCGGGACGAAAAACGGACCCGGAAGTCGAAAATATGCGGTGCGATGTGGACCGCACATTTTTGCCTATAAATATCCTAAAAAAATATGCTTTTTTTGAGAAATATCAGCTGAAACTTCAGCCTTTCAGCCGCCCATGACCAAAGAAGAAAAAAAAATTTCTTTAGCCTTCCCGCTCCGATTCCGGGAGTTCCGTCTGTCGGAATTCGTCGATTCAAAAGGCAAAGTTCATCTACGCGACGAGGGCTACGCGTGGGTACCAAAAACAACAAGTTTCACCGAAGGTGAACGGGTGGGGGTGTACGAAAATCAAGATTCGAGTTGTATTTCTTTGCTCGGATTCCGTCGAGCTAGAAGGGAGAAGTGATCACGTCGACGAAAGCTACGCGTGGGTACCAAAAACAACGAATTTCACCGAAGGTGAAATTTCGGGAGTTGGGAAAATCAAGCTTCGAGTTGGGTTTTCGGGTCTTGTGAGCTTCCTACGGGATTCTCACGCTACAAGAGGTAGGGGTTCTCCTACTTGGGTTGATTTCTTACCTAGAAATGCCTATGATAAATGACCTATGTATACATATATTTATATGTATATGGTTATGGAATAATGAAGATGGTGGGTAGGTTGTTAGAAAATTACACTTGCCTATTGGTGGAATTTAGGTAAAATAATTTTATCCTAAATTGGTATGTAGAAATTGCCTATTGGAATTTCTTGAATTATGTGGAAATTGGGCATGATATGTGTTACCATGTTGTTTGCCTTGAAGGTGTTCAACAAAATGCCTAATGGATTGAAATTGTTATATGATAAATAACATGTTATGCCTTATGTGGTAAATGAAAATCATATGTGTACGATATGATTTATGTTGAAATTGTGAATGTCAGATATATATTTTGATATATCAATTGTTGTGATGAAGCATGGAATTTATACGTTTATAATGTAAATTGTCATGGAATGGAATTGATTATGTTAATTTAGTCCATATGGCATGCATTACATATGTGACATAATGTTATTGCAATGATACATCGCATTGCATATGCACGGGGAATTCACATCATGAGTGGTGTGTGTGTGTGCATGGTTGTTGTTAATACCATATGTTGGAATGTGGTAGAGACAGTTCATATGGCATTCATTACATATGAACCTTGCATGAGAGAAGCAATGGGTCATTATATTGCATATGTACGGGAACATCACATACATGGACATTGTGTCATAAAGATGTTGTGCATGGGTGTTTGTACCACAATCTATGTGGTATTAAATGTATATGGTCATGGGAATTGCTCATTGGCATTATTGCATATAGAGAATGACATTGGTAACTCCATTCATGGACATTAGTCATTAGTGGAGACATGTGTAGGTGGTGCATGGTTAATCAACACATTGTTTGGTGCTTGATATGTGGACTCGGGAGAAAAGTGGATCGACGATCCTTTTTGAGTCGCATGGTTGCATTGCATAAGTAAAACTTGTGTCTGGGTATAGCAAGAAGGGGCAAGACGACCTCTCGGGTGCAAGGCCCGGTGTTTCGGATACGCACTTCCGTTGGTATAAGAGCCCATAAAGTGTGTCGGTGTACGCGGAACCGTTGGTGGAAGTCCATGAATTCCGTGTCGGTTGGGTGCCGTTGGTGTAAGTCCATAAACGCCCACCCCAAAGAAAGACCCGGAGATTTTCTTAAATTAGTTATTGGGTGAGTAATACCAATGGTTGAGGCTCAGGGTGTGTTACATGATTGAGTCTCATCTCACTCATGGCATGTCGTACACATTGGCATTTGCATTGTGTTGTCGAGCCGGGAAGGGCTCGGGGTGAGTGCATAAATGAGTCACATCTCATTTCATGATACATCAAACACGTTGGCATTAGCATTGTGTTGAGGAGCCAGGGAGGGCTCGGGTTGAGTACATGAGTCTCATCTCATTTCACGGGGCTTAGGTAGCCCGGTTTAACATACATGGCATTGACATGTAAAGGGAGTCAGAGTGGACTCGGGTTGAGTGCACATGGGTGGGTCTCACCTCATTCATGGCATGACATTATAGCATTACATCATTTAATTGTATATTATTTGATGGAATGGTTACGGATTTATGGATGTTGCATGTGAACATTTCATATGCATATAGGTTGAGGAGTAGCCTCTGTAGGAAATACTCTACTGGGCGTTGGCTCACCCTATACGGGAACACATTTCAGGTGGGAGAGATACACCGGCGGATGGCTCCATTTTGGACCCTCATGCTTGAAGAAAGCCGCATGTGGCTTTACTTAATGTTTTGTGTAATTACATGTTAGAAACTATATTTTGGGGCATGTAATGCGTAAAATAATTGTAATAGAACTTATAAAGACTATTGTTAGATTAGCATTTCATATTTTGATTTAAGTATGGTTAATTGGACCCAGTGTGGCCAATGTTTACTTATACATGGACCCGGTGCGGCCATTGCTTTATATTTGACCTCGGATGGGTCTGGTAATTGTGTATTGCACAGGTTGGGTATTGGGTAGAGCTCCCCATACAAAGGAGACTCTGCCCAAATTTCGTTAAGTTATGGACCCCGGTAAATGGGGCATAACAGTGTGATATCGAGATACTAGGTATCTACAGGTATTCCGCGAGTTGATGGGTAATCAACGGACCCCCGGATTTTGGGGTGTCACATGGATTATGTTATATGTCGATTTTTTGTTGAATATTGGTGTTTTTTATTATATCTTGTAGGGTGGGTTTGTTGAACATGGATTACACTCGAATGTGTAACGTAGAGTGTTAGAGATTTTTCTATCTCGAGGGGTTTATTGGTTGCCTTACACTCGTAGGGGTTTGGTTTCTTGAGAGGGCCAACCAGTATTGTTCACATAGGTTCAAGGATGAAGGCTAGTATACTATTCCTAGGAAGGATTCATCAATGTTGCAGAATGGGTAGACGTTCTTCCTAAAGTGTTTATGGCTGTTGTGACCTTGTAGGGATTGATGTGAGATGGTTTGTGTTTGTGGTGGGTGAATGAGATAGAGGTTCGGCGTGTAGATTCACAGGAGTTTACCTACGCACAATGAGATACTATGTTTTGAGTTGTGACATTGGAAAATGATTATACTTTGAGATGAAATTACTATTTTGTATCATAAACATGAGATCGTTATCAAATGTCATTGTTTTACTTCAAAGTTATGTATTTATTTTACAAATTGAGACTTACCTGTTTTATGTTTTCGAAATCTTGTTTGCGTTTGAGAAGGTTTTTATATTGGGCTTGTTTACTCATCCTATGATATAAATATTTTTCAAATTTTGGTTTTGAGGAGGATCTCGGATTAGGTGAGCAGGTTAATTTCGATGCTATCATGATGTAAATCCCGATTTGGACACTTAAAGATGCTTCTTTCTAGTTTAAATTTTGAGAATGGGGCTACGAGGCAATGTTATGCATATTTCTTCTTTACTTAGTTGCAAGATACTATTTTGATTTTAGGGATGTAAGTTTGAGAAATTAATAATATTTTATTGACATTGGTTTAGTTATTTATTTAGTTGATGGATAGGTTTTATGATTTAAATAATTATTTTAGATACTCTTGTGGTTGAATGTTGTATAGATAGTTAATGTCTTCCAATGTGAGTTTTGGGGCCTTACAAAAACCCTAGTTCTTGATTTAATATCCTATCTATGTGATAGATCTTCAACATTTAATATTCTTTTTTAATATAAGCTAAAATTCTTGAATAAATGCATGATTTACATCTAAATACATGTTTTATACCTAAAAAACATGTTTTGTTAAAACCCTAGGTCTTGAATATTGTGAATGTGAAGGTATATTTTTATGATCTCTTGTATGTTTTGCTCCAATTATTCTTTTACTTGAGAATTTTAGAACTATGAATTTTTTGTATACGTGGATTTTGTGAAAAAAGTGTTTTAATTATCTCTTGTATGGGTGGGTGTGATGACGTGGATTACACTCGAATATGTATCGTATAGTGTTAGAAATTTTCCTACCTTGAGGGGTTTGGTGGTTCCCTAACACTCGTAGGGGGTTTGTGTAAACCCCCACATGTAATAGAACTTGTACCAACTATGTTTGATATACAAATGTATATTGTATAAGTTTGGGTTGGTTTTGGAAGGGTTTGGAATGGATTGGAAATGAAAAACAGGTGAAAAAGACAAATCTGGACAAACCGTACCGGTACGGCGTACCGGTACCCCGGTGTCCCGAGAGCCAACCGTACCGGTACAGCGTACCGGTACAGTCGGTAAAAATCAAAAATTTTAAACAGTAAAAGTCGGGATTTTGCTGAGTATAAAACACTTTTTCATCATATTTTCTTCTATTCTTTCACACCACTCTCACCCCAAATCTCTTAGAACCCTAAAGGAAGATAAAAGGAGAAAGAAAAGGGAGGAAAGAGGTCTCTAGGGCTTGGGTCTTTGCTTGGAACTCTTGATCTAAGGTAGGGGTTTCTTCCTATTCTCTTACATTGAGGCTAGGGCTTATATATATGTATTCTTTTGACTCTAACTCCTATATGTATGCTATGAAATCCTTGATTCTTGATATTCTAGTAAATATTACCATGTTTTGAACAATGCTATGGTGGAATAGCTATCAAATCTCTTTTCTTGACTTAAAACCCTAGTTTTCAAGAGAAATAGATTTTTCTCTTGATTTTTCCTTTGCTCTTGATTTCAAAACTCTAGTGCTTTGTATTAAACAATAAAATGGTATTTGTGATGATCTCTTGCATATTTTCCTTAAATGGTTCTATTTGAATAATACATGTGAAATTTGGGGATTTTTGAATTTGCTCGTGATTTAAGAAATTGTTGGGTATTGTATCTCATGTGGATGTTTTGGATGACCATGGGTGGCCGTTGACCAGATATCGTAGAGTGGGTTAGATGCTTTTCTTACTCCGTGTGAGTTTGAAGGTTCCCTATCACTTGTAGTGGGGTTGATGCCTCGCGAGGACCAAACCACTATTCGCTCACGTGTTATCGAGGCTGAGGGTTAGTATACTATTCCTGGGTTGGATCGTCCCTGTCGATGCATCGGTATACGCCCTTCCTAAAGTTGTGTATCCTTGCGATGATTGGATGTGTGTGTGTTGGACAAGATATTCTCAATGTGTTTATTCATGCGATATCATGCATCATACCTAAGATACATAATATGGTTACCGATACAAGTGTGGCTTGAGATACATTGTGGGTTACTGTGTATCGTTTTGGAAATGGTTTATTATACGAACTTGTTGGGATTAATTTTATTTCTTCATTTAAATCATTGTTATTGTGTAAACTTGAGATCCATAGAAATGTCCATGTTTTCCTTCAAAAGTTATATGTGATATTTGCAAAATGTGTAACAACCCAAGTACCACCCTGGACGGCATTACATTCTAAAACATTCACATCATGAGAGCACTAAAATAATCCATCAATAAATAAGACTTCATAAAGTCATCCATAAAATTTACAAGATCATCCCCAAAAGAATAGGCCCATTTTGGCCTTTACATTCCAAAATTTATTTAAAGTTGCACAGCGGAATAAACAAAAGAAAACTAGGCTTTACAAGGTTCAAAATAAATATCCTAGTCTAGAACAAAAGAAAGTGTCGCTCTAGGCGTCCACCTCGGGATCCACATTCCCGTCCAGTGGAGTCTCCCAAGTAGCGGGCTCCTCGACCCCTACGTCCTCCTCTTGTAGGAAATCTGAAAAATGTTAGCGGTAGGGGGTGAGCACAAAGCTCTGTAGAACAATTCTCTCAAACCCATACAAGGTTTAGAAAAGCATTCAAAACGGTCGGTCTCATTTCACAAATATCATACATAACTTTTGAAGTAAAGCAGTGGCATTTAATAGATCTCAAGTTTACGGAACAACAATAATTGAATGAGTAAATGAAACCACTATACATTTAGCAAAACATTTCCAATATAATCCAGTCCTCCATTCACAATTTCGAACGATTCTTTCGGTAGGTGGCATACTTTAGGGTAACCTCCACCTCCCGTTTAGGTCATCTTTGATTCTCAAGCATCCTTACAAGGAACCTCTTGAGAATGAGTGAGCATCCTTACAAGGAACCTCTCACAATCATTACATGGCTTCCCAAGCATCCTTACAAGGAACCTCTTGGGAAGGGGGTGAGCATCCTTACAAGGAACCTCTCACAAATCACTTCATGGCTTCCCAAGCATCCTTACAAGGAACCTCTTGGGAAGGGGTGAGCATCCTTACAAGGAACCTCTCACAATTGGGTATCACAAGCAACCCAACCAAGAATACAATCCCAACATTTATCTCCATTTACAATCATTTATCCAAAATCCCCAAATTTATGCATGTGACATTTTCCATAACAACCAAGAAATTACATGAGATCACAATAACATTATTTTGCTATTCAATATCAAACACTAAAGTGGTGATGGTTAGAACAAGGAAAATGTAAAGAGGAAAGATTCATTTTTCTTAAAACTAGGGTTTGAGAATGAGAAATGGACCTTTAATGGTTACCCAACTACTACAATGTTTAAAACATGGTAATAAATGCAAGAGGAGCAAGAATCAAGTAAATAATAGCAAGTGTATATGATTTTTAACCAAAAGAATACATATAATTTAACCCTAGTCTCAATGTAAGTGAGTGAGAGAAAACCCCTACCTTAGTGTTCTTGAGATCTAAGGCTTGAATCTTGACTCACTCTTAATCTTGTGTTCTTCCCTTGGGTCTTGAGTCTCTCTCTTCCTCTCTTTCTCTCCTAGGGTTCTAAGGTGTTTAGTGTGAGAGTGGAAACGAAAAATGGGACAAATGAGGCTAAAAGGGGTGTTTTAAAACACCAAAATCCCGACTTTTACTGTTCGGCGGGCGTCAGACAGATGGTACCGGTACCCAGTACCGGTACCATTCAGTACCGGTACCAGAAACCTTCTGGAATCGGGGTACCGGTAATCAGTACCGGTACCCAGTACCGGTACCATTCAGTACCGGTACCCAGTACCGATACCAATTACCCAGTTTTGCCTATTTCTTTTGTTTTCCATTTCCAATCCATTCCAAAACTAACCAAATCCATCACAAACCTTTCCAACACATATTTATACACCAAACCTATCTAATACAAGTTATAGGACCTAACATTTTATATTTTCACTCACTAAACTAAATTTCCACTATGATTTTCAATAACATTTTAAATCTTTTACTTTTCAATTTTTACAAAGTTCAACCCACTTCAATTCCCCTATCCACATCTTTACAACCATTATTTGCTATATCTATATATCCATATGCATATATAAAAGAAAATGCGGGGTGTTACAAAATGAGACCGACTTGTTTTATATGTTTTCTAAACCTTGTTCGAGTTTAGGAGAATGTTGCTACAGAGCTTAGTGCTCACCCCCTACAAATAATACATTTTCAGATTATGGTTTGGAGGAAGAGCTCGGAGTTGACGAGCAGGTGCTTTGGGAAGCTCAAGTTGATGGGCATGTGGATCCGGAAGGAACTGTATAGGATTGTCCCTTTTACGTTCTAGACTAGGAGATTCCTTTTGAGAATATTGTTTACATTAATATTTTGGTTATTCCGCTGCAAACTAATAGTTGATTTTTGGGATGTAATTGCCCTAGTTGGGCATATTTCTTTTGCATGTAATGGCCATGGTTTGGCTTATTCTTTTGGGATGATGATGGAGATATTATGGTTGATGAATGGAATTTTCTTGATTTATGGATCTTATTAGTTGCTCTCATGATGTGAATGGTTTTAAATAGTAATGCCGACCAAGGGGGATTTTGGGGCGTTACAGTTTGATTCTTGCGAGAGCCAACCACTATTTCTTCACGTAGATTTGAGGCTGAAGACTAGTATACTATTCCTAGGAAGGATTCGTTAATGCTAATGTGTCAGTAGACGCCCTTCCTAAAGTGTTATAATTGATTTGTCCCTATGGGATTGATATGAGATAGTTTGTGTTTATGGTGGTTGAACGAGATAGGTTTGGTAGGTAAATTCATGTTAGTCTACCTTACATATATAAGATATTATGTTTTAAAAGATGGTATTTGCAAATGATTATACTCTGCTATGAAATTTTTTGCTTCGTACCGTAAACTTAAGATCGTTACTAAATGTCATTGTTTTATTTCAAATGTTATGTAATTTTTTTTACAAACTGAGACTTAGTTTTTTTCATGATTTGTAAACCTTGTATGGGTTTGAGTGGGTTTTCCTACTGAGCTTGTTTGCTCGTCCTACGAAATAAACATTTTTTTTTTTTCAAATTTTGGACTTGAGGAATATATCACATTAGATGAGCAAGTTAATTTTGATGTTGAGGTTGATCAAGATGTGAATCCATATTTTGAGGCTTTTAGAAATGTTTCTTTCTAGTCTAAATTTCTGAATTTTGGTTATTAGACAATGTTTATGAATATTTCTTTATTAGCTAGTTGCAAGATATTATTCTAGTTTTGGGATGAAATTTTAAGAAGTTATCGATGTTTTATTGGGATTGGTTTAGTTATTTATTGAATTGATGGATGATTTCATAACGAAAACGTTACTTTAGTATACTCTCATGGTTTAGGATGGTTCATAGATAGTTAATGTCTTTAGTGTGAATTTTGGGGCATTACAGTGTGAGAATAGATGTGTGTCACCTAGAAGGGGGAGAATAAGTCTTATGCACCCTATTCTGGAGTATACCAAATAAAACCTATCTCGCTTAATTAAAAATTACTGAAGCTATTAATTTAGTTAACCCCTATGAGACATAGATTTTGACCCAATTAGTGAATGTGTGTCAAGTCAAATCAATACAATTGAATGCAACATAACCCACCAACATTATCTCTCCCAATCCCTTCCACCAATTGACAATGAATTATGCAATTAGAACTGCCAAAAACACAAGGTGGATTCTCACAAGCAACTTATTAAACACATAGAAAGAGAAAAAAATTGCAAGTATGTAAAAGATGGCAATCACACGACAGAAGTATTTTTTACATGGAAACCATCTCAAGGAAACCATGGGACTGTTGTCCACCGAACCTAATCCACTAGTTCTAAACTTAGATTACAAATTTAAAATTGTATACCTCAACCAATTCCATGGCTAGCTTCCTCCCTTGAATCTTCACTCTGAAAATCCATCGCAAGTGTCTTGACAACTAGCTTCAAAGGCAAAAAAATTGAGCTCCTTGTTCTCTCCTTTTGTTATCCTCCTTCGATCGTTGGTAGCCTCCTTGGATCCTTTGTGTTGTGAAAAAATGCTTGCTCAAGTTTTCATGGAATTCAAAGTTAGATCATATAGGAATTGGGTTTAAATTTGGTCTAGGATAAGTTCTCTCTTAACTTGGTAACCTCTCTTTAGCCATTTTGAACCTCCTTTAGGTCATAGGAGTCGTCCTCTATTTATAGGAGTAGGAAATAATTAATTATTTGGCGTGCAAGAAATCTCTTCCGCAACGCAGTGCTCGAGCCCTATGGAGAGCGATAGAGAGCTCTGGCTACTGGAACAAAATATGTCAGCCTTACCTTGGGTAGCACTAGAGCAAGCGTTGGAAAGCGCTGACTATTGGAATTACAATTTTATGCCCAATCCAATTTCCTAAGTCTCGAGGGTGCTTAGAGAGCACTATCTACTAGTTTTCCCAAAAAAATTAAGGCTCTAAAATAGTTCTCTAAGTACCAATGGGTGGCACTTAGAAAACATCCATACCATGACTCATTTAAAAACTTGTTTTCAAAAACTAGAACTCTAAAGTTTCAAAAACATTTTCACACCAAAATCACACGAGTCATTATAGGATCAAGTACTCACACTCTAAATACAATTTACCAACCTAAGTTTACCAAAATAAGGCAACTAGGTATACAGATCATCTTACATCACCTAAGCTTGATAGGATCCAAAAAGTCTTCATCATATTGCTTAGTAATTTTAGCTTCTTCACCATATCTTATTTTGGTCTTCAACCTTCAATAGCCAGTTGATATGAATTTAGTTGAGATACAAGAATATATAGTGACATTACAGAATTCACCAATTATACTATTTTCCTAATAAAGTCTAATCAAGGGACATGGTAGTTACAAAGGGCTTTTTACTTGAGGTGTACTGTGAACATGTCATGATCAAGAAAATAGAAGACAAAAACTTAGGGAAAGACTGAGGTATCATCATCGGTATCGTACCAAAAATTATAATTTTTTAAAGCCAATATATAACTTTTTAAGTTGTAAGTTACAACTTGTAAAGGGCATAATCGGTGCTAAAATATTGTTATCGATCAAAAAAAATATAACTTTTAAAGGTTAAATTACAACTTTTAGAGCAATGATATGCTTGCCAAAACTTGTATCTCAACTGAGTGTGGGTGGTTAGAGCAGTGAGGTCCACTAACTTTACTAAATATTCAATGCATAAGATTTTGACACATTATTTGGAATATAAGATTTGATAAACAAATTTGGACAGCATAGTTTTATCCCAACTTTTAAAGGTCAAGTTATAACTCGTAAATGAGAAGTTAAAACTGTTCAAAGGAATTTCATAATCAATCACGAACTTTTCTCTACGAGTTCTAACTTTACATTTCAACTGTATAACCTTACCATTAAAAATAGTAACTACCGTACTAAAATTTTATTTTTTTTTGGATACCATATTCTTTCTCTCAACCTTATATTCATTTTATTTAAATTCACACTTGTTTTTTATTTTGGGATTCCAATCCTTTTGTTACAATTTTAGTGTTCTCTTATAACTTAGGAAAAAGCTATGGTGCCCTATCGATAGAACTTTTTAAGGTTACATTACAAGTTTTTTGAAGTGTAAGTTACAGCTTGTGAAAGGCATGATCGATCATGGAAGATTGAAATCGATACCGAAGTTACAACTTTCAAGTGTTAAGTTACAACTTTTAAAGATCAAGTTACAACTCATAAGGGAGAAGTTACATTTGTTCAAGGGAAGTCGGTGATCGATCATGGGTACCTATGATCGATCATGGTTTTCCTTGAGCAGATATAACTTTTCCTTTCAAATGTATAATTATACCATAAAAAATAATAATAGATGACACGGTACCAAATTTTTCGTACCGTAGACTTTTCCTATAACTTAACTCCCTACTTTGTCAAAGCAATTATGAGCACTAAATTTAATATTTGGTTTTATATTATGTTCCCAAAGGTCTCATGCTCCTGCCCTGAGGTGGCAACCTTAATCCATTACTCATTAATCTGTCGAATCCACCCATAAATAAATAAGTTGGTACTTATAGTAATTAATACAAATTCTAAATGAGTTGGGTAATAGGATTCATTTTAATTAAAGCGAATTAATATGAATTATAAATGGTACCCATTGAGTTGAATATTTATCTTTTTATTAAATAATAAAATCAAATAAATATATTAATATACCAAAAAAATACACAAACACACTAATACACTAAAAAATACCCACATACAAGCACACTAAAATCACACACTAATATACATGACCCGGACCATGACCCATGACACAAGTAATAAATAAAATAAATGTTTTTTGTTTTTGTGTGTTAATATATGTGTGCATATTTTTAATATGTTAGTGTCTATTTTGATATATTAGTATGGATATTTTTAATATATTAATATGTATTTATATTAAAATTTTTAATTATTTTATGAATTAATGAATTAAATTCAACCTGTTATGACCTAATTCATTATAACTCATTTATTAAGCAAGTTGAAAACAAATTGAATTTATTTTACACCCAACCATCTTAAAACAACCCAACCCTCCCATTTGCAACCTCTACTCATACTATTAGTACCTTATTCATGCATCTGAGGAGCTCATTTAAATAATGCATGGATTTTTTTTTATTGGTTTTCTGGGTTAATCTGTATGTCCAGTCCACAATTGTTACAACTCAACCCGCAAGGTACAGAAAAAAATTTCATCACATTACTCCAAGGGAAAGGAAATTCCCAACATTTCTTATAACTATAAGCTGGAAGAATAAAGGTTTAAGAGTGCAAAAATAACAAGCAACTGAAAAAATGATATTCCAGAAATCACATCAAAAACAATTTCCAAAAAACAAAAAGGACTCAACATCAACTCTATACCCATCAAAAATATGAAATGGCGTCCATAATGAACGAATCCAAAAAATCAAACCATTTATATTCAATCAATGCCATTTACTTCTGGCCATTGTAGGGAACCCGAGTCAGCCCCTTGAGACTGGACCAAGGCAAGTTCAGAACAAGATGACAGACGCTTGACTATCCTGTCCAACATGACTTCTCTGAAAGAGTCCTGCAATTCACAACATACAAACTAGTTTCAAACACCAAGGAAACAAATTGCAGCAAATGACCATTGTAGATTGGGATACCAGAAACACAAAGTAAAAGTAATTAAGAAAAAGAGGCGTACTAAGTGTGAAACAGTAACATGAGCTGAAAAGAGGTATGCAAACCTTCACTTGAAGTCAAATCCACCGGAAGGAACAGGAACATCACCCCCTCCAAAGTGGAACTCCAATGGGGCAGAATCACCATGTGGCATTGTCTCATCATCTTCCTCCAACCAGTATGTCTCAAGAATCTTCACTGCCTTCTCATAAATCTCATTGTTGTCATGACTTTGTAGATTCTCAATTTTCTCCAACCCCTCAGCATCATCAATCATTTGAGCATAGAGATTTACATCTCCTGTCCGGGCCAAGTTCTTCTCAGCTTCCCCAACCTTCAAAATGTTTTCCAGCCCTTCTAAACAGACTGTGACAATTCTTGCATCAGGACAAACAAGTAGATCACATAACGGCTTGATACATGACTGACTAACAAAATACCTGCAATCAACAATTATAATGAAACAAGTCCATTCGAGTATGCAACAATACTATTTAAGCAGAGGAATCCGAAAATAAGCATCAATAGCATACTTAATTTGTTCATGAGTTCCACCAGATGTAGCATTTGAGATTGCCCATGCAGCCTCCTTCTTGATATCAAACTCCGCATTTTGAAGCAGATGAACCAGAGGACCAATTATACTAGCCTCAATTACAGCCTGCAGAATCACAACAATCATGTCACCAGCACGTAAGATGGCCAAAATGAGGAGCACATCAGGCCATTTTCAAAATTAATATTCCAGGTCCACTAGCAGAAACCAAGAATTATGACCAGCACCACAACAGAAGTAATAGTTAAAAAACTTGTGGTGTTTGCTTACCTGAATCTGATCCTTGGTGCCAGCAGTGATGTTTGAGATAGTCCAGCAAGCTTCCTTCTTCACACTCTTCTTATAATTACTGTTCAACAGGTTCAGAAGACACGGTAGTGCTTGGTGGTCGATGATACACTGGAGGAATGCCAACAAATTTTAATAAGCTGCCTAAAAGTTTAAGATGGGGTTTGATTCCTTTTCAAATTTTCTCCATAAACAAAAAGAAAATGTTTATACTATTTTCATATTACACAACTATGTTTCTCAAGCAAAATCTGTTTCATAATAGAATATAAAGATCATCCAAAAAAGGCTTATTCAATTTCAAATTTGCCATATTAAGTCAAAAGGATTTATGCCCCTTGGAAAAAAAAAATGGGAAATTTACCAAAACAATCCAAACACTATCTTTACTCCAATAATATCCTTGTCTTTGTCCAAAGAAAAGTCAAATGATTTCAAATGTAGCCTTACACCATGCAGAACTTGAGATCAGGTTAGAATATCAATCACATATACTTTAGACTGACCCAAGGAGGAAACCAAAAGAGAGAATCAACATAAGTAATCCCAAGGACGTGCAGAATTCAAAAAGAGGGCCAGACTAACAACAGGCAATCAAATGTCGGCATTTAAGTAAACCTGATTTGTAAATCAATGCACAGTATATAAGCATATAACAAATGCCACAAGATATATCGTATGCACAAGAATGGCATGCTATGACACCTACCACAGGAATAACCAAAGGAAACTCTGCAGGAACATAAACAACTAAATCACCATAAAATATAGGAAGATTACTTTATCGACAATCAGAAGTATGAGGCACAAAAAACAGAATGCTTTATAACTTGTGATGACCAAGCTCTAGGCCTCAAAAATCATACTTCTCAAAAACAAATTTAAAAAATTCCATCATCATATTGCCAAATAGAGAAATTTCTGATTCCCCTCACCCACCCCACCCCCCCCCCCCCCCACCCCCAAAAAAAAACACGCAAAAAAAAAAAATCTCCTGAGGCCTAAATGAGAGGCAAATCAAGAGCTTCATCAAAGCAAGGCAAATAGTATAAAAACTAGGCAAATATTTTAGTTTAGTTGCTACTAAATATTTAAGTTCCAATTGTTCAATTATTAAAGGTCAAGATGCAACCAAAAGAATAAACATTGAAATTAAAACAAACACCAATAATATCTCAAATATTTAGGGCAACCAACAGCATAACCATGTAAATTCAAACAAACACTAATAATATCTCAAATCTTAATGACAACCAAAAATAAATATTCAAAATAAAAAATACACCAATAATACCCCAAATCCTAACATTTGAAAACATAAAACACACAAGTCAAGCAACTAAATATTTAGTCAATGCTTCCACAAATCTTGAGGACTTTGAAATCATCTTCGTCACCAAGCAAAATAAAAAAATCACAAAAGCATTTGCGTCGTTGCTTTTCAACTAAGCGTAAAGTGCTCGCATTTGGCACTTAATCGTCGCTTTAGAAAAACTAGCCTCACCTTGGACACTTGAGGTAACCTGGACTCGCCTAACCTTACCTTATGCCTAGGCGCCCTTTTAATAACACTAGGGTAAACTTAGTTGGTGCTTTAAGTTGCAATTTGTTTTTGGACTATTATTGATATTGCTTTCACTATGTATGAAATTCTATATAATTATACATCTACCTATACACAGTCAACAAAGCATTTGTTTTATATTTATGAAAAGAATTCCAAAACAAACCAAATCATAATCACAAACCACGTTATTACTAGGGGTTGTGAATAGTAGAAGTAAACGGATTCATGACTATCATAAAAAAAAAATGTATCCTCAACTAAGGTCGTGTGATCACAAGCCTGTGTAGTAGACAACAATATAGGGCCTGAAGGCTGTGTCTAAGCCTCCAATTGATAAAACTTATTCGAAGTACTTTTTTAACCAAAATACAAATTTGACAAATTTTAGCTTCTTCATTAACGGCAAAAGTGAAAAAGCAAAAAACTTGTTTGATTAGCATCTTTGGAGAAGTACTTTCTAGAAATAGAAGGAAAAAAAAAAAAAAAAGCAAAATCATAAAAACCACATTGACTAATAGACGGCATGTGCCTTCAACTAAAACAATCAAATAGATCTCCAAATACCTTGTCATTAACCTCACTGATTATGGAGAAAAAGGATTAAAAAGCTAGGAAAATGTAGGATTAAAAAGAAGGGAAAGAGACAAATTGCATTCGAGCCAAGGAGCCCCTTGATCACTTGCTTATTTGTTGTAGAACATAGCAAAGCTACTATGTTTGAAACAAGGGTTTATAGTCATAAAAAGACATCGTTATCATTGCATTGCATGAAAAAAGAGATGGTACCCCACAAGAACACATCATCTACACAATAAACCCACACCATCTCTTTCAGCAACAATTCTTCTATTCTTTCCTTGAATTGACAAGGAATTGATTCGATTTCCATACGATCCTTAATGCTCTAATGTCACAGCATCATTGACAAAGAATTTATTAATGTGTTCCATGAGATCCTCGATTATCTGCGAAGTTGGCATTAATACAAACAACTGATATACACGACTTCCCTAACTTGCAAAACAGACTCTCAACCCCATTAGAATGTAATTCATGTGCAAGTGGATGAAATAGTTTCCAAATAATAATTCTTAGGGGTTGGGGATATTAGTTCAATTTCATAATTATGGGTCAATCCCTTTTTCCAATGTACCCCAAAAAAAAAAAATTATGGGTCAATCTTTAGTTTTGTCCATATCAAATGAAATGAGGAGAAAGAGTTAACTATCAACATGGCCCCCATATTATTTCATTTGTGTCAATTAAGCCTCTAAATTAACTTGTGTCAATTTAGCCCCTTTAACTATGCAATCTTTCTCAATGTGGTTCTTTCATCCAATTAACTGTTAACTTTAATGGAAAGTCCCACTTGATGTGCACGTGTATGGTCTTCACTATCCCTAATCTCTCACTTACGTGATGTGCAAGTGAGACTTTTCATCAAAAAAGTGAGGACTCCAATAGCATCCAACAAATCAAGTATAGTTGTACTATTCAAAAGCAAACTTTCCTAAACTCTAATATCACCAAACACCTATTTATTCCAAGACTTCACTTTTTCTTACTTGTTCAAGCTTTGAACCTTCCCAAACTTTCACCACATTTTCTTTCCACCATAATTTGAAACTACTACTAAACAACTGATACTCCAACCACAAATTCTGACCCTGACCAGATTTTAACCCTATAAATACCCTAAGGACGCTCCTTAGGTCAATTTTCGGCAAATTTGAACCCTAGGAAGTCAAAAGAGCGTGAGAAGTAAGAAAAAGAGCAAGATCGTGAGGAATTAATTCTTAGGAAACAAATCAATGCACTATGGTTTCACCAAACTACAGTTGAAAGTAGGAGTTCTTTCTCAAATCCATACAAAGGCTAAGGTTAATATTTATATGCTTTCAATCTCTAAATATATGTTAGATAAACAATTCTTTTCAACAACGTGAATCGTTTTC
Source organism: Ilex aquifolium (assembly GCA_951799425.1). Lineage (NCBI taxonomy): Eukaryota > Viridiplantae > Streptophyta > Magnoliopsida > Aquifoliales > Aquifoliaceae > Ilex > Ilex aquifolium. The sequence continues at coordinate 21,213,696 of OX637396.1, read as the reverse complement.
TTGAATATATATGATTTACATTCAAAATTCATTCATTCTTGATTTGAAAACACTAGTTTTTCACTATGATCAATGTAAACATGTTTCTTGAAGTATTCTTGTTTGAACGTTGTTAAATTATGATTCTTAGTTACTGTTAGATTTTATGAAAAAATTATGAAAATTATCCTTTATATGGGTGGATGCAATGAACGTGAATTGCACTCAAATTTATATCACAATGTTTAGATGTTTTTTACCTCGAGGGGTATGAAGGTTTCCTATCACTCGTAGTAGAGTAGATGTCTTGCGAGAACCAAACTACTATTCATTCACGGTGGTTGAACCTTGGTCTTGGTCGTAGTGGAGTTGATGCCTTGGTCTCCGAAAGGAATAACTTAAAAGTCTAAAGGTTGAACTAGCTATTAGCTGAAGAGTTCCCCATCGTAGCAATGCAAAATAGCATCCCTTTTGTTCTGGACAAAATAAGAAAGGTCACGAAAAAACAAGAGGTTCTGAGATGAGTAATTTACTTTGTTCATATTAAATCATGACAGTGCTTTCGAGCATCACATACACAATACGCATGCAAGTAATAAAAAGAGTTCAGAGTAGATAAAGTCAGAGGAAAGAAAGCTAATCTTGAGTCCTATTATTAAGGTTTTGAAGGTTTAATATGCAATCATTAAGATAAGAAAGAAGCTATCATTCAGGGTACAATCTTTGTTATTATACTTATGGAGAACTAATTTCTGAATGTATTTCAAAAGGTTTAGCTTTCTGTAATGATTTAAATCTTAAAACTCAACTTAAAAGACAAAGATTGACCGGTCGTAAAGAGCTTGGAGAATTTTGTAATCAATTTACGTACAATTTGGATACCCCAAAAGATAAAATTTCTAGTAAAAGGAAACCTTATACTAAGCCTTATAAAAAAGATAGAAAATTCTATAAAAAAAATGATGGAAAAGAAAAAGTCGATCAAGCTAAAAAACCTAAAGAAAATGATAAAAAAACCTATTTTAAAATGTTTCAGTGTGGCAAAGAAGGTCATATTGTCTCTAAATACTCAACTAAGCAACAAATTAATGAATTAATTAATGATGAAGATCTTAAAGAAAAAATTTTAAAAATTGTTTTAAATTCAGAAAGCAAAGACTCTACTAATGGTCTAACTTCTGAAAAGAATATAATAATATCAATGAGATAAGTAATTCATCTTCGGATGAAAAAAAATCAGAATCAAATAAAACTTGTTCTTCTCATTGTCAAGCAGAAATCAATTATTACAAAGCTATTTTAGCTATGAATGGATTAAGTATAAATACTTTGACTAAGTCACTAATATTAATTCTTGATCTTATTGATAAAATTCAAGATCCAGATTCTAAAAGAAAAGCTATTGAACAATATTTACAGATAAATCCAAAAGAAAAGAGACCCTCAATGTCTCAGTCTTATTCACTAAAAGAAGTCCTTAATAGGACAGAAAACATAATAGTTGATAATTCCTACATAAAAGAAATTTCTCCCACTATTTAAAAGGAGAAATCCATTATATAAAAGATAACATAAAAGTTATAAAACAAGATTATTGGCTTTAAAAAAAATGTAAATTAAGGAAGATGACATAAAAATCACTAATCCTTATGATATTGAATACTGAAATATATTAAAAAAAATAACTTTTCAGAAATTGTATGTTAAAATTATATTTGTGATAAATCAAGATTTTACTGTTGAAACAATTGATTTAATTGACAGCGGAGCAGATATAAACTACGTAAAAGTAGAATTAATTCCCACTAAATATTTTGAAAAAACTACTCAGTCAGTAAGTACTGCTGATGGTTCAAAATTAAATATAAACTTTAAACTTTGTAATGTTTATATATGTAATGAAGGAATTTGTATTCCTACCACTTTTATGCTTATTGATAATTTAAATCAATTAGTAATTTTGGAAACACCATTCTTATCTATGATTGAACCCATAAAAAAAATAGATTCTAAAGGAATTTTAACTACCATAAATGGTCAACAAATATTATTTGCATTTATAACTCCACCTCAAATAAAGATGATAAATCAACTAAAAGAAAATTTGATTTATAAAAAGAATCATTTTGATTCACTTATCCCTAACTCTTTTTGGAGTAATAATCTTGCAGAAGGACAAGAAGTTCCAGAAATGAATCTTAGCTACGATGCATTTTCACTTGGTCTCATTGTCAAATCTCTTGAACTTCTTGATTGTATTTGTGATCATGCAGGTGAAGATATTTTTAGTTTCGTCTCCACATGAAAAATTAATTATTACAAAATGTCACTATGGAGTTTTTATTGTCATGCTATGGAAGATCAATTAACAGATTATGTTTCTATTTTTCTGTTAAGAATAGCCCGAGCCACTAAAATTTTTTCTAAATTCCGTCTTATATTTGAAATAAATGATTGGTATTATGATTAGCACTATAAGCAGTGGATGGAGAATCTTACTCCAGAGGAATTCTGTTATCAGATAATAATCAAACTTGGAGGAATAATGGTAAAAACCCAATTTTATGCATATAAAAGAGCATATTATTTTGATGAATATAAAACTACTTATTATGCATATAAAAGTGCATATTATTTTGATTCATATAAGGATGCTAATTATTTTAATGCATATAAAAATGCATATTATCCACCCTTAGCACATTTCAGTAAGTTACCCCTTAAAGATGTTATATCACATAAAGGTGATATATATTTTTCACATCAAAAAAGTAACAAATTTGGTAAAGAATGTCCGTCACATAAAAGTGACAATAATGAGCTATTTTTTCATAAACATAGTTCAAGAAATAAATCTCTTTTAACTACTCCCCAAACTTTAATATTATCTCCATATAAGGAGAATAACTTTATGGTATGGATAAATGCCTTTTTAAATAATTACCGGATAAATCCTACAGAGATAGGAAAATTATTTCATTACTGGAATAATTATCCCACTGACTCTAAATGTCAGATAATTGAAGAATGTCTTAAAGACAAGGGAAAATAGGGAGAAGAACATTCCACCTCAAACTCTATTGTTCCCATTACCAATATAAATACTGGATTTAATCTCGTTGAAATTCTTAAACAAATTAAAAAAGAAAAATCATATTTAAATATTGAGCAGCTTAAAACAACAGTTATGGAGGAATGGCGTCTTCAGGTTATGTCTACCTTTGAAATTGACAAAACCCAAAAGATGGATCTCGCTAATACTCCAACAGTTGCCATAAAATTATTCTCTTTATATGGAAATAATATTAAAATTTGGTGAGTAGTTAAAAGAGATTTATCTCTTGAACTATACTTATGAAAAGCTTATTATTGTCACTTTTATGTGATGAACATTCTTCACCAAATTTGTTACTTTTTTTATGTGAAAAATCTGCATCACCTTTATGTCATATAACATCTTTAAGGAGTAACTTACTGAAAGGTGCTAAGGGTGGATAATATGCATTTTTATATGCATTAAAATGATTAGCATCATTACATAGATCAAAATAATATGTATTTTTATATGCATAATAAACAGTTTTATATTCATCAGAATAATATGCTCCTTTATATGCATAAAATTGGGTTCTTACCATTATTCCTCCAAGTTTGGTTATTATCTGAGAACAGAATTCCTCTGGAGCAAGATTCTCCATCCACTGCTTATAGTGTCAATCATAATATCAATCATTTATTTTAAGTATAAGACGGAATTTAGAAAAAAATTTAGTGGCTCGAGCTATTCTTAACAGGAAAATAGAAACATTTAAAAACTCCATAGTGACATTTTGCAATAATTAACTTTCCATATGAAAACGAAACTAAAAATATATTCACCTACATGATCACAAATACAATCAAGAAGTTCAGAAGATTTGACAATGGGACCAAGTGAAAATGAATCGTGGCTAGGATTCATTTCTGGAACTTCTTGTCCTCCTGCAAGATTATTACTCCAAAAAGAGTTAGGGATAAGTGAATCAAAATGATTTTTTTTATAAATCAATTTTTCTTTTAGTTAATTTATCATCTTTATTTGAGGTGGAGTTATAAACTCAAATAATATTTGTTGACCATTTATGGTAGTCAAAATTCTTTTAGAATCTATTCTTTCTATGGGTTCAATCATAGATAAGAATGGTGTTCCCAAAATTACTAATTGATTTAAATTATCAATAAGCATAAAAATAGTAGGAATACAAATTCCTTCATTACATATATAAACATTAGAAAGTTTAAAGTTTATATTTAATTTTGAACCATCAGCAGTACTTACTGACTGAGTAATTTTTTCAAAACATTTGGTGGAAATTAATCCTGGTTTTATGCAATTCATATCTGTTCCGCTATCAATTAACGCAATAGTTTCAACAATAAAATCTTGATTTATCACAAGTATAATTTTAACATACCATTTCTGATAGGTTATCTTTTCTAATACATTTAAATATTTAATATCAGAAGTGTTAGTGACTTTTAAGTCATCTTCCTTAATTGGCATTTTTTCTAAAGTCAATAATCTTTATTTTATGACTTTTATGTCATCTTTTATATAATGGATTTCTCCTTTTAAATCTTGTATCGTAGTGGGAGAAATTTCATTTATGTAAGAATTATCAACTATTATGTTTTCTGTCCTATTAAGGACTTCTTTTAATGAATAATACTGAGACATTGACGGTCTCTTTTCTTCTGGATTTATATGCAAATATTGTTCAATAACTTTTCTTTTAGAATCTGGATCTTGAATTTTATTAATAAGATCAAGAATTAACGTTTGTGGTATCAGAAGTGTTGGTGACTTTTAAGTCATCTTCCTTAATTGGCATTTTTTCTAAAGCCAATAATCTTTGTTTTATGACTTTTATGTCATCTTTTATATAATGGATTTCTCTTTTTAAATCTTGTATCGTAGTGGGAAAAATTTTCTTTATATAGGAATTATCAACTATTATGTTTTATGTCCTATTAAGAACTTCTTTTAATAAATAAGACTAAAACATTGACGGTCTCTTTTCTTCTGAATTTATCTGCAAATATTGTTCAATGACTTTTCTTTTAGAATCTGGATCTTGAATTTTATTAATAAGATCAATAATTAATATTTGTGACTTAGTCAAAGTATTTATACTTAATCCATTCATAACTAAAATAGCTTTGTAATAATTGGTTTCAACTTGACAATGAGAAAAACAAGCTTTATCTAATTCTAATTTTTCTTCATCCGAAGATGAATTACTTATCTCATTGATATTATTATATTCTTTTTCAGAAGTTAGACCATTAGTAGAGTCTTCGCTTTCTGAATTTAAAACAATTTTTAAAATTTTTTCTTTAAGATCTTCGTCATTAATTAATTCATTAATTTGTTACTTAGTTGAGCATTTAGAGTCAATATGACCTTCTTTGTCACACTTGAAACATTTTAAAATAGGTTTTTTATCCTTTTCTTTAGGTTTTTTAGCTTTATCGACTTTCTCTTTTCCATAATTCTTTTTATAGAATTTTTTACCTTTTTTATAAGGCTTAGTATAAGGTTTTCTTTTACTAGAAACTTCATCTTTTGGATTATCCACTAGGGATGTACGTATAAGTGGGATGAAATTTAGGCTTGAATCTTTTGGGAATTATATGTTTATGAGTTGCGCGTGAGAGGGTATTTATAGCTATATTAAGCAAACTAAACTATATTGTGGTGTGCAAAATGAACGATGGACGAGGATGTGGGCGCCCAGCTAATCCTGCAAGAGACCCACCACCACCACTGCTGCTAAAAAGCCTAAAATGCTACAAATAGAATTTATCAATGTCTACACGAGTTGACCACTCTAGTGCAGAACCGTAATGGAAATAATAACCATAACGGGATGGTTCAGCCCCTAGCTCAAGAACAAGTCAACGAAAACGAGAACCGGAGGATGGTGGTTCTCAGGGAGTTCTTAAGGCAACTCCCGCCTACCTTTCATGGGAGTTCCAATGCTATGGATTCAAATAAATGGATCCGTAGAGTCAAGAAGATGTGTGACAACATGGGGATCATTGGGGATCTCTAGGTCGGTCTGGCAACCTATTTGCTAGAAAGGGAGGTAGATCACTGGTGAGACTCGGTGAAGAGGATGTGAAATGTAGATGGCATGACTTGGGATGCATTTGACCAAATGTTTCAAGATAAATACTTCCCTTAGTTTGTGAAGGATAAAATGAATGCAAATTTATTGGCTCTGCAACATAATAACATGACGATGGCTCAGTAGGAGTCAAAGTTTGATGAACTGTCCTACAATGCATCAAAGTTTGTTTCCACAGAGGCAAAAAGGGCCAAGAGGTTCAAGCAGGGTTTGAGGCCTACTATTCGAGAGAAATTGGTGGCTCTTAAAATCAAAAATTATGAAGATCTGGTGGATAGAGCTACATTGGTAGAGAGAGATACAGAAGAGACGCAGAGATGACAAACGCCGACAAGAGAAGGCTCAATCAGGACTAGCAATAGTAATGGAGGAGTATAGAGGGTAGCCCCATACCATCGTCAAGCCATGGGACAAATGACTCAACTAGTTTGGGGAACTGGGGGATTCATGGTTCAAGGTCGCGGTATCGGCCATCAACTCCGAGGGCACTGATACACATCAATCGCAATATTGCGGTATGGTATCAGCCGATACGCTCAAAACGTAAGATAAAAGACCCAAATTTTTTGAAAAAATCATAAAAAATTCTAAAAATATAGAAAACATAATTCATGAATCATATGTAACAATATATCCGCAAATACATTAAACATAATTCAAAAAAAGATGTAAGGGCGCTATCGAAATATTTATTTATTCTTATAAATATTCATTTTAATCATTTAAGAACTTACCAACCATAATCATTGCCCATAAATTAGTAATCTGAATATAAATCTATTCTAATTTTTTTATTGCATTTTAAATGTCCCAAAATAAAAAAAAATGCTAATATATCCAATTATATATCAAATAGTAAATTTACCAAAAGTAGACTTAGGCAAAAGTATACCCAAAGGCCAATTACCCAAAAAAAAATATAATTAGAAGTTAAAACTAGTAATAGAGAGGTTTAAAAAAAGTCACCCACCATAGTCAGAGACTTAAGAGTCTCAAGACTCTGCATATGTGAGACGCTTCGTCCATATGAGAGAGAGAGAGAGAGAGAGAGAGAGAATATGTGGGTGGGTTCACAGTTGGGCATCTCGATGTGTGTTCACCATGGGTTCGCACTTTGCAGTGAAAAAGAAGATGGGGCCCGCTCTATTGATTCACAGGTATGTCTGCCATCTAGGGTTGGAAAATTGCTGATTTTCATGAGTGTCTTGGTATCTACAATTCTGCATATGGGTCTTTGAATTTTTCCTTTCTTTCCATCATTCCTTCTTTGTTTGGCTTCTCTATACCACCTCTAAATTTTTGCAACTGGTTAGGGCTTTTACAAAGATGGGTATTGACATTCTTCACTTTTTCCTCTTTTATTTGGATTTTTGTTGTTTGTCTAAGATTTTGAAAAGATTTCACTGTATCGGACCGATTCCAATGTGAATCGTCCGAGTCACACAGAATTGACTCCGAATTGAGCCGAGTTGTGACCAAGTAACCACCTATACTAGTGTGACTTGCGAGTTTGATGTACCGTATATCGTTATCGTATCGGGAGTGGCCGAGTCGGATACGAATCGGCCGATACCTTGAACCATAGGGGAATTACTGGAAAGAACAGATGTGGATACACGACTATACTATGGGTATGGAGGCATTGGGCACCTCAGGAGTCAATGTCCATCCCTTGCACCTCAGGGGCGACCAAACCATGGACTATACCTGCAAAACACCCAGGCGGCAGGACAACCAAATCAGAATAAGCCACCACCATGGAAGAAACCGAACCAAGGAGCACCGGCTGCCAATAATCAGGGTCGCATCTTTGTCATGACCCATCAGGAGGAGGATGCTTCCAATATAGTTGTAGAAGGTATTGTTTTACTCTGTAATTGTTGGGCACGTATACTGTTTGATCCTACTGCCACTCACTCTTTTATACGCATAGCATACGCTAGAACATTGGGTTTGAAATTGGATAATCTAGAGCGTTGACTTTCCTACTAGGGAACAATTTGATACACTTAGTGGGTGTAGAGGTTGTATGCTTCGGATTGGTAAGCAAGAGTTGAAGATTGATTTAGTGGTACTTGATATGAATGGGTATGATGTGATTTTTAGAAAAAATTTCTTGTCTACTTTTCATACTACGATGGATTGTTTTCGAAAACGAGTTGTATTCCAACTATCGGAAGAGATAGTATTCAGCTTCACAAATGAGCGGAATTCTTCCCACCCATTTCCCACTATAGGTAATCAATTCCTAAAAGCTAAAGCAAGGAGTAGTTTGAACTTCCTAGCTAACTTAATGAAAGATAAACGAATTGAATACCACTCTGACTTGGTATTGGTGGTGTCAGATTTTCTGAATATGTTTATGGAAGAATTAATTGGATTACCCCCACGGAGAGAAGTGTAGTTCAATATTGACCTCTATTCGGGTACCGAACTCATATTCATTGCTCCTTATCGTATGGCACCTTTGGAGTTGAAAGAACTAAGGAAACAATTGGACCAACTATTGGTGGTTGGGTTAATCCGCCTGAGCACTTCACCTTGGGAAGGCCCAGTTCTCTTCGTGAAGAAGCCTGACAAGACGCTTAGACTATGTACGAATTACCAAAAGTTGAATCAGGTAACAGTGAAGAATAAGTATTGTCTGTCTCGAATTGATGACTTGTTTGATCAATTGAGAGGTTCCAAGTACTACTCTAAAATTGATCTTCGTACTGGGTACCATCAGTTAAGAATAAAGGAAGAAGATATTCCTAAAACTTCTTTTCGCACAAAGTATGGACATTTTGAGTCTACTGTGATGTTTTTTAGATTGACAAATGTTCTTGTAACCTTTATGGACCTAATGCATCATGTGTTTAAACTTTATTTAAATTAGTTTGTTATTGTCTTTATTGATGACATTCTAATTTATTCAAAAACACATGAGACGCATGCGCAGCACGACCACTTAGTGCTACTAACACCAAGGGAGTAGAAGTTATATGTGAAAATGAGTAAATGTAAATTCTAAATGAAAGTGATCAAGTTCCTTGGACACGTGAAGTCGAAACAGGGAGTAGTTGTAGGCCCTGCCAAGATTGAGGCAATGATGAAATGGGAACAACTTCAAAATGTAACAAAAAATCAAAATTTCTTAGGTTTGGAAGGCTATTACAAGAGGTTTGTGGAAGAGTTTTCTCGATTAGCTATGCCGATAACCCAACTTACGAAAAAAGGGGAAAAGTTATTGTGGTCCAAAGATTACGAGCAAGCTTTTGCCACTCTGAAGGATAAGTTGACCACAACACTGGTACTAATTGTTCAAAATAGTGGTGAAGGCTATGATGTGTACACGAATGCTTCTTTACAGAGTTTGGGTTGTGTGTTGATACAGAATAGGGAAGTAATGGATTATGGCTCGAGACAATTGAAGATCAATGAGAAAAATTATCTGATTCATGACTTAAAACTTTGCAACGGTGGTGTATTGTGGAGATGCTATTTGTATGGAGAGAAATTTCAAGTTTACTCAGATTATAAGAGCCTGAAGTAAATTTTCACTCAAAAGGACCTAAATCTTTAACAAAGACGTTGGATTGAATATTTGGAGGATTATAAGTTTACTTTGATTTGAATTATTATCTGGGAAAGGCCAATATAGTAACAGATACAATCAATAGAAAGTCCCAAGGTGTAGTAAATTCTCTTGCATGTGCAAGTGGAAGATGATCGAGGTCTTAAAGGACTTTGATCTGTTAGTGGATCATGTTTATTTAATCTAGTAGCTCAACCTATTCTCCGAAAAAGAGTAATAGAGTTACAAAGGTTAGATAAAATCGATTGGAGAAAGGTGAGACTGTTGAAAATTGATCATTGTATGATGAGGAGGTACATTTTCAAAGGAAGATTATGTGTCGTATGATGCTCAACTAAAAGAAGAGGTTTTAGATGAAGGCAATCGTTCTAAATTTACCATCCCTCCGAGAAGTGCCAAAATGTACCGGGATATGAAACGTCAGTATTAGTGGAAGGATGTAAAGAGATATCGGAAATCATGAGAACCTTACAATCTTCACCTATTCTCGAGTGGAAGTGGCATCACATCACTATGAATTTTGTGTCGGGACTACCAAAGACCACTAAAGGAAATAATGCTATTTGGGTAATTAGGGATCAACTTACTAAGACTGCTCATTTCTTGCCCATGAAGACGACTAATACAATGGCGATTTTGAGCCAATTGTATATACGAAGGATAGTGAAGCTTTGTGGGGTACCTCTATTGATTGTGTCAAATCATGATAGTAGATTTGTAACTAAATTTTGGCAAAGCTTACAGAAGGCATTAAGGACAGATTTGTATTTTAGCACCGTCTTTTATCCTCAAACACTTGGACAATCTAACAGGGTAATTCAGATATTGGAAAATATATTAAAGGCGTATGTGTTAGACTTCGGGGGGAGTTGAAGTGAACATTTACCAATAGTAGAATTTGCTTATAATAACAATTATCAAGCTAGCATTAGAATGGCTCCTCATCAAACATTGTATGGGAGGTTGTGTAGATCACAGACGTGATGAGTGAAAGCCAGAGAAAGCAATTTGTTTGGATCTCAAATAACGAGAGAGACTATTGAGAAAATACAACTGATTTGAGAAAAAGTATAGACTGCTTAGAGTCGACAAAAAAACTATGCAGATAGGAGAAGAAGACCTTTGGAGTTTAAAGTGGGTGAATATATGTTTCTAAAAGTGTCACCTAAGAAGGGAATAATGCATTTTGGCAAGAAAGGAAAGTTAGCTCCGAGGTACACAGGACCCTTAGAAGTTATTCGAGTTGTAGGGAAAGTGGCTTATCAACTTAATCTCTCGGATCAGTTACCAGGAGTACACGATGTATTTCACGTGTCAATATTACAAAAGTGTGAACTCGATACATTACATGTGGTGGACTTGGAAGGAATCGAGATTCAAGGAGTAACTTATGAGGAGCAGCCAATAAGGATTCTTGATACCAAGGAGAAGAGGCTTCGCAACAAAGTGATTTTACTTGTGAAGGTATTATGGCAACACCATGGACTAGAGGAAGCTACATGGGAACTAGAATTATAGATGCAAGAGAAGTACCCTCAATTGTTTTCTATTTGTGGTAAATTTCGTGGACGAAACTTTCTTTTAGGGGAATAGATTATAAACTCCCATGTATAGTAATTACCATTGGTATGTATAAATAATGATTCAAGAATAAGATATATAGGTTGTATTAAAAGATAGTAAGTGTTTTAAATCTTATATATATGTTTGGGGAGACTTTGGGGCATAAGAAATTGGAGATTACCTCAACATTTGGCACATAACTTTTTTATCTTAGTATCCAATTATGTAATATTTAGACATTAGAAATTAGACTTCTAAGGCTAGAAAAATGTATTTCACAAAAATTTCGTGAATTGACTTCTAATTAGGTTAAAACTGCACTGGAAAATTCAACAAAAACGTAGTTGACGTTCGAACACCAAACATCATTCGAACAACAAACGTCGTTCGAGCAAGACTTAGCTATAGTAGTTTGGGGTCTAATAAAAAAAACTGACAGAACTCAAGATACTTGAGGTAAATCATGTTTGAATGCAAGTTATGTTCGAACGAAGCACGGCACGGTCGAACGCAAGTTACGTTCGAACGAGGCAAGGTCGAATGGAAGTCACGTTCGAACATGAGGGTGATTTTTACAACGATCAAGCTCGCACCGCCTGAACAGATTCAGACCCTATAAATACCCTAAGGACATTCCTTAGGTCAATTTTCGACAACTTTGAACCCTAAGAAGCCAACAGAGCATAAGGAAGAAAAAGAGCAAGATCGTGAGAAATTAACACCTAGGAAATGTATCAACGCACTAGGTTTCACCAAACTACAGATTGAAGGTAGGAGTTCTTTCTCAAAAATATACATTGAGGCTAGGGTTAATATTTATATGCTTTTGATCTCTAAATATATGTTAGATAAACAATTATTTTCAATTATATGAATCGTTTTCTTAAATATATATGATTTACATTCAAGATTCAATTGTTCTTAATTTGAAAGCCCTACTTTTTTATTATGATCAATGTAAACATGTTTCTTGAAGATTTCTTATATATTTTCTTGAAATATTCTTGTTTGAACATTGTTAAATTATGATTCTTGGTTACAGTTGGATTTAGTGAAAAAATTATGAAAATTATCTCTTATATGGGTGGGTGCGATAAACGTGAATTGCACTGGAATCTATATCACACAGTGTTGAGATGTTTCTTACCTTGAGGGTTCAAAGGCTTCATATTACTTGTAGTGGGATTGGTGTCTTACAAGGATCAAACCAGGGTTACCAAGATCGGCAACACCATAGGCGACCCACGATCTGGGTCGACCGACCCCAAACGGGGTACGTTCGCGTCCCAGTTCGGTAAAAACAGCGTCCCCAAAGTTTTGCCCTAGCAACGAAGTACCCACCCCAAATCGATATTCCAGACCCAGTTGTAATTAAAAATTGTTGCAAAATCCAGAAAAACATAGCAGACAAATAGCCGAAAATAGATATAAGAATATGGTTGATGAAATAAATACCGAGATATCTCAAGAAGCCCTTAAATCACCTTTGTCGCTGATTTCGCAACACCTTCATCGCATCTTTTTCGCTGATTTTACACCACCTTCGGCGTTGATTTCGAACCACCATCGTTGGTTTTTTAGATGAAGGAAAACCCCATTGCTCTTGGTTTTTCAGATCATCTTTGACGGAAATGAGGGGCTCGGCATCTTGACCCTAAGGTTTTTTGAGGTCTGATTTTTGAATGAGATATGAGAGTTTGCTTCTTTCATGGCTGACTCTGGCACTAGTTGTGTTTGGTATCGTATAAGAAGGGTTAAAGGAAAGAACTTCTTTTTAAGGTGGGATTCACCGGTCACCACACAATATTTTAAAAAAAAAAAAGGTAAACTGAAGCCCTAGGGCCTGCTGCCTGAAGGCTTTTTTTGGGTTAAAAGAATGAACTTCTTTTTAAGGTGGGATCACACAAAAATATTTTAAAAAAAAGGTAACATGAAGCCCTAGGGCCTGCCACTTGCCACCTGAAAGCTTTTAAAAAAAGCCTGCTCCTGCCGCCTACGTCTCCTCAGCCAAAAAAGTGACCAATAGAAACACAACAGTGATTGCCAAGTTGACTGGGAAAAGTAAAAAATTGTTTTAGAAACCAAACCACTTTGGTAAGGTTTCTTTAGGTTGGTAGAATTAAAATATTGAAAACTATCAAATGTATAAATATTAACTCACCATGTGTGTATATATGCACATTTATATATAATTTCTTACAATAGTATAAACGAACCAAATAAGTTTTCAAAACGACCCACGACCCCAATTAGCGTACCGAATAAGCCTACCCCTACCGTATCGCGTACCGCAGAAAATAACGTACCACGCACCCGTACTCGTACCACGTACCAAAGCGACCCGCGATCCAGGTAACCCTGGATCAAACCACTATTCGTTCACAGTGATCGAGACTGGAGGTTAACATACTAGTCGTAGGAAAGATTTGTCACTGCTGATGCGTCAATATACGCCATTGTAAAGATGTATGTCCCAGCGGCCATTGATTGGTTGGCTTGTGGTGTGGTGTAGTGTGGTGTGGTGTAGTGTGGTGTGGACTAGATATGTTCATTGTGTAGTTTCATGCTAGTCAGCCTACATACATGAGATATATTTATTATAATTAGCTATTATTTTGAAAGTTGTTTACTCTCCTTTATAAAGGCCTTGTTTGGTTTACATCTCTGAAATTGTTTTCTATTTTTTAAAATAATTTCTGAAATAAAAACTATTTGATTGATTGTTTTTTGTTTTTATTTTTTAAAAATTGAGAACAAAAACTAGATAAATAAAAAGTTAAGAACTGTTTTGTGTGTTCTTGAAAACAACACACTTCCATCACCACCACCACCAATACAATTCCACCGCCACCACCACCACTAACACCAACATCATGTCCACCACACCACCACCACATTTCTGTTTTTATTATTTTTTGAGTTATTGTCCAAACAAGTTTTAATATTTTCTATTCCGTGTAACTATTTTTAGAATCATATAACCAAACAAGTTCTAAGACACAAAAAATACTAAAACCAGTTTTCTAAAACTCTTCCTAAAAACTGTTTACGAATACTATTTTTTGAGACACAAACCAAACAGGGCTAGTGTTTTGTATCGTAAACTTGAAATCTTGTTAACTATCACGTTTTACTTCAAAAGTATTATATAATATTTTGAAAAAAAAGGGAGACTTACATACTTTTAATGATTTCTAAACCTTGTCAAGTTTGAGAAAATTTCTCGACTTTTTGCTCATCGTAAAATATATATAATTTTTCAAATTTTGACTTTGAGAAGGATATCTTTCTAGGTGAGTAAGTGGATTGGAATGCCGATGCGGATCATGAAGTGGATTCGAAAGTGGATGCCTAGAGATCCTTTTCCTAGTTTTCAGATTCTAAATTATGGATGAACTTCAACAATGTTTTGGGAATATTTCTTTATTTAGTTAGTTGGGAGACTATTGTTTTGGTTTTGGATGTAACAAGAAGGTTTTAATTCTATTGATAGAAACATTTGGTTTAGTTATTTATTTATTTGGTGGATGGTTTTATTATTTAATGACTATTTTAGATGCTCTCATGGTTGGATGTTATATAAATAATTAATGCCTTCCAAGGTGAATTTTAGGGCGTTACAAGGTTTGTATGATTAAGAACTCAAAAATTTTGCATATTATCATCAAAAGTATGAAATCGTAATATCAAAGAGCATCAAAAAATGTTTAATTAGCCAAAAGATTAAAGCAACTTATGTAAAAGATTGGTCCCCCTTGATCACCTTATACCAATGCAATCATTTCAACAGCCAAACATAAAAAAAAAAATGCTACAAATATATGAATGGTTCTACTTTAATGTAGTAACTGAGTTTTAAGTCGACTCTTATTCAATATTTCTTTACTCCAGTAATTGCAATCAAGTTCATCAGCATATTTTCAAAGTTATGCTGAGTCAAAGTAATCTGTTTCATGCTGTGTAGATAGGGGATGTACCAGGCGCCTAGTCTATGCTTTGTCGTAAAAAGCCTGTGATGTAGCTTTGGATTCTATTTACCAACAAAGCCACACTTCTTTTCACACATTCTACATTTTACTATTTTGTTATGATTTTCTGCTTCTTGCTTCCATAGGTCGAAAGAACTAAAATGTGTCGAAGGGCCTTTAGACGTAGACTACGTCTAAAGGCCCCTTCAACACATTTTAGTAGAATTAGGATTAAATGGACTCTACCTGGGTATGCCTGATAAAATTTGAGGACAACTATTTAATTCCCTTCAGTTTGTATGATACAACCCATACTTAATCCAACCCCAAAACAACTCTGAAGTGCAGTTCCTGACACTATCCATAGCTAGCCCTCTTTCTAAAAGCAACTATAACGTCACCTTTTATTCGTGCTAAACATACTACATATTGTCGAACAACTTAAACAGGTATGTCCACAGCCACAAATATGTAATCAATGAAATTTCAACACCGTACCACTTTTCAAGCCAACCTGTAACCATTCTTAAACCTTTAAAGAACATAATCCACATGCAACCCATAATGAGCAAACCATATATAGCAAATCATGAATGGCACCATAATTTGCAATGTCGGCATTCATCGTACTTTTTTTGACAGACAGACAATTCAAGCATGGTTTTACTTTGAAAATCTGACCAATGATTAGGCATATAAATCCAGATCAAAAAAAATTAGGCACATAAATGCTCAACAACATTGGCAAAACACTGGAGATAAAAATTCAACTGCTGCAGGTTGATTTCAGAATAAAAAATTAAATAAGATACGAACATACAAAGAGAATATGAAAGCATTACATGAGGGGTTACATAACCACCTCCACCCAGCTGTCCTTGAGTTTCTTTTTCTTTCTTTTTCTGTTAGAGTTTTGTATATTCTAAATCACCACATATTCCCACTAATGGTAACCTCACTCAACATCACCATCATGCAATAACTCAGGCATTGAACCATCTACAAAATGTAGCAAATTACAGAATAAGAATGGTATTAATTAGGAATATATAAAAACCTGAGTTTGCATATCATCTCCAGTGACAATGTTTCCAATGGTGCGAAGAGCAGGAATGAGAACTGAAGGAGATGGATGACTGAAATGCCAAGATAATTCCATCTTATAAGCATACCAAATGAAAGCAAAAACAAAATAAATATCCCACAGCCAAATATAATCCGCCAATAATTCTTTTTCTTCTTTTCTTTTCTCTAGAAATACTAAAATCCACAATTATGAAAAAATGAAATCAAATACTCACAGTAAAAGCTCAACCATTCGGGGACATACTCCCGCTTCAATAACAGCCTCAATTTTATCATTCGTACCATCTGAAAGATACGAGAGTGCCCAACATGCATCTGTTAAAACTTCTTCGTCATTTGAATGAATAAGCTGCTGTAGAGCTGGAAGTGCCGGCCTTGTCTGTGTAAATAAATTCAAAAATGCATAAATGAAATGTTTAAAGTTCAAAATATCTTAAATTAAGTATATACTGGGGCATAATCTTAAAGAAGAGAGTATTTTTAACTAAATTCAAAACCCATATCGCTTTGTAGAAAATTATATGTAGCATACAAATATAATTCCATGAAAAGGTACTGGCACACAGTGAACTCTCATGTATGAAACAAACATATATAGGGTCCAGCATCTATCAATAACAAATACAAAAGTCCCCAAAATGCAAGGTGCAAGTGAAACAAACATGAAGAGACTTACCTGTTCAAAAGCTGGCTGTGGCTTGCCCCTACAAAAATTCGAAAGAGTCCAGGTAGCATTTCTAAGCATAGAGAGCTTGCCATGCTCATTCAACTGAGCCAGCAGTGAAATCAATGCACCATGACCAAGGACAAGATCACGGCACTTGGGGGAATCACCAGCAACATTTCCCAACGCCCATACAGCCTAAATTTTTGAAAGGGCAAAAACCCCCAAACCTATTACTGAATATCAAACTCAACAAAGTATAACGCCTTCTACCAAAATCATTAAAGATATAACAAAAATAATGAGAAAGTAAAATCAAAAACTCACAAATGCAATGATGTTCCTACATCTATACCTGTTCACGAACATCATCACAAGGAGAACCAAGAAGTTTTACAAAAATTGGGACAGCGCCATGGTCAATTACCACCTTGGTGTGATCAGATGTCCCAGAAGCAATGTTTGTTAGAGCCCAAGCAGCCTCAAACTACAACAAATAATGCCAAGAAAGTTAAAATTAGATGATCAAAACAGAACTATAAGAATGTAGGAAAGATAGAATGCCTGACCTGAAGTTGTGGGAAGTCTTCCCTCATTAGAAACTCCACAAAACGAGGAACAACACCTGCCTGAATAACTTCTTCGATTGGAGGACTCCGTTCTAAATTTTGAAAAGGGGGAAGGGGGGGTGGGGGGGAATAGGAGACCTTAGAGTTTAAAAATCATACCATCTAACCATTAGAAGAGAAGAATTACTCAATTAAAACCCCAAAGAAAACACATCAGTTGTAGTAAAATTCATGTAAACACAATACTACCTATTGAAAGCAATTTTCGGAACTGAGTTGTGGCTTCCAGCTGCAGATTGCTATCGTTCATCCAAACACCCGAAACCATTGCTGGTAGATTTTCTAACTGCTTCATCAAATAATTCCACACACAACTAATAACAGTAAGAAATAAATTCGAAAACCTTTAGTTTAACAAAGTCTGAACAACAGTACCCACGAGAAAAGGCCACAAAATTTCAGTGTGTTGGTAAAATGTCTTTATTTGCTATGTCTAAAATATGAAAAAATTTCAAACATCCACTGATGGGTCTTTATTTTCTAGCTACAGATTGCTATCATCAGTCCAAACACCCGCAACCATAGGTGGTAGATTTTCCAACTGCTTAATCAAATAATTGCAAACAACGATCGACAACAGTAAGAAACAAGTCAAACATCTCAATAAACCTTTAGTGTAATGAAGTTTGAACAACAGTACCCACAAGAAAAGGCCACAAAATTTCAGTGTTCTGGTAAAATGTCTTTCTTTTCTATGTTTAAAATATGCAAAATGTTCAACCATCGACTAATAGATCTTCATTTTCTTTGGTTTACAATTCTTCACAATGCATAGAGTTCACATTTCCTAACATTATCATGCTAACAGTGACCATAACACTTCAAAATCAGCTAAATAATACATATAGCATAACAATGACCATAATGATTCAAAATTAGATGAATAACAGTTATCACAAACTTACAAAAAAAAACATAAAATCACGAAATCACGAAATCTAAACCCATACAGTTGATTCAAAATACAAACCCTAAATCTACAAAAATATCAGACGTAAAAACATCAAGTTACTGCATAACACACAGTGCAGCCAGTTACCATAAGACAATATACTTACTAAACAACGAGAATCAAAAAAATCTAATTCCATGCAACCAATTCAACAATGTAACCCTTAACCCTACCTAAATACCAAAATCAAAGCCTAAAGGCCGCTAAATTTTGAACATAATAACACAAAATAAAACCGTGCAGTCGGATCAAACCCTAGTTTTGAAATACAAAAGTGTCGAGAATAAGATTGCTACCTTCTTTTCGATGGTGGAGGCAGTTTGAACAGGGATAGGGAACTGTTGGTTAGCTGGAAGGCCTTCCCGTCGCTTCTTCTGCAAACTCTCTTCTCTCCGATTCTTCCTGATCTCCACCATATTGTCTTCTCTTCTCCTCCGACCTTCTTCGGCATCCACGGACACCTTGTATCGGTTCCGGCGAACCTCGGCTCTCGAGCTTGGTCTCAGCGACATTGTTGCTTTCCTCGATCAAACTAATTATACAAAGAATTCAAAACCCCTGGATTATATATATACAGTGTAGATCTATACTTGTGCTAGAGAGGAGGAGAATTGGCGGAGAGTTTGGTTTTTGAATTGAAAGGGGGCCAAAAACAGGGAGCATTTTATAGGGTTTGTCGCATAAGGGGTTAGAGTAAAGAGGGCCATTGATCAGGCTTATTTACTCAAATGTCCTGGAAATTTGAATTTGAAAGGTGAGGGAAAAGTGAATTGGGAATTTGCAGAGCAATGTTTCGAAGGGAAATGTTGTATTCGATGGGCTTTTAAAAGATGAGCAATGGTATTGAGAGTTAAATAATTAATTTAATTTATTGAGTTAATTTATTATCATCTTTGGATTAATTATGGATCTCATCAAATATTAAAATTTGATATTGATCCAATAATTTCAATAAAATTACATTATTATGTCAAATTTTTAGGTCTAAATAATATTATTTGATAAGTTTATATTTTAAAAGTGCTTTTTAGTTAAAAAGTGCAACTATACATTAAAATTTATTTGATGACGTCATCTTAAAAATGAAACTCTACATTGTTGATCCCAGAGTGAAAATATAAACTAGGGGGTGAGCTCACACAATTAGTGAGTATAGACAATCATATAACAGATAACAACGCTAAATATATTTTTTATTCATACTACTTATAAATGTCAGCATATACGAAAAATTTTTGATTTTTTATTTTATCCCTAATTATTATAATAAATTCAATTATACCCACCTATATACTTTCATCTAATTTTTATTTATTACTCATATTTGACTTTCAACTTGTTTTGAACTTTTTTATAAGGACTTTTAAAATTTTTTGAACTCATTTATTAGTAATACAGTTACATATAATTTTTTATATCTATATGAAGAGTAAAGTTTTATATATGTTAAATTATTATAAACATATAGTTATCGGATTAAATTCTACAATCAAATATATATTATATTTTATTTTTTGGTGTATAATAATATTATAGGTGATATAATCAATCTATTTAACAAACTAAAAAGAGATTCCTAAATAAAGGATAAATTAGGTACTGAAAAATTTATAGAATAAAATAATAATTAAATTTAGTAATCATTAAAATATAGATTAATTAGTCGACACCTAATTTATTATTTAATTTAATTATACATATAATTCATATTTATAAAAAAATATTATTTAAATTAATTTACGTGCAACGCACGTCGTGCATTACTAGTATTATCAAATTTTAATATACAGAATAAATGAACAATTCTATAAACTATCACATGTAAATTTCCATTTCTCTTGAGCAATTAGTTTATAATACATCAATTCAATATAACAACCAATAAAGTTATAATTTCTGCCACACAAGCTGTACTTGTCACATAGACAATATTTATCATATAGGCAATGTCTATTACACAGACTATATGTTTTTCATTAAGGCAAAATCCGCCACACATCTATTTTTAAGGCTATATTTGCCAATAAGGTCATTGTACATAACCATAACGCTAAACAAAACACATATTTGTCATCAACAGATAATAATCTATTTAATTTATATATCTATACTACTTTAAAATGTCAACAAAAATGAAAAAATTTTAATTGACTAAGATAACCCTACTAAAACAACTAATGCCCATATTATCTTTTTAAGTTAATACCATCATTCATTTAACAACATCAATGTTACGTTATTAGTAATTGTGAGGGTTGTGTAAACTGTTAGACTGGTGACTTTTGAGTTACTATGCATGTTTTCAATAAGTATTCATATAGCATGAAACCAATGGTAGAGAAAATAAGATGCAAAAAATCTCACGCTGAAACTGGAATCATTCAACCATGGCAATTGGTCTTGCTAGAATGGTTGCAATGGTGATTTCATCGCCGGCGTTAATTTTGTGCATTCTTAGCAAACAAATTAGAATAAGCAAATAATTTTGTTTTTCATTTTTTTAATGAATATCATCTCTTTTTTTGTCAGAAAAGAAATACGAAATATCATCTTGAATGTTTCAATTTTAATATGTGTAGTTGAAGACATTTTCACCGAAATGAGGAAATGGAGATTGATAATTATCAAAGTCCCGATCATCTCAAGGCAAATCCATCTCAAGTCCAAAGCATTGTCATTTTTTTGCAACTATCACGTGCAATGAAGGGTATGCTCCAATTTTTTTCCAGTTTATTGGTATTCTACTATTTGTGTTGATTCTTATTGTTATTATAAATTCTTTCTTTTTTTGCGACCAAATTTATGTACCAGTAAAATGATTTATTTTTAGCTATGGTTTGTTAAAGCTTCTTTGTTGTGAAGAAATATAGTTCACGTGAATGGGCATACGTAAAAAGAGGATTAGATAGATTTTAGTAAAATGTTTGGATCTTTTCTTAATCAAAAAAAAAAAAATTAGTCATAGTTTATGGTTACAAAAATTGGAATAAACTAATGAATTTAGGAGGGAGTGGAAAATGAGACTTGTAGGAAAGCTTTCACAACCTTGTGAATTATCCAAAAAGATTGGCTTTGTATGGCCATTCATGCAACCATATTATCACAATGATAGTTGAATCTAAGCATTTTTACTAAGCGTCTTTATTGTCTTTTACTTAGAGTGTTTGTGGTGATTCACTTTCAAGCTTGCTTGCTATGATGCTATGTATAAAGCACAACATGCTAGCTAATTCAATTTTTGTTGGATGTTTATTAAATTTTTCTTTCCGGACAACTTGTATTAATTTTTAGTTTCATTCTCATCCAAGGAATTAAACAGTGCCAAAGTTGTAATTTCAATTTATAAAAAAAATGATGCCCTTGATGCAAATGCTGCCCACATAACACATGCAAGAGAGGCTATCACTTGTGCCAAAAAGTTAGGAAGTAGTTCATTTTGTAATGAATGAATATGTGTGAGAATGAAATGGAAAGCTTTTTTTTCTGATAAGCATGAAATTGAATGCTTGATAAGCAAATGTTGGCCCACTATTTTATTGTCTTTTATTTTTGTTCTTTTTTCCATTTGCTTAATTGATTTAGCCATATGTTGCTATAAACGTCGCCAACAACCCATGTACTATATCCAATAATTTAAAATGCAAATAATGAGGATTTTTTGTATTCATATGTAATTGATTTGTGGATAAATTGTTTACATCTTGGGGTAAACAGTGAAAATATACGGCCCTCCTTACCACTATCTCTCAAATGTAATATCTACACTTTAATAGTGTTCAAATATTATTTTGGAATAGTGGCAATGTTGGAATGAGGGATTGTTCTTGGTTGTAGTACAATAGTGAAAACTGAAGCATGGTATGCCATGTACTTTAAAGTTTTGTATTGTGGGAGCAATGTTATTGGGTGAAATCATGTGATTTTGGATGTGCAAAAGTTATGGTAAGCCTTTATTGTGACATCAGGTAATTGTTGTATGCTTCTTTGCTTTTATTTTGTTCTTTTACCCTTTTATCGGGTAAAAAGAGAACCAAATACTTCTTAAATCTGTTCAAGTTGTTGTCGTGCTCCTAAACTCATTTTGGTGTCACCAAAAATATACGACGACCACAGATTTATGATCTACAGTTTGATTGATGGTTGAATTACTTCTTAGCGAGGTATTTTTTGTAAGACTTAAATGTGGCCCACATGATTTTTTGGCACATGTGATATTTACTAATGACTAATTAATAGGTGATTTGGTTGGGTCAAGATAATGATAAGGTTCCCAATCCCAAACTAAATAGGTAACTAATGTTTTCTGATTGGTCAAAGAGAAGTAGTAGTTTCCTGATGTTCTAATTTGATGGGAAGTAGAGTTTATGTTGAACTAGGAAACCGGCCCTCTCTCTACCTATAAATATATACATGCCCCATCGAATTGTGTATCGTAAGAATAAAGGTCAGGAGAGAGAAACCGATTTTCGGTCTACACCAAAGGATGGTTCAATTATTGTTCAAGTAATTCAAGGTTTGCAATAATGACTTCAGGTATGTTGATTATGATGTTTTTAATTCTACATTATGATTATTATGAGTATGTGAAAATCATAATTGTTCTAGATCTTGGAATTAGGATTTGATTATTATTTGATCAAATAAAGTTTACATGTGGTATCAGAGCCTGTGTTATAAACTCTTTGTGATTTTCCATTAAAGAAACCTTAATTGAATACTTTATACTGTTGTCCATTATTTTATTTATTGGTTATTCGATTTATGGACCATGACTAAACTATTATGCATTGAATAAACATAAGGGCTACAACTTTTGCGTCACTGTTGCCCTTGCGTACTCACAACTTAATATTTGAGAAAATTAAGATGAGGACATGAATTTACATTGCTACTAATTTTCATGGGTTTTGCTTTAACTGTGGTTGCAACCTAAATATTTCTATTTAATATTTTGGGTGTACTGAATTATTAGGTAGTATTTTATCATAATTGATGCCCATAATTTATAACCATATTTTTTATTAGCCGCATCAGTGATGAGATTATAGTTATCGGTGTGAATAATTAATCTCATACTGTGATCAACCAGTTACACATTATGCATAGTGTAATATATTGGCTATATTAAAAAAAAAAAATGTTATGACTTCAGATTACACACACATATCATAGAACACTGTGTCATACATTGCTAGTGGATATGCATAATATTATAATTTATCCATGATATTCTATATGATGTATGAAATTTTATGATTTATTGAAGCACAAAATTTTATTTATTGATTGATCTATTTATGTCTAATGTACAATCTTGTGTGTCATAATGATGAATAATTGGCAATGGATTATTGTTAATCTTATGATTTATTTAAAGTCATTGTTTTGATTTGGTATTTATATTATGCTATAGTTTGGTAGCCGCCAAAGTGGCCCAACTAGAATGATTTATAGATATCAAATCACATAATTGATATTTAATATCCATGATTGAGATATTAAAATTATTGTTTCGATTCGAGATCTATATTATGATATAGTTTGGTAGTCACTAAAGTGACCCAATTAGAATGACTCATAGATATCGAATCGCATAATTACTTTTAATATTCATTATATCATGATATTAAAATAATAGTTTATGTAATGTTATTATTTGATTTCATATCTATATTACGCTATAGTTTGGTAGTCGTCAAAGTGACCCAACTAGAATGACTCATAGATATCAAATCAAATAATCGATTTTAATATCCATTATCTTGTGATATTAAAATAATCGTTTGTGCAACATCATTATCTTGATTTAATGCCTCTATTATGACATAGTTCGGTAGCCGCCAAAGTGGCCCAACTAGAATGACTAATATGTATTAAATCATATAATTGATATTTAATACCCATTATCTAGGTATTAAAAATAATGACTTGCAAATCGCAGTTTCTTGATCGTTTGGATATTAGGAATCGGCCCAAAGGTGCACCACCTTTCAAATGATTAATTAACTGGAATAGGATAATTGGTGTATATTCATAATGGGTGTGGAACGGATGCCCAAAGGTGACGAACTTACCTAATTATGAATATATTATCAATTAGTCCTATTAGGTGAGAGAGAATCACCATAATGGTTAATGTATTAGTATATCGTGATTACTACCCAAATGAGAGTCACGATAGTACTACTTATTGTTTTTTAGAATATGTATTTATTCTAACTCATGGTTAAACTTATAGATAACTCAAATCATTAATGTAGTGAGCATTTACCTTCTTTTATTGTTAGTTCATGTATTGTTACATTCACATACTTTGTCTAGTTTGATACTTAATGGAATGAGTATTTTCAGATTGATGTGAACAAATTCAATTTTACTTATGTATTTTGACTACTTGTCTGACACTTAAGTGCTATTACTGAATCAAGTAGTTCTAATGAAAAGGGCTTTGCACAAAGCCTATAAGGGATAGAATAGACTAGACATTATGATTATGCGAATGATAATTATGAATAATATTAAGTTAGTACTTTTACATATGGTAATGCTTATTAATGTTACATAGTTATGCAAGAATGTTGTTGAACTATTAATGAGTTTCATATTGGACAATGATGGCTGAACTTACCATTATGAAATTTGATAGTACATGTGGGATGCATAAATATATCCTTATAATTTTAGCTACTAAGTTGATGGTTTTAAGAATAGACGAGTTCTTTTATGTAATTTAATTTGAACTCTTCGTCCCTTGATATGAACCTATATTGATGATATGTAGCATGATAATGTATGTCTATGATGTTTGTTTAAGTGGAAACAAAACTTAAGAACTTAAGGCACTATTCTAAGACCAAGAGCCTACTTAGCTACTTAGGCTCATAAGAGAAATAAATAATGTGTCATTTATGTAAAAGTTGAGACATTTTTAAAATGATTGATATAAACGAAGGGCATGATTCGAAAGGAAAGATAAGTATTAAAACTTTTGTATGTTTCGAATCACACTTTAAAGAAGAATATTCTAGTAGCACATTATGGATTGACTTGAATTTGCTACAACAAATGTTTCAAATTGATGCTAGGGATTTCTCATAATCCAAAATGTTAAATCATAAATTGATATCTATGGTTAATCAAGTCAAAACCCAATTTAAGATGGTTGGGACTTTCTGTTTTTTTCTAAATATCAATCATAATTTATATAATAATTCATGTTCCTAGTATTTTGAAGTTTGATTTTCTTATCTAAACTTCATGATGATTATTATTCTTTTCAAATATGATAATAAAGTGTTAGTTTGTTTAAGAATACCTTTTTAGCATTCTGGTATTCTTTATAATGGTTTGTATAAATTAAAGTCTGATGATCTATTTTCTGAGTTTCTTCTAATCCTACATCATAATGTTTAGAACCTACTGTAGTCCGATAAATGAAATTTTTTATGTTGTGACATAAATGACTAGGTCACATAATTAGAGAAAGGCTGAAGAAACTAATCAAATATGATATTGTTTTCAATCTAGAATTTTATTGATTTTAGTGTGTACAAATTCTATTAAGGAAAAATGAATAAAAAAAAAACACCAAGAAGGATTCTATAAGTGTAAAACTCTTTAAACTTATATATACAAACACATAAAGAATTTGTTATCACATTTATGGATGATTTTTCACATTATCGTTATCTCAATATACTACATAAAAATTTCAAGTATAGAATACCATTAATGTACATATTATTAATGTTGAAAGATAGGTATATAACAAAGTGAAAGTCATCAGATCGGATATGTGGTAAATATTAGGGAATGTATGATGGTTAAAGATAATGACTTTATTTATTTGTTAAACTTCTTGAAAAGTATGATATTTCTACTTAACGCACTATGTCTAGTATGTGGTAGCATAATGATATAGCTAAGAGACATACATAGTGAAAATGCTTAGGAGTATATTACATGATTTTTATGGATGAATGCTCTTGGAGTTTAAGACATCTGAAAAGAAATTGGATTTTAGAACGATTAATAGTAACTTTATCGTTTATCCAAAAAAAAAAAAAACAAATCCAAAGGGTATAGATTTCACTATTCTACACATAATATGAGAATTATATGTATTGATAATGTCAGATTTATTAAGAATGATGAAATCAGTAGGAGTGATAAATCACATAGAAAGTGGTTATACTCATAACTTTTATGATGTTGTTGTTCCCACAATTGTTGAATGATTTGACAATGTTGAACAACAAATTAATGATTAACCACTCCATATTGAGATTGTCACCAATAAATCAAAGTAGAAAAATATCACATGAGTAGCATTAAGATAATATCTAACAGAAATAAGATAAGCTATTCGGAATGATTACGTGATATATCTACAAGAATCTGATTTTGATTTAGGGATAGGTAAAGATTTGATTTCGTTTTCACAAGCCATAGAAAGTGATGACTTTGCTAATTGGATTGATGTCATGAATGATTAATTGAAATTAATGGACCAGAAGGAAGTTTGAAATCTTGTTAGATATGAAGTCAAACTTATGATCAAAGGTTTCACTCATAATTGAGACATTGATTATATAGAGACCTTCTATTATGTGTCTAAGAAGGGTTCACTAATAATCATTATGACATTGGGAGCTCATTATAATTTAGAGTTATACCATATAAATGTAAAACTATAAAGATTAACCTAAAGAGTTCTGAATAAGGGAATTGAAGTAACTCTTGACTTACAAACTTAATAGGTCAATATATAGATATAAAGAAGTTTTTCCACCATGGTATTTTAAGTTCAATGATATCATTACTTCTTTAAGTATTAAGGAAAACATCATTATTGGTGTATATATATCTTAAAGTTAGTGGGAATAAGGTTTTTAACTCTATATGTTGATATTGTGTTGTTTGTCACTAGTAATCTTTGATTATTACATGAAACCAAGTTTCTCTCTATCAATATTAAATAAAAAATACGGTGAGACAACTTATGTGATTGTAATTTAGGATCGATCACATAGATTCTTCGGGTTGTCTCATAAAGTATATATAAGAAGAATTCTAGAGAGATTTAATGTAGAGAACTATTATGTTAATGTTACTCCAATTTAAGTAAAAAATATAAGTTTAGCAGTATGTAATGTCCAAAGAATGTAATAGATTCTTAATGTTTTATGTATGCATTTATGTGTATAATGTCAGACATTATTCTTGCAGTTGGTAAATTATGTAAATACCGAACCGATCCTGAAATGGATCATTACGAGCTTATAAGATATTTACAAGGTATGAATGACTATATGCTCACATTTAAGAAGTCTAATCATCTAGTGGTAATTGACAATTATGAAAGTTAAATTGTGACTTGCTTTGAGGCTACAATTTATGGATTATGGATGCAAAATTCTAATCTCAGGACTTGGAATTGTCGACTTTATGGCCTAGCCGCTGGGAACTTATCGTGATAATTCGCATATGTGTTTTTTGCTAAGTGTCTATAGAGTATAATAGCATGAAGCTCATGATTGCAAATCCATTAAAGAAAGTGCTACTAAAGACATTTAAAGATGTTAACATAATGAGTCTTGATTGTAGCTCATGATGGTTGTTCACTTAATGTTGAGGATTTTGCATAATGATTATTTATTTGACACTCTCAAGTCTTATTCGAACTGTTTACGATATTTCTTGTTTTTCATAATGTACGTACATGTATAAGATTGATTGAATGATAACAAGAATAGCCTTCGGCACAAGGCATTATTGTTGGACCTTATTATATACACTTCTCAATTATAGATCGCGTTAGACAAGTTGCTAGTGTTGTGGTACATGGAAGGGACTATATCGTGTTAATGATGTACAACCGCCATGACTCGCATTAGTGGGTTGTTTAATTGTGGTATTATGATGACCAAATTAAGGAATGACGGATTGGATTTAATGCGCGCGTATGTTAACCTTACTAGACTCAACTGTAAGATAATCATATGAGCCAAGTGGGAGAATGTAAGACTTAAATGTGGCCCACATGATTTTTTGGCACATGTGATATTTACTAATGACTAATTAATAGGTGATTTGGTTGGGTCAAGATAATGATAAGGTTCCCAATCCCAAACCGGTTCTGATGTTTTCTGATTGGTCAAAGAGAAGTAGTAGTTTCCTGATGTTCTACTTTGATGGGAAGTAGAGTTTATGTTGAACTAGGAAACCGGTTCTCTATCTACCTATAAATATACACATGCCCCATCGAATTGTGTATCGTAAGAATAAAGGTCAGGAGAGAGAAACCGATTTCCGGGCTACACCAAATGATGGTTCAATTATTGTTCAAGTAATTCAAGGTTTACAATAATGGCTCCAGGTATGTTGATTATGATGTTTTTAATTCTACATTATGATTATTATGAGTATGTGAAAATCATAATTGTTCTAGATCTTGGAATTATGATTTGATTATTATTTGATCAAATAAAGTTTACATTTTTGTCTCAATGTTAGTTTGGCCTTATCTCCAAATTCTGAATCATCTCTCTATTGTTTCAAGTTACTTCTATCTAATCTACTTCTTAATAAAACCATTAATTATTTCCTGAAAAAATGGAATAGATTAATTAGTTGAGAATATAGTGATATTTTCTACTGTTTTTGCATTGTTGTTGTCGATGTCTGCTCTTAGCTTTCTTCTTGGTATGGTTAGCTTCGTAAAATCTCTTGTATGAAGAGACTAGAAGTCCAAGGTTAATACCTACTATTTCATACTCAATACAGTTCATGTGGAACGCATGTGTGCATCAACTAGTTACTATAAAATGTCAACAAAAATGAAAAACTTTTGATTGATTTAAATAACCTTAGTAAAAGAACTAATGTCTCTTATATCCTACCCTTTCATATTCTTCTCTCCCTTTAATATTAAATTCATAAATTATTATATATCTATATCTATATTACTTCTAAATGTCAACTATTCTTCAAAACTTTTAATTTTCTTTTTTACCCTTAAAAATTCTTATAAAGTTAGTCAAATCACATCTTCAAGTCCTTTGATCTTCCCTTAAACTATATAAGTTATAACTGATTTAACTTTTGGAATTCTAGAAGTATAAATATTAAAAGTGCAATCAATATATCCATTATAGTTCAGAATTTGAACCATGTATCTGAAGTGTGTGAAATAGAGGGGTTTGAAGAAGCGTTATAGTATTTCTAGGTGTTCTCTATCAGAACTTTCAGCTATGGTTTTGGTGGTGGCTGTGAATGGCGCAATAGGCTCTTCGATTTCTCATACTGAAACATGCCATGAAACAGGTGAGAAAGATACTTGATTTGTGTGGGTTTGTTAAATTTCAGAGTTTTGAAATTGGTTGTGAAGGGAAAAGTACCACAACATAGGTTCTATTTCAACCGGAGGTCTGAAGTAAAAGTGCCACTAAATAGTAAGTATTTTTCCTATTTTCTTGGAGTTAACTTGTTCAAGGGCTGCAATCCAAATGCAAAGGATATCTAATGACTTTCTCAATTTCATTTACGCCTTTCAATTTGGTCTATCTTTATGATTCTTTTTGAGAAAAGGTTAATATTACTTCTACGATATTTTCATGCATTTCCATTTAAGGTGAAAGTTCTTCCACCGGTAATTTCAGGCATTAAACTTCTTGTGAGAGTAAGTTGGTGTCACTGCTACTTTTTGAAACATTAACCAATTCGATTCATCTCTTAACATGTCTTTGCTGAGTTCATGAGTCATTTTAGTGTACTTTTTTCTCTATTCAGCATCATGGAACACACTCAATTGCTTTCATCTTTAGCCCCATTCTCACATAGTGGCTTAGTCTGTCATCAGCATTGGGATAAATCAATATTTATGATTCTGCAGATTCGTAAAAGTACATCTGATTCTTTTTTGCCCTTTTCAATTTAAATGTAATGATTTGGGGCTATTGGTGATGTTAAAAAATCCAAACTTATCTTAATGTAATTCAAATTTAGATACAATCATTTAACATTCTTGAATCACAGGACAAACACCTGTAGCTACAATGATAACAAGAGGACTCCGTGTATACCTTCACAAACACATATATATAATAAAGTATCTTACAATTCAAATTTCAAAAGATAAACAAAATGACTTTTGCTTTTCGCTGTTCAGATCGCTTTAAATTTTACTTTAAACTTAATTTAACGGCTAATATTAACACCCTAAATTTAATAGGAAAAATAGGTTCCTAAGGGTGTGTTTGTAATGACTTTTCTAGAAATTATTTCTCATAAGTACTTAAAAAAAAAAATAGTGTTTGAAACCGCACCACCACTACCACCGCCACCGCCACCACCACCACCACTGCCACCGCCGCCACCACCGATGTCGTCGCCGCCACCACCACCGTCGTCGCCACCGTCACCGCCACCACCACCGTCACCACCACCGTCACCGCCACCACCACCGCCACCGTCATCACCATCGCCGCCACCACTACCGCCGCCGTCGCCGCTACCACCACCACCATCGCCACCACAGCCACAGCCGCCGCCACCGCCGCCACCACCACCACCGCCGCCTCGTCATTACCGTCACCACCATCGCCCTCATCGCCACCACCACCGCCATCGCCATCGTCATCACCGCCACCACCATCGCCATCATTTCCACCACCACCACCGCCGCCGCCATCACCACCGCTGTCACCACCATCGCCGTCGCCACCGCCACCGCCACCACGGTCATTGTCACCCACCACAACCATCACCGTCTTCTACCACCACCACCTCTCACC
This sequence comes from Ilex aquifolium, assembly GCA_951799425.1. Classification (NCBI taxonomy): domain Eukaryota; kingdom Viridiplantae; phylum Streptophyta; class Magnoliopsida; order Aquifoliales; family Aquifoliaceae; genus Ilex; species Ilex aquifolium. Next base: position 21,182,314 of record OX637396.1, on the reverse strand, counting down.
CCCACTACAACCGATGTTTAAATTCATTTATCTCTCATCTATGTTTGTGATTTGATTTGGATAGGAATACAAATATGTTTATTGTTTACCATTTTTTATTACTCTGTGCCTTCAGGCACACACAATAACTAGTATATCTATATGAGAGAAAGCGAACAAGATTATGGTATGATAGCTACTGCTCATTTACAATGTTTTCAGACTAATCATATGCTTTGGCAATTGTTTTAGTGAAAAATAAAATCAGCTTGTTTGTCCAAATTTTGTTCTCTAACACAACCTGATACCTATTAGTTCAAGAACCAGTCCAATAAAGTTGGAAGGGCCCTTTAATTTGCCAAAGGGAAGGACATGGAGAGATATTATAACACCTTGGGTAGCTAAGGGAACTTTATCGCATGTGTAAAAAGGTACGTTTTGTCTTTGTTGTTGCTTTTGAATATGGGACTAATATTATGCTTTGATGAATTGATCCAGTTGGGGCATTCAAATTCAATTTTATCTTTCTTTCAAATTTTAACTTTTCCAAATGCGTTTTTGTAATGCTTATGTTGTCAATCCATTTTTTTAGATCAAAGAAATTATTGTGGTTTAACTTCATGTGAATTACTGAATGGGAAAACTTGATTGTTAATACTGTAGTTCTTGACCTTGTGAGGAGGTTTTGGCTCATATTAAATCTAAAGCCAGCACAGGTAGCTTGCGGTAGTGTTGGTTTTCCTTTTAATATTTTTTTGAGTTTCTAAATGTAATTTAAGGGTATCACAGTCTGTTCTACTAGACAACACAAATTGCTCTTTTATCATTGCATTCAAGTGTGAGAATTGTATTCGTACCGGTATGGAATTTTTCTATTTTCTTTTGCAAGCTACAAACTGATAGGCTCTGCTTGGATGATGGTAATCTTGAATGAAAATGTGATTCTCATTCCTTAATACTAGATTATCATGTTTGGATAATCAATTATTCAATAATTTAACTCGAGAATAAGATTACTATCGTAATCCAATTCTTAATAATAGTGGGTATCCCTAAACCGATGACCGGGTATTCTATAAAAGGAATAAAAATCCCAAAAATGAAGTTCATTCCTAAAATTAACTTCTTTTCAAAAATTAAGTTCTCACTAAAATCAATCTTCTTTTTAAAATCAAGTTTTTTTCTTAAAATTAGTGTTGGCATGATTTTGAGGTCGTCCAAATACTTTGTTGAACAAATAAAATAAAAATTCATATCACAAAAAATTTAAACTAAATCATAATTTAGTTCTCCTACTAAAATCAATCTCCTCTACAAACATATCAGCTTATTATCCTAGAGGAACATATGTGTGAATTATGGCTCTTGGAGAGAGAGAGAGAGACAGGGGCTTCTGCATATTGCAAACATAAACATAATGAATTTGTTCTATGTTTCCTTTTTTCTTCTAATTCATAACGTGATCCAGAAAGGAAATCGGGGCGGGTTTAGTGTTAAACCACACCGTCAAGAGGATGCACTATACAGAATGAACATATAGACGATATATACTTTCTCTCTTTCTCCGTTTGCCCTTTTTTCATTTTACAACAAAAACAAAAACACGTGCAAATGAATCAACACCCGTGTAGACAATCAAAACCTGTCAATGAGCTTAGGATCACTAACGCAGAAATGTTGGCAACTGGAATCTTCGCCAACTCCATTTGCAAACACCTCTTCACTCTCTCACTGTCTCTCTTTCCCCTACCTAACTAATTCACAGTTAAAGGAAAAAGAAAACAACACCACAAAACCACTTCCCTCAGTGTAGACTAGTTGCTTTAAATACATTTTCACTTCCCACTCCCTGTTTTTCGCTTCCCATCAGCAGAAATCGACTGCCTCTCAGTCTTGTTAAATGTTGAATTACCCCCAATAGATAGCCGCCTTGATGGTGGTGCTGGAATTAGGCTCCTACTGAAGACAAAATTCAGATTCAAAACTCTGTCAGCACATATCAAAATGACCAGCTAAGAGCATTAAGTGGATGCTTGTTTATACTGAATTAACAGGGAACTATTTTTAATCAATTTTTTCACCACTTTGTTTTGAGTATATGGTATATAGTTGGTTCGTAGTTATTATGCATGAAAACCTGAGGAATGTCTTAATGAGAATGAGAGCTTCCCTTGTTAATGGTCAAAAGAATTGATGGAAAGCATGAAGAACTCGAACAAAAGGTTTTATGCAGCAGCAATCTGAAAGAAAAGAAAAGCGAAGCAGTTGCGAACCATGATACCTTATTTCTGGTCTCTTGGTTTGCTTTGGACTTGGCCTCTTAAGTTTAGATGCCACCCCATTTGAGACGTTCGTGACTTTGGGAGTGTTGAGTTGTAAAGCGAAGTCCAGCTCAGAAGAGTCGCTAGTTGAGGCCTCCAAGTCATCAGAATCACCGATGGTAGCCATCTCATGGCGACTCCTATTAACATCATGATCTTGGCTTTCTTTTCCGTTGCCTGAAAATCTACTAACAGATTTGTCCGTGTCTATCTTTGAAGAGTCAAGTGCATATCTCTGACAGAACATCTCGGGCGACCGACTGCTATCTTCTTCCCAACCTCTTAAATGTTTTTCATATTTGGTCACCCCATCTTGCTTATTCACCATGACCTTGTCAACCCAGTTGCCAAAACCTATTTCTATCTCGTCGTCCTGCAATCTAGGACTGCCAGCGGGTGGCCAGGGAGGTGAATTCATTAACAAGTCTTGGAGATCAAAGCTTTGCCTTCTCACCTTTGATCCATAGTTGTTTCTGACCTGCAAGCCAGAATGAAAAATGGGAACTCTTATTCAACCAATATTTTTCATGGGCATTTTGACTTGTCGGCAACATAATAATCAAGTAATCCATATTTCGTTTCTAATTAGCAGATAAGTTGAGTCCTCCGATTTTGCCATTTCATTCTTAATATCTTAACTATCCTCACCACATTTGATTTTAGGAATCTCAGGAAATGAGGCCATCTTAAGTTAATTTTGGCCATATCAACTTTGTCCAAACAAAATTAGTACCACTGCCATTGAATTACAATTACTGTCATTGCTAGTTCATTCTTGAATTAAGATACTGCCACTGCCATTTTCAGGGTTGCATCAGACTGAAAGAAATTAAAATGAAAGGTAATGCCCAATTCAATGTTATAATACCTCTACGTTGCCGACATCCTCCATGGGTTGCATGGAATTGCCAGACATATCTCCTGCACTCTGCCAATTAGGATCTGAAGGAGAATTGCCTTCAAACATCATACCGAGTCTTTCAGGGCTGTTGGATCTGGACTGCTGAAGGTGACCTGTTCCTTCGTTTCTAGCTAAAGCCGCCTTGAGACTAGCAATCTGAAAGTGCACAATAAGCCAAATAATCATTCGCTTTCAACATGAGTAAAGTATTAACTAATAAAAATGAGAAAGGAGCTTCTTAAGAGTAGTAGGCAAAAATTAATACTTATATAACAAAACCAATGGCCTGCTGAAATTTTTCCTAATAACTATGGCTCGTATCATCAGACAAAAAAGAAAAAAGGTTAAAAAAAAATGAGCAATTTGTTCTCACTAAAATGCTTAGGCAAGAAAAAAAGAACAATAGAACCTCTGGCCATTCTTGAAGTCATAATGCCAAACCTACAGGGTCATTAAAGAGCATAAGCACCTGTTCTTTTAACTTCCTGACATCAGGACTATCTTTATTTGCTCGAGCAACACCAAGCTCGACAGTGGACACCCGTTCAGCAAATTTAAGTGTGCTAAGTGTTTCTCCAGTAGCATCAGGATCCGGACTGATATGAACAAACATCAGCGCCTTAGCTTGCCCTCCTGATAAATTCAATGGCCAAGAACTTAATTGGAATGAAATAAACGAGCAAAGAAAGCCAATGCAGACTAGAGGAGGTAAACTCTTACCAAGTGAATCTTGAAGCAACTGTGTAAGCTTACTGTTCCTATAGGGAACATGTGAATTCTTTTGCCCAAGAGAAGATATCACATCCCCTAAAGCAGAAAGAGACTTGTTGATATGTTGTGCCTCTTTTAATCTATCTCCTACCACCTCAGATTTGTCAACCCTTTCACTTCCTGCTAGATCAACCAAATGCAAACAACCGTGAAGAATTGTCCCTGATGTCAAGTCTCTTCCTCGAACATGAACCTTCACGCAACTGCAAATGTATTATAGTTCTTATAGCACGAGTAAGATCATTGTCTTCAAAATAAGGCAAGTCATAGAAAATAAGGTTGTAATTTATAATTAGTAAACTATCATTTTCCCGATTTCATAAAACATATTTGAATTGCCAAGTACAGTCTTGAAGGTGTAAATAAAAAGATTATGTGGTCATACTTTAACCATCTAAAAAACAGGGATAAGAAAAAAGCAACAAAACTTCTACCTGTGAGAACGACTACTCCGATCATTCATGGCTGTGGCACACACTGCACGATTTTTTAGCCCAAGGTTCATTAAATAAAGAACATCCGATGTTGATGCAACTGGTACAAGATTTGCATCTGGTACACTAATTCCATTCTGAGAACTGTTACGAATTTCTAATGTGTTTAGTAGTTAAGAAACACTATAATTATAACATTAATTGAACAAAAAACAATGATGCTAAAAAGTAAACACTATTATGAAGGATATCTTTTGTTTAGACCATCTACCGCAAGGAGATCCCTAACTTGCTCATTGTAAATTTCAATCATCTGAACAGAAATATCATATACAGTGGTGTCCTTTCTTTGTTTGGAGATAAGAAATAAATCGCTTAATGCCCTGTAGTTTACTCCTAGATTTTCTTGTGCAAGATCGCTGGGTCCAGTCTGCAGATAAATAGTTGCAGATGTCAAAACCAATTAAATTGACATTCAAACATGAAAAAAAAAATGTTTAATGTATAAATTCATCTTGCCTAGATTGTTTGACCATGCTTGAGATATCTTACCATGGTATAAGTTTTCCCGGATCCTGTTTGACCATATGCAAATATGCAAACATTGTAACCATCCAGGACAGACCGAATCAAAGGCTGGGTGTCTGAAAATACCTCTTCTACAAGAAGAAGCAAAAAGATACAAATAAGTTATGCTCAGAAGAAATTCTGAAAGGTGGGATATCCATAAGGACAAAAAGCTATTTGGGAACCTTAGTGACCTTGGGTTGCAGATGGACCAAAAACTTTATTGAAAACGAATGATCTCCGTCCATCTTTTCCATACTTTAACGGGGTGGTAATCGTAATGTTTCCCTCATCAATATGAGCCACAGTGCTCAAACGATTTGGTTGCCCGGGCAAGAATGGTCGCACTCGACAGTACACCCTTATGCTGCCTATTTTAAACATATGGAAGTAATCATTCTTCGGTACTAAGAACCATCACATGTTAATATGTTACATTACGATTATAACGAAGTGTTTATGCCGCTGACAATCTTACCTTTGAGGTCTTGCACTTGATTGTATAACTTTCGATTTTCCTCCAGAACTTTCTGATACCCTGAAGCAGCATGAGCTAGACTATGCAGATGTTTACCTATTATGGAAACTAAACTATTGGATCACCATCATCTATTTATGATCTCTACGACATGCAACAATTTGATATGAAATTATACCTAGCTTGTTGACCTCCACTTGATATTCCTTTTGCAGACATTCCATATCAGCTTTTGCAATATGAAGAGTGTGTTTCAGTACCTGTACAATGAGCGTCAGTTCACTAATCACTCCCATGTAACAAGTTATGAATTTATGTGGTCATCCACACGTCATGCTACTTAAGAGTACCTGTATTCCTCTTTGCTGTTGTTCAACCAAAATCTGCTGCTTTGAAACCTGTCCTTTTGATCCCTCATCAAAAGTATCCTTTTTATTGTAAGTTTGCCCTTTTACTATCTGAGAGGTTCCTTTGTCTCCCACCTCAATTGTTTAATACACGAAAAATATGCCATGAAATCAGAAGTGTATGTCATGCAGTTGCATTTATAATTCACACAAAATAGACATGCATGCCAACATTATCTAAACATGCCGATTTATTGCTTGCATTTGGGATCTCTTTATTGTAAATATAAAACTACACCTTTATATCCCCAGAAGCAGATTTTGGGAGAACCTTAGAATAAGAGACATCCGTATTTTTTGGAGTTGTTTTCATCTGTTAAATTGACAGAACACAATGTGCAAAACAATAAGAAAACTTTTAAGGACATGTTTTCTGACAGCTATTCTGCTGCAAGACAAGAAAAATCACTTTCTATCTATTGTGGAGAAAACAAGGAGTAAGCAATTAACACAGTGAACAGGTCAGCGAAGAGCTTTGCATGGCAGAATTTATTGCTGTGTTGAGACTTGAGAGAGTGAAAAGCATATTGACAAATACATCTGCTTACCTGTTCTGTTTGGCTTGCTAACCGATGCTCAAATTCCTCCATAACTTTTCTTAGCATATTCTCTACAATCTGTAATTAAAGAGAGTGATTTCTTACATTCAGAACAATTTATTTGTAATCAACAGAATCAAGGAATAGTCTAGTCAAACGAGGATGAGAATCGCCATGGTTCACTACATCGACCAAATTTAGGCCTACAGTTGAAAGTGTAATGTAGACATTACTAAAACCATACGAAGAAGTGTTGAATCAGATGAACATTTTCAATTAATTGCATGGGAGTTGATTACTATTGTTATATGCTCTCCACTTTGTGTAACACATGTAATGTCTGATCCCCTTACTATGCACAACCATAAGGGGACTTCACGAAAGCTTCCATCCTAAGTGGGGAAAGTAAAGATAATTTTGCAAATTTGACAAGCTTTAAGAGAACTTACTACTGGAATTTCTTCTTGTTTCCTGCCCAAAAGAATTTCATGGACACGCATGTTCAAGGAGCTAGAGTTACCCTGTAAATTATAATCCAAAAAGACTAAAGAGTCATTCGTCTAGCTCTACAAAGCGTACAAAGAAAAGTAAAACAGGATCACTAACCATTTCATCAAGGTCATTCCCAAGATCACTGCTCAAGACTGGATCACTAAACAAACTATCCATAGATTTCTCACTGATTGATGAGGTCCTTGAAATGGAACGCATAAATGGTTCAGAATTTTTTCTTACAAATTGCTTACTGGAGGAAGGGGGTTTCAGATTTCCACCAAATTTCCATGATCCATTTCCACCTCCTTGTTTCCAGTCACTGTATGATTTCAGTTCTAGTACACAATTTACTATTCTTGAAGATTTCCCTCCCTAAAATTCAGAACATGGAAGATAATTGGCACAAAAGAAATGCAACTTTTAGAATGCAGTTCATCATGCAATCTATTAAAAGAATTTTTAGACAAGAATTTTCGAATGCAGTTCTAGACATGAATTTTCGAGATTAAAAGAATATTTTTTTAAAATTATCTTTCTAGTGGCAGCAAACACAACACTCATTCACATACCTGTTCCAAATCAGAGGCTTCAAAGGTCGGAAGCCCCATTTCCTCCACAGCTACGAGGAAGTTTCTTACATTTTCGAAATACTGGTATGCAGACAAGGCTGCCCCATCAGGAATAACTACAGATTCAGAAGGTGCTTCAACTACCTAAAAGCAAACTGACTAATTAGAGCAGTAACAAATTGAATAATAGATGAGGAAGAGGGAAAAAAATAGAATAACAGAAACTCAATTAAATCAGGGAATTGAGAACCCTACTTTAGGCACAGCATCAGGTTGAATCTTGTTGAGAACATTGCAAAGGATAATCCCACTTCTCAACCCGAGCCTGAATTCTTCTTCTGATGGCTCAGCTGGAAAATCTTTGGCTCCAACAACTCCAACTACCTTTCTTAGCCACCTGGCTGCTTCATATCTTCTCAAGGCTGAAATAAAAGAGCCCAGACTTATGAATTCTTAAAAGCAAAATCAAGGCCAGAAAAACCCAAAGTTCTTATACCAACATCGCAGATGATACATATTCACCAGTAAATTCTCCAAGGCAGTTTACCCATTTGTATTTCAAGAATTAAAAAGAGGGTGTTTTATTGGTAAAAAATGAACAAGAACCCACCAGTTCATGCACATTAGGATATCAGAAGTATATGATTCGAAGTTCAATTTAATGTCAAATAATATGCACCGAAATCCACAGACTCCAATCGTAATTCGGATGGATATTAAAACAAGAGAGAGAAAAAAAAAGAAATATATGTGAATATGTGGAAAAAAAAACAAAGAACGATCAAGATAGTGTACACTTTATTTTTCAGAAAGGCAAAAGAAAAAGATGGACTTTATTGGCAAATTAAGGACAAGAACACCAGAAGTTCATACACACTAAAAATCGAAAGTACATGATTAAAGGCCTCGAATTATTGTCAAAAAATAGTCACCAAAAAAAAAAAAATTTCCAATCATAATTCGGATAGATATTTAAACAAGATAGAGAAAACAACAGAAAAAATGCGCAAATATGAGGGGAAAAACAAAGAAAGATCGAGAAAGAACAATCATACAAGCTTCCTCGGCTTTTCTTGACGCCAAATCCATATCACTCAATCGTTTCCCATGCTGCTGAAGAACATTTTCCACGACAGAAGCGACAGAAAAATGCAACATCCCCTCCGTCTCCATTAGTACACAACACCAAGGTAGACAGGAAGAAATCTGACCGTTGAACAATTCAAAATTCAAGCTTCCAGCATTTAAGATCAAACCACCAAGAACTCAATCTTTTACTTCACAAAGAACAAAATATCGATTTAGATTCTGAAGAGAATGATAACGAGGGTGTGTGAATATATAAAGGGAAGCTATTGGCATATGAGTTTGCACAGAGAAGTAGGGTTGAGAAGGCAAGATCTATGGGGAATGTAGAAAGAAACAGGGAAGAGAGAAGTTACAGAAAGAGGAGAGAGAGAAAGAAAACTGGTTTGATTCTACACTCTCTCCCCTGCCATGGCCATTTTTTGCTTTCTCTCTGTCTATTTGAATCCAACAAGCTTTCTTTCTTTTCTGTATACCGAAGCTCCTTCCGAGCCACCCGGCACGGGCCCCTGATTTACATCTTAACGGGCAATGGCCGATTTTAACGGTCTGTCTTTGGTGCAGCTTTTCTTGTTCCAATTTTGCCCATTAGTTAGTTATACAAGAAGGCATGTCAAGCGTGTTGGATGGGTGGATTCGTGGGGTTGTGTAAAAAAAAAAAAAAAATTCCCTTATCATTATTAATGTGAAAATTTTAGTCATATTTCTTTTTAGTTTATCATATTTTCAAAGATACATTCTTTATTTTTTGAATTTTTACTAACACCCCTTATTAGATTAATGACATTAACTTGTTAAATTATCTATGATATGTTTTAGGAAAAACTTCATAATAAGAAAATTTTCATCCATACTCCCTCTAGATAGGTATATCTTCAATAAGATCCCTTTTATTTTTTAAAATTTTCATATATTAAAATTCAAACTGATTAAAATTCAATTTGAACTAATTAAAATTTATTTTTTATGTATTAAAATTCGAGTCAATTAAAAATTATATTTTTTTACGTATTAAAATTTGAGTTGATTAAAATTTGATTCGAGCGGATTAAAATTCATTTTTAATCAACTTAAATCATATTTTAATCAACTCGCATTGAATTTTAATCATTCTGAATTTTGATATATAAAACAATATAAATTTTCATCGACTTAAATTTTAGTAAGTAAAAAATAAATTTTAATCGACTCGAATTGAATTTTAATTGACACAAATTTTAATAAATAAAAAAAGATACAAATTTTAATCGACTCGAATCAAATTTTAATTGGTGCTAGCAACTCAGGTTGAGCTCAAATCTGCTCAAATTTTAATACGTAAAAAAAATTAATAGGCTCAAATTTTAATACGTAAAAAAAATTGAATCAGCTCAAATTTTAATACGTAGAAAAACGAATTTTAATATGTAGAAAAATAAATTTTAATCAGTTTCAATTTTAATCAAATATTCTGTAGAAAGATTATTTGGGGTTTATGTAGGGCAATTTTGGTATTTTAGATGAATTTTTTTATGGCTTAACGACAAGGGGTGTCAGTGATGTTTAAATATAAATTAGAAGAGGTGTCAGTTATGTTTGGAATAATGGAGGGAGTCTCATTGAAGATATATTTAGAAGGGGTGTGGATGATAATTACCCTTTATTAATTAGTGTTAAACGAATCGTGTCATATCAAATTTGTGTTGTATATAAATCGGATATAACTGGTATATAAACGAGACGTATAATGTATTTTTTTAATTGATTTTACCTATACCCAATTTATTTATTAATCGTCTCGTGTTAGGTCCATACGTTTACGAAACATATGGTTTAAGGAGAATTCAAATCCTCTAATTTTGTATCGTGTCCTCTAATTTTGTATCGTGGTCGTGTTGTATTAACAAAACATACTATATTTTGATAGCTCTACATACAAGTATGATAGTAAATAATCCATTAGCTACCAGACACGCAAGTGTGCAACTGATGTGGGATACAAGGGAATGGTGAAGAAATCTGAATCTAGGTATTTGTAACTCAACAACTCAGTTACAAATTGTACTGAGACTATTGCTTACATGAATCTATTGTATTCATTTTTTTTAAACTGAACAACTCAGTCACGCAATCCGCACGTGTTGATTAGGTGATCGAACAAACAGTGAGACATAAACTCACATGTTTGAGTTCAAGTCATCGTGATGCATAAAATTAGAGTTTTAACCACGTGGTTTGGGAATGATCTTATGCATTCAAATTTTGCGTTGTAGCTATTAATAGTCCAAAAAACATGGGGCTATGAATAGTTCCTATTACCATGGAAAAAGTCACTTACAAAGGGAGAACAAGAAGCTAGAAAGCACATGCATATGTAAATATAAGATACAATGATATGGTAAATATACAAAAATTAGAGACGGATTCGGTCAGGATAGGTATATAATAAAATATATAATAAAATAAATTCGGTCAGGATAGGTATATAATAAAATATATCCAATATTTTTCTACAATTTGACGAAAAAATTATAATTTTCAATAATTTTTTTAACAACAATACCAAAAATTAATAATTTTCGACATTCAAGGAAGTATAGATCGTCTCATTATGATAATTACAACAAAGAGAAGTTATTAATTAAAGGAATGAGAACTAGCATTTAACTAATTAATTTAGTTAGAAGTAATTGTTATCAAGAGATATGTTATAGTTAAATCATTGTATACTCGTTTGATCTATAATAAAAAATAATACATAAGAAACACTCATACGCCTTCAAAGTTCTATGAAATTTTATTTGTGTTACATTGTATGTAAATTCAAAAGAAAAAGAAAAAGAAAAAGATTAATTTTAATTTAATCTAGTAATAATATAATACTAAATTTGGATGACATTATAGCAGCCCGATATTAATTTTAATTAATCCCGACCTGGTCACTATTGCCATTTAACACCTAATATTAGGTAGTAATGAATATCATGTAGTAGATGATATTATTTTTAACAAGTTAAGTATTAAAAATACAATGACTTTATTATACTTACAAACTTAGAGTCACACTTTTATAAAAGTTACATATTATGCAAATTCTTACCCTCAATATTTATTTTTGTCATTTTTAATTTAATACCATATACTATTACTTAATCCAAATATAAATTTGCTATTATAATTATAGATTTATATATTATCTCAACCTTAATCCAAACTTGTTATACAAGGATAAGATTAAGTAGTACTCTTATTAACATTATTTTATGGATTGAATAAGAATTATTTACTCAATTTCATTCTTTATTTATACCTGAACGAAACATACCTTTAGAGATCGAATCTAGAATAATGAGAAGTGATCATCTTATCCACTCCTTTTCAAAATGAGGGAAGGACTGTCTACCTATGTCACATGAAAGAAGGCTACCAACTAAAACATTGCTGTATATTTTCCAGCAATTAGGAAGATAGTCATATTCCAGATAGAGACAGCTATAGCTTTTAACAGCAGATATTAACCTAGTCTTGCAGGTCAAAATCACAAACCAACCAAAAAGACTTTAAAAAACACCCTTATTTCCAATTAAAAAGAAATTTGGAAAAAGTTGATTTTCCTTTTGTTTTCTACTATTCAAGGGACTTAAAAGAGACCATAGATAAAAAAAAAAAAACTCAATCCAAAATAATCACGTCATTATAGAATTTGGGGAGAGTGATATGTATTCGGTCTTATCCCATACGCAAACAGACTATTTTTGTAACTCACACCATGACATTCAAGTCACAACAAAATAATCTAATACCTAACCCAAGGTCTGACCTCAAATTTTGAAGGATCTAAAACAGGTAGCACATAAAAAAAAATAATAAAAAAAAATTGTTCCATTTGAAAGTGTTATTGTGAGGATGCTTTTAAAAATCTCGAAAAAATGAAACAATGAACGCAATACAAGGATTGAATATGGGACCTTGCACATCTGTACACGAAAAGGAAGACCAAAATTTTGACTGCCACTTAGCTCTAGCAAATGAAGACATGACCTTATCTTTATACCACTCTAACCTAAACACATGATAAGAATAGGATCTTTTGAGGACAGCATATTTTGGAGCACATGATATATAGGATCGTTCCATACTTTAAGCAAGACTTTTTTGAAAAAGAAAAAAGTGATACCCCATGCAAAACATTCATGTTTACGTAGGATTTGAGAGATACAATTGTAGACAATTTTATCCCCTATTTTTGAGAGGATAATTTCCAAACTCAATATGTGCAGTATATTGAGAGATACAAGTGGTAGACAGTTTTGTCTCCTATTTTTCAGAGGTTAATTCTCAAACTCAATATGTGTATTATATCTAAGACTTCTATTACATTATTCTTTTGTCGTTTATAAATTAGAGATTCGGAGTTGCCCCCAAGGTACTTAAAGAGATGATATTCTACCGATGGAGTAAGATATCAAAGAAAATAATGAGACTGGACAATCATGTGCAATGGCGCATGATGGAATTCGTGAAAGGAATAATATAAATTTAAAAATAATTTGATTCCTTATTTCAAGATTTATTCATATTTAATATAAATTGAAACCCTAAATCTATAGAGAAGATTAAGAGTTATCTCTTGAAGAGTGCTTTTAATAATCTTCAAGCTTTCTCAAAAAATTTGAATCTTCAAATCTGAATTCGATCTTTACCGCAAGCCTCGCAATTGTTTGACCTCTATTGATATCCACACGAATTGATAAATTTGAATGATCTACCTCAACTTTTGATGAACTAGTAGAAATAGAGAATGTTTGGTGGATTTTCTTGTACTAGCATGTGACACTCGAAAATTCGGGAGGTCCTTTCTTAACCCGTTGATCACCCATCAATTCGCGGAATACTCGTTGATACCATATAACCCGATACCACGTCGTTACACCCCATTCACCGAGATCGTAACAAAAAAAAATTCGGTCAATCTCCTTTGCATGAGAGTCTTTCCCAATACATAATCTGTGCATACATAAACCTATGACCATTCCAAGGTCCAAATCTCAAGTCTAGGACTTAAAATTTAACCATGTATATAATCCAAAGAAAAGAACTCAAGATATGAAGGCTCAGAAGCATTGCAGTTCAAAATTCAAATTTTGGGAAGGGGTACCTATATCTGTGATAAGGAGTATCGGTACTTGAGCCCTCTGGAAGTTAGGTACCGGTACTTGTAAGACTTGGTACTGGTATCTGGGTGGTACATGTGAGTATAGGTACCGGTACCTGAGTCCACTAGAAGTTAAGTACTTGTGAGGTACCGGTACCTAGGGCCCAGATTTCCCAAATTTCTCAGATTTCAACTTTTAACCTACAAACTCAAACAATATCCTTTCATAATGAGATTACATATCAAAACATAAAGTACGCTTACAAGCCTTTCTCAAAATACAAGTTTTGTGTTACAAAATGCACAAGGCCAAAAAAGTAATATTTATACAAGGGTCCTCAGTTCTAAATCAAGAGCCACAACTTGGCTATATCCTCAAAGCGGGCCCATAGGAGGGCATTCAGTGCAAGCTTATCCAACACCTGAAAAATGTTCCCACACAGGGTGAGCCGAAGCCTAGTAGGGTATTTCATATGGAGAATACCTCTCAATCCCAATGTATATGATATGGATGCACATCAACATATCAAACATATATCCTAAGCAACATATATATATGATGCCAAGCATACCAATCATGAATGAGTTCTCATGAATGTATGTCCAAACTCTGAACCCCCTTTCGGGTTCCTATACACGACAGATGATACTATGCCATAACATGAACCGGGCATTTCCAGCCCTTGACATTGATGCTACGCATACAATGACCATTCATCAACTCTTGTGTCTTTCTTGGGTAAGTAATTTTTGGACATCACACCAATGGTCTACCAAATCGGCACGGTATTTGAGGGCATCACACCTCCGGCTCAGAGTACACCGACACTCTTTTCTGAAATTTCACCATAGGGCGAGTGAGTGAACCAAGTAACCGAGCCTTGCACCCAAGAGAGAATCTATCCCTTCTTGCTATACCCGATGTAATTTTTCTATGCAATGTTCATGCGACTCAATTGGACCTTGATACAAATATCCCGAGTCCACCCATTAACTCACCATGTGGTGATTGACCAACTCATGCATCCACACACTCACACTCATGTCAATGCCCATAAATGTAGTGCAACTCGTGCATATGCAATGTAATGTACATTTGCCATTTTCAATTCATCATAAGCAAACTATGACGTGAGCATATGACAATATCCCATAAACATCAAAATGTCTATTATATCATGAAGCGTATAATAACATCGCATAACATCACTAAGCATGTTATAGCATTTTTCATTCAAATAACACACTTGAACATCCATAGGTATTTTATCAAACACCTTTAAAGCACAAATGTAAACACATAGCATGCCAATACATATTACACATAATTCACATGTTCAAGCCCAAATCAAGAAAACATAAGCATAACATGTTCATCAAATTACCCAAACATCTAACTAGTTACCTAATAGCTATGTAAATGTTCTACATAGTCATACCCATATCATATACATAATTGAAATTGAAAGTAATCCTAAATAGGAGGAAACCCTCACCTCTTGAATTTAATCAAGGAAGAAAACCTCCAAGAAAATTTCCTCCAAGCCCTAGCTCCCAACACCCTTGATTTCCGAAAATGGTAGAAAATAAGTTTTGTTGGCATTGATGCGTAGGCCTCGCCGAGTAGAACAACTTCAAGTCTCGGCTCAAAACGATCCGACGGTCGGATCTTTGTAGATCGGAGAAGAAAGGTCGAGAACTTTGAAAGCTTTTCCTTTTCTCCCTCTCTCTCTCTCTCAATCGGAATGCAGGCCAAGAATGGGGGAAAAATCTGATTTTTCCCTTTTACATACTCCTTGAATGCTTGGCTCACAATGCACCACATGTTCCGATTTATCTGGTCCAATTTTATTTTTAATCAATTAAATCTCGTCTCGTATTAAGTTTAGTGTATTTTTATTAAACTAAGTTTAAATTATTTTTTGAGTTGAATAAAATCTGATCGCGTTTATTTTAGTCGCGTGACGCTAGATCGTCTCATAAAATAATAAAAATCCGATTGTCTCGAAATTTAATGAAAACTGACTGGATAGCTAGATTTCGCAATACGAATCTAACGGTGAGGTCCATTTCGTCATCCGAGTTCTAAAAAAATTTGGTTTTCTACCTGCACCTTAACGACTAATTACCGTTTTACCCTTTTTAATTAAGTTTTAATTTTTCCCGGGTTTTACAAGTAAGAGAGAGTTGCTATCTCATCTATACACCTCCTATATTAAGGTATGTATAGAGCCTTAGAAGACTCTAATCCTACTTTGGGTGTAGTTGCAATTATCTCATAATTACATATAACCCATTTATTAACTATTAATTATAATAAAGTTCCTAATTAACTCTTAATTAGGTTTCACCCCAATTAAATCTTAATTGATTTTCTCTCCTTTATCTTTTAGTTTTCAATCAATTCGATTGTGTGTGACTCGATAGATTCAAGCATACTCGGTTGTAGGCATTCGATACTAACTACAAGTAGTATCTCAAATTAGAACTCTTTCTAATTTAGCTTGAATTAGAACTCTTCTACTTCCCTCTTTATGAAGAACAATTAATTCTACTAATCATGAGTGACACCTAACAACATATCATGATCAACCTCTGGATAGCACGAAGTAGGTAAAGAACTCATTCAGTCTATAGTTACCATGCAATTCAATCCTTCTATCACACAATGCCCCAATTGAATTTTTAGGGTATGGAATTACGTCAAACCCCTAACTCAATTTTATGTGTTCGATCTTAGGACTATGACTCCTAATGATCAATTATAAACTCTTTTTTTAATTGTCATTCTGTCTTGGCCAAAGACTACTTGAGTCATATCCTAGAAGATCACATAGGACATTCTCCATTTCTTTACTAAGGGTGATAGATTTCATGTTGTACACGCATAAGTCTCCATACATGTCTAATTATGTCCAACAATACATATCCTAGTTACATGGTTAGTATATGAATATGTTATATAGTTAAAGCATATAAGTCCATGCACAAGACAACCATGGTGTCTCAAGTCTAAGGATCAGTTGCATAACTATAACTTTAGGATTTAACATTGACAGGTATGTAAAAATTCCTATGAAAAATTTCACGTTAGTCAATGGTCACATTCAGTATATTTGTTCTCTAACAATCACCCACAAACTTGCTTCAGTGTCCCTACACTAGTGACTTAAATGAATCACCTCATATCAAATATGAACAAACATAGTGTCGACATAGTAATCATTTGACTAGGAATATTTAAGAGTTAAGTACTAAGAAGTATATGTCTTCTCTTCTCAACACCTTTGAGAAACTATCTTCTTAACTTATACTTTATGGATTTTATCATGCATATTAAAATGAAATAAAGTAGAAACATGATAAATAAACTTTCCCTTTTATTTAATTAAGTAATAAATGTTGCTAGTACCACCCCCAAAACATCATCTATATGATTAGTCTTAGAGCATACTACTAACAATCTCCCACTTGCCCTAATACCAATCGACCGTGTATCTAATATCCATCTTCTCAAGATGTTAGTCTAGTTGTTGTTATCTTAGTGCCTTCTTAAGTGGGTCCACTATGTTATCCATTGATGCAATTTTTTTGATACACACATCACCTCTTCCAATGATCTCTTAGATTATGTTGAAATGTCACTATAAGTGTTTGGACTTCTGATGAGACTTTGGTTCCTTGGCTTGAGCTATTGCCCCATTGTTGTCACTATACAATAGTATATGTGACACCCCAAAATCCGGGGGTCCCGTTGATAACTCATCAACCCGCGGAAATACCCGTGGAATCGCTCAACCCGACACCACGTCAAGAATATCTTCAAAATCGGGATTATACCCCATAGTGAAAATTCGGTTTGACGTTCATTTGCTTCAATTAAAGTTCCATACACCATGATTGGTATCCCATTAGGGTCCACTTTGATCATTTAAAGGAAGGAAATTCATGGCCCAAAGACTTGGCAAAACATTTGAAAATTTCAGATTTTTGTACCGACTACCTGTCGGCTACCGGTAGCTGTTTCCTTCTGGAAAACAACTACCTGTTGGCTACCGGTAGCTAAAGGCAGATTTTGCCCATTTCATTAGTTTTTCATTTCCAACCCCTTTTAAACTCTTCCAAACTCCTACCAAACATATATAATGAAAATTCCCACATTATACATAGTCCATCCAAGTCATATTACATACAACTTCATACATTCATAATTCAAAATATAATGTTTTACAATATTTACATGTCATAAACCATTTTAAAACAAAATGTTTACAAAATCTTGAGATAAGGCCACACATAGGCCCCCTTCACCCTTGATGCTTTCCATGGGAGCCAATCGCCGGTGTAAACCCGACACCTGAAAATTGTTTCCCGTATAGGGTGAGCACAACGCCCAGTAGAGATAAACCTATAGAGGTTACTCTTCCCCTAGATGCACATGCTCATGTAATCGTCACATAAACATATAACTAAACATTTATCATACTTATGCATTCTATGATGGAATGCAACAATGCTATGCCATGGAATGAAGTGACACTCACCCATGCGTTTCAACCCGAGTCCTCACCGACTCATACAACACAATGCAACGCCAAAGTGTAATGCAACCCGTCTATTGACGGAAAAATCCTTCCAATAATCGTTATGAAATCCGATCATTATTGGAATCTACCCATTGAATGGGTGTTTTTATAACCAAATCCTTGTGTTTTCTTTGGGCAACGGATTTTCGGAGTTACACCGCCGGCTCCGTGAACCGTGCCACTTTTCTGGAATTTCACCGCCGGCCAAGTGACTAAACCAAGTGGTTTAGGGCTTTTCACCCAAGGAAGTCGCCATGCCCCTTCTTGCTATACCCAACACAAGTTTTCCTTATGCAATGCAATCATGTGACTCCATGTGACCATCGGTCCACATTTCCAAGCCCACATATCAACCACCAAACAAGGTGTTGATTATATCCATGCATCTCCCACACACCAACACTCATGCAATAGTCCCATGAATGTGATGCCATGAAAATGCTCAAAATGCAATAACTACCACATGAGCAATGTATCCACATGTTCAACATGTCATAACTTCATGGCAATTATATCAAGTGCATATAACTACCAAACCTCATATTCATGTCAACATATCAAAGTCATGCATAATTTCAATTGTCTCTATACACATAAACATGTTATCACAATATCATTGAAATAACCTCATTTCATCAACCAAGACATTTAAACAAACACCTTAAAGACATACAATATATTTACACACAATTCATGCCCACATTCATCACATCCCAAGGAGAATTCACACATGTAATTCTCTATAGTTAATTTCAAGGTTGAATTTGTTAAGAATACTTTCCAAACACACTTCCTCATCCCAAATTCATGGAACCATGCATATCTATATATAAATCTATATATATATATATATATATATACAATTATCTACATCTAGAACAAGAATAGACCAAAGTAGGAGAACCCCTACCTCAATAGAGATGTAGGCAATCTCTATACACCAAAATCACCCAAAAACCAAGACTTTCCCCAAACTTCACCTTTGGATCTTCGGTGAAACGCCTTGTTTTTGGTACGTAGTCGAAGCCCTCGACGAGTAGATCATTTCTCCCTTCTAGCTCGACGGAATCCGAGCGACGGTTGTCGGAGAAATCGCCGGAGTAAGGCTTAAGAAAACCCTTTTCTCTCTCCTCTCTTTCTCTCTCTCTTTGAACGGCTGAACAAGGCTCAAGTGGGCTTAGAAAATCTGATTTTTCAGATATTTTAGCCCTATTTATAGTTTTAAATGTGTGGTCTACATCGCACTGCTCGTTTATCACTTTCGGGCCCGTTTTTCGTCCCGAAATGACTCATTAAGTCCCGGATTAAGTCCAAATAAATTTTATTGGCACATTAATCCAATTATAAGGAATTTTAATATTTCTCGTTTTTGGGGACCTTTAAAAGGTCAATCGCCACGCAGTCGTCTCGATCTACGTGAAAAACCCGACTCTCTCGGAATTCGACGAATTTTCTGGTGGTTACTAGATTTCGCATTGCGAATCCAATGGCGCACTCCGTTCCCTCCTCCGAGGTCTAGAACATATGTATTTTAAATACGTGCAGTAGTGGCAAATTACCATTTTGCCCTTTTTCAGAAAAAAGTTCAAATTTTCCCGGGTTTCACAGTATATGTAACTCAATGGTAGGAAATCCTCTGAGGTGGCACTATACTCAGCCTTACTAGTGGAATTCACCGTGATATCTTATTTACAAATCCTCCAACTTACTACTCCATATATTAAGACGTACACAAATCTAAAAGTAGATTTTATTTTATCTACATTAGACTAAAAGTTTAAGTCTATAAATCCATCCAAATGTAGCTTTCATTCTCCATAGACAAGAAATGCATCCTTAGTTCTTTGCAAGTACTTAAGAATGTCTAGACTACATTCCAATGTTCCAAACATTGAATTTGACTGATATTTGCTCGTTATATTTATTGCGTATCTGATATCAGGTTTTTCTACATAGAATAAACCTGAGGCTACCTATTGGTAAAGAATAAGAAATCTTGCTCATGTTATTTCTCTCTTTTTATGTCTTAGGGCTCATGTCCTTAGAGAGATGAATTCCTCCTCTGAAATGTAAAAATTCATTCTTGGAATTTCGCATGTTAAATCTAGTTAATACTGTGTCTTTGGACAAGGATTGGGATACCCAAAACAACCATCTAGATCTATCTCTATATACCTTTATACCTAGTATATCAGATACTTCTCCCAAATCCTTTAATGTAGAAATTATGTGAAAGCTATAGTTTGACTGATGAGAGCATCCCAACATCATTCACAATGAATAGGATGTCATCCACATAAAGTACCAAAAATTTGATAGAACTCCCACTAACCCTTACATACATGGTTCATCCATATTTAAGAGGAAACTAAATGATTTGATAGTCTCATCAAATGGATGTTCCGATTTCGGGATGCTTGCTTTTAATCCATAAATGGATCCATGTAACTTGAACACATTATGACCTTCGTCATTGGATATAAAACCTTTTGGATGCTCCATAGAAATATCTTCCTCAATATTTCTATTAAGGAAGATGATTTTGACATCCATTTGTCATATCTTATAGTCACAGTGTGCAATTATGGCAAGCATAATCCTGATGGATTTTTGCATGAATATTGGCGAGAAGGTTTCTTCATAGTCAACTATTTGTCTTTGTTTGAAACCTTTAGCCCATAGCCTAACTTTATAGGTCTCTACCTTTCCATTAAGCTTATCTTTCTTTTGAAAACTCATTTGCAGCTTAGAGGTACAATACCTTGAGGTGGGTATACAAAAGTCTAGACTTGGTTGGAGTATATAGAATCCATCTCTAATTTCATGACACTTTGTCATTTTCTCGAGTTGATATTTGATATCATCTCTGTGTAATTTATAGGATCACTTTAATAACCATTATAACCAATAAAAAGTTCATCATCACCTTGATGGAGATACCAAAGCTTGTGTAGTACTATGTTCTATATCAATAGGGTATTTAGGTTGATCGATAACTGTTTGTGGTTTTGAAGACATTTCCTCAAGTTCTATCATTCTTCTTATGCCTTCATCTTGAATAAACTCATTTTTAAGAAAGTAGCAAACTAACTAACAAATACTTTTGTTCGCTATGAAGATAGAAATAATATCATAAAGTTTTTTTTTTCTTTGAGATATCCCACAAATCTACATCTTTTAGTCCTAGATTCCAAATTGTCCATATCATGTTTCTTAACATGTGATTGACAACCACAAATCTTAACATGTTTAAGACTTGACTTCTTCCCACGTCATATCTCGTATGGTGTCTTAGGGACAAATTTTAGAAAGTACCTCATTTACAAGGTATGTGGCAGTTTTTAGGGCAAATCCCTAAAAGGAGATAAATAAGTCAATGTAACTCATCATTTATCGAACCATATCTAATAGTGTTCGATTTCTCCTTTTAAAAACACCATTAAGTTATGGTGTTGGAGAAGGAGTCCACTGTAATAGAATGTTATTTTCTTGAGATAATCGAAAAATTCAGCATTCAAGTATTTTTCTCTTCGATCTGATCAAAGAGTTTTAATGCTTTTGCTAGTTTATTTTTCTACTTCATATCTAAATTCATTAAAATTTTCAAAGGCTTCATATTTTCACTTCATTAAAGTGCACTTACCATAACCATAAATGGTATCGGTGAAGGCTATGAAGTACGAATAACAACTTCTATACACTAAACTCAGTAGTCTAGATACATCACTATGTATTAATCTTAATATATGCAGCTCTTTTACTTTGTCCAACAAATGGTGTTTTTTTCATCTTCCCATTAGATAAGATTCAAATGTTGGATGGGCTTCATAAGCCCATAGACCTAATTGTCCGTTATTAACCAATATGCAAATCTCATCCTCACTAATATGACCTAATCTGATATGCCACATATAACTAGGATTCTTATAATCTCTAGGTCTTTTATATGTGATGACATTCATATCAACATGTTCAATACTAGCAATGCACGAAGTGCGTTGCACATGAATAAATTTAATTAATATTTTTTTAATAGAAAATGTAAATTATATGTATAATTAAATTAAATAATAAATTGAGTGCTAAATAATTAATCCGCATTTTTAATTATTACTAAATTTAATTATTAATTTATTCTATAGATCTTTGACCACCTAATATGTTATTTATTTAGGTATCTCTCCGACCCTTTTAGGCATTTGCACATTGCTTGATGGTTTCTATTGTTGTTCCTAACCTCCTAACATCATCCCTCAATGTATGTGGTGTATGTGTGAAGGGGAGTGTCACTTTCCCTTGGAATGATGTCAAAAGAAAGGGAAACGGAATGGTGGTGGATGAAATGTAAAATGTGTGTGGTGAACAAAAATGCTTCCCAAGTGCAAGAAGACTTTTGTGTGTCGTGTTTTACTTGGAGAGTACTCCAAGGTCGTCTCCTCAGGGAAGGAGGTGAATCTTGTTGAAAGTGATCTTGGTGAAAAGAGGTAAAGTGTGAAATCTTTTGTTGGTTGAAGGTTGATTTGTGATTTTGTCTTAATGAAATTGAAATGGGAAACAAGTGTTGGCTAATCCAAAAGGTTCACTCCAATAGGAATGCTAAGTCAATTCGAAACATTCCTCCAATGGTGCATAGATAAACGATTGATTCGTGAGAACCGAGGGACGAGGTGGAAGTGAGGATCCAAGCATAACCCGTGAAAAGTCTACGGGATATCAAAGACTCACAACCATGTCCGCACTCAACCCAGTCAAACCAAACCATCGTACACCGAAGGGAGGAAAGAAGATGAGTTGAAATGGCATACCCAAGAAGAGGTCTCCCTTGGATTAGCCAACTTAAAGACTTAGCTACTCATGCTTAAAGGAAAGACAATAATGTAATAGAAAGACCTTATATATAAATGAAGATTGTAGCTAAGTTAATGCAAGAAAACATAAGCTAAAAGAGAATGCATTTAATATCCATTTTAAAACTAAGAAAATGAAGAACATGAGTGCATTAATGGTGAAAGCTTGAATGGTAGACTAAACTTGAAAGCAA
This sequence comes from Ilex aquifolium, assembly GCA_951799425.1. Taxonomy (NCBI): domain Eukaryota; kingdom Viridiplantae; phylum Streptophyta; class Magnoliopsida; order Aquifoliales; family Aquifoliaceae; genus Ilex; species Ilex aquifolium. The sequence goes on along the minus strand of OX637396.1, from coordinate 21,159,006 downwards.
CTTGCAAAATGACATTAAAGACTTCAAACGAAGCTTAGAAGTTTCTTACTATGGATTACAAGACAATGTAATGAAGAGAATGCAAAAATATTAACTTCTCTCTCTAGCACTATTCATCTTCTTCGTTGGACTCTCTCTCTATATATTCCCATGTATATTGCAAAATGGTGAATAATAATGGAGTCCTTCCCTCCAAAAATGTCCATGGAGTGATGCTATAGCCCTATGATGTGATCTCCATGCCTAGGGGCTAAAAAGGGATGGGTTGGACAGGGTTGGTGCAGGCCTTGTCTCCACACCCATCACATTCTCTCTCCTCTTTCCTCATTAATGATCAAGCATCCAAAAGTCCAAGAAAAGGTGCAAGATGGATGTCCATGGTGTTAGGAATGGCAGGGGCAGGTAGGAGAATGTCTGGTGGGACCCCCAAGATTTCAGAGCTTGAGATTTAGATTCTGACGCAATTCAGTAAAACCTACCGGTAGATCGCGAAAAACCTACCGGTAGGTTTTACTCCAGTAGGCACAATCTACCGATATTTCTTCGGTAGGTGCAAGACAGTAGCCAAAATCTACTGGTATTTCTTCGATAGGTGTAGGATAGTAGCCAAAACCTACCGGTAGGGTCTACCGGTAGGTTTTTCTTGGTTTTGCTGATTTCTTGGTTCCTCCACCTCCTGAGCTATCATCAAGCCTCCTCCTCATCTCCATTCATCTTAAGCATCATGAAAGGGCTCAACAAGCATCATTTAAGCCTTTTTATCTGCAATCATACCGAAACTTCTTTAATAGCTCAAACCGTGCCATTCCATTCATTTTAACTTCAAAAGCAAGTGTAAAAAGGGATGTAATGGTGCATAAAATATGCAATGTTTTGTGCTAATCACACCCCCCAACTTGAGCTTTGCTAGTCCCTAGCAAAGTTTACATTCAAACCAAGAGTATACACATGCAATAATCTATTTACACACCAAGTCATCCAATCATTCAAAATAAGAAATCATAATGCAATTAACAAAATGAACATGGGCAAGATGGAATAAAAACTGTGGTTTTTCATTCATCACTTTCAAATTCGGAGTACATGAAGTTGGATTTCAAAAAGAGACAAAATGGCCTAAGAGCTAGGGACTCTTTTACCAGGCCAGTACTCCGCTCCAAGATATGTACAATCCAAAACAAAAAGAAAAGATAACAACTACAACACCCTACTCCTCATCTCCATTACCATCATCACCATCCTCACTCTCATCAAAATCACTCTCTCCCTCCTCATCCTCAGTGTCTTCATCGTCATCATCACCCACTTCAACCACTGTGGAGGCAGATGGTCCAGCAGCTGGAGGTGTGGGTCCTCCCGGGATGGGTTCTCCAGGAAACGTATGCTGAAAAGTCTCACCATCATGGCCGAAATCCCTTGCACTGATACGTCTAAAGCATGCACTGTCACCTCTAATGCATCAAGGCGCTGAGGTATTGAGCGCTCTGATGCAGGAGAGGATGGGGCAAACACAGACAGCCCAGACTCAGGTGGCACCTCAGAAGACGGCCCAGCACTGGATGACCCCGGACCTGAAACCCTGGCACGCTCAGTCCGAGTCATGGCAGACCTCTTGCTGCTACTAGCTTTGCCAATGGCTCCGGTGTCTGGTGGGGTGATTTTATCAGATGCATACCCCTTCACTTTGAAATGATCGCACATGCAGGTCACTAACTTTCCAAAAGGGAGGTTCACCTTTGGCTTTCGAGCTTGGGCAAAATCTCTCATTACCTCCCAGATGAACAGTGAAATATTTAAGGCTTTTCCCGTCATCACTGTGTCTAAGAGGGCCAACTTCTCCATGTTAGGCGTCTTCTCAGCGCCTCTGGGAAACAGGTTGTAATGCAGAATCTTATTTATTAGCCCATATGCGTGCTTGAGGCCCCCAGCATGGACTGTCCCCTTGAACTGCGTTGGGTCCTCTTACATGGACGCCACATATTCTTGAATGGTCTTGACCCTCGTGATATTGTAAGGGTAGACAGGTGTGGAAGGAGGCGGCCTCTCATAATCCATGAGAGTGGCAATAACAGTAGGAGTCACATCCAAATTCTTGCCCCTCACATTTGACCTCAAGATCATTGTTTCTTGTCCACCACCTCAAGTCTCTGGTAAAACTCATGGCATTGAGACAAATTGAAACCACTTACAGGCTTAAACCAAATTCCGATCCCATGGGCCTCGATTATTCTTACCACCTTATTATTCACACCCAAAGACCTCTTATCAACGTACCTCTCACAAGTTACATTTTTTTCGTTGATGCTTAGAGTTCTAGCATCGTTCCTTGCTTTTTTTCTTTGCTCACTTCCCTATCTACTCGGCCTTTCCCCACTCCTCTTCTAGCCACCAACATTCGAAGGGCTTGGCCCGGTTCGTTTGGTACGAGCCATGTAAAGCAATAGTGCCCCCATAGTCAAAAGTGTGAAAAGGGTCAAGAAAAGGCCATCCATTGGGTCCATAACTTCATGGAGGATCACCACATGGCTAGCCATTTGAGAGATTTTGGAGAATTTAGAAAGATGAAAGGAGATTAGGGCTTGAGAAAAATTCGGCAATCCTAGGGTTCCAAAGAGGGGAAACTTTAAATCTTCAATGAAAACACCAATTCAACAGGCCTAGGGTTGGGGATTGACAGTTTAGTGGAATAGATGAGTGATTTGGGAAGCTTGGGAGTGGATTGAGTGAGAGAGGAGTGCAAGAGAGTCAGTAATTTAAGAGGACAATGAAAGGGTTCCCCGAAAAATTTCAATTAAAAGCCCTAATTTTAGCATTCTGGGTGAAACCTACCGATATATCGCAGAAAACCTACGGGTAGGTTTTACACCAGTAGGTAAAAAATACCGGAAGTTTTGCGGTAGGTGCAAAACCAGTGGCCCAAACCTACCGGTATGGCCTACTGGTAGGTTTTGCCTTATTTGCACAATACCCTTCTGTTGTCCCATCCCCATTATATTTCCATTCCTTAACATTCTAACACTCAAATTGTGACCTCTACTCATCCCTAATCATGTACTCCACTTGTAAACCACAATTTGAACCATAATGCCCAACTCGTTACTGAAATTGCAATGTGATTTAAAATTTTGATGCATTCAACACACAAGGTATGGATTTCTATCTTTAACTATCAAAATGAACACTCACATGTAAAACATGAATTCAGCTAACACATGTATTCCTAAGTCTTCTCAAACCTCGAAAGTTGAGCAATATTCCCCTATTCTACAAGCATGGAGTTATTTAACACATTATTCAAATGGCTGAACTAAGCACACATGAGCATTACCATAGCCTCAAATACTAGTCTAAAGTATGCACCTACACATTCATTTTCAAACTCGTGTGTGTGTGAAATAGACAAGTAACTTGAGCACTTACACAACATAATTCACATTCGAATGGCTAGCCAAATTCAGCTTCGATGCAAAACTCACCAAGGGTCACTCTCAACAATGAAATACACTATTGTTATCCTGGCCTGCACTCCATGTGTACATGTGAGATAGAATCTTGTGTACAAAACAAAGTGTGCTCACATGTAATCCAAAAATGAAGTTCATGTATGAGAATAAAGTGACTTTGGCATAATCTCATGAAAAGAATGCTAGGGCATCGGGTAACAAGACTAACTCATCTTTTCTTTAAAATCATGCATCTCCCATGCTTCTCTAGATCATTTAGGACTTCTAGGTTTATAATAGGGCCTTGGGGCGATATTTTAGGCAAAAGAAATGAAGCACATAGGATGCAAAGAGGGTTGTTCCAAGTGAAAGACTTTTTTTTTTCAAAAACACCTCCCTTTTAATGGGATTTTCATTCCATTCTTACACCTTCACCACACTCTTTGTTTCTTTTCTTTATTTTCTTTAACATCATCCTTTTCTTTTGATCATTCTTTCATCTTCTCACCCCTTTTTCCTCCTTTTCTTGGATTTTTATTCTTTTTCCAATGAACTCCTTGAGTTTCACTTCCATTCATCCCTTTTGTTGAAGTTTCCACACCACACTTCCTTTTCTTTCATGATTACTCATATTCAGGTTTAGGAACAACCAAGGTGAGGTAGATTTTTTTTCATTTTTCACTGGCTTGATTAATTGTGTGGCATAGAAACGAATTTCAATTAAGGCTCAATCACGGCACTAGGGATAATATCTTCTCAAGAACAAGGCTAAGGCTCAAAATATTCAAAAATAGCCTAAGATCACTTCTAAGTAAGCATAGGAGAGCATTGTAGATTTCAAGACAAGTTACTCGACTACACAAATGAACCTAATCGAAACAAGCATAATGAGACTATTGAACAAATTTGAAATTGAAAAAACTGTTCCTTGAGTAAATGTAAGTCCCCTCCAACAAGAATTGGCACTAAAGCTCTCATGGGTCCTTACTCGTCTCCACTATTTATGTCAAGCCTAAAATATGAATTCAGTCCGTAAATTGCTAAAATTACACATTCAAGGAGCGCATACAGTTGAGTTCAAAAACAGATACATATGTGATACTCATGTATAGGATTAACTTCTATAATGTGCTCATGTGCTTAAAGTTCAAAACAAGGATCAATATATCATCCAACCCAAACACTCTTAATAAGGGAATACAGATCAACATTCAGATATTTTTCAAAAATTTTCAAAATTTTCACATAATTTGCAATATTGTAAACAAAAATTTGTATGCTATGTGAAAGGTGAATTTTCACCCCAAAAATTTGTATTATCCACAAAAATTCCCACAAACACTGGTGTAACATGTAATTGGTGCACCTCACCCCCCCAACTTGAGTTATGCATTGTCCTCAATGCAACAAAAAGAGATATGATATGCAATGAGGGACAGTAAAAAGATGAGTAGGGTTAGAGAACACCTCGCAATTGAGCTTTGACAAAAGCACCAATATCTGGAACTATGAAAAACAAAACTATATGACAAAAGAACGTAAGTAACATGAAATAAAAATAAAGTAAGTAAATAAAAACAACTGTACACTAAAGAGCAGAAAAACTAGTTACTCCTCCATGAATTCCGGATACACCGGGTCCGTCAAGTCCTCCTCCACTCCTTGTCCTTCAAAACCCTCAAAAAATGGCTTAAGTCTTTGGCCATTGACCTTGAATGTCTGGCCATTCTCGGGGTTTGTGACTTTCACAGCTCCATTGGGGTAGGCCACCTTGACAAGATAGGGGCCATCCCAACGGGATCGGAGTTTGCCTTGGAAAATTGAGAGACGAGAGTTGTACAAGAGCACTTTTTGGCTGGACTCGAATGACTTCCGTACAATGGATTTGTCATGAAAGATCTTAGCCCGCTCTTTTGAAAATTTTGAGCTCTCATACGCATCTCTTCGAATCTATTCCAATTCATTCAGTTCTAGTTTTCTACGCTCTCCGACAATCCTCAAATTGAAATTCAAAGTTTTTATGGTCCAATAGGTCTTGTGTTCCATCTCAACCAGCAAATGGCAAGCCTTTCCATAGACGAGCCAATAGGGAGACATGCCTAAGACAGTCTTGTAGGCGGTGCGATAAGCCCATAGGACATCAATCAGTCTGCCTGACCAATCTTTCCTATTTGGGTTAACCGTCTTGTCTAAAATGTTCTTAATCTCCCTATTGGCCAACTCGGCTTGGCCATTGGTTTGTGGGTGGTATGCGGTGGATACCTTATGTGTGACACCATATTTGTGCATCAAAGACGCAAATGGTCTGTTACAGAAATGTGATCCACCGTCACTTATCATTGCACGAGGTATCCCAAACCTCGAAAAAATGTTCTTCTTGAGAAACTTGACCACGACCCGGTGGTTATTGGTCTTGGTTGGGATAGCCTCCACCCACTTGGACACGTAGTCCACTGCCAGTAGAATGTATAGATAGCCAAACGACATAGGGAAGAGACCCATGAAGTCGATGCCCTAACAATCAAATATTTCTATAACAAGTACAGGGGAGAGGGGCATCATGTTCCTTCGGGTCACACTACCCAAACGTTGACATCTATCACATTCCTTACAAAATGAAAAATAATCTTTTATCAGAGACTGCCAGTAAAAACCTGACTGTAGGATTTTTGCCAAAGTTTTCTTCGTCGAGAAGTGGCCACCGCATGCCTCTGAATGACAGAACGCAAGGACATCCCGCTATTCATTTTCTGGTACACATCTCCGCATGACTTGGTCAAGGCAGTACTTGAATATGTACGGGTTTTCTAAGTAGAAGTACTTCACGTCCACCATAAATCTTCTTTGATCCTCTGGGCTCCACTGCGGTGGTATCTGTCATGTTGCAAGATAGTTACAGATGTCAGCATACCATGGACAGATAGAATGAATTGAAAGTAATTGCTCATCAGGGAAAAAATCTGGGATAGGAATGTGCTCATCGGCCTCTTGCACCACCAGTCGAGATAAATGATCCGCCACCACATTCTCCACTCCCTTCTTGTCTTTGATTGTCAGATTGAACTCTTGGAGTAGGAGGATCCACCTGATGAGTCTCGGTTTGGCATCATGCTTAGACAACAAATACTTCAAAGTAGAGTGATCAGTATAGACTACTATCGGTGACCCAATGATGTACGAATGGAATTTATCTAATGCAAATGCTACCGCTAGCAGCTCCTTTTCCATGGTAGTGTAATTCATTTGAGCTTCATTGAGCGTTTTGTTAGCGTAGTATATTACATAAGGTCTATTATCCTCCCTTTGGCCTAGCACTGTACCGACCGCGTAATCACTCGCGTTGCACATAAGTTCAAAAGGTAAATCCCACTTGGGTGGTCGCATAATCGGAGGTGTGAGAAGCATGCTTTTTGAGTTTTGTAAAAGATGCCTCACAATCATCCGACCACTCAAATGGGATATCTTTAGACAATAAATTGGTCAAAGGTCGGGCCAATGCACTAAAAATTTTAATGAAACGACGGTAATCTAGCATGGCCCAGAAACGACCTGATATCCTTGACAACTCTCAGCGTGGGGAGGTTGGAGATGGCCTCCACCTTTGATTTGTCAACTTCGATCCCTTTCGCCGAGACGATGTGCCTGAGAACAATTCCTTGTGTCACCATGAAGTGACACTTTTCCCAATTCAAGACTAAGTTCTTCTCTTCGCATCTCTCAAGAACTTTCTCCAAGTTTCCCAGACATCCTTCAAATGAATCCCCGAACACAGAGAAGTCATCCATAAACACCTCTACAATCTTCTCCACAATATCACTAAAGATCCCCATCATGCAAAGTTGAGAGGTCCTAGGGGCATTACATAGCCCAAAAGGCATGCGACGGTAAAAAAAGGTACCGTAGGGACAAGTGAAGGTGGTCTTCTCCTGGTCTTCCAATGCAATCTCGATTTGATTGTAGCCGGAGTATCCATCTAAGAAGCAGTAGAATAGATGCCCCGCTACCCATTCCAATACTTGGTTGAGAAATGGCATTGGGAAGTGGTCTTTTCTTGTGCATAGGTTGAGCTTCCGATAATCAATGCAAATTCTCCAACCTATGATCACCCTTGTTGGAATAAGCTCATTCTCTTCATTCTTCACAACAGTGACTCCCGAATTCTTGGGTACTACTTGCGTGGGGCTAACCCACTTACTATCAGCAATCGAAAAAATGATGCCCACGTCAAGTAGTTTCAACACCTCATCCCTCACCACCTCCTTCACGATTGGGTTCAACCTTCTTTATGGTTGTCGAGACGGTTTGGCGTCCTCCTCAAGATAAATACGGTGTGTGCAAATGAGGGGGCTTATCCCTTTGATGTCGGCAATTGTCCAACCAATTGCCCCTTTATGCCTCCTCAACACCTCCAAGAGTTCTTCTTCTTGCTTTGCATCCAATTTTGAGCTAATTACCATCGGAAATGTCTCATCTTCCCCAAGATATGCATACTTCAAATAGAAAGGTAATGACTCCAATTCCAAATTGGGCTTTTGCTCATTTGATGGAAAAATCTTCTTGTCTTGGTGTGGGAGCTTCTCAAATGTAGGGATCCATTTCTCTACCCCTTTCACACTCTCTAATTCCTCTCGTTCATCAACTTCCTCTAGATCGACATTCTTCACTTCTTTCAACTTTAACATGCTCAAAAGTTTCAAGTGTTCTTCCGCCAAGGTATCAATCTTATTGACTTCATGCACTTCCTCATCATCCCCCGGTTGCTTGGACAAGTTGAACACGTTGAGATCCATAGTCATGTTCCCAAATGCAAGCTTCCTGAGACTGTTCCTGCAATTAATCATAGCATTAGATGTGGCAAGAAAAGTTTTACCAAGTATTACGGAAATTTGGGAGCTAAGATTTGCAACTGGGTAAGTGTCAAGCACAATAAAATCAATAGGAAAGTAAAATTTATCGACTTGCACTAAAACATCCTCAACTACTCCCCTTGTTGTTCGGACACTACGGTCCGCCAGTTGAAGCATGATTGGAGTAGGCTTCAATTCTTCGAGCTGTAGTTGTTGGTACACCGAGTACGAAAGGAGGTTCACACTAGCACCCAAATCAAGCAATGCTTGCTCCACCCGACAATTCCCGATTGTTATGGCAATGGTGGGGCAGCCGAGATCTTTAAACTTCGGTGGAGTGTTTGTCATCAAGATTGAGCTCACTTGCTCGGTGAGGAATGCCTTCTTGTGGATATTGAGCCTCCTCTTTATCGTGCATAAGTCTTTCAAGATCTTTGCACATGATGGAATTTGCTTTATGGCATCAAGAAGTGGGATGTTAATCTTCACCTGCTCAAACATTTTAAGTATATTAGCATAATTAGCCACCTTGACAGGTGGCTTCAAACGATTGGGAAAAGGAGCAGGAATAGGGGAAGCATGCACATATCCGTCACTCAAGTTTTCTTTCTCAACCACCTCATCACTCACCTCACCCCCCTCGGTGTCACCTTCAGTCTCTTTTTCTTTTGGTAACGTGGCCTTGGGTGAGACCTTTGGCACAACGGTCTTATCAATTTTTTTGCCACTACAAAGGGTGGTGACCGCTTTAAGTTGCTCACAACTCTCTTTGGTGGGCTCGGACGACTCAATCATATGTTGGCCCTTAGGGTTCTCTTGGGGTTGAGCGGGGAATTTTCCCTTCTCTTGATGTGATATCCCTATGGCATTGGTGATTTTTGTGAGTTGAGCTGAGATGTTGTTGTTAAAGGTGGTCTGGCTTTGGTTGAAGGTAGTCTAACTTTGAATGAAGGAATGAACCAAATCCTCCAAACTTCTTTTGTGAGGAGGTTGATATGTGGATGGATTGGATGATCCTTGTTGATTAAAATTTTGTGGAGGTGGACCTTGGGAGAAATTTTGTGGAGGCGGGTTTTGTGAATACCCTTGCGGACTAGACCGGGGGTATTGGGAGCTAGACGCTTGACCTTGGGATTGAAATTGATTTTGCCTAGGAGGCACGGGAGATGAATAGGCATTTGAACCATGAGGAGTGGGATTCTCATTTCTCCAACTAAAGTTCGGGTGATTACTCCAACCCGCATTGTAAATGTTTGAGTGTGGAGAGAATGATTGCCTTGTTTGGTTGAAGGCATGAACTTCCTCGTGGTACACTTCCTTAAACGCCGGAATGTTGGGGCAATCCAATATGGAATGCTCCACACTCTCACAAATTGAGCAAAACTCCTCTATTTTTGAAACATTAGACACCTCGTGTCTCCTATTGACTTCAAGACTCTCAACCTTCCTAGACAATTTGGCAATTTTGGAAAACAAGTCTTCCCGGTCTCTTAAATCATAAATCCCTCCCCCATGAGTTTGACTACTCCCTTAAGGAGAAGACCTTGGTACATCGGTGGGATCCGTAATGTCCCATGATTGTGCATTTTGCGCCAATGTATTAAAGTAATCTAAAGCCTCATTGGGGTTTTGTTCAAAAACTCCCCATTACACATCATGTCGATGAATTGTCGATGGCCCGGTGTGATTCCTTCATAGAAGAAACTCACCAATTGCCATGGTTCAAAGCCATAGTGTGGAATGGATTGTAGCAATTCCTTGTACCGATCCCAACATTGGTAGAATTGCTCATTGGACTTCTCCGAAAAATTTTGAATTTGTTTTTTAAGAGAGGTGGTTTTATGCACCGGAATTTTTTTTTTAAAAAACTCGGAGAGCATTTGGTTCCCAGATGTTAGGGATCGAGGTCTCAAGGAATTAAGCCATGCTTTTGCCTTATCTCTCAGGGAAAAGGGGAACAATTTCAGCCTAGCTATGTCTTCTATACCATGATTGGTGACGAAGGTCGCAACTATCTCCTCAAAACCTTTTATGTGTAAATAGGGATTCTCCTTCTCAACTCCATGGAATGTGGGAAGTAGTTGCAACATCCCTGGCTTAACTAGGAAGAGGTGAGCTTGGACCGGAAGGAGGATGCATTAGGGTGTGGTGCTTTCTGTGGGTTGAAGGAATTCCCTCATTGACCTCGCTGGAGACTCAATGTGGATGTTGTTCCCTTCATTCACGGGAGGGGGAAATTGCATTCGTGGATTGGGCATTCTAGGTTCTTGTCCTCCCCCACCCCGTTGCATGTTTGGATTGGCACCTACATTCTCAAAATTATCACCCACATCTTCGGGTGGGTCTTGGTCAATGTTCATATTGGGGCCCAAGGGTTGTCTAACTAGTCGGTTTTGTTCGTCCCGTCCCCACATATAAAAAAAATATCTACAAATAAAATTGTCAACAAACAAAAGTATATACAAGGATCAACGTACCTCAACCCATGATGAACATCATGGGACTTACGTCCGTTGTCCGGAAATCACCTTCTCAATTCAACGCTTGCCTTCCCCGGCAACGGCGCCAAAAATGCTTGATGGTTTTCGTTGTTGTTCCTAACCTCCTAACATCATCCCTCAATGTATGTTGTGTATGTGTGAAGGGGAGTGTCACTTTCCCTTGGAATGATGTCAAAAGAAAGGGCAACGGAATGGTGGTGGATGAAATGTAAAATGTGTGTGGTGAACAAAAATGCTTCCCAAGCGCAAGAAGACTTTTGTGTGTCGTATTTTACTTGGAGAGTACTCCAAGGTCGTCTCCTCAAGGAAGGAGGTGAATCTTGTTGAAGGTGATCTTGGTGAAAATAGGTAAAGTGTGAAATCTTTTGTTGGTTGAAGGTTGATTTGTGATTTTGTCTTAATGAAATTGAAATAGGAAACAAGTGTTGGCTAATAAAAAAGGTTCACTCCAATGGGAATGCCAAGTCAACTCGAAACCTTCCTCCAATGGTGCATAGATGAACGATTGATTCGTGAGAAGCAAGGGACGAGGTGGAAGTGAGGATCCAAGCATAACCCATGAAAAGTCTGCGGGATATCAAAGACTCACAACCATGTCCGCACTCAACCCAATCAAACCGAACCATCGTACACCGAAGGGAGGAAAGAAGATGAGTTGAAATGACATACCCAAGAGGAGGTCTCCCTTGGATTAGCCAACTTAAAGACTTAGCTACTCATGCTTAAAGGAAAGACAATAATGTAATGGAAAGACCTTATATAGAAATGAAGATTGTAACTAATTTAATGCAAGAAAACATAAGCTAAAAGAGAATGCATTTAATATCCATTTTAAAACTAAGAAAATGAAGAACATGAGTGCATTAATGGTGAAAGCTTGAATGGTAGACTAAACTTGAAAGCAACTTGCAATAAATGACATTAAATACTTTAAACAAAGCTTAGAAGGTTCTTATTATGGATTACAAGACAACGTAATGAAGAGAATGCAAAAATATTAACTTATCTCTCTCTATCACTATTTATCTTCTTCCTTGGACTCTCTTTCTCTATATATTCCCATGTATATTGCATAATGCTGAATAATAATGGATTCCTTCCCTCCAAAAATGTCCATGGAGTGATGCTATAGCCCTGTGATGTGATCTCCATGCCTAGGGGATGAAAAGGGAGGGGCTGGACAGGGTTGGCGCAGGCCTTGTCTCCACACCCAACACTTTATCTCTCCTCTTTCCTTATTAATGATCAAGCATCCAAAAGTCCAAGAAGAGGTGCAAGAGGGATGTCCATGGTGTTAGGAGTGGCAGGGGCAGGTAGGAGAATGTCTGGTGGGACACCCAAGATTTCAGAGCTTGAGATTCAGATTCTGGCGCAATTCAGTAAAACCTACCTGTAGATCGCAGAAAACCTACCGGTAGGTTTTACTCTAGTAGGCACAATCTACTGGTATTTCTTTGGTAGGTGCAGGACAGTAGCCAAAATCTACTGGTATTTCTTCGGTAGGTGCAGGACAGTAGCTAAAACCTACCGGTAGGGTCTACAGGTAGGTTTTTCCTGGTTTTGCTGATTTCTTGGTTCCTCCACCTCCTGAGCTATCGTCAAGTCTCCTCCTTATCTCCTTTTATCTGCAATCATACCGAAACGTCGTTAATAGCTCAAACCATGCTATTCCATTCATTTTAACTTCAAAAGCAAGTGTAAAAAGGGATGTAATGGTACATAAAATATACAATGTTTTGTGCTAATCACACATCTAATTAGATTATAGAATTATTTATTTTTATTTTATTAAATAGATCAATTAGACCGCTCATAATATTATTATATTATTATATATGTAGCTATACTACCAAAAAATAAAATCAAAATAATTTAGAAGTCATTATAAAAGAGCCTAAAACAAGTTGAAAGTCAAATAGAAGTAAAAAAATAAAAATTAGATAAAAGTATGTAGGTGAGTATAATTGACTTTATCATAATAATTAGGGATAAAATAAGAAATTAAAAGTTTTTTTTTGCAGAAACTGACATTTATAAGTAGTATAGATTATTTAGATTGTCATTCTTGTATATGAAATAGAGACTATTGGAGAATATGTCAAAACCAATTAAATTGTAATTTAAAGTAAATGAACAAATATTTTTTCTTTAAAAACGCATTTATAATCACTCTTATACAGTGGTGAAATAGATATTTGTTCCTTACTATGTTAGGTATAAATAAACGGTTCCTAAAATCTAAAACAACTACAGATGAAAATGGTAAGAAACATGTCCCCACAGTTAATACAACCACACTTGCTTCATTTCCCACTCGAAGGGACACTTCTCCTCTACTTACCTTTCTGATTTCCTTTAGTTCATACAATCAATTATATATGTAAGAACTAGAGGTGGTATCTACTACCTAAATTAAAGTAGAACTAGCTGACAAATTAGTTTCAATAAATAACATATCGAGCATACCTTTCAAAGGCATGTCCTTAATGGAAGTGGGTATTTCCTAGTTATTTCTCTTACAATACCCATCTTTGGTGCAGTGGAAATATTTTCCATTGGTATTTTCTTTATTTTGAGAAATGAGAACAATTCTCAAGTTCTTTTTCCAATTTGGGAAGTTAAATTCAGTCAAACAATGGAAAATAGTAATTTTAGATAAGGGGTTGAGACTGGCCATGGTGATCAATTAAAACATCTAGAATTAGCATTTTATTTTTTACCATTAGATTGAATTGTTAAATCATAATGGTACCTCCCACTATTTCTCAAATTCCATAAACCCTCCTATCATATTAGAGAATTTTTTATACCTAGTGGGGATTGGGGTCCCACCTTAAATTAATATAACCTCACATAATAGCATCTTGGTTATACTAATCCTTAATGAGTAGGTAACTCTTACCTAATGCATCTTATGCAAATCTCAATCATCCTTTGGTCTCTAGCATAAATGAACCTTACATAAGAGCATCTTGGCCAATTTATCTTAGTTAAGTCACACCCATCATTTGTACAAGTGTAGCTGTTTATGACCAATAAGCCTCTCACGTAATAGTATCTTAGAACTTACTGACATCCTACCTCATGGCATCATATGCTTGAATAAGACATTAATGATTCCCAAAAACGAATAGTCCCCACATATCTATAGCCAACTAATCATGCTAAAAAACCCTTAATATACTTACAACGACGAAAAATCATGATAAGACATTCATAATGTCTCTTCATTACAACTTAATATCTTGTGAAGGGTTTTTTTGAAGGTCTAATTGTCTCATTATACATACATGCATCTCATAAACATAAAAAATTAACTCTTGTCATTTATCGTTATTAGTCCAACTAATATATTATACTCTCACTAACCCATTTAAGAAAAGTAATTTTAACACTTAAAATTTGGGTTGTAAGAATATCAATATATTAAATTGAATCATCACAAAATATGATTCAATACATGTAACACCCCGCATTTTCGTTCATATAGATATATAGATATAGCAAATAATGGTTGTAAGGATGTGGATAGGGGTATTGAAGTGTGTTTGAACTTTATAAATTTGAAAAGTAAAGATTTAAAATGTAAATGAAAATCATAGTTGAAATTTAGTTTTAGTGAGTGAAAATATAAAATGTTAGGTCCTATAACTTGTATTAGATAGGTTTGGTGTATAAATATGTGTTGGAGAGGTCTGTGATGGATTTGGTTAGTTTTAGAATGGATTGGAAATGGAAAACAAAAGAAATAGGCAAAACTGGGTAAATGGTACCGGTACTGGGTACCGGTACTGAATGGTACCGGTACTGAGTACCGGTACCCCGATTCCAGAAGGTTTCTTGTACCGGTACTGAGTACCGGTACTGAATGGTACCGGTACTGGGTACCGGTACCATTTGTCTGACGCCCGCTAAACAGTTAAAAAGTCGGGATTTTTGTGTTATAAAACCTATCCCACATCCCATTTGCCCCATTTCTTCATCTCCCTCTCACCCTAACCCTCCTAGAAACCCTTAGAGAGAAAGAGAGAAAGATAAAACTCTAGATCAAAAGGAAAGCAAGAAGGTCTTGAAGCTTGGGTATTTGGCTAAAACTCTTGAGCATTGAGGTAGGGGATTTCTTCTCTTTCTCTTACATTGATGTTAGGGTTAATAAATATGTATGTTTTGATTCTTAATGATATGTATTTGCTATGGCTCCATTGTTTCTTGGTTCTTTTTCAATTGTTAACATGTTTTACACAAAGTTAGGGTTGTATACCCATGAAATCCCTCTTTTGTTTGAAAAACCCTAGTTTTCAAGAGTGATGGGTTTTCCTCTTGAACTCTTCCTTTATTCTTGATTTCAAAATCATAGTGTTTTGTGTTGAGTAATAAAATGATATTGTTGTGATCTCTTCCATTTTCTTTGTTGGTTATTGAAAATGTCACATGCTTAAATTGGGGATTTTTAAGATATTCTTGTAAATTGTGAAATTGGGTTTGGTATTGTATCTCTTATGAGTGTGGGAAGACCATGGGTGGCCTTTGACGAGATATCGTAGAGTGGGTAGACGTGTTGCTTGCTCCGTGTGGGTTGGCATTTCTCCTACCACTCGTAGTGGGGTTAGTGCTTTGGTAAGACTAAACCGCTATTGCTCACGGGTGCCGTGTAAGAGGGTTAGTATACTAATGCCTGGGTTGGATACGTCACTGCCATTGGTGTGGCATACGCCCTTCCTAAAGGATGGATATCTTTGATAAGATTTGTGTGGGTGTGTGTGGGTTAGATATTACTCAATGTGTCGATTCATGGGGTTTGCCTTACATCATGTTTGAGATACATATACATATTGATGGATTATTGTATTATTGTGGAAAATGGTTTCCTACAAGGACTTGTGGGAGTATGGGATTCCACAAGGTCTTGTGGGAAAATGGTTTATATTTTGGAAAATGGATATGTATTGGATCTTAGTTTCTTTTACTGTTTATGTAAATTACTGTTGCTACTTAAACTTGAGATCCATTTTAAAATGTCCCTGTTTTACTTCAAAGATTATGTATGCTATTTGTAAAATGAGACCGGCCATTTTATATGTTCTTATAAACCTTGTTTGAGTTTGGGAAGATTTTGCTACAGAGCTTCGTGCTCATCCCCTACAATTAACATTTTTCAGATTATGCTATAGAGGAGGAGCTTGGCGCTAATGAGCCGGGCATTGGGGAAGCCTCATTAGAGGGGTACCTGGATCCCGAGTGGGACATTTAGAGATGCCCCTTTTATTTTTGTACTAGACTAGGAACCAATATGTACAAACATTGTAAAATCTAGTTTCTTTTGAAATTCCGCTGCAATATATTCATGTAATTCTTTTGGGTTGTAATGGCCTTAGTTTGGCTTATTCTTTTGGGATGATTGTTGTGGATAGTATATATGGTGAATGAAATATTTTGGATTTGATGGTTAGATAGACCCGGTGTGGTCAAGGTATTATAAATGTACATGTTGTGAGTTTTGGGAGAGCTTCCCGTACGAAGGAGACTCTGCCCAAATTTTGTTAAAATTAAGAATGTTTCTTATTTGATGGATATATATTTAGTTGCTCTCATGACATGAATGGTTTCATAGTGTAATGCCGTCCAGGGTGTGTTTTGGGGTGTTACAATACATCAATTTAAATTTTTTTAAAATAAATAATGGACATATAACTATCTATGTCAATTTGGGCATTTTGCCCTATGTATGATTATGAACTTTTAGTTTGATTCAATTCAAACCATTGAATTAAATCTAGCTCTGTGTGGATGATAATAAAATTTGAAAAATGTATCATCTAATGATATTGAAATTCTGGGTGTCGTTCCAATGGACCTCCATGAACTTGCATCTAGGCTCTACCAAGCTTCCATCTTTCTCTTCAATCCTATTGAACTATTATATTATAATTCATTACATTAATGAAAAGAAACCTTGATCATGATCAAGGGGATGTACAATAGGAGGTGAGATAAAAAAATTACATATAGAAAGAAGAAATGAGGCATGCACGCCCTATTTTTCAAGAATTACATACTCATACAACAAAATACAATTACATTGCATTCAAACCAATCATATAACTCAATTATTTGTCTAAATCCATGATCATTCCCACATCCATCCAATCACATTCCATGAAACATGTCATTATTCTAATTATAGCATAAATATCTTGGGATTGTAATTTCCTTAACTATTAAGGATTACTTTAATTTTAATCAAATTAAAATTAATGATTTTAAAACTAATCAATTAATATTATAGAGTCCCAATCCTATTAGGATTCTATAATCAAAGTCCTAGTCAAACTAAGAGTCTATTTCGATTGATCTTTTAACTACGATCAAATTCCTAATTTGATTCCAAATAAAAGTCCTGTTCCTATTAGGATCCTTTGATTACAACCCTAGTCAAACCAGGATTTTAGTTTGGGTGAAATATTATTAAGAATCAAAATTTTAATTTTGGTCTAGATAGAAGTCCTAATCTTATTACGAGTCTTTTGTCCAAAACCTAATCAAAATAAGGTTCTAGTTTGGGTAGTGTATGGTGGATAATCAAATTCCTAATTTTGAGTCTAATAGAGTCATAATTTCATTAGGATTCTTTAATCCTAATCCTAGTTAAAATAGGATCTTAGTTTAGATGGTGTTTTATTAAGAATCAAATTCTTATTTTATTAGAATACAATGTCCTAATTTAATTATGAGACAATCTCTCAGTTTAGTTAGAATACTATCTACTCAAGTAATTAGAAGACAATCTCCTAAGTAAAGGATAATTGCTTAATCTTATTAGGAGACAATCTCCTAGTTTAATTATACGACAATCTCCTAATTTAATTAGAACATTATCTATTCAAGTAATTTGAAAAAAATCTCCTAATTTTTACAGAACTAGATAAAAATTAAATAGAAGACCTAATTATATCCAACTTGAACAAGCCAAAAGTCTTTACCATTAATTAAGTTTTGAGACTTCACAAATCTAATTTTTTGTTCAATCCAATTTTTGAAAAAATCAGTAATGTTAATTTTAATATTTCATAAAAAAAAAATTAAAATCAATGTTGAACAAAAATTTAGATTAAATCAAAGAAAATTTTGACGAGCTTTTCAAGGACATTATCAACTAGTCTTTTAAGTTCTACTTTAAGACTACCCTTGTCATCCACCATGGAAGGTAGTCATGACTGCCCGTTAGTCATTTTTGAATGAAAAACCTTTATTCTAGTCACCCTTAGACCAAAGATCTGACTCGCTCCACCCTTGGTTCAATCTTGAACTCGAAACTAGTGAAATCTACTTTTAAGAAAAAAAAACTGCTACTAGTTTTTTGTAGCTAGTTTTCTTCAATTTTAAAATCTAATTTTAAAACAATTTTAAACACATGGAAACATTAATATCTCATATTAAACATGTGAAAAAAATCAAAATTAATTTTGAAAAAAAATCCTCACAAAATAATATGATTTATGCGAGTTATGCAATCCCTAAAATTTTTCGATTAATCCCATTGACATGCCATAATAATATTCACATCGAGTTTGTATTAAATTATGAATAATGACTTTGATACCATTCAAAGGAATAATATAATGAATGTAACAAAATTTAAAAATAATTTGATAACTTATTCCAAGATCTATTCATGTTTAATACAAATCGAAACTATAGATCTTTAGAGAAGATTAATGATTATCTCTTGAAACATGATTTTAACAATGTTCAAGCTTTCTCAAAAACTTTGAATCTTCAAATCTGAATTCGATCTTTACTCCAAGCCTCACATTTTTTTAGCCTCTATCGGCATCCACACGAATTGATAAAATTGAAGGATCTACCTCAACTTTTGATGAACTAGTAGAAAGAGAGAATGTTTGGTGGATTTTCTTGTGCTAGCAAGACAAAGTTGTTATCTCATATATCCGTCTCCTATAATAAGGTATTTATAGAGCCTTAGAAGACTCTAATCCTAGTTTGGGTCTATTTGTAATTATCTCATAATTACATATAACCCATTTATTAACAATTAATTATAATAAAGTCTCTAATTAACTCTTAATTAGGTTTTCATCTCAATTAACTCTTAATTGATTTTCTCTCCTCTATCCTTTAGGTTTCAATCAATTCTATTGTGTGTAACCCTATAGGTTCGAGCATACTTGGTCGTAGGCATTCGATACTAACTACAAGTAGCATCTCAAATTAGAACTCTTCTCTAATTTAACTTGAATTTGAACTATTCTAATCCTTCCTTTATGAAGAATAATTAATATATTTATATTAATTTCGTTCTTCAGGCTTCTATTAATCATGAGTGACATTTAGCAACATATCATGATTAATCTCTAGATAGGTAAAGAACCCATTTAATCTACAATTACCATGTAATTCAATCATTCTATCACACAATGCCCCAATTGAATTACTAGAGTATGAAATTACTATCAAACCCCTAACTCAATCTTATGTGTTTGATCTTAGGACTATGACTCCTAGTGATCAATTATAAACTCTTTTTCTAATTGTCATTCTATCTTGGCCAAGGACTCCTTGAGTCATATCCTAGAAGATCACATAGAACATTCTCCCTTTATTTACTAAGGGTGATAAATTTCATTATGTACACTCATAAGTCCCATGCATGTCTAACTATGTCCAACAATACATATCCAAGTTACATGGTTAGTATATGAATATGTTGTATAGTTAAAGCACGAAAGTCCATGCACAAGACAACCATGATGTCTCAAATCTAAGGATCAGTTGCATAACTGTAACTTTAGGATTTAACATTGACAAGTATGTAAAACTCTATGTGAAAAATCCTACGTTAGTCAATGGTCATATTTAGTATACTTGTTCTCTAACAAGCAACCACAGATTTACTTCAGTGTCCCTACACTAGTGACTTAAACGAATCACCTTATATCAAATATGAGCAAACATAGTGTATGCTAGTCTACCTAGATTACATAGTGCCCACATAGTAATCCTATGACCAGGAACATTTAAGAGTTAAGTACTAAGAAGTATATGTTTCCTCTTCTCAACACCTTTGAGATACTATCTTTTTAACTTAGAGTATGAACTTTATCATGCACATTAAAATGAAATAAAGCAGAAAAATGATAAATATAATTTCCCTTTAATTTAATTAAATAATGAATGTTATTAGTACAACCCCAAAAACATCATCTATATGATTGGTCTTAGAGCATACTACTAAAAATTCCAACATAAAGGGGCAGTTAAATCTGGATAAGAGTGCAAGGAAGGAAAAAAAAGATAAGAGCCAAGTTAATAATCTTCACAAAAGTTGGAAATATTCTTTATGGTCTTGCATTATTTCTGCATATAAAGTGTCGAATTGGTAGGCATAAGTTGTTGAAATCATTACATACGATTCTCATTTATAGTAAATTTTATGAGAGAAAAAGTGATAGACAATCTTACCCCTACTTTTAAGGGAGTCATATATGGTACCCACAAAGTGCTTTTAGATCTGGTAACAAAAAATGCTTTGTGTTAAGAGGGCAACACATGGTGAATGTAACTAGTAAAACCAGTTCCTATTTGACATATTAAACTACTATGTATATATTGTATCCCCTTTAGTTGTAATTGATCCTCTTTTAGTTGTAATTTAACACCTAATCTTTTAATTTACTACAAAATTTACATTGATTTGGAGTGAATCTATCATTATTGGGGTTGATGTTACTATGGGTCGAAGTTCCAAATCTTTTTAGTGCATTTATGACCATTTGGGGGGTGAGAATACCACCGTTTCGAGTGACGTTACATCAATGTGAATTAAAGTTAAGTTGGGTCAAAATACCACCTTTTTTTGATAATTTTGCAAAGATCTGGGTGAATTTACAATGATTTAGGGTGAATATCACCATTTGAGGTATGATATTACAAGAATTTTCACTGTTGTAACTAATATTTAAGGTGAATTTACTACCGTTTAAGATGAGGATACCATCGTTTGGGGTAATGTTACGATGATTTGGGGTGAAATAATCAATATTTGGGATGAATTACCAAAACTTAGGTAGAGGTTACCACAATTTGGCGTAATGTTACAATGATTTGGCATGTACGTTGTTACGTTTATTTAACGTAAGTTTACAACCATATAAGATGAAGATAACACTATTTTCGGGGTAACGTTACGATGATTTAGTGTAAAGTTACCTACATTTTGGTGAATTTATCACTATTTGATTGTGTATATCATCGTTTGGGGTGAGAATACGATTATTTGGAGTGTAGTGAAGTTGGGTTGAACATACCATCGTTTTGGGATACGTTACGAAAAATTGAGGTGAATTTACCATGATTTATGGTGAATTTATACTATTCAGGTGATGTGACCACCGTTTGGGGGTGATATTACAAGAATTTAGGGTGAGGGATGCCGCCGATTCGGGTGACGCTACGACAATGTGAAGTGAAGTGAAGTTGAGTCAAAAATACCACCATTTGGGATAATGTTACAAAGATTTGGGTGAATTTACCATTATTCAGGTGACGTGGTATAATATTACGAGAATATAGGGTGTCGTTACTAATATTTAAGGTGAGTTTACCATAGTCTAATATTACGATGATTTGGGGTGAAGTAATCAATATTTTGTGTGAATTGCCAGCACTTAGGTTTGAGGTTACCATCGTTTGGGATAATTATTGCAACTAGTTACCTATACTTAAGGTAAATTTACCACCATATAAGATGAGGATACCACTATTTCAGGGTAACGTTACGATGACTTAGGGTAAAGCTACCAATATTTTGGTGAATTTACCATTGTTTGAATGTGCGGATATCACCATTTTGGGGTGACGATACAACTACTTGGAGTGAAGTTAAATTGAGTCGAAGATACCATTGTTTGTATGATGTTACAAAAATTTGAGGTGAATTTGCACATGATTTAGGGTGAATTTACGCTATTCAGGTGATGTTATCACCATTTGGGGTTGACATTAGGAGGATTTAGGGTAAGGGATACCACCGTTTTAGGTGACATTACAATAATGTGAAGTGAAGTTGGGTCGAAAATACCACCGTTTGGTATAATGCTACAAAAATTTGGGTGAATTTACCATGATTTAGGTTGAATTTACCATTATTCGGGTGATGTTAGCATCATTTGGTATGATATTATGAGAATTTAGGGTCGTTACTAATATTTAAGATGAATTTACCACAATTTAAGGTGAGGATAACATCGTTTGGGGTAATGTTATGATGATTTGGGGTGAAGTAATCAATATTTTAGGTGAATTACCAACACTTAGGTTAAGGTTACCACCATTTGGGGTAATGATGCAATGATTTGGCGTGTAGTTACCTATATTTAAGGTAAATTTACCACCATATAAGATGATGATACCATTGTTCCAGGGTAACCTTACCAATATTTTGGTGAATTTACCACTATTTGAGTGTGTGAATATTACCGTCTGGGGTGACGATACAATTATTTGGAGTGAAGTTAAATTGGGTCAAATATACCATCGTTTGGGATGATGTTGCGAAAATTTAAGGTGAATTTACCATGATATTTAGGGTGAATTTACACTATTCAGGTGATGTTACCATCGTTTAGGGGTGACATTATGAGGATTTAGGTTGAGGTTAGTAGATTAGTAATATTTAAGGTGCATTTACCATCATGTAGATTGAGGATATGTGACGACCCAAATTCCCGGGGGTCCTAATACCTGTTAAGTCTCATTAATTAACCCAAGGCATGGATCCTAGCGGACCAATTACAACAGAAATCCAGCAAAGTCTCCTTTGAACGGGGAACTTCACCCAGCACACAATATATGTCCTAACTAACACAATGACCATTCCAAGGTCCAATACCAATATTTAAGCAATTAAATATTAACCAACGAGTCTCAATGTAACCATATACATTTCTCACACGAATAAATAATTAATGTCCCCCAATATTACAAGCCTTTGTTCAAAATAATATACAAATTTTTTATAGCCAAAATATATGGCTTAAATGGATACAATGGGGCCTAAGCATCTCAAAAGTGAAGCCTTGTTCGGCTTCAATCCTCAAAAGTGAGCCCAAGTGAGGGCCATCAATGGAAGGACGTCCAATACTTGAAAAACATTCACACAACAGGGTAAGCCAAAGTCCTGTAGGGTATTTTCTATAAAGAATACCTCCTAATCCTAATGCATATGATATGAATGCACTTTCATTAAGCCAAGCATATATCACAAGTAGCATATAAATGATACTAAACATGCCAACCATGAATGACGCTTCATGAAGCATGTCTAACACCGAACCCACTCTCAGGTTCCCATGCACGACACGTGATACAATGCCATATCATAAATCGGACATTCCAAGCCTCCGCCATTGGGTTATACACCATCAATGACCATTTACCAATTCTTTGTGTCTTTATTAGGTAGGTAATTTATGGACTTTCACCAACGGGCTACCAAACCGACACGGTATTTTGAGGGCATCCCACCTCCGGTTTTGCATACATCGACACACTTTCATGGGCTCGTTATACCACCAACTAGTGTGTAACCAACATAACCAGGCCTTGCACCCGAAGGCGAATCTTACCTTTCTTTCTATACTTGACACCTTTTTCATGCAATATTCCATGAGACTTAATTGGACCTTAGTCCAATCTTCCCAAGCCCCAATAATGAACTCACCTAGGTGGTGATTGACCCAAACCCATGCACACACTCACACTCATGTCTATGCCCAATAATGTAGTGCAACCCGTGCATATACAATGTAATGTACAATTGAAATTTCTATTCAATCATAATGCTAATTATATCACAAGGCATATAATAACATTCCATAACCATCACCAAGCATGTTATAAGCATTACTATCTCAAATAACACACTTGCATATACATAGGAATTCATTAAACACCTAGAGAGCATAATATAAACACATAACATGCCCAATCATACCACACATAATTTACATGTTCAACACCCAATATCATATAGGAATTTGTTCAACATGTTCATCAATTCACCCAACATCCGACTAGTTACATGGATAAATATGTATTTGTTCTAAATAACCCTACTCATACCATATACAATTTGAAATTGCAAGTAATTCTAAATATGAGGAAACCTTCACATCTTGTAGCATAAACAAAGAAGAGAAAACCCTTTAGAATGCCCAAGGAAAGCTCTTCAAAGCCCTAGCCCCAAAACCCTTGAATTCTGAAATTTGTGGAAAGGGGTTGAAATTAGTGTTGACGCGTAACCCTCGTTGAGTAGAGTGACTTTCGTTGTTGG
Organism: Ilex aquifolium; assembly: GCA_951799425.1. Taxonomy (NCBI): domain Eukaryota; kingdom Viridiplantae; phylum Streptophyta; class Magnoliopsida; order Aquifoliales; family Aquifoliaceae; genus Ilex; species Ilex aquifolium. The sequence goes on along the minus strand of OX637396.1, from coordinate 21,134,864 downwards.
TGTTTCATGATCCAATGGTTAGATCTTGAAAGATTTGAAGAAGAAGAAGAAGCTTTCTCTCTCTACGTTTCAACCAAGCAAGAATGGGTGGAAGATTTAGTCTTTCACCCTTTTGACTCCCTTTTTTATCCTTGCTGCATAATATGCCACGTGTCATTTTTCCATTGGTTGGAAATCTCCCAAAGCCAATCACAACACGCCATGTGACGTAGTAGATAAGATTTATTGGATGGTCTTTTAATTACATTACGGGTCCCACGAATTAAATCCCGTTGCTGAAATTTTAATCGCGTATCCCTGATTTACCTCGTAATGCATCAAAATCCTAACCATCTCAGAATTCAATAAAAATTGATTGTCTAACTTTAATTTCACGAGACGAACCCAACAGATAAAATTCAGATTTTTAATCTTCACTAAACTGACCTAATTACCGTACTACCCTTTTAATTAAGATTTTAATTTTTTCCGCGTTTCACAAGATACCACAATTTGGGATACCGTTTCAATGAATTGGGATGAAATTATCAATATTTTGGGTGAATTACTGCTTCGCTTCGGAAGTTCTAAACCTAAGTGTAGGTGTCAAACAAGTAGTAATTTTTTGGTAGAGTCTAAGGTTGAACTACAGGGAGATGGAGATTTTAGAGTGAAAAAGATTTAATAAAAGAAAGGGTTAATTGTGCTGGAGCTGCTCAAAGTATGGAGTTTGTCTTATTTTGGTCTCCAATGTTTCAATTGCATCATTTTGGTGCCTAAAGTATTGAATATGTTTCTATATAGTCTCTCAAGCAGACAACGTCGAGATTGCTAACGATTTTTTATCATAAACTTTTCACGTAATATATAAATATGGACAAAAAATAATTTTGATAGCTCTTAAAGAAAATTTGGGTGGTTCTTGATAAAAAATGTGTACTATGGGTAGCTTTTGACCAAAATTTGGATAGCTCATGATTAAAACTGTGTAATTTGGGTAGTTATTTAACTAAAATTTAAGTAGAAATTTGGTAAATAGTTATTCAAATTATTTTTTTTGTCCATATTTAAGTATCACGCGACAAGTTTATGATAAAAAATGGTTAGCAATCTAGAGACTGTCTTCTTGAGAGACCATATTGAAACATATTTGATACTTCATGGACTAAAATGATGCAATTAAAATATTGGGGACCAAAATAAGACAAACTCCATACTTTAGGGACCTCCAGTGCAATTAACCCTAAAAGAAAATATGTCATGTGTTTGAGAGAGATTCATTTGGTAGTTGAATCTTAAAACAAATAAACTTAAATTGCTTGAGAAAATAATTTTGGAAAAATATTAAGGCATTGGATACTTCTTCAACAACAATTAAGTAGTAAATTAATCATAATTTCCAATCTCAATTGAGAAACAACTAGGGAGTGAACTCAATTCATATAAATCAACTAATTAGATGAATTCATTAACAGTTCAACCCAAACATGTACATCTAGCTATTCTACTCATAGGGAATCTCAAGTTTCCATCACATTTAACATAATACATCAAGAGATTATATAGAGAGAAAGCTTTGCTAACTAAGATGAATTAAAGAAAAACATCAATTAAATTACATAGGATTAATTATATACCTAAATGTATACTGAATTTTCTCCTAGCTTTAGTGAAGGAGTTTAGCCAGCAATTAATTGGGGCTAAAACACCAAATTAAAGAAGGATTAAAGAAGAAAATAATATAAAGCTTCCAGATCTGGAAAACTTCCCCAAAGAAGAGTAAAAAGTACAGAGAGTACTTTCCCAAATCGGGGAAGATGACTCCAGCCGTCTGTCATCGAGTTCTCGAATTGGCTGGGAATGAGGATACGCGTTCGGACGTGGGTAAAGTGACGTCGGGATGCGAATCTTAGATTCACACGCATCCAGACGTGATCAAAGAATCGTTCGGACGTGAGAAGCTCAGAGTCCTTGTAATTTGTCCTCGATGCAGACCCCACGTCTGGATCTATTCATATGACGTCTGGACGTGGTCTTCAGAGCTCTTTTCTTCAATGCTATACCCTTGTTTGTGTCATCCACTCCCATGTTTGCCTTCTTATTTTGTCATTTTACCTACAAAATAGTCAAACACTAATTAAAACATGATAGAATTAAATATAGCATTAATCTTATATAGTTAAGTTCATACTTGTGACAATTAACCCACAAATGATAGAATAAATATGCATTATTTAGGCTTAATCACACCACAATGTAGATCTTTCTATTCCTTAGGAAGAAGCAAAGTTGAGAAAATGAACTAGACTATATATACATCCATTTTCGTAGGACTCACTATTGCATTTAACTTATGCAATAAGCCTTTAAACCTCTAGATGATCCCTAGTGGACGGGTGTAGTCTCCTGAGGGTTTACGGTGATGTTACCCACAAACATAAAATTCAAATAAATATCAAAATAATAATTTCATAGTACAAATGAGCATCACAACCTAAAAACTTAGAATTATATGCAGTCAATGAGCATTTGCAAAAGCAAGATATTGAATTACATCACTATATGACAGTATAAACCTATTAAGTTACAATGAAAACCCGTGAGTAGTGTGAAATAACTGTACCGAATCAACAATTCACCAAGTGCTTTCCCCTACATCTATCAATCCATTCACTTTAATGTCAACACTCACACATTATTTCCTCTAAAAGAATCTCTCAGATTATAATAGTTTACCTCCCTTAGTTCACATGTGAGTAGAAGATATTTAATTCAAAACAAAAATATGCCCACATGTTGGATACAATAAGCAGTGATGAGTATAGAATATTGTACATCATGCATCTATATTGCACCCATTTTACTTGTTTTGTGGTGAAATTTGGGAAAAATGGTTTGAAGATTTGTGTGATTGTAGGTAAAGAGCGGGTAAGGTCATGTATAAAGCACCCCATCAAGTGCTCAAAGTCAATGGGGAAGAAGGGACTACTTAACGGATGGCGCGGGACCTCAAGGAACCAAGAAAATCTCAAGGTAGGACAACATCTACCGGTAGAAGACATTCAAGACCTATCGGTAGAAGTCATTCAAGACCTACCGGTAGAAGACTCAAGACCTACCGGTAGAAACAACATTGAAAATCTTCAACCTCTACCATGCAAAAACCTACCAGTAGAAAAGCTTACTAGAAAAAACCTACCGGTAGGTTTATTACGTTCTACCGGTAGAACATGCCCAAATTTGCTAGACACTTCTTCACACTGTTAGAGTAGTTAGCATATTTAGAATTAGGGGTAATTTAGGTAGCGTTTGGTAACGTTTTCGTTTTTATGTTTTTAAAAAAAAAAAAAATAGAACAAGTTCTTGTTTTTTCTGTAATAAAAATTAAAAATATAAAACATGTTTGGTAATTATTTATATTTAAAAAATTATAAAAAAAAAAATATATGTTTGGTATTATAATAGTGTTTTCATAATTTAGTGATTATTTTGATTAATTTTTTAATGCCAAATACATCTCCACCCACCCCACGCAGCCACCACCAATACCACCAAAAACCCAGCACCACCACCCCTGTTTAGCCACCGCCCACACCATTGATTGTTCATATATGCGATTACAAAGATTTGAATTGGAACCTTAAAAGCTATGGACAAACTTCTTCCAAAACGAACCCAAAGACAAAACAACGACCCTATTTCCAACCTCCATACTTTAAGATTACTAATACTGATCATCAACAAAACCCTAAAACTCCTGAGACACAGAACCGATCTGAGACTTCCCTTTCCCAGTTTTCTTCGGCAATAGATTCTGATGAATGTTGGGCAAAACACTTCCATTTGCTATGGTCACAGAGCCCAACAGCTTGCAAAACTCCTCGTCGTTCCTTATAGCCAGCTGAATGTGCCTCGGAATGATTCTACTCTTCTTGTTATCCCTCGCAGCATTCCCCGCAAGCTCCAAGATCTTAGTAGCAAGATGGTCAAGAACAGCAGAGAGATAGACGAGTGAACCCACCACCAAAATCACGGAAAACCCACCACCACCACCTCTGTTTAGCCACCACCCAACCCACCACCAAAATCATCGAAAGCCCACCACCCAACACACCTATTTACCCACCACCAACACCACCTAACCCACCTATTTACCCACCACCAAATCACCGAAAACCCACCACCACCACCTCTGTTTAGCCACCACCCAACCACCTATTTACCCACCACCAACACCCCTGAAACCCACTACCAAAACCCCTGAAAACACACCACCAAAATCACCACCACCCCTGTTTAGCCACCACCACCGAAAACCCACCACCACTGAAAACCCAAACCTAAAAAAAATAATTCCACAGAGGGGTCAGAGAGAGAAAGAGATCGATGGAGATGGAGATGGAAAGAGATCGATGGAGATAGAGATGGAAAGAGATAGATGGAGATGGATCGCTGGGCTGAGTTGATCGATGGAGCGTTCTAGCTTCCCAAGAGAGAGACGAATGAGAGATACAAAAAGGGGTTAAAAAAAGTATTTTTATACTTGGAACAAAAAAAATACATTTTGTGCTGTTAATGGGGTTCGAAGAAGAGACCTCATTAATTGGCGGGTGAGAGTACGCGTCTGTTTTCGGTTTCCCTTGTTTTTGAAAGCACCTAAATAGGTGTTTTAAAAAACGGAGGTTGTTTACAAAACAGATTGGCCAAAAAAAAAAAAAAACACCCCCCGAACATGTTTTTTTTGTAAAAATTAAAAAAAAAAACAAAAAAAAAAAACGAAAACAACCTATTACCAAACACAGCCTTAGTTATTTTTTTTCTTTTATGTTGCCCTACTATATAAAGACATGTAATTTTCTATTATGTTGTTCGGGCTAATTGTGCCTCAATAATATTTTCTTCTTCTTTCTCTTATCTTCTCTATGATTGATCAAAGTTATCATGGTATCAGAACATGTTTCGATCCTAATGTAATGGTAGCACAATAGCATTCATCAGAGGAAGAAACTTTAAGTAGTTAGGGTTGACGTCATCTGCCTGGATGCTAAGGTCATCTGCAAGTAACCATCGGAGACACCCACTGGCTCAATTCTCCATATGTTACAACATGGTATCATTGGTTTTTTTTTTTTAGTTTGAGGTCAGATTGGTGGCATTTTATTTTTTTCGAAGATTTTTTTGAATATTTCTTGCAATTTCTCAAATCTGCAACTTCGCTTGGAATCTTTGAGTTTTTTGGTTCAAATCTGTTCCACAAGGTGCGATTTAGGGCACTTGGTGTTTGGCGCAAATATTCAAAGCTTTGTGAAGCTATTTGTGTTAAAATCTCGGCTCTTCTTCTCTCGGCTGGGTTGTTCGCTGCACAGGAGCATCGTCTTGCTCCATGTGTTCTAGTGTTGTATTCAGCATTGCACAAATTCTGGTGTAGTCTTCGATCTGATTTGCTAGTTTTTGGATATGGGTTTCTGGTTTTTAGATCTGAGTTGCTGGTTTGCTACTCCTGTGGTTGAATGTGATTCATCAGCTTGTAGTTACTGAGTTGTTGGTTTTTCTACCTCTTGGCTATTGAGTGGTCGCATAAGCTTCTCTAGCTACTGGGTGGTCGCAGAATCTGCTGGGTGGAAATTATTTGTTTTGGTCTTTGGGTCTTTGGTTAGATAGGCTGGTGTTCAAATTTGGGTCTTTGATTGTTTGGTAATTTGGGCTCATTTCTAGATTTGGTCTTGGCTATTATTCACTTGTGGGTTGAAATTTTGTTAGGCTTAGTGATTAACCATAAAAATTGATATTTTATTATATTTAATGATTGGTTAATTGCATATTATTTGTGATTAAATGTGTTAAATTGCTTGATTTTCTAGTTTGATACTTTTTCTAGTTGTTTGGTTTATTTTGCAGGTAAATTGGTTAATTTAAAGTAATAATGGATAATGCAAGTGAAACAATCAGTAGAGGAAGAATCATAACTGATAAGAATTGAAGAGTCAAGATTGAAATAGGAAGACTTGAAGATAAATCAGCAATTTAATCCTTATAAGAGTCTAAGTGAGAAGAAAACTCATTTAAAGTTGGATTAGGAAAGTTTTCTAGAAGATAAGGATTTGACAAATCTTCAGTATTTTAGTCATAAATTTTGATTCTGATATCCAATTTACCTGATTTTTGTGGGGCTGGAAAGAAGACTTTAAGGGCTACAAAAGCAAATTTCACGAAAATTTCGTGATTCAGCCTCCAAATATGCGAAATTCAAGATCGAAGTCTGGACAAATTGTGTACCTGCGGGCCCCAAGATTTTATGCACGGGATTTAACTTTAAAAGACTTCTGTTTAGAAAAGAATTTCTCCCAAGCCAACCTTATATCTTCTACCTATACCTAGGATTTATTTTAGTATAAATAAAGACTCTCATCTATTGATAGGGGGAATTAGAATTAGGATTAGCATTATTATTCTTTTCATATATTATATTTGGTTTTAGTTTATCATGTCTGGCTAGAGAGTTAAGCTAGAGCTAAGGGAGGACCTCTCAATAAAGTACGGTAATGTTATTGACTCTAACCTTAATGATATGAGATATTATGTTAATTCAACTTTTGATTTATTAGCAAAATTTTTGCTCTGTAAAAATCCTTGAGTCATTGTGTCATGTACATTGATTGCTTGAATTTCCCTGTGAGTAAATAACTGGTTATTCCACGCTTAAGTTGATTATCATTATTTCATAGAATAATATAATTGGATGATTATTCAGGTTCCTGAATAGTCCTTTGATTATAAATTGTGATTTTCTTGCTTAATTCGGTGACTTGAATCAACCGACATTTGATTCTTGTCTAGAATTATGATTTAAGTCTTTAATCATTATTGTATGGAATTGAGAGGGAGTACCTGATGCTCTAGTATTTTGTTATACTGTTTTAATTACTTCAATCAATATTCTCAACTCAACAATCTTTTAAATAAATTGTCTTCACAAGTTTGTTAAAGTATTTGTGTGATTGCTGCTATTTCACAATTCCCTAAGGGTTAGACCTCGGTCTTTCGAGAAATATATTACTTCGCTCAACCTGCGCTTGGGTTTACATAATTAAAGTTGAAGCACTTAGCATAAAAAGCTTTGCTTTAGGCTCTTTTGGGTCATTATTTGTGTTGGGCTTGTTGTTTTGTGCTGGATTTGGACACTTTTCATTTAGAATATGGCAAATGGCGATTTTGGTTCTCTTCAGGCCACTTTTGAGACATCAACTCCCAGTATGACTACAATTAATGATCAGTTGCAAAGACTCCTCTCACTCCAGCAACCTAATGATCCCCCAGTCTTTTCTTCAGTAAGTTCATTCACTTCGGACCCTTCAGATATACCTCGAACTTCTTGGGTTTTCGACTCAAGTGCTACACATCATATGACCCGTGAATCTTCCTTGTTTGCATCAACTTTCTCTCCTCCATCGGCTTTGGCTGGTGTTGGGGCTATAATTTCTCCTTACCTTACACTTTCAGATGTCTATTATATCCCTCAGCTTACTTTGAATTTGATTTCAGTCAGTCAGTTATTTGATTATGGATTTTCAGTTCAATTTTCTTCTTCTGGTTGTGTTGTGCAGGATCCACATTCTAAGAAACTGATTGTGTTGTGCAGGATCCACATTCTACTGTTGATCTGTCATCTTTTCATTTGAGTCCACAGTCTTCTAGTTTTTATTTGTGGCATTCTCGTCTGAGTCATGTTTCTCATTCTCGTTTGAAATATTTAGCCTCCACTGGTAGTTTGGGTAATTTAGAGTGTCATGAAATTTCTAGTTATAGTGGATGCAAGTTAGCTAAGTTTACTGCATTACCTTTTACTAAAAGTATTACTAGCTCTCTTGTACCGTTTGACCTTGTTCATTCTGATGTTTGGGGGCCTGCTTCTATTTCAACAAAAGGAGGGTCCAGATATTATGTATCCTTTATTGATGATTATACCATATATTGTTAGATATATCTCATAAAGCATCGTTCTTAATTCTTTTCTGTATTCACTGTTTTTCGTGCTATGATACGTACTCAATATTCATCTGTTTTTAAATGTTTTCGATGTGACCAAGGAGGAGAATATTCTTTCAATTCTTTTCGTGATCTATTAAAATCTGATGGCACTGTTTGTCAATCTTCATGTACTGACACACCTGAACAGAATGGTGTAGCAGAGCGCAAACACTGACATATTATGGAGACAACACACTTTCTCTTGCTGTCAGCAAATGTCCCAAGTTTTTTTGGGGGGGAAGCAGTTCTTATTGCAGTCCATCTGATTAATTCCATTCCTACTGTCATCACCTTTGGAATTTCTCCATTTGAAAAACGATGTGGTAAGCCACCTAATTATTTCTCTTTGCGTATATTTGGATGAACCTGTTTTGTGTTGCTTCCTAGTAATCTTCGCACTAAGCTCTCTGCTCGTTCAGCTTTATGTGTTTTTCTTGGTTATGGTGAGGGTCAAGAGGGGTATCATTGCTATAATCCTGTTTCACACAAAATCTATGTCTCTCGTCATGGAGCATATTCCCTTCTTTTCTATTCCATCTAGTTTTGCACATTTGCATAAATCTGATCTCATTTACATTGACCCATTTTCAACTGATGTTCCTTCTGACACTTATTTTGGTGATATGATTATTTCTGATGTACCTTCCTCTTCTAAGTTGCCCATCAGTCGTCCCCCTATTGTGCATACATATGTTCGCACAACTCCATCTATCTCCTCTACAGATACGGTGCCTTCTCACTCTCCTCCTTCCACCCAATCAGGTTCAGACATTGTGGATTATACTCCACACTATCCTCAGCACTCTCATAAATGTCTAGACAGGTTTGGTTGGAGTAACACTTGTTATTCTCATGACTTTTGTTCTTTCCTTACTTCTATTCACTCCCTATATGAACCCACCTCCTACAAGGAGGCTTTACTTGATCCACTTTGAAAACAGGCTATGGATGAGGAGTTGTCTGCCTTATATAAGACCCGAGCTTGGGAGCTAGTGTCTTTATCACCTGGTAAATGCACCATTGGTTGTAAGTGGGTTTATAAGATAAAAACCAAGTCTAATGGTTATGTGGAATGGTATAAAGCTCGATTAGTAGCTAAGAGTTTTGCTCAGGAGTATGGTATAGACTATGATGAAAATTTTGCCCCTATTGTGAAGATGACCACCGTTCGCATAGTGATTGCAATTGCTACCATTCGTCAATGGAATTTGTCTCAGATGGATGTGAAAATGCATTTCTTCATGGATATTTAAGTGAAGAGATTTTTATGACTCCTCCTCCTGGATTGTCTCATAACCCTAGTCAAGTATGTCGACTTCACCGAGCTTTATATGGCCTTAAACAGGCTCCCAGGGCGTGGTTTGCCAAATTTTCTTCAGTTATTTGTGACTTGGGTTTTCACGCCAGTGACCATGATTCTGCTCTTTTTTTACGGTCTACTTCCTCAGGTTTTATTATTCTCTTACTATATGTTGATGATATGATTATTACGAGTGATAACACTGCAGGCATATGCTTATTGAAAATTCAGTTGCAAGACCATTTTGAGATGAAAGATTTGGGGCAGCTTAGATATTTCTTGGGTATTGAGATTGCTTCCTCTTCTAAAGGTTATCTTCTCTCTCAGTCCAAGTATGCTTCCGATGTTATTCAACGAGCTCGTTTATCAGATAATCGGACAGCTGAAACACTTTTAGAGCTCAATGTTCGTTACTCTTCTTCTGATGGTACTCCCCTGCCTGACCCTACGCTCTATCGCGCTATTGTTGGGATTTTAGTATATCTTACAGTCACTCGTCCGGATATCTCCTATGTTGTTCATGTTGTTAGTCAATTTGTTGCCTCATACACCACTGTTCACTGGGCTATGGTTTTTCATATTCTTCGAGGTACTCTGCACCAGAGTTTATTATTCTCCTCCTCCTCCTCTATGGAACTCAGGGCTTATTCTGATGCTGACTGGGCTGGTGACTCTATGGACTGTAAGTCCACTACGGGCTTTTTCCTTTTCCCCGGTGATTCTCTTATTTCTTGAAAAAGCAAGAAGCAAACTGTTGTTTCTCGTTCATCTGCTGAAGCTGAATATCGTGCTATGACATCTACTGTAGCTGAGATAGTTTGATTATGATGGCTCCTTGCTGATCTTGGCATCATGTTATCTACTCCGACTCCTATGTATTGTGACAACACTAGTGCTATTCAGATTGCTCATAACTTAGTCTTTCATGAGCGCACAAAGCATATTGAAATTGATTGTCACTTTGTGCGTCATTATCTTTAGTTGGGCACTATCTCCCTTCCCTTTTCTTTCTTCTACTATGCAGTTAGCAGATTTTTTCACGAAGTCGCATAATATCACTCGCTTTCATTTTCTTCATAGTAAACTCTTGATGTTTTCTACTACCACATCATAATTTTGAGGGAGGGTGTTAGAGTAATTAGCATATTTAGACTTAGGGGTAGCTTAGTCATTTGTTTTCTTTTATGTTGCCCTACTACATAAAGACATGGTTGTTCGGGCTAATTGTGCCTCAATAATATTTTTTCTTCTTTCTCTTATCTTCTCTATGATTGATCAAATTTATCACACATAATTCCACCTACTCCGGGGGCTCACCTTTTGTCCTCTAAACCATACCCTAACATGTTTGACACCCCATGGTGCTCTCCTAACCCCTAAAGTCAGATTTGAAGTAGGAGAGAGGGGAGAAGCAAGAGAGAAGATGGGTGGCTGGAAAAAGCATGGGAGGACCATGTTTGGACTGGAATTGCTTGTAACCTCTCTCCAATCATTCCAATTTAATCACACATGCTAAGGGAGAGAGGATGGACGAAATTAGAGACTTCTTACACCATTATTGAGATTTCATAGACTTTTAGAGAGAGAAGCTTCAAGGTTGAAGATTAAGTTTTAGAGAGAAAAACTGGGTTTTTATATTTTTCTTCACCATTTTCATTGTAGTAAGTTCTATTTTACTAAGATAATAAATACCTCATGATTATTATGATTGTTTTTGCTCTTAATCCTGAGATATTTAATCGCCACGTGCATAAAATGATTGTCACTTTAATTCATTAAAGAGTAAGATTCATATTAATTCAATAAGCTCGGTGAATTGAGAGACGATGTTATTTGTATGGTGAAAATTAATTATTAAAGGAAACCACGTCCTGATATTTAAATGGGTTGATGATGTCCTTTTGAAGAAACTCATAAGTTTTGTCCATGTCAAACTCTATAGGTGGATTTAATTATCTGACATGACAACTAAGTTGAGTGGTAAGGTCTTAAAGAATAAAAGAAGATAATTAAATATAATTGTCAGTAATTTATTTAATTTATGGACATCTATAATCTTAAATGTGGGGAGATTATTAAGCATATAATAATAAGGAGCTCGAATATAATTTTGAGATAAGGTTCAGGAGATTAATAATAATTTTTTAGTGGACTAACTTATTATTAATGGACTGTAGGATGATTGTTCTGGGTTGTACATAGGAATCCTAGGCCCATTGGAAGCCCGGTCCTTATTTCTCCTTAGAGTTTCAGTTGTAACATATATATAAACGTCTAGGCTCTCTAAATCAGCATCAATTTATTACTCACATTTTTTAGAGAGGCTGAGAGAGAGAGAGAGAGAGAGAGAGCAAAATTTCAGAGGACCTTGCAGCCCACACTGCATCCGGATTTTTGGCGTTGGGGGATATACGACAGAAGATCGTGAGGCTTAGCGAGCTGTTTTTTGTGTCTGTCTTCAGTTTCTGCGTTCGTGTAACACCCCAAAACACACCCTGGACGGCATTACATACTAAAACCATTTACATCATGAGAGCACTAATATCATCCATAAATAAATTAAACTTCATTCATCATCCATAAAATATTTACATCATTATCCAAAAGAATATGCCCAACCATGGCATTTACATCTCAAAAATTAATTAAAGTAGCACAGTGGAATAGCAAAAGAAACTAGATCTTACAGTGTCCAAAAGAATAACCTAGTCTAGTACAAAAGAAGCTACATCTCTACATATCCACCTCGGGATCTAGGTTCCCCTCGAGTGGAGCCTCCCAATGCCTTGACTCGTCGATGCCGAGATCCTCCTCTAGCACCAAATCTGAAAAATGTAATTTGTAGGGGATGAGCACGAAGCTCTGTAGCAAAATCTTCCCAACTCAAACAAGGTTTATAAAAATATAAAACGGGTCGGTCACATTTCGAAAATAATATATATCAATTTTTTGAAGGAAAAACAGGACAGTTTAAAGAGATCTCAAGTTTAAGCCATAACAACAATCAAGTAAAAGAATAAATTAAATTGAACAGCAATACACCGTGTCCAAAGTTAGGCCAATTCGGAAGGGCGTCTTCCGATGCATTGTCCCATACCAATGCACCGGCCAAGACGTTCCAACTCATCATCCCATGTATATTGGTTCATCCCCGTACCATGTATGCTGATTGCTTCTCCTGAATCTACCCAACGATTATACCTAGTCCACCAATCACAATCACATTCACAAGCATTTTAGGAAAGGGCGTCTACCATCCCAATGGCAGTGACGGGTCCCTTCCCAGGAAAAGTATACTATCCCTTGTTCGAACTCCAGTGAACGATAGTGGTTTCATTACCAAATGACAACCCACTACAAGTGCTAGGAAACCATCTCACCCCCACTGGGGTAGACTAACCTCTAACACTCTACGGCATCTCTCGAAGGCAATCCAAGTCCCTCACAACAACCATACAATTGAGGAAACCAAAATATTCTCAATTCATCAACATTTCAAGGAATTACCAAATTCCACAATTTCTAATATAATGTTTCATAATATGATGGAAGAAAATGAGCAAGAGATCATCATAAGTGACATTTTGGTGTACAATATCAAACACTAAAGTTTTGAAAGCAATACCAAGGAAAAATAGAGGGAAAAGTCCATTTCTCTTTAGAACCAAGGTTTGAAGATGAAAAAGAGAAATTTAATAGTTACCCAACCATCACAATGTTCAAAACATGGCATTTATTTCAAGAGGAACAAGAATCATGTATTTCTTATCATGTATATAAGGATGAGAGTGAAAAACATATATATATACATAAACCCTAGCCTCAATGTAAGAGATTAGGAAGAAATCCCCTACCTCAACCAAGTATCTCTAGCAACCCAAGCTTTAAAGACTCCCTTTTCCCTTTTTTTTTTCTTGCTCCCTTACTACTTTCTCTTTTGGTTCTAAGAGGTTTGAGTGAGGGTGAAGTGAAATTATAGAAGAGGGAATGGATGGAGAAGTGAAATCTTGAAAACTAGGGCTTTGATCTTGTAAATCTCTCCCATTTTTTTGTGTTTTTCTCTCCCTCTTTTGCTCTCTAAGGGTGCCTAGGGTTTGGATGGGTGAAATGAGGCTAAAAAAGTTGACATTAAGTATTTATAGTGGAGATAGGACCGACTGTTCGTGAGTTAATATCTGCTTTCCAAATTTCAGATCAATTGGAGTTAGGAATAAAAAGTTATGATCGAAATAGTAGACAGTGTCCAAAATCCTTTATACCCAAATTTTCTCTAAAATGTGTTTTAACTCCAAAATACTTCCTAACTTCTAATACACCCCATATCACCTCTCCCAAGGGTTTTCGACCTTCCGGACTCAATGGAAACCTTATTTTGACCTAAAAATATTTAGAAATTCATCTAATCACCCTTTCCAAGTTTAGACGTCTTTGAAACTCAAACTTCCCAATCAATATGCATCTCTAGCATTCCTCCTACTATTACAATCTACATAGTTCATTCTTACACCATTACACATATCCACATTTCTTACAATAATTATTTACTATATATCTATATACATCTTATAAAAGAAAATGCGGGGTGTTACAGTTCGTGCTGAGATGAGATCAATCTAGAGCAATCTTGAAGGTAAACCCTAATTCTACCTTGTAGGGTTTTAAAGAAATCTTTTTTGTATTCGATACATACGCACTGTCAATAATTCTTGAGATTTCTGTTCCAACATGGGATGCCATGCCTGCTATCTTTCATAACTTCGTGTGCTAGAGGCACTTCAGATGAGCCAATTTTGGCCTTACCTTGAGTGTTACCATGCTATCACTCTGATGGTCCCACCGGGTTTGCCAAAAAATATGTGTGGCATATTTTCAGATTACATGCATGCCAAAGTCCAAGTGAACTTAAAATCCAAACACGTACGACCTTACCTACTCGAGCCAACGTGGGGTTCTAAAAATGGTGCCTATTCAGACAATTGTAGTGAGGCATAAGGTTACATGTGACGCCCCAAATTTCCGGGGGTCCTTTATTAACCGTTGACCATCCGTCAACCCGCGGAAATACTCGTGATAGTCGTATAACCCGACACCACGTCACTCACATGCTTTTAATCGGATTTACCATCCACAAGGTCAATTATACCTTCATTTATGTCCATTTATGTCATAGAAACCAAAGAAAACAAAGCCCAAAAGCATGGCTAAGCATTTTGAAAATTTCAAGTTTTTGGAAAAACCTTCCGGAAGGTCGATATACACCTACCGGAAGGTCGCTGAAGGAACTGTTACATGAAAAGGATCAATTTCAAGAACTTCCGGAAGGTCGACATCAGTAGCAAAAACCTTCCGGAAGGTCCATTCCAGTAGCCAAAACCTTCCGGAAGGTTCATTCCAGAAAACAAAACCTTCCGGAAGGATTCGACAGTCAAAAAGAAACCCAAGGCAAAACCTTCCGGAAGGTCCACTCCAGTAGACAAGTCCTTCCGGTAGGTTTTACTCCAGTAGCTAAAATCTTCCGGAAGGTTCATTCCAGTGGGCAAAACCTTCCGGAAGGTATTAGCTGTGAACAAGGCAAGCTGGAGTTTTTAGCAAAACCTTCCGGAAGGCCGACACACACCTTCCGGTAGGTTTTCAGACTGTGAGCATAAAAATGGATTTCTTTCCCCTCCAAACCATCCTTAAAGCTACCCCATACACTCCAAACTCATTCAATACATGTTTAATGAGATTTTCCATATAATACCCAACTCATACAATCTCTATTACAATTCATTCCATAATATATATACATCAAAATGGAATTTTGTTAAAGGTTTTACAAAACTTAAACTAAGGCCACAAGCCGACCCCCTTCATGCTTGATGCTCTCCAAATGAGCCATCCGCCGGAGCAAAACCCACACCTGAAATGTTTTTCCCATAAAGGGTGAGCCACGCTCAATAGGGTATCTCCTAAAGAGGCTACTCCCCAACCTAAATGCATATGAAATGTCACATGCTATCAATCAACAATCCACAACAAGAATATATTCCATGTCGAAACATGTAATGCCATGCTACGAAATGAGGTGAGACTCACTCATGCACATCAACCGAGCCCTTCCCGGCTCCTCTACACATGCAAGTGCCAATGTGTACCAATCCGTCATTTATGTTCCACATCAAATGACATTTCATTCTAGGGTCTTTGTAAGGGGGGATGTTCATGGACTCACACCAAAGGTCACCCAACCTACACGGAATTCATGGGCTTCCACCAACGGTTCCGCGTACACCGACACACTTTATGGGCTCTTATACCAACGGAGTGCGTATCCAATCACCGGGTCTCTCACCCGAGGGATTTTCTAGCCCTTCTTGCTACCCCCAACCCTATCAACATATAAACCATGCAACTCGTCTAGGTCATCGACCCATATTACCCGAGCTCACTCGTCATCCACCATGTGTGGTGAAGACAAATAACCATGCACACACACCTCCTAAAATGCGATGTTCCCGTGCATATGAAATGTGGTGCTCCATTGCAACACCAATACAATGTTCGATATGATATGAGTGACATATGAACATTCTCAACACATTTCTCATATTCCATGGCAAAATCATATCAAAAGCATATAATTCTCATAATACAAATTCCAAGCATGTTATCAACATACTAAAATTTCATGGCATATATATAAACACATAACACGCCCACAATTTCATATAACACATGAATTTACATTGGGTTCATTTCACATATCCAATTCATAGAAATCACAATTAGTAACTTCTAAATATTCATCCAAGTTAGGATTTCCTTTACCCATTTCAATACCCAATTCACCCAATTTCACAACAATAAGCAAGAGACACATAGGCTATCATCCTACCCATTCCATAAAAACATTATAGGCTTGGAATAAACCTTAGTAGGAAGAAACCCTACCTCTTGAAGCGTGAGGAACGACCAAGGGAAGTTCCAAAACCCGATTCAAGCCAAAAACCCTCACTTCTCGAAAATCCCGTACCTTAATCTTCGGTAAAACTTGCGCTTTTTGGTATAGCTGCGTAGCCCTCGATGAGTAGAGCGACTTTAATTCTTGGCTTGCGTGGATTCGAGGTCCGTAGCGCCGTAGATCGTAGAGAGAAGGTGAGTTTTTCTCTCTTTTCTCCCTCTTTCTCTCTATCGGCTGAAACCGGCTGAACAATGGGGAAAATCTAATTTTTCCCCCTATTTATATTTTAGAATACTTGGCCCACAATTCGCCACACGTCCTATTTAATCCCGGGTCCGTTTTAATCCCGAAACGATTAAATTTCGCTCCGGTTCAAGTTCGAATTATTTTTGTTTTAACTTGTGTTTAATATTTCCCCAAACCTGGAAACTTTATAAAAATTTCGTGTACAGGGTCACCCGGGGCCCGTTCGTCTCGTAAAACGCGAAAAATCCGACTATCTCGGAATTCCACGAAATTTGACGTGGTAACTAGATTTCGCGAGACGAATCCAACGGTGAGGTCCGTTTCGTCATCCGAGTTCTAGAAAAATTCAGGTTTACAACCTGTACTGTAGTGGCAATTTACCGTTTTGCCCTTTTTCACAAAGGTTGAAATTTTCTCGGGTTTTACATTCTTCCCCCCTTAAAAGAATTTCGTCCCCGAAATTCACACACTCATGCACACACAATTACACGCATATGCAACAGTCATATAATACTAAATGACTATAAGAATGTACCTCCCTCCTCAAATAAGAAAGGATAGTTGGCACGTATGGTGTCCTCACGCTCCCATGTTGCCTCCTCCACTCCTCGGTGCTGCCACAACACCTTCACTAGCCTCACGGTCTTGCCTCGCAAAACCTGCTCTCGGCTATCCATGACACGCACTGGTCCCTCCTCGAAGGTCCCATCCGCATCAACTATGAGCTCGCCCCAATCCACAACATGCGTCGGATCTGGAGTATACTTCCGGAGCATGGAGACATGGAATACGGCGTGAACACCCGATAAAGTTGGCGGTAACGCCAATCTGTAAGCCACAGTGCCAACTCTCTCAAGCACCTCAAAGGGCCCAATATACCTCGGCGACAGTTTTCCCCGCTTGCCGAATCTGATCACCCCTCTCTTAGGCATCACCTTCAAGAAGACGTGGTCTCCCACCTCAAATTCTAGAGGCCGCCGCCGCCTATCGGCGTAACTCTTCTGCCGGCTCTGAGCCGTGAGAAGACGCTTCCTTATCAGGTTCACCTTCTCCGAGGTGTCTCTAATCAAGTCTGGACCCGTAGAGGGTCTTTCCCCAACTTCAGTCCAACAAACCGGAGAACGACAAGGCCTCCCATAAAGCGCCTCATAGGGTGCCATCCGTATACTCGCCTGATAACTGTTATTGTAGGCGAATTCCACTAAGGGCAAATGCTCTTCCCAGCTACCCTTGAGATCTAGGACGCATGCCCGTAGCATGTCCTCTAATGTCTGGATGGTCCTCTCCGACTGACCGTCCGTTTGGGGATGGTAGGCTGTGCTCATCCTCAACTGAGTCCCCATGGCTCGCTGGAAACTCTCCCAAAAGTGAGCCGTAAACCTGGGATCCCGATCCGATACTATAGATACGGGTACCCCATGCAACCGGACTATCTCCCTTATGTACAACCTGCAGAATTCCTCCAGAGTGAAGGTCATCCGCACCGCCAAAAAGTGTGCCGACTTCGTAAGCCGGTCCACTATCACCCACACCGCATCATGTCCCCGTGATGTCCGTGGCAAGTGGGTCACAAAGTCCATTGTGATGTGCTCCCACTTCCACTCAGCCACTTCCAAGGGCTGGAGCAACCCTGCTGGCCTCTGGTGCTCGGCTTTAATCTGCTGACATGTGAGGCATCTACTGACAAAGTCGCCAATTTGCCTCTTCATTCCGCTCCAGTAATACTGGCGACGAAGATCATGATACATCTTCGTGCCGCCTGGGTGCACCGCAAAACGAGAGCAATGGAACTCCCTGAGGATCTCCTCTCTCAGCTCCGCCGACTGGGGAACCACTACCCTTCCCCTAAACCGAAGACTGTCATCCGAGTGAATGGCCCAGCCCTCGTCACCAGTACCCGCCTGCACTCGGTCCCTGATGGATGATAACTCTGAGTCCTGTCTCTGTGACTCGATCACTCTGCTCAGTAGGGAAGGCGTAGCCACCAAACTCCCTAAAACACCCTGAGTCCGACCCCAATAATGCAGCCCAAATTGGCCCACGGCCTCAAGCATCCGCCACTCCCGGGAAGCCACACTAGCTAAGACACCCCGTGACTTCCGACTAAGTGCGTCAGCCACCACATTTGCCTTACCAGGGTGGTAATGCAAAGTGAAGTCATAGTCTTCTAGGTACTCCATCCACCTACGCTGCCTCATGTTGAGGTCCCGTTGAGTGAAGATGTACTTCAGACTTTTGTGGTCCGAAAACACTTCAAATCGTTCACCATACAAATAGTGGCGCCAAGCCTTTAAGGCAAAGACAACGGCCGCCAACTCCATATCATGCGTGGGGTAATTCTGCTCGTGATTCTTCAACTGTCGAGAACCATAAGCCACCACTCTCCCGGACTGCATCAAGACACAACCCAGTTCGTCTTTAGAGGCATCGCAATATATCGTGTAGTTTTGTCCCCTTTCTGGAACAATCAAGATAGGAGCTGAAGTGAGTCTCCTCTTTAGTTCTTGGAATGCCTTCTCACACGAATCATTCCACTCGAACTTGACCTCCTTCCGGGTCAATCTAGTCATAGGTGCGGCTAGTCGGGAGAAGTCCTCGATGAACCTCCGGTAATACCCTGCCAATCCCAAGAAACTACGTATCTCGAAGACTGACCTTGGCCTCTCCCAGCTCATAACTGCCTCGACTTTCTCCGGATCAACTGATACCCCCGAAGCCGACACCACGTGTCCCAAAAATTTCACCTCCGTAAGCCAAAATTCACACTTGCTGAACTTGGCGTACAACTGGTGGTCCCTCAAGGTCTGGAGAACAATCCTTAAGTGACCCTCATGCTCCTCCTCTGTCTTGGAGTAGATCAGGATGTCATCAACAAACACTACGACAAACTGATCTAAATAGGGCTGGAACACCCTATGCATGAGATCCATAAATGCCGCCGGGGCATTCGTCAACCCAAATGGCATCACCGTGAACTCGAAATGCCCGTACCGCGTTCTGAACGCCGTCTTAGGGATATCTGACTCCCTAATCCTCAACTGATGGTAGCCCGTGCGGAGATCTATTTTTGAATAGACCCGCGCTCCCCTCAGCTGATCAAACAGATCATCGATCCTCGGCAAAGGGTACCTATTCTTGATGGTGACCCGGTTCAACTGCCGATAGTCTATACACAGTCGAAGGGTCTTATCCTTCTTCTTGGCAAACAGCACCGGAGCGCCCCAAGGTGAGGTACTCGGTCTAATAAAGCCCTTGTCCAATAATTCTTGTAATTGGACCTTGAGTTCTTGCAACTCAGCTGGCGCCATCCTATGTGGAGTCATAGAAATGGGTGAAGTACCCGGATGCAACTCAACGCTAAAGTCCACATCCCTATGGGGAGGTAATCCCGGTAACTCGTCCGGAAAAACGTCCTCATATTCACACACCACCCGAGGTAGACCCAATTCTTGTCTCGCCTCGTCCTCCAGAGTAAGGCTCGCAAGTCAACCCATCAACTGCCCATGCCATCGTGAATCATACACGACTTGAGGTAGAGCATCATGCTTTTCCCCCTGAAACTTGAAACAAACATCGTCCGGTGTATAGGCGGTGACCCTCTTCCTGTCACAATCAATAACGACCCGATACGCCGCCAACCAGTCCATCCCAAGGATGACATCGAATTCCGACATGTCCATAACCCTAAGGTCCACGGTGAGTAGAATCCCCGAGATCTCTAGCTCACAACCCCGACATATCTGATTCACACACACCCTAGCTCCTAGGGGTGAATTCACATATAACGGCTCCTCCAAGGTATCAACCTCTAAGCCCAAATCCCTCACACATGATGCAGAAATGAATGAATGTGATGCACCAGAATCAAATAACACTTTAGTCCATAGGCGAGAAAGTAGAAATGTACCCTGAATGACTGACTGGTCCACTGGCTCAGCCTGAGGTGTAATGGCGTAGACACGCCCCTGGGTCCCCGAAGTCCCGGCCTGCATGCCCTGTCCTCGGCCTCGACCCATGCCTTGGCCCATCTGGCCCGACTGCGGAGTCCCCGCTCGAAAGGTGGTAGGGGCCTGAGTAGCGCCCTGGAACTGATACTGGTTTCCCTGGCCCGTGGTGGGGTAGGGAGGAACAAGGCGTGTCTGCGACTGCCCCACTGATGACTGGGACTGAGGTGTCCCATAGCTCTGGGATCCTTGCCTCTGCGGACAATCCCGCTTCATATGCCCCGGTTGGTGGCAATGGAAACATGTCTTCTGGCCCGCCTGGTAGGTAGTCCTGAAGTTTCTCCCGCCTTGGGAAAGCTGACCTTGGCCTTGGCCTTGATAGCCGCGGCCCTGTCCTTGAGGAGCAGAGGTCCTCTGTTTCTTCCCCGAACTAGAAGAAGAGGATTGGCCCTCCTTCTTCTTATCCTTAGCACCCGCCTCACGGATGCTTCGAGCATCGTCCACCTCCCTCTCAATGGCCATAGCTGTCTCGACCATAGAGTCCAAGTCTTGCAGGCGGAGGCCCACAATCTTTCCCCGGATGGATAGCTTCAACCCATCCTCAAACCTTCTTACCTTGGCCATATCCGTGGCCACGTAATCATCAGCAAATCGGGCTAATTCGGTGAACTTAGCCACATACTCCATCACTGTCATTGACCCTTGCTTCAAATCTAGAAACTCGCGGGCCTTTGCATGTCGAACGGCCGTTGGGAAATATTTACCCATGAAAAGCTCCTTGAACTCTCCCCATGTCATGGCCTCTAAGTTCTTCGAGGCCGTCACCCAATCCCACCACAATTGGGCTTCTCCTTCTAGCTGGAATGCAGCTAGCCTTATCTTAGTAGCGTCTGAGGTGACCTCCATCGCCCCTAAGATCTTGTTGACTTGCCGGAACCAATGGTCGGCCACCATCGGGTCCGCCCCTCCCATGAAGACTGGAGGTTTGTGTGCTTTAAACTGTTGGAGGTTACTCGCGCCTCCATGTCCGGCATTTGCACTAGCTTGTGCAACAGTAGCCGCCATCAGGCCCATGGTTTCCGTAAACGCTCGTTGATCGAAGACCGGTGGTGGTTGGTTATTGTTCCGCCCACCGCCTCGACGTCCTCTTCTTCCACTTGCCATCTACACACAAGTCAAATGGCAATGGCACAACAACTTAGTATCCCTAGATAGGGATCAAAGTTAAAACGCTCAAATCTTTCTCATTGTCTCACTAGTAGAGCGTATGCGTCCAATAGTGGACCCTTACGCTTTGAACCTTCCCGTTCATTTGCTTTCCCACTCCCAAGGTTAAGTTCTCTAACCCTAGTGTGTCCATTTTCATACACATTTTACCATGCATATAATACACATACCACATAACATGTAGCAATTTAAGCACATAACATGTAATGTACAATGAATGCAATGGTCTAAACCCATGCCCCATCTAGCCCTAGGTAAATCGCATACCTAAGCTCTGATACCAAGCTGTGACGCCCCAAATTTCCGGGGGTCCTTTATTAACCGTTGACCATCCGTCAACCCGCGGAAATACTCGTGATAGTCGTATAACCCGACACCACGTCACTCACATGCTTTTAATCGGATTTACCATCCACAAGGTCAATTATACCTTCATTTATGTCCATTTATGTCATAGAAACCAAAGAAAACAAAGCCCAAAAGCATGGCTAAGCATTTTGAAAATTTCAAGTTTTTGGAAAAACCTTCCGGAAGGTCGATATACACCTACCGGAAGGTCGCTGAAGGAACTGTTACATGAAAAGGATCAATTTCAAGAACTTCCGGAAGGTCGACATCAGTAGCAAAAACCTTCCGGAAGGTCCATTCCAGTAGCCAAAACCTTCCGGAAGGTTCATTCCAGAAAACAAAACCTTCCGGAAGGATTCGACAGTCAAAAAGAAACCCAAGGCAAAACCTTCCGGAAGGTCCACTCCAGTAGACAAGTCCTTCCGGTAGGTTTTACTCCAGTAGCTAAAATCTTCCGGAAGGTTCATTCCAGTGGGCAAAACCTTCCGGAAGGTATTAGCTGTGAACAAGGCAAGCTGGGGTTTTTAGCAAAACCTTCCGGAAGGCCGACACACACCTTCCGGTAGGTTTTCAGACTGTGAGCATAAAAATGGATTTCTTTCCCCTCCAAACCATCCTTAAAGCTACCCCATACACTCCAAACTCATTCAATACATGTTTAATGAGATTTTCCATATAATACCCAACTCATACAATCTCTATTACAATTCATTCCATAATATATATACATCAAAATGGAATTTTGTTAAAGGTTTTACAAAACTTAAACTAAGGCCACAAGCCGGCCCCCTTCATGCTTGATGCTCTCCAAATGAGCCATCCGCCGGAGCAAAACCCACACCTGAAATGTTTTTCCCATAAAGGGTGAGCCACGCTCAATAGGGTATCTCCTAAAGAGGCTACTCCCCAACCTAAATGCATATGAAATGTCACATGCTATCAATCAACAATCCACAACAAGAATATATTCCATGTCGAAACATGTAATGCCATGCTACGAAATGAGGTGAGACTCACTCATGCACATCAACCGAGCCCTTCCCGGCTCCTCTACACATGCAAGTGCCAATGTGTACCAATCCGTCATTTATGTTCCACATCAAATGACATTTCATTCTAGGGTCTTTGTAAGGGGGGATGTTCATGGACTCACACCAAAGGTCACCCAACCTACACGGAATTCATGGGCTTCCACCAACGGTTCCGCGTACACCGACACACTTTATGGGCTCTTATACCAACGGAGTGCGTATCCAATCACCGGGTCTCTCACCCGAGGGATTTTCTAGCCCTTCTTGCTACCCCCAACCCTATCAACATATAAACCATGCAACTCGTCTAGGTCATCGACCCATATTACCCGAGCTCACTCGTCATCCACCATGTGTGGTGAAGACAAATAACCATGCACACACACCTCCTAAAATGCGATGTTCCCGTGCATATGAAATGTGGTGCTCCATTGCAACACCAATACAATGTTCGATATGATATGAGTGACATATGAACATTCTCAACACATTTCTCATATTCCATGGCAAAATCATATCAAAAGCATATAATTCCCATAATACAAATTCCAAGCATGTTATCAACATACTAAAATTTCATGGCATATATATAAACACATAACACGCCCACAATTTCATATAACACATGAATTTACATTGGGTTCATTTCACATATCCAATTCATAGAAATCACAATTAGTAACTTCTAAATATTCATCCAAGTTAGGATTTCCTTTACCCATTTCAATACCCAATTCACCCAATTTCACAACAATAGGCAAGAGACACATAGGCTATCATCCTACCCATTCCATAAAAACATTATAGGCTTGGAATAAACCTTAGTAGGAAGAAACCCTACCTCTTGAAGCGTGAGGAACGACCAAGGGAAGTTCCAAAACCCGATTCAAGCCAAAAACCCTCACTTCTCGAAAATCCCGTACCTTAATCTTCGATAAAACTTGCGCTTTTTGGTATAGCTGCGTAGCCCTCGATGAGTAGAGCGACTTTAATTCTTGGCTTGCGTGGATTCGAGGTCCGTAGCGCCGTAGATCGTAGAGAGAAGGTGAGTTTTTCTCTCTTTTCTCCCTCTTTCTCTCTATCGGCTGAAACCGGCTGAACAATGGGGAAAATCTAATTTTTCCCCCTATTTATATTTTAGAATACTTGGCCCACAATTCGCCACACGTCCTATTTAATCCCGGGTCCGTTTTAATCCCGAAACGATTAAATTTCGCTCCGGTTCAAGTTCGAATTATTTTTGTTTTAACTTGTGTTTAATATTTCCCCAAACCTGGAAACTTTATAAAAATTTCGTGTACAGGGTCACCCGGGGCCCGTTCGTCTCGTAAAACGCGAAAAATCCGACTATCTCGGAATTCCACGAAATTTGACGTGGTAACTAGATTTCGCGAGACGAATCCAACGGTGAGGTCCGTTTCGTCATCCGAGTTCTAGAAAAATTCAGGTTTACAACCTGTACTGTAGTGGCAATTTACCGTTTTGCCCTTTTTCACAAAGGTTGAAATTTTCTCGGGTTTTACATTACATCTAGGTTCTTTTCTATGCCTTGGAGTTTCAAAGATTTTAAATAATTTCACCGGTCAGAGACGGGTGAACACTACTGAATGTAAATAATGAAAATGCAAAGAAACAAGTAAATTAAATTCAAATTTGGAAGACAAATAGAATACGGGAGTTAGCATTAACTAAAAGAAATAAAAGATTATCAGAGTGATGTATTATAGAAAAAGTGAAGGTTACTCGGAAGCAAGGATTAAGTAAAAAGATAGGTTGGCTCCGTGAAGAGTATTTGTGATTGATTGTGGGATCCCTTTCCAGTAGCCTAGCCTCTATTATTTATAGAGATGACTCTCAACAATTGATCCATCTTTTTCGACCATTATTCGTGATCATGACCTTGTCCCTTGAGATACGTGAATGTATGCTGAACCATTTCTAACTGGCGGCTCATGATATCACGTTTTCTTATTTCTTGGGATTCTAAGAGTCTTATTCCTCTAACTGTCAATTGTGGATTCTCACAGACTCTCTTGTGATCGTCGGATTCCTTCCACATATTACCCTCAAATCTTGCTATTTTTTGGTATAAACAGTGCTATACATAGCACTAAGATCACTTGGGGTGAAAAATACTGCCACTTCGGTGATGTGACCACCATTTAATATTAATATATTACCATTTGGGGGTAAAATAATCACTATTTGGAGTGATAATATTACTATTTAGATTGAATTTACCACCATTTTGGGTGACAATAACACATATGATTTTACTACTATTTTGGGCGAATATAAAACTTTTAGGGGTGAATATTACCATCACTTGTGGTGAAGCTGGTGATACTTTGGTCGTTTGGAGTGGGGTGCATTAATAATGTGGGTGTATTTATCATTATTTGGGATGATAAAAAATCATTTGGGGTGATAAAAAAACAATTTGGGTATATTTACCATCATTTGGGATGATAAAAAATCATTTGGGGCGATAAAAACAACAATTTGGGTTTATTTACCATCATTAGGTTTACTGCAATTTGGGATAGATTTACTACCATTAAAGGTTTTTTCTTTTCTTGACTGTGAAACCTCAAGTGAGAGCTTTATATATCAAGAGAAAAAAATAGTAAACGAGGAGGGGGGGGGGGGGGGGGGGGGGGGGGGGGGGGGGAGTGAGCCTTACCCCAATAGCCAAGTACAATGGTGACAAAATACAAGTAGCAAATGCAATGCATGATTTACATCCAACATTTAAAAATAAATCCTAATTCAAAGCTTAAAACCGATATTTGCAAGACCATCTGCAACTTTGGTTTCCTCTCCATAGACATGCAAAATTTAAATTTACATTGATTGCATTTGACGGCAACAAACCCTCCATAGGGTGTTAATTACCACCATTTAAGGTGATGATACAAACATTTAGAATGACTTTACAACAATTTGGGGGTAATTATACAACCCCAATTTGAGATAAATTCACCATGTTTTAGGGTGATGATACTTTCCTTTGGGGTGAAATTACCACTATTTTGGGTAATAATGTAAGCATTTTGGGTAAAATTATCACTATCTAGTCACTAATTTGTAACCATTTGAGGTGAGAATATTACAATACGGGATGAATTTATGGCCAATCTGGATGAAATTATCAAAATTTAGGATAGTGATACCACCATTTTGGGGTGTTTATACAGCTATTTAGGGGGTGAATTTACCACTATTTGGGGGTGATAAAACATACAATTCTTTGGGGGTAAAATTACTACCATTTATGATACAGTTAAAACAATTTTGGGTGAATTTATCACCGTTTGGGATGATGAGACCACCATTGTGGGTGATAATACAACTATTTTGGGTGAATTTATCACCATTTGGGATAAATTTATTACCGTTTGGGGCTGATGATACTATCCTTTGGATAAATTTATTATCATTTAGGACGAAGCTACAATGGGCTCAATTTAGTACGACTTTGGGTGATGATATTATATTTTTGGGTGAATTTATACCATTTAAGGATGATGATAGCTACCAAATGTAATTAAACTTGTTATTTGGTGAAAATAAAGAGAAAAAAACTTGAAATTTAGTTTTGCTAACAAAATATTTTTTTTGGAACAAGTGCAAAAGTAGAACTTTATCTGAGTGGAAAGGTTTTACAATAAATGAGACAGTTAAATATTGCAGAAAAGAAGAGCTATGCTTAAGCAATAAAATTTAGTAAGGTAACTACCGTTGCAATTAGTTCGGATAGTGAGCAACTCATACTCACTTCACTCTGTTTTATGGTTATTTTTTGTGTTAAAAAATTTAGTTATGTAAAAATCTAGGTAAAAAAATGACCTCCAATTTAACTTGAGGAAATATAAATTAAATTCAGCACAATTAGGTGATAAACAATTAGTTAAAACTTGATTTTAAAAATGAGATGACAAAATATTTTATTAGATGATAACACATTTTTTTGTATATTATAATCATTGGGTAAGATAACAAAAAAAATATGAGGTTAAACTCTAGGGTCCTAAATTTTTTTTTTTTGAAAGAAATTCTAAAAATTTCCCAATAAAGGCTACTTATTCTTAATTTGAGGACTTAATTTGAAGATTTAATGCATTATCATTATTCAATTGATAGTAGACTTCATTTTATTCTAACACTCACTACTTATCCAATAGACAAAATGCATTAAGTCTAAAATTATTTGGATCAAAGTGTTGGACCAAAACAGTTTTTAAGTATAAAAACTGAGTTTTTGGTCGACTTTGAGCCTAAATTAAAGTGGGATTCGATTATTATTTTGAATAAAATTTCATGGGTTCATATTCTACTTCGTGAGGAGAATAATGTAGTATATTTACTTGCTCAAATCAAGTAAGAAATGAATTAGAAAATAAGTTTCAAAGTGACCCTCTTGAAATGAGAAAATAAAGGTTGTGCAATGTGGGATTTGACACCAATCCCACATTGGTTGAGGAGGAAGTTTTACATGGGCATATATAGGCCAAATTTGCTTTATGGGATTGGCCCCCAAGGGGTACCACAATTTTATGAGCGGAGCGAGCACCTACATGCCTTCGGTTCTACCGCGTCGCCCGCCCGCCCGCCACGACCCGACCCGGCCGGGTTCGGGTGTGGGTATGGGTGTGTTTTAGACCAAACCCTATCTTTTTAGAGAAAATTTATTTAATTAATTGGCGCGAGAATTTCTTAATCCGAAATTAATTTTCGGTACCCATGGATCGCACTGGTTCGGAATTGTTGCTTCCCTCCAGTCCAAAATTGGGTTGTGACTGTTCATAGAGAACAGTTACAATTGGTGTCTTCTGCCTTGCATTGAGTTATGTCCTTTCATACTGGATTGTGTCTTTTAGTAATGGTGGCTGTCCGGAAAGTCACCAACGTGTCTATAAATACTCAGAATCATTACCATTCTGATTCATTCATTCAATTCATTCATCAGTCCATTAAGGCAGACATTAGAACATTGCATTTTCGGCATTAAGTCAGTCTGCATTTAGAGAGTACACAACACAAGTTTGATTCGCTGGAAGAGTAGATTGGAATGCTGCTTCTGCTCGTGTTAAGATCATTGTATCCTGGGAGGCAGACGCTCGATATTCCATAAACACCGTGTGTGGGTGCGAAATCTGTCTTAAGAATATAGTGTCAAACACTAGTCTTGATCTACCTAAAGTTCAATAATAGTTCCTGGTCTGCAATCAGGTTAGTTTTTATATTAGTTATACAAACAGTTACGTGTAACTCTTTTGTGTAACTCTTTCGTTTAAGACTATTTATGTATAAGTGTTTCTTACTTGATTGTTACTGTTTTGATTTACATTACAAGTTTCAAATCAGAAATTTCAATAAGTGATTTTATTAAATCTGGAATACCACAAACAACACAAAGTTCAATTTTCATCTAAAAAATGATGAATCCTAAGAAGATCAAAGTTCGACTCAAATAAAATTAGGATGAATCCTAATAAATTTCAATTTTTTGTAAAAACGCTATATTTTATTATTAACATTGTTGTTATTTTGTAGCAACTTTTTGATCAAATTATTGTTTATTTAGTCAAGGTTATTATTTAGTCAAGTATGAGTAGATTATGTGTAATCAAATTATAGTTTTTCCTCTAAAAAGGTTATTATCTAATTCGCTCCTTATTATTCGCACATGATTGTTTTGCGAATAATGTTATGTGCTTTAAAAATGTACACTAGATATATACACCAAATTATTGTCAAATATTAAATCACTGGTACTCGCTATTATCTAATGGCTGAAAATTATTTGGCGCACACTCTTGGCGTACATTGTGCATAAAATTACTCTTGTTTTGCAGACTTGAAAAAGCAACTTCGCGGTTAAAAGGTCAATTCTTTTACCACCACACAAGATTATGACTATTGGACAATAACTTTTTGAGAGAATTACACTTAGACGATTTGAAACTTGTCAATTAATCATTCAGACTCTCTGATATTTGAAATATTACATATAAATCCCTAAAATTTGAACGCACGTAACACTTAAACCCTTTCCGTCAATCTCCGTTAGTATATCTGCTAGTAAATTACATCAAGATCCCCTAAAGTTTGTAGACGTGTACTATTTAGACCTTTTAAGTTTAAAATGTTATACTTAGACAAAAAATATTCCAATCAAAAATAGAATGTTAAATATTTAAAATTTTAGAACCAAAATTAATGTTTTATTATTTATTGAAATAAAATCAAAAATAAAAATTTATTTTTTTCTTAAAAAATTGTAATTAGTACACAATTATAATATATATTGTAATAAACTAAAAAATCAAACAAGTGGTCTAAGTCATTCATAATAGAACATGAATTTTACAACCAAAATTCATGTTCTATTATGTCATTTATTGAAATAAAATCAAAAATAAAAATCTAATTTTTTCTTAAGAAATCATAATTAATATACATTTATACTATTTATTGGAATAAAATTAAAAAATTAAACATGAGATCAAACTGTAATAGACACAATATCTTCTAACTTAATTGTTGTAATTTGGTAGTTTAATTTGATCGCTTAAACGACCAAATTAAATTCTAATAGATAGTATAGTTTTATACTAATTGTAATTTTTTTTTTTTAAAATTAGATTTTTATTTTTGATTTTATTTCAATAAATGTCGTAATAGAACATGAATTTTGATTGTAAAATTTAAAATATTTGATATTCTATCTTTGATTGAAATATTTTTTTGTCTAAATATAACATTTTAAGTTTAAAGGATCTAAATATTACACGCTTACAAATTTCAGAGGATTTGAGTGTAATTTACTAACAGATATATTAACGGATATTGACGGCAAGGGTCTCAATATTACGCGCGTACAAATCTAAGGAAATTTATGTATAATATTTTAAATGTCAGGAGATCTGAGTATTTAAGTGACAAATTTTAAGACGTCTGAGTGTAACTCTCCCTAACTTTTTTTATCTTACAATCTTTTACTATAGTAGGCTTCATTTGAGTGCTTAATATCCAGAGTGAAGGTGTTCAATGTCAATTGCAGTGGACACAACGTTCAACTATATTCAAACAGTTGGTTCGGTGCCGAACCTACAGCTTAGGTGTTGGTTTCACATGCCTAACAAAAAAGAAAGTGCCAATTAAACCTCATGCCTTCCGCCGGCGGGATATCAATCTTTCCAACGAATGGGACCCACCTTCTCGCTAAATCCCGAGACAACCTGCCAGAAATATTTTTCTGGCTGGCTACTTTAATTATAAGGTTTTGTTTTTTGGGTGGGTATTTTCATTTTAAGATTTAATTTTTTCATTCTGATCATTAAAAATAAAATAATATAATTACAACTAATATATTATATTTGATACATAAAAAATTATTGAACTCAAAAGAATATATCAACAAAAAAAAAAAGACTAATTACAACTTTTGACAAAAAAAATTACAAGGGACTAAAGTTTTTATATTTGAAAGTATTGTATAATAATTTTATTGCCAATGCAATCAAAAATATATTTATTTATATGTAATTAAGTTACAGTCATCAATTTATTGATATTCATTCGGTTATGCAATCGAATTCTCACAATTTTCATTTTTATTTATCTGATAACATCGAGTAAGTTATAAAAAAAAATAAAAACAGTAAGTCATAGAATATAAAGACTGCACCCCAAAAAAAGACCGCAAATAGTAGAAAAACAAAAACTAATTATAGACTAATTTCAAACAATTTTACTATTAAATTAAGAATATAAATCCAAAAAACTCATTAATATGTAATCAAAGTCAATTGAAGAAAGAAAATCCCAAAATTATAAAACTGATTAAATATATCATTATAGATCAAGCACAATTCATATTCTCATAACATATTGCTGAAGATAGAAGTGATAAGGTTAATTTCATAAAATATATCTAAATAATGTCCAAATTTATATATCTCGATAAATATAAAAAAAAAAAAATAGAGGATGACTATTAGCCCCTTACCAGAATGGGGAGGTCAAGGAAGTAGCATACCCTGAATGACTTTCAAATGTGGTGATGGTAACCAAAGCCAATGGAAAATGTCGCCTCTGTGTCGACTTTACTGAGCTCAACAAGACGTGCCCAAAAGATAGCTATCTTCTACCACGGATCGACCTCCTCATCGACGCTACAGTAGGGCATGAACTGCTCACCTTCCTGGATGCATATTCTGGATACAACCAAATCAGCATGCACCCCCCAGACCAGGAGAATACATCTTTTATCACTCCGAAGGGGACCTACTGCTACAGGGTCATGCCCTTCGGGTTGAAGAACGCAGGGGCAACCTACCAACGGCTGGTGAATAGAATGTTCCAGTCTCAGATTGGGCGAACGATGGAGGTCTACGTTGACGACATGTTAGTAAAAAGTCTCGCCGCAGCAGACCACATCGACCACCTCCAAGAAACCTTCAACGTTCTCAGGTCGTACCACATGAAGCTGAATCCTGAGAAATGCGCCTTCGGCGTAGGGTTAGGAAAGTTCTTAGACTTTATGGTCAACCAGAGGGGAATTGAGGCGAACCCTGATAAGATCAAGTCAATCCTCAACATGAAGTCACCTTCCTCAACCAAGGAGCTTCAGCGCCTCAACGGAAGAATTGTAGCACTTAACAGGTTCGTCTCCAAGTCTGCAGACAAGTGTCTGCCCTTCTTCAAAATTCTCCGAAAGGCTTTCGATTGGGGACCTAAGGCAGAGGAAGCCTTTTAAAGGCTCAAGGCTTACTTAGCTACACCTCCCCTCCTTTCACATGCCACTCCAGGAGAAACTCTGTATTTATACCTGTCTGCCTCTTCATCGGCAGTAAGCTCAGTCCTTGTCAGAAACGGTGATGGAGTGCAAAGACCTATCTACTATGTGAATAGAGCATACAGGGGAGTAGAAGTCAGATATTCAGGGCTTGAAAAACTAGCGCTCGCCCTGATCTCAGCGACAAGGCGCCTACGACACTACTTTCAAAGTCACAGCATTGTTGTCGTTACAGACCAAACTCTAAAAAGGGTCCTGGAAAAGTCGGACGTATCCGGGAGGCTCCTTAAGTGGGCAGTGGAACTTGGCGAATTTGATATCCAGTACCAACCAAGGGCGGCCATCAAGGCACAAGCACTGGCGGATTTCATTGCTGAGCTTACTCCAGCAGAGAAGGAGGACAACGAGCTTTCCACCTCGCCCGGCGAGGACACCTCAACTCCCGACGAGGACGTACAGGAGCTCGGTGAGGACAGCCTAACACCCAACAAAGATCCCCAGGCACCCGAACCGGACACCCAAGCCATCCTAGGTGCCCAGACCATCACATCAGGCGCCCAAGCGCCCTGGTCAGGCGCCCAGACCCCCTCACGCGCCCAGGCAGCTCCCTCAGGCGCCCAGACCCCCTCACACGCCCAAGCTGGAGCCCAGGCAGCTCCCTCAGGCACCCAGACCCCCTCAGGCGCCCAGACATCTCCCTCTGGCTCCCAGCCGGGTACCCAGGCAGCCCAGCCTAGCGCCTTGCCTCCTGCGGAGACCCTCAAGCGTCCCTCTCTACCACTCTGGAAACTCTATGTTGACGGCTCCTTAACCAGTCAAGGAGGTGGAGTAGGCCTCATCCTGATTAGTCCCGACAGTACCCCCATCAAGTACGCAGTGAAGCTTTACTTCATTGCCTCCAACAATGAAGCAGAATACGAAGCTATTCTCTCTGGCCTAAGTTTGGCAACAGAAATGGAAGCCCAACATCTTATTTCTTATAGTGACTCTCAGCTGATAGTCAACCAAGTAAAGGGTGAGTTTGAGGCAAAAGGTGCCAAGATGCAGGAGTACCTCGCCCTAGTGAAAGCCTTGGTCGCTAAGTTTCAATACTTCCAAATCCAACACATCCCAAGAGAAGACAACATGGCCGCAGACGCACTTGATAGGCTCGCCTCATCTTCCCAAGACCTCTCAGGACCAGCACTCATCGGTCATCAGTTTTAACCAAGCAAGTTAGATGTGGGAGCCGCAATCGTCAACTGTGCTTCCACCGAATCAAACTGGATGACCCCGATAAGGGCATACCTCCAGGAGGGTACATTACCGGACAATCCCCTCGAGGCCAGGAAGCTTAGGATGAGAGCTTCCAAATTCACTATCTTACAAGACATCCTCTACAAGAAAGGCTACTCCTTGCCATTGTTGCTGTGCCTTTCACCCGAGGAAGCTGACTACGCATTGCGGAAGATCCATGAAGGAATTTGTGGGAATCACTCCGGAGGTCGCTCTCTCACCCACAAGGCACTCCGACAGGGCTACTTCTGGCCTAGCATGGTAAGGGACGCCCAGGGGTTCGCTAAGAAGTGTGACAAGTGCCAGCGCTTCGCTACTGTGCCCAGACTGCTGCTAGAGGAACTCACGGTCATCACAAGTCCGTGGCCTTTCTCCAATGGGGCATCGACATCTTAGGGCCCCTACCTCTCAGTAAAGGACAGTGCAAATTTGTGGTGGTGGCAGTCGACTACTTCACCAAGTGGGCAGAGGCTGAACCCTTAGCAAAAATAACAGATACGAAGGTGAAAGACTTCATCTGGAAGAACCTGGTATGCCGCTTCGGGATACCCCATGCCATTGTTAGTGACAATGCCAAGCAGTTCGACAACAAGCTCCTCAACTTTTTCTGCTCCGATCTTGAAATAAAACAACCTCATTCTAGCCCAGCACATCTGCAAGCAAATGGGCAAGCAGAAGTCATGGTGAGAACAGTGCTACGTAACCTGAAGACAAGGCTCGAAAGAGCGAAGGGTCTTTGGGTTGACGAGCTTCCAGGTGTCCTATGGGCTTACAGAACCACGCCGAGAACCCCAAACAGAGAGACCCCATTCTCCCTCGCCTTTGGAACTGAGGCAGTCATCCCTGTGGAGATCGGGGTTCATTCTCTAAGGGTCCAACGCCACGACCCCGTCACCAACGAAGAAGAACTCTGCATCAACCTCGACTTGGTAGAGGAGGCAAGGGAGATGGCTGTGGTCCGCAACGCCGAGTACAAGCGCCGCATGATGAAGTTCTACAACTCGAGGGTGAAGCATCGTTCCTTCCAACCAGGTGACTTGTTGCTCAAAAAAGTGATCCTCACCACAAAGGACTCACGCGAAGGGAAGCTCGGACCAAATTGGGAAGGACCCTACCTCGTAACAGAAGTGGTGAGGCCAGGTACATACAAGATCCAGAATTTTGAGGGGAAGGTCTTACTCCATCCGTGGAACGCTGAGCACTTGAAGAGGTACTACCAATGACACCTTGAGAGAGTCAAAGTAATAAACAGTGGAGACTTGGTTTTATTTTCTACCTTTTTTGGGATTATTACCCAGTATTCAATGTACTTTTTTGGGGTTATTACCCAATATTGTTTGACATGAGCAATGGATGAATAAAATTCTCTACATTTTACTCCAAAATGATTTTTGCATTTTCATTCAATTTCAAAGGAGTATCAGTACAAAAGTAAGACTATGAACCGTCTTTCTAAAAAAAAAAAAAAGAAGGAAAAATCAAAAGTCCCCAATACTCTAGCTACTCTCATGGTCGTCCTCCTCCTCCTCCTCTTCACCTTTCTCATCATCCTCAGCCTCGTCAGAGCCTCCATCATCATTATCAGGCGCCTCAGTTGGCATGAAGCCTGAGACATCAATATCAGGATAGACAGCTGAGATCTTCCCTCGGAGCTCATCATAACCGTCAATGAAGGCATCTGCAAGGCCATTCATCAAGTCCCTCTCAGCTATGACTACCCTCTCCTCAGCCTGCAGAGCTCTCTCATAAGCCGCCTTCGCCTCTGCCTCCGCAGCAGCCTCTCTGAGCAAGGCCCTCTCGCGGGTCTTTGCAAGCTCAGCCTCACTGAGCGTGGCCCTCTCACGGGCCTTCACAAGCTCAGCCTCTCTGAGCACGTCCCTCTCATGGGTCACCAAAAGCTCAGACTCAAGATTAGCTATCTTTTCACGAGCCTCCTTAAGTTCAACCTCGAGCCTGGCCGCCTTCTCATAGGACGCCAAAAGATCTGTCTCCCTCAACGCGGCCCTCTCACGGATTGCCACAAGCTCAGCCTGAGAAGCCCTACTATCAGCTTCAAACTCAGCAATCCTCACCTGAGCAGCAAGGAACTCATTTTGCATAGCGTCATGGTCTTGCTTCATCTGATGGTGACTATAAGTCCTTGAAAGTAAACACATGGATGCAGTAGAAGCCTGAAGACAGATAAAAGTCAGAAGAAGCTTAAGAAATGACCGGAGAAAGGGAGACAACTAACCCTTACCTTACCCAGGCCTTCCAGGAAGGAGCCGATGATTCCTTCGGTACCCAGGGCGTTAATCCCGATAACATCATTGGAAAACACAAGCCGTCCAAGTCGATCCCTTATAATTAATGCGTTACCCAACATAGAGCTGATCTGAATCGGTGCACTTCTTGGAGTTTCCACAGGAGGAGTCGAGGAACCAGGAACAGAAAGTGTAGTCAAAGGGGTCTCCGAAGTAACAGGTATGGGTGAAGGAGTCATCGCCCGAGGAGGCACTTGATGGGGGCACACCCGAGGAACCACTGGAGGGGTTTCTTGAGGAGAGTTCACCTCGGTCGACACATTTGGAGAAGTCATTCGAGAGGCACCCTCCTTCCTCGCCACCTTGGGAGGAGGAGGGCTCCTACCAGAGAGGTGGGACCCAATCACCCCTATATATCTCTACAGAAGCAATGAAGTGCTGTAGATAAAAAGTATCAAACAAAGGCGAAAAGTACAAAACAAATCAGCGTACCTTTCCTCTTCAAAGAGGAACCACCGGACTTTGAAGAAGGAGCGTCAGCCTTAGGAGGAACCAAAGAGGAAACACTGACTCCTCCATCTTTGAGCACGAGAGCTCCAAAGTCCCTTGTAGGATGAGCTCACACGGCCTCAAGCTTCCACTCCTGACCCTTGGAGAGCATAGGGGAACCTGCAAGGAATGTGGTGAAGTACACAGTCTACAAGGAATGTAGAAAGAGAAGGGTAAAAATATGGGGCATACCAACTTTCTTTGGAGTAACCCATCATGATGGTACCAATGCCCTATCAACATCCGAAGCTCACTCTCCGCTAACAAATATGAAGTGAGACTTCCAGCCATGGCAGTTGGAGGGCAACCCAGTAATCAACTTGCCTCCCCTCGGAGTGAAATAATACCAGCCTCGGTTAGAAGCAGGAGTCTCACTCAGGTAATAGGCTGCATGAAACTCAATAGGGGAGGCATCTTCATGATGCACTTTTTTCCACAATTCAAGAAAGGCCATCATAACCCTCCAACCATTGGGCGTCAGCCGCCCAGGCGTTAGTGAAAAGTAATTCAAGATGCCACAAACGGAAGAAAGAATGGGGAGCCTGAGCCCAACCTCAAGCATCTCCTTATAAATGACAATGTCACCAGAGGAGTTATCACTAGCGGGCTCGCCCTTTTCTGCTCGACGGCACAACACAGTCGGAGGAATGTAGTAGGCGGAAATAATCCGCGAAATATCGGCGTCTGAAATTAAAGTGTTGGACAGGGTACTTACTTTGGACTCGTTGTCGTCACAGGCTAATTTGCCTTTGAGTTTTTTGCTGCGAAGACGCAAAGGGTTATCCAAGCCACTGCCAGGGTCTTTGCCATGAAAGGTGCCCGGAGTGCCCACTTCCTGGGCTGAGTAACCAGCAGTCCCACGTACATCAGAGGTTCTTTTGCTCACCTCATCCGCGTGCACAACACCTGGGCCAGCACTACTCAGCCCAACACCTGGAGAGGTGTCTGACCCCCTCTGCTTGCCTAAACCATCCATACCCAACACCTGGTTCACAGCACCCAGCGCCTGAGGTACGCACCCAGCAGTCCAAGCATGCCCAGAAGCCACAACGCGCCTCGCCT
Organism: Ilex aquifolium; assembly: GCA_951799425.1. Lineage (NCBI taxonomy): Eukaryota > Viridiplantae > Streptophyta > Magnoliopsida > Aquifoliales > Aquifoliaceae > Ilex > Ilex aquifolium. The sequence continues at coordinate 21,097,886 of OX637396.1, read as the reverse complement.
GCTCCTCCCTTATCTGATCTCTCTTACCTGCATGGATGCTCAGTACTACAGGAGGCTCACCTAAGGCAGGCTCGCCCAAGTTAGGCTCGCCCAACGCAAGGGGCTCGCCCAGCATGACGGCTGGCTCGCCCAACACAGCAGCAGGCTTGCCTGCTTTCCTTAACCGATCACCCTCGGAATAGGGGGTAGTAACGCTGGCTCGCCCATGGCGCAGACAGCAGCAGCGCCTGGCGCCTGCTCGCCCCCCTTGATGCACTCCTGGCCCCATGTGGCCTCCTCGCCTCCTCCATAGGCGATGGGTAGCTCGCCCGAACAGCCTAGACCGGCCCCCTCCTCGCCCAGGTTGCTCAGATGGGCGCTCGACGCCAACTTCTCCCTCGTCCCATCTTGCTCGCTCAACACATGAGCTAGTCGCCCATGGACAGCCTCGCCTTCTTGGCTTATCTCACCCATATTGCTTGAATCCATGGAAGCTTGAGAAGGGCCTGTGTGCACGGCAGATTCGACAATGGCCTTTCCGTCGCTACCTGCTCCCTCTTCAACGACAATGTGGGTCTTCTCTATAATCGACATTGATTCTCAAACTAAAAGAATCCCTAACCTTGGATCTTCAAATATTTCAAGAAGAGCTCAATAGTGACACCCTTAGTCAACATGTCTGCCAGGTTCTTAGTTCCACAGATCTTCTCAAGTGCCAACTGACCATCATCAAGTAAGGACCGTATGAAATGATACCTGATCTGAATGTGCTTCGTCCTGGAATGAAATGCCGGATTTTTAGCAAGAAATATGGCACTCTGACTATCACTGTAAAGAGTACCCTTCTATTTCATTTTACCTAGTTCCTCCAAGAAACTTTGTAACCAAATCATCTCCTTTGAAGTCTTTGACACTGCAACATACTTGGCCTCTATAGTAGAAAGAGATACTGTCTTTTGCAGGTTGGAACCCCAAGACATGGTAGTACCACCCAGGGTGTAAAAAAAACCGGTAGTGCTCTTCCTACTATCAGTGTCTCCGGCCAAGTCGGCATCAACAAAACCCTGTAACTCCAAACTATCTCTGGTGAAACACAAACATGCTTCTGAGGAACCTTTCAGATACCTCAGAATCCACTTCACAGCCTCCTAATGTTGTCTTCCTGGGTTGCTCATGTATCTACTCACAACTCCCACTGCATGGGTAATGTCCGGTCTTGTGCAGACCATAGCATACATAAGTGAACCAATAGCTGAAGTGTAAGGAAACTTACTCATGTAGTCATGTTCCTCATCTGTCTTGGGAGACTGATCTTTGCTGAGTCTGAAGTGACTACCCAGCGGTGTGCCAACTGGTTTGGCTTGGTCCATGTTAAATCTACTGAGTACCTTTTTCACATACTCAGCCTGCGACAGTTTCAACGTGCCCTTGACTCTATCTCTGATGATTCTCATAACAAGGATTTGTTTTGCAGCTCCCAAATCCTTCATTGCAAACGATTTTGACAACTGCTTCTTCAGATTTTTAATCTCCTCAATGTTGGACCCTGCAACAAGCATATCATCTACATACAACAACAGGATAATGTAAGAGTTGTCAAAGAACTTAACATAGCAACAATGATCAGCTTCACATCTCTTGAATCCAGTTCTATGCATAAAACTGTCAAATTTCTTGTACCACTGTCTTGGAGCTTGTTTTAGGCCATACAAGCTCTTTCTCAGTTTGCAGACTAGATTCTCTTGTCCTTGCCCTTACTATTTCTAGTGTAGCCTTGTCCTTACTATTTCCAAGCTGTTGCTCTATCTATTCCCAGCTAATGGACCCGAGTCCTAAAGAACCTACGGTACTGGAGATTGCTAACGACAAGCAAGAATAAGAACTAAACAAAGCATAACCCAGAAGTACACCATGGGTTAGTTTGCTACCATGTGTATAAATGCTCATAAACGTAGTGTAACCCATACATAATGCAATGCAATGTGCAATTGCCTTCGATACCATTTACAATATCAATTATATAATGAATGCAATATAACGACATTTTCAACACCATCTCAAGCATGTTATGTAAGATAATCAACTCAACTAACATACTTATATTCACTTAGGCATTTAAATAAATACCTAGAGGGCACACTCCCTACGCAAATAATTCACAATCAAGCAACCATTTATAGTATCAGTATTGATCAAAACAAGCATAATGGAACTATTCAAGGAATAAAACTAAATGAAATAGTTTTTATAGAGTAAATGTAAATGTCACTCCAAGAATGAATGGCTCTAAACTCACAAGGGACATATTACTATTCTCCACTATATGTATCAAGTTCCAAGAAAAAATATATTTTTTTCATAACTTCTAACTTAAGGAAGGTCATACGTGTACTGATATTTTAAGTTTCAATCGAGAATAAAATTTAAAATATTAAAATGTAATATAACATACTAAAACATAAAAAAATTCATATTTTCATTAAAATACTCTTTACCCAATCATTAGTCTCATCATATGCACATAATTCAAACAATTGGAAAATTAAAATAAAAAATTTGCAATGAAACCATAATATGTAGATTAGTTAAAATAGGTTTTAATCACAGACTCTAAAGAAAAAAAATAAACATAAAATCAAATAAACCTAGATATAGGCAAAGATTGTGCATATCAGAAACTATCCCACCCCCAACCTAAATTAAATATTGTCCTCAATGAATAAAAAAAAGCAATAAATATCATAAAAGATAATTAGGGTAGGGGAAAAGACATACCTGTGTCCGCAAAATCAAAACCAAATCTATCACTATAAACAAACTTTGCATAGAAAAATTAAATAAAAAACAAAAGAAAATTCTACTTTACAATATACTGCAATATAGGTTCACAATCATTTGTTAAATTCAATCAGGATTCAAATTTGAGTTTTTCACCATACCACCTTTTAATACCCGTTTCACCTTATCTAGTGGTAACACTTTCTTAGCCGCCACTGACACTTGTTGCATTCCCTAGTCCTGCGAAAATTTTGAAAAATTATTAAAGTATGAGAACTTAAAACATCCACTAGTACCTCCATCAAAAACAGAATTAGTCAAACAAACTTGAGAAGGATCTAGACAATGAAATACATTCAATTTATTATTCACAATAGAATCAATCATATCTACTTCATGAAAATCAGAATCCTCTCTATGTTGTTTGTCGATATTAAAAATACTCAACTCCATCATCATATTACCAACAGAAAGCTTCATGACTTCATTCCTACAATTAATTAAAGTATTAGATTTTTCAAGGAAGGTTCGACCAAGTATGATGGGAATTTGACTCCCTGAATGTACAACTGGTGGGGTTTCCAAAACAATGAAGTCAACAAGGAAATAAAAATTGTCCACCAAAACAAGTACATCCTTAACCATTCCCCTAGCAATTTTAATAGAATGGTCTGCCAACTAAAGTGTGATGCAAGTAGACTTGAGCTTGTTTAATCCTAACTATTGGTAGATAGAGTAAGTGAGTAAGTTAACAATGGCCCCAAGATCAAGCAAAGTTTGCTCAATCTTGAAGTTCCCTATGACACAAGATATAGTGGGACACCCTGGGTTTTTAAATTTAGGGGGAGTCTTATGTTGAATGATGGCACTGGCCTGTTCAGTCAAAAAGGCCATTTTTTGAATATTTTGATTTCGCTTAACAGTGCACAAGTCCTTTAGGAACTTGGCATAAGAAGGGACCTGTTTGATGGCATCCAGAAGTGGTATATTGATTTTTATTTGATTAAAAAACTCATCAATATTGGCATAGTTGCTCAACTTCTAGGATTTCTTGAGTCTCTGAGGGAAGGGAGCAAGAATAGGGTATGGAGGCTCCTCAACCTCTCTAGACTTAGTCTCATCAGTAGAGACTTGAACAGGCTCAACCATAAGTGTAGTGGTAAAATCGGTGTGTGCTCGAGGTGTGCCTTTGTCAATTATTTTACCACTCCTCAGAGTGGTCATGGCTTGGCAGTGTTCTTGTTAGATGCCCATGGGTGGAGAGTTACCTGTGTAAAACTAACCCTATGGAGGCTTTGGTTGGGCAGGAAACTTGTCCTTCTCTTGTATAGTGATAGCGTAGGTCAATTTTTGTAAGTGGCCCCTTATGTCATCTAAAGATTGTGTGGCCCCTGTGTGTTTTGGGTATTGTATTGCCTTTGGGCCTGCATGAATTGGTTCAATGTATCCTCCAGAATAGGTTTGTTGGGTGGCTAATATGACAGGTATTGTTGTTGTGGTGGTGGTGGAGCTCCTGGTTGTGGTTGGGCTTGTTGTTACTGTGTACCCCTCCAACTAAAGTTCAGGTGTTGTTTCCAGCCTGGATTGTAAGTTTCAGAGTAAGGGTTGTCATATGGCTTCTAGAAACTAGAAATCGCGTTGGACTATTCCAACAAGACTTCCTTGAAAGTAGGAATAGTAGGACCCTCCTTAGTAGAATGTCCCGCCAAAGCACATATCCCATAAGTAAGTTCTGTAGGTGGCACAATAGACACTTCGTTAACCTTCTTCATCTCTATAGTTTTAAGCTTTCGAGATAAAGAGGTCATCTTAGTCTGTAGGTCATCCTTGACCGTGAGTATGTACTTTCCCCAATGGGAAGTAGTAAGCTTGGGTTCTACATTGGTAGGGGATGCCTCATCCCACATTTGGGAATTATAAGATAATTGGTCAAAGAAATCGAAGGCCTCTTTGGGACATTTTCCAAGAAACTCTTCCTGAACCATCATCTCAACAAACTAGCTCATTGAAGTTGGGAGAGCATCATAGAAAAATCCAACTAGTGTCCAAATGTCAAATCTGTGATGGGGGCATTCATAAAGTAAGTCGTTAAACCTTTGCCAACAACAGTAAAAGGTCTCTCCCTCCTCAATGGAAAAAATTCACGATTTTTTTTCTAAATGCATTTGTGCAGTGGAGAGAGAAAAATTGTTTGAGGAACTCGGTGTGTAATGTATGCCAATTAGTTATGGACTGGAGCTTTAGGTTATTGAACCACAACTTGGCTTTATCCTTCCGTGAGAAGGGGAAAAACTTCAACTTGGCAAAATCGAAATTATCCTACAATGTCCCAAATATCTCCTCAAATTCCTTCATGTGTAGGTATGGGTTCTCGAAATCGAGGCCATTGAATTATGGTAGAAGTTGGATGGTGCCAGGTTTAACCGTGAATGTGGGTACATTAATAGTAAACACAAAATAGGATGGCATAGTGCTCATTGTGGGGTGCAGGTATTCCCGAATAGTTCGAACCTGCTAGTCAACCTCTTGTGCATTGTTGTTCTGTCGATCACCCATCATGCTACTAGTGTGACTCAAATCAAAGGTAAGGGCAATGACAGACCTAGGTGTGGATGAATCTAATGAAGTAACAGACCCTAATAATTCTTTATAGGGTGATTCAATATCAGAATCCAAATTATCTCCAACAGACATACAACTTTGAAATTGATGATTGTGACTCTAAATAAACTAACAGCTAAAAATTAAATGATAGAAATCAAACAAAATTTAATCTAAACAATATTAATAGAAATCTACAAGATGGAACGAGATAACCCATAAAATCAAATTCTCTAAATAGCTCGTTGTGACTGCAGATTCTTCTTTTCAACTTCCGTATCCTTTCAAGTCCCCAACAATGGCACCAAAAACTTGCTTGATCCCAATTGATACACCTAAGTGTAGGTGGTCAATTGTAGCAATAAACTCGATAGTCCGAGGTCGATCCTCAGGAACTCGGTGAGAGAAAAATTGTTTGAGGAACTCGGTGTGTAATGTATGCCAATTAGTTATGGACTGGAGCTTTAGGTTATTGAACCACAACTTGGCTTTATCCTTCCGTGAGAAGGGGAAAAACTTCAACTTGGCAAAATCGAAATTATCCTACAATGTCCCAAATATCTCCTCAAATTCCTTCATGTGTAGGTATGGGTTCTCGAAATCGTGGCCATTGAATTATGGTAGAAGTTGGATGGTGCCAGGTTTAACCGTGAATGTGGGTACATTAGTAGTAAACACAAAATAGGATGGCATAGTGATTGATGAAAAACGTTGTTATTCCTAACCCCTAAACATCACCATTTGACATGTGTATATGGCTTATGTGTGAAAGGGAGTGTCACTTTCCCTCGGGGTGATGCAAGAGATTAGGCAACAACGAATTGGTGGAAAATGAAATGAACAAAATGTATGAAATGAAATGCGGGTGTGTGAACAAAAGTGCTCCCCAATCGCAAAGAGTCTTTTGTGTGTCGGTGTTTTACTTGGAAAAGTATTCCAATGTCGTCTCCTCAGGGAAGGAAAGTTCAAGTTGTGTGAAGGTGATTTTGCAAAAGGAAAAGAAAATGTAAAATCTTTTGTTTGTGTTTTGGTTGTGTTTGTGAATGGAAATGCAAGAAAAACAAGTGTTGGTTAATCCGAAGAGGTCATTCCAATGGGAATACCAAATCAACTCAAGCCTTCCCCCAATGGTGCATAGATGAACGATTGATTCGTGGGAAGCTCGGGACTAAAGGGAGGTGAGGATCCAAGCATAACCCGTGACAATGCCTACGGGATATCAAAGACTCACAACCACGTCCTCACCCCAACCCAGTCAAACCGAACCATCATACACCGAGAGGAGGAAAGAAAATGAGTTGAAATGACACACCCAAGAGGAGGTCTCCCTTGGATTAGCCAACTAAAAATCTAGCTACTCATGCATAAAGGAAAGACATACAATACGTTAAGAGACATGTAGAAGAAATGAAGATTAAAACTTAACTCAATGCAAGAAAACTTAAACTAAGAAGAAAAATATTCAATACCCATTTTAAGCTTGAAATGAAGAAAAACTTAATACAACAACGGTAGATTCAAGAGTACGAAACTAAACTTGCAATAGACTTGAAATAAATAAGATTAAAGTGCAAGAAATAAAGATTACATGATATCTAAAAGCTTACTACACTTGAAATGGAGAAGAGAATGCAAAAACATAAATTTCTAGCACTATTCATTGTCTTCTTCCTTGGAGCTTCTAAGCTTAGGTAGCCACTCCCTTTACAATGTGTAAAATGCTGAATATATTGGAGAGTTAGCCTTCAATTCTCGTGCATGGTGGTCCCCCCTAGCTGTGTGCAGGCCTCCCATCAATGGGAGGCTGAATGATGCTTGGACAGGCTAGGAGAAGGTTAGCCTGCAACTCCCCTGAGCAGCCCACTTCTCCCCCATCCTCATTTAATGCCAAGCCTTTAAAGTCTTCAAAATGTGTAAGGGAGGCATGTAGATGTGTAAGAGAACGATGGGGAACAAGTGGGAGAATCAATGGTGGGACCCCCAAGCAAGTGGAGAAGAGTTTGCAGGTGTTCTGGGCTGTTCTGGGAGCGTACCGGTATTGTGTACCGGTACTCTAAACCTTCTGGAGTCGAAGTACCGGTACGCAGTACCGGAACTGTATAGTACCGGTACTGTGTACCGGTACTGTTTTCTGCTCCGGACCAGTCTTGGTAGAATAGGCATAAATTCACGATTTTTTTTCTAAATGCATTTGTGCAGTGGAGAGAGAAAAATTGTTTGAGGAACTCGGTGTGTAATGTATGCCAATTAGTTATGGACTGGAGCTTTAGGTTATTGAACCACAACTTGGCTTTATCCTTCCGTGAGAAGGGGAAAAACTTCAACTTGGCAAAATCGAAATTATCCTACAATGTCCCAAATATCTCCTCAAATTCCTTCATGTGTAGGTATGGGTTCTCGAAATCGAGGCCATTGAATTATGGTAGAAGTTGGATGGTGCCAGGTTTAACCGTGAATGTGGGTACATTAATAGTAAACACAAAATAGGATGGCATAGTGCTCATTGTGGGGTGCAGGTATTCCCGAATAGTTCGAACCTGCTAGTCAACCTCTTGTGCATTGTTGTTCTGTCGATCACCCATCATGCTACTAGTGTGACTCAAATCAAAGGTAAGGGCAATGACAGACCTAGGTGTGGATGAATCTAATGAAGTAACATACCCTACTAATTCTTTATAGGGTGATTCAATATCAGAATCCAAATTATCTCCAACAGACATACAACTTTGAAATTGATGATTGTGACTCTAAATAAACTAACAGCTAAAAATTAAATGATAGAAATCAAACAAAATTTAATCTAAACAATATTAATAGAAATCTACAAAATGGAACGAGATAACCCATAAAATCAAATTCTCTAAATAGCTCGTTGTGACTGCAGATTCTTCTTTTCAACTTCCGTATCCTTTCAAGTCCCCAACAATGGCACCAAAAACTTGCTTGATCCCAATTGATACACCTAAGTGTAGGTGGTCAATTGTAGCAATAAACTCGATAGTCCGAGGTCGATCCTCAGGAAAATTGGTTTGGAATTAGGAAGGTAAAAATAAAGAATAATTAAAGAGAATTTGAATATGAATAATTCAAATAGATTTAAAGGAATTTTCTATGAAAGAAAGTTATTATCTACCTTCGGGATCAAGTCTTATTCATGTAAATCAAATATAATATTTCTACAATTATATCTAAGTTATCTCAGTTGACTTCCAACGTCATTGTAATCAACCGGAAAATATGACTTTGAAATTCAATCTTTGATTGAAAAGAAAATAGGAATTCAAGAACTAGTAAAGTATACTCGCATGGAATTATAAGTACTAATTATACCAAGAAATCAATTATGTTAATAATTAATCAAAGAAGTTTATAGAGTACATTACTATAGTAAAAATCATTCGTTCAATCGAGAAATATTTAGAAAGATGAATCATTCAAGAACAAGAATATATAATTGCATCCATATAGTATTTGAATTACAGTTATAAAAAGCATACATTAACTAGAGAATAGGAAGAGGATTACTCACTAACCATAAGCAAGATCTTCAATAAAATAGTAGAAAGGTTCAAGAGAGTCTAGGAAGAGATCAGGAAAAAGAATCCCCTAAAATAAGTTAGCTCTCCCTATTGATGCATTTCCTAAAAAAATAAAAAAAATCCGAATTAAAACTTAAGAAATAAGTCTACTAGGGCTAAATGACCATCAACCAGCAAAAGGATGCGCATTCGAATGGCTTGGGCCCGTTCAAACAGAGGTAGTATGCATCATCAATAGCGTTCGGATGGTAGTGCTGCATTCGGACGTTGATTAGTTTATGGAATTTTTGGCTTCAGCTCCGTTCGAACGGTGTTTATTCTCTGGAATTCTCTCCACTTTGCTCCTCAATGTCAATCTTGCGTTCGAACTGGTGGGGACTGTTCCAATAGTGCTTCCTTGACCAAATTTAGATTTTTCCTCCAATTTCTTTGGAGGATAATATCCCTTATTGCACTTTGCTCCTCCTTGACTTTACTTTATTTTCCTTTTGACCGCCAATTGCACCAAATCTCCTATTTCACCTCATTTACCTGAAAATTTATTCAAACATTAAAAATCAATTCAAAATATAATATCAAAGGATAATTGATCTAATAACTTAAAAACAATGAAATTCATCATAAATAAAAGATAAAGAAATACACTTTTCATGACAAATCACAGCCCCCCCCCCCCCCAACTTATATTTTACTAGTCCCTATTAAAGATCAAAATTTTAAAAATAAAGAAAATAAAAAACATCGACTTTCATAGGACTCACAATTGCATTTAGCATATGCAACAAGCCTTTAAACCCCTAGATTCCACCTAGTGGATGAGTATAGTCTCGTGAAGGTTTCCAGTGAAGTCATCAACAAACTTCCGTTAATTTGCCTACTGCTTTGAATTTCTCATATGACTCAACTAATCAATCAAACATCGGGTATAAATAAAAATATGAACAAGTGCATGCCAAGTCAAATCATAGAATCACAGATGACGCACCAATATTGACAAATTTCATCACCAATGAAACTCGTGTGTAGTCTACAAATGACCAGACATGAGTAGAAAGTCGATCAAAAATACACTACCTTCTTACTATTCACTTCTAACTTTGAACTAATTATAACACCCCACCCTCCACATGGCATAATATTGTCCGCTTTGGGCCCACTAATCCTCACGGTTTTGTTCCTCCCAGTACCCTTGGGAAAAGGCCTTATGCCATGTAAGGCGAGGGGCTTACTTATAAGCCCAACAACTTTCCCCTCCCTAACCGATGTGGGACACCAGGATCTCACAATCCACCCTCCTTAGGGCTGCACGTCCCCGTGCAGTAGCTAGCCAGCTACCCGCCCGCCCACATGCACGCGAGCACGACAGGGGCCCACACTCGATCCAGGCGAGAGTCGGCTCTGATACCACTTTGTAACACCCCACCCTCCATATGACATAATATTGTCCACTTTGGGCCCACTAACCCTCACGGTTTTGTTCCTCCCAGTACCCCTGGGAAAAGGCCCTATGCCATGTAAGGCGAGGGGCTTACTTATAAGCCCAGCAACTTTCCCCTCCCTAACCGATGTGGGACACCAGGATCTCACACTAATCCTTACTCAAAATATACACCAAACAATGAAACCACTTAGATTATACTTGCTAATTTTCCTCAATTTTCCATATGTGAGCAGAGTTGTTATAAAATCAAAACAAAATATACCTCACATGATTTTAACCAATAAATCAATATCAAACGAAAGGAGATTAGCATAGTCTTATGATCAGAAATCAACACACAATACTTAAAACAACTACTATCCTCCTCCTCACTCACACAAGTTATGCATCACTAACAACTCTTGAGATGAAATAGATCTTTATAAGGTTGTAACGTGGCCTTGGGTAATAGGGTTAACAAACAAAGGAAAAGTAAGAGTTCAAACTATTACCCCGAGAAAGATTTATTTCCCACTATTTCTTGAAATATACTTTTAGAAACTCTCCTTACAAACATGATTTTTATACAACACTTGCTCATGAATACATATCATCTTTTTTCCAAGATCTTTGTCATTTTTTTTTCAAAACATATAAAAAAAAATTCAGCAAGTCAAACACTTTCAACCTCACAAGTGTACCAAAAATTCACCTTTTTTTATCAACAAGTGCCAACCACATAATCCCTTATATATACATGATACTTTTTCAATCTCAAGATAACCAACGGTGGGATAATATATCTTATGCTATGTTTGGTTATTATACATGGGTTAACAAACGAATTTTCAATTAAAAAGGCCCAATCATGGCTTCTAAGGATAATAAAATTTCAAGAAATTAGGTTAATGATCAAAATAAATTAAACATGGCCTATAATCATATCTCAAGAGTTTTCGAAGCACACCCCCTACGCAAATAATTCAGAATCAAGTAACCATTTATAATATCATTATTGATCAAAACAAGCATAATAAAACTATTCAAGGAATAAAGCTGAATGAAATAGCTTTTTATTGAATAAATGTAAATGTCACTCCAAGAATGAATGGCTCTAAACTCACAAGGGACATATTACTATTCTTCACTATATGTATCAAGTTTCAAGATAAAATAGTTTTTTTCAGAACTTCTAAATCAAGCAAGGTCATACATATACTAATATTTTAAGTTTCAATCGAGAATGAAAGTTATAATATTAAAATGTAATCTAGAATTCTATAACATACTAAAACATAAACAAGTTCATATTTTCATTAAAATACTCTTTACCCAACCATTAGTCTCATCATATGCACATAATTCAAACAATTGAAAAATTAAAACAAAAACTTTGCAATGAAACCATTATATGTAGATTAGTCAAAATAGGTTTTCATCACAAACTCTAAAGAAATAAAATAAATAAACATAAAATAAAATAAACATATAGATAGACAAAGATTGGGCATATCACAAACTATCCCACCCCCCAACCTAAATTAAGCATTGTCCTCAATGAATAACAAAAGCAATAAATATCATAAAAGATAATTAGGGTAAGGAAAAAAGACACGTGTGTCAGCAAAATCAGCTCCAAATCTATCACTAAAAAGAAACTTTACACAGAAAAATTTAATAAAAACAAAAGAAAATTCTACTATACAATATAATACAAAATAGGTTCGAAATCATTTGTTAAATTCAATCTAGATTCCAATCTGAGTTGTTCAACTCACCACTTGTTAATACCCGTTTCACCTTATCAGGTGGTAACATTTTTTTAGCCGCCACTAGCTCTTTCTGCACTCCCCAGTCCTATGAAAATTTTAAAAAAATTATTAAAGTATGAGGACTTAGAACATCCACCAGTACCTCCATCATAAACAGAATTAGTCAAACAAACTTGAGAATAATCTACACAATGAGATACATATAATTTATTGTTCACAACATAATCAATCATATATACTTCATGAAAATCATAATCCTCCCTATGTTGTTTTTCGACATTAAAAATATTCAATTTCATTGTCATATTACCAAAAGAAAGCTTCATGACTCCATTCTTATAATTAATTAAAGCATTAGACGTTGCAACGAAGGGTCAACCAAGTATGATGAGAATTTGACTCCCTGAATGTACAACTGGTTGGGTATCCAAAACAATGAAGTCAACAGGGAAATAAAACTTGTCCACCTAAATAAGTACATCCTCAACTATTCCCCTAAGAATTTTAATAGAATGGTCTGCCAACTGAAGTGTGATGCAGGTGGACTTGAGCTCGCTTAATCCTAACTATTGGTAGACAAACTAAGTGAGTAAGTTAACAATGGCCCCAAGATCAAACAAAGTTTGCTCAATCTTGAAGTTCCCTGTGACACAAGATATAGTGGGACACCCTGGGTCTTTAAATTCAAGGGGAGTCTTGTGTTGAATGATGGCACTGGTCTGTTTAGTCAAAGAGGCCATTTTTTAATCATTTTGATTTCACTTAACAGTGCACAATTCATTTACGAACTTGGCATAAGAAGGGACCTGTTTGATGGCATTCAGAAGTGGTATATTGATTTTTACTTGCTTAAAAAACTCGTAAATATTGGCATAGTTGCTCAACTTCTAGGATTTCTTGAGTCTCTGAGGGAAGAGAGTAAGAATAGGGCATAGAGGCTCCTCAAACTCTCTAGACTCAGTCTCATCAATAGAGACTTTAACAGGCTCAACCACAAGTGTAGTGGTAAACTCGGTGTGTGCTTGTGATGTGCCTTTGTCAATTATTTTACCACTTTTTTAGAGTGGTGATGGCTTGGACATGTTCTTGTTGGGTGTCCATAGGTGGAGAGTTACATGCCTAAAACTGACCCTGTAAAGGCTTTGGTTGTGCAGGAAACTTGCCCTTCTCTTGTATAGTGATAGCCTGGGTCAATTTTTGTAAGTGGCCCCTTATGTCATCAAAAGATTGCGTAGTTTGGGCTTTGAATTCTTTAAATTCATTGTAGGCTTGTGTTTTGCGTATTGTGTTGCATTTGGGCCTACATGAATTGGTTCAATGTATCCTCCAGACTAGGTTTATTGGGTGGCTGATATGGCAGGTATTGTTGTTATGGTGGTGGTGGAGGTCGTAGTTGTGGTTGGGCTTCTTGTTGTTGTGTACCCCTCCAACTAAAGTTCGGGTGTTCTTTCCACCCTGGATTGTAAGTTTCAAAGTAGGGGTTGTTATATGGCTTCTGGAAACTAGAAATCATGTTGGACTGTTCCAACAAAACTTCTTTGAAAGCAAGAATAGTAGGACACTCCTAAGTAGAATGTCCCACCAAAGCACATATCCCACAAGTAAGTTTTGTAGGTGTCACAACAGACACTTCGTTAACCTTCTTTATCTCTAGAGTTTCAAGCTTTCGAGATAAAGATGTCATCTTAGTCTGCAGGTCATCCTCGACCGTGGCTGTGTACTTTCCCCAATGGGAAGTAGTAAGCTTGGGTTCTACATTGGTAGGGGAGGCCTCATCCCACATTTGGGAATTATGAGATAATTGGTCAAATAAATTGAAGGCCTCCTTAGGACATTTTCCAAGAAACTCTTCCTGAGCCATCATCTCAACAAATTAGTGCATTGAAGTAAGGAGAGCATCATAGAAAAATCCAACTAGTGTCCAAATGTCAAATCCATGGTGGGGGCATTTGTAAAGTAAGTCCTTAAACCTTTGCCAACAATAGTAAAAGATAACTCCCTCCTTAATGGAAAAAAGTCATGATTTGTTTTCTAAATGCATTTGTGCAATGGAGAGAGAAAAATCGTTTAAGGAGGTTATTGAACCACAACTTGGCTTTATCCTTCGGTGAGAAGGGGAAAAGCTTCAGCCTAGCAAACTCAGAATTATCATGAAACGTCTCATATAACTCCTCGAATTCCTCCATGTGTAGGTATGGGTTCTAGGAATCGAGGTCAATGAATTGTGGCAGAAGTTGGATGGTGTCAAGCTTAATCGTGAATGTGAGTGCATTAGCGGGGAACACAAAACAGGATGGCATAGTGCTCATTGTGGGGAGTAGATATTCCTAGAGAGTTCGGACCTGTTGGTCAACCTCTTGTGCATTGTTGTTCTGTTGTTCACCCATCGCGCTACCAATGTGACTAAAATCAAACGTGGGGGCAATGGCAGACCTAGGTGTGGATGAACCTGATGAAATAGCATACCCTACTAATTCTTTAAAGGGTGATTCAACATCAGAATCCAAATTATCTCCACCAGACATATAACTTTGAAATTGATGATTGTGACTCTAAATAAACCAACAACTAAAAATTAAATAACATAAATTAAAAAAAATTTAATCTAAACAATATTAATAGAAATCTACAAGATAGAACAAGATTACCTGGAAAATCAAATTCTCCAAATAGCTCGTTGTGACTGAGGATTCTTCTTTTCAGCTTCTATATCCTTTCAAGTCCTTGAAAACGACGCCAAAAACTTACTTGATCCCAATTGGTACACCTAAGTGCTTGTGGTCAAGTGCAGTAATAAACTCGGTAGTCCGAAGTCGATCCTCAGGGAAATTGTTTTGGAATTAGGAAGGTAAAAATAAAGAACAATTAAAGAGAATTTGAGTTTGAAAAATTCGAACAGATTTCAAGGAATTTGTTATGAAAGAAAGCTATTCTCTAGCTTCGAGATCAAGTCTCATTCATGTAAATCAAATATAATATTTCTGCAATTAAATTATAGTTATCTCAGTTGACTCCCAACGCGAGCGTAATCAACCGGAAAATATGACTTTGAAATCCAATCTTTTATTGAAAAGAAAATAGGAATTCAAGAACTAGTAATGTATACTCGCATGGAATTATAAGTATTAATTATACCAAGAAATCAATCATGTTAATAATTAATCAAATAAGTTTACAGAGTACATTACTTTGGTAAAAATTATTCGTTCAATCGAGAAATTTTTAGAAAGACAAATCATTTAAGAACAAGAATATATAATTGTATCTATATAGTATTTGAATTACAGTCATGAAAAATCATACCCTAACTAGAGAATAGGAAGAGGATTACCCAGTAGCCATGAGCAAGATCTTCACTAAAATAGTAGAAAGGTTCAAGAGAGTCTAGGAAGAGATCAGGAAAAAGAATCCCCTAAAATAAGTTAACTCTCCCTATTTATTCATTTGCTTAAAAAAATAAAGAAATTTTGAATTAAAAATTAAGAAAGAAGTCTACTAAGGCTAAATGACCATTAGCCAGCAAGAGGAAGCGCGTTCGAACGGCATGGGCCCATTCGAATGGAGGTAGTTTGCATCGTCAATAGGGTTTAGACGACAGTGCTATGTTCGAACGGTGATTAGTTTCTGAAATTTTTGGCTTCAAGGCTTGGGCGTTCGAACGGGTAAGCTCCGTTCGAATGGAGGTACTTTGTATCGTCATTGGGTGTTCGAACAGGTGAGCTCCTTTCGAATGGTGCTTATTCTCTAGAATTCTCTCCACTTCGATCCTCAATGTCAACCTTGTGTTCGAACGGGTGGGACCACTCAAACAGTGCTTCCTTGACCAAATTTTGACTTTTTCTCCAATTTCTTTGGAGGACAATATCCCTTATTGCACTTTGTTCCCCCTTGACTTTACTTTATTTTTCTTTTGACCGCCAATTTCACCAAATCTCCTATTTCACCTCATTTACCTAAAAAATTATTCAAACATTAGAAATCAATTCAAAAAATAATATCAAAGGATAATTGATCTAATAACTTTAAAACAATGTAATTCGTTATAAATAAAAGATAAAGAATTACACTTTTCATGATGAATCAAATGACTACTCAAGTAGTGAAAACATGGTTAGAGGGTTGGGGCTGCTAGAATGAAAAAAGAATTCAAACCGCAGTAGAAGATAGGGACCACTCGAGCAACCTCAGGACTGCTCGAGCCGTCTCAAGACCATTTGAGCGGCCTAAGAGAGACCGTGAGGTTGGTCTCCACAGCCTACTCATCTAGACTTCCCTAAGAATTCAGAAATTGGTCTAGTCGAATGCAAGCGAGCATAGGGCAGTCCCTACTGCTTTTTAAACTAGAAATCAAGCAAAAATTTGTCTTATTGAGCACTAAATGGTGTTACTTAAATAGGGTCCAATTAATGACTCAATCCTATATTTTGAAAAAACAATCAAGGTTTAGAAAAAAAATTCTTTGAAGAACACAAAGAAATCATTAAAGGATTAATCACCGATTTCATTTCACCCTAATCATCCTAACTCTAGAATTAAACTAAGGGTTCTTAGGCCTCTTAGTCCATTACCTTTGTCCTAAGCATGAAGGTGTCATTCGGAGAGCCTTTGATGTGTCTTGAAGCTTGAACTCCTCCCTTTATTTGACGTTTTCAGATCTTGAACGTTGTAGCATTATGATTGATGAGCGCATAATATTGCATATTTGAAGGGCTCATTACATGCATTATAACTCAACTTTTGCATTTAAGTACTTAGTGTTAGCCAAAATTGTCTATAATGTTGATATTTTGATGTTGCAACCTTTTATAGCTTAAATGATTGATTTTAGAACATTGCAACCTTGATGGATGTGTGGTGAAGGCATGGACACAATACATGAAGAATTGGAGGCTTAAAAGTGAAGAAATCAAGAAGGCATTGGTGCTTGGGAACAAGGGCACCAGCTGCAGCAACAATTGGAAGCACTTCCTCGTAATTCCTCCATTTTTACCATGATCTACTCAGAATTTGGAAAAGTTAAAAACATGAAAGTTGTAGATATGGGTGTCTTCTGTTTGGTGTCAAAATTTCAGCCCAATCCAACGGTTAGATCAAGAGTTATGCCGATTCTACCGAAGGTGGTCCAGTGCAGAAAAACAGTACTGGTACTCGGTACCGGTACCAAATGGTACCGGTACCTAGTACCGGTACTCCGGACCTTCTGGTCGCGAAAACAGCCTGTAACTCAAATTTGAGGCTTGGGGGTCCCACCTACATTTCTCCCACGCCTATCCCAACATTTCCTTACACATTTACAGGTCTCCTACACTCAAGTGGAAGACTTTAAAGGCCAATGCATTAAAGGAGGAATGGGGGGAAGTGGGCTGCCCAGGCTATGATCTCCTAGCCTGTCAAAGCCATCCATTTAGCCCTCTCTTGATGGGAGCTCGTACACACAGCTAGGGGGGAGCCTCATGGACGAAAATGCAACTCTCTCACACCAATATATTCAGCATTCCATTCATTTGTAAGGAGTTGGCTACCTAAGCTTAGGATTAGATATAGAAAGCTCCAAGGGGGAAGATGATGAATAGTGCTCAAAGTGACGTTTTTGCATTTTTCTTCCACTCTTTCACTTGTAGTTTAATGTAAGAACCTTGTAAGCTTCATTTATTGTCTTTAATGTCATTCCTTTCAAGTTTATTGCAAGTTTACTTTCATGTTCTTCATTTCACCATTGTTATTTAAGTTTTCTTCATTTCAAGCTTTTATTTTGGGTATTGCATATTTTTCCTTCATAGCTTTAGATTTCTTGTTGTAAGTTAAGTTCCATGCTCCATTTCCCTTCCATGTCCATTTCCTTTATGATTGTCTTGCATTGTTAATATGAGTAGCTAGGATTTAAGTTGGTTAATCCAAGGGAAAATTCCTCTTGGGAATACCATTTTCAACTCTTCTTCATTCCTCCCTTTAGAGTCAAATGGTTCGGTTTGACGGGGTTGAGAGTGGATGAGTTGGTGAGCCTTTGATATTCCGTAGGCCTAGTCACGGTTTATGCTTAGATACTCACCAATCTCGTCCCTAGCTTCCCCCGAATCAATTGTTCATTCATGCTCAATCGGAGGAAGGCTTTGAGTTGATTTGGTATTCCCATTGGAATGAACCCTTTGGATTAGCCAACACTTGCTTTATTTGCATTTTCATTTACAAACCAAACACAAAACTCAAACAAAAGATTTTACATTTTCTTTTCACTTTTGCAAAATCACTTTCACAAAACTCCCTTTCCTTCCCTGAGGAGACGACCTTGGAATATTTTCCAAGTAAAACACACGACCACAAAAGACTCCTTTCGATTGGGGAGCATTTTTGTGCACACCGCATCTCATTCCATCTATTTTGTTCATCACATTTCCATTCACATCCATTTTGTTGTTGTTTCCTATCTTCTTGCATCATCCGGAGGGAGAGTGACACTCCCCCATCACTATAAGCCACATACACACATTGAGGGTGAGGGTGATGTTACGAGGTTAGGAACGACGTAATTTTCAATCAATCAATGATCATGATTCAAATTCTCTTGCCGATCAGACTCCCACTAAAAAACCTAGTGATTAGACTTCCCCTGGAGTCCAGGTGGGGCGACAAAAACACATCTCCAAAAAGAGAATATCGAAGAGATTGGCCAATCAGACCACACTGAAGATATCGGGATCCTTGTCTTTCACCCAAATTTGAGGGCTAAGGGTAGAGAATCACAATTAAGGACTATGTGGTTGTCGAAGTGGATGTTGTGGTCATTATTGCCAGGGGTGTGATCCTAGACCCTGATTTCAAGTTCAGGGAGGACATGGGTGACAATGAGATCACCCGAAGTGTCATTTAGATGATGGTCGTACTTATTCTCTTTTCAAGTTTTTACACTTGGGTTTATTTTTTATTCTCATGGTGCTTTCCTTTTAGTGTCTTCAATGAGTCCATGAGATTGGGGCTTGGATCATCAGGAAGAGCTAGATTGTAAAGGAAGCCAATTATGAGCAAATACTTGCTATCGAATAGAATGAGCATTTGGACTCGGAGATCTCCCAAGTTTTTAGGGATGTGATCATCCAGCAAGCCTTCATTATGGATTTTTAGGAATAAAATGTACAACTTGGTTTCAAGCTAGAGACTTTGGAGTCTTTAGAAAAAATAGCATGGGCTAAGCTTGACCAGATTCAAGAGGACCATATTTCTCTTCTAGAAGAATTTGAAGCTTTCAAGGCCTTCTCTAGAGTTTGGGAGAACGATGTGTACAAGGAAGGGATAGAGAAGGTCAAGAATCAGCTTGAGAAATAACTCCCGATCTTGAAGGCAACCTTCTTCAAACAGTGATGGGATGTGGCCTTAACTGAGGCCAGAGTACTAAGGTCATCTAACCTTAAATCTAAGCATTCAGTGGTAATGCCTCCTAGCACTAAGGCTTCTAGTGGCACTTCAACTTATGTGACCCTTCGTTGACATTCCTGATAGGACCCCTCCTCCAAGTTATTAGACTGTAGCTTTGCAACTCTTTTTTCACTTTGTAATGAAATTGCACACTTTGCTTCTTTTCCTAAGTTGTTTTCTTTTTGAACCCCATCCCCTAGCAAATATGTATTGTCCCATTTTGGGCATTTGTACTAAGCCAAATTGATTACTACCCCTTTCCAATGAGGTCCTATCTTATGAAGGGTTTGAGCCTCCAAACTTGGTAAATTTGACTGTTACCGCCTTCCCCAAGAAACGAGGTCCTGCCTCATGAAGGGTTCGGGCTTCTACACTTGGTGAATTTGATCATTGCCCTTTTCCCCTAACAATGAGGTCTTAACACATGAAAGGTTCAGGCTTCTACACTTGGTGAATTTGATCGTTTCCCCTTTCCCCTAGCAACGAGGTCCTGCCTCATGAAGGGTTCAGGCCTTCACACTAGCTAATTAAGATAGCCATGTCACCAACCCACTAGTCTAAGTTGTGTCTAGTGATATGACCTGAATTAAATCATACACCCAAGTATAAGTGGTCAAATTATAGTATATCTCGATTTAAGTCTGAGGTCGAACCCACAGAGAGCTAAATGTTGGTACTCAAAACAGAAAACGGTAAAATTGTCATGTGTGTATAGTGTGCAATGGAATAGCTTGTGGTGTGAGCTTAGAATTATCAAATAAACACTTAGCAAAAACTTTGGATAATAATGATAAAAGGTACTCTTTAGTTCAAGGATCCAACATGTTTTATACCATTTATTTATGAAAATGTCACCTTACAACAATTAACTCTCATTTTACTGGAAAGTCACCCGTTAGGTTTAATGTATACTGAACCGTATCACAACGACTGGTTAAGTTAGCCGAAAGGTCTATGTACCATGCAACAATCAAATAACCTTAGTAAACCTGAAGGTGAACCATTTAAAAGGTTTACACTAGCTATTCAATCGACAGGTTGATGATTCAATAATGATGGAGTTCTGATTTATGCATTGAATCAAAAGCATTGGCTATGGTAAGGTTCAACCCGTCTATAACCAATCTCCCGACTGTTACATAAAGCTCAACTACGTGCATCACTGTATCATGCAAGAAGTACGTAGTAATTATAGATAGAATGGTATATAGCATTAAACTCTGCTCAGTGTTCATAATCATGAGCATATTATAATAGTAACCATCTATCAATTAAGGGAGGTATAAACATTAACGCATAAACAAAACATCAGCATTTTCATAACTTAAACAATATCATACATGCATTGACCCTTCACCGAAGAGTATAAACGAACTACTTACACCTCATTGCTATAGACAAACAACAGGAGTGAGATGATCCCATTACAACCGAAAATAAAATAAAACAAAGTCCTTCCCCGAGGAATAACTGAAACACTACCACTCTTATTACCAGTTAGGGCATAAAAATGGGAGAGGTTTAACCCTCCAAGTAAAAAGGATAAAAAGAAATGTAAAAATAGAGAAAATTCTGGCTGAGAAGTAATTAGGGCAGGGCTTCGCTCTTTCTTTCTCTCCTTTCTTATCTCTTGCACTGGACTGAACTCCTGGTGCATCCTCCTGAAAATAAGATGACTATGGCTATTTATAGGTGCCGGAAGGAGGGAGTAAGGTGGCAGACACCCTAAGCAGCCAATCACAGCCTTCCTTTGCATCACTGGACCAATGGAATGAAAGAAGGCTTAAGGCGGTTTAGGGCACCATCCAGACACTGCCACCACCGTCCGGACGCTAGGGATTCTCTGGTTTTTCCATGCTTGGCAGCCTCCTTGTTTGACTTGTTGACTCCTTAATTGCACTTGCCTCCCTTTCTTCATTCAGCCTCTGCACTTTTATCCCCTTAAATTCTGTAATTATTCTTGAAACCCTGCAAAATATAGAAACTACATATTAGCCATAATACTTTATAAATTAATCACTTTTAACCTAATTTACGCACTTAATTAACCCTAAACCCTAATTCATTTATGCACTTTTTAGGGTTAATCACCTAACCTTAGGCCTAAGTTTGATCGGGTAGCCTTTGCTAGGATTTTTCCTCCCTACCATAGTAGTAAGTTGCTCGGTGTCGCCTAAGAATACTTGGGTCTTATACCCAGGATTTCATTTTTGGGGCTTCTTCGTTTGCCTCGGCAAAGGCCAATTTTTTGCTCTGTTTGGCTCTAATTTTGAACAGCTTTTATCAAATTTCTTGCAAAGGAACTTTGTAAATAATAATTTTATTCATCTGAACTTAAAGTTCTTTACATTTTCTTAACTAGAGATATGCTTAACTAATAGTCTTAAAGGTACTTCGAGTCTAGCTACTCCGGTTCTGGAGGTACTCCAACAATCATGATTGAAGGTACTTCAAGCCCTTCTCTATTGCCTCCTGAAGGCACTTTAGAAGTAAAATTTCCTGAGATTTGTAACATTCCATGGTTGTAGAATTGGCTTTCCATGGACCTTTCTGCTAGAATCCTGAAGGTACACCCATGGGCAGATGGTTAAGTTGTAGTAATAACTCGGTGGTCCGAGGTCAATCCTCAAGGAATTTATAATTTGGATAGAATAAAAGAAGAATGATTTTCACTTGAAAAATGGAATATTTGAAAGAATTAATTAAATTACAAATTGGAATAAACAATATTTGGAAAATAAGAGTTGAAGACCTAGTTTAAATACTTGCACGGAATCATAAGTATTATTTATACCAAGAATTCAATCCTGTTGATAAATAATTAAACAATTAATACAAAGTATAAAACTTTGCTAAAAACATTCAATAAAAACAAATCCCATAAATATAAAAATTCGAATAAACATTTAGAAATTCATCATTCCCTAATTAAAGAATATAAAAAAACTACTCCCAATTCATGGCTAGATTGCTTAACAATTGTGATGACAAGAAAAATAAGAAAATAATAAAAATAGGAGAACATCTATTGTTTTGTTTAACAAGAAGATGTATATTTATATTGGAACTCATTAAACCCTACTAAGGCTCGTATACAGCTAATCTCTGAGAAACGACACGCATCCAGACGCAATGCACCTCTCTAGATAGAACTTTTCTTCTCTCTAATTATGTTGTGTTCTTTTCTTTCCAGTGGCTGAGGCGTGTTCGGACGGAGATCATGTGTCCCTACGCAAGAATCTTTCTATCCAGTTTTTTTTTTGCTCTACTGCTTGCCTACTTCACATTACTCCACATTTAGACAAAATACCTAAAAAAATAGACAAATAATGCAGCACAAGCATAAAACTAGAAAATCCAATAATTAAGCCCATTTACTCTAAAATGTGGTGTAAATAACCAATACACTTTCATAATAAATCCACACTTTTGATGGTTAATCACTTTTGATCGTGTGCTTGGGCCATCTGTTGTTGACAGGATGTCATTTTTATGGTTAGGAGTGTCAGAATATGACATGAACTATTAACACGACATGAAATTAGAGGGTTTGAGTCTTTCTTAAGTCACCCGTTTATAAACGAGTAGATCTGACATGACAAGATTAATAAAACAAATCAGCTATGGATGAAGTCAATCAAAAGAAATACACAACACAACTCATTTACATACTGGTTATACACGATTCATATATGACACGATTCACTAGACACATTAATAAATGAATGGGGTATGGGTGGAGTGCTTTTTGACACGAACACCCAACATAATTAATAGGCCTACTTATGCTAGCCAACTCCCATTTTTCTTCTGCAAAGTCAAGGTCCTTCACGATCAACTCCTCATTTTTTCCAATATCAATGACTTTAGATCTAATGTTCAGGACCCCAATTTCCAGGGAATGACTGCTTCCATCCCATACTCTAATGCATGGGAGTTTCTCCCATTTGCCCAACGTGGCGTGGTTCGGTACGCCCACAACACATTGGGCAATTCTTCAATCCACTTTCCCCTAACTTTTTCCAACCTCTTCTTGATTCCATCCAGGATAGTTTTGTTGGAAATTTTCGCCTAGCCATTGTTCTTTGGGTAAGCTGGGGAAGAGTAATAGTTCTTGAACTCAAAGTTTTGGCAAAAACCCTTAAAGGGTTTTCTATCAAGCAGTATTCCATTGTCAGAGATTAAGACTTTGGGTGTGCTGAGCCAAGTTATGATATTTCTCCAAACAAACCTTTTGGTATCTGTATCCCAAATACTTACTAGGGGCTCGACTTCCACTCACTTTGTGAAACAGCCTATGGCAATGAGGAGGAATCTTTTATTTCTACTGCCCTAGGCATTGGACCCCCAATGTCGAGCCCTCATTGTGCGAAGGGCCAAGGACTCGTCAAGAGGCTTAGGTCTTGAGCTAGTTGCATGAGATTGTTGAGAACTTTTGACATTTCGCACACTATCTTACATAATTCAAAGAATATTTCTATATATAAGGCCACCATAGCCCAGGGAAATTGCTCGGTGAGCAAGGGATCGTCCTCTAGAATGAGCTCTATAGCTCCCTTCATGGATTTTGAACAAAAAATTCTAGACTCTGCTCGGATGCATGCATAGTAGATAAGGCCCTAAAAATGACCACCTTTAAAGTTCTCCACTAGGTGATAACTAGAACCTAAACGATTTGAGCCTTAATTTATGTGCCTTTTTTTGTCATCCAAGGGCTTCCTTTCTCTAAGGAAATTCACAATCGAGTTCATCCAGCTCTGGCCTTGCTTGGTAGATAACACCTCCCCCGTGACTTTGAGCTCGGTGCTCAAATTTTTCTGGCTTTCCACTAAGATGGTTTTGGTTGGGTTATCTATTAGGGCTAATGCTAAAGTAGCCAAGGCGTCAGTATGCATGTTTTTGCCTTTAGCAACTTGCTATAATGCTACTTTGGGGATCTTATCAAGTTCTTGTTTCTCCAATTTGTCCATTCTTTCGTCCTTGGCTAAGTACTCGCCAGAGAGCTAGTTTTACGACGAGCTGTTAGTCAGAATAAACATTCAATCGTTCGGCACCCATATCCTACGAAAGCCTTAATCCTATGAGCACGGCCTCGTATTCTGCTTCCTTATTTGATGCCCTGAACTCCAATCTTACTACCTTTTTTAGTACATCACCTTCCAGGGACTCCAATATTATCCCAACCCCTGCTCTTTTCTATTTTGAGGAACCATCAATGAATAAGTTCCAGGTACTCTTTAGTTATGTTGCCTCTTCCTAAACTCAGGTTCTGAGTTGCTAGGGACCTCTTTTTGTTCAAATGAATTTCTCTCAACTTCATGTTCCAAGACACTTGGGACCTTCTGAAGTTTGGTAGGGGTCTGTTGTACTCTAAGTGAAAGCAAAACCAAGAAGTTTGCAATTTCTTGCCCCTTAATCATTGTCTAGGGATCATAAATGATATCATATTCATCGAGCTTTACTACTCACTTTAATATGCTTCCAAATAGGTTGACCCTTCTGAATAGGGCCTTTAGAGGTTGGTCGGTCAGGATCCTTATTGGGTGCGCCTAAAAGTTGTGCCTTAGCTCCCTTGCTAAACTAAAACAAGGCTATGTCCAATTTCTCCAATGGCAAGTAGCTCGTTTCCACGTCAAGAAGATTTTGCTAACATAGTACATTGGTTTCATATCTCTTCTGGATTTCTTCATCAATGCCCCACTTACTACATGCTTGGAAAGATTCAGGTACAAATATAGTGACTCACCTTGTTTGGGGGTGGCCAAAAGTGGAGGTTCAGCTAGGTCAGATTTCAAGTCTCCAAATGCCTCGTCGCATTTATCTTTCTAGATACTTCCTCCTTTTTGTTTTAAGGCTTGAAAAAATGGTATGCACCTATCAGATGAACTAGATATGAAAGTATTAAGGGTAGTGGTCATTCCTGTCAGCCTTTGTACTTCTTTTAAGGCCTTTGGGGGTTGGAGCTCTCCTAAGGATCTTGACCTGGTTGAGATTGGCCTTAATTCCATTCTTGGTCACCAAAAAACTCAAAATTTGTCTGATCTGACTCCAATAGTGCACTTCGATGCATTGAGCCTTTTGTCATACTCGCATAATACGTCAAACGTTTTGACCAACATATCTTCTATGTAAACCTTCATTATCTTCTCAAGCATATCTTTGAACATTCGAGTTACTAACCTTTTATAGGTTTTCCCCGCATTCTTGAGCTCGAACAACATCACCTTGTAGTAATAGACACCCCGAGGGGCAATGTAGGAGGTCTTCTCCTGGTTGGGCTCAAAAAGAGGGATCCAAAGCCTTTATAACCGTCTAAGAAAACCCTGGTCAATGCAAGCATAGTATCTACCATCTGGTCAATTTTTGGTAAAGAAAAACTATCATTCGGGTAAGCTTTGTTAAGGTCGGTGAAGTCCACACAAAATCTCCACTCCCCATTCTTCTTCTTTTTTACCACTATTGTATTAGAAAGTCATTCAAGTTAAAATAGCTCTTTGATGAATCGAGCTTCTAGTAGATTGTCGACCTCCTTATTAACGTCTCCATATGTTGTGGTGTCGACCTCCTTTACTTTTGCTTAACAGGCTTGAAGCTCGAATCAACCTACAACTGATAGGAAATTACTTCTAAGCTGATGCCTGGCATCTCATATGGCATCTAGGAGACTCCATCTATGTTCTTCCTTAGGAGACTCTCCAAAGCCCCCCTTTCTTCTTCTTCCAACGAAGATCATGTCAAGAAAAAACTTTTGGGATCGCTCTTCTCTATGTAGATGGCATCTAGGTACTCCACCGCTCGTTCATTCAAGCCTATCAGTGGATCTTCCAGGCCCAACCATTTGTGTTTTAGTTGCAATTTGGGGCTTGGTTTGGGCATCTGCTTGACACCATTATCCTTAACATTCTTTCCTTTGACCGGTGCGTATAAGCAGCTCCTCCACTAACCTGGTCTACCCGAATGGCAATAATCCCTTTATTTGATGGGAATCTCACAATCTGATGATAGGTGGAGGGGACTACTTTCATCTTATGTAGCCAAGTATACCCCATGTTGGCATTGTACACTAAATTCGAGTCTACAACCAAGAATTCGATCATAGTTAAGACTAGTCCTACTCAGAATGATAAGGTCACTTTCCCCTTCGGCAACATAATTTTGCCACTGAAAACTAGCTTAAGATCTTTTTTCTTCAGGCCAAACTTTCTGAAAATACCCATGTGCATTACCTCTAAGGATCTTCCTTGTTCAATCAAGACCTTCTTCACATCAAAATTTGTGACCTTATAGTTAGGATCAGAGCGTCATTATGATGGTGGTAGATACCCATTAGGTCTTCATCTGAGAAATTGATTAGTCTATCCAACCAATCAATGTGTTGCTTCTTGTGACCCTGCTCAGGGTATTCGTTAAGTTGGTAGGTTTCGCTGATATGTGTAACCTTTGGTAAGTAAGTTTGTGCGGCCTTATTGGTCGCCATGTTCAGGTCGGTGGCAGTGTGAATTACATCTATCACTCTAGTGAGGTCTTGAGTTTGACCCCTAGTTTCTTCCTTTTTGCCTTCCGCTTCTATTTTTGTCTTTGTTTTATCAACGAACTAGTTAAGATGGTCGGCTTGGACAAGCTCCTCCAATTTTTGGTTTAGTGATTGACACTTCTCCATCATATGTCCAACATTCCGGTGGTAGGAACACCTGAGATTTGGGTTCCTCTTCTCTGGATCACCAGCTAGCTTGGGGGGCCACCGAAAGCAGGGTTTCCGTTTTATCATAAGCACAAACTTGTAAATAGATTCCTTGATATTTACTCCAGAGAATGATGAACGGGTCGGGTAACCCTCCTTCTCCTTACCCTTGCTCATCGAACGTCCTTGAATCTACCTATCCTTGCCATTTTCTTTTCTGCTAGGCTAATCCCTATAGAACTCTATTTATAGTTTATCTTCTACCTTTACATATTTTCCACCCTGCCCATTAACTCATCCATGTCAAGTGCAGGGCGTCTTGTCAACAATTAGTACAATGGGTTCTCTTTTGGCAACTCGATCTTGAATGACAGAGCTGTAATCTCAGGATTGCACTGTTTTATCTCATTCATCCTTTCCCCAGTAACAATGAACATACTCTTGTAGTGTCTCCTCCTATTTCTTCTTTAAGGAAATCAACACCCCAGTGTCCTTCGGGTGCCTACTGCTGGCAATGAATCGAGCAGTAAACTACTCGACGAGTTGCACCCAACTATTAATTGAATTCCTTGGAAATATGGTGCTTGGGAATATAGTGCACATTAAGGCTTCGTTTTCTTGTGCACTGTCATAAGCTATCTATGATGGTGTATATCGGCAGAAGGATCCATCTTGTCATCATAGAGTTTGAAGTTTGGCATCATGAACTTGTTAGGTATCTTCTCTTCCTCTATCCATGGGGCAAAAGGGGACACCTCCACTCCCTACAAGTACTCTCGTGTGGCCCTCCTAGCTAGTTCCTATGTAGTTCGACATTCGAGACGCTTCAAACGACTATCAAGTTGCTTCGTTATGAAGCGCTTCCAACTATCCTCCTAGTTTTCCATCAAGCAAACTTCTACCTCCCGTATCTGTCGTGCGCATCGTCTATGTGCCTTTTCCTACATTGGACTGGGCTATGTCTACGGCTGGTGTGATGGAATTCTCATTTGACATCAATCTCGGTGTGATCGAACTTGTCATGGACATCGTGGTTTCCCAATCCCTTTAGATCTTCCTTCAACGCCTCGTTCTCCTATCTCTTCCTCTTTTTTTTTTCCTAGGACCTCCAGAGCATGGCATCCCAAGTGTCTAATTGGTCCTCAAAGGATCTTATCAACTTCATAAAGGCTAATATTTTCCCGTCGTTTAAGGAACATCCTCCTAAGGATTGTATAGTCCTAGGGAGGTGTTTTCCAATTCTCCCTACCTATCTTCATTAGAAATTCTAGTAATAATATCCCCTACATCACTATTCGAGAGCAAGGATACTCAGTAGTACATTCGGGGTCGTACTAGTCAGATTGTTGGTCATTGTGTGGTGATCCTAGCGTGCTTCATAAGTTTGACATAACTTAATCCATTGCTTCACTTCCCACAAATGGCATCAATTGGACGAGAGTAAAATCTCTCACCTTTGATTGATGATGTGGAAACTGAATAATCTAGTTTGAATGTAAAGAACAAGGTGCACCTCTCCCTGCAAAACGAACAAATTGCTACAGACTGAGGTTTGATTAGTTGGAGGCACTCCGATACTTAAGTCAATAAAGAATCTGATGTTTACGCAAGCCAATTGCAGGGAAAGAAATGTGTCTCTTTGACTTAAGCTCATATGATATTTATAGGAGTTCGTACCCATTTTTTATGGTTTTTAATCACAGCTAGAATGGGGTGTCACACCTATCTTTTAGCCAAATCTTCCTAAATTCATGTATCTTTTTGGTTTCCTTTTCCACTAGTTGATTTTTAGGTCATATGTTTAATATGCACCTTTAGAATAAGTAATTTCCCTAATTGGTTGCACACAACTGCCTCTGGTCATTCGTGATAGCTTAGCTATCGTTCGGTCTCATTCCTTATCTTAATTTGCAAACTTAGAGTCCCATTCGGATACCAACTCTCTTGTGTTTGCTCGGTCTCTACTGACTGCTCGATTGCCATGCAAACCGAGCCATTCAATAAGGATGTTCCAATTCTGGTCGACTAGGGCCAGAATCTATTTGGCTAAATCATCATGCCTTAGTCAGAGACACTCTGCCTGTGCTATATTGTCTTTTCTCAGTTTTATTATATGTTTTTTTGTCACGTGTACTCATTAAATGGTCTAATTATGAATAATAATACTCTGAGCCCCTTTAAATTTATTGGCTAAATTGGATTATTTATGTTTGACACTAACTTAATCCTAGCTATTTATTTGTGTGATGGACTAGATTATTCTTGAGTTTGTCTTGAGGAGTAACCAAACATAATTTACTAATTTCATATCAAGTTCATATCATATCATGTAGTGTAAAAAATTTGCATGCCCTAATTAGTCCATTGTCTCCTTTCATTCTTTCCATTTTTATTTGCCAAATAACTGCTACCTACTCACACTAATAAAGTAATTAAAAACCAGTTATGTGATATTGGGTTAACTTTTATAGATAACGACGAAAAGAAAATAATAATATGCAAACACTTTTTATGGATAGTTTGACTTGGTGATGGCAAGTAAGATCAAAATCACGGGAACAATCCCAGAAACAGGTAATTTAGGAAGAGTCGTCGCCTCATGGCGGCCACTCAAAATCGACTTGGAATCTCCCATCTATCATACTCTCTGAACAAATCCCGAAGACCAAATCAAACTCACCATTCCCACGAATCTATTCACTCCTTCCGAGATGTCGTCCTTTCTACCGATGTATTTTCTTCGTCCCTTTCTTGTCGCGTTTGTGATCTTCGGGTCAATACGAGTTGGACTCGTGAATTCCCACGAGGAGTCGGGTGGGTGGCACTGCGACCCGGACTCGGAGAGCCGTGTCGTAGCCGAGTTCAATCCCGGACTCGTTACCCTCGATGGGCACGCCGATGATTGGAAGGACGTCGAAGGGTTTGAGTTCTCTCTCCTCCCAGCTCTCGACCCAGATCAGGAACATGAATACAAAGGTGGAAAAATGACCATTAAGGTATTTTTTAGATCTCATATTCTTAATGCATAGACATAGACATGTGTGACGTCCCGTGGGTGAATTTGTCACTGTGTGCTTTGTTTGTGATTTGTAGGCTTTGCATGATGGCAAAGATGTGTACTTCATGCTGCAAGTGGATGGGAACTATGTTTACTCAAAAGGGTGAGTCTATTTTTCTCTGAATTTCCATTTCTAGTTTTCTTACTTGTTTAAGTCTTTTCTTTTAGTAGGAAACTTACTTTTTGAAGAAGCTTATCAATTTGTGTTCAGCTTTTGTGAGTGCAGCATCCAATATCTATAGCCATGTTTTTTTATTAACCCTTTGTTGTCTAGTCTTAGAGCAATTGATATCAATACACTATTGTGGTGACCAATTTAGCTCCTGGGTGCCATTGTATGGAACTGAAAATCTAGCATCGAAAAGTGACGGTGCTGCAATCTTTTAGCTAAGTTTCACCACTGAAAAATTTTAGAGTAGTTCACTACCCTGAAATTTTCAGCAATCTTCCCTTGATCATGTGCACTATTTAGTGAAAAGGCAAACGTCTGCACTTAAATTGGTTACTATTCACACATCCAACCCCAAAATTACTGTTCATGGTTACTATTCACAATCTCGAACAGTGTTGATTTTTGGGTTCACCGTTGTCCTACAAGAGGAACTTAGTGGATTTTAGTAGGCATGTGTTCTGCCGTAGTTTTAGACAATTCCAAAAATAACAGATAACTCTCATCATGAAAGTAGCGAACTTTACAATTTGAATGAATGTAGTTTAACCTGTCTTTAAGTGCGTACTGGTTACAACCTTTTGCAATTGATGAGGAGCAGATTGCGAAGGCAATAGCAAAAGTTGGCGGTTGTGTTGTACATAAATACTCTAAGGATGAGCTTTGATCTAGCAGTAAAGTTACTTTATTGTAATCTGGATGTCACAGGCTTGAGTCACAGACGTAACGTCTCTGCATGTGAAGTTAAGGGTACAGACATCTAACCATTTCCAGATCCTCATGGTTGCAGGAGCCTAGTGCATTGGTCTTTTATTATTATTATTATTTTGAATAAACATTAATACTCTAGCAGAACAAGGTGCTAAAGTAGGGCTTAAATGAGCTGCTATATTATGGACTAAAGCAGTAATGAACTGTGGTGAATTGTTGTCTCTTGCCTGAAAAACTAGCCATTTGGACTGCCACAGAAGCATAAGTGTACACCACTAAGTTGGAAGAAACACAAAATTAGGAAATCCCGTTTGGGGATTGTTTTGAAAAAAATACAAAGTGGAAACGGTAAGTTTGGTTGTCTTCCTGTTATTATAACCCAACATGTTTCGTGAACCGTACATTTATAAGGGTCATTCAAGGGCCTCTTTAGATGGATGTTGTTTGGTGAGGGATGGAAGTCATGGAACCATGGAGGGAGGGAGGGATAGCATAGAATTTGTGTTTGGTGGTTGGTTCGGTGGTGATAGATTGCCATGGCTTCTCCTTGCTTTGGTTTTAGAAGGAGAAATATAGATAGAAGTTTCTTATGGCACTAATTTAAGAGGAGAAATGGAGTAAGAGGGCTTGACCTTGAAAGAATTCGGCATAACCTGCGAATTAGGTTTAAAACTAACATTTCAATCTTGCAAAAACCAGGCTGTAATAATAATTTCATAAAAATTTAGAGGAAGAGAAATAAATTGAATATTTGCCCAATCTTGAATGTCATCATAGTCGAATACATCTTCAATAGTGAAGTGACAATTAAGGGGTGGTTTGGAGATATTGGATGGTGGTGCGAGATGTTAACAGTGATCTTCTTGTGGAGGTCATTGTTGAGTGCATTATTAAATATAGATGACGAGATATTGAATTGGTGTCTACCATTACAATCAATGTGATCAAGCTGATAAATAATGGTTGTCAGGCCAATGATGGGGAAGGGGCGAGCAGGTGGTGGAGGGGTGGGGGGAATATTTCGGAACATAACATCTCATCAAGAGGGAAACTTTTTCGTTCGTTTGCCTACTGTTAGTATTTTTGAATCATGCTTTGAACTGGTGTCCAGTTAATTCTCTTTAACTCAAAAATCGTCATGATATTGGAGTGATTTATGCTACTTCATGGTCCAAATGGCTGTTTCTAGCACTTGTCCACAACACCATCAATTGGTGCTCTTGTATTGATCATAAGGTGCATTGTCTGGTATGAGGAATGCAAAATTGGAAGGGAAGGTAAGCTTCTGTTTTCCTTTTGTTTGGTTGAGATGGAAATGGAGTTTGGAGGTTTCAAAGTGTTTGGTTGAGTCCAATACAACTCGGCCAACTCATATCCAACTCTGCCCCTACTGAACCCATAATTGTACTTGGTACGAGTCTAGCTTGACTTGGTTATGACTCGTATACGAATCAATAGAAATGGTGAAACTCAGAGTCGACTCGGTTGACTAGGATAGAATCATAACTGACTTGAATAATTTGCAATCACCCAAGAGCTGGAAAAAAGTAGAGAAGGGAGAAGGAGAAGAAAAGGTCGAGGCCCACATGAAAACTAGTGAGTTCTATATGTAACCCATATGCATAGTTGAATCGGAGCAATTGTACATAAGAAGAAGAAGAAGAAACTGAAAGCATAGAATAAGAAATTGAAAACACCGTGGTAAAATTGAAGTTACAACACTCTCCCTCCTTTTCTTTTTCTTCTTCTTATTCTTCTGTCCAATGATCCACGATGCGAGCCTCCAATAGTGTGGTAGTTGAAGGACGATGCCCCTCTCTCTCTTTCTCCTTCCCTCTTTCTTTCTCTCTCCCAGCCTCTCCTCTTTCCTTTGTAGACAAAAACTCCAAAATAGAAAGGTTGAGAGGCTCTCTTGTAACACATTTCGAAGAAATCAAAAGACTCAAATGTGAGACGCTAGTTTGTTTATCAAATGTATTTTTCATATAAAAAAATCTTGAAAGTAAATTTTGCTAATTCATGTTATAGTAATATATTAGAGGTAACTCGTGTCTGAAGGCACGGTGCAAAGTAAACCAACTGATTAATTTGTAGTAGTGAGGAGTGAAGATCCCAGAGAACAGTGGCGGAGTAAAAAATATGATCTAAGGTGGACATACTTTAAGTATAATAGATAAAAATAATGTGATATATTTATATTTTTTATATCGGATTTGATACTTACAAATTCATTAAACATAAAAAGGGATCTATTTGAAAAAAATTAATAAGATAACATCTATACATCAAGGATCAATTATATAATTTATTTGACACAAATAAAAGCAATATTCTATAATTTTTAATCTTCTTACAAATTTCATATTTTACTCATTTTTGGCTATATATTCCATAATTTTTGAACCAAATGTGGCTTCAACAAATCATACCAATACTCTAAAGAATCAATTTTAGTTTGCTCATTTTAAGAGAATTGGTATGGACTTTTTGTTTTTGTTTTTTTGTTCTAGTACCCAACTTGTTTGATCCAATTAATTTTTTTTTTCATAAATCATTACAGTGGGCCCAATTAATCCAAAAAAAATATATAAAACATATATAATTAACAAAAAAATATTTTTTTCAGGGTGGCCCCAGCCCCTCCTCCCTCCGCCATTGTTAGAGAGAGAGTGAAGAGTGAAAAGAGGAAAGTAAAATTCAATATGAATGGTTTTGAAAGAGATGTTGGTGGCCGTTGGATGAGCTTGTTGAAGTCGCCCTATTTTATATTATAGATAATATAGATAAATCCACGAAATATGATAGAATTGACTTAAAAAAATATTAATTTATATACATGTAATCAAAATCGAATATTAATTTATATACATGTAATCAAAATCGAGTCAAATCTAATACAAACAAAAAATTTAATTTATCAAAAAGCATGTCGTCAAAATATTTTTTATCAAAAAAAGATATACAAATGTCATTTATAAAATATTATTATTTTTAATTAGTACAAGTTATTATAAAATTATCAATTTATAAGAATATATTAGCGCGGGATTTTCTTAAGAGATAAAAAAAAATTAGTCTTGAACTTTTGATTCAAGATATGTGTAAAACATGTTAATGTGAAATAATTAATTAAATAAATAAAATTAAAATTAATTATATTCAATATAAATGTGTTAAGCAACGCCCTTTTTTTTTTAACTATTAAATTGATGAGTTTTTTTTAATCAAAATGTTATCATTGTATCTTATACAAATTCAAAATATTACACTACACAGATGATATTAATGGTAAATTTGACCCATTTAATTATTATGTCAAAGAAAATCCTGTGTTCCAAGATCAGCCGTAATCGTTGACCGATTGGGAGAGAAAATATTAATGAAAAAAATGTTAATTTCTTGACCGTTGGATGAATGAATTTAAGACCGTAAGATGTGTTCCAAGATCAGCCGTAATTATTGACTAGTTGGGGGGGGAATATTAAGGAAAAAAATGATAATTTCTTGATCGTGGGATGAATGAATTTGAGACCGTAAGATGGGCTTGTTGAAGCCGCCCTGTTTTATATTATAGATCTACAAAATAGATATACGTAAGAATTAAATATTTTGTAGTCATATATTTCATAATTAAACTTTACATACTTCTAAAATTATATTTACTAGCATTTGCCAGTGCGTGAAGGCAATATGTAACAAACAATAAAATCACAAGCAAAGGCATTGTGTTATCAATCATGTGCATCGCTTGGATCGGCTGTGAGTAACAACCTAATTGAAACATCATGCCAGCAAAAGTTCATGAAATAGAGGAAAATAACATCTATTTAGTTTCATAAAACTCTACTCCCTCATCAACCCTTGGAATACTCAATCCCTAAAATTGACCCTAATTAAAGTTGCTAAATCCCTAGAAAAAAAACAAACAACAAAGAAAAATAAAACATTCACGCAACAATCAACTACCCAGCCGATCTAGTAAACCATTAATCATGAAGAAACAAAATAAAACCACTACATATGCAAGACACATATACATCCAAGTCTTCGTTTATATCATGTATATTTTAGCAGCAATAATATAGTCCAAATAGAAAGTGAAATAGAGTTGACATGATGCCGTGTGCCTCATCGTTCGGAATGGACCTTCAATCTTAGTGTTTACGTCAAAATTACCAGCAGAGTGCCACCTACAAAAAGATGTCAAGTATTACACCATCTATCTTCATAACAACTCTTTCATTAATACAAAAAGTAAAAATCCCAACCCCTTACTTTACCCTTTACCTGATTCATCAGCAATCAAATGGATCATACAGATGCAAGAAACTTACCTATCAAATTGGCATCTATTCATGGAAAAAAATAACACAGTCCTAATATGTAATCATCAATTGACATAATACTACTACAACTCAAATTACTCCAATTGGTTAGCCAGAATTTGATATAGACCAGTATCAAGCTGTAATGTGGTATATGCAGATGTCAGCATCAAGCTTATAATACACCACAATGGCACAATCCACAATAGACAACATATAACATAAGAAAGTACCCTAATGTCCAACACTACAACAGGGTTTTGTGATTTCACCTGATCATAGTTAAGTTTTACCTTAGAATTATCAGATGCTGCAATGGTCCCAACTGGTTGACTGTGAAAATACACCATTGTACATCTCAAAGCATCCAAAGCTTCAGCAATCATCGGATGTGGTTCAAACCCAAATTATGAACTTGAGGTTTTAAAACTTGACCTTCCTCTTGACAAAAGTACAGTGAAATGTAATTATTTTAGTGATTAAACCGCTAGCCACTACCACAGAAGGAGGAAGAGAAAATCGCTGAGGAGCAAGATGGAGAGATGGGGGAGATGAGACCCAAAGAGAGGGATGGAGAGGAGAGCCAGGGGGGGGGGGGAGAAGATGGAGATCGAAGAGTGAGGAGAGAAATGGGGGAGAAAAGACAAGAAGAGGGAGGTGGCGGGGGCCTGAGTGGGGGAGGGAGGAGAGAGAAGGGGCGTGAGAGAGAGGCTGGAAAGAGAAAACGCGTGAGAAAGTTGGCCAGAAATGGCAAGTTTTGGGCATGAAAATAAAATTTTTGAAGAGAATTTTGTCCATCAGATGAAATTAAATGATGTGAACCTTCTTTAGCTCTTGATAGGTTGGGGAATTCAAAAACCGTTCTACTTAAATTATATAGATTGCAATATTGTCTATTATTTTTATATTTTTTAATATCGGGTAGCACCTTTACATTTTTCACTATATTTAATTTGCTAAATGATGTATTCTAGGCATATAATGCATGAATTTTGTTGTCTACATATTTAATAGTTTTTGGAATTCTTTGTATCTTGTATGTAGTATTTCGTGCTTATCGGCTGATACCATTTTGTTACTCTACAACTGAAGTGTCTCATTACTTTTCTCGATGAGCGATACTATGACCTTGAATCATGAGGTTGTGCTTGTTTTGCTACTTAATTTGTACATATTATTTTAAGGACAAATATGAAGAAAAAACTCCCCCCTTTCCCACCTCAATTCTACCCACTAGTGGATTGACCGAAATGGTGGGCGGATGGAAAGTACCTACTTCCTCTCTTTCTTTTCCTCCTATTTTGCTCTGATGTAACAATGATAACTCTACTTATTGTGCTAGTTTACCATCCTCTCCTTTCTTTCCTCTGTTCCATCCTTTCAGATGGACCAAAGTCTTTAGCCACTTATTTAAATGTTCTCGTTGCTCATCATTGATGCTTTCATAATCAGCTCGGCAAAGATAAACATAGATAAAAGAGGCAAATAAAAGCTACGGTACCTGTTAAGATGTAACCTTTGTAATTAATAATTTGAAGCTTCTTAGATGCAAATTATAAACGTGCTATTTATTGCTAAGCGCAGGAATGCTTTGAGCTTAAGCTCAAAATTCTGAGAAAGTTTTACGCCAATAAAGTTTTGGCTGCATTTTTTGGTAGTGCTATCTATGAAAGAAGCATGTCATTCATCAGCTAGTTCCATTTGTGGCTGGAAATGCCCGTAGGTTTCTGTGCTGCTCCTCTCTTCCTCTTATTGTCGGCCATGGCTTGTTTTGATCGTCTTATCTTGAGGTGCTAGTGTGATTCCTTTTGTTATTTCATTTTGGTGGTCCAATGAATTAAGAAGGTGATGTAGGCTTTTGATTTTAAGGGATGCGTTTTCCACTCCCCTATGCTGCAATGCCCACTCTATGTATTTCGTCAAGATAAGATATTTGTCCCCCATGGGAGCCAGGGGGGTAGAGAGAGAGGGTGAGATTCTCATTCTCTAATCAATATTTAAAGAAAAAATTAATCATCCCATTACATATAAGGTCCACTTATAAGCAGCCCTAAAATAACAGATTAACAATTACCAAAATGCTGTTTAAATTTCTACATTAAGAAAATAAATCCAATAAGTTCAAAATTAGAAAATGTTGCTAGAATAAGTCCTTAAAGTCGAATCTTCAATCCATGATTAGACCACTTTCCATTTTCCATCATAAACTATAACCATTTGAGCTTGAGACATTGGTGTTGTTCATGAACAACTAGCACCATCATCATTCTCTTCCATGTCAAGAGAGAGTTGCTTTGACTTGTGACTTGTTAGTTCAAGGTTCATCTTCCTCTACTTTAGTGCGGAACTTATCAAAATCCTCTTTAGAAAGCACATTCTCCTTCAACAGATCACTATATATCTGAACTAGTACAAAGTTTGTCGGTATAATGACAAGCAGATTTCAGATTCAGCTCTGATCAGAATTGCTCAACAACTAGGTCTCTCGTCATAAGAAATCAGGCTTGCTTGAATGAAAATCAGGCTCAACAACTAGATTTAGCTTTCAAAACCAGATTTGCTTTGAGAAATAAACCAAGTTTACTATGATCAGATGCCAGATTTTCTTTGATGAAAACTAGGTCTGCTGAAATCAGAAATGAGTGGTTTGCGAAAGTGAAAGCATGGTTGATGGTTCAGATCTGATCGATAATCCATTGCTATGTAGAAAAGAAGTCCAGGTTTTAGCTCTGATACCAAAACAGTGTAGGATAGTGTTGGAGAATCTGAGAATGGGCTTGGCTTGCTTGAGAAGGTGGTGGGATAGATTATGTCCAAAGAAGATACCCGAAATAGAAAGGAGGAAAGTACTTGTTTGAGAATGAGAAACTAGAAGTGAAAAAGAGGATAAAAGGAAGATATACCTAGGGATCTTGTAGGATTTTGACACTGGCAACTCCAGCTGATGGTTAAACTAACCAATACATGTTCGTTCAACGACATATAAAACATCACACGGAATGAGAGTTACATCCCGATGTATAGCCGAACTTAGGAGGTTACTTAGGGACAAAGTACTTGCAGTTGGATGAAATAACCTACTTGTGACAAGGAGGTAATAAGCAGGTGACCACGCTGCTAACAATCAACAAGCTGTTGACAGCCAGCAGCCTACTAGGCATCGAGGGGTTACCGCAGGATGAAGTAACCTACTAAGAAAAGAGGTTAATTCATGACTAATTAAACATGAAAATCTGAAATTAAAACACGACTTCTAAAGTCATATCCTAGTCAAAATATTAGTACAAACATCCCTTAACATAAGAAAATGAAGTTCTCCTTTGATTGCTAGTTATTAACTAAGTAAAGACTAACTACATCAGTCCCTTAATATTCCTACAAAGGCCCCTTAAGAGAAGAAAATGAAGCTCTACTTTGTTGCTATTTCTTTGCCAATATTAAATGCATCAGTCCCTTGTTGTCCACATTTAGAAATACTAAATTATCCTCGAACTGAGATCTGCACAAGCAAATTGCTGTAGTGCCTTGTTTCAAGTGTTTTCGATTACTTTTTTAGGTGACCTGGGTCAGCAAATTGGTCCAGACTGCACGGATGTGTCTCTCAGTATTTTTATCTTAGAAAAGTGGACACCGTCTACTGGCCTGACCATAAGAACATTCGCTCAACAACGGGGGAAGTTAGTGTACCATCTACCAATCTGAATTTGCTTAGAACATTAATTTTCAATGAAGAGTAGTTTCAGTTCATTTGGGTGCAGTTGATTGTACTCTTTAAGTTTTTAGCTTGGGCTTTTACATTAAAATGGGGCTTTTTTTCCGTGAGAAATGCAGAGAAAACAACAAATGCCCATCTGTTGCTCTGATGTTTCAAGTTGGTGAGAATGCTTCCTATTACAATGTAAGTATTATTATTATCATTATTATTGTTATTATTATTATTATCATTA
Organism: Ilex aquifolium; assembly: GCA_951799425.1. NCBI lineage: Eukaryota > Viridiplantae > Streptophyta > Magnoliopsida > Aquifoliales > Aquifoliaceae > Ilex > Ilex aquifolium. The sequence continues at coordinate 21,058,496 of OX637396.1, read as the reverse complement.
TCATTATTATTATTATTGTTATTTAATTTTGTGACTGACCAAAGCTTGTACGGGATCATGTTTCTCATGTATCCTGTGCCTCCCTTTTTGCTCTCTCCTTTCTTTCCTCCATTTATTTGGTTTGGTTTGGGAAAATCTGACAATGGTGTTCTTACACAAGATGGGTGGGTGTAAAGAATCGACAGATACATGCACCAACAAAACTTGCCGTGGCTATGAAGTTGACATGATGCACTTCTCCATTGGAAATGCTATTCCAGGTCGGCTGTATGGAAACAATCTGATAGACAACGTAGATGGGAATGGCGGTGATAGGTAACTGTAGTTTAGAGCTTTTCTTGTTAAACTCTGTCAGTGTCTTTTGACAGCACTAATCGGTGTTTCTTTGTGTGTATTTATTTTTCTTCTAACAGGTTTGGTCATTTGGTTGATTTATATGCTTGGAATCCACATTGTCGAAATCTTGATGGGATTGGTCCCTCAGGTATCATTTGAATTTAAATTTCATTCGGCCCTTGATGATCAAACTCTGCTATATTCTGTTAATTGTGCAAAATCCACATGCATGTTTGTTAGTTGGCCTTGTTTGTCTACATGTGAAAGGATTTATAAGTGTGGTCAAGAAAACAACCATGCGTGTAATAGTTTTGGAAGGCTCAATCCCGTTTACAGTTCGCAATATCAATTGGAGGCAAATTCTCATACTTAACAGCCATTACATGCTACCGTTGTGTAATGAGTGTCATGGCCCACAAAAGGTCATGATAGCCCTTATGCCTGTAGCTGCAAACATTTAGGATGTGGATTTTGAAGTACACTACTTGGTCTGATTTCAACCTCTTTCTAAATCTTTTAGATCACATTTCTAATGTAGATAAACTAAGTGGACCAAGTGTTCATCCCAAATCTTAAACCACAAGTTCCAATGGACCATGTCTTGGATAGATTTAAGGTAGGGACTTTATTTTGCTTTGTTCTTTCTTTGCTTAATGGCATCCTTCATTTTGTTGTTAACTACACCCTCAACGTTTGAAATAGAGTGTGTAGTGTTAGTTTTTAATTCTCAGTTTATCATATTGTTTTTTTATGGATTTCATTTTTGTCAGGCCCTGATCCTGGCCGTGCGGTCCCAGTGGCAGGACAAACGCTGTATGCCCTTGGACCTGCCAGTCTCAACGGCATGCCAGCATCGATTCCATGAATAAATCTCAATCCATAATACTTAAAATCAAAGCGAATTAGGTTGTGACAGTAAACAGAGCATGCTAATAATTCCAAATAGAATTCCATTATATCACAGACCTGTAATCCATGCATACTAGACTAATCCAAATTTATAACTTTTTACAGTCTCTAAATATAAAGCAATTTAGATATCACCAACCCTGCCTTCAAACTTCCTCCATGAATCCCACTGCCTCTATTCTTCAATATCTGAAAATGTTAGGATTGGGTGAGCTAGACAGCCCGTAATACTAGTCTATATCTACCAGTTCGACTAGGCATCTACATCAACACATTAGTTCAAAACCTTCAAAAACAATTCATAAAGTCTCATAAATATTTCACAGTTCAATAGTATCAAACATCGTACAATTTGAAACCATATCATTACTCAACATTCTTTAATGGCTATGGTCACATTCACCTGTGACAAGGCTCATAGTGCTCAATGTATCTCCACTAGGGTCCATACATCGCATTAACTCGTGTCAGATCAGGTCCTAAGTCAAAAGATCCTTGCCAATGTATCTCCCTCATTGGCTACTGCATCCAACAATCAAATTAACCCGTGTGGCATCGGGTTGGATCGTAATCAAGTCATACCATGGTCATGATGTCCCTATACACAAAGTCACCCTTGGGGTGGCTACAATAATAACCAGAATGAGAGTCAAATCAAAACACTCTTTCACAAAACACTTTCACAATCCATTCGTTAATCAAATGACATGCCATCAGAAATAGAAGTTAAAGTTTATTTTAAAAGAGTTATCACATTTCATTCATTAATTCACATGCCAAGTTCAAAAATACATAGTGGGAGTGTGCGACAATGTCAAACCAATTCACATTTTCAATCGTAACATTTGCAATGTACATTTAAACATGTAAACATATTTAACATTGGTAGCAAAAAAACACTGGAAGATGTAGAAGATTACTTATCCAAAGCCCTCCAAAATAGCAACAAATCGCCCTCGAAATTTCTATTGATATTTTCTCAAACCAGCCGAGAATGAATTAACTTAGGCTTTCAAAAGAGTACACTTCTGTGCTACACGCTAGCTCACATAAAATGGCTACCACACTCATAGTTCACTTGGGTAATCACGTGCTTAATGTACTCACCCAACACACAAACATTAACAGACTACTTTTGCACCCGCACAACAGTACACTACGCTAGACTACTTTTGCACCCGCACACAACAGTACACTACGCTACACTAGGACCTAAATTCAATCACATATGATATCATATTATATATATGTATATATACATACATATAGACATATATATCTTCTTAGATTATACCCAGTTGAAACCACTTCCTAGTCTCAACCAATCTGGCCCAATGATAATGAAACAGAGAACTACAGTACTTTCTAATCTTTGGTCATGAAGACCCAATCAGACTATTAGTTCCATCAATCTATTCTCTCTTCCACAGCACTACACACAGTCCCACTGTAGATTGTATACCTACACGTGAAACTTACTATATATAAACCTATATTTAGATCAATCAGATTATATAGTCTCAATTTCCTGCACACATCCACACGTTTTCAGACACAATCCCACCCGCAAATGTTTTTACTCAAAAACTAATTGAGGAATGTTAGAGACTAATCTTGATGAGCAATTCTTCTTGTCCTTCCTTCCTTGTTCTCTCTCTCTCTCTCTCTATAATGGTTTATGATTGATTAGTAATAGTGCACTTATATGATGGTTAGCCACAGTTAGTGCCTAAATTATTTGTTTCCTTTTTATTCCCCTTTCCATTTTCTTCTCTAGTACAACCACTCTTTCTATTTTCTTCTCTAGACTAACATCGTAAGTGGAGTAAAAATATCAAATATATGATATTATACTATGACCCCCAAATTTCACGATATATAAATTGGTATTTCTAATTTGGGATTTCAAAATTTTGTTATTGGTTATGACAAATCTCAATTTGTTCAAATCAACTTCAAGATTGAAATTCATTTTCCTTTTTGCATTTTTATCTTTACAAGTACCAAAATCTGAAGCTAAAAATAGGTATTTCCATTCCAACCAATAGTGATGGAAAATCGGTATAAAGATGTCTTACACTAGAGCATCCTTCAAGATTGAATAAATTGTATTGAGAGCCATTGAAATTACTAAATTGGAATTTTGGCATTGAAACATGAAGATTCTAATAGTTTGAGGGAGTTGTTACATGTGTCTTGATTGCCTCACTGTAATGGCGACGTAAATCTTCATGGTGGCTGCAGCCATGGTGTTAAAATGTTTTTATTTAACAGAATTTTTTCATCACCAACAAACCAACGTAAACTCGAAAACGAGACACCTGCAAAAGAACAAATTTGTGGTGTTCATATCATCGAAAGGGCGTTCTAGTGCACAAGGCTCCCACTTAGGGGCGGAGCCAGGATTTCTTTGAGAGGGGGCAATATCTAAATAAGAAATTTTTAAATTCAAGCATGAGAAATATATAAAGATTTAAGATTAACTTACTAAATGAAATCTAAAATTGATACCATTCAATCTTAACAATATGAAATAATTTTTGCTTTGTATAATTAATTTAGAACATAACTTCGTTTCAAATTCTCAAAATTGTCTATACCTGATTAATTATACATTAAATTTTTGGTCAATTCGTCCTTAATTTCATTACGAAGTCTAGTTAAGGTTATCTAGCATCTTGTTAGGAATTGATTTGTTAGAAGAGCAAAAATGACTTTTGGGTTAGAACATTTTACCATTTACATCTAATTGTTTTACTTATAGTTATGTGCCACTAAATTTTCCAAAATAGTGAACTCCAACTATACAATTATTTTTGAAAAATAGGGGCAATGTATTAAATGTTATTATTGTTTCTTGATTAGTATAAGTCATGACATTTTGCATCTATTCTACTTAGTTCAAAGATAAAAAATATTTATTTTCTTGGGTTATGGGGCAGTGGGTCACTATTTATTGAAAAGGTCTATACATTATGGAAATATTAAAAATTGGGGGGGCAATGTATCATTTTTCAAGTGTAATAACATGTTAATATGTGGATATATGTGGCTCATGGATCAAACGTAGTTCTGCCCCTGTTCTCGCCATTACAAAGTTTGGGATGAGTCAGATGTGCACAGCTTTACCCCCACATTTGGAGGAACTGTTTCCACGATTCAAACATTGGACGTGCTGGTCACAATTGAGCAAATTTAGGGTTTGCCAAGTCTTCCTTCCATAGAAATGCCTCATAAACCTTTTTCAATTCATATGAAAGCATATTTGCATCTGAACCATGGTTCAAAACGTCAGCCAAGTCCAATACGACTTGGCCAAGTTGTATTCGACTCGGCTACCACCAAATCAATAACAAGTTACGCTAGGTAAATATCACGAGATTCACATGAATCTGTTCCGACTTAGCCATAACTCGGCAATATTAGTACAAATTGGACGCAACTCGCTTGAATCGAACGAGTCGTATCCGAGTTGAACCGATGTCCTCAAAACCAATCGACAGATCTCAGACAATAGAAAAATGCCCAAAAAAAAAAAAAGGAATAAAGGAAGAAGAAGTAAATTAAACCCTATATCTTCCAACCCTAAATTTCCAATTACAAATTCAAATTATACTTTTTTTTTGCCAATAGAAGAAGAAATTAAACCAATTTGTACAAAAAACCTGTAACATCTAGAAGAATCGTTGTGAGAGCCATGTTCTTCTTCTTCTTCTTCTTCTTCTTCTTCTTCTTCTTCTTCACGAAACTTTTGTGATTCACAGAAGACCAAGCATTCGTCCCTTGTGTCATCGCTTCTTCTCTTGTGACAATTCTCTAAGTCTTCTCTCTTTTCTCTTCTCTTCTCTCGTTCTCTCTCTTCTCTTCTCTTTTCTCTCTCTCTCTCTCTCTCTCTCTCTCTCTCTCTCTCACGGATGAAGTTGTGTGAGTTCTACCCTCGCAGTCACATGAACCTTTACCCTTTTTTTTTTTTTTCCCTAATTTGTGATATTTTCAGTAAGTTTTTATTAATAACTTAATAAATGTCTAGCACAAATGTTTCTTTGGTATAGTCCTTTTTGGTCCTAAAGCACTTTATATCGATAATGTATGTCTACTTGTGAGTCTGACTTAAACATATGAAGTTACTATATTTTATTAAGCTTTATTATTGATATAAAATAGGACATAAATTAATTTTATATTTAACACTAATGATGACACATATTTCCGATAATGCCCTTATAATGTATTTTATCTATGTTTAATATGTTAACATATGTATTTTGACCATATGATGCATGAATACTATTAATTATATTTTGTAGAATTTTTCATAATTTTTTTGGAGCCTCTATCTAGCGTTTTGAGTGTATCGGCCGATACTGTGTCGTGACGCCGCGACCAATGTGTATCAGTGTCCTCCGAGTTGATAGCTGATACCGCGACTTTGAACCATGTTCTGAACTTATGTTATCTCTACAATAGTTGTTATTACTTGCAGCTTAAAATTGTTTAATGTTCATTAGATAAATTAAACATTTCTGTGCTAATGTTTATAAATATATAGTGCTAGTCTACTTTTTGCATTTACTGTACTTAAAGCTAAACTTCGCTTTACTACCTTGTGAGTTAGGCCCCTCAGCATATTACATTCAAAAAAAGAAGCTACATAGCCCTTGTGTGGTTTGTGGGCTAAAAAACCCCCATCAGCTTCAGAAAAGGCAACATAACCCTCGTGTGCAGACTAAAATGCACTGTTTCCAGTTTAACTGCAAGTGCATGAGTCAAGCGAGCAAGACTGAAGATGAAAAAAGTAGTTTAAAAACAGAAAATTATCCTTATAATTATCATAAAATACACAAAACCTTTCTCTTCTTTTTATTCTTTCCCTTCTCTTCTCGCAACCTATTGACCGATCAATCATTTCTTCCTATGTTTATAATTCCTCGTTTTGTTGTATGTAAACCACGTGTATGTGTATGTTGTTATTTTTAAAGGGGAGGGAGGAGACATACAAAGGGACCTAATCACGCCCCCCCTCCCCCCTTTTTTCTGGGGAGGGGGTTGTGAAATTTTCCTTGACTATAACTTGGTTACTATTTCTTCAACAGCATTTTTAGCACATAGTTATCTTCCTTCACTTGCAGGTAATGATTCTAGTGGACAGAATGACTGGAAAGGTGCATGGTGGCATAGTAGTTTCACAACGCATACTGGTAACCACTCCTCACTTACTCTTCAATGCGACGTGTAAATTTTTTATTTTATTTTTTTTAATAGCATCGGTTCCCTTTTGTAGTTTATGTTTTTCCTTTCAGGCCAACATTAAAAGGATGAACGTTTATCTGCAACTGTTTTGACTGACAGGTTTCGTGGAGGAAGATAGTCCTTATACATCATCTGGCTCAAAGGGCACATACTATTTTGAATTTTCTAGGCCTCTAAGAACCATGGATCGCCTTCAACAGGTTCATTCTTCTCTAGTGTTGGGTTTCATGCTTAGACTGCAATACAACATTGAAACCAGAAAGTCCTATATTATGGGCTACATTGAAACCAGAAAGTCCTATATTATGGGCTGATGTTATAAGTTGGAAATCAAAGCACCTTTAAAATTTAAGAAATTTACATCTTGTTTTCAAATTTGATCAAGTGAAAAGAATGCGTCTCTATTGCTATGAAATTTGAAAAATACAAGGATTGCATACAAAAGGAATTGTCACTGAAACAGTTAATAAAAAAATTGCATTTGTTAAAATGGTGACAGCCCATTCTGAAAGATAAGTATTTTCAACTATCAACTTTTATGTGATTTCTAAGTAGTTCCTTTTATTTGATGCATCACCAGCCCCACCAAAACATGCTATTGAAGTTCTTTTGCAAACATTGAGCTCAGAATATCTATAGTTTCTTGAACTTGCATGCATTGATTGAAAATTTTCCTTGCCTAAATGTAGGATACGCAATACACCATCGGTAAATCTAGCAAATTTTCAGCTGCACTTTGGTATCCAGTTGATGGCAATCCTTGGCATGGATCAGGACACTATACCGTCAGTTGTGACTGGGTACCTTTCGACATCTCCTCGGGCTCTTTTGTGCTACCCAAATCGTCTTCAAGAAGCTCTTGGGATGCTGCGAGTGCCTTTGCTCTCATCTTCTCTGTTTTATCAGTCTGCATTTCTGTTTTTATTGGTTACTGGGTTTCTAAAAGCAAGGCTGTCCCCTTTACACCCATTGATCATCTTTAAGTTGATTTCTTTTTCTTATATCTTCTTTTGTTTGGAATAGGGATGTCATAACAATAGTATTTGCTACACTAGTTGGATCATATTCCTTTGAGACGAGGAATGTTTTTTTTTTTTCGGCAAGTAAGACAAGGAATGTTACTTCTGTTCTTTCATTTCATTTAGATATTGATATGAAAAGGGTGAAATATCACAAATATATAGTCTTTATGCATCCGTTGGGACCTCAGTTGAGCTGTGGCTGTTGGACTTAGGATCTTTGTTGGACATGCAGCAACACACCAACTTTGTAGTCACAGCCTCACCCGGAGGTCTGTGCAAACCACTTGCCATTGCACCAGATCCGCATCTCCATTAATGGAAATGTCACCTTCCTACGTTCTACTGGGACCAACAGTGAGGACCTTGGAGCTAATCAGGGTTGCACCTGTTTCCTGGGCTTCCATAGTAGGCCATTCCCTCTCGTTTCATGTCCACGTGTGCTGCCACCAGCTTCTTTAACTTGCCAACCTGACCAGAATGAACTGACTCAGTACGAGTATTTCCTATGATATTTGGATTAAGTGGATCCATGTTGATGGTGAAGAGATGAGTGAGGAGTGATTGAGAGCTTGGTGGGATTTTTTCTCCGCCCACGTTTTTGTTGGGAATAAATAATTTGATACTGTGTTTGTATTTTTGGTAATGTTTTTTCAATATAACTTTTTTTAAGGAAGAAACTAATTTTTTCAAGCAAATAAGAGCACATTTAAATTTCTATTTTGTCATAAATACATTTTAGTACATAAATAATACAAATACACACACACATTACCATACATCTGAAAAAAGTTACAGAAAGGCAATATGTTACGACAGTAAAACAAGTTTAAAAAAATGCAAAAAGGCCAAATAAGTGTTACTTTTAAAAAGTACTTAAAAAAAAACTACCTAAAAAATGCGAAAAAAAAAAAAATACTGGAATTGGGCTCCTCTCATACTAACAGGCTGATTTTAAGATTGGGTGCATTTAGGGGTGTTCAAATTTCCGACTGACCTCAAGTTTCTACCCTACCCTACTGAACGGTTAGCCACAAAAATCGGGTAGGAATGCGGAAGAGTTTTTGGTCTTCCGATTAAATCGGGTAGGAATGCGGAATAGTCATCCATTTCCGCATTCCAACCCTACCATATCCGCATTAATTTATATATATATATAAATTAAAAAAACCCTAATCTATTGAGTCCCGAGAGCGCCTGCACCTCACTCCACTGCTCCTCCTCCATCGTTCCAGACTTCCAGTCCCGATTCAAGCAAATGACCAAGATTATTTGTTTAGTTTATTTAGTTTATTTGTTCATGGTGACCAAGATTTTTTGTTAGTTATGCAAGCCTTTATTCTGATATTTATTTCTTGGTTCAATTTATTCTGATTTCTTGGTTCAATTTACAGTTCCAACATATCATTTATTAGTTCAATTTACAGTTCCAACATATCATGAACAATGCTCCTTTGACCTAATTTATTAATAGCTACATATTTACAAAAGTGTTTAACCGACTTCCTACCCGACTTCCTACCCGATTAATCGGGTAGGAAGTCGGGTACGAATACCACACCTGTCGGGTAGGGTAGGTCAAAAAAAAATTCTTCCGCAAAGTATCGGGCAGGAAGACGGAAGAGCATATTTTTTACCCGTAAGGTAGGGTGAACACCGCCAAGGTGCATTAACAAATCTCGACGCCACTATGGCGGTCAAGGTGGAGCAGTATTCTCAAAAATCCTTTTCTACACCTTAATAGTCCTAAAAGCTTGCCACGTATTTGATTTGAGAGTGCTCTCAGTGTGCAGTACCATGACCTCTCAAAGGGTGAAGCCTGCTTAAGCAACTGATGTAAACAAAACATCCAAATGGTTTAAACATTTGAGGCATGCCACGTAATCTGACCAAACTTTGCAAAAAAGCTAAGACGATTAGAAGGAAATCACTTTAGAGAGCTGAGCTCAATCAACAAATCCTCAGCTCCATAACTTCTTCCTTGGAAGGAAGTAAATGATACCTTATACATAGCGGAAGCTTAACTCCAAAGAAAATTTCTTTGCTCATTGAGTGCAATGCACGCCAATGTAGAAATCTTCCATCTTCAACACGGCCAGTCAGAGAAATCAACAATGTATCATCAGTTAAACTAAACTCATGGAATCAGCCCCACTTTTCACCATACTTTCGTAAACCAAATCAGCTTCTTCCATCAAGTCTCTTTTAAGGTAGGATTCTTGTGCGTACAGATTTGTGCACAATAGATAGATGAGTAGGAACAGGTCACAGATGAACTCGTGTTTACCTTAGATGCGAACGATCTCGTGGCAAAGAGGGAGGCAGGGCGTAACCAAAGAGAACTTGGTTAGCGGGGATGGCTCAACTCCAGAGCAGTTAGATCGATCCTCGCTGAGAGTGGTGTGTTCCGGCGTAACCTGGCATTCAAAAGAAGGGTTAGAAGGGTGCCGGAGTGTCTCCGGCGTGTCCCCTCCGACGGTCAAGTCAGTTCTTTTCTAGAGAGAGAGAATCCTGAGAGCACTAGTTTATTTCAGTGGTTGTATTTTGCGTACCTGTGTTTCGTCTCTTAGAGGACTATTTATACCTTTGTTGGTAGTCATCATTACAGGCTAGCGAGTAGTAGACTGTGCCAGTCATGGGGAAGCGCCCTCCCTCTTTTGCAAGGATGATTGTAAGTTCTTAAATGCTCGGCGCTCCGAGCAATTAATGACCTCTTCCCCTGGCGCCCGAGCAATAAATGTTCTTGCTTCTATGTAGAGACATTAAATGCCTGACCTTTGAGGCACTTAATGCGCCCCTTTCCGGGCTTCAGCAGTCATCATAGACGTCCCATCATTCTGGAGTTTATTAAATGATCATCTGCACAGCCGCATAGTTGCTGGAACCTCTCTGCAAGGTCAGGTACGGCTCTGTTCATAACGCCACGTGTCTATACCCTCTTGGTTGTCAGCCCTGTTTACCCTGTCCTTCTGACTTGATGGGAAAGGCAGGCTGATGATTCATTACTTGACTCAATTTAATAGGTTGAGGACGTCGGGGCATCCCCTGGGGCCGAGATGACGTGCTCCTATCAAGGAGCCTTTTAAACTGAGGATGGATCGGCGTCATGGAGTCAGACGGGGGTGACTTGGCGCCGAGGACGCGAAGTCGGATCTTTTTATCCCGAGAAGCCTTGGAGCCGAGGACACGCGGGCGCTGGAGACACTGAAGTTCCTTGGTGCCGAGGATACGTGTCACCGTCGGGTAAGCGGAGTGCCCCTTGATGCCGAGGCCACGTGTCGTCTCCCTAACAATCGGTGGTACTCTGGTGCCGAGGCCACGTGTCGTCATCGTGAGGCTCTCACAAAATGTCCCATCAACTGCCCCCCAGCCCTTGGCCTTCGTACGGCAGAGGACACGTGTCGTTGAGAAGGCGAAAGGGCTCATCAACTCCATCACTTCTGCAGCCGTATTCCCCCCTTCGGAGGTCGTGCGCATTAAATGCGCCCAACATCGTGCTTTGTGCGCAATGATGAGGACAGGTCCTATATAAACATGACTTAGTCCCCGCCTGCTCATCTTTTCGAAAACCAGTAATCCTCTTGCAGCCATTTCTTGCCGGAGAATCGCTGGAGCCACTGCTATTGATTCGTTTTGACTCCTCCGTCGATATTTTGCTGAAGACGCAGGCCACCTGTTGGCACATCTCCCATTTTTCTCCCTTATTCCGGTGAGTTCACTTGTACCGTTCGCTCTTCTTTTCCCTCCTTTTTTTTGTTTTTTTCTGGTGACTAGTCGTCTGCCCCTTCTTTACCAGTGGCAAGAGTAGTTTGGTCCCATCACCTTCCCATTCGTCGTCGTGTTTTCCGTTGAACCCCGTCGGTCCGCTAACCAGGGAAAACACCCCATAGGGCCTTCTTTACCCCGAGATATGCCGAGACGCCGTCCAAATAGAGTCGTCGAGGCAGACGAGGCCGGTACTTCTCGGCCCCGAAAATATACTGTCAAGGGTCGACAACAAATAGTGAATTTCAAAACCCATTACTCCATTCCCCCCGAGGTGACAGTAGACGAGTTCAAGGATCGGCATAAGGCCGATGTTGGCACCGAAGCCGAGATGCCTTTCTATACGAAGGCCATCATGGAGGGGGAATTAGGTTTCCCTTTCACCCTCTCCTCCTCCGTTTCTTGTGCCGGTTCCGACTTTTTCCCGGGCAGTGTTGCCTCAATACCTTTAGGATCATAATGGGTGTTATTGCATTGAATGAGCGTCTTAACTTACACCTTGGTTTAGACGACATCCTTTTCTGCTACGCCCTGGTGAGGGTCATGCCTCAACAGATGTACTATCTCAAGGCTCGGGACCCCACCATGTACCTTGTCACCCACCTCCCGGATTCCGACAAAGGGTACAAGGATGACCTCATCATCTTCGGCGGTCAATGGGAGAAAGGGCTCGGTCCGGAATATGCTGCTGACTTGTGGTGCCCCAAGCAGTGGAGGACTATGAGTACGTCGGCCCTTCTCTCATTCAAGTTTTAACTTTTCTCCTAATGCTCAACGACTGACGACTATTTCTTTTTTTGTTAGGGATCCCTGACGCCGAGACAGCGGCCCTTCCTCGAAATCAAGTGAACATCGGTGACATCAGCTTCGTGTGGAATTTCTTGGGAACCAAGGGCTTAGGTCGAGCTGCCCATCTTCTCCTTGACTACACTCCGGGGTACAAGAAGTTCACCCAAACCCCTCACAACTTTGACCCCTCGGTGGAAGTGGAGCTCGCTGTCGAAAACTTAGAGAACGACCCTGATAGGGCCCCTGAAGCTGAGGTAGAGGGGGTCGCCGAAGGCGTAGCCGCTGAGGAAGAAGACGAAGAAGTCGTTGAGATAAGGGATCCTGTTGTTGCTCCCGACACTAAACCCAGCACATCGGCGAGGGAAACTTGGCCAAACTTTGAAGTTCTTCACCGCTTGGACGTAGAAGACGCCTTCGAGGTTGCGATGTCTGGCTATCGCCTCGACTTGAATCTGATCAAAAAACGAGCCGCCCTCAAAGAGGGTCGGGGCCGGGGGTCCAGCTCGAACGAACCTCCTCCCCCGCCGCCTAGAAGGACTCCCTCCGTCGACCTCCCTCCGCCTCCGCCCCCTTCCCCTTCAAGGTCGTCAGGACGTGGTCGAGGCCGCGAGAGAGATCCATAACCAGAGGAGGAAAGAAGAGTGAAACAGAGACACGACGGGGCTGGCAGGGGTAGGGGAACTCCAGCTCCCCCTTCAGCGTCATCAACTCCTGATATAACTCCGCCTCCTCCACCGGCGCCAACGACTCAAGCAGCGGAGTGGCGCCCTCGGGCTCGGGATTGTGAAGGCGGGCCGATCCGAGTGTCTGACTCAATCATTAACTCTCCTCACGTGGCCTACGCCGTGAGTAAGACCCTCCTCTTTCATGCCGACATGGAGGAGCACCGGGCTAGGCCATTGAATCAACTCTTCCGCAACATCATTCAGAGCTCATTGGTGGTAAGTGCCCAAGTCACCCTTTTTCTTTTATTCACTGGCTTCATTAGCTTTGTTGACCTTTCAATTCTCTTGTAGACTGCCCAGCAAGTCTCGGCCATTGCCGATCGCTTCTATTCTCAGCGGGACGTGCTGCAGGATTTGGAAAAGCAAAAAAGCGAGGCTCAGGCTGCTCTTGCAACAACCAAAGAGGAAGTGGTGGTGAGGGACAAGACTTTGTCTTCTCAGGCTGCACAAATTGCTGAACTTCTCAAGGAGGCCGAGGTGGCGAAGCTGAAGGCCGACAAAACCAACGCAGCCTTCGCCGATGCGGAGAAGAAAATTACTGAATCAACCAAGCAGCTCTCGGCATCGGAGGCTAAGGTGGCGGAGTCGGAGCAGACATGTTCCGCCCTTACCCAGGAACTGGACAAAGTCCGAGCTGCATTGGAAGCTGCTAACAAGACTCGGCAGGAGATCGTTGATCAATGTGCCGACGACATTCTGGTAGCTTTTGAAGAACAGAAGAAAGAATTCTTTAAGCTTGGATGGGACGCGGCTCTGAAGGCGGCCGGGGTGCCTGATGACTCTCCGCTTTTCCAAGAGCACACTTATGTTCCCCCTTCAAAGATAGTGGATGCTTCTGGGGAAGTTGCAACTGATGGTGCAGAAAACGTTCAAGTGCCGAGTGCGGCACAAACGGCTGCCAATCCTCCTGCCCCTACCTCTACCTCGGTGCCTTCTGCCAACGCCCCTGGTGCGGATACCCTATCTGTCAGCATTGATGAGCTTTTCGGAGACATAGGGGGCAACATCGGTGGAGACGTGACTAGACCCCCAGCACAGTAGTCTAGGCTTTTCTTTCTATTTTGTAACCTTCTATTTCTAACTTTTGTAGCTCAAGGGACGCAAAGCCCTTTGCTGAAATGAAAAACGACTTTTGTTTAATGCATGTCCTTTTTCTTTATGATGAGCCTCGGGACCACCGACGAAGGGTCACACCCACGTATGGGGTGTCGGGTGACCCTCCCCTGTCGGGGTGTTTCCCGTTGTCGGGCACAAATTAGGCGATAGGCTTATGCATTTTCCCACTCCGGTTAGCTTCACCTTCTTAGTTTGCCGATCCGAGGAGATAGGGTCGGGTCCCTCTGCCACCCGACTCCGGGGGATCGTGTCTTTCATAAAAGGCATGCTCCTGTTTCCTAATTTGGGGACAGGAGTCTAGGACCCCGCCCTCGGGGCTATGCCCTTTTCAAAAGGCAAGTTCTCATTTCTTTGTTTGGAGGCAGGAGTCTGGGACTTCGCCTCCAGGGCCATGCCCTTTTTAGGATAACATATTTCCTACGAGACTTAAATATCAAAAGTAATACTTTTTCAAATTCATTACATTCCAAGGTCTCTTTACAACATTCCCTTCCATGTCTTCCAACTCATATGAGCCGGAGCCTCCTACCGATGTGACCTTGTATGGACCTTCTCAATTGGGCCCCATCTTACCATCTGCCGGATCCCGAGTGTTTGCTACCACCCTTCTGAGCACAAGGTCACCTACCCGGAATTCTCGGGACTTGACCCTCCTGTTGTAGAGCTTGGACACCCCTTCTTGGTACTTGGCTAGCTTCAAAGCGGTCATTTCTCTCTTTTCCTCCACGAGGTCTATGTCCAAGCCGAGTCGGCGGTCATTGTCCCCTGTGTCAAAGGCCAGCGTCTTTATAGTGGGAAGGCCTACTTCAAGAGGGATGACTGCCTCAATCCCGTAAGCGAGGGCATAAGGCGTCTCCCCGGTTGATCTCCGAGGGGTGGTCCTGTATGCCCACAGGACGTTCAAGAGTTCTTCCACCCATTTTCCTTTGGCCCTTTCCAACTTTTTCTTGATACTATTAATGATGGCCTTATTCGAGGATTCAGCTTGTCCGTTCCCCTGAGGGTACGCGGGGGTGGAATAATAGTTCCAGATCTTGAGGTGCTCACAAAAAGACTTGAAAGGCCCGCTGTTGAATTGGGTCCCGTTGTCTGACACGAGGGCACGGGGGACCCCAAACCTTGTCACTATGTTTCTCCATACGAACTTCTTGGTGTCCACATCCCTGATGTGAGTTAGAGGCTCAGCCTCGACCCACTTCGTGAAGTAGTCGGTTCCTACTATCAGGAACCTCTTGTTGCCGGGAGCCTTAGGGAGGGGCCCAACCAAGTCGAGTCCCCGCTGGGCGAACGGCCAGGGACAAGTTAATGGGTGCAAGTCCCCGGCTGGCTGTCGAATAAATGGGGCAAACCTCTGACACTGATCACATCTTCGAACGTATGCTTGCACGTCCCTCTGCATTCGCGGCCACCAGTACCCTTGCGACATGATGTGGTGAGCCATGGATCGTCCTCCTGAGTGCCCCCCACATATGCCCTCATGCACTTCGTACAAAAGTGGTTCAACTTCATCTTCACGGACGCAAAGCAGATACGGCCCTGAAAACGACCTTCGGTACAGCTTCTGATTTGGAGAAGCCCAGAACCTGGGAGCTTTTACCTTTATCCTCCTAGCCTCTATTGGACATTCAGGGAGTACTTCTGAGAGGAGGAACCCGAGTAGTGGATCCACCCAGCTATGGGGCTTCCCCTCCTGCTGAATAACGGCCACACCGGGGACTGAGTCTATTGTGGGACTAGGAAGGTATTCTACGGTGATCCTTCGCGTTGTGGTGGAGTCCAACACCGAGGCCAGACATGCCAAGGCGTCGGCATGAGCGTTCTCACCCCGGGGTACCTGCTTGATCTCCCTCTTCTCGAATTTGTGGAACAAAGCTACTGCCTCATGATAGTAGGCTTTCATCCTTGGGTCCCTTTCTTCGAATTCTCCGTTGACCTGATTAACCACCAGCATGGAGTCACAGTGGACCGCCAATCCTGTTGCCCCTGCTGCGTCGGCAAGTTTGAGCCCGGATATGAGGGCTTCGTACTCTGCTTCGTTATTGGACGCTTTGAACCCTAGTCGGACAGCTTGCTCTGTGATCACTCCCTCCGGGGAGACTAGTAGCGCCCCGATACCAGAACCCCTGTTGTTAGAAGATCCGTCCACGAAAAGGTTCCAGGAAGGCTCCCGGGATGGAGACGAAGGTTGTTTGATAGTGGAGGGGGGTTCCTCTTGAGGGAGAGGAGGCCTTTCCTTAGAGAACTCAGCTATGAAATCCGCCAATACCTGCCCTTTTATGGCAGTACGAGGCTCATAGCGGATGTCGTGTTCCCCCATCTCCACCGCCCACTTAGCTATCCTTCCTGAGAGGTCTGCCTTTCTCAGGATAGCCTTTAGGGGTTGATCCGTCAGGACTGTGATCGGATGCGCTTGAAAATAATGCCTTAACTTTCTCACGGCCGTGATCAGCGCCAATGCCAACTTCTCCAGGGGCAAGTATCTTGTCTCTGCATCCAACAAGGCTTTGCTCACGTAGTACACCGGCTTCTGTTTATGTTCGTGTTCATGGACTAGTACCCCACTAACTGCGAATTCCGACACCGCCAAGTAGAGAAATAGTGTCTCTCCTGGTGCTGGGACGGACAGGGTCGGGAGAACCCTGAGGTACTCTTTGATCCCTTCGAGCGCTTCTCCACATTCATTACTCCAAGTCTTATTCTCGGATCTCCTGATAGCGTCGAAGAAGGGCTTACATTTGTCTGATGATCGAGAGATGAACCGATTTAGCGCGGCCAGCATTCCAGTGAGTCTCTGGACTTCCCGGACCGTCCGGGGGCTTCGCACATCTAAGACTGCTTGTATCTGCTCCGGGTTGGCTTCGACCCCTCGCCGACTTACCAAGTACCCTAGGAATTTCCCGGATCCGACTCCAAAGACGCATTTAGCCACGTTCAGCTTTAAACCATACTCTCGGAGGGTGGAGAAGGTGTCCTCCAGGTCCTTAATGTGATCATCCTTCCTTCGACTTTTTACCAGCATGTCGTCGATGTAAACTTCCATTGTGTCCCCTATCTGTCTCTTGAACATTCGGTTCATAAGTCTCTGATATGTAGCCCCAGCATTCTTCAGGCCAAAAGGCATGACCTTATAACAATACACTCCCCTAGGAGTAATGAATGTGGTCTTCTCTTGATCGGACAGATGGAGGGGAATCTTGTGGTAGCTAGCCCTGGCATCCAGGAAGGCCATGCGTTGGTGTCCTGCTGTGGCGTCCACCAGTTGATCCACCTTCGGGAGGGGGAAGTCATCCTTCGGACAAGCTTTGTTCAGGTCGGTGAAATCCACGCATACGCGCCATTTTCCACCTTTCTTCTTTGCACAAATGGTGTTGGATAGCCACTCCGGAAATTGCACTTCCCGGATGGCGTCGGCTTCCAGGAGCCTCTCCACCTCTTCATTTACAGCTTGGGCGTGATGCGGCGCCGTACGTCGGGGCTTCTACTTTACAGGTTTATGGGTGGGATCAACATGAAGCTTGTGAGTTATAACGCTGGGGCTTATCCCCTTCATTTCCGTGGAATCCCATGCAAATACGTCTGCATTTTTTCTCAAAAAATCGGTCATGTCCCTTTGTTCAGCCAAGGACATGGTGGAGCCAATTAGGAAGTATCTTTCTTCGTGCCCTTCCACCAAAGGTACCTTCAGGAGATCCTCCACCGACCGGTCCGCCGGGTCGACCCGTGGCTCATCGACCCCGAGTCGCCCGGACTGTAATTGCTATTTATTTAGCACCTCCTCTGGGGGTCGTTCCTTTTCCTTGGAGGCGACCCCCGCCTTCACAGCTGAATAAAAACATTTTTGGTGGATGCCTGATCCCCGCGGATTTCTCTCACTCCCTCCGGGGTAGGAAACTTCAACTTCTGGTGGTAGGTGGAATGCACCGCACCTAGTGCGTGGAGCCAGGCGCGTCCCATGATTATGTTGTAAGGCGAATCAGAGTCTATCACCACGAATTTCGTGTTCGTCGTAACTGGCCCTATGACGACCGGCAACGTGATCTTTCCCAAAGGCAGAGCATATGAGCCATTAAATCCAACGAGGGGTGTGTTCACTTTGATGAGATCCTGGGGACCAAGTCCCATACGCTTCAGGACCTCGTAGTACATCACCTCGGAGGAACTCCCGGAATCCACCAAGACTCTCCTGACATCAAAGTTGTCAATCTTCAGGGTGAGGATCAAGGCATCCTCGTGAGGGAGGACGACGCCCGTCAGGTCGTCGTTGGAAAATGTGATATCCTCATTTCTTGTCCGGACCCTTTTGCTAGGCCGGTCCCCTTTCTCTTCATCCACATTTCTCGTGAAAGTCACCCTCTTCAGATCAGACCTAAGGGTGTTGGACGTCGGACGATCTGTGGGACATACGTGGATGACGTCAATGACATTGCCCTGGACAGTCGCCTGTCCATCGGCGACACGGGCCTCCCTTGGCGCCGCTTCCTCAATGTATTCCTTCAGGTGCCCCTCTTGCACCAACTTTTTCAGGAAAGACTTGTAGACCCTACAATCCTCGGTGAGATGTCCCACATCTTGGTGGTACGAACACCTTACCTTCTGGTTTCTGGTGGATGGGTCACCCAGCATTTTAGGCGGCCATTTAAAGAAGGGCTCTCTCTTAATTCTGTTGAGTAGCCTGTAGATAGGTTCCTTGAACACGGTTTGGATTCCTCTGAAAGAGCCACCTGACAGAGGCATCAATCCCTTCTGGGGGGGTCTCCTCTCTCCCTTTCCTTCTTCCTCGGGGCTAAAAGTTTCCCTTTGCCACCCAACATTTCGTCCTCTACCCTGGAGTACTTGTTGATTCGGGCCATCAACTCCTCCATATCCGCAGGTGTCTTTTTCGTCAAGGACCTGTAGAGGTCAGTGTCCCGTGAGAGGCCAAGTCTGAAAGAAGCAGCCGCCATGACCTCAGAACAACCCTCCACTTCGTTCACTTCCTCCCAGTAGCGGGTAGCATACTGCCGTAGTGTTTCTCCTTCCCTTTGTCTCAAGGTCAATAATGACCCGACATCCTTGGGGCGCTTGCTACCCGTAATGAATCGAGCCAAGAAGTGCTTGGTTAACTCCTTCCAAGATCCTATGCGGCTGGATGGAAGGGTCTCGAACCATTTCATGGCTGAATCACCTAGACTCATTGAGAACACCCGACATAATAATCGATGCTCCGAGTGGTAAAGAGACATCATTTGCTTATATTGTCTAAGATGGGCTTCGGGGTCTGATCGCCCGTCGTAAACTTTGAACCTTGGTACAACAAATTTCTTCGGTATTTCCATATCCGCAATATCCCTGGTAAAGGGTGACTGAATGACCTCGTCATCCGTATCGTTTTCTAGCGCGGACCTGTCTCTTCTGGTGGAGTCCAACTGCATCCGGAGGTCCCCTCGGCATCGGGGTCTTGTTTCTTGCTCGTCGCGGCGCCTAATGGCACATCAGGTCCTGTTATTCCTCACGGAGAGGGTGGACCCCTCCTCGGATTCCTCTGTGCCCCCTCGCCTGGAAAGCCTCCGACGGAGGTCATTCCACGCCAATGACTTTGTTTTCTTGGCTGGGACCTCCGGGAGCCTTTCTCCGGCCCTCGGGCGCTTCGGAGCCCTGGAGTTGCTTGATCCACCACTAAGACGATTTCTTAGGTCCTGAGCTCCCACCCCCTTGATGGGGGGCTCAGCGACCGCCGCTTGCCCCGAGATCCCCCGCTGGAGAGTGTGAACTCATCGAGTCGGTTAAGGACATTGACGTTGTCCTCTTCCAACTGTCTCAGACGATCTCCGAACTGATCCTCAATCACTTCGGCAAGTTGTCGTGCCAAGGGGGTTGATTTTCCAGACCCAACACCCATGTTGGTTTGATGAGTTGGCTCTCTGGAATGAACAGAAAGCCCCATATTCACGCTTTCCATGTGATCCTTCGTTTTTGACACGGTGGGAGCCGTCATCTCGACGTTCTTTTGCTGAGGGCCCTTTCCCTTTTGACTAGTATTCACCATGGTCGCTGCTCCTCGGGAAGTATGATCTTTCCCACAGACGGCGCCAGATTGTGCGTACAGATTTGTGCACAATAGAGAGATGAGTATGAACAGGTCACAGATAAACTCGTGTTTACCTTAGATGCGAACGATCTCGTGGCAAAGAGGGAGGCAGGGCGTAACCAAAGAGAACTTGGTTAGCGGGGATGGCTCAACTCCAGAGTAGTTAGATCGATCCTCGCTGAGAGTGGTGTATTCTGGCGTAACCTGGCATTCAAAAGAAGGGTTAGAAGGGTGCCGGAGTGTCTCCGGCGTGTCCCCTCCGACGGTCAAGTCAGTTCTTTTCTAGAGAGAGAGAATCCTGAGAGCACTAGTTTATTTCAGTGGTTGTATTTTGCGTACCTGTGTTTCGTCTCTTAGAAGACTATTTATACCTTTGTTGGTAGTCATCATTACAGGCTAGCGAGTAGTAGGTTGTGCCAGTCATGGGGAAGCGCCCTCCCTCTTTTGCAGGGATGATTGTAAGTTCTTAAATGCTTGGCGCTCCGAGCAATTAACGACCTCTTCCCCTGGCGCCAGAGCAATAAATGTTCTTGCTTCTATGTAGAGACATTAAATGCCTGACCTTTGAGGCACTTAATGCGCCCCTTTCCGGGCTTCAACATTCATCATAGACGTCCCATCATTCTGGAGTTTATTAAATGATCCTCTGCACAGCCGCATAGTTGTTGGAACCTCTATGCAAGGTCAGGTACGACTCTGTTCATAACGCCACGTGTCTATACCCTATTGGTTGCCAGCCCTGTTTACCCTGTCCTTCTGACTTGATGGGAAAGGCAGGCTGATGATTCATTACTTGACTCAGTTTAATAGGTTAAGGACGTCGGGGCATCCCCTGGGGCCGAGATGACGTGCTCCTATCAAGGAGCCTTTTAAACTGAGGATGGATCGGCGTCATGGAGTCAGACGGGGGTGACTTGGCGCCGAGGACGCGAAGTCGGGTCTTTTTATCCCGAGAAGCCTTAGAGCCGAAGACACGCGGCCGCTGGAGAACACTGAAGTTCCTTGGTGCCGAGGATACGTGTCGCCGTCGGGTAAGCGGAGTGCCCCTTGATGCCGAGGCCACGTGTCGTCTCCCTAACAATCGGTGGTACTCTGGTGCCGAGGCCACGTGTTGTCATCGTGAGGCTCTCACAAAATGTCCCATCAATTCTAATGTCACATTTGATACCCTGACATCTTACATCAAACAACCTGATTCCCACACTCTAGAATACTTCTCACGACTTTCCAAATCCCCCAACTTGTACAGAGCCAAAACATGACGAGATAGCTAATATTTTTTGGTCTTGGAAAGGTTGACTTCAAAGACTCCCACATTCTATTAACCCTTGGCAAATTGGAGGTTTGTGCATACAGAGTTATTAGTGTGTCACAAGCCTCAAGATGACTCAGATTTTCCAATTTTTTCCATGTCTCGCAGAGCAACAATGACATTAACGACGAACCCTGCATTGACATAAATGATTGCTAGGTTTCCATAAGTAAACCAATCTCATTTTACCTTTTCTGCTTTCATATTCTCCAAAACTCCTTGCACTGCATCAAAATGTTTCAGAGAAGCATGGATGTTCATCAATAGATTGTAACTATATAAATCTGTAGTAATGTTCTTTTCCTCCATTTCCTTTGCCAGTAAAGGGACTTTTTCTGGCTGGCCAACAAGTAAAGAGACATCATATTGTTGTGAGTTAAAGCAGATGAAAAATTTAGCTCTTTAAAGGAGCTCCACAGCCTTATCTAACACTTTCTCATTGCAGAAACAATTGAGAAGTGCTCTGCTACAACTTTAGAATTGATCACCCAAGTGCAGGTTGTACGAAATAATATAATACTCGGAAGTCCAAGATCGAACAACATGGAATTGTGAAAACGAGAGACACAAAACAAATAAAAGAAAACTGTTTGAGTAAGAATTTATCCAACAGAAGAAAGATGGGTTGGTTAAAATAATAATTGAAATACTAAAGTATCGAGGATACCCTTTCAAATCCACACAGTAATTATCAATTATCCACTTTTTAAACTCAATTGAGAATCAACTGAGGAGTTATCTCAATCGGAATATTTAGCGGTGATAATATGAAAACATCAAAAATTATAATTAATGAATTATCTGAATAAATATAAAAATTTACTTATAGATCACAAGCATTCACCGTGCCTGAATTCTACGATAAATCAATCTTTCCAACAAGTAAATCTTATTTTATTACAAATAATAAATCAAATATCTTATGAGAATTCTAATTAATTAATTTAAGTATGGAATAACCAATTATTTGACTCGCATGGAATCTCAAGTATTCGATGTAGTGATACAACAAATCAAAAAATTATACAGAGCAAAAACTTTACTAGAATACAAGAACTAAATTAAAAGAATAAATCATTCATTAAAAAGAACATTGAATCAATAATAAATATCGTACTTCATTGAAAGTATTTCTCATAGCTTTAATTGAGCTTTTAGCAAGCCATATAACTAAAACAAAAACTAAAAAAGAAAAGATGAGAAGAAAATAATAATAATCCTCTCAATAGATGAGAATCTTTATTTATACTAAAATAAATCCTAGGTATAAGTAGAAGATATAAGGTTGGTTTGGGAGGAATTCCTTTCCAAAAAGAAGTCTTTCAAGGTTAAATCCCGTGCATAAAATCTTGGGGGTGCGGGTACAAAATATGTCCATATTTCGAGCTCAAATTTCGCATATTTAGAGGTCGATTCACGAAATTTTCAGATATACACTTTTGTAGCCCTTGAAGTATTCTTTCCAACCCCGCAAAAATCAGGTCAATCGGATAGTGGAGTCAAAAGTTATGACCAAAATACTGAAGATGTGTCAAATCCTTATCTTCTAGAATACTTTCCTAATCCAACTTTAAATGAGTATTGTTCTAATTTGGACTCTTATAAGGATAAAATTGTTGTTTTATCTTCAAATCTTCTTATCTCAATCTTGATTCTTCTATCCTTATCAATTGTGATTCTTACTCTAGTGATTCATTCACTTGTCTTATCCATTATTACTTTAAATCAACCAATTTACCTGCAAAATAAACCAAACAACTAGAAAAAGTATCAAACTAGAAAAACAAGGAATTTAACACATTTAATCACAAATAATATGCAATTAACTAATCATTAAATATAATAAAATAACAATTTTGATGGTTAATCATGCTCCATAGGTTTTTTTGGTCTTTGCAGATCCTTTAAGGCTGTCAAAATACTTCCCGGCGAAGATAAGCCCCTCGCTCTTCACTCATCTATGTGTATTGCAAAGTCAGCATCGTTTACATTATCCATGTTTTCCTGCATTCATTCATGTAGCTGCATTAAAAATAAAGAAAAATAAGGGCATCTTCAAAGAGGGCAACAATTTGTGTAACACATCTAAAACAGAAATCAACTTTAATAATCATAGGTAGTTGCAGATTAGTATTGTACAAAACTTGTATCGGAAGACGTCTTATTTTTCCAAGATAGTGTACGTGTATCGTGACGTATTGCGATACGCACAATTTTAAATAATTTATTAACAAAATATATATACCTTTGAAAAAAGTCATAACAACATCATTTCATTAATATTTCATCAACTATTCAAGTCTCCAACATAGTCCACAATATCAAAATCCAAAGACCTATAATTCTAACTTCTAACATCCAAAACAATTCATTTTTATCAATTCCATTTTTAACTCAATTTCCCATTTCAATTGGAAATGCATCATCATCATTATTATTCTCGGATGCCAACAAGTCCTCACTTCCTTCATCCTCTTCAACTTCTTATATGTGTTCGTCCTCATCCTTATCCTCTTCTTCAAGTTCAATTATTTTCTTTCTTTTTTTCTTGTTTGAGGAAAGATTTCTAGACCCTACAAAATAACCAATACAAAAAATGTTCAAACTATAGAACGACATAATAAAAATTAGGATTAATTACAAAATGCCCCCTTCAACTTTGGATAATTTTCAAATCACTCGTTTACGTTTTATTTTCAAGAAATTGCCCCCTTTAAGTACGAATATTTTGTATTTAACTCCAATAATTATTTTTAGAAAATAAAAATTGACAAAAGTTAGACATGTGAAATTCACGTGATCTCTACTTTGTTAAAAAAATATAATTAACCTTCCACCTATTTTATTTCCGGTACCAAATATCTATATTTCCCCCCTTATCCTTACACCCTTCCATCCTCCCCTACCTCATATGGTTAACTCTTATTCCCTTCCCCCTTCAGCTAGAAACCGTCACTTCCCTATGGTGAAGCAGAGACAAAGGTTTCCTTATTTTTTAGCCTTTTTTTTTCTATTTTCTTATTTTTTAAGGACAAACTTGGTATCTCAAGAAAAAAATATGAAAAATAATGTACAAAACAGATGATGAAAACTTGGAGGGGGTACATTGTAGCATTTGAAACCACTGGGAGGTGATTGCAAGGGGCAGATTGTAATTAACCCTAAAAACTATATTTAAAGTATACACTATTTACCTCTCTTTCTCTTTTTGTTACTTTTTTTCTTCTTGAACCTCAAAACATTCATTAACATTCATCCATGTAGTGTCCGCAAGTAAGAGTGCATCTTCTTTTCCAGTGATCCACTCATCATCGAATTCCATATCCAAGAAAGAAATAGGATCATAGGAATCACCCTCTAATATTCTTTTTTGATGTCTTGCCTCCAATTGAAGATTATACTTCACAAGCACAAGTGCACATAATATTTGTTACTCTAATCGATCCCTTCCCTTAAAATGCACCTATTGTTGGAGTTATAGTCTAGCTTATTAGGGTTTCTTTTCCCTTTTTTACCCTTACTATGACTTTTATATTTTGCCTAGACTACAAGGGTGGTTAGGTTACTTTGTACTATTGTTTGACTATAGATACGGGGCTCTACTCTTAGTTAATTTGGGTATCCATTTTTCACTCACAGTTGTTTCAAGTTGGTATCAGAGCCAAACTCAAACCCTAACCCTTACACTAACACTAACCCTAACCTCCACCATAGACTCTACCATAATCAGCAGCCATAACTCCCCGACAGCCAACCATCCATCTAACCTACAGCACACAGTTGCTACGGTGAAACCACCCAAACCAGATCATCGATTGCCCAGGCCACCCACCATCCCAGCAATAAACAACAACTCAGTTGCTCCAGCGAACCCACCCAGACCAGTTACTGACTTCACCGAAACATCATCCCAATACCGAAACCTAGACCAGCCACCGACCGCCCAGGCCTCCCACCGATAACTACTAAACCTAGACTATTCCACCTACCAACCCAGCAGCCCAGTAATTCCACCGATGCAGCCCAGCAACCCAATAGTGACCCAAGTCAACTGAACAGTCCAACACCGAAACACCCAATCCCAGCCCAGTAGCGACCCAAAACCAGCAACACCACCCAACCCAACCTAGCTTCCCAAACCAGCAACCCATTGCACCTCTGCCCCACTGTCCAAGTCAATTGAACAATCCAGCACCGAAACACCCAATCCCAACCCAACCCAGCAATGAACCCAACCCAACTATCCCGTCTTCGTGCTTCGCACTCTTCGTCGTAATGTCGTCATTTCTGCCCGTCACTGCCTTCATTTTCCTAGGGTTGTAGCATCTAAGACCTTTTAAGAGGGGTTGAATCATCTTCTCTGTTGATCTGCTCTTGATGCAGTAGATCACTTATATATTTACTGGATTTTTGGGCACCGTGACCTGATTATTTGGGAGCTTTCTGGACCTTCTTTATTTGTCGCTACTATTCGAATGGAGGTATATTATTCTCCCTTATTTTGTCCCTCTATTTATCTTAGAGTACTTTCTGTCATGGCTGCCCATGTATTGTTGTTGATATGACCACTACTAAGGGACTTGAGACTCCTACTGTTGAGACATCTACTGTTAAGACCCTTGTTGTTAGTACTTCCACTTGGAATGTACCGCCTGGTTCTCCCACTGTTATGTTTGACTAGTATATAGTATCTACTGACACAATTGCGTTATCAACAATATCGGGTATGATCTCTCAGAAGGTTACGGCACAGCTGTTGAATGGTCGTAACTTTGCTGAGTGATCACGCTCTTTTTCAACTTTTCTTAAGCCGTGTAGGGAAACTTGGTTGGCTGACGGGATCTCATCCAAAATCGGCTGATGATGACCCTGAATATTCTACATGGTTCTCTGAGAACTGCGCTATTCTTGGATGGTTATTTGGCTTGATGGAGCCATCTGTTTGTAGGATTCACCAGTTTCATAGTTTTGTTTCGAAGCTATAAAGCGCATTATCAGAGATGTATTCCCAGTCAGGATGTGGAGTTCGTGTTTATGAGCTTTCTCAAGAGCTCTCATATACTCAGTAGAGGGATATGACGGTTTAGGATTATTATGACTATTTGACCCAGCGTTGGCTTGAGTATGAGACTTTACGTCCTCTTGCGAGGATCGAGCCTGAGGGAGCAGCATTCCTGCATACTCGAGAGTAGGAGGATAGGATTCACAAGTTCCTTATGGGGCTTCGTGATAAGTTTGAAGGACCTCGTTCCTAGATCTTGTCGATGTTAAGGCTTCCGTTCCTTTATGAGGTGTATGCGATGATTGAGCAACATGAACGCCGTGTCCGTGTTACATCACTTCGAGTTGCGACCTTGACTCCTCAGGCCTACTAGATGGCCCTTGCAGCTACTATAGAATCTCGCTCGGGACCCTCAGCTAGGGGTGGACAGCGCTCGGACCAGCACCGTCAAGGTGCCCTAGATCAGCACAGACAGGGGGATTCTTGTTAGTATGACTATTGTGGCAGACCAGGGCATCTCAAGGCTTTTTGTTAAAAGCTCCATCCGGAGCGTAAGCTACTTCCTCGCAGTCGTACTGCTGCTATTGCTGAGGTACCATCACCTACGGTCGTTACTCCTGCTCCTGCTACTACTGCTCCTCCTTGGTAGAGTGATATGGATGCTATCACTTCTCGCTTGGATATACTTATGTTAGCCCTGACTTCTCAGGGTCCAACTACTGTTGCTGCACCTACTACAGGTATACCTCGTGCCTTTCATGCTTGCGTCAGTCCATCTCTACTTTGGATGCTGGACTCAGGTGTGAATGGTCATATAATAGGTGAGACCCATCACTTCACCACTTTTGATGAGCAGTTACATTCACAGATTTAGTTAACAGATGTGACACATGCCCCTATTGTTAGTAGAGGTACAGTCCGCCTCCCAGATGGCTTTACATTACGTTCGATTTTTTATGCGCCAAAGCTGGCCATGAATTTATTATTTGTACATCAGTTACTCAAAAAATTTCACTGTACAGTTGTGTTCTTATCTGATTCATGTTATTTGCAGGACATGAGAGAGATGAACTGTACTATCTAGGCGATCCACCCTCAGTGTCACCAGTTCCTACACTTCCATCACCTGCACTTGTTTTATCTTTATCTGTACCTAGCGTGCATGCTAGTTTTTTTCTAGTACTTGCCGTTATAATTTTTTGTCATAAACTGTTCAGTTGTGGCATGATCATTTTGGACATACAAATTTTAAATATTTATGTATGTTGTTTCCTACTTTGAGCAATGCTTGTGTTGGTGGTAAACTTGAATGTGTTATATATTCTCTATCGAAACATGTTAGGACCAGTTATATTCCTCGCATGCACCAATCACCTAAGTCATTTAACCTGATACACTCTAATATTTGGGGACCCTCTCCTATTACTGCTCTGTCAGGTGCTCGATATTATATGACATTTGTAGATGATCATACCCGTTGTACTTGGGTCTACCTTTTGCATAGGAAGTCCGGTGTACTTCCTGTCATCATTCAGTTTCTCCAAATGATTAAGACACAATTCGATGTCATTGTTAATGTTCTTCGTTCGAATAATGCCAAAGAATATGTGTTTGATGCCCTAATATCTCACCTTTCTTCTCAAGGTATCCTCCAGCAGCTCACTTATCCATGTACTCGTGAGCAAATGGAGTTGCTAAAAGATGAAATAGGAGTCTGATATGGATGGTACGTTGTATGCTTAGAGGTATGGGAGTACCAAAATCTTATTGGCATTTTACTGTTTTGACTTCTACTTTTGTGTGTAATCATACACCGAGTCGTGTTCTTTAGCATAGAGATCCTTTACAGGTCTTTTTTCCTAAGCGGACACTTTTTCGGTCCCCTCTCGTGTTTTTGGCTGCATATGTTTTGTTTAGGATAGGTCTCCTACTCGTTATATGCTTGATGATAAAGCAATTCGTTGTATCTTTGTGGGTTATTGTCATTAGTCTAAGGGGTATCGTTGTTATGATCCTATCAGGTGTCGTATGTATCATAGTCTAGATGTTACATTTCTTGAGCATATTCCTTATTTTTCTTTCAGCCCTATGTCTGCCCCTTCAGTTGATAATACTCCTTTTGATTTCTCTTACCACAAGAGTTAGAGCCATTGATCACTGTCACTACAGAGTCACCAGTCTCTTCTCTTCCAGAGCCACTCATCCTTGTCACCACAGAGTCACCAGTCTCACCTCCTTTGCCAGTTTATGTTCATCGATCTCACTCTCATCCCCTTGCTGATGTCCCCTATACCTCAGGCTATGCAGGTAATATTTATCCGTTTATTGAGCATATTGATGCACCTGTTGTTAGTACTGATGAGATTACAGGTAGTGAGTCAGTTACTTTACCTGATGAGACATTGACAGTGGAGGATAATGATTTAGGCCGTCGTTATTCGTAGCGTGATCGTCGGCCTGTTGTTCGTTATGGTTGGACCGCCAGGACTTTATATCCGATCTCTAGTTATGTTTCTTATGGTGATCTTTCTCCTACGTTTTGAGCTTATAGTATGACCTTATCAGATACTCTAGTTCCTCGCTCTGTTTTAGAGGCTATGCGGGAGCCCTAGTGGGTTCTTGCCATGCAGATGGAGATGGACACTCTTCAGCATAATCATACGTGGGATCTTGTCTCTTTACCTTCAGGGGTGAAGCCTGTTGGCTGTCGCTGAGTTTACACCGTGAAGTTTCTTGCAGATAGTACTATTGATCATCACAAGGCTAGACTTGTGGCGAAGGACTTTACTCAGGTACCAGGTCATGATTTTGGTGCTACCTTTGCCCCCGTGGTAAAGTTGACTACCGTTCGGTTGATTATATCTCTGGCTACAGAATACTCTTGGCCTCTTCATCAGTTAGATGTGAAGAATGTGTTTCTTCACGGTGATCTAGATGAGACTATTTATATGGATGCACCACCAAGCTTTCATGGTAAGGGGGAGTATGCTGGGAAGGTGTGTCGACCACGTAAGTCTCTTTATGGATTGAAACAGCCACCACTTTCGTGTATATACCAATACCATTGATGGTGTATAACGTGATCCAAAATGTGTACACCCAAGTGTAGGCGGTCAAGTTGTAGTAATAATTCGGTTAAGTCCGGAGTCGAATCCACAGGAAACTAATATTGGCGTTTCGAAGCAAGCAGTGACAGAGACCAAAGTGACTGGAACTCTTGAGATTTAAAGTTATGATGTTTATGGATTTTCCTGAACAGAATATAAAATTCTTTCCAAGAGAATTTTCTAGACAAAATATAATATAATCTCAAATGTAAAAGTCACCATTTAGCTCGAGGATCTGGATATGTAGTCAATCATCCGGTTGTTATACTTATGCTTGGGAGCTCAATTAACTCCTGTGTCAACATAAAGTTAATCGGAGGATAAAAATAGATTGTGAGAATTAAGAGTATGGTTCCGATGTCTTTGTAGAGATTTACAAGAATTGTCTGTGCCGAGACTTAACCTGTCTACAAACAAGTAAGTGTTTCTACAAGGCATCCAACCATGGTGTTGGTATTCCATTCTTTGTTGAAACACAATAATGGTGAAGATTGAAGGGTAGTCATGAAGATCTAGCTGGAGTACTTACAAAGGACCAATGAGTCTTCCTATGCCAAGAGTCATCTATGTCATAGAAAGGACTCATGGTTGTGCAAAGTACCTTAGCTTTGCTAGATGCATTCAATCATTCAATAAGCAAGTAAGAGATAAAGCATTAAGCATAAACGAAATGCTCAAATATAACTTTCGAACGATTTATACATGTTCATCACCTCTTACTAAAGAGTGAATGAAAACTACTCACTCTTCATGGCTTTGGTAAAGCTAGAAAAGTGAGTGATTCTTATCCCTCCAAGTAGAGGAGTTACAAGATAAAACACACTACACAAGGAGCTGATCTTCGACGAAGAATGATAGAATCACGTTCCACCCTTCACGGCTTTGGTAAAGCTCTAGAAAAGTGGAAGAGTTTCACTCCTCTAAGGGAAGAAGGAAGCTCAAACAATGGAAGCAAATGAAACTAATAATGAAAGTAGAAGAAAGCTAGTCACTTTTGGAGGGTTTCGTCCTCAACCAAAAGATGATATATCTCCCTCTATGTCTATCTATCTATAGCTAAGTGCAAGTGTATGCAAGTGTAAGTCTAAGTCTAAGACTAACTCCTAAGTTCAAGTCCCCTTTTAAGCTCCCACAATGGGAGTATTTATAGGTAAGGAGGAGGGGGCAAATAAGTGTGAAAGAATAGTACAAGGTCTTCAAAGTCCAAGTGAATGCCCCAAGATTCGGATAGAAAATCAACCACTCTACAGCCTGTCTAGGGACAACGTTTGAACGTTAGATGGCGTTCGAACGTTATCTCTTGTCTTCCTTGATGGGCATTTGAATGCTGGATGGAGTTCGAACTTCTTACTCAAGTGACTTTTGTTTTTCTGTGAGAGTAACTACAACACGCCATATGTCATTGCCCTAACACTCTTCCACGGGGTCCTCAAATAATTCAAGCCAACGTTTGAACGTGGATTGGTGTTCAAACGTGGTACTCAAGTACCTCTTTGTTTTTCTTCTTAGGGAATAGCTGCAACACGCCATGTAATATCATCTCAGCAGTCTGGTCCTCAAATAATTCAAGAGGACGTTCGAACGTGGATTGGCATTCGAACGTTCATGCCTTGTTTTCAAACTTCTCCAATTTTCTTCCAGAACATGTGGGTGTTGCATGAAAGTTTGGTATCCATTGACTTTAGGCCCTTGTAAAATCTTTCTCCTGAAATGTCATCATTGAAACTCTATCAAAGCATAATTAGTCTTAAAAAGGCATAATAAGTTGCTAATTTTAACTACTAATCAGTGTATACCACACAATTGAGCAGAGCTTATGATATTTGAGGATTAGTGGTCACTGAATGGCTCAGTTGGAGCTCCTAGGCTCTTAAGAATTGAACAAGGGAAGTGGAGATTTGCACATAGAAAGTTTATAGTGGTTCATCAGCTAGGAGCTCGGCTAATCCACTCTGAAGGGAGTCTGTTGCTCCTGGAGATGATATTATTGATAATAGGGGGAAGATTACACAGGGTATTTGTTTAGGCTAGTTGCTCGTGTTTTATTATGAGGAATATGCCACTTATTTAAAGTCTGCTGAGGCTTTGCCTGATCCTTGGCGTGATCTTTGCCATCTTCTTATAACGGTTGCACCTTTTATGCGATTGTCATGAACTTTGTTAAGACGGTTACATTATGTGTGGTGCTTGAGTGGAAGCCAATTGTCTTCTGCGCTACTCTTGTGGAGGTGTAGTTGTAGGGGAGGAGGTACCAACCTCAAATTCCCTAATCATTCGTGGGCTGAGTGGCCTGAGCTTAGAAGAGTCCGAGCTGAATATCCGAGTTCAACCTTAGACATATTTTGGGTATTATCAACCATAAAGCTCCCACAAGTTAAGAACGAACAAAAAAATTGTATGAAAAATCTCAGAAAATCAAAAGAACTATTTGAAAGTCGGAAGTTCAGAATAACAAATTGATTGTAGAAGGCGAAATGTTGGAAGAAGAAACAAGTTGGACTTATTAGAAGAGAACAACTTTGCAAAGAATTAGAGCAAATGCCCAAAAAATTATATAATCTGTGCAAATTTTCAGCAACAGAGAAGCAACAATGCAAATTACTCTATAGCAATATATTAGTAAACTAATTGACCGAAGAGGAGTTTCATCCAGCCCATAAGCAACTAGCAGAGAAGTTCTAAGTCTACGCAAGGTTGCCAGTATCTGGTTTTTTACACAATTGGGTAATGGGTTTCTTGCATAGAGAGCAATATTGCTTGCACATTCTCTGTAGACAAAGTGTGGGATGAAGCTAAGAATGAAAGATAGTAGTTTGGTAGTGGCGGGAGAATTAGGGGTGTCCATGGGTCGGGTTAGGCCCGCAAATTTTTTTCGGGGCGAGCCTGGGTAGTGTAGGTTCAAATCCTTATTTAAGTGAGTTATCGGACGGGCCGTGCTTGACTTTGAGTAAGGGTAGGCTACTCGCAGCCTAACCCACGAGCCTATTAGGCGGGCCTGTTCACGGGGTTTTTTATATATGCAACTTCATTTAAAAATAATGAATATTTTTGTAACTTAATATTTGTTTAAATTATATTTTTGAATTAAAAGTTGAGTCAAAATGGATAAAAATAAAATAATGAATAAAAATAAAATAATGAATAATTTTATTTTTGATTAGGGGATGAACTATATCCAATAGAATGAATACATCCCAACCAAGTTGACCCTTACTCACTTATCTATCATTTGTATTACTCTACCTTTTAAAACTTGTATGCTTAATACATGGAAAAAAATAAATTATTTATAGTATCTAAATTTTTAAAACTTAAAATTCCGACAATGGGAAACTTATTTCAAAATTTTAAATTTAATGGTCTAAAAATATAATTTTTTTTCAAAACAAGGGTGGGCTTAGCGGGCGGGCTCTTGGACCGGGTTTTAACATGTTTTTTTTTGGCAGGCTATTGGGCTAGACTTTGGGTAGGGTAATGGGTTTGGGGCAAACCCAAATCCTCTTTTTAAGGATATTGAGCTTGGATTTGGCGGATCAACTATCGAGCCTATCGAATTTTAGACCTATTTTTTTGGGTTAGATAACAGAATCCGTGAATAACCCCGACCAATGGACACTTTGAAACCGTATAGCCTGCTGTTGATTCCCTTACCGTCGATTCTCTGTCCAGACTCTCTGTTCTTCCTCTCTCCCGACTCTCCTCTGTCCAGCGCGCCACCGCGCAACCCACGCCAAAGAGGACGCCAGCGATTCCGACGACCCCTAGCGGCAATCAAAGGTATCTCCTCTTTCTCTCCCTCTTTCTCTTTCTTTCTCTCCCCTTCCCCCATCTCTCACTTACCCTCCACCACGGTAACGTCACCCAAGCTCAAGCCAACCCTGCTGCCACACTCAATGTAAATCCAGTACATTGTAATGGCCTATTACCAGGGCCATTGATCGGTACTCAGCTCATCCAATAACTGAAAATTTCCAAAAACCCAAATTTGTGCCCCCTTCTGAAACCCTTTTTCGTGAAACCAGATTCACCACACACCTGCACACACGTCTCAGCGATGCCACCAGATCCGCGTGTTTGTAAAATCTTCCCAAAAATTACCAAATGTTCAATTGTTCATTTTTCTTGGTGAGATTCTGTGTTATGGATTTTTTGTCTCTATATGTGCCTCCATGTGATTGTTGAATTGCCTCAAAGATTAAAAAATGTTGAATTGTTCAATTTTTCTGCCAAACCTGCCCTACCCCACCCAATAATCATCTGCCTTCTCGCTTTCTTACATAGTGCCTTCCAATTGCTTGCATTGTGTTTTCATAGGAAATTTTTTAGAGAGTTGGAGTTCAGTAGAGATAAAGCCATTAGAAGTTGAACTGAATATGGCTATGCTTGGAAACCTAAATCCTGGGAAGGAATCTTGCCCTTTCACTCATCTGTGTTTTAGTATTTTTGTTTTCCAGTTGCATCCTAATTACGATTTTCTTTATATAGGTTGAACATTATATGTCCCTTATGATTCTGACTGTCATCATCTATTGTAATTTTATGTCCAGATTACTAGCATTATTTATTCCTCAATTTAAGAAAAGAAAGATGATGCTCATACTAGGTTATTGCGATTCTTTGAAGTAGCTAATTTTTCCATAATGTTGTTACTGTGGTTTGTTGAATGAATGTAATCATAGTTTTCTGAAACCAAAACTGGTGTCCGAAAACTCATCAGCGACTGTATTTTTGTAATGCCCAAATCCCACTCCCCTTACTTTTGTCCAGTGTAGCGTGGCCATACATAGCATCCACAAGGCTGCTAACCACAACAGCTAGGTTGAAAAGAAGAGAAAAAGTTATTTTTTTTCCATAGCCTCTCCCTTCCTATTTCTCATTCTATGTTTTTTGTATTTCTTCTTCTTTGAGCCTTCTGTGAATAGAAACATGAGTGACTTGGTGCATTTAGTGATGTTGAGTTGAATTCACTGTAAGATAGAGCCTTTTGGGAGCTTTACCTACCCTATCTCTGCACATGGAGGCCACAAGATTTAATTTACTTACAGGAAATCATTTTCAGTTGGCTTTCAATGTATTTGAATATGGATACCAAAGGAAGTGGGTTGTGGGGAAAGGGGTTTGACAGAGAGTAGGAAGTGATAAATTTGTTTTATTTTCCCAGAATTTTTCAAACTTTTTAACTGTTAAAGTATGTGTTAAAATATTATGTTTGGAGTACGGTTCCATTGATTTTTCGTGTTGGATTTTTGGTTTGAGCTCAATTCCTTGAAAAATTTTGGTTCTTTGTGGATCATTAAAAATGTAACAGTAAAAAAAGGAGGGCCGATTTCCTGTACACTGTTGTGATTGAATCGATTTATGAGAATAAATCTGTGTCTTTAATTAGCATTATTGAAACTATTATTGTTAATGTTTTGTTCTTCCAGGTATCATAAGTGCCTTAATTTACAGTGAATTTTGACTTTATAAATTCAATAAAGATTGTTACTGCTGTAGTGGCTTCAAAGGATTCTGGTGAGCAATACAAGGGATTTGGACCTGATGGACCAATGGCTACACAATCAACAGGTACTTTTTTCTTGCTAAATTGTGAAGGAAAAACATCTTTGCTCTCTTTTTTCTCCTCTATATTTTCTCTTCTTCATTTGATATGATGGATCGGGTCTCTCGTATACGTTGGTGAAATAATGAGATTTGGATTAAAATTAATTACATATAAGCCCCAAATTTTAATTTTTAATTTGACTTTTTGAATTGGGTATTATGTATTTTGTGTTGATTAACTTTTGTTTTTAGTCTCAAATTTGTCGATAAAATGGTGCCATTTGAGCAGAAAATAGAGTTTGCAAAGAACAACATATAGCCTATATATCTAATCCAACCCGGAGGACTATTTTATCTTTTGCAGAGAACGAAGAGCACCATTTCATTGTTTCCATTTTTTTCGGGTTGTTTGTCATAGGCAGGAAGGCAACTACATTTGCATAAAATAGTAGTGAATCTTCACTACTATTTTTGTTTTTTAGATGTTTCGACTACGTTGTTGTATGACATTATATCATGGTGGGACTATTTTTGGTATAATATTTTGCGGTCCATACATGTATGGTACCTCATGTATTAAATTGTTTTTTTTTTAATGGTACCTCATGTATTAAATTGTAATCAGATTTTCCATTTGAAGTTTGAACATGTATTTCTTATGGCATTATGATTCTAAATAATAATTGTCTTCTAAATTTTGATAGGGAATTTGATTAAACCAAAATGAGGAAACTTGAAGCAACTCCATAATGTGTTGAGCTCGATGGAGAAGACTTTGACATATGACAATATTGCTCATTGTATTTTGAAAATCTATTTTAGTTAGTGGAAAAAAATTTAGCGGAAAAATGATGTTTTTGATAGTATGTTATGATCGTTCTATCAATATTAACAATTATAATAATTCTTTTTGGCAACAGTCCATGTAACCAATGCAATAGAAAGTTTCTTTTTTCGCAATGCCAACACCACCACTGATGTTATTAGAATTAAAAAGTGGGGGCCCATTATTTGTGGATGACTATTTGTATGGGTTACATTTTTTGATTTTTGGGATTTCATTATGAAGATTTAAATTGCGAAATCTTTTTAATAGGTAGATTTTTTCTTTTTGGACGTGATTTATGACATACACTCCATACATAGTTTTTTGCTTTGATATCATCATTCACTAAGAGTTTGTTTTTTTATCTTTTTTATTAGGCTTGAATTGGTTAGGGGTAGAATGTTGTGTCTTTTGTGGATTTTGGATTAGTGTTGTTAATTGCATGTGTTGGAGTAGTGTTGTTAATTGCATGTGTTGGAGTAGTGCTCGATTTGGCTCTTCGTTTGGTAACGCGTTGTTTATACGATGCTGAAATTTTTAGGGTAGAGCAAATCGTAATCCATGTCTAAAGAGGTAGATTTGAGTATGTTGGGTAGTATGTAAATAGTTGTATTAAGGGAGAACTGGAGTGATGGTGAGTTCAAGTGTTTTTGTCTAGGATCCTGTTTCTATAGGAACTTCGTTGATATTTTTTAGGAACTAAAAGGCTAAATTGGTTGGTGAATTTTTTATGTTTTTTTAATTGACATTTTTGTTTTGTTATAGTGCCTTTAGGCGCGGGTATTAGCTAGTATGCATATATTAAAGGATATAAAGATACATAACATACATTTCAAATTTTCAATACACATAATTAACTTTTCATCTATTTTTCTTCTAAATTTTGGAGGGATAGATTTTGCTGAGTTGAAAAGAATGCTAATTCATCCACTTTTCCATCATTCCTTACCAAACATAATATTTTATCTATCTTTTTAACTTTCTATCTTTCTATTTTTCAATCATACCAAATAAAACATAAATTTGAGAAGATAAGATTGGGAATAATCTATAACTGATATGCATAACAGGGATTGAGAGTGAGTTTACTCGTCAATGGGGTAGTTATGAAATGGGATGAGTTTAATAATTTTATATTTGAGAATTTAATGGTGCCGACCAAACACGGTTGCAATCAAGTCTCTCTCTCTCTCTCTTTATTGTTTTTGTTGTCTTACGTTTAAATTTCGTTTGTGTATACGTATATATGCGCATGTCTCTTAATCTTGATAGGAGTTTGGAGCTTATTGATGAACTCAAAGTGCAATACGTTGGATTGACTCACCAATTTAGGATTTCTTAATTCCATTGTATGCTGTCACTGGCTTAGGTGTTGCCATCTTGCAAATTTACTGTTGTTTCGGCACAAGGAACTAATATTGTGTTTGGTTGCTAACCTGTAATTGAAATTTCGGAGAAATTTAGTTCAGAAATTTGAATTAATCATCTTCCGATTCCATTTCAAAGCCAAGAATTCCATGCTGCCAAACGCATCACAAATTCAAACAAGGGTGAAGTGTGAAATCTTAGATGATTTATGGCATGTTAACTTACCAAAAACGGTTACATTTATATTGTTTAGAAGCATGCATTTCAGTGGCGAATTATCAACCACGAGCACTTTTGCTTAATCTGATTGTCTGCTTTTCACTGGTATTGTTAGGTTGGCCAAGATTATGAGGGGATGTTGAATAATTTGCAGGATTGGGAACTGTCTCTTAAGGACAAAGATAAGAAACTTAAATCCCAAATTCTTGACAAGAAGATGTTGGTAATTCTATGAACCCTCAAATTCTCAATATTGGAAATGATACTTCAATTTGTAAATGGTGAATTCCAACAAATGAAAAGGATATTAATGTCTTTTCTTAGAACCCCATG
Organism: Ilex aquifolium; assembly: GCA_951799425.1. NCBI lineage: Eukaryota > Viridiplantae > Streptophyta > Magnoliopsida > Aquifoliales > Aquifoliaceae > Ilex > Ilex aquifolium. The sequence continues at coordinate 21,020,809 of OX637396.1, read as the reverse complement.
AGTTCCTCCATCCCCCCTGATGCTTTAGTTTGAACTCATGTAAGTGTTGCCCCCTGGGTTTCTTTCTCTTTAATATATATAGGTGCGCATGCAACTGATTTGTTGCAGGCGATACAGAAGGATAATTGGTCCTCTTTGTTTCATTCCCACAACTATGGATGGTACAGTGGGGTTGAAAGACGGTGCTCACCCCGTCTCACTTGCTAAGATGATGTTGTGGTTTGTGATTGCTTTGAATTTATGCATGTTAAAAAGTCTAGTGTAAAATCAAAGAACCAGTTCTTTGTAAAAGCTCTTGATTTTTCTGTGATTAATGTGGTGGTTCAAAATATGTGATTTCTTGAATTTTATGCTTTTTGTTGCAGGACTTTCATGCACAGAGACATAATGTGAACAATGCTAGTCAACAGTCTAGCACAGCAAAACAATATGATTACTTGGGAAGCAATGATACAATCCATAATTTGTCTAGCGGTTTCATGAAGGAAGAGAGTTCTATTGATGCTGTTTCCGAGAAGGAGTTGGTATGGTTTATTTTGAATATGTGAAGTGTTATGGCACAATTATGTCATTGTTGATGTCCATTATGTTCTGTATGTCAAATTCACAGGGTAACGAGTATTATAAGCAGAAAAATTTCAAAGAAGCGATAAATTGCTATTCTAGGAGCATTGCATTATCACCAACTGCTGTAGCTTATGCAAATAGGGCAATGGCTTACCTCAAAGTCAAAAGGCAAGTTCTTTTGCTTCTTCTTACTCAACTAGAAATTGACAAAGGAATGAGACACCCAATGAGAAAGGGTATCAGCCAGAAAAGTTTGATCCTTAAGCCATGAGAAAATAAGTAACAATCGCTATTGCTCTTTGCATGAGTAAGTTGCTAAAACTTCAAAACTAGTTCATTATTCTTATCAGGAAAAGTTCAAGATTCAATCCTATGGGAATAAAAAGTAGGAACTATAACAAGTTTTCTTCAACTTCAACCAACTTGCAACAATTGTCATTTTTCTTTCCTTGTATCTCAGGCAAGATCATGTTGTATTGCATCCCTTTGGGAAAGCTCAGTTGTGCTATTCAATCAGTTGTAAAGGCTGACCTAACTTTAAGCATCACAGCAGCTTTTAAATCTCTCTTCTTTCTTGTGAGGACAGGGCCTTGTTAGAACTTGAAACAGAAACTCATTAACTTTAATTTTAAACCACTTTGAAACAAAGGGCCATTAACTTCAATTTTGAACCACTAACTCAAGGACATTACAAACTTGGACCAGCAGATATTTTATCAGCTTGTTTTTCAAGACAAGGACATGTCATATTGGATCCCCTCAGGTAATTTAACTTGTTCAATATTACCATATGTACAGAAGTCTTCACAACCGTAATAGTGCCACGGAGTGCACGTAATACTTGTATCGATAACTATCCAAGTAATTCACCCACCAAAATATTTTTTGCATATCGAATTCATTTGAACATCAAACGAAAATTCACATAATTTCAAAAGAAAAACGATACGATACGACACTTTGAATGAATCGAATGGAATTGAAGATGGCAAAATAAGTGAAACTCTTTGCAAAGAGATCTAAAGAAGGATGCATATCGTGAAATTAACCACTTGCCCAACACAATTGACACCAATAGATGGAATCACCACTATTTCAAGAGAAACATACTTGAAGTCCCCAAAAATCAGATCATATTTTCCATTCGATTTGTTGTTAAAACCTCACGGATTGAATTCTTTCTTTCATTACCATCCTCTTTACCTCTCAATTTTGACTCCTCTTAAACCGGCAACCACCTTCTTTGCACCCTATATTTTATTTCTATTGCTTTATGATATGACTCACTCCAAGCTCATGAGGTAGAGTGACACGTTTTACATTATCAACTAGAGAAGCAAGCACCATTTTATACCTCACATAGCAAATAGCCACTGTTTGAACATGCATGCATTTTCTTTTCTTTTATTTTTTTTATGTTTCCTTTCTACACTCTTATCCATTTTTCAATGCCAACCGCCACCTCATACTTAGAATGATCCAACCATTTCTCATTTGTGGTTGACATTTGTTAACCTTATCTGTAGTTTATTACTTTTACCTTTCACTTGTGACTTAGTATACAAATACATGGGTGATGTAGATCGTATTAGCTCTGATACCAAATTGATGTAGATCGTAGTAGGGAAGAATTAGGGATGAGAAGGGGATGAGAAAAGAAGAAGAAGGAGATGAGAATAGAGAGAGAATTTGAGGAAGAAAGAATATTAGGATTCAATATCAATAATAATCAAAGTCTAATCTAAATAAAACTCTTACATGCATCCCTTTATATAGGGAAACTAAAACTCTAAAACAAATAAATAATAACAAATAAACCCTCATAAGTTAAAAGAAATTACTTAAAAGATAAATGTTAAAAGTATCTAAATAACTATCATAATTAATCTATAATATCTATCCAATTCCTACACGATTCCCATTATTCTCCTTCGGTTGAAAAAAATTCTCCTCCGGAGAGTCTTTAAAGCAGAAGAACTCTAAGAGAGCAACATGAAGATGACAGAACGCCTCATGTAGACTGAAAGAACCATCAACATATTTTCATCGATCAGGATAAATGCAAGAATCTCCATTTGTAGTAATGTAAATCTGGTCACGTAGCACATCATCTATTTGTCCCGAAATACGCGATGGAAGTGGAAAGATAAGAACTGGAGCTAGTGCTGAAGAATAAACAATTCTACCTGTAAAAACACCGGCTAACAAAATAGGAGGATCTGGAGTACCTCAATTAAGTAGCATGTCCTCCAAATAAAAATTTGGACTAATACTAACATTCAATGAAAAATTAAGCAAATAAGCATTAGATCTAAACTCGAGAATAGCAAAATAATTTTCATTAGGTTTCAACAAAAAGTATTCAATGGGACAAGACATCGATGACAAAGGAGTAACAATAATGCTTTGGTGGTGAAATTAATTAAGTACCAACTCAAGTGAAATCTTGATAGTAGGAATAAAGTCAACTATTTCAGAGGAGAAAGATTTGGGAACAATGTTAGATTGACTTGAAATAGGAGACACAAAACAATCACCAAAAGATTCTGAAATAGGTAACTCAATACGCTCTACATCTTTCATAAGTGTGGACTCGACAGATTTTTCAGCAAGTTTTATTACAAGTGGTGACTCAACATTTGACTCTAGCAAAGGCTCAAACTCACTTTCTTCAGGTATTGACTTTTGTTGGGATGAAGGAGGTGAGCTCTGATCTGATGAAACCGGACAAAGGGATTGGTAGTCGACATGAGTAACATCTTTTTTTGTATATGAGAGTGTGTCATCCAAATCCATGGTTACCATAGAATTATGAAAACATGCAGAACCAACATGGATATCATTCAAGTAATCATGATACTCATATGAAGTGGAATTAAAATTGGAAGGTATCCTGTCACGCTGTTTAGCAGACTGTGATTGAGAACCCATCAAGCTATAGTTGAATTTTTTATGAAATCTCTTAACCTTTAGAGCATATTGATAGACTGCAACTAACGTACTAAAAGTATATTGCTTGACCTCCCTACTAATTTTTTGTCTCAACCCAAGAATAAACTGATCAATTGTCCAAGGTTCTTCAACAATATCACACAAGTACATGAGATAATTGAATTGGGCAAAGTAATCAGAGACACTAGAAGAATGTTGTCTAAGATTAAACCATTGATCATAAACTTGATCCATGTAGAAAGTAGGTAAATACTCATGAGTGACTCTTGGAAATATGTGGATTAAAGGCATCATAGATACTCATGAGTGACTCTTGGAACAAGGGAATGACATCAAAACAAGTTCAAGAATGTAATTTATAAATAATTTGGACCCTTTGCAAATTTTTTAATTTTTCAATGAATAAAAATATCAGTTTCAAATTTCTATAGGAGTATGCATACCATAATCAAGAGGAAATTTTGAAATTTTTTGGGGACAATTCTACAATTTTATGGACCTGTTAGGAATGTTTTCTGCAAATTTGGAACTTCTGGGGGGAAGATTCTGCAATTTCTGGAACTTCTGGTAGTGGTTTTGTAACATCTAGAACTTTCTGGGGTGTTTCTGTAATTTTTGGAATAGCTGGGATGTTGCTGCAATTTTCAAGACCGAGACAGTTCTTTTTTTTTTTCCTGGCGAGGAACAGTGAACAGTGCGTGATGAACAGTACGCACGATGAACAATTTTTTTTTTTTTTGATTTGTACGAATTGAAGTTGGGCTCTGATACCAAATTGATGTAGATTGTATGAGCTCTGATACCAAATTGATGTAGATCGTAGTAGGAAATAATTAGGTATGAGAAGGGAAGAAGAAGGAGATAAGAAAAGAAGAAGAAGGAGATAAAAATAGAGAGAGAATTTGAGAAAGAAGGAATATCAGGATTCAATATCAATAATAATCAAAGTCTAATTTAAATAAACTCTTACATGCATCCCTTTATATAGGGAAACTAAAACCCTAAAACAAATAAATAATGACAAATAAACCCTCATAAGTTAAAAGAAATTAATTAAAAGATAAATATTAAAAGTATCTAAATAATTATCATAATTAATCTATAATATCTATCCAATTTCTACACGATCCCCATCAATGGGTCATCAAAAAGTAGTCAAACATGACCCTTAAAAAGATACTGAAAATTGCATGTCTTCCTCTTACTATCATCTAAAACATTAATTTAATCTCTATAAATTTTGATACTTCTAATATGAACTCGATATTTTACAAATCAAAATTTGCCCCAATCAAATTTCTAGCATTTTAATTAATTCTAATTCAACTTACTATATTTTTTTATTTGTGAAATTTAAAGAGACGAGGTGTTAGAAATTTTGTCATCAAAATTTTCAATTGATAAGTACATTCTTTATATACGGAATATCAGGATTAGGGATTATACCAATACAGTTGTATTGTATCAGAGTGCACTGAGTGACAGAGGGTTTATATTCCAAGTCGAGACTGTTGAAGTTTTATTGAGTTCGTAAATGCTAGGGTGGCCCGGTTGATCTTCGAACTGGATCCTATTGAATTAGAGAGTGTATCTTCCTTGGGGTGAAAGTCCCCTAAAAGGTTGGATCGAATGGTTTGTATCGACCCTAAGTGGTCTATAGGATGATGTTCTCCGGCGTGGCACAATATCCGAATTTCTGAACTCCTTTTAAATTGTTATTGTTTTAGTTATTTATGTATAAATGACTGTTTCCTTGATGCACAATCATGTCAAATTACTTATTTTTAAACTCATGTGCTTTGGAATTGGGTTACTCTATTTACTGAGTTGATTGACGCTCACCCTACGTCAAAGATCAAAATATCGTTTCCAAATGATCGAAACGTTCGAAACAGTCGAAACGTCCGAAACGTTTCTGTTTCTAAGGAGACCGAAACGAATCAGTGATGGAATCGAAATTCTAATATTTCGATGTATTTCATAATGTTTCGAGATGTATTATAATATCTCAATGCAGTTGCACAATTGTTTCGGAATATTTAAAGGTATTTCAAGATACTTTGATATATTTCAATCAATGTTATAGAAAAATAATTTTTAAATTTTTTATTTTTTTGTTATGTTTTCGAAACAGGTCGAAACGTTTCCGAAACACATCGAAATATTTCTATTTCCTAGGTAACTGAAGCAATACACCGAAATGAAATTTTGATCCTTGCCTTATGTTAATTCTTAAAGACTTGTACGAGCTGCGAGGCGTGAGGCTTAGCTCAATCAGCTTATCTTTGTTTATACTGGCTTAGCTATGATAAGTTTGAAGCATGTACTTTGTTGTAAGTGTTGAATTTATACAGTTGTGGGCTTAATGGTTCTATTACTGAGAGTTGTATATTGTGAATCTTATCTAAGTTGTAGAGTTCATCAGATGGGGGTTTGGATCGAGTTATGATTTAATATATGATCGAACATAACATGCTCGTGTGATGTGAGACATTATATGTTACATGCTTTGGTGATTTGGGGTGTGACAAGTTAGTACCACAACTTACACATTTATTTGAAGAATTTATGATTTAGTAATTATGAAGGTTATTAGCGCTCTGATTTGCATGAGTTGGGTCAGGGCGCTATTTAGTGATATCAGAAGTTTTATAGATTGTCCTAGGTTTAGTTACTTAGGATGATGATCTATGGGTGTTTGAGGAATTGATACGCGGTGAATATAGATTTATCATATCAAAAGTTTTATTACTAGTGGTGACTTATCTATCTATTGGTGAATTAACTTTGATTTTTAGGAGATGACTCTCAGAGATGATTTGTACACAGATTATCTTGTACCTTATCAGAATTGTATAGCGGAAGCGTAGTAGATCAACAGTGGAAAATAAACAAACATGACAAAAGGACGTGTGTACATGATGATAGCCGACAAGGAGGAATGTAACGACTAAGTATGTGATGTAGATTGTAATAGCTCTGATACCAAATTGATGTAGATCGTAGTAAGGAAGAATTAGGGATGAGAAGGGAAGAAGAAGGAGATGAGAAAAGAAGAAGAAGGAGATGAGAACAGAGAGAGAATTTGAGAAAGAAGGATTCAATATCAATAATCAATAATAACCAAAAAGTATCGTACAACAAATATGTATACCTTATATATATAAGGAGTTCACAAATCCTATATATATAAGGAGATCACAAACCCTAAAATAAATAAATAATCAAAATAACAACTAAGTCCCTGAAAAATAAAATGACAAATAACTCCTAATCCCTATGTCTACGCCTACTATAACGAAATATAATCCGATTCTTATTATTTTCGCCCGGCTGAAAAGAACTCGCCTCCGGAGAGATACGATCATGATAATGCTCTAGAAGATCAGGGTCAAGCCGACGAAACTCCTCCTCAGTAATCCATGAATCATCAGTCTCTGGACGATCTCTCCACCGAACAAGATAACGACGATATTCTCCATCCGAGGAGCTCATAATCTGATCGTCAAGTACATCTGCAATCTGGTCATGTAGCTGTGGTGGAAACGGTGGAAGAATAAGAACTGTAGGTGATACTGATGACGAAGCAACTCCACCTGTAGGAACACCTGTTGGCAACATAAGAGGCTCAAAAGTACCATGATAGGGAAACAAGTCCTTCACATTGAAAATAGGACTAATACTCATATTCAAAGGTAAGTCAAGGTGATATGCATTAGGTCTAAGCTTACGAAGAATACGAAAAGGGCCAGTGGCTCGAGCATGTAACTTTTTGAAAGAATTTTTAGGGTAATGTTCAGGACGCACACGAACCATGACATAATCTCCCACAATAAATTCCTTATTCCTGCGCTGAACATCTACAGCCAATTTATAATTCTCATTACTTAATGTAATTTTCTGTCTTATGTCGACATGCAAGTCATGAATATGCTGGGCAAAAGTTTCGGCTGAGTGTGAAGGGCGGGAATCAAGAGGTAAAGGTAATAAGTCAATAGGTTGTCTAGGGGAATGGCCATAAACAATCTCAAAAGGGGATCTACCAGTCGACCGGTTGACGAAGTTGTTATAGGCAAATTCAGCAGTAGGCAACAACAAATCCCAATTTCTCATCTTCTCACCCACTAGACACCTAAGTAAATCTCCCAAGCTACGATTTACAACCTCAGTTTGACCATCAGTTTGAGGATGAAAGGCAGAGGAAAACTTAAGATTAGTTCCAAAGTGTTTGCAAAGTGTCTTCCAAAAATAACTCACAAATTTGACATCTCTATCAGACACAATGGAAATAGGCAACCCATTTAGTCGGACGACCTCTCTAAAAAATAACTTTGCTACATGTGAGGCATCAGTAGACTTAGTGCAAGGAATGAAATGTGCCATCTTAGAAAATCGATCCATGACAACTAGAATGGAATCATGACTACGAGCTGTTTTAGGCAATCCTAAGATAAAGTCCATACTAAGGTCTCTCTATGGTGTGTGTGGAATTGGTAATGGTGTGTACAACCTAGTGTTTTGTTTCTTAGCCTTTGCTAACTGACAAGTGTGACATTGTGACACTATCCTAATAGTGTCACGCCTCAAAGTGGGCCAATAAAACCTATCCTCAACAAGTGCAAATGTCTTATCCCTACCAAAGTGGCCAGCCAGACCTCCCGCATGCAATTCCTAAATCAGGAAATTCCTAAGTGAAGTACGGGGAATACATAGGCGCGACCCTCTAAACAAGTAACCGTCCCTAAGGAGGAAGTCAATGTACTCATGACGGTTACCAGCTTGAACATCCTGAAAAATGAGACCAAAGTCAGGACAAGAGGCATACTCATCTCTAATCCTGTCAAAGCCGATCACATGAACACTCATAGTTTGTAAAACAACAACTACACGGTTAAGAGCATCTGCAGGCTTGTTTTCAATGCCTGCTCGATGGTGAAGAACAAAAGTATACTCTTGAAGGAACTCAACCCACCTAACGTGCCTAACACTCAGTTTTCTCTGGGAGTGAAGGTATTTCAATGCCTGATGATTAGAATATAACACAAATTCATTTGGCAGTAGACAATACCTCCAATGGCGGAGAGCTTGTACAACAGCGTATAACTCTTTGTCATATGTAGAGTATCGTTGTTTTGCTTTATTAAGCTTTTCGCTGAAGTAAGCAATAGGATGACCTTCTTGACTCAAAACTCCACCTATCCCTACACCAGATGTATCACAGGCAACCTCAAACACCTTAGAAAAATCTGGGTGTCGAAGGACGGGTGCCTCTGTCATCTTGTGCTTAATTTCATGAAAGGCTCTAGCTGCAGCAAGAGTCCATTGAAACTCCCCTTTTTTCATGCACTTTGTAATGGGAGCCATAATGGAACTAAACCCCTTAATAAAACGTCTATAGAAGGTGGTCAAGCCATGAAAGCTTCGAACTTCAAAAATTGTTCTTGGCTCTAGCCAATTCCTAATAACACTAATTTTATCTGGTTCAGCTGCAATACCATGCGCAGAAATAACAAATCTAAGGAAAAGTACTTGAGTTTGTATAAAGGAGCACTTCTTAAGGTTCGCATAGAATCTTTCCACTTGTAATGTCTGCAAAACCTGTCGAAAATGATCCAAGTGCTCTTCTTTAGACCGACTATAGATCAAGATGTTATCAAAATAGACCACCACAAATTTTCCTAGGAAAGGATGTATTATCTGAGTTATAACCCTCATAAATATGCTAGGTGCATTAGACAATCCAAAAGGCATGACCAACCACTCATAAAGTCCATCCTGGGTTTTAAAGGCGGTTTTCCATTCATCTCTTGGTCTAATTCGGATTTGATGATAACCACTACGCAAATCAATTTTGGAGAACTAAAGTGCACCAGCCAAAAGGTCAAGCATATCTTCAAGTCTCGGTATAGGAAATCGATACTTGACTGTAATGTTGTTAATGGCACGGTTATCAACACACATTCTCCAAGAGCCATCTTTCTTAGGGGTCAACAAAGCAGGGACAGCACATGGACTAAGACTATGACGAACATACCCCTTTTGCAAAAGTCCATCTACTTGCTTTTGGAGTTCAGCACGCTCAGTGGGGTTCATACGATAATGAGGAAGATTAGGCAACTGAGACCCTGGAACTAAGTCAATAGAATGCTGTACGTCTCTCATAGGTGGCAACTCATCGGGTAGTTCCTTAGGAATCATATCGCGGAAGTCTCTCAATAGACTCTCAACCTCAGGCAAAAGATCATCCTAAGATTCCAAAGGACTCTGGGAAACTTCTTTGACAACTAGCGCTACCACTATGCCAGACTCTTTTCTCTCTTTTTCAAATTCCCTATGGGTTAAGATGTGAAGGTCTTTCTTGTGAATTGTTCGGGAAGATGACCTATGTTTTGAATTATTACCTTCTGAGGGTTTTGCAGGTTTTAACTTGATGGTTTTCCCCTTGTGCTTAAAAACATAGGTATTTTTCCTCCCATAGTTTATCACATCTAGATCAAACAGGCATGGGCGACCTAACAAGACATGAGCGACATCCATGGGTAAGACATCACATCATATATGATCTGAATAGTCACTCACCTGAATAGGGACCAAACATCTCTGTGAGACTGGTAAGGAGGTTTTGTCAACCCATGCAACCTTGTAAGGTTGTGAGTGTGTCTCTGGTTTAAGCTGCAACTGAACTACAGCCGACTTAGAGATGACATTCAATGAACTTCCCCCATCAATGACGACCTTGCAAACTTGACCTCCACATCGGACTAGAGTATGGAAAATGCTGGTGCGTTTCCATGCTTCGTTGTCTAATGGGGTGAATAAGATGCATCGCATCACACTGACACGGGTGTCATCGTTCTGCCATTCTTCCTCGCCTTCATCTAGTAACCCTAGGGGTTCCTCATCTAAAGGATCAACTTTTTGGTCAACATCCTCTCCGTCAAGTGAATTTTCTAACCCCTGGTCAATGGTCAAGGTACGTTGAGGGCACTGTGAAGCAATATGACCTTTGTCATGACAACGGTGACACTCTATGGAAGAACTGTCTTGGCGAGAACCCGTGAGTGTAGAATCTCGACCCCTAGTGGTATTACCTCTCAAGTTGGGGTAAGTGTTACCCCTGGATGTGACAAGTCTTGACTGGGTGATGCCTCGAGACTTATCAAATGAGACTGACCTTAATGGTTGAGATTCTCCGGTTTGAGCAGGCATGCGACGCTAAAAGGGTGGCCTAAGGTATTGTTCAATCTCTAAGGCTTTATAATATGCTTCCTCAACCGTTTCAGGAGAGTGTAAGTTAATCTCTCTCTTAATCTCAGGTCTCAAGCCATTAATGAATTTTGTAACTGTTACCCAAGGCTCTTCCTTTATGTCACATCTCAGAAAGAGCTCTTCAAATCGAGCTAGGTAATCAGTCACACTTGAGGTCAATTGACGCAAGTTCATCCACTTGTCCAAAAGTTGGCGCTTATAGTAACTAGGGAGATATTTATCTCGCAATTTTTGTTTCATCTTAGCTCATAAAATAATGGGTTATCCCTCTAAGCGCTCTTGGTCTCGTTGGACTTCCTGCCAATATTTCTTAGCTGAGCGAACGAGTTTCATTTTGGCAAAACGAACCCGATGGTGGTCAGACATATCATACCAAATTGATGTAGATTGTAATAGCTCTGATACCAAATTGATGTAGATCGTAGTAAGGAAGAATTAGGGATGAGAAGGGAAGAAGAAGGAGATGAGAATAGAGAGAATTTGAGGAAGAAGGATTCAATATCAATAATCAATAATAATCAAAAAGTATCCTACAACAAATATGTATCCCCTATATATATAAGGAGTTCACAAATCCTGTATATATAAAGAGATCACAAACCCTAAAATAAATAAATAATCAAAATGACAACTAAGTCCCTAAAAAATAAAATGACAAATAACTCTTAATCCCTATGTCTACGCCTACTATAACGAAATATAATCTGATTCCTATTAGTATGACTCTGGGAATAAAGTGTATATGTGGTAGGTTGTAACACCCCTTATGCGAGCGTTAATAAAATAAGATGGATTATGTTGGTGGTTTTAAATGGTCGTAGTAATTGTGGTGGGTGTGAATTTTTTTTTTCGGAAGGTAGTTGGTGTGAAATTTAACGTAAACACATTAGGGATAATCATCTGATTAAAGTAAAATCGGATCGAATCGATTAATAGATAAGTTTTTGTATTTTTGGAGAAATGATACTTCTAAGTTAAATAATAAGTTGGTGAATTAAAAAGAAATAAATTAAAATTAAATTAAATTAAAAAAAAACAAATTTGAGGGTATTTATGAAAATGCCCCTCCAAGCACCTCACATGGTGCAAGGAGGAGGTGTCTTCTTTTGGTGAGTTCTTGCTTGCAAATCATCATGACCATGCTAGGTGGAAGCTTGGTGGTGTTTTAAGGTTTCTGGAAAGGATTAGAACAAAGCATAAAGGAAGGAGAGAGCAACCGAGAGAAGAGGGAGAAAGAACAAAGAAGAGAGAGAAAGAAAGAATTTCGGGTTTGTGAACTAGAGTGTTTTGAGCAACAAGTGTACGCCAAACTCTTCCTTCAACCCCCTGAGTTTATTGGTAAGCTTGGAATTTGATTTGGTTAAGTGTGTAGTTACGAACTTGTGTTTAAAGTAGGAAGTGGGTTTCGGATTTTCAAACGGGTTTCATATCTAGCATGTTTTTCCTTCCAATTAAACTTGATATTCATGATCTTGGGTAGATTTGAAGAGGTTTGGAGGTTGGTTGTGGTGTGTGGAGGTGGGACGAAGAAAACCTCAAGGGTTTCAAATCTTGATTTTTGATTTTGCTAAAAACTTGTTTAAGCTTCGAAAGGGGGCTTGGGTTAGCTAATTTGGGGTCATGCAATCCAAAAATGGTGTTAGAATTGCAAAAGGAGGTCATTTGAGGGATCAAATGAGTATTTGCAGGTTTGGTCAACTTTATAAAAATGGTTTTGGAGCTTACTTTGACTTTAAATTTGTGTGGAATAGTGTGGATTCAAAGCAAGAGGCCTATGGGGTTTAAAACTAGGTTGAGAGGGGAAGAGATCAGCATTGGAGTGAAGGAATTTGCTGTACTAAGGAGGGAGAACAAGCCTTGCAAAGTAGGGTTGTGACTGAGTTTTCAGAAACTTAGGCCGACACTTGGGAGTGGGAGGAAGAAGATGGTGGTTTTTGGGCCAAACTTTCTGTCGGAGCATGAGGGTGAGTCGGGTGGTTTTTGGGGCTCTAATCGGTGGTGTTGGACTCCATTTTTCATAAGGATTTCAAAAATGGTCTTTGGTTTGTGATCCGACGCTTTAGCCGAAATTGCATAAAATGACTGTTTTACCCTTGGGTGCCGATTTGGCCTATTTTTGGGGTTTTTGACCAAACTAAGTTTAACTTCATACATAAGTAGTTAAAATAAGGATATTAATCAATTTTTTTTGAAAACTTCCAATATTGCTATTTTTGGCAGTTTTAGATCGGCACGCGGGATAGAGATAAGGTTTCTCAATTCTGGAATGGGCGGGATTTTCTAAGCTCTTTACAAGCCTATCAAATGTGTTATTTACATTGTTTAACATACTAGTTGAATTATATTTGGGTAGTTCGTACTGTTTTGCAACTCCGGATCCGGTTGGGGTTTTGACGTGCACTTTGCGTGATTGACCGTATTACTCGTATTGGATTGAAACTCTGAGATCCTTTTCTATGAATGTAAGTGCACAAAGGATCGAGTGGCAGAGAGTTTACGTTCCAAGTTGAAACCGTAAAGAGTTTCATTAAATTCGTAAATTCCTTGGTGGCCCGATTGGTCTTCGAACTTGGGTCCCAAATAGGATCATATTGAATTAGGGAGCGTATTTTCCTTGGAGTGGAAGTCCCATAAAAGGTTTTTTTATGTCGTTTTATATCATAAACTATAATAAAAATAGTTACAATAAAAGCAGTTACAATATTTCTCACTATCCTATGCCCTCCCTGGCTTCCTTTTAGAACCCGTTGCATGAACTTCTGTGAAGGATTCGTAAACCAGTCCATGGGAATACTCCCATTCCTGGTTAGTGTAGCAACCAGGTGAGCTAGTTGATTGGCTATTCTCCGAACAAAATGAAATTGAATTGAAGGAGCTGTCTAGTAAGCTGCCATATGTCAGCAGGTCCCTTTGACAGAGAGTCAAGCAGCACCTTAGAATCACTTTCTATTCTACAATCAGCAGGCCCCTAAAAGGTTGGATCGTATGGTTCATATCGACCCTGAGTTGTCTATAGGATAATGCTCTCCGGTGTGGCACTGTATCCGAATTTCTAAACTCCTTTCATACGTTACTGTTTTACATAAACTGTTACTGTTTTAGTTATTTATGTATCAAATGACTGTTTCTTTGTTGCCTAATCATGTCAAATTACTTATTTTCAAAATCGCATGCGTTGGAATTGTGCTACTCTACTGGGCTGGTTGACCCTCACCCTACGTTAATTCTTTCTTTTTCCAACTCGTACGAGCTGCGAGGCGTGAGGCTTGGTTCAATCAGCTTATCTTTATTTATGCTGCCTTAGCTATGATAAATTTGAGCATGTACTTTGTAGTAAGTGTCGAATTTGTACAGTTGTGGGCTTAATGATTCTATGACTGAGAGTTGTATCTTGTGAATCTTCTCGACGTTGTAGAGTTTATCACTTATGTTTTGACTGGGGCTTGGGCGATCTGGGGTATGACAAATTGGTTTCACAACTTACTCATTTATTTGAAAAATGTATGATTTAGTACTTATGAAGCTATTAACGCTTTGATTTGCATGAGTTGGGTTGGGTCGGGGCATTACAAAAAACAATTCCTTGATGTGTTACACCCTTCAGAATCTTGTCTGCAGACCCTGTTATAGGTGTGAAGGAAACATATTAACAAGCGGAGACAAATTTTTAGGTTCATCAATATTGGAGAAATTTTGATCTTCATTCAATCGAATTGGAACTTCTGGTGGTGGAACTTGTTCAATTACTCGTTGATGATCGATTGGTGAAGAAGATGAATAATAATCTACCTTGTTCAAACCATTGTTGATTGGGGGATGTCTAAAAAGGGGCTGGATTCTTTTTATAGGTTGGATAAGACTTTGGTTTGGGCCAAAGGGCTGGACTTGGGTTGAGATCTTAACAAATCAAGTCACACCAAACAGAGATTGTTTTCTTCCCCACACAACTAGTCACAACCAAACCCTAACTTTCAAACCAGTAGCAAATAGCAGCTCAATTCCGATGGCTCAAGATGCTGTCAACTATAGAAAAATCTCGGCATAATTGATCCGCAACAAAGATCTGAAGTTTCTCTTTGCAACAATAGTGTATTCGAAGCACAAGTCACAGAGTTCCTTATTGTTGAACTCGATGAATGTGACGATGATGATGGTGGATAGATCTGTAATGATGGCAGAAGTGTTTGTAGTGATGGTGACAATAGTACTCAACGTCGTATGAACAACGTTTGTGATGATGATTTAGAATGAGAACCAGAAAGTGAGAGAAACAGTGAGAAGCTGTGATGGATCGGAGTTTTGCTTTGATACCAAATTGATGCTGGATGGAAGAGGAAAATATTAGAGAATAGAAAAGAAGAAGAGAATAAGGGTCATCAAACCCTCGCAAGAATTAGGTCAAAAAACGCAAAAATTCTCTACAGAAAAACACTTTTATTAATATCACTCTCTACACTAAAGTGGGAATTACATCAATATTTATAGGTCAAGTCTCCTATCAAAATAAAAATTACCTACTAAAATTCTAAAAGAGGTTTCATAATCAAACTCTCAAATTGCTATTGCACTAAAACTCTATAATAATTCTCTAATCAAATTCTCAGTGATACTCTCTAGTCAAACAAGTATTCCAATAATACTAAAACAACTAATAAATTTCAATTCTTCAATTTATGATTATTCAATCCCTTTTTGATCTCCATCAAAGTCTTGTACGCTTCTCATGAAAACCTACACAAATTTAGATCTCTCAACCATAATTACCAATTTATTAATGAATTTGAGTTTAACGTGCCGCTTTTAATGTGAACAAACCTTTAATTGAATGCTTGGATGCAAAATGCCCAATTTAACAATATCAACAACTCAATGCAAATCCACCATCCTTATCCCTCCAAGCCCTTCCACCGATTATCAAACCACAATGATGGTAATTTAAGATTGAACAATCATTTCATCAAACAAATGGTGTGTGTGTGCAAAATAAGTAAATCAACAACAACCACAACACAAGAAAATTTTAACGTGGAAACTCTTCCGAGAAAAATCACGGGATCACTCTCGGTCCACCTAATCTAATCCACTATAATCAAAATAGGATTGCAAGGTCGAAAGTCTTGTACCTCAACCAAGTCTGTGGTCAGATGCTTTTGTCTTTGTTAGTTTTTTCTTTGGAATCGCCGCCATAAGGTCTTGAGTACTATCTTCAAAGGGCGAATTGAGCTCAACGATCCGACTTCTCTTTTTTCGATCTTCAAGGAATCATCCAAAAATTTACTCGATCTTTTGCACACCGATGTCAATTTGGTGGGTTTCTACAAGATTTCTCCCTTCTTCTTGATTTGGAGTTAAGTATGAGATTTAATTAAGGTAAATTTGGCCTTGAATTGCTTAGGGATCTCTAGGGTTTGTTCTTGGCTCCCTTGTATTGATATGATAGAGGCTTAATGAGAGTTGCCCTAATCTGAAAAGAAATGCTTATATGGGGCTGTTATAAATAATTAGACAGGTCGTGGAAGCAATAGGTTGGCTAATAGAGGTGACAAAGGAAAGACAATTGCATTGTTTGATGGAAAATATCCTGTCGGTGCAACTAGTCCAAAAAAAGGAATTGCTTCACAAGTTTGTCATTTCACTCTTGGAGAAAAAAGAGACATCTTATGTATGCCCGCAATAAAGAGTTAACTTAATAGGGCTTGGGATGGACAAGAGGAAGTATGGATGATGAGGAAGATATTGAAATTCTTCTAGTATAAGGAGAGTCCTTGGTGGTATGGAGAATGATGACAACACCCAAGATCGAAGAAGGGGATTGGAGGCATAATATTTTCCATACACGTGTTTTTTGTAGTGGTAAAGTTTGAAATGCTATTCTTAATGGTGGCAGCAGAAAAAACATCGTTTCAAAGAAGGCCGTAGAGAAGTTCAATTTACCAGCTGAAAAAACCCTAATCCTTATAAGATTGCTTGGTTCTGAAGAGGAAATGATGTACCAGTTACTTCTTGTTGATTGGTTAAATTTATTATGGGTAATACTATTGATGAGGAAGCTTGGTGTGATGGGAACTCCTGGATGCATGTCTTGATCTCTTAGGGAGGCAATGGTTGTGTGATAAAGTGGTCCATTATACAAAAACCAATAGCTATTCCTTCCAGCAAGGTAGTAAGAACTTAACTCCGCAGCCTCTAAAAGAAGAAGTGACAGTTTTTTGCAATGCTAGTAAGGTTAATGGCTTTTTGACTGCCCAAAAATTTGAAGTGGAGTGTAGAGAATTGAGAATTATCTATGAATTAGTAGGTAGAAGTGTAACGGAGTCCCAACAGTTTGAATTTCATGATTATCCACTTGAAATTCAACGGTTATTTAAAGATTTTTAGGACCGTGAGGCTTGCCACCATTGAGGAGCATCCAACGTGCCATTGATCTACTACTAGGTGCAGTTTTACCCAATCTATCGGCTTACGGAATTCCGCCTCTACATAGAGTTGACATGCAAGGACTAGTTGAAGAGTTGCTTGACAAAGGCTTGGTGCTAAAAGCAATACTCTTTTTGTTGTCCCAGTTTTAGCCGCACCCAAAAAGGATGGTTCATGGAGAATGTGTGGATAGTCAATGGCAAAACACTAGATGGACTCTCTAATGCTTTGAGTACATTCATGCGAGCTATGAAACTGAGAAAGTAAGAGCTATCAAGGAGTGACCACTACTACAATCTATGGGTGATGTTTGTAGTTTGCATGGATTGGCTTCGTTCTACACTAGGTTTATATAGAATTTTAGCTCTTTGATGAGTCCAATCACAAAAATGTTTGAAAGGAGTCGATTTTAAGTTGTCAAGACTCGCTAGTGAGAGTACATGGATTGCCAAGGAGGAATTGAAAGGGATTGATCCGGAGGTTGACGCTGAAGTTGTGGAAACTTTCTCGCTAGAGTCAAAAGTTTCTTCCAACCTTAAGGGGTTGATGTGGGAGCATCCAAGAGGCTTATCAAGAACAAGCGAGTCCTCTATATAATAGGCTTAACTTGAGCTTTAGTTGGCCAATTTTTGGATTATGTTTTTATTTTTTGCAGTATGTATAGTTTTGTGAGTGTTATAGGTAGTTTTTTATGGTCCTAGTCTTTTTTAAAATAGTAATGTGATTGTCGTGTGAGTTTTTAATTATCTTGAAGGGCAGCATTAAAGAGTTATTGAAGTGATTAAGGGCTAGGATTCTAGGGTTGTTGTAACCCTAATATAAATACACGTTTATGAGTCATTGTAGGTAGCTTTTTCCTATTATTATTCTAGAAAATCAGAATTTCTGTCTTTCTTTGGTCTCTTTGCTCTAGAAATCCATATATTCTTGTTTCTTCTTTGATTCTATTGCTGGAAATTCATTAAAAGGGTTGATTCTTGCTATAAATAGCAATTTACACCAGGTCTGAGAAAAAATATAAAATATATTCTTTTATGAATGTATCTTAGCCGTATCCGTATCCAATTTTTTTAGCTTTGGCCGTATCACTATATTTATACCGTATTGTTATCTCTTATCCGTATCCATGCTTTCTACGTTGTGATCTATCCGTTCCCCAAACTTCACTTCGGGGCCAATGTTCTATCAGAGATGTCTCTGTGAAAGAAGTAGGTCATGTGTTCCATTTATTCTCCTATATTGATGAATTCTCCATCCACAAATCTGCAAGAACATTTGTGTCAATATGTTTTAGAGGCTGTGTGTAAAAAATAAAAGTTTGTAAAGGCTCTGTACATCTGTGCTAAACCTGAATCTTGTAAAGGCTCTGTACATCTGTGCTAAACCTGAATCTTTTTTCTTCTGTTATTGGTTTATTAGATTGCAAGAGGCTGAGGATGACTGTACAGAGGCCTTAAATTTAGATGATCGTTACATTAAAGCATACTCACGCCGTTCAACAGCTAGAAAGGAACTTGGAAAACTTAAAGAATCCCTTGATGGTAGGCTAAATGCCTCACTGTATTCTGCTTTGCTTAAACTATAATGTAAAATGGATTCTTCTGATTACTTTCAATGATGTTATATTTGTCTGAACACCACTTGAGTGACTGCAGATGCTGAGTTTGCCTTGAGGTTGGAGCGTAACAACCAAGAGGTCAAGAAGCAGTATGCTGAAGTGAAATCTTTGTATGAGAAGGTATACATTTGCGATGCGTTGCTGTCTTTTTTTTTTTTTTTTCTAGTGATATTTTGCCTAGACATGTTCTGCTGTTTCTAGTTATGAGGCCTAGGCATTGGCTGATTTTGGGAATTTTTGACGTGTTTCTAGAGTGTCATTTCTCTGAACTTTTCTGAAATGCTTAGTTTCATTATGTTCGTCATGATAAAAACTGTGTCATAATGATTTTGCTGCATAGTTACTCAGGCTTTAGAGATGATGATGGAGAGAGAAACTGGGTAGGAAAAGTTTTATCTTTTATCTGCTTCCTTGCAGAGGAGCTGATGGTCTAATTTTATATAGAAATTTGGACCAACAGGACGATATTTGCTTTTCGGTTTGGTCTCTTCCACATATCACAGGATGCCTATTCACAGATTAGTTCTGTGGGTTTTATGTTACTGCCTATCTGGTTACATCTAGGGGATTTATGATTTGTCATTGCAATATTAATTTTTGCAGGAGATTCTTAAGAAAGCGTCTGGAGCATTGAAAGGGTCGATGGAAGGGGTTCAAAAAGCAGGGAAGCCAAAGGTGGAAATAACCGAACATGTTCAGGCCATCAACCCTGAGCCAAGGACGAGAATTGCTGGAATTCAGGAAGATCATACCAAGGTATAAACAATTAGAGTTTTTGTTTTATTGTGAAGAATATGATTGTTTTGAAGAAAAATGAGAAAAACAAAAGGTGAATGGTGGATGTTTCTTCATCATTTCCTGTGTTTTATCTCACAGGTTTGTGTTACAGTTAAGTTTCTCGAATATTCCCTTCTAGGGGTTTTGAACTTCAGGATCACTTTTAGGAGTGTTTGGGAAGTTTAAGTACAAAGCTCATGAGCCATTTGCACCCAGGTTTCTTGACATTATGCTTTCAGAATGTACTTCGATTAAGAATGCATTTTTCTTCAAATAGTTTAAATGAATCGAGACAAAGTTTCTGCCCATCAACTTTTTGACCTTTATAGAAGGTGGTACGAACTTGTTGAAATACCAGATTATGAGAAAAGTAAACTTACAATATAAATATTGCTTCAGTATCTGTTCCTGAATTTTCAGACCCTATAGGCAGGAGAAGGATAAGGACATGTTCCTGCCGAGACATCCATGGAAATGGAAAACAAGAGTATGAGAACTAAAGGGGAAAATGTGGGTGCTTCTCGTTAAGATACTTCTTGGTACTCTAGTTGGGAAAGTTCTAAGTCTTATCATGAGATCTTGCTCCATTACATTAGATATGTTTTTATTTGGTTTTACTGAGAGATTTGCTTTGAGTTACTCTTTTTGTAAGGTTGCAGATAAAACTACAGTTGAAAATATATTTGTTATATTTTTTATTTTCTTCCAGCTGGGTGTTATGGAAACCAAAAGGCATCAGAAAATACTTTAATGAATTTCAATACTTTTACAGGACACTTTTTTGTTGACTGCCTCCTATTTTACTCCAGGGATACAGATGATACCTCACTAAATTTTAACTTCTTCTGATCATGGTTAATCTTAAAACCTATGTATACTTGTAACATCCACTTTGAAACAAATATTCTTACTTCTTGGTGACTAAATTGGTTTACATTCTGTCCTATTCAATCTATCTTCTGTTTTGTACCAGAAGATTTTCCAGGAAAAGCAATAAGTTAGGCAACCTAGATGCTTACAAACTCAAGCCTATGGTACGCAAGTATATACTTGTTCTCTACACACACAGGCAGTTTGAAGTTAAGACTCCTGCAACAGCAAAAGTGCCCTAGTGCTTGAGTGCCACATTTTATTTCTGTAATTTCAGGCACCGACATGCACCTGATTTTTTCTTCTATGCCAGAGACGAGACCTGATTTATCCCCCTAGATTATTGGAGGCTTAGTGAAACCATTGGTTGGTTTCACGGTTCCTATAGTAATTTCTTCAATCACTCTTAGATCCAATCCAGGGTTCCTATATCAGCCCCCCTTCTTTTCGCCTTGTTTCTTTAGGTTACAGTCTTGCACTGTGTGACCATTGCTTCAGGTATAGTTGTTCATGTAGAATGGTTTTTATGAATTGGATATGTTCTGAGACTATTAATCGTCTGCTACAAAATCCTATGATGAAGTAAACCTTGGCCAGATGCATGGCCTCGTGAGTATCTGTCATTTTTTCAAAGTGCTGTAGGATTATGTAGGTTATACAAATTCCTAGCTGGTATGACTTGCTAGAAACTTTTTCAGTAGGGACGAAATTCTCCTTATGATTATGCAATATTGTAGTTTCTGTCTTTTTGCGCTGAGTTGCAGTTCCTTCCATCCTCCCTATGTTTTTCTTCCATTAACACTGTTCCATCTTGTAATTTTTCTCAGATACATCACAGAAACGATAAGCAAGTGCTGAATACCTCAGTGCAGGAGCTTGCTGCTCAGGCAGCAAGTCTTGCTATGGCTGAAGCAGCAAAGAACATCACACCACCAAATTCAGCTTATCAGTTTGAGGTTTCTTGGCGAGGATTGTCTGGTGATCGTACTCTGCAGGCTCGTTTATTGAAGGTTTAATGTAGTGTTCTCATTGTCGTCATTTGTTTGGATATGGTGATGTGTAAAATATAGTGTTCTAGATTGCTAAGTAGATTATATTTGCACCTTTACCTAAAAGTAATTTATTGGGCAAAACTCAGTAATGATCCCTCAAGTATGCGCTGTTTGTTACCTTGGTCGTCATCCTTTCAATTTCATTCCTTTAGTCTATCAAATGTTCAATTTGTGTGTCACTTTGGTCCAATTGACAGTGGCAGTTTGAATTGACCAAGAGAATTGGCCATGTGTGTCTTTCAAAGTAGTGGTTTAAATAGACTATTAGAAATGGTCATGTGCGTATCAGGTGACCACACTTCAGGAGCATTCTTTAGAAACTCAAGGACCTAAAGTGACAAATGGAAAGAATAAAGACCAATGTGACATAAGTTGGAAACTTGAGGGAACAAAGTGTCCCTCAATTTTGGTCACGAGATGAGACGTATGTTACCACTTCCGTTAGTTAATTTTTTTTAACAGTCTTCCGCTAATTCATTTAGACCTCCATTTTCGATTAGATTAAAGTGATACAAATTGGAAATGTGAGGTACTAAAGTGAAGAAATTGAAAGAATGAGGAGCCAAATGATACAAAATGCTCTCTCTTGGGACTATTACTGCATTTTAGCCAGATCGATTTCAGTATCCTCTTAGTCTGTTGGATGGTTATTTGGTTAGATACCTTTAAAAAATGATATTTGATATTGCTAGAAGACCTATAAACGTAGTCGTATAATATTCTGATGTGCCATGTTCTGCATGGGGACCTTCAAAGGAATTGTCTATGCATTGTGGGCATAAGTAATAAAGCACACAGATGCTGCAAAAGAAAAAGAGTATCGGGCACATGTGCTTGCAATATTTATATACTGGGCACTATTCTCCTTTCCAAATGCTTCTCTCTGATAATTTCTTTTTTCAGCAGTGTGCTGCTTTATTTTTGTTGCAACTGATTCTTTTTTTTTTTTCCGCCTTGTTAGACTATTTCACCAGCTGCATTGCCACAGATATTTAAAAATGCCTTGTCTGCTCCAATTTTGATCGGTATTGTCAGATGCATTGCCACGTTTTTCTCGTAAGTAGATGGGTTTCTGATATAATTTATATGAGGAACAGATGAATCTCTATATAAACCAAATAAAAAATGCTAACCTATTTTCTGTTTGGCAGTGGAGAAATTGATTTGGCTATCAATTATTTAGAAAACTTGACCAAGGTCCCAAGATTTGACATGATCATTTTGTGTCTTTCATCAACAGACAAGGCAGGTATGCCCACGTAATTTCATCCTTTAGATTTTAGAAATCGTAAATTATGTAGAGTTAATGCTATATTATGTGCCTATTATTTGAGCAATGAAAGGTTTTGTCCAATGATGCCTATTGGATTTCCATGAATCGGAAAGATTAATTACACCTTCTGAGATGGTAAAAGAATACCAACCCATCAAGTAGGACTTCAGTTGTTAATATCTTGAGGTCACTAGTTAGAGTGTCGTAAGAGACACCTTGGTTGACCCCATGCGTGTGGTTTGCGGGTGATTGGATTCGTGTCGAGTTTATAGAGCAGCCACAAGTCCAAAAGACGTGGTGTGGGCGGTTCTGAGTCATTAATAAAAATGATACCGTGAGAGACCTTTTTAAAACTTGCTTACCATTCTGCTAGCCATATCCATGTATATCAATCTTACAAGTTAATTGCACATGGTAAGCATTTGCTTCCATATTATGTGATGATTTTTTATTCCTTAATTTGCGCATTAATGGAAGCATTATATTGTAGACTAGTTAATGCACCTGCCTGAAAGCAGGTACTATGTAACACCAAAAAACAGTAAAAGAAATATTGCAAAATTTTGAAATCACCGTCTAAAGATTCTATCTTTCCAAATTTCTATGGTTCAACCAAATCATTTATTGAGTTATGACATATATTCTAACTTTGGAAGAATCCTTACTATCATATATTCTGACTTTGCAATCAAAACTGTGTTAGAATGAAGGGAAAAGAAACTACCTGGGTACAACAATCTTTTCAAACTCTGCGACCAATCTGATGCACCCCAAATCAAAAGCCTTAAACTTGATTTTTCCGATGCTCACCTCCTCAGATGTCGAGTACTGAGTTGGCTGGAGTTGAACCAATCTCTACCTAATTCCAAGAACACATCTTAGATTAACTATTGAATTAGATCCAAAAAAACCAAAAAAACTCTAATTAACTGTAAATGACGACTTCAATTCCGAAAAATAATACTTCATCTCGACATTCTTTTATTTGCACACAATCTAACATACATGCTATATACAGAAGAAGTAGGCCGGTTAAATTGGTCACTTGATCAACTCCTCCAATTGTTTTCTTGAAATTTAAGGTTAATGGTGCTTGCAAAGTAATTGCTGCATGTTTTAATTACTGTGGCCCTATGGGGTAACTACAAAGATGGAAGTGGAGTGTCCTACCATGATATATGGTCTTCAACCCATTATTTAACTGTCAAGTACATCGACAAAACAGAGAAAAGGCACAAACTTCTTGTATAGAGACGAAGACTAAATAGTTGAATTAAAACTTAGTAAGCATGGACACAGGGATACGACAAATTTCGAAAATATAGGACACAGATACGACAAATATATGGCTATTAAAAAAATATAATATATTTTTTAGATAATAATAGAGTTATAATATATTAGAAATAAAGCATATATTATATAATATTAATAATAAGATTGAACAAATATTAATTTTTTGATTAATATTGAAATAAATATCTATCATTTTCATCAACCATCATTACATCCATTAATATTTATAGTATATAAGTTACATAAAAAAAAAAGCAATAGAAAACACACCTCTTAATAGTTAATAGTCATTTTCAGAAGAAAAAAAAGAATTATGGCCGTGTCCTAGGCGTGACTTGGCTGTGTCTTGGCCATGTCTAACTGAGTTCACTATTCAGGACACTTCCTTTGGGAAGTATCTGGGTTTCCTAGATTAAACCACAAAAAGCATAAAAAAAAAGAAGGAAAAATAGACGAATACAAATTCGATCATGTGCATTTGTCTGTTCCTTTGGTACATAATCGGGGTACTCTTTCGTGTCTTCCAAAACAATTATCTATTAGAGGTGGATAAACAAGTTCATTTAGTGCAAAGATAGCCACCAATGGACATTGTTCTTGATCATATTTTTGTGATTAAGTGCAGCTACTCTAACCCACATTTTAAGAAAAAATTAACCACACAGACATAAACTAACTGATTTTGTTCTTCTGAACTCTTTTTTGATCCAAATCTAACCCAAACAAATAATACCACTGACCTTCAAGACCCAAAAGGCTACTCCATATTCCTTTGGTTGGGGTAGTAGAAGAATATAATTCTCAAAATTAAACAGCTAAAGATTGATCACAAAAACACATTAGTGGACACCATCAGACTAAACATCATGAAAAACACACCATGAGAATGAACAAAAATATGAAAGCAAAAAAAAAAAAGAATCCTTAGCTTTCGCAGGATGAGGAAACATTAAGTCTATTTTTTGAAACCAAAAGAATCCTTAGCTTTCGCTTCAAAAATGTTAACCTCGCCTTGGATACTTGAGGTGACCTGGGCTTGCCTGACCTCGCCTTGTGCCTAGGCAATCGCTTAGGCGCGCTTTTAATAACACTGGTCCCAGGACCCATAACCTGCACACATGCAAAGGTGCACCCAAAGACTTGGGAGCCTGCAAATCTTGATAGAGGGGTGTCAAAACAACCTTCAAGTCCTCTTGGACTGAGATTCCACATTTTTCATTTTAGAAACTTTAAGTAGGATGCTAACATAATTTTAGAAGTTGCAGGCCCCAAGACATTAATCCTGAAAACTTATTCTTTTCTGCTGACTCCATAATTGTGGTTAGGCATTGTTATCTTTCTATTTAAATTACAGTTTGCTTCAATTCCATTAAAACGGAAAAGATAAATGAGCTAAGATACACACTTCAGCAGTCATTTCTATTTGTATTCAAAACTGTTATGAATTGCAATGGAATTCAGTTTGACAGACTTGGATTTCCTCTAAAATAGATATCCTCAAGATGTGGGACGAAGTGTTCTGTAACAATGGAACTCTGATGTACACTGAAGTGCTTGGTAAACTGCGTTCAAGGTACTGCTGCAAACAATGAAGGGGATGGGCTTTTGAAGAAACTGTGCTCAAGGTACTGCATCAACCAATGAAGGGGAATGATGCCATGAAGCATCTAGAGTTTTGTCTTACGGTATACTGTTATATTGTGTTCAATGGTATGTTTGTATTTAACAAAACGGGCCGAGGAAATGCAATGCATGTCCACTCCCAAAATGATGTGCAATGTTGCTAAGGACTCCACTTGAATATTAAACTCTTCTTGGTGGCATTTTTTGAGTGTTAGCAATTTCAGTTCATTCACTCTGAAGATGTTTTTTTTTACCGGATCCAAGAGGGAATAAATCTTGTTAATGAATGTGACATTAAATAAACCCCTATAAAGAGTTTTTGTGGTTGTGGTACATGATAAATTTTGTTCATCATAAGCCTTAGTAAATCGATGTTGGTAGAATTTGGTGGGTGTTATTTCAAGTTGATGTCGTTATTCAACTGCATCAAAAGAGCAAATAGAGCGCGAATACGAGTTTCTTTGTTTTGGCATGAAAGAATGTGTATCAGTGTATGGGTTACATCATTCAGTATAGAAAATCATGTATGTAATTTGAGTTGGTGTGTAACTGATAAGCAGCAACTCCAGGACAATCCATATCCCCAACAGGCTGGGGGATCAGACGCCATGTATGTAATTTGAGTTTGTCTAGCTACATCAACTATTCAATCAGTATCAAGTGGGGTCCGGGGGTTGAAGCCATGAGGCCCATGACCATGCTCATCCTACCTTGGCCATCATTGATAATTTGATAATTATGATTGGGCTTTGGGAGCTTGATCTTACTATTGGTCAGGTAACCAACATGGGGAACTCTGGAATGTTGCATTCTTTTAGCCTTCATTGACGATGGCTGTTTTTTTATTGCTTTTCCAGGTAAAAAGTTACTGCACGCTACTACCAAACCCAAAAACTACAATAATTGATGAAGGCATATACTTACTTGGCATGCACGATGATGTGCATATAGATGAGAGATCGGAACGGGATCTTACTGTGTAGGGTAGGGAGAGAGAGGAGGGGGCAAAACCTAATAGATCGGCAACTAGGATGATAAGATTTCAGTGGTTAATATGACAAGGTTTTAAGTCTTGGAAAAAGCGTCTTAGTTAATTTGATCTACATGATTTGTTAATAATTCTATACATTTAGAATTTTTATTTAGTGATGAGCAATGGTATAAGGATTTAATTTGAGGACCAAATTCAATGCAGTCATTGGATTAGTTGTGAATTATAATGTTAAGTAAAACTTACTTTCAGTCCAATGTTGCATTGAATTAGGTCCATATTAATTTTTCAAATTTTGGTCCAAATAGCATAAGAAAAAAAAAACACATTGTTTGAGGTCTCCATTACTAAAAGTCAAACACACATGCCACTTTTTAGTGGTACTAACCGGTTGGGATTGAGAACTATGGGGCTCATCTTTGTATAGGGTTGAGTCAGTTTCACCATCTGCGCAATCTACATAATTTTTAGCAGAAATTGGCCATAAATCCAGTCACGTGGTCTTTTTTGTCTTCTAGTTCAGGCAAGTTACTTTTAAGTTATTAAGTACACGTCAGGTATCCTTTCTTTGTCTTGTAGTCCAAACTAAAAAATTAATATTTTTATTACCAAAACACCCCCGCACGGTATCATACTAAATCTTGTAGAAAATTTTGAATTTCAACTCTATCTTCCAAATCTGAAATTCGTGTTTTCAAGGCCTCCATATTTCAAATTCATGTTTTCAAGACGGAAGTTATTGAATATTTCATTCTATATTGAAGATTAGCTCATGCTGCTTCAGTCTTTCAATCACCTATATCTTCCAAATTTGAAATTGATGTTTTAAAGGCCGAAGTTGTCGAATATTTATTCTATATTGAAGATAAGCTCGTGTTGTTTTAGTTTTTCGAATCACAATATAGCTTTGTTGAGTTTGCTTTCAGAAACTTTACAGGATCTGCTTTGAAATTCACATTGCATAATAGATTAAGGTATTCTTGCTGTTTATTTTCGTTTTTGTTCATAAGTGCAATTTTTACTAGTGTTTTTTTTTTCAATTCTTTGAAATTATTTTGAATGCTGTATGGTTGGCTAGTTGTTCTTGTTGCTCTATTTTATATGTTTTCTATTTTCATTATGCTTCACTTATTTGCTCATTCTGCCATTGTTTGTTTATGTTTAGTTGTATTGCTTATGTTTAAGGCTTGAAATATTTTTGTATATTTGATTTTTCATTGTTTTTAATAAACTTGTTTTTAGTTGTAGAATCAAATTGCTTTTGTTGTGAAATCTTCTATTTTTCTGTTTCAATTATTATTGTTTTGTAGTTCAATGTATCATTTCTTTTTTGACCTTCTTGTTGCACATAACATATGTTTTTTCATTTTTTATGTCGTATAAATTTGTATTTCACTATTTATGTTTATTTATCTTAACTTTTATTGTTTTGTATGGCATATATCATTTGGTGACACCGTGATGATGTTATGTAAACACAATAGGCATACTGTTGTCCTAAGGGTATACCATAATAGATTCTATAGTGTTATCATATTCTTTGCTTCTACATGCTAATTGTTTACTGGATAATGATGCAGACTTTTTGAATATGTATTATTTGGTTCATTCTTATAGTTTTAAGGATGCTAACTTTACTATTAGTGCTCGAAGCCATGATGAATCTGTAGTAGACAAAAGTGGTTTAGTCAATGTAGCAGGTCCAAGCTATCTGTTAGACATTGAGGAGGACCTACTTCCTCAATTTTGTAAATGTGGGTCAAAAGTTTGAAGGCAGCCTATCCAAATTTCGTCTTGCGTTGTGTAAATATTTTATTGAAGCAGGTTTTCAATTCAAAATCACATTAAGAATGAGAAATTTAGGGTTATAGTAGAATATGTCTTGAATCAAGCCTTGGGTTGTCAGTGGTATGTGCATGGAACTCTTCAAAATGCCAATGGTTATTTTTACATTGTGAAGTTGATCAAAGTTCACAGTTGTGGTGTAGCTGTGCGGTCGAGGAAGAACAAATGCATACGATTAGACTTGTTTGACAGTCGTATAGATGAGAGGTGTATGAGTGTCAAAGTGCCCATCCAATTGATAACCATGCGTGGATTGGTGTTGAAAAATCCAAAAATGTGTTTTTTTGGCGACCACTCTTTGTCGTATGATTAACTTAGGTGGTACATTGATGTTTCCATAAATACCAATCCTGGTAGTAGATTGCAGTTGGATTTTGACATCCATACAAAATATTTTCAAAGGTTGTTTGTGGCTTTCAATGCTTGTATCAAGGGATTTAATTTCTATCCACCTATGCTATTCATTGATGGGACATTCTTGAAAGGGAAGCTCAAATATAACATACTTGTTGCTATGGGAGAAGATGACTACCAAGGTCAGCTTTTAAAGTGAAATTTCATGTATTATTGAAGCCTTTTTTCACTGTTTTTAGTGTAAATTATACTTTACAGAGGTTTTTTTCGTTGTTTTAATCTTGCTGTGTTATTAACAGTGTTTTTATATGTATTGTTTCACTGCTTTTAACTACAATCTATTTTATAGATTTTTTGTTGCATGAGTAAATTATTTTTTGACAAATGTTATTGTTTTACATTTCTATTTCAGTGTCCAACAGGTTTATATCCATTTGCATTTACTGTTGTTGATTCAGAGAATGAGACACATTGGCTTTGGTTTCTTCAACAATTGTCTATCATTTTAGATCCAACTCGGGATATTGCTTTCATTTTGGATCGCAACATAGGTTTACTTGAAGTTATGCCAAAGGTGTTTTCTAATGCTCACCATGTTTTTTGTCTTCAGCATTTGAAGACAAACATGAGGGACAAATTCAGTTGTGGTCATTTTTCTAATTCTTTTAGGGAAAAAATGGTGTATATGTTCTAGAAGGGTGCATATGGTCCTACAAAACCGTCGTTTCTATTTAAGCTAAATACATTCATGGCCGAGAGAGAAAAAATTGCAGATAGATTCCTTGCGAATCTACCATACGAGAAATGGGCTAATCATATTTCAAAGGTCATCAGTACATTAAAATGCACTCCAACATGAAAGAGTTTTTTAATGCCTGGATCCTAGTTTACACAATTCGATATAGGGAAGCGAACTTGCTCTTGTCACTAGTGGCAAATCAATCGGTTCCCATGTTCTCATATTAATCAGAGTTCTAGAGATCTTAATCATTTGGTAGACAGTTATTATCACATTATCACGTTTATGGATGCATATGCGGAGGCCATATATTCAATTCCAACAATCGGACGCCCTGAATTTAGTTTGGATGATGTCGTGATTTTATCACCTTTATCAAATAAGCAACTTGGGAGGCCAAAGAAACGTAGGATATGCTCAATGGTTAAATTAGTTAGACAAATTTATTATAGTAGATGTGGCCAACAAAGACACCATAATAGGAAAAGTTGTAAGAAGTTGTTGTAGCATTATGTTGGATCATTATGAGATTGAAATATTTTCTTGATATAGGTAATTTTTTTTGGAGTTAATTGAAATTTTGATTTTTTTTTTTTTTGAAACTGAGTAATATTACTCATTTGAAATTCACTATTTTGATTATTCAATGTTGTTAAATCATATGTTTATAATTAGCTAATTTCACGGAGTCAATTGTAAATTTCAACCTATTCCATGGTCATGATGCTACAACAATTGAAGATTCAAAACCGTCATTGAAGGGAGGAGATCAAGCGTCAAAGCTATATCATTTGCACTCCAAATGCACCTTCAAGATTATTGACAAAGGTAATGACTTAAAAAACTATGATCATTGGTTTAATAGACTGAGGGGATTAGAGTTAAAATGAAGTTGTATTAATCTATGTATGGCTCTTAGGTTTTCAACAAAAAAAAAATTTATAAAATCGTTTTGTGTTTTTGAAAACACAGTTTGACCCATTGGCAGATCTCTCTTGAGCAACACCCTTTCGTCCTCAAGAGAACAATTTTTTTGCTTGATTTTAGTCTTCAAAAATCAATAGGGACCACCTATGCTTGCTGACCTTTGTTAGAGCGGTCTCTTTATGACTTAAAGAAGAAAATAGAAAAAGACCAAGTGGAGGAAATCAAGGCTCGCCCTCTGAGGTTGCTCGAGCAGTCCTTGAGGTCACTTGAGTGGTCCTCATAGTCGCTCAAGCTGTCTGCTTTCCTAAGTTAGTTTGAAATGAGTTTTTTATTCTAGTGACCATTGCCTTATAACTATCCTCTCACCGATCAAGCGATCATTCGCAAATTTAAGTTTTCTTATTTACCAAGATTGCCCTTATTACGAGCCTATAAATAGGGAGTATCTTTCCCAAAATAGGATATCTCTTTTGTGAATTGAATTCTTACCTCGTACACATTAAAGATCAGACCACAACCCTAAATCCCTAAACCCAATGCTACCATCTAGAGATTCTACCCAACCTCACAACTTGATGTTAAAGATCTTGGTTGGTTGAAGACCAAACTTTGGTGCGCCCAAGATCGCTCGAGGCCTAAAGGATTCTCGCAGAGGTGAATCCAAGTATTCTCGAGGCACTTCGGCAGAGAGTCTTATTGAATGAATGAAACATCTAACCATGGTATTGGTTGAGGTGTAAAATTCGATTACTTGTAAGTTGATTTTGATGTAGTGGATTAAGTTTTGGTGAACCGAAAATGTTCCCGCGATTTTTTCTTAAGGAAATCACTCGTGTCATTTATCATATTTTTTTATATACACTTGTGATTTGATACACATATGTGCACTGTGTTTAAATAAATGATTGATTGATACCCATGTCATCCATAGTTGCGTAATTAGGTTTGGGTTTTTGGGATTTGGGTTTCTGAAACTAATAAAACTCCCCGCAAAGACATTGATTTGTTTAATAAAATGGCCCCTATCTGAGAGACATCCTTGCCTTTTCGCAATAAGATCAATAATACCTTTCGAATCCCCCTCCAGAATAACATTTTAAAGACCCATCTCCATATCATAATTTACCGCAACAAAATCCGCCCAGATTTTCTCATTTTATGCACAAGTGATTCCTCTAATAAGTTTACTTAAGCCAGCAACATAACAACCTTGACTATCCCTAACAACAACCCCTGCCCCAGCAGCCTCCTCTGACTGGAAAATAGCCCCATCAAAATTTATTTTGAAGAAACCAGGAGATGGTCTTGACCATTCTATAGAATTCTCTGAACTAGTTTGATGTGCTAACTGGGAGGTATGTTCTTGGGCAACTTTGTATTGATTCAAATAGGATGTAGAGAAGTCAACTACTTGTAACGGACAATTCACTACCTGATCCAGCCGTGCTCTATTCCTGTTATACCAGATGGACCATATTAGAACAATGACCAACTCCATATGTTCTGGTAATAACCCTTGTGAAGCTTTAGTCAAGCAATCCTGAATTTGAGATCTTTCAACCCAGGGAAAAGAAATTCCTGATGCTTGCCAAACCATTTTGGAGAAAGGGTATTCTAAAAATATATGCTCCAACGATTCTTGAAAATCTCCGCATAAATAACATTCATTAACCAAATGGATCCTCCTCCGAAGTAAGTTACTCTGATTTGGAAGAATATCAAGAAAAACTCTCCAAGCAAAAATCTTAATTTTACCCAGAAGTTTAAGATTCCAAATAAAATTCCTAAAACCATTATTTGAGCAATTACCCAAATCGTTACGACTGCCATGTGACCTGTGCTATCCATGATCCATAATCAAGTGGTATGCTTTTCGAACTGCAAAACACCCATATTTCGTATAATGCCATACAAGATAGTCCGCTGGTAATCCTCACACACCAGAATAGCAGCAATTTCCTTAGCTTCAAACTCTAGGAAAAGTTCAAAAAGCTTTCTCTGGTCCCAACATTTCTTCTGCTGATCAATCAGTGAGCTAACCAGCGCATCTTCATTCAAATTCTCTAAAGGACTTATCACCTTAAAATTTGTAGGGAGTGGAATCCACTTATCCTCCTTAATTCTGACCCCATTCCCTATCCTCCATCTCAAACCCTCTTGGATAGTTCTCCTAGAGGTCATTATGCTTCTCCAAGTATAAGATGGGTTGGATCCCAACTGGCTTTCTATAAACAAAGAGGATGGGAAATACTTCGTTTTAAGTACTCTTGATAGGAGAGAAGTTGGGTTTTTAATAAGCGGACGCTTGTTTACCTAGAAGAGCTAAATTAAAAGCCTCCAAGTTTCGAAAACCCATACCACCCTTCGACTTTGAAATACAAAGTTTGTCCCAGGATAGCTAGTGAATCTTCCCAGCAGCTGGTGTATCTCCCCACCAAAACTTAGCCACTAGACTGTGTAACTCATTACACAAGGCTGATGGAATCTTAGAACATGACATGACATAGGTTGGGATGGCTTGTACTACGGTTTTAATGAGAGTTTCTTTACCAGCAACTGATAGCATTTTACTCTGCCATCCTTGAATCTTTTGTCATATCCTTTGATGGATTAAATCGAAGATTTCTCTCTTAGAACACCCAGTTCCAGAAGACAGCCCCAAATACTTCTCATGGAAATTCACCACCGGAATTTGAAGCAGCCCCAACACCTCCTCTTCATCAACAGAGCTCACATTCTTGCTAAAAACAATTGCCGACTTGGCAAGATTTATGCTTTGACCTGAAGCTTCCTCGTAGATTGATAGACATTCCTTAATGGTGAAGACATTCTCATGATTTGCCCTTGTTAACAATAAACTATCGTCCGCAAAAAGCAAATGAGAGAACGTAGGTCCTCTTCGTCCAACTGTAACACCTTGTATTGAGCCTCTTGCTTGTCTATTCCTTGATAGAGTTGTAAGTCCTTCAGAACACAACAAAAATAGATATGGTGACACTGGGTCACCTTGTCATAGACCCCTCTGCGGCTTAATGAACTCCATTTGCTCTCACATTAAGAAGAAGAGAATAAGATACTATTGTAACACAACCCATCACGAACTCTATCCATCTCTTCGCAAAATCCAATTTCCTCATAGCTGCTTCTAAGAAACACCATTTCACCCTATCATAAGTCTTCCTCATATCGAGCTTGAAGGACATGTAACCATTTCCACCCTTTTTCTTGCTCTTTAAGAAGTGGTTAAGTTCATATGCTATTAAGACATTATTAGTAATTAAATGTCCAGGTACAAATTCACTTTGAGATTTCGAAATAATCTGAGGAAGGAATTTCTTCAACCTTTTTGCCAATACTTTAGCAACCAACTTATATATAACATTATAAAGACTTATTGGGCGAAACTGTAGCATACTCGTTGGATTCTCCACCTTCGGGATAAGAACAATATTGGTATTGTTGAAACTCATACAGGAATCTCCAGAATTTAGGACTTGCAGAACCACCTTCGTCACATCTCCACCCATTATATTCTAGAATTTCTGATAGAAAAGGCCATTTATGCATCTGGATTAAAGCTTCAAGTACCTCCCCTTAGCACAGCACTGTTCAAATGCTCTTGTTCAGGGTGATCAGATTTGAAGAGATCCTTAAAATATTGCACAACTATATGCTCTAACTGATGCTTTTCTGTAATCCAACTCTCATGTGCATTATACAAAACTTTCATTCTATTAGTTTGTCATCTTTGAAACGCATAAGTACGAAAAAATCTTGTATTTATGTCTCCTTCTTTAAGCCATGATATCTTTGATCTTTTTGCTTCCACAACATCTCTTCTGCCTCTAAAAGTTGATTTATATTATCTTGGACAGATCTTAAAGCCCCTCTGTTTTCATCGGTCATCTCAATCTCTTGTAACCGAGCCATTCTAGATTTGTTTTCCTCTAATTGTCGCCAAATATGACCAAATATCTTTCCTCCATTACAATAGGCCCATTCTACAATTCATCACCTTCTGGATAAAATTATGTTCTACATTCTGCCCTTCATTTGCAACCCAATTATGCTGGATAACATCACCAAAAATTGAATGGATACCCCTTAAATCCCAGATCCACTAACTGGCAATCATCTATAGCCTCTTTAAAATCACGCATTTGCCATTCCAGTCTACTAGCTCCCCCAAGCTTTCCCTATTTGAAATTATCTCGTTGAAATCACCGCCACAAACCCATGGTAGATTTGACTGACTATGTAACCTTCTCAAGAAAGGCCATGAGAATTTACATTTTGCCGTAACTGGATACTCATAGAAATTAGAGTTTAGCCGAAATAACTGGATCTGATTTCCACCCACTACTGTGTCCTCATTAATCACAGCTTCTATGTGGAAATCAGAGTAGTTTTTCACATTCACCTTCACATCCCTTCGCCATAACAACACTATACCCACATCCCTTCCTCGCGAATCCACAATCAGTCCTTGGGTCATACCAACTCACTGTTTTACACTTTCAAATTCGTTCGAATGTAACCTGGTCTCCATAAGACAGATCAGGTGGGGAATTTCCCTCTCCACTAAGTCGTAGAGGACTCGAACTGATTGAGGGTTCCCCAAACCTCGACAGTTCTATAAAACAACTATCATGGCTCCCAGCAGGACTATGGGCCAGTCTCTACCGATGATAAAGATTGATTTGACTTATCTAGACCCTACGTCTTTTTCCTTGAAGTGGCATCATCGATAACACCATCTGAGCAAGATATAGCAAAACCATTCCTCTTACCTTCTCTCGGTAATTCATGAACCTCCCAATTCTCCTCATTTGAGGGTGAACGTTGACGACGAACCCATTTGCCCTTTTCTCTCCAAGATAACTTGATTGATTGGAATCTCAGTCGAGGAAATATGGTGGACTAGGGCTTGGTCTTCTTTGGAAGCAACTGGGAGGGATTTCTTCACTCTAAGATTGTTGAGCTTCTTATTTGCAGTCATAACTGTATCACCAGTCGTCTAAGAGAGGCTTAAAATAAAAGCCTGGTGATCATCAAATTTGAGGCCCACAGCCACCAGCTTCCCCCTTCATCAACTATATCAGCAGAAAGTACAAGACCCATTTTTTGTGGACCAAGTTCTAGACCCAAATTTGGGGGCCCTACTTCAAGCCCAATGGGGCATAACACATGTCGACTTATCACATTGACTTTCTCGAGGGGGTTTGAAGAGTAGATCATCGTTTTTAGTAGAAATACGATTTCTACGTGATTAGCATTCAGCACATCCCTATCACTTTGGGTCGGTTGGCTTTCTGGTTGGTTACTTGCTAGGATATGAGCTTCCGATGACACCCTTGCTGGATTTGTTCCTTGATTTCGACGATGTAGAATATAGAAAGAACGTCCAACAACAATATCTAACCAAAAACCAAACTGATTGGAAGTGCTTAAGTCCCTTTTTTTTGGCTAAACTGCTTGAGGAACCAAACTCTGTTGTATGATCAATCTTCCCACAAAGATAGCATATGTGTGGTAATCTTTCACACTGAAACTTGGCACAACAAAATTTTCCATCTGGGTTCCGAAGCTTAATTCAGCGGCGAAGGGGCTGTATAACATTAATCTGAACCTGCATTCTAAAGAATTTTTTTCATTCACCAGAGAGACCTTTGAAACCATAAGACCTTGCAGCTTCCATACCCCTAGCAGAGTGCTCCTCAAAATTCCAAGATTCACCGGTTTAGCCGAAATAACTTTACTATAAATACTCTTGACACATTCACTCAGACCATCAGCTATTTCCTCACTGCTAAAATTTAGTACCGTATTTTCTTCAGCTGATGATGAAAACAAAAAAAGTTTTATCTGACAAACTCTCTTCCATTCTCAGAATTTCAAAAAGGCAGAGAGTAAATCCCGCAGAGTAGAACATCATAAGCAAAGGAATTAACGAAAAAAGCAAAACAAAACCACAGTGAAGCACAAAGAACAAGAGACAAAACAGAGAGTTTGTGTCACTATGAAAACATAACTAAAATGAAAGATGGTAGATTGGAAAATGACCAAAGGATTATAGAACATTCTACTGACAAGAGAATGAGAACAAAACAGGATTTCTAAGGAAAGACCAAAGAAGAGATGAAAGACTCCTATAGGGAACCTAAGGAGAGAAAATCCACTTTCTTCAAACGAATTTTTTTTTACCAATTTCTAAACTTGAATTCACGAAATTGAATTAAGTATTATTCGATCTTGATACATATCAATTCCAAGAATATGTACCAAAAAAAAAACATATCAATTCCAAGAAACAAAATTAAGGTTATAAGTATGCCACCAATGGACCTTTGACCAATGGTATTCTTTTTGCTCATTGCATTACCCCAAATGTCGCAGATGATGTAAAAAAAATTATCCAATATGAAGGATAATATTTGCAGATGGGAAACTAAATTTTATCGGTACCGGGAAAATAAAATCATTGGTGCACAATTCTGATGAACAAAGTTTCTTTTGAAGTATATTACAAGAACTAACAAACACTGGGGAGTGGCATCCAATTGACTTACCCAACTCCTGAAGCCGGAGCTTTGCGGACACGAGAAAAAGAAATACATCCACTCTACCTGAGATTTACAAAGACGTAGAAGAAATGGGAGGGAAATAGGGGTTGGTTTGGGGAATTCCTGACTCGGCGTATAATGTGTCAAGGTTCCAGTTCATCTACAATCCACCATTACCACTTCCTGGACCTCCCAGTGTCAGAACTACACCTTGAAGTTCACTTCTGAGATTTGGATCTCTGTGTAAAAATGGAGTGCCTCTATTGACCGGAGATGATCTGCTAACTTGCGCTTGCCGGACGTTCTGACAGGGTTCTGGTCCATGTAGTGTTGTCAGCTGTTGAGGATGCCTTACAAAAGTGGGACTCATATGATTCAATTGTGGGTGTGGTTGAGTGACAGCAACCTGGCTTGTGAGAGATGAATTATTCTGCCCAAGAAAGGTTCCTCTACAACCAACTTCAGCGGCCTGATTGACAAAAAAACATTCTCTCAACCATATTTATACACTACAACATAAATGGTTTTCATGCCCCGGGGGGTTGATTGATTGATTGAGTTAAAAGCTTACCGGAGCAAACAAGACCCCTCTAAATAGCTTTCCATTGACAGTTGCAGTCATCAAGTAACCTGAGTCAAAAGCTCCATCAACTTTCCCACGAATTTCAGCTCCAATCTAAGGTGAGAGAGTTCAAACGAAAAGCATGAACAACTGTAATAAAGAGAGCCTATTCTTATTTTTGGGAGAAAAGATGGTGCAATTTATTTATTATCAGGGACATGTCCAAGGACGAATGACAATGCACAGTGCAATCTAAGCTGCCCCGTAAATTGTGGCAGCAATCCGGTGTTGCACTAGTCTCTTGACCAAAATAAGTACAACATAGGAAAGAAGAGTCTGCTTAAAAGGAGCTATCAAATAATTGAGTAAATTACCAGGCTTCTGACAGATCCTGCCTCCAAGGGGTTCTGTTCTGCTGCTGGGCATTGCATTTCTTGTCCACCAGTAGAGTTAACATGGATATATTGTTCTGGTTTTGGCTGATTAAGGGGTTCTCCCAAGAAGTGTAGATCCTGTGGAGTTCTTCGGATAATAATTCTGGGGCTTGTATGGTTACTTGGGAGATTTTTAGATGGGAAACTGCTAGGATTCAAATTATGTTGCTTAAACAAAGGAAATATCTGAGAAGCCGGGGCAGAGTTAGTGGTCTTCTTAACAGGTGTCTGTTCTTGATCAGATTGAGATGGAGATGAATGCTGGGAGAGCGAAAGAGAATGCTCTTCTGGCTCTGATTCTATCTCACATGCCTTCAAGTTGGCCATTCGTCTTCTCTTTGGATGCAAAGTATCTTCAGAAAAATGACAATTTCAAATTAGTCATGCTTTCGCATATACAAATCTAGTCATGATTAGATGATGTTATCCAACCTGAACTGAATCGAAAAGATTGCTTTGGCTCCAATTCTGGTTTGCAAGCTTCCTTTCTTATTCCATCTATATCATTGCCCAAAAACATATTTTTCTGCAGGAAAAGGAAAATACAGAAATTAACAAAAACAGGCTTCTTCCTTCCAAAATCCAATATCATGTTACAAGTAATATTTTTCAGTTTTATTGCGGTCCATCATACCGAGATATTCACTGATTCTCGCATGAACCTTCTCTTTTCTTGGCTGCAGAGGCTTCCAAAGGTTTTAGACATGGACATATTATAACGGCCATATGGATGTTCCCCACCAAGCTGCAAGATGAGTAACTCTTTGAGAGGATGCTCATCCTCCCCACACCTGTAAGTTTGAAGCAGCAATAAGAAAGCAGAAGTTTATATCAGATATCCTATATTAAGAGAAAAACATCCATCATGACAAGTGTTCGATTGTTGAAGTTTCAGAAACTCACCCTCCATAAATAACTATGTCAGAGCCGATGACGATGGCTGTATGAGAGAACCGCCCTTGTGGTGGTTGGCCATGTATCTCAAGGTGCTTCCATGAACATGTACTTATATCAAGGTCCCAAACATCATTGTAGTATCTCTTGTCACCAACCCCACCAAGTACATATACCTGCAAAGCACAAAAATCCCAGTTAATTTTTTTTGTCCTGTGAATTATTTGTCAAGGGAGAGTTTTAGAATCACTTGAAAACAAAGTGGAAGGATCATATGCCTCATTTCAATCGCAGATTGAGAGGACAAGCACGTTCCATAGTCACATTGATTGAATATACAATACACAAGAACAGTCATCAATTGAATTTTCCCCAAAGATAATGCACTATTCTAATTAGATAAAACAAGTTTGAGAGTTCCACATTGTCAAATGCCCTTCTAACTTTTTTTCCTTGTTTTCTCTCTTCCACTAGAGTAAGGGCCTGCTTATTCTCACTTGGTATGAAACAACAAAAAGGCTTGCCTGTGATCCAAAACTCACAGCAGCATGCCCAGCTCGAACACCAGGTGAAGGTCCATGAACAGCCAACTGTAGAAGAAAAACAACATGACCATTGAACTGCAACCTCTTTCAATAACTTTCACAATATGGGCGAAGATTAACATTATATTTGTAATATCAACTATGAGATGGAGCTAGGTGAAATTCATACCCTTGACCAAGTCAGTGTATCCATATCAAACATATCAACATCACCTTGGTACCGATCACCACAATCTCCACCATACACAAAGAGCTTGTTTCCCATTGCAACAGCACTATGACTGTCCCTAGGGACAGGAATATCACCCTTCACCTCAGGGGAAGTCCACCTCATGGTGTTGAGGTCTAGAAAATGTAAATCATTCAAATAATTTGCCTCCCCTTCTCCACTGCCTCCAAATATTACTAATATCTCATTGCCAACAAGTGTGGCAGTGTGACTTTCACGAGGGGAAGGTGGAACCCCTTTGCAATTGGGCTGGGTCCACTCTCTTGTCCTGAGATCCAATATATGAAGATCGCTGACCTTTCTAGAACCATTTGTGCCCCCAAACACTATCATCCCGTGCTCAACAAGTACGGCACTATGGCTGTCTCTCGGGCCTGGACCCTGCCCAGTGGTCACAAGAGTGTTCCAAGCCATTGTGTTGAGATTTAGCACGAGGACATCACTGAAATGCAGGCCCCCACAACATCCCTGAAATAGGTATACAGAAAAGGCATGAGTATGCAGCATTGGCATGGAAAGTAAAAGTATGCTTCTATAAAGTGGGCAATGATGCTTTCCCTCGATAGTTTGGGCATTAACACAACCGATCTCCTAAGTGGCTTCGGGGTACTTTGCCATTTTCAATTGGACCATTAAATAGTATGCAACAGTTTGAAAAGCAAATATCAGCTGATAAAATCATTGTTGGTTATTTAGATATTACTTCACAAGTCTTACATGGTCACTGTCAGTCAATTGGGATGTGTCGTCAAGCGGAAGTTTCTCCATTTTGTAAATGAACTTGAACAAAATCAAGTTTTTCCAATGAAAATTTTAAAAATAGAGAACAATTCATGATGCTCCATTTGGACAAGAATGAAGCATTCCCTGTTTTGTAAACTCAAAATAAATGTGTTCATGTTTTTCTTCTTATACACCTTCTTGTCAGTAACACAAGGAGCAAGGTGAAAAACAAATCAACATGAAAAGTATATTTGTCTTTTTGAGAAAGTAGAATTTACGCACTTGTTTCATAAGAAAAAGAAAATCAAAATCATAAGAGAGAAACTAACAGGGGTTGTGTGGTAGCTTATCGAACTATCTGAGGGAAAAGTCAGCACTTGATCCAAATATTTATTTTTCTTAACTAAAATAAAATTATTTCTTTTACATATTTCTACACTGTGAGTAGTTTAGAGCAGAGATTAAAGTAAGAGACAGATGAGATATTTGAGAAACCGAAAGAAAATACATGTCTACTATAGAACCAGAGTATTGTCACCCAAAGTAAGAAAATTGAAAGAGGATGCAGAAAATCGCAAGACAAATGTTCAGTATCAAAATGAAAATTCTGTGCATTATACATGGTAAGGAAGAATTTGCAAGATACAACTAAACTAAACTCAACAAATAGTAGTAATAATAACAGTAATAATAATAACAACAAGAAGGACAATGATAATTATAATAATAGGGGGAAAAGGGAGGAAAGCAGAAATCGAATGAAATTTTTACATCAACAAAGCAAGAGGATATTACTATACAGCCTCTCTAAAATAGAAAAACTGAGAATCTACATCCAAGACAAACTTCAGACAGTATGACAAACAAGAAACAAAGAAGAAAAAATAGGAAAGAACAAAAACCGTTTTAAGACAGTGTAACTGTTCTTAGCCAAAGATAACAATACTAGAAATATACTTGAAAAAAGAATCAAAAATCATCAACCACAAAAGATTAAGAAGTTTGAATAAATATAAAATGACAGGCAAGCTCAGGAACCAGACCACTGATAATTGCAGGACAGTTATTTGGAAGCAACCATCTATTAGTAACAGTCGAACACCTCAAAGAACTATATATAGAAGAGGAACCAAGAAGAATGAAAACTAAAATCCATGTCAAACAGCATAATTAGTTTAGGAATTTACAGAATATGGACAAGAAATAAATGAAAAACAGGGGTTTTTATTTTTCAAAAAAAAATGCATACCCCAAAGACATAGAGAAGGCCATTAGAATAGCAAGCAGAATGCCCCCATCTCTCAGAAGGATTAAAGCCCATAACCTTTGGATAGAGCCACATTGCCTTCTTCTTTCCAGCTTCACCCGCCAGAGATCCCATTCTTTCTCTTCTCTTCTCTCTCTCTCAGTTCAGGTTCTGATCAAGTTCACTGCACACTGCTTGACAAAGATGAAGCAGCAGGGGGAAAAAAGAAATAGAGGGTCAAAAGAGGACACGAACAAGCCAAGTGACACATCAACTATCAGTGTCAATGGACATGAAAAGATGGGCGCTTTCATGTCTAAATCACTGTGACTACCACCACCAACGGAGGGTTGTAGTGAAAAACGTAGTTATCTATCTTCCTAGATTCTCTTTATATTCCTCCGAAAATATATTAATAAAACCCACCTGGATATTAACACTGGCATAAATAGAATGAATTAATAAGCTTCAACTATATAAATGGGATTTAAGAAGTGATGTAAAATCATGAGAATGAGACTGTCTCGCGTGTGCATGTGTGAGAGAGAGAGGGAGAGAGAGAGAGAGAGAGCGGCAGATCTTTCTTTATTGTTATCCATGTCTATCGCTGTTTATTTGTTTCTTTATCTTTTTTCCCTTGTCTAACTGAAAATGATGGAGTGCACCAGCATTGGGTTGTGGGAAATGATGGGAAGGTCTTTGGGTTTCTGCAGTAAAAGGTACGGATTAGAGAGAGAGAGAGACTCTTTTCTCTCTGTCTATTAGATATAGGACTATAGGGTCCAGTTTTGGTACAAAAAAAAATAATATTTTATATCATATTTTTATTTTAATCGGATAAAAATATAATATCTACAATTTATTTTATTTTTATTATTAAAATAAAATATATTTTAGTACCATATTAAAAGATAATTTGATTTATTTATTCATATTCATCACAAAAAATAACTTACAGTAATATATTTTTTATAAAAAATAATTTATGGTATTAGATATATATGCGGTTCTGTTCTACAGTTGAGATGATCTGGGGATTGATGGCAGGGAAGTTTTTTAACTCTGCACCCAAATTTCAATGTGCGTGGATCTAGAAATGTCCCTTCTCAAGGTCTTTGGGAGCGGTGTGGGGCTTTGTGTTATGCAAGTTTTGGGAGGTGAGAATGAGATGGTGCTGTTTTTTTTCTCTATTCTATCGTTTTCCTATCTTGAGATGGGATCTCACTTAAGTCTCTTCATGAGATATTGAATAATTAATACTTGAGATAATGGCTTAGGACTACCTCACAATTCTTTAATCATATCACTTTTCTCTATCAAATTCATAAATATTCAAGTAAAGATAATTGAGGAACTAAAATGAAAAAATTAAAAAAATAAGGACCAAAGTGACATAAATATTTAAGGGATAAAGTGCCCCTCAGGTGTGCTCACATGAGATGCTTGTGCCCACTTCTATTTCTCAATTTAAATTATCGTTTTTAATTCTATCAAAGTGATATTAATCAAAACTTAGAGGGATTAAAATGACAATTAACTAAACAATGACCAAAGTTGTACAAAGCACACCTCTATGGACTATTAGTGTGTAATTTTCCCCTTAGTTAAGTTTTACGAGATGTGATGGTGATGTTTTTTGTCAATTCTTGAAAAT
Source organism: Ilex aquifolium (assembly GCA_951799425.1). Taxonomy (NCBI): domain Eukaryota; kingdom Viridiplantae; phylum Streptophyta; class Magnoliopsida; order Aquifoliales; family Aquifoliaceae; genus Ilex; species Ilex aquifolium. Next base: position 20,977,389 of record OX637396.1, on the reverse strand, counting down.
GAGATTTTTTTTTTGTTACTTAAGTTTGCGTCGGTTATTCTCTTCAATTTGGATATTAGCCATTGTAACCTGAGCAAATTTAAAACATATCCGTTGAAAAATAAGGATGACTGACCCTTAAAAGAGTATGAGATTTCGCCCAAGTCTTTTTATAAAAAAATAATTAAAGTTGAGAAAATGAATTGATAGCACAACTCCATAAGCGCCAAGAAATGCATTTTAATTAAGCGTATTACTCAAGTCGAATATATCGAGCTCGAATATATAGTGGCGCAAATATAAGTGGCCGAGTTTGAACTTGAGTTCAAGCTAAGCTCAACTGTCGAGTTAAAATTCTTATTTAAATTTAGTCTAAAGAAACTTAAGAATGACACCCGAGCCAAACTCGAGTTTAATTTTTTAGCAAAAATTTAAAAAGATTATACCCTATTATTTAATACTCAATTCTAACACAATCAATTCTTAAAAAAAATCCCAATAGTCGATTATAAAATTAAAACCTAAAAGTTTAATTAATCAGAGAAAAAAAAGAGAAAAGTGTATATGATCTGAAACTATTTACAGATTACTTTGGAGTGATTCATATTTTGCTCAAGGCTTTCTTAGTAGAAAATTTAGCCTGAGCTAAACCTACTTTAACGAAATCACCGGTACTTAGCTTCTGCTGCATACACAAAATAAACTTAAAAATCCAATTAGATTTAATTTATTGTTAAACTTGAACAAGTCTATAAGATCCAAACTCGAGCCGAACCTCGATCTTCTCAAAATGTTTGACACACCCTACTTTTCATCTTAAAATCATATCATTCTTAATGAATAATTGAGCTTGGAATCATTATCAATATCCCTGTATTGAAGAACTATAACTTATCAAATACATTCTTTCACACCAGGGCAGAGCCACCTTATGTCCGGGGCACATGCCCATCCTCACAATTTTTTTTTCATAAAATTACTAATATATATTTTAACTAATTTTTTTATTTTTTAAATTGTGTCCACCCTATTTTTTAGTTAAGACATAATATATCCATGAGTTTACTTGTAATTTGACAATTATTTTAGTAATTAACACAGACATGATGGAGAACATATTTGATTACGTAATCAAATGAATAATAAATAGTCAAGTGATAGTATGATTTTAGATATAAAGAATAATAAAGTTAATGCAAGACTTTCAAAGTATGAAAATTTGTCGGAGTCAATTCAAAATAGTTTTTAATTAGGCATTTGTTTCGTAAAAAGATATAATTATTCTCTCTCTTTTTATCATTTTTATATAGCATACTTACGAATTTTAGTCTTTTGAGTTTAATGAACTTTTAAGTATTAAATAAGATATAATTAAATATAAATGCATTATCCTATTTATCAATTGCAAGAAAAAAATTAAGTTTGTTAAAATATTTAATGTCCACCCAAAAATAATTTTTTAGCTCCACCACTACTTTCACAAATTTTATTTTAATGTGAAATCATTAGCCATGAATTTAGGAATGACCTACCTATATTCAATTGAAATTAACAAATGTAATGTCATTTGTTTTTTTTTTAAAAGTAAAGTAACAGATTGAAGGCTAGTATCATATAAGGCTCAAGAATATATGAGGCCTAAAATGATAAATGTCAATGAAACCTTTTTATTTTTAATAATATTTTAAAATTTAATTTTTAATCCAAATTATGCTAACATATTTTTTTAATTGATAGCATAACTTTTGATCATAAATATTTTGTTAAGATTATAATCTATTACTTCATTAATATTTTTTTTTATTTTGTTATTTGTTTTATACATTCTTCATCAAAATTGTGATATTACATGATTGACTATTATTATAAATATATTCATATATATATTTTTGTTGAATTATTTTACTATCTTCTAATTTTTTAGGATCTTTTACTTGTTTATATTTGTAACTTTTACCTAAATATTTGTTATAATTTATTTGCTATGAGTAACAATTTTGTTAAAAGATATTTTTAAAATTAAATTAGTTTTTATTGTGAATCCTTTATGGAAATAAATAGTTTAGTTTGTACTTAAATCACAAGAAAATCGAGTTTGAGAGAATTATAGAATATGTTGAGTTAGATTTTTCTTTTGTACGAGAGAGAGAGAAAGATTGATACTTATTATATTTTTTTTACAGAAGAAAGTAAAAAAAAATTAATGATGTTAAGACTTTCTTGTTAACCCTAAATGTGATTGTGTGAGATGGGTTAAACTTTTGGGCCCAAGGTTTAAAATTAGTTTTGTTGGCTTACTCTTTGAGAAGTGTTTTTATATTGTATTGAGTTTTAATCATTGATCTCTATTACATTATTAATCTCTCAAATTTAGGGTCTTATTTATAAGTAGGGCTTAAAATTCGCTTTTTTTCCTCTTATGTTGAGCCGACACTAAACTTTGGTCCAATGCTACTCTTTATATTGTGAAGGGTTTTCTTTCTTGAGGTCAAGGGTTCAAGTCTCACCTCCTCCCTCCCACTCCCACTCCCACTCCCACTCTAAAAAAAAGAGGGGGTTTTTTTTTAGGCCAGTCCCTTTTCGCCATCTTTTTAGTCACTAAGTCCAAGTGCTTCAACTTTAAAAGTGTAAACCCAAGCGCAGGTTGAGCAGAGTAATATATTCTCGGAAGTCCGAGGTCGATCCCACGAGGAATTGTAACAAGGAACAATCACACAAACAATAAAAGTAATTTGAAAGGAAAAAGAATTGTTTGGAAAGTTGTTGATTGGGGAAAAGTGATTTTGGTAATTAAATCAGTAATAAAATAAATACTAGAGCATTAGGTACTCCATCTCAACTTCATACAATAATAGTTAAAGACTCAAAGCTTGACTTGAAAGAGGAATTAAATGTCAGTTAACTCAATTAACAAATCAAGTGATAAATCCAATGGTTATAATCAAAAGACTACCAGGAACCTAAATAATCATTCAATCATATTATTTTATGAAATAATGTTAATCGTTACAGCGTGGAATAACCAGTGATTTACACGCAGGGAAAATCAAGCAATTGATGTACGTGGCACAACAACTCAAGAGTTTATACAGCATAAACACTTTGCTAAAAGATTTGGGATTAAATTAACACAATAACATAAATACTTAAGTACAAGAGTCAATAAGAATACCGTACTCCGTTGAGAGGTTTTCCCCTAACCCTAGCTTAGCTAGCCTTCTAGCCAGACATGATGAACTAATAAAAAGATGGAAAAAAAAGAATAAATAATCTAAATCCTAATCTAATTCCCCTCTCTCAATAGATGAGAGCCTCTATTTATAATAAAATAAATCCTAAGTACAGGTTGAAAGGAATTCCTTTCCCAAAAAGATGTCTTGTAAGGTTAAATCCCGTGCATAAATCTTGGGCCCCGCGGGTACAAAATCTGTCCAGACTTCGAGCTTGAATTTCGCATATTTAGAGACTGAATCACGAAATTTTCGTGAAATAAACTTCTGTAGCCCTTGAAGTCTTCTTTCCAACCCCACAAAAATCAGGTCAATCCGATATCGGAGTCAAAAGTTATGAATGAAATACTGAAGACGTGTCAAATCCTTATCTTTTAGGAAACTTTCCTAATCCAACTTTAAATGAGTTTTCTTCTCACTTAAACTCTTATAAGGATTAAAATTCTGATTTATCTTCAAGTCTTCCTATCCCAATCTTGACTCTTCAATCCTTATCAATTGTGATTCTTCCTCTAGTGATTGCTTCACTTGCATTATCCATTATTACTTTAAATCAACCAATTTACCTGTAAAATAAACCAAACAACTAGAAAAAGTATCAAATTAGAAAATCAAGGAATTTAACACATTTAATCACAAATAATATGCAATTAACCAATTATTAAATATAATAAAATAGCACTTTTGATGGTTAATCACCAAGCACCTATCTTTTGAGTCATTAAGGAAGATTTCATTTCAAAAGACCTATTCACCCTTATTTAAATACAAATAGAAATTTTAATAACAACTATACAAAATACACAATTCAAAATTCAAATAAAATAAAATCTCCTTTATTTTAGATCTTTCATAATTAAAACTCTCTCTATATCTCTCATATATATATATATATATATGTATGTATGTATATATAAAGTTTAATTATATCCATGTAAAATTCACATTTTTAAATTTGAAATAGATTCAAATCTCCTTTATTTTAGATCTTTTAAAATTTATATATACGTAATATATATATATATATATATCATTTCGTAGGATATGGACAATGCCACTGTTACTGTTCTGGAACAGTAATGAAGTCCACTGTTACTATTCGGGGACAATAACAATGCATCTGTCTGTTACTGTCCTGAGATAGTAAAAATATCCACTGTTATTGTCCATGATAGTATCAGTGTCTCTGTTACTGTCCTAGAATAGTAAAAAATCTTCACTGTTACTATCCCTAGGACAGTGACAATGCAACTGTTTCTTTCTAGGATAGTAATCAAACGCCTACCTCACAAGAAGAATACATAAAAAAAAATAAGATAAATTTTTCGTAATACACGGTGTCAATGTGGCTGTCACTGTGACACACCATAGTAACATTGTGTATGTCTCTTATATATATACTAGTCATATCCCGTGTTTGAAGGCACGATTGAACATAAAATTCAAGCACCCAAAAAATTGATCTCATTATATTAAATTTTCTTAACATGTGTATATTATCGTGTATGGATAATGTCTGAAATAAAAACTATGTTAAACTATAAATTAATTAAATATTAAATAACTGAACATGTGGTAGAAATGGATGATGTAATTTTTTAGGGAGAAAATATGTAAGGGATAAAAATTCAAGTTGCAAGGTGTTTTATTATATATATATATATATATATAGAGAGAGAGAGAGAGAGAGAGAGAGAGAGAGTAAAAGAAAAAGTGTCATAATTTGGAGAGAAAAATGAACTCACATGGATTTTACCAACGTGAGCTGCGCAAAAAAAATCCTTTGGATTTACAACTATGCATTATTTTTTGAAGGCAACGATGGACACATTCTCTCAACAATACATGGTGGAGAAAAGAGATAAAATAAAGAGAATAAACATAAGTGAGAGGAAAGAGAAATGGTTGAATGAAAAGGATAAGAGAAAGAGAGACAAAAATTTAAATAAAGTATATAAACTAGAATCTAGAATTGAGATGGATTGAAATGACAATGAGACATCTATTTATAGACCCTTGATGACTATTCAGATAGCCTGAAGAGGCATGAAATGCCACTGTTTAGATTGAAGAGACACATGACTTGTTTGGTTTGCGTCTCTAAAAACAGAATATGAAAATAGTTTTTTAGAAGAGTTTTAGAAAAGTGTTTCTGAGACGAAAAACTTGTTTGGTTAGATAATTTCAAAAATAATTTTACAAAATAGAAAACAGTAAAACTTGTTTGGATAGATGGTTTCGTATAAAATTATTTTAATATATTAAATTCGATAAAATAAAATTTTTTAAAAAAAAAGAAAAATTAGCCATTGATTTAACTGCATAGCCGGAACTTTGCCGGAGTAATCCTAGATCTGAAAACTCATTGCCGGAGAAGACAAACCCATATCTGAAACCCATATCTGAAACTCAGATCTGAAAATCAAGATCTGAAACCCAGATCTGAAAAGACGAAGAAGAAGACGAGAAAGTCTGGGATCCTTTCGAAAGTCAAAAGAAGGAGAAAGTCTGGGAGGGAGAAATTTTTTTTTTATGAAGTAACCCAGTCACTGGAGAGCTCCCAATCGTCAGAGAAGACGATGTCCAGTCACCAGAGAAGATCCTTTCACCGGAGAAGACAAAGTATGTGTGAACCAGACTTTCCTTTCTTCTGGTTTTGCTGAAGTAGAGAGAGAGAGAGAGAGAGAGAGGCAAAAAAAAAAAAAAAAAACAGAGACAACAGGAAAAAAAAATGCTTTTTATAGGAGGATGTTATTTGCTACTAAGATGGTTTGAAGGGAAGACCTCTTTAATGAGAAAAGTTTTCCTCCGTGTTTTCTTTTTTTCCTCCAAAATACTTGAAAACAAGCCTGACTTGTTTTCAATTTCTTTGCTCTAAATCTCATTTTTTCCCAAAAATTTGAGAACAAAAATGCTAAACAAACAAATTTTGGATGTTTTTGAGATTTTGAGAACAAAAAACTATTTTACAGAACATAACCAAACACGCCCACACTCTTTCATCAGAACAGACAAAAGACAACTCAGGAGTGAACAACCTTTCTGGAATGAACCAGACCCAATTTCAATGCCAAATTCAAAGTAACGAATATGAAATTTAAAAATTCGATTGAATTTAAATTTCAGTTGGAATTTTAATTACGATCAGCGTTCAGATCCGATTGGTTTGAACCATAACCCGCACCGCTCTAAGTAATTTTTGTCCAAAAAAGATTATTTCTTTTTGGCCCAAGCCTAGTGGTTGTGGCATGGCGAAGCGAGGCAGGCGACGTGCACGTGTGTGATAACTCAGGTAATGTAGGCGCTCGCTCCGCTCACAAAAGTGTGGTACCCATTGGGGCCCAACTTATGAAGCCAACTAGAAGTATATTAACTCACAAAAGTACTGGTTTTCTTACAATATGGGATTCAACTACACCAATTTTAGTTTATTTCCTCACTTTAAATCGGTCACTTTGATACATAATTTCTCATTCAAATCTTAGTGGTTTTGGACAAATAAATATACCACATTAATCTCTTCCTGGAAGAGAACGTATTTAAACTTAATCCCATCAATTGAAAAGTGTGGATCCCACTTTTTATTTAAACCTCAAGTTACTCAAATAATTTAGTTTAAAAACCATTTTCCCAACAACTCCTTAGTCAACTGGGCTGCCAATGGATGGAGAGGAAAGTCCTTCAAGACAATTACAATCAAGCTATGTTTATCAGCTACTGTTTATTATATGTGGAAAGAGATGGATTCAAGAAACTCTCATAACTCATTCAAAGATTCCTGAAACAATGAAGCTTGTTAAGAGGTTTTCGTGTTTTTTTCCCTTTGCTTGTAAAGCTCTATTTTTTTCTATCAATCTCTATTTTTTCTATCAATAAAAATTCAAGTTTTATTTACAAAAAAAAATATACATGTTTTAATGGCTTGAAGGATTTTCATTCAAGTTTTATTTACCAAAAAAAAATGTATGTTTAATGGCTTTAAGGATTTCCTATTATTTTACGTTGTGCCTTATTAGATGTTGTATGACAGAAATTAGAGTGATTATCAAACATGTTTTGTGTTTTACTTTTCAAATTTTATCAAATAAAAATTATAACTAAACACGTTTTCTATTTTAACTTTTTATCACAAAAAAAAATAAAAACTAATTTTGTTTTTATGTTTTTTAAAAATATAAAAACAGAAACGTTATCAAACGCATCCTAAAAATAAAACGGTTACAAAACGTTCCCTTAGTCTTTGGTACGGAAAGTAATCATGTATCATTTTTTTTTTTTTATCAAACTACAAGAAAACATATACAAAATTCTATTATTTTTAGCTTTCAATTTATTTCAACATGTCAACTATCAATTGGTTTGACCAAAAAAAATAAATATATCTATTGGTATACCTGAACAAAACTAAGATGCTGATAAAAAAAAACAAAACTAAGATGGACGGCAAGAAATTGCTATCCAAAATAGTATGTAAGCTTTCCGCAATATAATATAGATATAGATATAGATATATGTTAATAATCACGATAAAAAGAGCTTTTCGCGAGAAATATTTGGAAATTGTTGACAGTGGGACACAGTTGGTGAGAAGAAGCGTAGAGTACACGCGCGTGGGTAGTATTTGCCTTTATTTTATAGCTTAGATGGCGGTAGTGACCTGCCTAGATTCACGTGAGTCACTGACTGACTCCTTTTCTTTGTAACTTGAATTCTTTTCATTTTCATTTCCTTTGTTTGACAGAAAAGAAACATGAAAGACATCTATCTTATCGAGAAACACAGACATGACAGATAGATTGATGTCATTATAATATCACTAACAATAATTCGTAATTAAAAATATCATATAAAAATTAAACTAATCTTATAATATTTATATTTTAAATTATAATTTATTTTTTTTAATTACGTAATTTAAAATTAAAATAAAGAGGGAGTTAGGTGTAAATTGATAAGATTATTTGACATTAAAGTGTATTAATTAAGTTGTCTTACATCGAGGGTCGTGCAAAAAAATTAATATTTTTAGGTAGAAAAAAAAATTTAGGATAAATTTTATATTATTAAATTAAAATAAATAAATATTGAATCAATCATGACTGTTATTTTATTTTTATAATTTAAGAATTTAATTTATTAATTATAATATTAAATAGAGTATATGTATAATAATATATAGAGATAAATTTATTGTAACCACAAAGAATTTGACTACTACACTAAAACTAATCGAGAGAATTGGTTGGATTGATTCGTAATTATTCATCATAAATATAATAAAAAATAGGGATATAATAATAATAATTTCTTTTTAATACAATAACCAGACCTAAAATAGATGATACCCTATTGGGTTTTGTGGATTTCTTGGAATTGTATGCATACAGCAGCGTGACGGGTACGTGCCGTTGACCTGCATACCAGACCTAACATTGGAAAGGGCACTTTAACTACATGGCATACTGCATTCGAACGACGGGGGTGTCAATCGAATCTTGTGCTTAAATTGTGTCCTTTTTGTATTTTTATTTGAGTATTAATCAATCTAATTCAATTTATTAATTAGTCATAAAAATATTTTTAAACTAATTTAATTTATTAATTATTACGACATTTTTGTAGTGATCTATATAATCTGTAAATTAAAGATTTAGTATTAAGATCCTATTATTTCTCAATTAAATTTACCACTTAAAATTATTTCAGAGGCCAAAAATATATTTAACAAAAACAAGCCAAAAAAATTATCGCATTTATAATAATTCGTGTCAATACATGATAAAAATAATAAAAATCAATCATTTCATATATATTATTATAGATATTAAAAGATTAACAAATTAATGTATATAATTGGCCTCAAATCAATTAGATAAAGAGAGATTTGGAAGTCGGTCCCTAGGATTAATAGGATTTCAAAAAACCCATTCTTTAATTTTCTTTTGGATTAGGTCACTGTTGAAAAGTCAAATCAATGGACATAACTAACGCCCTTTATAATTGCAAAAAATAGTGACAATGTCATCACCTAATTTAAACATTTATTCTAAAAAGCTACATCATCATAATTTACATTTTTTTCCATAAATAAAAATCGTAAGATAGGTACATTAAAAAAGAATGGGTACGCAATTTAAAAAATATATATATAATATACATTCGAGTCAAAAAATAATATGTACGCAATAAAAAATAAAAAATAAAAAATAACAAGTACGCAATAAAAAAATATAAAAAATAATAGGTATGCAATAATCATCAGTCAGGTACACTAAAACACAAATTGTCAGATAGATACGCTAAAACACAGATCATTAACATATCTTCTTCTCCAAAAACACAGATCGTCAGACAGGTATACTAAAACACAACCTTCACTATTATTCTATATTTGGTTGGGAAATCTTCAAAATCACTCTGATCCGCGTAAAACAAGTTTCATAATTTTAATTTGTACGACTTATCTACTTTTTAGGTAGCTAGGTTAAGATCATAGATTCGATTAGTACAAATTTCAAAGAGTAGAGAGGTTGATTTAAAAAGTTTAGAACTCATATATTATCAGTTTGGATTTTTGTTCTCTCTCTCGTTGTAGGTTGAGAATTGCAGTTCAAGAGGGTGGTTGAGCGCATTCAGAAGCGAGAGAGAACGATCAGGAAGGAACGAAAAGGCAGGTCAGTGATGGTCCATGACTTATCATGTTCACCAGTCGCCGCCGCATCGATGGTCATAGATCGATAATTGATTAACCCTAAAAAGTGTGGAATTGAATTAAGCTTTAGGGTTAATAGTGTGCGTTAATTGAATTAAAATGATTAATTTGAATAATATTATGACTAATGTTTAGTTTGTACATTTTGTAGGGTTTCATGTATAATTATCAAAACTTTGAAGGATGAAAATGCTAAAAGGCAAACAGCAGAGGGAGAAAAGTGTAAAATCAGCATGAGGATCACCATCTGGATGGTGCACCACCATCCCAACGCTAGGAAGTCAACCAAGTCAACAAAGGGAGGCTGCTAGCAGAAAAACCATAGGTTTAGCACCGTTTGGACGGTGGTGATGGCGTCCGGACGATAGCTAAACCGCATTTGAGCTTCCTCTCTTCCTATTAGTCTAAAAAGGCAATAGAGGAATGAGATTGGTCAGCTTGGGTGTCTGCCGCTCTTGGAGCTCTTTCCTGAGGCCTATAAACAACCTACCTCTTCCATTTGAAAAGAGAATTCGTCTAAGAAGAAATCCAGAGCCAATAAAGAAGAAACCCCACCCTAAACACTCCCTAACCCAGAATCTCTCTTTTTCTACATTTATTTTACATCTTTTTTACTTGGAGGGTTGAACCTCTCTCACTTTTATGCCCTAGTCGGTAATAAGAGTGAGGGTGTTTCAACTATTCTTTAGGGAAAGATTTCTTGCATTTGTTTTTGTTACATTGTAATGAGATTATCTCACCCTTCTTGTCGTCTATAGCAATGAAGTGTGAGTAATCCGTTTATACTCTTTAGTAAAAGGTGAAGACATGTATATTATTGTTTGTGTTATGGAAATGCCGATATTTTATTTATGCATTAATGTTTCTACCTCCCTTAATTGATGGATTATTATTATTATTTATGTTCAGTGTCGTATTACTATATTCTTATAGTTACGAGTACCGAGGTAAGAGCTTACTGCTATATATCATTATATCTATAAGTTATTACGTACTTCATGCATGATACAATGATGCATGTAGTTGGGTTGTATGTAATAGTCGGGGGATTGGTTATAGACGGGTTAAATCTCGCCATAGCTAATGCTTTTGATTCCATGCAAAAATCGGAACTCCGTTTTCATTGAATCATCGACCTACTGATTGAATAGCTAAAGTAAACCTTTTGAATGGTTCAACTTCAGGTTTGCTATGATTATTTGGTTGTTTTATGGTGCATAGACCTTTCGCCTAACCTAATCAGTTACTGTGATATGATTCGTTTATACATCAAACCTACTGGTTAACTTTCCAGTAAAATGAAAGTTAATTGTTGTAAGATGACATTTTCATAGTCATGCAATAAAATGCTTATTGGACCCCCGAACTAAAGAGTAGCTTTTCAGTTATTGTTATCACCAGTTTAATTTAAGTATTTATTTGATAATTCTAAGTTTACATCACAAGATTTTGTAAGGCACACTACGTGCACGACAATCTTACATTTTCTATTTTATCTTCCAAAAGATAGCTCCCTGTGGGTTCTACCTCAGACTTAACCGAGTAATACTACAATTTAACCACTTATACTTGGGTGTATGATTTAAATCAGGTCAAGCTATTGGCGCCATTGCTGGGGAGTTAAGGTGATTTAAAAAGAACCGAGGAAGTTGTCTAGTTTGTATTATATTTGTATATATTGTTTGTTTTATTTTTATTGTTTATGTCTGTTAAGTTATTAGTAGAGTCTGTAAATCAGTATAGTCTTTCATCTTCATCATCACAAGTATCTTTGGACTCTTTTGAGTTAAGTATAACTAATAATAATTAAAGAGAATAAGAGGTATTTCAGAATGCCAGACCTTTGAGAGAATATTTACATCTTACACGCACTAGTGTCCCATCATATTTTGTTTTCCTCACAAATGCTCCAAATTTTAATATTAAAGCAGCAATAATACAACTTTTACCTCAGTTTCATAGTCTTGAGTCTAAAAACCCTTATTTTCATATGAAAGAATTTAAGAAAGTATTTGGTGCATTACAAGATAATTCTGAAATGGGCGGATTAAATTTTTTTCTTTTTTCTTTAAAGGATAAAGCTAAACTGTGGCTAAATTCTTTGAAAGCTCAATCCATTCTAAATTGGCAAATTTTACAAACTAATTTTTTTAAGAAATTTTTTCCTGTACATCGCACTAATGCATTGAGATGACAAATCATGAATTTTGGTGTGAAAGAGGGAGAAAATTTTTACCAATGTTGGGAGAGATTTAAGGATCTTCTCCAAACTTGTCCACTTCATGCATTTGAGAGTTGTACCTTAATTGGTTTCTTTTATGATGCCCTTCCTTCCACAATGCTTCAGTTTGTTGAAATGATGGTCTAGGGAGAATTCAAGGGCAAGAATCTCGATGAGGCATTTGAGTTTTTTAATACAATTTCTGAAAGTTCCCAAATGTGGGACTCGGCCTCACCAAATATTGTTGAAACCAAGCCATCTTCATTATAGGGAGGGAAATATGTGTTAAAAGAGGATGATGATCTAACGGTCAAAATGACTACCTTGTCTAGAAAGCTAGATGATCTAGAGATGAAGAAAGTTAAGAAAGTTTCTGTTGTGTCACTCATTAATCAGTTGTGTGGAATCTGTGCTTTGTCAAGACATCCCACGGGGGAGTGTCCCACCATTCTAGCCTTCAAGGAGGTTTTGATGGAACAAACCAATGCAATTTCAAACTTTAATAAGCCTTATTCAAATCCATACTCCGAAACCTAGAATCCAGGGTGATAAAATCATCCAAATTTCAGTTGGAAAAATACAAATCAGTGAGTCAGCAACCAGGTCCACCTTCACCACAGCCTCAGACTCAGCAGCCATATCAGCCTTATCAACCCCCACATAAGAGGAGTTTAGAAGATACCATAAATCAGTTCATTCAAAATCAAATGAGTTTTAATACTCAGTCTACCCATGCATTTAATGATTTCAAAACTCAAACTTCACAAAATATTGAGGATATAAAGAGTCATCTAGCCAAGTTGACCTAGTCTTTGAGCACAATGGAGAAAGAAAATTTATCATCTCAGCCTAAACCTTCACATGGTCAAAACCAGGCTAATGTTGTGTCTTATGAACCTTCTCCGAGTCAAGTTCAAGCAATTGCCACATTAAGAAGTGGTAAGGTGATTGACAAGATCATCAAAGCCAAAACATTCGAGCCAATAGTCGAGTCAATCCTTATGAATGAACAAATTGAATCTGAATCAATCAATGAAAAGGAAACAGAGTTGACTGATGGAAAAGAAAAATTAAATCTTGTTCTTTTACCCTTTCTTCAAAGAGTCAAGAAACCTCAACCATTGAATAATCATGCTGAGATCTTTGAGTTGCTTAAGCAAGTAAAGATTAACATCTCCTTGTTAGTTGCAATCAAGTAAGTTCCATCTTATGCCAAGTTTATGAGAGACTTTTGTACAGTAAATAGAAGGATCAATGTGCAAAAAAGAGCATTTTTTACCGAACAGGCTAGTGTTATCATTCAGCACAAGACCCCTCTAAAGTACAAAGATCCTAGGAGTCCTACAGTTTCATGCATAATCGAGAACTTCAGAATTGAGCAAGCTTTGCTTGATCTTGGAGCCAGTGTCAATTTACTCCTATATTCAGTCTATGAGCAGTTAGGGTTGGGTGAGTTAACCCACAAATATCACATTATAGTTGGCTGATCGTTCTGTGAAAATTCTACGAGGAGTTGTTGAAGATGTACTTGTTCAAGTTGTCAAGTTTTATTTTCCAGTAGATTTTATTGTTTTGGATACACAACCAGTTTTGCATGTCCATACACAAATTTCTGTCATTCTATGGCGACCATTCCTAGCTATATCAAATACATTGATCAATTATAGGAATGGAATCATGAAACTTTCATTTGAAAATATGACTCTGGAATTGAATGTATTTGATATTGCTAAGCAACCCAGAGAGGAAGAAGAATTGCGTGAAGTAAATTACATTGAGTCATTAACTCAAAATCTATTTGAAAATACTTGTATAAAGAAATAGTCACATACATTGTTAGAGTCTGTAAATAATGACGAATCTATTGTAGATATGTCCACTATTGGAACATGGGTTTTAAAATTTGAAGGTTTATTACCCACTAGAACAAAGTCTGTTGAGTCTTAGTGTTGTTGCTCCTAAACCAGAGTTGAAATCTTTTCTGGCTGACTTAAAATATGTCTTCTTGGGAAAAGGATAAAACTTATCCAGTGGTAATATCTTCAAAGTTGTCAGAAGTTCAGAAAAAGTAGTTAATAAGAGTTATTAAAAATCATTAAAGTGCAATTGTTGGACAGTGACTAACATTAAGGGAATAAATCCTCTTCTCTGTACTCATTGTATATACTTGAAAGAAGACTCTAAACCATCCTGACAGCTGCAAATAAGATTAAATCAACATTTAAAATAAATAGTCCGGGCTGAAGTGCTTGAATTGTTAGATGCTGGTATTATATATCCTATATCTGAAAGTAAATGGGTCAGCCCTACACAAGTAGTACCCAAAAAGTCTGGTGTTTACGAAAGTATGAAACCAAAAAAATGAATTGGTCCCTATGCTTACAGTCACTGGTTGGCGTATGTGTATTGACTATTTGAAGTTAAACTCTCTTATCAAAAAATATCATTTTCCCATACTTTTCCTGAACCAAGTTTTGGAAAGAATAGCCGAACATGCATATTATTATTTTTTGAATGGGTACTCCAGCTATAACCAAATTGAAATAACAATTGATGACTAGAAGAAAATCACTTTTACATGTCCTTTTGGCACTTTAGCTTATAAAAGAATGTCATTTGGATTGTGTAATACTCCAGCCACTTTTCAGCGTTTTATGTTGAGTATTTTCAGTGACATGATGGAGCGATTCTTAGAAGTTTTTATGGATGATTTTTCAGTATATGGTGATTCGTTTGAATTGTGTTTAGAAAATCTTAAAAAATTCTTTACTCGGTGTGAGGAAACAAACCTTGTTTTGAATTGGAAAAAATGTCATTTCATGGTCACACAAGGCATTGTTTTAGGATATTTTGTTTCTACAGAGGGAATTGAAGTTGATAAGTCAAAGATTGATTTAACAGCTAATCTCCCCCCACCTAAAACTATAAAAAGATGTTCGATCCTTTCTAGATCTTGCAGAATTCTATAGAAGATTTATTAAAAATTTTAGTTTGATATGTACACCAATGTGTAATTTTCTATGTCAGGATGTACCATTTGATTAGAATGATGCATGTCAATCAGCATTTGATAAGCTTAAAAGCATGCTTATTTTTGCACCAATTATGCTACCTCATTATTTGTTCTTACCTTTTGAATTAATGTGTGATGCTAGTGATAATGGTGTAGGAGTTGTTCTAGGCCAAAGGAAAGATAAGCGACTCTATGTGATTTATTATGCAAGCAAAACTCTGAATGATGCACAAATGAATTATTCCACCACAGAAAAAAAATTGCTTGTTGTAGTATTTGTTTTAGATCTCATATTTAGCTGGATCTTCAATTGTTGTGTTTACTGATCATGCAGTCTTGAAATTTCTGCTTACCAAAAAAGATGCTAAGCCACGTCTCTTACGATGGATACTATTGCTTCAAGAATTTGATCTCATTATCAAAGACAAGAAATGAGTTGAAAATGTAGTAACTGATCATTTATCAAGGCTAAACTATGATACAAAATATGAGTCAATACCAATAAAAAAAACATTCTTGATGAGCAATTATTTGTAATAATAGAGGTACCATGGTATGCAGATATAGTCAATTATTTAGTCACAGGTACCATTCTTTTTCATTATATTTAGACCGATAAGAGGAAATTTTTAAAAGAGATACGCAATTTCTTTTGAGAAGATCCATATGTGTTTAAATACTGTAAAAATTAGATAATAAGGCATTGTGTACTCAATCATGAAATAAGTTAGGTCATTTCATTTTGCCTTTCTGAAGCGGTGGGTCTTTATCTTCAAAGAAAACTGCTGCTAAAATTCTGTAGTGTGGATTTTATTGGTCCACTCTTTTTAAGGATGTACATGTTTTTTGTCTAAATTGCGACCTATGTCAAAGGATGAGAAATATTTCAAAAAGAAACATGATGCCTTTAACTCTTATTTTGATTATTGAAGTTTTTGATTGTTGGGGCATTGATTTTATGGGACCATTCTCCCATCCTTTGGACATCTGTACATTTTGGTTGCCGTTCATTATGTTTCCAAATGGGTTGAAGCAATTCCTTGTCGAAACAATGATCACCGCACATTGATTAGATTTTAAATAAAAAATATTTTGTCTAGATTTAGAATTCCTCGAGCAATTATAAGTGATCGGGGTACACATTTTTGCAATAAATTCTTTGAAAATTTAATGAAAAAATATTTGATTTCACATAAAGTATCTGCTCCTTAGCATCCCTGACAAGTGGACAGGCTAAATTAGCCAATAGGGAGATAAAATATATTTTGAAAAAAACGGTTAACCCGAATCTCAAGGATTGGTCTTTGAGGCTATCTGATGCATTTTGGGTTTACCGAACTGCATACAAAACTATTTTGGAAATTTCTCCTTATCGGCTGGTTTATGGTAAACTATGTCACTTGCCTGTGAAATTGGAACACCGAGCATACTAGGTAATCAAAATGATGAATTTTGATATTGACAAAGCAAGTGCATCCCGAAAACTTCAGATCAATGAATTGAAAGAATTGAGAAATGAAGCATATGAAAATGCAAAAATTGTCAAGTCTAGAATGAAAAATTTTCATGATAAAAATATTGTGCAGAAGTCTTTTATGCCGTCTCAAAAAATTCTATTATATAATTTGAGGCTCCGACTATTTTCTAGAAAGTTAAGATCAAGGTGGACAGGTCCATACATTGTCAAACAAGTTTTTGAACATGGGGCAATTGAAATTGAAAACTCATTAAGCGGAAATATTTTCAAAGTAAATGGTCAAAAACTTAAACCATATTATGATGAATTTGTTCAAAATTTGGATTCCATTCAGCTAATGGAACCCCAATATATGTCTTGAGGAGTTATTATGTATTTTGATTGTAAATAGTAGAACTAACTATTTTATTGTTTGTTTTATAGAGTAGGGTTTTGCAAAAATAGATTTGTTTCATTTTCAGACCTTATTAGCAATTGTCTTTGAATCTTACTTTATAATGTGATACATTGAGGACAATGTTAAATTTTGGGTTAGGGGGATGGAACAATCCATATTCGTCTTTGTGACAGACAGACGTTAAAGAACCGGAGAGTGAGTCTTTTCTAAATTTTTCAAAAATGGATGAAAAACTTTTTTTGTTTAGTTTCAGTGTGTTACGCATTTTTCCGAAAGATATACACTCTTTGATCATAGCAAAAGTAAAAGTTGTGAGGAAATTAGAAATTTTCGATAGTCAAGCAAAACCATTTTGTGGAAAAAGTTCATTTGTCAAACACCGACGAGCAAATCGACTCGGTGGTTGTGTAAAATGTGGTCGATTAATGCATATGAGAGAATTTAATTAATGTTCCGAGCCAATATTAGGTCGAGCATTAGATCTTCTTGACTAGATTACCCTGAGACACCATCTATTCCAGTCCAATGCTCACAATTTAAGTATGGACAGAGTAAGAATTACCTTGAGACACCATCTATTCTAGTCCAATGCCACAAAATATGTGCGACGTGAGATTAATCGGTTCACCGATGTTCTCGACTTAGAAGATTCTGATTAAATTGACTATGATCAAGGATGTGTTGTGAATGTATATAAGTTAGTTTGATGTATTATTGTTAGAATAATTATTGTTTATTAGTTGAATAAAGAAAAAATTTGAAATTAATTAAATGTTTGTAACTGTAGGTCCGTAACTGAAAGCTGGAAAGCAGGAGAAGACCAAAAGCCAACAGCTGAAGACCCTGTACAAATTCCAGAGAATTAGCAGCGTCCGGACGATACTGCCTTATATAAAAAGCTATCTATTCGCGAACAGTTAGTTTTGCAGTTCCCTCGCAGTAGGAAATTCAAAAATCAACAACTCTCTTTGCCTTCTCTCTTTAGATTTGCTTTACCTACAAGTTTTTCTTCAGTTTTACTCCGGTCAAACACTTACCCATCATATTTTACAGGTTTTTACCGATTAAAAACTTGTGAAATTCCTTATTAATCAAGAAAATCAAGAATTATCCTTATGGATCCTAGGAGAAAATCAAGAGCTCGAAGGGGTGATGCTTCTTCTAGTTGAACAAGGTGAGGAGCCTCTCCACCACCCCCAATAGTGCCACATGAGGAAGAACAACCCAAGAATCAAAATCAGTTCGATAATATTATGTTTGAGAATATCGAGCAACAAATTTGGTATGATACTCACTTTTTACCTAAGACTATTATTTCTGAAAGGTCTGTGATACATGAAGATTTTGAACACATTGGGATTAGGCAAAATTTAGAGGCACGGGATTGGTTAAATTATGTGAAGCTTGTGGGTCTTGCTTATGAATGTTTAGTCTGAGAATTCTACAGTAATGCATAAGAAACTGGGCCAAGGGAATTGCGTGCATATGTTAGGGAAATTGCATTTCAAGTTACACCATCTACAATTGCAAATTATTTGAACCCTATACCAAGACATCAGCATCTCCAATATCCCCTTACTATATTGCCTAATATGTCTACCATTGGGATTGGTTTGACTGGGAATCCGGATTGTGTCTGGGGTAGACCAAATAAGTATATTAAGTAAGGAGATTTGACTGACAAATATTGAATTCTAAATGTGATAACTGTAAACAATTTGCTACCCCAGTCTCATAAAAATTAAATCTACACTAAAAGAGCTTATTTTTTTGTGTTCTTTTGAAATGGGATACACCATTGACCTGCCGACACTAATAATGGATCAAATGATGCTGACTGTCAAAAACAAAAAAACCCTCACTTCCTTTTGGTGTTTTAGTATCTAAATTATGTAGATTGAAAGGAATGATAGTGGATCCATCATGGCCTCTAGTGGAGCATTTGGCTCCCTTGGACAAAACTTCATTGAAAAAAAGCCATGAAGTTAATGCAGAGGCTCAGCAAGAAGTGCCACTAGAACCACAAGAAGGAGTAAATTTTCAGCCACCAGAGGAGACCTAGCAACAAGAAGAGTAGCAGCCCTATATTCCAGTTGATGATCGAATTGACAGAAAGATTTTTTTAGGTTTGGAGACGAGCAAGACCCAGTTTGATCAAAGAATGATCAAGTATGAGAAGAACCAGAATGAGATTCTAAGGCTGCTTGGAATGAGATACGGTGGTGGCCCATCATCATCAGCCTAGCTATCCGGAGTTTCTGCATCTTTTACTCTCTCTTTATTTTTATCAAACTCTTTATTTACATTTTAGATTATGCACTTAGTTTTGAATACTTTTGGATGTTTTTTATGTTTGAATTATGAATTTATTTAAGTTGTTTAGTTGGTTGTGTTATTTCACAAAAAATTTTTTATGTTAAGATAGTTAGTTCATATTATTCACGGTAAAGTTATAATGTCATTATGTTGATTTGCAGGTATAACCCTAACCAAATCACGGGGGATTTTCATACACTATTTGTACACATTATCTTTATATTTTCATAGAAAACTCATTATTTCGAGCATGTCTACTAACTTCTTATTTTGAAAAACCTTTTGAAATACTATGATCCTTTATGAAGCTTACATATATAGTAGAGATACGAAACCCTATTGCAGATTTTGAGCCAATCTTCCTTGGAGAGATTTTTAACAGTTACTCAAGTAAGAATTTCAGTTCGGTGGAAAATTTCGTTGAATAATCTCATTAATCTTGTTTTGATTAGCACTCGTTGAATGACATGTTAACATTCTCTTTTAAATCTTTATGAGAATCATGCAGATGTATGAATTCTGGAAAATGATCTTAGACCATTTCTTTTGCAAAACTATATCCCTAGTAAGCCGTGATTGAGCCTAAGTAAATTTTTTTTTTCTTAAACCCATATGTTAACCAAACCGATGCAAGTATATTTGTCCAACCCTTGCTATCTAATTTTCTTGCACTCTCTCTTGAAAACGACATTATACCGGAAAATAGAAAAATAGAGAAATATCGTTGGAAAAGAAAGAAAAAGAAAAGAAAGGAAAATAATTTGTGAAAGAAAGAAAGAAATAGAAAAGAAAATGAAAGTATGCAAAGAAAGAAAATAGCCAAAAAATTACAAGCCTGAGATTGAAAATGAAGAATGGGAAGTATGTTGTTATTCTGTAAGAGCCTGGAAAGTTAAAAGGGGGTGTGTGCTACACAAATTGAAAATGATAACTTTTGAATCCCTTGAACGCCGTTTCTTAAACTCAATACCCTTAGCCACGTTATAACCCTAATAAAGTCTTTTTTGATTCCAGAAGTCATGCATATATATCATTTTCATCCATTAATTAAAAGGGAGAGTGTTGCTAATATTGTTTGATATAGTGTTATATTCCTTCATGAGATTATGACAAATTCCAGTTTTATTCAAATAACATTCTTTTGGAATATTATATGTGCCATTACTTTGCTTTGATTTCAATATTCTTACCACATGTAATTTTTGAATGATAGTCACTAAAACTTGAGTATATTCTTTGCTGAGTGATTTCTAGGAAATAATTGACATTGAGGCTAACTCTTGTACAACATAGTAAAGGACTGTGATATTTCTTAACTGTTTTTGAAATAAAGAAATTCCCGCACACACATACGAGTTTTTCTGAAAATATAAAGAATAGTGTTACAATTTTTGTGTGTTACTCTTACAGTGATTAGGAAAGGAGGTATTCTGGAATAAGAATAGAATGATGATTTAATTTTATATGTGAAAATATGAATTATTTTATCTTAACTGTTGAAGTTTGTAGGTATCGTCACTGAAAACTTTCACGAGACAAAACTCGTTCACTTGGGATCACCTAGGGGTTTAACGGCTTGTTGCATAAGTTAAATGCAATCGTGAAATCCACGAAAGTGATTTTATTTATTTTTATTACTAGGTACTAGTAATATTTGGTTGGGGGTGTGATTAACCGTAAAAAGTGCGGAATTGAATTAGGGTTAATAGTGTGCGTTAATTGAATTAAAATGATTAATTTGAATAATATTATGACTAATATTTAATTTGTATATTTTGTAGGGTTTCATGGATAATTATCAGAACTTGGAAGGTCGAAAGTGCTAAAAGGAAAACAGGAGAGGGAGGAAAGCGTAAAATTAGCATAAGGATCACCATTCGGATGGTGCACCACCATCCCAATGCTAGGAAGTCAACCAAGTCAACAACGGGAGGCTGCTAGCAGAAAAACCAGAGGTTTAGCACCATCCGGATGGTGGTGATGGCGTTCGGATGGTAGCTAAACCGCCTTTGAGCTTCCTCTCTTCCAATTAGTCTAAAAAGGCGACGAAGGAATGAGATTGGCCAGCTTGGGTGTCTGCCGCCCTTGGAGCTCCTTCCTGAGGCCTATAAACAACCTTCCTTAGTCATTTGAAAAGAGACTTCGTCAGAGAAGAAATCCAGAGCCAGTATAGAAGAAACCCTACCCTAAACACTCTCTAAGCCAAAATCTCTCTTTTTCTACCTTTCTTTTACATCCTTTTTACTTGGAGGGTTGAACCTCTCTCGCTTTTCTGCCCTAGTCGGTAATAAGAGTGAGGGTGTTTCAACTATTCCTCGGGGAAGGATTTCTTGCATTTTTTTTGTTACATTGTAATGAGATTCACCCTTCTGGCTTGTCTATAACAATGAAGTGTGAGTAGTCCGTTTATACTCTTTAGTAAAGGGTGAAAACATGTATATTATTGTTTGTGTTATGAAAATGCCGATGTTTTATTTATGCATTAATGTTTCTACCTCCCTTAATTGATGGATGATTATTATTATTTCTATTCAGTGTCGTATTACTATATGCTCATGGTTAATAATACCGAGGTAAGAGGTTACTGCTATATATCATTCTATCTATAAGTTATTACGTACTTCATGCATGATACAATGATGCATGTAGTTGAGTTTTATGTAACAGTCGGGAGATTGGTTATAGATAGGTTAAATCTCGACATAGCTAATATTTTTGATTCAATGCATAAACCGGAACTCCGTCTTCATTGAATCATCGAATAGCTAAAGTAAGCCTTTTGAATGGTTCACCATCGGGTTTACTAGGGCTATTTGGTTGTTGTATGGTGCATAGACCTTCTGGCCAACCTAATCTGTTGCGGTGATATGGTTTGTTTATACATCAAACCTACCGGTTAACTTTCCAGTAAAATGGAAGTTAATTATTTCATAGTCAAACAATAACATATATGTTGGACTCCCGAACTAAAGAGTAGCTTTTCAGTTATTGTTATCAAGAGTTTAATTTAAGTATTTATTTGATAATTCTAAGTTTACACCACAAGCTTTTGTAAGGCACACTACGTGCACGACAATGTTACCTCTTCTATTTTGAATTCCAACAGATAGCTCCCTGTGGGTTAGACCTCGGACTTGACCGAGTAATACTATAATTTGACCACTTATACTTGAGTGTATGATTTAAATTAGGGTAATATTATACCTTCTTCTCTATAAACACGGATCGTCAGATAGGTATACTAAAATACAGATCGTCAGATAAATATACTAAAACAAAGATTGTCAGACATCATCATAAATGTCCAAATTGCTTGGTTCACGAGTTTGAATTTCAAAACTGATAGATAACATTGCAAAAACCTCAATACCAAATGCAAAAGAAAAAAAAAAGAAACTAACTATATTTTAAGCTAAAATAATGTGATGAGGGAAAAATGAGTAATGAAAACAAGTAACTAAAAAATTCCTTAATATTCGTGCCAACACAGGTTGGATCTAAATTCCATAAGTCCAAAGATACAAGTCTAAATTTAATTAAATAAGCTTGAGTTGGACCTAAATTCCACAATCCAAATAATACAAGCTCAAATGTAATTAACTAGGCTTGTTAAATTAAATTAAAATGGACTTAAATTCTATATGTCCAAATTAAACAAACTTTTAAAGGTAAAGTGGGTTGGACTTAAATTCCATAAATTAAGTAAAGCCTACAAATTTATGGATAGCCCACTACCTAAAGCCCATATAAGGTTATTCAGGTAAAAATACCATTATATGAATAACTACTCTTAGCAATATAAATATAGGTCTGAGGGAAGCCAAAGAGAAAAAGGAAGCCAAGAGAAGCCAAGGAGGAGGGAAGATCAAAAAGCTCTGCTTGAGTCCATCTTAAGAGAAGAAGGGAAGATTAGTAGCGAAGCTCTGCCGGAGTCTCCCTCGAACTGAAGTCTTGCAAGCCCATCTCAAGAGGAGAAGAGCAAACCACCAAGGTCCTTCTTCAAGAGATTCAAAGCATCCTCAAGCCATTCAACACAAAGAACGGTGAGAAGATCCTTCAAAGCCATTATCAAATTGAAGAACAAGAACCACGTCAATCTAACCATCGTCTTCAACAAATCCACTAAATCAAATATCAAAGAATGAGAACCACGTCAATCCAACTCTCGTCTCCAACAAATCCACCAAGTTAAAGATTGAAGATCGAGGGTCACGCTGATCATGTCCTCATCTTCACTAGATTCATCAAAGTCATCATCAAATCAAAGAACGAGAGATACGATGATTTAACTATTGTATTCATCAAATCCATCAAAGCCGCCACCAATTGAAGGTCAAGAAACACGCCGATCCAGCTCTAATCTTCACTCGATCCACCGAGAATCAAAGGACATTGCACATGAAAAACACGCCAAAGAGAGTTAACACTACTTATTTTACTTAAATTCGATCAAATTGACTATTGAAATTTGGCCTTATTTTGTGTTAATTTATACATGGAATTTGTCGTTACAAATTCTGGCACGCCCAGTAAGACCCTTTCTTCTTCTCATTTCTCAAGTGAAAAATCCAGCCAGCTTGATAGCAATGGCAACAAAAGACATAATGATTCCTCCCACTAACAAGTCGCTAGACTTGGTCGAGCAGTCAATTCCAACAATCCGCACCAGAACAAAGACGGGTAAATCTCAACTCTCGCACCGGTGGAGCATTACTCTAAACAAAGCAAAAGAAAGGTTCATCCAAAAAAAGAGATAGCTTGTCCACTCTTTTGTCGATCTAGAAGAAGAAACAGATGATCCTCTGCCCGACACACACTCCAGTACGGGCTCGAGGACTGGACCCTACTCCAAGACTTCTCCTAAGTAGAAGTTGGGTGATTATTTCTCGGCCTCCAAAAACTTGCTACAACTTTAGAATTGATCACCCAAGTGCAGGTTGTGCGAAGTAATATAATACTCGGAAGTCCGAGGTCGAACCACAGGGAATTGTGAAAAACTTAGAACACAAAGAAAAATAAAAGAAAATTTGTTTTGAAATAATTGTTGTAGAGATTTAGAAAACAATAAATTTGGTTTTAAAACAATAATAGAAAATACTAAAGCATCGGGTACTCCCTCTCAATTCCATACAATAATGATTGAAGACTCAAAACTTAACTTGAAACACAAATCAGATGTCGGTTTATTCAAGTAACAAATCAAGTAAGAAAACCAAATGTTATGATCAAAGGATTATTCAGAAACCTAAATAGTAAATCAATCATATCATTTTATGAAACAATGCTAACACTTCAAGCGTGGAATAACCAGTTATTTATTCGCAGGGAAACTCAAGCAATCGATGTACGTGGCACAACGACTCAGGAGTTTTTACAGAATAAAAACTTTGCTAAAAAATCAGAAGTTAAATTAACAAAATATCATAAATCATTAAGCACAAAGTCAATAACATTACCGTACTTCATTGAGAGGTTCTACCCTAGCCCTAGCTTAGCCTTCTAGCCAGACATGACGAACTAAAAATAAAAAGATGGAAAAAAGAATAAATAATCTAAATCCTAATCTCCCACTCTCTCAATAGATGAGAGCCCTTATTTATAGTAAAATAAATCCTAAGTACAGGTTGGAAGGAATTCATTTTCCAAAAAGATGTCTTGTAAGGTTAAATCCCGTGCATAAATCTTGGGGCCCGCGGGTACATAATCTGTCCATACTTCGAGCTTAGATTTCGCATATTTAGAGGTTGAATCACGAAATTTTCGTGAAATACACTTTTGTAGCTCTTGGAGTCTTCTTTCCAACCCCATAAAAATCAAGTCAATCCGATATTGGAGTCAAAAGTTATGAATGAAATACTGAAAACGTGTCAAATCCTTATCTTTTAGGAAACTTTCCTAATCCAACTTTAAATGAGTTTTCTTCTAACTTGGACTCTTATAAGGATTAAAATTCTGATTTATCTTCAAGTCTTCCTATCCCAATCTTGACTCTTCAATCCTTATCAATTGTGATTCTTCCTCTAGTGGTTGTTTCACTTGCATTATCCATTATTACTTTAAATCAACCAATTTACCTGCAAAATAAACCAAACAACTAGAAAAAAGTATCAAATTAGAAAATCAAAGAATTTAACACATTTAATCACAAATAATATGCAATTAACCAATTATTAAATATAATAAAATAGCACTTTTGATGGTTAATCAATGCCTATACCTGTGATGGTGATGAAAGTCACTTCATCTGAAAAACATCTTCAGTAACTCACTACTATGATCAAGAGATTGACCAAAGCTCTTGAAGATAAAAATATGTAGATCGCTGCATTAATGAATCAACTCGAATTGCAAGAACCTTCAAAAAGGAATTAGTCAAGAAACTCCAAATACATATGGTACCAAGACATCAGAAAATCCTAAGTCTTTAGAAAATCAATAGAAGCAAGAGCAGTATGATCGAGCATATGATTGCAGATATGATTTGAGCCCAATATGGGGGAGGTCAACAATCTTCATTGATATATGCCAAGCCATATAACCGATGAATTGATGAGATGCAAATGCCTGTGGGCTACCAACCCCCAAAATTCCAAAAAATTGATGGAAAAGGCAACCTAAAACAACATGTTGCTCATTTCATTGAAACTTGTAATAACGCTAGCACCTATGGTGATTTGATGGTGAAACAATTTTTCCGTTCCCTCAGAGATGCCGCGTTCGACTGGTACATAGATCTTACAGCCGGGATTGTTCATAGTTGGAACTAACTTGAACGAGAGTTCCTCACTCGTTTCTACAGCACTTGAAGTATGGTAAGTCTTCTTGAACTTACAGAAACAAAATAAAGAAAAGATGAATCTGTCATCGATTATATCAAGTGTTGAAGGAGTCTGATTCTCAATTGCAAGGAGCACATTAGTAAAGGTTCTTCGCTCGATATGTGTGTCCATGGGATGAACTGGGGATTACTCTACAACCTTTAGGCAAATATGCCCCATACTTTCGAAGAACTTGCGACTCGATCCCATGAATTAGAAATCCAAATTGACAGACATAGTAGTCACTTCGTAAATGACTCCAGTGAGAAGAAAAACATGACAAAAGATGTGATACCATCCAAAGCAGAGGAAACTATGACAATCGCCACCACACTAGTGAAGATTTTTGATAAGAAGTCAAAGATAGACTTCAAAGTGAAGTCTACTCAAGATCAAACTCACAAAAAGGCAAGACCGAGTTTGAAAGAACTTGAAGAAAAGAACTATCCTTTCTCTAATACTGAAGTTTCTGATATCTTTGATCAGCTGCTCGAGTTAAAGCATATCGAGCTTCCAACACCCAAACGACCAGAAGAATCAGGAATAGTTGATAATCCAAAGTATTGAAAATATCATCGGATTGTTATTCATCCCCAATTTGATTTCAGTGAAAATACATCAACTGCAAATATGACAATGATCCCTTTTGGCTATTTTGACCCTATACCAATCTCAAATAAAGGAGTACAATCATCACCTCTCGTACATCTAAAGGAACCATCACAATTACTGAGTTCTTCCAGCTCCACAGAAGAAACACCATCGATTGAAAAAGAGGAACTCACTATTTCTCTTCCTAAAGGAGTTGTGCACGTGCAATTCATTATTTATGACAAGGTGGCAACGGTTTATGCATACCCAGGTATTCCAAGGCACAAAACCCCAATATCCAAACACTTTATGAGCTCATGACAGATGATATAGATGTTTGAGCATCATCGTCTGAATCGAAAGATGAGATCGGGGATGGATGGTCAACCTTTGTCAACAAAAAAGATAAATACCGAACCTCGATTGCTAATACAAAGTCATCTAATCTATCAGGCGACTCAGGTCTCATACTGGGAACACTTATTTTGGAACTCAAACCAAGTGGGTGGCCTCCTTGGGATGATTCTTTGGCTATTAAGAAAGATCTAGGAGAATGGACTACGGTGAAGTCTCGTAGATGCCGTAAGAAACAACATCCATCTCCTTCCACTAATAAGCCTAAACACCCCAAAATGAAGAGGGGGCCTCATGCTCACCGAAATCGAAGACGTTAGATGAAAATAAGAGTTCTTTCTCAACCGGTAACCATTGAAGATGAAGACTACAAGTTTGTCTTCTCGCACACCTATAATATTGATGGAGTATTTTCCTAAACAATTCTTTAGAACGAAATTGATCACATACATGATTCATGCTCGTGAAGAGAAATGCATAACTGATGCTCCCTCAGATAAAGGTTCAGGGACCAAAAATGACCAGAAAGAAATATAGGTAGACGACGAAGAAATGATTGCAAGATTGAAAGAAGTTCCATTAAACCTAAATATGCCCTAGGCACTTGAGTTATCTGAAGAAACTCATCAAGTGTTGATACAAGCTTTGGTCAACCCACAAAGATTCAAAGAAAAGATTCTAACTTAAGCCAATCATGTTACTCAAGCTGATTGCATGGCAATGATCTCATTCACTGATGAAGATTTGCAATTAGGATCTCGCCCCCACAATAGAGACCCCTTTACGTCAGCGGATGTATTTGAGATTATAAAGTATCTCGTAACTTGATCGATTGTAGATCAGCTATCAACATCATGTCAATTCGCACGTCATGAGGTCCACTTATTGCAAGAAAGGAATCTGGTGGTGTAGGCTATTTTCAAACTGCCGCAAGGATTGATCACGGGCTTGAAAACTGCTGGATCCTTTGATTCTTCAATTCACCACATCACGAGGTCCACTTGCTACAAGAAAGGAATTCGGTGGTATAGGCTACTTCCAAGCTCTTGCAAAAATTGGTCATGGGCTCAATCACTGTTAGGTGCTTTAACTGTTCAATCCACCCCATCATGACAGTCACTAGCGGCAAGAATGAGAAATCCAGTGTTGTAAGCTGCTTTCAAACTATTGCAAGGATTGGTCATAGGCTAAAAAAATTATGGGTCTTTCAATTCTTCAACTACTTTGTCGCAAGGGCTATTAGATGTAAGAATGAGAAATGCTCTAAGTCTCTTTCAAAGCTACAAGGATTGGTCATGGGCTCAAAAACTCCTATGTCCTTCGATTCTTCAATCCTCCTCGTCACAAGGGCCGTTGGCTATAGGAATGTGAAGTTTGGTGTTGCAAACTGGTACATGGACTGATAAGAAGCTCGAGAATCGGTGGGTTCTTCTATCCTTCATTTCACCTTTCATGAGGAGATCTCTACTAACTTCATGAATATGAAGTTCGATGCTTTAGGATGTGCTTTCAAAACTGCTACGGGGACTAGGGTCTTTGGAATCTACAATTCACCTCTTCTCAAGATACGCTTGGTCTTTAGAATCTGCAATCCACCTATTTTCGAGGTATGCTTGATCATTCTTTGTTCTAAAATCTTTGAAGTATTCATTGATCTAGTTTTTGAAAAGGAAGTCATATAAAAAAATACAAGAAAGTAAACAAAAAGAAAAAAAAATCAATCTTGATAATACTATCATCATTATTCTCTTAATTTATGAGCAAATTTAAAACTTTTAAAAAAAATTAGTAAACACCAAATAATCTATATATATACTACTTCTAAAAGTGGCTTAAGAGAAAAACTTTTAATTTTCTTATTTGCCCTTTAGTAATTCTATAATGTCAAATATATCATATCATCTTATATTTAACTCTTAGACTCTTCCATTTCTAAGAGTAAAGACTCTTGATCTTCAATTTTATTTACTCACTATTATCTATTTTTAAAATTTTAAATTCTTGCATTACTCATTTAAAAATTTTAAAGACCACTTTGCATCATTGAATAACTCCATTAACTACTACATTGTATCATATTTCCCCACCTTTTCCTATTCCCCACTTTTTCCCTTCATTTCACAATGTAACATACCCATGGCAAATATCCCTTTAGTTGGGGTGATTTCCTCCCAAGTGACCTCTTGATTCATGGACTTCCCTTTTAGATTTCCTTTTCGTTTCATTGGATATTTTCCCTTTACTTTTATGGGGTTCAATGATTACAGGATGAGATATCTGGAGATGCAGTTGTTGATTCATTTGACGTCTTAAAATCAGAAAACATATCCATTGTGATTTACAAACCTTGGCGAAGATTGCATCAAAGACCACAGTTTCTCTCCTACCAAATTCGGTTAGTATCTATAAATTTTGATACCATTTTGCTTTGAATTGCTATATTTTTCCAATTATGTCCTTAGCATAATTACGTGGTATTGTTGAGGATTTAAGATTTATAATATTTTTTCCTAATCTCTCCGATTTATATAGTCCCAAACATGAGCCTACTTGAGCATGTGTAAAGGACAACTTGGATTCGCAATTTATCTATATACATTTATTGGCTATATGCTGAGATATGAGTGTCACTATTGTATCTAGATAAGTAATATCAGTCACCAATAAGGATTGTTTTAGGTAGGGTCGTGTGCCCAGCTTCCTTATCAAGTCAAAAACCATTTAGAATCTGACCTAGGATCCAATCTCCATAAGGATTTTAGAAACTGAGAAAATAATGGAGCCCTCCAACATGGCACCAGAGAACTTGGAAGAGGATCCAAGAACTTCACAACCCATGGCTAATGCAGGAAATATGGACAAAGCAAGTTAAAGGAAATGAGTACCCATGAAGTTATTACAAATGCACACCCCCCGGTTGTTCAGTGGAAAAGAAGGTTGAGCGGTCATTTGATGGACAGATAATAGAAATTGTCTACAAGGGTAAGCACAACCATTCAAAGCTTAAGCCTCCTAAGCGCAACACATATGGGGAACAAGGGTAAGGGTTTGTATTTGATGTGATTGTTCAAGAAACACTTGTTTGCAACCTCTAAAGTTTAATTCAAATCTTTATAAGAAACTAACTAATCCATTTATGTAACTTAATTGGCAGAATTGGATGGTGTCAACACATTTAGCAACAAGTTTGTGGGTTCATTTCACTCGGTGGCACTAATCTCTTTTCATGTTCTTCTTCACGTGGCTATGGTGTGAACGTTGTCGGTGGGCCTAATTGATGAGGGTGGATTTTTTATAGTCACTCAAATTTTTGATGTAATTGTGGAATTTTCGATACTTTAGTAGTAAACAAGTTTATTTATGATTTTTCTTTTTGGCTGCATTTGAATTTTTTCTTATTGTTTCTAAATAAAAATAAAAAATCTAGCATTTCATGTGTGCAAAAAAAAAAAAAAAGAAAAAAACAAAGAGAAGCTTATAAGAATTATTTATTATAGAAACACTCTTTAGACTCCTATCTTCATCTCAATACATAAATATGATTGATAAGGTTCCAATACAATTAAAAATAGAAAACATCCATTTATTTTATCTAATTTGGTCCTTGTTGATAATTATTAGTCGCAAAATTTGTTATTGACGTAATTTTGATTTCACAAGGTATAGATTGATCCTATAATTTTTTTGTAAAATTTACTATGTATTTAGTTCGCAAGGTTATGTTGTTCTCATGTTCAAGAATGTTCATGGTTTAAAAAGAAAAAGAATGTCGGAAGAGAAAAAAATAGTACAAGTTGTGTAATTTTGTCAATTATTTTAAGAGGTTTAGAAGATAACAAGGGTTACGTTATATATACATAGCTATGAAGAGTCTAAATTCAATCTAGAATACAACATAATTTTTTATGTTATAAAACTATTTTCTTCCTATCAGGAAAAAAAAAGTGTTTAGGTTTTTCAAGAAAAAATGTTTGCCTACTACACCATATTTGTCATCCATTCCAAGTCATGATATCCTCAATGCATCAATCCCACAAATGAAAATATAAAAAACAATAGGTGGATAAATTTGAGAATCTAAAATTTTATAGGAGCAGTAATAGTGCAGAACATATTTCTTGTTGGAGACTATAAGTTTTTTAGTATACAAGATTTTCTTCTTTTTGTTTTTGAATTATAGTATAAAAATTAGATTGGCCAAAATAGTTTTTTTTTTAGATTGACCGGTCTTAAATTTTTAATACTAAAATAAGAATGTGACATTTAATATGACCAGCAATGCACAACGTGCATTGCACGTAAATAAATTAAAATAATATTATTTTTTATAGAAAATGTGAATTATATGTGTAATTAAATTAAATAATAAATTAGGTGTCAAATAATTAATTCATATTTTAATTATTGTTAAATTTAATTATTAATTTATTTTATAAGTCTTTGAGTACCTAATATGTTATTTATTTAGGTATTTCTCTAACCCTTTTAGGCATTTACACATCTAATTATATTATAAAGTTATTAATTTTTATTTTACTTAAATAGATTGATTGGATCACTTATAATATTATTATATTATTGTATACCAAAAAAATTATATAACATATATTTGACTATGAAATTCAATTTGATATAATTTAACAGATATATAACTTCATTTCTTCATATAGATATAAAAAATTGTATGTAACTGGACTACTGATAAATTAGTTCAAAATAATTTAAAAGTCTTTATAAAAGAATTTAGAACAAGTTTAAAGTCAAATAGTAGTAAAAAATAAAAATTAGATGAAAGTATATAGGTGAGTATAATTGACTTTAATATAATAATTAGGGATAAAATAGAAAATCAAAAATTTTTCACAGATGATGACATTTAGAAGTAGTATAATATAAATATAAATATAAATATAGATATAGATTATGCACAATCTATACTACTTATAAATGTCAGTATTTACGAAAAATTTTTGATTTTCTATTTTATCCCTAATTATTATAATAAAGTCAATTATACCCACCTATATACTTTCATCTAATTTTTTTTTTTTACTCCAATTTGATTTTCAACTTGTTTTGGACTCTTTTATAAGGACTTTTAAAATTTTTTGAACTCATTTATTAGTAATACAGTTATATATAATTTTTTATATTTATATGAAGAGTAAAGTTCAATATATGTTAAATTATTATACAGATATAGTTACCGGATTAAATTTTACAATCAAATATATATTATATTTTATTTTTTGGTATGTAATAATATAATAATATTATAGGTGATCTAATCAATCTATTTAACAAACTAAAAAGAGATTCCTAAATAAAGGATAAATTAGATACTGAAAAATTTATAGAATAAAATAATAATTAAATTTAGTAATAATTAAAATATAGATTAATTAGTCGACACCTAATTTATTATTTAATTTAATTATACATATAATTCATATTTATAAAAAAATATTATTTAAATTAATTTACGTGCAACACACGTCGTGCATTGCTAGTATAAACAAAAGACTCCAAATGCATATCACAAGAGAATAAAAAAAATAAAACAAAAATATAGATTAAAAAGACTCACTTGCAACATACGTGGACACCAACTAGTAATAATAAAATTACTTAAAATAGAACAAAAATATAAATTAAAAAGACTCACGTGCAACACGTGGGCACCAACTAATAATAATAAACTTACCAAAAATCAAATTCTTGGAGAAAAGATAACCTGAATTAATATACCTTGGTATGAAGGAATCCTAAATTAAATTTAGCTAAGGTAATCCCAATCGAATTATTAAAAAAAAAAAAAAGAGAAACTAAATCTTATAAAATTAAAAAAAAAAAAAACAAAGCGAACATGCATGAAACAAAAGAACAATTTCTATGACTTAAGCACATGATGATAATCAAGAGAAAAGAAGGATTAAAAAAAAAATTGAATACACTACAAGGCTGCTTGTAGTCAAGAAGAGGCTGCCAGAACTATTTTGCTTGTAGCCAAATCAAGGTCCCCGAACTGTTGAAATTTCAATAAAAAATTCAAAGTAAGGAATAATAAGTAGAAGGCAAATTCTTGTTAACGAAACTATACCGACAAAATAAAAGGAAAACTTTTTGTAAACAAAATCTTGGAAAAAAGCATCCAACTAAAATCTCCCTGGAAAATAATAATAAAGATCAAGAAAAAAAGACAGCAAGATAACCAACTTGACAGCGAGAACAAAGAAAAAAAAAGAAGCCAAGAGAAATCAAGGAGAATGGAAGATCAACAACAAAGTTCTACCGGAGTCTCTCTCCGACTGAAGTCTTGCAAGCCTATGTCAAGAGGAGATGAGCAAACCACCAATGTCTTTTTTCAAGAGATTTAAATCATTCAACACAAAGAATGATGAAAAGATCCAACAAAGCTATTATCAAATTGAAAAACAAGAACCACGTCAATCTGACTCTTATCTTCAACAAATCCACTAAGTCAAAGATCGAAGAACGAGAACCACGTCAATCTGACTCTCGTCTGCAACAAATTCACCAAGTCAAAAATCGAAGATCGAGGATCACGCTAATCAAGTCCTCATCTTCTCCAGATTCATTAATGTCATCATCAAATCGAAGAACGAGAGATACACTAATCCAGCTCTCGTATTTCATCAAATCCACCAAAGCTGCTACTAATTGATGGTAAAGAAACATGCCAAGCTCTAATCTTCACTCGATCCACCGAGAATCAAAGAACAATGCTCGTGACAAGCACACCATAGAGAGTTAACACTATTTCTTTTATTTAAAGTCGATCAATTGACTATTGTAATTTAACTTTATTTTATGTTAATTTATACACTAAGTTTGTCATTAAAATTACACTTGTTAAACGAATTTATAATGTCAAATTTTAGTTACTCATATTCAAGACTAATCCGACCCGTTAATTATTCTTATTAGCAAGTCGTGCCATTTTCAACTTCGTGTTAAAAATTAGTCAACCTAACCCACTAATTTTGTATCTGTTTTGATTCAAATTATTGAGTTATGTCCAAAATTACCACACTTAATCCAACCCGATTGAGTGACCCAGATGGTCTAAATTCACACATTGACAACTCAAATTTCTTAGTCTTATACAATTCGTATTCAACTTATAAGCATGCTTTATGAGTAATCATATGCATTCACAAACTTACCAACATTTATCTATTAAAAAAAAAGTATAATTAGAATAATTTTTTTATTACAAATATGACACTTAACAACCCCCAAAAGCCATGGCAAATGTAAATGTTGAAAATCATAAAACTCTCCATCAACTTTATTGTCATAACTGTTGAAAATCATTATACATGATGTAAAAAAATTAAAATTATAAATTGTATTCACCACCCTTGAGGTTTGGCTAAATAACAACTAAACATTCTTTTGTTAAAAAAATAACATTGACCTCCCTTGTCAGTGAAATCCATCCTTTTTTTATAACGACAAATATAAAATGACCATAATACCCTCCATCTCAGATGAGATACCCAAGCCACCAAAAAACCACAAGAAGCACCATCCCCAATAAGCACCACCCATTCTTTGACAAATGATGCCAAATTTTTTTTTTTTTGAGCCAACATGATGCCGATATGTAGTCGTTGGGTTCTGCTTTTTGTGTATGTGTATGAGAGAGAGAGAGAGAGAGAGAGAGAGAGAACACTTCATTAGAGCAATCCCCTTCCAATCACATTCGCTTCTTCATCACTCAACCCAATCCCGCCACATCCATTACCAGACCCCAACCCATTTCAATGAACACCCATTCTAATGTCCCTTTTCTCTGTCCAACAATCACTACCCAAAAGGCCCCAATGGATCCTCGAGGTGTGGTCAAAATTTTGTGTTGCAAATGCACGTGGGTATAGAAGGGTAATATTAGAATATTTAAAAAAGTGCAGCTTACATCATAAAAAATCTGACGTTTCCTTTAACTGTAAACTAACACTGAGGGAGGGAATCTGTTGTTATTTCCCTAACAAGAAGAGGTCTAGTTGTTATTTGACCAGACTTTATGGTGCGTGAATGTAATTTACTCAAATAAAAATTGAAATGGTATTAAGGTGGTGTTTGTGATACGTTATAAAATTGTTAAAAAATTTAAACAAATATTTATTGAAAGTATTTTATAAAAAGAGTAATGCTATTGGACCTAATTTATTGACATAATTTACTGACTTAATTCACTGTGACTTTTGGATTCACTGTAGATCCCATCAAACATTAAAACTTGGTATTGATCCAATTATTCCTATAAAGCCACATCATTATGTCAGCAAATTAAGTCAGATTTTTAGGTTCAAATAGTATTACTCTTATAAAAGATAGTTAGCACTGTTTTTTATGCACAAAAAAAAAAAAAAAACACTTTAAAGCAAAACAGTATATTTGGATAATCAACAAAAAAACAATTGTTAAAATTACTAATATATTTTCACACACACATGTGACGATGATAGTTATGGTAGTGACATGATAGTGACGACAAGGATGGTGATTGTTGGTGGCTCTGACGATGGCTATGGGTGGCTGTGGCGGGTGGTAGCAGTTATAGTGATAGTGATAATAGCAGTAACAATGATAGTGGGTTGTAATAGTTTTAGTGACCGCTATTATTTAAGAGAGAGGTGAATTTTGATGTCCACGTAGAAAATGACTTTAATACCCATAGATTGTCTATAATAACCACTCACAATTTTGTCCTTCATCATAATTAATTTTCTCCTTATAAAACATGATCATTACCCTTTGTTTCTTTCTAAATGACCACTTGCCACGACTCATAATTTTTTCTTTAACCATAATTAATCACCTAGATTTCGTATTTAATCATATTTGATTATATAAATTTACTTATTTCAATCTCTCCTTATTTTCATATCTTTCTCTGCACATTTTCATATCTTTCTCTGCACATAGGTACCGACCCGTGTGTTCATGACTGCTAGTTTATACATATTATTCTGAGCACCACTTTTTTATTCAAAGTAGTTAGGAAAAGTCGCAAGTATAAATAGTACTTTTTAAAATGATCTCAAACGTCACATAGATTAACTCATTTATCACACATTAATATAACAAAATACCTTACTACAAATTAACAACCGTATAAAACTAAAGATGTCCTGAAAGAAGCATACAGAGTTCGAATACAAACATATTGGCATGCCAAGGATTCGAAAAAGATATATAACTTGTAGTTGAGAGGAGATGTAGGGCTGGACAATGGCTTCTTCGCACACCCAAAGACAAGCAAAACAACAATTTATCTCGATGTATTTACCGCACTCATGAAAGATATCGCTATGAACTATTTGGACTGCACTCTTTTTTTTTTTTTTTTTTCGTTGGGAAAAGGTCAAGTACAGAGTAAGGGAACAAGAGAAGAAATTAAGCTAGCTAATTCCTATACTGTGGGTGTCTCCCTGAGCACTGCTTCACTCATTTTGGAAGCTGGTGATCAGGAAGGACGCCCGTGTACTTCAGGGCTAATCCCCATCTTGCTAGCTCATGCTACTGTATTGTATTTAGACTGCACTCTTGCAATCACAATAAATGATACGTTTGGTATGACAAAAGAATAAAACAGTGAAAAAATAAATAAAACATCATATTTGATTAAGAAAAAAAAAATGGAAGAAAAAAAAAGTGAATTGATTAACTTTTCTTCCAACTCAAAAAATTCCATCCCTTCAAAATTGGGTGTAAGAGTGAAAAAATACCTAGTTCTGTTATGTGTTGAAATGTAAATTATTCACCTTCACACACTTTTTTCTGCCCCACTTTTCCATCCAATCCCAAACATAAAAATTCGATAATTTCTACTTTCCATCACTCTAACAAAACACAAAAGAAGGAATGAAACGTATCACACATTATTTTTTCATCTATCCTACCAAACACACTAGGAGAAACATGAATGCAGCAAGTGGTACTTGGTCCCATTTGCTCAGACTCCATTACTGCCATTAGGACCAGGTGCATGGAAAAATGTCTTCAGACTGGATGTGGAAGGCCCCTCTAGATTTTGAAGAGACTCTGAAAGGTGAAAGTTGGAGCCATCGAAGCATTACTTTTTCATTTGATCAACAGCCATGTTCAAGTACAACGAATGCAATGACGTTGCAGAGTTACAATGACTCTTGAGACCGAGGGTTCTGGAGAGTTCTACAACCACTTCCCGCTCCTAAGCCAACCAAACACCCAACAAATAGAGAATATTTATTCAAAATTTTCACTTCTAATCATGTCCACTGTGAACTCAAAACAAATCAGTTGACAAATCAATTGCAGAGAGAGAAAGCAAAGGAATTTGTAATTACAGTCTCACTGTCAGGATAAACAATTCTAAATGAATCCATGCTTTACCAACTTCAAACGTAGATACAACTCAAGCCATCATCAGCAGAAACTGTACTTGAATTTCTGCTCTAATGGCGAAAATGGAAGATGGGGTTGCATGCTTTCTAGCTTCTCATTCTACAGACCAAACTGGATCTGTGGTAAGCCATCCCGCACAGTAAGAAACCAAGTAAATTGAGAAAAATATACCTTGGCCCGCATTTAAATTATCATTCCAGTTGAAAGAGGTTGATATGTATTCTGGCTTCAGCCAATATATAATAGCATTAGCACCTGTGCTACTGTTGTCCACATGAGAAGAAAATATACTCGCATAAGATACTCATTAAACCAACGCGGACTATGAACTGGAAAAGCAAAGGACATATGGATATATTACAGAGCAATAAATGGTATTTTATTAAAAAAGGAATAATAAGGCCTATATAGTACTAACATGCAGAGTGGGGAAAAAGCTATTTTGTGAATTTGAACTAGAAAGTTAAGAATTGTAAATGTTATAAGCTTTCGAACTGTAACCATCTGCATTTTCAAAGCCATCCAATATACGATACGTAATTCTCAAAAGTAGCTGAATAGTTGCAAGTATAATGAAGTTCAAGTTCAAGTTCAAGCACAACAATATTGAGTTCTCTTGAATAATACTTCCAGACAAGAACAATTCTGTTGATGCACAACAAACACAGATGACACCCTAGACACCCTAGACGTTTTCACGCAGCTAAATCATTAAAACTATTCAGGAACTCCAATGCTTGGCTGAAAATTGAGGTTCATGTACTAATGCTAAATGTGGAAAACAGGTTAGCAGGTTGTCAATTTGGAAAGAATTATGTTAGAAAAAAAAAAGGCTGGTCCGAAATAGTAGTTTTAAACAAACAGCAGAACAGATGCAAGGCATAAAATTATTGTTTCCAAGCTAATCGACA
This sequence comes from Ilex aquifolium, assembly GCA_951799425.1. Taxonomy (NCBI): domain Eukaryota; kingdom Viridiplantae; phylum Streptophyta; class Magnoliopsida; order Aquifoliales; family Aquifoliaceae; genus Ilex; species Ilex aquifolium. The sequence goes on along the minus strand of OX637396.1, from coordinate 20,938,954 downwards.
TATGAATACTTACATATGGAATCAAAATTGCGGGTCAAAAGAAAAAAGGCTTCTTTGTGCATCCGTAGGATTCAACAACCACTGGCAGAACAACCATGCTGCCCCAACCACTGATAAAAGTGACAGCACCGCTAGAAACCTGAAATGGGAAACATCATTTGCAATGATTGCAACTCCCAACATTACAGACTCTGCCAAACTTGCGACAGAAATCTCCGTGGTCCCAATTAGATTTGCTTTGGATGCTGGGATCCCAGTTTGAAGGATCTGTGCCCCGACAACATCATACGACATGTGTCCCAACCTTGAAAATACCTGCAAACAGGAAATAGATCAACTTTTTCACAATGATCATAAGATTAATAAACAAAAACAAAAGATGTTCGAATAGAATATAGTTAAAGTTATCCATAATGATTTGGCAATGCATAAACACCACATACATGTAGAGATCATTCAGCTGAGAAATATATGCATGCAGTGCATTTCTAGAGTGCCTAAATAGAAACAAGACTGCATTTATTATGATACAAATGAACTCACAATCAAAGACAAGAAAAACAGAAGTGGGATCTGCTGAGAAAGAGATCCACTCCAATACACAGCAACAGCAATGGTAAGAAATGAAGCCTGTAGTATCAGTCCAGCTGCTCCAGCCTGGTATGGGATATTCATGAGACTTAGACCAGAGTATAAACAAAAATATGCCAGAAAACCAATAACAGAATTACAGAGGAAGGAACCTTTAAAATGCCAAATCGCTTGACCAAGTCTGCAGACATAAATGTTGCTGCAACCCCCATAAAAGCACATAATCCACTAAAGCCTCCAATGATGGATGGATTCAAACCTGAAAATCCCAATTAGATTTCGAAAAGGCTAACGTGGGCATCCAAACTTGAAAAAAATTCCTAAAGATCTTCAAAGTTGGCAGCCTAAGATTTTTTTTCCCCGAGGGGCAGCAGTGGGGGAAGTACTGGCTTTAGAACATACTGACAACTCTTTCTCCTCAACTTACAAGTGGTCTATGTTTATTGCTCAACAAGTAGTCTATGCACACCCATAAAAAAAACATAATCCACTAAAGCCTCCAATGAGTGATGGACTTAAACCTGAAACAGTCCCAGTTAGATTTCGTAAAGGTTAAAATGGGCATTCAAATTTGAAGAAAATTCCTAAAGATCTTTGGAGATAGGCAGCCTTAGATATCTTTTTCCCGAGGGGAAGCAGTGGGGGAAGTACTCACTTTAGAACATACTGACAACTCTTTCCCCGCAGATTACAAGTGGTCTATGTTTACTACTCAAGTACTCAACAAGTAGTCCATGTTTGCGGAGTAAATTTTCCAATAAGCCAAAACACAGTATTTACACAAGAAAAGAAGAGGAAATAAGACTCGAGTTTCTAGAAATGTTTCAAGAGAGAGTTCCATAGGAAGAGGAAAATGAAGAAAAAGAAAGACTTCCCTTTTTGGAGCGGAGATTCCACATGCAATGTCGGTGACCTGGAGAATAGGGTTAGGCATTGGGTAGACATGAGATCAGACTAGCCAGCAAATAGATCATCCGAAGGCCACGACGACAGACACGCTTTAGATAGAAGGTCGGTAAGCTAGACCCTGGCTTCGGAGGTACACTAGAAGGCAAGTAGCAATAGCCCCGAGAAAGCGAGAATTTTCGAGGACTCATGGTAACTAAGTATAGTATAACACGGAATAACGTATGAGCGTAAGCTATAGGAAGGAGGGCAGCAAAGGCAAGTCAGCGGCGGCTGAAAAGGTCAACCAATAGACCAAGCGCCAAAGTGAGGGACAACTAGTCAGATAACACGAAAGGAAGAAAAAAAGCTCTGTTCCAAATGATCGGGAAGTCATGATCGAATCCGAATAGAGTTGATAAAGTGGAGTGATCATTGCTTGGAGACCTGATAGATGCAACTCTCTCCTATAAGAGCGAACTCATTACCAAATTCGTTAGCCGCAAAGCTAGAAACGGAAGCAACTTCCCCGTTGGTCACTTTGGAAGGTATATCTGGTGCTCTTTTACCCCTATTCATGGCTGACCGCGTACATCAATGTCTCCCCACTAATTAGGCAGCCGCAATACTTCAATCTCAACTTATGTGTGAATTAACACATCAAACCATAAAAGAAGTTGATAAATGTTTGTCATCATTACCACGATCAAGTTTGGAAATCATTCATCTACTTAAATGAACATTTGATAGTACTTAGTATTCAATCCAAAGTGACATTTTCCCATTTCTACATATTTTCAAGACCAAAGAATATTGGTTGCAACTAAAGATCATTCCTCACTTTGGCCTTCATTTAATAAAGAATATTGGGAGAAATAATTGTATACAAACTTTACAATAGTCAATACTTGAACAAAGTACCTATGCTCAAATTTGAACCAGCAACTTTGCAGTTGCACAACTGACCCATAGTTTTTTTGGGAAGTAAATTGACCCATAGTCGAATTAAGGGCAAATCATCTTTCTCGCTGAAAAAGGTCCAGACCAATTTTTCCACAAGTTTCAAGCACATTCTCCATCTTATTCAACATTGTTTTATTACCATGTGGAGGAGTATGTTAACCTTAAATTCAGGTGTTTATGTACTTGATACAAGATTCTATGGGGTCATGACAGGTGCCTAAAAATGTGTCTACGACTCTACATCAAGTTAAAAATGAAGCTATCTGAGGGAACAGCAGGTGAATGAATTAGGAGTTTGGGAAATACCACGCTGTG